>CM056719.1:51996144-54708835 GCA_029844215.1 Przewalskia tangutica | reverse complement strand
CTTTTAAAACCACCAAGTATTTTCTTACCTGTAAAGCATTATAACGACTTCCCTTAAAAGCAGCTAGTTATAACACTTTATGTTTTAAACTGTCAAACCACGATTAACATATGTACGAAATCTGCCGTACTACCATAGTTTCACACATAGCGTCATGCTGTAAGAGATATGGAAGAGGTTCGCATACCTCGCGACGATTATCGACGATAGCAAACGCCTCACGTACCTCAAGCAAGTGACTCTTTCATTGCCAAGTAGATCATGCGCAATTACACGTAGTACTTGACCTATGAGGCCTGGCGCCTATTAGCATCTAGATCTCAATGTAGAATATTCTCTGAAAGTCGGCAGCACGACTCCCCACACGCAGCGGCGTAAATCATCTCTCTATCGAGTTTGCTTCTGGCCACGAAACCAGCGACCAGTGGGGTTAACATCGTCTAACCTAGGGCGTGTACAGTTCCTACGACACGATTGTGTGCTACCACCAAGTCTCTCATGTCACATCCCCATGTAAATGTCTGATTCGGTTCTATAACTCGCTCTCTTTAAATTCGGGCTTAAGTAGTATGAGACATTCACAGTAAGTATTATTCGGAGCTTAAGTCAAAAGACATTGCCTTGCACAACTATGTTAAGTTCTATATATAGTATACTTAACTACATACTCTACAACTATGTAATTTCCAATTACAAATGGAAGGTCGAAGTGTTTAGCCTGCGTTAAGCCCCGAAAATTATCCAAGTTATATGTCGATCACCGAGACTCACGTTTAGCTCACCTAAGGTAGCTCCGATCCGTCTGGTTCCAACAACCACAGAAGTTTCTAACCGAAACTATACTTATAACTTCAAACTACGGGTGAAGATTTACTTAGGGTTTCGTTTTTGTATTGAGGGAAGTATAATAGTATTTTACGGGCTTCTGCGTAAGTGTAACCTTGGGAATCTTACAAGGTATTTAGGCGAGGTATTTGGGCATTATAACAATACTTGGAGAGTATTTCTATACCACAAAGAGGGGTATTTATCACTGCAGACAACTATAGGCTGAAAAAAAAAAATTTGCAGGGTACTGTGGCCTAACAGCTCTACAAAGTGTGGAGGGAGGCTCTCGGCAAGGGCACTTGCTCAAAGAGAGGAGGGGACTTTGGTTGATATGAAGACAAGAGTGAGAGGAGTATTTGAGACTTAGATAGATTGCTCAAGTTTTGGATGGTAAGAAGTCTTCAACCCTTAGAGGAGTATTTATAGGTCAAGTCGCTTTCTAAGATGGCCCGACCAATGGCGAGAATGAAGACAAGTGCGTAGCGAAGTGTAAGGTCGAGATTTAGCCATGCTACCTTATCCATCTACACAAAATATCCTACCCCTACAACCCTTGACCAAAAATTCAACACCAAAAAGCGTTATGCAAATGGGCACAACTGCTACTTGTCACCGCTCCTTCCGATTGCAGGTGACAAGTGTCAAGCCTCTCGTTGATCCTAAAATGTTTAATCTCTGGAAAAATCGGTAAAATTAAAAATGCCATGGCAGAGATTTTCCTACGACTGAACGTCAGAAGCGCTTTCATTTAAATCCGAAAAAGCGACTTACAATCGGGTGTTGTGTACAAATTTGAAAACTTGCCTGAACTTAAGGCTCAATTTTCTACGACGCCCTGCGTCCTGCATATACTCGGCAAATGAGTCGGTATAACATTCTTCCCCAGCTTGTTAAACGTTCGGCCCCGAATGTTCCTTCTCAAGTCTCGAACACAATTGTGCGCGATTATAGTCTTTCACTTCTTATCGTCTGCGTAAAACAATCATGCCACAACTTGCCAGGCGTAAATAACAAAATGCACAAAATACGAAATCCCAAGTCCACGAGGAATCACCTCTGTTATCACAAAAGTTCCCACGAGGTCTAACATATACTCCTCTGCACCTTCTTCGTTTCACAAAAGAAACTTGATCACACTTGCTACGTTCAACCTCCCTACCTCGTCGTACCTGTATTCGAACACTCCCGAACTCCAAACTCCGGTACTGCACCACACCCAGATCCAACGCCTGTTTCCAACCGCTTGTAGTCACTACCTCCAAACTTGGTCATCTTACTAACCTCGATTTCCTGCAAAAAGGCCATTCTGAAGCGGCCGTCACGGTCGATTCTCCCTGGTCGAATGTATCCACGAACTCATCCCGATGGTCATCTAAACTTGGGCACTAGAACCCTCGTGACCTACGCCGCCGTGCGCGGACCACCCCGGGCTGACCCTTCCGAAAGCGGGATGCCTTGGCGGTTGGCCCATGACATAATGCAACCCGACCAACCCATGGCGCTAATCTTAGCTCCTGCCGACACGGAACCATCGTCATGGAAGCTACCACTTCCATCTCCTGCACTTAACCAGATTTTTTTTCACACTATAACACAAAGCTATCCGAACATAACACTTTAACACATCATTAACATCAATCGTATATGTTATACCCCAGTATTTCCGCAGTGGAGTATGTGCGTTATTATTGACAGATCGTGCGTCACAGAATTTTGAGCCTTAAGTTAGGCATGTTTACGAAATTTTGGAAGCACCAGTCTACAAGCGATTAAGTCGTTTTTACGGCCGAAAGCGTTTCCATTGTTTTCGTAAGAAAATTCCGACATATGTCATTTATAATTTTCGCGGTTTTTCAGAGAATGGCTGATGACATTTTGGACCAACGGGAGGGTGGCGTATATGTCACCCCGCGTTGAATGCAAAGTAGCCGAGAGGACTTCGCCCCAGGCGATCAGGGCGTCAAGAGGATCGGCTGGCCTTGGCGATTGGTCCTGAATTGTGCACTGTTTGGCCTTGTTTTGTGGAGTGTTTTGTGGAGTGTTTTGTGGAGTAGGGTTAGGGTGCACTTGGCTTGATCTTGGCCTTACACTTGCCTTGCACATGGCTTGATCTTGGCCGTTGGTTGGCTTTGGTTTTGCTATAAATACCCACTGGTGTGAAGACTTCATCCATTCCAAAAACTTCAAGTCTTGAAACCTCTCCTCCATTCTTGTTGTGCTAGCAGAGCTTACCCTCCTCCACCTTTTAGCGAGGCCTTGTGGTAGAAAGCCACTACTTTTTGTGAAGCTTTGGTAGGGTACCACTGACCTAGTTGTCTCGTATAAATACCCTTGTTGTGGTATAGAAATACCCTAGTATTGTTATAATGTCCAAATACCTTGGCCAAATACCTTGTAGTATTCCCGAGTTGCACTTATCTGCCCGAAATACAGTTATACTTTCCCTCGGTCACTTGAAACCACAAGGAAATCTTCACCCGTTGTTGAAGTTGTAAGTAGAAGTTGGTTAGAACTTGAGGGTAGTTGGAGCGGAGTTGGAGCGCACGGAGTTGGAGCTAAACCTTGCTTTCGGGAGCGATTTTAAACTAGGATAATTTTGGGCTTATCGAGGTAATTATCTTGTCCTCTATTGTAATTGGAAATTACATAAGTGTTGAATATATAGTTGTTGTATACTATATATAGTCTTGAAACGTAGTTATCGGCAATGTCTTGCGACTTAAGCTGAAGAACTGAAGCTAGCAATTACATAGGTTTGTATTACGATAGACTTATGTAGTAATGCAGTAGGTAGAATTGTGCAGTTGGGGTTAGATGTATAACCCCACTGGTTGGCTTGGTAGCCAAAGGCCTCGTTAGAGGAGGAGATTTACGCCGCTGTTGCGGGGAAGTCTTTCTTAGAATTTTGATGAAGAATGTTCTACGATGAGATCTAAATGTTAATAAGTGCGCCCACTTGGCCTTATAGGTTGAAGTGCTCGTGTGGCGTAATCTTACGGACTAAGGAGTACTTATGCGAGAATTTCGGGGTGAAGTGCTTGGGCGTTTTGCTATTAGTCGACAAGTCGCGAGGTATGTGAACCTCTTCTATCTCTTCAGCATGATATGTGTGAACTATGTAGTATGGTAGGCGTCATTGTGTACGCTATAATTATATTTGATTATCGTAAAACATAAAGTGTTATAACGGCTTTATGGGAAGTTGGATTATAACAGACTTTATGTAGGTAAGAAAATGGGTTGTGGTTTTAAAGATAAGCGATTTGATTTATAAGCGGCTTGGGGCGTTATAATAAAACTTGAAGCATTTCAAAAGATTTATGAATCGTTTTGAGCGAAGTGTAGTATTGTGTTTTGAAAACTTAAGAGTTATACTAGCTTTATGGGAAGTTAGGTATAGCGACAGAATAGTTTCTTGATGTTAAGTTAAGGGACTTGATCTTATAAGATAGAGACTTAACTTATTTGTTTTAAAGTGAATGTTTGTGTGAAACCTCATTCATGAAGTAATGAAGTACTTGGTTTTATTTAAAGGGATAATGTTTTCACGATTTGAATCGGAATGTGTATCGACAGGACATGAAGCGTTAATAAAGGAAAATGTATTGAATAAAGATGTATCGTATTAAAACCCATGAAACCTCCATCTGCATAGAAACTAAGATGAGACAAAATGATATTACATTTTCTAGATCATTTCTTTGTAATAAGAATGTTGTAAACAAGATAACTTTACTCTGCGTGAGACATATATTACTCGATTGTTTAAAGAAATCAAGTGATTAAGTTTATGAACTATGAAACCATTTGAAAATGAGAAGCTTGAGTAATTGAAACTAGGCAAACTGGAACTTAGGAAAGAATGTTGTTAAGTTTTGAAATGAATTAGGTTGGTCATTCTAAGGCTCACTGTATCGGGTGACTTTTATAAAGTAATGGATCTCTGTTAAAAGAACTTAACGTATGTAGTACTTTGGGGTTACAAACCCGGACTTTGCATAAAATGAAATGCTGAGTTGTGTGAGACTTACCTATATCTCTTGTTGTTGTGCTTATGCTTGTTGTTGTAGAACTTGCCTATCTTTGTTGTTGTGAAACTTGCCTATGCTTGTTGTTGTAACTTTATCTTGTTGTTGTGAAACTTGCACATTGGCTGCCGCGGCTTATAATGTGATGATACTTGGCCAGCGCTTTATTTGTGCAAGTGTGGTATTTACGTATTCTGGCGTCTCAGTAGAGGCGGTTGACTTGTTGAGAACTTACTTGGGCGTCTTTGTGGTGATGGAGAATTCCAGGTATGTTTCCATTTTGATTCGCGTTATTTGTTGATGTCCATGGGCGTGTCTACCGTCTGATGTCAGGGGCGTGCGACCATGCAGTAGTTGATTACCGATATAGTTATTCTTGACATGGGCGGTCTACACATCACGATGTCCAGGGGCGTGGCCCGTCCGAGGTTGGCCGTGTGTGTTATCAAGGCATTGAGGTTACATGGACATGTCCTACGCCGTCTGATATGGGGCATGTGACGTGCGGCGCTATTGTGTGTTGCGTCATGGGCGTGTCTGCCACAGGGGTACGTGGCACGCGTGACGCGACGGATGATGGATGTGGCACGCGTGGGCGTGAGACCAGTAGTTATATTTAGTGGTGACTTTGAGGCGTGAGTCACGACTTTATTTTTATGTTGCGTCTTTGTATTTTTGGTTATCATACATGTCTCACCTTTATATGGTATAGACTGCTATGATTTAACTGCGATATTCAGATTTCACATGCCGGTACTGTTGTCTTGACCTCGCCGGAGCTGCGTTCGTCTGCGGTAAGTGCATCGATCGTGGATCCGCTCTTGGATCTCAACGGCGATGTGAAAGCTCGGTTCGCCTGGAGGTTTATCTTTGGTATGTTTCCACACTGTTGAGTTGTAGGTTAGCATGCGTTCGTGGTATGGCGAAGACCTGTCGTCATAGTTGTTAATATATCTTAGAAGTGCATGTAATGTTTTGTGGCGAGGTTGTAAGGATTAAGCTGTTGGGTTTTATGTATATCTTGAAAGGCAAGCATTGTTTTGGATTGCTTTGTTTATTTACTATATCTCTTGTTTAATGACTCGTGTTTATGTTCGCTGATTTTCTACGATGTATGTATCACTAGGGTGCGAGGTAAGGCACGATGTGCGGGCCGAGTTTGGGCGTCGAAGTGGTATCGAAGCGATTAGTCCTCGGAGAAAGTGTCTACGGACCGGAGTGTCTAGTAGAGTCTTGATGCTCGGTGTGTTGTGCACCACATCTATAATCGAGGCTATAGGACATTTAAGATTGGTTTCATTCTTCTCATTCACGAGATCGTGCCTTAGAAAGCGTGTGTTGTAAGATTGGACCCTACGGCGTGTTTCGTTTTTACGGTTATGCCTCTGCGAAAGCGAGGCGAAGAAGCAAGGCGTGGAGAGGCGCTAGTGGGATTGAGAAGAAATGCAGCGCGAGCGATCGATACTGAGTAGTGCTTGACGGCGAGTTTTGCGGCGCCGCCCGGCACCAGTGAGTTAGAGCGCGGCGGTGGCTGCGAGACTACGATACACGAGCCTCAGTCCCGCGATGCAGGCGGGAGTTGGGTTTCTGAGAGATGGCCCGATTCTTGGCGGTCGTGGCGAGATATGAGATAAATTTGAATCAGCGATTCCGGCCAGATAGCACCGTAGTTAGCGCCAGGCGAGCGGTTTGAGGCTACGAGACTTTACGAGATGTAGCGCTTGAGTCTACGGGTGAGGCACGAGATGATCGCAGGAGTTCATCAAGCGATTCTGGCCGGATCGTGAGAGTGATCGAGGCTTGGAGACCGAGTCGGTGGTCTAGGTTCGCGTAATTGCGTGATCTGCATGATCGATTGGTTTGACTCGTGGGAGCTTTCGGGGCGTTCACTTCCAGTAGTTTGGGGCGAGTTTTGGGGCCTTCTGGCACATTTCTTGCCTCCACAAATGAGAGGCTCGGTAAGCAGTTTTTGATGTTGGCGAGCAGGCGTCTGGTTGAGTACAATGTAGAGTTAGACTCATTGGCGGTATGTTCCGCATTAGTAGCTAGTATGGAGGATCGAGTGCCAGAGTATATTCTGAGGGCTCGATGATTACCTAGCGAGTTGTTGGTGTTTCTCTTGGTAGGGCATGGGCATTGCCGCGTGCGAGCTCGTACACTTGGAGTGCGAGGCGCGGTCGGCAGGTGGACCGCTTTCAGCGAGAAGAAGGCGAAAGCGGTCGGATATTTTAGCGACTTCGAGCGGACCGCCTGGCGTGAACAGTTATGTACCTCGCCATTCTGAGTGGTCCCCATGACGCCGGGACCGCCAGGATATTGAGGAAGCGGTGGGCTCGAGCTTGAATGTTGAGGAAGTAGGGTGTTGGCGAATCACGATCACCCTACCGGTGTGGTCGATGTAGTGAGCCGCGTTTGAGAAGTGTCGTAGTACGAGGAGCTTGTTATTCTTGCGGCAGCGAGGGCCCGTATGCGAAGGCCCATCCAGGCGAGTAGCGCTGGTAGGATAGCCGCAGGACTCTTTGGAAGCGATTGCGGGTTCTTCGCTTCCAGCGAGCGAGAATGTTCGTACCGTGAGCCGGTGAATTCGCGATGGGAGTTCCCGATTTTAGCGGTCCTTGAGCGCTAGTTTGAGTATATCCTTAACCACAGAATCTTGTATGTATTGATGTTAATGATGTGTTAAGTGTTATGTTTGGATAGCTTTGTGCTAAAATATGATTTAGAAACACTGGTTAGTGAAAAGGGTAAGTCTGGGTAGTGTGAAATGGAAGTGGTAGCTTTCGCGGCACGTATATGTAGGATTGTTAGTGTCGGGAACAAGGGCTTGCGTGATTGTGGGTCGGGTTGAGGGCGTGATCTGGGTCAACCGTGGCGAATTAAGGTAGGGTCAGTTCTGGGTGGTCACTCCCGGTGGTAGAGTCCGCGAGGATGCTAGGCCAGTTTGTATGACCGTCGTATGAGTTGGTGGATATGTTAGGCCCGAAGCGGGTCGTGGAGGCGAGAGCGACCTTAGAAATCAAGGTTAGTGAGATGACCAAGTTTGGAGGTAGTGACTCGAGGTTGGAAAGCAGGCGTTAGCGGTGTGATGCGGATACTAGAAGCGAGTTCAGTGTTCGTGGCAGTACTACGAGAAAGGGGAGAAGTGAACGTGTGTTTTTGTGGCCAGGTGTGGCATGATTGTTTTCGTGCGTATAGCAGTGAAGACTATACTGACGCCTGTTTGTTTTGAGACCTTGAAGGAACATTCGGGGCGAATGTTTCTAAGGGGGAAGAATGTTATACCCCGTATTTCAGTATGCGTGTGGGCGTGCGTCACAATTTTGAGCCTTAAGTTAGGCATGTTTGAAATTTTGGGCGCAGTGCGATTAAGTCGTTTTTACGGCGAAGCGTTTCCCTGACTTTCGTAGAAAATTCCGGCTATGTCATTTATAATTTTTACGGATTTTTAGAGAGGCGAAACATTTTGGACCAGCGGGGAGGGTGACGTGTGTCACCCGCATTAATGCAAGTGGAGGACTTGGGCGATTGGGCGTCAGAGGATCGATTGGCCTTGGCGATTGGTCCTTGAATTGTGCCTTGTTTGGCCTTGTTTTGTGGAGTGTTTTGTGGAGTGTTTTGTGGAGTAGGGTTAGGGTGCACTTGGCTGATCTTGGCCTTACACTTGCCTTGCACATGGCTTGATCTTGGCCGTTGGTTGGCTTTTGGTTTTGCTATAAATACCCACAAGTGTGAAGACTTCCATCCGTTCAAAACTTCAGTCTTGAAACCCTCTCTCCTCTTGTTGTGCTAGCGAGAGCTTCCCCTCACTCCCACACCGTGAGGCACTTGTGGAAGCACACTCCACTTTTTGTGAAGCTTTGGCGAAGGTACCCCACTGCCTAGTTGTCTCGTATAAATACCACTTGTTGTGGTATAGAAATACTCACTAGTATTGTTATAATGTCAAATACCTTGGCCCCAAATACCTTGTAGTATTCCCAGTTACACTTATCTGAGCCAATACCGTTATACTTTCCCTCGGTCACTAAGCGAAACCACTAAGGAAATCTTCAGTTGTTGAAGTTGTAAGTAGAAGTTGGTTAGAACTTCTAAGGGTAGTTTGGAGGCGGGTTGGGCGCCACGGAGTTGGAGCTAAACCTTGCTCGGGAGCGACTTTAAACTAGGATAATTTTGGGCTTATCGAGTAATTATCTTGTCCTATTGTAATTGGAAATTACATAAGTGTTGAATATATAGTTGTTGTATACTATATATAGTCTTGAAGCGTAGTTATCGGATGTCTTGCGACTTAAGCTGAAGAAGCTGACTGTAATTACATAGGGTTGTATTCTGATGGACTTATGTAGTAGTGCAGTGGAGTAGAATTGTACAGTTGGGGTTAGATGTATAACCCCACTGGTTGGCTTGGTAGCGGCCTCGTTAGAGGAGGAGATTCTGTTGTTGCGGGGAGGTCTTTGCGAATTTTGGTAGAATGTTCTCTGATGAGATCTAAATGTTAATAAGTGCCTTGTGGCCTTATAGGTTGAAGTGCTACGTGTGGCGTAATCTTACGGACTAAGGAGTAGCCAAGCGGGGTGAGAATACTTGGGCGTTTTGCTATTGATGCGACAAGTCGCGAGGTATGTGAACCTCTTCCTATCTCTTCTAGCATGATATGTGTGAACTATGTAGTATGGTAGGCGTCACGTGTGTTAATTATATTTGATTATCGTAAAACATAAAGTGTTATAACGGCTTTATGGGAAGTTGGTTATAACGACTTTATGTAGGTAAGAAAATGGGTTGTGGTTTTTAAAAGATAAGCGATTTGATTTATAAGCGGCAGGCGTTATAATAAAACTTGAAGCATTTCAAAAGATTTATGAATCGTTTTGAGCGAAGTGTAGTATTGTGTTTTGAAAACTTAAGAGTTATACTAGCTTTATGGGAAGTTAGGTATAACGGCTTAAGAATAGTTTCTTGATGTTAGAAGTTAAGAGACTTGATCTTATAAGATAAGAGACTTAACTTATTTGTTTTAAAGTGAATGTTTGTGTGAAACCTCGTTCGTGAGTAATGAGTACTTGGTTTTATTTAAAGGGATAATGTTTCTTGATTTGAATCGGAATGTGTATCGACAGGACCCTGCGGCGTTAATAAAGGAAAATGTATTGAATAAAGATGTATCGTATTAAAACCCGATAGAAACCTCCATCTGCATGAAACTAAGATGAGACAAAATGATATTACATTTTCTAGATCATGCTCTTTGTAATAAGAATGTTGTAAACAAGAATAACCTACTCTCGTGAGACATATATTACTCGATTGTTCTAAAAGAAATCAAGTGATTAAGTTTATGAACTATGAAACCATTTGAAAATGAGAAGCTTGAGTAATTGAAACTAGGCAAGCGGAACTTAGGAAAAGAATGTTGTTACTTGATTTTGGAAAGGAATGTGGGTTGGTCATTCTAAGGCTACAGTATCGGGTGACTTTTATAAAAGTAATGGATCTCTGTTAAAAGAACTTAACGTATGTAGTACTTTGGGGTTACAAACCGGACTTTGGCATAAAATGAAAGTACTTTGAGTTGTGTGAGACTTACTATGCTTGTTGTTGTGAAACTTGCCTATGCTTGTTGTTGTGAAACTTGCCTATGCTTGTTGTTGTGAAACTTGCCTATGCTTGTTGTTGTGAAACTTGCCTATGCTTGTGATGATAGCCTTGGTTGTGCAAGTGTGGTATTTACGTATTCTGGCGTCTCTCGGTAGAGGCGGTTGACTTATTGAGCTTACTTGGAGCGTCTTTGGCGGTGATGGAGAATTCCACGGGTATGTTTCCATTTTGATTCTTGTCTTGTTGTTGATGTCACGTGGGCGTATCTACCGTCTGATATTAGGGGACATGCGGCCGTCGTGCGGGTTGATTACCGATATATGGTTATTCTGCAACATGGGCGTGTCTACCGTCTGATGTCCGGCGTGTGGCGTGCGGCGGGGTTGACCACGATATATTGTTATTGAGGTTACATGGGCATGTCTACCGTCACGATGTCCGGCGTGTGGCCATCGGCGCATTATTGTGTTGCATCATGGACATGTCTACCGTCACGATGATTCCAGGGGCATGTGGCCGTGATGCGAACATGATGGATGTGGTGGGCGTGAGACCCGTAGTTATATTTAGTGGTGACTTTGAGGCGTGAGTCCACGACTTGTGTTTTTATATTGCGTCTTGTATTTTGGTTATCATACGTGTCTCTGCTTTATATAGGTTATGATTTAAGCTGCGATATTCTGATTTCACATACTTGGTACTGTTGTCTTGACCTCCTTGGCTGCGTTACGTCTGCGAGTAGAGTGCGTCGGTCGTGGATCCCGTCTTAGGATCTCGCCAGTGTCGGAAAGCTCGTTCCTTGGAGGCTTATCTTTGGTATGTTTCCACGAGTTGTAGGTTCTTGTACATTCGGGGTATGGCGAACCACATCCGTCATAGTTGTTAATATATCTTAGAGTGCATGAATCTTGTTGTAGGCGGGGTTGTAAAAGTTAAAGCTATTGGAGTTTATGTATATCTTGAAAACAGCTGTTTTGGTTGCTTTGTTTATTTACTATATCTCTTGTTTAATGACTCATGTTTTATGTTCGTGATTTTCTACGATGTATGTATCACTAGGGTGCCGGGTAAGGCACGATGTGAGCCGAGTTTGGGCGTCCTGACATCTGTAATGTCTGAGGTTAGAGATATATACAGAAACTAGGCGTTCGAGGCCGCCCAATTCGGAAACTTCCACCGCGACCTCTGCAGTGGCGCAGTTGCTCTAGTAGTCTGTGCTATCTACGGCGCTACCACAGTCGGGCGGTCTCGTCATATGGCCTGTTGGCGCAGAATAACAAGCTCCCTTGGTACTCGACCTTTCCCAAATCACGGTCTACCATCGACCAGCGCGAGGTAGGGGTATTGCATCTGGCCAACAACGCCTACTCAGCGAACATCACGAAACACAGGAGCCACGACACTGCTCTGAATATCCCGAGGTCGAAAGGTGCGGAGGACCACTCTGCAATGGCGGATGCATGCTAGTCTGCTTCTTTGGCGGATCGCCTCGAAAGTCGCCAAAATATCCGGCCGTCTTGGCCTTAACCTGTAGCGGTCCGCTGCGTCGATCTGCGCTCGCCGCGCAGTGCATGAGCACGAATGCGGGCAATGTCCATGCCGGTGAAGAAAACACGGAACAACTCTCTGCTAGGTGTCATCGAGCCACGTAACATATCGGTGCACTCGATCCTCATACTAGCTACTAATGCGAGAACATCCAAGACGATGAGTCGAACTCCACATTGTACTCGAGGAATGCGCGGATTACGCCTCAACATCAAAAATGCGGCCGAGCCCTCGCCGTTTGTGGAGGCAGAAATGTGCGGGAAGGCCCGAAAACTCGTCCCTGGCGGTGGAAGTGCATACTCTCCGGGAAAGCTCAGCGAGTCAAACGATCGGCTGCGGTATCACGCGGCCGATCTGAACAAATGTCGCAGACTCGGTCTCGAAGCCTTGATCACCGCGTGATCCTCTGCAGCGGCGGATGAACTCTGCGGATCATCCTCGGCCTCGACCGTAAAACTTCGGGCGGACTAAAAATCCGTAGCCTCAGTATGCGCCTGGGTGCACTACAGTCTTCTTTGAGCTGCTGCGTCCGGCCTATCCTGTATCGGCCTGACCACGGCGATAAGCGAGCCGTCTCGCGTGACCCATCTCCCGCTCGGTGTGGGGCCCGGAGGCTCGGTCTGTAGTCTCGGCCCGTTTGCTGCGACTCTAAACTTCTTTGGTCTTTGGCGGCGTCGCAAAACTCATGCGTCTGCACTACCCAGTCTTGGCCAGGGCTGCGCCTCGTACTCCTCTGAATCCCACTAGCGGCTCGCCATTGCCATGCCGCCAGGCCACGGTTGCCTTCGCGAGGCATAAGCGGTAAAAAGCGAAACACGTCGAGAGGGTCGACTTACAACACGGCTCTAAGGCACGATCTCGGAATGAGAAGAATGAAACCAATCCTAAATGTCCTATAGCCTCACGATTATAGATGGTGCACAAACCGATAATCAAGACTTTACTAGACACGGTGCGTAGCCACTTTCAGGACTAAGCGCTCTGATACCACTTTTGTCACGACCGAACGGGCGTGGTCGTGCCTACCGGGCACCCTAGTGATACAACATCGAGAGAAAATCAGCGGAAGTAAAAACATGAACATGAATTAAGAGACATGATAAATAAGCAGGCCAAAGCGGTTGCCTTGGTATATATACATAACTACGACGGTTATCCTTTTACGGACTCGCCCAGCAAGATTACTCTGGACCTAAGAAGTGACAATAACTATGACGGGACGGGGCCCCGCCATACCCGAATGTACAAGAACCTCTGGACTGGGTAACATACCAAAGATAAGCCTCAGAAGGCGGAGCTTCCCAACACGCCGAATGTGATCCTATAAGCGGGGATCGGCGGTCGATGTACCTTTACTGCGGCATGAACGCGGCCCCGAGGTCGATAACAGTACCAAGTATGAAGCACAACATCGTAAATGAAATCATAATAGCTTAAAAGCGGGAGGCGTGTATGATAACCAAAATACGATGCAACATAAGCGATCAAGTCGGGGACTCACGCCTCAAAGTCACCACTCGAATATAACTATGGGTCTCACGCCCAACATCCATCATGTTCGCGTCGTGGCGCGTGCCGGAATCTGCGTCGGTGTAGACGTGTCGTGGTGCAACAATAATAACAAGGCGCGTGGCCACGTGCCGGAATCGCGTCGGTGTAGACATGCCCGTGTAACCTCAATAACAATATCTTGGGTGGTCAACCACCGCGTAGCCACGTGCCGGAATCTGCGTCGGTGTAGACGCGTCCATGTTGCGGTAATAACCATATATCGGGTAATCAACGCGCGTGGCCGCGTGCCCCGAATCTGCATCGGTGTAGACATGTCCATGATGCAACAATAATAACAAGGCGCGTGGCGCGTACCGAATCTGCGCCGGTGTAGGCGTATCACGTGACATCAACAAGACGATAATCAAAATGGAAACATACGTGGAATTCTCCATCACCGCCCAAAGCGTCGAGTAAGTTCTCAACAAGTCAATCGGCCCTCTATCGAGAGCCGCGGTAACACAGAAATACCACACTTGCACAACAAAGGCTATCATCACAAGCATAGGCAAGTTTCACAACAACAAGCAAAGGCAAGTTTCACAATAACAAGCAAAGGCAAGTTTCACAACAACAAACAAAGGCAAGTTTCACAATAACAAGCAAAGGCAAGTTTCACAACAACAAGCAAAGGCAAGTTTCACAATAACAAGCAAAGGCAAGTTTCACAATAACAAGCAAAGGCAAGTTTCACAACAACTCAAAGTACTTTCATTTTATGCCAAAGTCCGGGTTTTTAACCCCAAAGTACTACATACGTTAAGTTCTTTTAAAAGAGATCCATTACTTTTATAAAAGTCACCGATACGTAGTATTAGAATGACCAACCCACATTCCCTTTTCAAAATCAAGTAACAACATTCTTTTCCTAAGTTCCAGGTTGCCTAGTTTGATTACTCAAGCTTCTCATTTTCAAATGGTTTCATAGTTTCCAAACTTAATCACTTGATTCCTTTTAGAACAATTGAGTAATATATGTCTCACGTGAGTAGGTTATTCTTGTTTACAACATTCTTATTACAAAGACCGTGATCTAGAAAATGTATATCATTTTGTCTCATCTTAGTTTCTATGCGGATGGAGGTTTCTATGGTTTTAATACAATTCATCATTATTCAATACATTTTCCTTTATTAACTGCGGTGGTGCATCGATACATTCGATTTCAAATCAGTAAACATTATCCCTTTAAATAAAACCAAGTACTCATTACTCACGAATGAGGTTTCACACAAACATTCACATTAAAACAAATAATTTAAGTCTCTTATCTTATAAGATCAAGTCTCTTAACTTATAACATCAGTAAACCATTTTCTTTACCACTATTAAGACATTATAACTAACTAAACATGAAGCTAGTATAAATCTTTTTAAAACCTTTTAAAACCAAGTGTTACTCTCCTTCCAAAACGATTTATAAATCTTTTTAAATACATAAAGTTATTTATTATAGTTAGCGATTATAATTCACATCGATTACCTTTTAAAACCACCAAGTATTTTCTTACCTACATAAAGTTTATAACCAACTTCCCATAAAGCCGTTATAACACTTTATGTTTTAAGAACAATCAAACACAGTTAACACGTATGCGTCTGCGTACTACATAGTTCACACATATCATGCTAGAAGAGATAGGAAGAGGTTCACATACCTCGCGACGATTATCGACAATAGCAAAACGCTCCAAGTACCTCAAACCGTCGGCTCCTCCTTAAGCCAAGTAGATCACACCAGACGGAGTACTTGACCTATAGAGGCCACTGGCGCTATTAACATCTAGATATCAATGTAGAATATTCTACGAGAAAATTCGGCAAGACTCCCCACAACAGCGTAAATCTCCTCTATCGGTAGGCTGCAAACCAACCGGGGTTAACACGCCTAACCGGGCGTGTACAATTCTCTGACAACAGAATGCTACACAAGTCTCATGTCTGATCTATGTAAATACGATTCGATTCTCTTCTTTAAATTGGGCTTAAGTCGCAAGACATTAGTAAGTATTATTCGAGCTTAAGTCAAAAGACATTGCCGCACACTATGTTAAGTTCTATATATAGTATACTTAACTACATACTCTTACAACATGTAATTTCCAATTACAGAAGGTCAAGAGTGTTTACCTCGTTAAGCCCAAAATTATCCAAGTTATACGTCGATCCGAACAACGTTTAGCTCTACTCCGGCGCTCCATCCGTTCCACCAACCCTTAGAAGTTCTAACCAACTTCTACTTATAACTTCAACTACGGTGAAGATTTACTTAGGGTTTCGTTTTTGTGGTGAGGAAGTATAATAGTATTTTACGGGCTTTGCATAAGTGTAACCTTGGGAATACTACAAGGTATTTGGGCGAGTATTTGGGCATTATAACAATACTTGGAGAGTATTTCTATACCACAAAAGGGGTATTTATACGAGACAACTAGGCTAGGGGGTACCCACTGCTACAAAGGGGAGGGGAGGCTCTCGGCGAGGGCCTTGCTCAAGGGGAGGGACTTTGGACGATAGCAAGACAAGAGGAGGAGTATTTGAGACTTAGATAGATTGCTCAAGTTTTGGATGAAGAAAGTCTTCAACTTAGATGGTATTTATAGGTCAGTGAAGGCCAACCAATGGCAAGATGAAGACAAGTGCATAGCAAGTGTAAGGCCAAGATTTAGCCATGTGCTACCTTATCCATCTACACAAAATATCCTACCTAACCCTTGACCAAAAATTCAACACCAAAAAGCGTGCAAATGGGCTAGCTTTGCGCCCACTCCTTCCCGATTAGAGGTGACAAGTGTCGCCTCTCGTTGGTCCAAAATGTTCGTCTCTCGGAAAAATCCGTAAAATTAAAAATGCCATAGCGGAATTTTCCCTCGAAAGTGGAAAGCGTTCGTCAACGACTCTGTCGGGTGTTGTGTACAAATTTGAAACTTGCCTAACTTAAGGCTCAATTTTCACGTCGTCCTCACGCATACTCAAAATACGGTATAACAATCGAGATATGGTGTCACGACCCGATCCGGGCCGTGGCGGTGCCTACCGGGCACCCTGGTGATACAACATCGAGAGAAAATCATGAAATAAAAACTTAAACATGAAACAAGAGATATGATAATAAAGCAAGCCAAACAAACGGTTACCTTCTTGTATATATAACTAAAAACTTGAGCAGTTACATCCTTACAAACCCCCACAACAAGCATTACTGCACCTCTAAGAGTTTTTATACAACATGACGGGACGGGGCCGCCATACCACGAATGTACAAGTACCTACGAATGAGGACTATACCAAAGATAAGCCTCGGAGAAACGGAGCTTCCCAATACGCTGATCGTGATCCTATGGCGAGGATCAACAATCGTGTACCTACTGCGGCGTGAGCAGCCCGAAGGAGGTCGATAACAGTACCAAGTATGTGGCGAAAATCAGTAAATGAAATCATAGTAGTCTATATAAAGCGGGAGACATGTATGATAACCAAACTACGATCCACAATAAATAGCGATCATGTAAGTCGTGACTCACGCCTCAAAGTCATCACTCAAATATAACTATGGGTCTCACGCCTCAACATCAATCATGCGTGGAATACCTCACCGCCACGGCATGCATGATATAATAACACGAGTACATATGAACACCAAGTCCCACTGAGTCATAAAACCGTGCGGGGCAAGTGCGAAGGCTAACTACTGAATACCAAAGCGCGTCGTAATGGCCAGGGCAATCTGGCCAACTACGGATACCAAAGCCGTACTAACAATACTATACAACCAAACCACGAAGGCGTCACGGCAAGTCGTAAAGCCAACTACGGATACCAAAGCCGTGTCACGCGTGGCAAGGCAAATCTGAGGGCTAACTACGGATACGGCGTATCACGAGACTTCGCCACGGTTGATACGGCAAGTCTGGCCAACTACGGATACAAAGCGTGTCACGTGGTCGCCGGGCAATCTGAGGGCTAACTACCAGATACCGCGTATCACGAGACTTCGCCACTAAACCGAGCTGGGCAAGTCACGAAGGCTAACTACCAGTACAAGGCCGAATCGGCCGAGACGGGGCAAGACTAAAGCCAACCACGGATACCAAGGCGAATCGGTAAAACCTCGTGGAGAGCTAGTCCATGGAATAACACTATCAGCGGGCGCACCTGGAATCCTCCGTCACTTGTGACGTCCAAGTAAGATCATAACAAATCAGCCGGCCCTCCATTGAGAGACGCGGTGGTATAGAAATACAATACTTGCATAACAAGGCTATCACACGCAAACATAGGTAAGGTATACCCAACTCGAGGTACTTTCATTTTATGCCAAAGTCCGGGTTTTAACCCCAAAGTACTACATACGTTAAATTCTTTTAAAAAATTTATTCCATTTACAAAGGTCACCCGATACCCGTAGTATAAAATAGAGTGACTAACACTTTAAGTAGACCAAAACAACTTCCATACTTTCCTTTTTAAAATCAAGTAACAACATTCTTTTCCAAAGTTCAAGTTTGCCTAATTTCAAATATTCACGTCTCTTATTTTTGAAAGATTTCATAGTTCATAGTCTTGATCACTTATTAACGTAATTCTCTTTTAAAACAATTTGAGTAATATATGCCTTATGTGTGAGTAGGTTATTCTTGTTTATAACATCTTATTAAAGCAGTCATGATCTAGGAAATGTAATACAATTTTGTCTTATCTTAGCTTCTATGCAGATGGAGGTTTCTACTGGTTTTAATTTATTTGTTTGTCAATACATTTTCCTTTATTAACACTGCAGTGGTTCGTCCGATACTTATTCTCATTTCCGAAATCAGTAAAACCTTATTCTTTTAAAAACCAAGTACTCGTTACTCACGAATGAGGTTTCACACTTTTTAACAACATTCATATCAATTCAATTAAGTCACGTCTCTTATCTTTTAAGATCAAGTCTCTTAACTTTTAAAATCAATAAACCATTCTTTTTATCTCTCTTAAGTCGTTATACCTAACTTTCCATAAAGCTAGTATAACTCGTAAACTTTCAAAAACGATTCTTAATTCTTTTGAAATACTTCAAGATTCTTATTATTTAAAACTCAAGTCATAAGACATCGAAGTAAAACCACGTTCAGTTAACACACGACGTCTCAGTACTATATATATATTCTTTTTAAAATATCATGCTCAAGAGGATAGGAAGAATCACATACCTCGCGACGATTATGACAATTAGCAAATAGCTCCAATCGTAATCCCGCTTAGCCTTTTCCACCCTTCGAGTAGAATACGCTATTTGCAGTACTTCAACCTATAACGGTCATATAAGTCTATCAACGTCTAGACTACTCTGCAGAATAATTCTAGATACAGATTCCTTATTTTACGGAAAATTGGCGAGACTTCACCCGACAACTACACAAGTCTACTGTAAATACAATCCTATATAAGTACAGTTCAGTCTTCTTCTTTAATATTCTTCTGATGTGATTTCAATTCAATTCTCTTCTCTTATACCATCCTTCTATATATCTTATACTCATCCCTATACTACTATAGTATCTAATTTCCAATTACAATAGAAGGACAAGAGTATTTACCTCGATAAGCCCAAAATTATCCAAGTTTAAAAGTCGATCCTGAGCAAGGTTTAGCTCCTATTCTGTACGCTCCAATTCGCTCCAAGAAACCCTACCAACTCCTTGACCAAAAATAAATGCCAAAAACGTGCAAGGAACTCCCCTCCATTGCCGTCCACTTGAGGGACAAGTGTCGCCCTCTCGTTGGTCCAAAATCTTTCATCTCTCGGAAAAATCCGCAAAAAAATATAAATGTTGCAACCGTAATTTTCCCTTCGCAAAGTCCGGAAAACGTTTCGTCGGAAAACGATTCTTTTCGCTAGTTGTGCACAAATTTCGTCCCTTATGCCTACTTAAGGCTAAAACTTTTGTACATACGCCCTCACGTACATACTCTAGAAATACGGGGTATAACATATGGGTGGTCTCGATCGGTGACGGTTTCTGCCTCCCTGAAACCCCGAAGTCCTGGAGCCCTGACCTGCTCCAGAATGACCTGGCTGATCAGACCTCCCGCGAACCGTGAAGGAGCACTCTGTCTTTGGCGGAATGTGGACCTAGTTCCTGCTGCCGTCGCCTCAGCGTCCCGAGACCTCGCTGTCCCCGCCTCTTGGCTGGCTCGAGTCGATCGATCCTCCTCTCTCTATCCTCTATCCCTGCGCATACGCTGCATCCTGGCAATGTCCATACCGGTGAAGAGCCACCCCAGCATGCGATAATCATATGGCGGTCTAGCCCCATCACATAACGATGAACTCTATCCGCCTATGCTACAATAGTGTGCGCATGCGGCCAGGAGTAAAACTCGGTGTACTCGCGATAGTCCTCCCATTCTGCCTCAAGGTCAAGAATCTATCTACACGGGCTCTCCTCATCTCAGGAGGCAAAAAGTGATCCATAAAGGCCTATGTGAACTCTTCCCAACAGCTGGAAGAGCATCCTCACCTCTCGATAGCTCCCATGACTCAAACCAGTTCAACGCAATATCGCGTAACGGTAAGAGGCTAGCATAATGAACTCTGTCTCCAAGCCCTAAGAACTGCATAGCCATCAGTCGCTGCCGAATGAACTCCTGCGGATCCTCCTGCACCTCGAACCATAAAACTCGGGCGGATGACAACCCGCAAAATCCGAATCCATAATCGCCGGCTCCAGGTTAGCCGCTGCTCACTGTCGGCCGCCGCTACTATACAGGTCAATAACCGGATCTGCTCCCCATAGTCTCTATACTCAGCTCCTGGCTGTGGGACTGGAGGCTCTGGTACCGGACCTCTAGAGCTACTGCCGCTCTGGCTCTCTAATCTTCGGCGTGGTGAACTCGCCGACCGCCTACTACCTCGTGCATAGTGCGTGCTCGAGTCCGTAACCTCTGAGTACCGCTAGCTCCTGCTCTTTGCCTTGCCGCTTCAGGCCTTCCGTGGAGGCATAACTATTTCATAAGAATAGGTCAGAGAGGATTCAACCTAATAAGACAGCTCTACTGCACGATCTCAGAGAGAGAAAAATGGAAACCAATCCTAAATGTCCTGCACCTCTCGATTATAGATGTGGTGCACAACACAACGACAATCAAGACTTACTAGACACGGTGCCTAGACACTTTACGAGGACTAATCGCTCGATACCACTTTTGTCACGACCCGACCGGGAGCGCTCGTGCCCTACCCGCACCCTTCTGTATACATCGGAGAATAGCGTGAATATACACAACATACAACATTTTTAAACAATAACATCACAGGCTAGCCGATAAGGCCGCCTTCCATAAGATATGCATAATCAAAAAGCAAAACTGTACGACTCGGTTCTTACAGCCCCAACCACAACATGTGACTACAAACCTCTAGGAATAACAACAGTGGCGGGACAGGGCCCCGCCATACCCCTGAATGTACATAAATCTACAACATCAGGGAAAAAGCGTACTAAAAGACAAGCCTCCGAGAAATGGAGCTTGGCGTCGATAAGTGATCCTAAGAAAGAGGATCCACCACCTTACCCTACACGCGGCATGAACGCAGCCCAGGAAAGTCGGTACAAAATATGTACTAAGTATGTAAAGCGAAAATACGTAATTACATCATAAGTTTAAAACAAAGTCGAGACATGTATGATAACAAAATTACGATTACACGATTGCCTTACTAACAATGAGAGTAACTAATAGTATACGTACAACATAAAAATAGGAAGCTCACGATCAAAGCAGGACCATCCGCCCACAATATCATTTAGCAATCCTACTCCTGGGACTATTTCACCCGCATAGGTCGTGTGGACCCACATGAGGTATTCCTCGCATAGGCTGTACCCTCCCGCATGGGACTATTTCACCCGCATAAGCCCATAAGGACTCGCATGAGGTATTCCTCGCATCGTGGGTAGCAAATCCACTAAACAGTGGTATAACGATCTTGGGGATTTACCTCATTTATACTCTTACCTCGGCAGTGGTATAACAATCTTGGGATTTACCCTCGGATATACTCTTACCACTCAAGAAGGTGGTATAACGATCTTGGGATTTACCCTCGATATACTCTTACCCTATCTCAACCGGCCATCATACATAACATAAGCACTACCGGCTTATCATACAATAAGTAAGCAAGTTAAGAAATCCCCCTAACTTCTTATTAGTCTTATTCATATACACTCTCATTTTAGTTTACTTAAGGCACTAGCATATCTTTTATAAAAATCCGGGAATTTAACCCAAGTACTACATACTTCTACTCTTTAAAACAAATGACTCTTTTTAGTATAAAACTTCCAAGATACTATTAACCATAGTATCAAGTCAAAATTACTTTTCAGGACAAGTCACAATACCTTTAGAAATAAAGTTAGGTTTCTAAATCAAGTGACTCCTTTTCTTATAAAACCTTAGGCAATTGATGCCTTAAAATCAAATTGCCTTTCATTAAATCAAGTCATTTATCTTTCCATAAAGCTAATATAACCAACTTCCCATAAAGTCGTTATATTCACTTTATACCTTAGCCAAAAACAATTTCCTATCCAAGGGACTTATGCGTTTAAAACGAAACAAGTATCACATACTTTGAAACTCTTCAAGTCCCTTAACTTTAATAAAACTTAAGACATCCTTAATACTTTCAAAGAAGTGAGTTAATCTCCTAACTCACCCGACGTGACTATTCATAAAACTAGTAAAAGATATCAAGGTCTTGTACGTCTACCGTACTATATACGTGCAACTAGGCATGCTCAAAAGATAGGAAAATTCTACATACCTCTTCGGGTCAATCCACTTGCTAAGTACAATATCCCGCCCGTAGTATGTCAACATATAATATCCACAGTACGTCTATTAACTCCTTACTTCAAACGTAGAATATTATAAGTGTAAAGTCTCTAAATTCTACGGAAAATCGGACAGCACCTCCTTTGTTTCTACTTACTTTGCCACCTTTTTCAAGACCGAATTCAATAACCAAACACGCCACATTTAAGGCCCAATCAGTGCAATTAATCAATAGGGGATTACACGCCTACTAGACGTGTAAAATTCCGCCCCACAAACGATATCAAACTAATACAAACTACTAGTCCAATTCGGCCACATTGAGTACAATAACACCAATTCTTATCCAATTTCATTTCAATCCAAGTTGTTAGCATAACATGATGTCAAGTCGCAATCGATTATACTACTAAAATCTTCAAGTAAGTAACATGCGACGATTCTAATAAACGACCAAATTGTAATCCAACTTCACATGGCTTAAATGACATTTCGGATTTTAAGGCTACAATCAATCCATAATACTTATAAACTTCAACACATACTTCATGCTAGCAAACATGTAAAGCTAACAACAATATATATAATCTTGTAACACTTTTAAGAGACAAGATTATTACCTCAACGAATCTTAATCCAACTCCAAATCCGAAGTCGCTCCTTAGCAACTTAGAGCCTCTTCAAGACACTTCAATCCGCTATTTGAGACCCTTAGAACAATACCAACAAATTTCCTTCAAACTTCCAAACAAAACCTAGAGAAGCAACTAGGTTTTCACCTTGCGACTAATACAAAAACTATCTTTTTCCGGGATTTTTCTATTGAGATACACTCACAATACACTCATGAACCTTGGTTTAAAGTGTGGAGCTTAATGGTCTAGAAACAAATTTTTTTTCTTTTCTAATGTGCTTGAACCCGAGAGCAACAAATATGTGTTCTTCAAATTCTTGAAATTTTTCTAAGTGTTGGACTATGTCTTGCTACTAGTACTACTATATAGCACAATGGAGGGTCAAGATGTAAACAAATGGGTGGCTTGGATAAGGTTCTCTTAAATATCAAGCCTTGTGGACCCATTGACTAAGTCAATTTTCTCAAGCTCACTACTTGCAAGACTTAGTCATCCTACAAAGGTCAAATGACCCTTAAGTCCTTGCCCATTTTCGTCCAAGGCACCATAAGGGGGGGTGACACGTGTCGCCCTCCCATTCGTCACAATATTACGTTTTCCGACAATTTCATAATTCCGATAAATTTTTACAAGTCTCAAATCTTAACACTTGTGAGTTCTTACGTACGTTCTTAAAACATGTCCTGTAAATACGGGGTGTAACAGTTCTATTGATCGATACCGACGATAGTGGGGTACGGGTTCGTGAGGTTGCCGAGTCTTCCATCGTTGATGAGGTGAAGAGGCGACAGTTTGAGGACCCAGTGTTGGTACGGTATCGAGATGCAGCTCTTCGGGAGGAGCGAGTGCTCGAGGTAGCGCTGATGGGGTGCTAAGATTTGAGGGCGGTTGTGTGTTCCGATGTAGACAGACTTCTCGTGATTTTGGGAGAGTCACACAGTGCTCGTTATTCTATTCATCCAGGGTCAACCAAGATGTATCATGACCTCAGATGTTTGTATTGGTGGGATGGCTTGAAGAGGGACGTGGCAGGTTTTGTTGCCTGATGTCTGTTGCCAGGTCAAGGTCGAGCACGAGAGGCCAGTGGATTATTGCAGCTATTGAGATTCCGACTTGGAAGTGGGAAGTGATCAACATGGACTTTGTTACGAGGTTACCTCGCACTCGGAGAAATGCGAATCCATTTGGGTTATTGTTGACAGGCTGACGAAATCAGCCCATTTCCTTCCAGTCAGGACGACGTTTTCGGCTGAGGACTATGCCAGATTGTACATCAGAGAGATTGTGAGGCCGCGGTGTCGGTGTCGATTATATCGAGATAGAGAGCCCGGTTTACGGCTAACTTCGGAGGTCTTTCGAAGGATTAGGGACACAGTGAGTCTCAAGACATCATTTCATCCTCGGTGTGCAGGCGGCGAGCGTACTATCCGAACACTGAGGATATCCGCGAGCTGCGTGATTGATTTCGGTAGTGGGAGGATCATTTGCCTCTTGTGGAGTTTGCTTATAACAACAGCTACCATTCCAGTATACAGATGACGCCATACGAGGCTTTATATGGGCGGAAATGTAGATCGCCGATTGGTTGATTCGATGTGGACGAGGTGCAGTTAGTTGGCCCAGACTTGGTTCAGCAGGCTGTGGATAAGGTGAAGCTTATCCAGGAGAGACGCAGCGGCTCGTAGTCGCGAAGTCATATGCGGATAATCGGCGTCGGCATTTGGAGTTTCAGGTAGACGATTGGGTCTTCTTGAAGGTGTCACCCATGAAGGGTGTGATTAGATTCAAAAAGAAGGGGAAACTCAGCCCAAGGTACATTGGGCCCTACCAGATCGTCCGTCGAGTAAGCAAGGTTGCCTATGAGTTGGATCTGCCATCAGAGTTAGAGGCTGTCACGACCCGACCCCGGGCCGCGACTGGTGCCCTACCTGAGCACCCTTCTAATCATACAACATAATAAACTGCGGAAGATAAATAATACTTTTTTTAAACCAAGGCCAAGCCGATAAGGATGCCATAACATAAAAATTACCCGAAAGGGGCTACACTATTTAACAATGTAAAAACAACTCTAGCCAGTCTAGCCCACAAATGAATACAGACCTCTAAGATTTGAACAAATACTATGACGGGACAAGGCCCCGTTGTACCCCTGAATATATATAGCCATGACAACTCCGGAACATTGGAGCCATCTCAAAATGCTGAACCAGGATCCTAAGCTCGCGGATCCACAACTGTGTACCTAAACCTGCGGACATGAACGCAGCCCCCCGAAAGGGGTTAGTACAACAGGTACCGAATATGGAACCGAAAATAAGGTACAGTAAACAAATCATAACTGTACAAAAGAATGACAGGGGCAAGTATAAAAAGGGTACATACCAGATCCTACCGTGTCATTACCGTCGTGAACTTAATCGCATCTTATTATCTTTTCCCATTTTTCAATAAAAGTTATAGTCACTTTCTTACGCATACTTAGAAAAATCGTCAAGTTCATTACCATATAACTTACTTACCTTGCATAACATAAACCGACCTTTATGGAGGGACGCTTATCTTGCCCGACCGATGGGGGGCGATAAAGTCACATAGTGCGCCATAAAGGTATCTTTGCCACGGCCCGAACCGGGCGTGGATGATGCCTACCCTGCACCCTAGTGATACAACATCGAGAAAATCAGCGGAAATAAAAACATGAACATGAATTAAGAGAAAAGATAAATAAATAGGCCAACCAAAGCAGCTTGCCTTCATCATATATACATAAATACCCGACAGCTTATCCTTTTACAACCACCGCCACAACAAGGCTCTGCACTCTAAGATTTTTACAGCTATGACGGGACGGGGCCCGCCATACCCACGAATGTATAAGAATCTGCAGACTCGAGTAACATACCAAAAGATAAGCCTCCAAGGAACGGAGCTTCCAACACGCTAAATGTGATCCTATAAGCGGGGATCGGCGTCGATATACCTTTTACTGCGGCATGAACGCGGCCCCGGGAGGTCGCACATAACCAAGTATGTGAAGCGTAAATCAGTAAATGAAATCATAATAGTCTATATAAAGCGGGAGACATGTATGATAACCAAACTACGATTCACAACATAAAGCGATCATGTCAAGTCGTGGACTCACGCCTCAAAGTCATCCTCATGCCCGTGGAACTTCTTCCTCACCGCCGCCTAGGTACAAATCATGTGATACGTATAATGGTCTCGGCCCATCTTATGGACCCAATATAGAAGCGTGTGGAATACATTCCGGCTCATCCTACGAACCGTGGTCGAGTGGAATACATTCGGATGAACCGGTAATCAAGTGAAATACATTCCCGGATGAACCGGTCATCAAGTGAAATACATTCCCGGATGAACCGGTAATCAAGTGAAATACATTCCCGGATGAACCGGTAGTCAAGTGAAATACATTCCCGGATGAACCGGTAGTCAAGTGAAATACATTCCCGGATGAACCGGTCATCAAGTGAAATACATTCCCGGATGAACCGGTAATCAAGTGAAATACATTCCCGGATGAACCGGTAGTCGAGTAGAACACAGTACTTGCACAACAAGGCTATCACACGTAACATGGTCAAGTTTCATAACAACAAGCATAAGCAAGTTACACACAACTCAAGGTACTTTCATTTTATGTCAAAGTCCGGATTTTAACCCTAAAGTACTACGTACGTAAATTCCTTTTAAGAGATTCATTCCTTTTCTAAAAGTCACCCGATAACCGTAGTATATAAAAATGTGTGACTTATATCTTTTAAGTAAACCAAAACAACTTTCATACTTTCCTTTTTAAGACCAAATTAAGGCAATACCATGCCTTCCTTTGGACCAAAATACTTCTCTTTTAAAAGTCAAGTTACCGCATTAAAACAAATGATAAAACCCTTCTTTTGTTTTCATAAAGTCGTTATAACCAACTTCCCATAAAGTCATATAACACTTTATGTTTTAAACCATTTTAAGACAACCCAATGCCTTTCTTTTCCTAAGAGTTCCAGTTTGCCTAATTTCAATTACGCAAGTCTCTTTTTAGAAAAGTTTCATAGTTCAATGTCTTAACCTAGTTATAAAACAAGAGAGTAACATAAGCCATAGGTTAATAGGTTAATCTTTTTCATAATCAATCTTATTAAGGAGACATCATCTATAAAATGTAATATCATTTTGTCTCATCTTAGCTTCATGCGGATGGAGGTTTCTCGGTTTTAATAATACTTAGTTATTCAATACATTTTCCTTTATTAATCTTTGCGGTGGTTTATTGATACATTATGATTTCCAAAATCAAGAAAGCGTTATTCCTTTTAAAAACCAAGTACTCATTACTCACGAATGAGGTTTCACAAAATCCATATTAATTCATTTAAGTTAAGTATCTTATCTTATAAGATCCAATCTCTTAACTTTTGAAATTAATAAACCATTCATTTTACCACCCTTAAGACGTTATACCTAACTCCCCATAAAGCTAGTACAACACTTATGTTTTTAAAACAACCAAATCTGATTAACACGTATGCGTCACCGTACTCATAGCTCACACATATCATGCTAGAAAAGATAGGAAGAGGTTCACATACCTCGCGACGATTATCGACTAATAGCAAAACGCTCCAAGTACCTCAAACCGTCGGCTGCACCTTAAGCCGAGTAGATCGCGCCACACGTAGTATTTCAACCTATAGAGGCCACAAGGCGCCTATTAATATCTTTAGATCCCGACGTAGAATATTCTACGTAAAATTCGAAGACTTCCGCAACAGCGTAAATCTCTCCTCTATCGAGGCCGCTACCAAGCCAACCAGTGGGGTTAACACATCTAACCTGACGTGTACAATTCTACTACACAAGAATGCTACACAAGTCTCAGAATACAGTCTATGTAATTACAATTCGATTCGATTCTTAAAATTCAGCTTAAATCGCAAGACATTGCGTAAGTATTATTCAGCTTAAGTCAAAAGACATTGCCGCACAATTATAATGTTCAATTCTATATATAGTATACTTCAACTATATATTCCTACAACATGTAATTTCCAATTACAATAGAAGGTCAAGAGTGTTTACCTCGATAAGCCCAAAATTATCCGAGTTTATATATGTCGATCTGAGCAAGGTTTAGCTCTACTCGTGCGCTCCAACCCGCTCCAAACAACCCTTAGAAGTTCTAACCAACTTCTACTTAATACTTCAACCGACTATGAAGGTTTTCCTTAGGGTTTCGTTTTTGTGGTGAGGAAGTATAATAGTATTTTCTGGCTTTTGTATAAGTGTAACCTTGGGAATACTACAAGGTATTTGGGCCAGGTATTTGGGCATTATAAAAATACTAGGAGAGTATTTCTATACCACAAAGGGGGTATTATACGAAGACAACTAGGCTAGGGGTACCCTGGCAAAACACCACAAAGGGAGGGGTTTCGCCAAGGTTGGACGAGAACCACAAGAAGGGAGGAAGGATTTCAAGACTTAGGCAATTTTTGGATGAAGAAGTTCATCAAGTTAGAGGGGTATTTATAGGTCAAGAAATGGCCAACCAATGGCCAAGATTCATCCAAGTGTTAGGCAAGTGTAAGGCCAATATTAAGCCATGTGCTACCTTATCCATCTACCCAAAATATCCTACTAACCCTTGACCACATTTTTAGCACAAAAACGTGCCCAAGTCGCCCTCTTTGCCGTCCTTGCTTCCAATGTGAGGTGACACATGTCACCCTCCCGTTGGTCCAAAATGTTTTCTCTCGGAAAAATCCGCAAAAATATAAATGACATAGCGTAATTGTTCCCTACGAAAGTCGTGGAAACGTTTCGTCAAATACGACTCTAATCGGGTGTTGTGTACAAATTTCGAATCTTGCTTAACTTAAGGCTCAAATTTTTATACGTACGCCCTCACGTACATACTCTGGAAATACGGGGTATAACATTCTCCCCTCCTTAGAAACATTCGTCCCGAATGTTCCTTCACAAGGCGGATAAAGATGAAGTTCTTCTAACAAGTTTCCACTACCACACATGGCCACAAACACCCGCGTAAATACTTACATCCAAGTCCACGAGGAAACACCTCTAACATCACAAACTTTTGTCACTTTGCCGCGAGGTTCTAGTGTCACTCCGGCGACCCAACAAATGGTACCGGACTGCATGCGATTCCTGAGGTCTAAAATATACATCCTTCGCACCTTCTCCCTTCACAAGAAATGATCATATCTATGCTCGCAATACATGCTCGCCTCTACCCTTACTCGTCGTACTCTTCTCGAACACTTGAACTCTTCTAGTATACGTACCACACTTTAGTTTCCGAAACTTGGAGTCACTACCTCCCAACTTGGTCATCTTACTAGCCTCGATCTTCCTTAAGGCCATTCCCGGCCTTCACGATCTACTTCTGGTCGAACGTATCCACGAACTCATACGATGGTCATCAAAACTTGGGCCTAGCACCCTGGTGACCCTACCACCTGGCGGGACCACCCAGAGCTGACCCCACCTCATTCCGGGCTACGGGTTGACACGCAACACGCCCTCAACCCGACCCTCCGTCACGCCAACTCTCTTGTTTCTCGATCCGAACAATCTTACCTAATTACGTCATGAAAGCTACCACTTCCCTCTCACACTACCCAGGGACTTATCCTTTCAACAAACCAAGTTTCTAAATCAAATTTTTTTGCACAAAGCTATCCGATTATAACGCTAAACACATCAACAACATCAATACATACAAAACTCTAGAGGGTTAGGGATATACCTGAATCTACCGCTCCACTCTAATCATAGGCCTGCCCTGCAGGGCGCATAGCTGTAGAAGGCGATGAACCTGCCGCTGATCCGGTAGACCGCGCCAAACTGCCGGTACCTCTCCTATAAGCACAGTCTCTCGTCACATGGCTGACGGCGGCGCAGTGAAACAAGCACCGATAAAAGACGACATTCCCGGGATGATGTTTGCCACATCGTGCACACTGAGGGGGACATGAATCCCGCTGGCTAGAACCCATGTATATCGTGAACTAAGCCCGGAGTTCGACCAACTCCGAATACCCCGAGCGTCGGCGGCGCGGGGACCACTGCATCGTGGAGGTACATAACTAGGATCACTGCGAGGCGGTCGCCTCGAAAGTTACCAAAGGACCTGCTGTTTTGGCCTTCTGCCGATCTCGGTCATTCCGTCGACCTCTCCGTGCCTCGCATCCTAGTGCATGAGCTTGCACGCGGGCAATGTCCATGCCGGTGAAGAGCTACCGCATAAGCCTTTGCCAAATGTCGTCGGCCCGGTGACGTGGCGGTGTACTCTGCCCTCCATATCGGCTACCAGCGGGAACATACCGAGCTAATGAGTCGAACTCACATTGTACTCTCTGGCCGTCGCCCCGCCTCAACGTCAAAAATCACGGCCAGCGCTCCTCATCTGGAGGCAAGAAATGTGCAAGAAATGCCTCGAGAACTCGTCCCAAATCGCTGGAAGTGCATGCTCTTCCGGGACAGCTCCACGAATCAAACTGGGCCAGCTGCAGATCACGCGCGGTGATGCGAACCAATACCACCGACTCGCCTCGAGACTCGATCACCCTCGCGATCCGCGTAGGCTTGATAAACTCCGAGGGTCGTCCTCGGCTCGATCCATAGAACATCGGCGGGCTACAACTCGTAAAGTCACGTAGCCTCAAATGCGCTCGGGGTGAACTACGGTGCTATCGGGCCGGAATCAGCTGCTGCGTCGGCCTATCCTCATATCTCGCCACGACCGCGGCGATCGGGCCATCTCCTTGTACCCATCTCATCCGCTCCAGTGTGGGGTGGAGGCTCAGTATCAGAGTCTCGGCCCATCGCCGCGGCTCTAAACTCTCTGGTCTTTGGCGGCGTCGCGAAACCCGCCGTCGGGCTTGTCTCAGTCTTGACCGGCTGCGCCTCGTACTCTCAGATCTCGCTAACGACTCCCTCATCGCCTTGCCCATTCTGGGCTGGGTTGCCTTACGCGGAGGCATCACCGTAAAGGAAAGGAATACGTCGGAGGGTCCAACTTATCACACGGCTCTGGGCACGATCTCGTAATGAGAAGAATGGAAACCAATCCTAAATGTCCTATAGCCTCACGATTATAGATGTGGTGCACAACACACCGATAATCAAGACTACTAGACACGGTCTCAGACACCTTCCGAGGACTAATCGCTCTGATACCACTTTTGTCACGGCCGAACTCGGGCGTGGATCGTGCCTACCGGGCACCCTAGTGATACAACATCGAGAAAATCAATGAAATAAAAACATGAACATGAATTAAGAGAAAAGATAAATAAACAGCCAACCAAAGCAGTTGCCTTCATCATATATACATAAATACCCGAGCTTATCCTTTTTACAAACCCCGCCCACAATTACTGCACTCTAAGATTTTACAATGGCTATGACGGACAGGGCCGCCATACCACAATGTATAAGAATCTCAGACTGTGGTAACATACAAAGATAAGCCTCCAAGGAACGGAGCTTCAACACGGCGAAATGTGATCCATAAGCGGGGATCGACGGTCGATGTACCTTTTACTGCAGCATGAACGGCCCGAAGGAGGTCGATAACAGTACCAAGTATGTGAAATCAGAAATATCAGTAAATGAAATCATAATAGTCTATATAAAGCAGAGACATGTATGATAACCAAACTACGATTCACAACATAAAAGCGATCGTGTCAAGTCGTGACTCACGCCTCAAAGTCATCCTCATGCCCGTGGAACTTCTTCCTCACCGCCGCCTAGGTACAAATCATGTGATACGTATATCAGTCTCGGCCCATCTTATGGACCCAATATAGAAACGTGTGGAATACATTCCCTGCTCATCCCGTGAACCGTGGTCGATGGAATACATTCCTGATGAACCCAGAGTCAAGTGAAATACATTCCGGATGAACGGTCATCAAGTGAAATACATTCGGATGAACCAGTAATCAAGTGAAATACATTCCGGATGAACCGGAGTCAAGTGAAATACATTTCGGATGAACCGGTAGTCAAGTGAAATACATTCCGGATGAACCGGCCATCAAGTGAAATACATTCCCGGATGAACCGGTAATCAAGTGAAATACATTCCTGATGAACCGGTAGTCGAGTAGAACACAATACTTGCACAACAAGGCTATCACACGTAACATGGTCAAGTTTCATAACAACAAGCATAAGCAAGTTACACACAACTCAAGGTACTTTCATTTTATGTCAAAGTCCGGATTTTAACCCTAAAGTACTACGTACGTAAATTCCTTTTAAGAGATTCATTCCTTTTCTAAAAGTCACCCGATAACCGTAGTATATAAAAATGTGTGACTTATATCTTTTAAGTAAACCAAAACAACTTTCATACTTTCCTTTTTAAGACCAAATTAAGGCAATACCATGCCTTCCTTTGGACCAAAATACTTCTCTTTTAAAAGTCAAGTTACCGCATTAAAACAAATGATAAAACCCTTCTTTTGTTTTCATAAAGTCGTTATAACCAACTTCCCATAAAGCTGTTATAACACTTTATGTTTTAAACCATTTTAAGACAACCCAATGCCTTTCTTTTCCCTAAGAGTTCCAGTTTGCCTAATTTCAATTACGCAAGTCTCTTTTTAGAAAAGTTTCATAGTTCAATGTCTTAACCTCTTTTTAAAACAGTAGAGTAACATACGCCATAGGTGAGTAGGTTAATCTTGTTCATAATCAATCTTATTAAGCAGCCATGATCTAGAAAATGTAATATCATTTTGTCTCATCTTAGCTTCTATGCAGATGGAGGTTTCTACTGGTTTTAATAATACTTAGTTATTCAATACATTTTCCTTTATTAATGCTGCAGTGGTTTATTGATACACATTCTGATTTCCAAAATCAGTAAAACGTTATTCCTTTTAAAAACCAAGTACTCATTACTCACGAATGAGGTTTCACACAAAATCCATATTAATTCATTTAAGTTAAGTCTCTTATCTTATAAGATCCAATCTCTTAACTTTTGAAATTAATAAACCATTCATTTTACCACCCTTAAGACGTTATACCTAACTCCCCATAAAGCTAGTATAACACTTATGTTTTTAAAACAACCAAATACAGTTAACACATGTACGTCTACCGTACTACATAGCTCACACATATCATGCTAGAAAAGATAGGAAGAGGTTCACATACCTCGCGACGATTATCGACTAATAGCAAAACGCTCAAGTACCTCAAACCGTCATTGCACCTTGCCGAGTAGATCGCGCCACACGTAGTATTTCAACCTATAGAGGCCACAAGGCGCCTATTAATATCTTTAGATCCCGGCGTAGAATATTCTACGTAAAATTCGACACTCCCCGCAACAGCGTAAATCTCCTCTCTATCGAGTGGCTACCAAGCCAACCTGGGGTTAACACGCCTAACGGACGTGTACAATTCTACTACACAAGAATGCTACACAAGTCTCATGTCTGATACCCTATGTAATTACGATTGATTCGATTCTTAAAATTCAGCTTAAGTCGCAAGACATTCTGTAAGTATTATTCAGGCTTAAGTCAAAAGACATTGCCGCACAATTATAATGTTCAGTTCTATATATAGTATACTTCAACTATATATTCCTACAACATGTAATTTCCAATTACAATAGAAGGTCAAGAGTGTTTACCTCGATAAGCCCAAAATTATCCGAGTTTATATGTCGATCCCGAGCAGGTTTAGCTCTACTCCGTGCGCTCCAACCCGCCTCCAAACAACCCTTAGAAGTTCTAACCAACTTCTACTTAATACTTCAACCGACTATGAAGGTTTTCCTTAGGGTTTCGTTTTGTGACTGAGGGAAGTATAATAGTATTTTCTGGGCTTTTGTATAAGTGTAACCTTGGGAATACTACAAGGTATTTGGGCCAAGGTATTTGGGCATTATAACAATACTAGGAGAGTATTTCTATACCACAAAGGGGGGTATTATACGAAGACAACTAGGCTAGGGGTACCCTGGCAAAACACCACAAAGGGAGGGTTTCGCCAAGGTTGGACGAGAACCACGAAGGGGAGGAAGGATTTCAAGACTTAGGCAATTTTTGGATGAAGAAGTTCATCAAGTTAGAGGGGTATTTATAGGTCAAGAAATGGCCAACCAATGGCCAAGATTCATCCAAGTGTTAGGCAAGTGTAAGGCCAAGATTAAGCCATGTGCTACCTTATCCATCTACCCAAAATATCCTACCTAACCCTTGACCACATTTTTTAGCACAAACAAACGTGCCCAAGTCGTCCTCTTTGCCGTCCCTTGCTTCCAATGTGAGGGTGACACATGTCACCCTCCCGTTGGTCCAAAATGTTTCGTCTCTCGGAAAAATCCGCAAAAAATATAAATGACATAGCCGGAATTTTTCCTACGAAAGCTGTGGAAACGTTTCGTCGAAAAACGACTCTAATCGGGTGTTGTGTACAAATTTCAAATCTTGCTTAACTTAAGGCTCAAATTTTTATACGTACGCCCTCACGTACATACTCTGGAAATACGGGGTATAACAACTGCCCGGCCCAATCCTGGTACGCGGTAAGGTCACATAGTCTGCCCATAAAGGTATCTTTGCCCCGATCGGGACGCGGTAAGGTCACATAGTCCGCCCATAAGGTATCCGCGGCCCAATCCCGACGCGGTAAGGTCACATAGTCCGCCCAAAGGTATATTGCCGGCCCAATCCTGGGACGCGGTAAGGTCACATAGTCTGCCCATAAAGGTATACTGCCCGACCCAATCCTGGGACGCGGTAAGGTCACATAGTCTGCCCATAACTTGAAAAATAAAGTCCCTTAACCTTTTAAAAATTTGAGGTCCATAGTCTTAAAACTTCATACGTAAATTCTTATAAATTAAGTAACATATACTTTGGTGCGTTGTGAATAAGTTATACTTATTTATAACGATCTTAATCAAGTAGCCATGATCCAGAAAATGTAATACAATTTTGTCTTATCTTAGCTTCTATGCAGATGGAGAATTCTACTCATTTTAACTTAATTGATTGTCATTACATTTTCCTTTATTAACGCTGCAGTGGCTTGTTCGATACTTATTCTCATTTGTGCCATAACCTAGCCAAGTCAACTTGGCTCCAAATACCTCCTAACGACTCTTACCAACATCCCCCATAAGACTTGGTAAGAACTTAGGATAACTTAGACATAACCTTTACGTAGAGTAAATCAACATACATACCTCTTAACTTCTAAGAGTAGAAGGAATCATGAAATAGTACTACATGTATATTCAATACATAGAATCATGTCAAAGAAGGAAGAGGTTCACATACCTCGCGACGATTATCGACAAATAGCAAAATGCTCCGAAGTACTTCAACCTTGATAGCTATTCCATCCTTCAAGTAGAATACGCTATTCTTAGTACTTCAACCTATAATGGCCATAATACGTCCATTAACCTTTAGCTTCGAACGTAGAATATTCTAAGTGCAAAGTCACTAAATTCTACGGAAAATCGGACAACACTTCCTTTGTTTCTACATACTTTGCCACCTTTTTCAAGGCCGAATTCAATAACCAAACACGCCACACTTAAGACTCAAAACAACAACCAATCAAAGGAGATTACACGCCTTACAATACGTGTAAAATTCCGCCCCACAATTAATACGAAACTAGTTCCATATTTAAAGCCATTCTTGGCTAAACATATACAACAACACAAAGTCCTTTCCAATTCTTTTTATTCAATCCAAGTCCTTAGGTCAAACATGTTATATAGTCATAGACAACTTCAACAACTACAATTTCCTTCTTTAAATAACATGTGACGACTTATACTAATAATCAAATTGAATTACAATCTTAGGGCTAAACATACTAGTTTTCGGATTAGGGTTCCAATATCCATAACACTTATCATTCTTCATAATATAATCCACATGATCATTTCTAACTACTACAACATGAAATCTTGAATTTTAATAGCAAGACGGAGATTATTACCTCCTTAAGCTCAAAATGATCCAAAACCCTAAGTCGATCCTTAGCAACTCCAACTCCTTTTCTTGACATTCCAATCCGCTATTTGCAACCCTTAGAAGCTTGTGAAAAACTCCTCTTCTATTTCCAACTTCAAAGTTGAAGAACACATTGGGTTTTCGCCTTGCGACTAACGTAAAAATGCGGTTTTTCCGAAATCTTTCTATTGAGATATCCTTACAATACCCTTAGGGACCTTGGGTTAAAGTCTTGTGAATAAATAACCACAAACTAAAATTTTTTGTGTGGAAATGCTCATGAACCCGAGAGCAACAATGAAGAACAAGGTGTTCTCTAATTTTTCTAAGTGTTGGAAGACAAGTCTTACTACTAGTGTGCTTATATAATACATTGGAGGGTCTAGATTATAACACTTGTAAAGTTTGGAGGGAAGAGATCAAGCCAAGTGGCCCTTTTGACTTAGTCAACATTATCAAACTCTACTTGCAAGACTTAGTCTTCTATCATGGTCAATGACCATACTACCCTTGAAATATTTTGTCCAAGAACATGTGGGGGTGGGGGGTGCCACATGTCGCCCTTCCATTCGTCCATAAAATTCCGCAACCCTCGTGGATCCCACAAAACGTAAAATTCCTCGGGTGGGCCCCACACGACCAAATTCGTAAAAATAAATTTCCATAATGATAATAAGTTCCATACTTCTTCAATTAATGCATTTTGAGAATCCAATTCTCCTCAACGAATATTTTTCCTTTCCGACGTTCGGAAAATTTTCCGTCGGAAAAACAATTCTTCCTTTCGTACCAATTTCAAGTCTTGAGTTCCTTACGTACATCCTCTTAAACATGCCCTGGAATTACGGGGTGTAACATTCTTCCCTCCTTAGAAACATTCGTCCCCGAATGTTCTTTCGGAGTCCAATCTAATTAGATAGCGACATAGTCTCCTTTTACTGCACCCTTCATATTACATATGCCACACATGGCCACATAACAATACTTATACCAAGATGTCAACCTTGGCACTCACAAAGCCAACTAGTCCATACTCCTAATGAGGACGTACGTAGAAAAGTTTGAGCCTTAAAGTTAGGCAAGGACCGAAAATTTTGTGCACAACACACTAAAAGAATCGTTTTCCGACGAAACGTCTTCCAAAACTTGCGAAGGGAAAATTTCGGCTATGTCATTTATTATTTTTGCGGATTTTTCCGAGAGACGAAATATTTTGGACCAACGAGAGGGCGACACTTGTCACCCTCAAGTTGGTGGATGTGGGGCGGCTTTTGGACGAATTGGAAGTCAAGGGTTGGTAGGATATTTGTGATATTTTTGTGTGGTAGTTGGATAAGGTACATATGGATGAATCCTCACCCTACACTTGCCTACCACTTGGCTTGATCTTGGCCATTGATTTCCCTATAAATACCCCCCTAACTTGAAGGTTTTCTTCATCCCTTAAAATCATTTCTAAGTCTTGAAATCCCTCCCCCCTCTCTTGAGAGCTCTAGCCAAGCACCCTCCCCTTTGAGAAAGCCCTTGGCGAGGGTACACCCCCCTCCTATTGGCCTTGGCCGAGGGGTACCCCCCCTACCTAGAGTTGTTTTCGTAAAATACACCCCCCCTCTTGGTAGAAATACTCTCCAAGTATTGTTACTATTCCAAAATACCTTGGCCCATATACCTTGTAGTATTCCAAGGTTACACTTATACTAAAAGCCCAGAAATACTATTATACTTCCCTTCAGTCACTAAACGAAACCCTAAGGAAAATCTTCACAGTTGGTTGAAGTATTAAGATGAAGTTGCGTAGAACTTCTAAGGGTTGTTTGGAGCGGGTTGGAGCACCCGGAGTAGGAGCTAAACGTTGCTCAGTATCGAAATTAAACTTGGATAATTTTGGGCTTACCGAGGTAAATAATCCTATCCTTCTATTGTGATTGGAAATTACATACTGTCGTTGTATAGAAATGAATATAAGATTCATAGAAGAGATTTGAACTGTAATAGAAGGATATTACAGAAAAGACTTGAATCAGATTACATAGGGCGTATTACTGATGAACTTGTGAAGTTTGACGGGTAGGGAAGTGCTGCCCAATTTCCCGTAGAATCTTGTATCTAGATTTATTCTACAGAGTAGTCAAGACGTTGATAGACGTATATAACCTTTATAGTTTGATTGATCTGCGAGTAGCATGTTCTACTTGGAAGGTGGACAAGGCTAGCCGGGTTATAGTCGTGGAGCGTTTTGCTAATAGTCGATAATCGTCGCAAGGTATGTGATTCTTCCTATCCTCTTGAGCATGATATTTTAAAGAATATATATATAGTACGGTAGACGTACGTGTGTTAACTGAACGTAGTTTTTCGGCAATGTCTTTTGACTTAAGCCTGAATAAAAAGAATCTTGAAGTATTTCAAGAGGATTAAGAAACCTTTTTGAAAGAAGAGTAATACTTGGTTTTAAAACTTAAGAGTTATACTAGCTTTATGGGAAGTTAGGTATAACGACTTAAGGAAGGTAAAAAGAATGGTTTATTGACTTAAGAAGTTAAGAGACTTGATCTTAAAAGATAAGAGACTTGACTTAATTGAATTAATCTGAATTGTATTAAAAAGTGTGAAACCTCATTCGTGAGTAATGAGTGCTTGGTTTTTAAAAAGGAATAATGTTTTACTGATTTCGGAAATCAGAAGAAGTATCGAACAAACCACTGCAACATTAATAAGGGAAATGTATTGACTAATTAAGTATTATTAAAACCAGTAGAAACCTCCATCTGCATAGAAGCTAAGATGAGACAAAATGATATTACATTTCCTAGATCATGGCTGCTTTAATAAGATTGATTATGAACAAGAATAAACTACTCACACATAAGGCATATGTTTCTCAAATTGTTTTAAAGGAGAATTATATTAGTAAGTGATTAAAACTATGAACTACGAAACCTTTCGAAAACAAAAGACTCGAGTAATTGAACTTAGGCAAACTTGGACATTTGGAAAAGAATGTTGTTACTTGATATTAAAAAGGAAACTGTTTTGGTTCACTTAAAAAGATAGTCACTTTATTTCTGATACTACGGGTATCATGTGACTTTTGTAAAAGGAACGGATCTTTTTAAAGAATTAATGTATGAAGTACTTTGGGGTTAAAACCCGAACTTGTTGTCATAAAATAGAAAGTACCTTGGGTGAATAACTTGACTACGTTGGTTTGTGATAGCCTTGTAATACTTTCTTGATTGGTTTGATAAGTAATCATGTTATGATGCTACGTGTGTTAGTGTCTTATAATGTTTGTGTAAAGGGTTTTCCTCTGTGCTTATGTTGATTAACGATAAGCGTTGTCGCGTTATATTATCACATACCCCCTTGACTTGATATACCGAGGGCTTGCCACCCTTGATGCGGGTCTATACGGCCTATGTAGTCTGTGTGACTATGCGGAGCAGCGGTATGCTCCAGGATTGATCATTCCGGGTGTTTTATCCCAATGCGGCGGATGCCCTATGCGGTCTATTGAGGCTATGCGGGCTGCGGTAGTCCAGGAGGGTACCGGGGGTTAGCTGCCCCCGATGCGAGGAATACCTCATGCGGGCCTATGTGTGGCCTATGCGGAACAGCGGTATGCTCCAGACTAGACACGCACATCGATATCGACGGCGAGCGCCGCTTCGATCACGTGGCGCGGTCTAGAAAGACCCCGTGATATAGTTTTATAACATTGTTGGTACTTCAGGTTTTAGTAGTCGGCTATGCCTTCGCACTTACCCCGCAGACGGTTTTATTATGTCACAGTGGGACCCGTGTTCATGTATTTCTTGGTGCTTTTATATCATGATCGCCAGCGGTGAGGAAGGTATTCCACGCATGATTGATGTTATGGGCGTGAGACCCATAGTTATATTTGAGTGATGACTTGAGGCGTGAGTCCCCGACTTGACATGATCGCTTATTTATCAGGAATCGTAGTTTGGTTATCATACATGTCTCCCGCTTTATATAGACTATTATGATTTCATTTATGATTTTCGCCACATACTTGGTACTGTTGTATCGACTCTCTTCTGGGCCGCGTTCATGCCGCAGTAGAGGTACACCGGTTGATCCTCGCCTTAGGGTCACAAGCGTTTGGGAAACTCCGCTTCTCGGAGGCTTATCGGTGGTATAGTCCTGTCGTTGTAGGTACTTACATTCGTGGTATGGCGGGCCCCGTCCCTCCATTGTTGTCATATCATTCTTAAGGTCCAGTAGTATCACAGGCGAGTTGTAAATGGGATGTAAATCGTCGGTTTTAAAGTTTTTATATATATGCCGAAAGGCAAGTTTTCTCGATAATCGTTTCACATTTCATATTATATCATGTCTTGTTGTATGTTCCGCTGATTACTCTGATGTTGTATCACTAGGGTGCCCGGGGTAAGGCACCAGTCACGGGCCCACGTTCGGGTCGTGACAAAAGTGGTATCAGAGCAGTTAATCCTCGGAAAGTGTCTACAGACCGTATCTAGTAGATTATTGATTATCGGTGTGTTGTGCACCACACCTATAATCAGGAGGCTGCAGGATATTTAGGATTGGTTTCCATTCTTCTCACTCTGAGATCGTGCCTTAGAGCTGTGTTATAAGTTGGACTCCCTCTGACGTATTCTTTTTCACCCGTTATGCCTCCGCGTAAGGCAAACCCGGGCCCAGAAGGGCAAGGCAGCCGATGGAGCTGCGAGTAGAGCACATAGGGTTCTCAGGGCAGCCCAATCATCACCGGGTGGTGCTTCATTCGGGAGTTCGCGACGTCGCCACCCCAAAGAGAGTCTAGCACAAGGCAGCGATTCATCTGCGGCCATGAGATTTGAACCTTCACCACGACCAAAGATACAAAGATAGATTGCAAAGAGACGACCACATTAGCTAGGAGTTAGCAACCAAGGAGTATTTTAGGTATCGATTTATCACGGTCTTAATGACTATTTAAGAGAGGGTTGTGCAGGTAGCTCTTGATCGAGCTTGAGCATGGCTCAGATATCTGCTTATGCGAAGCAGACGAGAAACGTGAGGAACGACGTTAACCAATATCGCGAAGAGGCCGAGCAGCAGGTCCTTTGATAACTTTCGAGACGAATCGCCAAAGAATGATTAGATATGCGCTCCGCCATGCGAATGGTCCTCCACGGGTTCGTGGCGTTCGGGTAATACTCAAATTGCAGGTGATAAGATAAGTATATCTTAAGTGTTATGTTCAGATAACATTGTATAATTGTGGTTAGAAACCATGGTTAGTTAGAAAGGTAAGATTGGGGATAAGGGAAAGTGTGAGCCTTAGAATGTTATACGTGGAGACCTTAGAGGCAAGGCCATCTCGAGTAGAAGATTTATATTTTTATGTTTGACCCTTATCGGAGTGCATAGTACACGTGAGATATGTTTGTGTGATAAGTCCCTGAGTGGTATGAAGTAAGAGGGTAGTTGAGCTAAGAAGACCGCTAGGTTTTCGTGACTTGATTGTGAGATTGTTCCGGATCGGGGAACAAGAGTTTGGCACGATAGCGGGTCGGGTTGAGGACCGATCGCGGGTCAACCCGCGGCCTGTTTGGTGGTGGGGTCAGATTGTGGTGGTCCCGCCAGGTGGTGGGGTCACGAGGGTGTTAGGCCCAAGTTTAGTTAAACCAGCGTACGAGTTCGTGGGTGCATTCGACCAGTAGTCGGGCCGATGAGGTCAGCCCATCTTGTCTTTCAGTCAGGACCGTTTACTCGGCAGAGGGTTATGCGAGATGTTACCTCAGGAAGGTTGTAAGGCTGCACGAGGTGCCTACTTTCACCTTATGACAGCAAATGGAGCCAGTTCTGTTTTTTCCTGAGGTTTTACCAGCAGGTTAGGAACTCAAAGTGAGTCTCAAGAGTACATTCGCCTCGGCCGGTGTTTGGATTTGAGGGTAGCTGTGAGTATTGTTTCCCTGTTGAGGAGTGTTTTATAACTACCATTTCAGATTCGGATATCGCCTTAAAGCCTCATGTGGGCGGAAGTGTGAGTCACGTTGATTGGTTCGATGTTGGCAAAGTTCGGATAGTTGGTTCATACTTGTTTGGCGGGATGTGGATAGGTGAAGCTTATCCAGAGAGGCTATTGGCTCGAGTCAACAGAGTCGCACGACGACGCTGAGTTCGTGCCGACGGTCTTGAAGGTACCACCCCGAAAGGGTATGACGAGTTTTGGAGAAGAGGAAACTTAGCTCGAGTTACTTTGGGCCTTTTCGTGTCATGAAGAATAGGCGGGTTGCCTATAGTTAGCATTGCCGTCTGACGTAGGAGGCAGTACGTCCGATCTTTCATGTTGCTATATTCGGAAGAGTATCGGAGATCCATCCAGAGTATTCTCAGTTAATGATGACCAAGTTGGAGGTAGTAACCCAGAGTTTTGGAAACTGAAGCAGTAACATGAATGTGGTAAGTTATGAGAAAGAGTTCGAGTGTACGAGAAGGGTACGACGAGTAAGGGAAGAAGCGAGCATGTGTTGAGAACATAGATGTGATCTTTCCTTTTGTAAAGTGAAGGTGCGAAGGGAGTATCTTTTAGCCCTTGGGTGGGAGTTTTTGTGATGTTAGAGGTGATTCCTCGTGGACTTGGATGTAAGTATTTGCGCGGGTGTTTTCTGTGGCCATGTGTGGCATTTGCAAACTGGTTAAGCTATGAGGAACTTGATCGTTATCTGTCGTGAGAAGGAACATTCGAGACGAATGTTTCTAAGGAGGGGAGAATGTTATACCCCGTATTTCCCAGTATGTACGAGGACGACGACGTGAAAATTTTGAGCCTTAAAGTTAGGCAAGGACCGAAAATTTTGTGCACAACACACGAAAAGAATCGTTTTCCGACGAAACGTCTTCCAAAACTTGCGAAGGGAAAATTCCGGCTATGTCATTTATTATTTTTGCGGATTTTTCCGAGAGACGAAATATTTTGGACCAACGAGAGGGCGACACTTGTCACCCTCAAGTTAGTGGATGTGGGGCGGCTTTTGGACGAATTGGAAGTCAAGGGTTGGTAGGATATTTGTGATATTTTTGTGTGGTAGTTGGATAAGGTACACATGGATGAATCCTCACCCTACACTTGCCTACCACTTGACTTGATCTTGGCCATTGATTTCCCTATAAATACCCCCCTAACTTGAAGGTTTTCTTCATCCCTTAAAATCATTTCTAAGTCTTGAAATCCCTCCCCCCCTCTCTTGAGAGCTCTAGCCGAGAGCACCCCTCCCCCTTTGAGAAAGCCCTTGGCCGAGGGGTACACCCCCTTCCTAGTGGCCTTGGCCGAGGGGTACCCCCCTCTACCTAGAGTTGTTTTCGTAAAATACACCCCCCCTCTTGGTAGAAATACTCTCCAAGTATTATTACTATTCCAAAATACCTTGGCCCATATACCTTGTAGTATTCCAAGGTTACACTTATACTAAAAGCCCAGAAATACTATTATACTTCCCTTCAGTCACTAAACGAAACCCTAAGGAAAATCTTCACAGTTGGTTGAAGTATTAAGATGAAGTTGCGTAGAACTTCTAAGGGTTGTTTGGAGCGGGTTGGAGCACCCGGAGTAGGAGCTAAACGTTGCTCAGGATCGACATTAAACTTGGATAATTTTGGGCTTACCGAGGTAAATAATCCTATCCTTCTATTGTGATTGGAAATTACATACTGTAGTTGTATAGAAATGAATATAAGATTCATAGAAGAGATTTGAACTGTAATAGAAGGATATTACAGAAAAGACTTGAACTGTACTTACATAGGACTGTATTACAGTAGACTTGTGAAGTTTGACGGGTAGGGAAGTGCTGCCCAATTTCCCGTAGAATCTTGTATCTAGATTTATTCTACAGAGTAGTCTAGACGTTGATAGACGTATATAACCTTTATAGGTTGATTGATCTGCGAGTAGCATGTTCTACTTGGAAGGTGGACAAGGCTAGCCGGGTTATAGTCGTGGAGCGCTTTTGCTAATAGTCGATAATCGCCGCAAGGTATGTGATTCTTCCTATCCTCTTGAGCATGATATTTTAAAGTATATATATATAGTACGGTAGACGTACGTGTGTTAACTGAACGTAGTTTTTCGGCAATGTCTTTTGACTTAAGCCTGAATAAAAAGAATCTTGAAGTATTTCAAGAGGATTAAGAAACCTTTTTGAAAGAAGAGTAATACTTGGTTTTAAAACTTAAGAGTTATACTAGCTTTATGGGAAGTTAGGTATAACGACTTAAGGAAGGTAAAAAGAATGGTTTATTGACTTAAGAAGTTAAGAGACTTGATCTTAAAAGATAAGAGACTTGACTTAATTGAATTAATCTGAATTGTGTTAAAAAGTGTGAAACCTCATTCGTGAGTAATGAGTGCTTGGTTTTTAAAAAGGAATAATGTTTTACTGATTTCGGAAATCAGAAGAAGTATCGAACAAACCACTGCAGCGTTAATAAGGGAAATGTATTGACTAATTAAGTATTATTAAAACCAGTAGAAACCTCCATCTGCATAGAAGCTAAGATGAGACAAAATGATATTACATTTCCTAGATCATGGCTGCTTTAATAAGATTGATTATGAACAAGAATAACCTACTCACACATAAGACATATGTTTCTCAAATTGTTTTAAAGGAGAATTATATTAGTAAGCGATTAAAACTATGAACTACGAAACCTTTCGAAAACAAAAGACTCGAGTAATTGAACTTAGGCAAACTTGGACATTTGGAAAAGAATGTTGTTACTTGATATTAAAAAGGAAATCGTTTTGGTTCACTTAAAAGATAGTCACTTTATTTCGATACTACGTATCATGTGACTTTTGTAAAAGGAACGGATCTTTTAAAAAATTAATGTATGAAGTACTTTGGGGTTAAAACCGAACTTGTTGTCATAAAATAGAAAGTACCTTGGGTGAATAACTTGACTACGTTGGTTTGTGATAGCCTTGTAATACTTTCTTGATTGGTTTGATAAGTAATCATGTTATGACGCTACGTGTGTTAGTGTCTTATAATGTTTGTGTAAAGGGGTTTTCCTTGCGTGCTTATATTGATTAACGATAAGCGTTGTCGTTATATTATCACATACCCTTGACTTGATATACCGAGGGCTTGCCACCCTTGACGGGTCTATACGGCTATGCAAATCTGTGTGACTATGCGAGCGCGGTATGCTCCGAGATTGATCATTCCGGTGTTTTATCCGTCGACGCGGGATGCCACTATCGCGGTCTATCGAGGCTATGCGGGTCGCGGTAGTCGAGGGTACAGGGGTTAGCTGCCCCGATGCGAGGAATACCTCATGCGCCTATGCAGGCCTATCTGGCGAGCGGTATGCTCCAGGACTAGACACGCACATTGATACTGACGGCGAGTGGCCAACTTTGATCATGTGGTGCGGTCTAGAAAGACCCCGTGATATAGTTTTATAACATTGTTGGTACTGTGGGTTTTAGTAGTCGGCTATGCCTTCGTACTTACCCCGTACAGTTTTATTATGACACAGGTGGGACCTGGTGTTCATGTGTATTTCTTGGTGCTTTTATATCATAGATCGCAGCGGTGAGGAAGGTATTCCACGCATGATTGATGTTATGGGCGTGAGACCCATAGTTATATTTGAGTGATGACTTGAGGCGTGAGTCCACGACTTGACATGACCGCTATTTATTGTGAATCGTAGTTTGGTTATCATACATGTCTCCGCTTTATATAGACTATTATGATTTCATTTATAGTATTTTCGTTTCATATACTTGGTACTGTTATCGACCTCCTGGCCGCTGCGTTCATGCCGCAGGTAGAGGTACACCATGTTGATCCTCGCCTTAGTGGTCACAAGCGTTGGGAAGCTCCGCTTCTCGGAGGCTTATCAGTGGTATAGTCCCCGTCGTTGTAGTACTTACATTCAGGTATGGCGGGCCCTGTCCCGCCATTGTTGTCATATCATTCTTAGAGGTGCAGAGTAATCTTTTTGTGCGAGTTCTAAATGGGATGTAACTGTTCGGTTTTAAAGTTTTTATATATATGCCGAAAGGCAAGTTTTCTCAGATAACTGTTTCACATTTCATATTATATCATGTCTTATTGTATGTTCCGCTGATTACTCTGATGTTGTATCACTAGGGTGCCCGGGGTAAGACACCAGTCACGGGCCCACGTTCGGGTCGTGACATCTACTAGGGTCTGACGACTGTATAATCACCGGGCAATTCTCATATACCCGCTCAGCTACCACCCCAAACACTCACGGGTGTAGTTACCTCGAAAGGTCCTTATGGATTCAGGCTCTATTCCTTTACACTTGGTTGATATCCTTCTTACTGGTCGCACTCTTTCCGTACTTCCAACTCATACTAGCATACATACATAACCCCCATACCGATTCTGGACCCCAATCTTTTGGAGTCACTCTTTTAAACAACATAAGGCCATTTCCGGCTCTCACGACCTGGTTCCGGTGGAACACGTCCACGAACCCGTAAAACAATTAACTAGGCTTGGGCCTTGCACCCTCGTGACCATGTCACGTAGCGAAACTACTACCAACTGATCCCACTCTATTTCAGGCTATGGGGCAACCCGTAACAGGTCCTCACCCCGACCCACCGTCGTACTTAACTCTTATTCTTGGTCTATAATAAATCTTTCTACCCGAGAAGACCTTGTACATCTAAGGTCTCAGCGGTCATCAATATTCTTAGGCTTGCAATTTCCATGCTCCAAGCCTACCTTACCAGTCCCCCCGTAAATGGGTACAAAAACTTCTCATAATACCATAATCGTGTCGTCTTGATCACAACAACCATTACTTACTCTATACGGACCTCATCCGTACAATTCTCTTAAGCCTACCACGTAGCTTAATATATTAACATGGTATTCCATTAAGTTTCTTAACATGACTTCTTAAGGGTTCACCGCCTCATCGCATGACTCATCCTTTCCCAATTATCTCAAAATAAAACACAAGACCTTGGCGAGAATTCATTAATTGTTCCATACCTTCCCGGATCTAGTTAGTCTTTACCAACTCCACGGTAATCTAAAATCATTCTAGGCAACACGCCGTCGACCCTCATACATAACTCCGTATAGATGTATGTCACAATACCAACTATACTATAATCATTACCAACCGGATACGCAATCCACATAGTCCTTCCCGGTCATCACGCTTTCTCGTAATGTAATCAACATAACTCGTTAGGGAGAGACAACCCTAACAACACAACTCTATCGCACGATCTCAGAGTGAGAAGAATGGAAACCAATCCTAAATGTCCTGCGGCCTCCCGATTATAGATGTGGTGCACAACACACCGATAATCAAGACTCTACTAGACACGATGCGTAGACACTTTCCGAGGACTAAGCGATGCGATACCACTTTTGTCACGACGACCCCGGCCGCGATCGGTGCCTCTTCCCGGTGTCACACCCCAAACCGGGCGTGGATCGGTGCCCTACCTGGGCACCCTTCTACCTTAACAACTAAGTAAACTGCGGAAATTAAATAACAACTCATTTTTTTTAAAACCAACATACGTACAAGGGCAAAGCCAACAAGGCTGCCATAATAATATACATAACAAAAGACACTACACCGTACAAGAGTCCAATCCCACATATGAATACAGACCTCTAAGAGTTTTACTGAGCTATGAAGGGACAAGGCCCCATTGCACCCATAATCAGCATAAAAGCACATCTTGAAAGAACTTATACCAAAAAGATAAACTCCCGAACAGAAGGAGCTATCCAAAAACTCTGAGCAGGGTCCTACACCTGCCGATCACCAAACATCGTACCTGAACCTGCGGCATGAACGCAGCCCCCCGAAGGAGGTCAGTACGAAGAATGTACCAAGTATGTGAAGCGATGAAATGCGTGTAATGAAATCATAACAGTCTAAACAAAACAGGAGACATGTGTGATAGTCAACCTACAATAACAATACATAAGCAGTCATATCAAGTCAGGGACGCATGCCCTCAAAGTCACTACTCAAGTAACAGTACACAGTGCCTTACTAACAATGAGAGTAAATAGTAGTATACTTACAACATAAAAAATAGGAGACTCACGATCAAATCATGGGTAGCAAATCCATGGAAACAGGTGGTATAACGTCTTGGGGGTTTACCCCTCATTTATACTCTTACCCTGAGGCAGGTGGTATAACGTCTTGGGGGTTTACCCCTCATTTATACTCTTATCCTGGAGAAGGTGGTAAAGCAGGTGGTATAACGTCTTGGGGGTTTACCCCTCATTTATACTCTTACCCTGGAGAAGGTGGTATAACGTCTTGGGGGTTTACCCCTCATTTATACTCTTACCCTATCTCAACCGGCCGTCACACAACAAATAAGCAAGTTAAGAAATCCCCTAACTTCTTATTATTCTGTTCATATACACTCTCATTTTAGTTTACCTAAGGCACTAACATATCTTTTATAAAGATCCGGGAATCTAACCCGCCTCCTGGTCACATGCCCCGGAATCCCACATCGCATAAGCATGTCCAAGGGGTAATACAAATAATGGAAGCATACCCGTGGAATCCCACATCACTGTCGGTACGTCCAAGTAATCCTACAACAAGACAAATGACTTCAACCGAGTCGTGCAACGTAATAAAACATAATACTTGCACTCAAAGGCTATCGCCAGCACACACAGGCAAGTTCATAAAATCTATAGACTTTCATTTTATAAACTCAAGGCACTTAGAGAATAATTCCCATTTAAACAAGCCAAAGTACTTATCAAGGCACACATAGAATAATTCTCAATTAAACAAGCCAAAGTACTTATCTAGGCACACATAGAATAATTCTCAATTAAACAAGCCAAAGTACTTATCAAGGCACACATAGAATAATTCTCAATTAAACAAGCCAAAGTACTTATCAAGGCACACATAGAATAATTCTCAATTAAACAAGCCAAAGTACTTATCAAGGCGCACATAGAATAATTCTCAATTAAACAAGGCAAAGTACTTCGTACGTACATTCTTTTCAAAAGACTCCCTTTTATGTAAAACCCCAAGATACTAACACCCGTAGTATCAAGGTGTGTCTATTTTTCAAAGTAAGTTACTACACTTTTAGAAAACTCATTTCAAAGCTTGAAATCAAGTAACTTCAAATTTTCACAATCTAGGCAACTTATGCTCATTAATCAAAATAGACAACTTTCTTAACCTTCCATAAAGCCGTTATAACCAACTTCCCATAAAGCCGTTATAACCCTTTATGGTTTTAGACATATCCATTCCTTTTATAACCAATAGACTTATACTAATTAAAACCAAGTATCACATACTTACAAATCAAGTTCTTAACTTTCAAAATACTTCAAGTCTCTTAATATATAGAAAACAAGTTTCTTCTCTTAAATCATGTCATTTCTCCTCTTTTAAATCAAATAAGTAAATCACTCATTTGACTCCCCTAAAGTCATTATAATGACCCTTAGGTTTTGGAACTAAGGCACTAGCCAAAAGATTTGGAAACCACTTCCTTTTCAAGACTCTATGTACTTTAAGTAAAATACTTTCACTTTTAAGAATCCAAACTTCACTAAGGAAATGGATTATACAACTTACAATGTAAACATCAAAGTACAATCAAGGAAGTACATAGAACAAATTCTATTTTAGGCAATCCAATTACAACCAAGGAATGGATCATTTAAGGAGTATGACATACTTTCTTTATCTTAAGGAATCATGCTAGAAGAGGAGATAGTTCACATACCTTTTCGGCTAAATCCACAAGCTAAGCCGAATACGCCGTACGTAGAAGTGTCAACCTATAATGGTCATAACAAGACTATCAACTTCTAGTCTCTAACGTAGAATAATACTAAGTAAACGATCTCTAATTCTACGGAAAATCGGGCAGCACTTCCTTTGTTTCTACTCACTTTGCCACCTTTTTCAAGGCCGAATACAATAACCAACACACCACATTTAAGGCTCAAAACAACAACCAAACAAAGGGGATTACACGCCTTACAATACATGTAAAATTCCGCCCCACAATTAATACGAAGTAGTTCCATAATCAAGCCATTCTCGGCCAACAACATAACCAACAATTCAAAGTCTTTTCCAATCCTTTTCCAATTCCAAGTTCTAAGGTCTAACATGTTATATAGTCATAAACAACTTCAACAACTACAATTTCCTTCTTATACAACATGCGACAACTTAAACTAATAATCAACTTGAAATGTAATCTTAAGGCTAAACATGCTAGTTTTCGGATTAGGGTTCCAATAGCCAACAAACATATCAAACATCATACTATATATCTCATGCTTGCTAATATCCTTAACTACAACAATAAGTAAACTTTAATTGCTAAAACGACAAGAATTATACCTTTTCAAGACCTTAAAATTTCCAAGATTCAAAGTCGCTCCTTAGCAATTCTTAGCTCCTTTCCTTTACGCTCCAATCCGCTATTTGAAGCCCTTAGAATTTCACAACTAACTTCTCTTCCATTTCCAATCAAAACCTAGAAAAGCAACTAGGTTTTCACCTTGCGACTAACACGAAAACTTTCTCTTTCCGGGATTTTTCTATTGAGATACACTTACAATACACTCATGAACCTTAATTTAAAGTCTTGTGGCTAATGGATCACAAACTAAAAATTTTTGTGTGGGAAAGACACTAAAGCCGAGAGCAAGATAGGCTAAGCTCAAGGTTCTCTCAATTTTTCTAAGTGTAAAATGCCAAGTCTTGCTACTTAGGATGATATATAACACATTGGAGGGTCTAGATTACAACACATGTATAAATTGGATGGATGGGATCAAGCCAAGTGGCTCTTGACTTGGTCAACAATGTCAAGCTCTAACTTAGCAAGACTTTCTCATCTTTACAATTGTCAAAAGACCCTTTTGCCCTTGCATAATTCAACCAAGCCATGTGGGAGGGGTGCCACGTGTCGCCCTCCCATTCGTCCATAAAATTCCGTAACCCTCGTGGGCCCCGCAAAACATAAAATTCCTCGGGTGGGCCCCACGTGACCAAATCCGTAAAAATAATTTTCCATAATGTTAATAAGTTCCATACTCTTCAAATAATGCATTTTGAGAATCCAATTCTCAATAACAAATATTTTTCCTTTCCGACGTCCGGAAGATTTTCCGTCGGAAAAACAATTCTTCCTTTCGTACCAATTTCCAAGTCTTGATTCCTTACGTACATTCTCTTTTACATGTCCTGGACTTACGGGGTGTAACATTCTTCCCCCCTTAGAAACATTCGTCCCCGAATGTTCTTAGTCGGTTTCCAAGCTATACAAACTCCGGCACAGTTTCTATACTATGTCTATCAATCAAAACTCCACAAGACCAACGATGCCACACATGGCCACCACATAACATACGTAAACATATCAATGGACCTTCCGTCCGCGACCCCTTCTCACAAAACTCGAAGGTTACAGTCTTATCACAAACAAGGTCTTTAGAGGTTACTTTCTTTCCTTACTTGTCATACTTTCTCGTACTTTCAAACTTATCTAGTACACATACAAAAATCTCAAATATTGTTTCTGTTCTCCAATCCTTGGAGTTACTATCCAAACTTGGCCATACTGTTACTTACATTCCCGTTAAGGCTCTTCTCGGTCCTTACGACCTAGTTCCGGTGGAACGCATCAACGAACTCGTACAACGATCAACTAGACTTGGGCCTTGCACCCTCGTGACCCTATCACATCACATAACCATATCCAATTGACATCACCCCATTCCAAACTATCGGTTGACCCGAAATGAGTCCATAACCCGACCCATCGTCACACTTAACTTCTCATTCTTAGTCTGAAATAAATCTCTCTCTTATCTCAAGGTACTTCTCACCCTATCCTCCCATTCACTAGAGGTTCATCACATAAGCCAAAGTATTTCTACTGTACAATCTTCCCTATCGGTCTTACTCTTATTATGGGGTAACTACAACTTGTGAACTCTACACAACTATAGTCTCAGTTCACTTTATCATTCTTGTCAACATTCTTAACTTCTCACTTTACTAATCAAAGTATTTCTACCTCTGGGGGTACTATCACTTACAACTGCTAGCAATAAAGGGAAAACATATACGCTAGGGCAAAATCTGAATCTAACAATGCACATATGATTTAAAAGAATCGAAATATACCTGTAACCCCGTGCGATGTCGCCTCCTGATCCTGTCCAGTAGTCACGTCATCTCTGCGGTTCGAAGGACCGCCAGAACTATAAACTCTACCCTGACCTCTACCACGGCTGGCTGACATCTGAACACCCCGCTCGGGGACGCAATCGCTGAGGAAAGGTAACCAACCATCGGCCTTATAGGCTGAGCCACCTCACCGGTGCTCTTTCTAAAAGGACAAACCCTCAGTATATGGCCCGGACGACCACAATAAAAACATACACCTGTGCCATAACGACATTTCCCCATATGACGCTTACTACAATGGACACACTGAGGAATAAGTGGCCTCGACTGAGAAAATTCTCTGCTCCTCTGAGAACCTCGACCCCTGGAGCTCGGACCGGCTCCTAAATACCTTGTGGGGTCCAAACTCCCACCTGTGAGCTGCGGGGGTATGTACTGGGTAGGCTGGGACGAATATCTCACTCATTCGAGGTTGCTCGTCCAAGAACTCACCGGATAACCAACCGGTCTAGCCTCTTACGCCGATTCTGCGTTGGCCTCTACCCTCTCAGACACTGTCTGTACTGGCCGAATAACCTCATGCTGATGAAACTGTAGCACCGCTATCCTGGTCAATAACATAATGGCTTCCTTCATAACCCTAAAGTCTTCCTCTAACTGAGAAACTGGAGGCTCTGGTGCTGGGGCCTCAAAACCTGGCGCAGAAGAACTCGCCGACTGCGGCACAATATCCGGTATACCCTGGGCACGAGCCCTATCAACTCTCTGAGTCTGACTGGTAGCTCCTGCTACTCCTTTGCCCTTCTGGGCGGCTGTTGCCCTCCTTGGAGACATGACTGTAACACCCAATACGTCATAGAGGAATTATCTTACTAACACAGCTCTATGGCACGATCTTAGAGTGAAAAGAATAGAAACCAACTCCTAAATGTCCTTTAGCCTCCTGTTTATGGGTGTGGCGCGCAACACACCGATAATCAAGACTCTACTAGACACGGCCTCAGACATTCCGAGGATCGATCGCTCGATACCACTGTCACACCCGAACCTCGGGCGGATCGGTGCCCTACCTGGGCACCCTTCTACCTTAACAACTAAGTAAACTGCGAAAATTAAATAACACCTCATTTTTTTTAAAACCAACATACGTACAAGGGCAAAGCCGACAAAGCTGCCATAATAATATACATAACAAAAGACACTACACCGTACATGAGTCCAATCCCACATATGAATACAGACCTCTAAGAGTTTTTACTGAGCTATGACGGGACAAGGCCCCGCCGTACCCATAACTGTACAAAAGCCTGTACTGAAAGAACTTATACCAAAAAGATAAACTCTCGAACAGAAGGAGCTATCCAAAACTCGAAAGGCGGTCCTACACTGCCGATCACCAAACAACAGACTGAACTGCGGCATGAACGCACCCCGAATGAGGTCGAGAAGAATGTACCAAGTATGTGAAACATGAAATCGTAATGAAATCATAACAGTCTAAACAAAACAGGAGACATGTATGATAGCCAACCTACAGTACACAATACATAAGCAGTCATATCAAGTCAGGGACGCATGCCCTCAAAGTCACTACTCAAGTAACAGTACACAGTGCCTTACTAACAATGAGAGTAAATAGTAGTATACTTACAACATAAAAAATAGGAGACTCACGATCAAATCATAGGTAGCAAATCCATGGAAACAGGTGGTATAACGTCTTGGGGGTTTACCCCTCATTTATACTCTTACCCTGAGGCAGGTGGTATAACGTCTTGGGGGTTTACCCCTCATTTATACTCTTATCCTGGAGAAGGTGGTAAAGCAGGTGGTATAACGTCTTGGGGGGTTTACCCCTCATTTATACTCTTACCCTGGAGAAGGTGGTATAACGTCTTGGGTAGAATTCTTTGAGTATTGTTGTTATTCCAAATACTTTAGCCTAAATCTCTTGTGGTATTCCAAAGAAATCCCAACATAAGAGCCCAGAAATACTACTTTATTCCATAGTCGCAAAATGAAGCCCTAGAAAAATCTTCATAGCTTAGATGAAGTGTTAAGAGAAGTTGTTTAGAAACTTCTAAGGGTTTCTTGGAGCGGGTTGGAGCGTAAGGAATTGGAGCTAAACGTTGCTCAAGATCGACTTATATCTTGGTTAATTTTGGGCTTATCGAGGTAATTATCTTTGTTCCCCTATTGTAATTGGATATTACATGTTGTAGTAATGTATATGTTATACCCCGTATTTCCAGAGTATGTACGTGAGGGAATACGTACTAAAGTTTAGCCTTAAAAGTTAGTCTTTGGACGAAAATACTTGGGCACAACTCACTAAAAGAATCGTTTTCCGACGAAACGTTTTATAAGACTCGCGTAGGATAAATTCCGGCTATGTCATTTCTAATTTTTGCGGATTTTTCCGAGAGACGTAACACTTTGGACCAACGAGAGGGCGACACTTGTCACCCTCTCATTGATGGATGTATGGACGGCAATAGGGCCGAATGGATGGTCTTCTTTGTCAAGTAGTTGGTAGGATATTTTGTGTGCAAGTTGGCTAGGTACACTTGCCCAAATCTTGGCCTTACACTTGCCTAGCACTTGGCTTAATCTTGGCCATTGGTTGGCCACTTCTTGACCTATAAATACCCCCCTTAAGATGAAGAGTTCTTCATCCACACACAAGCTTTCCAAGTCTTGAAATTCCCTCCCCTCTCTTGTTAAGTTTTCATCCAAACACCCTCTCCCCCTCTAGCCTAAGTGGCCCTTGGCCGAGGCAACGCCCCCTAGCCTAGCCGAAACCTACCCCCCTCCCTTGGTAGAAAAGTTGCCTTCTAGTATTGTTATAATGCCCAAAATACCCTAGCCCAAATCCCTTAGTACTTGGTAGAAGTTGTGAAGAACTTCTAAGGATTCTTCGAGCTATCTGAGCGCACAAACTAGAGCTAAACCTTGCTCAGGAGCGACTTTATCTAGGATATTATTGGGCTTATCGAGGTAAATAATCCTAACCCTCTTTTGTATTAGAGAATACATACTGTAGAAGTATAGGAATAAGTATAAATACTTAGAAGGTTGTTAAAGAATAGAATTGAACTGTTATCACAGTAGAAGGGTTTAAAAGAAGAATAATTGAACTATACTTACTTAGGACTGTTTTCACGAGACTTGAGTAGCTCACCGCAGGGAAGTCTTGCCCGATTTTCCGTAGAATAAAGGACTCTCTGCTTAAAATCACATGAGTAGTCTAGGCGTTGATAGGCGTGTCGACTATTATAGGTTGATTCTCTACGCGACATATTCAACTCGCGTGGTTTTCACGAGAAGGTATGTGATTCTTCCTAAATCATGATATTTTAAAATATATATATAGTATGTAGACGCATACGTGTTAATCGAATAATAACTACGGCAATGTCTTTTGACTTAAGCCTGAATAATAATTACGGCAATGTCTTTTGACTTAAGCCTGAATAATGAGAGTCTTGATGCATTTCAAAAGAATACTGAATCATTTTAACAGAAGAGAACTAATTGGTTTTTAAACATCAAGATTAAAAGTTATACTAGCTTTATGGGAAGTTAGGTATAACAACTTAAGAATGATAAAAGGAACAGTTTACTTATGTGTTTATAACAAACTTATATTGATTTATGAAAGAATAATAAAATGGTTTGATAAGTAGACATGATATGATGCTATGTGTGGTAGTGACTTGTAACATTTGTATAAGAGGGTATTCTTGTTGTGCTTATGTTGTTTAACGATAAGCTGTTATGTTGGTATTATATCACTCACCTCTTGACATATTCACGGGGTTAAGCCGCCTCCACGCGGGGTAGACTCAGCGATGCAGGACCATGATTCGAGAATACCTCATGCGGGTCCAGGGGACCTATGCGGAGCTACGAGAGTTCCAGGTTAGTGTGCGGGGTTATACCTCATGCGGTCTATGTGGCCATGCGGACTATGAGTCCAGGACGATGCCGAGGAGTAGCTACCCTCGATGCGGGGTTATACCCTATGCGGGCCTATGTGAGTGGCCTATGCGGACTACGGGAGTCCTGGATTTGGCTTGCATAGTGATACTACGGGCGATTGGCCCTTCTTCGATCATTCGCAGCCTAGAAAAGACCTGTTACAGTTTACCTATTGTTGCTCTTGTTTATGATGTGGCACTATGTGCGGTTACATTGGTTGTTTCGTGCATATTTATAAAATTGGTTTTAAAATGATATGATTTCATTTAAGTACTTTACGCTTCACATACTTAGTACCTGTTGTCGACCTCCTTCGGGGCCGTTCATGCCGCAGTAAGGCAAGCAGTGCTAGATCCACATCCTTAGGATCTTTGCGTTGGTGTCAGGAGCTCCATCTTCTCCGGAGGCTCTACTTTTGGGTATGATCTCCCTGTATTGTAGATAGTTTTGTACATTCAGGGTATGGCGGGGCCCTGTCCCGCCATAGTTGTTTACTTCCTTAGAGGTCTGTAGTCCTATTGTATAGTTGGGATGTAACTGCAAACTATGTATATATATATATATATATGCCGAAAGGCAAGCTTTTCTTCAGATAAACTGTTTCTCCCTTTTAATAATGTTTCTTGTCTTGTTTTATATTTCCGCTGATTTTCTCTGATGTATGATTGCAGGTGCCGGGTAAGGCACGATCCACGAACCGGGTCGTGATAAAGATAGTAGAGTATACTATATGTAGAATGAATATGGATAAGAATTGAATCAGATTTACATTGATCAGATTTACTGATGACTTGTAGTATTATTGTGGCGGTGTTGTACACGTCAGGTTAGACGTGTAACCCCCTAGAGTTGTTGGCTTGGTAGTGGGCCTTGATAGAGGAGAGATTTATGTGGTTACTGGGGGAGGTGCTGCCGAATTTTCCGTAGAATAAGGAATCTTGTATTTAGAATATTCTACGAAGAGATCTAGAAGTTGATAGACATTTTATGGCCATTATAGGTGGAAGTACTACGAGTAGCGATTCTACTTGAAGGGTGGAAAAGGCTAGCAGAGTGATAGTACTTTGGAGCGTTTTGCTAATTGTCGATAATCGTCGCGAGGTATGTGAACCTCTTCCTATCTTTTCTAGCATTATTGTGTGAACTATGTAGTACGGTAGACGTACGTGTGCTAAACGAATTTGATTGGTTTAAAACATAAAGTGTTATAACGACTTTATGGGAAGTTTGTTATAACAACTTTATGTAGGTAAAGAAATGGTCTGTGATTTTTAAAAGATAAGAGAATTGACTTATAAATGACTTGATGTGAAATATTAAGGACTTGGTTTGTGTTAAAAAGTTGTGAAACCGCATTTATGATAAATGGGTAATTGAGTTTTAAAAGGAATAAGTTATATTGATTTCGGAAATGAGAATAAGTATCGAACAAACCACTGCAGCGTTAATAAAGGAAAAATATATTGACAAATAATTAATTATATTAAAACCAGTAGAAACCTCCATCTGCATAGAAGCTAAGATAAGACAAAATTGTATTACATTTTCTAGATCATGACTGCTTTAATAAGATCATTAATAACAAGTATTGATTTTTCTTAAATTCCAAAGTAAGGAACTTGTTTTCTAAAAGAAATGAGACTTGAGGAATTTGAAGTGTTTTGGTTTAAAAGAAAGGCATGGTTTTGTCTTAAATTGGTTTAAAACATAAAGTGTTATAACAGCTTTATGGGAAGTTAGTTATAACGACTTTATGAAAACAAAAGGATGGTTTTATTATTGGATTTAAAATGGTAACTGGACTTTAAAGGGAGAAATGATTTGGTTTAAAAGAAAGTATGAAAATTGTTTTGGTTTACTTACAAAGACAAGCATTACTATTTTTGATACTACGGGTATCGTGTGACTTTGTGTGAAAGAAATGGATCTTTTAAAGAGTTAAAATACGTAGTACCTTGGGGTTAAAACCCGGATTTGTGTTCATAAAAAGAATGTCTAAAAGTATGTTGAACTTGCCTATGCTTGTGGTGATAGCTTTTGTTGAGTAAGTGTTGTGTTTACGTACCGCTGCGTCTCGCCGTTGGAGGGCCGGCTATCTGGTTGATTGATGGACATACTGACACGATGGGTGGCCCACGGGTATGCTTCCACTATATCGATCCTTTTGGACATACTGACACGATGGGTGGCCCACGGGTATGCTTCCATTAGGAGTGTTATTCTGTTATTTGCTTTGGACATACTGACACGATGGGTGACCCACGAGTATGCTTCCACTATGATTGTTATCTTGTTATTTCCTTTTGGACATACTGACACGATGGGTGGCCCACGGGTATGCTTCCATTAGGAGTGTTATTCTGTTATTTGCTTTGGACATACTGACACGATGGGTGGCCCACGAGTATGCTTCCACTATGATTGTTATCTTGTTATTTCCTTTTGGACATACTGACACGATGGGTGGCCCACGGGTATGCTTCCATTAGGAGTGTTATTCTGTTATTTGCTTTGGACATACTGACACGATGGGTGGCCCACGAGTATGCTTCCATTATGATTGTTATCTTGTTATTTCCTTTGGACATACTGACACGATGGGTGGCCCACGGGTATGCTTCCATTAGGATGGGTACATGGCCATGCTTATACCGAGTAAGATGCGGCATGCGTTGTCGAGTTAAATTCCCGGGTTATATTTGAGTGATGACTTTACGGGCGTGAGTCCCTGACTTGACATGACTGCTAATATATATTGTGAACTGTAGTTTGGTTATCATACATGTCTCCTATTTTATATAGACTATTATGATTTCATTTACGATTTTCGCCACATACTTGGTACTGTTGTCTTGACCTCCTTCGGGCCGTTCATGCCGCAGTAGAGGTACACCGGTTGTTGATCCTCGCCATAGGATCACGCCAAAGATTTAGGAAGCTCCGTTTCTCCGAGGCTTATCTTTTGGTATGATTCCACGAGTTGTAGGTTCTTGTACATTCGGGGTATGGCGCCCCGTCCGTCATAGTTGTTATAAAATTCGTAGAGGTCTGTAGTACCAAGTTGTGGTTTGTAAGGGATTTAACTGTTCAATTTTGATTTATATATACAGGAAGGTAACCGTTTTGGTTAGCCTATTGCTTATTTTATGTCTTGTTCATGTTTAAGTTTTTATTTCCGCTGATTTTCTCTGATGTTGTATCACTAGGGTGCCCGGGGTAAGGCACCAGTCGCGGGCCCGAGGTCGGGTCGTGACAAGAGGTGCCACGTGTCGCCCTCCCATTCGTCCATAAAATTCCGTAACCCTCGTGGGTCCCGCAAAACGTAAAATTCCTCGGGTGGGCCCCACGTGACCAAATCCGTAAAAATAATTTTCCATAATGTTAATAAGTTTCATACTCTTCAAATAATGCATTTTGAGAATCCAATTCTCAACAACGAACATTTTTCCTTTCCGACGTCCGGAAGATTTTCCGTCGGAAAAACAATTCTTCCTTTCGTACCAATTTCCAAGTCTTGATTCCTTACGTACATTCTCTTTTACATGTCCTGGACTTACGGGGTGTAACACCTGGGCACCCTTCTAATCATACAACATAATAAACTGCGGAAGATAAATAACACTTTTTTTTTAAACCAAGGCCAAGCCGATAAGGCTGCCATAACATAAAAATTACCCGAAAGGGGCTACACTGTTTAACAATGTAAAAACTCTAGCTACCCAGCCCACATATGAATACTGCACTCTAAGATTTGAACAAATACTATGACGGACAAGGCCCCGCCGCACTGAATATACATAGCCATGACAACTCCTAACATTAGAGCCGTCTCAAAATGCCGAACCAGATCCTAAGCTCACGGATGCAATCGTGTACCTAAACTCGCGACATGAACGCAGCCCCGGGCGGGGTCGATAACAAAATTTAATACGGAACGGAAAAAAAGGTACAGTAAACAAATCATAACTGTACAAAAGAATGACAGGGGCAAGTATAAAAAGGGTACATACCAGATCCTACCGTGTCATTACCATCTCGTGAAATTAATCATACCTTATTATCTTTTCCCATTTTTCAATAAAAGTTATAGTCACTTTCTTACGTACATACTTAGGAAAAATCGTCAAGTTCATTACCATATAACTTACTTACCTTGCATAACATAAACCGACCCTTTATGGAGGGAAGCCTATACTGCCCGACCCAATCTGGGACGCGATAAAGTCACATAGTCTGCCCATAAAGGTATACTGACCGGCCCAATCCTGGGACGCGGTAAGGTCACATAGTCTGCCCATAAATGTATACTGCCTGGCCCAATCTGGGACGCGGTAAGGTCACATAGTCTACCCATAAAGGTATACTGCCCGGCCCAATCTGGGACGCGGTAAGGTCACATAGTCTGCCCATAAAGGTATACTGCCCGGCCCAATCCTGGGACGCGGTAAGGTCACATAGTCTGCCCATAAAGGTATACTGCCTGACCCAATCCTGGGACGCGGTAAGGTCACATAGTCTGCCCATAACTTGAAAAATAAAGTCCCTTAACCTTTTAAAAATTTGAGGTCCATAGTCTTAAAACTTCATACGTAAATTCTTATAAATTAAGTAACATATACTTTGGTGCGTTGTGAATAAGTTATACTTATTTATAACGATCTTAATCAAGTAGCCATGATCTAGAAAATGTAATACAATTTTGTCTTATCTTAGCTTCTATGCAGATGGAGAATTCTACTCATTTTAACTTAATTGATTGTCATTACATTTTCCTTTATTAACGCTGCAGTGGCTTGTTCAATACATAGAATCATGTCAAAGAAGGAAGAAGTTCACTGTTATACCCCGTATTTTCCAGAGTATGTATGTGGGGACGTACGTACAATTGTGTAAGCCTTAATTAGGCAAAAGGGACGAAATTGTGCACTACTAACGAAAAAGATTGTTTTTCCGACAGAAAATTTTCCGAACCTTGTAAAGGAATTTTGCGTGTTCAATAATTTAATTTTTGCGGATTTTTCCGAGAGATAAAATATTTGGGACCAATGGGAGGGTGACATGTGTCACCCTCAAAGTTGACGGTTTGGAGGGAGTTCCTTGGCATGTTTTTTTGTGTTAAATGCCTTAAACATTTGGTCAATGTTGGCTAGATATTTTGTGGGTAGATAGATAAAGTGGGACCCACACAACACTTGTCCAAATCTCATCCACACACTTGCTTGAATCCTGACCATTGAAGGCCCTATAAATACGCCCCCTTAGTTGAAGGATTTCTTCATCCCTTAAATAATTCTAAGTCTTAAAATCCTTCCTCCCTCTCAAGCTCTCCCAAACCACCCTCCCCCTTTGTGAGCCCTCGGCCGAAACCCCCCCCCTACCTAGAAGTCTCTCGTCGAAATACCCCCCCCCCCCTTTGTAGAGAAATACTTCCCCAAGTATTGTTATATTCCAAATACCTTAGCCCAATACCTTGTAGTATTCCAAAGTTATTTCAATGCTAAAAGCCCGGAAATACTACTATATTCCCTTAGTCACTAAACGAAACCCTAGGAAAAATCTTCATGGTTGGTTGAAGTATTAGGTAGAAGTTGTTTAGAACTTCTAAGGGTTTCTTGGAGCGAATTGGAGCGTGCAGAATAGGAGCTAAACCTTGCTCAGGATCGACATTTAAACTTGGATAATTTTGGGCTTATCGAGGTAAATATCTTATCCTTCTATTGTAATTGGAGATTACATATTGTAGAAGTTTAGAATTGAGTATAAGATATATAAAAGGATATTAAAGAAGATAATTGAGCTGTACTTACATAGGACTGTATTTACAGTAGACTTGAGTAGTTTGGCGGGTAGGGAAGTGCTGCCCAAATTTCCGTAGAAATAAGAACCTTCTGCTTAGAATATTCTACAGAGTAGTCTAGACGTTGATAGACGTATTTGACTATTATAGGTTGATACTCTGCGCGCGACATATTCGACTTGGCAGGTGGATTTCGCCGAGGATGTATGTGATTCTTCCTATCCTCTTGAGCATGATATTTTAAAAGAATATATATAGTACGGTGACGCGCGTGTGTTAACTGAACGTGGTTTTACTTCGATGTCTTTTGACTTGAGTTTTAAATAATAAGAATCTTGAAGTATTTCAAAAGAATTAAGAATCGTTTTGAAAAAAGAGTAATACTTGGTTTTAAAAGCTTAAGAGTTATACTAGCTTTATGGAAAGTTAGGTATAACGACTTAAGAGAGATAAAAGGAACGGTTTACTTAATTGTTTATGAAAGCCTTATATTGATTTCGGAAATGAGAATAAGTATCGAACAAACCACTACAGCGCTAATAAAGGAAAATGTATTGACTAATTAAGTATTATTAAAACCAGTAGAAACCTCCATCTGTATAGAAGCTAAGATAAGACAAAATTGTATTACATTTCCTAGATCATGGCTGCTTTAATAAGATTGTTATAAACAAGAATAACTACTCATACATAAGGCATATGTTACTCAATTGTTTTAAAAAGAGATTACGTTATTTGATTAAGACTATGAACTATGAAATCTTTCGGAAATAAAAGACTTGAGTACATTTTAATTAGGCAACTTGGACTTTTGGAAAAGAATGTTGTTACTTGATTTTAAAAAGGAAGGCATGCTTTTGCCTTAAGTTGGTTCAAAAAGAAGGTAGGGAAACTGTTTTGGTTTACTTAAAAAGATAGTCACTCTATTTTTGATACTACGGGTATCGTGTGACTTTTGTGAAAGAAACGAATCTTTTTAAAGAGTTAATGTATGAAGTACCTTGGGGATAAAAACCCGAACTTGTTGACATAAAGTAGAAAGTACCTTGTGTGAATAACTTGACTATGTTGGTTTGTGATAGCCTTGTAATGCTTTCTTGTTGGTTTGATAAGTAAACTTGTTATGATGCCACGTGTGTTAGTATCTTGTAACGTTTGTGTAAAGGGGTTTCCCTTGTTGTGCTTATGTTGTTTAACGATAAGCCGTTATGTTAGTATTGTACCACTCACCTCTTGACATGTTATACCGGGGGTTAAGCCTCACGCGTGGGGTATACCTCATGCGATGCAGTGTGACTATGATTCGAGAATACCTCATGCGGGTCCAGGGACCTACGCGAGCTACGAGTTCCGTGTTAGTGTGCGGGAATACCTCATGCGGTCTATGTGGCCACGCGACCACGAGAGTCGGGGCGATGCCGAGGAGTAGCTACCCTTGATGCGGGGAATACCTCATGCGGGCCTAGGTGGCCTATGCGGAGCTGCGGTGAGTTCCAAGATTTGACACGCACATTGATACTGAGGGCGAGTGGCCAGCTTCGATCATGTGGCGCGGTCTAGAAAGACCTCGTGATACAGTTTTATGGCATTGTTGGTACTGTGGGTTTTAGTAGTCGGCTATGCCTTCGCATTTACCGTCTGCTTTATTATGACACGTGGGACCCGTGTTCATGTGTATTCCTTGGTGCTTTTATATCATGGATCACGAAGCGGTGAGGAAGGAATTCCACGGGCATGATTGATATTGTGGGCATGAGACCCATGGTTATATTTGAGTGATGACTTTAAGGGCGTGAGTCCCTGACTTGACATGACTTCTTACATATTGTGTATCGTAAATTTGTTATCATACATGTCTTCTGTTTTATATAGACTATTATGATTTCATTTACTGATTTTCGCCACATACTTGGTACTGTTGTGATCGACCTCCTTCGGGCCGTTCATGCCGCAGTAGAGGTACACCGATTGTTGATCCTCGCTCATGTGGTCACAACGTTTGGGAAGCTCCGTGTCTCCGGAGGCTTATCTTTGGTATAGTCCCCTGTCGTTGTAGGTACTTACATTCAGGGGTATGGTGGGGCCCTGTCTCGCCATTGTTGTTATAACATTATTAGAGGTTTGTAGTACTGTTGTGGGCAGGGCTTGTAAAAAGGATGTAACTGTTCGAGTTTTTTTATATATATATGCCGAAAGGCAACTTTTCTCAGATAAATTGTTTCTCACTTCATATTGTTTCATGTCTTGTTTTTATATTCCGCTGGTTACTCTGATATATGTCTACTTGGGTGTCCGGTAAGGCACGACCACGCCCGGTTCGGTCGTGACAAAAGTGGTATCAGAGCAGTTAATCCTCGGAAAGTGTCTACAGACCGTATCTAGTAGAGTCTTGATTATCGGTGTGTTGTGCACCAAACCAATAATCAGGAGGCTATAGGATATTTAGGATCGATTTCCATTCTTCTTACTCTGAGATCGTGCCTTAGAGCTGTGTTATAAGTTGGACCCCTCTAACGTATTTCTTTCCCTTACCAGTTATGCCTCTACGCAAGGCAACCTGTGCCCGTAGGGTAAGGCACCGAGGAGTCGCGAGCAGAGTACGAGGTTACGAGGGCACAGCCCAATCATCACCCGAGGTGGTGCTTCATTCGGGAGTTCGCACGTCGCCACTTGACAGAAGTTTAGTACTGGCAGCGATTCCTATCTGCGCCATGATATCTAGACCTTCGCCATCCACGACGAGCATACAAGATGTATTGCAAAGAGACGACCACATTATCTAGGGATTTAGCAACCAGAGAGTATTTTATGTACCGATTTATCGCGGGTCATGATGATTATCTAAAGGAGGGTTGTGTAAGAGTAGATCTTCAGTCAGGCATGAGCATGGCCTGCATACGGGCTTATGCGCAGCAGACCGAGAAACGTAGGGATCGACGGGTTAACCAAGATCAGCAGAAGAGGGCCAGAACAGCAGGGTCCTTTGGTAACTTTCGAGGCGGACCTTCTCAGTAGCAGACTGGTTATGCGCCTCCGCCAGTACAGAGTGGTCCTCCACAGACTTCAGGACGTTTGGGGTATGCAGGAGTTGGTCAGAGCTCCAGGGCTTCTGGTTCACAGATACACGTAGGTTCCAGCCAGCCGGATTCAGTTTTCCCTCAGTGTTCACAGTGTGGCAGGCGTCATCCCGGGGAATGTCGTCTTTTTGTTGGTGCTTGTTTTACCTGCGGCCATCAGGGCCATGTGACGAAAGAATGTTCAAGTAGGAGGGATGCAAGTAGGAGGACTCAGCCTACCAGATTAGTTGCGGATTCAGTGGTTCGGAGAGGAAGGGGTGTTAGCCAGAGGAGGCCACCCCCACCTCGATGTGGCCGTTGTGGTAGGTGTCATTGTGGGGAGTGTCGTACTTCTTCGACAACTTGTTATGCTTGCGGCCAGCAGGGCCATTTTGCGAGAAATTGTCCAACCAGAGGTGGCGCGGACGTAGAGACTCAGCCTTCAGGATCTGTGGATAGTTCATCACCTTCCCTGCTATGCACAGGCGTGATTGATTAGAGCGAGAAAGGGAAAGTGAAGCAGTAGATACAAATATATTCTTAACCCTCTAGAGATTAGTATGTGTGATAAGATGAGTATATTTTAAGTGTTATGTTCAGATAGCATTGTGTTAATTGTGATTAGAAGACAAGGTTAGTTAAAAGGGTAAGATTGGGGGTAGGGAAATTGTGAGCCTTAGAATATTATACGTGGAGACTTTAGAGGCGAGGCCATCTTGAGTAAAAGATTTATTTTTGACCTTTATCAGAGTGCATAGTATACGTGGGGTATGATGTATGATAAGTCCCTGAGTAGTGTGAAATGAAAGAGGGTAGTTGAGCTAAGAAGACCACTAGGTTTTCGTGACTCGATGGTGAGATTGTTCCGGATCGGGAAACAAGAGCTTGGCGCGATAAATGGGTCGGGTTGAGGCCAGATTACGGGTCAACCCGCAGCCCGGTTTGAAGTAAGGGAAAATTGTGGTGGTCCCGCTTTGTGATAGGGTCACGAGGGTGTTAGGCCCGAGTTTAGTTAACCATCGTACGAGTTCGTGGATGCGTTCGACCAGTAGTCAGGCCGATGAGGTCAGCCCATCTTGTATTTCAGTCAGAACTGTTTACTCGACAGAGGGTTATGCGAGATGTTATATCAGGAAGGTTGTAAGACTGCACGGGGTTCCTACTTTTACTTTTTGTGACAGGCAGTGGAGCCCAGTTTTCGGCTATTTCTTTTGTGTCTGGAGGTTTTACCAGGCAAGGTTAGGAACTCAGGTGAGTCTCAGTATTGCATTCACCCTCGGGATGGTGTTTTGATTTCAGGGGTTGCAGCGAGGATTATGTGCCTCTTGTTGAGTGAGTATCATTATAGCTACCATTTCAGTATTCGGATGTCGCCTTATGAAGCCTTGTATGGGCGGAAGTGTAGGTTGCCGGTCGATTGGTTCGATGTTGGCAAGGTTCAGATGGTTGGTTCATAATTGATTCAGCAGGATGTGGATAGGGTGAAGCTTATCTAGGAGAGGTTATTGACAGCTCAGAGTTAACCTGAGTCGGGCGGTTAATCTGCGTCGATACTTGGAGTTCAGATTGACGGTCGGTCTTCTTGAAGGTACCACCCCGGAAGGGTGAGACGAGATTCGGAAAGCAGGGGAAACTTAGCCCGAGTTACTTTGGGCCTTTTCAGATCATGTGAAGAATAGGCCAGGTTGCCTATATGTTAGCATTTGCCGTCCGACTTAGGAGGCAGTACGTCCGGTCTTTCGTGTTGCTATGTTCGGAAAAGTATCGGAGATCCATCCAGAGTGTTCCCGGTTAATGATGACCAAGTTGGAGATAGTAACCCCGAGATGTTGGAAACTGAAGCAATAACAGAAAGGTGGTAAGTTTAGTAGGAAGAGTTCGAGTGTACGAGGAGGGTACGACGAGTAAGGGAAGAAGTGAACATGTGTAAGAGAATAGAAGTGATCATTTCGTTTGTGAAGAAAAAGTTCGAAGGGAGTATCTTTTAGCCCTTGGGTGGGAGCTTTTGTAATGATGAAGGTGATTCCTCATGGACTTGGATTAAGTATTTGCGCGTGTGTTAATTTTGTGGCCAGGTGTGGCATTGGCAACTTGTTTAAGTTAAGAGGAACTTTATCGTTATCCGTCTTGAGAAGGAACATTCGGGATGAATGTTTCTAAGGAGGGGAGAATGTTATACCCCGTATTTTCCAGAGTATGTATGTGGGGACGTACGTACAATTGTGTAAGCCTTAATTAGGCAAAAAGGACGAAATTGTGCACTACTAACGAAAAAGATTGTTTTTCCGACGGAAAATTTTCCGAACCTTGTAAAGGAATTTTGCGTGTTCAATAATTTAATTTTTGCGTATTTTTCCGAGAGATAAAATATTTGGGACCAATGGGAGGGTGACATGTGTCACCCTCAAAGTGGACGGTTTGGAGGGAGTTCCTTGGCACGTTTTTTTTGTGTTAAATGCCTTAAACATTTGGTCAATGTTGGCTAGATATTTTGTGGGTAGATAGATAAGGTGGGACCCACACAACACTTGTCCAAATCTCATCCACACACTTGCTTGAATCTTGACCATTGAAGGCCCTATAAATACCCCCCCTTAGTTGAAGGATTTCTTCATCCCTTAAATAATTCTAAGTCTTAAAATCCTTCCCCCTCCCTCTTGAAGCTCTCGTCCAAACCACCCCTGCCCCTTTGTAAGCCCTCTAGAAACCCCTACCTAGAAGTCTCTCACGAAATACCCCTTTGTAGAAATACTTCCCCAAGTATTGTTATATTCCAAATACCTTAGCCCAATACCTTGTAGTATTCCAAAATTATTTCAATGCTAAGAGCCCGGAAATACTACTATATTCCCTTAGTCACTAAACGAAACCCTAGGAAAAATCTTCATGGTTGGTTGAAGTATTAGGTAGAAGTTGTTTAGAACTTCTAAGGGTTTCTTGGAGCGAATTGGAGCGTACAGAATAGGAGCTAAACCTTGCTCAGGATCGACATTTAAACTTGGATAATTTTGGGCTTATCGAGGTAAATATCTTATCCTTCTATTGTAATTGGAGATTACATATTGTAGAAGTTTAGAATTGAGTATAAGATATATAGAAGGATATTAAAGAAGAGAATTGAGCTGTACTTACATAGGACTGTATTTACAGTAGACTTGAGTAGTTTGACGGGTAGGGAAGTGCTGCCCAAATTTCCGTAGAAATAAGAACCTTCTGCTTAGAATATTCTACAGAGTAGTCTAGACGTTGATAGACGTATTTGACTATTATAGGTTGATACTCTGCGCGCGACATATTCGACTTGGCAGGTGGATTTCGCCGAGGAGGTATGTGATTCTTCCTATCCTCTTGAGCATGATATTTTAAAAGAATATATATAGTACGGTAGACGTACGTGTGTTAACTGAACGTGGTTTTACTTCGATGTCTTTTGACTTGAGTTTTAAATAATAAGAATCTTGAAGTATTTCAAAAGAATTAAGAATCGTTTTGAAAGAAGAGTAATACTTGGTTTTAAAAGCTTAAGAGTTATACTAGCTTTACGGGAAGTTAGGTATAACGACTTAAGAGAGATAAAAGGAACGGTTTACTTAATTGTTTATGAAAGCCTTATATTGATTTCGGAAATGAGAATAAGTATCGAACAAACCACTGCAGCGCTAATAAAGGAAAATGTATTGACTAATTAAGTATTATTAAAACCAGTAGAAACCTCCATCCAGATAAGCTAAGATAAGACAAAATTGTATTACATTTCCTAGATCATGGCTGCTTTAATAAGATTGTTATAAACAAGAATAACTACTCACACATAAGGCATATGTTACTCAATTGTTTTAAAATGAGATTACGTTATTTGATTAAGACTATGAACTATGAAATCTTTCGGAAATAATAGACTTGAGTACATTTTAATTAGGCAACTTGGACTTTTGGAAAAGAATGTTGTTACTTGATTTTAAAAAGGAAGGCATGCTTTTGTCTTAAGTTGGTTCAAAAAGAAAGTAGGGAAACTGTTTTGGTTTACTTAAAAAGATAGTCACTCTATTTTTGATACTACGGGTATCGTGTGACTTTTGTGAAAGAAACGAATCTTTTTAAAGAGTTAATGTATGAAGTACCTTGGGGATAAAAACCTGAACTTGTTGACATAAAGTAGAAAGTACCTTGTGTGAATAACTTGACTATGTTGGTTTGTGATAGCCTTGTAATGCTTTCTTGTTGGTTTGATAAGTAAACATGTTATGATGCCACGTGTGTTAGTATCTTGTAACGTTTGTGTAAAGGGGTTTCCCTTGTTGTGCTTATGTTGTTTAACGATAAGCCGTTATGTTAGTATTGTACCACTCACCTCTTGACATGTTATACCGGGGGTTAAGTCGCCTCGACGCGGGTATACCTCATGTGGTCTGTGTGACTATGATTCGAGAATACCTCATGCGGGTCCAGGGGACCTATGCGGAGCTACGAGAGTTCCAGGTTAGTGTGCGGGGAATACCTCATGCGGTCTATGTGGCCATGCGGACTACGAGAGTCCAGGACGATGCCGAGGAGTAGCTACCCTTTGTTATACCCCGTATTTCCAGAGTATGTACGTGAGGGCGTACGTACCAAAGTTTAAGCCTTAAAGTAGACTAAGGGACGAAATTTTGTGCACAACTAGCGAAAAGAATCGTTTTCCGGACTTTGCGAAGGGAAAAATACGGTTGCAACATTTATAATTTTTGCGGATTTTTCCGAGACATGAAATATTTTGGACCAACGAGAGGGTGACAAGTGTCACCCTCAAGTGGGCGGTAATTGTTGGACGATTGGCACGTTTTTGTTGCCTTGTTTTTGGCCAAGGATTAGGTAGGATATTTTGTAGATATTTTGTGTAGTAGATGAGCAAGTGGGGCCCACAAACACATGTCCAAATCTTCACCCTACACTTGCCCACCACTTGGCTTAATCTTGTCCATTGAATGTCCTATAAATACCCCTCTAATGCAAGACTATTTATTCATCCTCACTTGAAATTCCAAGTCTAAAAACCCTCTCCCCCTTAGTGTAGTTTTCGTCCAAGGCTCCCCCTCCCCCTTTGTGAGGCCTTGGCCGAAACATTCCCCCCCCCTAGTAGTTTTCGTAAAATACCCCCCCCCCCTTGGTAGAAAAGTATTCTCCAAGTATTGTTACTATTCCAAAATACCTTGGCCCAAATACCTTGTAGTATTCCAAGGTTACACCTATACGAAAAGCCCGTAAATACTATTATACTTCCTTTAGCCACTAAACTAAACCCAAGGAAATCTTCATAGCGAGTTGAAGTATTAAGTAGAAGTTGTGTAGAACTTCTAAGGGTTTCTTGGAGCGAATTGAGCGTTCGAATGAGCTAAACGTTGCTCAGATCGACATTAAATCTTGGATAATTTTGGGCTTATCGAGGTAAATACTCTTGACCTTCTATTGTAATTGGAAATTACATACTGTAGTAGTATAGAATTGAATATAAGACACAAAGAAGGATATTACATAAGAGAATTCAACTGTAATAGAAGGATATTACGTAAAAGATTTGAACCAAATCACTTGGAAGAATATTAAAGAAGAAGATTGAATCAGCACTTACATGTGTATTTACAGTAGACTTGTGTAGTTTGGCGGGTAGGGAAGTGCTGCCCAATTTTCAGTAGAATAAGGAATCTGTATCTAGAATTATTCTACAGAGAAGTCTAGACGTTGATAGACTTATATGACCGTTATAGATCAAGATCGCGAGTAGCGTATTCTACTCGAGGGTGGAAAAGGCTAGCAGGATTACAGTACTTTGGAGCTATTTGCTAATAGTCGATAATCGTCGCGAGGTATGTGATTCTTCCTATCCTCTTGAGCATGATATTTTAAAAGAATATGTATAGTACGGTAGACGTACGTGTGTTAACTGAACATGGTTTTACTTCGATGTCTTTTGACTGGAGTTTTAAATAATAAAGAATCTTGAAGTATTTCAAAAGAATTAAGAATCGTTTTTGAAAGAAGAGTAATACTTGGTTTTAAAGCTTAAGAGTTATACTAGCTTTATGGGAAGTTAAGTATAACGACTTAAGAGTGATAAAAGCAACATTTTACTTAATTGTTTTATGAAAGCCTTGTATGGATTTCGGAAATGAGAATAAGTATCGAACAAACCACAGCAGCGCTAATAAAGGGAAATGTATTGACTAATAAAGTATTATTAAAACCAGTAGAAACCTCCATCCGCATGTAAGCTAAGATGAGACAAAATGATATTACATTTCCTAGATCATGGCTGCTTTAATAAGATTGATTATGAACAAGAATAACTTACTCACATATAAGGCATATGTTGCTCAAATTGTTTTAAAAGAGAATTACGTTATTAAATGATTAAGACTATGAACTATGAAATCTTTCGAAAATAAGAGACGTGAATATTTGAAATTAGGCAAATTTGAACTTTGGAAAAGAATGTTGTAACTTGATTTTAAAAGGAGAAGTATTTTGGTTTAAAAAGGAAAGTATGGAAGTTGTTTTGGTTTACTTAAAAATGTTAGTCACTCTATTTTTTTAATACGGGCATCGGGTGACCTTTGTAAAAGAAATGGATCTTCTAAAAAGAATTTAACGTACGTAGTACTTTGGGGTTAAAACCTGGACTTTGGCATAAAATGAAAGTACCTTGAGTTGTGTGTAACTTGCCTATGTTTGCGTGTGATAGCCTTGTCGCTAGTATTGTATTTCTATACCACCGCGTCTCAATGGAGGCCGATCGATTTGTTATGATCTTACTTGACGCGTCTGCAGCGACGAGGATTCCACGCGCGCTCCTCGCTGATAGTGTTATTCCATGGACTAGCTCTCCACGAGGTTTTACCGATTAGGCCTTGGTATCCGTGGTTGGCTTTTACTTGCCCCGCCTCGTGGCCGATTCGGCCTTATTCGGTAGTTAGCCTTCGCACTTGCCCCGTTCGGTTTAGTGGCGGTCTCGTGATATGGCCTCGTAATCGCTTAGTTAGCCCTCGTACTTGCCCCGCCACCACGTGACACACGCGGTATCTAGTAGTTGGCTTCGTATTGCCCGTGTCGCCTTCGTGGCGAGTCTCGACGCGCCTTGGTATCCGTAGTTAGCTCGTACTTGCCCCGGCCACCACGTGACACGCGGGAATCGTGGTTGGCTTCGTGACTTGCCCCGTGTCGCCCGTGGCGAGTCTCGTGACGCGACTGGTATCCGTAGTTAGCCCTCGTACTTGCCCCGGTCAGCTACGTGACACGGCTTTGGTATCTGGTAGTTGGCTTTCGTACTTGCCCCGCATCAGCTTCGTGGTTTGGTTGTTTAGTATTGTTAGTACGGCTTTGGTACCTGGTAGTTGGCTTTCGTACTTGCCCCGATCAGTTGATGATGCGGCTTTGGTATCAGTAGTTAGCCCGTACTTGCCCCCGCATGCTTTATTACTCGTGGGACCTCGTGTTTATGTGTACTCCTTGGTGTTATTATATCATGATCGCCTACGTTGTGAGGAAGGTATTCCACGGGCATGATTGATGTTGAGGGCGTGAGACCCATAGTTATATTTGAGTGATGACTTGAGGGCGTGAGTCCCTGACTTACGTGACTGCTTATTTATTGTGGACTGTAGTTTGGTTATCATACATGTCTCTTGCTTTATATAGACTACTATGATTTCATTTACTGATTTTCGGGCCACATACTTGGTACAGATCGACCTCCTTCGTGGCCGTTCACGCCGCAGTAAAGGTACATCGGTTGTTGATCCTCGCCATGGATCACGATTCGTATTAGGAAGCTCCATTTCTCCGAGGCTTATCTTTTGGTATAGTCCTCACATCGTAGGTACTTGTACATTCTGGTATGGCGCCCGTCCCGTGATGTTGTATAAAAACTCTTAATCTTGTTGTGGCGTGGTTTGTAAGGATGTAACTGTTCAAACTTTGTATATATATGCATGCCGAAAGGCGACTTTCTCTCTGATAAAATGTGTCTCATTTTACATTTGATTCATGTAAAGTTTTTATTTCCGCTGATTTTCTCTGATGTTGTATCACTAGGGTGCCCGGGGTAAGGCACCAGTCACGGGCCCGGGATCGGGTCGTGACACCCTTGATGCGAGGAATACCTCATGTGGGCCTAGGTGGCCTATGCGGAGCTGCGGTGAGTTCCAGGATTTGACGCGCACATTGATACTGAGGGCGGCCGCCGATCATGTGGCGGTGCAGAAAGACCTCGTGATACATTTTTATAGAATTGTTGGTACTGTGGGTTTTAGTATTCGGCTATGCCTTCGCATTTACCCCGCATGCTTTATTATGACACAGGTGGGACCTGGTGTTCATGTGTATTCCTTGGTGCTTTTATATCATGGAATGCCGGCAGTGAGGAAGGAATTCCACGGGCATGATTGATATTGTGGGCATGAGACTCATGGTTATATTTGAGTGATGACTTTAAGGGCGTGAGTCCATGACTTGACATGACTGCTTACATATTGTGTATCGTAAATTGGTTATCATACATGTCTTCTGTTTTATATAGACTATTATGATTTCATTTACAATATTTTCAGTTTCACATACTTGGTACCTGTTGTTATACCCCGTATTTCCGGAGTATGTACGTGAGGACGTACGTACGTTTGTACAAACCCTAATTAGGTTAAGAATGAAATTGTAAGCTTTCGACGGAAAAGATTCCGAACCTTGTGAAGGAAATTCTACGTTTTTAATATTTTAACCGATTGCGGATTTTTTCGAGAGACGAAATATTTTGGGCCAATGGGAGGGCGACATGTGTCACCCTTAGTTGGCTTAGGTTGGACGAATTGGGTGAGGCTAGTGGACAAGTCAATTGGTCAAGTCTTGCAAGTTGATTTTGTGTGAGTGGGAGTAGGTGAGGCTTGGACGTTTTTTGTGAGTTAGTGGAGTCCACATGGCTCATTGTTGTGGTGGGCATGTGTTCCATTATTGTGGTGGACCACGTGTGTTAGTATCTTGTAACGTTTGTGTAAAGAGGTTTCCCTTGTTGTGCTTATGTTGTTTAACGATAAGCCGTTATGTTAGTATTGTACCACTCACCTCTTGACATGTTATACCGGGGGTTAAGCTGCCCTCCGATGCGGGGTATACCTCATGTGGTCTGTGTGACTATGATTCGAGAATACCTCATGCGGGTCCAGGGGACCTATGCGGAGCTACGAGTTCCAGGTTAGTGTGCGGGGAATACCTCATGCGGTCTATGTGGCCATGCGGACTACGAGTCCGGGGCGATCCGAGGAGTAGCTACCCTTTGTTATACCCCGTATTTCCAGAGTATGTACGTGAGGGCGTACGTACCAAAGTTTAAGCCTTAAAGTAGACTAAGGGACGAAATTTTGTGCACAACTAGCGAAAAGAATCATTTTCCGGACTTTGCGAAGGGAAAAATACGGTTGCAACATTTATAATTTTTGCGGATTTTTCCGAGACATGAAATATTTTGGACCAACGAGAGGGTGACAAGTGTCACCCTCAAGTGGGCGGTAATTGTTGGACGATTGGCACGTTTTTGTTGCCTTGTTTTTGGCCAAGGATTAGGTAGGATATTTTGTAGATATTTTGTGTAGTAGATGAGCAAGTGGGGCCCACAAACACATGTCCAAATCTTCACCCTACACTTGCCCACCACTTGGCTTAATCTTGTCCATTGAATGTCCTATAAATACCCCTCTAATGTAAGACTATTTATTCATCCTCACTTGAAATTCCAAGTCTAAAACCTCTCCCTTAGTGTAGTTTTCGTCAAGGCCCTCTCCCCTGTGAGGCCTTGGCCAAACATTCCCCACACCCTGCCTAGTAGTTTTCGTAAAATACCCCGCTGCCTAGTAGTTTTCGTAAAATACCCCCCCCCCTTGGTAGAAAAGTATTCTCCAAGTATTGTTACTATTCCAAAATACCTTGCCCAAATACCTTGTAGTATTCCAAGGTTACACCTATACGAAAAGCCCAGAAATACTATTATACTTCCTTTAGCCACTAAACGAAACCCTAAGGAAATCTTCATAGCGAGTTGAAGTATTAAGTAGAAGTTGTGTAGAACTTCTAAGGGTTTCTTGGAGCGAATTGGAGCGTTCAGAATAGGAGCTAAACGTTGCTCAGGATCGACATTAAAACTTGGATAATTTTGGGCTTATCGAGGTAAATACTCTTGTCCTTCTATTGTAATTGGAAATTACATACTGTAGTAGTATAGAATTGAATATAAGACACATGTAGGATATTACGTAAGAGAATTGAATCAGTAATAAGGATATTACGAAAAGATTTGAATCAAATCACTTGAAGAATATTAAAGAAGAAGATTGAACTGCACTTACATGTGTATTCTGATGACTTGTGTAGTTTGGCGGGTAGGGAAGTGCTGCCCAATTTTCGAGAATAAGGAATCAGATCTAGAATTATTCTACAGAAGTCTAGGCGTTGATAGACTTATATGGCCGTTATAGATTGAAGATCATGAGTAGCGTATTCTACTCGAGGTGGAAAAGGCTAGCAGGATTACGATTTTGGAGCTATTTGCTAATAGTCGATAATCGTCGCGAGGTATGTGATTCTTCCTATCCACTTGAGCATGATATTTTAAAAGAATATATATAGTACGGTAGACGTACGTGTGTTAACTGAACATGGTTTTACTTCGATGTCTTTTGACTGGAGTTTTAAATAATAAAGAATCTTGAAGTATTTCAAAAGAATTAAGAATCGTTTTTGAAAGAAGAGTAATACTTGGTTTTAAAGCTTAAGAGTTATACTAGCTTTATGGGAAGTTAAGTATAACGACTTAAGAGTGATAAAAGCAACAGTTTACTTAATTGTTTTATGAAAGCCTTGTATGGATTTCGGAAATGAGAATAAGTATCGAACAAACCACAGCAGCGCTAATAAAGGGAAATGTATTGACTAATAAAGTATTATTAAAACCAGTAGAAACCTCCATCTGCATAGAAGCTAAGATGAGACAAAATGATATTACATTTCCTAGATCATGGCTGCTTTAATAAGATTGATTATGAACAAGAATAACTTACTCACATATAAGGCATATGTTGCTCAAATTGTTTTAAAAGAGAATTACGTTATTAAATGATTAAGACTATGAACTATGAAATCTTTCGAAAATAAGAGACGTGAATATTTGAAATTAGGCAAATTTGAACTTTGGAAAAGAATGTTGTAACTTGATTTTAAAAGGAGAAGTATTTTGGTTTAAAAAGGAAAGTATGGAAGTTGTTTTGGTTTACTTAAAAATGTTAGTCACTCTATTTTTTTAATACGGGCATCGGGTGACCTTTGTAAAAGAAATGGATCTTCTAAAAAGAATTTAACGTACGTAGTACTTTGGGGTTAAAACCTGGACTTTGGCATAAAATGAAAGTACCTTGAGTTGTGTGTAACTTGCCTATGTTTGCGTGTGATAGCCTTGTCGTGCTAGTATTGTATTTCTATACCACCGCTCTCAATGGAGGCCGATCGATTTGTTATGATCTTACTTGACGCGTCTGCAGCGGACGAGGATTCCACGGTGCGCTCGCGTTGATAGTGTTATTCCATGGACTAGCTCTCCGCGAGGTTTTACCGACAGGCCTTGATATCCGTGGTTGGCTTCACTTGCCCCGCCTCGTGGCTGATTCGGCCCAGTATCGGTAGTTAGCCTTCGCGACTTGCCCTGCTCGGTTTAGTGGCGATGTCTCGTGATACTGACGCGTAATCGTAGTTAGCCTCATACTTGCCCGCCACCTACGTGACACAACCTTGGTATCCGTAGTTGGCTGCATTGCCCGTGACGCCTTCGTGGCGAGTCTCGTGATCGCGCCTTGGTATCCGTAGTTAGCCCTCGTACTTGCCCCGGCCACCTACGTGACACGGCGCGTATCCGTGGTTGGCTTCGACTTGCCGTGTCGCCTTGGGCGAGTCTCGTGATACGACTCGTATCGGTAGTTAGCCCTCAGACTTGCCCCGCCGCCACGTGACACGGCTTTGGTATCCGTAGTTGGATTTCGTGCCCCGCGTCGCCCGTGGTTTGGTTGTTTAGTATTGTTAGTACGCTTTGGTACACGGTAGTTGGCTTTCGTACTTGCCCGATCGTTGATGACGCGCTTTGGTATCTGGTAGTTAGCCGTGCTTGCCCCGTCTGATTTATTACTCGTGGGACACGTGTTTATGTGTACTCCTTGGTGTTATTATATCATAGACTGCCGGCTGTGAGGAAGGTATTCCACGGGCATGATTGATGTTGAGGGCGTGAGACCCATAGTTATATTTGAGTGATAACTTGGAGGGCGTGAGTCCCTGACTTACGTGACTGCTTATTTATTGTGGACCGTAGTTTGGTTATCATACATGTCTCCTGCTTTATATAGACTACTATGATTTCATTTACATTATTTTCGCCACATACTTGGTACTGTTATCTTGACCTCCTTCGGCCGCGTTCATGCCGCAGGTAAAGGTACATCGGTTGTTGATCCTCGCTCATAGGATCACAGTTCAGCGTATTGGGAAGCTCCATTTCTCCGAAGGCTTATCTTTTGGTATAGTCCCCTGTCACTGTAGGTACTTGTACATTCAGGGGTATGACGGCGCCCTGTCCCGTGATGTTGTATAAAAACTCTTAGTACTGTTGTGGGCAGGGTTTGTAAGGATGTAACTGTTCAAACTTTGTATATATATGCATGCCGAAAGGCGACTTTCTCTCTGATAAAATGTGTCTCATTTTACATTTGATTCATGTCAAGTTTTTATTTTCGCTGATTTTCTCTGATGTTGTATCACTAGGGTGCCCGGGGTAAGGCACTAGTCACGGGCCCGGGATCGGGTCGTGACACTCGACGCGGAATACCTCACGCGGCCTGTGGCCTATCGCGAGTGCGGTGAGTTCCAGGATTTGACGCGCACATTGATACTGAGGGCGAGTGGCCAGCTTCGATCATGTGGCGCGGTCTAGAAAGACCTCGTGATACAGTTTTATAGCATTGTTGGTACTGTGGGTTTTAGTAGTCGGCTATGCCTTCGTACTTACCCCGTACAGTTTTATTATGACACAGGTGGGACCTGGTGTTCATGTGTATTCCTTGGTGCTTTTATATCATGGAATGCCGGCAGTGAGGAAGGAATTCCACGGGCATGATTGATATTGTGGGCATGAGACCCATGGTTATATTTGAGTGATGACTTTAAGGGCGTGAGTCCATGACTTGACATGACTGCTTACATATTGTGTATCGTAAATTGGTTATCATACATGTCTTCTGTTTTATATAGACTATTATGATTTCATTTACAATATTTTCAGTTTCACATACTTGGTACCTGTTGTTATACCCCGTATTTCCGGAGTATGTACGTGAGGACGTACGTACGTTTGTACAAACCCTAATTAGGTTAAGAATGAAATTGTAAGCTTTCGACGGAAAAGATTCCAACTCAGAAGGAAATTCTACGTTTTAATATTTTAACCGACATGGATTTTTCCGAGACGAAATATTTTGGGCAATGGGAGGCGACATGTGTCACCCTTAGTTGGCTTAGGTTGGACGAATTGGGTGAGGCTAGTGGACAAGTCAATTGGTCAAGTCTTGCAAGTTGATTTTGTGTGAGTGGGAGTAGGTGAGGCTTGGACGTTTTTTGTGAGTTAGTGGAGTCCACATGGCTCATTGTTGTGGTGGGCATGTGTTCCATTATTGTGGTGGACATATGTTTAAATGTTGTGGGAGACACTTGGTTGGAAGACCTCATCTTTCACTTGGATCATAATCCCAACCCTCCACTTGTTTTAGTCTTGTCCCTTGAGTGTTCTATAAATACCCCCCTTGAGTGAAGACTTCTTCATCCACTCCACACTTTCTCCAAGTCTCAAAACTCCCTCTCCTAGTAGTGTTCTCGCCCAAAGTCCTCTTCCCCTTCCTAGTTGCTCTACGAGAGCCCCCTTGGTAGAAAATATTCTCCAAGTGTTGTTACTATCTCCAAAATACCCTAGCCCAAATCCCTTATAGTATTTAGGTAGAAGTTGTGTAGAACTTCTAAGGTTTTCTTGGAGCTATCAGAGCGTGCAAATTAGGAGCTAAACCTTGCTCAGGATCGACATTTAACTTGGATAATTTTGGGCTTATCGAGGTAAATACTCTTGTCCTTCTATTGTAATTGGAGATTACATATAAGAATAGTTAAGAGTTGAGTATAAGATATAGAAGGATATTAAAGAAGAGAATTGAATCAGACTTACATGGATCGTATTCTGATGACTTGAGTAGTTTGGCGGGTAGGGAAATGCTGCCCAATTTTCCGTAGAATGAGAACCCTCTCGCTTAGAATATTCTACGAGATAGTCTAGGCGTTGATAGACGTGTTGATCGTTATAGGTCGATACTCTGCGCGCGACATATTCGACTTGGCAGGTGGTTTTCGCCGAGGAGGTTTGTGATTCTTCCTATCCTCTTGAGCATGATATTTTAAATATATATATAGTACGGTAGACGTACGTGTGTTAACTGAACATGGTTTTACTTGACGTCTTTCGACTTGAGTCTAAATAATAAGAACTTGAAGTATTTCAAGAGAATTATGAATCATTTTGAAAGAAGAGTAATACTTGATTTTTAAACAGAAAGCTTAAGAGTTATACTAGCTTTATGGGAAGTTAGGTATAACGACTTAAGAAAGATAAAAGGAACGGTTTTACTTATTGTTTATGAAAATCTTGTATTGATTTCTGCAAATTGTAGTAAGATGGTTTAATAGGAGAACATGTTATGATGCTACGTGTGTTAGTGCATTGTGATGTTTTGTAAGTGGGTCATTCTTGTTGTGCTTACGTTGTTAAACGTTAAGACCGTTGTACTGTTATTATCTCACATACCCTTGACTTGTTATACTGAGGGCTTGCCACCCTGATGCGGTCTATACGCCCTATGCGATGCGTGACTATGCGGAGTGCGGAGTTCGAGATTGATCATTCCGGTGTTTTATCCCGTCGCGGATGCCCTATGCGATGCAATGTGACTACGCGGTCTATGAGACTATGCGATCGCGGAGTCCGGGAGGGTACCGGGTTAGCTACCGACGCGAGAATACCATGCGGTCCGTGTGACCTATGCGGACCGCGGAAGTCCAGGATTAGGCACGCATAATGATACTATGGGCGATTGGCCTTGCTTCGATCATTCGCGGCCTAGAAAAGACCAGTTACACTATATCTATTTTGCTCTTGTTTATGTTGTGGCACTATGTGCAGTTGAACTGGTTGTATTTGCAAATGGTTTTAAATACTTTGATTTTACTTCAGTACTTTACAGTTTCACATACTTGGTACCTGTTGATCGACTCTTCGAGAGCTGCGTTCATGCCGCAGGTAAGGCAAAGCAGGTGTTAGATCCACATCCTTAGGATCTCTACTTTGGTGTCAGGAGCTCCATCTTCTCCGGAGGCTCGACTTTTGGTATGGTTCTCCCTGATGTTGTAGATATATGTACATTCAGGGTATGGCAGGACCCTGTCCCGCCATAGTTGTTTACTTCCTTAGAGGTCTGTAGTCCTATTGTAAAGTTGGGATGTAACTGCCAAACTTGATGTTTATATATATATGCCGAAAGGCGCCTTTTTCTCAGATAAACTGTGTCTCATGTTACATTGTTTCATGTCTTGTTTTTATATTCCGCTGGTTACTCTGATGTATGACTACTTGGGTGCCCGGGTAAGGCACCAGTCACGGGCCCCGGAACGGGTCGTGACAAAAGTGGAATCAGAGCAGTTAATCCTCTAAAGTATCTACGCATCGTATCTAGTAGAGTCTTGATTATCGGTATGTTGTGCACCATACCAATAATCAGGAGGCTATAAGATATTTAGGATTGGTTTTCATTCTTCTCACTCTGAGATCGTGCTTTAGAGTTGTGTTATAAGTTGGACCTCTAACGTATTCCTTTCTCATGCTTATGCCTCCACGTAAGGCGACCCGCCCGAAGCGGCAAGGCAGCCAGGAGCCGCTAGTAGACACCGAGAGTCACGAGGCTCGTGCCCGCCTATACCCGAGACGGCGAAGTTCCACGACGCCGCCGCCCAGCGAGGTTTAGGGCCGCGGCGGTGGGCGATGAGACCCAAGACTGCACCTCCATCCCACACCGGAGCAGAGATGGGTTACTGAGAGATGGCCCGCCATCGCCGGGATCGTGGCGAGCGCAGGATAGGCCGACGCAGCAGCCCAGTGGCACCGTAGTACATCCTAGATCGGACAGCTGAGGCGGGATTTTTCGAGTTGTAGCCCGCCGAGTTCTACGGTCAAGGCACGAGATGATCCGCGGGAGTTCATCCGCCACTCTGAAGGATCATGCGAGTGATCAAGGCGTCGAGACCGAGTCCGTGATCTTCGGTTCCACATAAGCCGCGTGATACCGCGATCGATTGGTTTCATTCATGGGAGTTATCCCGGGGAGAGCACGCGCCTCAGCTATTTGGGACGAGTTCTCGAGGCTTTTCTCACTCACTTCTTGCCTCCGCAGATGAGGAGGGCACGGGCCGATAAGTTTTGATCTTTGAGACAGAGGGCGCACTGCTAGGGAGTACAACATTGAGTTCAATTGTTGGCGATATGTCCACTGCGCTAGTGCGCATGGAGGACCGAGTGCACCGCTACGCCACCGGGTTAGATGATTATCCGCGTAGTCTTGCTCGGTGTGGCTCTTCACCGCATGGACATTGCCCGCATTCGTGCTCATGCACTTGGATGCGAGGCGTAGAGACCGACGGTCGGCGATTTCAGCAGTAGAAGGCCAGGACGGCAGGATATTTTGGTAGCTCTCGGTGGGCGGCCTCAGACGTCTGGATTTGCACCCCACCAGCTCGAGCACTCCTACATCGTTTTGGTACAACGAGTATTCGGAGCGGTCGGGCCCCGAGACTTGATTTCCGGGGTAGCAGAGGTGCTAACCGATCGAGGTCCGCTCGGTGTCCGATGTGGTAGATTCCATTCGGGAGGTTGTAGTACTACTGGAGCTTGCTACACTTGTGGCCGCAGGTCATTATGCCGTAGTCCGTCCGACTGGCGTGATGGTAGGGTCACCCGTGGTGCTGTCGCGGTCTTCATCCCGATTCGCCTCGCCGAGGCGGTACTCGTGGACGATGGGTCGCGCAGGTCGTGGCGCGCGGGTCCCGATTCTAGCGGTCCTCGAATCGCATTTATGCCTTGTCCACGGCAGACGAGGCGTCGCCGACGTCGCCAGTACTTTATCGATTCATCGTTACGATGTGTATGCCTTGATAGATCCGGGTTCTACTCTATCCTATATATCTCCCCTTATTGCTAGTAGGATAGGGATAGAGCCTGAGTCCATAGACCCTTTTGAGGTAGCTACGCCAGTGGGTGATTCGATAGTAGCTCGACGGATATATAGGGCTTGCCCAGTGACTTTATGCGATCGTCGACCTAGCCGACTTGATAGAGTTGGACATGACCGATTTCGATGTGATCATGGGCATGGATTGGTTAGCTTCGCTACGCCCGGTGTAGACTGCAGGAGAGAGTGAGTGCGGTTCCAGCTCGGGAGCCGGTTATTGAGTGGGAGGGGAACACTATGTCGCCGAGGGGTAGGTTTATTTCTTACCTCAAGGCTAGGAAGATGGTGCGAAGAGTACATCTACCATCTCATTCGGGTATTCGACATCGAGGTCGCGTACGATCTTCGATTCCAGAGTCGAGAGTTCCCGGATGTGTTTCGCACGACCTCCCGTATCCTCCCGAGAGGAAGATAGAGTTTTGTATCGATGTCTTCGGACACTGGCCTATTTCCATTCCGCCATACGTAATGGCACTGCCGAGTTGAGAGAGTTGAAGGACCACCGAGAGATTTCTTTGGAGAAGCGGCTTCATCAGCCTAGTGTTTCTCCCGGGAGCGCCGTATTGTTCGTGAAGAAGAAGGATGGACGCTAGCATGTGTGTTGATTACAGCGGTGAACAGGTGACTATTAAGAATGTATACCCTTCCCAGGATTGATGATTTGTTCGACCAGCTGCAGGGTGCGAGATGTTTCTCCAAGATTGATCTGCGATCGGGCTATCATCAGGTACGAGTCAGAGAGGCGGATGTCCCTAGGACTGCATTCCGGACCCGGTACGGGCACTATGAGTTCAGGGTTATGTCGTTCGGTTTGACCAATGCTCCGACAGTTTTTATGGATTTGATGAACCGAGTGTTCAAACCATTTTTGGATACGTTTGTGATAGTATTCATCGATGACATCTTGGTTTATTCTCGCTCGGCGAAGCATGCGAGCATTCGGCGATCTTGCCGAGTTCTCCAGGACCAGCAGTTGTACGCCAAGTTTTCGAAGTGTGAGTTCTGGTTGACTTCGGTGGCTTTTCTTGGGCATATTGTCGGGGCTGATGGTATTCAGGTGGATACGGCCAAGATCGAGGCAGTCAGGAGTTGGCCTAGACCTACTACTCCGACAGAGGTGCGCTAGCTTACGGGCCTTGCGAGTTATTATCGGCGTTCGTGGAGAAGTTTGCTTCTATCTCTCGCACTATTGACTAGGTGACTCGGAAGGCTAAGTTTGATGGTGATGCTTGGAGCGTGGTTTCGATTCTTGAAGGAGAGATCGACGACCGCTTCGTTTACTCTTCCAGAGGGTCCAGACGGCTATGTCGTGTATTGTGATGCGTCAGGCATCGGGTTGGGATGTGTGTTGATGCAGCAGGGCAAGGTTATAGCGTACGCATCCCGACAGCTTAAGAAGCATGAGAGGAACTACCCCACCCATGATTTGGAGTTGGCAGCGGTGATTCACGCCTTGAAGATCTGGAGGCACTATTTGTACGGAGTTCATGTGGATATTTATACAGACCACAAGAGCCTCCAGTATATCTTCACCGAGGAGCTGAACTTACGACAGAGACGGTGGTTAGAGTTACTCAAGGATTACGATGTCGACATCCTGTACCACCCAGGGAAGGCCAATGTTGTGGCAGATGCCCTTAGTCGTAGGTCGATGGGGAGTCTATCAGATGTGCAGCCAGAGAGGAGGGGCATGGTTCGCGATTTGCATCAGTTAGCGAGCCTTGGAGTCCGATTGATTGATTCTGATGGCAGTGGGGTCCGAGTTCGAGAGGTTGTCGAGTCTTCCATCGTCGAGGAGGTGAAGAGGCAACAGTTTGAGGATCCAGTTTTGACGCGGTACCGTGATACGACTCTTCGCGGAGGAATGGTCGCTTTGAGGTAGCACCATGGGGTGCTAAGTTCGAGGCGGGTTGTGTGTTCGGATATTGCGTGACTTGGCGGCAGATTCTAGGGGAAGCACACAACGCACGTTACTCTATCCATCCGGGGTCGACCAAGATGTACCACGACCTCAGATCTGTGTATTGGTGGGATGGCTTGAAGAGGGACGTTGCAGAGTTTGTGGCTCAGTGCCCGTGTTGTCAGCAAGTGAAGGTAGAGCACTAGAGGCCTGGTGGTTTGTTGCAGACGATAGAGATCCCGACCTGGAAGTGGGAGGTGATCAACATGGACTTCATCACAGGGTTACCTCGCACTCAGAGGAAGCATGATTCTATCTGGGTTATCGTCGATAGGCTGACGAAATCAGCCCACTTTCTTCCCGTCAGGACGACTTTTTCGGCTGAGGATTATGCCAGACTTTACATCCGAGAGATCATCAGACTGCATGGGGTCCCTATTTCTATTATATCAGACAGAGGATCCCAGTTTACGGCTAACTTCTGGAGGTCTTTCCATGTCACGACCCGTTCCGGGGCCCGTGACTGGTGCCTTACCCGGACACCCAAGTAGTCATACATCAGAGAAATCAGCGGAATATAAACATACAGATATGAAACAAGAGATAAGATAATAAAACAGGCCAACCAAAACGGTTGCCTCCTTGCATATATACAGAAATTTTGAACAGTTACATCCTTTTTTACAAACCACGCCACAACAAGACTGCACCTCTAAGAAAGTAACAACACCTATGACGGACGTGGCCGCCATACCCTGAATGTACAGAACCTACAACTCGGAAACATACCAAAAGATAAGCCTCCGAGAAACGGAGCTTCCTAATCTGAATTGCGATCCTCTGAGCGAGGATCAACAACCGGTGTACCTCTACCTGCGGCATGAACGCAACCCCCCGAAGGAGGTCAGTACAACAGGTACCAAGTATGTGAAACTGAAAAATACTATAAATGAAATCATAATAGTCTATATAAAGCAGGAGACATGTATGATAACAAAACTACAGTTCATAATATAAAAGCAGTCATGTCAAGTCAGGGACTCACGCCCTCAAAGTCATCCCTCATGCCCGTGGAACTCCTTCCCCACCGCTTGGCGATCTAGGTATTAGTTATGTGATACGTGTAACATGTCTCGGCCCATCTCATGGACTCGAGGTGAAATCGTATGGAATACATTCCCGGTCCATCTCATGGACTCGGTATCAAATCAGGTGGTATACATTCTCGGTTCATCCCATGAACGCGGTGTCGCATGAAATACATTCCCGGTCCATCTCATGGACTCGGTATCGTGGTGAAATACATTCCCGGTTCATCCCATGAACGCGGTGTCGTGGTGAAATACATTCGGTTCATCCCATGAACGCGGTGTCGATGAAATACATTCCCGTTCATCCTACGAACGCGATAGTCGAGTGAAATACATTCCGGTTCATCTCATGAACGCGGTAGTCGAGTGAAATACATTCCCGTTCATCTCATGAATGCGTAGTCGAGTGAAATACATTCCCGGTTCATCTCGCTTAACGGTGGTCGAGTGAAATACATTCCGTTCATCTCATGAATCGCGGTAGTCGAGTGAAATACATTCCGGTTCATCCATGAACGCGGTAGTCGAGTGAAATACATTCGGTTCATCTCATGAACGCGAGTCGAGTGAAATACATTCCGGTTCATCCCATGAACGCGGTAGTCGAGTGAAATACATTCCCGGTTCATCTCATGAACGCGGTAGTCGAGTGAAATACATTCCCGGTTCATCCCATGAACGCGGTAGTCGAGTGGCCATAAAATTTAAACGCTCATTTAAGACAGATTAAGATATTACAATGTTTTCCTTTTAAAACAATTAAGACAATATTATGCCCTTCTTTTTAAACCAAAGCACTTTCCCTCTTAAAGTCAAGTAACAACATTCTTTTCCAAAGGTTCAAGTTTGCCTAATTTCAAATATTCACGTTTCTTATTTTCGAAAGATTTCATAGTTCATAGTCTTAATCATTTAATAACATAATTATCTTTTAAAAACAGTTGAGTAATATATGCCTTATGTGTGAGTAGGTTATTCTTGTTCATAGCAATCTTATTAAAACAGCCATGATCTAGGAAATGTAATATCATTTTGTCTCATCTTAGATTCTATGCAGATGGAGGTTTCTACTGGTTTTAATAATACTTTATTAGTCATTACATTTCCCTTTATTAACGCTGCTGTGGTTTGTTCGATACTTATTCTCATTTTCGAAACCAGTAAAACATTATTCCTTTTACAAACCAAGTACTCATTACTCACGAATGAGGTTTCACGCTTTTAACAAAATTCATATTAAATCAATTAAGTCAAGTCTCTTATCTTTTGTGATCAAGTCTCTTAACTTTTAAAATCAATAAACCATTCATTTTATTACTCTTAAGTCGTTATACCCAACTTCCCATAAAGCTAGTATAACTCTTAACTTTCAAAACCAAGTGTTACTCTTCTTTCAAAACGGTTTCTTAATTCTTTTGAAATACTTCAAGATTCTTATTATTCAGGCTTAAGTCAAAAGACATTGCCGTAAAACTACGTTCAGTTAACGCACGTACGTCTACCGTACTATATATACATATATACTTTTAAAATATCATGCTCAAGAGTATAGGAAGAATGACATACCTCGTGACGATTTATCGACTATTAACAAATAGCTCCAACGTACTGTAATCCTGCTAGCCTTTTCCACCCTTCGAGTAGAATACGCTACTCGCAATACTTCAACCTATATTGGTCATATAAGTCTATCAACGTCTAGACTACTCTGCAGAAATAATTCTAGATACAGATTCCTTTTCTACGGAAAATTGGGAAGCACTTCCCTACCCGCCAAACTACCCAAGTCTACTGTAAATACAGTCCTATGTAAGTACAGTTTAAATCTTCTTCTTTAATATTCTTCTGATGTGATTTCAGTTCAATTCCTTTTCTGTAATATCCTACTATTACAGTTCAATTCTCTTCTGTACTACTACAGTATGTAATCTCCAATTATACTAGAAGGATAGGATTATTTACCTCGATAAGCCCAAAATTATCCAAGTTAAATGTCGATCCTGAGCAAGGTTTAGCTCCTAATTTGCACGCTCCGATAGCTCCAAGAAGCCCTTAGAAGTTCTACACAACTTCTACTTAAATACTATAAGGGATTTGGGCTAGGGTATTTAGGAATAACAACTATACTTGGAAGACAACTTTCTACCAAGGTGGGGGGTGTACTCGGCCGAAGCCACTAGGCTAGAGGGGGGGAGGGGTGTTTCGGCTAGGGCTTTCTCAAGGGGGAGGGGGAGTGTTGGACGAAACACTACAAGAGAGGGGGAAAGATTTTCAAGACATAGAGAAATGATTTTGTGGATGAAGAAAACCTTCAAGTTAGGGGGGTATTTATAGGCCAACCAATGGCCAAGATGAAGCCAAGTGCTATGCAAGTGTAGGGTGAGGATTCATCCATGTGTACCTTATCCAACTACCACACAAAATATCACAAATATCCTACCTACTCCAAGACCTCCAATTCGTCCCATTACCGCCCATACATCCGCCAATTAGAGGGTGACAAGTGTCGCCCTCTCGTTGGTCCAAAGTATTTCGTCTCTCGGAAAAATCCGCAAAAAATATAAATGACATAGCCGTATTTTTCCCTTCGCAAAGTCCGGAAAACGTTTCGTCGGAAAACGACTCTTTTCGCTAGTTGTGCACAATTTCGACTCTTATGCCTACTTTAAGGCTAAAAACTTTTGTACGTACGCCCTCACGTACATACTCTGGAAATACGGGGTATAACATTCTCCCCTCCTTAGAAACATTCGTCCCGAATGTTCTTTCTCAAGACGGATAACGATAAAGTTCTTCTTAACTGAAACAAGTTGCCAATGCCACGCCTGGCCATAAAATAACACACGCGAAAGTACTTAACCCAAGTATCACGAGAAATCATTCCTACATCACAAAAGCTTCCACCCCGGTCTAAAGGATACTTCCTTCGCATCTTCACTTCACAACAAAATGATCTCTTTTATTCTGCTAACACACGTCCTCTTCTTTCCTCACTCGTCGTACTCTTCTTGAACACTTGAACTCTTTCTAGTATACGTACCATACTTCAGTCATCGCTTCAGTTTCCAAAATCTCTGGAGTCACTACCTCCAAACTTGGTCATCTTACTAGCCTCAATCTCCTTCAAGGCCATACCCGCCTTCACGATCCGATGGTCGAACATATCCACGAACTCATCGATGGTTACCTAACACGCCTAGCACCCTCGTGACCCTACCACCTGGCGGGACCACCTCGAACTGACCCCACCTTAATCCGGGCTACGGGTTGACCCGCAATACGTCCTCAACCCGACCCTCCGTCGTGCCGAACTCTCTTGGTTCTCTATCCGGAACAATCTCACAAATCAAGTCAGGAAAACCTAGTGGTATTCTTAGCTCAACTACCCTCTTTCATTTCATACCACTCAGGGACTTATCACACAAATATATCCCTACGTATACTATGTACTCTGACATAGGTCAACACAAACATAAATCTATTACTCAAGATGGCCTCGCATCTAAGGTTTCTACGTATAAAACTCTAAGGCTCACACTTTCCCTATCCCCAAACTTACCCTAAAACATGTTTCTAAACATAATTTTAACATAATGCTATATGAACATAATACTTAGCACTTCATCATATGTTACACCCCGTAAATTCGAGAAGATAAGATAAGTTGACAAACATGTGTTAGACGGATTTTGAGTCTACCTTGGAATGTTGTACCCCAGTTGTTAAGAGTTTCGAGGTGTTTAAAATCCTAATATGTAGTCCGTTAAATCTAGTTTCCAACGCAACAAACCGTTCGTCGATAGGACATCGGAGTCAAAAGGTATGGAAGTTTCAAGTTTGGTCGTGATCGGGCAAAAAAGCTTTTTCGGTTGCGTAGTGCAACATCGACCGTTAAGGGGCGTGGTGGTGCCTTACCCGGGCACCCAAGTAGTCATACATCAGAGAAATCAGCGGAAAATAAAGCAACCAAAATATGAAACAGTATAAATAAGACACAGTTTCTGGGAAAAAAATTGCCTTTCGGCATATATGTATATAAATACCCCAAAATGAACAGTTACATCCCAACCTTACAACAGGTCTACAGACCTCTAAGAGTTTAAAACAACAATGGCGGGACGGGCCGCCATACCCCTGAATACGAATATCTACAACGGCAGGGACCGTACCAAAATGCTAAGCCTCGAGAAACGAGCTTTCCAATGCCAAACGGTGATCCTAAGAACGGGGATCAGCGGTAGGAGTACTTTACTGCGGCATGAACGCAGCCCCCCGAAGGAGGTCAGTACAACAGGTACCAAGTATGCGAAACTTAAAATACTGTAAATGATATCATAGTAGTCTATATAAAGCAGGAGACATGTATGATAACCAAAACTACGATTCCTGATAAATAGCGATGCAGTCGGGACTCACGCCCTCAAAGTCATCATAAAACCGTACGGGGTAAGTATGAAGGCATAGCCGACTACTAAAACCCACAGTACAAACAAGGTCGTAAACTGTATCATGAGATCTGTCTAGACCGTCACATGATCAAAGCTGGCCACTCGCCCGCAGTATCTAATGTGCGCGTCAGCCTGAACTTCCGTAGCTCGCGTGGGCCACTCGATGGCCCGCGTGAGGTATTCCCGCGTCGGTAGCTACTCCCAGCGTCTGGACTCGCCGTCCGCGTGGCCACAAAGACCGCATGACCACAAGGCCGCATACTAACTGGAACTCCAGTAGTTCCGATAGGCCATCTGCACTGCATAAGGTATTCTCGAATCATAGGTCACTAGACCCGCCTGAGTCTACCCCGCATCGGAGGGCAGCTTAACCCCCGGAATCATGAGTGATATAATATCAACATGACAGTTTATCGTTTAAACAACCTAAGCACAATAAGGGAAAACCCCTTTACACAAACATCACAAGATACTAACTCACGTAGCATCCTAACATGTTTACTTATCAAGTCAACAAGAAAGTATTACAAGACTATCACAAATCAATACAATCAAGTTATTCACACAAGGTACTTTCTACATTATGTTAACAAGTTCGGGTTTTTAGCCCCAAAGTACTTCATGTATTACTCTTTTAAAAGATCCGTTTCTTTCACAAAAGTCACACAATACCCGTAGTATAAAAAAATAGAGTGATTATCTTTTGAAGTAAATCAGAACACTTCTCTTTGTAAAATCAAGTAACAACATTCTTTTCCCAACGCTCAAGTTTGCCTAATTTCAATTACTCAAATTTCTCATTTTCGAAAGGTTTCGTAGTTCATAGTTTTAATCATTTAAAACAATTTGAGAAACATATACCTTATGTGTGAGTAGGTTATTATTGTTCATAACAATCTTATTACAGCAGCCATGATCTAGGAAATGTAATATCATTTTGTCTCATCTTAGCTCCTATGCAGATGGAAGTTTCTACTGGTTTTAATAATACTTTATTAGTCAAAACATTTCCCTTTATTAGTGCTGCTGTGGTTTGTTCGACATTCATTCTGATCGGTAAAACATCATTCCTTTTGAAAACCAAAAATACTATTTACTCACGAATGAGGTTTCACACTTTTTAACAAAATTCATATTAGTATAATAAGTCAAGTCTCTTATTTCCTTAAATCAATAAATCGTTCTTTTTATCACTCTTAAGCCGTTATACCTAACTTCACATAAGCTAGTATAACTCTTAAGCTTTTAAAACCAAGTGTTACTCTTCTTTCAAAAAGTTTCTTAATTCTTTTGAACTACTTCAGATTCTTTTTATTCAGGCTTAAGTCGGAAGACATTCGTAATTATTATTCAGGCTTAAGTCCGAAGACATTGCCGTAATTATTATTCAGGCTTAAGTCCGAAGACATTGCCGTAATTATTATTCAGTTAACACACGTACGTCTACCGTACTATATACATATTCTTTAAAATATCATGCTCAAGAGGATAGGAAGAATCACATACCTTCTCGGCGAAATCCACCTGCCAAGTTGAATATGTCGCGCGCAGAGAATCGACCTATAACGATCAAATCGTCTATCAGCGTCTGATCAGCATCGCACAAAGCTCTAAGCAGAGGGTTTGCTATTCTATGGGCATTTGGGCAGCACTTCCCTACCCGGTGAGCTACTCAAGTCTACTGTGAAAACAGTCCTATGTAAGTTCAGTTCTATAATTCTTCTTTTAAACCCTTCTACTGTGATAACAGTTCAATTCTATTCTGTAATATTCTTCTAAGTATTTAATACCTATTCTTACACTTCTACAGTATGTATTCTCTAATTACAAAAGAGGGTTAGGATTATTTACCTCGGTAAGCCCAATAATATCCTAGATAAAAGTCGCTGAGCAAGGTTTAGCTCCTAAGTTATGCGCTCAGATAGCTCGAGAAACCTTAGAAGTTCTTCACAACTTCTACTAAGTACTAAGAGATTTGGGCTAGGGTATTTTGGGCATTATAACAATACTAGAAGGCAACTTTTCTACCAAGGGAGGGGGGGTAGGTTTCGGCTAGGCTAGGGGGGGGGGGATAGCCTCGGCTAAGCTTCTCAAAGGGGGGGGTGTTTGGACGAAAAAGGCTTTAAGGGAGAGGAGAGGATTTTTAGACTTGGAAAGTAATTGTGGATGAAGAACTCTTCATCTTAAGGAGGGTATTTATAGGTCAAGACATGGCCAACCAAGGGCCAAGATGATGCCAAGTGCAAGGCAAGTGTAGGGTAAGGATTTAGGCAAGTGTCCTTGGCCAACTTGCACACAAAATATCCTACCAACTACATGACAAGGATGGCCATCCATTCGGCCCTATTGCCGTGTAACATCCATCAATGAGAGGGTGACAAGTGTCGCCCTCTCGTTGATCAACGTGTTGCGTCTCTCGGAAAAATCCGCAAAATTTAGAACTGACAGAGCCGGATTTTACCCGCCGCGTGTTGTGTAAACCGTTTCGACCAAACACGACTCTAATCGGGTGTTGTGCACAAATGAAATTCGGCCAAGCCACCTAGGGGGGGGGGGTGACATGTGTCGCCCTCCTACTCGTCCAAAATATTTCATCTTCCGAAAATATCCACAATGGCCAAAATCTTGAAAACAAAGTGGGCCACAAAAGCAGTAAATTTCTCCGTGGGCCCAGTGACCATTTCCAAAATAAAATTCCATAATTCTCTAATATTCCAAGAAGTCCGAATACCAAATCTGGGAATCCATTCCCGTTAACGAACCTTTTTCCTTCACAAAACGGAAACTTTTAGTGGAAAAATCACCTCTTTCTTCCTTTCCATTTCAATGTCGTATTCTCGTGCGTGCGTCCTCGCATACATACCACTGGAACTACGGTATAACATTCTCCTTCCTTAGAAACATTCGTCCGAATGTTCCTTCTGGTCTTAAAACAAGCGGCGCGATATAGTCCTTATGCTATACTTACGGAAACAACCGTACCACACTGCCACAACACAACAAGCGCGCATACTTATCTCCAAGTCCACGAGGAATCACCTCAATCACAAAAGCTCCTACTCGAGGTCTAAAAGATACTCCCTTCGCACCTACTCTTTACAAGCGAAATGATCACACCTATGCATGTAATACATGCTCGCTTCTTCCCTTACTGTCGTGCCATTCTCAGACACTCAACTCTTTCTCAAAACTTACCATGTTTAAGTACGACTTCCCACGACTGAGCTGCCAATGACCTCTTACGGATAAGCTCCACTTTATCCACGCCTGCTAAACAAGTGCGAACCAACTATCTCGCACCTTGCTTACATCGAATCGATCGATCGGCAATCTTACACTAGCGCTTATAAAAGGCTCCAAGCGGCGACACGAATACTGAAATGGTAGCTATATAATACATACCCAACAAGAGGCGAAGAGTCCTTACGGCTACTCCGAAATCCAACCACTTGCAGGGTGAATGCGACACCGAGATTCACTGAGTTCTAACCTTGCTGGTAACTCTTCCGGAAAAGAAACAGTAGTAACTTGGACTCCCATCGGCCATAAGGTGAAGGTAGGCACCGTGCAGCCTTACAACCTTCTTGAAATAATCATCTCGCAACTTACTACGAGTACGGTTTGACTAAAAGATAAGGCGGGTTGACCCCATCGGCCCGACTCTTTGGTCGAACACGTCCACGAACTCGTACAATGGTTAACTAAACACGCCTAACACCTCGTGATCCTAACACAAAGCGGGACCACCACAACTGACCCCATCACCAAGCGGGCGTGGTCGACCCGCAACACGGCCTCAACCCGACCGTGAACGCAAAACACTAGTTCCGTCCGAACAATCTCACCAATCACGTTCACGAAAACCTGGGTCTTCTAAGCTCAACTACCCTATTTCATTTCACATCACTCGAGATTCATCCACCAAATACCTCCCGTATACTATGCACCTCGATAAAGGTCAAACACGAAATAATTCTTTTACCAAAGATGGCCTGCCTCTAAGGTCTCTACGTATAATATTCTAAGGCTCACACTTTTCTATCCCCAATCTTTCGGTTAACTAATCATGATTCCTAATCGAGTTAACGCAATGCTATCTGAAAATAACACTTAAGATATTAGCTACACATATAAATCTCTAAAAAGGGTTAAGGATATATACATCTCTACCAGACTTTCCTAGGTCGTTCTAGTCAATCCCGCCTGTAGGCCATTGAGGAAGGTGATGAACTATCCACGATCCAGAAAGGCGAGTCCCTACATCCCCACCATGCTCTGGTTGGACAATTTCTCGCAAAATGGCCTGTGTCGCAAACATAACAAGCACCGGTAAAAACGACATTTCGGGATGGCGCTGCCACACTGTGAACAACGAGAAAAAGCGAACCTGTGGAGGACACTGCCTTTGGCGGAGGCGCGTGTCTAATCTGCCGAGGCGGTTCGCCTCGAGTTACCAAATGATCCTACCAATCGGCCTCTTACGCGATCTTGTTTAATGCCGATCTCTACCTCTCTCGGCCACGCACATAATCCTCGAGCATGGCTTTGGCTCGCTCACGGTGAAGAGCTACTTCTCACAACCCTTCCTTAGATAAACATCAATATCCTTGGTATCTGCGTACATAAAATACTCTGCAGGCGCCAATTCCCTTGCTAATGTGGTCGTCTCCTTCCGATCCATATTTTCGCTCCAGTCGTGGGCGAAGGTCGGATGTCATGGCCGCGATGAGCTGCCGCCGTGGCGATCTGATCTTCTGCGGCGGCGTCTCGAACTCCCGCATGAAGCATCACCTGGTGATGATTGGGCTGTGCTTCTAACTCTCTGAACTCCACTCGCGGCTCCTCTGCGCCGCCATCTGGGCCCGATTTACTGGCGCGAGGCATCAGTAAAGGAAAGGAATACGTTAGAGGGTCGACTTATAACCGAACTCTAAAGCACGATCTCGAGTGAGAAGAATGAAACCAATCCTAAATATCCTATAGCCTCACGATTATTGGTGTGGTGCGCAACACACAGATAATCGAACTCTACTAGATACGGGCTGTAGACACTTTCCGAGGATTAACTGCTCTGATACCACTTTGTCACGACCCGTTCCGGGGCCCGTGACTGGTGCCTTACCCGGGCACCCAAGTAGTCATACATCAGAGAAATCAGCGGAAAATAAAGCAACAAAATATGAAGCGGTATAAATAAGACACGGTTTAGGGAAAAAATTGCCTTTCGGCATATATGTATATAAATACCCCAAAATGAGCAGTTACATCCCAACCTTACAGCAGTCTACGGACCTCTAGAGTTTAAAACAACAATGGCGGACGGGGCCCGCCATACCCTGAATCTGAATATCTACAACGACGAGGACCGTACGAAATGCTAAGCCTCGGAGAAAGCGGAGCTTTCCAATGAAACGGTGATCCTAAGAGCGAGGATCAAGCAGAGTACCTTTACTGCGGCATAAGCGCGGCCCCGAAGGAGGTCGATCAACAGTACAGTATGCGGCGAAAATCACGTAAATGAAATCATAGTAGTCTATATAAAGCGGAGACATGTATGATAACCAAAACTACGATTCACAATAAATAGCGATCATGCGAGTCGGGACTCGCGCCTCAAAGTCATCATAAAACCGTGCGGGTAAGTATGAAGGCATAGCCGACTACTAAAACCCACGGTACAAACAAGGTCGTAAATCGTATCATGAGATCTGTCTGAAGCGTCGCATGATCAAAGCGGCCACTCGCGCGATGTATCTAATGTGCGCGTCTAGCCACAGAACTTCCCGTAGCTCGCATGGGCCACTCGATGGCGCGTGAGGTATTCCCGCATCGGTAGCTACTCCCGGCGGCGTCTGGACTCGCCGTCGCGTAGCCCAAGACCGCGTGACCACAAGGGCGCGTACTAACACGGAACTCCGTAGTTCCGCATAGGCCATCTGGACTGCATAAGGTATTCTCGAATCATAGGTCACTAGACCCGCTGAGTCTACCGCGTCGGAGGCGGCAACCGGAATCATGGTGATATAATATCAACATGATAGTTTATCGTTTAAACAACCTAAGCCTGATAAGGAAAACCCTTTACCAAACATCACGAATACTAACTCACGTAGCATCCTAACATGTTTACTTATCAAGTCAACAAGAAAGTATTACAAGACTATCACAAATCAATACAATCAAGTTATTCACACAAGGTACTTTCTACATTATGTTAACAAGTTCGGGTTTTAGCCCCAAAGTACTTCATGTATTACTCTTTTAAAAGATCCGTTTCTTTCACAAAAGTCACCTGATACAGTAGTATAAAAAAATAGAGTGATTATCTTTTGAAGTAAATCGAACACTTCTCTTTGTAAAATCAAGTAACAACATTCTTTTCCCAACGCTCAAATTTGCCTAATTTCAATTACTCAAATTTCTCATTTTGAAAGGTTTAAGTAGTTCATAGTTTTAATCATTTAAAACAATTTGAGAAACATATACCTTATGTGTGAGTAGGTTATTATTGTTCATAACAATCTTATTACAAACCATGATCTAGGAAATGTAATATCATTTTGTCTCATCTTAGCTCCTATGCGGATGGAAGTTTCTACTGGTTTTAATAATACTTTATTAGTCAAAATATTTCCCTTTATTAAGCTAACGTGGTTTGTTCGACATTTATTCTGATCGGTAAAACATCATTCCTTTTGAAAACCAAAAATACTATTTACTCACGAATGAGGTTTCACATTTTTTAACAAAATTCATATTAGTATAATAAGTCAAGTCTCTTATTTCCTTAAATCAATAAATCATTCTTTTATCACTCTTGGCCGTTATACCTAACTTCCCATAAAGCTAGTATAACTCTTAGCTTTTAAAATCAAGTGTTACTCTTCTTTCAAAAGGTTTCTTAATTCTTTTGAACTACTTGATTCTTTTATTGGGCTTAAGTCAGAAGACATTGCCGTAATTATTATTCAGGCTTAAGTCCGAAGACATTGCCGTAATTATTATTCAGGCTTAAGTCCGAAGACATTGCCGTAATTATTATTCAGTTAACACACGTACGTCTACCGTACTATATACATATTCTTTAAAATATCATGCTCAAGAGGATAGGAAGAATCACATACCTTCTCGGCGAAATCCACCTTGAGTTGAATATGTCGCGCGCAGAGAATCGACCTATAACAGTCAAATACGTCTATCAACGTCTAGACTGTACTGTACAAAGCTCTAAGCAGAGGGTTTGCTATTCTATGGGCATTTGGGCAGCACTTCCCTACCCGGTGAGCTACTCAAGTCTACTGTGAAAACAGTCCTATGTAAGTTCAGTTCTATAATTCTTCTTTTAAACCCTTCTACTGTGATAACAGTTCAATTCTATTCTGTAATATTCTTCTAAGTATTTAATACCTATTCTTACACTTCTACAGTATGTATTCTCTAATTACAAAAGAGGGTTAGGATTATTTACCTCGGTAAGCCCAATAATATCCTAGATAAAAGTCGCTGAGCGAGGTTTAGCTCACTAAGTTATGCGCTCAGATAGCTCGAGAAACCTTAGAAGTTATTCACAACTACTACTAAGTACTAAGAGATTTGGGCTAGGGTATTTTGGGCATTATAACAATACTATAAGGCAACTTTTCTAAACAGGGAGGGGGGGTAGATTTCGGCTAGTCTAGGGGATAGCCTCGGCTAAGCTTCTCGAAGGGGGTGTTTGGGCGAAAAAGGCTTGAGGAGAGGAGAGGATTTTAGACTTGAAAGTAATTGTGGATGAAGAACTCTTCATCTTAAGGGTATTTATAGGTCAAGACATGGCCAACGGGCCAAGATGATGCCAAGTACAAGGCAAGTGTAGGGTGAGGATTTAGGCAAGTGTCCTTGGCGACTTGCACGCAAAATATCCTACCAACTACATGACAAGGATGGCCGTCCATTGACCCTATTGCCGTGTAACATCCATCAATGAGAGGGTAACAAGTGTCGCCTCTCGTTGGTCAACGTGTTGCGTCTCTCGGAAAAATCCGCAAAAATTAGAAATGACATGGCGAATTTATCCTCGCGAGTTGTGTAAAATGTTTTAAAAACGACTCTACGGGTGTTGTGCACAAATGAAATTCGGCCAAGCCACCTAGGGGGTGACACGTGTCGCCTCCTACTCGTCCCAAAATATTTCATCTTCGAAAATATCCACAATGGCCAAAATCTTGAAAACAAAGTGGGCCCCACAAAGCGTAAATTTCTCCGTGGGCCCAGTGACCATTTCCAAAATAAAATTCCATAATTCTCTAATATTCCAAGAAGTCAGAATACCAAATCTGGGAATCAATTCCCATTAACGAACCTTTTTCCTTCACAAAAACCGGAAACTTTTCCGTGGAAAAATCACCTCTTTCTTCCTTTCCAATTTCAATGTCGTATTCTCGTACGTACGTCCTCGCATACATACCCTGGAACTACAGGGTATAACAGCCGCGGCGCCGGAATGCAGGGTCGCGGCGCCGGTTGTTCTGGGTTGCGGGGTTGTAGCGCCTTGTGCCGAATGAGAACTTTTCGGAGTAGTGGCCATGCGCCGCGTGGCCGCGGCCTTGGCGGATTTTAGCGCAGTGTCAGGCGAAAAACAGGGGATATTTTTGTTTTAAACCTATGAGAGGGTGACAAGTGTCCTCCCGTCCTTTTATCCGAAAGTGGTCTATTTTAGGGCCAAGTCTTGGAAGACTTGGCCATTTCATTTCAAACCCTCCCAAGAAAGATCCTCTCCCTTCTCTCTTGATTTTTGAAGAAAACCTAGCCTAAGAGGAAATTGTTGGAGCGGCGGCAAGAAGGAAACGTGTGGGTAAACTTGTGGGAAGCGCTGGTGGGCGATTTTGACGGAAAGAGGTGGAAGAAAAAGGGGCTTTTGTGGGCTATTCCTTAAGGTAAAAGTTTCGCCTTTCTCTTGGTTATGAGCCTAAGGCTGTTATATTTTAGTAGTATAGATGTGAGCCTAAGGCTGTTATATTTTAGTAGTTTAGAATTGAGCCTGAGGCTGTTTTATTTGAATAGATTTGGATCTTGTTGTCTTGTTGAAGATGTCTAGGGCTAGATATCATGTTAGGCCTAATAACTTGGATTGGAAAGAGTAGAAAGGGGTTTAGGATTGGTTTATTGTTGGCCAAGAATGGCATGGAATTATTGGTTTATTTTGCATTATTGTGGGAGTTTGGTTATTGAATTCGACCTTGAAAAAGGTGGCAAAGTTAGTAGAAACAAAGGAAGTGCCGTCCAAATTACCGTAGAATTTAGGGACTTTGCACTTAGTTATTCGTTGAAGCTAGAGTTTGATAGGCGTTTTATGACCCTTATAGGATTGAAGTACTACGGTAGCATACTCTACTTAAGGCGATATCTTGTGGAGCATTTTGCTTATTGTCGACAATCGTCGCGAGGTATGTGATTCTTCCTATCCTCTTCAGCATGACTATTTGTAAAATATATAGTGCGGTAGACGCACGTGTGTTAAAGGAATTTGATTTCCCTTTTGTGTCTTGACTTGATATGAAGTGTTAGGGGCTTCATTGTGTGGAAAAAGTAGTAAAGTCTTATCCGTTAGTAACGGGTACTTGGTTGTTAAAGAATAAGCCCTCTTGGTCTCATAAGGGCTTATAGTTGTAATTGGTTGGTTTAAAACATAAAGTGTTATAACGGCTTTATGGGAAATTTGTTATAACCACTTTATGTAAGTAAAAGAATGGGTTGTTGATTTCAAGATAAGATACTTGACTTGTAATTGACCTAAATGGTGTTGAAAAGTGTGAAACCTCACTTGTGAGAAATGAGTACTTGGTTTTTAAAAAGAATAATGTTACAGAAATTTCGGAAATGGGAATAAGGATCGAACAAGCCAATGCAGCGATAATAAAGGAAAGAAGTAATGACAATTTATCATGTTAAAACCAGTAGAAACCTCCATCTGCATAGAAGCTAAGATAAGACAAAATGGTATTACATTTCCTAGATCATGGCTGCTCTAATAAGAATTATTGAAATCAAGTTTTGATCTTCTAAGCTGGCCACTCGCCCGCAATATCAATGTGCGCGTCTATCCCTGGAACTCTCGCAGCTCCGCATAGGTCACACACGGACCCGCATGAGGTATTCCTCGAATCATGGTCCCAGACCGCCTGAGGTATACCCGCGTCGAAGGCGCTAACCCTCGGTATCCGCTGGGCTCCGCGACCCGCATAGTCTCAAAGACGCGTAGTCTCAGCGGAGGACGCGTAGGCGTAAAGACCGCGTCGGGTGGCAAGCCCTCGGTATAATAAGTCAAAGGGGGTATGTGATCTGATAATAGTACACGGGCTTAACGTTTAACAACGTAAGCACAACAAGAATGACCCCTTACATCACGATCACACAAGATACTAACACACGTAGCATCCTAACATTTTCACTTATCACGTCAACGAAAGTATTTACAAGGCTATCTCAAACCAACACAATCAAGTTATTCACACAAGGTACTTTAAGCTAACAAGTTCGTATCTACCCCAAAGTACTTCATACATTAAATCTTTTAAAAGATCAGTTGCTTTCACATAAGTCACACATACGTAGTATAAAATAGAGTATCTTTTTAAATAAACCAAAACACTTACCTTTGTAAAATCAAGTAACAACATTATTTTCCAAATGTCCAAGTTTGCCTAATTTCAAATGTTCACGTTTCTTATTTTAGAAAGGTTTAGTAGTTCATAGTCTTATTCATTTAAGAATATAATTCTCTTTTAAACAATCGAGAAACATAAGTCTTATATGTGAGTAGGATATTCTTGTTTATAACAATCTTATTACAGTAGTGATCTAGGAAATATCATTTTGTCTAAATCTTAGCTTCTATGCGGATGGAAGTTTCTCTGGTTTTAATAATACTTAATTAGTCAAAACATTTCCTTTTATTATTGCGCGATGGTTTGTCGATACACGTTACGATTTCGAAATCAACAAAACATTCTTAAGCCGTTATACCTAACTTCTCATAAAGCTAGTATAACCCTTAAGTTTTTCAAAACCAAGTATTACTTCTTCTTTCAAAATGATTCAAAAATCTTTTGAAATACTTCAAGTTCTTTATTAACACATAACAAGCGGTTATAGTTCAAATCGATTACCTTTTAAAGACCACAAGTATTTTCTTACCAACGTAAGGTTGTTATAACCAACTTCCCATAAAGCCGTTATAACACTTTATGTTTTAAATCAATCAAATCGTTTAGCACGTGCGTCTACCGCTACATAGTTCACACATATCATGCTAGAAGAGATAGGAAGAGGTTCACATACCTCGCGGCGAGTATCGACTAATAGCAAAGCGCTCAAGTACTTCCAACCGTCGGCTACCTTAAGCCAAGTAGATCGCGCCACACGTAGTACTTCAACCTATAAGGCCACAAGGCGCTTATTAACATTTAGATCTCATCGTAGAACATTCTCACAGAATTGGCACCTCCCCAGCAGCGCAAATCTCCTCTCTGTCGGTAGGCTACGAAGCCAACCGGGGTTATCGTCTAACCTACTAGGTACAATTCTACTCCACGGTACTACTACACAAGTCTCTTGTAATACACCCTATGTAATTACTGATTCTTCTTTAAATTAGGGCTTAAGTCGCGAAGACATTGCGTAAGTATTGTCGGGCTTAAGTCAAAAGACATTGCCGATAACTCGTTCAGTTCTATATATAGTATCTTCAACTATATATTCTAACAATATGTAATTTCCAATCACAATAGAGGACAAGATAATTACCTCGATAAGCCCATAATTATCTAGTTTAAATGTCGATCCTGAGCAGGTTTAGCTCTACTCAATGCGCTCAGGCCAGCTCAAACAACCCTTAGAAGTTCTAACCAACTTCTACTTATGACTTCAACTACGGGTGAAGATTTTCTTAGGGTTTCGGTTTTGTGGAGTATAATAGTATTTTACGGGCTTTTCGTATAGGTATAACCTTAGAATACAACAAGGTATCTGACTAAGGTAATTTGAGCATTATAACAATACTTTTGAGAGTATTTCTACCAAGAGGGGTATATTATCACGAGAACAACACCACTAGGAGGGGTGAAGTCTCGCCACAAGGCCACACAAGGAGGAGGCTCTCGCCAGGGGAGGGGCGAGAACAACAACAAGAGAGGGAGGATTTTAACACTTAGAGATTTGTGGAAAGGATGAAGAATTCATCAAAGGGAGAGGGTATTTATAGGTCGAGGATGGCCAACCAAAGGCCAAGATTAAACCAAGTGTTAGGCAAGTGTAGGGCTAGGATTTACTACACACAAATATCCTACCAACCTTGACTTTAGCCAAGGCACAAAACGTGCCTTCATAGCCTATTTCGTCCAATTGGGCGATTTCAAACCACTGATTGGAGGTGCCAAGTGTAAGCCCTCTGTTGGTCAAAATGTTTCGTCTCTCGGAAAAATCCGCAAAAATACTAAATGACATAGCGGAAATTCCCTACGAAAAGTGGGAAGCGTTTACGAAAAATGACTCTAATCGGGTGTTGTGAACAAATTTAATTCGGCCAAGCCACTTTGCCTACTCGAGGCTTTAAACTTTTATCGTCGCCTCACGTACATACTGCGGAAATCACGGTATAACAGTCTCCCCTCCTTAGAAACATTCGTCCCGAATGTTCCTTCTAAATCTCAAGACAAACGCGCGCCAGTATAGTCTTCACTGCTATACTTACGAAAACAATCCTGCCACACCTGGCCACAGAAACACCCGCGCACATACTTCTATCTAAGTCCACGAGGAAACACCTCTAATCATCACCACAAAACACTTCTCACCGGGGTCTAAAATATACTTCTTTCGCGCTCTTTGCAAAGAAATGATCACATCTATGCTCGCCATACATGCTCGCTCTCTTTACTCGTCGTAGATACCACTTTGTCACTTTGCGAGGCATTAACCTTCTCGAGCGACCCAACAAATGGTACCACTTTTGTCGCTTTGTCGCGAGCCTTGCTCGGCGATCCGACAAATGATGCGGGCTGCTTGCGATCGGAGGATGTCGTACACTCGAACTCATACCACGTTACGTCACGGCGGTATCGAAACTCGGGGTTACTATCTCTAACGTGGTCATCGTTAGCGGGAACACTGCTGGATGGATCTTCGATACTTCCCGAACATCCGTCTGAAAGGCCAGGACCTTGCCTCTGCGTCGGACGACAAATGCTAACATATAGGCAACGCGGCCTATCCTTCATGAACTCACAAAGGCCCAAGTAACTCGGGCTAAGTTCCCTGTTTTCCAAAACTCGTCGCACCCAGGGGTGGTACCTTGAAGACCGGCCGTCACGAACTCTAAGCGTCGTCGCCGATTATCATACGATTTCTCGAGCTGCGAACTTCTTCTAGACAAACTTCTCACTATCCGCGATCTGTTTGGAACAAGCTGAACAGTATGCGAACGCTTGCCAACATCGAACCAATCGGCCGACAACTTACACTTCCGCCCTTACAAGGCTTCGTAAGGCGATATCAGAACAACGAAATGGTAGCTTAAACACTCCAGCGAGAGACAACAATTCGCAACTATCCACGAAATCCGAACAACGGCGAGGCGAATGTGGTCTGAGACTCGCTGAGTTCTATCCTTGCACAGTAAAACTTTTAGAAAGCGAAAATAGCCACAACACAGGCTTTATGCGACATAAGGTGAAGGTAGGCACCCGTGCGACCTTTCAACCTTTCGGATAACTCAACAGCGAGTAAGCGGTCTGGCCAGAAGAACGCGATGGGCTGCCCCGTCGTCGGACCAGCGGTCGAGCGCATCCACGAACTTCGTCTGTTGGTTAACTAAACTTGGGCCTAACACCTCGCAGCCTAACACGGCGGGACCACGCCTGACCCGCGCCAAACCTACGCGGGTTGACGCGGCGTGGCCTCGGCCCGAGGCAGCGCGCGATACTAGCTCCCGTCCGGAACAATCTCGCTAATCACGTTTGAAAACCTAGCGGTCTTCTTAGCTCGACTACCCCCTTTCATTCCACTACTAGGGACTATCGACGTAACTCACGTGCGCTATGAACTTAGATAAGGTCAAACATAACACTACACCTTTTCTCGAGATGGCCTCGCCTCTAAGGTCTTTCGTAAAAGCTCTAAGGCTCGCGCCTTCTCTATCCCCAAAATCTTACTCGGTTAAACAACCATGATCTAATCACGACTAACACCTGCTATCGAACATAGCACTTAAGGTATACTCACTTATCACGCATCTTGATCTCTAGAGGGTTAAAGATATATCTATATCTCTTTCACTCCAGTCGTTCTAATCAAACTGCCCGTGAGCGCAGCTAAGGAAGGTGACGAACTACCCAGCGTGCGAAGGCAAAGTCCTCTGCTAGGTCACCCGTTCGACCACATGGCCACGGCGGCGCGGTGCAACAAGTACCAACTAAAGGCGACATTCCCGGGATGGCGTGCATCCTGTGTGAGCAGGAAGCCACAGGTTCGACCAACTCCTGCGTACCCGAGCGTCTTGAACCGTGGAGGACCTCTTTGCTTGGTGGGCGTGCATAATCTAATCCATTGGTGAGGTGACTCGCCTGAAAGTTACCAAAGGACGCTTGCTGCTCGGCCTCTTATGCGTCGCCCGTTAACGCGTCGATCTCTCGTTTTCTCGGCTGCTGCGCTAAGCGTGCACGAGCCATGCTCGAAGCCTAAGCGAAGAATTACTCTTGCACAACCCTCTCTTAGATAGTCATCAAGACCGTGGTACATCGGTATATTCTCTGTAGCCAAATCCATAGCTAATGTGGTCGTCTTCTTGCGATCTAAATTCACTGTTCCGATGCGTGGGCGAAGGTTCATATATCATGGCGCGATGAAGCCTTTGCTGCGCCGTACTAAACTCTTTGGGGCTAGTGGCGTCGCAGAACTCCCGAATGAAGCACTACCTAGGTAATGATTGGGCTGTGCCTCGCCACCTCTGAACTCTGCTCGCGGCTCCGCATTTGTCTTGCCCTCACAGGCGGGTTGCCTACGCGGAGGCATAGCGGTGAGGGAAAGAAATCGTCGGAGGGTCGACTTACAACCAACTCTAAGGCGCGATCTCGAGTGAGAAGAATGAAATCAATCCTAAATACCTATAGCCTCACGATTATTGGTGTGGTGCACAACAGCGATAATCGAACTCTGCTGGATCTGATGCGTAGACACTTTCAGAGGATTAAGCGCTCGATACCACTTTTGTCACGACCGATTAAGGCCATGGTAGTGCCTTACCGGGCACCTAGTGATCTGACATCAGTGTCAGTGGAACATAAAGCGATACAAGACATATTATGAAATATGAAACAATAATCGAGAAAAACTTGCCTTTTCGGCGTATATGTAAATAACAACTTTTTCAACATGAACAATTTAATCCTTTTTACAAACCACACTTACAGATTACTAAAGACCTCACAGAATGATATGACAACAATGGCGGGACGGGGCCCATGAGCCACGAATGTAAACACTTACTGACGGGGACTATACGTGATAAGCCTCGGAAGCGGAGCTTCCCAAGCTGGCGTGACCACGAGGCTAGGATCAACGGTGGTGTACCTCGACTGCGGCATGAGCGCGGCCCGAAGAGTCGATTACAGCAGTGCAGAGTATGTGAAACTAAAAATCGTAAATGAAATCATAATAGTCTATAAATCGGGAGACATGTATGATAAGCAAGCTCTGATTCACAACAAATAGCGATCGTGTCAAAGTCGGGGACTCGCGCCCTCAAAGTTATCACAATAAAACCGTGCGGGGCAATGCGAAGGCATAGCCGACTACTAAGACCACGGTACCAAAAATACCACAAAGCGTATCCAGGGTCTTTCTAGGCCGCGCATGTCGAAGGCGGCCGCTCGCCCGCAATATCAATGTGTGCGTCTATCCACTGGAACTCTCGCGACTCGCATGGGTCACGCGGACCCGCGTGAGGTATTCCTCGAATCGTGGTCCCCGGACGCTTTGAGGTATACCCGCGTCGAAGCGGCTAACCCTCGGTATCCGCTGAGGCTCCGACCAGCGTAGTCTCAAAGACCGCGTAGTCTCGGCGGACGCGTAGGGAATCCCCGCGTCGGGCTAAACACCGGAATGATCAATCCTGGAGCTCTGCGCTCGCGTAGTCACGAGGACCGCGTAGGCGTAAAGACCCGCGTCAAGGGTGGCAAGCCCTCGGTATAATAAGTCAAAGGGTATGTGATACAATAATAGTACAGCGGGCTTAACGTTTAACAGCGTAAGCACAACAAGAATGACCCCCACATCACGATCACACAAGATACTAACACGTAGCATCCTAACATTTTCACTTATCCATCAACGAAAGTATTTACAAGGCTATCTCAAACCAACACAATCGAGTTATTCACACGAGTACTTTAAGCTAACAAGTTCGGGTATCTACCTAAAGTACTTCATACATTAAATCTTTTAAAAGATCCGTTGCTTTCACATAAGTCACCTGATACGTAGTATAAAATAGAGTATTGTCTTTTAAATAAACCAAAACACTTACCTTTGTAAAATCAAGTAACAACATTATTTTCCAAGCGTCGAGTTTGCCTAATTTCAAATGTTCACGTTTCTTATTTTAGAAAGGTTTAGTAGTTCATAGTCTTATTCATTTAAGAATATAATTCTCTTTTAAACAATCGAAACATAAGTCTTATATGTGAGTAGGATATTCTTGTTTATAACAATCTTATTCATGTAGTGATCTAGGAAATATCATTTTGTCTCATCTTAGCTTCATGCGGATGGAAGTTTCTCTTGGTTTAATAATACTTAATTAGTCAAAACATTTCCTTTTATTAGCATGCGATGGTTTGTCGATACGTTCGATTTCGAAATCACCAAAACATTCTTAAGCGTTATACTAACTTCTCGTAAAGCTAGTATAACCCTTAAGTTTTCAAAAACCAAGTATTACTTCTTCTTTCAAAATGATTCAAAAATCTTTTGAAATACTTAAGTTCTTTATTAACACATAACAAGCGGTTATAGTTCAAATCGATTTACCTTTTAAAGACCATAGTATTTTCTTACCAACGTAAAGGTTGTTATAACCAACTTTCCATAAAGCGGTTATAACACTTTATGTTTTAAATCAATCAAATCGTTTAGCACGTATGCGTCTGCCGTACTACATAGTTCACACATATCATGCTAGAAGAGATAGGAAGAGGTTCACATACCTCGCGGCCAGTATCGACTAATAGCAAAAGCGCTCAAGTACTTCCAACCGTCGGCTACTCCTTAAGCCAGTAGATCGCGCCACCGTAATACTTGACCTATAAGGCCACAAGGCGACATTAACATTTGGATCTCATCGTAGAACATTCTCAGAAAATTGGCGACACCTCCCCCACATGGCGCAAATCTCTCCTCTATCGGTAGGCTACCAAGCCAACCGGGGGTTATCGTCTAACCTACGGGTACAATTCTACTCCACGGTACTACTACACAAGTCTCATGTCTGACCCTATGTAATTACGATTCGGTATTCTTCTTTAAATTGGGCTTAAGTCGCGAGACATTCTGTAAGTATTATTCGGGCTTAAGTCAAAGACATTGCGATAACTACGTTCAGTTCTATATATAGTATACTTGACTATATATTCTAACAATATGTAATTTCCAATCACAATAGAGGACAAGATAATTACCTCGATAAGCCCGTAATTATCCTAGTTTAAATGTCGATCTGAGCAAGGTTTAGCTCTCTGCTCGTGCGCTCAGGCCAGCTCCAAACAACCCTTAAGTTCTAACCAGCCTACTTATGACTTCAACTACGGTGAAGATTTTCCTTAGGGTTTCGGTTTTGTGGTGACGGAGTATAATAGTATTTTCTAGGCTTTTCGTATAGGTATAACCTTAGAATACAACAAGGTATCTGGCTAAGGTAATTTGGGCATTATAACAATACTTTTGAGAGTATTTCTACCAAGAGGGGGTATATTATCACGAGAACAACACCACTAGGAGGTGAAGTCTCGGCCACAAGGCCATGAGGGAGGGCTCTCGGCCCAGGGGGGGGGCGAGAACAACAACAAGAGAGGAGGATTTTAACACTTAGAGATTTGTGGAAAGGATGAAGAATTCATCAAAGGGAGAGGGTATTTATAGGTCGAGGATGGCCAACCAAAGGCGAAGATTAAACCAAGTGTTAGGCAAGTGTAGGGCTAGGATTTACTACACACAAATATCCTACCAACCCTTGACTTTGGCAAGGCACAAAAAGCGTGCCTTACATAGCCTATTTCGTCAATTGGGCGATTTCAAACCACGATTGGAGGTGCCAAGTGTCGCCCTCGTTGGTCCAAAATGTTCGTCTCTCGGAAAACTCCATAAAAATACTAAATGACATAGCGGAAATTCCCTACGAAAGTTGTGGAAGCGTTTAGAAAAATGACTCTGTCGGGTGTTGTGAACAAATTTAATTCGAGCCACTTTGCCTACTCAAGGCTTTAAACTTTTATCGTGCGCCTCACGTACATACTGCGGAAATCTGGTATAACAATTATGCGGGTGAAATAGTCTAAATGCGGTAGTCTGACTATCACGAGGAATACCTCATGCGGGTCCACACGACCTATGTGGGTGAAATAGTCCCAGGAGTAGGATTGCTTAATGATACTGTGGGCGGATGGTCCTGCTTTGATCGTGAGCTTCCTATTTTTATGTTGTGCGTATACTCTTAGTTACTCTCATTGTTAGTAAGTGTTATACCCCGTATTTCCAGAGTATGTACGTGAGGACGTACGTAGAAAAGTTTGGGCCTTAAAGTTAGGCAAGGACGAAATTTTGTTCACAAGTACCGAAAAGAATCGTTTTTCGACGAAACGTTTTACAAAACATACGAAGGGAAAAATACGGCTATGTCATTTATAATTTTTGCGGATTTTTCTGGGAGATGAAATGTTTTGGACCAACGGGAGGGTGACATGTGTCACCCTCACATTGGACGTTGTGGTGGGCGGCAAGTGCGATTTGGGGTCGAGTTGGTAGGATATTTGTGAGGATTTGTGGAGTAGGGACTAGGGGCACTTGGGAAAATCTTGGCCCTCCACTTGCCCCCCCAGGCGATCATGGCCGTTGAACTCCCTATAAATACCCCCCCTTGTGAAGACTTCTTCATCCCAAAAACTTTCCTAAGTCTTGAAAGCCCTATTCCCCCCTTTGTGTAGAGTTCTCGTCCTAGCCTCCCCCTCCCCCCTTTGTGAGGCCCCTTGGCGAGCCCCTCCCCTTTGGCGAAAGTATCCCCACCTAGGGGTGCTAGCGAAACCTACCCACTCCTTGTGGTGTTGTTCTCGTGAAAATACCCCACTCTTGGTAGAAAATACTCTCCAAGTATTGTTACTATACCAAAATACCTTAGCCTTATACCTTGTAGTATTCCAAAGTTACCTCTATCGTAGAGTCAGGAATACTACCTTATGTCTTTGTCTCAAAGCGAAACCTAAGAAAAATCTTCATAGCGGTTGAAGGATTAAGAAGAAGTTGGTAGAACTTCTAAAGGGTTGTTTGGAGCGGTTTGGGCGCCAGTAGGAGCTAAGCGTTGCTCGGGATCGACGTTTATACTTGGATAATTATGGGCTTATCGAGGTAAATATCTTGTCCCTATTGTAATTGGAAATTACATCTTGTAGTAGTATAGAAATGAATATAAGATTCATAGAAGAACTGAGCGTAATAGAAGGATATTACGAGAAAAGACTTGGCGAAATCGCATCAGTAGAATATTAATGTAGAAGTTGATAGACTTATATAGCAGTTATAGGTTGAAATCTGCGAGTAGCATATTCTACTCGAAGGGTGGAAAAGGCTAGCGAGGATTCTGATGCTTTGGAGCTATTTGCTAATAGTCGATAATCGTCGTGAGGTATGTGATTCTTCCTATCCTCTTGAGCATGATATGTTAAAAGAATATATATATATATATATGCGGTAGGCGTCGTGTGTTAACTCTGACAATGTCTTTTGACTTAAGCTGAATAATCGAGAATCTTGAAGTATTTCAAAAGAATTAAGAATCCTTTTTGAAAGAAGAATAATACTTGGTTTTAAAAGCTTAAGAGTTATACTAGCTTTATGGGAAGTTAGGTATAACGACTTAAGAGAGATAAAAAGAATGGTTTATTGATTTTAGAAGTTAAGAGACTTGACTTAATTGAATTAATCTGAATTTTGTTAAAAAGTGTGAAACCTCATTCGTGAGTAATGAGTACTTGGTTTTTAAAAGGAATAATGTTTTACTGATTTCAGAAATCAGAATAAGTATCGAACAGACCACAGCAGCGCTAATAAAGAGAAATGTATTGACTAATAAAGTATTATTAAAACCAGTAGAAACCTCCATCTGCATAGAAGCTAAGATGAGACAAAATGATATTACATTTCTTAGATCATGGCTGCTGTAACAAGATTGTTATAAACAAGAATAACCTACTCACATATAAGGCATATGTTTCTCAAATTGTTTTAAAGGAGAATTATATCATTGAGTGATTAAATACTATGAACTACGAAACCTTTGAAAATGAGAAACTTGGCGGTTGAAATTAGGCAAACTTGAGCGTTTGGAAAAATAATGTTGTTACTTGATTTTATAAAGGAAGTGTTTTGATCTACTTAAAAGATAGTCACTCTATTTTTATACTACGGGTATTGTGTGACTTTTGTAAAAAGCGGATCTTTTAAAGAGTTAATGTATGAAGTACTTTGGGGATAAAACCCGAACTTGTTAACATAAAGAAGAAAGTACCTTGTGTGAATAAACTTGATTGTGTTGGTTTGTGATAACCTTGTAATACTTTCTTGTTGATTTGATAAATAAACATGTTAGGATCTACGGGTGTTAGTATCTTGTGATGTTTGTGTAAAGGGTTTCCTTGATTGTGCTTATGTTGTTTAAGCGATAGCTGTTATGTTAGTATTATATCACTCACCGACTTGATCCGGGGTTAAGTTGCCCTCCGTCTGGGGTAGACTTCGGTAGTGCAGTGTGACCTATGATTCGAGAATACCTCATGCGGGTCGGGGGCCTATGCGGGCTACGAGAGTTCGGAGTTAGTGTGCGGGGTTATACCTCATGCGGTCTATGTGGCCGTGCGGACTCTGAGTCTAGGGCGTTGTCGGGAGTAGCTACCCTCGTCGAGAATACCTCATGCGGGCCGTTGGAGTGGCTATGCGGAGGCTGCGGGAAGTTCGAGGACTAGGCGCGCGCATTAGATCTGCAGGCGAGTGGCGGCCGATCATGTGGCGGTGCAGATAGATCTCGTGATCTGATTTATGACCTTGTTGATGCGTGGGTTTTAGTAGTCGGCTATGCCTTCGTACTTACCGTATGGTTTTATTATGACACAGTGGGACACAGTGTTCATGTGTATTCCTTGGTGCTTTTATATCATAGGCTGGCGATGAGGAAGGTATTCCACAGGCGTGATTGATGTTGTGGGCGTGAGACCCGTAGTTGTATTTGGTGATGACTTTGAGGCGTGAGTCACGACTTGACATATTTGCTTATTTATTGTGAGCGTAGTTTGGTTATCATACATGTCTCTGCTTTATATAGACTACTATGATTTCATTTATAGTATTTTGATTTCACATACTTGGTACTGTTATGCGACCTCCTTGAAGTGCGTTCATCTGCAGCGGTAGAAGTACGCGATCGTCGATCCTCGCTCTTAGGATCACGATTCGGCGTTTGGGAAGCTCCGTTTCTCGGAGGCTTATCGGTGGTATAGTCCACTGTCGTTGTAGTGTACATACATTCGGGGTATGGCGAGAACACTGTCGCGCCGTTGTTGTTATATCATTCTTAAGTGCAGTAAATCTTGTTGTGGCGAGTTGTAAAAGGATATGCTGTTGGGTTTAAGTTTTTATATTTATGCCGAAAGGCAACTTTTCTTCAGATAATTGTTTCATATTTCATGTCTTATTTTATATTCCGCTGATTACTCTGATGTATGTGTCACTAGGGTGCGGGTAAGCACGATCACGGGCGAGTTAGTCGTGGCGATGAAACTTTGTGTCTTTGTAATTTTATTATCATACATGTCTCCGGCTTTGTTTTAAACTTATGATGTAATTACAGTATTTTCCAGTTTTACATACTTAGTACATATTGTGTACTGACCCTCTTCCTCGGGGCTGCGTTACATGCGGTAGGGAGTAGCGGTGGTGGATCCTCGTTCTTAGGATCACTTATCAGGCGTCGAAGCTCCATTTCTCGGAGGCTTGTCTTTTTAGTCTGATCTTTCCACGATGTTGTAGATTTATGTACATTAAGGGTATGGCGGGGTTATTCCTAAGTGCAGTAGTCACGTATTTGTGGTGTGAAATTTGTAGAACAGAGTTGTACACTTTGATTTTGATTATGCATATTTTATGGAAGCGGCCTTATCGGCTAGCACTTTGTGATATTTGTCTAAACATGTTGTATGTTGTGTATGTTCATTGCTATTCTCGATGTATACAGATAGGGTGCCAGGTAGGGCACGAGCGACCGAGGTCGGGTCGTGAAAAAATGCTTAAGGTTTTAAAGAAATAAGTCACTTGATTTAGAAGCCTATAAATGTATTTCTAAAAGGTATTGTGACTTGGCTTGAAAAGTAGATATGACTTGATACTACGGTTATTAGTATCTTGGAAGTTTTATGTTACACCCCGTAATTCAGGTCATGCTATGAGAACGTACGACAGGAGTTAAGATTTAAATTTTTTGAAAGATAGGTTGTCAGAATGATTCGGACAGGTTTTAGTCAACTTTGGAGCGGCATATCTCCTAGTTCATCCAGAGTTTGTAGGTGTTTCTAAGGCCTAGCATGTAGTTCGTTGAGTCTAGGTTCCAACGCAACCAACCGTTCGTCGATAGGACATCGGAGTAGAAAGTTATGGAAGTTACAAGTTCAGTGCGCAGTCGAGCGGTACAGCAACATCGGTCAGGGGCCACAGCGTCGCGACGCCGGACAGCAGGGCCGCGGCGCCGGAAGTTCTGAAAGGTTGCGGAGGTTTCAGCGCCCGCTGGCCTGCGAGCGGCGCCGGCGGAGTTTTTGGCGGAGCGGGAAAATCGGATATTTTCTTTTAAAAGGTCATGGGAGGGTGACAAGTGTCCCCGTATGATTTTGCATGTCTATTTATTGACCAAGTCTTGAAGACTTGGTCATCCTTCAGATCTTTCTTCTCTCTAAAAGCTCTTCCTCTCTCTAAAATTCCTCTCCTTCTCTCTAGAAATTCAAGAAGAAACTTAAGCTAGAAATTACGAAAGGTGGCAAGAAGGAAAACATGTTGACAAACTTGTAGGAGGATTGTGGAAAAAAGACAAGTGGATTTTGTTGGACTAATTTGGGGTAAGCTCTAAGGTTGACATACTACGCGTGGTATATTGGACTTACAAGTGGATTGACCCGAAGAGGTATGTGGAAACTTTCTTATCTCTTGAGCATGAGTAGTTATAACTGTATAGTACGGTAGACGTACGTGATTTAAATGAAGTAAATCCATTTGGTATCTTTGACTTATTTTAAAGAATGTCTAAGTTGGTTGAGTTAGAGAGTTAACTCACTTGTCCTTGAGGAATGTTTTATTTTAATAAGGTAGACAAGGATTTCTTGACATGAAAAAGTATAGAATATTTGGTGTGGAAAGTATTGAGTATTGAACCATTCTGAAGAGAAGACACCTGAATTTTAAGTTAAGAAACTTGTTTTCTAAAGATAAGAGACTTGAAGTATTTTGAAAATTGTGTAAACTGATTTGAAGTATAAGTCTCTTGGTTAATAAAAGAACGAAATTGTTTGAGATATAAGGAGTTATAACGGCTTTATGGGAAGTTAGTTATAACGGCCTTATGAAAGGATAAGAATGTCTTAATTTCTAAAGCATAAAGTTAGTATAACGACTTTATGGGGAGTTGGTTATAATAACTTTATGGAAGCTTAAAGAGTTGGTTTTTCTTGAATAAGGTAAACATAGATGAAAGAATTGAAACTAAGAAGGGCAATTCGATTTAAAGGTATCAATTGCTTAACGTCTAAATGAGGGTCAATTGAGTTAGAAGCCTGAAACATATTTCTAAAAGTATAGTGACTGGTTTGAAATGTATACGAGTCTTGATACTACGGGTGATAGTATCTTGGGGTCTTATGTGAAAAAGGGGATCTTTGGAAAGAATAGAAGTACATAGTACTTTTGGTTGAATTTCCCCGGAATTGATAAGTGGTATGAAAAGTACCTTAAGGTCATTAAAATGAGATCCATTTTGTATGTTAATGAAAGTCTAAAGAAGTTATGAAATTACTTGGATGTACCGTCAGTGATGGAGGATTCCACGGGTATGCTTCCATTGTCTTAGTATGAGTTTACTTGGACGTACCGTCAGTGATGGAGGATTCCACGGGTATGCTTCCATTGTCTTAGTATGAGTTTACTTGGACGTACCGACAGTGATGCGGGATTCCACGGGTATGCTTCCATTGTCTTAATATGAGCTACTTGGACGTACCGACAGTGAGGTGGGATTCCACGGGTATGCACCTTGGGCATGCTTACGATGAGGGATTCTGAGGCATGCAGTATGAGTTTACCTGGACGTACCGACAGTGATGTGGGATTCCACGGGTATGCTTCCATTGTGGTTGATCCTTGGACATGCTTGCGATGAGGGATTCCGAGGCATGCGCGGGCGTGCTTATGATGAGGATTAGGGCATGCGACGAATGCGGGTTAAATTCGGATCGATTATTACCCATGGATTAGCTCCCGTGAAGTCATGTACGAGATGAGGATTCCACGGGCATGAGATATTTATATATACATGTGTTGCGTGTGTGTGCGTCGGCAGTGAGGTAGGATGCCGCAGGCGCGTCACGTGGTTAGCTTTATACCTGGCGGTGGCGGTGATGGGGATCCGGGCGCGTTTGATGTTTAAGGCGGTGTTCATGGCCTGGTGTGACTTTCATTACTTTCGCCCGGTAAGGCACGATTATCTTTAATTAGTGGGTATCATCATGTCATCGACTTTATTTTAGACTATTATGATTTAGATTCTGATGCTTTCGATTTACATACTTGGTACGTGTTGTCTTGACCTCCGAGGCTGCGTTCATCTGCGAGTTGAGGTGCATAACTGGCGATCCGCTCTTAGGATCATTTGTTCGGTTCTTGAAAGCTCGGCTTCTCGGAGGCTTTGTCTTTTGATGCGGTACCACGAGGTTGTAGACTTTTGTACATTCGAGGTATGGCGGGGCCTGTCCGTCCAGATTATTATTCTGAAGTGCATGTCACGTTTGTGGTTTGGAAATTGTAAACGAGTTATCTTTGTTTGCTTTGGTTATGTACCTAGTATTTATTTCATTGTTAAGTTTACGTATGTTCCACTGCTATTCTCTGATGTATACAGGCAGGGTGCCTGGTAGGGCACGATCGTGACCGAGGTGTCGGTCGTGACAAAAGTGGTATCGAGCGATTAGTCCTCGGAAAGTGTCTAGAGCCGTGCCTAGTAAGTCTTGATTATTGGTGTGTTGTGCCCACGTCTATGTCGAGGAGAAGTGCGAGCATTTAGGATTAGTTTCCATTCTTTCTCTCTACGAGATCGTGCGATGAGTTGTCTACTAGGTTGAATCCTCTCGACCTATTCTTATGTACGATTATGCCTCGCAAGGCAACCGAGCGCGAAGGGCAAAGCGGTGAGGAGGCTGCAAGTAGGGCGTGAGGTTTCTGAGGCACGTATGCCGATCTTTCGTGGTGATGTTTGGACGGTGAGTTCCACGGCGTCGCCGGCCAGCGAGTTGGGGGCGGCGGCGCTACTAAGACGCGGTACACGAGCCTCAGTTCCACGGCGAGGCGAGAATATAGGGATTACGGAGAAGCGGATCAAGTTGTTGACTAGCATTGTGGCGGCGATGCCGCCGGGGCCGTGCTAACCTAGGCCAAGCAGTTTAAGGATTGAGACTTTACGAGTTGTAATCCACGAGTTCTATGGTTGAGTGCGAGGAGGATCCTCGAAGTTCATTCGGCGAGTCTGTGGACTATCACAGTGCTTAGGGCCTCGAGGCGGAGTCGTTGTGTTAAACTTCTTCGATTCTGCGATATTGCGTTGAAGCTGGTTTGAGTCGTGGAGTGTTATCTAGAGGTGTGGGTGCTCACTCCGGTGTGTGGGATGAGTTCACGGAAGCCTTCCTCGATCACTTTTGCCTCACGAGGCGAGAGAGCCGGCTTGGATAGGTTCTTGGCATTGAGACAAAATGGGAGGACCGTGAAGTCTGACACGAAGTTTAATTCATTGGCCAAGTATCGCCACTATTGTGGCGGACATGGCGACGAGTTCAGCTATGTGATGGGGCTAGGCAGTTATATAGTTCTTGCGTATGCAGGGTAGCTCTTGACGGTATGGATATTGCCGAGATGCGGCGTATGCGCGAGGATTGAGGGCGGGAGAGTGAGGGCGGCGAGTCGGCCCGTCGAGGGCGGGGCAGCGAGTTTGAGATAGCTTTGGGTGGGCGGCCTCGCTTTGTGGTAGGTCTACATTTTGCCAGCGAGTGTCCCTTCCGATCGTCCGTGGGTGGTTTGACCGCAGGGATATTCGAGGCGGTCGAGCTCGAGCGGCGGGTTCGCGGTGTCGAAGATAGTGGCGGGGAGGCCACCGCGCCTCAGTTTAGTCGCGTGGTAGATCTCATTTTGGGAGTGTCGGACTAGGTCGACAACATTACGCTGTGGCAGCGGGGCCATTTGGCGAAGGCTTGTCAGAGCCGGGGTGGCAGGTGGGATGTACGATCTATTGGATCGATTGCGGGATCTTCACCTTGATGGCTGGCGGGATGTTCATGCCGGCGGTGCGAGAGGTTGTGTAGCGATTCCGATTTAGCGGTCCTTTGACCCGCCTATGTGATGCCTGGTATATCTTTGACCCTTTAGAGATTAGTATGCATGATAGGATTGTTGTATGATTTAGTGTCATGAACGGAGGATATTGAGACTATGTACATATGATATAATAAGTTGGTAGATACGAACAGACAATCCTGTTAGGCCGTGAATGGGAGTAAGTGGTGATGGTTCACACTTTGGATTCGTTTTCATGTTTGACTTACGATGAATGAATATGCATGTGCGATATCTTAGGGTCACAAGTGGCATAATAAGGTCCTATTAAGCGTAAAGTACGAGGATGTACCGGGGAATATTAGATTGGCTCGAAAGAACATTCGGGGATGAATGTTTCTAAGGGGAGAATGTTACACCAGTAATTCAGAAGTCATTATGAGAATGTCTGACGGGAGTTATGATTTAAAATTGTAGAAAGATAGGTTGTCAGAATGATTCGGACAGGTTTTAGTCAACTTTGGAGCAGCATATCTCCTAGTTCATCCAGAGTTTGTAGGTTTTCTAAGGCCAAGCATGTAGTTCGTTGAGTCTAGGTTCCAACGCAACCAACCGTTCGTCGATATGACATCGGAGTAGAAAGTTATGGAAGTTACAAATTCAGTCTTGTGATCGGCGGTAAAGCAACATCGGTCGAGGCCACGCGCGGCGCCGGATCTGAGCAGCGAGGCGGATGCGGGGCGGATGCGAGGCCACGTTGCGGATAAAGCGAAAGCGCTGAAGATCTGCGCCGCTGGCCGAGCAAGCGCGGCGGAAGTTACGAAAGGTTGCGGAGGTTTCGGTCTGCATGGCCAGCTGCGATGGCGCAGCGGAGATTCAGCCTTGGCTGGTGGCCATGGCGCCAGTGAGGCGGCGTTTGCCGGGAAAATCAGATATTTTCTTTTAAAAAGGTCATGGGAGGGTGACAAGTGTCCCCCCCATATGATTTTTGCATGTCCTATTTATTGACCAAGTCTTCAAGACTTGGTCATCCTTCAAAGATCTTTCTTCTCTCTAAAAAGCTCTTCCCTCTCTCTAAAATTCCTCTCCCTTCTCTCTAGAAATTCAAGAAGAAACTTAAGCCTAGAGAAATTCTGAAAAGGTGGCAAGAAGGAAAACATGTTGACAAACTTGTAGGAGGATTGTGGAAAAAAGACAAGTGGATTTTGTTGGACTAATTTGGGGTAAGCTCTAAGGTTGACATACTACGCGTGGTATATTGGACTTGCAAGTGGATTGACCCGAAGAGGTATGTGGAAACTTTCTTATCTCTTGAGCATGAGTAGTATAACTGTCACGACCCGAATCTGGGCGTGGTGGTGCCTACCGGGCACCCTAGTGATCTGACATCCAGTGTCAGTGAACATAAAACACATCGTGAAACAAATGAAGTACAAACGATGTCTGAGAAAACTTGCCTTTAGGCATATTTATAAATAACAAATCATACAAATGAACAGTTTAATCCTTTTTACAACCACACTTGTGATTACTACAGACCTCAGAAATGATCGACATGATGGCGGGACGGGGCCGCCGTACCACGAATGTAAATACCTACAGCGGCGGACTATGCAGATAAGCCTCGGAAAGCGAAGCTTTCCCAAGCGGCTGTGACCACTAGGCGAGGATCAGCGGCGGTGTACCTTTACTGCGGCGTGACGGCCCAGAAGAGTCGATCTGGTACAGTATGTGGCGAAAATAAATCACGTAAATGAAATCATAGTAGTCTATATAAGCGGGAGACATGTATGATAACAAACTACGATTCCTGATAAATAGCGATCATGTCAAATCGGGGACTCGCGCCCCGAAGTTATCACGATAAAAGCCGTGCAGGGGCAAGTGCGAAGGCATGGCGACTACTAAGACCAGCGATGCCAAAAATACCACAAAGCGTATCCGAGGTCTTTCTGAACCGCACTGCATGTCGAAGGCGGCCGCTGCGCCGCGATATCAATGTCTTGGCGTCTATCCACGGAACTCTCGCGACTCGCGTAGGTCGCGCGGACCAGCGTGGTATTCCTCGAATCGTGGTCCCGGACGCTTTGAGGTATACCGCGTCGAAGCGGTAACCTCGGTATCCGCTAGGCTCCGCGGCCGCGTAGTCTCAAAAGACGCGTAGTCTCAGCGGACGCGCATAGAATCCCCGCGTCGGGCTAAACACCGGAATGATCAATCCACGGAACTCTGCGCTCCGCGTAGTCACAAGGACTGCATAGGCGTATAGACGCGTCAAGGGTGGCAAGCCCTCGGTATAATAAGTCGAGGGTATGTGATACAATAACGATTACAACGGGCTTAACGTTTGACAACGTAAGCGCAACAAAGTGACCACTTACACAATAATCACAAGATACTAACACCGTAGCATCTAACATGCTTACTTATCAAATCAACAAGAAAGTATTACAAGGCTATCACAAACCAATACAATCAAGTTATTCACACAAGGTACTTTCTACTAACAAGTTGGTGCCTATCCCCGAAGTACTTCATACATTAAATCTTTAAAGATCGTTACTTCACAAAAACCACACAATACACATGGTATATGAAAATAGAGTGATTATCTTTTTAGAGTAAATCAATTACTTCTCTTTGTAAAATCAAGTAGCCACATTCTTTTCCAATGTTCAAGTTTGCCTAATTTCCAATGTTCAAGTTTGCCTAGTTTCGATGTTCAAGTTTGCCTTTTTAGAAAGGTTTCGTAGTTCGTAGTCTTATTCGTTTAAGAATATAATTCTCCTTTAAACAATCAGAACATAAGCCTTATGTGTGAGTAGGATATTCTTGTTTATAACAATCTTATTACGACCATGATCTAGGAAATATCATTTTGTCTCATCTTAGCTTATGCGGATGGAAGTTTCTCTTGGTTTTAATAATACTTAATTATTAAAACATTTCCTTTTAATGTATTTGCGATGGTTTGTCGATACATTACGATTTCCAAAATCGATAAAACATTCTTAAGCGTTATACCTAACTTTCCATAAAGCTAGTATAACTCTTAAGTTTTCTAAAAACAATCAAGTACTACTTCTTATCTCTCAAAATATTCAAAATTCTTTTGAAATACTTGAAGTTCTTTATTATCACATAACAAGCGATTATAGTTCAAATCGATTACCTTTTAAAAACCACAGTATTTTCTTACCAACGTAAATTGTTATAACCAACTTCCCATAAAGCGTTATAACACTTTATGTTTTAAACAATCAAATACATTTATGCGTGTCGTCTAGTACTACATAGTTCGCACATATCATGCTAGAAGAGATAGGAAGAGGTTCACATACCTCGCGGACAGTATCGACTAATAGCAAGCGCTCCAGAGTACCTCAAGCCGTCGGCTACTCCTTAAGCCAAGTAGATCGCGCCACGCGATGCTTGACCTATAAGGCCACAAGGCGCTTATTAACATCTAGATCTTATCGTAGAACATTCTCTGAAAATTAGCGGCCTCCCCACATGGCGTAAATCTCCTCCTCTATCGGGGCGGCTGCCAAGCCAACCGGGGTTATCGTTTAATCGGACGTGCACAATTCTACCTCGCGAAAAGCTACACAAGTCTTTGCATGTCTGATCTATGTAAAAGCGATTCGATACTCTTCTTTGAAAAGGTTTCTTATTATTAGGGCTTAGGTCAAAAGACATTGCGATATGACGTTCGATACTATATATAGTATACTTCAACTATATAATCTAACAACATGTAATTTCCAATTACAATAGAGACAAGATATTTACCTCGATAAGCCCATAATTATCCGAGTTTAAATGTCGATCTGAGCAAGGTTTAGCTCTGCTCAGTGCGCTCGACCAGCTCCAAACAACCGCCAGAAGTTCTAACCAACTACTTAATACTCCAACTAACTATGGAGATTTTCCTTAGGGTTTCGGTTTTGTAGTGAAGGAAGTATAATAGTATTTACGGGCTTTTAGTATAAGTATAACCTTAGAATACTACAAGGTATCTGACTAAGGTAATTTGGGCATTATAACGATACTTTTGAGAGTATTTCTACCAAGAGGGGGTATTATCTGAAAACAACTAGGCTAGGGGTACCCAGCTAGCACCCCAGGAGGGGGTGTATACCCTCGGCCTACCCCATGAGGAACTCGGCCAAGGGGAGAAGAGGGCTCTCGGCAGACACTACACTAAGGGGAGGAAGAATCTTTCAAGACTTAGGCAATTTTTGTGGATGAATTAGTCTTCAAAGGGGTGGGTATTTATAGGCCAAGTGAAGGCGACCAATGGCAAGATCTTGCCAAGTGCAAGGCAAGTGTAGGGCCAAGATCTTGCCAAGTGCACCTAACCAACTACACACAAAATATCCTACCAACTCTTGACCAATTTAACCACACTTTGGCCACCCCTTTACACGAGCCTAACTTGATGAGAGGGTGACAAGTTTAGCCTCTTGTTGGTCAAAATATTTCGTCTCTCGGAAAAATCCGTAAAAATTAAAAATGACATAGCGGAAATTCCCTACGAAAGTGTGAAAGCGTTTAGTCGGCAAACTCTAGCAGGTGTTGTGAACAAAGTTAATTCGGCGAGCCTAATTCTCAAGTTCAAATTTTTCTCGTGCGTCCTTCGTACATACTGCGGAAATACGGTATAACATTCTCCCTCCTTAGAAACATTCGTCCGAATGTTCCTTCTAAATCTCAAAACAAGCGGCGCGGTATAGTCTTCACTACTATACTTACGAGGACAAACACATCCGCGTAGCCAAAACAAGCTGCGCAAAATGCTTACATCGAGTCCACGGAAGCACCTCTAACGTCATAAAGCGTACCACTTTTGTCACTTTGCGCGAGGTTCTAGTGTCGCTCGGCGACCAACAAAGTGCAGGGCTGCGTCGATCCGAAGATGTCGTACGTTTGAACTCTTACCACATTTACGATCGCTTGATATCAAACTTCGAGGTTATCATCTTGACACATGGTCATCATTAGTGGGAATACTCTGGATGGATCTCAGATTTCCTTCTCGAACATAACACGAAAAGTGGGCCTTGTGCCTCACAAGTCGGACGGCAAATGCTAACATATAGGCAACTTTGGCCTATTCTTCACATGAACTCAAAGGCCCAAGTAACTCGGGCTAAGTTCCTCTGTATTCCAAAACTCGTCACTGACCGGGGTGGTACTTTCAAGAAGACCGACCGTCTGCACAGAACTCTGGCGTCGTCGCCGATTATCCGCGATTTCTCGGTGCGAACCTCTTCTAGACAAGCTTTACTCATCCGTAGTCTGTTGGAACAAGCTGAACCATTATCTGAATCCACGCCAACATCGAACCAATCGGCCGTGACTCGCGCGTCCGCCCTGAGGCTTCGTAAGGCGACATCAGAACCGAAATGGTAGCTTAAACACTCCTTCAGCGAGGAGACAACAATTCGCAACTATCCACGAAATCGAACAGCGGCGGCGAATGTGGTCTGAGACTTCTTGAGTTCCTAACCTTGCACGGTAAAACCTCCAAAAAAGCAGTATGACACAGGCTCCATGCGACATAAGGTGAAGGTAGGCACCTCGTGCAGCCTTACAACCTTTCGATATATCATCTCGCGTAACCTCTGCGAGTAAGCGGTCTTTCTTTAGAAGACAAGGCGGTGACCTCGCCGGCGACTCTTGGTCGAATCGTCCAGCGAATTAAATGCGTTGGTTAACTAAACTTGGGCCTAACACCCTCGTGACCCTCTTGTTATACCCGTAGTTGCGGGGTATGTATGTGAGGGCGTGCGTCACGAGTCTGTGAAAATTTTGAAAGAAAGAAAGATGTGAGTTTTTCGCGGAAAAGTTTAGGTTATTTGTGAAGAAAAAGGTTCGTTAATGGGAATTGGATTCCCAGATTTGGTATTTGGACCATAGATTATATTAGAATTTTGAGATTTTATTTTGGAAATGGTCACGTGGGGCCAGGAGAAATTCTGATTTTGTGGGGCAGCTTTGTTTTTGAGTTTTAGGTATTTTGGATATTTTCGGAAGGCGAAATATTACAGGCGAATCGAGCGACACGTGTCACCCCGTGTGGCACCATGGCGAAATAACATTTGTCTGTGGCCTTTGGTTAAGTCGTTTTTAAAGCGTTTTTGCGTAACTGCGAAGGAAAATTCGGCTATGTCGTTTTGTATTTTTGCGGATTTTTAGAAGGCGAAACCTTTTGGACCAGCGGAAGGGTGACACTTGTCACCTGCGTTGTGATTTGGAGGGCGGTCGAGTGGGTTGGCCTTGGCCGATTGCCCCTTGAAGTGTGCCTTGTTTGGTGCATTGTTTTGTGGAGTGTTTTGTGGAGTAGGGTTTAGGGTGGACTTGGCTTAATCTTGCCCTTACACTTGCTTTACACTTGGAAGGATCTTGGCCCTTGGTTGGCACTTTGGTTTTACTATAAATACCCCTTTATGTTGATGAACTCTTCGTCCATGATGAAACCTTCAAGCCTAAAAATCCCTCCCTCATCTGAGTGTTGAGTTCGTCGACTCATCCCCCTCTTTTGAGAGTCTTGGCCGAGGGCCTCCTCACTCCACTTTGTGGTGTCTTGGCAGTAGGGTACCCACTGCTAGTTGTTTTAGTATAATACCATTGTTGTGGTATAGAAATACTCCTAGTATTGTTATAATGCCCAAAATACCTTAGCCTTGTACCTTGTAGTATTCCAAGATACCTCTTTCGTAGAGTCAGGAAATACTACCTTTTGTCCTTTTAGTCTCAAGCAGAAACCACAAGGAAATCTTCATAGTTGGTTGAAGTATTTGAGTAGAAGTTAGTTAGAACTTCTAAGGGTTGTTTGGAGTGGTTTGGGCGCGCGAATGGGAGCTAAACCTTGCTCGGGATCGACGTTATAACTTGGATAATTTTGGGCTTATCGAGGTAATTATCTTGTCCTCTATTGTAATTGGAAATTACATGTTTGTTAGCATATATAGTTGAAGTATACTATATATAGAACTACTTAGTATTCGGATGTCTTTTGACTTAAGCTGAAGAATAAAGAAGCTGAGCCCAGTGTATTTACATAGGGTGTATTGCGATGAGACTTGTGTAGAATTGTACGTCAGGTTAGGCGTGTAAACCCCACTGGTTGGCTTGGTGGCCGGCCTCGATAGAGGAGGAGATTTCTGTTGTTGCGGGAGAGTCTTTTAGAATTTTCTTTAGAAAGATAGAAAACTTGTGTTTTGGGGTTAATAGGCGTTTGTGACCTTTATAGGTGAAAGTACTAAGAGTAGCGTATTCTACTCGAGAGTGGAAAGGGCTAGCAAGGTTGTAGTACTTGGAGCATTTTGCTTATTGTCGATAAATGCGTCGCGAGGTATGTGAACCTCTTCTATCTTTTCTAGCATGATTGTTGTGAACTATGTAGTGCAGTGAGCGTACATGTGCTAAGTGATTTGGTTGATTTAAAACATAGGGTGTTATAATAGCTTTATGGGAAGTTAGTTATAACGACCTTATGTAAGTGAAAATGGTTTCTTGATGTTAGAAGTTAAGAGACTTGATCTTATAAGATAAGAGACTTAACTTATTTGTTTTAATGTGGATGTTTGTGTGAAACCTCATTCGTGAGTAATGAGTACTTGGTTTTAAAGGGATAATGTTTCTGATTTGGGAATCGGAATGTGTATCGACAGACCGCTGCGGCGTTAATAAAGGAAAATGTATTGAATAATGATGTATTTGTATTAAAACCGGTGAAACCTCATCTGCATAGAAGCTAAGATAAGACAAAATGATATTACATTTTCTAGATCATGGCTTCTTTGTAATAAGATCGTTATAAACAGAATAAACTACTCATATATGACATATGTTACTCGATTGCTCACAAGGAATCAGTGATTAAGTTTGGGAACTATGAAACCATTTGAAAATGAGAAGCTTGAGTAATTGAAACTAGGCAAAGCTGGAACTTAGGAAAGAATGTTGTTACTTGATTTTGAAAAGAAGGTGGGTTGGTCATTCTAATACTACGAATTATCGGGTGACTTTTATATGATAATGGATCTCTTTTAAAAGAACTTAGCGTATGTAGTACTTTGGGGTTAAAAACCGGACTTTGGCGTAAAATGAAAGTACTTTGAGTTGTGTGAAACTTACTATGCTTGTTGTTGTGAAACTTGCCTATGCTTGTTGTTGTGAAACTTGCCTATGCTTGTGATGATAGCGCTTTATTATACAAGCGTTGTGTTTTACGTATTCTGGCGTCTCGATAGAAGTCGGTTGGTAGTTGAGAACTTACTTGGATGTCTTGCGTGTGGAGAAATTCCGCAGTGCGTTCGTTGATAGTATTATTGTTGTTGTCGCTTTGGACATGCGACACGATCGTGGCGCGGGTATGCTTCCATTTTGGTTAAGGTCTTGTGGTTGTCGCTTTGGATATCTTGACCACGATCGTAGCGCGCGGGTATGTTTCCATTCGATTATCGCGCGTGATTTCCTTTTGGACATCTTGACACGATCGTGGCCTGCGGGTATCGTCCATTTGGAAAGTTGTCTTATTGTTTCCCTTTGGACATCACGACCACGATCGTGGCGCGCGGGTATCTTCCATTTGGATTCTTTGTCTTATTGTTGCATCATGGACATGTATACACTGCCGTCTGATATTAAGGCATGCGGCCATAATCACGAACGATTGATGTTGTGGGCGTGAGACCATAGTTATATTGGAGTGATGGTGTTTTATGTTGTGAGCGTAGTTTGGTTATCATCATGTCTCTGCTTTATATAGACTAGTATGATTTCATTCTGATATTATGCAGTTTCACATGCTTGGTACTGTTATCTTGACCTCGCCCGAAGTGCGTTACGTCTGCGGTAGAAATACGTCGATCGTGGATCCTCGCTCTTAGGATCTCGATTCAGCGTTTTGGGAAGCTCAGTTTCTCGGAGGCTTATCTTTTAGTATGTGTTCCCTGAGTTGTAGGTGCTTGTACATTCGAGGTATGGCGGGAGCCACTGTCCGTCATAGTCGTGTAAATCTTAAGTGCAGCCATTTGTTGTGGCGAGGTTGTAAAAAGATTAAAGCTGTTGGGTTTTATGTATATCTTGAAGGCAAGCTGTTTTGGTTGCTTTGTTTATTTATTATATCTCTTGTTTCATGATTAGTATTTTATTTTCATTTGGTTTTCTACGATGTTGTATCACTAGGGTGCGGGTAAGGCACGATGTGGGCGGGTTGGGCGTTACAAAAGTGGTATCGAAGCGATTAATCCTCGGAAAGTGTCTGAACCGTGTCTAGTAAGTCTTGATTATCGGTGTGTTGTGCGCATCTATGTCGAGGAGGCTATAGGACATTTAGGATTGGTTTCCATTCTTCTCATTACGAGATCGTGCCTTAGAAGTGTGTTGTAAGTTGGACCCCTCAGCGTATCTCGTTTTACGATTATGCCTCGCCTTGCGAGCGAGCCAGAAGGGCAAAGCGGCGAGGAGGCGCTAGTGAGATCTGAGAGAGGAGTTCGGCGCGAGCGGTCGATACGAGCAGTGCTTCCGGCCCGAGTTTTGTAGCGCCCGCCCAGCGAGAGTTAGAAGCGCGGCAATAGCTGCTGAGACATGATACACGAGCCTCAGGTCCGCGATGCAGGCGAGAGAGATGGGTTACAAGGAGATGGCCCGATTCTTTGGCGAAGTCGTGGCGAATATGAGGATAAATTTGGATCTGTGATTCGATTCGATGCACGATGGTTCACCCAAAGCGAGATAGTTTGAGGCTACGGGACTTTACGAGTTGTAGCGCGAGTTTTATGGGTGAGGCACGAGGATGATCGCGAGGAGTTCATCCGGCGATTCTGACGGATCATGCGGGTGATCGAGCTTGAGCCGTGCGTGACCTTTGGTTACGCATTTGCGTGATCTGCGATCGATTGGTTTGATTCATGGGAGCTTTCGGGAGAGCATGCACCTCCAGGAGAATGGGATGAGTTTTGGGGCTTTCCTCATGCACTTCTTGCCTCCGCGGATGAGGAGGGCGCGGTAAACGATTTTATTCTTGAGGCGAGAGAGGCGCCTTTGTCGGGAAGTCTGATGTCGAGTTCGATTCTTTGGCTCGATATGTCCTGCGCTAGTTGCGAATATGGAGGATAGGGTGCGTCGCTCGTCAGGGCTAGATGATTATATGGTGAGTCTTGTGCGGGTGTTTCTCTTGTAGGGCATGGACATTGCCGCGTCTGACTCATGCGCTAGGATGTGAGGCACGGAGGGTCGGCGGAATGACTGGATCGCGAGAAGAGGGCCGGGGCGGCGAGTCCTTTGGTGGCTTTCGGCGGACCGCCTCGGCGTGAGCTAGTTATATACCCCAGCGATGCAGTGGTCCTCCGCGTCTTGAGGGCGGTCGGGGCTCGAGGTTGATTTTGGCGAGCGGGGTGTTAACGGTGAAGCCACCCTACCTCGTTGTGACCATTGTGGTAGACTCCATTTTGGAAGTGTCGTGCTAGATTGGGAGTTTGTTTTGCATGCGGCCAGCGAGGCCATTTGCGAGGCGTCAGGCCAAGGGTATACGGATGTTCTGACTCGACGCCGGGATCTGTGGTGGTTTATCACGCCTACGGTATGCGCCTGCGAGTGGGCCTATGATTAGAGTGGGCGGTAGCTTGGTATATCCTTAACCCTCTAGAGTTTTGGTATGCTTGTTATGATGATCTCATTATTGTGTGCTATGCGGATAGCATTGTGATATGTGTGAGTTAGAATCGTGGTTAGTTGGAAGGATACGTATGGAGCATGGTAAGTGTGAACCTTAGACTATTTCACAGTGAGACCTTAGAGGTAAGGTCGTCTTGAGTAAAAGATTCGTTTATGTTTGACCTTTATAAGGGTGAGTAGTATCGTGGGATTTATTTGTGTGATAAGTCCATGGGTAGTGTGAGATGGAAGTGGTAGCTTTCATGATGTGAATTAGTAAGATTGTTAGGATCGGGAGCAAGAGTTTGGCCTTGATTGGGGTCGGGTTGAGGACCGTTGCGGGTCAACCGTAACCGGTTTAGGGTGGGGTCAGTTCTGGGTGGTCGCCAGGTGGTAGATCACGAGGGTGCTAGGCCCGAGTTTGTATGATCATCGTATGAGTTCGTGGGCGCGTTCGACGAGCGGTTCGTAAAGGCGGGAATGGCCTTAAAAGTTTGAGGTTAGTAAGATGACCAAGTTTGGAGGTAGTGACTCGAGATTTTGAGCAGGTAATGGTGAAGTATGATGCGTAATGGGAGAGTTCAAGCGTTCGAGAAGGACACGGCGAGTAAGGAAAGAAGAGGGCGTATGTTATTTAGTGGCGGTGTGGCATTGGCAACTTGTTAGAGGAACTTTATCGTTATTCGACTTGAGAAGGAACATTCGGGACGAATGTTTCTAAGGAGGAGAATGTTATACCCGTAGTTGCGAGGGTATGTATGTGAGGCGTGCGTGCGAAGTGCAGAGAAAATTTTGAAAAGAAAGAAAGATGTGAGTTTTTCGGCGGAAAAGTTTAGGTTATTTGTGAAGAAAAAGGTTCGTTAATGGGAATTGGATTCCCAGTTTGGTATTGGACTTCATAGATTATATTAGAATTTTGAGATTTTATTTTGGAAATGGTCACGTGGGGCCAGGAGAAATTCTGATTTTGTAGAGCATTTGTTTTTGAGTTTTCGGTATTTTGGATATTTTGGAAGGCGAAATATTGCAGCGAATCGGGGCGACACGTGTCACCCAGTAGCACCATGGCGAAATAACATTTGTCTGGCCTTTGGTTAAGTCGTTTTCGGCGAAGCGTTTGCGTAACTTGCGAAGGAAAATTCCGGCTATATCGTTTGTATTTTTGCGGATTTTTAGAGAGGCGAAACCTTTTGGACCAGCGGGAGGTGACACTTGTCACCCTCGTTGTGATTTGGAGGGGCGGTCGAGTGGGTTGGCACTTGGCCGATTGGCCCGAAGTGTGCCTTGTTTGGTGCATTGTTTTGTGGAGTGTTTTGTGGAGTAGGGTTTAGGGTGCACTTGGCTTAATCTTGCCACTTACACTTGCTTTACACTTGGAAGGATCTTGGCCGCTTGGTTGGCCTTTGGTTTTGCTATAAATACCCACTTATGTTGATGAACTCTTCGTCCATAAATGAAACCTTCAAGCCTAAAATCCCTCCTCCTACAGTGTTGAGTTCGTCGACTCATCCCCCTCTTTTGAGAGTCTTGGCGAGGCCTCACTCCTCCCACTTTGTGGTGTCTTGGCAGTAGGGTACCACTGCTAGTTGTTTCGTATAATACCCTTGTTGTGGTATAGAAATACTCACTAGTATTGTTATAATGCCCAAAATACCTTAGCACTTGTACCTTGTAGTATTCCAAAGATACCTCTTTCGTAGAGTCAGGAAATACTACCTTTTGTCCTTTTAGTCTCAAATGAAACCACAAGAAATCTTAGTAGTTGGTTGAAGTATTTGAGTAGAAGTTAGTTAGAACTTCTAAGGGTTGTTTAGGTGGTTTGGGCGCGCAGTGGAGCTAAACCTTGCTCGGGATCGGCATTATAACTTGGATAATTTTGGGCTTATCGAGGTAATTATCTTGTCCTCTATTGTAATTGGAAATTACATGTTTGTTAGCGTATATAGTTGAAGTATACTATATATAGAACTACTTAGTATTCGTGATGTCTTTTGACTTAAGCTGAAGAATAAAGCGAAATGAGCTTGTATTTACATGGGGTGTATTGCGATGAACTTGTGTAGAATTGTACGTCAGGTTAGGCGTGTAAACCCCACACTGGTTGGCTTGGTGGCGGCCTCGATAGAGGAGGAGATTTCTGTTGTGCGGGGAGGAGAGTCTTTGCCAATTTTCTTTAGAAAGATAGAAAACTTGTGTTTTGGGGTTAATAGGCGTTTGTGACCTTTATAGGTGAAAGTACTAAGAGTAGCGTATTACACTCGAAAGTGGAAAGGGCTAGCAAGGTTGTAGTACTTGGGCATTTTGCTTATTGTCGATAAATCGTCGCGAGGTATGTGAACCTCTTATATCTTTTCTAGCATGATTGTTGTGAACTATGTAGTGCAGTGAGCGTCGTGTGCTAAGTGATTTGGTTGATTTAAAACATAGGGTGTTATAATAGCTTTATGGGAAGTTAGTTATAACGACGCATATGTAATGAAAATGGTTTCTTGATGTTAGAAGTTAGAGACTTGATCTTATAAGATAAGAGACTTAACTTATTTGTTTTAATGTGGATGTTTGTGTGAAACCTCATTCGTGAGTAATGAGTACTTGGTTTTAAAGGGATAATGTTTCTTGATTTGGGAATCGGAATGTGTATCGACAGACCACTGCGGCGTTAATAAAGGAAAATGTATTGAATAATGATGTGTTGTATTAAAACGGTGAAACCTCAAATGCATAGAAGCTAAGATAAGACAAAATGATATTACATTTTCTAGATCATGATTCTTTGTAATAAGATCGTTATAAACAGAATAAACTACTCGCATATATGACATATGTTACTCGATTGCTCAAAAGGAATCAGTGATTAAGTTTGGGAACTATGAAACCATTTGAAAATGAGAAGCTTGAGTAATTGAAACTAGACAAAGCTGGAACTTAGGAAAGAATGTTGTTACTTGATTTTGAAAAGAAGGTGGGTTGGTCAATTTCTAATACTACGGGTATCGGGTGACTTTTATATGATAATGGATCTCTTTTAAAAGAACTTACTTGTATGTAGTACTTTGGGGTTAAAAGCAGGACTTTGGCGTAAAATGAAAGTACTTTGAGTTGTGTGAAACTTACTATGCTTGTTGTTGTGAAACTTGCCTATGCTTGTTGTTGTGAAACTTGCCTATGCTTGTGATGATAGCCTTTATTGTACAAGCGTTGTGTTTTAATGTTCTGGCGTCTCGATAGAGTCGGTTGGTAGTTGAGAACTTACTTGGATGTCTTGCGGTGGCGGAGAAATTCCGCGAGTGCGTTCTATTGATAGTATTATTGTTGTTGTCGCTTTGGACATCACGACCACGATCGTGGCGCGCGGGTATGCTTCCATTTAGTTAAGGTCTTGTGGTTGTCGCTTTGGATATCACGACCACGATCGTGGCGCGCGGGTATGTTTCCATTCGATTATCGCGCGTGATTTCCTTTTGGACATCCCGACACGATCGTGGCGCTGCGGGTATCGTCCGTTTGGAAAGTTGTCTTATTGTTTCCCCTTTGGACATCTTGACCACGATCGTAAGCCGCGGGTATCTTCCATTTGGATTCTTGTCTTATTGTTGCATCATGGACGTATACCTGCCGTCACGATGTTAGAGGCGTCACGGCCGTAATCACGAACGATTGATGTTGTGGGCGTGAGACCGTAGTTATATTGGGTGATATTTGTTTTATGTTGTGAGCTTAGTTTGGTTATCATACATGTCTCTGCTTTATATAGACTAGTATGATTTCATTCTGATATTATGCAGTTTCACATACTTGGTACTGTTGTCTTGACCTCCTTGAGTGCGTTAAATCTGCATGAGTAAGTACATCGATGCGTGGATCCTCGCTCTTAGGATCTCGGTTCAGCGTTTTAGAAGCTCCGTTTCTCGGAGGCTTATCTTTTGGTATGTGTTCCACGAGTTGTAGAGTGCTTGTACATTGAGGGTATGGCGAGGCCTGTCCGTCATAGTCGTTAATAAATCTTAAGTGCATAGAAGCTTGTTGTGGGCGGGGTTGTAAAGATTAAAGCTATTGGGTTTTATGTATATCTTGAAAATATTTATTTTGGTTGCTTTGTTTATTTATTATATCTCTTGTTTCATGATTCATATTTTATTTTCAGTTTTCTCGATGTTGTATCACTAGGGTGCGAGGTGAGCACGATGAGCGGGTTGGGCGTTACAACCATCTTATAAATTGTTATTCGCTCCTTATGGTATCAAAGCACGTATTTGTTAGAAGTCATGGTGAAGTAGAACTCATCTGTCCTTAGGCGGTGTTGTTCTTACGTTACTAGGATTCTCGTTACTGCTTTGATACGATTCCACGGCGAATTTACTTTTGTTGATACTGATCTGCTCGGCTTTCACTTAGTCTGATGTGGTAGTACTTGCGGACCGGTTTAGTTAGAAGGTTGGAAGGACTGCAGCCCATTCCCAATTGGAAGTAGCGATGTACTAGAGGTTAAGGGGTTAGGCCGCGGAATGGGATAAGCATTAAAGTAATTAAAGGAATAGTAACAAGTCTTGTAGAATCTGATGAGGGAAGCGAGCGATGGCTACGAAAAGGATAGCCTCACGTGTATATATGACCTCAGTGTATAAACCTAGAAATTGTATAATGAAGATGCGTGAGTTTGTCCTTTGAAAGTATAATTCCGTAAAAGCTGAACTATATAGTCGAAATGTCATTATGATAAGAAAATAGGCTATCTCTAAGAGTTAGTATTATAAAGTTCTATTTAAGCTATAGAAGGTTTGAATAATCATAAATCGATTATAATTGAATGATAATCATCGATAGAATGGTTGAGAACTTTATAAAGAAACGTAGAATTAAGGTAAAGGTTTGTGGTTGGCAACCAGGAAAGAGTTGTTACTCGATTGGAAGGACTCGTGATCCAGTATTAATGAAAACACCAAAGAATAGGTTGTTGGGTTGTAGGGTCCTCAGTACTTATGGAAGGAAACGAGAACAAGCTAACTGCAGCAGATGGCACCGGATGTCGTCACTGACAAAAGATAGGACAAAAAATCCTAATGTTAAAAGCGAACTCATAATGGTTAAACCAGCTATAAAAATTATAATTATAATTCACAATACCATTATTATGGCGTGAGCTTTGAAAGCTTATAATTGCTATCTCGCGTAGTAATTATATTTTATGGGTTCTTATCGTTCTTTTTGATGGTTCTTTGGCCTTTCTTCTTAAAAGTTATAGCAGCTTTGGATAAATTACAATTCATTGATTATCAAAGTTGCGGATTTAGCAGTTATCGAATATGGGTTTAAGCGGTTTTATAATACTCTATTCTCTAAGATTGTACTTAAGTTATGTAACTTTGGATGGTCTAATTCAGCAGAAGTTATCAAAGTTAGGATTTTATAACGATTATCCAAATATCACAGGAAAATTGAAGAACCCGTAAAAAAGAACGATAAGATTAATCCATTAATAATTAGTGCGAGATAAAAAGAAAACTTTATACAGATGACAAAGCGATCAGGTGATAACTGCAAATAACCCGGATGACTGTCTGATGACAAAAAGTTCATTAAAAATCGATCGGATAGTTTCCCTCCGAACTTTATTTGGCAGATATGCTGGGAAAATCTGCACTGTACAAAACAAAGGTGGTGTTATCTCGAATGACACTCGGGATTTTTAATATGTCCGATCACGCCGATGATGATAAAAGAAAATATAACACGGCTCGAAGGTAGTTGTGTCGAATAATAATAAGATAATTTATGTCAGATTTATTAATAAAAGGGTTTAACGGAATCCAAGTCAAACAACGACGAGATTTGCTAAGAAGAATTGCAAATCTAAAAAGAGAAATTTCGGTATAAAAAGAACTCGATCCTCAAGGTTGAGTATTTCTTAACAGTTTTATTAAAATAGCAGATCAAGAAGGATCTTTTGATATCACCTAATGAAGCAGTAACTACGAAATCGGGTTAAAATTGATATCGAGACTTATAAACGTTAAGCTACCAAATCCTGCTAAGTACTTAAAGAAAAATACCCGTAAAATATACTCATTCTGAGAGATAGCAATTATAAGCTTTCAAAGCTCATACTGTAATAATGAGTGTTTTATGCGCTTAATGATTTCACCATTCTGAAAGCAATGCTTGAAGATATCATTTGGAATTCAAGACCTAACAAAGACAAAGCGTATCTGCATGAAACTAGGCGGTATCTATACGACCCCTGATGGGAAAAGAACTTATATTCGATACGTAAACCCGTTATTTCTTAGATCCACGGTGATAATGTTAAACGAGAAAATAGTTTTAAGGTAATACACCTATTAACTAATAGTTAGTATCTAAAGCGATATTAAAATAAAAAGAGATAAAATCAGCTTAAAACCAGGAGGTAATTGTAGTAATGGTACTGCGAGTTATGAAAAGAAGCGTAGCAGAACTCCCCGGAAATGCCTTTTGGAAAGCGCACGATGTTCTACTACTGCGGATAGCTGGTGAAAACAATACCAGCTGGCCGGACCCATTGAGATGAGCCGAGCTGCGTGGAACATTGTAACGATAAAGTCGATGATCTACCCGACAAAGAGATCGTCAGCATAAATTACATTGGAGTTGCCTTTCGACCTTACATGTGCATGAAACGGCCCCGAAAAAGGAAAGAGAGTCGAGACTCGTAATTAAGTATAAACAAATCACGAGCCGTAGAGTTCTCGATAAGTTCTTTGATGAAATCATAGATAAAAAACAACTACGAGAGGGATTCTTAAAAATGCCAATTACGGACGATTTTATCCCAAAATTGAAACGGATAATAGCATCCGTATAAAGGCTTAGAAAAATCCGGTCCTTAGTGAAAGAAGCAGACTAGAAGTATCGAACTCAAATAAAAGATATAGTCGGCTTCCATGTTTGGTATTCTGACCAGGAAGCCTTTATGATAATGCGCCAGTGCCGGAGCACAGGATTTATAGTGGTATTCTTAAGCGAAAGAATATACTCTTAAACAGTTGAGCGATTAGTAAAGTCCAATTTTGATGGAACCGAGGGCACAAAAAGTTATAAGCGGTCAAAAGATTTTTATCTATAGTCTTTATGTAATCCAAAATGGTTGGTTAACAAGAAATTTTTAGAGTATTTACAAGCGACGAGCGTTTTTTCATAAAGATGTTAAATACAATTTCAACTGATTTTTGCGGATAGCAGCGCTTGTTATCAAGTTTGTTTTTATTCGGATAATTATGGGCTTATCGAGGTAAATATCTTGTCCCCTATTGTAATTGGAAATTACATGATTGTTAGACTATATAGTTGAAGTATACTATATATAGTCTTGAGCGTAGTTATCGGCAATGTCTTTTGACTTAAGCTTTGAATAAATAGAAACACTTTTAAAGAAAATCTTTTGAGCTGTATTTACATAGGGTGTATTCTGATAGACTTGTGTAGCTTTTACGTGAGGTAGAATTGTACGTCGGTTTAGACTTATAACCCCCGGTTGGCTTGGTGGCGGCCCAGATAGAGGAGAGATTTCTGGCTGACTGCGGGGAAAATCTTCAGGAATTTTACGTAGAATGTTCTGCGAAGGGATCTAAATGTTAATAAAGCGCGTGGCCTTATAGGTTGAAGTACTACGTATGGCGCGATCGCGGCTGAGAAGTAGCCGAAGCGGTTTGAAGTACTTGGGCGTTTTGCTATTAGTCGATGCTCGTCGCGAGGTATGTGAACCTCTTCCTATCTCTTCTAGCATGATATGTGTGAACTATGTAGTGCGGTGAGCGTCATGTGCTAAATGTATTTGATTGGTTTAAAACATAAAGTGTTATAACGGCTTTATGGGAAGTTGGTTATATGACTTTATGTTGGTAGAAAGATACTTGTGGTTTTGAAAGGTAAGCTGGTTTGAACTATAAGCGGCTTGTTATGTGTTAATAAAGAACTTGAAGTATTTCAAAGATTTTGAATCGTTTGAAGAAGAAGTAATACTTAGTTTTGAAAACTTAAGAGTTATACTAGCTTTATGGGAAGTTAGGTATAACGGCTTAGAATGGTTTCTTGATTTGAAATCGAGAATGTGTCGACAAACCAACTGCGGCGTTAATAAAAATGTTTTGTGATTAAGTATTATTAAAACGGTAGAAACTTCCATGCATCTGTAGAAGCTAAGATGAGACAAAATGATATTTCCTAGATCATTTCTTTGTAATAAGATTGTTATAAACAAGAATATCCTACTCACATATAAGACTTATGTTTCTCATATAGTTTAAAAGAAATTATATTCTTAAATGAATAAGACTATGAACTCTGAAACCTTTCTAAAATAAAGCGTGAGCATTTGAAATTAGGCAAACTTGGGCGTTTGGAAAATAATGTCGTTACTTGATTTTACAAAGGTAAGTGTTTTGTTTTACTTAAAGGATAATCACTCTATTTTCATATAACTCACGGGTATTGTGTGACTTTTGTGAAGTAATGCTTTATCTTTTAAAGATTTAATGTATGAAGTACTTTGGGGATAAAAACCGAACTTGTTGACGTATAGTAGAAAGTACCTTGTGTGTATAACTTGATTGTGTTGGTTTGTGATAGCCTTATAAATACTTTCTTGTTGATTGATAAGTAAACATGCTAGGATGCTATGTGTGTTAGTATCTTGTGATGTTAGTGTAAAGGGGTTTTCCACGACTGTGCTTAAAGTTGTTTGACTATCAGCCGTTATGTTGGTATTGTACCACTCGCCGACTTATTTCGGAGGTTAAGATGCCCTCCGATGCGGGAGTAGACTCGGCGATGCAGGACCGTGATTGAGAATACCTGCATGCGGGTCGGGGATCCATGCGGAACTACGGGAGTTCGAGTTAGTGTGCGGCCTTTATGGTCATGCGATTACTATGTGGCCATGCGGTGCGAGTCGGGGCGATGCGGGAGTAGCTACCCTCGATGCGAGGTTATACCTCATGCGGGCCTATGAGGTTGGCCTATGCGAGCTGCGGAAAGTTCGAGGCTAAACAGCGCACATTTAATCTGCAGGCGAGTGACGGCTTTGATCATGTGGCAGTCTAGGCAGATATCATAATCTGATTTATGACCTTGTTAGTCTTGTAGGTGTTAGTAGTCAGCTATGCCTTACGTACTTACTGTCTTTGTTTTATTTGAACCGAGTGGGACACGGTGTTCATGTGTATTCCTTGGTGCTTTTCTATCATGTAGGCGGTGAGGAAGGTATTCCACGGGCATGATTGATGTTATGGGCTTGAGACCCGTAGTTATATTCAGTGATGACTTTGAGGCGTGAGTCCACGACTTGACATATTTGCCTTATTATGAGCGTAGTTTGGTTATCATACATGTCTCTGCTTTATAGACTATTATGATTTCATTTCTGATATTTTTAGTTTCACGTGCTAAATTTTTGTTATGCTGACCTCCTTGGGCTGCGTTCATCTGCGAGTTGAAGTACACCGATCGTTGATCCTAGCTCTCGGGTCCACGATTTCAGCGTTTGGGAAGCTCCGTTTCTCGGAGGCTTATCGGTGGTATAGTCCACAATAAATCGTAAGTGTTTACATTCGGGGTTTGGCGGGGCACTGTCATACATTGTTATCATATCATTCTTAGAAGTGCATGTAAATCTTTTTGTAGGCGGGTTTGTAAAAAGTTAAGCTATTTCATGTTGAAAGAGTTGTTATTTATATATATCTTGAAGGTAACCGTTTTTGATTGCTTTGTCTTCTTATTTCAACATCTTATTACCTTTGGTTTCATGTATTGTCTTTATGTTCAGTGATTACTCGATGTATGTCTGCTAGGTGCGGGTAAAGCACGATCACGGGCAGGTTGGTCGTGTGAAGGTCTTTCTAGACCGCACCACGTGATCGAAGGCCTGCTCGCATGATATCAATGTGGCGTCTATCCACTGGAACTCTCGCGACTCGCGTAGGTCACCGAGACCGCGTGAGGTATTCCTCGAATCATGGTCCCGAACCGCTGAGGTATACCAGCGTCGAAGGCGGCTAACCCTCGGTATCCGCCTAGGCTCCGCGGCCGCGTAGTCTCAAAAGACCGCGTAGTCTCAGCGGACCGCATAGAATCCCCGCGTCAGGCTAAACACCGGAATGATCAATCCTGGAGCTCTACCGCTCGCGTAGTCACAGAATTGCATGGGCGTATAGACCGCATCAGGGTGGCAAGCCCTCGGTATAATAAGTCAGGGGTATGTGAAACAATACTTGATACAGCGGGCTTAACGTTTGACAACGTAAGCACAACAAAGTGACCCCACACGATAATCACAAGATACTAACACCGTAGCATCCTAACATGCTTACTTATCAAATCAACAGAAAGTATTACAAGGCTATCACAAACCAATGCAATCAAGTTATTCGGACAAGGTACTCTACTAACAAGTTGAATTTTTATCCCCAAGTACTTCATACATTAAATCTTTAAAAGATCGTTACTTCACAAAACCACACAATACATGGTATATGAAAATGAGTGATTATCTTTTAGAGTAAATCAATTACTTCTCTTTGTAAAATCAAGTAGCCACGTTCTTTTCCAATGTTCAAGTTTGCCTAATTTCCGATGTTCAAGTTTGCCTAGTTTCAATGTTCAAGTTTGCCTTTTTAGAAAGGTTTCGTAGTTCATAGTCTTATTCATTTAAGAATATAATTCTCCTTTAAACAATCTGAGAACATAAGCCTTATGTGAGTAGGATATTCTTGTTTATAACAATCTTATTCTGACCATGATCTAGGAAATATCATTTTGTCTCATCTTAAACTTCTATGCGGATGAAGTTTCTCTTAGTTTTAATAATACTTAATTATTAAAAACATTTCCTTTAATGTATTTGCGATGGTTTGTGATACACGTCGATTTCCAAAATCGGTAAAACATTCTTAAGCGTTATACCTAACTTTCCATAAAGCTAGTATAACTCTTAAGTTTTCTAAAAACAATCAAGTACTACTCATAACAAAATGATTCAAAATCTTTTGAAATACTTGAATTCTTTATTATCACATAACAAGCGATTATAGTTCAAATCGATTACCTTTTAAAAACCAAAAGTATTTTCTTACCAACATAAAATTTGTTATAACCAACTTCCCATAAAGCGTTATAACACTTTATGTTTTAAATAATCAAATACATTTAGCACGTGTCGTCTCTACTACATAGTTACGCACATATCATGCTAGAAGAGATAGGAAGAGGTTCACATACCTCGCGAGTATCGACTAATAGCAAGCTCAAGTACCTCAATGGCTACTCCTTAAGCCAAGTAGATCGCGCCACCGCAGCGATGCTTGACCTATAAGTCCACAAAGTGCGCTTATTAACATCTAGATCTTATCGTAGAAAATTCTCTGAGAAAATTAGCCTCCCCACATGGCGTAAATCTCCTCTCTATGGTATTACCAAGCCAACCGAGGGGTTATCGTTAATCGGGCGTGCGCAATTCTACCTCGCGAAAAGCTACCTGAGTCTCATGTCTGATCCTATGTAATATGATTCGATACTCTTCTTTGAAAAGTTTTCTTATTATTCAGTCTTAAGTCACAAGACATTTCCGATAACTGCGTTCAGTACTATATATAGTATACGTCAACTATATAATATAATCAAAATGTCATTTCCAATTACAATAGGGGTACAAGTTATTTACCTCGATAAGCCATAATTATCAGAGTTTAAATGTCGATCTGAGCAAAGGTTTAGCTCTACTCAGTTAGCTCAGGCCGCTCCAAACAACCCTTGAAGTTCTAACCAACTTCTACTTAATACTAACTAACTATGGAGATTTTTCCTTAGGAGTTTGGTTTGTAGTGAAGGAAGTATAATAGTATTTACAGGCTTTTAGTATAAGTATAACCTTAGAATACTACAAGGTATCGGCTAAGGTAATTTGGGCATTATAACAATACTTTTGAGAGTATTTCTACAGAGGGGGTATTATATGAAAACAACTAGGCTAGGGGTACCCCTAGCACCCGAGGAGGGTGTATACCCTGGCCTACCACAAGGGAACTCTCGGCCAAGGGGAAGAGGGCTCTCGGCGACACTACACTAAGGGGGGAGGAAGAAGCTTTCAAGACTTAGGCAATTTTGTGGATGAATTAGTCTTCAAAGGGGTGGGTATTTATAGGCCAAGTGAAGGCCAACCAAGGGCCAAGATCTTGCCAAGTGCAAGGCAAGTGTAGGGCCCAGATCTTGCCAAGTGCACCTAACCAACTACACACAAAATATCCTACCAACCCTTGACCAATTTAACCACACTTTGGCCACCCCTTTGCATGAGCCTAACCAATGAGAGGGTGACAAGTGTGCCCTCTTGTTGGTCAAAATGTTTAAATCTCTCGGAAAAATCCGTAAAAATTAAAAATGACATAGCGGAAATTCCCTACGAAAGTGAAAGCGTTTAAATCGAAAACCGACTCTAACCGGGTGTTGTGAACAAAGTTAATTCGGCCAAGCCTAATTCTCAAGTTCAAATTTTTCTACGTACGTCCTTACGTACATACTCTGGAAATACGGGGTATAACAATAACTGTATAGTACGGTAGACGTACGTGATTTAAATGAAGTAAATCCATTTGGTATCTTTGACTTATTTTAAAGAATGTCTAAGTTGGTTGAGTTAGAGAGTTAACTCACTTGTCCTTGAGGAATGTTTTATTCTAATAAGGTAGAGAAGGATTTCTTGACATGAAAAAGTATAGAATATTTGGTGTGGAAAGTATTGAGTATTGAACCATTACGAAGAAGACACCTGAATTTTAAGTTAAGAAACTTGTTTTCTAAAGATAAGAGACTTGAAGTATTTTGAAAATTGTGTAAACTGGTTTGAAGTATAAGTCTTTTGGTTAATAAAAGAACGAAATTGTTTGAGATATAAGGAGTTATAACGACTTTATGAGAAGTTGGTTATAACGGCCTTATGAAAGGATAAGAATGTCTTAATTTCTAAAGCATAAAGTTAGTATAACGGTTTTATGGGGAGTTGGTTATAATAACTTTATGGAAGGTTAAAGAGTTGGTTTTTCTTGAATAAGGTAAACATAGATGAAAGAATTGAAACTAAGAAGGGCAATTCGATTTAAAGGTATCAATTGCTTAACGTCTAAATGAGGGTCACTTGAGTTAGAAGCCTGAAACATATTTCTAAAAGTATAGTGACTGGTTTGAAATGTAGAGGAGTCTTGATACTACGGGTGATAGTATCTTGGGGTCTTATGTGAAAAAGGGGATCTTTGGAAAGAATAGAAGTACATAGTACTTTGGGTTGAATTTCCCCGGAATTGATAAGTGGTATGAAAAGTACCTTAAGGTCATTAAAATGAGATCCATTTTGTATGTTAATGAAAGTCTAAAGAAGTTATCAAATTACTTGGACGTACCGTCAGTGATGGAGGATTCCACGGGTATGCTTCCATTGTCTTAGTATGAGTTTACTTGGACGTACCGTCAGTGATGGAGGATTCCACGGGTATGCTTCCATTGTCTTAGTATGAGTTTACTTGGACGTACCGACAGTGATGCGGGATTCCACGGGTATGCTTCTGTTACACCCCGTAATTCCAAGAGGATGAGATGAGAACGTACGAAAGGAAATAAGATTCGAAGTTGGAAAAAGAAAAAAAGTTGGCAGAATATTTTTGGACAGTTTTTCAGTCAACTTGGAAGCAGAATATCTCCTAGTATAATTGGGGTTTTTAGGTGTTTCAAAAGCCTAATATGAATTTCATCGAGTCTAGTTTCCAACGCAACAAACCGCTCGTCAATAGGACATCGGAATAGAAAGTTATGGACGTTACAAGATCGGCTGACAGAACAGACAGTCGGGCGCCGCTGTGGGCGCCGAAAGCTGAAATTGCGGCGCATGGCTGACTCTGAGGCATGGCGCGGCAGATTTTGCGGAAATAAGCTAAAAATAGAAGATATTTGTTGTGAAGGACCACTGGGTGGGTGACAAGTGTCCCTGACTTGTGGAACAAGATAAAGGCTATATAAGACATGTCTTGCTAGATTTAAATCATTTGCAAGACTTCACCCAAATATTCTCTTCTCTTCTCTTCTCTCTCAAATGGTTAAAACCCTAGGCCTAAATGAGATTTTTGGAAAGACAACAAGAAGGAAATATGTTGACAAGCTTGTAGGGGATTAGTAGAGATGATTTTAGCGGGAAGAAGAATTTCAAAAAGAGGAGCTAAAGTTGCTAAGGATCGACTTGTAATCTTGGAGCATATTTGGGCTAAATGAGGTATAATATTCATCTTACTTTTGTAATTGAAGATTCCATGTTATTATAAGTTAGAAATGATCATGTGATATGTGTTATGAAGTTTGATAAGTGTTATGGAAATTTGGTGTTATACCCCGTATTTCCAGAGGATGTATGCGAGGACGTACGTACGAATATATTCAAGCCCTAATTAGGTTAAGGATGAAATTGTGAACTTTCAACGGAAAAGATTCCGAACCTTGTGAAGGAAATTCTACGTTTTTAATATTTTAACCGATTATGGAGTTTTTCCGAGAGACGAAATATTTTGGACCAATAGGAGGGCGACATGTGTCACCCTTAGTTGGCATGGGTTGGACGGAAATGTTGGCCAAGTGGACAAGGTCAAATGGTCAAGTCTTGGAAGATATTTCTTTGGGTGAGTGGGGGTAGGTAGGGACGTTTTTTGTGCCTAGTGGAAGGCCACATATGTTATACCCCGTAGTTCCAGGGTATGTATGCGAGGACGTACGTACGAGTATACGACAGAAAGATTGGAAAGGAAGAAAGAGGTGATTTTTCCACGGAAAAGTTTCCGGTTTTTGTGAAGGAAAAAGGTTCGTTAATGGGAATTGGATTCCCAGATTTGGTATTTGGACTTCTTAGATTATATTAGAATTTTGGGATTTTATTTTCGGAAATGGTCACGTGGGGCCCACGGGAGAAATTCTGATTTTGTAGGCGCTTTGATTTTGAGATTTTGGCGTTATGGATATTTTTGGAAGGCGAAATATTTTGGGCGAATCGGGGCGACACGTGTCACCCCGTGTGGCACCCTTGGCGAAATATGTTTGTACCTGACACGGTTAAGTCGTTTTTGGCGAAGCGTTCTACCTAACTACGAAGGGTAAATTACGGCTATGTCATTTAGTATTTTTGCGGATTTTTAGAGGCGAAGCGTTTTGGACCAGCGAGAGGGCAACATGGCACCTGCGTTGGTGGACTGAAAGGCGGTTAGGGCGAATGGATGAGCAAGTGTTGGTTGATATTTGTGTAGATATTTGTGAGGTTTTAAGGAGTAGGGTCTAGGGGCACTTGGGCATATCTTGGCCTCCAGCCCTGCTTGGCTAGATCTTGGCCGTTGGTTGGCCTTTAGCTTTATAAATACCTCACTTTGAAGACTTACGTGATTCCATAATTTCAAGTCTTGAAAACCTCCTCACTCCTTGTTGGTTTCGTCCCTCCTCTTCCTTTATGAGCCTTGGCGAGGGTGCACCACTCCTGGGGCCTTGGCAGAGGTACACCACTCCTGAGTGGTGTCGTGAGGTACCCCACTTGCCTTGTTGTTCTCGTAGAATACACCCACTCTTGGTAGAAATACTCTCAAAGTATTGTTACTATACCCAATTACCTTAGTAGTATACCTTGTAGTATTCCAAAGAAACCTCTGTCGTAGAGCAGGAAATACTCACAGTATGTCCTTTTGTCTCAAATGAAACCACTAAGAAATCTTCGTTGATTGATTGAAGTATTTAAGTAGAAGTTGGTTAGAACTTAAGGGTTGTTTGGAGCGGGTTGGAGCACCGGAGTAGGAGCTAAAGCGTTGCTAAGGATCGACATTTATACTTGGATAATTATGGGCTTATCGAGGTAATTATCTTGTCCTCTATTTGTAATTGGAAATTACATGTTGTTAGAATATATAGTTGAAGTATACTATATATAGAACTAAGCTTAATCTTTGCGTGATGTCTTTTGACTTAAGCTGAAGAATAAAGAAAAGAAGCATGTATTTACATAGGGTGTATTGCGATAGACTTGTGTAGTATTCTTTGAGTAGAATTGTACGTCAGGTTAGGCGTGTAAACCCCTGGTTGGCTTGGTGGCGGCCTCGTTAGAGGAGGAGATTCTGTTGTTGCGGGAAGAATCTTCTTGAATTTTACGTAGAAATGGAACCTTGTGTTTTGAAGTTAATAGGCGTTTGTGACATTTTAGGTGAAAGTACTAAGAGTAGCGTATTGCTTGAGGAGTGGAAAGGGCTAGCAAGGTTGTAGTACTTGGAGCATTTTGCTTATTATCGATACTAAATCGCGAGGTATGTGAACCTTTTCTATCTCTTACAGCATGATATGTGTGAACTATGTAGTGCAGTGAGCGTCGTGTGTTAAGCGTGTTTGATTGTTTTTAAAACATAAAGTGTTATAACGGCTTTATGGGAAGTTGGTCATACGACTTTATGTAGGTAAGAAAATACCTTGTGGTTTTAAAAGGTAAGCGATGTGAATTATAAGCGGCTTGTTATAATAAAGAACTTGATGTATTTCAAAAGAATTATAAATCGTTTTGAAGGAGAGTAATACTTGGTTTTGAAAACTTAAGAGTTATACTAGCTTTATGGGAAGTTAGGTATAACGGCTTAAGAATGTTTCTTGATTTGAAATCAGAATGTGTATCAAACCAACTGCGGCGTTAATAAAGGAAAATGTCTTGACTAATGAGTTGTATTATTAAAACCGGTAGAAACCTCCATCTGCATAGAAACTAAGATGAGACAAAATGATATTACATTTTCTAGGTCATGTTCTTTGTAGTAAGATAATTATAAGCAAGAATAACTATTCACCACATAAGACTTATGTTACTCAAATGTTTTAAAAGAGATTAAGACTATGAGTTATGAAACCTTTCTAAAATAAGTGACTTGAGCATTTGAAATTAGGCAAACTTGGGCGTTTGGAAAATAATGTTGTTACTTGATTTTACAAAGGTAAGTGTTTTAGGTTTACTTAAAAAACTGATCACTCTATTTTATACTATGGGTATTGTGTGACTTATGTGGAAGAGCGGATCTTTTAAAGATTTAATGTGTGAAGTACTTTGGGGTAGATACGAACTTGTTAATAGAAAGTACCTTGTGTGAATAACTTGATTGTATTGGTTTGTGATAGCCTTGTAATACTTCTTGTTGATTTGATAAGTAAACATGTTAGGATCTTCGTGTGTTAGTATCTTGTGATGTTAGTGTAAAGGGGTTTTCCTGCCATTGCGCAAAGTTGTTTGACTATCGGTAGTTATGTTGGTATTGTACCACACCTTGACTTGTGTCAGGAGGTTAAAGGCGCCTCCGTCACGGGGTAGACTTCGGTGATGCAGGACCGTGATTCGAGAATACCTCATGCGGGTCGGGGATCCGTGCGGAACTACGGGAGTTCGAGTTAGTTTCACGGCCGCGTGGTCATGCGGTCTTTGTGGCCGTGCGGTGCGAGTCGGGGCGATGCGGGAGTAGCTACCCTCGATGCGGGGTTATACCTCATGCGGGCCTATGAGGTTGGCCTATCGAGGCTACGGAAAGTTCGAGGCTAAAGCGCGCACATTTGATCTGCGGGCGAGTGACCGGCTTTTATCATGTGATGATGCAGGCGGATATCATGACACGATTTATGACGCTTGTTGATGCGTGGGTGTTAGTAGTTGGCTATGCCTTCGTACTTACCTGTCTTTGTTTTATTAGGACACAGGTGGGACACGGTGTTCGTATGTATTCCTTGGTGCTTGTATATCATAAAGCTGGCGGTGAGGAAGGTATTCCAGGCACGATTGATGTTGTGGGCGTGAGACCCGTTGTTAAATTTGAGTGATGACTTGAGGCGTGAGTCACGACTTAGCATATTTGCTTATTTATCTTTGAGCGTAGTTTGGTTATCATCATGTCTCTGCTTATATGAACTACTATGATTTCATTCTGATGAATTATTTTCGGTTTCACATACTTAGTACTGTTATGCGACCTCCTTGAGCTGCGTTCATCTGCGCGAGTAAAGGTACACCGATCGTTGATCCTCGCTCTTGAGTCACGATTCAGCGTTTGGGAAAGCTCCGTTTCTCGGAGGCTTATCTTGGTATAGTCCCTGTTGTTGTAGGTGCTTACATTCGGGGTATGGCGAATACTGTCGTCGTTGTTGTCATTCATTCATAAGTGCATGTAATGCTGATGTAGGCGGGGTTGTAAAAAGTTAAAGCGTTCGCATTAAAAGATTGTTTATATATCTTGAAAGGCAAGTTTTCCTGATTATTGTTTTATACTTCTTGTTATTTCACGTTATTGTTTATATTAGTGATTACTCGATGTTGTATCACTAGGGTGCGGGGTAAGGCACGATCCGCGGGCGGGTTGAGTCGTGACAAAAGTGGTATCGAGCGATTAATCCTCGAAAAGTGTCTACTGACCGTATCGATGAAGTCTTGATTATCGGTGTGTTGTGCGCGTCGATGTCGAGGAGGCTATAGGATATTTAGGATTGGTTTCTATTCTTCTCACTCTGAGATCGTGCCTTAGAGTGTGTTGTAAGTAGACCTCTCGCATTTCTTTCCACTTGTCGTTATACCTCGCGTAGAAAAACCGGGCCGGGAGGGCAAGCGGCCAGGAGGCTGCGAGTAGAGTTCAGAGGGTTACGTGGGCACAGGCCCGATCATTACCTAGGGTAATGCGTTCGAGATTTCTGCGACATCACTAGCTTGATAAAGTTTAGCAGCGGCGATTCCTCTGCGGCCATGATATTTGAACCTTGGTTCCACGACCGAGAGCAGAGAATATGGATTGCAAAGCGACCACATTACTAGCTATGGATTTGGCTATCGGAGTATACAGATGTCTGCGAGTCTTGATGGCTATCTAAGAAATTCGTGCAAGAGTAATTCTTGATTAGGCTTGAGCATGGCACATTATGCGGGCTTATGCGCATCAGTAGAAGCATAGAAATCATGGTGGAGTTAGCAGGAGTAAGATTTTGGGGTTAGAGAAGGTGTGGGCCTTAGAGTGTTATCGTAGAGACCTTAGAGGTGAGGCCGTCTCGAGAAAGGTGTAGTGTTATGTTTGATCCTTATCGGAAGTGCATAGTGCCACGTGAGCTATGTTTGGGATAGGTCCTAGTAGTGTGGAATGAAAGGGGTAGTTGAGCTAAGAAGACGCTGGGTTTTGGAGCGTGATTAGTGAGATTGTTCCTTGGGGAACTAGTGTTTCTTGGCGTTGCGGGTCGGAGTTGAGGCCACGTCGCGGGTCAACCAGCGACTGTTTTATGGTAAGTCGGTTGTGGTGGTCGCCTTGTGATAGTCATGAGGGTGTTAGGCCCGTATTTAGTTAACAGTGTCTGAGTTCGTGGATGCGTTCGATCGATGGTCGGGCGATGGGGCAGCGTCGTGTTTTTGATCGAGACCATGTACTTGCGGTGTTGATTATATCGAAAGGTTGTAAAGGCTGCAGGGTGCCTACCGCCTGTGACGATGAAGCCCGAGTTGTAGCTATTTTCGTTTTCTAAGAGTTTGACGAGCGGGGTTAAGAACTTCGGTGAGTCTCGAGTCGCGTTAGCCTCGGGCGATGTGTGAATTTCGGGGGTAATTGTGAGGATTGTTGGTTCTGTGGAGGGGCGTTTAAGCTACCATTTCGGTGTTCGGATGTCGCCTTATGAAGCCTTGTAGGGGCGGAAGTGTAAGTTCTTGGTCGATTGGTTCGGCGTTGGCAAGGTTGAATAGTTAGTTGAGCTTGTTCGGTGATTTGCGGTTAGGGTGAAGTTTGTCGAGAAGAGGTTAGCGGCTCGGAGAAATCATACGGATAATCGCGGCGGCTTAGAGTTGGTGTGGTCGATCTTCTTGAAAGTACCACCGGATTAGGTGTGGCGAGTTTTGGAAAGCGAAGGAACTTAGCGAGTTACTTTGGGCCTTTTGAGTTCATGTGAAGAATAGGCGGGTTGCCTATATATGTTAGCATTGCCGTCAGACTTAGGAAGCGATGCGTCGATCTTCGTATTGTTGTTAGGGGCTGCGTATAAAGAGGCGAGCCTCTACCGAGGAACAGACCGAACCGTGGCTCTCGTATGGCACGTCACGAGAAGAAGGAAGGCGTACCTCGAGGATCATAGCGACCGGTACCATTTGTTGGAGTCGTCGGACAAGGCTCGCGACAAAGTGACAAAAGTGGTATCGATGACTAAGGAAGTATATTTTGACCGGGAAGAGGTATTTGTGGTGATGTAGAGTGTTTCCTCGTGGGCTTGGATGTAAGTTTTTGCGCGGTGTTTCCATGGCGGTGTGGCGGGATTGTTCTCGTAAGTATAGTAGTAGAGACTATATCGCTTGTATGTTTGGGGACTTAGAAGGAACATTCGGGACGAATGTTTCTAAGGGAGAATGTTATACCAGTAGTTCGAGGTATGTATGCGAGGGCGTGCGTGCGAGAATCTGACGAGAAAGATTGGAAAGGAAGAAAGAGGTGATTTTTCCACGGAAAAGTTTAGGTTTTTGTGAAGGAAAAAGGTTCGTTAATGGGGTGGATTCCCAGTTTGGTATTTGGACTTCTTAGATTATATTAGAATTTTGGGATTTTATTTTGGAAATGGTCACGTGGGGCCACGGGAGAAATTCTACGATTTTGTAGCAGCTTTGATTTTGAGATTTTGGCGTTATGGATATTTTTGGAAGGCGAAATATTTTGGGCCGAATCGAGGCGACAATGTCACCCCAATGTGGCACCTTGGCAGAAATATGTTTGTACCTGACACGGTTAGAGTCGTTTTTGGCGAAGCGTTCTACCTAACTACGAAGGGTAAATTACGGCTATGTCATTTAGTATTTTTGCGGATTTTTAGAGAGGCGAAGCGTTTTGGACCAGCGAGAGGGCAACACGCACCCTCGTTGGTGGACTGAAAAGGCGGTTAGGGCGAATGGATGAGCAAGTGTTGGTTGATATTTGTGTAGATATTTGTGAGGTTTTAAGGAGTAGGGTCTAGGGGCACTTGGGCATATCTTGGCCTCAGCACTTGCCAGCTTAGCTAGATCTTGGCCGTTGGTTGGCCTTTGCTTGGCTATAAATACCCTCGCTGAAGACTTCCATAAATTCCATAATTTCAAGTCTTGAAAACCTCCTCCTCCTTGTTGGTTTCGTCCTCCTCTTCCTTTGTGAAGCCTTGGCCAGGGTGCACCACTCCTGAGGCCTTGGCAGAAGTGCACACCACTCTGGTGGTGTCTTGTGAGGTACCCCACTTGCCTTGTTGTTCTCGTAGAATACACACTCTTGGTAGAAATACTCTCAAAGTATTGTTACTATACCCAATTACCTTAGCCAGTATACCTTGTAGTATTCAAAGAAACCTCATCGTAGAGCAGGAAATACTACAGTATGTCCTTTTGTCTCAAGCAGAAACCACTAAGGAAATCTTCGTTGATTGATTGAAGTATTTAAGTAGAAGTTGGTTAGAACTTCTAAGGGTTGTTTGGGCGGGTTGGAGCACCGGAGTAGGAGCTAAGCGTTGCTAAGGATCGACGTTTATACTTGGATAATTATGGGCTTATCGAGGTAATTATCTTGTCCTCTGTTGTAATTGGAAATTACATGTTGTTAGAATATATAGTTGAAGTATACTATATATAGAACTAAGCTTAATCTTTGTGACAATGTCTTTTGACTTAAGCTGAAGAATAAAGAAAAGAAGCTATTTGTATTTACATAGGGTGTATTGCGATGAACTTGTGTAGTATTCTTGAGTAGAATTGTACGTCAGGTTAGGCGTGTAAACCCCACTGGTTGGCTTGGTGGCGGCCTCGTTAGAGGAGGAGATTCTGTTGTTGCGGGGAGAGTCTTTGAATTTTACGTAGAAATGGAACCTTGTGTTTGAAGTTAATAGGCGTTTGTGACCTTTTTAGGTGAAAGTACTAAGAGTAGCGTATTCTACTTGAGGAGTGGAAAGGGCTATGAAGGTTGTAGTACTTGGAGCATTTTGCTTATTATCGATGCCGTCGCGAGGTATGTGAACCTTTTCCTATCTCTTACAGCATGATATGTGTGAACTATGTAGTGCGGTAGGCGTCGTGTATTAGCGTGTTTGATTGTTTTTAAAAACATAAAGTGTTATAACGGCTTTATGGGAAGTTGGTCATAACGACTTTATGTAGGTAAGAAAATACCTTGTGGTTTTAAAGGTAAGCGATGTGAATTATAAGCGGCTTGTTATAATAAAGAACTTGATGTATTTCAAAAGAATTATAAATCGTTTTGAAGGAGAGTAATACTTGGTTTTGAAAACTTAAGAGTTATACTAGCTTTATGGGAAGTTAGGTATAACGGCTTAAGAATGTTTCTTGATTTGGAAATCGGAATGTGTATCGCCAAACCAACTGCGGCGTTAATAAAGGAAAATGTCTTGACTAATGAGTTGTATTATTAAAACCGGTAGAAACCTCCATCTGCATAGAAACTAAGATGAGACAAAATGATATTACATTTTCTAGGTCATGGCTTTGTAGTAAGATAATTATAAACAAGAATAACTTTATTCACACATAAGACTTATGTTACTCAAATGTTTTAAAAGAGATTAAGACTATGAGTTATGAAACCTTTCTAAAATAAGTGACTTGAGCATTTGAAATTAGGCAAACTTGGGCGTTTGGAAAATAATGTTGTTACTTGATTTTACAAAGGTAAGTGTTTTAGGTTTACTTAAAAAATGATCGCTCTATTTTATACTATGGGTATTGTGTGACTTATGTGGAAGAGCGGATCTTTTAAAGATTTAATGTGTGAAGTACTTTGGGGTAGATACGAACTTGTTAATAGAAAGTACCTTGTGTGAATAACTTGATTGTATTGGTTTGTGATAGCCTTGTAATACTTTCTTGTTGATTTGATAAGTAAACATGTTAGGATCTTCGTGTGTTAGTATCTTGTGATGTTAGTGTAAAGGGTTTTCCGCCATTGCGCTTAAAGTTGTTTGACTATCAGTAGTTATGTTGGTATTGTACCACTTACCTTGACTTGTGTCGGAGGTTAAGCTGCCTCCGTCTGGGGTGAACTCGGTGATGCAGGACCGTGATTCGAGAATACCTAAATGCGGGTCGGGGATCCGTGCGGAACTACGGGAGTTCGGGTTAGTTTCGACCGCGTGGTCATGCGGTCTTTGTGGCCGTGCGGTGCGAGTCGGGGCGATGCGGGAGTAGCTACCCTCGATGCGGGGTTATACCTCATGCGGGCCTATGAGGTTGGCCTATGCGGGACTACGGAAAGTTCGAGGCTAAACAGCGCATTTGATCTGCGAGCGAGTGACCGGCTTTTATCATGTGGCGGTATGAGGCGGATATCATGACCACGATTTATGACACTTGTTGAATGCTGTAGGTGTTAGTAGTTGGCTATGCCTTACGTGCCACCACTGTCTTGTTTTATTAGGACACAGTGGGACACGGTGTTCGTATGTATTCCTTGGTGCTTGTATATCATAAGCTGGCGGTGAGGAAGGTATTCCAGACACGATTGATGTTGTGGCGTGAGACCCGTTGTTAAATTTGAGTGATGACTTGAGGCGTGAGTCACGACTTGGCATATTTGCTTATTTATCTTTGAGCGTAGTTTGGTTATCATACATGTCTCTGCCGTATAGACTACTATGATTTCATTTCTGATGGTTATTTTGGTTTCACATGCTTGGTACCTTTTATGCGACCTCGCCTTGAGGCTGCGTTCATCTGCGAGTAAAGGTACACGATCGTTGATCCTCGCTCTTAGGGTCACGATTGCGTTTGGGAAAGCTCCGTTTCTCGGAGGCTTATCTTGGTATAGTCCCTGTTGTTGTAGGTGCTTACATTCGGGGTATGGCGGAACCATCCGTCGTTGTTATCATTCATTCATAAGTGCATGAAATGCTTGATGTGGGCAGGGTTGTAAAAAGGATTAAACTGTTCACTTTAAAAGATTGTTTATATATGCGAAAGGCAAGTTTCCTGATTATTGTTTTATACTTCTTGTTATTTCACGTTATTGTTTATATTCCGCTGATTACTCTGATGTTGTATCACTAGGGTGCCCGGGGTAAGGCACCAGTCACGGGCCCGGGTTCGGGTCGTGACAACATAGCTCTTTGTTGTGGGGGACATATGTCCCAAGGTTGTGGTGGACATATGTTCCAACATTGTGGTGGACACTTGGTTGGAAGACCTCATCTTTCACATGGATCCAAATCTACACCATCCATTTGTTTTAATCTTGTACTTGGTAGTTCTATAAATACCCCACTAAGTTGCAGAATTCTTCGTCCAGCTAAACATTTTCCAAGTCTCAAAACTCCTTCCCCTCTTGATAGCTTTCGTCCAGACACCTTCCACGCCTCATTTGTTTCTCGTGAAACCACGCCTACCCCTAGTTGTTTAGTCCAGCCCCCATGGTGAAAAATATTCTCCAAGTATAGTTCTTATTCAAAATACCTTAGCCGAATACCTTGTAGTATTCCAAAAGTTACCTCTATACTAAAAGCTCGGAAATACTACTTTATATCCATTAGTCACAAAACGAAACCCTAGGGAAATCTTCATAGTGGGTTGAAGTATTAAGTAGAAGTTCTTTAGAAACATCTAAGGGTTTCTTGAAGCTATCGGGCGTGCGAGAATAGGAGCTAAACCTTGCTCGGGATCGGCGTATATCTTGGATAATTTTGGGCTTATCGAGGTAAATATCTTTGTCCTTCTATTGTAATTGGAAATTACATCTTTGTAGTAATATAGAAATGAGTATAAGATATATAGAAGGATGGTATAAGAGAAGAGTATTGGTGTACTTACATAGAATTTGTATTCTGATGAGACTTGTGTAGTTGTGGTAGGAAATCTTGCCCAAATTTCCATAGAATAGAGAACATACGCTTAGAATATTCTGAGTAGTCTAGGCGTTGATAGGCGTATATGGCCATTATAGGTTGAAGTTACTGCGAGTGGCGTGTTCTACTTGAAGGGTGGACAAGGCTAGCGGGGTTATAGTGCGGTGGAGCGTTTTGCTATTTATCGATAGCAGTCGCGAGGTATGTGAACCTCTTCCTATCCTTTCTAGCATGATGTTTTGTAAACTATGTAATGCGGTAGGCGTCATGTGCTAAATGAGTTTTGGTTGGTTTAAAACATAGGTGTTATAATAACTTTATGGGAAGTTAGTTATAACGACTTTATGTAAATAAGACAATGGTTTATTGCTTTTAGAAGTTAAGAGACTTGATCTTAAAGATAAGAGACTTAACTTATAAATGGCGTTTTATGAAATGTTAAGGACTATGAATTTTGTTAAAAGTTGTGAAACCTCATTCGTGAGTAATGAGTACTTGGCTTTTAAAGAATAATGTTTCTTGATTTGGAAATGAGAATAAGTATCGAACAAACCAACTGCGGCGTTAATAAAGGAAAATGTATTGACTAATTAACTATATTAAAACCAGTAGAAACCTCAAATCTGCATAGAAGCTAAGATAAGACAAAATTGTATTACATTTTCTAGATCATGTTTGCTTTAATAAGATTGTTATAAGCAAGAATAACTACTACTTGCATAAGGTATATGCTACTCGATTGTTTTAAAAAGAGATTGCGTTATTTGATTAAGACTATGAACTATGAAATCTTTGGAGTAAAGACTTGAGTATATTTTAATTAGGCAACTTGAACTTTTGGAAAGAATGTTGTTACTTGATTTTTTAAAAGGAAAGTGTTTGTGATTTAAAAGAAAAGTATGGTATTATCTTAATTTGTCTTAAAGAGAGTTTAAATGTTATGGCGATTTGATATCGAGTCGAGGATGGGCCGGGTGTATTCCACGCGTTTTTATACGAGTCCATAGGATGGACCAGGGAATGTATTCCATGCGTTTTGATCACGAGTCCATAGGATGGGCCAGGAATGTATTCCATACATTTTGATCTGAGTCCATAGGATGGGCCAGAATGTATTCCAGCGTTTTGATCTGAGTCCGTAGGATGGGCGGAGAATGTATTCCACTGCGTTTTGATCTGAGTCCATAGGATGGGCCGGGAATGTATTCCACGTTTTGATCACGAGTCCATGGGATGGGCCAGGAATGTATTCCATACGTTTTGATCTGGGTCCGTGAGATGGATCGGGAATGTATTCCATCGATCAGACAGGAGTCCGTGAGATGGGCCGGGAATGTGACCATGCGATTCCACCTCGAGTCCCGTAGGGTGGGCGAGACATGTTATCGTATCACCACGATTTATACCTAGGCTGCCGGTGAGGAAGGAGTTCAGGCGCGAGGATGACTTGAGGCGTGAGTCGCGACTTGACATGATTGCTTTTATGTTGTGAGCGTAGTTTGTTATCATACATGTCTCTGTTTTATTTTAGGCTGTATGATTTACGTTTCTGATATTTCGATTTCACATACTTTGTACTGTTATGCTTGACCTCGCTGAAGCTGCGTTAAATCTGCATGGTAGAAGTACATCGATTGATCCTCGCTCTTAGGATCACGATTCGGCGTATTAGGAAGCTCGTTTTCTCGGAGAGCTTATCTTTTGTTATATTTTCCCAGAGTTTGTAAGTTCTTGTACATTCGAGGGTATGGCGGGAGCCACTGTCAAAGTCATAGTTGTTGTAAAAATCTTAGAGGTTTGTAGTACTGTTGTGGGCAGAATTGTAAAAGGGATGTAACTGTTCGGGTTCAAGTTTTATGTATATATACATGCCGAAAGGCAATCTTCTCTCGATAAAGCTGTTCTCATTCTATAATTGTTTCATGTCTTGTTTTTATATTCTGATTTCTCGATGTATGTCTACTTGGGTGCGGGTAAGGCACGATCACGGGCAGGATCGGGTCGTGACAAAAGTGGTATCGAAGCGATTAATCTTGGAAAGTGTCTGAGCCGTATCTAGTAGGGTCTTGATTATCGGTGTGTTGTGCACCACGCGATGTCGAGAGGCTATAGGATATTTAGGATTGGTTTCCATTCTTCTCATTACGAGATCGTGCCTTAGAGGCATGTTATAAGTTGGACCCTCTAACGTATTCTTTTATGCGATTATGCCTCGCGCTGGCAATCGGGGCCCAGAAGGGCAAGCGGCGAAGGAGGCTGCGAGTAAATGTAGCGGCGGTCTCACGAGACCACGATACTGAGCCTCGATCCGAGCACAGGCGAGAGAGATGGGTTACTGAGAGATGGCGATTATTGGCGAGATAGTGGCAAAGCACGAGATAAAGTGGATCGCGGCAATTCGATGCCGTGTACCGTAGTTCACCCAGGCGGATAGTTTGAGGCTGCGGGACTTTACGAGTTGCGGCCACTTGCGTTTTATGGATCGGGGCGAGATGATCGCGAGAATTCATCAAGCGATTCTGGATAATGATAGTGATCGAGCGGAGACCGAGTCGGTGGTCTTAGGTTCGCATCGGTGCGTGATCTGCGATCGTGGTTTGATCGTGGGAGCTGTCGGGAGCATGCGCCTCCGGTATTTGGGGCGAGTTCTCGGAGGCATTTCTCGGCCACTTCTTTCCTCGCGGATGAGGAGGCGCAGGCGACAATTTACGATCTTTGAGACGAGAGGCGTGCGGTTGGGTACAGCGTGGAGTTCGACTCATTGGCTCGTCGTCCGCGTTGGTAGCGATATGGAGGGCGAGTACACGCTACGTCGCGGGCTCGATGACTATTTGGCGAGCTTGTTGGGTGTAGCCGCCGGTAGGGCATGGACATTGCCGCGCATGCGAGCTTATGCACTTGGATGTGAGGCGGAGGGCGGCGGAATGGCCAAGATCGGCGAAGAGGCGAGCAGCGAGGTCCTTTGGTAACTTTGGCGAACCGCCTCGTGTGAGTTAGTTATGCACCTCGCCCGATGAGTGGTCCTCCGCGATCTTGGGGCGTTAGGTATTCGGGAGCTGGTGGTCTCGAGCTTACGGTTTCTGAGATATACATGGGTTCTGGCCAGCGAGATTCATGTCCCTCGGTGTGCCGCGATGTGGCGGCGTCGTCGAGAATGTCGTCTTTTCTTGGTGCTTGTTTCACTGCGGCCGTCGAGCCATGTGACGAAGGCGTCGCTTATAGGAGAATGCAGGCAAAATGGCGCGACTAAGGGTCGATGGCGAGTTAATCGCCTTACATAGCTATGCGCGTGCGAGTTATGATTAGGCGGCGAAGGAAAATGAAGCGGTTATACGGTATATTCTTACCCTCTAGAGACTAGTATGCGTTGATGATATGATGAAGTGCTAAGTATTATGTTCAGATAGCATGATGTTAAAGATTGTGTTTAGAAAACATGGTTAGTTAGAAGGGTAAGATTGGGGACAGGGAAATTGTAAGCCTTAGAATTTTATACGTGGAGACCTTAGAGGCGAGGCCATCTTGAGTAAAAGATTTATTTTTATGTTTGACCCTTATCGGAGTGCATAGTATACGTGAGATATATTTGTGTGATAAGTCCTTGAGTAGTGTGAAATGTAAGAGGGTAGTTGAGCTAAGAAGACCACTAGGTTTTCGTGACTCGATGGTGAGATTGTTCCGGACCGGGAAACAAGAGCTTGGCGTGATAAATGGGTCGGGTTGAGGCCAAATTGCGGGTCAACCCGCAGCCCGGTTTAAAGTAAGGAAAAATTGTGGTGGTCTCGCTTTGTGATAGGGTTACGAGGGTGTTAGGCCCAAGTTTAGTTAACCATCGTACGAGTTCGTGGATGCATTCGACCGATGGTCGGTAGATGAGTCGACCCATCTTGTCTTTCGATCGGGGTATTTCTTGGCGGAGGTTATGCGAGATGTTATATATCGGGGAAGGTTGTAAGGCTGCACGGGGTTCCTACTTTTTACCTTATGGCAGGCGTGAGCCAGTTATGGCTATTTCTTTTATGGAGGTTTTACGGCGGGGTTAGGAACTTCGGTGAGTCTCGATGTGCATTCACCCTCGGGCGGTGTTTTGATTTGGGGTATGGCGAGGATTATGTGCCTCTTGTTGAGTGAGTATCATTATAGCTACCATTTGATGTCGGATGTCGCCTTATGAAGCCTTGTATGGGCGGAAGTGTAGGTTGTCGGTCGATTGGTTCGATGTTGGCAAGGTTCAGATAGTTCGTCCAAACTTGATCCAGCAGGGTGTGGATAAGGTGGAGCTTATCCAGAAGAAGTTATTGGCAGCTCAGAGTCAATAGAAGTCGTGCGGATAGTCGGCGTCGACACTTGGAGTTCAGGTTGACGGTGGGAGATTTTGTGATATTAGAGGTAATTCCTCGTGGACTTGGATGTAAGTATTTGCGCGTGTTATTCTGTGGCCATGTGTGGCATTTGCAAACTGGTTAAGCTATGAGGAACTTTATCGTTATCTGTCTTGAGAAGGAACATTCAGGACGAATGTTTCTAAGGAGGGGAGAATGTTATACCCCGTATTTCCAGAGGATGTATGCGAGGACGTACGTACGAATATATTCAAGCCCTAATTAGGTTAAGGATGAAATTGTGAACTTTCAACGGGAAAGATTTCGAACCTTGTGAAGGAAATTCTCGTTTTTAATATTTTAACCCGATTACAGTTTTTCCGAGAGACGAAATATTTTGGACCAATAGGAGGACGACATGTGTCACCCTTAGTTGGCATGGGTTGGACGAAAATGTTGGCCAAGTGGACAAGGTCAAATGGTCAAGTCTTGGAAGATATTTCTTTGGGTGAGTGGGGGTAGGTAGGGACGTTTTTTGTGCCTAGTGGAAGGCCACATGGCTCTTTGTTGTAGGGGACATATGTCCCAAGGTTGTGGTGGACATATGTCCCAACATTGTGGTGGACACTTGGTTGGAAGACCTCATCTTTCACATGGATCCAAATCTACACCATCCATTTGTTTTAATCTTGGCCCTTGGTGGTTCTATAAATATCCCCCCTAAGTTGCAAGAATTCTTCATCCACTAAACATTTTCCAAGTCTCATAACTCCTTCCCCCTCTTGATAGCTTTCGTCCAAACACCTTCCACTCCTTGTGTTCTCATGAAACACACCTCACCTTCCTAGTTGTTTTGTCAAGCCCCCACATGGTAGAAAAATATTCTCAGTATAGTTCTTATTCAAAATACCTTAGCGAATACCTTGTAGTATTCCAAAGTTACCTCATACTAAAGCCGGAAATACTACTTTATATCCATTAGTCACAAAGCGAAACCCTAGGAAATCTTCATAGTGGGTTGAAGTATTAAGTAGAAGTTGTTTAGAAACTTCTAAGGGTTTCTTGAAGCTATCGGGCGTGCGAGAATAGGAGCTAAACCTTGCTCGGGATCGACATATATCTTGGATAATTTTGGGCTTATCGAGGTAAATATCTTTGTCCTTATTGTAATTGGAAATTACATCTTTGTAGTAGTATAGAAATGAGTATAAGATATATAGAAGGATGGTATAAGAGAAGAGTATTGAGCTGTACTTACATAGGATTGTATTTATAGTAGACTTGTGTAGTTGTGGTGAAATCTTGCCCAAATTTCCATAGAATAGAGAACATGCCTTAGAATATTCTCTGAGTAGTCTAGGCGTTGATAGGCGTATATGGCCATTATAGGTTGAAGTTATGCGAGTGGCGTGTTCTCTTGAAGGGTGGACAAGGCTAGCGGGGTTATAGTGCGGTGGATCGTTTGCTATTTATCGATGCAGTCGCGGTATGTGAACCTCTTCCTATCCTTTCTAGCATGATGTTTTGTAAACTATGTAAATGCGGTGAAGCGTCGTATGCTAAATGAGTTTTGGTTGGTTTTAAAACATAAGGTGTTATAATAGCTTTATGGGAAGTTAGTTATAACGACTTTATGTCGATGAAGAATGGTTTATTGCTTTTAGAAGTTAAGACTTGATCTTAAAGATAAGAGACTTAACTTATAAATGATGTTTTATGAAATGTTAAGGACTATGAATTTTGTTAAAAAGTTGTGAAACCTCGTTCGTGAGTAATGAGTACTTGGCATTTAAAGAATAATGTTTCTTGATTTGGAAATGAGAATAAGTATCAGACAAACCCTTCTTTGCGTTAATAAAGGAAAATGTATTGACTAATTAACTATATTAAAACCAGTAGAAACCTCCATCTGCATAGAAGCTAAGATAAGACAAAATTGTATTACATTTTCTAGATCATGGCTGCTTTAATAAGATTGTTATAAACAAGAATAACTACTCACACATAAGATATATGCTACAAAATTGTTTTAAAAAGAGATTGCGTTATTTGATTAAGACTATGAACTATGAAATCTTTTGGAAGTAAAAGACTTGAGTATATTTTAATTAGGCAACTTGAACTTTTGGAAAAGAATGTTGTTACTTGATTTTTTTAAAAAATGAAAGTGTTTGTGATTTAAAAGAAAAGTATGGTATTATCTTAATCTGTCTTAAAGAGAGTTTAAATGTTATGGCGATTTGATCTAGAGTCCATGGGATGGGCCAGGAATGTATTCCACGTTTTGATCAAGTCCGTAGGATGGGCCAGAATGTATTCCACACGTTTTGATCACGAGTCCATGGGATGGCGGAATGTATTCCACGTTTGATCCGAGTCCATGGGATGGCGGGAATGTATTTCCTGCGTTTTTATCTGAGTCCATGGGATGGGCCGGGAATGTATTCCACGCGTTTTGATCACGAGTCCGTGGGATGGGCGGGAATGTATTCCTGCGTTTTGATCTGAGTCCATGGGATGGGCCGGGAATGTATTCCAGCGTTTGATCTGAGTCCATGGGATGGGCCGGGAATGTATTCCACACGTTTTGATCTGAGTCCATGAGATGGGCCAGGAATGTATTCCATCTGATCCCGTAGGAGTCCGTGAGATGGGCCGGGAATGTGACCATGCGATTCCACCTCGAGTCCCGTAGGGTGGGGCGAGACATGTTATCGTATCACGATTTATGTTACACCAGTAAGTCCGGGACATGTATAAGAGAATATGCGTAAGGAATCAAGACTTGAAAATTAGTGCGAAGGAAGAATTGTTTTCAAATGAGAAAATCTTGGGGCGTCGGAAAGGAAAAATGTTCGTTGTTGAATTGGATTCTCAAAATGCATTATTTGAAGAGTATGGAACCTATTAACATTATGGAAATTTATTTTTCACAGATTTGGTCACGTGGGGCCCACAGAAATTTACGTTTTGTGGGAACCACGAGGTTCACGAATTTTATGGGCGAATGGGAGGCGACACGTGGCACCTCCCACGTGTCTTGATCGATTTATGCAAAGGGCAAAAGGGTCGTTTGACAATTGTGTAGATGAGAAAGTCTTGCTAAGTTAGAGCTTGAGATTGTTGACGAGTCAACTTGTCCACTGGGCTTGATCCGTGTGATCTTCATCTAGCCTTCCATTTGGTTTTATCCTAGCCTTTGATTTATTTATATATACTACTAGTACTACTACTAGTAGCAAGACATCAGCACTTAGAAAAATTGAAGAACATTTGTTCTTGTTCTTAGGAGCTCTCGGCCAAATGGGCTTTTGAGAGAAGAAATTTTTCTTTTGTGGTTCTTTAGCCACAAGACTTTAACCCAAGGTTCTTGAGTGTCTTGTAAGGATATCTCAATAGAAAGATTGCGGAAATCTGACGTTTTTCGTATTAGTCATGGCGGAAACTTAAGTTCTTGACTTTGAAGTTGGAACTTGAAGATGGGTTCTTCATAGGCCTCTAAGAGTGCTTGGGCGGATTGGAACATAAGGAAAGGAGCTAAGAATTGCTAAGTAGCGACTTTGAATCTTGGAAATTTTAAGGGCTTATAAAGGTATAATTTTGTCGTTTTAGTAGTTAAGACTTACTTATTGTTGTAGCTATGGATATTAGCAAGCATGAGTTATATATTATGAGGTTTGATAAGTGTTGTGGCTATTGGAACCTAATCAGAAAACTAGCATGTTACAGATTTCAATTCAAGTCGATTATTAGTAAAGTAAATGCATGTTGTAAAAAGAAGGAAATTGTAGTTGTTGAAGTTGTTTATGACTATATAACATGTTAGACCTTAGAACTTGGAATTGGAAAAGGATTGGAAAGGACTTAGTGTTATTATTTATGTTGGTAGGAATGGCTAGATTATGGAGCTATTTCATTATGAATTGTGGGCGGAATTTTACGTATTGTAAGGCGTGTATGTTATACCGTATTTCAGTATATGCGTGAGGCGTGCGTATAAAAGTTTAAAGCCTTGAGTAGGCAAAGTGGCTTGGCGAATTAAATTTGTTCTGACACGATTAGAGTCATTTTTAGTGAAAGCGTTTCCACTGACTTTCGTGGGGAATTTCCGGCTATGTCATTTAGTATTTTTGCGGATTTTTAGAGGCGAAACATTTTGGACCAGCGGAGGCGACATGGCACCCTCGATTGGTGGCTTGAAATCGTCGATTGGACGAAATGGGCTATGTAAGGCACGTTTTTGTGCCTTGGCTAAATCGAGGTTGGTAGGATATTTGTGTGTAGTAAATCCTAGCCTACACTTGCCTAACACTTAGTTTAATCTTGGCCTTTGGTTGGCCGTCCCTTGACCTATAAATACCTCTCCTTTGATGAATTCTTAATCCTTTCCACAAATCTCTAAGTGTTAAAATCCTCCCTCTCTTGTTGTTGTTCTCGTCCCTCCCCCAGCGAGAGCCCTCCCACTGTGTGGCCTTGTGGCGAGACTTCACCCACTCCTAGTGGTGTTGTTCTCGTATAATATACCCACTCTTGGTAGAAATACTCTCAAAAGTATTGTTATAATGCCCAATTACCTTAGCCGTATACCTTGTTGTATTCTAAGGTTATACTATCTGAAAAGCCAGAAAATACTATTATACTTAGTCGATCCTGGCCAAAACCACAGGAAAATCTTCACCGTAGTTGAAGTCATAAGTAGAAGTTGGTTAGAACTTCTAAGGGTTGTTTGGAGGCGGGTCGGGGCCTTGGAGCGAGGAGCTAAACCTTGCTCGGGATCGACATTTAAACTAGGATAATTATGGGCTTATCGAGGTAATTATCTTGTCCTCTATTGTAATTGAAAATTACATATTGTTAGAATATATAGTTGAAGTATACTATATATAGAAGTGAGCGTAGTTATCGGCAATGTCTTTTGACTTAAGCTGAATAATACTTCTGGCAATGTCTTGCGACTTAAGCTGAATTTAAAGAAGAATCTTGTTGTAATTACATGGGCTGTATTACGGTGAACTTGTGTAGTAGTGCAGTGGAGTAGAATTGTGCAGTTAGGGTTAGGCGTATAACCCCCTCTGGTTGGCTTGGTAGCCGGCCTCGGTAGAGGAGGAGATTCTGTTGTTGCGGGGAGAGTCTTTGCGAATTTTTGGTAGAATGTTCTCGATGAGATCTAAATGTTAATAAGCGCCTTGTGGCCTTATAGGTTGAAGTACTACGTGTGGCGCGATCTACGGCTTAGGAGTAGCGACGGTTGAAAGTACTTGGGCGTTTTGCTATTAGTCGATACTCGTCGCGAGGTATGTGAACCTCTTCCTATCTCTTACAGCATGATATGTGTGAACTATGTAGTGCGGTAGGCGTCATGTGCTAAGCGTATTTGATTGATTTAAAACATAAAGTGTTATAACGGCTTTATGGGAAGTTGGTTATATGACTTTATGTTGGTAAGAAAATACTTGTGGTCTTTAAAGGTAAGCGATTTGAACTATAAGCGCTTGTTATGTGTTAATAAAGAACTTGAAGTATTTCAAAGATTTTGAATCATTTTGAAAGAAGAAGTAATACTTGGTTTTGAAAAACTTAAGAGTTATACTAGCTTTATGAGAAGTTAGGTATAACGGCTTAAGAATGTTTCTTGATTTGGAAATCGAATGTGTATCGACAAACCAACTGCGGCGTTAATAAAAGGAAATGTTTTGACTAATTAAGTATTATTAAAACCGGTAGAAACTTCCATCTGCATAGAAGCTAAGATGAGACAAAATGATATTTCTAGATCACAATTCTTTGTAATAAGATTGTTATAAACAAGAATATCCTACTCGCATATAAGACTTATGTTTCTCAGTTGTTTAAAGAGAATTATATTCTTAAATGAATAAGACTATGAACTCTGAAACCTTTCTAAAATAAGAAAGCGTGAGCATTTGAAATTAGGCAAACTTGGGCGTTTGGAAAATAATGTTGTTACTTGATTTTACAAAGGTAAGTGTTTTAGTTTATTTAAAAAGCGATCCACTCTATTTTATACTACGGGTATTGTGTGACTTATGTGAAAGCAACGGATCTTTTAAAAGATTTAATGTATGAAGTACTTTGGGGTAGATACGAACTTGTTAGCTTAAAGTACCTTGTGTGAATAACTTGATTGTGTTGGTTTGAGATAGCCTTGTAAATACTTTCTTGTTGATGTGATAAGTGAAAATGTTAGGATGCTCGTGTGTTAGTATTTTGTGTGATCGTGATGTAAGGGGTCATTCTTGTTGTGCTTACGTTGTTAAGCGTTAAGCGTTGTACTATTATTGTATCACATACCCCTGACTTATTATACGAGGGCTTGCCACCCGATGCGGGTCTTTCACGGCTATGCGGTCCTCGTGACTATGCGGTCGCGGTAGCTCGGGATTGATCATTCGGGTGTTTAGCACGATGCGGGGATTCCTATGCGATCTGTTGAGACTATGCGGTCTTTTGAGACTATGCGGGTTGCGGGAGCCTAGGCGGATACGAGGGTTAGGCGCCCGATGCGGGGTATACCTCGGCGATGCAGGACCGTGATTCGAGAATACCTCATGCGGGTCGTGTGTGACCTATCGCGGGCTGCGAGAGTTCGAGGATAGGCAGCGCGTTGATATTGCGGGCGAGTGGCGGCCGATCATGTGGTGCGATGCAGAAAGACCTCGGGATCTGATTTGTGGTATTTTTAGTGCGTGGGTCTTAGTAGTCGGCTATGCCTTCGTACTTGCCGTGCGGTTTTATTGTGATAACTTTGAGGCGTGAGTCACGACTTGACATATTTGCTTATTTGTTGTGAGCGTAGTTTGCTTATCATACATGTCTCTGCTTTATAGACTATTATGATTTCATTTCTGATATTTTTAGTTTCACATACTCGGTTTTGTTGTCTTGACCTCGCCCGAGGCTGCGTTCATCTGCGAGTTGAGGTACACGATCGTTGATCCTAGCTCTCGAGTCACGATTTGGCGTTTGGGAAGCTCCGTTTCTCGGAGGCTTATCGGTGGTATAGTCCACTGTCGTAGTAAGTGTTTACATTCGGGGTTTGGCGGGGCCTGTCCACGCCATTGTTGTCATATCATTCTTAGAAGTGCATGAAATCTTGTTGTGGGCGGGGTTTGTAAAAGGATTAAAGCTATTCATGTTGAAAAAGTTGTTATTTACATATATCTTAGAAAGACAAGTTTTCTCAGTTATTGTTTCATATTTCATAATATGTCTTGTATCGTTTATGTTCGTGATTACTCGATGTTGTATCACTAGGGTGCGGGGTAAGGCACGATCCACGGGCGGAATCGGGTCGTGACAAAGTGGTATCGAGCGATTAATCCTCGGAAAGTGTCTGACCGTATCGATGAAGTCTTGATTATCGGTGTGTTGTGCACCACGCCCGATGTCGAGGAGGCTATAGGGTATTTAGGATTGGTTTCTATTCTTCTCACTCTGAGATCGTGCCTTAGAGCTGTGTTGTAAGTTGGACCTCAGCGTATTTCTTTCCACCGTTATGCCTCGCGTAGAGCAGCCGGGCGGGAGGCAAAGCGGCCGAGGAGGCTGCGGTAGAGTTCGGAAGGGTGGCGAGGCACGAGCCCAATCATTACCTAGGGTAGTGCTTCGTTCGAGGAGTTACTGCGGCGTCACTAGCCAATGAGTTTAATCTGGCGGCGGCGGTGCCTCTGCGGCCATGATATATGAACGCCCGGTTCCACGGCCGAAACGATGAATTTAGATTGCAAGAAAGGCGACCACATTACTAGCATGGATTTGGCTGCGGAGTATACCGATGTACGCGGGTCTTGATGACTATCTAAGAGAGGTTGTGCAGAAGTAATTCTTGATTGAAGCGAGCATGGCACGTATGCGGGCTTATGCGCGGCGGCGAAAGCGTAGAGATCGGCGGGTTAACGAAGGGCGAGAAGAGGGCGAGCGTGAGTCGCTGGTAACTTTCTGGCGAGTCACCTCGCGTGGATTAGATTATGCCGTCCGCGGTGCAAAGAGGTCCTCGCGGGGTTGATGCGTTCGGGGTATCGAGGAGTTGGTCGAACTCGGGCTTAGGTTGCGGTGTGTGAGCGTCGTCCGGGAATATCGTCTTTAGTTGGTACTTGTTGTACTGCGGCCGTCGAGGGCCATGTCGAATGGGGACCTAGTAGGAGGACTTTGCCTTGATCTGCGGTGGGTAGTTCGTCACCTTCCTTAGCTATCGCCTACAGGCGAGTTTGATTAGAACGACTAAGGGAGTGAAGCGATGAATATAGATATATCTTTAACCCTCAGAGATCGGTATGTGTGATAAGGTGAGTATACCTTAAGTGCTATGTTACGATAGTAGTGTGTTAGTCGTGATTAGATCATGGTTGTTTAGCAGAGTAAGATTTTGGGGATAGAGAAGGTGTGAGCCTTAGAGCTTTTTACGTAAAGACCTTAGAGGTGAGGCCGTCTCGAGAAAGGTGTAGTGTTATGTTTGACCACTTATCGGAGTGCATAGTGCGTGAGTTATGTTGGGATAGGTCACTGGTAGTGTGGAATGAAAGGGGTAGTTGAGCTAAGAAGGCCGCTAGGTTTTGAAGCGTGATTAGTGAGATTGTTAGGATCGGGAGCTAGTATTGTGCGCGTTGCGGGTCGGGTTGAGGCCACGTTGCGGGTCAACCAGCGGTAGGTTTGGTGGTGGGGTCGGGTTGTGGTGGTCGCCTTGTGTTAGGGTTGTGAGGTGTTAGGCCCGAGTTTAGTTAACCAGTCTGCGAGTTCGTGGATGCGTTCGACCGATGGTCGGGCGATGGGAGCAGCCAGTCGTGTTCTTGATCGGGGCCGTTTACTCGGTTGTGTTGAGTTATCGAAAGGTTGAAAGGCTGCGGGGTGCCTACCTTCGCCTTATGTCGAACAGTGAAGCGAGTTGTGGCTATTTTCGTTTTGTAAAAGTTTTACGAGCAGGATAGGAACTTCGGTGAGTCTCGAGAATCACATTCGCCCTCGGGCGGTGTTTGAATTTCGAGGATAGTTGCGAGAATTGTTGTCTCTGTTGAAGAGTGTTTAAGCTACCATTTGGTGTTCGGATATCGCCTTATGAAGCCTTGTAAGGCGGAAGTGTAAGTTGTCGGTCGATTGGTTCGATGTTGGCAAGGTTGAGCGATTGGTTGAGCTTGTTCCGGTAATTTGTGGATAGTGAAGCTTGTCTAGAAGAAGTTACGGCAACTCGAGAAATCGTGCGGATAATCGGCGGCAGCTTAGAGTTCGAGTTGGCGGTCGGTCTTCTTGAAGGTACCACCCGGTTTGGAGTGCGGCGAGTTTTGGAAAGCGAGAGGAACTTAGCGAGTTACTTTGGGCCTTTGTGAGTTCATGTGAAGGATAGGCGGGTTGCCTATATGTTAGCATTCTTGCGTCCGGCGTAGGAAGCGTCGCGTCGATCTTCGTATTGTGATGTTGGGAAGTATCGAAGATCCGTCAGTGTTCCCGATTAATGATGACCACGTTAGAGATAGTAATCCGAGTTTTGAATCTGGCCGTATAAGAATGTGGTATGAGTTCGAGTGTCGACATCCTCGGGATCATGGCGGCCGGTACCATTTGTTGGATCGTCGGAGCAAGGCTCGCGACAAAGTGACAAAGTGGTATCTCTGACGAGTAAAGAGAAGCGGCATGTATGGCGAGCATAGATGTGATCATTTCTTTTGTAAAGAGAAGGTGCGAAGGAAGTATATTTTAGACCCGGTGAGAAGTGTTTTGTGGTGATGATTAGAGGTGTTTTCCTCGTGGACTTAGATAGAAGTATGTGCGCGGGTGTTTACGTGGCGGTGTGGCGGGATTGTTTTAAGTAAGTATAGCGGTGAAGACTATCTTGGCGCGCGTTTGTCTTGAGATTTAGAAGGAACATTCGGGATGAATGTTTCTAAGGAGGAGAATGTTATACCGTATTTCGGTATATGCGTGAGGCGTGCGTATAAAAGTTTAAAGCCTTGAGTAGGCAAAGTGGCTTGGCGAATTAAATTTGTTCACAACACGATTAGAGTCATTTTTAGTGAAAGCGTTTCCACTGACTTTCGTAGGGAATTTCGGCTATGTCATTTAGTATTTTTGCGGATTTTTCAGAGGCGAAACATTTTGGACCAGCGGGAGGCGACAGCACCCTCCGATTGGTGGCAAATCGTCGATTGGGATGAAATGGGCTATGTAAGGCACGTTTTTGTGCCTTGGCTAAAAGTCGAGGTTGGTAGGATATTTGTGTGTAGTAAATCCTAGCCCTACACTTGCCTAACACTTAGTTTAATCTTGGCCTTTGGTTGTCCGTCCCTTGACCTATAAATACCTCTCCCTTTGATGAATTCTTAAATCCTTTCCACAAATCTCTAAGTGTTAAAATCCTCCCCTCTCTTGTTGTTGTTCTCGTCCCTCCCCCCGTGGGCGAGAGCCCTCCCCATGTGTGGCCTTGTGGCGAGACTTCACCCCTCCTAGTGGTGTTGTTCTCATTATAATATACCCACTCTTGGTAGAAATACTCTCAAAGTATTGTTATAATGCCCAATTACCTTAGCAGTATACCTTGTTGTATTCTAAGGTTATACCTATCTGAAAAGCCAGAAAATACTATTATACTTCCGTCGATCCTGGCAAAACCACTAAGGAAAATCTTCACCGTAGTTGAAGTCATAAGTAGAAGTTGGTTAGAACTTCTAAGGGTTGTTTGGAGGCGGAGTCGGGCCTTGGGCGAGAGCTAAACCTTGCTCGGGATCGACATTTAAACTAGGATAATTATGGGCTTATCGAGGTAATTATCTTGTCCCTCTATTGTAATTGAAAATTACATATTGTTAGAATATATAGTTGAAGTATACTATATATAGAACTGAGCGTAGTTATCGATGTCTTTTGACTTAAGCTGAATAATACTTACAGCGATGTCTTGCGACTTAAGCTGAATTTAAAGAAGAATCTTGACTGTAATTACATAGGGCTATATTACGGTAGACTTGTGTAGTAGTAATGCTGGAGTAGAATTGTGCAGTTAGGGTTAGGCGTATAACCCACTGGTTGGCTTGGTGGCGGCCTCGGTAGAGAGAGGAGATTTCTGTTGTTGCGGGAGGTCTTTGCGAATTTTTGGTAGAATGTTCTCGATGAGATCTAAATGTTAATAAAGCGCCTTGTGGCCTTATAGGTTGAAGTACTACGTGTGGCGCGATCTACTTGGCTTAAGGAGTAGCGGCGGTTGAAAGTACTTGGAGCGTTTTGCTATTAGTCGATACTCGTCGCGAGGTATGTGAACCTCTTCCTATCTCTTACAGCATGATATGTGTGAACTATGTAATGCGGTGAGCGTCGTGTGCTAAGCGTATTTGATTGATTTAAAACATAAAGTGTTATAACGACTTTATGGGAAGTTAGTTATAACGACTTTATGTTGGTAGAAAATACTTGTGGTCTTTAAAAGGTAAGCGATTTGAACTATAAGCGCCTTGTTATGTGTTAATAAAGAACTTGAAGTATTTCAAAAGATTTTGAATCATTTTGAAAGAAGAAGTAATACTTGGTTTTGAAAAACTTAAGAGTTATACTAGCTTTATGAGAAGTTAGGTATAACGGCTTAAGAATGTTTCTTGATTTGGAAATCGGAATGTGTATCGACAAACCAACTGCGGCGTTAATAAAGGAAATGTTTTGACTAATTAAGTATTATTAAAACCGATGAAACTTCCATCTGCATAGAAGCTAAGATGAGACAAAATGATATTTCTAGATCACATTTCTTTGTAATAAGATTGTTATAAACAAGAATATCTACTCGCATATAAGACTTATGTTTCTCAGTTGTTTAAAGAGAATTATATTCTTAAATGAATAAGACTATGAACTACGAAACCTTTCTAAAATAAGAAGCGTGAACATTTGAAATTAGGCAAACTTGGGCGTTTGGAAAATAATGTTGTTACTTGATTTTACAAAGGTAAGTGTTTTAGTTTATTTAAAAAAGGATCACTCTATTTTATACTACAGTATTGTGTGACTTATGTGAAAACAACGGATCTTTTAAAAGATTTAATGTATGAAGTACTTTAGGGGTAGATACGAACTTGTTAGCTAAAGTACCTTGTGTGAATAACTTGATTGTGTTGGTTTGAGATAGCCTTGTAAATACTTTCTTGTTGATGTGATAAGTGAAAATGTTAGGATGCTACGTGTGTTAGTATTTTGTGTGATCGTGATGTAAAGTCATTCTTGTTGTGCTTACGTTGTTAAGCGTTAAGCCGTTTGTACTATTATTGTATCACATACCCTTTGACTTATTATCACAGGGCTTGCCACCCTTGATGCGGTCTTTCGGCTATCACGGTCCTCGTGACTATGCGAGTCACGGTAGCTCGGGATTGATCATTCGGGTGTTTAGCTTTGATGCGGGATTCCTATGCGATGCTGTTGAGACTATGCGGTCTTTTGAGACTATGCGGGTTGCGGGAGCCTAGGCGGATACGAGGTTAGCTGCGCCGATGCGGGGTATACCTCGGTGATGCAGGACCATGATTCGAGAATACCTCATGCGGGTCGTGTGTGACCTATGCGGGCTGCGAGAGTTCGAGGATAGGCGCGCATTGATATTGCGGGCGAGTGGCGGCCGATCATGTGGTGCGGTGCAGAAAGACCTCGGGATCTGATTTGTGGTATTTTTGATGCGTGGGTCTTAGTAGTCGGCTATGCCTTCGTACTTGCCGTCACGGTTTTATTGTGATAACTTTGAGGCGTGAGTCACGACTTGACATATTTGCTTATTTGTTGTGAGCGTAGTTTGCTTATCATACATGTCTCTGCTTTATAGACTATTATGATTTCATTTCTGATATTTTTAGTTTCACATACTAAATTTTTGTTATCTTGACCTCGCCCGAAGTGCGTTAAATCTGCGAGTTGAGAGTACACGCGATCGTTGATCCTAGCTCGAGTCGCGATTTGACGTTTGGGAAGCTCCGTTTCTCGGAGGCTTATCGGTGGTATAGTCCACTGTCGTAGTAAGTGTTTACATTCGGGGGTTTGGCGGGGAACTGTCCGCCATTGTTATCATATCATTCTTAAGTGCAGTAATCTTGTTGTGGGCGGGGTTTGTAAAAAGATTAAGCTGTTCGTGTTGAAAAAGTTGTTATTTACATATATCTTAGAAAGACAAGTTTTCTCAGTTATTGTTTCATATTTCATAATATGTCTTGTATCATTTATGTTCGTGATTACTCGATGTTGTATCACTAGGGTGCCGGGGTAAGGCACGATCCACGGGCCGGAATCGAATTCGTGTGATGTAATCCACTTTGTTTGGTTGTTGTTTTGAGCCTTAAATGTAGGCGTGTTGGTTATTGTATTTGGCCTTGAAAAGGTGGCAAAGTGAGTAGAAACAAAGGAAGTCTTTGCCCGATTTTCCGTAGAATTAGAGGCAGTATACTTAGTATTATTATCGTTAGAGACTAGAAGTTGATAGTCTTGTTGTGACCATTATAGGTTGACAACTTCTACGTCACGGCGTGTTCGGCAGCTTGTGGATTTAGCCGAAAGGTATGTGAACTATCTCTCTTCGGCGCATGATTCCTTAAGATCGAAAGTCGTCCTACTCGCCAAATGATCCATTCCTTGGTTGTATTTGGATTGCCTAAAATAGTATTTGTTCTATGTACTTCCTTGAGTGTACTTTGATGTTTAAATTGTAAGTTGTATAATCCATTTCCTTAGTGAAGTTTGGATTTTTAAAAGTGAAAGTATTTTACTTAAAGTACATAGAGTCTTGAAAAGGAAGTGGTTTCCAAATCTTTTGGCTAGTGCCTTAGTTCCAAAACCTAAAGGTCATTATAATGACTTTAGGGAAGTCAAAAGAGCGATTTACTTAATTGTTTTAAAAGAGGAGAAATGACATGATTTAAGAGAAGTAACTTGTTTTAAAGGTGTAAGTTACTTGAGGTTTAAAAGTAGAAGAAACTTGTTTTCTAAATATTAAGCGACTTGAAGTATTTTGAAAGTTAAGAACTTGATTTGTAAGTATGTGATACTTGGTTTTAAAAGTATAAGTCTCTTGGTTATAAAAAGAATGAAATTGTCTAAAACCATAAAGGATTATAACGGCTTTATGGGAAGTTGGTTATAACGGCTTTATGGAAGGTTAAGAAAGTTGTCTATTTTGATTATTGGGCATAAGTTGCCTAGATTATGAAAATTTGAAGTTACTTGATTTCAAGCTTTGAAATGAGTTTTCTAAAAGTGTAGTAACTTACTTTGAAAAATAGACACACCTTGATACTACGGGTGTTAGTATCTTGGGATTTTTCATAAAAAGGAGTATTTTGAAAAGAATGTACGTACGTAGTACTTTGGCTTGTTAAATGAGAATTATTCTATTTGTGCCTTGATAAGTACTTTGGCTTGTTATATGAGAATTATTCTATTTGTGCCTTGATAAGTACTTTGGCTTGTTAAATGAGAATTATTCTATTTGTGCCTTGATAAGTACTTTGGCTTGTTAAATAAGAATTATTCTATTTGTGCCTTGATATGTACTTTGGCTTGTTAATAGAGAATTATTCCATGTGTGCCTTGATAAGTACTTTGGCTTGATTAATTGAGAATTGCCTATGTGTGTTGGTGATAGCCTTTGAGTGCAAGTATTATGTTTTATTGCGTTTCCGCGACTCTCGGTTGGAGGGCCGGCTGTCTTGTTGTAAGTTACTTGGATGTACCGACAGTGATGTGGGATTCCACGGGTATGCTTCCGTTATTTGTAGTATTTGGGTTAAATTCCCGAATTTTTATAAAAGACCTGGTAGTGCTTATGTGTTGTTTGATGGCCGGTCGAGATAGGGTAAGAGTATAAGTGAGGGGTAAACCCCCAAGACGCTATACCACCTTCTCCAGGGTAAGAGTATAAATGAGGGGTAAACCCCCAAGACATTATACCCCCTGCTTGTTTTGTTTGATGGTCGCCAGAGATAGGGTAAGAGTATAAATGAGGGATAAACCCCCAAGACATTATACCCCCTGCTTTACCACCTGCTCGTCTTCCTACTTGACCCGTACAGTTTTTAGGACACATGTGGGACTTGGTATTCATGTATGCCTATTGGCGTTATATTATATCATGGACTGCCGGCAGTGAGGAAGGATTCCACGGGCATGATTGATATTTTGGGCGTGAGACCCATGGTTATAATTTAGAAATGACTTGAGGGCATGCGTCACGACTTATTATGGCTTATGTGTTGTGTCTTGTAGGTTGGCTATCATCATGTCTCTGTTTTGCTTAAATTATGATTTCATTATAATCTTGGCCATTTCACATGCTTGGTACATTAACCCGTCTTGACCTCCTTGGAAAGTGCGTTCATCTTCTTGCGAGTTTAGGTCTGTTGTTTGGTGATCGGCGGTGTAGGACCTGCTCGAGTTTTGGATAGCTCCTTACATTGGAGTTTATCTTTCGGTATAAGTTCTTTCGATGCAGGCTTTTATGCGATTATAGATGCAATGAGGCCTTGTCCGTCATAGTTCGATATAACTCTTAAGTGCGTATTCATATGTAGGATTGGACTCGTATGCGGTGTAGTGTCTTTTGTTATGTATATTATATGGTAGCACTTGTCGGCTTTGCCCTTACCGCGTCACGATTGGTTTAAAGAAAAAAAAAAAGAGGTGTTATTTAATTTCCATGATTTACTTAGTTGTTAAGGTAGAAGGGTGCCCGGGTAGGGCACGATCCACGAGCCGGGGTTGGGGCATGACAATTATACCTAGGCTGGCGGTGAGGAAGAGTTCCACGGGCATGAGGATGACTTGAGGCGTGAGTCACGACTTGACATGGCTAACTTTTATGTTGTGAGCGTAGTTTGTTATCATACATGTCTCTGTTTTATTTTAGTATTGTTATGATTTCGTTCTGATATTTCTAGTTTCACATACTTGGTGTTGTCTTGACCTCGCCCGGGCTGCGTTCATGCAGCGGTAGAGTACGTCGGTTGATCCTCACTCTTAGGATCGCGATTCGTATTAGGAAAGCTCCGTTTTCTCCGGAGGCTTATCTTTTGGTATGTTTTCCCCGAGTTTGTAAGTTCTTGTACATTCATGGGTATGGCGGGGCCCTGTCCCGTCATAGTTGTTGTAAAAATCTTAGAGGTTTGTAGTACTGTTGTGGGCAGAATTTTAAAAGGGATGTAAATGTTCAGGTTCAAGTTTTATGTATATATACATGCCGAAAGGCAATCTTCTCTCGATAAACTGTTCTCATTCTATAATTGTTTCATGTCTTGTTTTTATATTCCGCTGATTTCTCTGATATATGTCTACTTGGGTGCCCGGGTAAGGCACCAGTCACGGGGCCGGGATCGGGTCATGACATTTGGAAGCTCAAATCCGAAAATGACATGTTTAACCATTTGAAATTGAAATACAATTTTGGTCGATAACTAGAATTGTCGCATGTTAGCTACTTGAAGATTATAGTTGTTATAATCAATTGCGGCCTTATAACATGTTATGCTAACAACTTGGATTGAAATGGAAATTGGATAAGAATTGGTGTTATGGTACTCAATGTGGCCGAATTGGACTAGTAGTTTGTATTAGTTTGATATCTTTTGTGGGGCAGAATTTTACACGTCTTGTAGGCGTGTAATCCCCTATTGTTAACTACTTTGTTGAGCCTTAAATGTGGCGTGTTTGGTTATTGAATTCGGCCTTGAAAAAGGTGGCAAAGTATGTAGAAACAAAGGAAGTGCTGTCCGATTTTCCGTAGAATTTAGTGACTTTGCACTTGGAATATTCTACGTTTGAAGTAAGAAGTTAATAGACGTACTATGGTCATTATAGGTTGACATACTACGTACGGTGAATTGGACTTAGCAAGTGGATTAAACCAAAGAGGTATGTGGAACTTTCTTATCTCTTGAGCATGAATAGGTTGTAAATGTATATCGGTGAAGCGTCTGAGATTTTGACAATCTAGGTCCATTTGATATCCTTGGCTTATTTTTTAAGAATGTCCAAGTTGATTGAGTTAGGGAATTAACTCACTTGTTTAAATATTAAGGATATCTTGGTTTTCAAAAGTTAAGAGACTTTAATTATGTTGAAAGTATTTTTGATACTTGTTTTGTTGGAACGTTTAAGTCTCTTGGTTATAAAGAAGTATGTAAGTTGCTAATGTATAAAGCTAGTATAACGACTTTATGGGAAGTTGGTTATAATAGCTTTATGGAAAGTTTAAAGAGTGGTTTACTCTAAGTAATTTAAGTATGTTAAATGACTTGAAATAACGAAAGGCAATTTGATTTAAAGGCATCAATTGCTTAAGGTTTTAAAAGAAAGAAGTGACTTGATTTAGAAGCCCGAAAATGTATTTTCTAAAAAGGTATTGTGACTTGTCTAAAAATGTAGTTATGACTTGATACTACGGTTATTAGTATCTTGGAAGTTTTATATGAAAATGAGTCATTTTAAAATAATAGAAGTACGTAGTACTTTGGGGTTAAATTCCCGGATTTATAATGACATGTTAGTGCCTTAAGTAAACTAAAATGAGAGTGTATATGAATAAGGCTAATAAGAAGTTAGGGGGATTTCTTAACTTGCTTATTTATCGTATGATAAGCCGGTAGCGCTTATGTTATGTATGATAAGCCGGTAGGGCTTATGTTATGTATGATGGCCAGTTGAGATAGGGTAAGAGTATATCTGAGGGGTAAATCCCCAAGATAGTTATACCACCTTCTCCAGGGTAAGAGTATATCTGAGGGTAAATCCCAGATAGTTATACCACTGCAGGGGTAAGAGTATAATTGAGGGTAAATCCCAAGATAGTTATACCACTGTTTAGTGGATTTGCTACCCACGATGCGAGGAATACCTCATGCGAGTCCTTATGGTCTTATGCGGGTGAAATATTCCCGTGCGGTAGTCTGACTATCGTGGAATACCTCATGCGAGTCCACGACTATCACGGGTGAAATAGTCCCAGGGGTAGGATTGCTTAAGGATATTGCGGGCGGGTGGTCCTGCTTTGATCGCGAGCTTCCTATTTTTATGTTGTAAGTATACTTTTGATTACTCTCATTGTTAGTAAGGCATTGTGTACTATTAATTGAGTTATCATTCTTGTCTCCAGTTTTATTATAGACTTATGATTTCATTCTGATGCCTTGATTTCACATATTTGGTACATGTTATGCTGACCTCATGAGTGCGTTAAATCTGCGGTAAGTGCAGATTCTTGATCCTCGCTCTTAGGATCCTTTGTTGTTGAAGCTCGCTTTATTAGGAGGCTTATCCACAGTATTGTCGGTTGTTGTACATTCGGGGTATGGCGGGGCCTGTCACTTGAGTTGTATTCTTAAGTGCAGTAGTCACATTGTGGATTGGGTTGTAAAGAAAAAAAAAAAATGTCTTGTTTTATTTGTATAGTTTACGGAAGGTGGCCTTATCGGCTAGTACATTTGTTATTTTATGTTTAAGAATTTTATCGATTCGTATGTTCATTGCTATTCTCGATGTATCTGAAAGGGTGCCCGGGTAGGGCACGATCGCGAGCTTGGGGTGGTCGTGACAAAAGTGGTATCGAGCGATTAGTCCTCGGAAAGTGTCTGAGGCCGTGTCTAGTAGAGTCTTGATTATCGGTGTGTTGTGCACCACATCTATAATCAGGAGGCTGCAGGACATTTAGGATTGGCTTCCATTCTTCTCACTCTGAGATCGTGCGATAGAGCTGTATGGTTAGGGTCGTCTCTCCCTAACGAGTTATGATTGTTTGCAGCTACGAGAAAGGTAGCAGTGACCCTGGAAAGATTATGTGGATTGCGTATCCAGGTTGGTAAGGTTTGTAGTATAGTTGGTATTGGGACATCTGACTATCTGATTTATGTATGGGGGTCACATATGTGTTGCCTAGGATGATTTTAGATTTCCAGGATTAGGTAAGGACTAAATAAATACCGGGAAGGTATGAACAGTTAAGGAACTCTCATCAAGGTTTTACGTGCTAATTCGAGATATTTAGGTGATGATGAGTTGTGTGAGAATGAAATGGACCCTTAAGAGGTTAATTAAGGGACTTAATGGAAGACTATGTTAATAGATTGAGCTACGTAGTGGGATTTGAGAATGAGTGCGGGTGAGATCCGTATGGAGTAAGTATGGTTGTTGTGGACAAGACAACCCGATTATAGTATATGAGAAGTTAGTGTACCGTTTATGGGGTGGGATCGATTGATAGTAGTCATTTCGTGGCGAGTCCTGAGGTACAAGCAGAGTCTAGTTAATCGTTTCTGAGGTTCGTGGGCGTGTTCCACGAACCAGTGTGAGCCGGAAATGGCCTTATGTTGTTTAAAATAGTAACTCCAGATTGGAGGCGAATCTGTATGAAGGATATGCGTATGCTAGTATAAGTTTAGAAATGCGGAAGAAATGCGACCGGTGAAAAGAGGGCAACCAAGTGTAAAGATATGAATCCACGAATCGAGGACCTTTCATGGCGACTACACCCGTGAGTGTTGGGTGGTAGCTGAGCAGGTAGATAATAATTACCGGTAATGATACAGTCGTTGGACCCTAGCAGACCTAGCAGAGCTGTTATGACAGACGTTGAGATTATTATGAGTACGAACTAGTGTTATACCCCGTATTTCCAGAGTATGTACGTAAGGACGTACGTACGAAAGTTTGAGCCTTAAGTTAGGCATAGGACCGAAAATTTTGTACCTGACCCGAAAGAATCGTTTTCAGCGAAGCGTTTTCCAAAGCTTGCGTGGGAAAATTACGGCTATGTCATTTATTATTTTTGCGGATTTTTCAGAGATGAAATATTTTGGACCAGCGAGAGGCGACACTTGTCACCTCAGTGGGCGTTCTAGTGGGCGAAATGGTGCGTTTTCTCCCTTGTTTGTGGCCTAAAACTTGGGTCAATGTTTGTGAGGATTTGTGGAGTAGGGTTAGGGTGCACTTGGGCAAATCTTGGCCTCCACTTGCCCAGCAGCTTGATCTTGGCCGTTGGTTTCCTATAAATACCACACTTGTTGAAGACTTCTTCGTCCACAAATGTTTCTAATTCTTGAAATCCCTCTCCCTCCTCTCTATGGTTTCGTCAAGCCTCACCCCCTCCCCTTTGAGAAGGCCCCGGCGAGAGATATTCCCACTCACTGGTGGTGTTGGCGAGAGTACACCACTAGTTGTTCTCGTAAAATACCCCCACTCTTGGTAGAAAATATTCTCAAGTATCGTTGCTATACCAAAATACCTTAGCCTTATACCTTGTAGTATTCCAAAGTTACCTCTATCACGTAGAGCAGGAAATACTACCTTATGTCCTTTTGTCTCAAAGCGAAACCACAGGAAAATCTTCATAGTCGGTTGAAGTGTTAAGTAGAAGTTGCGTAGAACTTCTAAGGGTTGTTTGAGCGGGTTGGGCGCCCAGTAGGAGCTAAACGTTGCTCAGGATCGACATATAATCTTGGATAAGTTTGGGCTTATCGAGGTAAATATCGTGTCTCCCTCTTGTAATTGCGTTTACATACTATGGAAGTATAAGAATTAAGTATATGTTATATACAGGAAGGTATATAAGAAGGGAATTGAGTACTTACATGGAATTTGTATTCTGATGAACTTGTGAAGTTTGTTGGTAGGGAAGTCTTGCTTGATTTTTAGTAGAATCTTGTATCTAGATTTATTCTCTGAGTAGTCTAGACATTGATAGACTTGTATAACCTTTATATGTTGAAATCTTTGCGAGTAGCATATTCTACTCGAAGGGTGGAAAAGGCTAGCCGGACTACAGTACTTTGGATCTATTTGCTAATAGTCTATAATCGTCGCGAGGTATGTGATTCTTCCTATCCTCTTGAGCATGATATTTTAAAAGAATATATATATAGTGCGGTGAGCGTCGTGTGTTAGCGAGCGTAGTTTCACGGCAATGTCTTTTGACTTAAGCTGAATAATAAGAATCGAAGTATTTCAAAGAATTAGAAACCTTTTTGAAAGAAGAGTAATACTTAGTTTTAAAAGCTTAAGAGTTATGCTAGCTTTATGGGAAGTTAGGTATAATGACTTAAGAGATAAAGCAATGGTTTATTGATTTTAGAAGTTAAGAGACTTGATCTTAAAAGATAAGAGACTTGACTTAATTGAATTAATCTGAATTTCGTTAAAAGTGTGAATCCTCATTCGTGAGTAATGAGTACTTGGTTTTTAAAAGGAATAATGTTTTTACTGATTTCGGAAATCAGAATAAGTATCGAACAGACCACATCAGCGCTAATAAAGGGAAATATATTGACTAATAAAGTATTATTAAAACCAGTAGAAACCTCCATCTGCATAGAAGCTAAGATGAGACAAAATGATATTACATTTCCTAGATCATGGCTGCTTTAATAAGATTGTTATGAACAAGAATAACCTACTCACATATAAGGCATATGTTTCTCAAATTGTTTTAAAGGAGAATTATATCATTAAGTGATTAACTATGAACTACGAAACTTTTCGAAAATGAGAAACTTGAGCACTTGAAATTAGGCAAAACTTGAACGTTTGGAAAATAATGTTGTTACTTGATTTTACAAAGGGAAGTGTTTTGGTTTACTTTAAAAAGATAGTCACTCTATTTTTATACTACGAGTATTGTGTGACTTTTGTGAAAGAAACGGATCTTTTAAAGAGTTAATGTATGAAGTACTTTGGGGATAAAAACCCGAACTTGTTGACATATAGTAGAAAGTACCTTGTGTGAATAACTTGATTGTGTTGGTTTGTGATAGCCTTGTAATACTTCCTTGTTGATCTGATAATTAAACATGTTAGGATGCTACGTGTGTTAGTGTCTTGTGATGTTTGTGTAATGGGGTTTCCATTGTTGTTCTTATGTTGTTTAACGATAAGCTGTTATGTTAGTATTATATCACTCACCTCTTGACATGATACCGGGGGTTAAGCCGCCCTCCGATGTGGGGTATAGCTCAGGCGGTCTGGGACCATGATTCGAGACTACCTCATGCGGGTCGGGGACTATGCGGGCTACGAGTTCGAGTTAGTGTGCGGCCGCTTGTGGTCATGCGATGCATGTGGCCGTGCGGTGCGAGTCGGGGCGTTGCGAGTAGCTACCCTCGATGCGAGAATACCTCATGCGGGCCATTGGGTGGCCTATGCGGGTGCGGGAAGTTCGAGGACTGAAGCGCGCGTTAGATCTTTGCGGCGAGTGGCGGCGATCATGTGGCGGTCTAGGCAGATCTCATGTCTGATTTATGACCTTGTTGATGCGTAGGTGTTAGTAGTCGGCTATGCGCCGTACTTACCCGTGCGGTTTATTATGACCACGGTGGGACCTGGTGTTCATGTGTATTCCTTGATGCTTTTATATCATAGACTGCCGGCAGTGAGGAAGGTGTTCCACGGGCATGATTGATGTTGTGGGCGTGAGACCCATAGTCGTATTTGAGTAATGACTTTGAGGGTGTGAGTCCCTGACTTGACATGACTGCTTATTTATTGTGAACTGTAGTTTGGTTATCATACATGTCTCCTGCTTTATATAGGCTACTATGATTTCATTCTGATATTTTGATTTCACATACTTGGTACTGTTGTCTTGACCTCCTTGCGGGGCTGCGTTCATGCATGGTAAGTACACAGATGTTGATCCTCGCTCATAGGGTCGCGATTCGGCGTTTGGGAAGCTCCGTTTCTCGGAGGCTTATCTTTAGTATAGTCCACTGTTGTTGTAAGTGCTTACATTCGGGGTATGGCGGAATGTCCGTCGTTGTTGTCATATCATTCGTAAGTGCATGTAATCTTGTTGTGGCGAGTTGTAATGGGATGTAGCTGTTCGGATTTAAGCTTTTATATATATATATGCGAAAGGCAACTCTTGAGATAAACATGTGTCTCCTTTAAATTGTTTCATGTTGTGTTTTATATTCCGCTGATTACTCTGATGATATATCACTAGGGTGCCCGGGGTAAGGCACGATCCGGGCCGAGTTGGTCGTGACAAAAGTGGTATCGAGCGATTAATCCTCGGAAAGTGTCTCTGAGCCGTATCTAGTAAGTCTTGATTATCGGTATGTTGTGCGCCACGATAATCGAGAGGCTATAGGATATTTAGGATTAGTTTCCATTCTTCTCACTCTGAGATCGTGCCTTAGAAGTGTGTTAAAAGTTGGACCCTCTAACGTAATTCCTTCCCTTACGATTATGCCTCGCGTAAAGCGGCCGGGCCCGAAGGGCAAAGCGTAGGAGGCTGCGAGTAAACCTGAGAGGTTACTAGAGCACAGGCCCGATCATCACGAGGTGGTGCCGTTCGAGGAGTTCTGCGACCGCGGCCAGCGAGTTTTAGCATGGCGGCGATTCCTCTGCGGCCATGATAGTTGAACCTTGATTCCGACCCGATGGCGAAAATCTGATTGCAAAGGCGGCCGATACTAGCTAAGGATGTAGCTACCGAGTATATGATGTCGATTTATCACGGGTCTTGATGACTATCTAAGAGAGGTTGTGCGGAGTAGCTCTTGATCGAGCTTGAGCATGGCACGTATGCGGGCTTGTGCGTAGCGGAAAGCGTGGGATCAGCGGGTTAACCAAAATCAGCGAAGAGGCGGTCGGCGGGGTCGCTGGTAACTATCGGCGGACCTTCCGGCGAACTAGTTATGCGCCTCCGCCGATCTGAGTGGTCCTCCGCGAGAGTTGAGCGTTCGGGGTATCGAGAGTCGGTCGAGCTCGAGTGCTGGATCCGCGAATGCGTAGGTTCGATCGGCGGATTGATTTCTTCTCGGTACTCGCGGTGTGTGACGTCGCCTCGGGGATGTCGTCTCTTTGTTGGTTCTTGTTATGCTTGCGGCGGCGGAGCCATTTGCGAGTGTCGGGCTAAAGGTGGCGCGGATGTAGAGACTTCGACCCGGGATCGGTGGCTAGTTAATCACGCCCCTGGTATCGCCTACGAGGCGTGATTGATTAGAACGACAAAGGAGGCTGAGCGGTAGATACGTGTATATCCTTGAACCTACAGAGATTTGTATGTGTGATAAGATGAGTATCTCTTAAGTGTTGTGTTGAGATAGCATTATGTGAATTATGGTTAGAAATCATGGTTAGTTAAAGGGTAAGATTGGGGATAAGGAAAGTGTGAGCCTTAGAGTTTTATCGTAGAGACCTTGAAGCGAGGCCGTCTCGAGTAAAAATGTATTTTTATGTGTTTGACCACTTATCAGTGCATAGTGCCGTGAGATATATTTGTATAATAAGTCCACTGAGTAGTGTGGAATGAAAGAGAGTAGTTGAGCTAAGAAGACCACTAGGTTTTCGTGACTTGATTATTGGGATTATTCGGATCGGGAAGCAAGTGTTTAGCGCGATAAGCGGAGTCAGATTCTTGGACCGATCGTGGGTCAACCAGCGACTATTTGTGGTGGGGTCAGTTGGGGTGGTCGCCGGTGGTAAGTCACGAGGGTGTTAGGCCCAAGTTTAGTTAACCATCGTCTGAGTTCGTGGATGCGTTCGACCCGATGGTCGGGCGATGGTCGATCCTCTTGTCTTTTAGTCGGGGCATTTACTCGGCGAGGTTATGCGAGATGTTATTTACGGAAAGTTGTGAGGCTGCACGAGGTGCCTACTTTCACCTTATAATGACGATGGAGCCAGTTACGGCTATTTCTTTTGGAAGTTTTACGAGCGGGGTTAGGAACTTCGGTGAGTCTCGCGTATCGCATTCATCCTCGGGCGATGTTTGGTTTTGAGGGTAGTTGTGAGGATTGTTGCCTCTGTTGAGAGTGTTTTTAGCTACCATTTGATGTTCGGATATTGCCTTATGGCGCCTTGTAGGGCGGAAGTGTAAGTTGTCGGTCGATTGATTCGATGTAGGCAAGGTTGAATAGTTGGTTCATACTTGTTTGAGGATGTGGATAGGGTGAAGCTTATCGAGAAGAGGTTATTAGCGGCTCGAGTCAGCGAAGTCGTGCGGATAATCGGCGTCGACACGAAATCGGGTTGTGGTCGTTATTCTTGAAGGTACCACCGGAAAGGGTGTGGCGAGTTTGGGAAGCGAGGAAACTTAGCGAGTTACTTTGGGCCTTCGGATCTTGTGAAGAGTAGGCGGGTTGCCTATAGTTGGCATTGCCGTCAAGCGTAGGAGGCGGTATGTCCGGTCTTTCGTGTTGCTATGTTCGGAAAGTATCGGAGATCCGTCGAGTGATCGATTAATGATGACCAAGTTGGAGATAGTAACCGAGATTTTTGGAAAAGCGACGATGAAAAAGTGTGGTAAGTTATGAGAAAGAGTTCGAGTGTGCGAGAAGTGCGACAGTAAGAGAATAGAAGTGATCATTGCGTTTGTAAAGAAAAGGTGCGAAGGAGTACCTTTTAGACCTTGGGTGGGAGCTTTTGTAGTGATGGAGGTGATTCGCCGTAGACTTGAAGTTGAGTAATTGGCGTGTGTTATGTTATGGCAGTGCGGCATGATTGTTTCGTAAGTATAGTAGTGAAGACTATCTGAGGCACTTGTGTGTTTGAGGCTTAGAAGGAACATTCGGGATGAATGTTTCTAAGGAGGAGAATGTTATACCCGTATTTCGGAGTATGCGTGGGGCGTGCGTCACAGTTGAGCCTTAAGTTAGGCATAGGGCCAGAAAATTTTGTGCCTGACCCCGAAAGAATCGTTTTCAATGAAACATTTTCCAAAGCTTGCGTAGGAAAATTACGGCTATGTAATTTATTATTTTTGCGGATTTTTCGAGAGATGAAATATTTTGGACCAACGAGAGAGGCGACACTTGTCACCCTCAGTGGGCGTTCTAGTGGGCGAAATGGTGCACGTTTTCTCCACTTGTTTGTGGCCTAAAACTTGGGTCGATGTTTGTGAGGATTTGTGGAGTAGGGTTAGGGTGCACTTGGGCAAATCTTGGCCTCACTTGCCCCCAGCTTGATCTTGGCCATTGGTTTCCTATAAATACCCCACACATGTTGAAGACTTCTTCATCCACAAATGTTTCTAAGTCTTGAAATCACTCTCCCTCCCTCTCTATGGTTTCGTCCAAGCCTTCCCCCCTTTGAGAAGGCCCGGCGAGAGATATTCCACTCCTAGTGGTGTTGGCAGAGGTACACCCCCCACTTGCCTAGTTGTTCTCGTAAAATACCCCCCTCCCCTCTTGGTAGAAAATATTCTCCAAGTATCGTTGCTATACCAAAATACCTTAGCCTTATACCTTGTAGTATTCCAAAGTTACCTCTATACGTAGAGCCCGGAAATACTACCTTATGTCCTTTTGTCTCAAAGCGAAACCTAAGGAAAATCTTCATAGTCGGTTGAAGTGTTAAGTAGAAGTTCGTAGAACTTCTAAGGGTTGTTTGAGCGGGTTGGGCGCCGAGTAGGAGCTAAACGGTGCTCAGGATCGACATTTAAACTTGGATAATTTTGGGCTTATCGAGGTAAATATCTTGTCTCCCTATTGTAATTGCGTTTACATACTATTGAAGTATAAGAATTAAGTATAAGTTATATACTAGGAAGGTATATAAGAAGGGAATTGAAATGTACTTACATGGGAATTTGTATTCTGATGAACTTGTGAAGTTTGTGGTAGGAAGTGCCTTGATTTTAAAGTAGAATCTTGTATCTAGATTTATTCTACCGAGTAGTCTAGGCGTTGATAGACTTGTATAACCTTTATAGGTTGAAGTCTGCGAGTAGCATATTACTCGAAGGGTGGAAAAGGCTAAGCGGGACTACGATTACTTTGGAGCTATTTGCTAATAGTCGATGTCGTCGCGGTATGTGATTCTTCCTATCCTCTTGAGCATGATATTTTAAAAGAATATATATATATATAGTCGGTGAGCGTCGTGTGTTAGCGAATGTAGTTTTACGGCAATGTCTTTTGACTTAAGCTGAATAATAAGAATCGAAGTATTTCAAAAGAATTAAGAAACCTTTTTGAAAGAAGAGTAATACTTAGTTTTAAAAGCTTAAGAGTTATGCTAGCTTTATGGGAAGTTAGGTATAATGACTTAAGAGATAAAAAGAATGGTTTATTGATTTTAGAAGTTAGAGACTTGATCTTAAAAGATAAGAGACTTGCTTAATTGAATTAATCGAATTTACGTTAAAAGTGTGAAACCTCGTTCGTGAGTAATGAGTACTTGGTTTTAAAAGGAATCTTGTTTTCTTGATTTGAAATCGAATAAGTATCGAGCAGACCACAGCGCTAATAAAGAAATGTATTGACTAATAAAGTATTATTAAAACAGTAGAAACCTCATCTGCGTAGAAGCTAAGATGAGACAAAATGATATTACATTTCTAGATCATGTTTGCTTTAATAAGATTGTTATGAACAAGAATAACCTACTCACATATAAGGCATATGTTTCTCAAATTGTTTTAAAGGAGAATTATATCATTAAGTGATTAACTATGAACTACGAAACTTTTCGAAAATGAGAAACTTGAGCACTTGAAATTAGGCAAACTTGAACGTTTGGAAAATAATGTTGTTACTTGATTTTACAAAGGGAAGTGTTTTGGTTTACTTTAAAAAGATAGTCACTCTATTTTTATACTACGGGTATTGTGTGACTTTTGTGAAAGAAATGGATCTTTTAAAGAGTTAATGTATGAAGTACTTTGGGGATAAAAACCCGAACTTGTTGACATATAGTAGAAAGTACCTTGTGTGAATAACTTGATTGTGTTGGTTTGTGATAGCCTTGTAATACTTCCTTGTTGATCTGATAATTAAACATGTTAGGATGCTACGTGTGTTAGTGTCTTGTGATGTTTGTGTAATGGGGTTCCCTTGTTGTGCTTATGTTGTTTAACGATAAGCTGTTATGTTAGTATTATATCACTCACCTCTTGACATGATACCGGGGGTTAAGCTGCCCTCCGATGCGGGATATAGCTCGGTGATGCAGGACCGTGATTGAGACTACCTATGCGGGTCGGGGACCTATGCGGGCTACGAGTTCGAGTTAGTGTGCGGCCGCTTGTGGTCATGCGGTCTATGTGGCCATGCGGTGCGAGTCGGGGCGTTGCGGGAGTAGCTACCCTCGATGCGAGAATACCTCATGCGGGCCGTTGGGTGGCCTATGCGGGCTGCGGGAAGTTCGGGACTGAAGCGCGCATTAGATCTTTGCGGGCGAGTGGCGGCCGATCATGTGGCGGTCAGGCAGATCTCATGATCTGATTTATGACCTTGTTGTTGATGCGTAGGTGTTAGTAGTCGGCTATGCGCCCGTACTTACCGTGCGGTTTTATTATGACACGAGTGGGACACGGTGTTCATGTATTCCTTGATGCTTTTATATCATAGGCTGCCGGCGTGAGAAGGTGTTCCACGGGCATGATTGATGTTGTGGGCGTGAGACCCATAGTCGTATTTGAGTAATGACTTTGAGGGTGTGAGTCCCTGACTTGACATGACTGCTTATTTATTGTGAACTGTAGTTTGGTTATCATACATGTCTCCTGCTTTATATAGGCTACTATGATTTCATTCTGATATTTTTGATTTCACATACTTGGTACTGTTATGCGACCTCGCCCGAAGTGCGTTAAATCTGCGGTAAGTACACGATGTTGATCCTCGCTCGTAGGAGTCCTGATTCGGCGTTTGGGAAGCTCCGTTTCTCGGAGGCTTATCTTTGGTATAGTCCCACTGTTGTTGTAGGTGCTTACATTCGGGGGTATGGCGGGCCACATCCCGTCGTTGTTGTCATATCATTCGTAAGTGCATGTAATCTTTGTTGTGGGCAGAGTTGTAATGGGATGTAACTGTTCGGATTTAAGCTTTTATATATATATATGCCGAAAGGCAACTTTTCTTCAGATAAACATGTGTCTCCTTTACATTGTTTCATGTTGTGTTTTATATTCTGCTGATTACTCTGATGATATATCACTAGGGTGCCCGGGGTAAGACACCAGTCACGGACCCGGGTTCGGGTCGTGACAACTAGTTGGCCTCTTGTTATGCCAACGTGGACTACATAAGAGAGATTGTACGATTCGTGGCGGTTATCAGTGGAAAGGAAGTGGTGGTAACCAGTGAATTATCCTTCCTTCTTTGACATTGTTGATTTTTAATAAGTCTGTGTGACTTGTTCATTGAGGTAAATTGACGCAGAAAGTAAGTAATAATTGAATTTGAAGGAATTTATGTTAAGTGCCCTTGGAGGTACTTGGAGTTGGTTTGGTGTGGCGGTCAGGGCCACGACCTTCCGGATAATTTCGGAAAATGTGCAAGGCAAGAATAATAAAGAGAATCGACTATTGTTATGTATGTTGCACGAGATATGATGACCCAGGACTAGTGTAAGACCATTAGTAATTAATGGGCGATAAGAGCACCTTGAGGAAAGGTGGTAGCGTCGGGTTACTACTTTACGAGATCAAGAAATCCACCCAGCTAAATTGTGATTGTGAGGTCTTGCGGGAGGCGAAAGGAATCAAATCTAAGTTTAGTGACCAAGTTTGGTTACCAGAGAAAGGAAAGCAGGGAACCGTATGTGAGATTAAGGATACCGAATATTTATGCAAGAATGAGAAAGGTTTCGATTATTGGAAGATAAGTTGACTCGACTACAGTTCTAACTCCTCCTGAAAGACTAGAGGTTTAGGTTATTATGATAACACGTTGGGTGTTGGGCTAGGTTTTGTGCTTTAGCTACCAGATGAGGATAGAGCCTATGTTTTACCATTAGTTAGGGAAGCGGGGAAAGGAAATTACGCCACAGATTTAGAGTTGGCGGTTAAATCATGCCTTGAAGATTTTGGGGCATGGCGTTTATATAGACTTCATGTGGATATTTGTGCGGACCACAAAGCCTCGGTATACCTTGAGCAGTAGTAGAATTTGCAACGGCGGTGGTTAGAGTTATTTAAGGATTGTGTTATCAATATCTATACCATTCGGGAAGGCGAGCGATGTGAGATACTCTTAGTCGTGGGTCTATGGGTGAGTGCATCGGATGGCGGACAGTAGGCGGGCGTGGTCAGTAAGATTCGTTAGCTAACGGCGGGGTTCGTTTATTTGTTTCGAGTTAATGAAGTTTAGATCGAGGGTTGCGAGTCTTAGTCGTTGAGGAGGTAAAGAAGCGGCGATATGAGGATCGATTGTAATCTGATATCGAATCGGCTCTCAGAAGGAAGAGCACATTTGAGTAGCATCGGATGAAGTCTTTGTGATATGAGGATAGATTGTGTACGGTCTTTGCGGGACTAGTCAGTGAGTTTTAGAGGCATCTGATGCTTATTGCTCAAATTGTTCGGGGTAGACTTATTACACCGTATTCTGAGACATGTTTAGAGCGTGCGTAAGAACGCATAGCGTCAAGATTTAAGACTTGTAAAAATTTAGCGGAATTAAGGAATTGTCGGAAGCGTATTATTGTGACGAATGGGAGGCGACACGTGTCACCCCTTAGAATGCCTTGGGCGAATTTGCTCATGGACAAAAGGGTCATTTGACCGCTTGTTAGGAAGACAAGTCTTGCTAGCCTTAGAGCTTGACAACATTGACCAAGTCAAAGACCCAGCTTTAGTCTTGATATTTGTTAAGACCTCGTCAAACCACCCGTTTGTTTAGATCTTAATCCTTCATTACACTATATAATACTAGTAGTGCAAGACAAACAACAACAGCCAAATTTCACAACAATTTGAAGAGCTCAAGAACAAGGCTCACGGGTTCATGTCCAAGAAGAAATTTTTTGTTTCTTGTCGATAATCTCCCAGCTTTAAACCAAGGTTCCTAAGTGTATTGTGAGTGTATCTCAATAGAAAAATCTCGGAAAAAGATAGTTTTCGGGTTAGTCGCAAAACGAAAACCTAGTTGTTTTTCTAGGTTTTGTTTAGAAGTTTGAAGGAAAGTTGTTGGTATGGTTCTAAGGGTCTCAACAAGCGGATTGAAGTGTCTTGGAGAGGCTCTAAACTATTAAGGAGCGACTTCGGATTTGGAATTGGATTAAGAATCGTTAAGGTATAATCTTGTCTTTTAAGGTGTTACAAGATTATGTATTTATATTATTGTTGTTAGCTTTACATGTGATAGCATGAAGTTGGTATGTTGAAGTTTATAAGTATTATGGATTGCTAGTAGCTTAATCCAGAAATCTTTGTGCAAACTTGACGAAAGTTGGATTACTAATTGGTCGTTTATTAGAAATCGTCGCATGTTACTTACTTAAAGAAATTGGTTGTTATATCAAATGCGACTTGATATCATGTTAGGCTTATAACTTGGATTGGAATAGAAATTGGATAAGAATTGATATTGTTGTACTCGAGTTAGCCGATTTAGCCTAGTAAGTTGTTTTAATTTGATATCGTTTGTGGCGGAATTTTACCGTCTAGTAGGCGTGTAATCCCCTGTGTTGATTTCATTGATTGGGCCTTAAATGTGGCGTGTTTGGTTATTGTATTCGGCCTTGAAAAGGTGGCAAGGTAAGTAAACACAAAGGAGGTCTTTGTCAGATTTTCAGTAGAATTTGGCGACTTAGCACTTAGAATATTCTACGTTTGAAGTAAGGGTTAATGGGCGTATTGTGACCATGATAGGTTGAAGAACTAAGTATAGCGTATCTACTTGAAGAATGGAATAGCTCGAGGTTGAAGTACTTTGGAGCATTTTGCTACTTGTCGACAATCGTCGCGAGGTATGTGAACCTCTTCCTTATTTGGCATGATTCTATGTATGGAATATACGTGGTATCATTTCATGTTTCCTTATACTCTTAGAAGTTAAGAGGTAGTTGTGTGACTTACTCTATATAGAACTTTTCCTATCTTTTGAGCATGACTAGTGGCACGTATGTAGTGCGGTGAGCGTCTGACACCTTGATATCCTTTACTAGTTTTATGAATAGCCAAGTCGGGTGAGTTAGGAGATTTACTCACTTTTTTGAAAGAATAAAGGATGTCTTAAGTTTTATTAAGTTAAGGGACTTGAAGATTTTTAAAGTATGTGATACTTGTTCTGTTTTAAACGTATATGTCCCTTGGATAGGAAATGGTATTTTGGCTAAGGCATAAAGTGAATATAACGACTTTATGGGGAGTTGGTTATAATTGCTTTATGGAAAGATAAATGACTTGATTTTAGTGAAAAGACAACTTGATTTTAAGGCATCAATTGCCTAAGGTTTTATAATAAAAGGAGTCACTTGAGTTCAAAAGGTTAAGAGACTAATTGTATTTTTGAAAGTTAAGAGAATTGATTTGAAAGTATTTAATACTTGGTTTCAAAAAGTAGAAGTCTCTTGGTTATAAAAGGAATGAGTTGGTCTAAAACCATAAAGGGTTATAACGGCTTTATGGGAAGTTGGTTATAACGGCTTTATGGAAGGTTAAAAGAATGGTTTCCTTCAGTAATGTGAGTAAATAAATGATTTGAAATAAAAAAGGGCAAACTGTTTTTAAGGTACCAGTTGCTTAGGGTTTTTAAGAAAGAAGTCACTTGTTTTAGAAGCCGGTAATTGTATTTCTAAAAAGGTATTGTGACTTGTCTTGAAAGGTGGATAGGACTTGATACTATAGTTGTTAGTATCTGGGAAGTTTTATTTGAAAAAGAGTCTTTATAAAGGAGTAGAGGCGCGTAGTACGTTGGGGTAAATTCCCGGGTTTTATATGACATTATCGACCCAGAGATGGGTGGGCGATACCTGCAGGCGACTATATGACATTATCGACCCGAGAGATGGGCGGGCGATACCTTCACGGGCGGTATATGACATTATCGACCCAGAGATGGGCCGGACAGTATACCTTTACGGGCAGACTATATGACATTATCGACCTAGAGATGGGCCGGGCAGTATCCCTTTACGGGAAGAATATATGACATTATCGACCCAGAGATGGGCAGGCGGTATACCTTCAGGCGGACTATATGACATTATCGACCGAGATGGGCGGGCGGTATACCTGCAGGCGAACTATATGACATGCTCGACCCGAGAGATGGGCGGGCGGTATACCTTCAGGCGAACTATATGACATTATCGACCGAGAGATGGGCGAGCGGTATCCGCTGCAGGCGAACTATATGACATTATCGACCGAAGATGGCGGGCGTATACCTTCTGGGCGAACTATATGACATTATCGACCCGAGAGATGGGCGGGCGGTATACCTGCAGGCGAACCATATGACATTATCGACCAAGATGGGCGAACGATATCGCTTTTAGGGGCGAACTATGTGACCTTGATCGCGTCCCAGTTGGGCGGGTAGTATGGCGCCCCTCCTTAAAGGGCGGATGTACATGAAAGATAAGTAAGTTATATAGAAATGAACTTAATGATTTTCCTAATCGTATGCGTAAGAATGTGGCTATAACCTTTATTGAAAATGGGAAAAGATATTGGCGTGAAATTAAGTTCATAAGTGGTAATGACACGGCGAGATCAGTATGTATTTTATACTTGTCCACTGTCATTCTTTTATGCATTATGATCACATTTCTTGTATGCGTTATTTACATTCCATATTCGATGCATTTGTTGTCTTGACCCCGAGCTGCGTTAAATGCCGCGAGTTTAGGTACCAGTTGGTGATCCTTGCTCTTAGGATCTCGGTTCAGTTTTTGGGAAAAAGCTCCATTTGCTCCGGAGGCTTATCTCTTGGTACGGTTTTCCCTGAGGTAGTCGATTCATATATATTCAGGGGTATGGTGGGGCCCTGTCCCGCCACAGTTGTTATGTTAAAACTCTTAGAGGTCTGTAGTCACATATTGTGGGTAAGTTTGTAAAGAAATGAGGCAACTGCTTCGGTTGTATATATTTATGTCCAGGAAGGTAGCCCTATCGGCTAACCTGTTGTTTTACTTCTATTGTTTTATTTTTATAAGTTTCATGTATGTTCCGCTGATTTTTCTCTGATGTGTACCTGTAAGGGTGCCCAGGTAGGGCACTAGTCGCGGCCCCGGGGTCGGGTCGTGACACGACTAAGTTGTGTCGTGACCTCAGATGTATGTATGGGTAAGATGATCGGAAAAGGGACATAGCGGAGTTTACTGCTTAGTGTCCGAATTTGTAGCAGGTCATGGTTGAGCACCAAAAGCCCAGTGGGCTATTGCAGGCGATTTAGATCCCGACTTAGATGTGGGAGGTAATTAAAATGGATCTTGTTACAGGGTGGCATCGTACTCAGAGGAAGTGCGACTCCGCAGGGTCATGGTAAATAAATGGTGTGAAACCAGTAGTGTTCTTCGGTTAGGACCACTTACTCGGTGAGGTTCGTGCTAGCTTTTATAGCGAGGATTGTGAGGCGCACGGGGTTCCTACGTTTATGATGTCGAACGAGCGAGCTCGATTACAGATAACCGAAGGTTTTTGAAGGGTTTTAGGGACACAGGTGAGTCTCAGTGTTGCATTACACCCTCAGACCGACGGACAGACAGAGCTTACTATCCAGGCACTTGAGGATAGGTTGCGGGCATGTGTTCTTGATTTCAGAAATAGCCGGGAGGGTTAGTTGCCTCTTGTTGAGTTACGTATGATAACAGATACCCTTCCAGTATTCAGATGGCCCTGTATGAGGCCTTGTATGTAAGAAAGTGTAGATCGCCGGGTGGGTGGTTCGACCTAGGCGAGGTTGATTATTTGGTCGGACTTGATTCAGCGGTGTGGATAAGCGAAGCTTATCGGGAAAGATTATTAGTAAGCTTAGAGTCGTGAAGCTTTATCACGGATAACCAGCGTCGACACTTGGAGTTCAGGTTGACGTTGTAGCATAAGTATTGTTATGTGGCCAGGTGTGGCAAGTGTGATTATGTTGGGTGTAGTCAAGGGACTATGCCAATATCCGTTTAGATTGGACTCTGAAAGAACATTCGGGGACGAATGTTTCTAAGGGGGGAAGAATGTTACACCCTGTAATTCTAAGAGGATGAGATGAGAACGTACGAAAGGAAATAAGATTCGAAATTGGAAAAAGAAAAAAAGTTGGCAGAATATTTTTGGACAGTTTTTCTGTCCAATTGGAAGCAGAATATATCCTAGTATAATTGGGGTTTTTAGGTGTTTCAAAAGCCTAATATGAAGTTCATTGAGTCTAGTTTCCAACTCAACAAACCGCTTGTCAATAGGACATCGGAGTAGAAAGTTATGGACGTTACAAGATCGGCTGAGAGACAGGCAGTCGGGCGCAGCCGTGCTGAAATTGTATGCAGAGAGTGCGCCGCGGCTCCGGCTGCAGGGCCGCGGCGCCGGGGCGGGATTTTTGCGGAAATAGGGTAAAAATAGAAGATATTTATTGTAAAGGACCCCTGGGTGGGTGACAAGTGTCCCCCCAACTTGTGGAACAAGATAAAGGCTATATAAGACATGTCTTGCTAGATTTAAATCATTTGCAAGACTTCACCCAAATCTTCTCTTCTCTTCTCTTCTCTCTCAAATGGTTAAAACCATAGGCCTAAATGAGATTTTTGGAAAGGCAACAAGAAGGAAATATGTTGGCAAGCTTGTAGGGGATTAGTAGAGATGATTTTAGCGGGAAGAAGAATTTCAAAAAGAGGAGCTAAAGTTGCTAAGGACCGACTTGTAATCTTGGAGCATATTTGGGCTAAATGAGGTATAATCTTCATCTTACTTTTGTAATTGAAGATTCCATGTTATTATAAGTTAGAAATGATCATGTGATATGTGTTATGAAGTTTGATAAGTGTTATGGAAATTTGGAAGCTCAAATCCGAAAATGACATGTTTAGCCATTTGAAATTGAAATACAATTTTGGTCGATAACTAGAATTGTCGCATGTTAGCTACTTGAAGATTATAGTTGTTATAATCAATTGCGGCCTTATAACATGTTATGCTAACAACTTGGATTGAAATGGAAATTGGATAAGAATTGGTGTTATGGTACTCAATGTGGTCGAATTGGACTAGTAGTTTGTATTAGTTTGATATCTTTTGTGGTGCGGAATTTTACACGTCTTGTAGGCATGTAATCCCCTATTGTTAACTACTTTGTTGAGCCTTAAATGTGGCGTGTTTGGTTATTGAATTCGGCCTTGAAAAAGGTGGCAAAGTATGTAGAAACAAAGGAAGTCTTTGTCAGATTTTCCGTAGAATTTAGTGACTTTGCACTTGGAATATTCTACGTTTGAAGTAAGAAGTTAATAGACGTACTATGGTCATTATAGGTTGACATACTACGTACGGCGAATTGGACTTAGCAAGTGGATTAAACCGAAGAGGTATGTGGAACTTTCTTATCTCTTGAGCATGAATAGGTTGTAAATGTATATCGATAGGCGTCTGAGATTTTGACAATCTAGGTCCATTTGATATCCTTGGTTTATTTTTTAAGAATGTCCAAGTTGATTGAGTTAGGGAATTAACTCACTTGTTTAAATATTAAGGATATATTGGTTTTCAAAAGTTAAGAGACTTTAAGTATGTTGAAAATATTTTTGATACTTGTTTTGTTGGAAAGTTTAAGTCTCTTGGTTATAAAGAAGTATGTAAGTTGCTAATGTATAAAGCTAGTATAACGGCTTTATGGGAAGTTGGTTATAATAGCTTTATGGAAAGTTTAAAGAGTGGTTTACTCTAAGTAATTTAAGTATGTTAAATGACTTGAAATAACGAAAGGCAATTTGATTTAAAGGCATCAATTGCTTAAGGTTTTAAAAGAAATAAGTCACTTGATTTAGAAGCCCGAAAATGTATTTTCTAAAAAGGTATTGTGACTTGTCTAAAAATGTAGTTATGACTTGATACTACGGTTATTAGTATCTTGGAAGTTTTATATGAAATGAGTCATTTTAAAAGAATAGAAGTACGTAGTACTTTGGGGTTAAATTCCCGGATTTATAATGACATGTTAGTGCCTTAAGTAAACTAAAATGAGAGTGTATATGAATAAGGCTAATAAGAAGTTAGGGGGATTTCTTAACTTGCTTATTTATCGTATGATAAGCCGGTAGTGCTTATGTTATGTATGATAAGCCGGTAGGGCTTATGTTATGTATGATGACCAGTTGAGATAGGGTAAGAGTATATCTGAGGGGTAAATCCCCAAGATAGTTATACCACCTTCTCCAGGGTAAGAGTATATCTGAGGGGTAAATCCCCAAGATAGTTATACCAACCGGGGTAAGAGTATAATTGAGGGTAAATCCCCAAGATAGTTATACCACACTGTTTAGTGGATTTGCTACCCACGATCACGAGGAATACCTCATGCGAGTCCTTATGGGCTTATGCGGGTGAAATAGTCCCACGTGCGGTAGTCTGACCTATCACGAGGAATACCTCATGCGGGTTCACACGACTATGCGGGTGAAATAGTCCCGAGGTAGGATTGCTTAAGGATCTTTGCGGCGGGTGGTCCTGCTTTGATCGCGAGCTTCCTATTTTTATGTTGTAAGTATACTTTTGATTACTCTCATTGTTAGTAAGGCACTGTGTACTGTTAATTGAGTTATCTGTCACGACCCGAGCAGGGCGTGGTAGTGCCTTACGGGCACCCAGTAGACATACATCGAGTAACCAGTGGAATATTAAACAAGACGAAATAATATGAAGTGAGAGGCGGTTTATACGAGAAAAGCACTGTCGGCGCATATATATAAAAACTTGAGCGATTACAACCCTTTTACAAACCACACTTACAACGATTACTACAGACCTCACAGAATGTTATAACAACAATGGCGGGACGGGACCCGCCATACCACGAATGTAAGTACTACAACTACGGGGACTATACGAAGATAAGCCTCGGAGACACGGAGCTTCCCAAAACGCTGTGACCCTATGAGCGAGGATCAACAAGCGGTGTACCTACTGCGGCATGAGCGGCCCGAAGGAGGTCGATCTGATAGGTACCAAGTATGTGGAAATCAAAATATCGTAAATGAAATCATAATAGTCTATATAAAATAGAAGACATATATGATAACCAATTTACGATACCTGATATATGCGATTATGTCAAGTCGGGGACTCGCGCCATAAGGTCATCACTCAAATATAACCATGGGTCTCATGCCTGATATCAATCATGCCCGTGGAATTCCTTCCTCACTGCCGTGATCCATGATATAAAAGCACCGAGAATACACATGAACACAGTGCATCACGACCGAGCCGGGACGCGGCGGTGCCCTACAGAGCACCACTGCAGTAAACATCAGAGAAAATCAGCGGAACATACATGAAACTTATAAATAAAGCATCGGAAGTACAACAACAGGTTAGCCGATCGGGCTCCCTTCCTGTCCATATATAAATACAACCGATGCCGTTGCCTCATTTCTTTTACAAAGCGACCCTGATATGTGACTACGGACCTCTAAGAGTTTAACATAACCAGCGTGGCGGGACGGGGCCCGCCATACCCCTGAATATACATGAATCTACTACCTCGAGGAAAACCGTGCCAAAAGCTAAGCCTCGAGCAAATGGAGCTTCCTCTCAAGCGAACCGAGATCCTAGAGCAGGATCACGACACAGTACCTAAAACTGCGGGCATGAGCGGCCAGAAGAAGTCGATTACAACAGTAGAATATGGAATGAAATAGCGTCTGATAAAGCGGATCATAAGCGTACAAAGAATGACAAGGACAAGTATAAAAATACAAACCGGATCTGTAGTGTCATTACCACATGAACTGAATTTCACATCAATATCTTTTTACATTCCATTAAGAGTTATAGCCATATCTTACGTGCTTACTTAGGAGAAGTCATTAAGTTCATTTCTATCTAACTTACTTATATTTCATAACATAGTCCGGCCCACTACTGAGGGACACATATACTACCCTGGCGGGGCGCGATCAATCACGCGATATCAAAGCATGCGTGGAATCCCCGTCACCGCGACGGTAAAAGTGTAGAACATAACCATGGGTCTCACGCCCGTAATATCAATCAAAGCAGGTGGTATAACGTCTTGGGGCTTGCCGCCGTTATACTCTTACCTGGAGAAGGTGGTAAGCGGGGTATAACGTCTTGGGGCTTGCCCTCATTTATCTCTTACCACGGAGAAGGTGGTATAACGTCTTGGGGCTTGCCCTCGTTTATCTCTTACCCTATCTCGACCGTCGTCAAACAACACATAAAGCGGGTGGTACGGCGTCTTGGGGTTTACCCTCACTTATACTCTTACCTGGAGAAGGTGGTATAACGTCTTGGGGCTTGCCCGCCGTTTATACTCTTACCCTATCTCGTGAGCCATCAAACAAGACATAAGCACTACCGTGTCTTTTATAAAATCCGGAATTTAACCCAGTGCTACAAATAACGAAGCATACCCGTGGAATCCCACATCACCGATGCGTCCAAGTAACTTATAACAAGGCGGTTGGCCTCTCCAAGTCGCGACAACGTAATAAAACATAATACTTGCACTCAAAGGCTATCACCAGCACATATAGGCTAAATCTCAATTAACCAAGCCAAAGTACTACGTACGTACATTCTTTTCAAAAGACTCCTTTCCAAATAAAACTTCCCCGATACTAACCACCGTAGTATCAAGTCCTATCCACCTTTCAAGACAAGTCACCATACCTTTTTAGAAATACAATTACCGCTTCAAATCAAGTGACTTCTTTATTAAAAACCTTAAGCAATTGGTACCTTTAAAACAATTTGCCCTTCTTTATTTCAAATCATTTCTTTGCTTACATTACTGAAGAAAACCCTTCTTTTAATCTTCCATAAAGTTGTTATAACCAACTTCCCATAAAGCCGTTATAACTCTTTATGTCTTAGACAAATTCATTCCTTTTATGACCAAGAAACTTATACTTTCAATTCAAATCTCATAGCTTTCAAAATACTTCAAGTCTCTTATCTTTTAAGAAAACAAGTTTCTTAACTTTAGAATGGCAAGAAATCAATACTTTCCAAATCAAGTATTCTATACTTTTAAATCGATTCATTTCTTCCTTTAAGAATCAAGTCTCATAACTTGAAAAATAAAGTCCCTTAACCTTTTAACAATTTGAGGTCCATAGTTTTAAAACTTCATACGTAAATCCTTATAAAGTAAGTAACATATACTTTGGTGCGTTGTGAATAAGTTATACTTATTTATAACTATCTTAATCAAGTAGCCATGATCTAGAAAATGTAATAAAATTTTGTCTTATCTTAGCTTCTATGCAGATGGAGAATTCTACTTGTTTTAACATAATTAATTGTCATTACATTTTCCTTTATTAACGTTGCAATGGCTTGTTCGATACTTATTCTCATTCGTACCGTAAATTAGCCAAGTCAACTTGGCTCCAAATACCCCCTAACGACTCTTACCAACATCCCCCATAAGACTTGGTAAGAACTTAGGATAACTTAGACATAACCTTTACGTAGAGTAAATCAACATACATACCTCTTAACTTCTAAGAGTAGAAGGAATCATGAAATAGTACTACATGTATATTCCATACATAGAATCATGTCAAAAGAAGGAAGAGGTTCACATACCTCGCGACGATTGTCGACAAGTAGCAAAATGCTCCAAAGTACATCAACCTTGAGCTACTCCATTCTTCAAGTAGGATCGCTATACTTAGTACTTGACCTATCATGGTCACAATCGTCCATTAACCTCTTACTTGAAGCGTAGAATATTAGTGCTTAGTCGCCAAATTCTACGGAAAATCGGACAACACTTCCTTTGTTTACTTACTTTGCCACCTTTTTCAAGGCGAATACAATAACCAAACAGCCCCGATTGGCTCGCAATTTATATAAGGTACTCGATACAAATAAAAACTAAACAGACCAATTGGCTCACATTTTGGAAAGTAGTCCAATACAAATGAAAAACAAACTAAAAGTCCAAATTCGCCACCTTGAGTTCAACCTTACCAATTCTTATCAAATTTCCATTTCAATCCAAATTGGTAGCATAACATGATATCAAGTCGCATTTGATTATATAAACCGTAATCTTCAAGTAATTTAACATCGACTATTCTAATAGGCGATCAATTAGTAATCCAACTTAACATGGCTTACATTACACATCGGTTCCAAGGCTAAAATCGATCCATAATCATTATAAACTTCTACATATCAACTTCGTACTAGCAACATGTAAAGCTAACAACAACGATAAATAATCTTGTAACACTTTCAAAGAACAAGATTATACCTCGGCGATTCTTAATCCAAATTCAATCCAAGTCGCTCCTTAGTAGTTTAGAACCCTCCAAGACACTTCAATCCGCTTTTGAGACCCTTAGCACCATACCAACAACTTTCCTTCAAGCGTCGATCCAAAACCTAGAAAGCCACTAGGTTTTCACTTTGCGACTAATACGTAAACTCTCTTTTCGGGATTTTCTATTGAGATATACTTACATAACACTCATGAACCTTGGTTTAAAGTGTGGAGCTTAAAGAACAAGCAACGAAAATTTTTGCTCTTAGTGGCCTTGAACAGAGCTCAAAGTGGAGTTCATCAATTCTCTTCAATTTTTTCTAAGTGTTGGACTATGTCTCACTACTAGTAGTATTATAAAGCACAAAGGAGGTCAAGATGCAAACAAATGGGTGGTTTGGATGAAGTCTTACAAATCTCAAGACTAATGGTCCCTTGACTAAGTCAAACATGTCAAGCTCTACTACTTAGCAAGACTTGTCTTCTTAACAGGTCAAATGACCCTTGTGCCCATGTAATCGTCAAGACATCAAATAAGGGGGTGACACGTGTCGCCTCCCATGCGTCTAATAATACGATTTTCGACAATATCCATAATTAGATAAATTTTACAAGTCTCAAATTTTAACACTCGTGAGTTCTTACGTCGTTCTTAAAACATGTCCTGTAAGTGCGGGTGTAACATTCTTCCCCAGAAACATTCGTCCTCGAATGTTCTTTGAATCGATCTAATTAAAGCGCGACATAGTTTCCTTATATTACACCCTCGCACAACATACGCCACCCCGTGGCCACGTAACAATATTTATACCAAGATGTCAACCTTGGCACTCGCGAAGCCAACTAGCCCATACTTATAATGACCTCAACGTATGTCATAATCCTTACTACTAGGTCTACTAGTGGTCGGCACGTATCATCAGGAAAACCTCGTATTCCCACTCGACTACCGCCACGCACTCGCGGGTGTAGTTTCCTCAAAGGTTCTTATGGATTCAGGCTCTACTCCTTTACACTTGGTTGCTATCCATCGTACTGGCCGTACTCTTTCCGTAACTCCAACTCATACTAGCATACATACATAACTTCCATACCGATTCTGGCCACTAATCTTTGGAGTCACTCTTTAAGACAAAAATACGACCATTTACGGCTTTCGTGACTGGTTCGGTGGAGCGCGTCCACGAACTCGTAAAACAATTAACTAGACTTGGGCCTTGCGCCCGTGACCCGTCACATGGCGGAACTACTACCAACTGATCCCACTCCATTCCAGGCCATGGGAGACCCGTAATGAGTCCTTAACCACTTCGCGTCGCTTAACTCTTATCCTTGGTCCGACTTAAAATCTTATTGCGAGAAAGCCTTATACATCTAAGGTCTCGGCAGTTATCAATATTCTTAGGCTCGCAATTTCCATGCTCCAAGTCTACCTTACCAATCCCCAATAACGGGTATAAAAACTTCTCGTAAAACCATAATCATGTTGTCTCGATCACAACAACCATTACTCACTCGCGGACCTCATCCGTACAATTCTCTTAAGCCTACTACGCAGCTTAATCTATTAACATGACATTCCGTTAGGTTCCTGAATATGGCTTCTTAAGGGTTCACTACCCTATCAGACAACTCATCCTTTCCCAATTACCTCAAAATAAACACAAAACCTTGGCGAAAATTCATTTACTATACCATACCTTCCCGATATCTAGTTAGTCTTTACCAATTCCTGGTAATCTAAAATTATTCTAGGCAACACGCGTCTGACCCTCATACATAACTCCGTATAGATGTATGTCACAATACCAACTATACTACAATCATTACCAACGGATCGCGATCCACATAGTCCTTCCGGGTCATCTTTGCTTCGTGGCTGCGATCACGTAACTCGTTAGGAGAGGCGACCCTAACAACACACTCTATGGTACGATCTCGGAGTGAGAAGAATGGAAACCAATCCTAAATGTCCTGCGACCTCCACGATTATAGATGTGGTGCACAACACACCGATAATCAAGACTCTACTAGACACGATGCGTAGACACTTTCAGAGGACTAACTTCTCGATACCACTTTTGTCACGACCCGGGACATGGCGGTGCCCTACACAGGCACCCTACGTAAACATCAGAGAAAATCAGCGGAACATACATGAAACTTATAAATAAAGCATCGGAAGTAAAACAACAGGTTAGCCGATAGGGCTACCTTCCTGAACATATATAAATACAACCGAAGCAGTTGCCTCATTTCTTTTACAAACTGACCCACAATATGTGACTACAGACCTCTAAGAGTTTAACATAACCACTGTGGCGGGACAGGGCCCCGCCATACCCCTGAATGTACATATATCTACAACAACAGGGAGAACCATACCAAAAGTCGAGCCTCCGGAGAAGATGGAGCTCCTGACACCAAAGCAAAAGATCCTAAGGATGCGGATCTAGCACCTGCTTTCCCTTACCTGCGGCGTGAGCGGCCCAGAGGAGGTCGATAACAGTACCAAGTATGTGAAAGCGTAAAGTACTTAAATGAAATCATATCATTTTAAAACCAATTTTACAAATATATGCGAAACAACCAATGTAACCGCATAGTGCCACATCACAAACAAGAGTAATAATAGGTAAGCGTATGTGTCTTTTCTAGTGCGAATGATCGAAGCAAGGCGATCGCCCATAGTATCATTATGCATGCCTAATCACGGACTCGTAGTCCGCATGCCACCTAGGCCCGCGTGAGGTAATCCCGCGTCGGTAGCTACTCCTCGGCATCGTCTGGACTCGTGGTCCGCGTAGCCACATGACCGCGTGGCCACATGGACCGCACACTAACACGGAACTCGTAGCTCGCGTAGGTCCCCTGGACCCGCGTGAGGTATTCTCGAATCATAGTCACACCTGCACTGAGGTATACCCGCGTGAGCGCTTAACCCCGTATATCATGTCAAGAGGTGAGTGATGTAATATTAACATAGCGGCTTATCGTTAAACAACATAAGCACAATAAAAATAACCTCTTTACACAAACGTTACAAGATACTAACACACATAGCATCACAATATGTCTACTCAACAAACCATCTTACTATACCTTTCAGAAATCAATACAAGTCTTTTATAAACACATAAGTAAACCGTTCCTTTTATCTTTCTTAAGTCGTTATACCTAACTTCCCATAAAGCTAGTATAACTCTTAAGCTTTTGTTTAAAAACCAAGTATTACTCTTCTTTCAAAAATGATTCATAATTCTTTTGAAATACTTCAAGATTCTTATTATTTCGACTCAAGTCAAAAGACGTCAAGTAAAACCATGTCCAGTTAACACACGTACGTCTACCGTACTATATATATATTTTAAAATATCATGCTCAAGAGGATAGGAAGAATCACATACCTTCTCGGCGAAATCCACCTGCCAAGTCGAATATGTCGCGCGCAGAGTATCAACCTATAATAGTAAAATACATCTATCAATGTCTAGACTACTCTGTAGGACATTCTAAGCAGAGGGTCCTCTGTTCTACGAAAAATCGGGCAGCACTTCCCTACCTGGTAAACTATACAAGTCTACTGTAAATACAGTCCTATGTAAGTACAGTTCAATCCTCTTCTTTTAATACCATCCTTCTATAAGTCTTATACTTAGTTCTATACTTCTACAGTATGTAATCTCTAATTACAATAGAAGGATAAGATATTTACCTCGGTAAGCCCAAAATTATCCAAGTTATAAGTCGATCCTGAGCAAGGTTTAGCTCCTAATTTGTACGCTCCAATCCGCTCCAAGAAACCCTTAGAAGTTTCTACACAACTTCTACTTACTACTTCAACCAACTATGAAGATTTTCCCAGGGTTTCGTTTAGTGACTAATGGATATAAGATAGTATTTCTGGGCTTTTTGTATAGGGGTGACTTTGGAATACTACAAGATATACGGCTAGGGTATTTTTGGGATAGTAACAATACTTGGAGATTATTTTATACCAAGAGGGGCTTTGCCGAGACTACTAGGAAGGGGAAGGGGGTGTTTCGGCTTAGCTCTTCAAGAGGGGGGGGAGAAGGCTTTGGACGAGAGCTTCTCTCAAAGGGGGGGGGGGGGAGTTTTGAGACTTGGAAGATGATTTGTGGATGAAGAAGTCTTCAACTCAAGGGGGGTATTTATAGGGCTTTCAAGGGCCAAGATTAAGGCAAGTGGAGGGCAAGTGGAGGGTGTGGATTTGCACAAGTGCCCCTATCCCTACTCCACAAATCACTCACCAAACATTGACCCATGGTTTAGGCCACAAAATCGTGCCATGCTTGCCCACAAGTTGCCGTCCACTTGAGGGTGACAAGTGTCGCCCTCTCGTTGGTCCAAAATATTTCGTCTCTCGGAAAAATCCGCAAAAAATATAAATGTCGCAACCGTAATTTTCCCTTCGCAAGTTTTGGAAAACGTTTCGTCGGAAAACGATTCTTTTCGTGGGTTGTGCACAAATTTCGTCCCTCATGCCTAACTAAGGCTAAACTTTTGTACGTACGCCCTCACGTACATACTCAGGAAATACGGGGTATAACATTCTCCCCTCCTTAGAAACATTCGTTCCGAATGTTCCTTCCCAAGACAGATAACGATAAAGTTCCTCATAACTTAAACAGTTTGCAAATGCCACACATGGCAATACAAAGACTTAAGCAAATATGACAATGAAAATTTACAAGTAGGAAAGTGAGTTACACGGAGGTGTGGGGAATAGGTGAGATATCGCCTCATGTCCTCCTCGACTTCCCACGTCATCTCCTCCCCGAGCTCGTTCCGCCACAAGACTTTGTGGAAGCCACGTCCTTGGTCGCAGACGCCTAACGACGATCGATTATCGCTATGGGAATCTCCTCATACGATAACCCCTCGGTCACTGGACATCGTCAATCGGTGTACCCTAGATGGATCCCAATACATCTCTCGGCGTAAACATGAAAAAGCGGATGCGCCTCAAGATCGGACGGCAGATCCAACTCATAGCAACCTTGCCTACCTGCGGACAATCGATCGGCCCGATGTACGCGGTGAGTTTCCCTTTCTTGCGAATCTCATCACCCCGCCATGGGTGACACCGTGAAAACCCAATCATCAACCTCGAACTCGGATGCCGACGACGATGATCTGCATATGACTTCATGCGACTACGGTATCGATGGCAGCTCTGGATAAGCTTCACCTTATCCACGCCTGCTATGTCAGTGCGGTCCCACTAATCGCACCTCGCCTACATCAAACCGCCTATCGGCGATCTGCACTTCCATACAAGGCCTCACAAGGCGCCATCGAATCTTTGGAGTGGTAGCTATTATTATATGCAAACTCAACTAGAGGCAAATGATCCTCCCGGCTACCACGAAGTCAATAACACGGGCTCGCGACATATCCTCGAAGTGCGGATAGTGCGCTCTGCTGTCGTCATGCGAGGATGGAATGCGATGCTCGACTCACTGCGTCCTAAACCCATACGGAAAGACCTCCAGTTAGCCATAAAGCGGGCTCCTGCATGCGATATGATAGAAATAGGGACCCCATGCGATCGGCGATCTCTCGGATGTAAAGTCTGGCATAATCCTCAGCCGAAAAAGTCGTCCTGACTGGAAGAAAGTGGGCTGATTTCGTCAGCCTGTCGACGATAACCCAGATAGAATCATGCTTCCTCTGAGTGCGAGGTAATCCTGTGATAAAGTCCATGTTGATCACCTCCCACTTCCAGGTCGGGTCTCTATCATCTGCAACAAACCACCAGGCCTCTGGTGCTCTACCTTCACCTGCTGACAACACGGGCACTGAGCCACAAACTCTGCAACGTCCCTCTTCAAGCCATCCCACCAATACACAGATCTGAGGTCGTGGTACATCTTGGTCGACCCCGGATGGATAGAGTAACGCGCGCTGTGTGCTTCCCCTAGAACCTGCTGCCGAAGTCCTGCAATATCTGGAACACACAACCTGCCCTCAAACCTTAGCACCCCATCAGGTGCTACCTCAAAAGGACCCTTCCCCTCACGAAGAGCCGTATCACGGTACCGCGTCAAAACCGGATCCTCAAACTGTTGCCTCTTCACCTCCTCGATGATGGAAGACTCGGCAACCTCTCGAACTCGAACCCCACTGCTATCAGAATCAATCAATCGGACTCCAAGGCTCGCTAGCTGATGCAACTCGTGGACCATGCCCCTCCTCTCGGTGTACATCGATAGACTCCCGTCGACCTCGACTAAGGGCATCGCCACAACATTGGCCTTCCCGGGTGGTACGGGATGTCGACATCGTAATCTTTGGCGGCTCAACCACCGTCTCGCCGTAAGTTCGGCTCCTCTGGTGAAGATATCTTGGAGGCTCTTGTGGTGCGTATAAATATCCACATGAACCCCATACAAATAGTGCCTCCGGATCTTGGCGTGAATCACCAGACTCCCAATCATGGGTGGGGTAGTTCCTCTCATGTTTCTTAAGCTGTCGGGATGCGTATGCTATAACCTTGCCCTGCTGCATCAACACACATCCAAGCCCGATGCACGGCATCACAATACGACATAGCCATATGGACCTGCGGAAGAGTAAGAACGAGGCGTCGTCGGTCTCTCCTTGATGGCGGAAACCACGCTCCAAGCATCAGTCCACTGAAACTTAGTTGCCTTCTGAGTCAGCCTAGTCAATGGTACAGAGATAGAAGCAAACTTCTCCACGAACCGCCGATAATAACTGCGAGGCCCGAGAAAAGTGCGCACCTGGCCGAGTAGTAGGTGCAGGCCAAGTCTGGCGCCGATCTTGGCCGTATCCACCCGAATACCATCAGCCCCTACAATATGCCCAAGAAATGCCACCGAAGCCAACCAAAACTCACATTTGGAAAACTTGGCGTATAACTGTTGGTCCTGGAGAACTCTCAGCACAGTCCTCAAATGCTCCGCATGCTCCTGCTCTGAGCGGGAATAAACCAAGATGTCATCAATGAACACTATCACAAACGTGTCCAAAAATGGCTTGAACACTCGGTTTATCAAATCCATGAATACCGCCGGAGCATTAGTCAAACCGAAAGACATAACCCTGAACTCATAGTGCGTCTGGTCCGAATGCGATCCTAGGGATATCCGCCTCTAACTCTCACCGATGATAGCCCGATCGCAGATCAATCTTGGAGAAACATCTCGCACCAGAATCGGTCGAACAAATCATCAATCACAGGAAGGGGTATCTCTTAATGGTCACCTTGTTCATTGCTGTAATCAACATGCGCGGTGTCCGTCCTTCTTCTTCACGAACAATACCGACGCTCCCGGGGAGAAACACTAGGCTGATGAAGCCGCTTCTCCAAAGAAATCTCTCGGTGGTCCTTCAACTCTCTCAACTCGGCGGGTGCCATTACGTATGGCGGAATGGAAATAGGCCGTGTCCGCAGCACATCGATGATACAAAACTCTATCTCCTCTCGGAGGATACCCGGAGGTCGTCTGAAACACATCCGGGAACTCTCGACTCTGAATCGATCGAAAATCGCACCGCACCTCGATATCAAACACCCGAATGAGATGGTAGATATACCCCTTCTGCACCATCTTCCTAGCCTTGAGGTAAGAAATAAACTTACCCCTCGGCGACACAGTGTTCCCCTCCCACTCAACAACCGGCTCCTCAGGAAACTGGAACCGTACTACTCTCTCCATGCAGTCTACATTGGCGTAGCAAGAAGCTAGCCAATCCATACCCATGATCACATCGAAATCAGTCATATCCAACTCTACCAAGTCGGCAAGGGTCTGACGACTGCATATGGTCACTGGACAAGCCATATATACCCGCCGAGCTACCACAGAATCACCCACTGGTGTAGCTACCTCGAAAGGGTCTATGGACTCAGGCTCTATTCCTATCCTACTAGAAATATGGGGAGATATATAGGACATAGTAGAACCCGGATCTATCAAGGCATACACGTCACAACATGAAACTGATAAAGTATCTGTGACGACATCAGGTGAGGCCTCCTGGTCCTGCCGGCTGGACAAGGCATATATGCGGTTCTGAGGACCGCTAGAACTGGGACCCGTGCCATGACCTCTGCCGCGACCTGCTGGCCCATGAGTACCCTGCCCTCCGGGCGAGTAACTGTAGGAGATGAAGAAGACCCGGCGAAAGACCCTGTAGGCTGACTCCTACCATTTGCGTTGCCCTTGCTCGGACAGTTCCTCGCAAAGTGACCCTGCTGGCCGCAAGTGAAACAGACTCGTGCGATGCATTGTTATACCCGTATTTCGAGTATGTGCGTGAGGCGTGCGTAGAAAAGTTTGAACTTTAAGTAGGCTTGGACGAAAAATATTTTGTGCACAACACCCGATTAGAATCGTTTTTCGACGAAACGTTTTACATAACTTGCGAAGGGAAAATTCTGGCTATGTCATTTTTAATTTTTTCGGATTTTTCCGAGAGACGAAATATTTTGGACCAACGAGAGGGCGACACTTATCACCCTCAAGTTGGTGGAGTGTGGGGCGGCTTTTGGACGAACACAAGTCTTGGGTTGGTAGGATATTTTGTGTGTTAGATGGATAAGGTGGGACCCACACACAATTGTCCAAATCCTCACCCTACACTTGCCTACTACTTGGCATGATCTTGGCCATTGGTTGGCCTATAAATACCCCCTTAGTTGAAGACATTTCTTCATCCACAAACCATTTTCTAAGTCTTGAAAATCCCTTCCCCCTCTTGGTAGTGTTTCGTCCAAACACCCCCCTCCCCCTTTGAGAAGGCCCCTTGGTCGAGAGCCTTCTCCCCCTTGGCCGAAAGTATCCCTCCCCCCTCCTAGTGGTGCTAGCCGTGGGGTACCCCCCCCCCTTGCCTAGTTGTTCTCATAAAATACACCCCCTCTTGGTAGAAAATACTCCCCAAAGTATTGTTACTATACCAAAATACCTTAGTCGTATACCTTGTAGTATTCCAAAGTTACCTCTATCGTAGAGCAGAAAATACTACCTTATGTCCATTTTGTCTCAACCCGAAACCCTCAGACAAATCGTCACACTTGGTTGCAGTATTAAGTAGAAGTTGCGTAGAACTTCTAAGGGTTGTTTGGAGCGGGTTGGAGCGCCCAGAGTAGGAGCTAAACGTTGCTCAGGATCGACATTTAAACTTGGATAATTATGGGCTTATCGAGGTAAATATCTTGTCTCCCTATTGTATTAGAGTTTTCATTCTATTGAAGTATAAGAATTGAGTATAAGTTATATACAAGGAAAGTATATAAGAAGAGAATTGAACTGTAATAGAAGGATATTCTGAGAAAAAATGGGCTGAAATCGCATCAGTAGAATATTAATGTAGAAGTTGATAGACTTATATAACCTTTATAGGTTGAATGTTCTGCAAGTAGCATGTACTACTTGAAAGGTGGACAAGGCTAGCCAGGTTATAACCGTGGAGCGTTTTGCTAATAGTCGATAATCGTCGCGAGGTATGTGATTCTTCCTATACTCTTGAGCATGATATTTTAAAGTATATATATATATAGTACGGTAGACGTACGTGTGTTAACTGAATGATAATTACGGCAATGTCTTTTGACTTAAGCCTGAATAATAATTACGGCAATGTCTTTTGACTTAAGCCTGAATAATCTTGAAGTATTTCAAAAGAATACTGAATCATTTTTAACAGAAGAGTAATACTTGGTTTTAAAAGCTTAAGAGTTATACTAGCTTTATGGGAAGTTAGGTATGACGGCTTAAGAGAGATAAAAAAAATGTTTTATTGATCTTAAAAGATAAGAGACTTGATCTTAAAGGATAAAAGATTTGTCTTAATTGAATTAATCTGAATTTTGTAAAATGAGTGTGAAACCTCATTCGTGAGTAATGAGTACTTGGTTTTTAAAAGGAATAATGTTTTACTGATTTCGGAAATCAGAATAGGTATCGAACAGACCACAGCAGCGCTAATAAAGGGAAATGCATTGACTAATTAAGTATTATTAAAACCAGTAGAAACCTCCATCTGCATAGAAGCTAAGATGAGACAAAATGATATTACATTTCCTAGATCATGGCTGCTGTTATAAGATTGTTATAAACAAGAATAACCTACTCACATATAAGGCATATGTTTCTCAAATGGTTTTAAAAGAGAATTATATCATTAAGTAATTAATACTATGAACTACGAAACCTTTCGAAAAATGAGAAATTTGAACATTTGAAATTAGGCAAACTTGAACGTTTGGAGAATAATGTTGTTACTTGGTTTACTTAAAAGGATAGTCACTCTATTTTCATACTACGGGTATTGTGTGACTTTTGTGAAAGTAACGTATCTTTTAAAGAGTTAATGTATGAAGTACTTTGGGGATAAAAACCCGAACTTGTTTATCATAAAGTAGAAAGTATCTTGTGTGAATAACTTGATTGTGTTGGTTTGTGATAGCCTTGTAATACTTTCTTGTTGGTTTGATAAGTAAACATGTTAGGATGCTACGTGTGTTAATATCTTGTGATGTTTGTGTAAAGGGGTTTTCCCTCGATCGCGCTTATGTTGTTTAACTATCAGCCGTTATGTTGGTATTGTACCACTCACCTTGACATGATCCCGGGGGTTAAGCTGCCCTCCGATGCGGGGTATATCTCAGGCGGTCTGGGACCATGATTCGAGAATACCTCATGCGGGTCCAGGGGACCTATGCGGAGCTACGAGAGTTCCAGGTTAGTGTGCGGCCTTTATGGTCATGCGGTCTATGTGGCCATGCGGACTGCGAGTCCAGGCGGATGCCGGGGAGTAGCTACCCTCGATGCGGGGAATACCTCATGCGGGCCATTGGAGTGGCCTATGCGGAGCTGCGGGAAGTTCGGGGCTAGGCGCGCATTAGATCTGCGGGCGAGTGGCGGCTTTGATCATGTGACGGTCTAGATAGATCTCATAATCTGATTTATGACCTTGTTTGTCTTGTGGGTTTTAGTAGTCGGCTATGCCTTCGTACTTACCGTGCGGTTTTATGATGACACAGTGGGACACGGTGTTCATGTATTCCTTGGTGCTCTTATATCATAGGCTGACGGTGAGGAAGATATTCCACGGGCATGATTGATGTTGTGGGCGTGAGACCCGTTGTTATATTTGAGTGATGACTTTGAGGCGTGAGTCACGACTTGACATATTTGCTTATTTATTATATCTGTAGTTTGGTTATCATACATGTCTCTGCTTTATATAGACTACTATGATTTCATTTCTGATATTTTTGATTTCACATACTTGGTACTGTTATGCTTGACCTCTTGGGCTGCGTTCATCTGCGCGAGTTGAGTACACGATCGTTGATCCTAGCTCTCGAGTCACGATTCGGCGTTTGGGAAGCTCCGTTTCTCGGAGGCTTATCGGTGGTATAGTCTCCTGTCGTAGTAGGTGCTTATATTGAGGGTATGGCGGGGCCTGTCCGCCATTGTTGTCATGTCACTCTTAGAGGTGCATGAATCTTGTTGTGGGCGAGTTGTAATGGGATGTAACTTGTTCGATTTAAGTTGATTTATATATATCAGAAGCAAGTTTTCTCAGTTCTTGTTTTACACTTTTTGTTATTTCATGTCTTGTTTTATGTTCCACGATTACTCGATGTATGTCTACTTGGGTGCACAGGGTAAGGCACGATCACGCCCGGTTCGGTCGTGACAAAAGTGGTATCGAAGCGATTAATCCTCGGAAAGTGTCTGCATCGTATCGATGAGTCTTGATTATCGGTGTGTTGTGCACCACACCAATAATCAGGAGGCTATAGGATATTTAGGATTGGTTTCCATTCTTCTCACTCTGAGTGTTATACCCCGTATTTCCAGAGTATGTACGTAAGGACGTACGTAGAAAAGTTTGGGCTTTTAAAGTGGCTTGGCCGAATTATTTTGTGCACAACACCCGGTTAGAGTCGTTTTTCGACGAAACGTTTCCACAGCTTTCGTAGGGAAAATTCCGGCTATGTCATTTTTAATTTTTGCGGATTTTTCCGAGAGACGAAACATTTTGGACCAACAAGAGGGCGACACTTGTCACCCTCTCATTGGAGCACGTTGTGGGCGGTACAAGTGGGACGAATTGGCCTTGTTTGGTCAAGGGGTTGGTAGGATATTTTTGTGGTAGATGGATAAGGTGCACTTGGCAAGATCTTGGCCCTACACTTGCCTTGCACTTGGCAAGATCTTGGCCATTGGTTGGCCTTGGCTTGTCCTATAAATACCCCCCTTTGGAAGACTTCTTCATCCATTCCTAAATTTCCTAAAGTGTTAAAATCCTCCCTCCCCTTGTGTGGTGTTTCGTCCAACACCCCCCCTCCCCCTTTGAGAAGGCCCTTTGGCCGAGAGTACCCCCCCTTGGCCGAGAGTACCCCCCCTAGTGGGGTAGGCCGAGGGGTATACACCCCCCCTGGTGGTGTTGTCTCGTATAAATACCCCCCCTCTTGGTAGAAATACTCTCAAAAGTATTGTTATAATGCCCAAATTACCTTAGCCGTATACCTTGTAGTATTCTAAGGTTATACCTATACTAAAAGCCCAGTTATACTATTATACTTCCCGTCAGTCACAGAAACGAAACCCTAAGGAAAATCTCCATAGTTAGTTGGAGTAGTATGTAGAAGTTGGTTAGAACTTCTAAGGGTGGTTTAGAGCGGGTTGGAGCGCACGGAGTTGGAGCTAAACGTTGCCCATGATCGACTTTATACTTGGATAATTATGGGCTTATCGAGGTAAATATCTTGTCCCTCTATTGTAATTGGAAATTACATGATTGTTAGACTATATAGTTGAAGTATACTATATATAGAACTGAACGTTGTTATCGGCAATGTCTTTGGACTTAAGCCTGAAATATAAGAAACATTTTCGAAAGAAGAGTCTTTGTTCAGTAATTACATGGATCGTATTACGAGACTTGTAGCATTCTTGTGTAGTAGAGTTGTACACGTCCGGTTAGGCGTGTAAACCCCTGGTTGGCTTGGTAGCCAGCCGATAGAGGAGGAGATTTACGCCATGTGGGGAGGTGTCGAATTTTCTGTAGAATATTCTACATTGAGATCTAGGATGTTAATAGGCGCCTTGGCCTCTATAGGTTGAAGTACTACGTGTGGCGTGATCTACTTGGCTTAAGGAGTAGCGACGGTTTGAGGTACTGAGCGTTTTGCTATTAGTCGATACTCGTCGCGAGGTATGTGAACCTCTTCCTACCTTTTCTAGCATGATATGTGTATAACTATGTAGTGCGGTGAGCGTACGTGTTAAGCGTATTTGATTGGTTTGAAACATAAAGTGTTATAACGGCTTTATGGGAAGTTGGTTATAACGACTTTATGTAAGTAAGAAAATGCTTTGTGGTTTTAAAAGGTAAGCGATTTGACTTATAAGCGACTTGATGTGTAATAATAAAGAATCTTGAAGTATTTCAAAAGAATCTTTGAATCATTTTTAATGTAAGAATAATACTTGGTTTTGAAAACATAAGAGTTATACTAGCTTTATGGGAAGTTAGGTATAACGTCTTAAGAATGGTAAAATGAATGGTTTATTGATTTTTAAAAGTTAAGAGACTTGATCTTAAAAGATAAGAGACTTGACTTGAATGAATTAATATGAGTTTTGTGTGAAACCTCATTCGTGAGTAATGAGTACTTGGTTTTTTAAAAAAAAGGAATAATGTTTTACTGATTCGGAAATCAGAATGTGTATCGACAAACCACTGCAGCGTTAATAAAGGAAAATGTATTGAATAAATGAAGTATTATATTTAAACCAGTAGAAACCTCCATCTGCATAGAAGCTAAGATGAGACAAAATGATATTACATTTCCTAGATCATGGCTGCTTAATAAGATTGATTATAAACAAGAATAACCTACTCACACATAAGACATATGTTTCTCAAATCCTTTAAAGGAGAATTATGTTTTAAAGGATTAAGACTATGAACAATGAAATCTTTCAAAAATGGGACTTGAGTAACTGAAACTAGGCAAACTGGAACTTTAGGAAAAAGGAATGTTGTTACTTGACTTTAAAAGAACGTGGGTTGGTTTACTTAAACAGGTGGGTCACTCTATTCTTATACTACGGGTATCGGGTGACTTTTAAAAAGAAATGGATCTTTTAAAAGGATTTAACGTATGTAGTACTTTAGGGTTAAAACCCGGACCTTGTCATAAAATGAAAGTACTTTAAGTTATGTGTAACTTACATATGTTTGCGTGTGATAGACTTGTTGTGCAAGGAATGTATTTCACTCGACTACCGGTTCATCCGGGAATGTATTTCACTCGACTACCGGTTCATCCGGGAATGTATTTCACTCGACTACCGGTTCATCCGGGAATGTATTTCACTCGACTACCGGTTCATCCGGGAATGTATTTCACTCGACTACCGGTTCATCCGGGAATGTATTTCACTCTACTACCGGTTCATCCGGGAATGTATTTCACTCGACTACCGGTTCATCCGGGAATGTATTTCACTCGACTACCGGTTCATCCGGGAATGTATTTCACTCGACTACCGGTTCATCCGGGAATGTATTTCACTCGACTACCGGTTCATCCGGGAATGTATTTCACTCGACTACCGGTTCATCCGGGAATGTATTTCACTCGACTACCGGTTCGTGGGATGAACCGGGAATGTATCCCACACGTTTCTATACTTGACATGACTGCTTTTATGTTGTGAACTGTAGTTTGGTTATCATACATGTCTCCTGCTTTATATAGACTATTATGATTTCATTTACAGTATTTTACAGTTTCACATACTTGGTACCTGTTGTACTGACCTCCTTCGGGGGGCTGCGTTCATGCCGCAGGTAAAGGTACACCAGTCGTTGATCCTCGTTCCTCCGGAGGCTTATCTTGGTATAGTCCCCTGTTGTTGTAGGTGCTTACATTCAGGGGTATGACGGGGCCCTGTCCCGTCGTTGTTGTCATATCATTCTTAGAGGTCTGTAGTACTGTTGTGGGCAGAGTTGTAGAAAGGGATGTAACTGTTCAAATTGTTATTTATATATACTGACGGTAACCGTTTTTGGTTAGCCTGTCTTCTTATTTCACTTTCTTCTTACATTGGTTTCATGTATGTGTTTTATGTTCCGCTGATTACTCTGATGTTGTATCACTAGGGTGCCCGGGGTAAGGCACCAGTCACGGGCCCGGGTTCGAGTCGTGACAAAAGTGGTATCAGAGCAGTTAATCCTCGGAAAGTGTCTACGCACCGTATCGATAGAGTCTTGATTATCGGTGTGTGCACCACACCAATAATCGTGAGGCTATAGGATATTTAGGATTGGTTTCTATTCTTCTCACTCGAGATCGTGCCTTAGAGTCATGTTGTAAGTTGGACCTCCAACGTATTTCTTTCCTTACCATTATGCCTCCGCGTAGGCAAACCCGAGCCCGGAGAGGCAAGGCAGCGAGGAGCTGCAAGTTGAGTCTGAGGGTTCACGAGGGCACGGCCCACCTTTACCTAGAGTAGTGCTTCATTCGGGAGTTCTGGCGTCACTAGCCCCAAAGAGAGTTTAGCACGGCGCGGCGGTTCCATCGCGCCATGACATTTGAACCTTCGCCCACAACCAGGGACAGAGAATATAGATTGCAAAGAGGCGACCTGTTACATTAGCTATGGATTTGGCTACGAGAGCATACCGATGTCTGCGAGTCTTGATGACTATCTAAGAGAGGTTGTGCAAAGAGTAATTCTTGATTAGGCTTGAGCATGGCCCGTATGCGGGCTTATGCGCAGCCGAGAAACGTAGAGATCGGCGGGTTAACGGCGACAGAAGAGGCGAGCGGCGAGGTCCTTTGGTAACTTTCGAGGCAAGTCGCCTCACGGCCAGATTAGATATGCACCTCCGCCAGCGAGTGGTCTTCCACGGAGTTCGGGGCGTTCGGGTGTGCGGAGTTGGTCGAACTCGTGGCTTCCGGCAGCAGTGATGCAGACGTCATCCCGGGGAATGTCGTCTTTTAGTTGGTACTTGTTGTACCTACGGCCGTCAGGGTCTGATGTCGAAAGAGTGTCCTTGTAGGAGGACTTAGCCTTCAGGATCGATGGGTAGTCGTCACCTTCCTTAGCTATGCGCCCTACGGGGCAGGTTTGATTAGAACGACTTAAGGGAGTGGAGCAGTAGATACAGGTTTATCCTTAACCCTCTAGAGATTAGTACGTATGAGGAGATGAGTATATCTTAAGTGCTATGTTCTGATAGCAGTGTGTAATTTGTGATTAGAAATCATGGTTAGTAACCGGGGAAGATTGGGGGATAGAGAAAGTGTGAGCCTTAGAGTGTTATACGTGGAGACCTTAGAGGTAAGGCCATCTCGAGTAAAAGATGTATTGTTTATGTTTGACCCTTATAGGAGTGCATAGTGCACGTGAGTTATGTTTGTGGGATAAGTCCCTGAGTAGTGTGGAATGAAAGAGGGTAGTTGAGCTAAGAAGACCGCTAGGTTTTCGTAACGTGATTAGTGAGAGTTTTCCTTCGGGGAGCTAGCGTTTTGCGCGTTGCCGGGTCGGGTTGAGGCCACGTTGCGGGTCAACCCGCGGCATGTATGGTGGTGGGGTCAGTTTGTGGTGGTCCCGCCTTGTGGTAGGGTCACGAGGGTGTTAGGCCCAAGTTTAGTTAACCAGCGTACGAATTCGTGGATGCATTCGACCAGTAGTCGGGCCGAGGAGGTCAGCCGTCTTGTCTTCTAGCAAAGACCGTTTACTCGGCAGTGTTGATTTTATCAGAAAGGTTGTAAGGCTGCACGGGGTGCCTACCTTCACCTTATGACAGACAGTGGAGCCCAGGGTACGGCTGTTTTTGTTTCTGGAAGTTTTACCAAGGTGGTTAAGAACTCAGTGAGTCACAGATCGCATTCGCCTCGCCGGGCGGTGCGGATTTCGAGGGTAGTTGTGGGATTGTTGTCTCCTGTGGAGGGAGTGTTTAAGCTACCATTTCAGTGTTCGGATGTCGCCTTATGAAGCCTTGTAGGGGCGGATGTGTAAGTCGCCGATCGATTGGTTCGATGTTGGCAAGATTCAGATAGTTGGTTCAGGCTTGTTCCAGCAGACTGTGGATAGGGTAAAGCTTGTCTAGAAGAGGTTCTGGCAGCTCAGAGGAATCGTGCGGATAATCGGCGACGACGCTTAGAGTTCAGGTTGACGGTCGGTCTTCTTGAAAGTACCACCCCGGGTTGGGTGTGACGAGTTTTGGAAAACAGAGGGAACTTAGCCCGAGTTACTTTGGGCCCTTTTGAGTTCATGTGAAGAATAGGCCAGGTTGCCTATATGTTAGCTTTTGCCGTCCGACTTAGGAGGCAGTACGTCCGGTCTTTCGTATTGTTATGATCGGGAAAGTATCGGAGATCCATCCAGAGTGTTTCCAGTTAATGATGACCACGTTAGAGATAGTAACCCCGAGTTTTGGAAACTGAAGCAGTATCAGAAATGTGGTAAGAGTTCGAGTGTACGACAGCCTCAGGGATCGCATGCAGCCCGGTACCATTTGTTGGGTCGCCGGAGTGACACTAGAACCTCGCGGCAAAGTGACAAAAGTGGTATCACGACGAGTAAAGGGAGAAGCGAGCATGTATGGCAAGCATAGATGTGATCATTTCTTTTGTAAAGAGAAGGTGCGAAGGAAGTATATTTTAGACCCCGGAGAGAGGTGTTTGTGGTAATGTTAGAGGTGTTTCCTCGTGGACTTGGATGGAGGTATTTGCGCGGGTGTTTACGTGCCATGTGTGGCGTGATTGTTCTCGTAAGTATAGTAGTGAAGACTATACCGCGCACGCTTGTTTTGAGACTTAGAAGGAACATTCGACGAATGTTTCTAAGGAGGGAGAATGTTATACCCGTATTTCCGAGTATGCGTGGGGCGTGCGTATCAAAGTTTGGGCTTTTAAAGTGGCTTGGCCGAATTATTTTGTGCACAACACCCTTAGAGTCGTTTTCGACGAACGTTTCCACAGCTTTCGTAGGAAAATTCCGGCTATGTCATTTTTAATTTTTATGATTTTTCCGAGAGACGAAACATTTTGGACCAACAAGAGGGCGACACTTGTCACCCTCTCATTGGAGCACGTTGTGGGCGGTACAAGTGGGACGAATTGGCATTGTTTGGTAGGATATTTTTGTGGTAGATGGATAAGGTGCACTTGGCAAGATCTTGGCCCTACACTTGCCTTGCACTTGGCAAGATCTTGGCCATTGGTTGGCCTTGGCTTGTCCTATAAATACCCCCCTTTGGAAGACTTCTTCATTCATTCCTAAATTTCCTAAAGTGTTAAAATCCTCCCTCCCCTTGTGTGGTGTTTCATCCAACACCCCCTCCCTTCGAGAAGGCCCTTTGGCCGTGCCCCCTCTTGGCCGAGTACCCCCTAGTGGGGTAGGCCGAGGGTATACACCCTCCGGTGGTGTTGTCTCGTATAAATACCCCTCTTGGTAGAAATACTCTCAAAAGTATTGTTATAATGCCCAAATTACCTTAGCCGTATACCTTGTAGTATTCTAAGGTTATACCTATACTAAAAGCCCGCTTATACTATTATACTTCCGTCGATCCACGTAAACGAAACCCTAAGGAAAATCTCCATAGTTAGTTGGAGTAGTATGTAGAAGTTGGTTAGAACTTCTAAGGGTGGTTTAGAGCGGGTTGAGCGCACGGAGTCGAGCTAAACGTTGCCCGGGATCGACTTTATACTTGGATAATTATGGGCTTATCGAGGTAAATATCTTGTCCTCTATTGTAATTGGAAATTACATGATTGTTAGACTATATAGTTGAAGTATACTATATATAGAATCAACGTTGTTATCGCAATGTCTTTGGACTTAAGCCCAAATATAAGAAACCTTTTTCGAAAGAAGAGTCTTTGAATCAGAATTACATAGGGTGTATCAGACAGAGACTTGTGTAGCATTGTGTAGTAGAGTTGTACACGTCCGGTTAGGCGTGTAAACCCCCTGGCTTGGTCAAGCCGGCCTCGATAGAGAGAGAGATATACGTCATGTGGGGAGGTTGTTATACTCCGTATTTCGCAGTATGTACGTGTGGGCGTACGTAGAAAATTTGAACTTGTATTAAGGCTTGGCCGAATTAATTTTGTTCACAACACCCGTTTAGAGTCGTTTTTCGACGAAAAGGTTTCACAGCTTTGGTAGGGGCAGTTCCGGGGATGTCAATTTTAATTTTTATGATTTTTCCGAGACGAACGTGTTGGATCAACAAGAGGGCGCCACTTGGCACCCTCTCATTGGTGGACTTCAAATCGTCCATTGGACGAAAATGGCTAAGCTTGGCACGTTTTTGTGCCTTGGCACAAAGTCAAGGGTAGGTAGGATATTTGTGTTTGGTAAATCCTAGCCCTACACTTGCCTAACACATGGATTGATCTTGGCCTTTGGTTGGCCATCCCTTGACCTATAAATACCCTCCCTTTGATGAACTTCTTCATCCAAAAAATATTCTAAGTGTTAAAATCCTCCCTCTCCCTTCTAGAGGTTCTCGTCCAAAGCCTTCCCTCCCTTGGCCGAGAGTTCCTCCTTGGGTGCTAGCCAATGGGGTACCCCTAGCCTAGTTGTTTCGTATAATACCCCCTCTTGGTAGAAATACTCAAAAGTATTGTTATAATGCCCAAATTTCCTTAGCCAATACCTTGTAGTATTCTAAGGTTATACCTTTACAAAAAGCCCGGATATACTATTATACTTCCCACCACCAAACCGAAACCCTAGGAAATCTCCATAGTCCGTTGGAGTATTGTGTAGAAGTTGGTTAGAACTTCTAAGGGTGGTTTAGAGCGGGTTGAGCGCCGGAGTCGAGCTAAACGATTGCCCGTGATCGACTTTAAGCTAGGATAATTATGGGCTTATCGAGGTAATTATCTTGTCCTCTATTGTAATTGGAAATTACATGATTGCTTGAATATATAGTTGAAGTATACTATATATTAGAACTGAACGTAGTTATTGGCAATGTCTTTTGACTTAAGCCCGATAATACTTACTGCAATGTCTTGCGACTTAAGCCTGAATTTAAAGAGAGTATCGAATCAGAATTACATAGGGTTGTATTACAAGAGACTTGTAGTAGTACCGTGGAGTAGAATTGTACCATAGGGTTAGATCATAACCCCCGGTTGGCTTGCAGCCTCGATAGAGAGAGAGATTTACGCTGTCATGGGGGAGTGTCACGAATTTTCGGTAGAATGTTCTACGATGAGATCTAAATGTTAATAAAGCGCCTTGTGGCCTTATAGGTTGAAGTACTATGCGTGGCGCGATCTACTTGGCTTAGGAGTAGCGCGGTTTGAGGTACTTGAGCGTTTGCTATTTAGTCGATAATCGTCGCGAGGTATGTGAACCTCTTCCTATCTCTTCTAGCATGATATGTGTGAACTATGTAGTACGGTAGACGTCGTGTGCTAAATGTATGTGATTGTTAAAACATAAAGTGTTATAACGACTTTATGGGAAGTTGGTTATAACGACTTTATGTTGGTAAGAAAATACATGTGGTTTTAAAAGGTACTGATTTGAACTATAATCGCTTGTTATGTGTTAATAAAGAACTTGAAGTATTTCAAAAGATTTTTGAATCATTTTGAAAGAAGTAATACTTGGTTTTTGAAAAACTTAAGAGTTATACTAGCTTTATGGGAAGTTAGGTATAACGGCTTAAGAATGTTTTCTTGATTTGGAAATCGTAATGTGTATCGACAAACCATCGCGGCGTTAAAAGGAAATGCTTTTGACTAATTAAGTATTATTAAAACCAGAGAAACTTCCATCCGCATGAAGCTAAGATGAGACAAAATGATATTTCCTAGATCATGGTCATTGTAATAAGATTGTTATAAACAAGAATATCCTACTCACATATAAGACTTATGTTTTTCAGATAGTTTTAAGGAGAATTATATTCTCAAATGAATAAGACTATGAACTACGAAACCTTTCTAAAATGAGAAACTTGAACATTGGAAATTAGGCAAACTTGATCATTGGAAAAGAATGTTGCTACTTGATTTTACAAAGAGAAGTAATTGATTTACTTTAAAAGGATAGTCACTCTATTTTATACTACGTATTGTGTGACATTGTGAAAGTAACGATCTTTAAAGAGTTAATGTATGAAGTACTTTGGGGATAAAACTCGATCTTGTTAATCATATAGTAGAAGGTACCTTGTGTGAACAACTTGATTGTATTGGTTTGTGATAGCCTTGTAATACTTTCTTGATTGCTTTGATAAGTAAACGTGTTGGGATGCTTCGTGTGTTAGTATCTTGTGATGTTTGTGTGAAGGGTTTCCCTGATTGTGCTTATTAACTATCGGTCGTTATGATAGTATTGTGGCATTCATCTCTTGAGATGATTCCGGGTTAAGCCTCCGACGCGGGTAGACTCAGCGGTCGATGGACCTATGATTCGAGAATACCTCATGCAGTCCCGGCCTATGCGAGCTACGAGTTCCGTGTTAGTATCGTCCTTTATGGGCATGCGTCCATGTGGCCATGCGGATCGCGAAGTCCGCGATGCCGGAGTAGCTACCCTCGACGCGGGAATACCTCATGCGGGCCGATGAGATTGGCCTATGCGAGTCGCGGAGTTCCGAGGTTAGACGCGTACATTGATCTGCGGGCAAGTGGCGGCTTTGATCATGTGACGGTCTGACAGATCTTATGATCTGATTCATGACCTTGTTGGTACTGTGGGTTTTTAGTAATCGGCTATGCCTTCGCATTTACCGCACAGATTTATTATGACACAGTGGGACCCGTGTTCATGTGTGTTCCTTGGTGCTTTTATATCATAGATCGCCAGCGGAGGAAGGTATTCCACGCATGATTGATGTTGTGGGCCCGAGACCCATTGTTATACTTGAGTGATGACTGAGGCGTGAGTCCCCGACTGACATGATCGCTTTGTCAGAATCGTAGTTTGGTTATCATACATGTCTCCCGCTTTATATGATCGCTATGATTTCATTTACGATGTATTTTCAGCCACATACTGCACTGTTGTTATCGACCTCCTTCGGGCCGTTCATGCCGCAGTCGAGGTACACCATCGTTGATCCTCGCTCTTAGGGTCACGCTCAGCGTGTGGAAGCTCCGTTCCGAGGCTTATCTTCGTATAGTCCCTGTTGTAGGTGCCACATTCGTGGTATGGCGGGCCCCGTCCCGCCATTGTTGTCGATCATTTCTAGAGGTCCAGTAGTAATCACAAGTGTGGTTTGTAAAAAGGATTAAACTGCTCATTTGTAAAAGTTGTTATTTATATATGCCGAAAGGCAAGTTTTCTCAGACATCGTTTTGTACTTCACTTGTTTCATGTATGTGTTTTATGTTCACGATTACTGATGTTGTGTCACTAGGGTGCCCGGTAAGGCACCATCACGCCCGGTTCGGTCGTGACAAAAGTGGTATCGTGAGCGATTAATCCTCTGAAAGTCTCTACGCATCGTATCCGAGAGTCTTGATTATCGTGTGTTGTGCACCACATCAATAATCGTGAGGCTATAGGATATTTTAGGATTGGTTTCTATTCTTCTCACTCGAGATCGTGCCTTAGAGTGTTGTAAGTTGGACCTCTAACGTATTTCTTTCCTTACCGATATGCCTCCGTAGGCAACCCGAGCCCAGAGGCAAGGCAGCCGAGGAGCCGCGAGTAAAGCATGAGGGTGGCGAGGGCACAGCCCAATCATTACCTAGGTAGTGCTTCATTCGGGATTTCGCGACGTCACTAGCCCCAAGAGAGTTTGGCACGCAGCGGCAGTCCCTATCGCGCCATGATATATGAACCTTCGCCCACGGCCGAACAGAGAATTTAGATTGCAAAGAGGCGACCCTGTTACTAGCTATAGATTTGGCTACCAGAGAGTATACCGATGTACCGCGAGTCTTGAGGACTATTTAAAAGAGGGTTGTGCAAGAGTAATTCTTCAGTTAGGCTTGAGCATGGCCTGTGTACGGGCTTATGCGCAGCAGGCCGAGACGTGTAGAAATCGAGAGGTTAACGAAGGACACCATAAGAGGGCCAGAGCAGCAAGGTCCTTTAGTAACTTTCGAGGCGAGTCACCTCACCGAGATCAGATTATGCACCTCCGCCGCAGCAGTGGTCTTCCACGAGTTCGTGACATTCGGTATGCAGGAGTTGGTTAGAACTCCGTGGCTTCCGGTTCACGCAGTGATGACGCCATCCCGGGAATGTCATCTTTTAGGTCGGGTACTTGTTGTACCTATGACCGCCGTGGTCCGTGTCAAGAGTGTCCTTGTAGGAGGACTTAGCCTTCGTGATCGATGGGTAGTCGCCACCTTCCTTAGTTATGCGCCTACGGTGCTTGATTTGAACGACAAGGGAGTGAAGCAAGAGATATAGATATATCTTTAACCTCTAGAGATCGGTATGTGTGATAAGGTGAGTATACCTTAAGTGCTATGTTCTTATAACAAAGGTGTTAGTCGTGATTAGATCATGGTTGTTTAACCGAGTAAGATTTATGGGGATACAGAAGGTGTGATCCTTAGAGCTTTTTAAGTATAGACCTTAGAGGTGAGGCCATCTCGAGAAAAGGTGTAGTGTTATCTTTGACCCTTATCGGAGTGAATAGTGCACGTGAGTTATGGTTGGGATAGGTCCCAGTAGTGTGGAATGAAAGGGGTAGTTGAGCTAAGAAGACCGCCAGGTTTTCGTAACGTGATTAGTGAGACTGTTCCAATCGGGAACTAGTGTTGTGCTCGTTGACGGGTCGGATTGAGGCCATGATGCGGGTCAACCCGCGCCTGTTTAGCGTGGTCGGTTTGTGGTGGTCCCGCCTGTGGTAGGGTCACGAGGGTGTTAGGCCCATGTTCGCTAACCAACTGCGACGAGTTCGTGGATGCATTCGACCGTGGTCGGTCGATGGGGCAACCCATCGTGTTCTTCGTTCGACCGTTTACTCGGTGTGTTGAGTTATCTGGCGGTTGAAAGGCTGCACGGTGCCTACCTTTACCTTATGTCGGGCAGTGAAGCCCAGGTTGTTGCTATTTTCGATTTCTAAAAGTTTACTGTGCAGGTTAAGAACTCGTGAGTCTCAGACCGCATTCGCCTCGGCCGGTCGTGGATTTCGGATAGTTGTGGGATTGTTGTCTCCTGGAGGTAGTGTTTGATCTACCATTTCAGTGTTCGGATATCGCCTTATGAAGCCTTGTAAGGGCGGAAGTGTAAGTTGCCGGTCGATTGGTTCGAGGTTGGCAAGGTTCGCATACTGGTTCAGCTTGTTCCACAGATCGTGGATAGTGAGAAGCTTGTCTAGAAGAAGTTCTGGCAGCTCAGAGAAATCGTGCGGATAATCGGCGACGACGCTTAGAGTTCAGGTTGACGGTCGGTCTTCTTGAAAGTACCACCCCGGGTTGGGTGTGGCATGTTTGGAAAACAGAGGGAACTTAGCCCGAGTTACTTTGGGCCTTTGTGAGTTCATGTGAAGGATAGGCCAGGTTGCCTATATGTTAGCATTTGCCGTCCGGCGTGGGAGGCAGTGCGTCCGGTCTTTCGTATTGTGATGTTCGGGAAAAGTATCGGAGATCCATCCAGAGTGTTCCCACTTAATGATGACCACGTTAGAGATAGTAACCCCGAGTTTTAGATACTGAAGCCGTATCAGAATGTGGTAAGAGTTTGAGTGTACGACATCCTCCGGGATCGCAGCACTCCGGCACCATTTGTCGGGTCGCCGAGCAAGGCTCGCGACAAAGTGACAAAGTGGTATCTACGACGAGTAAAGAGAGAAGCGAGCATGTATGGCGAGCATAGATGTGATCATTTCTTTTGTAGAGAGAAGGTACGAAGGAAGTATATTTTAGACCCTGGAGAGAGGTGGTTGTGGTGATGTTAGAGGTGTTTCCTCGTGGACTTGGATGAGTATTTTGCGCAGTTGTTTCTGTGGCCATGTGTGGCAGGTTTGTTCTCGTAAGTATAGTAGTGAAGACTATACTGGCGCGCGTTTGTTTTTGAGACTTAGAAGGAACATTCGGGACGAATGTTTCTAAGGAGGGGAGAATGTTATACTCCGTATTTCCAGAGTATGTACGTGTGGGCGTACGTAGAAAATTTGAACTTGTATTAAGGCTTGGCCGAATTAATTTTGTTCACAACACCCGTTTAGAGTCGTTTTTCGACGAAACGTTTTCACAGCTTTCGTAGGGGAATTTCCGGCTATGTCATTTTTAATTTTTGCGGATTTTTCCGAGAGACGAAACGTGTTGGACCAACAAGAGGGCGCCACTTGGCACCCTCTCATTGGTGGACTTCAAATCGTCCATTGGACGAAAATGGCTAAGCTTGGCACGTTTTTGTGCCTTGGCACAAAGTCAAGGGTAGGTAGGATATTTGTGTTTGGTAAATCCTAGCCCTACACTTGCCTAACACATGGATTGATCTTGGCCTTTGGTTGGCCATCCCTTGACCTATAAATACCCCTCCCTTTGATGAACTTCTTCATCCAAAAAAATATTCTAAGTGTTAAAATCCCTCCCTCTCCCTTCTAGAGGTTCTCGTCCAAAAGCCTTCCCCCTCCCCCTTGGCCGAGAGTTCCCCCCCTCCTTGGGGTGCTAGCCGTGGGGTACCCCCCCCCTAGCCTAGTTGTTTCCGTATAATACCCCCCTCTCTTGGTAGAAATACTCTCAAAAGTATTGTTATAATGCCCAAATTTCCTTAGCCAATACCTTGTAGTATTCTAAGGTTATACCTTACAAAAGCCCGGATATACTATTATACTTCCCACAATACCAAACCGAAACCCTAGGAAATCTCCATAGTCCGTTGAGTATTGTGTAGAAGTTGGTTAGAACTTCTAAGGGTGGTTTAGAGCGGGTTGGAGCGCCTGAGTCGAGCTAAACGATTGCCCAGATCGACTTTTAAGCTAGGATAATTATGGGCTTATCGAGGTAATTATCTTGTCCTCTATTGTAATTGGAAATTACATGATTGTGAATATATAGTTGAAGTATACTATATATTAGAACCGAACGTAGTTATTGGCAATGTCTTTTGACTTAAGCCCGATAATACTTACGGCAATGTCTTGCGACTTAAGCCCGAATTTAAAGAGAGTAATCGAATCGTAATTACATAGGGTTGTATTACAAGAGACTTGTGTAGTAGTACCGTGGAGTAGAATTGTACCTGTTAGGGTTAGATCGATAACCCCCGGTTGGCTTGGTAGCCTCGATAGAGGAGAGATTTACGCTGTCATGGGGAGAGTCTTCGAATTTTCGGTAGAATGTTCTACGATGAGATCTAAATGTTAATAAGCGCCTTGTGGCCTTATAGGTTGAAGTACTATGCGTGGCGCGATCTACTTGGCTTAGGAGTAGCCGGCGGTTTGAGGTACTGAGCGTTTTGCTATTTAGTCGATAATCGTCGCGAGGTATGTGAACCTCTTCCTATCTCTTCTAGCATGATATGTGTGAACTATGTAGTACGGTAGACGTACATTGTGCTAAATGTATGTGATTGGGTTAAAACATAAAGTGTTATAACGACTTTATGGGAAGTTGGTTATAATGACTTTATGTTGGTAAGAAAATACATGTGGTTTTTAAAAGGTACTGATTTGAACTATAACTGGCTTGTTATGTGTTAATAAAGAACTTGAAGTATTTCAAAAGATTTTTGAATCATTTTGAAAGAAGAAGTAATACTTGGTTTTTGAGAAACTTAAGAGTTATACTAGCTTTATGGGAAGTTAGGTATAACGGCTTAAGAATGTTTTCTTGATTTGAATCGAATGTATCGACAAACCATCGCAATTAATTAAAAGGAAATGCTTTTGACTAATTAAGTATTATTAAAACCAGAGAAACTTCCATCCGCATAGAAGCTAAGATGAGACAAAATGATATTTCCTAGATCATGGTCAGTAATAAGATTGTTATAAACAATAATATCCTACTCACATATAAGACTTATGTTTTTAAGATAGATTTAATGACAATTATATTCTAAAATGAATAAGACTATGAACTACTAAACCAATCTAAAAAGATAAACTTGAACATTGGAAATTAGGCAAACTTGATCATTGGAAAGAATGTTGCTACTTGATTTTACAAAGAGAAGTAATTGATTTACTTTAAAAGGATAGTCACTCTATTTTATACTACGTATTGTGTGACATTGTGAAAGTAACGTATCTTTTAAAGAGTTAATGTATGAAGAACTTTGGGGATAAAACCCGATCTTGTTAATCATATAGTAGAAGGTACCTTGTGTGAACAACTTGATTGTATTGGTTTGTGATAGCCTTGTAATACTTTCTTGATTGCTTTGATAAGTAAACGTGTTGGGATGCTACGTGTGTTAGTATCTTGTGATGTTTGTGTGAAGGGTTTCCTTGATTGTGCTTATTAACTATCGATCGTTATGATAGTATTGTGGCATTCATCTCGAGATGATTCCGGGTTAAGCGCCTCCGACGCGGGTAGACTCAGCGGGTCGATGGACCTATGATTCGAGAATACCTACGCAGTCCCGGCCTATGCGAGCTACGAGAGTTCCGTGTTAGTATGCGCCCTTTATGGGCATGCGGTCCATGTGGGCTACGCGGATCGCGAAGTCCGGGGCGACGCCGGGAGTAGCTACCCGACGCGGGAATACCTCATGCGGGCCGATGAGATTGGCCTACGCGGAGTCGCGGAGTTCCAGGTTAGACGCGTACATCGATATCGCGCAAGTGGCCGCCTTTGATCATGTGACGTCTAGACAGATCTTATGATACGCTTCATGACCTTGTTGGTACTGTGGGTTTTTAGTAGTCGGCTATGCCTTCGCACTTACCGTCTGCATTTTATTATGACACAGTGGGACCCGTGTTCATGTGTTCTCGTGCTTTTATATCATAGATCGCCGGCGGGAAGGTATTCCACGCATGATTGATGTTGTGGGCCCGAGACCCATTGTTATACTTCGAGTGATGACTGAGGCGTGAGTCCACGACTTGACATGATCGCTTGTTGTAAATCGTAGTTTGTTATCATACATGTCTCCCGCTTTATATGATCGCTATGATTTCATTTACGATGTATTTTCGCCACATACTCTGCATCTTGTCTTGACCTCCTTCGGGCCGCGTTCATGCCGCAGTCGAGGTACACCGCCGTTGATCCTCGCCTTAGGTCACTCAGCGTGCTGGAAGCTCCGTTCCTCCGAGGCTTATTCGTATAGTCCCTGTTGTTGTAAGCTTACATTCAGGTATGGCGGGCCCCGTCCCGCCATTGTTGTCGTATCATTTCTTAGAGGTCCGTAGACTGCAAGCGTGGTTTGTCAAAAGGATTAAACTGTTCATTTGTAAAAGTTGTTATTTATATATGCCGAAAGGCAAGTTTTCCTCAGACATCGCTTTGTACTTCACTTGTTTCATGTATGTGTTTTATGTTCGTGATTACTCGATGTTGTGTCACTAGGGTGCTCGGTAGGCACGATCACGCCCGGTTCGGTCGTGTGACAGGTGTCGCCAATTTTCGTAGAATATTCTACATTGAGATCTAGGATGTTAATAGCGCCTTGTGGCCTCTATAGGTTGAAGTACTACATGTGGCGTGATCTACTTGGCAGGAGTAGCCGATCGCTTGAGGTACTTGAGCGTTTTGCTATTAGTCGATACTGCCGCGAGGTATGTGAACCTCTTCCTACCTTTTCTAGCATGATATGTGTATAACTATGTAGTACGGTAGACGTACATGTGTTAAACGTATTTGATTGGTTTGAAACATAAAGTGTTATAACGGCTTTATGGAAAGTTGGTTATAACAGCTTTATGTAAGTAAGAAAATGCTTTATGGTTTTAAAAGGTAACTGATTTGACTTATAACTGACTTGATGTGTAATAATAAAGAATCTTGAAGTATTTCAAAAGAATGCTGAATCATTTTTAACAGAAGAATAATACTTGGTTTTGAAAACATAAGAGTTATACTAGCTTTATGGGAAGTTAGGTATAACGTCTTAAGAATGGTAAAATGAATGGTTTATTGATTTTTAAAAGTTAAGAGACTTGATCTTAAAAGATAAGAGACTTGACTTGAATGAATTAATATGAGTTTTGTGTGAAACCTCATTCGTGAGTAATGAGTACTTGTTTTTTTTTAAAAGGAATAATGTTTTACTGATTCGGAAATCAGAATGTGTATCGACAAACCACTGCAGCGTTAATAAAGGAAAATGTATTGAATAAATGAAGTATTATATTTAAACCAGTAGAAACCTCCATCTGCATAGAAGCTAAGATGAGACAAAATGATATTACATTTCCTAGATCATGGCTGCTTAATAAGATTGATTATAAACAAGAATAACCTACTCACACATAAGACATATGTTTCTCAAATCCTTTAAAGGAGAATTATGTTTTAAAGGATTAAGACTATGAACAATGAAATCTTTCAAAAATGGGACTTGAGTAATCAAACTAGGCAAACCGAACTTTAGGAAAAGGAATGTTGTTACTTGACTTTAAAAGAACGTGGGTTGGTTTACTTAAACAGGTGGGTCACTCTATTCTTATACTACGGGTATCGGGTGACTTTTAAAAAGAAATGGATCTTTTAAAAGGATTTAACGTATGTAGTACTTTAGGGTTAAAACCCGACCTTGTCATAAAATGAAAGTACTTTAAGTTATGTGTAACTTACATATGTTTGCGTGATAGACTTGTTGTGCAAGGAATGTATTTCACTGACTACCGTTCATCCGAATGTATTTCACTCGACCACGGTTCATCCGGAATGTATTTCACTCGACTACCGGCTCATCCGAATGTATTTCACTGACTACCGGTTCATCCGGGAATGTATTTCACTCGACTACCGGTTCATCCGGGAATGTATTTCACTCGACTACCGGTTCATCCGGGAATGTATTTCACTCGACTACCAGTTCATCCGGGAATGTATTTCACTCGACTACCGGTTCATCCGGGAATGTATTTCACTCGACTACCGGTTCATCCGGGAATGTATTTCACTCGACTACCGGTTCATCCGGGAATGTATTTCACTCGACTCACGGTTCATCCGGAATGTATTTCACTCGACTCACGGTTCATCCGAATGTATTTCACTCGACTAGGTTCATCCGAATGTATTTCACTCGACTACGGTTCATCCGAATGTATTTCACTCGACTACCGGTTCGTAGGATGAACCGAATGTATCCTACACGCTTTCTATACTTGACATGATCGCTTTTATGTTGTGAATCGTAGTTTGGTTATCATACATGTCTCTCGCTTTATATAGACTATTATGATTTCATTTACGATTTTACAATTTCATACTTTGTACCTCTTGACCTTCGGCCGCGTTCATGCCGCAGTAAAGGTACACCGATCGTTGATCCTCGCTCTTAGGTCACAATTCAGCGTTTGGGAAGCTCCGTTTCCTCCGAGGCTTATCTTGGTATAGTCCTCGTTGTTGTAGGTGCTACATTCAGGGGTATGACGGCCTGCCCCGTCGTTGTTATCATATCATTCTTGTGAGGTCCAGAGTACCGCCAGGCGAGTTGTAGAAAGGGATGTAATCGCTCAAATTGTTATTTATATATACCGACAGAACTTTTTGGTTAGCCTGTCTTCTTATTTCACTGTCTTCTTACATTGGTTTCATGTATGTGTTTTATGTTCCGCTGATTACTCTGATGTTGTATCACTAGGGTGCCCGGGGTAAAGCACCAGTCACGGGCCCGGATTCGGTTCGTGACACTGAGATCGTGCCTTAGAGCTGTGTTATAAGTTGGACCCCTCTCACGTATTTCTTTCCCTTACCGTTATGCCTCCGCGTAGGGCAAACCCGGGCCCAGGAGGGCAAGGCAGCCGAGGGAGCTGCAAGTAGAGCACAGAGGGTTACTAGGGCACAGGCCCAATCATCACCTGGGGTGGTGCTTCATTTGGGGAGTTCTGCGACGCCACCCAACAGAAGTTTAGCACGGCGGCAGCTTCATCGCGACCTTGATATATGAACCTTCAGTTCCACGACCGGGAACGGAGAATATAGATTTCAAAGAGGCGACCCTGTTACTAGCTATGGATTTGTCTACCAGAGAGTATACCGATGTACCGCGAGTCTTGATGAATATCTAAGAGAGGGTCGTGCAGGAGTAATTCTTCAGTTAGGCTTGAGCATGGCCTGCGTACGGGCTTATGCGCAGCAGGCCAAGAAACGTAGAGATCGACGGGTTAACCAAGGGCGAAGAAGAGGCTGTAATGCAGGTCCTTTGGTAACTTTCGAGGCGAACCACCTCAGCAGCAGATCAGATATGCACATCCACCAGTACAGAGTGGTCCTCCACGGAGTTCAGGACGTTGGGGATAAGCCGGAGTTGGTCAGAGCTCCAGAGCTTCCGGTTCACAGCTACACGTAGGTTCCAGCCAGCCGGATTCAGTTTTTCCCGTTGTTCACGTGACAGCGCCATCCCGGGGAATGTCGTCTTTTAGTTGGTACTTGTTTTACCGGCGGCCGTCAGGGCCATGTGTCGAAAGGATGTCCTAGTAGGAGGACTCAGCCTTCAGGATCGGTGGGTAGTTCGTCATCTTCCCTAGCTATGCGCCCTACGGGGTAGGTTTGATTAGAACGACTAAGGGGAGTGAAGCAGTAGATACAGGTATATCCTTAACCCTCTAGAGTTTAGTACGTATGATGAGATGAGTATATCTTAAGTGTTATGTTCAGATAACATAAGTGTATTGTGATTAGAAATCATGGTTAGTTAACCGGGAAAGATTGGGGGATAAGAAAAAGTGTGAGCCTTAGAGCTTTATACGTAGAGACCTTAGAAGCAAGGCCATCTCGAGTAAAAGATTTATATTTTTACGTTTAACCCTTGTCGGAGTGCATGGTGCACGTGAGCTATGTTTGTGGGATAAGTCCCTGAGTAGTGTGGAATGAAAGAGGGTAGTTGAGCTAAGAAGACCGTTAGGTTTTCGTAACGTAATTAGTGAGATTGTTCCGGATCGGGGAGCAAGTGTTTTACGCGAGAGTGGGTCGGGTTGAGGCCATGCCGCGGGTCAACCCGCGACCTGTTTTATGGTGGGGTCAGTTTGTGGTGGTCCCGCCAGGTGGTAGGGTCACGAGGGTGTTAGGCCCAAGTTTAGTTAACCATCGTACGAGTTCGTAGATGCGGTCGACCAGTAGTCGGGCCGATGAGGTCAGTCCCTCTTGTCTTTTAGTCGAGACCGTTTACTCGGTAGTAAGTTATGCGAGATGTTTATATCAGGGAGGTTGTAAGGCTGCACGAGGTGCCTGCTTTTACCTTATGACAGACGGTGAAGCCCAGGTTTTGGCTACTTCTTTTTCTGGAAGTTTTACCAGGCAGGGTAGGAACTCAGGTGAGTCTCAGAATCGCATTCGCCCTCGGGCCAGTGTTGGGATTTCAGGGGTAGCTGTGAGGATTGTTGTCTCCTGTTGAGGGAGTGTATTATAGCTACCATTTCAGTGTTCGGATATTGCCTTATGAAGTCTTGTAGGGGCGGAAGTGTAAATTGCCGGTTGATTGATTCGATGTAGCAAGGTTCAGATAGTTGGTTCATACTTGTTCAGCAGAATGTGGATAGGGTGAAGCTTATCCAGATGAGATTATTGGCAGCTCAGAGTCAACGGAAGTCGTGCGGATAATCGACGTCGACACTTAAAGTTCAGGTTGACAGTCGGAATTCTTGAAGGTACCACCCCGGATAGGGTGTGACGAGTTTTGGAAAACAGAGGGAACTTAGCCTGAGGTACTTAGAGCGTTTTCAGATCCGTTGGAGGATAGGCCGGGTTGCCTATAAGTTAGCTTTGACATTCGACGTGGGAGGCAGTATGTCCGGTCTTTCATATTGTTATGTTCGGAAAAGTATCGGAGATCCATCCAGAGTGTTCCCAGTTAATGATGACCAAGTTGGAGATAGTGACCCCGAGATTTTGGAAATCAAGCGAGCGAAAATGTGGTAAGTTATGAGAAAGAGTTCGAGTGTACGAGAAAGTGGTACGAGCAAGAAGAGAAAGTGATCATTTGGTTTTAAAGAGGCGTGCGAGGAGTATATTTTAGACCTTGGGTGGGAGTTTTTGTTATGCTAGAGATGGTTCCTCGTGGACTTGGATTAAGTATTTGCGCGTGTATTATTTTATGGCCAGGTGTGGCGTGTTTGTTTTCGTAAGTATAGCAGTGAAGACTATACTGGAGCATGTTTGTTTTGAGACTTAGAAGGAACATTCGGGACGAATGTTTCTAAGGAGGGGAGAATGTTATACCCCGTATTTCCAGAGTATGTACGTGAGGATGTACGTAAAAAAGTTTGAACTTTAAGTAGGCTTGGACGAAAAATATTTTGTGCACAACACCCGATTAGAATCGTTTTTCGACGAAACGTTTTACATAACTTGCGAAGGGAAAATTCCGGCTATGTCATTTTTAATTTTTGCGGATTTTTCCGAGAGACGAAATGTTTTGGACCAACGAGAGGGCGACACTTGTCACCCTCAAGTTGGTGGAGTGTGGGGCGGCTTTTGGACGAACACAAGTCTTGGGTTGGTAGGATATTTTGTGTGTTAGATGGATAAGGTGGGACCCACACCCAATTGTCCACATCCTCACCCTACACTTGCCTACTTGGCATGATCTTGGCCATTGGTTGGCCTATAAATACCCCCTTAGTTGAAGACATTTCTTCATCCACAAACCATTTTCTAAGTCTTGAAAATCCCTTCCCCCTCTTGGTAGTGTTTCGTCCAAACACCCCCCTCCCCCTTTGAGAAGGCCCCTTGGCCGAGAGCCCCCTCCCCCTTGGCCGAAAGTATCCCCCCTCCTAGTGGTGCTAGCCGTGGGGTACCCCCCCTTGCCTAGTTGTTCTCATAAAATACACCCCCTCTTGGTAGAAAATACTCCCCAAAGTATTGTTACTATACCAAAATACCTTAGCCGTATACCTTGTAGTATTCCAAAGTTACCTCTATACGTAGAGCCCGAAAATACTACCTTATGTCCTTTTTGTCTCAAATCGAAACCCTAAGAAAAATCTTCATACTTGGTTGAAGTATTAAGTAGAAGTTGCGTAGAACTTCTAAGGGTTGTTTGGAGCGGGTTGGAGCGCCCAGAGTAGGAGCTAAACGTTGCTCAGGATCGACATTTAAAGTTGGATAATTATGGGCTTATCGAGGTAAATATCTTGTCTCCCTATTGTATTAGAGTTTTCATTCTATTGAAGTATAAGAATTGAGTATAAGTTATATACAAGGAAAGTATATAAGAAGAGAATTGAACTGTAATAGAAGGATATTACAGAAAAGACTGGAACTGAAATCGCATCAGTAGAATATTAATGTAGAAGTTGATAGACTTATATAACCTTTATAGGTTGAATGTTCTGCAAGTAGCATGTACTACTTGAAAGTTGGACAAGGCTAGTCGGGTTATAACCGTGGAGCGTTTTGCTAATAGTCGATAATCGTCGCGAGGTATGTGATTCTTCCTATACTCTTGAGCATGATATTTTAAAGTATATATATATAGTACGGAAGACGTACGTGTGTTAACTGAATGATAATTACGGCAATGTCTTTTGACTTAAGCCTGAATAATAATTACGGCAATGTCTTTTGACTTAAGCCTGAATAATCTTGAAGTATTTCAAAAGAATACTGAATCATTTTTAACAGAAGAGTAATACTTGGTTTTAAAAGCTTAAGAGTTATACTAGCTTTATGGGAAGTTAGGTATAACGGCTTAAGAGAGATAAAAAGAATGTTTTATTGATCTTAAAAGATAAGATACTTGATCTTAAAGGATAAGAGATTTGTCTTAATTGAATTAATCTGAATTTTGTAAAATGAGTGTGAAACCTCATTCGTGAGTAATGAGTACTTGGTTTTTAAAAGGAATAATGTTTTACTGATTTCGGAAATCAGAATAGGTATCGAACAGACCACAGCAGCGCTAATAAAGGGAAATGCATTGACTAATTAAGTATTATTAAAACCAAGAGAAACCTCCATCAAAGAAGCTAAGATGAGACAAAATGATATTACATTTCCTAGATCATGGTCATGTTATAAGATTGTTATAAACAAGAATAACCTACTCACATATAAGGCATATGTTTCTCAAATGGTTTTAAAAGAGAATTATATCATTAAGTAATTAATACTATGAACTACGAAACCTTTCAAAAAATGAGAAATTTGAACATTTGAAATTAGGCAAACTTGAACGTTTGGAGAATAATGTTGTTACTTGGTTTACTTAAAAGGATAGTCACTCTATTTTAATACTACGGGTATTGTGTGACTTTTGTGAAAGTAACGTATCTTTTAAAGAGTTAATGTATGAAGTACTTTGGGGATAAAAACCCGAACTTGTTTATCATAAAGTAGAAAGTATCTTGTGTGAATAACTTGATTGTGTTGGTTTGTGATAGCCTTGTAATACTTTCTTGTTGGTTTGATAAGTAAACATGTTAGGATGCTACGTGTGTTAATATCTTGTGATGTTTGTGTAAAGGGGTTTTCCCTCGATCGCGCTTATGTTGTTTAACTATCAGCCGTTATGTTGGTATTGTACCACTCACCTTGACATGATCCCGGGGTTAAGCGCCTCCGATGCGGTATATCTCGGCGATGCAGGACCATGATTCGAGAATACCTCATGCGGGTCGGGACCTATGCGAGCTACGAGAGTTCCAGTTAGTGTGCGACCTTTATGGTCACGCGGTCTATGTGGCCACGCTGCGGATCGCGAGTCGGCGGATGCCGGGAGTAGCTACCGATGCGGAATACCTCACGGGCCATTGGAGTGGCCTATGCGGAGCTGCGGGAAGTTCCAGGGCTAGACGCGCACATTAGATACTGCGGGCGAGTGGCCAGCTTTGATCATGTGACGGTCTAGACAGATCTCATGATACAGTTTATGACCTTGTTTGTACTGTGGGTTTTAGTAGTCGGCTATGCCTTCGTACTTACCCCGTACGGTTTTATAGGATGACACATGTGGGACCCGTGTTCATGTATTCCTTGGTGCTCTTATATCATGATCGCCAGGTGAGGAAGGTATTCCACGCATGATTGATGTTGTGGGCGTGAGACCCATTGTTATATTTGAGTGATGACTTTGAGGCGTGAGTCCACGACTTGACATGATCGCTTATTTATTGTGAATCGTAGTTTGGTTATCATACATGTCTCACGCTTTATATAGACTACTATGATTTCATTTACGATTTTTCGTTCACATACTTGGTACATGTTGTATCGACCTCCTTCGGGCCGCGTCATGCCGCAGTTGAGGTACACCGTTGATCCTAGCTCTCGTGGTCACAGCGTTGGGAAGCTCCGTTTCTCGGAGGCTTATCGGTATAGTCCTGTCGTAGTAGGTGCTTACATTCGTGGTATGGCGGGTGTCACGACCAACCGGCTCACGATCGTGCCCTACCCAGGCACCCTTTTGGTATACATCAGAGAATAGCAGCGGAACATACACAACATAAACATAGGTGTAACAACATAACAACACAGGCTAGCCGATAAGGCCGCCTTCCAATATATAAACAAAGACAAAAGTACAACTTTACAACTCAGTTCTTATAGCCCAACCACATATGTGACTACAGACCTCTAGGAATAAATCGTGGCGGGACAAGGCCCCGCCGCACTTCGAATATACATAAACGTGACAACTCCGAACACCTGAGCCATCTCAACTTGCCAACCGGATCTTAAGCTCATGGATCCACAATCGTACCTAAACTCGCGGCATGAACGCAGCTTCGAAGGGGTCGATAACAAAAATTTAATATGGAATGAAATAACGATAAGAAATGTATCACAATCAGACAAGAGAATGACAGGGACACGTATAAAAATACTTACCAGATCCGGCCGTGTCATTACCACTTATGAACTTAATCGTACCTTATCATCTTTTCCCATTTCAATAAAAGTTATAGCCATATATTACGTACTTACTTAGGAGAAGTCATTAAGTTCATCTCTATTTAACTTACTATCTTTCATAACATAGTCCACCCATTACGGAGGGACACATATACTACCCTACCCAAATCGACGCGATCCAATCACACTAATATCAAAGCATGCCTGTGGAATCCCCCATCACCGTCGACAGCTATAAGTGTAAAATATAACCATGTGACGCGCCCGTGGCATCCTACCTCACTGTCAGCGTACACATACACAATACATATATATATATATCTATCTCCTGCCCGTGGAATCCCCCATCACTATCGATAGCCGTACATGTAAACTATAACCATGTGACGCGCCCGTGGCATCCTACCTCACTGTCAGCGTACACATACACAATACATACATATATATATATATCTCCTGCCCGTGGAATCCCTCATCTCGGGTACATGACTTAATGAGGCGTCCCTCACATCGTGGGTAGCAAATCCACAAAAACAGGTGGTATAACGATCTTGGGAAGCTATCCCTCAGATATACTCTTACCCTGAAACTACATGCCCTAATCCCTCATCGTAAGCATGTCTACGGTGCATACCCGTGGAATCCCTACTTCACTGACGGTATGTCCCGGTAAACTCATACCAAGGCCATGGAAGCATACCCGTGGAATCCCACATCACTGACGGTACGTCCAGGTAGACTCATAACAAGGCAATGGGAGCATACCCGTGGAATTCCACATCACCGCTTGCACGCCCAAGTAACTTACAACAAGATCACGCCTCCAACCGAGTCGCGCAACGCAATAAAACATAATACTTGCACTCAAAGGCTATCACCAGACACATACAAAGCATTCTCAATCAACTAAGCCAAAGTACTACGACGTACATTCTTTTCAAAAGACTCTTTCCAATAAAACTTCCCAATACTAACCACCGCAGATCAAGTCCTATCCTCCTTTCAAGACAAGTCACAATACCTTTTAGAAATACAATTACCGCTTCTAAATCAAGTGACTTCTTTATTAAAACCGTAAGCAATTGGTACCTTTAAAACAATTGCCCTTCCTTAATACAAGTTATTCCTTTGATTGCTTTACTAGAAAACCATTCTCTTAACCTTCCATAAAACCGTTATAACCAACTTCCCATAAAGCCGTTATAACCCTTTATGGTTTAGACCAATACGCCTTTTATAACAAGAGACTTCTACTTTCAAATCACTTCTCTTAACTTTCAAATACTTCAAGTCTCTTAACTTTTAAGAAAACAAGTTTCAAGTCTTAAAAGCTTCATACGTAAACTCTTTTAAAATTGTGACAAATCTTTGGCGCCGTGAATAAGTTATACTTATTTATAACGATCTTATTCAAGTAGCCATGATCTAGAAAATGTAATACAATTTTGTCTTATCTTAGCTTCTATGCGGATGGAGGATTTCTACTTGTTTTAACATAACCGATTGTCATTACATTTTCCTTTATTAACGCCGCAGGGCTTGTTCGATACTTATTCTCATTTGTGCGTGACTTAGCCAAGTCAACTTGGCTCTTTATATTATAAATCCTTAGGCAATTGATGCCTTAAAATCAAGTTGCCTTTGTTCTACAATCAAGTCATTATCCTTCCATAAAACAAATATAACCAACTCCCATAAAGTCGTTATATTCACTTTATACCTTAGCCATAATACAATTTCCTATCCAAGGGACTTATACGCTTAAAACGAATCAAGTATCACATACTTTAAAACTCTTCAAGTCCCTTAACTTTAATAAAACATTAGACATCCTTTAAACTTTCAAAGAAGTGAGTTAATCTCCTAACTCACCCGCCTCGCTATTCATAAAACTAGTAAAGGATATCAAGGTGTTGACGTCTACCGCACTACATACGCAACTAGTCAAGTTCACAAGATAGGAAAAGTTCTACATAGAGTAGATCACATAACTACCTCTTAACTTCTAAGAGTAACAGAAACATGAAATGATACCACGTATATTCCATACATAGAATCATGCCAAAGGAAGGAAGAGGTTCACATACCTCGACGATTGTCGACAAGTAGCAAAATGCTCCAAGTACTTCAACCTTGATAGCTATTCCATCTTCCAAGTAGAATACGCTATACTTAGTACTTCAATCCTATAAAGGGTCATAAAACATCTATTAACCTCTAGCTTCGAACGTAGAACGTTCTAAGTGTTAAGTCACTAAACTCTACTGAATTCCGACAAGACCTCCTTTGTTTCAACTTACTTTTCCACCTTTTTCAAGGCCGAAAACGACAAGGCAACAATATCCAAATCTAAGCCAACTTAACTATAACAGCCTCAGGCTCACAAATCTAAACTACTATCACAAGTATTAACTCAAATCCAAGAGAAGGGAAACTCTTACCTTCGAAAACCCACAAAAGCCCTTTTCTACCACTTCCTATCCACAAACTCATCCACCGCTTCCACAAGTTACCCACACTTTTCCTTCTTGCCGCTCAACAATCTCTCCTAAGGCAAGGTTTTCTTCAAAAACTAGAGAGAGAAGGAGAGGAGTTTCTTGGGAGGGTTTGTGAGAATGGCCAAGTCTTCCAAGACTTGGCCCTTTAAATAGGCCCCTTTTTCTCGAAAATATCCCCGATTTCGCCTAATACCGCAGAAAATCCCGCTGGCGCCATGCTGGCCACGGCCAAGGCGCTTCAATCTTCCGAAAAGTTCCAAGATTCCGCGCGCCTCGCAGTCCGGCCATGCGCTACAAACCTCGCGACTTCAAGATAACCGGCCATGCCTGCAGTCCGTAGCGCGCTGTACTTCAACCGAAATCATCGCTTTTGATCACAAGACCAAACTTGAAACTTCCATAACTTTCGACTCCGATGCCCAAACGACGAACGGTTTGCTGCGTTAGGAACTAGATTTAACGGACTACACACTAGGCTTTTTAAACACCTTGAAATTCTTAACAACTTGGGGTACAACACTCCAAGATAGACTCAAAATCCGCTCAACACATGTTTTTCAACTTATCTTAACTTCTTGAATTTACGGGGTGTAACATTCTTCCCCCCTTAGAAACATTCGTCCCCGAATGTTCTTTCGGAGTCAATCTTTATAATTTGCGACATAGTTTCCTTTCACAACCCCGTCATATCAACAATGCCACACATGGCCCTAATACCTTGTACACGCATACCCGTCCATCTTAAGCCCAAAAGGGATTATCTTTTCGTACTTCCAACTCATACTAGCATACATACATAACTCCCATACCTTCCCGGTATCTAGTTAGTCTTTACCGATTCCTGGTAAATCTAAAACCATTCTAGGCAACCCATAAATGACCCTCATACATAACTCCGTATAGAGGTATGTCTCAATACCAACTATACTATAATCATTACCAACCTGGATACGCAATCCACATAGTCCTTCTTGGGTCACTGCTGCCTTTCTCGTAGCTGCAATCAACATAACTCGTTAGGGAGGGACGACCCTAACAACACAGCTCTATCGCACGATCTCAGAGTGAGAAGAATGGAAACCAATCCTAAATGTCCTGCAGCCTCCTGATTATAGATGTGGTGCACAACACACCGATAATCAAGACTCTACTTAGACACGGTCTGTAGACACTTTCCGAGGACTAACTGCTCTGATACCACTTTTGTCACGACCCGAACCCGGGCCCGCGACTGGTGCCCTACCTGGGCACCCCTTTTGGTATACATCAGAGAATAGCAGCGGAACATACACAACATAAACATAGGTGTAACAACATAACAACACAGGCTAGCCGATAAGGCCGCCTTCCAATATATAAACAAAGACAAAAGTACAACTTTACAACTCAGTTCTTATAGCCCAACCACATATGTGACTACTGCACTTAGGAATAACAATCGTGGCGGGACAAGGCCCCGCCGCATTCTCGAATATACATAAACGTGACAACTCCTAACACCGAGCCATCTCAACTTGCAACCGGATCTTAAGCTCGCGGATCCACAATCACAGTACCTAAACTCGCGGCATTAACGCACTTCCCGGCGGTCGATAACAAAAATTTAATATGGAATGTAAATAACGTCAAGAAATGATCACAATCAGTACAAGAGAATGACAGGACACGTATAAAAATACTTACGGATCCGTACGTCATTACCACTTATGAACTTAATCGTACCTTATCATCTTTTCCCATTTCAATAAAAGTTATAGCCATATATTACGATTTACTTAGGAGAAGTCATTAAGTTCATCTCTATTTAACTTACTATCTTTCATAACATAGTCCACCCATTACGGAGGGACACATATACTACCCGACCCAAACCGACGCGATCCAATCACACTAATATCAAAGCATGCCCGTGGAATCCCCATCACCGCCGACTATAAGTGTAAAATATAACCATGTGACGCGCCTGGCATCCTACCTCACCGTCAGACACATACACAATACATATATATATATCTATCTCCCGCCTGGAATCCCCATCACTATCGATAGCCAGACATGTAAACTATAACCATGTGACGCGCCTGGCATCCTACCTCACCGCACTGCACATACACAATACATACATATATATATATATCTCCGCTCGTGGAATCCTCATCTCGTACATGACTTAATAAGGCCCTCACATCGTGGGTAGCAAATCCACAAAAACAGTGGTATAACGATCTGGGAAGCTATCCTCGGATATACTCTACCCTCAAACTACATGCCTCTAATCCTCATCGTAGCATGTCTACGGTGCATACCCGTGGAATCCCTACTTCATCGACGGTATGTCCCAGAACTCATACCAAGGCCATGGAAGCATACCCGTGGAATCCCACATCACCGACCAGACGTCCGGTAGACTCATAACAAGGCAATGGGAGCATACCCGTGGAATTCCACATCACCGCTTGCGACGCCCAAGTAACTTACAACAAGACCGCCCTCCAACCGAGAGTCGCGCAACGCAATAAAACATAATACTTGCACTCAAAGGCTATCACCAAGACACATACAAAGCTAATTCTCAATCAACTAAGCCAAAGTACTACGTGACGATATTCTTTTCAAAAGACTCTTTCCAAAAAACTTCCCAATACTAACCACCGCAGATCAAGTCCTATCCTCCTTTCAAGACAAGTCACAATACCTTTTAGAAATACAATTACCTTCTAAATCAAGTGACTTCTTTATTAAAAACCGTAAGCAATTGGTACCTTTAAAACAATTGCCCTTCCTTAATACAAGTTATTCCTTTGATTGCTTTACTAGAGAAAACCATTCTCTTAACCTTCCATAAAACCGTTATAACCAACTTCCCATAAAGCCGTTATAACCCTTTATGGTTTAGACCAATACATTCCTTTTATAACAAGAGACTTCTACTTTCAAATCACTTCTCTTAACTTTAGAAATACTTCAAGTCTCTTAACTTTTAAGAAAACAAGTTTCAAGTCTTAAAAGCTTCATACGTAAACTCTTTTAAAATTGTGACAAATCTTTGGTGCGCCGTGAATAAGTTATACTTATTTATAACGATCTTATTCAAGTAGCCATGATCTAGAAAATGTAATACAATTTTGTCTTATCTTAGCTTCTATGCAGATGGAGGATTTCTACTTGTTTTAACATAACTGATTGTCATTACATTTTCCTTTATTAATGCTGCAGTGGCTTGTTCGATACTTATTCTCATTTGTGCCGTGACTTAGCCAAGTCAACTTGGCTCTTTATATTATAAATCCTTAGGCAATTGATGCCTTAAAATCAAGTTGCCTTTTGTTCTACAATCAAGTCATTATCCTTCCATAAAACAAATATAACCAACTCCCCATAAAGTCGTTATATTCACTTTATACCTTAGCCATAATACAATTTCCTATCCAAGGGACTTATACGTTTAAAACGAATCAAGTATCACATACTTTAAAACTCTTCAAGTCCCTTAACTTTAATAAAACATTAGACATCCTTTAAACTTTCAAAGAAGTGAGTTAATCTCCTAACTCACCCGTCTTGGCTATTCATAAAACTAGTAAAGGATATCAAGTGTTGTCAGACGCTCACCGTACTACATACGCAACTAGTCAAGTTCACAAGATAGGAAAAGTTCTACATAGAGTAGATCACATAACTACCTCTTAACTTCTAAGAGTAACAGAAACATGAAATGATACCACGTATATTCCATACATAGAATCATGCCAAAGGAAGGAAGAGGTTCACATACCTTGCGACGATTGTCGACAAGTAGCAAAATGCTCCAAGTACTTCAACCTTGATAGCTATTCCATCTTCCAAGTAGAATACGCTATACTTAGTACTTCAATCCTATAAAGGGTCATAAAACATCTATTAACCTCTAGCTTCGAACGTAGAACATTCTAAGTGTTAAGTCACTAAACTCTACGGGAATTCTGACAGCACCTCCTTTGTTTCAACTTACTTTGCCACCTTTTTCAAGGCCGAAAACGACAAGGCAACAAGATCCAAATCTAAGCCAACTTAACTATAACAGCCTCAGGCTCACAAATCTAAACTACTATCACAAGTATTAACTCAAATCCAAGAGAAGGGAAACTCTTACCTTTCGGAAAAACCCACAAAAGCCCTTTTCTACCACTTCCTATCCGTCAAACTCATCCACCAGCGCTTCCCACAAGTTACCCACACTTTTCCTTCTTGCCGCCGCTCCAACAATCTCTCCTAAGGCAAGGTTTTCTTCAAAAACTAGAGAGAGAAGGGAGAGGAGTTTCTTGGGAGGGTTTGGTGAGAATGGCCAAGTCTTCCAAGACTTGGCCCTTTAAATAGGGCCCCCTTTTTCTGAAAATATCCCCTGATTTCAGCTAATACCGCAGAAAAATCCCGCTGGCGCGCGCCGCCAATGGCGCTCAATCTTCCGAGAAAAGTTCCAAGATTCCGCGCCAGCCCAGTCCGGCGCGGCTACAAACCCCGGACTCAAGATAACCGGTGCCGCTGCGATCCGTGTCCATGGCTACTGCACTTCGAACCGAAATCACTGCTTTGCTCGATCACGACCAAACTTGAAACTTCCATAACTTTCGACTCCGATGCCCAAACGACGAACGGTTTGCTGCGTTAGGAACTAGATTTAACGGACTACACACTAGGCTTTTTAAACACCTTGAAATTCTTAACAACTTGGGGTACAACACTCCAAGATAGACTCAAAATCCGCTCAACACATGTTTTTCAACTTATCTTAACTTCTTGAATTTACGGGGTGTAACAGCGGGGCCCTGTCCCGCCATTGTTGTCATGTCACTCTTAGAGGTCTGTAGTACTGTTGTGGGCAGAGTTGTAATGGGATGTAACTGTTCGGTTTTAAGTTGATTTATATATATGCCGAAGGGCAAGTTTTCTCAGATTACTGTTTTACACTTTTTGTTATTTCATGTCTTGTTTTATGTTCCGCTGATTACTCTGATGTATGTCTACTTGGGTGCCCGGGGTAAGGCACCAGTCACGGGCCCGGGTTCGGGTCGTGACAACCGCAATTCCCGTAATGGGATCTACCGTATCGGCCACACTGAGGGGGCGGTGGTCCCGATCGGTTAGCACCTCTGCTACCCTGGATGTCCGAAGTCCTGGGGCCCTGGTCTGCCCTCGAATACCCTGGCTGTCCTGAGGACGGTGTAGGAGTGCTCGAGCCGCCGTGGTGCAAATCTCGATCCGCTGAGGCCGCCCACCCGAGAGCTACCAAAGACCCCGCAGCTTGGCCTTCTTCGCCGCTGTCACAACCTGTCGGCCTCTACGCCTCGCATCCAAGTGCATGAGCCTGCATGTGGGTAATGTCCATGCCTGGCTGAAGAGCTACACCCGCACAAGACTCGGCCATATATTCATCTAGCCCGGTGACGTAGCGGTGCACCGCCCTCCATATTCGCTACCAATGCAGGGACATATCGAGCCAACGACCGAACTCAACGTTGTACTCCCGAATGCGCGCTCTCGTCTCAAAGAATAAAAACTTGTCACCGCGCCTCCTCATCCGCGAGGCAAGAAGTGAGAGAAAAGCCTCCGAGAACTCGTCCCAGTAGGCTGGGACGCGCGTGCTCTCCCCGGGACAACTCCCACGAGTCAAACCAGTCGACTGCGGTATCACGCAGCCGATGCGAACCGAAGATCACGGACTCGGTCTCCGAAGCCTTGATCACTCGCATCATCCTCAGGCCTCGACCCGTAGAACTCTGGCGGGCTACAACTCAGAAAATCTCGTAGCCTCAAACTATCCGATCTCGGGTGAACCGCTGTATCTGGGCTGAACTCGAATCGCCGTGATCCTATCTCATGTTCGCCACGATCCGGCGAATCGGGCCATCTCTCAGAACCCATCTCATCTCGCTCCAGCCGTGTGGATCGAGGTGCAGTATCGTGGTCTCATCGCCCACCTGCGCTTCTAAACCTCGCTGGGGCGCGGCGTGGAACTCGCTGCCTGTATAGATCGGGCACGAGCCCTCGTGACTCGGTGTCCTACTCGCAGCCTCCTCGCCTTGCCCTTCTCGGGCGGGTTGCTTTACGTGGAGGCATAATCATAAAGAAAGGAAATACATTAGAGGGTCCAACTTATAACACGACTAAGGCACGATCTCGAGTGAGAAGAATGGAAACCAATCCTAAATATCCTATAGCCTCACGATTATTGGTGTGGTGCACAACACACCGATAATCAAGACTCTACTAGATACGGTCGTAGACACTTTCCGAGGATTAATCGCTCGATACCACTTTTGTCACGACTGCCCGGGCGTGGATCGTGCCTTACCCGCACCCAAGTAGTCATACATCGAGTAATCGGAATATAAAAACAAGACATGAAACAAATGTAAATTGAGACACGCTTTATTCGAGAAAAGTCGCCTTCGTATATATATATAAACCAAAATCGCGATTCATCCCAACTGCATAATAGACTACGCACTCTAAGAAAGTGAATAACTATGGCGGGACAGGGCCCCGCCATACCATGAATGTACATATATCTACAACAACAGGGAGAACCATACCAAAAGTCGAGCCGCCGGAGAAGATGGAGCTCCTGACACCAAAGCAAAAGATCCTAAGGATGCGCATCTTGCACCTGCTTTCCCTTACCTGCGGCATGAACGCAGCCCCCCGGAGGAGGTCAGTACAACAGGTACCAAGTATGTGAACTGTAAAGTACTTAAATGAAATCATATCATTTTAAAACCAATTTTACAAATATGTTCGAAACAATCAATGTAACCGCACATAGTGCCACATCACAAACAAGAGCAATAATAGGTAAACTGTAACAGGTCTTTTCTAGGCTGCGAATGATCGAAGCAAGGCTAATCGCCCATAGTATCATCATGCATGCCTAATCCTGGACTCCCGCAGTCCGCATAGGCCACCTAGGCCCGCATAAGGTATTCCCCGCATCGAGGGTAGCTATTCCTCGGCATCGTCCTGGATTCTCGTATTCCGCATGGCCACATAGATCGCATGAGGTAATCCCCCGCACACTAACCTGGAACTCTCGTAGCTCCGCATAGGTCCCCTGGACCCGCTGTTACACCCCGTAAATTCAAGAAGATAAGATAAGAACATACCACGGTATATAAGATTTGAAAGTGGCAAGATGGGTGGGCAAACATGTGTTGGACGGATTTTGAGTCTACCTTGGAGTGTTGTACCCCAGTTGTTAAGTATTTTTAGGTGTTTCAAAAGCCTAGTGTGTATTTCGTTAAATCTAGATCCCAACGCAACAAACCGTTCGTCGATAGGACATCGGAGTCAAAAATTATGGAAGTTACAAGTTAGGTGCGCAGTCAGGCAAAGCAGCAGTTTTCGGTTCAGGGGTACAGCGCCGCGGCGCCGGAATGCAGGGCCGCGGCACCGGTTGTACTGGGAGTCCGCGGGGGTTGCAGCGCCGCGGCACCGGAATGCAGGGCCGCGGCGCCGGAATGCTGGAACTTTTCGGAAGTGGAAGCGCCGAGGCGGGATTTTTCTGCGGGAAAAGACGAAAATCAGGGGATATTTTGTTAAAAGCCTATGGGAGGGTGACAAGTGTCCCTCCCATCATTTTGACCAGAATAAGGTCCTATTTTAGGGCCAAGTCTTGGAAGACTTGGCCATTTCATCTTGGAAACCCTCCTAAGAAACCCTCTCCCTTTTCTCTCTAGATTTTGAAGAAAACCTTGCCTTAGGGGAAATTGTTAGAGCGGCGGCAAGAAGGAAAAGTGTGGGTAAACTTGTGGGAAGCGCTGGTGGATGAGTTTGACGGAAAAGAAGTGGAAGAAAGGGGCTTTTGTGGGTTTCTCCAAAGGTAAAAGTTTCCCCTTCTCTTGGATATGAGTTAATACTTGTTATAGTAGTTTAGAAATGAGCCTGAGACTGTTGTACTTAAGTTTGAATAGATTTGGATCTTGTTGTCTTGTTGAAAACCGAAATGGGCATGTTAGCCTTAAGATTGTAACTTCAATTGGATTTCTAATTTGGTCGTCACATGTTGTAAAGGGGGAAATTGTAGTTGTTGAAGATGTCTAGGGCTAGATATCATGTTAGACCTAATAACTTGGATTGAGTAGATAATTGGAAAAGATTTAGGATTGGTTATATTGTTGGCCAAGATTGGCATGGAGATTATTGGTTTATTTTGTATTATTGTGGGGCGGAATTTTACACGTATTCCTAGGCGTGTAATCCCCTTGTATTTGCTGAATTAATTGAGCCTTAAATGTGGCGTTTGGTTATTGAATTAGGCCTTGAAAATGGTGGCATAGTAAGTAGAAACAAAGGAAGTGTCGTCCAAATTTCCATAGAATGTAGGGACCTTGCGCTTAGTTTATTCTACGTTCGAAGCTAGAGTTTGATAGACGTTTTATGACCCTTATAGGATTGAAGTACTACGAGTAGCATGTCCTACTTAAGGGGGATAGTACTGTGGAGCATTTTGCTAACCGTCGATAATCGTCGCGAGGTATGTGATTCTTCCTATCCTCTTCAGCATGATTATTTGTGAAATATATAGTGCAGTAGATGCACGTGTGTTAAAGGAATTTGGTTTCCCTTGTTTTGCCTTGACTTGATATGAAGTGTAAAGGTCTTGATTGTTTGAAAAAAGTAGGAAAATCTTATTCGTTAGTAATGGGTGCTCGGTGGTTAAAGAATAAGCCCTCTTGGTCTCATAAAGGGCTTATAGTTGTAATTGGTTGGTTTAAAACATAAAGTGTTATAACGGCTTTATGGAAAGTTTGTTATAACCACTTTATGTAGCTAAAAGAATGGTTTGTTGATTTCAAAAGATAAGAGACTTGACTTGTAATTGACCTAAATGGTGTTGGAAGGTGTGAAAACTCATTCGTGAGAAATGAGTACTTGGTTTTTAAAAGAATAATGCTACATAAATTTCGGAAATGGGAATAAGGATCGAACAAGCCAATGCAGCGTTGATAAAGGAAAGAAGTAATGACAATTAATCATATTAAAACCAGTAGAAACCTCCATCTGCATAGAAGCTAAGATAAGACAAAATTGTATTACATTTCCTAGATCATGGTTGCTCTACTAAGAATTATTGTAATCAAGTTTTGATCTTCTTAAAAATCCCAAGGTAAGGAACTCAATTTCTAAAAGAAAATAGACTTAAGAATTTGAAGTGTTTTGTTTTAAAAGAAAGGCATGGTTTTGTCTTGTATTGTTTTAAAACATAAAGTGTTATAATAGCTTTATGGGAAGTTAGTTATAACGACTTTATGGAAAATAAAGAAATGGATTCATTATTGGATTTAGATTGGTAACTTGTTTTCAAATATTGAATTCTTTGTGATGGAAAAACATACGTGGCTTGGACATAAAAGGTAGGAGTACCTTGATCCTAAAGGGGTTAGATAATTGGATTTTTAAATGGTATACTTGACGTTGTGCTAACAAGTGTTTAAAGTGCTTGATTTAAACCTGAATGTGTTCGATACTACGGGTGTTAGTATCGTGTAGCTTTTACGTAGGAAGAGGTCTTTGTTTTGAAGGAATGAAAGTATGTAGTATTTTGGGGTTGAAACCCGGAATTGTTGACATAAAATGAAAGTACGTTGAACTGGCCTATGCTTGTTGTGATAGCTTTTGTTGTGCAAGTGTTGTATTTCGTATACCGCTCTCTCGCCGAGGGCCGACTATCTGGTTGATTGATGGACATACTGACACGTTGGGTTGCCCACGGGTATGCTTCCACTATATCGATTCTTGATGGACATACTGACACGTTGGGAGGCCCACGGGTATGCTTCCATTAGGGGTGTTATTATTGTTATTTGTTTGGACATACTGACACGTTGGGTAGCCCACGGGTATTCTTCCACAGTGAGTATTATCTTGTTAGTTGTTTGGACATACTGACACGTTGGGTAGCCCACGGGTATGCTTCCACGGTGAGTATTCTCTTGTTGTTTGTTTGGACATACTGACACGTTGGGTAGCCCATGGGTATGCTTCCACAGTGAGTATTATCTTGTTAGTTGTTTGGACATACCGACACGTTGGGTGGCCCACGGGTATGCTTCCACAGGGATTGTTATCTTGTTATCTCCTTTGGGCATACCGACACGTTGGATGGTCCACGGGTATGGGCCCACTAGGATGGTTCCAGGGCCATGCTTATACCGAAGTGAGATGTCGGGGCATGCGACCATTGTGCGGGTTAAATTCCCGGGTTGTATTTGAGTGATGATTTCACGGGCATGAGTCCCTATCTTGACATGACTGCTTATTTGTTGTGTACTGTAGTTTGGTTATCATACATGTCTCCTGCTTTATATAGACTATTATGATTTCATTTACAGTATTTTTCAGTTTCACATACTTGGTACCTGTTGTACTGACCTCCTTCGGGGGGCTGCGTTCATGCCGCAGGTTGAGGTACATAGCTTGTTGATCCGCATTCTTAGGATCGCTGTTCGGTTCTCGGAAAGCTCCATATCTCCGGAAGCTTGTCATGTGGTACGGTTCCCTGAAGTAGTAGACTTTTGTATATTCAGGGGCATGGCGGGGCCCTGTCCCGTCATTATGGTTTCAAAATTCTTAGAGGTCTGTAGCAATTTGTGGCAGGTTTGTAAGGGATATCGCTCAAGTTTTCATTTATGTACAAAGGTAACCGTTTGGTTAGCCTGTTTTTCTTATTTCACTGTTTTCTTTCATAAGTTTTTATTTCCGCTGGTTTTTCTCTGATGTTGTATCACTAGGGTGCCCGGGGTAAGGCACCAGTCACGGGCCCGGGATCGGGTCGTGACACCCGCATGAGGTATTCTCGAATCATAGTCACACAGACCGCATGAGGTGTACCTCACATCGGGGGGCAGCTTAACCCCCGGTATATCATGTCAAGAGGTGAGTGATATAATACTAACATAACGGCTTATCGTTAAACAACATAAGCACCATAAGAATAATCTCTTTACACAAACGTTACAAGATACTAACACACATAGCATCATAGTATGTCTACTCAAAAAACCATCTTACTATACTTTCCAGAAATCAATACAACTCTTTCATAACACATAAGTAAACCGTTCCTTTTATCTTTCTTAAGTTGTTATACCTAACTTCCCATAAAGCTAGTATAACTCTTAAGCTTTTTATTTAAAAACCAAGTATTACTCTTCTTTCAAAAATGATTCATAATTCTTTTGAAATACTTCAAGATTCTTTATTATTTAGACTCAAGTCAAAAGACGTCAAGTAAAACCATGTTCAGTTAACACTAGGGCTGGCCAGTGGGCCGGGCCGGGCCCACCGGGTGTCGGGTTTGGCGGGAGCGGGACGGGGTCGGGGCGGGGAAAATGGGCGGGGTCGAGCTGGGGCGGGCCTGGAGGGGTCGGGTCGGGCGGGACCATACCGTGTCCTGGTCCCGTTGGGTATGGGGTCGGGACGGGTCGGAACGGGTTGGCGGGTTTTGTGTTTTGTGTTTTTTTTTTTTTATTTTTTCACTAAATTAAAAATACTAAATTACTAAGTACTAACAAAGTAACATTAACATATACTTGTCATATAGTCATAATGTCATATACATATACTATAATATTATAGACTTATAGTATTATAATTTATAATTATAGTATTATAGTATTATACTCATATATATAATATATTTATAAAGTATAAAGTATAAACTATAAAGTATAAAGTTATAAACTAAATAATTAAACAAAGACAAGAATAGTGTAAAAAAAACATCCCAAGGCTGTTTTTGTGCCTCTTATATTATTAATTTCATTGAAATATCAAATATACAAGATTCAAAATTACATTGTAGTTTACTGTTGTTGAAAAAAATTGCAAAAGAGTGAAAGACATAGAAAAATTTAAAAATTGCAATGAAATAAATTACCAATTTGAAAATATTTTTTCTAATTTCTTTATAATTTCTTGTGGTTCTTCGGTTGGAATTGGTATATCTTGATCAAATTGTTCCACGTCGCTACTCATGCCTTCAGATAAAATGTCGTTGTAGTTGTCGTCATCTTCTTCGTTAATCTCTGGTTGACCGCACCTCCTTCGCTCCGCTCGTATCCAATCTCTGAATAGTACCGCCATCTCCAAGCTGTCTCCGGCTAATGAGTGTCTGTGCTCTCCTATTTGAAATCTGCCTGCAGAAAAAGCGCTTCGGCGATTGATGACGCCAATGTTCAAAATATCTCGCCATCATTGAAAGTGTCGGAAATGTCTTCTCATTCTGGCTCCAATATTTCAGCAAGTCTTCCTTTCCTTCTTCATTGATAACTGCTTGGTAAGGTAAATTACCCTGCAAAACAAAAACATCGAACTCACTAATTTGTTACCACCCCTACTAGAAGAAGCCTGACCCTTACCCTTACCCAACATGCCTCTTAGTCCTTTCATTTTAATTATGCTAATAAATAGTTAAAGATAATGAAATTAAATGTGCTAAATGAAATAAAGACAAAATAATAATTTAATGAGAGAACGAATGTACCAAACGCCGACGTAGAGTCGACGTGTAATCGAGAGGTTGAAAATTGAAACTTTGCTCGATAGATAATCCTCAAGCTAGTTGCCAACTTCACTCCCAATTCTCAAATTAATAAAGAGATTGAATATGTAGACAATGTTGTATAGAGAATTAGAGATTGATTGAGAGATTAGAGAGTAGAAAGATTTGTGAAAATAATAAGAAGAGGAATAAGGTATTTATAGGGGTTAAAAATAAATATAAAGGGGGTAGGGGTTGGGAGGGGAGGTTTAAAATGGCCGCTTTTCAACGCCAAAATGTAAAATGGCCGTTGGACAACGGCTATTTTCTCGCAAAGCGGTCGAATCGGGATCAAGCGGGTCGGGCGGGATCGGGGCATGGCGGTCGGGTCGCGGGACCATACCGCCCCGCCTGCTATAACGGGTCGCTTTGGTCGGGTCGCCAGACCGGACGGAGTCGGCCGCCATCGCCAGCCCTAGTTAACACACGACGTCTCCGTACTATATATATATATATTTTAAAATATCATGCTCGAGGATAGGAAGAATCACATACCTTCTCGCGAAATCCACCGCCAAGTCGAATATGTCGCAGAGTATCAACCTATAATAGTCAAATACGCCTATCAACGTCTAGACTACTCAGAGGATATTCTAAGCGAAGGTTCTTAATTCTACTGAAAAAATCGGGCAAAGACTTCCTCACCGTTAAACTACACAAGTCTCATCAGAAATACGGTCCCATGTAAGTACATTCAATCTTCTTTAATATTCTTCCGATGTGATTACAGCTCAATTCTCTTCTTTAAAACCATCCTTCTATAAGTCTTATACTTAGTTCTATACTTCTACAGTATGTAATCTCTAATTACAATAGAAGGATAAGATATTTACATCGGTAAGCCCAAAATTATCCAAGTTATAAGTCGATCCTGAGCAAGGTTTAGCTCCTAATCTGTACGCTCCAATCCGCTCCAAGAAATCCTTAGAAGTTTCTACACAACTTCTACTTACTACTTCAACCAACTATGAAGATTTTCCCATGGTTTCGTTTAGTGACTAATGGATATAAGATAGTATTTATGGGCTTTTTGTATAGGGTGACTTTGGAATACTACAAGATATACGGCTATGGTATTTTGGGGATAGTAACAATACTTGGAGAGTATTTTCTACCAAGAAGGGGGGCTTTTGCCGAGACTACTAGGAAGGGGAAGGGGTGTTTGGCTTAGCTCTTCAAGACGGGGAGAAGGCTTTGGACGAGAGCTTCTCAAAGGGGTGGGAGTTTTGAGACTTGGAAGATGATTTGTGGATGAAGAAGTCTTCAACTCAAGGGGGTATTTATAGGGCTTTCAAGGGCCAAGATTAAGGCAAGTGGAGGGCAAGTGGAGGGTGTGGATTTGCACAAGTGCCCCTATCCCTACTCCACAAATCACTCACCAAACATTGACCCATGGTTTAGGCCATAGAATCGTGCCATGCTTGCCCACAAGTTGCCGTCCACTTGAGGGTGACAAGTGTCGCCCTCTCGTTGGTCCAAAATATTTCGTCTCTCGGAAAAATCCGCAAAAAATATAAATGTCGCAACCGTAATTTTCCCTTCGCAAGTTTTGGAAAACGTTTCGTCGGAAAACGATTCTTTTCGTGGGTTGTGCACAAATTTCGTCCCTCATGCCTAACTGAGGCTAAACTTTTGTACGTACGCCCTCACGTACATACTCAGGAAATACGAGGTATAACAAATCTGAACTCCAAGTATCGACGCAGATTAACCGCCTGGCTCAGGTTAACTCTGAGCTGTCAATAACCTCTCCTGGATAAGCTTCACCCTATCCGCATCCTGCTGAATCAAGTATGAACCAACAATCTGAACCTTGCCAACATCGAACCAATCGACCGGAAACCTACACTACCGCCCATACAAGGCTTCATAAGGTGACATCCGAATACTGAAATGGTAGCTATTATAATACACACTCAACAAGAGGCGAATAATCCTTACAGCTACCTCTGAAAATCAAAAACACCGGCCCGAGGGTGAATGCAATACTGAGACTCACCTGAGTTCCTAACCTTGCTTGGTAAAACCTCCATAAAAAAAAAAGAAATAGCCGCAAATTGGGCTCCACTGTCTGCTATAAAGTAAAAGTAGGAACCCCGTGCAGTCTTACAACCTTCCTGATATATAACATCTTGCATAACCTCACGAGTAAATGGTGATCGAAAGACAAGATGGGCTGACCTCATCGGCCCGACTACTGGTCGAACGCATCCACGAACTCGTACGATGGTTAACTAAACTTGGGCCTAACTGTCACGACCCGATCTCGGGCCCGCGACTGGTGTCTTACCCCGGGCACCCTAGTGATAACAACATCAGAGAAAATCAGCAGAAATAAAATTTAAACAGGAAACAAGAGACAACATAATAAACCAGGCTAAACAAAACGGTTACCTTCATGTATATACATAAAACCTGAACCCGAACAGTTACATCCCATTTACAACTCGCCACAACAAGATTACTGCACCTCTCAGAATGTAACAACAACTATGACGGGACAGGGCCCCGCCATACCCCTGAATGTAAGTACCTACAATGACAGGGGACTATACCAAAGATAAGCCTCCGGAGAAACGGAGCTTCCCAAAAACGCTGAGCTGTGATCCTATGAGCGAGGATCGACGACCGATGTACCTCTACCTGCGGCATGAACGCAACACTCGGGCGAGGTCGATAACAGTACCAAGTATGTGAAATCAAAATATCAGAATGAAATCATGACAGTCTATATAAAACAAGAGACATGTATGATAACCAAACTACAGTTCACAACATAAAAGCAGTCATGTCAAGTCAGGGACTCACGCCCTCAAAGTCATCCTCACGCCTGGAACTCCTTCCTCACTGCCGGCAGTCTAGGTATAAATCGTATGATACGTATAACATGTCTCGGCCCATCCCATGGGACACGAGGTGGAATCGTGTGGTATACATGTCCCGGCCCATCCCGTGGGACTCGGTAGAGAATCGTATGGAATACATGTCCCGGCCCATCCCATGGGACTCGGTAAAGAATCGTATGGAATACATGTCCCGGCCCATCCCATGGGACTCGGTAAAGAATCATATGGAATACATGTCCTGGCCCATCCTATGGGACTCGGTAAAGAATCGTATGGAATATATGTCCCAGCCCATCCCATGGGACTCGGTAAAGAATTGTATGGAATACATGTCCCGGCCCATCCCATGGGACTCGGTAAAGAATCGTCCATAACATTTAAACCCTCTTTTAAGACAGATTAAGGCAATACCATGTCTTTATTTTAAACCAACACATTTTCCCCCTTTAAAGTAAAGTAACAACATTCTTTTCCAAAAGTTCAAGTTGCCTAATTTCAAATACTCAAGTCTCTTATTTTCGAAAGATTTCATAGTTCATAGTCTTAATCAAATAACGTAATCTTTTTTAAAACCATTGAGTAACATATGCCTTATGTGTGAGTAGTTATTCTTGTTTATAACAATCTTGTTAAAGCAGCCATGATCTAGGAAATGTAATACAATTTTGTCTTATCTTAGCTTCTATGCAGATAGAGGTTTCTACTTGTTTTAATATAATTAATTATTTGTCAATACATTTTCCTTTACTAACGCTGCAGTGGTTTGTCCGATACTTATTCTTATTTCCGAAATCAGTAAAATATTATTCTTTAAAAACCAAGTACTCATTACTCACGAATGAGGTTTTACATTTTTTAACAAAATTCAAGTCCTTAACATTTCATAAAACGTCCTTTATAAGTTAAGTCTCTTATCTTTTAAGATCAAGTCTCTTAACTTCTAAAATCAATAAACCATTCTTTTACCTACATAAAGTCGTTATAACTAACTTCCCATAAAGCTATTATAACACCTTATGTTTTAAACCAACCAAAATTCATTTAGCACACGTACGTCTACCGTACTACATAGTTCACAACAATCATGCTAGAAAAGATAGGAAGAGGTTCACATACCTCGCGATGATTATCGACAAATAGCAAAACGCTCCAAGTACTTCAACCCGTCGGCTACTCCTTAAGCCAAGTAGATCACGCCACACGTAGTACTTCACTCCTAAAATGGTCATAGTACTTCTATCAAACCTTACTTATCATTGAAGACTTATACCAATAAAAAGTCCTCTAATTCTACGGAAAATTCGGCAGCACTTCCCCCGTTTTTACATACTTTTCCACCTTTTTCAAGGCATGATAACAGTAACCAACATGCCACATTTAAGGCGCAACATTTCCGAAATTTAAAGAAGGGGATCACACGCCCAAACGGACGCGATTAACAATCTTCCCCTTAACGATACAATACAATAATTAAAAAGGGGATCACACGCCCAAACGGAACGCGATTGAACAATCTTCCCCTTAACAGAAATGTAAATACAGTCCAAAGTAAATACAGTCCTTAAGTTGGGGTCCTTGGCCAACTTTTTCCATTTTACTTATCCACTTACTTCATTAGTCATCCAACTTATATTCCATCTTAATATAAGTTATAGTTACTTTGTTATTAGCTTCTTAGCAAGTAAGATACGTTTTTACCATTTTGTGGCTTTCTTGCCAATTTTCATTTTAGCAACTTAACAAGATCCAAATCCTTCCAAACTTTACTCCATATATTATATAATCCATAATATACTTATAATATATGTATAATAACCAATTCACAAAGATGTTTAAGTTTCACTACCTCAAATAGCCCAAGAATATCCAAGTTCTTAAAGTCGCTCCAAGCAAGTCTTAGCTCCAAATCTTTACGTTCCAATCCGCTACAAGCAACCCATAGAAGCTCCTAACCAACTTCTCTTCAAGATTCAACTTCAAAAAGTGAAGAACACTAGGGTTCCAATCTTAGCAAGTTTCGGCCAAGGCAACAAATAGAGGTTAGGGGTGTGAAATCATTTCCAACTCTTGGTACACAATATTCCTAACACCTTAGGGAAGAACACTTAAGAGTTTAAGAATTGTTGGACAAATTTTGCTCAAGAAATGGCACTATGGCCGAGAGCTCTAGGTCAAGGGAGGGAGGGATTTTTCTCAAGTCTTGAAATGGTTAAGTGTGGAAGATTTCATCAACTAGTAGTGTATAAATAGGACAACCAAGGGCTAGGATGAAGGAAAGTGTGTGGTTGAGATTGGGGACAAGTGTGTGTGGGTCCCACAAGCCACTTGTCCACACTAAAATATCTTGCAAGACAAGGCCACTTGTCTTGCCAGTTGTCTAGCACATTTCGGCCATAAGGCCACCTAGGGGGGTGACACGTGTCGCCCTCCTACTCGTCCAAAATATTTCATCTTCCGAAAATATCCATAAAGGCCAAAATCTCGAAAACAAAGTGGGCCCCACGTGACCAATTCCGGAAATAAAATTCCATAATTCTCAAATATTCCAAGAAGACCGAATACCAAATCTGGGAATCCAATTCCCATTAACGAACCTTTTTCCTTCACGAAATCCGGAAACTTTTCCGTCGAAAAGTCACATCTTCTTCCTTTCCAATTTTAATGTCGTATTCTCGTATGTACGTCCTCGCATACATACCCTGGAACTACGGGGTATAACATTCTTCCCCCTTAGAAATATTCGTCCCGAATGTTCCTTCTAAGTCTCCAAACGTACTTGCGCCGGTATAGTCTCCACTACCACACTTACAAAACCGATCATGCCACCAATGGCCAGAATATAATATGCGCGCAAAACTCAAATCCAAGCCAACGAGGAATCACCTCGAAGATGTAAAACAACACCAACTTCGCCTCCCGGTCCAAAGGATACTTCCTTCGCGACCTTCACTAAAAATGATCACTTCCATCTCTTAGCACACGCTCGCTTTCTTTCCTTACTCGTCAGACACTTCTAACACCCGAACTCTTTCCAAAGACACGCATTACACTTCATCATCACTACCTCCAAACTTGGTCATCTTACTAGCCTCAAATTCCTTCAAGGCCATTCCCGACCTTCACGATCCGATTACGTCGAACGATCCACGAACTCGCATAACTTACCTAAACTGGGCCTAGCACCCTCGTGACCTTATCACAAAGCGGACCACCACCAATTTCCTTACTTCAATCCGGCTACGGTTGACCCGCGACTTACCTCAACCCGACCCATCTATCGCGCCAAGCTCTTGTTCCCGATCCTAACAATCTCACTAATCAAGTCACGAAACCTAGTGGTCTTCTTAGCTCAACTACCCTCTTATTATTCACACCACTCAGGACTTATCACACAAATATACCCTCAGATACTATGCACTCCGACAAAGGTCAATCGTAAACAAAATCTTTTACTCAAGACGGCCTCGCCTAAGGTCTCCACGTATAATATTCTAAGGCTCACAATTTCTATGTACCCAACTTCCCTTTACTAACCATCCTCTAAATCACAATTTAACATGATGCTATCTGAACATAATACTTAGCACATCATCATATCATCAACACATACTAGTCTCTGAGGGTAAGAATATACCAGATCAACCGCTTCATTTTCCCTTCGCCGCCTAATCATAATCACGCCTGCAGGCGCATAGCTATAGAAGGCGATGAACTCGCCATCGACCGAGGCCGAGTCATTCTGCTGCATCCTTCCTATTAGACGCTTCGCCACATGGCTCCTAACGCCGCAGCAAAACAAGCACCAAGAAAGACGACATTCCCGACGACGCCTACCACATCGCACACCGAGGGAAACATGAACCCGATCGCTAGAACCTATGTATACCGCAACGAAGCACGGAGCTCGACCAGCCCCGAATACCGAACATCTCAAGACCGCGGAGGACCACTGCATCGGGCGGAGGTGCATAACTAACTCACTGAGGCGGCCCGCCGAAAGTTACCAAAGGACCTCGCTGCTCGCCTCTTCGCTGATCTCTGGCCATTCCGCCGACCCATCCGCCTCACATCCAAGTGTATAAGCTCGCACGCGGCAATGTCCATGCTCGGTGAAGAGCTACCCCCGAACAAGCCTCTGCCAAGTAGTCATCGAGCCCGGTGACGTAGCGGTGCACCCTGTCCTCCATATTCGCTACTAACGCAGGGACATACCGAGCCAATGAGTCGAACTCCACGTTGTATTCCCGAACCGTACGCCTCTCTCGCTCAAAGATCGTAAATTGCTTACCGGCCCTCCTCATCTCGCGAGGCAAGAAGTGGTCGAGAAATGCCTCCGAACTCGTCCCAAATAGCCGGAGGCGCATGCACCGAGACAGCTCCCACGAATCAAACCACGATCGCAGATCACGCAGCCGATGCGAACCTAAGACCACCGACTCGGTCTCAAGCCTCGATCACTCACGATCCATCAGAATCGCTTGATGAACTCCTCGGATCATCCTCGTGCCTCGACCCATAAAACTCGGGCGCAACTCGAAAGTCCCGCATCTCAAACTATCCGATCGCGGGTGAACTACGGTACTACGTCCGAATTGCCGTGATCCACCTTATCCTCGTGCCTTGCCACTATCCTCGCCAATAATCGGGCCATCTCTTGTAACCCATCTCCTCTGTTTCCTTGCCGGTCCGGCGTCTCGTGCATCGTGGCCTCGCAGAGACCGCCATTTCTACTGCAGCCTCCTCTCGCCGCTTCTCGGCCTCGATCGCTTCATAAAGGCATAACTAGCACATAAGAATACGTCAGAGGGAGTCCAACTTACAACACAGCTCTAAGGCACGATCTCAGAGTGAGAAGAATAGAAACCAATCCTAAATATCCCGCAGCCTCCTGATTATAGATGTGGTGCACAACACACCGATAATCAAGACTCTACTAGACACGGTCTGTAGACACTTTCCGAGGATTAACTGCTCTGATACAACTTTTGTCACGACCCGATCTCGGGCCCGCGACTGGTGCCTTACCCCGGGCACCCTAGTGATAACAACATCAGAGAAAATCAGCGGAAATAAAATTTAAATAGGAAACAAGAGACAACATAATAAACCAGGCTAAACAAAATGGTTACCTTCATGTATATACATAAAACCTGAACACGAACAGTTACATCCCATTTACAACTCTGCCCACAACAGTACTACAGATCTCTAAGAATGTAACAACAACTATGACGGGACAGGGCCCCGCCATACCCCTGAATGTAAGTACCTACAATGACAGGGGACTATACCAAAGATAAGCCTCCGGAGAAACGAAGCTTCCCAAAAACGCTGAGCTGTGATCCTATGAGCGAGGATCGACGACCGACCTCTACTGCGGCATGAACGCAGCTTCGGGCGAGGTCAAGACAACAGTACCAAGTATGTGAAATTGAAAATATCAGAATGAAATCATGATACTATATAAAACAAGAGACATGTATGATAACCAAACTACAGTTTACAACATAAAAGTAGTCATGTCAAGTCAGGGACTCACGCCCTCAAAGTCATCCCTCATGCCCGTGGAACTCTTTCCTCACTGCCGGCAGTCTAGGTATAAATCGTATGATACGTATAACATGTCTCGGCCCATCCCATGGGACACAAGGTGGAATCATGTGGTATACATGTCCCGGCCCATCCCGTGGGACTCGATAGAGAATCGTATGGAATACATGTCCCGGCCCATCCCATGGGACTTGGTAAAGAATCGTATGGAATACATGTCCCGGCCCATCCCATGGGACTCGGTAAAGAATCGTATGGAATACATGTCCCGGCCCATCCCATGAGACTCGGTAAAGAATCGTATGGAATACATATCCCGGCCCATCCCATGGGACTCAGTAAAGAATCGTATGAAATACATGTCCCTACCATCCCACGGGACTCCGGAAAGAATCGTATGGAATACATGTCCCTACCATCCCATGGGACTCGGTAAAGAATCGTCCATAACATTTAAACCCTCTTTTAAGACAGATTAAGGCAATACCATGTCTTCATTTTAAACCAACACATTTTCCCCTTTTAAAGTCAAGTAACAACATTCTTTTCCAAAAGTTCAAGTTGCCTAATTTCAAATACTCAAGTCTCTTATTTTCGAAAGATTTCATAGTTCATAGTCATAATCAAATAACGTAATCTCTTTTTAAAACCATTGAGTAACATACGCCTTATGTGTGAGTAGTTATTCTTGTTTATAACAATCTTGTTAAAGCAGCCATGATCTAGGAAATGTAATACAATTTTGTCTTATCTTAGCTTTTATGCAGATGGAGGTTTCTACTGGTTTTAATATAATTAATTATTTGTCAATACATTTTCCTTTACTAACGCTGCAGTGGTTTGTCCGATACTTATTCTCATTTCCGAAATCAGTAAAACATTATTCTTTAAAAACCAAGTACTCATTACTCACGAATGAGGTTTTACACTTTTTAACAAAATTCAAGTCCTTAACATTTCATAAAACGTCCTTTATAAGTTAAGTCTCTTATCTTTTAAGATCAAATCTCTTAACTTCTAAAATCAATAAACCATTCTTTTACCTACATAAAGTCGTTATAACTAACTTCCCATAAAGCTATTATAACACCTTATGTTTTAAACCAACCAAAATTCGTTTAGCACACGTACGTCTACCGTACTACATAGTTCACAACAATCATGCTAGAAAAGATAGGAAGAGGTTCACATACCTCGCGACGATTATCGACAAATAGCAAAACGCTCCAAGTACTTCAACCCGTCGGCTACTCCTTAAGCCAAGTAGATCACGCCACACGTAGTACTTCACTCCTAAAATGGTCATAGTACTTCTATCAAACCTTACTTATCATTGAAGACTTATACCAATAAAAAGCCCTCTAATTCTACGGAAAATTCGGCAGCACTTCCCCCGTTTTTACATATTTTTCCACCTTTTTCAAGGCCTGATAACAGTAACCAACATGCCACATTTAAGGCGCAACATTTCCGAAATTTAAAGAAGGGGATCACACGCCCAAACGGACGCGATTAACAATCTTCCCCTTAACGATACAATACAATAATTAAAAAGGGGATCACACGCCCAAACGGAACGCGATTGAACAATCTTCCCCTTAACAGAAATGTAAATACAGTCCAATGTAAATACAGTCCAAAGTAAATACAATCCAAAGTAAATACAGTCCTTAAGTTGGGGTCATTGGCCAACTTTTTCCATTTTACTTATCCACTTACTTCATTAGTCATCCAACTTATATTCCATCTTAATATAAGTTATAGTTACTTTGTTATTAGCTTCTTAGCAAGTAAGATACGTTTTTACCATTTTGTGGCTTTCTTGCCAATTTTCATTTTAGCAACTTAACAAGATCCAAATCCTTCCAAACTTTACTCCATATATTATATAATCCATAATATACTTATAATATATGTATAATAACCAATTCACAAAGAGGTTTAAGTTTCACTACCTCAAATAGCCCAAGAATATCCAAGTTCTTAAAGTCGCTCCAAGCAAGTCTTAGCTCCAAATCTTTACGTTCCAATCCGCTACAAGCAACCCATAGAAGCTCCTAACCAACTTCTCTTCAAGATTCAACTCCAAAAAGTGAAGAACACTAGGGTTCCAATCTTAGCAAGTTTCGGCCAAGGCAACAAATAGAGGTTAGGGGTGTGAAATCTTTTCCAACTCTTGGTACACAATCTTCCTAACACCTTAGGGAAGAACACTTAAGATTTTAAGAATTGTTGGACAAATTTTGCTCAAGAAATGACACTATGGCCGAGAGCTCTAGGTCAAGGGAGGGAGGGATTTTTCTCAAGTCTTGAAATGGTTAAGTGTGGAAGATTTCATCAACTAGTAGTGTATAAATAGGACAACCAAGGGCTAGGATGAAGGCAAGTGTGTGGTTGAGATTGGGGACAAGTGTGTGTGGGTCCCACAAGCCACTTGTCCACACTAAAATATCTTGCAAGACAAGGCCACTTGTCTAGCACATTTCGGCCATAAGGCCACCTAGGGGGGTGCCACATGTCGCCCTCCTACTCGTCCAAAATATTTCATCTTCCGAAAATATCCATAAAGGCCAAAATCTCGAAAACAAAGTGGGTTCCATAAAGCCGTAAATTTCTCCCGTGGGCCCCACGTGACCAATTCCGGAAATAAAATTCCATAATTCTCAAATATTCCAAGAAGACCGAATACCAAATCTGGGAATCCAATTCCCATTAACGAACCTTTTTCCTTCACGAAATCCGGAAACTTTTCCGTCGAAAAGTCACATCTTCTTCCTTTCCAATTTTAATGTCGTATTTTCGTACGTACATCCTCGCATAAATACCCTGGAACTACGGGGTATAACACTAACACCCTCGTGACCCTATCACAAAATGGGACCACCACAATTTTTCCTTTCTTCAAACCGGGCTGCGGGTTGACCCGCAATCTGGCCTCAACCCGACCCATTTCTCGCGCCAAGCTCTTGTTTCCCGATTCCGGAACAATCTCACCATCGAGTCACGAAAACCTAGTGGTCTTCTTAGCTCAACTACCCTCTTTCATTTCACACTACTCAGGGACTTATCACACAAATCTATCCCACGTATACTAAGCACTCCGATAAAGGTCAACATAAATAAATCTTTTACTCGAGATGGCCTCGCCTCTAAGGTCTCCACGTATAAAACTCTAAGGCTCACACTTTCCCTATCCCCAATCTTACCCTTTTAACTAATCATGATTTCTAATCACAATTAACACAATTCTATCTGAACATTACACCTAAAATATACTCATATTATCACACATACTAATCTCTAGAGGGTTAAGGATAAACTCAGATCTCCGCTTCACTCTCCTTTGTCGTTCTAATCAATCCTGCCCTGTTGGGCGCATAGCTAGGGAAGGTGATGAACTTGCCACTGATCCTGAAAGCTGAGTCTCTACATCCGCGCCACCTCTGGTCGGACAATTTCTCACAAAATGGCCCTGCTAGCCGCAGGCATAACAAGTCGCCAAGTACGACACTCCCAACGACACCTACCACAACGGTCACACCGGCGGGTGGGGTGGCCTCCGCTAACACCCCTTCCTCTCCGAACCACCGACCGCAACTAATCTGTAGGCCGAGTCCTCCTACTTGCATCCTCCTACTTGAACATTCTTTCACACGGCCCGACGGCCGCAGTAAAACAAACACCAACGAAAGACGACATTCCTCGATGACGTCACATCGTGAACACCGAGGAAAATCAATCCGGTGGCCGGAACCTACGTGTATCTGTGAACTAGAAGCCCTGGAGCTCTGACCAACTCCTGCATACCCCAAACGCCCCGAACTCGCGAGGACCACTCGCACCGCGGAGGTGCGATTCGATCACCGAGGCGATCCGCCTCGAAAGTTACCAAAGGACCCTGCCGATCTGGCCCTCTTCTGCTGCTCTTAGTTAACCCGTCGATCTCTACGTTTCTTGGCCTGCTGCGCATAAGCCCGTACGCAGGCCATGCTCATGCCTGACTGAAGAGCTACTCTTACATAACCCTCCTTTAGATAATCATCAAGACCCGTGATAAATCGGTACATAATATACTCTCTGGTTGCTAAATCCCTAGCTAGTAACAGGGTCGTCTCTTTGCGATCCATACTGTCAAGCATCGGGTCGGAACCAAGGTCCAGATATCATGGCCGCAGAGGAATCGCCGTCGTACTAAACTCACTGGGCCGCGACGTAGCGTAACTCCCGAACGAAGCACCACCTCAGCGATGATTGGGCCTGCGTGCCCTCGTAACCTCTGCGGTTTCTACTCGCAGCTCCTACCGCTGCCTTGCCTTCTCGCCCGGGTTGCCTTGCGCGGAGGCATAATCGTGCGGAAAGAAATACGTTAGAGGGGTCCAACTTATAACACAGCTCTAAGGCACGATCGTAGAGTGAGAAGAATGGAAACCAATCCTAAATATCCTATAGCCTCCTGATTATTGGTGTGGTGCACAACACACCGATAATCAAGACTTTACTAGATGCGTCGTAGACACTTTCCGAGGATTAATCGCTCGATACCACTTTTGTCACGACTAATCGGGGCCCGTGGATCGTGCCTTACCCGGGAACCCAAGTAGACATACATCGAGTCACCAATAATATAAAACAAGACATGAAATAATATGAAGTGAGAGCTTTATCTCGAGAAAAGTCATCAAGATATATATAAAACTTGAACAAGCATAACCCTTTTACAAACCCCGCCACAACAAGATTACACACCTCTAAGAATGTTATAACAACAATGGCGGGATGTGGCCCCGCCATACCTCAATGTAGTACTTACAACTACAGTGACTATACCAAAGATAAGCCTCCGAGACACGGAGCTTCCCAAAACGCTGAACTGTGACCTATGAGCGAGGATCAACAATCGTGTACTTACTCTGCGGCATGAACGCAGCCACTTCAAGGAGGTCGACAACAGTACCAAGTATGTGAAATCAAAATATCAGTAAATGAAATCATAATAGTCTATATAAAGCGATGACATATATGATAACCAATTTACGATACACAATATGTAAGCGATTATGTCAAGTCGAGACTCACGCCCCTTAAGGTCATCACTCAAATATAACCATGGGTCTCATGCCCACAATATCAATCATGCCGTGGAATTCCTTCCTCACCGCGATCCATGATATAAAAGCACCAAGGAATACACATGAACACCAGTCCCACTGTGTCATAATAAAGTTGTCAGACGGTATGTACGAAGGCATAGCCTACTACTAAAACCCACGCACCAACAATGCTATAAAATCAGATCACGAGGTCTTTCTAGACCGCGCCATGATCGGCCGCCACTCGCCCTCAGTATCAATGTGCGCATCAAATCCTGGAACTTACCGCAGCTCCGCATAGGCCACCTAGGCCCGCATGAGGTATTCCCCGCATCGAGGGTAGCTACTCCTCGGCATCGCCCCGACTCGTAGTCCGCATGGCCACATGGACCGCACGAGGTATTCCCGCACACTAACCCGAACTCGTAGCTCCGCATAGGTCCCATGGACCCGCATGAGGTATTCTCGAATCATAGTCACACAGACCGCATGAGGTATACCTTGCATCGAGGGGCAGCTTAACCCCCGGTATATCATGTCAAGAGGCGAGTGGTACAATACTAACATAACGGCTTATCGTTAAACAACATAAGCACAACAAGGGAAACCCCTTTACACAAACGTTACAAGATACTAACACACGTGGCATCATAACATGTTTACTTATCAAACCAACAAGAAAGCATTACAAGGCTATCACAAACCAACATAGTCAAGTTATTCACACAAGGTACTTTCTACTTTATGTCAACAAGTTCGGGTTTTTACCCCCAAAGTACTTCATACATTAACTCTTTAAAAACCAAGTAATCATTGCTCACGAATGAGGTTTCACACTTTTTAACAAAATTCATATCAAGTCAATTAAGTCAAGTCTCTTATTTTCAAAAGATTCATAGATCATAGTTTTAAACACTTAACAACGTAATCTCCTTTTTAAAACAATTTGAGTAACATATGCCTTATGTGTGAGTAGGTTATTCTTTTTGTCACGACCCGTTCCGGGGCCCGTGATTGGTGCCTTACCCGGGCACCCAAGTAGTCATACATCAGAGTAATCAGCGGAACGTAAAAACAATACATGAAACAAATGTAAAATGAGGTACATTTTATCTGAGAGAAAGTCGTCTTTCGGCATATATATAAATACAAAGTTTGAACAGTTAAATCCTTACAACTCTGCCCACAACAAGATTTCATGCACCTCTAAGAGTTTTTATACAACATGACGACAGGGCTCGCCATACCTGAATGTACAAGTACTACAAAGATGTGGACTATACCAAAAGATAAGCTTCCGGAGAAACGGAGCTTCCCAATACGCTGAACTGTGATCCTATGAGCGAGGATCAACGACTGGTGTACCTCTACCTGCGGCATGAACGCTGTTACACCCCGTAATTACAGGACATGTTTTAAGAACGTAAGTAAGAACTCACAAGTGTTAAGATTTGAGACTTGTAAAAATTTACCGGAAATTTGAAATTGTCGGAAAGCGTATTATTGTGACGAATGGGAGGGCGACACTTGTCACCCCCCTTATTTATGCCTTGGACGAAAATGTCATGGCCAAAATGGTCATTGACCATAGCCTTAAGATGACTAAGTCTTCCTATTAATTAGCTTGACAAAATTGACTAAGTCAAAGGGTTCAAAGTCTTGATATTTTAATTAGAGATCATCCAAACCACCCAATTGTTTGCATATTGACCCTCCATTGAACTATATAGTAGTACTAGTAGCAAGACTTGTCATAACACTTAGAAAATTTTTAGAGAATTGGAGCTTAGGCTTTAGGAGCTCTCGGCTTTGAGCTCATTTGAACAAGAATTTTTTTTTTTGTTTTTTGTTTGTTGTCCAATAAATCCCCCACTTTAAACCAAGGTTCATGAGTGTTATGTAAGTATATCTCAATAGAAAAATCCCGGAAAAAGAGAGTTTTCGTATTAGTCGCAAGGTGAAAACCTAATGGCTTTTCTAGGTTTTGGTTGGGAGTTTGAAGGAAAATTGTTGGTATGGTTCTAAGGGTCTCAAGTAGCGGATTGAAGTATCTTGGAGAGTCTCTAAGTTGCTAAGGAACGACTTCGGATTTGAAGATTGGTTTGAGAATCGTTAAGGTATAATCTTCGTCTTACTTTTGTAATTGAAGATTCAATGTTATTATAAGTTAGAAATGATCATGTGATATGTGTTATGAAGTTTGATAAGTGTTATGGAATTTTAAGAGCTCAAAACCGAAATGGCATGTTTAGCCCTTTGAAATTGAAATACAATTTTAGTTGTTATTAGAAATCGTCGCATGTTACCTACTTAGAGATTATGGATTGTTATAATCAAATACGACTTGATATCATGTTATGCTACCAATTTGGATTGAAATGGAAATTTGATAAGAATTGGTAAGGTTGAACTCAAGGTGGCCGATTTTGGACTTTTTAGTTTGTTTTTCATTTGTATTGGACTACTTTCTAAATTGTGAGCCAATTGGGGTTGTTTAGTTAGTCATTTGTATTGGAGTACCTTATAGAAATTGTGAGCCAATTGGGGCTGTTTGGTTATTGTATTCGGCCTTGAAAAAGGTGGCAAAGTAAGTAGAAACAAAGGAGGTGCTGTCCGATTTTCCGTAGAATTTAGCGACTTAGCACCTAAAATATTCTACGTATGAAGTAAGAAGTTAATGGACGTATGGTGACCATTATAGGTTGACGACTAGGTATAGCGTATCCTACTTGAAGAATGGAATAGCCTGGTGGAAGTACTTTGGAGCTTTTTGCTACTTGTCGATAATCGTCGCGAGGTATGCGAACCTCTTCCTTCTTTAGACATGGTTCTATGTATGGAATATACATGTGGTATTATTTCATGATTCCTTCTATTCTTAGAAGTTAAGAAGTATGTATGTTGATTTACTCTACGTAAGGGTTATGTCTAAGTTATCCTAAGTTATAAGTATGTTAAATTGTCCTAAGTCCTTACCAAGTCTTATGAGATGTTGGTAAGAATGGTTAGGAAAATATGAGATTTGATTTAAAACTATGTGTCTTGATTTATTTAAAGTAAGTAAGTGGATTTTACGTTAAAAATGACTTGAATTTATATGTGAAAAGGGATTGATTTTAAAAGTGAAAGTTATATGGTTTTAAGAGAATAAGTTACTTGGTTTTGGAAGTGTATGGAACTTTATATTTGTTTTGTATAAGTATAAGTAAGTGGATTTTAAAGAATGTATGATATAAGGTTTTAAGACTATGAACTTTGGTTCTCTTCTAAGGATTATGAAACTTTATTTTTCAAGTTGTGGACTTGATTTCTAAAAGTATTGATGACATGATTTTAAGAGTATGTGACTTGAGTTTTAAAAAGAAAGAAGTTTATGATTCTGTTAAGTACGTATGTACGTGGTATTTTTGGGTCTAGTTTCCCTAATGTTGTAAGAACAAAAGTGCCTTGAGTTCTCTAAAATGAAAGGTTGTTATAATAGCTTTATGGGAAGTTGTTATAACGACTTAAGAAGGGGTAACAATACGTTTTAAAATGTTACGTAAGGAAAATCGCACCGAGCCTACAAATAGGCCGGATTACGTTATGAAATACACCGAGCCTACAAATAGGCCGGATTACTTTATGAAATACACCGAGCCTACAAATAGGCCGGATTACGTTATGAAATACACCGAGCCTACAAATAGGCCGGATTACGTTATGAGATACACCGAGCCTACACATAGGCCGGATTATGCCATATTACCCCGAGCCTACACATAGGCCGGGTTACGTCATCTTACACCGAGCCCCACAGGCGGGCCGGATTATGCTACATGATTCCACAGTACACCGAGCCCCACAGGCGGGCCGGATTATGTCACATGATTCATCAGTACACCGTGTCCCGCAAATGGGCCGGATTATGTTATGTAAGATATGTAAGTTATGTGAAAAAGGCTGGATTAAGCTCTTAAGTAAGTATGTAAGAATATGTTGTTAAATCTTATCGAAAGAAGGAAAGGAACGGTTAATATATGATTGATTTCAGGAGTTAAAAGGACGTTCTTTGTACAATTATGATTTGATTCTTGCACGTTATTTCGTCCATATTCGTACTGTTGTAATGCGAATTTATTCGGGGCCGCGTTCATGTCCGCAGTTTAGGTATTACAGTGTGGATCCGCGAGCTTAGGATCCTGGTTCAAGATTTTAGATGGCCCGATGTTCCGAGTTGTCATGGCTATGTATATTCAGGGTATGGCGGGCCCCGTCCCGCCACACCGTTATGTTAAAACTCTAGAGGTCCGTAGTCACATATTGTGGGTCTGCTTTGTAAAGAAAGGAGGCAACCGCTTGCTCATGTATGTACGTCCGGGAAGGTAGCCCTATCTACCGACTGTTGTTTATTTCTCGTTGTTTTATTTTATAAGTTTCATGTATGTTCCCGATTATCTCTCGATGTTTACTCGTAGGGTGCCTGTGTAGGCACGATCCACGCCCGGTCGGTCGTGACAAACGCAGCCTCAAGGAGGTCGATAACAGTACCAAGTATGTGAAATCAAAAATATCGTAAATGAAATCATAGTAGTCTATATAAAGCAGAGACATGTATGATAACCAAACTACGACACAGAAATAAGCGATATGTCAAGTCGTGACTCACGCCTCAAAGTCATCACTCAAATATAACTATGGGTCTCACGCCCACAACATCAATCATGCCCGTGGAATACCTTCCTCACGGCAGTCTATGATATAATAACACCAAGGCCGTACTAACAACACTATACAACCAAACCACGGGCGACACGGCAAGTACGAAGCCAACTACCGGATACCAAAGCCGTGTCACGAGTCGACGGGGCAAGTACGAGGCTAACTACCAGATACCAAGGTCAGATCACGAGACTTCGCCACTCAACATCCAAACCACGGCCGACACGGCAAGTACGAAGCCAACTACGGATACCAAAGCCGTGTCACGAGCCGATCGGCAAGTACGAGGCTAACTACCGATACCAAGGTCAGATCACGAGACTTTGCCACTAAACCGAACGGCAAGTGCGAAGGCTAACTACCGGATACCAAGGCCGAATCACCACGAGATCGGCAAGTACGAAGCCAACCACCGATACCAAGGCCGACCAAGAAATCTCACGAGAGCTAGTCCATGGAACAACAATCCTAATGGAACCATACCCGTGGGCCACCCATCGTGTCAGTAGGTCCAAAAGGAAACAACAAGACAACAATCAAAATGGAAGCATACTCGTGGGCCACCCATCGTGTCAGTATGTCCAAAGCGATTAACAAAATAACACTCCTAATGGAAACATACCCGTGGGCCACCCATCGTGTCAGTATGTCCAAAAGGATTAATTAGTGGAAGCATACCCGTGGGCCACCCATCGTGTCAGTATGTCCATCAATCAAGAATAACATGACCGGCCCTCCATTGAGAGACGCGGTGGTATAGAAATACAATACTAGCACGACAAGGCTATCACACGAAAACACATGCAAGTTACACACAACTCAAGGTACTTTCATTTTATGCCAAAGTCCAGGTTTTAACCCCAAAGTACTACGTACGTTAAATTCTTTTTAAAAGATCCATTTCTTTTACAAAGGTCACCCGATCCCCGTATTATAAAAATAGAGTGACCAACATTTTTAAGTAAACCAAAACAACTTCCATACTTTCCTTTTTAAACCAAATTAAGACAATACCATGCCTTCTTTTTAGACGAAAACACTTCTCCTTTTTAAAGTCAAGTTACCACTTTAAAAACCAATGATAAAACCATTCTTTTGTTTTCATAAAGTCGTTATAACTAACTTCCCATAAAGCTGTTATAACACTTTATGTTTTAAACCAATTTAAGACAAAACAATGTCTTTCTTTTTAAGAAAATTCTTCAATTCCTCAAGTCTCTTTTCTTTTAGAGATCAAGTTCCTTACTTTGAAATTTTAAGAAAATTAATGCTTGTTTATATTGATCCTCATTAAAGCAGCCATGATCTAGGAAATGTAATACAATTTTGTCTTATCTTAGCCTCTATGCAGATGGAGGTTTCTACTGGTTTTAATATAATAACTTATTCTCATTTCCAAATCAAGAAACATTATTCTTTAAAAACCAAGTACTCATTACTCACGAATGAGGTTTCACACTTTAATGACTTTAAATCAATTCAATTAAGTCAACTGCCTTTTATCTCTCTTAAGTCGTTATACCTAACTTCCCATAAAGCTAGTATAACTTAAGCTTCCAAAACCAAGTATTACTCTTCTTTCAAAAACGGTTCTTAAATCTTTTGAAATACTTCAAGATTCTTATTATTCAGGCTTAAGTCAAAAGACATTGACGTAAAACTACGTTCAGTTAACACACGTACGTCTACCGTACTATATATATTCCTTTTAAAATATCATGCTCAAGAGTATAGGAAGAATCACATACCTCGCGACGATTTTCGACTATTAGCAAATAGCTCCAAATTACTGTAATCCTGCTAGCCTTTTTCACTTCTTCGAGTAGAATATGCTACTCGCAGTACTTCAACCTATAATGGTCATACAAGTCTATCAACGTCTAGACTACTCTGTAAAATAATTCCAGATACAGATTCCTTTTTTCTACGGAAAATTGGGCAGCACTTCCCTACCCGCCAAACTACACAAGTTCATCAGAATACAAATTTCTATGTAAGTACAGTTCAGTCTTCTTCTTTAATATTCTTCTGATGTAATTTCAATTCAATTCTCTTCTTAAATACCATCCTTCTATAAATCTTATACTCACTTCTATACAACTACAGTATGTAATTTCCAATTACAAATAGAAGGACAAGAGTATTTACCTCGATAAGCCCAAAATTATCCAAGTTCAAATGTTGATCCTGAGCAACGTTTAGCTCCTACTCTGGGTGCTCCAACCCGCTCCAAAAAACCCTTAGAAGTTCTACGCAACTTCTTCTTAATACTTCAACCGACTATGAAGATTTTCCTTAGGGTTTCGTTTTTGTGACTAAAGGAAGTATAATAGTATTTCTGGGCTTTTAGTATAGGTGTAACCTTGGAATACTACAAGGTATTTGGGCTAAGGTATTTTGGAATAGTAACAATACTTGGAGAATACTTTTCTACCAAGGGGGGGGGGGGTATTTTACGAAAACAACTAGGCAAATGTGGGGAGATGTTTCGCCAAGGCCTCTCAAAGGGGAGCCTGGACGAATTATACACTTAAGGGAGAGAGTTTTTAGACTTGGAAAATGATTTGTGGATGAAGATTTAGTCTTGCATGGAGGGTATTTATAGGCCAACCAATGGCCAAGATCAAGACAAGTGGTGGGCAAGTGGAGGGTCAAGATTTGGACATGTGTTCAGGTCCCACTTTCTCATCAACTACACAAAATATCCTACCAATTCGTTGACAAAAAAAACACAAAAAACGTGCAAGGAATTCCCACTTGGCCGTCCACTTGAGGGTGACAAGTGTCACCCTCTCGTTGGTCCAAAATATTTCGTCTCTCGGAAAAATCCGCAAAATAATAAAAGACATAGCCGAATTTTCCCTTCGCAAGTTCTCGAAAACGCTTCGCCTGAAAAACGATTCTTTTGCTAGTTGTGCACAAAATTTCGTCCCTTAGTCTTCTTTAAGGCTTAAACTTTTGACGCACGCCTCACGTACATACTCTGGACATACGGGGTATAACATTCTCCCCTACTTAGAAACATTCGTCCCGAATGTTCCTTCTTAAGACAGATAACGATAAAGTTTCTCTTAACAAGTTGCCAATGCCACACCTGGCCACAAAATAACACCCGCGCAATTACTTAACCCAAGTCAACGAGGAATCATCCCTACATTACAAAAGCTTTAACCCTGGTCTAAAGGATACTCCCTTCGCATCTTCACTTCATAACAAAATGATCTCTTTTATTCTGCTAACACACGTTCACTTCTTTCCTTACTCGTCGTACTCTTCTTGAACACTTGAACTCTCCCAGTATACGTACCATACTTCAGTCATTACTTCAGTTCCCAAAATTTCTGGAGCCACTACCTCTAAACTTGGTCATCTTACTAGCCTCGATCTTCTTTAAGGCCATTCCCGGCCTTCACGATCCGATTCTAGTCGAACATATCCACGAACTCATACGATGGTCATCTATACTTGGGCCTGGCGCCCTCGTGACCCTACCACCTGGCGGGACCACCCAGAACTGACCCCACCTTAATCCGGGCTACGGGTTGACCCGCAATACGCCCTCAACCCGACCCTCCGTCGTGCCGAACTCTCTTGTTCCCTCGATCCGGAACAATCTCATAAATCAAGTCACAAAAACCTATTGGTCTTCTTAGCTCAACTACCCTCTCTAGTCTCATACCACTCAGAGACTTATCACACAAATATGTTTCACGCATATAATGCACTCTCACAAGGGTCAACATAAACATAACTCTACTCAAGATGGCCTTACAACTAAGGTCTCATCGTGTAAAATTCTAAGGTTCATACCTTTCCTGTCCCCATACTTATCCTTTCAACAAGCCACGCCTCAAAACTACAATATACACAACGCTATCGGTACATAGTACTCAACATATAAACATCGTATCACGCATGCTAATCTCTAAAGGGTTAAGGATATACCTGAAAAGATAGGCGGTTCAAAGGACAGCTAAAACTGGGAACTTCCATCGCGACCTTTGCCGTGGCCTGCCGGTGTATGAACATCCTGCCTAGCTATGGAAGGTGAAGAACCCGCAACTGATCTCGTAGTCTGTGCTATCCCACCAGTGCTAGCTCGCCTGACGATCTCGCCAAATGGCCCTGTTGGCCGCAAGCATAACAATCTCCCAAATTAGTACGACACTCTCCCTTATGAATTTTTCCACAACGGCCACACTGAGACAAGGGTGGCCTCATCCGGCGAGCACTCCTACTCCCCTGAGAATCTGAAACCTGGGAGCCCTGACCGCTCTCGAATATCTCGGCGTCCTAAAGGTTGTGGAGGACCACTCTGTACTGGCGGAGGTATATAACTAGCCTGCTGCTGAGGCTGTCCGCCTCGAAAGTCACCAAAGGACCCGTCTGTTCTGGCCCTCTTCTGCTGATCTTGGTCATTCCGTCGACCTCTCCGCTCCTTACACCCAAGTGCATAAGCCTGCATGAGGGCAATGTCCATGCCCGGCTGAAGAGCTACACCCGCGCAACTCTCTGCCAAATAATCGTCGAGCCCTGTGACATAGCGGTGCGCTCTGTCCTCCATACTGGCTACTAACGCGGGGACATACCGAGCTAATGAGTCGAACTCCACATTGTACTCCCGAACCGTACGCCCGCTCTGCCTCAACACCAAAAATATGTCGGCCCGAGCCCTCCTCATCTGTGGAGGCAAGAAATGTGCAAGAAATGCCTCTGAGAACTCGTTCCATACCGCTGGAAGTGCATGCTCTCCCCGGGACAGCTCCCACGAATCAAACCAGTCGACTGCAGTATCACGCAGCCGATGTGAACCCAAGACCACTGATTCGGTCTCCGAAGCCTTGATCACTCTCATGATCCGCTGTAATTGTCGGATGAACTCCTGCGGATCGTCCTCAGGCCTCGATCCATAAAACACTGGCGGGCTGCAACTCAGAAAGTCCCGCAGTCTCAAACTATCCGCTCTCGGGTGAACTACGGGTACTACCGGTACCGGAATCGCTGCATCCAGCTTATCCTCGTGCCTTGCCACTATCCTGGCCAATAACTGGGCCATCTCTTTGTACCCCAACTCCTCTGCTCCAGGCTGTGGGACTGGAGTCTCAGGTACTGTGGTCTCAGCACCGCTGCGCTCTAAACTCTATCATGGCGGGCGCAAAACTCGCCGTCAAGCACTATCTCAGTCTTCGACGCTGCGCCCTCGTACTCCTCTGTATCCTACCAGCGGCTTCCTCGGCTGCCTTGCCCATCTGGGCCCGGGTTGCCTTGTGCGGAGGCATAACTGGTAAAAACGAAATGCGTCAGAGGGGTCCAACTTATAACACAGCTCTAAGGCACGATCTCAGAATGAGAAGAATGGAAACCAATCCTAAATGTCCTGCAGCCTCCTGATTATAGATGTGGTGCATAACACATCGATAATCAAGACTGTTATACCCCGTATTCTCAGGGTATGTATGCGAGGACGTACGTACGAGAGCACGACAGAAAAAAATTGGAAAGGAAGAAAGAGGTGATTCTTCCACGGAAAAAGTTTCCGGTTTTTGTAAGGAAAAATGTTCGTTGAAGGGAATTGGGTTCCCAGATTTGGAATTTGGGCTTCTTAGATTATATTAGAATTTTGGAATTTTATTTTCGGAAATGGTCACGTGGGGCCCACGGGAGAAATTTACGGTTTTGTGGGGCCCACTTTGTTTTCGAGATTTTGGCCATTGTGGATATTTTTCGGAAGACGTTTTTTGAGGGCCAATAGGAGGGTGACACGTGTCACCCCCGCCTAGGTGGCTTGGACGAATGGCATTTGTGCACAACACCCGGTTAGAGTCGTTTTTCGACGAAACGTTTTACATAACTTGCGAAGGGAAAATTCCGGCTATGTCGTTTTGTATTTTTGCGGATTTTTCCGAGAGACGAAACCTTTTGGACCAACGGGAGGGTGACACTCATTGGACGGTTTGGAGGGGGCGGTCAAGGTGGGTTGGCCTCGCCGATCGCCCTTGAAGTGTTCCTTGCTTTGTGGCTTGTTTTGTGGAGTGTTTTGTGGAGTAGGGTTTAGGGTGCACTTGGCTTAATCTTGCCCTTACACTTGCTTTACACTTGGAAGGATCTTGGCCCTTGGTTGGCCTTTGGTTTTGCTATAAATACCCCCCTAAGTGTGAAGACTTCATCCATTCCAAAAACTTCCAAGTCTTGAAACCCTCTCCTCCCCCTTTGTGAGCTCTTAGCCGAGAGCCTTCCCCCTCCCCCTTTTCGTGTGGCCTTTGGCCGAGGGGTTCCCCTTCCCCCCTTTGTGGTGCTAGCCGTAGGGTACCCCCCCCTAGCCTAGTTGTTTTCGTATAATACCCCTCCCTTGTGGTATTGAAATACTTCTCCTAGTATTGTTATAATGCCCAAAATACCTTAGCCTTGTACCTTGTAGTATTCCAAAGATACCTCTATACGTAGAGTCCGGAAATACTACCTTTTGTCCTTTTTAGTCTCAAACCGAAACCCTAAGGAAATCTTCATAGTTGGTTGAAGTATTTGAGTAGAAGTGGTTAGAACTTCTAAGGGTTGTTTGGAGCGCACGGAGTAGGAGCTAAACCTTGCTCAGGATCGACATTATAACTTGGATAATTTTGGGCTTATCGAGGTAATTATCTTGTCCCTCTATTGTAATTGGAAATTACATGTTTGTTAGAATATATAGTTGAAGTATACTATATATGGAACTATACTTAGTATTCGGCAATGTCTTTTGACTTAAGCCTGAAGAATAAAGAATCGAATCGAATGTATTTACATAGGTGTATTGCGGAGACTTGTGTAGTAATACTGATTAGTATTGTACACATCCGGTTAGACGTGTAAACCCCCCCCCCCCCTGGTTGGCTTGGTAGCCGGCCTCGTTAGAGGAGGAGATTTACGTTGTTGCGGGAGGTCTTCAATTTTCTGTAGAAGATAGAAACTTGTGTTTTGGGGTTAATAGACGTTTGTGACCTTTATAGGTGAAAGTACTAAGAGTAGCGTATTCTACTCGAGGAGTGGAAAGGGCTAGCAAGGTTGTAGTACTTGGAGCATTTTGCTTATTGTCGATAAATCGTCGCGAGGTATGTGAACCTCTTCCTATCTTTTGTAGCATGATTGTTGTGAACTATGTAGTACGGTAGACGTACATGTGCTAAGTGATTTGGTTGGTTTAAAACATAGGGTGTTATAATAGCTTTATGGGAAGTTAGTTATAACGACCTTATGTAGGTGAAAATGGTTTACTGATGTTAGAAGTTAAGAGACTTGATCTTATAAGATAAGAGACTTAACTTATTTGTTTTAATGTGGATGTTTGTGTGAAACCTCATTCGTGAGTAATGAGTACTTGGTTTTTAAAGGGATAATGTTTTACTGATTTCGGGAATCAGAATGTGTATCGGCTGCACTATTGCAGCGTTAATAAAGGAAAATGTATTGAATAATGATGTGTTGTATTAAAACCGGTAGAAACCTCCATCTGCATAGAAGCTAAGATGAGACAAAATGATATTACATTTTCTAGATCATGGCTGCTGTAATAAGATCGTTATAAACAAGAATAAACTACTCACATATATGACATATGTTACTCAATTGTTTTAAAAGAGATTAAGACTATGAGTTATGAAACCTTTCTAAAATAAGTGACTTGAGCATTTGAAAATGAGAAGCTTGAGTAATTGAAACTAGGCAAACTCGAACTTAGGAAAAGAATGTTGTTACTTGATTTTGAAAAGGAATGTGGGTTGGTCATTCTAATACTACGGGTATAGGGTGACTTTTATAAAAGTAATGGATCTCTTTTAAAAGAACTTAACGAATGTAGTACTTTGGGGTTAAAAACCCGAACTTTGGCATAAAATGAAAGTACTTTGAGTTGTGTGAAACTTGCCTATGCTTGTTGTTGTGAAACTTGCCTATGCTTGTTGTTGTGAAACTTGCCTATGCTTGTGATGATAGCCTTTGTTGTGCAAGTGTGGTATTTCTGTGTTACCGCGTCTCGATAGAGGGCCGGTCGACTTGTTGAGAACTTACTTGGACGTGCTGGCAGTGATGGAGAATTCCACGGGTATATTTCCATTTTGATTACCGCCTTGTTGTTGATGTCACATGGACATGTCTACACCGACGCAGATTCCGGGGTACGCGCCACGCGCCGTTAATTACCCGATATATTGTTATTGTGGTTACATGGACATGTCTACACCGAGGTAGAATTCCGGGGGCATGTGGCCATGCGGCAGGTTGATCACCCAGTATATTATTGTTGATGTCACATGGACGTGTCTACACCGAGGTAGAATTCCGGCGTGGCCATGGGCATTGGTATTATTGTTGCATCATGGACATGTCTACACCGATCACGGGGCATGCGGCCATGATGCGAACATGATTGATGTTGTGGGCGTGAGACCCATAGTTATATTTGAGTGATGACTTGAGGGCGTGAGTCCCTGACTGGACATGACTGCTTTTATGTTGTGAACTGTAGTTTGGTTATCATACATGTCTCCTGCTTTATATAGACTAGTATGATTTCATTCTGATATTTTTACGATTCACATACTTGGTACTGTTATCGACCTCCTTCGGGGCCGCGTTCATGCCGCAGGTAGAGGTACATCGGCCGTGGATCCTCGCTCTTAGGATCTCGGGCCATTTTGGGAAGCTCCGTTTCTCCGGAGGCTTATCTTTTGGTATGTGTTCCCTGAGTTGTAGGTTCTTGTACATTCAGGGGTATGGCGGGGCCCTGTCCCATCATAGTTGTTGTAAATCTTAGAGGTCTGTAGTACTGTTGTGGGCAGGGTTTATAAAAAAGGATTAAATTGTTCGTTTTGTAAGAGTTGTATTTATATATGTTATTGGAAGGTAACCGTTGGGTTGCTTTGTTTATGATCATATATCTTGTTTCTTGTTTAAAGTTTTATTTTCCTGGTTTTCTCGATGTTGTGTCACTAGGGTGCGGGATAAGACACGATGCGGGCCCCGGACGGTCGTTACAAAAGTGGTATCGAGCGCTTAATCCTCGGAAAGTGTCTACGCATCGTGTCTAGTAGAGTCTTGATTATCGATGTGTTGTGCACCACATCTATAATCGTGAGGTCAGCAGGACATTTAGGATTGGTTTCCATTCTTCTCATTCCGAGATCGTGCCTTAGAGTCGTGTTGTAAGTTGGACCCTCCGACGTATCTCGTTTTACCGATTATGCCTCAGCAAGGCAAGCCACGAAGGGCAAGACAGTAGAAGGTCTTTGCTAGTGAGATACAGAGTGTTATACCCAGTAGTTCCAGTGTATATAGGTGAGGATGTATGTGCGAGAATACGACAGAAATTTTGGAAAGAAAGAAAGATGTGATTTTTCGACGGAAAAGTTTCCGGTTTTTGTGAAGAAAAAGGTTCGTTAATGGGAATTGGATTCCCAGATTTGGTATTTGGACTTCGTGGAATATTAGAGAATTATGGAATTTTATTTCCGGAATTGGTCACGTGGGGCCACGGAGGAATTTACGGTTTTGTGGGGCCCACTTTGTTTTCGAGATTTTGGCCTTTATGGATATTTTCGGAAGATGAAATATTTTGGACGAATAGGAGGGCGACACGTGTCACCCCCCTAGGTGGCCTCATGGCCGAAATTTTCTAACAAGTGGCAAGACAAGTGGCCTTGTCTTGCTAGATATTTTGTGGACAAGTGGCCAAGTCTTGCTAGATATTTTGTGTGGACAAGTGGCTTGTGGGACCCACACACACTTGTCCCCAATCTCAACCACACACTTGCCTTCATCCTAGCCCTTGGTTGTCCTATATATGCACCCTTAGTTGATGAAAACTTCCACACTTAACCATTTCAAGACAAGAAATTCCCTCCCTTCTCCCTTGACCTTGCTCTCGTTTTTTAGCCCATTTCTTGACCTAAATTTGTCCAACAATTCTTAAACTCTCAAGTGTTCTTCCCTAAGGTGTTAGGAAGATTGTGTACCAAGAGTTGGAAAAGATTTCACACCCCTAACCTATTGTTCATGCCTTGGCCGAAACTTACTAGTTGGAAACCCTAAGTGTTCTTCACTTTTTGGAGTTGGTTCTTGAAGAGAAGTTGGTTAGGAGCTTCTATGGGTTGCTTGTAGCGGATTGGAACGTAAAGATTTGGAGCTAAGACTTGCTTGGAGCGACATTAAGTTCTTGGATAATTTTGGGCTATTTGAGGTAGTAAACCTTAACCTCTTTGTGAATTGGTCATTATACATATATTATAAGTATATTATGGAGTATATAATATATGGAGTAAAGTTTGGAAGAGTTGGATCTTGTTAACTTGTTAAAAGAAAGGATTGGCCGCTTGCCATTAAAATGGTAAAACGTATCTTACTTGTGAAGAAGTAATTAACAAAGTAACTATACCTTATATTAACATGGAATATAAGTTGGATGACTAATGAAGTAATTGGATAAGTAAAATGGACAAAGTTGGCCAAGGACCCCAACTTAAGGATCAGATTTACTTGGATCAGATTTACTTTGGACAAGATTTACTTTGGATCAGATTTACTTTGGACAAGATTTACTTTGGATCAGTATTTACATTTCGTTAAGGGAAGATTGTTCAATCGCGTTCGTTTGGCGTGTGATCCACTTTTTAATTATTGTATTATTACGAAGGCGTGATAGTAAACCGCGTTACGGCCAGCGTAATCCCCTTCTTTTACTTATTGTTATTATGGAGGCGTGATAGTAAACCGCGTTACCGTTTGGGCGTGTAATCCCCTTCTTTATGTTGTTTAATTATTACGCCTTATATATATATATAGTATATATATTACGGTTATTCTGCCTTGGAAAAGATGGAAAAGTGAGTAAAACGGGGAAGTGTCTTAATTTTCCGTAGAATTAGAGGGCTTTTTATTGGTATAAGTCTTCAATGGTGAGAAAGGTTTGATAAAAGTACTATGACCGTTTTAGGAGTGGAGTACTACGTGTGGCGTGATCTACTTGGCTTAAGGAGTAGCCGACGGGTTAAAGTACTTGGAGCGTTTTGCTATTCGTCGATAATCGTCGCGAGGTATGTGAACCTCTTCCTATCTTTTCTAGCATGATTGTTGTGAACTATGTAGTACGGTAGACGTACATGTGCTAAGTGATTTGGTTGGTTTAAAACATAGGGTGTTATAATAGTTTTATGGGAAGTTAGTTATAACGACTTTATGTAGGTAAAAGAATGGTTTATTGATTGTAGAAAGTTAAGAGACTTGATCTTGAAAGATAAGAGACTTGACTTATACACGACTTGATTTTGAAAGTTAAGAGACTTGATCTTGAAAGATAAGAGACTTGACTTAGTTTGACTTGTTATGAATTTTGTTAAAATGTTGTAAAAACCTCATTCGCGAGTAATGAGTAGTTGGTTTTAAAAGAATAATGTTTTACTGATTTCGGAAATGAGATTAAGTATCGAACAAACCATTGCAAGTTAATAAAGGAAATGTATTGACTAATTGTTATTAAAACCAAGAGAAACCTCCATCCGTGATAAGCTAAGATGAGACAAAATGATATTACATTTCCTAGATCATGGTTGCTTTATAAGATTGTAATAGACAAGAACAACCTACTCACACATAAGGCATATGTTTCTCAAATTTGTTTTAAAGGAGAATTATATTCTTAAGTGATAAAAACTATGAACTACGAAACCTTTCGAAATGAGAAACGCGCGCATTTGAAATTACGCAAACTTGAACGTTTGGAAAATAATGTGTTACTTGATTTTACAAGGGAAGTGTTTTGGTTTACTTAAAAGATAGTCACTCTATTTTATACTACGAACAGTGTGTGACTTTTGTGAAAGAAACGTATCTTTTTAAAAGAGTTAATGTATGTAATACTTTAGGTCGAACTGGATTTTGGCATAAAATGATAGTACCTTAAGTTGTGTGTAACTTGCCTATGTTTGCGTGTGATAGCCTTGTTGTGCAAGTATCGTATTTTACTCGACTACGGTTTATGGGATGAACCGAATGTATTTCACCCGACTACCGCGTTCATGGATGAACCGAATGTATTTCACTCGACTACCGTTCATAGGATGAAGCGGGAATGTATTTCACTCACTACCGCGTTCATGGATGAACCGAATGTATTTCACTCGACTACCGCGTCCACGGATGGACCGGAAATGTATTCCATCCGACTACCGAAGTTCATGAGATGAACCGAATGTATTCCACACGCTTTCTATACGGGTCCATGAGATGGGCCGAGACATGTTATACGTATCACATGGTTTGTACCTAGATCAGCCGGCGTGAGGAAGGAGTTCCACGCATGAGGATGACTTTGAGGCGTGAGTCCACGACTTGACATGACCGCTTTTATGTTATGAGCAGTAGTTTGTTATCATACATGTCTCCTGCTTTATATAGATCATATGATTTCATTTACTGATTTTTCGCCACATACTTGGTACTGTTGTCAGATCGACTCCTTCGGGCCGCGTTCATGCCGCAGTAGAGGTACATCGGTTGTGGATCCTCACCATAGGATCACAGTCAACAGATTAGGAAGCCCCGTTTCTTGAGGCTTATCTTTTGGTATGTTACCCGAGTCCGTAGGTTCTTGTACATTCGTGGTATGGGCCCCGTCCCGTCATAGTTGTTGTCACTTGCAGGTCCGTAGTAATCGCTGTGGCGAGTTTGTAAAAAGGATAACTGTCGGGTTTTTATGTATATATACGTAGGCAACTGCTTTGGTTGGCCTGCTTATTTATCATGTCTCTTGTTTCATGTTTATGTTTTTATTTCCGCTGATTTTCTCTCGATGTTGTATCACGAGGTGCCCTAAGGCACGATCACGCCCCGGTTGGTCGTGACAAAAGTGGTATCGAGCGATTAGTCCTCGGAAAGTGTCTACGCATCGTGTCTAGTAGAGTCTTGATTATCGGTGTGTTGTGCACCACATCTATAATCGTGAGGTCGCAGACATTTAGGATTGGTTTCCATTCTTCTCATTACGAGATCGTGCCTTAGAGTTGTGTTGTCGATGACTCCTCCGACGTATTCTTATGTGCCGCTTATGCCTCCACGCAAGGCAATCGGGCCTGAAGGGCAAGGCAGCCGAGGAGCGTGAGTAGAGCACGGAGGGTTACCGGCGCAGGCCCGGGCCGCACCGAGATAGTGCTTCCGACGAGTTTGCGACGCCGCCACGGCAGAGTTTAGAGTCAGCAGCGATGGCCGAGACTACAAGATACGAGCCTCCAGTCCCACAGCCTGGAGCGCATGAGATGGGGTATAAGGAGATGGCCCGCCATCGCCAAGGTCGTGGCCGATATGAGGAGAGGCGGATGCAGCAGCCTGGCCCCAAGAGCACCGTAGTTCACCCCGAGCGCATTTGAGACTACGACTTTCTCGAGTCAGAGCCCGCCGTTGTTCTATGGATCGAGAGCCGAGGATGACCTCGTGAGTTTATCCGACAGCTACACGATCATGAGAGTGATCGTAGTCTCGAGGCGTAGTCGGTGGTATTGGTTCGCATCACCGCGTGATCCGCAATGATCGTTTGATTCATGGGAATCGCCCCGAGGGGAACATGCGCCCCAGCTTGGGGGCGAAGTTCTCGGGCATTTCTTGCACATTTCTTGCCTCCACGGATGAGGAGGGCTCGGGCCAAAATTTTTGACGTTAAGGCGCATCGCGCATTTGGGGAGTACAACGTGGAGTTTGACTCGTTGGCTCGGTATGTCCCCGCCTTAGTGACCGATATGGAGGACGAGTGCACCGCTACGCCACCGTCGATGATTACTAGCGAGGCTTGTTCGTGTAGCTCTTCACCGCATGGACATTGCCCGCACGCAGCTCATGCACTTGGATGTGAGGCACGAGAGGTCGACGGAATGGCCGGATCAGCGTAAGGCGCCGAGCAGGTCCTTTGGTAACTCATGAGGCGGACCACCTCAACGCAAAGCTAGTTATGCACCTTCGCCAAGATCTGAGTGGTCCTCCGCGCCTTCGGGGCGTTCGGTATTCGAGCTGGTCGTGGCTCCGTGGCTTCGTTCACGATATACGTGAGTTCTAGCCCAGGATTCATGTCCCCTCAAGCCGCGATGTGGCGGCGCCATCCCGGAATGTCGTCTTTTATCAGCGCTTGTTTCACTGCGCCGCCGTGGCCATGTGACGAGAATGTGCTTATAGAGGGTACCGCAGCATGACGCAGCCTCACCGGATCGGTGGTAGGTTCATCGCCTTCTAAACTACGCGCAGGCGTGCCTATGATTAGAGCGGTAGATACAGTATATCCTTAACCTCTAGAGTTTTGTTTGCGCGATATGATGATCTTATTATCGTGCTATGTGCGGATAGCGTTGTGTTATTTGTAAGTTAGAAAACATGGTTAGTTGGAAGGATAAGTGTGGGCATGGAAAGTGTGAACCTTAGAGTTTTATACGTGGAGACCTTGTAGGCGCAGGCCGTCTTGAGTGGGTGATTTTACGGTTGGTCTTTGTCGATGTACTTGGTATGCGGAAATATTGTGGGATAATTATATGGGTAGTGTGAGATGGAAGTGGTAGCTTTCATGACGTGAATTAGTAAGATTGTTCGGATCGGGAACAAGAGTTGGCGCGTTGGGGTCGGGTTGAGGCCATTTTGGGTCAACCCGCACCCATTGAGGTGGGGTCAGTTCGAGGTGGTCCCGCCAGGTGGTAGGGTCACGAGGGTGCTAGACCCAAGTTTAGGTAACCATAGAACGAGTATATCGTGAAGGCCGGGAATGGCCTTAGAGTAAATTGAAGCTAGTGGGAGCTGTTGTGAGATTAGAAATGATTCCTCGCCGCTTGGATTTGAGTTTTGCGCATGTGATATTCTGGCCATTGGTGGCATGATCGGTTTTGTAAGTATAGTAGTGAAGACTATACCGACACAAGTACGTTTGGAGACTTAGAATGAACATTCGGGACGAATGTTTCTAAGGGGGGAAGAATGTTATACCCCATAATTCCAGGGTATATAGGTGAGGATGTATGTGCGAGAATACGACAGAAATTTTGGAAAGAAAGAAAGATGTGATTTTTCGACGGAAAAGTTTCCGGTTTTTGTGAAGAAAAAGGTTCGTTAATGGGAATTGGATTCCCAGATTTGGTATTTGGACTTCGTGGAATATTAGAGAATTATGGAATTTTATTTCCGGAATTGGTCACGTGGGGCCCACGGGAGGAATTTACGGTTTTGTGGGGCCCACTTTGTTTTCAAGATTTTGGCCTTTATGGATATTTTCGGAAGATGAAATATTTTGGACGAATAGGAGGGCGACACGTGTCACCCCCCTAGGTGGCCTCATGGCCGAAATTTGCTAACAAGTGGCAAGACAAGTGGCCTTGTCTTGCTAGATATTTTGTGTGGACAAGTGGCCAAGTCTTGCTAGATATTTTGTGTGGACAAGTGGCTTGTGGGACCCACACACACTTGTCCCCAATCTCAACCACACACTTGCCTTCATCCTAGCCCTTGGTTGTCCTATATATGCACCCTTAGTTGATGAAAACTTCCACACTTAACCATTTCAAGACAAGAAATTCCCTCCTTCTCCTTGACCTTGCTCTCGTTTTGAGCCCATTTCTTGACCTAAATTTGTCCAACAATTCTTAAACTCTCAAGTGTTCTTCCCTAAGGTGTTAGGAAGATTGTGTACCAAGAGTTGGAAAAGATTTCACACCCCTAACCTATTGTTCATGCCTTGGCCGAAACTTACTAGTTGGAAACCCTAAGTGTTCTTCACTTTTGAGTTAGTTCTTGAAGAGAAGTTGGTTAGGAGCTTCTATGGGTTGCTTGTAGCGGATTGGAACGTAAAGATTTGGAGCTAAGACTTGCTTGGAGCGACATTAAGTTCTTGGATAATTTTGGGCTATTTGAGGTAGTAAACCTTAACCTCTTTGTGAATTGGTCATTATACATATATTATAAGTATATTATGGAGTATATAATATATGGAGTAAAGTTTGGAAGAGTTGGATCTTGTTAACTTGTTAAAAGAATTGATTGGCCGTTTGCCATTAAAATGGTAAAAACGTATCTTACTTGTGAAGAAGTAATTAACAAAGTAACTATAACTTATATTAAGATGGAATATAAGTTGGATGACTAATGAAGTAATTGGATAAGTAAAATGGACAAAGTTGGCCAGGACCCCAACTTAAGGATCAGATTTACTTTGATCGTATTTACTTTGGACAGATTTACTTTGGATCAGATTTACTTTGGACAGTATTTACTTTGACCGTATTTACATTTCGTTAAGGGAAGATTGTTCAATCGCGCCCGCTTGGGCGTGTGATCCCTTTAATTATTGTATTACTGGCGTGATAGTAAACCGCTACCGGTCACGTAATCCCCTTCTTTACTTATTGTTATTATGGAGGCGTGATAGTAAACCGCGTACCGTTTGGGCGTGTAATCCCTTCTTTATGTTGTTTAATTATTACGCCTTATATATATATAGTATATATATTACTGTTATTCTGCCTTGGAAAAGATGGAAAAGTGAGTAAAACGGAAGTCTTACGAATTTTCCGTAGAATTAGAGGGCTTTTTATTGGTATAAGTCTTCAATGGTGAGAAAGGTTTGATAAAAGTACTATGACCGCTTTAGAGTGGAGTACTACGTGGCGTGATCTACTTGGCTTAAGGAGTAGCCGACGGGTTAAAGTACTTTGAGCGCTTTTGCTATTCGTCGATAATCGCCGCGAGGTATGTGAACCTCTTCCTATCTTTTCTAGCATGATTGTTGTGAACTATGTAGTACGGTAGACGATATGTGCTAAGTGATTTGGTTGGTTTAAAACATAGGGTGTTATAATAGTTTTATGGGAAGTTAGTTATAACGACTTTATGTAGGTAAAAGAATGGTTTATTGATTGTAGAAAGTTAAGAGACTTGATCTTGAAAGATAAGAGACTTGACTTATACACGACTTGATTTTGAAAGTTAAGAGACTTGATCTTGAAAGATAAGAGACTTGACTTAGTTTGACTTGTTATGAATTTTGTTAAAATGTTGTAAAACCTCATTCGCGAGTAATGAGTAGTTGGTTTTAAAAGAATAATGTTTTACTGATTTCGGAAATGAGATTAAGTATCGAACAAACCATTGCAGCGTTAATAAAGGAAATGTATTGACTAATTGTTATTAAAACCAGTAGAAACCTCCATCCGCATAAGCTAAGATGAGACAAAATGATATTACATTTCCTAGATCATGGTCGCTTTTATAAGATTGTAATAGACAAGAACAACCTACTCACACATAAGGCATATGTTTCTCAAATTTGTTTTAAAGGAGAATTATATTCTTAAGTGATTAAAACTATGAACTACTAAACCTTTCAAAATGAGAAACGCGAGCATTTGAAATTAGGCAAACTTGAACGCTTGGAAAATAATGTGTTACTTGATTTTACAAGGGAAGTGTTTTGGTTTACTTAAAAGATAGTCACTCTATTTTATACTACGAACATTGTGTGACTTTTGTGAAAGAAACGTATCTTTTAAAAGAGTTAATGTATGTAATACTTTAGGTCGAACCGGATTTTGGCATAAAATGATAGTACCTTAAGTTGTGTGTAACTTGCCTATGTTTGCGTGTGATAGCCTTGTTGTGCAAGTATCGTATTTTACTCGACTACGGTTTATGGGATGAACCGAATGTATTTCACTCCGACTACCGCGTTCACGGGATGAACCGAATGTATTTCACTCGACTACCGCTCATGGGATGAAGCGGGAATGTATTTCACTCGACTACCGCGTCACGGATGAACCGAATGTATTTCACTCGACTCGCGGCCCACGGATGGACCGAAATGTATTCCATCCGACTACCGAAGTTCATGAGATGAACCGAATGTATTCCACACGCTTCTATCGGGTCCATGAGATGGGCCGAGACATGTTATACGTATCACATGGTTTGTACCTAGATCACGGCAGTGAGGAAGGAGTTCCACGTACGGCAGGATGACTTTGAGGCGTGAGTCCCCGACTTGACATGATCGCTTATGTTACGAAAGAGTTTGGTTATCATACATGTCTCCTGCTTTATATAGATCGTTATGATTTCATTTACGATTTTTCGGCCACATACTTGGTACTGTTGTATCGACCTCTTCGGGGTTGCGTTCATGCCGCAGTAGAGGTACATCGGTTGTGGATCCTCACCATGAGATCAGCTCAACAGATTGGGAAGCCCCGCTTTCTGAGGCTTATCTTTTGCATGTTACTGAGTCCAGAGGTTCTTGTACATTCGTGGTATGGCGGGCCCCGTCCGTCATAGTTGTTATCACTTAGAGGTCCAGAGTAATCACAGGCGAGTTTGTAAAGGATAAGCGTCGGTTTTTATGTATATACGTAAGGCAACCGCTTTGGGCCTGTTTATTTATCATGTCTCTTGTTTCATGTTTATGTTTTTATTTCCGCTGATTTTCTCGATGTTGTATCACGAGGTGCCCGGTAAGGCACTATCCACGCCCGGTGGTCGTGACAAGAGGAGTACGGCGGCGCAGTTCGATCAAGACTGAGCAGTGCTTCCGACGGCGAGTTTCGACGCCGCCAAAGACCGGCTAGAGTCGCAGCGTGGCTGATGAGACTACACACCGAGCCTCCAGCACTGACACCGGGAGCGGGAGACGGGTCACGAGATGCGATTATTGGCCGTGGTTGTGGCGATATGACAGCCGATGCGGCGGTTCAAAGAAAGACTTGTGGTGCACCCGAGCAGATAGTTTGAGGCTACGGACTTTCCGAGTTGTAGCCCGCCGAGTTTTATGGGTCGAGGCACGAGGATGATCCGCAGGAGTTCATTCAGCTATTCCGATCACGCGGTGATCAAGGCTTCAGAGACCGAGTCGTGACCTTTGGTTCGCATCGGCCGCGTGATACCGATTGGTTTGATTCAGGAGCTTTCCGGGAGAGCATGCACTCGCAGTATGGGATGAGTTTTCGGGCTTTCTCACGCACTTCTTGCCTCGCAGATGAGAGGCACGCCGGTAGATTTTTGATGCTTAGAGAGCGGCGCACGGTTCGGAGTACAATGTGAGTTCGACTCATCGGCTGTGACGTCAGCGTTGGTAGCTAGTATGGAGGATCGAGTGCACCGATATGTTACAGTGGCTCGATGATTACATGTTAGAGGCATGTTCGAGTAGCTCTTCACCGCATGGTCATTGCCCGCACGCAGCTCACGACCGGATGCGAGGCACGGAGGTCGACTGATGACCAAGATCGCGAAGAGGCAACAATGTGGTCCTTTGGTGACTTTCGAGGTGGACCGCCAAAGATACTAGTTTTGTACCTCCGCCAAGGCAGTGGTCCTCCACAACCTTCGAGTATTCGGAGCGGTCGTGGCTCCGGGTTCGTGTTTCAGGAAGTGCGGTGTCAGACGCGTCACTCCTACCTCGGTGTGGTCGATGGTAGACCGCATTTCGGGAGTGTCGTGGTGCCAGGAGCTTGTTATTTTGTGGCAGCAGGCCATTTTGCGGAACTGTCCACCAAGGGTAGCACGGATGTTACGACTCACCACGGATCGGTCGTTCATCGCCTTCATACGATGCACTGCGCAGTGCCTATGATTAGAGTGAGCGGTAGTTTGTATATCCTTAACCCTCTAGAGTTTTGGTATGCTTGTTATGATGGTCTCATTATTATGTGCTATGTACGAATAGCGTTGTGTTAATTGTGAGTTAGAAAACATGCTTAGTTGGGAGGATACGTATAGGGCATGGTAAGTGTGAACCTTAGACTATGTCACGACCGAGACCTTAGGGTAAGGTCGTCTTGAGTTAAAGATTTATTTTATGTTTGACCCTTATCGAGTAGTATACGTGGGATTTATTTGTGTGATAAGTCCGTGGGTAGTGTGAGAAGTGGTAGCTTTCATGATGTGAATTAGTAAGATTGTTCCGATCGGGAACAAGAGTTTGGCGCGGTTGGGGTCGGGTTGAGGACCATTTGCGGTCAACCCAGTCCGGATTAAGGTGGGTCTCTGGGTGGTCCCGCCAGGTGGTAGGGTCACGAGGATGCTAGGCCCAAGTTTGTATGATCATCGATGAGTTCGTGGACGCGTTCGACAGAAGCGGTTCGTAAAGGCCGAATGGCCTTAGGAAGTTTGAGGTTAGTAAGATGACCAAGTTTGAGGTAGTGACTCCGCAGATTTTGGGAACGCGTAATGACTCGTATGGTACGTCTTGGGAGAGTTCAAGTGTTCGAGAGGCACGACGAGTAAGGAAGGAAGAGAACGTGTGTTATTTCGCGCTGCCGCGGGCGTTGACAACTTGTTAGAGAACTTCATCGATATCCGTCTTGAAGGAACATTCGACGAATGTTTCTAAGGAGGAGAATGTTATACCCCGTATTCTCGTGGTATGTATGCGAGGACGCACGCACGAGCACGGCAGAAAAAATTGGAAAGGAAGAAAGAGGTGATTCTTCCACGGAAAAAGTTTCCGGTTTTGTAAGGAAAATGTTCGTTGAAGGGAATTGGGTTCCCGATTTGGAATTTGGGCTTCTTAGATTATATTAGAATTTTGGAATTTTATTTTCTGGAAATGGTCACGTGGGCCCACGAGAAATTTACTGTTTTGTGGGCCCACTTTGTTTTCGAGATTTTGGCCATTGTGGATATTTTTCTAAGACGTTTTTGAGGGCCAAGGAGGGTGACACGTGTCACCCCGCCTGCGTGGCTTGGCCGAATGGAATTTGTGCACAACACCCAGAGTCGCCGACTAAACGCTTTACATAACTGCGGCGGAAAATTCCGGCTATGTCGCTTTGTATTTTTGGATTTTTCCGAGAGACGAAACCTTTTGGACAACGGGAGGTGACACTTGTCACCCTCATCGATTCGCCGGGCGGCTAGGGGGCTGGTCTCGCCGATCGCCCTTCAGCGCTTTGTGGCTTGTTTTGTGGAATGTTTTGTGGAGTAGGGTTTAGGTGCACTTGGCTTAATCTTGCCCTTACACTTGCTATACACTTGGAAGGATCTTGGCCCTTGGTCGCCTTTGGTTTTGCTATAAATACCCCCAAGTGTGAAGACTTCATCCATTCCAAAACTTCCAAGTCTTGAAACCCTCTCCTCCCCTTTGTGAGCTCTTAGCCGAGAGCCTTCCTCCCCTTTTCGCCTTTGGCCGGGGGTTCCCCTTCCCCTTTGTGGTGCTAGCCGTGGTACCCCCTAGCCTAGTTGTTTTCGTATAATACCCTCCCGTGGTATTGAAATACTTCCAGTATTGTTATAATGCCCAAAATACCTTAGCCTTGTACCTTGTAGTATTCCAAAGATACCTCTATACGTAGAGTCCCAAATACTACCTTTTGTCCTTTTTAGTCTCAAACCAAACCCTAAGGAAATCTTCATACTTGGTCAGTATTTGAGTAAGGTTAGAACTTCTAAGGGTTGTTTGGAGCGCACTGAGTAGGAGCTAAACCTTGCTCGAGATCGACATTATAACTTGGATAATTTTGGGCTTATCGAGGTAATTATCTTGTCCTCTATTGTAATTGGAAATTACATGTTTGTTAGAATATATAGTTGAAGTATACTATATATGGAACTATACTTAGTATTCGCAATGTCTTTTGACTTAAGCCCAAGAATAAAGAATCGAATCGAATCAGATTTACATAGATCAGCGATAGACTTGTGTAGTATCGAGTAGAATTTTACACGTCCGTAGACGTAAACCCCCTGGTTGGCTTGGCAGCCTACTTAGAGGAGGAGATTTACGCTGTCATGTTGAGGAAGGTCGAATTTTCGTAGAAGATAGAAACTTGTGTTTGGGGTTAATAGACGTTTGTGACCTTTATAGGTGAAAGTACTAAGAGTAGCGTATTCTACCTGAGTGGAAAGGGCTAGCGCGTTGTAGTACTTGGAGCATTTTGCTTATCGATAAATCGTCGCGAGGTATGTGAACCTCTTCCTATCTTTTCTAGCATGATTGTTGTGAACTATGTAGTACGGTGAGACGCATGCTAAGTGATTTGGTTGGTTTAAAACATGGGTGTTATAATAGCTTTATGGGAAGTTAGTTATAACGACCTATGTAGTGAAAATGGTTTATTGATGTTAGAAGTTAAGAGACTTGATCTTATAAGATAAGAGACTTAACTTATTTGTTTTAATGTGGATGTTTGTGTGAAACCTCATTCGTGAGTAATGAGTACTTGGTTTTAAAGGGATAATGTTTTACCGATTTCGGAATCGTAACGTATCGACGCACCATTGCAATTAATAAAGGAAAATGTATTGAATAATGATGTGTTGTATTAAAACCATTAGAAACCTCCATCTGCATGAAGCTAAGATGAGACAAAATGATATTACATTTTCTAGATCATGGTCGTAATAAGATCGTTATAAACAAGAATAAACTACTCACATATATGGCATATGTTACTCAATTGTTTTAAAAGAGATTAAGACTATGAGTTATGAAACCTTTCTAAAATAAGTGACTTGAGCATTTGAAAATGAGAAGCTTGAGTAATCAAACTAGGCAAACCGAACTTAGGAAAAGAATGTTACTTGATTTTGAAAAGGAATGTGGGTTGGTCATTCTAATACTACGGGTATAGGTGACTTTTATAAAAGTAATGGATCTCTTTTAAAGAACTTAACGTATGTAGTACTGGGGTTAAAACCCGACTTTGGCATAAAATGAAAGTACTTTGAGTTGTGAAACTTGCCTGCTTGTTGTGAAACTTGCCTATGCTTGTTTGTGAAACTCGCCTATGCTTGTGATGATAGCCTTTGTTGTGCAAGTGTGGTATTTCGTTACCGCGTCTCGATGAGGCCTACGACTTGTTGAGAACTTACTGACGCGTCTTTGGCGGTGATGGAGAATTCCACGGGTATGTTTCCATTTTGATTCTTGTCTTGTTGTTGATGTCACATGGACATGTCTACACCGTCGCAGATTCGGGGCACGCGGCCACGCCGTTGATTACCCGATATATTGTTATTGTGGTTACATGGACATGTCTACACCGAGGTAGAATTCCGGCACGTACGCGCGCAGGTTGATCACCCAAGATATTATTGTTGATGTCACGTGGACGGTCTACACCGAGGTAGAATTCCGGGCATGCGGTAGGGCATTGGTATTATTGTTGCATCATGGACATGTCTACACCGATGCGCATTCCGTGCGCCATGATGCGAACATGATTGATGTTGTGGGCGTGAGACCCATAGTTATATTTGAGTGACTTGAGGCGTGAGTCCCAGATCGACATGATCGCTTTATGTTGTGAATCAGTAGTTTGGTTATCATACATGTCTCGCTTTATATAGACTAGTATGATTTCATTCTGATTTTCTGATTTCACATACTTGGTACTGTTATCTTGACCTCTTCGAAGTGCGTTATGCCGCAGTAGAGGCATCGGTCGTGGATCCTCGCCTTAGGATCTCGCCAGTGTTTTGGAAGCTCGTTTCTCGAGGCTTATCTTTTGTATGTGTTCCTGAGTTGTAGATTCTTGTACATTCGGGGTATGGCGGGCCCTGTCCGTCATAGTGTTTGTAAATCTTAAGTCTATAACTTTGTTGCCGCGGGGTTTGTAAAAAGGATTAAAGCTCGTTTTGTAAGAGTTGTATTTATATATGTTATTGGAAGGTAACCGTTGGGTTGACCTGTTTTATGATCATATATCTTGTTTCTTGTTTAAAGTTTTATTTTCCGCTGGTTTTCTCTGATGTTGTGTCACTAGGTGCCTGTGATAAGGCACGATGCGGGCCCGGACGGTCGTTACAAAGACTTACTAGACACGGTCGTAGACACTTTCCGAGGATTAATCGCTCGATACCACTTTTGTCACGACTGCCGGTTCGTGATCGTGCCTTACCCGGGCACCCAAGTAGTCATACATCAGAGTAATCAGCGGAACGTAAAAACAATACATGAAACAAATGTAAAATGAGGTACATTTTATCCGAGAGAAAGTCGTCTTCGGCATATATATAAATACAAAGTTTGAACAGTTAAATCCTTACAACCGCCACAACAGCATTCTGCACTCAAGAGTTTTTATACAACATGACGACGTGGGCGCCATACCCCCAATGTACAAGTACTCGATGACAGGACTATACCAAAAGATAAGCTTCCAGAAACGAGCTTCCAATACGAATCTGATCCATGAGCGAGGATCAACGACGTGTACTTCTCTACCGCTGATGAATGCAACCCCAAGGAGGTCAAGCAACAGTACCAAGTATGTGAAACGAAAAATCAGAAATGAAATCATAGTAGTCTATATAAAGGGAGACATGTATGATAACCAAACTACACGATGAAATAAGAAGTCATGTCGTGGACTCACGCCTCAAAGTAATCACTCAAATATAACTATGGTCTCACGCCACAACATCAATCATGCCCGTGAGTACCTTCCTCACCGCAGCTTCATGATATAATAACACCAAGGCCGTACTAACAACACTATACAACCAAACCACGAAGGCGACACGGGGCACGAAAGCCAACTACGGATACCAAAGCCGTGTCACGTAGTCGGCCGGCAAATCTGAGGGCTAACTACCGTGATACCAAGGCCGTATCATGAGACTTCGCCACTCAACATCAAAACCACGAAGCTGCTACGGGGCATGTACGAAAGCCACCTACCAGATACCACAGCCGTGTCACGAGTCGACGGGCAAGTACGGGCTAACTACGGATACCAAGGTCAGATCACGAGACTTCGCCACTAAACTGAACGGGGCAAGTGCGAAGGCTAACTACCAGATACCAAGGCCGAATCAGCCACGAGACGGGGCAAGTACGAAAGCCAACCACCAGATACCAAGGCCGAATCAGTAAATCTCATGGATAGCTAGTCCATGGAACAACAATCCTAATGGAACCATACCCGTGGGCCACCCATCGTGTCAGTAGGTCCAAAAGGAAACAACAAGACAACAATCAAAATGGAAGCATACTCGTGGGCCACCCATCGTGTCAGTATGTCCAAAGCGATTAACAAAATAACACTCCTAATGGAAACATACCCGTGGGCCACCCACTCGTGTCAGTATGTCCAAAAGGATTAATTAGTGGAAGCATACCCGTGGGCCACCCATCGTGTCAGTATGTCCATCAATCAAGAATAACATGACCGACCCTCCATTGAGAGACGCGGTGGTATAGAAATACAATACTAGCACGACAAGGCTATCACACGAAAACACATGCAAGTTACACACAACTCAAGGTACTTTCATTTTATGCCAAAGTCCAGGTTTTAACCCCAAAGTACTACGTACGTTAAATTCTTTTTAAAAGATTCATTTCTTTTACAAAGGTCACCCGATCCCCGTATTATAAAAATAGAGTGACCAACATTTTTAAGTAAACCAAAACAACTTCCATACTTTCCTTTTTAAACCAAATTAAGACAATACCATGCCTTCTTTTAGAAAACACTTCTCCTTTTTAAAGTCAAGTTACCACTTAAAAACCAATGATAAAACCATTCTTTTGTTTTCATAAAGTCGTTATAACTAACTTCCCATAAAGCTGTTATAACACTTTATGTTTTAAACCAATTTAAGACAAAACAATGTCTTTCTTTTTAAGAAAATTCTTCAATTCCTCAAGTCTCTTTTCTTTTAGAGATCAAGTTCCTTACTTTGAAATTTTAAGAAAATTAATGCTTGTTTATAATGATCCTCATTAAAGCAGCCATGATCTAGGAAATGTAATACAATTTTGTCTTATCTTAGCCTCTATGCAGATGGAGGTTTCTACTGGTTTTAATATAATAACTTATTCTCATTTCCGAAATCAGTAAAACATTATTCTTTTAAAAACCAAGTACTCATTACTCACGAATGAGGTTTCACACTTTAACAGACTTTAAATCAATTCAATTAAGTCAACCGTTCCTTTTATCTCTCTTAAGTCGTTATACCTAACTTCCCATAAAGCTAGTATAACTTAAGCTTTCAAAACCAAGTATTACTCTTCTTTCAAAAACGGTTCTTAAATCTTTTGAAATACTTCAAGATTCTTATTATTCAGGCTTAAGTCAAAAGACATTGCCGTAAAACTACGTTCAGTTAACACACGTACGTCTACCATACTATATATATTCCTTTTAAAATATCATGCTCAAGAGTATAGGAAGAATCACATACCTCGCCACGATTTTCGACTATTAGCAAATAGCTCCAAAGTACTGTAATCCTGCTAGCCTTTTTCACTTCTTCGAGTAGAATATGCTACTCGCAGTACTTCAACCTATAATGGTCATACAAGTCTATCAACGTCTAGACTACTCTGTAAAATAATTCCAGATACAGATTTCTTTTTTCTACGGAAAATTGGGCAGCACTTCCCTACCCGCCAAACTACACAAGTCTACTGTAAATACATCCATATGTAAGTACAGTTCAGTCTTCTTCTTTAATATTCTTCTGATGTGATTTCAATTCAATTCTCTTCTTAAATACCATCCTTCTATAAATCTTATACTCACTTCTATACAACTACAGTATGTAATTTCCAATTACAAATAGAAGGACAAGAGTATTTACCTCGATAAGCCCAAAATTATCCAAGTTCAAATGTTGATCCTGAGCAACGTTTAGCTCCTACTCTGGGTGCTCCAACCCGCTCCAAAAAACCCTTAGAAGTTCTACGCAACTTCTTCTTAATACTTCAACAGACTATGAAGATTTTCCTTAGGGTTTTGTTTTTGTGACTAAAGGAAGTATAATAGTATTTCTGGGCTTTTAGTATAGGTGTAACGTTGGAATACTACAAGGTATTTGGGCCAAGGTATTTTGGAATAGTAACAATACTTGGAGAATACTTTTCTACCAAGGGGGGGGGGGGTATTTTACGAAAACAACTAGGCAAGGGGGGGGGGAGATGTTTCGGCCAAGGCCTCTCAAAGGGGGAGGGGGAGCCTTGGACGAATTCTACATTTAAGGGGGAGAGAGTTTTTAGACTTGGAAAATGATTTGTGGATGAAGATTTAGTCTTGCATTGGAGGGGTATTTATAGGCCAACCAATGGCCAAGATCAAGACAAGTGGTGGGCAAGTGGAGGGTCAAGATTTGGACATGTGTTTGTGGGTCCCACTTGCTCATCAACTACACAAAATATCCTACCAACTCTTTGACCAAAAAAAACACAAAAAACGTGCAAGGAATTCCCACTTGGCCGTCCACTTGAGGGTGACAAGTGTCACCCTCTCGTTGGTCCAAAATATTTTGTCTCTCGGAAAAATCCGCAAAAATAATAAAAGACATAGCCGGAATTTTCCCTTCGCAAGTTCTGGAAAACGTTTCGTCGGAAAACGATTCTTTTTGCTAGTTGTGCACAAAATTTCGTCCCTTAGTCTTCTTTAAGGCTTAAACTTTTGTACGTACGCCCTCACGTACATACTCTGGACATACGGGGTATAACACTTTTTTATAACAATCTAATTAAAGCAACCATGATCTAGGAAATGTAATAAAATTTTGTCTTATCTTAGCTTCTATGCAGATGGAGGTTTCTACTGGTTTTAATAATACTTAATTAGTTAATATATTTTCCTTTATTAGCGCTGCAGTGGTTTGTTCGTTACTTATTCTCATTTCCGAAATCAATATAAGGCTTTCATAAACAATTAAGTAAACCGTTCCTTTTATCTCTCTTAAGTCGTTATACCTAACTTCCCATAAAGCTAGTATAACACTTAAGCTTTTAAAACCAAGTATTACTCTTCTTTCAAAAATGATTCATAATTCTTTTGAAATACTTCAAGATTCTTATTATTTAAAACTCAAGTCAAAAGACATCGAAGTAAAACCACGTTACCAACACACGACGCTCACCGTACTATATATATATTCTTTTAAAATATCATGCTCAAGAGGATAGGAAGAATCACATACCTCCTACAAATCCACCTGCCAAGTCGAATATGTCGCGCGCAGAGTATCAACCTATAATAGTCAAATACGTCTATCAACGTCTAGACTACTCTGTAGAATATTCTAAGCAGAAGGTGCTTATTGTTACGGAAAATCGGGCAACACTTCCTACCACAAACTACAAGTCTCATCAGAATACAGTCTTATGTAATTACAGTTCAATTCTCTTCTTTATACCATCATTCTATATCTTATACTCATTTATAAACTACTATATGTAATCTCCAATTACAATAGAAGGACAAAGATATTTACCTCGATAAGCCCAAAATTATCCAAGATTAAAGTCGATCCTGAGCAAGGTTTAGCTCCTATTCTGTACGCTCCAATTCGCTCCAAGAAACCCTTAGAAGTTCTATACAACTTCTACTTAATACTTCAACCAACAATGAAGATTTTCCTAGGGTTTCGTTTTGTGACTAAGGGATATAAAGTAGCATTTCCGGGTTTTTCGTATAGAGGTAACTTTGGAATACTACAAGGTATTTGGGCCAAGGTATTTTGGAATTGTAACAATACTTGGAGAATATTTTTCTACCAAGGGTGTCTCTCATTAGCACTACTAGGAAGGAGGGGAAAGTGTGTTTGGACGAGAGCTCTACTAAGAGAGGGAAGGATTTTAAGACTTAGAAATTATTTTGTGGATAAAGAAGTCTTCAACTAAGGGGGGGTATTTATAGGGCCTTCAATGGCCAAGATTCAAGCAAGTGTGTGGATGAGATTTGGACAAGTGTTGTGTGGGTCCCACCTTATCTATCTACCCACAAAATATCTATCAAACATTGACCAAATGTTTTAGGCCTTAAAAATGAAAAAAACGTGCACCCAATTCCTCCACTTTACCGCCCACTTGAGGGTGACACTTGTCGCCCTCTCGTTGGTCCAAAATATTTCATCTCTCGGAAAAATCCAAAATAAATAAATTCTTAAAAACGTAAAATTCCCTTACAAGGTTCGGAAAAATTTCCGTCGGAAAAAGCAATCCTTTTCGCTAGTTGCACAATTTCATCCCTTTTGCCTAATTAAGGCTTAAAATTTTGTACGTACGTCCTCACATACATACTCTGGAAATACGGGGTATAACATTATCATACCTGTCTCCAGTTTTATTATAGACTTATGATTTCATTACAGTACCTTCAGTTTCACATATTTGGTACATGTTGTACTTACCTCTTCTGGGCCGCTCATGCCGCAGTAGAGTACTGTTCGATCCTCGCTCTTAGGATCACTGTTCAGCTGTTGAGAAACTCCTTTATTCCGGAGGCTTATCCCTGGTATTGTCGGTTGTTGTACATTCAGGGGTATGGCGGGGCCCTGTCCCGCCAGAGTTGTTATTCTTAGAAGTCTGTAGTCACATTGTGGATTGGGTTGTAAAGAAAAGAAAAAAAATGTACTGTTTTATTTGTATAGTTTACGGAAGGTGGCCTTATCGGCTAGCTTGTTGTTATTTTATGTTTAAGAATTTTATCAGTTGCGTATGTTCCGCTGCTATTCTCTGATGTATACCGAAAGGGTGCGTGTAGGCACCGCGATGCCCGGGTCGGGTCGTGATGGCTTCCATTGTCTTAATAAGAGCTACTTGACGCATCGACAGCCGAGGTGGGATTCCACGGTATGCACCTCGGGCATGCTTACGATGAGGATTCGAGGCATGCGGTATGAGTTTACCCGACGCATCGACGGTGATGTGGGATTCCACGTATGCTTCCATTGTGGTTGATCCGACATGCTTGCGATGAGGATTCCGAGGCATGCATCACACGACCCGACCGGGGCGCGATCGTGCCCTACATGGGCACCCTGCCTGTATACATCGTAGAATAGCGGAACATACACAACATAAGCACAGGAGTAGACAATAAACAACACAGGCTAGCCGATAAGGCCGCCTTCCATAATATAAACATAATCAAAAGTACAATCAGATAACTCGGTTCTTACACCCAACCACATAAGTGAATACGCACTTCAGAATAACAATCGTATGGACAGGGCCCCGCCATACCCCTGAATGTACATAAATCTACAACATCAGGGAAAGACTGTACCAAAAGAGACAAGCCTCCGGAGAAATGGAGCTTCTGACGTCTGATATGTGATCCTAAGAATGAGGATCCACCACCTTCTTATCCCTACCTGCGGCATGAACGCATCCCCCGAGGACGGGGGTCAGTACACAATATGTACTAAGTATGTAAAACTGGAAAATACTGTAATTACATCATAGTTTAAAACAAAGCTGGAGACATGTATGATAATCAAATTACAGTACACTGTGCCTTACTAACAATGAGAGTAAATAGTAATATACTTACAATATACAATAGGAAGCTCACGATCAAAGCAGGGCCACCCGCCCGCAGTATCATTAAGCAACCCTACTCCTGGAACTATTTCACCCGCATAGGTTGCGTGGACCCGCATGAGGTATTCCTCGCATGAGACTATTTCACCCGCATAAGCCCTTACGGACTCGCATGAGGTATTCCTCGCATAGGCTGGACCCGCCCGCATGGGACTATTTCACCCGTATAAGCCCTTGCGGACTCGCATGAGGTATTCCTCGCATCGTGGGTAGCAAATCCACGGAATATGCAAATGCCACAAACCTGGGGAATGACCCCGTAATGAATAATATACCACTAGCACAGAACCGGCTATCATACAATATATAAGCAAGTTAAGAATCCCCTAACTTCTTATTATTCTTGTTCACATACACTCTCATTTTAGTTTACTTAAGGCACTAACATGTCTTTTTAAAGATCCGGGAATTTAACCCAAAGTACTACGTACTTCTACTCTTTAAAACAAATGACTCTTTTTAGTATAAAACTTCCAAGATACCATTAACCATAATATCAAGTCCAAATTACATTTCAAGACAAGTCACAATACCTTTAGACATAAAGTTAGGTTTCTAAATCAAGTGACTCATTTTCTTATAAAACCTTAGACAATTGATGCCTTAAAATCAAATTGCCTTTTTCCTTAAAATAAAGTCATTTATCTTTCCATAAAGCTAATATAACTGTCACACCCCGAACCCCGGTGTTATACCCCGTATTTTCAGAGTATGTACGTAAGGACGTACGTAGAAAATTTGAAACTTGTATTAAGGCTTGGCCGAATTAATTTTGTTCACAACACCCGTTTAGAGTCGTTTTTCGACGAAACGTTTTCACAGCTTTCGTAGGGGGAATTTCGGCTATTTCATTTTTATTTTTTTGGGGTTTTTACGAGTGAAGAAAAGTGTTGGACCAACGAGAGGGCGCCACTTGGCACCCTCCAATTGGTGGACTTGAAACGTCCATTGGGACGATTTGGGCTAGCATTTGCACGTTTTTTGTGCCTTGGCTAAAGTCAAGGGGTTGGTAGGATATTTGTGTGTAGTAAATCCTAGCCCTACACTTGCCTAACACTTGGTTTAATCTTGGCCTTTGGTTGGCCATCCCTTGACCTATAAATACCCCTCTAAGGTTGAAGACTTCTTCATCCAAAATGCCTAAGTCTTGAGAGCCTTCCCCCTCCCCCTTTTCGTGAGGCCGCTTGGCCGAGAGATGTCCTCCCCTTGCCTAGTGGCTCTCACGAGAACCCCTCCTCCTAGTAGTGTGGCCGTGGGGTACCCCCCCCCTAGCCTAGTTGCTTTCGTATAATACCCCCCTCTCTTGGTAGAAATACTCTCAAAAGTATTGTTATAATGCCCAAATTACCTTAGCCATATACCTTGTAGTATTCTAAGGTTATACCTATACAAAAAGCCCAGTTATACTATTATACTTCCCGTCAGTCACCAAACCGAAACCCTAAGGAAAAATCTCCATGGTTAGTTGGAGTAGTATGTAGAAGTTGGTTAGAACTTCTAAGGGTAGTTTGGAGCGGGTTGGAGCGCACGGAGTTGGAGCTAAACGATTGCCCAGGATCGACTTTATACTTGGATAATTATGGGCTTGTCGAGGTAAATATCTCGTCCCTCTATTGTAATTGGAAATTACATGTTGTTTGAATATATAGTTGAAGTATACTATATATAGTACTGAACGTAGTTAGTTGGCAATGTCTTTTGACTTAAGCCCAAGAATCGAATCGAATCAGTAATTACATGGGATCAGACAGTAGACTTGTGTAGTAGTCCGTGGAGTAGAATTGTACCCGTCGGGTTAGATGTATAACCCCCGTTGGCTTCGTAGCCGCCGTTAGAGAGGAGATTTACGCTCATGCGGGGAGGTGTCCGAATTTTACGTAGAATATTCTACGATTAGACCTAAATGTTAATAAGCGCTGTGGCCTTATAGGTTGATGTACTACGTGTGGCGCGATCTACTTGGCTTAAGGAGTAGCCGACGGTTGGAAGTACTTGGAGCGTTTTGCTATTAGTCGGTACTCGTCGCGAGGTATGTGAACCTCTTCCTATCTCTTCTAGCATGATATGTGTGAACTATGTAGTACGGTAGACGTACATGTGCTAAATGTATTTGATTGGTTTAAAACATAAAGTGTTATAACGGCTTGATGGGAAGTTGGTTATAACAGCTTTATGTTGGTAAGAAAATATATGTGGTTTTTTAAAAGGTACTGTTTTGAACTATAACTGGCTTGTTATGTGTTAATAAAGAACTTGAAGTATTTCAAAAGATTTTTGAATCATTTGAAAGAAGAAGTAATACTTGGTTGTTGAAAACTTAAGAGTTATACTAGCTTTATGGGAAGTTAGGTATAACGGCTTAAGAATGTTTTACTGATTTCAAATCGAATGTATCGACAAACCATCGCAGCGTTAATAAAAGGAAATGTTTTGACTAATTAAGTATTAATAAAACCAGTAGAAACCTCCATCTGCATAGAAGCTAAGATGAGACAAAATGATATTTCCTAGATCATGGCTGCTGTAATAAGATTGTTATAAACAAGAATATCCTACTTACATATAAGGCTTAGGTTTCTCAGATTGTTTAAAGGAGAATTATATTCTTAAATGAATAAGACTATGAACTACGAAACCTTTCTAAAATGAGAAACTTGAACATTGGAAATTAGGCAAACTTGAACATTGGAAATTAGGCAAACTTGAACATTGGAAAAGAATGTTGCTACTTGATTTTACAAAGAGAAGTAATTGATTTACTTTAAAAAGATAATCACTCTATTTTCATATACTACGGGTATTGTGTGACTTTTGTGAAAGTGACGTATCTTTTAAAGAGTTAATGTATGAAGTACTTTGGGGATAAAAACCCGAACTTGTTGACATATAGTAGAGAGTACCTTGTGTGTATAACCTGATTGTGTTGGTTTGTGATAGCCTTGTAATACTCTCTTGTTGATTGATAAGTAAACATGCTAGGATGCTACGTGTGTTAGTATCTTGTGATGTTAGTGTAAAGGGGTTTTCCTCGATCGCGCTTAAAGTGTGTTGATTATCACCGTTATGTTGGTATTGTACCACTCACCTTGACTTGTGTCCGAGGTTGCCGCCTCCGACGCGGTAGACTCAGCGATGCAGGACCATGATTCGAGAATACCTCATGCGGGTCCGTGGATCCATGCGAACTACGGAGTTCCGTGTTAGTGTGCGGCCTTTATGGTCACGCGGCTACATGCCGTGCGGATCGCGAGTCCGGGACGATCTTTGAGAGTAGCACCCCGACGCGGGTTATACCTCACGCGGCCTATGAGGTTGGCCTATGCGGTCGCGGAAGTTCCGGTGGCTAGACGCGCGCATTAGATATCGCGGGCAAGTGGCCGCTTTGATCATGTGACGCCCAGACAGATCTTATGATACGATTCATGACCTTGTTGGTACCGCGGTGTTAGTAGTCGCTATGCCTTCGCATTTACCCCGACGGTTTTATTATGCACAGCGGACCCGTGTTCATGTGTGTTCCTTGGTGCTTTTATATCATAAACCGCCACAGTGGCGGAAGGTATTCCACGCATGATTGATGTTGGGCGTGAGACCCATTGTTATATTTGAGTGATGACTTGAGGCGTGAGTCCACGACTTGATATGATCGCTTATTTATCAGGAATCGTAGTTTGGTTATCATACATGTCTCCGCTTTATAGACTATTATGATTTCATTTACGATTTTTAGTTTCACATACTCTGCACTGTCAGATCGACCTCCTTCGGGGCCGCTCATGCCGCAGTAAAGGTACACCACGATGATCCTCGCCTTGTGGTCACAGTCACTGGGAAGCTCCGTTTCTCCGAGGCTTATCTTGGTATAGTCCCCTTGTTGTAGGTGCTTACATTCGTGGTATGACGGCCCCGCCCCGCCATTGTTGTCGTATCATTTCTAGAGGTCCATAGTATCACATGTGGTGGTTTGTAAAAAGGATTAAACTGCTCATTTGTAAAAGTTGTTATTTATATACGCCGTAAGGCAAGTTTTCCTCGAATCACCGCTTTGTACTTCACTTGTTTCATGTATGTGTTTTATGTTCCGTGATTACTGATGTTGTGTCACTAGGGTGCCCGGTAAGGCACCACCACGCCCGCCGTCGTGACAAAAGTGGTATCAGAGCGATTAATCCTCGGAAAGTGTCTACGCATCGTGATTCGAGAGTCTTGATTATCGGTGTTGTGCACCACACCAATAATCGTGAGGCTATAGGATATTTAGGAGTGGTTTCTATTCTTCTCACTCGAGATCGTGCCTTAGAGCCGTGTTGTAAGTTGGACCTCCGACAAAATTATTTCCTTATCGTTATGCCTCCGCGTAGGCAACCCGCCTGTGAGGCAAGGCACCGGCGGAGCCGCGAGTAGAGTTCAGGGTGGCGAGGCACGTGCCCAATCATTACCTAGGGTAGTGCTTCATTCGGGAGTTTTGCGACGCCACTAGCCCAAGCAGAGTTTAGCACACGGCAGCTCATCGCGCCATGATATTTGAACCTTCGCCCACGACCGGGAACAGTGAATATAGAGAGCAAAGAGGCGACCCTGTTACTAGCTATAGATTTGGCTATCAGAGAGTATACCGATGTACCGCGAGTCTTGAGGACTATCTAAAAGAGGGTTGTGCAAGAGTAATTCTTCAGTTGGGCTTGAGCATGGCTCGTATGCGGGCTTATGCGCAGCAGCCGAGAAACGTAGATCGACGGGTTAACAAAGCGAAGGGGGCCAGAGCAGCAAGGTCCTTTGGTAACTTTCGAGGCGAGTCACCTCACCAACAAATTAGATATGCACCTCCGCCAGTGCAGAGTGGTCTTCCCCGGATTTCAGGACGTTCGGGGTATGCAGGAGTTGGTCAGAACTCCAGGGCTTCCGGTTCATTGGCATGCACGCCATCCCGGGAATGTCGCTTTTAGTTGGTACTTGTTGTACTGCGGCCGCCGTGGCCATGTGTCGAGAGTGTCCTTGTAGGAGGACTTAGCCTTCAGATTGGTGGGTAGTTCGTCATCTTCCTTAGCATGCGCCTACGGGCGAGTTTGATTAGAACGACTAAGTGAGCGAAGAGATATAGATATATCTTTAACCCTCTGAGATCGAGATGTGTGATAAGGTGAGTATACCTTAAGTGCTATGTTATGATAGCGGTGTGATTAGTTGTGTTTAGAAATCATGGTGGGTTAACCGAGTAAGATTTTGGGGGATAGAGAAGGTGTGAGCCTTAGAATGTTTTACGTAAAGACCTTAGAGGTAAGGTCATCTCGGGTAAAGGTGTAGTGTTATGTTTGATCCTTATAGGAGTGCATAGTGCACGTGAGCTATGTTTTATGGGATAAGTCCCTGAGTAGTGTGAAATGAAAGAGGGTAGTTGAGCTAAGAAGACCGTTAGGTTTTCGTAACGTAATTAGTGAGAGTTTTCCTTCGGGGAGCTAGCGCTGGCGTTTGGCGCGCGGTCGGGTTGAGGCCACGCCGGGTCAACCCGCGGCATGTATGGTGGTGAGTCAGTGGTGGTCCCGCCTTGTAGGTCACGAGGGTGTTAGGCCCATGTTTAGTTAACCAACAGACGACTGGACGTTGCTCGACCGATGGTCGGGCCGATGAGGTCGGTCCTCTTGTCTTTTAGTCGACCGCTTACTGCAGAGGGTTATGCGTGGGGTTCATATCAGAAAGGTTGTAAGGTTGCACGAGGTGCCTACCTTCACCTTATGACAGACAGTGGGGCCCAGGGTACGGCTGTTTTTGTTTCTGGAAGTTTTGCCAAGCATGTGTTAAGAACTCAGGTGAGTCTCGAATCGCATTCGCCGCCCGGTGTTTGGATTTCGTGGATAGTTGTGGGGATTGTTGTCTCTGTGGAGGTAGTGTTTAAGCTACCATTTCGGTGTTCGGATGTCGCCTTTTTAAAAGCCTCAGAGGGCGAAGGTGTAAATTGCACGGCCGATTGGTTCGATGTTGGCAAGGTGCGATAGTTGGTTCGAGCTTGTTCCAGTAGATTGTGGATAGGTAAAGCTTGTCTAGAAGAGGTTCCGCATCTCGGAGAAATCGTGCGGATAATCGCGACGACGCTAGAGTTCGTGCCGACGGTCGGTCTTCAAGGTACCACCCGGTTTGGGTGTGACGAGTTTTGGGAAACAGAGGAACTTAGCCCGAGTTACTTTAGGCCCTTTTGAGTTCATGTGAAGAATAGGCCGGGTTGCCTATATGTTAGCATTTGCCGTCCGACTTAGGAGGCAGTATGTCCGGTCTTTCGTATTGTTATGATCAGGAAAGTATCGGAGATCCATCCAGAGTGTTCCCAGTTAATGATGACCACGTTAGAGATAGTAACCCCGAGTTTTGAAAATCAAGCGATTCAAGAGTTCGAGTGTCACGACACCTCGGTGATCGACGCACGGTACCATTTGTTGGGTCGCCTGAGAAGGTTCATGCCTCAGGCAAGTGACAAAAGTGGTATCATTTTGGTGATGTTAAAGGTGTTTCCTCGTGGACTTGGAGGTAAGTATTTTGCGTGGGTGTTTCTATGGCCAGCTGTGGCAGGATTGTTCTCGTAAGTATAGTAGTGAAGACTATACTGGCGCGCGTTTGTTTTGAGACTTAGAAGGAACATTCGGGACGAATGTTTCTAAGGAGGGGAGAATGTTATACCCCGTATTTTCAGAGTATGTACGTAAGGACGTACGTAGAAAATTTGAAACTTGTATTAAGGCTTGGCCGAATTAATTTTGTTCACAACACCCGTTTAGAGTCGTTTTTCGACGAAACGTTTTCACAGCTTTCGTAGGGGAATTTCCGGCTATGTCATTTTTAATTTTTGCGGATTTTTCCGAGAGACGAAACGTGTGGATTAACGAGGGCGCCACTTGGCACCCTCCAATTGGTGGACTTGAAACGTCCATTGGGACGATTTGGGCTAGCATTTGCACGTTTTTTGTGCCTTGGCTAAAGTCAAGGGGTTGGTAGGATATTTGTGTGTAGTAAATCCTAGCCCTACACTTGCCTAACACTTGGTTTAATCTTGGCCTTTGGTTGGCCATCCCTTGACCTATAAATACCCCTCTAAGGTTGAAGACTTCTTCATCCAAAATGCCTAAGTCTTGAGCCTTCCTCCCCTTTCGTGAGGCCTCTTGGCCGAGAGATGTCCCTCCCTGCCTAGTGGCTCTCGTGAGAACCCCTCCCCTCCTAGTAGTGTGGCCGTGGGTACCCCCCCCCGAGCCTAGTTGCTTTAGGATAATACCCCCCTCGCTTGGTAGAAAGACTCTCCAAAGTAATGTTATAATGCCCAAATTACCTTAGCCATATACCTTGTAGTATTATAAGGTTATACCTATACAAAAGCCCGCTTATACTATTATACTTCCGTCACCACCAAACCGAAACCCTAAGGAAAAATCTCCATGGTTAGTTGGAGTAGTATGTAGAAGTTGGTTAGAACTTCTAAGGGTAGTTTGGAGCGGTTGGAGCGCACGGAGTCGAGCTAAACGATTGCCTGGGATCGACTTTATACTTGGATAATTATGGGCTTGTCGAGGTAAATATCTTGTCCTCTATTGTAATTGGAAATTACATGTTGTTTGAATATATAGTTGAAGTATACTATATATAGTACCAACGTAGTTAGTTGGCAATGTCTTTTGACTTAAGCCCAAGAATCGAATCAATCAGAATTACATGGGATCAGACAGTAGACTTGTGTAGTAGTGTTGTGGAGTAGAATTGTACCCGTCGTTAGATGTATAACCCCCTGGTTGGCTTGGTAGCCGTTAGAGGAGGAGATTTACGCCATGTGGGGAGTCTTGCCAATTTTCAGAGAATATTCTACGATTAGACCTAAATGTTAATAAGCGCCTTGTGGCCTTATAGGTTGATGTACTACGCAGGCGCGATCTACTTGGCTTAAGGAGTAGCCGACTGGAAGTACTTGGAGCGCTTTGCTATTAGTCGGTACTGCCGCGAGGTATGTGAACCTCTTCCTATCTCTTCTAGCATGATATGTGTGAACTATGTAGTACGGTAGAAGTATATGTGCTAAATGTATTTGATTGGTTTAAAACATAAAGTGTTATAACGGCTTGATGGGAAGTTGGTTATAACAACTTTATGTTGGTAAGAAAATATATGTGGTTTTTTTTAAAAGGTACTGTTTTGAACTATAACTGGCTTGTTATGTGTTAATAAAGAACTTGAAGTATTTCAAAAGATTTTTGAATCATTTTGAAAGAAGAAGTAATACTTGTTGTTGAAAACTTAAGAGTTATACTAGCTTTATGGGAAGTTAGGTATAACGGCTTAAGAATGTTTTACCGATTTGAAATCGTAATGTATCGACAAACCATCTGCTAAGTTAATAAAAGGAAATGTTTTGACTAATTAAGTATTAATAAAACCAAGAGAAACCTCCATCCGCATGAAGCTAAGATGAGACAAAATGATATTTCCTAGATCATGGTCACATAATAAGATTGTTATAAACAAGAATATCCTACTCACATATAAGGCTTAGGTTTCTCAGATTGTTTAAAGGAGAATTATATTCTTAAATGAATAAGACTATGAACTACGAAACCTTTCTAAAATGAGAAACTTGAACATTGGAAATTAGGCAAACTTGAACATTGGAAATTAGGCAAACTTGAACATTGGAAAAGAATGTTGCTACTTGATTTTACAAAGAGAAGTAATTGATTTACTTTAAAAAGATAATCACTCTATTTTCATATACTACGGGTATTGTGTGACTTTTGTGAAAGTAACGATCTTTAAAGAGTTAATGTATGAAGTACTTTGGGGATAAAAACCGAACTTGTTGACATATAGTAGAGAGTACCTTGTGTGTATAACCTGATTGTGTTGGTTTGTGATAGCCTTGTAATACTCTCTTGTTGATTGATAAGTAAACATGCTAGGATGCTACGTGTGTTAGTATCTTGTGATGTTAGTGTAAAGGGGTTTTCCCCTCGACGCGCACATTAGAGTGTTGATTATCGGCCGCTTTTGATCATGTGACCGGTCTGACAGATCTTGGATTGTACGCCACGACTTGTTGGCTTCGAGCCGTGCGCCATGCTCAGATTTACCCGCAGACGGAATATTACGCATTGCGCTGACGCCCAACTCCGGTTCACATCGGTGCCTTACCCTGCACCCTAGTGATACAACATCGAGAAAACCAAATGAAATAAAAACTTTACACAAGAAATAAGAGATATAATAAATAAACAAAGCAACCAAAACAGCTTGCCTTCAAGATATACATAAAACTCGAATGCTTAATCCTTTTACAACCCCGCCCACAACAAGATTACATGCACTTAAGATTTATACAACAACTATGACGGACAGGGCCGCCATACCCTCGAACGCATAAGAACTTACATGCACTGTGGTAACATACCAAAGATAAGCCTCCGACGGAACGAGCTTCCCAAAACGCTAAATGAGATCCTAAACGCGGATCGATAATGACGACTTCTACCGCGCAGATGAACGCACTTCAAGCGAGGTCAGCATAACAGTACTAAGTATGTGAAATCAGAATATCAGAAATGAAATCATAATAGTCTATATAAAGGTGAGACATGTATGATGACCAAACTACAAGATATAACATATAACCGATATCAAGACAGTGGACTCACGCCCAAATTATCACTGCGTTCGTGGAATTTCTTCCTCACCGCATAGCTTTATGATATAACCATACCAAGGATTATACATGAACACCATGTCCCACCTGTGTTATAAAACCGCACAGACAAGTATAACTACCGATCCGACCGTACTAATAATACAATGCAACCAAAACACGGCCGATACGGCAAGTGCGAGAGCCGACCATCGGATACCAAGGCCGGCCACGCACTGACCGGCAAGTACGAGGGTCGACCACCGTGACCAAGGTCAGATCACGAAACTTCGCCACTATAATCGAATCGGCAAGCGCGAGGGTCGACTACCGATACCAAGGCCGAATCACCACTTAGACGGCAAGTACGAGCCGACCACCGATACCCAGCCGAACAAGAAGAAACCCCACGGAGAGCTAGTCCATGGAATAACACTATCAACAGCGAGCATACCCGTGGAATTCTCCATCACCGCCAAAGACGTCCAAGTAAGTTCTCAACAAGTCGACCGCCCTCTATCGAGAGACGCCAGAATACGTAAATACCACACTTGCACAACAAAGGCTATCATCACAAGCATAGGCAAGTTTCACAACAACAAGCATAGGCAAGTTTCACAACAACAAGCATAGGCAAGTTTCACACAACTCAAAGTACTTTCATTTTATGCCAAAGTCCGGTTTTTAACTCCAAAGTACTACATACGTTAAGTTCTTTTAAAAGAGATCCATTACTTTTATAAAAGTCACCCGATACCCGTAGTATTAGAATGACCAACCCACATTCCTTTTCAAAATCAAGTAACAACATTCTTTCCTAAGTTCCAGCTTGCCTAGTTTCAATTACTCAAGCTTCTCATTTTCAAAAGGTTTCATAGTTCATAAACTTAATCACTTGATTCCTTTTAGAATAATTGAGTAAATTATGTCAGACGCGAGAGTAGGTTATTCTTGTTTACAACATTCTTATTACAAAGCCATGATCTAGAAAATGTAATATCATTTTGTCTCATCTTAGTTTCTATGCAGATGGAGGTTTCTACCGTTTTAATACAATTCATCATTATTCAATACATTTTCCTTTATTAACGCCGCAGTTGGTCCTGTCGATACACATTCCGATTTCCAAATCAAGAAACATTATCCCTTTAAATAAAATCAAGTACTCATTACTCACGAATGAGGTTTCACACAAACATTCACATTAAAACAAATAAGTTAAGTCTCTTATCTTATAAGATCAAGTCTCTTAACTTCTAACATCAAGAAACTATTCTTAAGCCGTTATACCTAACTTCCCATAAAGCTAGTATAACTCTTAAGTTTTCAAAGCACAATACTACACTTCTTTCAAAACGATTCATAAATCTTTTGAAATACTTCAAGTTTTATTATAACGCCTGCCGCTTATAAATCAAATCAATTATCTTTTAAAACCACAACCCATTTTCTTACCTACATAAAGTCGTTATAACCAACTTCCCATAAAGCCGTTATAACACTTTATGTTTCAAACCAATCAAATACATTAAACACACGTACGCCTACCGCATTACATAGTTACACACATATCATGCTAGAAGAGATAGGAAGAGGTTCACATACCGCGACGAGTATCGACTAATAGCAAAACGCTCCAAACAAATGGCTACTCCTTAAGCCAAGTAAATCGCGCCACACGTAGTACTTCAACCTATAAGGCCACAAGGCGCCTATTATCATCTAGACCACAACGTAGAATATTCTACGTAAAATTCGCAAAGATCTCCTCGCCACAACAGAAATCTCCTTCTCTATCGAGGCCGCCACCAAGCCAACCAGAGTGGGTTTCACACGCCTAACCTGACGTGTACACCCTACTACACAAGAATACTACACAAGTCTATCAGAATACGCTTCGCTTCTTAATTCTTCAGCTTAAGTCAAAAGACATTGCCACACAAGATTAAGTATAGTTCTATATATAGTATACTTCAACTATATATTCTACAACATGTAATTTCCAATTACAATAAGGACAAGAGTGTTTACCTCGATAAGCCCAAAATTATCCGAGTATAATGTCGCTACCGAGCAAGGTTTAGCTCCTACTCCGAGTGCTCCAAACCGCCCAAACAACCCTTAGAAGTTCTATCCAACTTCTACTCCAAAACTTCAACCAACAAACATGGTTCCTTAGTGGTTTCGGCTGAGACTAAAGGACAAAAGGTAGTATTTCCTGACTCACGATGAGGTAACTTTGGAATACTACAAGGTATAAGGCTAAGGTATTTTGGGCATTATAACAATACTGGAGGAGTATTTTAATACCACAGCTGGTACCACACGAGAACAACACCCTAAGGAGGGGGTGTTCTCGCTTTAGCTCACAAAGGGAAGGTTTCGCCAAAAGGCCTTCACAAGTGGAGAGGGCTCTGGACGAGTCAACAAGAGGAGGGGAGGGGTTCTCAAGACTTAGGCAAGTGAAGAGTGGATGAAGAAGTCTTCAAAGAGAGGGTATTTCGAGCAAAACCAAAGGCCAACCAACGGCCAAGATCAAGCCATGTGCAAGGCAAGTGTAAGGCCAAGATCAAGCCAAGTGCACCCACAAAACACTCCACAAAACACTCCACAAAACAAGCCACAAAGCAAGGCACAAAAGAGGAGCCAATCGCCAAGGCCAAGCCTTCTCTTGTTGCCCAACGAGGGTGACAAGTGTCACCTCCCGCTGTCCAAAAATGTTCCGCCGCCTAAAAATCCGCAAAAATACTAAATGACATAGCCGGAATTTTCCCAACGTAGTCGGAAACGCTTCGCCGAAAAACGACTTCTTTCTGCACTTGTGTACAAATTTCAAACTATGCCTACTTAAGGCTCAAATTGTACACGCACGCCTCACGCATATACCGAAACACGGTATAACATTCTTCCTTAGAAACATTCGCCCCGAATGTTCCTTCTAGGTCTCAAACAAACAAAGCGCCAAGATAGTCTTCACCGCTATACGCATTTAAAACAATCATGCCACACCGCCACAAAACACACGCTCACTTCTCCCTTTCTCGTAGTACTCGCCACGAACACTAACTCGCTCTAGTATCCGCACTCACACTTCACAACGCTCGTTACCAACCCTCGAGTCACTACTTCCAAACTTGGTCATCTCACTAACTCGATTTCCCTAAGGCCATTCCCGCCTTCCCGAACCGATTCTCGGTCGAACACACCCACGAACTCATACGATGGTCAACTAAACTTGGGCCTAGCACCCTCGTGACTCCTACCACCGTGACCACCCAGAACTGACCCACCCCAAACCGGTTACGTTGACCCGCAAATGGTCCCCAACCCGACCCCCAATCACGCTAACTCTTGTTCCCGATCCGAACAATCTTACTATTTCACATCACGAAAGCTACCACTTCCATCTCACACTACCTGTGACTTACCCTTTTCACTAACTGTGTTTCTAAATCACATTTTAGCACAAAGCTATCCAAACATAACATTAAACACATCAACAACATCAATACAAACAAAACTCTGTAGGTTAAGGATATACTAAACTAGGCGCTCAAGGACCGCTAAAACTGGAACTCCCATCGCGACTTCTACCGGCCTTCCGGTACAAACATCCCGCTCGCTACTAAGGTGAAGAACCCGCAATCGCCTAAGAGTCCATGCTATCCTACCAAGCATACCCGGCCTGACAGCCTTGCCGACGGGCCCCGCTGGCCGCAAAATAACAATCTCCCGAGTTAGTACGACACTCTCCTTACGAAGCTTTCCACAACGGCCAGACCGAGACAAGTGGCACTCATCCGCGAGCACTCCCGCTTCTCCGAAATCTGAAACCCGGGAGCCCCGACCGCTTCCCGAATATCCCGGCGTCCCGGAAGCCGCGAGACCACTGCATCGACGGAGGTACATAACTAGTTCACCGCCGAGGCGTCCGCCGAAGTCACCAAAGGACCTCGCTGCTCGCCTCTTCGCTGACTTTCGTCATTCCGCCGATTTATCCGCCTCACATCCAAGTGTATACGCCGCACGCGGCAATGTCCATGCCCTACAAGAGCTACACCAACAACTTCTCGCAAGGCAATCATCGAGCCTCAGAACATATCGGTGCACTCGATCCTCCATACTAGCTACTAACGCGGACGCATCGCCAATGAGTCGAACTCACATTGTACTCCCGAACCGCACGCCTGCTCGCCAGAACACCAAAAATCTGCTTACCGAGCCCTCCTCATCCGGGAGGCAAGAAATGTGCAAGAAAGGCCTCGAGAACTCGCTCCATACCGCTGGAAGCGCATGCTCTCCCGACAGCTCCCAAGAATCAAACTGCCGATCAGTATCACGCAGCTGATGTGAACCTGTGGCCACCGACTGATCTCCGATGCCTCGATCACTTACGATCCACAGAATCGCTTGATGAACTCCTCGCGATCATCCTCGTGCCTCACCCATAAAACTCGGGCGCCTACAACTCGTAAAATCCCAAGCCTCGAACTATCTCGATCTAGTGAACCATCGGTGCATCGAACCGGCCGGTTCAAATTTATCCTCAAGTTCTGCCACAACCTCGCCATTAATCGCCTACTTTGTAACTCATCTCTCTCGCCTGCATCGCGGATCGAGGCTCAGTATCGTGGTCTCGCCACGTTTACTCGCAGATCCTTCGCCGCTTTGCCCTTCGGGCCCGCCTTTCGCAGAGGCATAATCGTAAAACGAACACGCCGTAGGGTCCAATCTTATCACACCTCTAAGGCACGATCTCGTAATGAGAAGAATGGAAACCAATCCTAAATGTCCTATAGCCTCGACATAGATGTGGTGCACAACACACCGATAATCAAGACTCTACTAGACACGGTCAGACACTTTCCGAGGATTAATCGCTCGATACCACTTCAGGACGCCCAACTCGGCCCGCCATCGTGCCTTACCCCTGCACCCTAGTGATACAACATCGAGAAAACCAAATGGAAATAAAAACTTTACACAAGAAATAAGAGATATAATAAATAAACAAAGCAACCAAAACAAGCTTGCCTTCAAGATATACATAAAACTCGAATAGCTTTAATCCTTTTACAACCCCGCCCACAACAAGATTACATGCACTTAAGATTTATATAACAACTATGACGGACAGGCCCCGCCATACCCCGAACGCATAAGAACTTACGCACTGTGGTAACATACCAAAGATAAGCCTCCGACGGAACTGAGCTTCCCAAAACGCTGAAATGAGATCCTAAACGCGGATCGATACCGACGACTTACTCGCAGATTTAACGCAGCTTCGGCGAGGTCAAGATAACAGTACTAAGTATGTGAAATCAGAATACAGAAATGAAATCATAATAGTCTATATAAAGCAGAGACATGTATGATGACCAAACTACAAGATATAACATATAACCGCTATATCAAGACAGTGGACTCACGCTCCAAATTATCACTGCGTCTGTGGAATTTCTTCCTCATCGCCATAGCTTATGATATAACCATACCAAGGATTATACATGAACACCATGTCCCACCCGTGTTATAAAACCGTGCAGACAAGTATAACTACCGATCCGACCACTAATAATACAATGCAACCAAAACACGGCCGATACGGCAAGTGCGAGAGCCGACCATCGGATACAAGGCCGGCCACGCACCGACCGGCAAGTACGAGGGTCGACCACCGTGGACCAAGGTCAGATCACGAAACTTCGCCACTATAATCGAACGGCAAGCGCGAGGGTCGACTACCGATACCAAGGCCGAATCACCACGAGACGGCAAGACGCAGAGCCGACCACCGATACCCAGCCGAACAAGAAGAAACCTCACGGAGAGCTAGTCCATGGAATAACACTATCAACGCGAGCATACCCGTGGAATTCTCCATCACCGCCAAAGATGTCCAAGTAAGTTCTCAACAAGTCGACCGCCTCTATCGAGACGCCAGAATACGTAAATACCACACTTGCACAACAAAGGCTATCATCACAAGCATAGGCAAGTTTCACAACAACAAGCATAGGCAAGTTTCACAACAACAAGCATAGGCAAGTTTCACACAACTCAAAGTACTTTCATTTTATGCCAAAGTCCGGTTTTTAACTCCAAAGTACTACATACGTTAAGTTCTTTAAAAGAGATCCATTACTTTTATAAAAGTCACCCGATACCGTAGTATTAGAATGACCAACCCACATTCCTTTTCAAAATCAAGTAACAACATTCTTTTCCTAAGTTCCAGCTTGCCTAGTTTCAATTACTCAAGCTTCTCATTTTCAAAAGGTTTCATAGTTCATAAACTTAATCACTGATTCCTTTTAGAATAATCGAGTAAATTATGTCGCACGCGAGTAGGTTATTCTTGTTTACAACATTCTTATTACAAAGAAACCATGATCTAGAAAATGTAATATCATTTTGTCTCATCTTAGTTTCTACGCAGATGGAGGTTTCTACCGTTTTAATACAATTCATCATTATTCAATACATTTTCCTTTATTAACGCCGCAGCGGTCCTGTCGATACACATTCCGATTCCAAATCAAGAAACATTATCCCTTTAAATAAAATCAAGTACTCATTACTCACGAACGAGGTTTCACACAAACATTCACATTAAAACAAATAAGTTAAGTCTCTTATCTTATAAGATCAAGTCTCTTAACTTCTAACATCAAGAAACTATTCTTAAGCCGTTATACCTAACTTCCCATAAAGCTAGTATAACTCTTAAGTTTTCAAAGCACAATACTACACTTCTTTCAAAACGATTCATAAATCTTTTGAAATACTTCAAGTTTTATTATAACGCCTGCCGCTTATAAATCAAATCAATTATCTTTTAAAACCACAACCCATTTTCTTACCTACATAAAGTCGTTATAACCAACTTCCCATAAAGCCGTTATAACACTTTATGTTTCAAACCAATCAAATACATTAAACACACGTACGCTCACCGCACTACATAGTTACACACATATCATGCTAGAAGAGATATAAGAGGTTCACATACCTCGCGACGAGTATCGACTAATAGCAAAACGCCCAAACAAATGGCTACTCCTAAGCCAAGTAAATCGCGCCACACGTAGTACTTCAACCTATAAGGCCACAAGGCGCCTATTATCATCTAGACCACAACGTAGAATATTCTACGTAAAATTCGCAAAGATCTCCCTCGCCACAACAGAATCTCCTTCTATCGAGGCCGGCCACTAAGCCAACCAGAGTGGGTTTCACACGCCTAACCTGACGCGGTACAATTCTACTACACAAGAATACTACACAAGTTCATCAGAATACGCTCAGCTTAATTCTTCAGCTTAAGTCAAAAGACATTGCACACAAGATTAAGTATAGTTCTATATATAGTATACTTCAACTATATATTCTACAACATGTAATTTCCAATTACAATAGAAGGACAAAGAGTGTTTACCTCGATAAGCCCAAAATTATCCGAGTATAATGTCGCTACCGAGCAAGGTTTAGCTCCTACCCGAGTGCTCCAAACCGCCCAAACAACCCTTAGAAGTTCTATCCAACTTCTACTCCAAAACTTCAACCAACAGCAAGGGTTCCTTAGTGGTTTCTGCTGAGACTAAAGGACAAAAGGTAGTATTCTGACTCTACGATAGAGGTAACTTTGGAATACTACAAGGTATAAGGCTAAGGTATTTTGGGCATTATAACAATACTTGGAGGAGTATTTTAATACCACAGTGGTACCACACGAGAACAACACCCTAAGGGAGGGGGTGTTCTCGCTTTAGGCTCACAGGGAAGGTTTCGCCAAAAGGCCTTCACAAGTGGGAGAGGGCTCTGGACGAGTCAACAAGAGGAGGGAGGGGTTCTCAAGACTTAGGCAAGTGAAGAGTGGATGAAGAAGTCTTCAAAGAGAGGGGTATTTATAGCAAAACCAAAGGCCAACCAACGGCCAAGATCAAGCCATGTGCAAGGCAAGTGTAAGGCCAAGATCAAGCCAAGTGCACCCACAAAACACTCCACAAAACACTCCACAAAACAAGCCACAAAGCAAGGCACAAAAGAGGAGCTAATCGCCAAGCCAAGCCTTCTCTTTGTCGTCCAACGAGGTGACAAGTGTCACCTCCCGTTGTCCAAAATGTTCCGCCGCCTAAAAATCCGCAAAATACTAAATGACATAGCCGAATTTTCCCAACGTAAGTCAGGAAACGCTTTCGCCGAAAACGACTTCTTCGCACTTGTGTACAAATTTCAAACTATGCCTACTTAAGGCTCAAATTGTACACGCACGCTCACGCATACATACCGAAACACGCGTGAGACCCTATATTTGAGTGATGACTTGACTTGATACGATATTTATCATTTATTGTGAATCGTAGTTTGGTTATCATACATGTCTCCGCTTTATAGACTATTATGATTTCATTTACGTATTTTTAGTTTCACATACTTCGGTGATTGCATCGACCTCCTTGAAATGCGTTCGCAGTAAAGGTACACCGATGATCCTCGCTCTTAGGTCACAGCTTTTGGGAAGCTCCGCTTTCTCCGAGGCTTATCTTCGTATAGTCCCCTCGTTGTTGTATGTGCTTACATTCAGGTATGACGGGCCCGCCCCGCCATCGTTGTCGTATCATTTCTTAGAGTCCGTAGTCTCGTTGGCGTGGTTTGTAAAAAGGATTAAACTGCTCATTTGTAAAAGTTGTTATTTATATATGCCGTAAGGCAAGTTTTCTCGTATCATCGCTTTGTACTTCACTTGTTTCATGTATGTTTTATGTTCCACATTACTGATGTTGTGTCACTAGGGTGCCGGGGTAAGGCACCCACGGCCCGCCGTCGTGACACTGCTCGTGATCGTGCCCTACCCGCACCTTCTACCTTAACAATACAAGTAAACTGCGGAAATTAAATAACACTTCATTTTTTTTTAAAGCAACCGTACGAGCAAGGGCAAAGCCGACAAGGCTGCCATATATACATAAACAAAAGACACTACACCGTACATGAGTCCAATCCCACCATGAATACAGACCTCTAGGAGTTAAACTGAAATATGACGGGACAAGGCCCCGCTGCATCCAAAACTGCATAAAGCTCAGATCAAGGATATATACCAAAAGATAAACTCCTGGACAGAGGAGCTATCCAAAACCCCGAGGATCCTACACCGCCGATCACCAAACAACACCTACACTGCTGATTTAACGCAGCCTCAAGGCGAGGTCAAGACAAGAATGTACCAAGTATGTGAACAGTAAGTACTGTAATAAAATCATAACAGTCTAAACAAAACAGGAGACATGTATGATAGCCAACCTATAGTACATAACACATAAGCAGTCATATCAAGTCAGGGACGCAGGCCCTCAAAGTCACTACTCAAATATAACTACGGGTCTCACGCCCATAATATCAATCATGCCCGTGGAATCCTTCCTCACTGCTGGCAGTCCATGATATAATAACACCAATAAGGATACATGAACACCAAGTCCCACCTGTGTCCTAAATACCTCGTGGTCTCATGCCCCGGAATCCCACATCGTAAAAGCATGACCATAGGGTGACACAAACAAATCCGGGGACATATATGATAATCAAATTACAACACACTGTGCCTTACTAACAATGAGAGTAAACAGTAGTATCCTTACAATATAAAATAGGAAGCTCACGATCAAAGCAGGACCACCCGCCCGCAGTATCATTTAGCAATCCTTCTCCTGGGACTATTTCACCCACATAGGTCACGTGGACCCGCGTGAGGTATTCCTCGCATGGGACTATTTCACCCGCATAAGCCCTTACGGACTCGCATGAGGTATTCCTCGCATAGGCTGGACCCGCCCGCATGGGACTATTTCACCCGCATAAGTCCTTACGGACCCGCATGAGGTATTCCTCGTGATCGTGGGTAGCAATTCCACGGAATCGCAAATGCCACAAACCCGGAATGACCACTCGAACGACTGATATACCAATAGCACACAACCGGCTATTTCCAGCACACATAGGCAATTCTCAACTAATCAGGCCAAGTACTTATCAAGGCACACATGGAAATAATTCTTAATTAACCAAGCCAAAGTACTTATCAAGGAACACATAGAAATATTCTCATTTGACAAGCCAAAGTACTTATCAGGGCACAAATAGAATAATTCTCATTTAACAAGCCAAAGTACTTATCAAGGCACTCTTAGACAAATTCTCAATTTATCAAGCCAAAGTACTAATCAAGGCACACTTAGACAAATTCTCAATTTATCAAGCCAAAGTACTAATCAAGGCACACTTAGACAAATTCTCAATTTATCAAGCCAAAGTACTAATCAAGGCATCACATAGAATTATTCTCAATTAAATAGGCCAAAGTACTACGTACGTACATTCTTTTCAAAAGACTCCTTTTTATGTAAAATCCCAAGATACTAACACCCGTATTATCAAGGTGTGTCTATTCTTCAAAGTAAGTTACTATACTTTTTGAAACTCATTTCGAAGCTTGAAACCAAGTAACTTCAAATTTTCACAAAATAGGCAACTTATGCCGATTAATCAAAATAGACAACTTTCTAAACCTTCCATAAAGCCGTTATAACCAACTTCTCATAAAGCCGTTATAACCCTTTATGGTTTTAGACATATCCATTCCTTTTTATAAACAAGAGACTTATACTATTAAAACCAAGTATCACATACTTACAAATCAAGTTCTTAACTTTCAAAACACTTCAAGTCTCTTAATATATAGAAAACAAGTTTCTTATACTTTTTAAACCTCAAGTAACTCACTCCTTTAAAACAAGTTACTTCTCTTAAATCATGTCATTTCTCCTCTTTTAAAACAATTAAGTAAATCACTCCTTTGACTCCCCTAAAGTCATTATAATGACCTTTAGGATTTTGGGACTAAGGCACTAGCCCAAAAGATTTGGAAACCACTTCCTTTTCAAGACTCTATGTACTTTAAGTAAAATACTTTCACTTTTAAGAATCCAAACTTCACTAAGAAAATGGATTTTACAACTTACAATTTAAACATCAAAGTACAATCAAGGAAGTTCATAGAACAAATTCTATTCTGGGCAATCCAAATACAACCAAGGAATGGATCATTTAAGGAGTAGAACATACTTCTTAATCTTAAGGAATCATGCTAGAAGAGGAGATAGTTCACATACCTTTTCGCTAATATCCACAAGCTGCCGAATACGCCGTGACGTAGGTTGTCAACCTATAATGGTCACAACAAGACTATCAACTTCTAGCCTCTAACGAGAATAATACTAAGTACACTGCCTCTAATTCTACGGAAAATCGGGCAAAGACTTCCTTTGTTTCTACTCACTTTGCCACCTTTTCAAGGTCGAATACAATAACCAACACGCCACATTTAAGGCTCCAAACAACAACCAACCAAAGGGATTACACGCCTTACAACACGGTAAAATTCCGCCCACTATTCATACCAAGTAGTTTAAAACTCCAAGCCATTCTCGCCAACTACAACTAACAATTCAAAGTCTTTTGTCACGAACTCGCCCAGGTTCGTGGATCGTGCCTTACCGGCACCCAAGTAGTCATACATCGAGTAATCACGGAAATATAAAGCAAGACATGAAAGCTTTATAAAATAGACACAATTTATGTGAGAAAACATCGCTTTCGCGTATATATATAAACATGGTTTAGCAAGCTACATCCGACAATCGCACAACATGACTACTGCACTTAAGGAAATATACAACTATGGCGGACAGTGGCCCGCCATACCCTCGATCAGACAAAACTATCTACAACAGGAGATCATACCCAAAAGTAGAGCCTCCTAAAAGATGGAGCTCCCGACACCAACGTAGAGATCCTAAGAATGTGGATCTAGCACTGCCGCTCTTACCACAGATGAACGCACTTCGGGCGAGGTCAAGACAACAGTACTAAGTATATGAAATCAGAAATACTTAAATGAAACATATCATTTTTAAAATAGGGCAAGTATGTATGAAACAACCAAGGAACCCGCACATAAGGCCACATCACAAACAAGAGCAACAATAGGTAAACGTAATAGTCTTTTCTAGGCCGCGAATGATTCAAGCAGGCCACTCGCCGTATTATCACCCCGCAAGCCTAATCTCGACTCCCGAGTCCGCATAGGCCACTCACGGGCCCGCATGAGGTATAACCCCGCATCGGTGTAGCTACCTCTGCATCGCCCCGACTCGTTGTCCGCATGGCCACATAGACCGCGTGAGGCATAACCCCGCATACTAACTCGAACTCGTAGCTCCGCATAGGCCCCCGACCCGCATGAGGTATTCTCGAATCACGGTCCTGCATCACCGAGTCTACCCCGCGTCGGAGGCGCTTAACCCCTGTATCATCTCAAGAGGCGAGTGATGGTACACTAACGTAATGTGCCTATCTTTAAACAACATAAGCACAACAAGACTACTATTTTTCACAAACGGTACAAGACACTAACACACATAGCATCATATCATGTCTACTTATCAAACCATCTTATTATTCTTTTCACAATTCAATTTATGTCCAATTATACACACATAGTCAAACTTGTTTCTTGTATCAATCTTAAGTGGTTATACTCAACTTCCCATAAGGCTAGTATAACTCTTAAGCTTCGCTTTAAAACCGATTAGTTCTCTTCTCATAAAAATGATTCGATTCTTTGAAATGCTTCAGATCTTTATTATTCAAAGCTTAAGCCCAGGCATCGCTAAGTGTTATTCGTGCTTAAGCCAGGCATTGCCGTAAGTATTATTCGAGCTTAAGTCAAAGACATTGCCGTAGTTATTATTCGTTAACACATGTACGATACCTTGCACTATATATATATTGTAAAATATCATGCTTTAGGAAGAATCACATACCTTCTCAAATAAAACCACCGCCAAGTCAATATGTCAAGCAGAGAGTCACCTATAATAGTCACAGATATCTATCAAAGACTACTCATGGTCATTCTAAACAGAGGGTTCATAATTCTACTGAAAGTCGGGCAGACTTCCTACCCATGAGCTATATAAGTTCATCGTGAAAACAAATTCTAAGTAAGTACATTTGATTATTCTTCTTTAAACCCTTCTACTGTGGTAACACTCAATTCTATTCTCGTGATATTCTTCTAAGTATTTGATACTTATTCTAATACTACTACAGTAAGTATTCTCTAATTCAAAAGAGGGTTAGGATTAGTTACCCGGTAAGCCCAATAATATCCTAGAAAAGTCGCACTGAGCAAGGTTTTGCTCCTAAGTTGTATGCTCCAAGGAAACCTTAGAAGTTCTTCACAACTTCTACTAAGTAGTAAGGTATTTGGGCTAGGTATTTTGGGCATTATAACAATACAAGAAGGCAACTTTTCTACCAAGGAGGGGGTAGATTTTTGGCTAGGCTAGGGGTATTCGCCAAGGGCCTTCACAAGGAGGGAGGAGTGTTGGACTAAAAGATCTACAAAGGAGAGGAGAGGATTTTCAAGACTTGAAAGCTTTGTGGATGAAGAACTTTTCATCTTGGGGGTATTTATAGGTCGAAGTGGCCAACCAATGGCCAAGATTTAGACAAGTGCAAGGCAAGTGTAGGTGATGATTAACTATACACAAATATCCTACCAACTCCTTGACTTGTGCACAAGGCACAAAAACGCACCATTGCTTAGCCAATTCGTCCAAATGGACGATTGAAGTCCACCAATTGGAGGGTGCCATGTCGCCTCCCGTTGGTCCAAAATGTTTCGTCTCTAAAAATCCGCAAAATTAGAAATGGCATAGCCGAATTTATCCTACGAAAGTCAGGGAAACGCTTTCGTCGAAACGATTCTTGCCGAGTTGTGCACAATTTCAACTTGGCCTAATCTTTAAGGCTAACTTTGACGTATTCCCACGCATATACTGAAATACGGTATAACATTCTCTCACTTAGAAACATTCGTCCCGAATGTTCCTTCCCAAGACGATTAACGATAAGATTCTTCATAACTTAAATAGCTTGCAAATGCCACACGCGCCATAAAACAACACTTAGGCATAACGATAACGAAATTTACAAGTAGGAAAGTGAATTACCCGAGGTGTGGGAATAGGTGAGGATACTTCGCCTCATGTCCTCCTCGCTTCCCACGCCATCTCCTCTCGAGCTCGCTCCGCCACAAGACTTCGACTGCCACGCCCTTCGTCCGCAGACGCCTAACTCCGACGATCGACTATCGCATGGAATCTCTCATACGATAACCCCGGCCACCGACATCGCCAATCGGGTGTACCCTAGATGGATCCCCGATACATCTCTCAAAGATAGATACGTGAAAACCGGATGCACCGCCTCCAGACGGACGGCAGATCCAACTCATAGGCAACCTTGCCTACCTCGGACAATCAAACGCCCAACGTACCTGTATGAGTTTCCCTTCTTCCCGAATCTCATCACACCCTTCATGGGTGACACCTTTAGGAAAACCCAATCATGAACCTCGAACTCAAGATGCCGACGACGATGATCTCGTGATACGACTTGCCGACTCGAGTCGTCAATAGCCGCCTGATAAGCTTCACCTTATCCATCGCTCACCGTATCAACCGTCCCACTAGCCGCACTCGCCCACATCGAACCAACCTATAGGCGATCCGCACTTCCTCCCATACAAGGCCTCATAAGGCGCCATCCAATACCTGAGTGGTAGCTATTATTATACGCGAACTCAACTAGAGGCAAATGATCCTCCCAACTACCATCGGTCAATAACACAGCTCGCAGATATCCTCGAGTCCGGATAAGGCGCTCCGCCCGTCTGCTCTGTGGATGAAATGCGACTCGTGCTCACCGCCCCTAAACCCTCTCGAAGGACTCCGGTTAGCCAGAACCTGGCTCCCGTTCGATATGATCAAGTAGGGACTCCATGCACCGACGATCTCTGATGTAAAGTCCGCATAATCTCACCGAAAAGTCGCCCCGACGGAAGAAAGTGGGCTGATTTCACACCGCCGACGATAACCCATATAGAATCATGTCTCCTCCGAGCGAGGTAATCCCGTGATGAAGTCCATGCTGATTACCTCCCACTTCCGTGCCTGATCTCAATCGTCAGAACAAACCACCGTGCCTCCGTGCTCTACCTTCACCGACAACACGCACCGAGCTACGAACTCGCAACGCCTCTTCAAGCCATCCCACCAATACACGGATCTGGGGTCGTGGTACATCTTGGTCGCACCGGATGGATAGAGTAACGCGCGCAGTGTGCTTCCCAAGAACTCGCCAAGTCTCAAACATCCGAACACACATCGCTCTCAAAACTTAGCACCCCATCGGTGCTACCTCAAGGACCCTTGCCTCACGAAGAGTCAGACACGATATCGAATCAAAGCCGGATCTCGAATCGCTGCCTCTTCACCTCCTCGACGATGGAAGACTTGCAACCTCACGAACTCTAACCCCATCGCTATCGGGATCAATCAAACGGACACCAAGGCTCGCTAACCGATGCAAATCACGAACCATGTCCTCCTCTCTAGTCGCACATCCGATAGGCTCCCATCGACCTACGACTAAGAGCATCCGCCACAACATTGGCCTTCCCGTGGTACAGATATCAACATCGTAATCCTTAAGCAACTCTAACCACCGCCTCGCCGTAAGTTCACTCCCTCTGTCAAGATATACCGAGGCTCTGTGGTCCGTATAAATATCCACGTGAACCCCATACAAATAAGGCCTCCAGATCTTCAAAGCGTGAATCACACCGCCAACTCCAAATCACGCGGGTAGTTCCTCTCGTGTTTCTTCACCGCCGATGCATATGCTATAACTCGCCATGCCGCATCAACACATCCCAACCCGATGCCCGACGATCACAATACACAACATAACCGCTCGACCCTCCGGAAGAGTAAGAACGGGCGGTCGTCAATCTCTCTTTCAAGAATCGAAACCCCGCCACAAGCATCACCATCGAACTTGGTCGCTTCCGAGTCACCTAGTCAATGGTGCGTAGATAAGCAAACTTCTCCACGAACCGCCGATAATAACTCGCAAGGCCCGAAATCGCGAACCTCCGTGAGTAAGAGGTCTCGCCAAGTCTCGATCGCTTCGATCTTGGCCGATTCACTCGAATGCCATCACCCGACAATATGCCCAAGAAACGCCATCAAGTCAACCGTAACTCACATTTGGAAAACTTGGCGTATAATCACTGGTCTCGAGAATCACAAGACAGCCTCAAATGCCCGCACGCTCCCGCTCGAGCGAATAAACCAAGATATCATCAATGAACACTATCACAAACGTGTCCAAAAATGGTTTGAACACTCGGTTCATCAAATCCATGAATACCGCCGAGCATGGTCAACCCAAAAGACATGACTCAACTCATAATGCCCGTGACGTCCTAATGCAAATTCTGTGGACATCCACCTCTCCGACTCGCACTGATGATAGCCCGATCGCAGATCAATCTTGAGAAACATCTCGCACTTCGCAACCGTCGAACAAATCATCAATCCCGGAAGGTATTCGTTTAATGGTCACCTTGTTCACCGTCAGAATCAACACATGCGCAGCTGGCCCCGCCCTTCTTCTTCACGAACAATACCGGCTTCCCTGCGAGAAACACTAGGCCTGATGAAGCCCTTCTCCAAAGAAATCTCTAAGCCGATCCTTCAACTCTCTCAACTCGGCAGCGCCATTCTCAGATGGCGAATGGAAATAAAGCCGAGTGTCCGCAATATGTCAATACAAAACTCGATCTCCTCTCGTGAGGATACCCGGCGTCATCCGAAACACGCCTGGGAACTCACGACTATCGAATCGATCAAAATCTGTACCGCAGCCTTCAGATCAAACACCCGAACGAGATGGTAGATATACCCTTCGCACCATCTTCCTAGCCTCGAGGTAGGAAATAAACCTACCTCTACGATACTGCTCCTCCCACTCAACAACCGCTCTTCAGAAACCGAACTGCATTACTTTCTCTCTCAGCTTTACATTGGCGTAAAGAAGCTAGCCAATCCATCCCCATAATCACGCCGGTCAATCATCTCCAACTCTATCAAGTCGGCTGTGGTCCGACGATCAGAATGGTCACAGGACAAGCTCTATATACCCGCCGAGCTACCACCGAATCACCCATCGCGTAGCTACCTCGAAGCGGTCTATGGACTCGTGCTCTATCCCTATCCTACTAGCAACAAGGGAGATATATAGGACAGAGTAGAACCCGATCTATCAAAGCATACACATCAAACCTGAACCGATAAGGTACCTGGACGACATCGTGCGAGGCCTCACGATCCCGCTTACCGACAAAGCATAAATGCGCTTCTCGAGGACCGCTAGAATCGACCCGAGCCACGACTTCGCCGCGACCTGCCGACCCACGAGCACTCGCCCCGGCGAGTAATCGTAGGAGATGATGGCGCAATGTAACTCGGGCGCCGAGCCCTACCACCGCCACGCCGGCCTGACAAGCCGCAGTGACCTCGCCGCTACAATCAGAATAAGCTCCAAAAGTAGTACCACACTTCCCGTAATGGGATCTACCGCACCGGCCACAGTGGGGGGGTGGTCCCGATCGCCGCACTCGCTACTCGACGCCCGCCCTGGGCCCGGTCCGCCTCAAAACTCGGGCCGCGGCCGGTGACGGCAGAGTGCTCGAGCCGCCGTGGTGCGAACCTAGATCGCCGCCGAGGCCGCCACCACGATAACCACCGTAAGACCCTCCCGCCCCGGCCTTCTTCTCGCCGCTCGCCCACTGCCGACCGCGCCTCGCATCCAAGGGCGCGAGCTCGCATGCGGTAATGTCCATACCGGCCGAGAGAAACCCCCGCATACGACTCGCCATATAGTCGCTTCAGCCCGGTGACATAGCGGTACCCTATCCTCCATATCTGCTACCAATGCCGGGACATATCGAGCCAATGAATCAAACTCGACATTGTACTTCGACGCAAGGCCCTCTCGCCTCGAGTAAAAATCTATCCGCCCGCGCCTCCTCATCTCGCGAGGCAAGAAGTGAGCGAAAGCCTCCGAGAACTCATCCTGCAGCTGGGACGCGTGCTCTCCTGTGATAACTCCCATGAATCAAACCAATCGATCGCGATCACGCACCGATGCGAACCGGCGTCACAGACTGCCTCTCGAGGCCTTGATCACCCTCACGATCCTTCAGCTTACGGATGAACTCCTCGCGATCATCCTCCGCCACCAGAAAACTCAAGCGCTACAACTCAAGAAATCTCAGAGCCTCAAACTATTCGCCTCGTGTACCACGCGCGATCGAGCTGAGCCGGAACTGAATCGCCAGATCCAATCTCTCAGACGGGCCACAACTTTAGCCAAAAGTCGGGCCATCTCTTGTACTCCTAACCTCCGCCTGTGCCGCGGGACAGAGGTGTGGTACTGTGGTCTCGCTGGGCCGGGCGGCGCCATAGAACTCGCCGCCTCGTATAGACCGGGCTCGAGCCCTCGTGACTGGGTGTCTCGCTAGCCTCCTACGCTGCTCTTCTCGCCCGGCCGCTTTACGCGAGGCATAATCATATGTGAAAGGAATACATTAGAGGGTCCAACCTATAACACCTCTAAAGCACGATCTCGAATGAGAAGAATGGAAACCAATCCTAAATATCCTATAGCCTCTCGATTATTGGGCTGCACAACACACCGATAATCAAGACTGCTAGATACGGTCAGACACTTTCCGAGGATTAATCGCTTCGATACCACTTTTGTCACGACTGCCCTGTATTCGTGATCGTGCCTCACGGCACCCAAGTAGTCATACATCGAGTAATCGGAAATATAAAGCAAGACATGAAACAGCTTTATAAAATAGACACGCTTATGTGAAAACATCGCTTTCGCATATATATATAAACATGGTTTAGCAAGCTACATCCGACAATCGCATAACATGACTACGCACTTAAGGAAATATACAACTATGGCGGACAGGCCCCGCCATACCCCGATCAGACAAAACTATCTACAACAGGAGATCATACCTAAAAGTAGAGCCTCCTAAAAGATGGAGCTCCCACACCAACGTAGAGATCCTAAGAATGTGGATCTAGCACTGCCGCTCTTACCTCACAGATGAACGCAGCCCAAGGAGGTCAAGACAACAGTACTAAGTATATGAAATCAGAAATACTTAAATGAAACATATCATTTTTTAAAAATGCTTTTGCAAAGATGTATGAAATAACCAAGGAACCCGCATAGTGCCACATCACAAACAAGAGCAACAATAGGTAAATCAGAATAGGTCTTTTCTAGGCCGCGAATGATTCACGCCACTCAAACCTCGGCCTGGATCGTGCCTTACCCCGCACCCTAGTGACACAACATCAGAGTAATCAGCGGAACATAAAACACATACATGAAACAAGTGAAGTACAAAACAGAAATCTGAGGAAAGCTTGCCTTTCGGCATATATAAATAACCATTTTTACAAAAGAACAGTTTAATCCTTTTACAAACCCCGCCCACAACAAGATTTACATGCACTCTAAGAAATGATACGACAACAACGACGGACAGTGGTTCGTCATACCCCGAATGTAAGCACTTACAACAACAGGACTATACGAAGATAAGCCTCCGAGAAACGGAGCTTCCTAAAGCCAATCGTGACCCTAAGAGCGAGGATCAACGATCGTGTACCTTTACTCATGCAGATGAACGCAGCTTCAAGGAGGTCAAGATAACAGTACCGAGTATGTGAAATGAAAATACCTCAGAAATGAAATCATAGCGATATATAAAGCAGAGACATGTATGATAACCAAACTACGCTTTACAACAGCAAACATGTCAAGTCGTGACTCACGCCTCAAGTCATCACTCAAGTATAACAACGGGTCTCGTGCCCACAACATCAATCATGCCCGTGGAATACCTTCCTCACCGCCAGCTTATGATATAAAACACCAAGGAACACACATGAACACCGTGTCCCACCATGTCATAATAAAACTGCAGACGGTAAGTGCGAAGGCATAGCCGACTACTAAAACCCACAGCATCAACAAGGTCATGAATCAGATCATAAGATCTGCCTAGACCGTTACATGATCAAAGCCGCCACTTGCCCGCAGATCAATGTACGCGTCTAACCCCGAACCCCGCAGCCCGCATAGGCCAATCTCATCGCCCGCATGAGGTATTCCCGCATCGAGGGTAGCTACTCCCTAAGATCGCCCCGACTTCGCACCGCGATGGCCACATGGACCGCATGCCCATAAAGGACGATACTAACTCGAACTCAGAGTTCGCATAGCCCCCGACTGCATGAGGTATTCTCAATCATAGTCCATCGACCCGCCGAGTCTACCCCGTGACGGAGGCGCTTAACTCCTAATCATCTCAAGAGATGAATGCCACAATACTATCATAACGACCGATAGTTAATAAGCACAATCAAGGAAACCCTTTACACAAACATCACAAGATACTAACACACGTAGCATCCTATCACGCTTACTTATCAAAGCAACAAGAAAGTATTACAAGGCTATCACAAACCAATACAATCAAGTTGTTCACACAAGGTACTTTCTACTATATGATTAACAAGATCGGTTTTTATCCCCAAAGTACTTCATACATTAACTCTTTAAAAGATACGTTACTTTCACAAAAGTCACACAATACCCGTAGTATATAAAAATAGAGTGATTATCTTTAAAGTAAATCAATTACTTTTCTTTGTAAAATCAAGAGCAACATTCTTTCCAATGTTCAAGTTTCGATTCGCCAAAGGGTTTCGTAGTTCATAGTATTAATCACTTAAGAATATCATTCTCTTTTAAGCCATCTGAGAAACATAAGCCTTATATGTGAGTAGGATATTCTTGTTTATATAAATCTTATTACAGCAGCCATGATCTAGGAAATATCATTTTGTCTCATCTTAGCTTCTATGCAGATGGAAGTTTCTACTGGTTTTAATAATACTTAATTATTCAAAACATTTCCTATTTATTAACGCTGCAGTGGTTTGTCGATACACATTCGATTCAAATCAAGAAACATTCTTAAGCCGCTATACCTAACTTCCCATAAAGCTAGTATAACTCTTAAGTTTTCAAAACCAAATATTACTTCTTCTTTCAAAATGATTCAAAAATCTTTGAAATACTTCAAGTTCTTTATTAACACATAACAAGCCAGTTATAGTTCAAATCAGTTACCTTTTAAAAACCACATGTATTTTCTAACCAACATAAAGCTGTTATAACCGACTTCCCATAAAGCCGTTATAACACTTTATGTTTTAAACCAATCAAATACATTTAACATACGTACGCTCACCGCACTACATAGTTCACACATATCATGCTAGAAGAGATAGGAAGAGGTTCACATACCTCGCGACGAGTATCGACTAATAGCAAAACGCCCAAGTACTTCCAACCGCGGCTACTCCTTAAGCCAAGTGGATCGCGCCACACGTAGTACTTCAACCTATAAGGCCACAAGGCGCTTATTAATATTTAGATCCCTTCAGAGAACATTCTACGAAAATTCGCAAGACTCTCCCGCAACAACAGAAATCTCCTCCTTTATCGAGGCCGCTATCAAGCCAACCAGTGGGTTATGCATCTAACCCTAACGGTACAATTCTACTCCACTGCACTACTACACAAGTCTATCAGTAATACAACCCTATGTAATTACAGTCAAGATTCTTCTTTAAAATTCAAAGCTTAAGTCGCAAAGACATTGCTGTAAGTATTATTCGGGCTTAAGTCAAAAGACATTGCCGATAACTACGCTCGATTCTATATATAGTATACTTCAACTATATATTCTACAATATGTAATTTCCAATTACAATAGAGGACAAGATATTTACCTCGATAAGCCCATAATTATCCGAGTTTAATGTCGATCCCGGCAATCGTTTAGCTCAACTCCGAGCGCTCAACCCGCTCTAAACTACCCTTAGGAGTTCTAACCAACTTCTACACAATACTCCAACCGACTATGGAGATTTCCTAGGTCGGTTTGTAGTGATTTTGAAGTATAATAGTATTTCGGCTTTTGATAGGTATATCCTTAGAATACAACAAGGTATACTACTAAGGTAATTGGGCATTATAACAATACTTTGAGAGTATTTCTACCAAGAGAGGGGTATTATACGAAACAACTAGGCTGGGGTACCCACGGCCACACTACTAGGAGGGGAGAGAGGGCTCTCCAAGGGGCCTTTCAAAGAGGGAGAGGGCTCTTGGACGAGAGTCAACAAGAGGGAGAGGAGGGATTTTAACACTTAGGATTATTTAGGAATGGATGAATAAGTCTTCAAAGGGATGGGTATTTATAAAGCTGTGAAGGCCAACCAACGCCAAGATTGAGCCAAGTGCTACACAAGTGTAAGGCCAAGATTTGGGCATGTACATAGCCAACTTGCACACAAAATATCCTACCTACTACTTGACAAAACTCACCCAATTCGTCCCATGCTTTATCACACTCACCAACTGGAGGTGACAAGTGTCGCCTCTCGTTGGTCCAAAATGTTTCGTCTCTCGGAAAAATCCGCAAAATTAGAAATGACATAGCCTAAATTCCCTACGAAAGTCATGGAAAACGTTTCGTAAAAACGACTCTAACAGTGTTATGCACAAATAAAATTCGCCAAGCACTTTAAGGCACAAACTTTTCTATGCACGTCCCAGCGTATATACTGAAATACGGTATAACATTCTCCTCTAGAAACATTCGTCGAATGTTCCTTCTAAGTCTCAAAACAAACGCGCCAAGATAGTCTTCACTACTATACTTACGAGAACAAACTCGCCATACCGCCACGTACACTGCGTAAATACTTACATCAAAGTCCACGAGGAAACACCTCTAATCATCATCACAACACACTTCTCACCGGGGTCTAAAATGTACTTCCTTCGCACCTTCTCTTTACAAAAGAAATGATCACATCTATGCTCGCCATACATGCTCGCTTCTCACTTTACTCGTCGTAGATACCACTTTGTCACTATGCCTGAGGAATTAACCTTCTCAGCGACCAACAAATGGTACCACTTTGTCACTTTGTCGCGAGCCTTGCTCCGACGACCCAACAAATGGTACCGGGCTGCATGCGATCCCTGAGGATGTCGTACACTCGAACTCTTACCACACTCTGATACGGCTTCGGTTTCCAAAACTCGGGGTTACTATCCCTAACGTGGTCATCATTAACTGGGAACACTTTGGATGGATCTCCGATACTATCCCGATCATATCAATACGAAAGATCGACGATCGCTTCCTAAGTCGGACGGCAATTGCTAACATATAAGCAACCCGCCTATTCTTCACATGAACTCAAAAGGCCCAAAGTAACTCGCTAAGTTTTCCTCTGCTTTCCAAAACTCGTCACACCCTAACCGGTGGTACTTTCAAGAAGACCGACCACAACTCAACTCTAGCGTCGCCGCCGATTATCCGCACGATTTCTGAGCCGCCGTAACCTCTTCTAGACAAGCTTTACTCTCACCATACCACTGGAACAAGCTCGAACTAACCGTCAACCCCGCCAACCTCGAACCAATCGATCGACAACTTACACCTCCGCCCTACAAGGCTTCAAAAGGCAACATCCGAACACCGAAATGGTAGCTTAAACACTCTCCATAGGAGACAACAATCCCCACAACTATCCTCAAATCCCAAAGATCGCCCGGCGGCGAATGCGATTCTGAGACTCACCGAGTTCTTAACACATGCTTGGCAAAACTTCCAGAACAACAACACCCTACAGGCTCCACTGTCTCATAAGGTGAAGGTAGGCACCCGTGCAGCCTTACAACCTTTCCGATAACTCAACACAACGAGTAAACGGCCCCGATCAGAACGTGATGGGCTGCTCCCATCGCCCGACCACGGTCGAACGCATCCACGAACTCGTCACGGTTAACTAAACTGGGCCTAACACCCCACAACCCTAACACAAGCGGGACCACCACAACCCGACCCTACCACCAAACCTACCGCGGGTTGACCCGCAACGTGGCCTCAACCCGACCCGACGCCGCACAATACTAGCTCCCGATCCGAACAATCTCACTAAACACGCTTCAAAACCCAGGGTCTTCTTAGCTCAACTACCCCTTTCATTCCACACTACTGGGACCTATCCTAACATAACTCACGGCACTATGCACTTCCGATAAGGGTCAAACATAACACTACACCTTTCTCGAGACGGCCTCACCTCTAAGGTCTTTACGAAACATTCTAAGGCTCACACCTTATCTATCCCCAAAATCTTACTCTGCTAACCCACCATGATTTCTAAACACAACTAACACACCGCTATCGTAACATAGCACTTAAGGTATACTCAACTTAACACACATACCGATCTCTGAGGGTCAAAGATATATCTATATTCATCGCCCACTCCTTAGTCGTCTAATCAAACCCGCCTGCAGGCGATAACTAGGAAGGTGACGACTACCCATCGATCCTCGGCGCTAAGTCCTCCTACAAGGACACTCTTTCGACATCGCACTGACGGTCATAGTACAACAAGTACCAACTAAAAGACGACATTCCCGATGACGCCCGCCACATCGGAACCAAGACTGGAGTTTCGACCAACTCCTCGCATACTCCGAACATCCCGATATCCGCGAAGACCACTGCATCGGGCGAGGTGCATATCAATCTGTGCTTTGAGGCGACTCGCCGAAAGTTACCAAAGGACCTTCTACTCGCCCTCTTCTCGCCCTTCGCTCACCCGCTGATCTCACGCTTTCGGCCACGCATAAGCCCGCATACGTGCCATGCTCGAAGCCTAATCAAGAACTTACTTGCACAACCCTCTTTAGATAGTCCTCAAGACTCGCGGTACATCGGTATACTCTCGTAGCCAAATCTATAGCTAGTAACAGGTCGCCTTGCAATCTAAATTCTGCTTCCGGCCGTAACCGGCGTTCAAATGTCATGGCCGCAGCAGAGGAACCGCCGCCGTGCTAAACTCTGCGGGGCTAGTGACGCCGCAAAACTCCCCGAATGAAGCACCACCTCAGTGATGATTGGGCACAGGCTCACGAACCTCTCAGATTTACTCGCAGCCTCCTCGCCGCTTTGCCCTCCCGGGCCCGGCCCTACGCGAGGCATAACGATAAGTGGAAAGAATTTCGTCGAGGGTCCAACTTACAACACAACTAAGGCACGATCTCGCATGAGAAGAATAGAAACTAATCCTAAATATCCTATAGCCTCCTCGATTATTCAGTGGTGCACAACACACCGATAATCAAGACTCTGAACGGATACTGTAGACACTTTCCGAGGATTAATCGCTCGATACCACTTTTGTCACGACCCAAACCTGCCCGTGATCGTGCCTTACCCCGCACCCTAGTGACACAACATCGAGTAATCATGAACATAAAACACATACATGAAACAAGTGATGTACAATACAGAAATCTGATGAAAGCTTGCCTTTCGTCATATATAAATAACCACTTTTACAAAAGAACGCTTTAATCCTTTTTACAAACCACGCCTACAACAAGATTACAGCACTTAAGAAATGATACGACAACAACGACGGACAGGGCTTCGCCATACCCCTCGAATGTAAGCACTTACAACAACAGGACTATACCAAGATAAGCCTCCGAGAAACGAGCTTCCCAAAAGTCAACTGCGACCCTAAGAGCGAGGATCAACGATCGTGTACCTTACTGCAGATGAACGCAGCCCCAAGCGAGGTCAAGACAACAAAAAGAGTATGTGAAATCAAAATACCATCAGAAATGAAATCATAGCGGTATATAAAGCGAGACATGTATGATAACCAAACTACGCCACAACAAAGCAAATATGTCAAGTCGTGACTCACGCCTCAAGTCATCACTCAAGTATAACAATGGGTCTCGTGCCCACAACATCAATCATGCGTGGAATACCTTCTCACCGCAGCCTATGATATAAAAACACCGAGGAACACACATGAACACCAGTCCCACCGTGTCATAATAAAATCAGACGGTAAGTGCGAAGGCATAGCCGACTACTAAAACCCACGCATACCAACAAGGTCATGAATCAGATCATAAGATCTCGCTTCAGACCGTCACATGATCAAAGCCGCCACTTGCCCGCAGATTAATGCACGCGCTTAACCTCGAACCCCGCAGCCCGCATAGGCCAATCTCATCGCCCGCATGAGGTATTCCCCGCGTCGAGGGTAGCTACTCCCGCATCGCCCCGACTTCGCAAATCGCATGGCCATATGGACCGCATGCCCATAAAGGACGATACTAACCTGAACTCTCGTAGCTCGCGTAGGCCCGGGACTGCATTGAGGTATTCTCGAATCATAGTCCATCGACCCGCCGAGTCTACCCCGCACGGAGGCGCTTAACCGGAATCATCTCAAGAGATGAATGCCACAATACTATCATAACGATCGATAGTTAATAAGCGAATCAAGGAAACCCTTTACACAAACATCACAAGATACTAACACACGTAGCATCCTATCACGCTTACTTATCAAAGCAACAAGAAAGTATTACAAGGCTATCACAAACCAATACAATCAAGTTGTTCACACAAGGTACTTTCTACTATATGATTAACAAGATCGGGTTTTATCCCCAAAGTACTTCATACATTAACTCTTAAAAGATACGTTACTTTCACAAAAGTCACACAATACGTAGTATATAAAAATAGAGTGATTATCTTTTAAAGTAAATCAATTACTTTTCTTTGTAAAATCAAGTAGCAACATTCTTTTCCAATGTTCAAGTTTCTCGCCAAAGTGGTTTCGTAGTTCATAGTATTAATCACTTAAGAATATCATTCTCTTTAAGCCATCCGAGAAACATAAGCCTTATATGTGAGTAGGATATTCTTGTTTATATAAATCTTATTACAAAATGCCATGATCTAGGAAATATCATTTTGTCTCATCTTAGCTTCTATGCAGATGGAAGTTTCTCTGGTTTTAATAATACTTAATTATTCAAAACATTTCCTTTTATTAACGCCGCAGTTGGTTTGTCGATACACATTCGATTCAAATCAAGAAACATTCTAAGCCGTTATACCTAACTTCCCATAAAGCTAGTATAACTCTTAAGTTTTCAAAACCAAATATTACTTCTTCTTTCAAAATGATTCAAAAATCTTTTGAAATACTTCAAGTTCTTTATTAACACATAACAAGCCGCTTATAGTTCAAATCGCTACCTTTTAAAACCACATGTATTTTCTAACCAACATAAAGTCGTTATAACCGACTTCCCATAAAGCCGTTATAACACTTTATGTTTTAAACCAATCAAATACATTTAACATATGTACGCTTCACCGCACTACATAGTTCACACATATCATGCTAGAAGAGATAGGAAGAGGTTCACATACCGCGACGAGTATCGACTAATAGCAAAACGCCCAAGTACTTCCAACCGCTCTACTCCTTGCCAAGTAGATCGCGCCACACGTAGTACTTCAACCTATAAGGCCACAAGGCGCTATTAATATTTAGATCCCTTCAGAGAACATTCTACGTAAAATTCGCAAAGACCTCCCCGCAATAAACAGAAATCTCCTCCTTTATCGAGGCCGCTATCAAGACAACCAGGGGTTATGCATCTAACCTAACGGTACAATTCTACTCCACTACTACTACACAAGTCCATCAGAATACAACCCTATGTAATTACAGTTCAAGATTCTTCTTTAAAATTCAGCTTAAGTCGCAAGACATCATCGTAAGTATTATTCAGCTTAAGTCAAAAGACATTGCCGATAACTACGTTCAGTTCTATATATAGTATACTTCAACTATATATTCTACAATATGTAATTTCCAATTCTGATAGAGGATAAGATATTTACCTCGATAAGCCCATAATTATCCGAGTTTAATGTCGATCCCGGCAATCGCTTAGCTCCAACTCCGAGCGCCCAACCCGCTCTAAACTACCCTTAGGAGTTCTAACTAACTTCTACACAATACTCCAACCGACTATGGAGATTTCCCTAGGGTTTCGGTTTTGGACCGACGGAAGTATAATAGTATTTCAGGCTTTTCAGATGGGTATATCCTTAATACAACAAGGTATACTACTAAGGTAATTTGGGCATTATAACAATACTTTGAGAGTATTTCTACCAAGAGAGGGGTATTATACGAAACAACTAGGCTAGGGGTACCCACGCCACACTACTAGGAGGGGAGAGGGCTCTCGCCAGGGCCTTTCAAAGGGGAGAGGGGCTCTTGGACGAGAGTCAACAAGAGGGGAGAGGTAGGGATTTTAACACTTAGGATTATTTAGGAATGGATGAATAAGTCTTGAGGAGGGGTATTTATAGGTCAAGTGAAGGCCAACCAATGGCCAAGATCGAGCCAAGTGCTACACAAGTGTAAGGCCAAGATTTGGGCATGTGTACATAGCCAACTTGCACACAAAATATCCTACCTACTACTTGACAAAACTCACCCAATTGGTCCCACGCTTTATCGCCACTCCCGCTGACTAGAGGGTGACAAGTGTCGCCTCTCGTTGGTCCAAAATGTTTCGCCTCTAAAAATCCGCAAAAATTAGAAATGACATAGCCGAAATTCCCTACGAAGCCGCGTGGAAAACGCTTCTGAAAAACGACTCTAACCGTGTTATGCACAAATAAAATTCGCCAAGCACTTTAAGGCACAAACTTTTCTACGACGCCCAGCGTATATTCGGAAATACGGTATGTATGCGGGGCCACTCGCGTATTATCACCCCGCAAGCCTAATCTGGACTCGAGTCCGCATAGGCCACTCGCGGGCCCGCATGAGGTATAACCCCGCATCGAGGTAGCTACCTCGGCATCGCCCCGACTCGTTGTCGCGCCACATGGACCGCATGAGGCATAACCCCGCATACTAACCGAACTCGTAGCTCGCGTAGGCCCCGGACCCGCACGAGGTATTCGAATCATGGTCCTGCATCACCGAAGTCTACCCGCATGATCGAGGGCGGCAACCCCAGATCATCTCAAGAGGTGAGTGATGGTACACTAACGTAATAACTTATCTTTAAACAACATAAGCACAATAAGAATACTATTTTTCACAAACGTTACAAGACACTAACACACATAGCATCATATCATGTCTACTTATCAAACCATCTTATTATTCTTTTCACAATTCAATTTAAGTCGTTATACACACATAGTCAAACTTGTTTCTTGTATCAATCTTAAGTGGTTATACTCAACTTCCCATAAGGCTAGTATAACTCTTAAGCTTCATTTAAAACCAGTTAGTTCTCTTCATAAAAATGATTCAAGATTCTTTGAAATGCTTTCGGATCTTTATTATTCAGGTGCCAGGCATTCTGTAAGTGTTATTCGAGCTTAAGCCAGGCATTGCGTAAGTATTATTCAGGCTTAAGTCAAAGACATTGCCGTAGTTATTATTCGATTAACACATGTACGCTCACCGTCTATATATATATTGTAAAATATCATGCTTTAGGAAGAATCACATACCTTCTCAAATAAAACCACCGCTAAGTTGAATATGTCGCGCAGAGAGTCGACCTATAATAGTCACAGATATCTATCAAAGACTACTCATGGTCATTCTAAGCAGAGGTTCATAATTCTACGAAAGTTCCAAAGACTTCCCACCCTGAGCTATATAAGTTCATCATGAAAACAATCCTAAGTAAGTACATTTGATTATTCTTCTTTAAACCCTTCACTGTGGTAACAATTCAATTCTATTTTGTGATATTCTTCTAAGTATTTGATACTTATTCTAATACTACTACAGTAAGTATTCTCTAATTCAAAAGAGGGTTAGGATTAGTTACCTCGGTAAGCCCAATAATATCCTAGAAAAGTCGCTTTGAGCAAGGTTTTGCTCCTAAGTTGTATGCTCCAAGGAAACCTTAGAAGTTCTTCACAACTTCTACTAAGTAGTAAGGTATTTGGGCTAGGGTATTTTGGGCATTATAACAATACAAGAAGGCAACTTTTCTACCAAGGGAGGGGGGGTAGATTTTTGGCTAGCAGGGGTATTCGCCAAGGGCCTTCGAGGAGGGGAGGAGTGTTGGACTAAAAGATCTACAAAGGAGAGGAGAGGATTTTCAAGACTTGAAAGCTTTGTGGATGAAGAACTCTTCATCTTAAGGGGTATTTATAGGTCAGTGGCCAACTAATAGCGAAGATTTAGACAAGTGCAAGGCAAGTGTAGGGTGAGGATTAACTATACACAAATATCCTACCAACTCCTTGACTTGTGCACAAGGCACAAAAAACGTGCCATTGCTTAGCCAATTCGTCCAAATGGACGATTTGAAGTCCACCAATTGGAGGGTGCCAAGTGTCGCCCTCCCGTTGGTCCAAAATGTTTCGTCTCTCGGAAAAATCCGCAAAAATTAGAAATGGCATAGCCGGAATTTATCCTACGAAAGCTGTGGAAACTTTTCGTCGGAAAACGATTCTTTAAGCGAGTTGTGCACAATTTCGAACTTGGCCTAATCTTTAAGTCTAAACTTTTGTACGTATTCCCTTACGTACATACTCTGGAAATACGGGGTATAACACTTTTCCAATCCTTTTCCAATTCCAAGTTCTAGGGTCTAACATGTTATATAGTCATAAACAACTTCAACAACTACAATTTCCTTCCTACACAACATGCGACGATTTAAACGAATAATCGACTTGAATTGAAATCTTAAGGCTAAACATACTAGTTTCCGGATTAGGGTTCTAATAGCCAATATAATAATCAAACTTCGTAATATATAAATCATGCTTGCTAATAACCATAGTTACAATCAATAAGTAAACTTAATGCTAAAACGACAAAAATTATACCTTTCAAAGCCCTTAAAATTTCCAAGATTCCAAAGTCGCGCCTTAGCAATTCTTAGCTCCTTTCCTTAGGTTCCAATCCGCTCCAAGCACTCCATAGAGGCCTATGAAGAACCCATCTTCAAGTTCCAACTTCAAAGTTGAAGAACTCCAATAGTTTCCGCCTTGCGACTATCGTGAAAACTCCGTTTTTCCGAAATCTTTCTATTGAGATATCCTTACAATACCCTAAGGGACATTGGGTTAAAGTCTTGTGGCTAATGGATCAAAATCACAAAATTTTCTTGTGAGGGACATGCCAAACCCGAGAGCACTATCTCTTGGCACAAATGTTCTCTCAATTTTTCTAAGTGTAATGATCTAGTCTTGCACTAGTAGTAACCTTATAAAACACAATGGAGGGCTAAGACTTAAACAAATGTGAGGTTAGGATGGGTTTCACTTGGATCAAGCCTAGGTGGACAAGTTGACTTGTCAACAATATCAAGCTTAGAAGACTTATCATCTACATAGGTCAAATGACCATAACACCCTTGAAAATTTCGTCCAACACCACATGTGGGAGTTCCACGTGTCGCCCTCTCATTCGTCCATAAAATTCCGTAACCCTCGTGGGCCCCACAAAAATGTAAAATTCCTCAGGTGGGCCCCACATGACCAAATCCGTACAAGTAAAATTCCATAATGTTAATAAGTCCCATACTCTTTAAATAATGTATTTTGAGAAACCAATTCTCAACAACGAACATTTTTCCTTTCCGACGTTCGGAAGATTTTCCGTCGGAAAAACAATTCCTCCTTTCGTACTAATTTCCAAGTCTTGTTTCCTTACGTACATTCTCTTATACATGTCCTGGACTTACGGGGTGTAACAATAACCAACTCCCCATAAAGTCATTATATTTACTTTATACCTTAGCCAAATACAATTTCCTATCCAAGGGACTTATACGTTTAAAACGAAACAAGTATCACATACTTTAAAATTCTTCAAGTCCCTTAACTTTAATAAAACTTAAGACATCCTTAATCCTTTCAAAGAAGTGAGTTAATCTCCTAACTCACCCGACTTGGCTATTCATAAAACTAGTAAAGGATATCAAGGTCTTGTACGTCTACCGTACTATATACGTACAACTAGTCATGCTCAAAAGATAGGAAAAGTTCTACATACCTTTTCGGATCAACCACTTGCCAAGTACAATATCCCGCCTGTAGTATGTCAACCTATAATATCCACAATATGTCTATTAACGTCTTACTTCAAACGTAGAATATTACAAGTGTAAGGTCACTAAATTCTACGGAAAATCGGACAGCACCTCCTTTGTTTCTACTTACTTTGCCACCTTTTTCAAGGCCGTATACAATAACCAAACACGCCACATTTAAGGCCCAAACTATGCAATCAACAATAGGGGATTACACGCCTACTAGACGTGTAAAATTCCGCCCCACAATAGATATCAAATTAATACAACTTACTAGGCCAATTCGGCTAACTTGAAGTACTACAACATCAATTCTTATCCAATTTCCATTTCAATCCAAGTTATTAGCCTAACATGATATCAAGTCGCAATCGATTATAACTACTATAATCTCCAAGTAATTAACATGCGACGATTCTAATAAACGACCAATTTGTAATCCAACTTCACATGGCTTACATTACATTTCGGATTCTAAGGCTACAAGCAATCCATAACACTTATAAACTTCAACACATACTTCATGCTAGCAACAAGTAAAGCTAACAACAATATAAATAATCTTGTAACACTTTTAAGGGACAAGATTATACCTCAACAAATCTTAATCCAACTCCAAATCCGAAGTCGCTCCTTAGCAACTTAGAGCCTATTCAAGACGCTTCAATCCGCTAGTTGAGACCCTTAGAACAACACCAACAACTTTCCTTCAAATCTCCAAACAAAACCTAGAAAGACAACTAGGTTTTCGCTTTGCGACTAACCCGAAAACTATCTTTTTCCGAGATTTTTCTATTGAGATAAGCTTACAATACACTCAAGAACCTTGGTTTAAAGTGGGGAGCTTAATGAACAAGAAACAAAAAAAAATTCTTTTGATAGTGAGGGAACCCGAGAGCTCTAGCTCTTTCTCTTCAATTTTTTCTTGAAAATTTCTAAGTGTTGGCATTAGTCTTGCTACTAGTAGTATAATATAGTGCAATGGAGGGTCAAGATGCAACCAAATGGGTGGTTTGGATGAGCTCTTATCAAATATCAACCCTTGTGGGTCCTTTGACTTAGTCAAGAATCTCAAGCTACCACTTGCAAGACTTAGTCATCCAAGACTATGGTCAATGACCATTTTGGCCATGACATAAATCGTCCAAGGCAACTATAAGGGGGGGTGACACGTGTCGCCCTCCCATTCGTCATAATAATACGTTTTCCGACAATTTCATAATTCCGATAAATTTTTACAAGTCTCAAATCTTAACACTTGTGAGTTCTTACGTACGTTCTTAAAACATGTCCTGTAAATACGGGATGTAACATTCTTCCCCCTTAGAAACATTCGTCCCCGAATGTTCTTTCGGAGTCAACTTATAATTAGCGACATAGTTTCCTTTCACAACCCCGACACACCAAAAATGCCACACATGGCCACATAAAAGCATTTACACAAAACAAATGCTTCAATTAAAACTTGACAAGTAAGGGAAAAGAATTACCTGAAGGTGTAGGGAATAAGTGAGGGTACTTCCTCAACATGTCCTCCTCCGCTTCCCAAGTCATCTCCTCCCGGTTATCATTTCTCCACAAGACTTTGACGGAAGCCATATCCTTGGTCCGCAGTCGCCTGACCTGGCGATCGAGTATCGCTATGGGAATCTCCTCATACGATAACCCCTCTGTCACCTGGACCTCACTAGTGGAAAACTCGCCGATCTCCGATACACTTCCGCAACATAGAAACATAGAAGACCGAATGCACCGCCTCTAACTCTGATGGCAGATCCAACTCATAGGCAACCTTGCCTACTCGACGGACGATCTGGTAGGGCCCAATGTACCTTGGGCTGAGTTTCCCCTTCTTACCGAATCTCATCACACCGCCGTGGGTGAAACCTTCAAGAAGACCCAATCGTCTACCTGAAACTCCAAATGCCGACGCCGATTATCCGAATATGACTTCTGCCGACTCTGAGCTGCTAACAGTCTCTCCTGGATAAGCTTTACCTTATCCACAGCCTGCTGAACCAAGTGCGCCAACTAATCGCACTCGCCCACGTCGAACCAACCAATCGGCGATCTACATTTCCGCCATATAAAGCCTCGTATGGCGCCATCTCAGATATCTTGGAATGGTAGCCGTTGTTATAAGCAAACTCCACAAGAGGCAAATGATCCTCCCACTACCCTCGAAATCAATCACGCAGCTCGCGGATATCCTCGTTGTCGGATAAGACGCTCGCTGCCCGTCGATCGAGGATGAAATGATGTCTCGAGACTCACCTGTCCCTAATCCCTTCCGAAAAGACCTCCGAGTTAGCCGAACCGGCTCCCTATCGGATATAATCGACACGGGACACCGCGGCCTCACAATCTCTCCGATGTACAATCGGCATAGTCCTCACCAAAACATCGCCCCGATCGAAGGAAATGGGCTGATTTCACACCACAACAATAACCCAAATGGAGTCGTATTTACTCGAGTGCGAGGTAACCTGTAACAAAGTCCATGTTGATCACCTCCCACTTCCAAGTCGGAATCTCAATAGCTGCAATAATCCACCGGGCCTCGATGCTCGACCTTGACTGCCGGGCGATTAGGACATCGCAACAAAACTCGCCACGTCCTCTTCGTGCCATCCCACCAATACAAACATTCGAGGTCATGGTACATCTTGGTTGACCAGATGAATAGAATAACGAGCACCGTGTGCCTCCCGTAATCTGGCGGCAAGTCTCGACACATCGGGAACACACAACCGGCCCTCAAATCTCAGCACCCCATCAGGCGCTACCTTGAATAGACTCTTCTCCTCCCGAAGAGCTTCATCTCGATACCGTACCAACACTGGGTCCTCAAACTGTCGCCTCTTCACCTCATCAACGATGGAAGACTCGGCAACCTCACGAACCCGTACCCCGCTATCGTCGGTATCGATCAAACGAATCCCAAGGCTCGCTAACTGGTGGATCTGACGGACCATGTCCTGTCTCTCTGGCTGTACCTCTGACAGGCTCCCCATCGATCTACGACTCAAGGCATCAGCAACTACGTTGACTTTCCCCGGATGGTATAGAATATCAACATCATAATCTTTCAAAGAACTCTAACCACCGCCTCGCCGCAGTTCACTCCTCTGCTCAAGATATACTGGAGGCTCTTGTGGTCTGTATAAATATCCACATGGACCCCATACAAATAATGTCTCCAAATCTTCAAGGCATGAATAACTGCGGCCAACTCTAAGTCATGGGTAGGGTAATTCCTCTCATGCTTAGAATCGCCGGGAAGCATAGGCTATAACCTTGCCGTCTTGCGTCAAAACACACCCTAGCCCGATGCCGAGGCATCACAATAGATTACGTGCCGCCTAACCCTCGGAAGAGTAAGAAGCTGAGTTGTAGTCAACCTTTCCTTCAAAGAATCGGAAACCCTTCTCGCAAGCCTCGACCATTGGAACTTGGCCGCCGAGTCGACCTAGTCAACGGTGCTGAAATCGAAGCAAACTGCTCCACAAACCTACGATAATAACATGCCAGCCCTAAGAAACTGCGCACCTCGGTCGGAGTAGTCAGTCTTGGCCAAGACTTGACTGCCTCAATCTTTATCGTATCCACCCGAACACCATCAGCCCCAATAATATGCCCCAGGAATGCCACTGAGGCCAACCAAAACTCACACTTGGAGAACTTGGCGAATAATCACGGCCCGAGAACCCAAGTACCGCCTCGTGATCTGCATGCTCGCTCTGTCCGCGAATAAACCAGATGTCATCAATGAATACTATCACAAGCGTATCCAAAATGGCTTGAACAATCCGGTTCATCAAATCCATAAATACCGCTGAGCGTTGGTCAAACCGAAAGACATAACCTCAACTCATAGTGCCCATGCGGTCCCCGAATGTAGTCTTTGGGATATCGCCTCTCGAACTCGAACTCGATGATAACCATACCGCAGTCTATCTTGGAGAAACACTCGCACCCGCAACCGGTCAAACAAATCATCAATCCCGGGAGGGGTACCTATACTTGATGGTTACCTTATTCAGTTGACAGTAATCAACACACATACGCAGCGTCCCATCCTTCTTCTTCACAAACAAAATCGGCGCTCCCTGGAGATACACTAGGCCCGATAAAGCCTTTTCCAAAGAAATCTTTCACCGGTCCTTCACTCCTCAACTCAAAGCCATCCTCGTATGGCGAGAATGGAAATAGGTCGAGTGTCCGCAACGTGTCAATACAAAACTCAATCTCCTCTCGGGAGGATACCCTAAGATCATCCGGGAACACATCCGAAACTCCTAACCAGCATCGATCAAGAATCGCACCTCGGTCTCAGACAAATACCGAACGGATGATAGATGTACCGCTGCACCATCTTCCTAGCCTTGAGGTAAGAAATAAACCTACCCTACGGCCAGTGTTGCCTTTCCACTCGATGATCGCTCGCCAGAAATCGAACCGAACCAACCTGTCCTCATACCAACGCGTTGGCATAACAAGAAGCCAACCATCCATACCCATAATGACATCAAAATCATCTCCAACTCTATCAAGATCGCAAGTCCGGCGATCAGAATAAACACGGACAACCTCTATACATCCGGCCATTAACACCGAATCACCCATCTGGCGTAGCTACCTCAAAAGGCTCTATCGACACGCTCTATCCCGATTCTACCCGCATAAGAGGGGACACATAGGACAAGGTAGAACACGGATCTATCAAAGCATAAACATCACAACCGAAATCAATAATGTACCATTACGCCGTCGGAAGCCTCACGATCCCTGGCGGGCTAGAGAATATATGCGATTACGTGGACCGCTAGAATCGAACCACCACCACGACCTCTACCGCGGCCGCCGGCCCACGAGTACCCCGCCTGCGCGCGTAACCACGTAAGGAGAGGAAGACCAGAATCGATCTCGCTGCACCGCACCACCCATGCCGCTCTCGACGGACAATCTCTCTTCAAATGGCCCACCGCCACAAGAGTAACAAGCTCCTGCAGAACACGACACTCGCCGGGTGCGATCTCGCATCGAGCACACCGAGATGTGGTGGCCTCGATCGGCGACGATCTCGCCTCCCGAAACCTCAAGTCCTGCACTGACCGCTCTCGAATGACTGGCCGATCGGACCTCCCGCCGAGAAACCGTGACGGAGCACTATGTGCTGGCTGGAATGTGGACCCAGTCTGCTGCTGAGGTTGTCCGCCTCGAAAACTGCCTTGAGACCCTGCTGTCCTGGCCCTCTTGGGCTGGCCCGAGTCAATCTGGTCCTCCCTCTCTCTATCCTCTATCCCCTGCGCATAGGCCTGCATCCTGGCAATGTCCATACCGGGCTGAAGAGCCACCCCTAAGCATGCAGTAATCATATGACGGCTAGCCCCATCACATAACGATGAACTCTATCCGCCATGTCAGCTACAATAGTATGCGCATGCCTGGCCAAAGAGTCAAACTCCAGGTTGTACTCCCTGATAGTCCTCCCGTTCTGCCTCAAGGTCAAGAATCTATCTACCCGGGCTCTCCTCATCTCAGGAGGCAAAAAGTGATCCATGAAGGCCTCTGTGAACTCCTCCCAAACAGCTGGAAGAGCATCCTCACCTCTCGACAGCAACCACGACTCAAACCAGTTCAACGCAATATCGCGTAACCGGTAAGAGGCTAGCGTAATGCACTCGTCTCAAGCCCTAAGAACCTGCATGGTCCGCCGTAGCTGCCGAATGAACTCCTGCGGATCCTCCTCATACCTCGAACCATAAAACTCGGGCGGATGACAACCCAGAAAATCCCGGATCCGCAAACCGAGGCTCTGGGTGGGTCGCTGCTCTGCCTGCTTGCCGCCGGCTACTATATCGTCAATAACCGGATCGCCTCGTAGTCTCTATACTCGGCTCCTGTGTGGGACCGAGGCTCTGCACGGAACCTCTGGAGCTACCGCCGCTATCGCCTCTAATACAGTAGGTGTGGCTGAACTCGCCGACCCGCTTACTACCTCGTGCATAGTGCGCTCGAGTCCGTAACCCTCCGAGTACCGCCAGCGCCTCCCGCTGTTGCCTTGACCTTCAGGCCTTGGTCGCCTTCCGCGAGGCATAATCGTTTCATAAGAAGAGGTCGAGAGGATTCAACCTAATAAGACAACTCTCATTGCACGATCTCGGAGAGAAGAATGGAAACCAATCCTAAATGTCCTGCAGTCTCCTGATTATAGATGCGGTGCACAACACACCGATAATCAAGACTCTACTAGACACGTTCTGTAGACACTTTCCGAGGACTAACTGCTCTGATACCACTTTTGTCACGACCCGACCCCGGGGCCGCGACTGGTGCCCTACCTGGGCACCCCGTTCAGGTATACATCAGAGAATAGCAGCGGAACATACACAACATAAGCACAGGTGTAGACAATAAACAACACAGGCTAGCCGATAAGGCCGCCTTCCATAATATAAACATAATCAAAAGTACAACTGTAACTCGGCTTCTGACCCAACCACATAAGTGAATACAGGAATAACAAGCGTGGCGGGCCCCGCCATACCCCTGAATGTACATAAATCTACAACATCAGGGAAAGACTGTACCAAAAGAGACAAGCCTCCGGAGAAATGAAGCTTCTGACGTCTGATATGTGATCCTAAGAATGAGGATCCACCATCTGCTTACCCCTACCTGCGGCATGAACGCATCCCCCGAGGACGGGGGTCAGTATACAATATGTACTAAGTATGTAAAACTGGAAAATACTGTAATTACATCATAGTTTAAAATAAAGCCGGAGACATGTATGATAATCAAATTACAGTACACTGTGTCTTACTAACAATGAGAGTAAATAGTAATATACTTACAATATACAATAGGAAGCTCACGATCAAAGCAGGGCCACCCGCCCGCAGTATCATTAAGCAACCCTACTCCTGGGACTATTTCACCCGCATAGGTCGCGTGGACCCGCATGAGGTATTCCTCGCATGGGACTATTTCACCCGCATAAGCCCTTACGGACTCGCATGAGGTATTCCTCGCATAGGCTGGACCCGCCCGCATGGGACTATTTCACCCGCATAAGCCCTTGCAGACTCGCATGAGGTATTCCTCGCATCGTGGGTAGCAAATCCACGGAATATGCAAATGCCACAAACCTGGGGAATGCCCCCGTAATGAATAATATACCACTAGCACATAACCGGCTATCATACAATATATAATCAAGTTAAGAATCCCCTAACTTCTTATTATTCTTGTTCACATACACTCTCATTTTAGTTTACTTAAGGCACTAACATGTCTTTTTAAAGATCCGGGAATTTAACCCAAAGTACTACGTACTTCTACTCTTTAAAACAAATGACTCTTTTTAGTATAAAACTTCCAAGATACTATTAACCATAGAATCAAGTCCAAATTACATTTCAAGACAAGTCACATTACCTTTAGACATAAAGTTAGGTTTCTAAATCAAGTGACTCCTTTTCTTATAAAACCTTAGACAATTGATGCCTTAAAATCAAATTGCCTTTTTCCTTAAAATAAAGTCATTTATATTTCCATAAAGCTAATATAATCAACTCCCCATAAAGTCGTTATATTTACTTTATACGTTAGCCAAATACAATTTCCTATCCAAGGGACTTATACGTTTAAAACAAAACAAGTATCACATACTTTAAAATTCTTCAAGTCCCTTAACTTTAATAAAACTTAAGACATCCTTAATCCTTTCAAAGAAGTGAGTTAATCTCCTAACTCACCCGACTTGGCTATTCATAAAACTACTAAAGGATATCAAGGTCTTGTACGTCTACCGTACTATATACGTACAACTAGTCATGCTCAAAAGATAGGAAAAGTTCTACATACCTTTTCGGGTCAACCACTTGCCAAGTACAATATCTCGCCCGTAGTATGTCAACCTATAATATCCACAATATGTCTATTAACGTCATACTTCAAACGTAGAATATTACAAGTGTAAGGTCACTAAATTCTACGGAAAATCGGACAGCACCTCCTTTGTTTCTACTTACTTTGCCACCTTTTTCAAGGCCGTATACAATAACCAAACACGCCACATTTAAGGCCCAAACAATGCAATCAACAATAGGGGATTACATAAAATTCCGTCCCACAATAGATATCAAATTAATACAACTTACTAGGCCAATTCGGCTAACTTGAAGTACTACAACATCAATTCTTATCCAATTTCCATTTCAATCCAAGTTATTAGCCTAACATGATATCAAGTCGCAATCGATTATAACTACTATAATCTCCAAGTAATTAACATGCGACGATTCTAATAAACGACCAATTTGTAATCCAACTTCACATGGCATACATTACATTTCGGATTCTAAGGCTACAAGCAATCCATAACACTTATAAACTTCAACACATACTTCATGCTAGAAACAAGTAAAGCTAACAATAATATAAATAATCTTGTAACACTTTTAAGGGACAAGATTATACCTCAACGAATCTTAATCCAACTCCAAATCCGAAGTCGCTCCTTAGCAACTTAGAGCCTCTTCAAGATGCTTCAATCCGCTAGTTGAGACCCTTAGAACAACACCAACAACTTTCCTTCAAATCTCCAAACAAAACCTAGAAAGACAACTAGGTTTTCGCTTTGCGACTAACCCGAAAACTATCTTTTTCCGAGATTTTTCTATTGAGATAAGCTTACAATACACTCAAGAACCTTGGTTTAAAGTGGGGAGCTTAATGAACAAGAAACAAAAAAAAATTCTTTTGATAGTGAGGGAACCCGAGAGCGCTAGCTCTTGCTCTTCAATTATTTCTTGAAAATTTCTAAGTGTTGGCATTAGTCTTGCTACTAGTAGTATAATATAGTGCAATGGAGGGTCAAGATGCAACCAAATGGGTGGTTTGGATGAGCTCTTATCAAATATCAACCCTTGTGGGTCCTTTGACTTAGTCAAGAATCTAAAGCTACCACTTGCAAGACTTAGTCATCCAAGACTATGGTCAATGACCATTTTGGCCATGACATAAATCGTCCAAGGCAACTATAAGGGGGGGTGACACGTGTCGCCCTCCCATTCGTCACAATAATACATTTTCCGACAATTTCATAATTCCGATAAATTTTTACAAGTCTCAAATCTTAACACTTGTGAGTTCTTACGTACGTTCTTAAAACATGTCCTGTAAATACGGGGTGTAACATGCACCTTGGACATGCTTACGATGAGGGATTCCGAGGCATGCGACCAGGATGCGGGTTAAATTCCCGGATACGATTATTACCCCATGGATTATCTCCCCATGAAGTCATGTACCCGAGATGAGGGATTCCACGGGCATGAGATATTTATATATACATGTGTTGCATGTGTGTACGTCGACAGTGAGGTAGGATGCCACGGGCGCGTCACATGGTTAGCTTTTATACCTAGCGGTCGGCAGTGATGGGGGATCCCACGGGCGCGTTTCGATGTTTAAGGCCCGGTGTTCATGGCCCTGGTGTGACTTTCATTACTTTCACTTCGGTAAGGCACAGTGTACTGTTAATTGGGTATCATACATGTCATCAGCTTTATTTTAGACTATTATGATTTAGATTCTGATTTTTCGCTTTACATACTTGGTACATGTTGTACTGACCTCCTTCGGGGGGCTGCGTTCATGTCGCAGGTTGAGGTGCATAGCTTGCTGATCCGCACTCTTAGGATCACTGTTCGGTTCTTGGAAAGCTCCACTTCTCTGGAGGCTTTGTATTTTGGTACGGTACCCTGAGGTTGTAAACTTTTGTACATTCAGGTGTATGGCGGGGCCCTGTCCCGTCACAGTTGTTATTCCTAGAGGTCTGTAGTCACGTTTGTGGTTTGGGCTGTAAGAACAGAGTTGTACTATTTTGCTTTGGTTATGTACCTAGTATTTATTTCATTGCTAGGTTTACTTATGTTCATTGCTATTCTCTCGATATATACTGAACGGGTGCCCTTAGGCACTGACGATCGCCCGGTCGGTCGTGACATTTTATATGAAAGAGGAGTCATTTTAAAAGATTAGAAGTACGTAGTACTTTGGGTTAAATTTCTGGATTTTATAATGACATGTTAGTGCCTTAAGTAAACTAAAATGGGGTGTATATAAATAAGGTTAATAAGAAGTTAGGGGATTTCTTAACTGCTTATGTTATGTATGATAAGCCGGTAGTGCTTATGTTATGTATGATAAGCCGGTAGCGCTTATGTTATGTATGATAAGCCGGTGATGCTTATGTTATGTATGATAGCCTTTGGTGCTAGTGTTATAAGTATAAATGCGGGGTAAACCCCCAAGACATTATACACCTCCTGAGTATAAATGTGGGGTAAACCCCCAAGACGTTATACACCTCCTAAGTATAAATGCGGGGTAAACCCCCAAGACGTTAAACACCTTCTGAGTATAAATGCGGGGTAAAACCCAAAGATGTTATACACCTTCTGAGTATAATTGTGGGGTAAACCCCCAAGACATTATACATTTCCATGGATTTGCTACCCATGATACGAGTGCGGCGTTAGTACTCATTGCGGGCCCACCGGGCCCATGCGGGTGAATAGTCATATGCGGGTGAAATAGTCCCATGCGAGGCGGATGACCTCATTGCGGGTCCACATGACCTATGCAGGTGAAATAGTCCCAGGAGTAGGATTGTCAAATGATACTATGGGCAGGTGGCCCTAAGTTGATCATAAGCTTCCTATTTTTATGTAGTATACCTTTATGGGCAGTATACCTTTATGGGCAGTATACCTTTACGGGCAGTATACTTTTATGGGCAGTATACTTTTACGGGCAGTATACCTGTATGGGCGGACTTATGTGACTTTATCGCGTCCCAGATTGGGCCGGACAATATAGGCATCCCTCCAGAAAGGGTCAGATTATGTTATGCAAGTTAAGTAAGTTATATGGTTATGAACTTGATGATTTCTCCTATGTATGTACGTAAGAATTTGACTATAACGCTTATTGAAAAATGGGAAAAGATAATGATATACGATTAAGTTCATGAGTTGTAATGGCATGGTAGGATCTGGTATTTACTTTTTATACTTGCCCATGTCATTCTTTTGTACAGTTATGATCTGTTTACTGTACCTTATTTCTGTTCCATATTCGGTACCTGTGTACTGACCCCCTTCGGGGGGCTGCGTTCATGTCCGCAGGTTTAGGTATTACGATTGTGGATCCGCGCTTAGGATCTGGTTCAAAGATTTTGAGATGGCTCTGATGTTTCGGAGCTTGTCATGGTTATGTATATTCAGGGGTACGACGGGGCCTTGTCCCGTCATAGTATTTGTCCAAAATCATAGAGGTCTGTATTCATATGTGGGCTGGACTGGCTAGAGTTGTAATTACATTATTGAATAGTGTAGGCCCTTTTTGGGTGATTTATGTTATGGCAGCCTTATCGTCTTTGCCTTAGTTTTAAAAAAAAATGTGTTACTTATCTTCCGCAGTTATTTTGTATTGTATGAATAGAAGGGTGCCCAGGTAGGGCACCAATTGCGGGCCCGGGGTCGGGTCGTGACATTAAAAAATGTTTGGACAATATTTGGAAGTGAGGTCGAAACTAGGCCATTTTGGCGTCGTTGGATTCGTTGGTTATTATTGTTGTTAATTACACTTGTCGCATGTTAAAATGAAGTAATATGGTTGTTTATAAGTTGATATATCATATATAGAAGTGTTGGAACTTGAATTGGAATAAAATCGATTAAGGAAAGAGTTATCGTATTGTAGTTGTTGGCTGCATATTCTATAAAATTGTTGGACGTTATTATACAATTTTTGGGGACTGTTTTAGGGAGTTGGAATTCTGGAAATTCAGCCCTCATTATGTATGTTTAAGTATGGAAATTTCTAATGAAAGTCCTAAGAGATTAAGGGTATAAAAGGTGTTAAAAGGCTTCACATTGTACCATTAATGTTGATTAATTGCGCACTGTTTTTATGGACTGTTTATATATGATTATGGGGCAGAATTTTACACGTCTAGTAGGCGTGTAATCCCCTTTGGTTGTTGTATGGATTGTGCCCTTAGTCGGGGCTTGTTGGTTGTAGAAATTGGGCCTTGGAAAAGGTGGAAAAGTACGTAGAAACAAAGGAAGTGCTGCCCAATTTTTCGTATAAATGGGAACTTTACTTAGTCCATTACCTACCCTTAATGGCATATAGTTGATATACATGCTATTATCATTATAGGTTAAAGTGCTACGGGAGGAGTATTCCACTTAACGTATTGGTAGAAGAACGATAAGGTATGTGAACCTCTTCCTTCTCTCATTTGGCATGTTCTACGTGTGAACCATAACTGTGGTATTGTTTCAAAAGTTATTTTACTCTTAGAAGTTAAGGAATATACATGTTGTTGATTCTATGCTAAAGTCATTTCTTAATTATTCTTAAGTCCTTACCAAGTCTTATGGAAGATGTTGGTAAGAGTTTTTAGTAAGCTTTGGTGTAGAGTTGGTACAGACGACAATTTTTAATATGTGGAACTCTTCATATCTTTCTTTGAGCATGAACCTTATAAAATGTGTGTACGGTGGACGTACTTGTTTTAAATGAAATTGGATTCCTTGTAGTATATGAAAGAAGTTACTTGATGTTAAAAGTATATGTTACTTGATTTTAAGAGTATATGTTACTTGATTTTAAGAGTATGAGTTACTTGATTTTAAGAGTATGAGTACTTGGTTTTAAGAGTATATGTTACTTGGGTTTGAAAGTATAAGTTGCTTGATTTTATAAGTGGAAATGATTTGATTAATTTGAAGAGAAGAGGTAACTTGATTTAAAGGTATGGGTTACTTAAGTTTAAAAGTGTAAGTAACTTGATTTTAAAAGTGAAAGTGCCTTGATGCTACAAGTGCTAGTATCTCGGGGTTTTATAAAGGAAAGAAGGTATGGTGAACGTACGTAGTACTTTTGGGTTCAACTCTTTTATATTGCATGATATGATTCTTTCTATAAGAATGGATGTACATAGTACTTTGAGTTCTGTTTCCCTAATTTTACATGACATGATAATGCCTTGAGTTTTCTAAAATGATAGTTCATTCATTTTATTATATGAAGAGTCAAAAGATGATTTTAAATTCCATTCGATTGCATTGATACACCGAGTCCCACAACGGTCCGGGTTATATTATAGATGCAATACACCGAGTCCCGCAAATGGGCCCGGTTACGTCATATAAAGATCATTACACCGAGTCCCACAGATGGGCTGAGTTACATTATACAAAAGATTACACCGAGCCCCAACATGGGTCGTGTTATGTCATGTAGATGCATACACCGAGTCCCATCATGGGTCGGGTTACATTATATTGCTGCATACACCGAGTCCCAAAAATGGGTCGGGTTACATCATATTGCATCATCACACCGAGTCCCACAAATAGGTCGGGTTACATCATATTGCATCATCACACCGAGTCCCACAGATAGGCCGAGTTATATCACATATTGCATCATTACACCGAGTCCGACAAATGGGCCGGGTTACATCACATGTTGAAGCATACACCGAGTCCCGCAAATGGGCCGAGTTACGTCACACATATTGATAATTACATCGAGCCCCAAAATGGGTCGGGTTAAGTTATATTGATGATTCCATCGAGTCCCTCAATAAAGGGTCAGTTTATGTTATATGAGATATGTTATCTATATGTATATGAAATTGATGATTCTCTGAGTAAGCATTCATGATATTGATATGACTCGAATTGAAAATGTACGATTGATTTCATATTTTGAAATGGTATTGATTTCATAATTTGAAATGACACGGTTGGTCTCACTTTTAAAAAGGCATATTTTAAAAGGTACAGTTGGCTCTTATTTATTATGGCACGGTTGGATCTGGTATTTGATTTTCATACTTGTCCCTGTCATTCTTTGTACAGTTATGATCATGTCTACTGTACTTCATGTTTACATATTTGGTACCTTGTTGTACTGACCCCCTTCGGGGGGCTGCGTTCATGCCCGCATTAATTAGGTACTCAGTTGAATGTCCGCGAGCTTAGGATCTACACTCAGCTTTCAGGGAGGTAGCTCCATTATTCCGGAGTTTGTCAGGTTGGTACGGAGTTGTATTATGGTTTTATGTACATTTATGGGTAAGGCGGGGCCTTGTCCCGTCACAGTTGTTATACCCCGTATTTCCAGAGTATGTACGTAAGGACGTACGTAGAAAATTTGAACTTAAGAGTAAGGCTTGGACGATTTTCACTTTGTTCACAACACCGATTAGAGTCGTTTTTCGATGAAACGTTTTCACAGCTTTCGTAGGGAAAATTCCGGCTATGACATTTCTAATTTTTGCGGATTTTTCCGAGAGACGAAACATTTTGGACCAACAAGAGGGCGTCACTTGGCACCCTCTCATTGGTGGAGTGGGGGCGGTAAAGGTGGCCGAAAGTTGGCCTTGGTTGGTCAAGGGTTGGTAGGATATTTTTGTGTTAGATGGATAAGGTGCACTTGGCAAGATCTTGGCCCTACACTTGCTATGCACTTGGCAAGATCTTGGCCATTGGTTGGCCTTGGCTTGTGCTATAAATACCCCTCTCCCTTTGATGAATTCTTCATCCTTTCCACAAATCTTCTAAGTGTTAAAATCCCTCCCTCTCCCCTCTTGTTGACTCTCGTCCAAGAGCCTCTCCCCTTTGAAAGGCCCTTGGCGAGATCCCTTTCCCACTCCTTGGGGTGCTAGTGGTACCCCCACTGCTAGTTGTTTTCGTATAATACCCCCTCTTGGTAGAAATACTCTCAAAAGTATTGTTATAATGCCCAAATTACCTTAGCGTATACCTTGTAGTATTCTAAAGTTATACTTATACGAAAAGCCCGTAAATACTATTATACTTCCTTAGTCACAAAAACCGAAACCCTAAGGAAAATCTCCATAGTTAGTTGGAGTATTAAGTAGAAGTTGGTTAGAACTTCTAAGGGTTGTTTGGAGCGGGTTGGAGCACACGGAGTAGGAGCTAAACCTTGCTCAGGATCGACATTTAAACTCGGATAATTATGGGCTTATCGAGGTAAATATCTTGTCCCTCTATTGTAATTGGAAATTACATGATTGTTAGACTATATAGTTGAAGTATACTATATATATAGAACTGAACGTTGTTGTCGGCAATGTCTTTGGACTTAAGCGAATAATAAGAAACCTTTTGAAAGAAATCTTGTCGTATTTACATAGTGTATCAGACAGTAGACTTGTGTAGCTTTTACGTGGAGTAGAATTGTACGTTCGGGTTAGATGTATAACCCCAGTTGGCTTGGTAGCGGCCTCGATAAAGAGGAGATTTCTGCTGTTGCGGGAGAGTCTTTGCGAATTTTACGTAGAATGTTCTAAGAAGGGATCTAAATGTTAATTAGCGCCTTGTGCCCTTATAGGATGAAGTACTACGTATGCCCCGATCTACTGGCTAAGTAGTAGCAGACGGTTTGAAGTAATTGGAGCGTTTTCCTAATAGTCGATACACGACGCGAGGTATGTGAACCACTTCCTATCTCTTCTAGCATGATATGTGTGAACTATGTAGTACGGTGACGTCATGTGCTAAACGTATTTGATTGATTTAAAACATAAAGTGTTATAACGGCTTTATGGGAAGTTGGTTATAACGACTTTATGTTGGTAAGAAAATACTTGTGGTCTTTAAAAGGTAATCGATTTGAACTATAAGCGCTTGTTAGGTGTTAATAAAGAACTTGTAGTATTTCAAAAGATTTTGAATCATTTTGAAAGAAGTAGTAATACTTGGTTTTTGAAAACTTAAGATTTTTACTAGCTTTATGGGAAGTTAGGTATATCGGCTTAAGAATGTTTCTTGATTTGGAAATCGAATATGTATCGACAAACCAACTGCGGCGTTAATAAAAGGAAATGTTTTGACTAATTAAGTATTATTAAAACCGGTAGAAACTTCCATCTGCATGAAGCTAAGATGAGACAAAATGATATTTCCTAGATCACTACTTTGTAATAAGATTGTTATAAACAAGAATATCCTATTCACATATAAGACTTATGTTTCTCAGTTGTTTAAAGAGAATTATATTCTTAAATGAATAAGACTATGAACTCTGAAACCTTTCTAAAATAAGAAACGTGAACATTTGAAATTAGGCAAACTTGGGCGTTTGGAAAATAATGTTGTTACTTGATTTTACAAAGGTAAGTGTTTTAGTTTATTTAAAAAGCAGTCACTCTATTTTATACTACGGGTATTGTGTGACTTATGTGAAAGCAACGGATCTTTTAAAAGATTTAATGTATGAAGTACTTTAGGGGTAGATACGAACTTGTTAGCTTAAAGTACCTTGTGTGAATAACTTGATTGTCTTTGGTTTGAGATAGCCTTGTAAATACTTTCTTGTTGATGTGATAAGTGAAAATGTTAGGATGCTACGTGTGTTAGTATCTTGTGTGATCGTGATGTAAGTGGTCATTCTTGTTGTGCTTACGTTGTTAAGCGTTAAGCGTTGTACTATTATTGTATCACATACCCTTTGACTTATTATACCGAGGGCTTGCCACCCTTGATGCGGTCTTTACGGCTATGCGGTCCTCGTGACTATGCGGAGTGTGGTAGCTCGAGATTGATCATTCGGGTGTTTAGCCCGACGCGGGATTCCTATGCGGTCCGTTGAGACTATGCGGTCTTTTGAGACTATGCGGGTCGGGAGCCTGGCGGATACCGAGGGTTAGCCGCCGATCGCGGGGTATACCTCGGCGATGCAGGACCATGATTCGAGGAATACCTCATGCGGTCCGTGTGTGACCTATGCGGGCTGCGAGAGTTCGAGGATAGACGCCGCATTGATATTGCGGGCGAGTGGCCGCCGATCATGTGGTGCGGTCTAGAAAGACCTCGGGATACGATTTGTGGTATTTTTGTGCATGGGTCTTAGTAGTCGGCTATGCCTTCGCACTTGCCCGTCACGGTTTTATTGTGATAACTTTGAGGCGTGAGTCACGACTTGATATATTTGCTTACTTATTGTGAGCGTAGTTTGGTTATCATACATGTCTCCGCTTTATATAGACTACTATGATTTCATTTCTGATTTTTCGTTCATATACTCGGTACTGTTATCGACCTCCTTGGGGCTGCGTTCATCTGCGCGAGTAAGGTACACGATCGTTGATCCTAGCTCTCGGTCACGATTTGGCGTTGGGAAGCTCGTTTCTCGGAGGCTTATCGGTGGTATAGTCCCTGTCGTAGTAAGTGTTTACATTCGGGGTTTGGCGGGCCCTGTCCGCCATGGTTGTCATATCATTCGTAGAGTGCATGCATTGTGGCGGGGTTTGTAAAAAGGATTAAAGCTGTTCATGTTGAAAAAGTTGTCATTTATATATATTAGAAAGGCAAGTTTTTCTCAGTTATTGTTTCATATTTCATAATATGTCTTGTATCGTTTATGTTCGCTGATTACTCGATGTTGTATCACTAGGGTGCCCGGTAAGGCACGATCCACGGGCCGGAATCGGTCGTGACAAAAGTGGTATCGAGCGATTAATCCTCGGAAAATGTCTCTGAACCGTATCGATGAAGTCTTGATTATCGGTGTGTTGCACTGCACCAATAATCGTGAGGCTATAGGGTATTTAGGATTGGTTTCTATTCTTCTCACTCCGAGATCGTGCCTTAGAGCCGTGTTGTAAGTTGGACCCTCGACGAAATTATTTCCCTTATCGTTATGCCTCGCGTAGCAACCCGGGCGGGAGGGCAAAGCGGCCGAGGAGGCTGAGTAGAGTACAGAGGGTTACGTGGGCGCACCCAATTATCACCAGGTGGTGCTTCATTCGGGAGTTTTGCGACGTCACTAGCCCGCAAAGTTTAGCACGGCGGCGCGACCAGGCTGGGGTGCCTTACCCGCACCTGACACAACATCGAGTAATCGAATATAAAACACATACGTGAAACAAATGATATATAAACAACAACTCGTTCAATCATGAGCGACTTAACTACCACCCCCAAGCCCAAAAACCCGCCACAAATCCGATCCCTTCCCGAGCGCACCACGCAGTCGGTAGCACGATCGCATGCCCATCAATCGCGGCGTCTATCCTCGCCTGCAGCATCCCCGCATGGGCCCTGCGCGGACACGGTGGGCCCATCAGGTATTCAATCACGGTCCCGCACACTTTGAGGTATACCGCGCATCGCGCAAATTTAACCCCAGATTAATAAGTCAAAGGGTATGTGAACACTTACCTTTGTTTATTTTAAAAGGTTTGTCTTATTCATTTAAGAATATAATTTAGTATTACTCTTAAGTTTTCAAAATCAGTTCTTTATTACATGTATTTTCTTCAAACCAATCAAATACATTAAACTAATTACAATTCCATTGATATTAAATTCATTATTCGCTTAAGTCAAAAGTATATATAGTATACTTTATATTCTAACAATATGTAATTTCCAATTGACAAGATAATTACCTCGATAAGCCCATAATTATCCTAGCAATCGACTACCCTTAGAAGTTCTAACCAACTTACATACTACTCCAACAAACCATGGAGATTTTCCTGAAGTATAATAGTATTTGGCTTTTCAGAGGTATAACCTTAGAATACTACAAGGTATACTTAAGGTATTTGGGCATTATAACAAGTATTTCTATACCGGGTACCCTACGGGCTACTGTACTTGGAGGGTAAGGTACCCCCTCCCAAGGCCTCTAGAGAGGAGGCCTAGGAGAGCTTTCAAGACTTAGGCAAATTTGTGGATGAATTTGTCTTCCGTATTTATAGGTCAGTGGTCCCACTTATCAATCAACACAAAATATCCTACCAACTAATGGTCCAAAATGTTTCGCCTCTCGAAAAATCCGCAAAATTAAAAATGACATAAACGACTCTGAACAAAATTAATTTTCAAATTTTCTACGTCCTTACGCATACTAAAATACGGTATAACATTCTGAAACATTCGTCCGAATGTTCCTTCTAAGTCTCAAAACAAATAGTCTTCACTACTATACTTACGAGAACAACTCACGCCACGTAGTACCCAAACAGCCTCCGTAAATACTTACATCAAAGCCCACGAGGAAACACTCTAATCATCACCACAAAACACTCTCACGGTCTAAAATATACTTCCTCTTTACAAAAGAAATGATCACATCTATGCGCCATACATGCTCGTCTTTACTCGTAGATACCACTTTGTCACTTTGCGAGGCATTAACCTTCTCAGCGACCCAACAAATGGTACCACTTTTGTCACTTTGTCGCGAGCCTTGCTCGACGATCCAACAAATGGTGCCGGCCGCCATTGATCCACGAGGATGCCGTACACTCGAACTCTTTGATTTCCAAAACTGGTTACTATCCTAACGTGGTCATCATTGAATACTGATGGATCTCCGATACTTTCCGATCATAACAATACGAAAGATGACATCGCCTCCTAAGTCGGACAAAGCTAACATATATCCTGGCCTATTCTTCACATGGACCCAGGCCCAAGTAACTCGGGCTAAGTTCCCTCATATTCCAAAACTCGTCACACCCCGGGGTGGTACTCGATTATCCGCACGATTAACCTCTTCTAGACAAGCTTTACTCATCCAAACAAGCTGAACCAACTATCCGAATCTTGCCAACGTCGAACCAATCAGCGGCAACTTACACTTCCGCCCGGCGTCACAAGGCGATATCCGAACACCGAAATGGTATCTATAAAACACTTCCCCAGAGATAACAATTCCTATCCAAATCAAACATCGCCCGAGGCGAATGTGGTTTCTTAACACATGCTTGGCAAAACTTCGAAACAACCACGGGCTCCAAACATAAGGTGAAGGTAGGCACCGTGCGCGCTCAACTTTTACGATAAAATCAACAGTAAACTGCTGAAGACAAGGCGGTGACCTCGGCGACCATCGTCGAACGCATCCACGAACTCGTTAACTAAACTTGGGCCTAACACCCTCACAACCTAACACGGGACCACCACAACCGACCCCACCACGCAAACCTACCGCGGGTTGACCCTAGCTCCGATCCGAACAATCTCACTAATCACGTTTGAAAACCTGACTACCTCTTTCAAATCACGCTACTCGGGGACTTATCCCACAAACATAGCTCACGTCGATAAGGATCAACATAACCATCGTCTTTTACTCTAGATGACCTTACCTCTAAGGTCTACGTAACTCTAAGGTTCACACCTCTCTATCCCCCAAATCTTACTTGGTTAACTAACCAAGATTTCTAATCACAACTAACCGCTATCGAACATAGCACTTAAGGTATACTCACCTTATCACACATAGATCTCTGAGAGGTTAAAGATATATCTATATCTACAAATTCACTCCTTAGTCGTTCAAATCAAACCTCCCGTCGTAGGCGATGCTAAGATGACGAACTACCCACCAATCAAGGCTAAGTCCTCCTACAAGGACACTCTCTCGACACATGGCTCGACGGCCAACAAGTAACTAAAGACGACATTCCCGGATGGCGTCACACTATGAACCGGAAGCCGTTACGACCAACTCCTGCATACTCGAACGTCGATATCCGTGGAAGACCACTGCGAGGTGCATATCAAATCGCGACTTGCCTCGAAAGTTACCAAAGGACCTTCTGCTCGGCCTCTCGCCCGTTAACCCGTCGATCTGCATAAGCATGCTCAAGCCAATCAAGAATTACTCTTGCACAACCCTCTTTGCAATCTAAATTCTCTGTTCGGCCGAAGGTTCCAATATCATGGAAAACTCAAACTCCCGAATGAAGCACCACTCGGTGACAATTGGGCTGTGCCCACGTAACCCTCAGACTCTACTCGTAGCTCCCCTCCGCATAACCATAAGAAATAATTTCGTCGGAGGTCCAACTTACAAGGCACGATCTCGAGTGAGAAGAATAGAAACCAATCCTAAATACCCTATAGCCTCCGATTATTGGTGTGGTTCGATAATCAAGACTCCACAGACACTTTCCGAGGATTAATCGCTGATACCACTTTTGTCACGATGCCTTACCGCACCCTAGTGACACAACATCGAGTAATCAATGAATATAAAACACATCGTGAAACAAATGAAGTACAAAGTGAAAACTTGCCTTCTATATATAAACAACAACTCGTTCAATCTTAATCCTTTTACAAACCACGCCACTTCGAATGATATGACAACCGTGGCGGGACGGGGCAAACCACGAATGTAAACACTTACTACGGCGGGGACTATACATCGATACTCCGAGAAACGGAACTTCCAACGCTGACCACGAGCTAGGATCAGGTGTACCTCGACTGCGCATGACGGCCGGCGAGGTCGATTACAGCAGTATGTGAAACTAAAAATATAAATGAAATCATAATAGTCTATAAAGCGAGACATGTATGATAAGCAAACTACCACAACAAATAATGTCAAGTCGTGGACTCACGCCTCAAAGTTATCACAATAAAAGGCAAGCGAAGGCATAGCCGACTACTACGACCACGCATCAAAAATACCACAAACGTATCCGAGGTCTTTCTGCACCGCACCATGATCGCCACTCGCGCAATATCAATGCGCGTCTATCCGAACTCGCACTCGCATAGGTCACACGGACCCGCGAGGTATTCCTCGAATCGTGGTCCCGGTATATAACCCTCGGTATCCGGCTCCCGCAACCCGCGTAGTCTCAAAAGACGCATAGTCTCAACGCTATACACCGGAATGATCAATGCATAGTCACGAGGACAGCCGTGAAAGACCCGCATCGGGTGGCAAGCCCTCGGTATAATAAGTCGGTATGTGATACAATAAGACAACTGGCTTAACGTTTAACAACGTAAGCACAACAAGAATGACCCCCTTACATCACGATCACACAAGATACTAACACACGTAGCATCCTAACATGTTTACTTATCACATCAACAAGAAAGTATTTACAAGGCTATCTAAAACCAACACAATCAAGTTATTCACACAAGGTACTTTATGCTAACAAGTTCGGGTATCTATCGCTAAAGTACTTCATACATTAAAGCTTTTTAAAAGATCCATTGCTTTCACATAAGTCACACAATACGTAGTATAAAATATTTGAATTTATCTTTTAAGTAAACCAAAACACTTACCTTTGTAAAATCAAGTAACATTATTTTCCAAACGTTCAAGTTTGCCTAATTTCAAATGTTCACGTTTCTTATTTTAAAAAGGTTTAAGTTCATAGTCTTATTCATTTAAGAATATAATTCTCTTTTCAACAATCGAGACATAAGCCTTATATGGAAGTAGGATATTCTTGTTTATAGCAATCTTATTACAGACCATGATCTAGGAAATATCATTTTGTCTCATCTTAGCTTATGCGGATGGAGGTTTCTCGTTTTATTAATACTTAATTAGTCAAAACATTTCCTTTTATTAACGCATGGTTTGTCGATACATTCCGATTTCAAATCAAGAAACATTCTTAAGCGTTATACCTAACAAAGCTAGTATTACTCTTAAGTTTTCAAAACCAAGTATTACTTCTTCTTTCAAAATGATTCAAAAATCTTTTGCAATACTTCAAGTTCTTTATTAACACATAACAATATAGTTCAAACCCCTTTTTAAAACCACGTGTATTTTCTTACCAACATAAAGTCATATAACCAACTTCCCATAAAGCCGTTATAACACTTTATGTTTCAAACCAATCAAATACATTAAACACCATAGTTACACATATCATGCTAGAAGAGATAGGAAGAGGTTCACATACCTCAGTATCGACTAATAGCAAAATGCTCAAGTACTTCCAAACTCCTTAAGCCAAGTAGATCGCGCCACGTAGTACTTCAACCTATAAGGCCATTAACATTTAGATCCTCATGTAACATTCTACGTAAAAAAATCTCCTCTATCGGCCAACGTACAATTCTACTCCACTGTACTACTACACAAGATGTAATTATTCTTCTTTAAATTCGGGCTTAAGTCGCGAGACATTGCAGTATTATTGCTTAAGTCAAAAGACATTGCGATAACTACGTTCGACTATATATAGTATACTTCAACTATATATTCTAACAATATGTAATTTCCAATTACAATAGAGGACAAGATAATTACCTCGATAAGCCCATAATTATCCTAGTTAAAGTCGATCCTGCAATCGTTTAGCTCAACTCGCGCCTCCAAACTACCCTTAGAAGTTCTAACCAACACATACTACTCCAACAAACCATGGAGATTTTCCTGGGGTTTCGGTTTTGTGACCGACGGAAGTATAATAGTATTTACGGGCTTTTAGAGATATAACCTTCGAATACTCCAAGGTCTACGGCTAAGGTATTTGGGCATTATACAATACTTGGGAGTATTTCTATACCACAAAAGTGGGTATTATACAAGCAACTAGGCTAGGGGTACTAGCACCACTAGGAGGGAGTGTACCCTCGGCAAGGCCTCTGGAGGCCTCTTGGCCGAACTCAACACAAAGGGAGGAAGAAGGAGAGCTTTCAAGACTTAGGCAAATTTGTGGATGAATTTGTCTTCCAGCAAGTGGTATTTATAGGTCAAGTGAAGGCCAACCAATGGCCAAGATCATGCCAAGTGCAAGGCAAGTGTAGGGCAAGATTTAGACAAGTGTGTGTGGGTCCCACTTATCAATCAACACACAAAAATATCCTACCAACTAATGCACACCTTTCGTCACTCCAGCCCAACTTGAGGGTGACAAGTGTCGCCTCTCGTTGGTCCAAAATGTTTCGCCTCTCGGAAAAATCCTCAAAATTAAAAAATGACATAGGAAATTCCCTACGAAAGAAACGTTTAACGACTCTAAGCGGGTGTTGTGAACAAAATTAATTCAGTTTCAAATTTTCTCGTCGCCCCACGTACATACTCAAAATACGGGTATAACAAGTTCCCTCTGCGGCCATGATATTTGAACCTTCGTTCACGGCGAGAATAGTGAATATAGATTGCAGAGGCGACCGCATTAACTATGGATTTGACTACCCGAGTATACCGATGTCTGCGAGTCTTGATGACTATCAACGAGAAGGTTGTGCAAGAGTAATTCTTGATTGGGCTTGAGCATGGCCCGTGGTCGGGCTTATGCGCGAGAAAGCGTAGCAATCGACGGGTTAACGAGGCAGCGAGAAGAGGCGAGGCGTGAAGGTCCTTTGGTAACTTTCGGCGAGTCGCCTCACCCAGAATTAGATTATGTGCATCCACCGGTGCGAAAAGGTCCTCACGGGGTTCGGGGCGTTCGGTATGCAGAGTTGGTCGAGCTCGAGCTCCGGTTCCACGATCACGAAGGTTCGGCCATGCAGATTCGATTTCTCGTGTTCACAGCGGTGTGGCGCCATCTCATCTCTGGAATGTCGTCTTTTAGTTGGTACTTGTTGTACCTATGACCGTCGAGTGCCGTGTCGAAAGAGTGTCCTTGCGGAGGACTTAGCCTTCAGGATCGGTGGGTAGTTCGTCATCTTCCTTAGCTATGCGCCTGCAGGCGAGTTTGATTAGACGACTAAGGGAGTAAAGCGATAGATACAGATAGATCCTTAACCCTCTGGAGATGCAGTATGTGTGTTAAGGTGAGTATACCTCAAGTGCTATGTTCTTATAGCGGTGTGAGTGTTGTGATTAGAAATCATGGTGGGTTAACAGTAAGATTTTGGGGATAGAAGGTGTGAGCCTTAGAGTTTTATACGTAGAGACCTTAGAGGTAAGGCCATCTCGAGTATAGGCGTATTGTTTATGTTTGACCCTTATAGGAGTGCATAGTGCACGTGAGTTATGTTTGTGGGATTAGTCCACGAGTAGTGTGGAATGAAGAGGGTAGTTGAGCTAAGAAGACCGCTAGGTTTTCGTAACGTGATTAGTGAGATTGTTAGGTTCGGGAGCTAGTATGGTGCGCGTTCTTGGGTCGGGTTGAGGCCGCGTTGCGGGTCAACCCGCGGCATGTGTGGTGGTGGGGTCGGTTGTGGTGGTCGTCTTGTGGTAGGGTCACGAGGTGTTAGGCGAGTTTAGTTAACCAACGTGCAAATTCGTGGATGCGTTCGACCGATGAGTCGGGCGAAGGAGGTCACCGTCTTGTCTTCAGCGCGACCGTTTACTCAGCGATGTTGATGTTATCGAAAGGTTGTAAGGCTGCAGGGGTGCCTACCTTCACCTTATGGCGACGATGGAGTCAGTGCGGCATTTTTGGTTTCGGAAGTTTTACCAAGCGGTTAAGAACTCGGTGAGTCTCGAATCGCATTCGCCTCGGGCGATGTGTGTATTTCGGGTAGTTGTGAGATTGTTATCTCGGTGGAGGAGTGTTTAAGCTACCATTTCGGTGTTCGGATGTCGCCTTATTAAGCCTTGTAGGGGCGGATGTGTAAGTTCGGCCGAGTGGTTCGATGTTGGCAAGGTTCGCATACTGGTTCAGCTTGTTCCACAGATCGTGGATAGTGAAGCTTGTCTAGAAGAAGTTACGGCTCGGAGAAATCGTGCGGATAATCGGCGACGACGCTTAGAGTTCGAGTTGACGGTCGGTCTTGAAAGTACCACCCGGATTAGGTGTGACGAGTTTTGGTATAACAGGAACTTAGCGTGTTACTTTGGGCCCTTTGAGTTCATGTGAAGGATAGGCGGGTTGCCTATATGTTAGCTTTTTGCCGTCCGACTTAGGAGGCGATGCGTCCGATCTTCGTATTGTTATGTTCGAAAGTATCGGAGATCCATCCAGAGTGTTCGCTAATGATGACCACGTTAGGGATAGTAACCGAGTTTTGAAATCAAGCGATGTAAATGTGGTAAGAGTTCGAGTGTACGTCAGCCTCAGGGATCGCATGCAACCCGGTACCATTTGTTGGGTCGCCGGAGTGAACCTCGCGGCAAAGTGACAAAAGTGGTGAGAGGTGTTATGGTGATGTAAGAGGTGTTTCCTCGTGGACCTGGATGTAAGCTTTTTGCGCAAGTTGTTTCTGTGGCCATGTGTGGCAGGATTGTTCTCGTAAGTATAGTAGAGAAGACTATACTGGCGCGTGTTTGTTTTGAGACTTAGAAGGAACATTCGGGACGAATGTTTCTAAGGAGGGGAGAATGTTATACCCCGTATTTCCAGAGTATGTACGTAAGGACGTACGTAGAAAATTTGAACTTAAGAGTAAGGCTTGGACGATTTTCACTTTGTTCACAACACCGATTAGAGTCGTTTTTCGATGAAACGTTTTCACAGCTTTCGTAGGGAAAATTCCGGCTATGACATTTCTAATTTTTGCGGATTTTTCCGAGAGACGAAACATTTTGGACCAACAAGAGGCGTCGGGCACCTCTCATTGGTGGAGTGGGGGCGGTAAAGGTGGCCGAAAGTTGGCCTTGGTTGGTCAAGGGTTGGTAGGATATTTTTGTGTTAGATGGATAAGGTGCACTTGGCAAGATCTTGGCCCTACACTTGCTATGCACTTGGCAAGATCTTGGCCATTGGTTGGCCTTGGCTTGTGCTATAAATACCCCTCTCCCTTTGATGAATTCTTCATCCTTTCCACAAATCTTCTAAGTGTTAAAATCCCTCCCTCTCCCCTCTTGTTGACTCTCGCCCAAGAGCCTCTCCCTTTGAAAGGCCCTGGCCGAGATCCTTTCCCTCCTTGGGGTGCTAGTGGGGTACCCCCTAGCCTAGTTGTTTTCGTATAATACCCACTCTTGGTAGAAATACTCTCAAAAGTATTGTTATAATGCCCAATTACCTTAGTAGTATACCTTGTAGTATTCTAAAGTTATACTTATACTAAAAGCCAGAAATACTATTATATTTCCTTAGTCACAAAACCGAAACCAAGGAAAATCTCCATAGTTAGTTGGAGTATTAAGTAGAAGTTGGTTAGAACTTCTAAGGGTTGTTTGGAGCGGGTTGGAGCACGGAGTAGGAGCTAAACCTTGCTCGGGATCGACATTTAAACTCGGATAATTATGGGCTTATCGAGGTAAATATCTTGTCCTATTGTAATTGGAAATTACATGATTGTTAGACTATATAGTTGAAGTATACTATATATATAGAACTGAACGTTGTTGTCGGCAATGTCTTTGGACTTAAGCTGAATAATAAGAAACCTTTTGAAAGAAGAGTCTCGAAGTATTTACATAGGATGTATTCAGATGACTTGTGTAGCTTTTACGTAGAGTAGAATTGTACCCGTTCGGGTTAGATGTATAACCCCCCCTGGTTGGCTTGGTAGCCGGCCTCGATAAAGGAGGAGATTTACGCTGTTGCGGGAAGTCTTTGAATTTTTACGTAGAATGTTCTGAAGGGATCTAAATGTTAATAGCGCCGTGGCCTTATAGGTTGAAGTACTACGTATGGCGCGATCTACTGGCTAAGGAGTAGCCGACGGTTTGAAGTACTTGGAGCGTTTTGCTATTAGTCGATACTCGTCGCGAGGTATGTGAACCTCTTCCTATCTCTTCTAGCATGATATGTGTGAACTATGTAGTACGGTAGACGTACATGTGCTAAACGTATTTGATTGATTTAAAACATAAAGTGTTATAACGGCTTTATGGGAAGTTGGTTATAACAGCTTTATGTTGGTAAGAAAATACTTGTGGTCTTTAAAAGGTAACTGATTTGAACTATAACTGGCTTGTTAGGTGTTAATAAAGAACTTGTAGTATTTCAAAAGATTTTTGAATCATTTTGAAAGAAGAAGTAATACTTGGTTTTGAAAAACTTAAGAGTTATACTAGCTTTATGGGAAGTTAGGTATAACGGCTTAAGAATGTTTCTTGATTTGGAAATCGAATGTGTATCGACAAACCATCTGCGGCGTTAATAAAAGGAAATGTTTTGACTAATTAAGTATTATTAAAACCAGTAGAAACTTCCATCTGCATAGAAGCTAAGATGAGACAAAATGATATTTCCTAGATCACGGCTGCTGTAATAAGATTGTTATAAACAAGAATATCCTATTCACATATAAGACTTATGTTTCTCAGATTGTTTAAAAGAGAATTATATTCTTAAATGAATAAGACTATGAACTTAAACCTTTCTAAAATAAGAAACGTGAACATTTGAAATTAGGCAAACTTGGACGTTTGGAAAATAATGTTGTTACTTGATTTTACAAAGGTAAGTGTTTTGGTTTATTTAAAAAGACAATACTCTATTTTATACTACGGGTATTGTGTGACTTATGTGAAAGCAACGGATCTTTTAAAAGATTTAATGTATGAAGTACTTTAGGGGTAGATACCGAACTTGTTAGCTTAAAGTACCTTGTGTGAATAACTTGATTGTCTTTGGTTTGAGATAGCCTTGTAAATACTTTCTTGTTGATGTGATAAGTGAAAATGTTAGGATGCTACGTGTGTTAGTATCTTGTGTGATCGTGATGTAAGGGGTCATTCTTGTTGTGCTTACGTTGTTAAGCGTTAAGCCCGTTGTACTATTATTGTATCACATACCCTTTGACTTATTATACCGAGGGCTTGCCACCCGATGCGGGTCTTTCACGGCTATGCGGTCCTCGTGACTACGCGGTCACGGTAGCTCGAGATTGATCATTCCGGTGTTTAGCCCGACGCGGGATTCCTACGCGGTCCGCTGAGACTATGCGGTCTTTTGAGACTATGCGGGTTGCGGGAGCCTGGCGGATACCGAGGGTTAGCCGCCTCGATGCGGGGTATACCTCAGCGATGCAGGACCATGATTCGAGGAATACCTCACGCGGTCGTGTGTGACCTATGCGAGCTGCGAGAGTTCGAGGATAGACGCGCATTGATATTGCGGGCGAGTGGCGGCCGATCATGTGGTGCGGTCTAGAAAGACCTCGGGATACGATTTGTGGTATTTTTGGTGCTGGTCTTAGTAGTCGGCTATGCCTTCGTCTTGCCGTCACGGTTTTATTGTGATAACTTTGAGGCGTGAGTCCACGACTTGATATGATTGCTTACTTATTGTGATCGTAGTTTGGTTATCATACATGTCTCCGCTTTATAGACTACTATGATTTCATTCTGATATTTTTCGTTCATATACTCTGCACTGTTATCGACCTCCTTGGTGCATTCATGCCGCAGTAAAGGTACACGATCGTTGATCCTAGCTCGTGGTCACGATTTGGCGTTAGGAAGCTCCGTTTCTCGGAGGCTTATCGGTGGTATAGTCCCGTCGTAGTAAGTGTTTACATTCGGGGTTTGGCGGGGCCTCGTCGCCACGGTTGTCATATCATTCGTAGAGGTGCAGTAATCGTTGTAGGCGGGGTTTGTAAAAAGGATTAAACTGTTCATGTTGAAAAAGTTGTCATTTATATATATGCCGAAAGGCAAGTTTTTCTCAGATTATTGTTTCATATTTCATAATATGTCTTGTATCGTTTTATGTTCCGCTGATTACTCTGATGTTGTATCACTAGGGTGCCCGGGGTAAGGCACCAGTCACGGGCCCGGAATCGGGTCGTGACAACAGTTATGTGTCCAAACTCTTAGAGGTCTGTATTCATATGTGGGATGGACTTATGTACAAATGTGGTTTCTTTTTGGTTGTTATATATGTGATGGCAGCCTTGCCGGCTTTGCCTTTGTTCGGAAAAAAAAAGAGTGTTATTTAGCTTCCGCATGTTACTTGTGTTGTATGAATAGAAGGGTGTCCAGGTAGGGCACCAGTCGCGGGCCCGGGGTTCGGGTCGTGACAAGATTGGTATCATAGCAGTCAGTCCTCGGAATGTCTACAGACCGTGTATAGTAGAGTCTTGTTTATCGGTGTGTTGTGCACCACATCTATAAACAGGAGGCTACAGTATATTTAGGATTGGTTTCCCTTCTTCTCACTCTGAGATCGTGCGATAGAGCTGTGTTGTTAGGGTAGTCTCTACCTAACGTATTATTGTGGTTGCAGCTATGCCTCTGAGAAAGGCAACAGTGGCCCAGAAAGGATTATATGGACTTCGTATCCAGGTTGGTAAAAATTATTGTATAGTTGGTATAATGATAATGTCACGACCCGAACTCGGGCCCGTGACTGGTGCCTTACCCCGGGCACCCTAGTGATACAACATCAGAGAACCTACAGACTCAGGGTGACATACCAAAGATAAGCCTCCGAAGGAACGAAGCTTCCCAATATGCTGAAGGGTGATCCTATAAGCGGGGATCGACAACCGATGTAACTCTACCTGCGGCATGAACGCAGCCCCCCGAAGGAGGTCAGTACAACAAGTACCAAGTATGTGAAATTGTAAAATACTGTAAATGAAATCATAGCAGTCTATATAAAGCAGGAGACATGTATGATAACCAACTACAGTACACCACATATAAATAGTCATATCAAGTCAGGGACTCACGCCCTCCAAATCATCACTCGTGCCCGTGGAATTCCTTCCTCACTGCCGGCAGTCTATGATATAACAACACCAAGGAGTATATGTGAACACGTGTCCTACCGTGTCAATAAAACCGTCGGCAAGTATAACTACCAGATCCGACCGTACAGATATCGCATAACCATATCATGAAGTCGACACGCGTGGCAAGTGCAATAGCCTCACTACTCCACCGCGCCCACGTAGCTGACGGGGGCAAGTGAATCGGCTACGCACCAGATCACAACCGTAAGTCACGAAGCTCCATCCAAATACTAACTCGCGAAGCTGACACGTGGCAGGTGCAATAACCTATACCAGATCCACCTGCGTCACGTAGCTGACGGGGGCAAGTAAACAGGCTACGCACCCGATCACAACCGTAAGTCACGATACTTCGCCGCGAAGCTGACACGTGGCAAGTGCAATAACCTATACCAGATCCATCTGCGCCACGTAGCTGACGGGGGCAAGTAAAACAGGATACGCACCCGATCACAACCGTAAGTCACGATACTTCGCCATAAATAACCATAATGGTCACATGTCCACATCATCGGTGTAGACATGCCCATGTAATAATAATAATGGAAGCGTACCCGTGGAATCTTCCGTCACTGCCGGTAAGTCCAAGTAAGTTCTCAACAAGTCAACCGGCCCTCCATCGAGAGACGCGGTAGAATAGAAACACAATTCTTGCATAACAAAGACTATCTCAATAAGCATAGGCAAGTTACACAACAACAAGCATAGGCAAGTTACACAACAACAAGCATAGGCAAGTTATACACAACTCAAGTACTTTCCTTTTAAGTCAAAATCCGGGTGTTAACCCTAAAGTACTACGTACGTTAAATTCCTTTTTTAAAGAGATCCATTCCTTTTATAAAAGTCACCCGATACCCGTAGTATAAAACAGAGTGACTCACATTTTTAGGTAAACCAAAACACTTTCCTTTTCAACCACATTCTTTTCCCTAAGGTTCCCATTTGCCTAATTTCAATTACTCAAGACTCTTTATTTTAGAAAAGTTTCATAGTTCAATGTCTTAATCTCTTTTAAAACATTTGAGTGACATATGCCTTATATGAGTGTAGGTTATTCTTATTCATAATCAATCTTATTAAGCAGCCATGATCTAGGAAATGTAATATCATTTTGTCTCATCTTAGTTTCTATGCAGATGGAGGTTTCTACTGATTTTAATAATACTTCATTATTCATTACATTTTCCTTTATTAACGCTTAGTGGTTTGTCGATACTCATTCGATTTCAAATCAAGAAACATTATTCCTTTTAAAACCAAGTACCCATTACTCACGAATGAGGTTTCACATTGTTAACAAACTTCATATCAATACAATTAAGTCAAGTCTCTTATCTTTTAAGATTAAGTCTCTTAACTTCTAAAAATCAGTAAACCATTCTTTTTATCTCTCTTAAGACGTTATACCTAACTTCCCATAAAGCTAGTATAACTCTTTATGTTTTCAAAACCAAGTATTACTCTTCTTTCAAAAAGGTTCCTTAATTCTTTTGAAATACTTTAAGACTCTTTATTATTCAGGCTTAAGTCAAAAGACATTGTCGTAACGCTACATTCAGTTAACACACGTACGTCTACCGTACTATATCTATATTCCTTTTAAAATATTTCAAGGTTCTTATTATTCAGGCTTAAGTCAAAATACATTTCCACACGTACGTCTACCGTACTATATGTATTCTTTTAAAATACTTCATGCTCAAGAGTATAGGAAGAATCACATACCTCGCGACGATTATCGACTATAAGCAAAACGCTCAACGGCTATAACCCGGCTAGCCTTGTCCACCTTCTAAGTAGCACATGCTACTTGCAGAACATTCAACCAATAAAGGTTATCAGTCTACTGTAAATACAGTCCTATGTAAGTACAGTTCAATCTTCTACTTATATTCTTCTGATGTGATTTCAATACAAGTCTATTCCGTAATATCCTTCTATTACAGTTCAATTATTTTCTATGAATCTTATATTCATTTCAATTCAACTACAGTATGTAATTCCCAATTACAATAGAAGGACAGTAGTATTTACCTCGATGAGCCCAAAATTATCCAAGTTAAAAGTCGATCCGAGAAACGTTAAGCTCTACTCGAGTGCTCCAATCCGCTCAGACAACCCTTAGAAGTTCTACACAACTTCTACTTAGTACTCCAACCAATTATGGAGATTTTCCTTAGGGTTTCGTTTTTGTGGTGAGGAAAGTATAATAGTATTTTCCGGCTTTTAGATAGAGGTAACTTTGGAAAGTACTACAAGGTATAAGGGCTAAAGTATTTGGGCATTATAACAATACTTGGAGAAGTATTTCTATACCACAAAGGGGTATTATACGAAAACAATTTAGGCTGGGGTTGCCTCGGCTAGGGCTCACAAAGGGGGTATTTCTCTCGGAAAGGCCTCAACAAGGGGAGGGTGTGGCGGACGAACTCAAGAGGAGGAGTAGTGTGAGACTTAGAAAGATTGCTCAAGTTTGGATGAAGAAAGTCTTCAACTTAGAGGGGTATTTATAGGTCAAGCAATGGCCAACCAATGGCCAAGATTAATCCATGTGCTAGGCAAGTGTAAGGCCAAGATCAAGCCAAGTACACCTTATCCATCTACCACCAAAATATCCTACCAACTACTTGACAAAACAAGCCACAATTTTCGTCCACTTTGCCGCCCACTTCCTTCCAATGTGAGGGTGACACATTTCACCCTCCCGTTGGTCCAAAATGTTTCGTCTCTCGGAAAAATCCGCAAAAATTAGAAATGACATAGCCGTATTTTTCCCTTCATAAGTTTAGTAAAACGTTTCGTCGAAAAACGACTCCTTTCGGCACTTGTGCCCAAATTTTCGAACCTTGCCAACTTTAAGGCTTCAATTTTTATACGTACGCCCTCACGTACATACTCTGGAAATACGGGGTATAACATTCTCCCCTCCTTAGAAACATTCGTCCCGAATGTTCCTTCTCAAGACGGACAACGATGAAGTTCTTCTTAACAAGTTGCCAATGCCACACCTGGCCACAAAATAACACACGTTCTCTTCCTTCCTTACTCGTCGTACCCTTCTCGCACACTTGAACTCTTTTAGTATACGTACCACACTTTAGCCATCACTTTAGTTCCCAAAGCTTTGGAGTCACCACTTCCAAACTTGGTCATCTTACTAGTCTCAATCTTCCTTAAGGCCATTCCCGGCCTTTACGATCTGCTTCTGGTCGAACATATCCACGAACTCATACGATGGTCATCTAATCTTGGGCCTAGCACCCTCATGACCCTACCACCTGGCGGGACCACCCAGAGCTGACCCCACCTCGAAACAGGCCGCGGGTTGGCCCGCAACATGGCCCCAACCCGACCTACTTAACGCATCACGCTCTTGTTCCCCGATCCGGAACAATCTTACCTATACAGGTCATGAAAGCTACCACTTCCATTTCACACAACCCAAGGAATTATCACACAATACATTCTAGGCATAAGATGCACTCCGACAAGGATCACTCGCAAAAACTTGTACTCAAGATGGCCTATCATCTAAGGTCTCAACTGTAATATTCTAAGGTTCATCATTTTCTCACCCCCAGGCTTACCCTTTTTCACTAACCAGGTTTCTAAATCACATTTTAGCACAAGGCTATCCAAACATAACACTAAACACATCATCATAACATCAATACATACAGAACTCTAGAGGGTTAATGATATACCTAAAAATAGGCGGTTCAAAGGACCGCTAAAACTGGGAACTTCCACCGCGACCTCTACCGTGGCTCGCCGGTGTATGAACATCCTGCCTAGCTATGGAAGGTGAAGAACCCGCAATCGCCTAGTAGTCAGGCTATCCCACCATGCTACCCCGGTCGGACAGTCTCGATCAAATGGCCCTGGCCGCAAGTATAGCAATCTCCCAAACCGACGACATTCCTCTATGGGCTTTACCACAATGGTCACACCGAGATACGGTGGCCTCATCCGCGAAAGCACTCCTACTCCCCGAAAATCGAAACACAGGAGCCCCGACCGCTCCCAATATCCCGGCGTCCCGGCCGTGGAGGACCACTCATCTTGGCGGAGGCACATAACTTGTCTGCTGCTGAGGAGGTCCGCCTCGAAAGTCACCAAAGGACCCTGCTGTTCTGGCCCTCTTCTGCTGATCTCGGTCATTCCGTCGATTTCTCCGCTCCTCACATCCAAGTGCATAAGCCTACATGCGAGCAATGTTCATGCCCGGCTGAAGAGCTACACCCGAACAACTCTCTGCTAGGTAATCATCGAGCCCTGTAACATATCGGTGCACTCGATCTTTCATACTAGCTACTAACGCGGGGCGTCACGGCCAATGAGTCGAACTCACATTGTACTCCCGAACCACGCCTGCTCGCCGCAATACCAAAAATCATGCGCGAGCCTCTCATCCGTGGAGGCAAGAAATGTGCAAGAAATGCCTCGAGAACTCGTCCCATATAGCCGGAAGTGCATTCTCTCCCCGGGACAGCTCCCACGAATCAAACCAGTCGACTGCGGTATCACGCAGCCGATGCGAACCTAGGACCACCGACTCGGTCTCCGATGCCTTGATCACTCTCATGATCCGCTGTAACAATGTGCAAGAAATGCCTCTGAGAACTCGTCCCATATAGCTGGAAGTGCATTCTCTCCCCGGGACAGCTCCCACGAATCAAACCAGTCGACTGCGGTATCACGCAGCTGATGCGAACCTAGGACCACCGACTCGGTCTCCGATGCCTTGATCACTCTCATGATCCGCTGTAACTGTCGGATGAACTCCTGCGGATCATCCTCAGGCCTCGACCCGTAAAACTCTGGCGGCTTACAACTCAGAAAATCCCCTTTGGCTGTTGTATGGATTGTGCCCTTAGTCGGGGCTTGTTGGTTGTTGAAATTGGGCCTTGGAAAAGGTGGAAAAGTACGTAGAAACAAAGGAAGTGTTGTCCAATTTTTCGTAGAAGTGGGAACTTTACTTAGTCCATAACCTACCCTTAAAGGCATGAGTTGATAGAAATGCTATTATCATTATAGGTTAAAGTGCTACGGGAGGAGTATTCCACTTAACGGATTGGAAGTGTTACGACCCGACCCCGGCCCGCGACTGGTGCCTGTTACACCCCGGAATTTCAGGATATGTTTATAAGAACATACGGAAGAACTCAAAAATGTTAAGACTTGAGACGAGTAAAAATTTATCGGAAATTTTGTAATTTGTCGGAAAACGAATATTGCGACGAGTGGGAGGGCGACACGTGTCACCCCCCTTAGTGGTCTTGGACGAAATTTGCATGGTTATAATGGTCATTTGACCATAATTTAAAAGACCAAGTCTTGCAAAGACAAAGAGCTTGACATTGTTGACTTGTCAAAGGGCCACTTGGCTTGATCCTTGTGAAACTCATCTAAGCCACACAATTGTACTAATCTTGACCCTCCATTATGTTATATATGTACACTAGTAGTGTAAGACTTTTTCATTCTCCACACTTAGAAAAAAATGAAATCTTGTTCTTGCTCTTTTAGAGAGCTCACGGCATTAGCCCTTTTTGGAAGAAGAAATTTTGCAATTTTTGTCCTAAATTCACAATACTTTAAACCAAGATTCCTAAGGGTATTGTAAGGTTATCTCAATAGAAAGATCCCGGAAAAATGGTGTTTTCGTATTAGTCGCAAGGCGAAAACCTAAGGAGTTCTTCAACTTTGAAGTTGGAACTTGAAGATGAGTTCTTCATAAGATTCTAAGGGTTGCTTGGAGTGGATTGGAACGTCGAAAGGAGGAGCTAAAGTTGCTAAGGATCGACTTGTAGTCTTGGATCATATTTGGGCTAAATGAGGTATAATCTTCGTCTTACTTTTGTAATTGAAGATTCCATGTTATTATAAGTTAGAAATGATCATGTGATATGTGTTATGGAAATTTGGAAGCTCAAATCCGAAAATGACATGTTGAGTCATTTGAAATTGAATTACAATTTGGTCGTTTATTAGAATCGTCGCATGTTACTTACTTGAAGATTATAGTAGTTATAATCGATTGCGACTTTATATCATGTTATGGTAACAACTTGGATTAAAATGGAAATTGGATAAGAATTGGTATTGTTGCCCAAATTGCCGAATTGACATTGTAGTTTAGACTAGTTTGTTATATATTTTGGGGCGGAATTTTACATGTCTTTATTAAGCGTGTAATCCCCTATTGTTAGCTACTTTGTTGGGCCTTAAATGTGGCGTGTTTGGTTATTGAATTCGGCCTTGAAAAAGGTGGCAAAGTGTGTAGAAACAAAGGAAGTGTTGTCCGATTTTCCGTAGAATTTAGGGACTTTGCACTTGGAATATTCTATGTTTGAAACTAGAAGTTAATAGACGTACTATGGTCATTATAGGTTGACATACTACGTACGGCGAATTGGACTTAGCAAGTGGATTAAACCGAAGAGGTATGTGGAACTTTCTTATCTCTTGAGCATGAATAAGTTGTAAATGTATAGTACGGTAGACGTACAAGATTTTGACAATCTAGGCCTATTTGATATCCTTGGCTTATTTTAAGAATGTCCAAGTTGATTGAGTTAGGGAATTAACTCACTTGTTTAAATATTAAGGATATCTTGGTTTTCAAAAGTTAAGAGACTTTAAGTATGTTGAAAGTATTATTGATACTTGTTTTGTTGGAAAGTTTAAGTCTTTTGGTTATAAGGAAGTATGTAAGTTGCTAATGTATAAAGCTAGTATAACGGCTTTATGGGAAGTTGGTTATAATAGCTTTATGGAAAGTTAAAAAGAGTGGTTTACTCTAAGTAATTTAAGTATGTTAAATGACTTGAAATAACGAAAGCCAAATTGATTTAAAGGCATCAATTGCTTAAGTTTTTTTTTAAGAAAGAAGTCACTTGTTTTTGAAGCCCGAAAATGTATTTTCTAAAGAGGTATTGTGACTTGTATTAAAATGTAGTTATGACTGGATACTACGGTTATTAGTATCTTGGAAGTTTATATGAAAATGAGTCATTTTAAAAGAATAGAAGTACGTAGTACGTTGGGTTAAACTCCAGTATTTATAATGATATGTTAGTGCCTTAAGAAAACTAAAATGAGAGTGTATATGAATAAGACTAATAAGAAGTTAGGGGGATTTCTTAACTTGCTTATTTATTGTATGATAAGCCGGTAGTGCTTATGTTGTGTATGATAAGCCGGTAGGGCTTATGTTATGTATGATGGCCAGTTGAGATAGGGTAAGAGTATATCTGAGGGGTAAATCCCCAAGATAGTTATACCACCTTCTCCAGGGTAAGAGTATATCTGAGGGGTAGCTCCCCAAGATAGTTATACCACCTGCTTTACCACCTTCTCCAGGGTAAGAGTATATCTGAGGGGTAGCTCCCCAAGATAGTTATACCACCTGCTTTACCACCTTATCCAGGGTAAGAGTATATCCGAGGTAGCTCCCAGATAGTTATACCACTGTTTACCACCTTGGTAAGAGTATAAATGAGGGTAAATCCCCAAGATCGTTATACCACTTGTTTAGTGGATTTGCTACCTATACTTTTGATTACTCATTATTAGTAAGGCAATTGTGTAATGTTAATTGAGTTATCATACTGTCTCGATTTTATTATAGACTTATGATTTAATTACTGATTTTCGGTTTACATATTTGGTACATGTTGTCTTGACCTCCTTGAAGTGCGTTAAATGCGCGGGGAGAGTACGTATTCTTGATCCTCATTTGTTAGGATCAACTGTTGTTTGTTGAGAAGCTCCTTTATTCGGAGGCTTATCCACTGGTATTGTCGGCCGTTGTACATTCGGGGTATGGCGGGCCCCGTCATGAGTTGTTATTCTTAAGTGCGTAGTCACATTTGTGGTTTGGGTTGTAAAGAAAAAATGTACTATTTTATTGTGTATATTATACGGAAGGTGGCCTTATCGGCTAGCACATTATTATTTTATGTTTAAGCATTTTATAAGTTGTGTATGTTCACGCTATTCTCGATGTATACGAAAAGGGTGCCTGTGTAGGGCACCGATCGCGAGCTTGCGGTCGGTCGTGACAAAAGTGGTATCAAAGAAGTTAGTCCTCGGAAAGTGTCTACAGACCGTGTCTAGTAGAGTCTTGATTATCGGTGTGTTGTGCACCACATATATAATCAGGAGGCTGCAGGACATTTAGGATTGGTTTCCATTCTTCTCACACTGAGATCGTGCGATAGAGTTGTATGGTTAGGGTCGTCTCTCTCTAACAAGTTATGTTGTTTGCAACTACGAGAAAGGCAGCAGTGACCCAGAAAAGATTATGTGGATTGCGCATCCAGGTTGGTAATGTTTGTAGTATAGTTGGTATTGTGACATACAACTATACGGATTTATGTATGAGGGTCAGACGCGTGTTGCCTAGAATGACTTTAGATTACCAGGACTTGGTAAGGACTAAAAATACCGGGAAGGTATGAACAGTTAAGGAACTCTCATCAAAGTTTTACGTGCTAATTTGAGATAATTAGGTGATGATGAGTTGTGTGAGAATGAAATGGACCCTTAAGAGGTTATAATTAAGGGACTAAATGGAAGACTATGTTAATAGGTTAAGCTACGTAGTAGGATTTCGAGAATGGTACGGGTGAGATCCGTATGGAGTAAGTATGGTCGTTGTGGTCAAGACAACACGATTATGGTATTACGATAAATTTTGTACCCGTTTACGGGGGGACGGATAAGGTAGGCATGGAGCATGGAAATTGTGAGCCTAATAATGTGATAACCACCAAGACCTTAGGTATATAAGGCCTTCTCGGGTAGTAAAAGTTTAGACAGACCAAGGAAAAGAGTTATATACGACGCCGAGTCGGATTGGGGACCTATTAAGGGTCGCCCCATAGCTTGAAATGAAACGGGATCAGTTGGTAGTAGTCCCGCTACGTGACAGGGTCACGAGGGTGCAAGGCCCGAGTCTAGTTAATCATTCTACGGGTTCGTGGATGCATTCCACCGGAACCAGGTTGTGAGAGCCGGAAATGGCCTTAGGTTGTTTAGAATATAACTCCAAAGATTGGAGGCCCGAATCAATATGAAGGCTATGTACGTACGCTACAATAAGTTTGGAAGTACGAGAAGAGTACGACCAGTAAGAAAGAGAGCAACCAAGTGTAAAGAAATGGAACCGGAATCCATGAGGACCTTTCGAGGTGACTACACCCGTGAGTGTTGGGTGGTAGCTGAGCGGTTAGTTAATAATTGCCGGTAATGATACAGTCGTTGGACCCTAGCAGACCTAGCTGTTATGGCGCATATCGAGGTCATTATGAGTGCGGGCTAGTTGGCCTCTTGTTATGCCAACGTGGACTATAGAGAGAGATTGATTCGGTACGCTTCCGTGGCAGTTTGCCATCGAGTGAGAAGGAAGAGAAGTGGTGGTAACCAGTGAATTATCCTTCCTTTTTTGACATTTTTGATTTTAATAAGTCTGTGTGACTTGTTCAGTGGAGGTAAATTAATGCAGAAAGTAAGAAATACTCGAATTTGAAGGAGTTTATGCTAAGTGCCCTTGGATGTACTTGGAGTTGGTTTGGTGTGGCGGTCAGGGCCACGACCTTCCGGATAAGTTCAGGGTAGCGCGCAAGCAAGAATAAGATAAGTACGAGTGTGGCTGCGGAAAATAGAAGACATCGTTGGTAGATTTTGAAAATCTATACGTTTAAGGTGGCGCTTGATGATTTAGATTTTGATAGAGAGATAAGTTCTCTCCCCCACGTAAAAGGACAGTTTTGCGTATTATGGGGATATGTGTACCCATGTTGTTAGACGAAGGATAGGAGACTGGTAAGGTCCTCGGTATCGTCACGCCATAGGGTACAATTGTGGATAACCGTGGGAAACGTGTTGTGTTGGGGTAATTAAGAACGACGTACGAATTGGTTGAGGAAGTATCGTAAAGATATAAATGCAGGTTGTACGCTTGTATGAAACTGTACGATTATGAATCAAGATAGAAATACGTTTTGCTAATAATGAGCATAAGGTAAGGTTATGACCAGAATGATAAAAGAAAATACAACTATGGTTATATAAGTTGCACGAGATATGTTTACCCCAGACTAGTGTAAAGACCATTAGTAAATAATGGGCAGTAAGAACACCTCGAGGGAAGGTGGTAGCATCTATACTGACGAGAAAGATAGTAAGGAAATATGGAGAGGTAAGGGACCCTAGGATAACTTGAAATGAATTATAAAGGAAAGACGAGTAGACACTCGAACGATAAGAAATTTTGACAAGTCATTAGATTATGTAATACCATGAATTGAGGTTGAACACCTGGCTATAAGCTCTACGAACTGGGAGGAAATAATCGGGTTACTACTTGACGAGATCAAGGAAATCTTTCCCCCCTAAAATTGTGATATTGATATCCTATACCATCCGGGGAAGGCCAAGACAGTTACAGATACTCTTAGTCGTGGATCTATGGGTAGTCTGCCAGATGGGCAACCAGATAGACAGGACGTGGTCTGTGAGATTCATCAGCTACCGAGCCGAGGGGTTCGATTATTTTTTTCCAAGGTTAATGAAGTTTAGATCCGAGAGGTTGCCGAGTCTTCCATCATTGAGGAGGTAAAGAGGCGACAATATGAGGATCTAGTGATAATACGGTATCGAGATACGGCTCTCCGAGAAGAGAAGAGCCTGTTTGAGTAGCACCGGATGAGGTGCTGTGATATGAGGATAAATTGTGTGTACCGGTCTTTGCAGACTAGTCGGAGTTTTAGAGGCATCTGATGATTATTGCTCAAATTGTTCGGGGTCGACTAAGTTGTGTCGTGACCTCAGATGTATGTATGGGTAAGATGACCGGAAAAGGGACGTAGCAGAGTTGTTGCTGAATATCCGAATTAGTAGCAGGTTATGGTTGAACACCAGAAGCCCAGTGGGCTATTACAGGTGATTTAGACCCCGACTTAGACATGAGAGGTAATTAAAATGGATCTTGTTACAGGGTGGCATCGTACTCAGAGGAAGTGTGACTCCCTGGGGGTCATGGTAAATAGGCTGACGAAACCAGTTGTGTTCTTCCGGTTAGGACCAATTACTCGGCTGAGGTTCGTGCTAGCTTTTTAGCAGGGGGATTGTGAGACTGCATGGGGTTCCTACGTTTATGATGTCAGACAGATGAGCTCGATTACAGATAACTTCGAGATTTTTGAAGGTTTTGAGGACACGGTGAGTCTCGGTGTTGCATTACACCCTCGACCGGCCAAGCGGACGGCAGAGCGTACTATCGAGCACGAGGATAGGTTGCGGGCCTGTGTTCTTGATTTCAGAAATAGCCGGGAGGGTTAATTGCCTCTTGTCGTGTTACGTACGATAACAGATACCCTTCCAGTATTCAGATGGCCCTGTATGAGGCCTTGTATGTAAGAAAGTGTACATCGCCGGTTGGATGGTTCGACATAGGCGAGGTTCAGTTATTTGGTCCAGACTTGATTCAGCGGGCTGTGGATAAGGCGAAGCTTATCCGGAAAGATTATTAGTAAGCTTAGAGTCAGCAGAAGCTTTATGCAGATAACCGACGTTGACACATGAGGTTCAGCTTGACATTTCAGTATGAGTATTGTGGTGTGGCCTCGTGTGGTATTATTGGTATGTAGGGGTTGTAAAAAAGAAGACTATGTCTCTATCTTTAAGTTTGACTCCCGAAAGAACATTCGGGGAAAAATGTTTCTAAGGGGGGAAGAATGTTACACCCCGGAATTTCAGGATATGTTTATAAGAACGTACGGAAGAACTCAAAAATGTTAAGACTTGAGACGAGTAAAACTTTATCGGAAATTTTGGAATTTGTCGGAAAACGAATATTGCGACGAGTGGGAGGGCGACACGTGTCACCCCCCTTAGTGGTCTTGGACGAAATTTGCATGGTTATAATGGTCATTTGACCATAATTTAAAAGACCAAGTCTTGCAAAGACAAAGAGCTTGATCCTTGTGAAACTCATCTAAGCCACACAATTGTACTAATCTTGACCCTCCATTATGTTATATATGTACACTAGTAGTGCAAGACTTTGTCATTCTCCACACTTAGAAAAAAATGAAATATTGTTCTTGCTCTTTTAGAGAGCTCACGACATTAGCCCTTTTTTAAAGAAGAAATTTTGCAATTTTTGTCCTAAATTCGCAATACTTTAAACCAAGGTTCCTAAGGGTATTGTAAGGTTATCTCAATAGAAATATCCCGGAAAAATGGTGTTTTCGTATTAGTCGCAAGACGAAAACCTAAGGAGTTCTTCAACTTTGAAGTTGGAACTTGAAGATGAGTTCTTCATAAGCTTCTAAGGGTTGCTTGGAGTGGATTGGAACGTCGAAAGGAGGAGCTAAAGTTGCTAAGGATCGACTTGTAGTCTTGGATCATATTTGGGCTAAATGAGGTATAATCTTTGTCTTACTTTTGTAATTGAAGATTCCATGTTATTATAAGTTAGAAATGATCATGTGATATGTGTTATGAAGATTGATAAGTGTTATGGAAATTTGGAAGCTCAAATCCGAAAATGACATGTTGAGTCATTTGAAATTGAATTACAATTTGGTCATTTATTAGAATCGTCGCATGTTACTTACTTGAAGATTATAGTAGTTATAATCGATTGCGACTTGATATCATGTTATGCTAACAACTTGGATTGAAATGGAAATTGGATAAGAATTGGTATTGTTGCCCAAATTGCCGAATTGACATTGTAGTTTAGACTAGTTTGTTATATATTGTGGGGCGGAATTTTACATGTCTTGATTAAGCGTGTAATCCCCTATTGTTAGCTACTTTGTTGGGCCTTAAATGTGGCGTGTTTGGTTATTGAATTCGGCCTTGAAAAGGTGGCAAAGTGTGTAGAAACAAAGGAAGTGTTGTCCGATTTTCCGTAGAATTTAGGGACTTTGCACTTGGAATATTCTATGTTTGAAACTAGAAGTTAATAGACGTACTATGGTCATTATAGGTTGACATACTACGTACGGCGAATTGGACTTAGCAAGTGGATTAAACCGAAGAGGTATGTGGAACTTTCTTATCTCTTGAGCATGAATAAGTTGTAAATGTATAGTACGGTAGACGTCTGAATTTTGACAATCTAGGCCTATTTGATATCCTTGGCTTATTTTAAGAATGTCCAAGTTGATTGAGTTAGGGAATTAACTCACTTGTTTAAATATTAAGGATATCTTGGTTTTCAAAAGTTAAGAGACTTTAAGTATGTTGAAAGTATTATTGATACTTGTTTTGTTGGAAAGTTTAAGTCTCTTGGTTATAAGGAAGTATGTAAGTTGCTAATGTATAAAGCAAGTATAACGGCTTTATGGGAAGTTGGTTATAATAGCTTTATGGAAAGTTAAAAAGAGTGGTTTACTCTAAGTAATTTAAGTATGTTAAATGACTTGAAATAACGAAAGGCAAATTGATTTAAAGGCATCAATTTCTTAAGGTTTTTTTTTAAGAAAGAAGTCACTTGTTTTAGAAGACCGAAAATGTATTTTCTTGTTATACCTCGTATTTCCTGAGTATGTACGTGAGGGCGTACGTACAAAAGTTTAAGCCTTAAGTTAGGCAAGGGACGAAAATTTGTGCACAACCCACGAAAAGAATTGTTTTCAGACGAAACGTTTTCCAAACCTTGCGAAGGGAAAATTACGGTTGCGACATTTATAATTTTTGCGGATTTTTCTGAGAGATAAAATATTTTGGACCAACGAGAGGGCGACACTTGTCACCCTCAAGTGGACGACATTGTGGGAAACTCTTGGCGTTTTTTTGGTCAAGGATTAGGTAGGATATTTTGTGATATTTGTGGAGTAGATGGATAAGGTACACATGGGTAAATCTACACCCTCCACTTGCCCTCCACTTGCCTTAATCTTGGCCCTTGAAAGTCCTATAAATACCCCCCTAAGTTGGAAGAATTCTTCATCCACAAATATTTTCCAAGTCTTGAAAACTCCCTTCTCCCCTAGTGAGCTTTTCGTCCAAGCCCTCCCCCCCCCCCTTCCTTGTGTCTTGTTCAAGCACACTCCTCCCCTAGTAAGCTAGCCGAAACAACCCCCTTTTTGTTAGAAAAATACTCCAAGTATTGTTACTATTCCCAAATACCTTAGCCAATCCCTTGTAGTATTTCCAAAGTCACCTTTATACTTAGAGCCCGGAAAATACTACTATACTTCCATTAGTCACTAAACGAAACCCTAGGAGAAACTTCATAGTTGGTTGAAGTAGTAAGTAGAAGTTGTGTAGAAACTTCTAAGGGTTTCTTGGAGCGGATTGGAGCGTACAAATTAGGAGCTAAACCTTGCTCAGGATCGACTTATATCTTGGATAATTTTGGGCTTATCGAGGTAAATAATAATCCTATCCTTCTATTGTAATTGGAGATTACATACTGTAGTAGTATAGAAATAAGTATAAGATACATAGAAGGATATTAAAGAATAGAATTGAACTGAAATCACATCAGAAGAATATAAATGAAGAATTGAACTGTACTTACATAGGACTGTATTTACAGTAGACTTGAGTAGTTTGACGGGTAGGGAAATGCTAAGAACCTTCTGCTTAGAATATCCTACAGAGTAGTCTAGACGTTGATAGACGTATTTGACTATTATAGGTTGATACTCTGCGCGCGACATACTCGACTTGGCAGGTGGATTTCGCCGAGAAGGTATGTGATTCTTCCTATCCCCTTGAGCATGATATTTTAAAATATATATATAGTACGGTAGACGTACGTGTGTTAACTGAACAATGGTTTTACTTGACTTCTTTTGACTTGAGTCTAAATAATAAAGAATCTTGAAGTATTTCAAAAGAATTATGAATCATTTTTGAAAGAAGAGTAATACTTGGTTTTTAAACAAAAAGATTAAGAGTTATACTAGCTTTATGGGAAGTTAGGTATAACAACTTAAGAAAGATAAAAGGAACGGTTTACTTATGTGTTATGAAAGACTTGTATTGATTTCTGGAAAGTATAGTAAGATGGTTTGTTGAGTAGACATACTATGATGCTATGTGTGTTAGTATCTTGTAACGTTTGTGTAAAGAGGTTATTCTTATGGTGCTTATGTTGTTTAACGATAATTAGTTATGTTAGTATTATATCACTCACCTCTTGACATGATATACCGGGGGTTAAGCTACCCCCCGATGCGAGGTACACCTCATGCGGTCTGTGTGACTATGATTCGAGAATACCTCATGCGGGTCCAGGGGATCTATGCGGAGCTACGAGAGTTCCAGGTTAGTGTGCAGGGGATTACCTCATGCGGTCTATGTGGCCATGCGGACTACGAGAGTCTAGGACGATGCCGAGGAGTAGCTACCCTCGATGCGGGGAATACCTCATGCGGGCCTAGGTGGCCTATGCGGACTGCGGGAGTCCAGGATTAGGCATGCATAATGATACTATGGGCGATTGGCCTTGCTTCGATCATTCGCACCTAGAAAAGACTTCTGACGCTTTATCTATTATTGCTCTTGTTTGTGATGTGGCACTATGCGCGTTACATTAATTGTTTCAACATATTTGTAAAATTGGTTTTAAAATGATATGATTTCATTTAAGTACTTTACGCTTCACATACTTGGTACTGTTATCTTGACTCCTTCGGGCCGCGTTCATGCCGCAGGTAAGGAAAGCAGTGCTAGATCCGCATCCTTAGGATCTTTACTTTGGTGTCGTGAGCTCCATCTTCTCCGAGGCTCAATTTTGGGTATGATCTCCTGTTGTTGTAGATAGTTTTGTACATTCAGGTATGGCGGGCCCCGTCCCGCCATAGTTGTTTACTTCCTTCGAGGTCTCAGAGTCCTATTGCATACTGGGATGTAATCGCTGCACTTGGTTTATATATATGCCGAAGACGACTTTTTCTCGTATAAACTGTGTCTCATTTTACATTTGTTACATGTCTTGTTTTTATATTAGATGATTACTCGGATGTATGACTACTGGGTGCGGGTAAGGCACGACCACGCCCCGAACGTCGTGACAAAAGTGGTATCGAGCGATTAATCCTCTAAGGTGTCTATGCACCGTATCTAGTAAAGTCTTGATTATCGCTGTTGTGCACCACACCAATAATCGTGAGGCTATATGATATTTAGGATTGGTTTCCATTCTTCTCACTCGAGATCGTGCCTTTAGAGCCGTGTTATAAGTCGACCCTCTTACGTATTTTTTCTCAGACGCTTATGCCTCCACGTAAGGCAACCCGCCCGTAGGCGGCAAGGCAGCCGGAGCCGCTAGTAGGACACCGAGTCACGAGGGCTCGTGCCCGCCTATATCCGAGGCGATACCTCGACGGCGAGTTCCACGACGCCGCCCCAAAGCAGGTTTAGAGCCGCAGCGATGGCCGATGAGACCACAAGACTGCACCTCCACCCCACACCGGAGCAGATGAGATGGGTTACGAGAGATAGCCCGCCATCGCCGTGACCGTGGCGCATACGAGGATAGGCCGACGCAGCAGCCCAGCCAGCAGCACTGTGGTTCACCCGAGATCGGACAGTTTGAGGCTATGGGATTTTCTGAGTTGTAGCCCGCCAGAGTTCTACGGGTCGAGGCCTGAAGATGATCCGCAGGAGTTCATTCGCCGATGAGGATCACGCGAGTGATCAAGGCTTCGAGACCGAGTCCGTGATTTTCGGCCAGACGGCCGCGTGATACCGCAATGATTGGTTTGATTCGTGGAGCTATCCCGAGGAGAGCATGCTCGCAAAGATGGGACGAGTTCTCGAGGCATTTCTCACTCACTTCTTGCCTCCGCATGAGGAGGGCACGCCGACAAGTTTTTGATCCGAAAGAGAGGCGCATGGCCAGGAGTACAACGTCGAGTTCTATTCGTTGGCTCGATATGTCCTCGCGCTAGCAGAGCATGGAGGATGTGGTACATCGCTACGCCACCGTTAGACGATTATATGGTCGTAGTCTTGTGCGGTGTAGCTCTTCACCAGCATAAACATTACCCGCACGCAGCTCACGCACTTGGATGCGAGGAGCGAGAGGCCGACGTTGACAAACAAAGCAGAAAAGGCAGACGGCAGGTCTTTTGGTAGCTCGGGGTGGACGGCCTCAGCCAGCCTAGATTTGCACCACACACCAGAGCACTTCTACACCGCTTTGAGACGCACAGGCCCCGTGACTTCGGACGTCGAGTAGCAGAGGTTAACCGATCGACCACCTCAGTGGCCGACGCGGTAGATCCCATTACGGAATTGTGGTACTACTCCGTGAGTTTGTTTCGCGGCGCCGCAGGTCACTTTGCGAGCCCGTCCGACCAAGCGGCGCGCAGGGTGGTCACCCACGTGGTCTTTCGCCGGTCTTCTTCATCTCCTACAGCTTACTCGCCCGAGGCGTGGTACTCGGGGCCAGCAGGTCGCGGCAGGGTCGTGGCGCGGGTCCCGCCTAGCGGTCCTCGAATCAGATTTATGCCTTGTCCACCGACAGACTGTGAGGCGTCGCTGATATCGTCTGTGTACTTTATCGGGTTGTGATGTGTATGCCTTGATAGATCCGGTTCTACTGGTCCTATATATCTCCCTTATTGCTAGTAGGATAGGGATAGAGCCCGTGTCCATAGACCCTTTCGAGGTAGCTACGCCTGGTGATTCTGGTAGCTCGGCGGTATATAGAGCTTGCCCGGTGACTTTATGCAATGTCCGACCACTAGCCGACTTGATAGAGTTGGACATGACCGATTTTGATGTGATCATGGGCATGGATTGGTTAGCTTTTTGCTACGCCAGTGTAGACTGCAGGGAGAGAGTGGTATGGTTCCAGTTTCCTGGGGAGCCGTTTATTGAGTGGGAGGGGAACACTGTGTCGCCGAAGGGTAGGTTTATTTCCTACCTCAAGGCCAGGAAGATGGTGCAAAAGGTATATCTACCATCTCATTCGGTGTTTGATACCGAGGTCGCGGTACCAGATTTTCATCGGCCCAGTAGTCAGAGAGTTCCCAGATGTGTTTCCAGACGACCTCCCGGGTATCCCTCCTGAGAGGGAGATAGAGTTTTGTATCGATGTGCTGCCAGACACTCGGCCTATTTCCATTCCGCCATACAGAATGGCACCTGCCGAGTTGAGAGAGTTGAAGGACCAGCTGAGAGATTTGCTGGAGAAGGGCTTCATCAGGCCTAGTGTTTCTCCCTGGGGAGCGCCGGTATTGTTCGTGAAGAAGAAGGACGGGACGCTGCGCATGTGTGTTGATTACAGGCAGCTGAACAAGGTGACCATTAAGAACAGATACCCCCTTCCCAGGATTGATGATTTGTTCGACCAGTTGCAGGGTGCGAGATGTTTCTCCAAGATTGATCTGCGATCGGGCTATCATCAGGTGCGAGTTAGAGAGGCGGATATCCCTAGGACTGCATTCCGGACCCGGTACGGGCACTATGAGTTCAGGGTTATGTCTTTCGGTTTGACCAATGCTCCGGCGGTATTCATGGATTTGATGAACCGAGTGTTCAAGCCATTTTTGGACACGTTTGTGATAGTGTTCATTGATGACATCTTGGTTTATTCCCGCTCAGAGCAGGAGCATGCGGAGCATTTGAGGACTGTGCTGAGAGTTCTCCAGGACCAGCAGTTATACGCCAAGTTTTCCAAATGTGAGTTTTGGTTGGCTTCGGTGGCATTTCTTGGGCATATTGTAGGGGCTGATGGTATTCGGGTGGATACGGCCAAGATCGAGGCAGTCAGGACTAGGCCTAGACCTATGTCACGACCCATTCCGGGGCCCGTGACTGGTGCCTTACCCGGGCACCCAAGCAGTCATACATCAGAGAAAATCAGCGGAAATATAAAACAAGACAAGAACCATTATTAAAAAGGAGAAACAGTTTATCTGAAGAAAAGCTTGCCTTTCGGCATATATAAACATAGTTTTTGCAGTTACATCCTAACTGTACAATAGGACTACAGACCTCTAAGGAAGTAAACAACTATGGCGGGACAGGGCCCCGCCATACCCTGAATGTACAAAACTATCTACAATACAGGGAGATCATACCCAAAAGTAGAGCCTCCGGAGAAGATGGAGCTCCTGACACCAACGCAAAGATCCTAAGGATGTGGATCTAGCACCTGCTTGCCCTTACCTGCGGCATGAACGCATCCCCCCGAAGGAGGTCAGTACAACAGGTACTAAGTATGTGAAACTGTAAAGTACTTAAATGAAATCATATCATTTTAAAACCAATGTTATAAATATGCACGAAACAACTAATGTAACCGCACATAGTGCCACATCATAAACAAGAGCAGAATAGGTAAATCGTAATGTGTCTTTTCTAGGCTGTGAATGATCGAAGCAGGGCCAATTTCCCGTAGTATCACCATGCAAGCCTAATCCTGGACTCCCGTAGTCCGCATAGGCCACTCACATAGGCCCGCATAGGGTATAACCCCGCATCGAGGGTAGCTACTCCTCGGCATCGTCCTGGACTCGTAGTCCGCATGGCCACATAGAACGCATGAGGTATAACCCCGCACACTAACCTGGAACTCTCGTAGCTCCGCATAGGTCCCCTGGACCCGCATGAGGTATTCTCGAATCATGGTCCCAGACCGCCTGAGTCTACCCCGCATCGGAGGGCAGCTTAACCCCCGGTAACATGTCAAGAGGTGAGTGATATAATACTAACATAACAGCTTATCGTTAAACAACATAAGCACAACAAGAATACCCTCTTATACAAACGTACAAGTCACTACCACACATAGCATCATATCATGTCTACTTATCAAACCATTTTATTATTCTTTCATAAATCAATATAAGTTTGTTATGAACACATAAGTAAACTGTTCCTTTTATCATTCTTAAGTTGTTATACCTAACTTCCCATAAAGCTAGTATAACTCTTAAGCTTGATGTTTAAAAACCAATTAGTTCTCTTCTGTAAGAAAATGATTCAATATTCTTTTGAATAGCTTTAAGATCTTTATTATTCAGGCTTAAGTCGCAAGACATTGCCGTAAGTATTATTCAGGCTTAAGTCAAAAGACATTGCCGTAAGTATTATTCAATTAACACGTGTACGTCTACCGTACTATATATATATTTTAAAATATCATGCTTTAGGAAGAATCACATACCTTCTCGGCGAAAACCACCTGCCAAGTTGAATATGTCGCGCGCAGAGAATCAACCTATAATAGTCAGACACGTCTATCAACGTCTAGACTACTCTGTAAATAGTTCTAAGCAGAGGGTCCTTTATTCTACGAACAATTGGGCAGCACTTCCCTACCCGGTGATCTACTCAAGTCTACTGTGAAAACAGTCCTAAGTAAGTATAGTTTGATTATTCTTCTTTTAAACCCTTCTACTGTGATAACAGTTCAATTCTATTCTGTGATATCCTTCTAAGTATTTAATACTTATTTCTATACTTCTACAGTATGTATTCTCTAATTACAAAAGAAGGACAAGTTTATTTACCTCGATAAGCCCAATAATATCCTAGATATAAGTCGATCCGGAGCAAGGCTTAGCTCCTAAGTTGTACGCTCCGATAGCTCCAAGGAAACCTTAGAAGTTCTTCACAACTTCTACTAAGTACTAAGGGATTTGGGCTAGGGTATTTTGGGCATTATAACAATACTAGAAGGCAACTTTTCTACCAAGGGATGGGGGGTAGTGTTTCGCCAGGCTTCTTTTATGTGGGGGTATTCGGCCAAGGCTTCACAGGGGAGAAAGTGAGGCTTAGGACGATGGCTCACAAGGGGGAAGGAGGATTTAGACTTGGAAATTTGTGATGAATAAGTCTTCAAAGAGAGGGGTATTTATAAGGAAACCAAGGGCCAAGATCAAGCCAAGATTTGCCCAAGTGCCCCCTAACCTACTCCTCAAATCACTCCACAAACAAAGGTCCATGTTCTAAGCCCCAAAAGCCTCCCAATAGTTCAAGGCAAAGGCCACTGTCGCCACTGAGGGTGACAAGTGTCACCCTCTCGTTGGTCCAAAAGGTTCCGCCGCCTAAAAATCCGCAAAAAATAGAAATGACATAGTCGGAATTTACCCTACGCGAGTCGTGTAAAACGTTTCGTCGGAAAACGATTCTTTGTGAGAGTTGTGCCCAAAAAAGGTCCTAGGCCTAAACTTTTAAGGCTACACTTTCGTACGTACGCCCTTACGTACATACTCTGGAAATACGGGGTATAACATTCTCCCCTCCTTAGAAACATTCGTCCCGAATGTTCCTTCCCAAGATAGCTAACGATAAGGCTCCTCATAACTTAAACAGTTGCAAATGCCACACACGGCCACAGAACAACACTTAGGCATAAACGATAACGAAAATTTATAAGTAGGAAAGTGAATTACCTGGAGGTGTAGGGAATAGGTGAGGATACTTCTGCCTCATGTCCTCCTCAGCTTCCCACGTCATCTCTTCCCTGAGCTCGTTCCGCCACAGAACTTTGACGGAAGCCACGTCCTTGGTCCACAGACGCCTAACCTGACGATCGATTATCGCTATGGGAATCTCCTCATACGATAACCCCTCGGTCACCTGGACATCGTCAATCGGATGCACCCTAGATGGATCCCCGATACATCTTCTCAGCATAGAAACATGAAACACCGGATGCACTACCTCCAGATTGGACGGCAGATCCAACTCATAGGCAACCTTGCCTACCCTGCGGACAATCTGATACGACCCAATGTACTGGCCGAAGTTTCCTTCTTCCGAATCTCATCACACCCTTCATGGGTGACACCTTCAGAAAACCCAATCATCAACCTCGAACTCCGGATGCCGACGACGATGATCCGTGATATGACTTCGCCGACTCAGCCGCGAGCAATCGCTCTGGATAAGCTTCACCTTATCCATCGCTGCACCAACTGGTCCTACTAATCGCACTCGCCCACATCGAACCAGCCTATCGGCGATCTGCACTTCCTCCCATACAAGGCCTCATAAGGCGCCATCCGAATACCTGAGTGGTAGCTATTATTATACGCAAACTCAACTAGAGGCAAATGATCCTCCTACCCACGGTCAATAACACAGCTCGCAGATATCCTAAGAGTCCGGATAGTGCGCCCGCCCGTCCGTCTGCGTGGATGGAATGCGACTGTGCTCACCGCGTCCCAAACCCTTCTCGAAAGGACCTCCAGTTAGCCGTGAACCGGCTCTCCGTCTGATATGATCGAAATAGGGACTCCATGCAGTCTGACGATCTCTCGGATGTAAATTCTGGCATAATCCTCAGCCGAAAAGGTCGTCCTGACGGGAATAAAGTGGGCTGATTTCGTCATCCTGTCGACGATAACCCATATAGAATCATGTCTCCTCTGAGTGCGAGGCAATCCTGTGATGAAGTCCATGTTGATCACCTCCCACTTCCAGGTCGGGATCTCTATCGTTTGTAACAAACCACCAGGCCTCTGGTGCTCTACCTTCACCTGCTGACAACACGGGCACTGAGCTACGAACTTTGCAACGTCCCTCTTCAAGCCATCCCACCAATACACGATCTGGGCGTCGTGGTACATCTTGGTCGACCACGGATGGATGAGTAACGCGCTACGCGGTGCTTCCCCAAGAACTCGCCAAGTCCTCAAACATCCGAACACACAACTCGCCAAACCTTAGCACCCCATCAAAGTACTCAAAAGGACCCTTCCTCACGAAGAGCCGTATCACGATAACGTGTCAAAATCGATCCTCGAATCGTTGCCTCTTCACCTCTCGACGATGGAAGACTCGCAACCTCACGAACTCGAACCCCATCGCTATCGTAATCAATCAAACGGACACCAAGGCTCGCTAATCGATGCAAATCATGAACCATGTCCTCCTCTGGCCGCACATCCGATAGACTCCCATCGACCTACGACTAAGAGCATACGCCACAACATCGCCTTCCCGTGGTACAGATATCAACGTCGTAATCTTTAAGCAACTCTAACCACCGCTCTCGCTGTAAGTTCAGCTCCTCCGTGAAGATATACCGAGGATCTTGTGGTGCAGTATAAATATCCACATGAACCCCATACAAATAATGCCTCCAGATCTTCAAGGCGTGAATCACCACGCTAACTCCAAATCATGGGTGGGTAGTTCTCTCGTGTTTCTTCACCGGGATGCATACGCTATAACCTTGCCCTGCTGCATCAATACATTATCCCAACCCGATGCCCGACGATCACAATATACGACATACCCGTCTGGACCTCCGGAAGAGTAAGAACGGCGCCGTCGCCTCCTTCGCAATCGAAACCCCGCCACAAGCATCACCATCAAACTTAGCCGCTTTCCGAGTCACCTAGTCAATGGTGCGAGATAGAAGCAAACTTCTACGAACCGATAATAACTCGCAAGGCCCGTAAAATCGCGAACCTCTCACGGAGTAGTAGGTCTAGGCCAAGTCCTCGATCGCCGATCTTGTCAGATCCACTGAATGCCATCACCGACAATGTGCCCAAGAAAAGCCACCGGGTTAACCAAAACTCACATTTGGAAAACTTGGCGTATAATCGCTGGTCTGGAGAATCGCAAGACAGCCTCAAATGCCCCGCATGCTCCCGCTCGAGCGAATAAACGAAGATATCATCAATGAACACTATCACAAACGTGTCCAAAATGGTTTGAACACTCGGTTCATCAAATCCATGAATACCACGAGCATGGTCAACCCAAAAGACATGACCCGAACTCATAATGCCCGCATCGTCCGAATGCGATCTAGGGACATCCACCTCTCTCGACTCGCACTGATGATAGTCCGATCGCAGATCAATCTTGGAGAAACATCTCGCACTCGCAATCGTCGAACAAATCATCAATCCCGGAAGGGGTATTCGTTTAATGGTCACCTTGTTCACCGTCAGATCAACACACATGCGCAGGCCCCGCCCTTCTTCTTCACGAAAAATACCGGCGCTCCCCAGGGAGAAACACTAGGCCTGATGAAGCCTTTCTCCAGCAAATCTTTCAGCTGGTCCTTCAACTCTCTCAACTCGGCAGGTGCCATTCTGTATGGCGGAATGGAAATTGGCCGAGTGTCTGGCAACACATCTATACAAAACTCGATCTCCCTCTCAGGAGGGATACCCGGGAGGTCGTCTGGAAACACGTCCGAACTCTCTCGACTATCGAATCGATCAAAATCTGGTACCGCAGCCTTAGTATCAAACACCCGAACGAGATGGTAGATATACCCTTCTGCACCATCTTCCTAGCCTTGAGGTAGGAAATAAACCTACCTGGCGATACAAAGGCTCTCCCACTCAACAACCGGCTCCTCAGAAACCGAACCGCACTACTTTCTCCTCGCAGTCTACATTGGCGTAGCGAAGCTAGCCAATCCATACCCATGATCATGTCGAAATCAATCATATCCAACTCTATCAAGTCGGCCAGGTCCGACGATCAGAATGGTCACAGGACAAGCTCTATATACTCGCCGAGCTACCACCGAATCGCCCACTGGCGTAGCTACCTCGAAAGGGTCTATGTACTCAGGCTCTATCCCTATCCTACTAGCAACAAGGGGAGATATATAGGACAGAGTAGAACCCGGATCTATCAAGGCATACACATCAAATCCAGAAACTGATAAAGTACTTGTGACGACATCAGGTGAGGCCTCCTGATCCTGCCGGCTGGACAAGGCATAAATGCGGTTCTGAGGACCGCTAGAACTGGGACCCGAGCCACGACCTCTGCCGCGACTGGCCGTCCATGAGTACCGCCTCCGAGGCGAGTAAATCGCTGGGCCGGGCAAGACCCAAAAAGAACTCGTAGTCGACTTACTATCCGCACCGCCTTGGTCGGACAGCTTCCTAGCAAAGTGACCTCGCTGGCCACAATCAAACAAGCTCCCGTAGCGACCACAACTCCCGGCGGATCTACCGTGACGGCCACACCGGTGGGGTGGTCCCGATCGCCGCACTCGCTGCTCGACGCTCAAGCCCTGGGGCCCCGGTCCGCCTCGAATATCTCGGGCCAGGCCGAGGACGGCAGGGTGCTCGAGCCGGCCGTGGTGCACCCAATCTAGGCTGAGGCCGCCACCACGATAGCCACCAAAAGACCTCGCCGCCCGGTCTTCTTCTCGCCGTCACAACCCGCTTGCCTCTACGCCTCGCATCCAAGAGCATGAGCTCGCATGCGGTAATGTCCATACCCGGCTGAAGAGAAACACCCGCACAAGATTCGGCCATATAATCATCTAGCCCGGTGACGTAGCGGTGCACCCTATCCTCCATATCTGCTACCAACGCTGGGACATATCGAGCCAATGAATCAAACTCGACATTGTACTCCCTAACAGTGCGTCCTCTCTGCCTCAGTAATAAAAATCTATCGGCTCGTGCCCTCCTCATCTGTGGAGGTAAGAAGTGAGTGAGGAAAGCCTCCGAGAACTCATCCCAAGTAGCTGGGGACGCGTGCTCTCCCCGGGATAACTCCCACGAATCAAACCAATCGACTGCGGTATCACGTAGCCGATGCGAACCGGGCGTCACGGACTCGGTTCGACGCCTTGATCACCCGCACGATCCTTCAGAATCGCTTGATGAACTCCTGCGGATCATCATCTAGCCTCGACCCGTAGAACTCTGGTGGGCTACAACTCAGGAAATCCCGTAGCCTCAAATCGTCGCCTGGGTGAACCACGGTGCTACCGGGCCGAATCGAATCGCCGTGATCCTTGTCCTCATGTTCGCCACGATCCGCCAATAATCGGGCCATCTCTCAGAACCCATCTTATCTCGCTTCCAGCCGTGGATCGAGGTGTAGGTACTGGGGTCTCATCAGCCACTGCTGCGGCCCTAAACCCTCCTGGGGTCGGCGGCGTCGTAGAACTCGTCGTCTCGGGTATAGACTGGGTTTGAGCCCTCGTGACTCTAGGTGTCCCACTAGCGCCTCTCGCCGCTTTGCCCTTCTCGGGCCCGGTTGCCTTACGCGAGGCATAATCATGGTAAAAGGAATACGTTAGAGGGGTCCAACTTTTACACAGCTCTAAAGCACGATCTCAGATTGAGAAGAATGGAAACCAATCCTAAATATCCTATAGCCTCCTGATTATTGGTGTGGTGCACAACACACCGATAATCAAGACTCCACTAGATACGGTCTGTAGACACTTTCCGAGGATTAATCGCTCGATACCACTTTTGTCACGACTGCTCGGCTCGTGGATCGTGCCTTACCCGCACCTGCGATCATACATCGTAGAAAATCAGCGGAAATATAAAACAAGACAAGAACCATTATTAAAAGAGAAACGCTTTATCTCAAGAAAAGCTTGCCTTTCGCATATATAAACATAGTTTTTGCGATACATCCTAACTGCATAATAGGACTACTGCACTTAAGGAAGTAACAACTATGGCGGACAGGGCCCCGCCATACCTGAATGTACAAAACTATCTACAATACAGGAGATCATACCCAAAAGTAGAGCCTCCGAGAAGATGGAGCTCGACACCAACGCAAAGATCCTAAGGATGTGGATCTAGCACTGCTGCCCTTACCTGCGGCATGAACGCATCCCCAAGGAGGTCGATAACAGTACTAAGTATGTGAAATCAGAAAGTACTTAAATGAAATCATATCATTTTAAAACCAATGTTATAAATATGCATAAACAACTAATGTAATCACATAGTGCCACATCATAAACAAGAGCGTGATAGGTAAATCAGAATGTGTCTTTTCTAGGCCGTGAATGATCGAGCAGCCCGATTGCCCGTAGTATCACCATGCAAGCCTAATCTCGACTCCGTAGTCCGCATAGGCCACTCACATAGCCCGCATAGGGTATAACCCCGCATCGAGGGTAGCTACCTCGGCATCGCCCCGACTCGTAGTCTGCATGGCCACATAGACCGCATGAGGTATAACCCCGCACACTAACCTGGAACTCTCGTAGCTCCGCATAGGCCCCCTGGACCCGCATGAGGTATTCTCGAATCATGGTCCCAGACAGCCTGAGTCTACCCCGCATCGGAGGGCAGCTTAACCCCCGGTAACATGTCAAGAGGTGAGTAATATAATACTAACATAACAGCTTATCGTTAAACAACATAAGCACAACAAGAATACCCTCTTATACAAACGTACAAGTCACTACCACACATAGCATCATATCATGTCTACTTATCAAACCATTTTATTATTCTTTCATAAATCAATATAAGTTTGTTATGAACACATACGTAAACTGTTCCTTTTATCATTCTTAAGTTGTTATACCTAACTTCCCATAAAGCTAGTATAACTCTTAAGCTTGATGTTTAAAAACCAATTAGTTCTCTTCTGTAAGAAAATGATTCAATATTCTTTTGAATAGCTTTAAGATCTTTATTATTCAGGCTTAAGTCGCAAGACATTGCCGTAAGTATTATTCATGCTTAAGTCAAAAGACATTGCCGTAAGTATTATTCAATTAACACGTGTACGTCTACCGTACTATATATATATTTTAAAATATCATGCTTTAGGAAGAATCACATACCTTCTCGGCGAAAACCACCTGCCAAGTTGAATATGTCGCGCGCAGAGAATCAACCTATAATAGTCAGACACGTCTATCAACGTCTAGACTACTCTGTAAATAGTTCTAAGCAGAGGGTCCTTTATTCTACGGACAATTGGGCAGCACTTCCCTACCCGGTGAGCTACTCAAGTCTACTGTGAAAACAATCCTAAGTAAGTATAGTTTGATTATTCTTCTTTTAAACCCTTCTACTGTGATAACAGTTCAATTCTATTCTATGATATCCTTCTAAGTATTTAATACTTATTTCTATACTTCTACAGTATGTATTCTCTAATTACAAAAGAAGGACAAGTTTATTTACCTTGATAAGCCCAATAATATCCTAGATATAAGTCGATCCGGAGCAAGGCTTAGCTCCTAAGTTGCATGCTCCGATAGCTCCAAGGAAACCTTAGAAGTTCTTCACAACTTCTACTAAGTACTAAGGGATTTGGGCTAGGGTATTTTGGGCATTATAACAATACTAGAAGGCAACTTTTCTACCAAGGGAGGGGGGGTAGTGTTTCGGCTAGGGCTTCTTTTAGAGGGGGGGGGGGTATTCGGCCAAGGCTTCACAAGGGGGGGAGAAAGTGAGGCTCAGGACGATGGCTCACAAGGGGGAAGGAGGATTTAGACTTGGAAATTTGTGATGAATAAGTCTTCAAAGAGAGGGGTATTTATAGGGAAACCAAGGGCCAAGATCAAGCCAAGTGGGGGGCAAGTGGAGGGCCAAGATTTGCCCAAGTGCCCCCTAACCTACTCCTCAAATCACTCCACAAACAAAGGTCCATGTTCTAAGCCCCAAAAGCCTCCCAATCGTTCAAGGCAAAAGGCCACTTGGCCGCCCACTTGAGGGTGACAAGTTGTCACCCTCTCGTTGGTCCAAAAAGGTTCCGTCGCTCGGAAAAATCCGCAAAAATTAGAAATGACATAGCCGGAATTTACCCTACGCGAGTCGTGTAAAACGTTTCGTCGGAAAACGATTCTTTGTGAGAGTTGTGCCCAAAAAACGTCCTAGGCCTAAACTTTTAAGGCTACACTTTCGTACGTACGCCCTTACGTACATACTCTGAAAATACGGGGTATAACAACCTACTACTCCGACAGAGGTGCGCAGCGTTCTGGGCCTCGCAGGTTATTATCGGCGGTTCGTGGAGAAATTTGCTTCTATCTCTGCACCATTGACTAGGCTGACTCGTGGCAGCTAAGTTTGATGGACTGATGCTTGGAGCGGGGTTTCCGATTCTTGGGCGAGAGATCACGACCGCCCTCGTTCTTACTCTTCCAGAGGGTCCAGATGGCTATGTCGTGTATTGTGATGCGTCAGGCATCGGGCTTGGATGTGTGTTGATGCAGCAGGGCAAGTTTATAGCATACGCATCCCGACAGCTTAAGAAACATGAGAGGAACTACCCCACCCATGATTTGGAGTTGGCAGTGGTGATTCACGCCTTGAAGATCTGGAGGCACTATTTGTATGGGGTTCATGTGGATATTTATACAGACCACAAGAGCCTCCAGTATATCTTCAGCCAGAGGGAGCTAAACTTACGACAGAGACGGTGGTTAGAGTTACTCAAGGATTACGATGTCGATATCCTGTACCACCCGGGGAAGGCCAATGTGGCGTACGCCTAGTCGTAGGTCGATGGGTAGCCTATCGATGTGCAACCGAGAGGAGGGGCATGGTTCGCGATTTACATCGCTTAGCGAGCCTGGAGTCCGATTGATTGATTCTCGATAGCGATGGGTTCGAGTTCGAGAGGTTGCCGAGTCTTCCATCGTCGAGGAGGTGAAGAGGCAACAGTTTGAGGATCCGGTTTTGACGCGGTACCGTGATACGACTCTTCGTGAGGGGAAGGGTCCTTTTGAGGTACCACCTTGTTACACCCCGTATTTACAGGACATGGTGTAAGAACGTACGTAAGAACTCACAGTGTTAAGATTGGAGACTTGTAAAAATTTCTCGGAATTATGAAATTGTCGGAAAACGTAATATTGTGACGAATGGGTGGGCGACACTTGTCACCCCCCTTATTGATGCCTTGGACGATTTTAGGCATGGCCAAAATGGTCATTGACCATAGCCTTAGGATGACTAAGTCTTCCAATTAATTAGCTTGACAAAATTGACTAAGTCAAAGGGTCCTAAGTCTTGATATTTTAATTAGAGATCATCCAAACCACCCAATTGTTTGCATCTTGACCCTCCAAGGTTCTATATAACACTACTAGTAGCAAGACCAAGTTTGACACTTAGAAAAATTTCCAAGAATTTCAAGAATCCAAGGAGGTGCTCTCGGGTTAGGCTAGCTTCCCACAAGAAAATTTTTTGTTTGTTATCCAATAATCTTCCCACTTTAAACCAAGGTCCCTATGTGTATCAGAGGCATATCTCAATAGAAAAATCTCGGAAAAGATAGTTTTCGGTTAGTCGCAAAGTGAAAACCTAGTGGCTTTCTAGGTTTTGGATTGGAGGTTTAAGGAAAGTTGTTGGTGTGGTTCTAAGGGTATCAAGGATCGGATTGAGGTGTCTTTATGAGGCTCTAGGTTGCTAAGGAGCAACTTCGGTTTTGAAGATTGGATTACAATTCATTGAGGTATAATCTTGTTCTTTGAAAGTGTTACAAGATTATTTATATTGTTGTTGTTAACTTTACATGTTGCTAGCATGAAGTTGTTAAGTTGAAGTTTATAATTATTATGGACTACTTGTAGCTTAAGTTCGAAATGGAAAGTAAGTCATGTTAAGTTGGAATACAATTTGATCGTTATTAGAATCGTCGCATGTAATTGACTGAAGATTATAGTAGTTATAATTGGTTGCGACTAGATATCATGTTATGCTACCAAGTTAGGATTGAAATGGAAATTGGATAAGAATTAGTATTGTTGAACTCAAGGTACGAATTTGGACTTGTAGTTTGTATTAGTTTGTTATTCATTTGTATTGACCACCTTCTAAATTGTGAGCCAATCGGGCTGTTTGGTTATTGTATTCGCCTTGAAAAAGGTGGCAAAGTGAGTAGAAACAAAGGAGGTGTCAGTCGATTTTCCGTAGAATTTAGCGACTTAGCACCTAAAATATTCTACGATAAGTAAGAGATTAATGGACGATGGTGACCATTATAGGTTGATGTACTAAGTATAGCGTATCCCACTGAAGAATGGAATAGCTCAAGGTTGAAGTACTTTGGAGCATTTTGCTACTTGTCGACAATCGTCGCGGCGATGTGAACCTCTTCCTTCCTTTGGCATGATTCTATGTATGGAATATACCGTGGTATCTTTTCATGTTTCCTGTTAATCTTAGAAGTTATGAGGTAGTTGTGTGATCTTCTCTATGTAGAACTTTTCCTATCTTGAGCATGAATAGTTGCACGATGTAGTACGGTGAGACGTCAACACCTTGATATCCTTTACTAGTTTGTGAATAGCCAAGTCGGGTGAGTTGAGATTAACTCACTTCTTTGAAAGTATAAAGGATGTCTTAAGTGTTATTAAAGTTAAGGGACTTGAAGAGTTTTAAAGTATGTGATACTTGTTCCGCTTTAAACGTATAAGTCCCTTGGATAGGAAATTGTTTTGGGCTAAGGTATAAAGTGAATATAACGGCTTTATGGGAAGTTAGTTATATTTGCTTTATGGAAAGATAAGTGATTTGATTTTAGTGAAAAGGCCACTTGTTTTAAGGCATTAATTGCCTAAGGTTTTATAATAAAAGGAGTCACTTGTTTTCTAAGGGTTAAGAGACTATTTGTATTTTTGAAAGTTATGAGAATTTATTTGAAAGTATTTAATACTTGGTTTCAAAAAGTAGAAGTCTCTTGGTTATAAAATGAACGTGTTGGTCTAAACCATAAAGGGTTATAACGGCTTTATGGGAAGTCGGTTATAACGGCTTTATGGAAGGTTAAGAGAATGGTTTTCTAATAGAGTAAGCAAAGAAATAACTTGTGTTAAGGAAGGGCAAATTGTTTTAAAGGTACCAATTGCTTAAGGTTTTAAATAAGGAAGTCACTTGACTTAGAAGTCGGTAATTGTATTTTCTAAAAAGGTATTGTGACTTGTCTTGAAAGGTGAATAGGACATGATAATACTGTAGTTAGTATCTTTGAAGTTTTATTTGGAAAGGAGTCTTTTGAAAAGAATGTACGACGTAGTACTTTTGGCCTGCTTAATTGAGAATAATTCTATGTGATGCCTTGATTAGAACTTTGGATTGTTAAATGAGAATTATTCTATTTGTGCCCCGATAAGTACTTAGGCTTGTTTAATTGAGAATAATTCTATGTGATGCATTGATTAGTACTTTGGCTTTTAAATGAGAATTATTCTATTTGTGGCGCGATAAGTACTTTTGCTTTTAAATGATTATTATTCTATTTGTGCCCGGATAAGTACTTTGGCTTGTTAATTGAGAATTAGCCTATGTGTTGGTGATAGCCTTTGAGTGCAAGTATTATGTTTTATTACGATGCCGCGACTCTTTGGAGGGCCTACCGTCTTGTTATAAGTTACTTGGACGCATCGACACTGATGTGGGATTCCACGTATGCTTCCGTTATTTGTAGCACTCGTTAAATTCCGGATTTTATAAAAGACATGGTAGTGCTTATGTCTTGTTTGATGGTCGGTCGAGATAGGGTAAGAGTATAAATGAGGCAAGCCCCAAGACGTTATACCACCTTCTCCGTGGTAAGAGTATAAGTGAGGTAAACCCCAAGACGCCTGTACCACCCGCTTTATGTGTTGTTTGACGACCACGAGATAGGGTAAGAGAGATAAATGGCGGCAAGCCCCAAGACGTTATACCACCTTCTCCAGGTAAGAGTATAAGTGAGGGTAGACCCCAAGATGCTATACCACCGCTTTACCACCTTCTCCAGGTAAGAGTATAAGTGAGGTAGACCCCAAGACGCTATACCACCGGTGGGACTTGGTGTTCATGTATGCCTATTGGTGTATTATTATACCGGATCGTCGGCAGTGATGTGGGATTCCACGGCGTGATATATATATATGTATTGTGTATGCAGTACGCCGGTGAGGTGGGATGCCACTGCGTCACATGGTTATATTTTACACTAATAGTATCGCGGTGATTGGGGATTCCACGGGCATGCTTTGATATTAGTGTGATTGATCGCGTCCCAGTTGGTAGGGTAGTATATGTGTCCTCCGTAGTGGGCGGACTATGTTATGAAAGATAAGTAAGTTATATGGTAATGAACTTAATGATTCTTTTCTAAATAATGTACGTAAGAATGTGACTATAACTTTTATTGGGAATGGAAAGGATAATAAGGTACGATTAAGTTCATAAGTGGTAATGACATGGCAGATCCGTATGTATTTTTATACTTGTCCTTGTCATTCTTTTGTACGCTTATGATTTGTTTATCAGACGTTATATTCTGCTCCATATTCTGTACTGTTGCATCGACTTCGTGGGCCGCTCATGCCCGCAGTTTTAGGTACCCATGTTGGTGATCCTTGCTCATGGATCTCGGTTCGCTGAGAAAAGCTCCATTTGCTCCGAGGCTTATCTCTTGTACGCTTCCGAGGTAGTAGATTCATGTATATTCGTGGTATGGCGGGGCCCCGTCCCGCCACGCTTGTTCGATTGTTATTCCTGCAGGTCCGTATTCACATATGGTGGGTCGATTTGTAAAAGAAAGGAGGCAATCGCTTGGTTGTTTTTATATATGTTCGGGAAGGTAGCCCTACTTCGGCTAACTCGTTGTTTTACTTACGATGTTTTATTTCTAAGTTTCATGTATGTTCCGCTGATTTTCTCGATGTTTACTCAGTGGTGCCTGTAGGCGCCACGCGTCCCGGTCGTCGTGACAAAAGTGGTATCGAGCGCTTAGTCCTCGGAAAGTGTCTACGCATCGTGTCTAGTAGAGTCTTGATTATCGCGTGTGTGCACCACATCTATAATCGTGAGGCTGCAGGACATTTAGGATTGGTTTCCATTCTTCTCACTCGAGATCGCGCGATAGTCAGATTGTTGTGGTCGCCCTCCCTAACGAGTTATGTTGATTGCAGCCACGAGAAGGCAACATGACCAGAATGACTATGTGGATTGCGTATCCAGGTTGGTAATGATTATAGTATAGTTGGTATTGTGACATACATCTATACGGAGTTATGTATGAGGGTCAGACGCGTGTTGCCTAGAATGATTTTAAAGTACCAGGAATTGGTAAAAAACTAACTAGATACCGGGAAGGTATGGAGTAGTTAAAGGATTTTCGCCAAGGTTTTGTGTTTTATTTCGAGATAATTGGGAAAGGATGAGCTGTCTGATAGGGTAGTGGACCCTTAAGAAGTCATATTAAGGAACCTAACGGAATGTCATGTTAATAGATCAAGCTGTGTAGTATGCTTAAGAGAATTATACGGATAAGGCCTGTATAGAGTATGTAATGGTTGTTGTGATCGAGACAACATGGTTATGGTTTTATGAGAAGTTTTTGTACCCGTTTACGGGGGGACTGATAAGGTAGGCTGGGAGCATGGAAATTGCGAGCCTAAGAATATTGATTACTGCCGAGACCTTAGGTATATAAGGTTTTCTCTGGCAATAAGATTTTAAGTCGGACCAAGGATAAGAGTTAAGCGACGACAGTCGGTTGAGGACTCATTACGGTCTCCCATGGCCCGGAATGGAGTGGGATCAGTTGGTAGTAGTTCCTCACGTGTGGTCACGCGGTGCAAGGCCCAAGTCTAGTTAATTGTTTTACTGTTCGGGACGCGTTCCACCTAACCGAGTAGTGGCGGAAATGACCTTATATTGTTTCATGAGTGACTCCAAAGATTAGAGGCGAATAGGTATGGAAGTTATGTATGTATGTTAGAAGGAGTTGGAAGTGCGAAAAGGTAACCTCTTTTGGGCTTGTGATGGACTCGTATGCGTACAAGGTATTAGGGCCATGTGCGCATTGTTGGTATGTCGGGTTGTGAAAGAGAACTATGTCGCTAATTATAAGTTTGACTCGAAAGAACATTCGAGGACGAATGTTTCTAAGGGGAAGAATGTTACACCCCGTATTTACGGGACATGGTGTAGAACGTGCGTAAGAACTCACAGCAGTTAAGATCGAGACTTGTAAAATTTCTAATTATGAAATTGTGGAAACGTAATATTGTGACGAATGGGTGGGCGACACTTGTCACCCCCCTTATTGATGCCTTGGACGATTTTAGGCATGGCCAAAATGGTCATTGACCATAGCCTTAGGATGACTAAGTCTTCCAATTAATTAGCTTGACAAAATTGACTAAGTCAAAGGGTCCTAAGTCTTGATATTTTAATTAGAGATCATCCAAACCACCCAATTGTTTGCATCTTGACCCTCCAAGGTTCTATATAACACTACTAGTAGCAAGACCAAGTTTGACACTTAGAAAAATTTCCAAGAATTTCAAGAATCCAAGGAGGTGCTCTCGGGTTAGGCTAGCTTCCCACAAGAAAATTTTTTGTTTGTTATCCAATAATCTTCCCACTTTAAACCAAGGTCCCTATGTGTATCAGAGGCATATCTCAATAGAAAAATCTCGGAAAAAGATAGTTTTCGGGTTAGTCGCAAAGTGAAAACCTAGTGGCTTTCTAGGTTTTGGATTGGAGGTTTGAAGGAAAGTTGTTGGTGTGGTTCTAAGGGTATCAAGGATCGGATTGAGGTGTCTTTATGAGGCTCTAGGTTGCTAGGAGCAACTTCGGTTTGAAGATTGGATTACAATTCGTTGAGGTATAATCTTGTTCTTTGAAAGTGTTACAAGATTATTTATATTGTTGTTGTTAACTTTACATGTTGCTAGCATGAAGTTGTTAAGTTGAAGTTTATAAGTATTATGGACTACTTGTAGCTTAAGTTCGAAATGGAAAGTAAGTCATGTTAAGTTGGAATACAATTTGATCGTTATTAGAATCGTCGCATGTAATTGACTCAAGATTATAGTAGTTATAATTGGTTGCGACTAGATATCATGTTATGCTACCAAGTTAGGATTGAAATGGAAATTGGATAAGAATTAGTATTGTTGAACTCAAGGTGGCCGAATTTGGACTTGTAGTTTGTATTAGTTTGTTATTCATTTGTATTGGACCACCTTCTAAATTGTGAGCCAATTGGGGCTGTTTGGTTATTGTATTCGGCCTTGAAAAAGGTGGCAAAGTGAGTAGAAACAAAGGAGGTGCTGTCCGATTTTCCGTAGAATTTAGCGACTTAGCACCTAAAATATTCTACGTATGAAGTAAGAGATTAATGGACGTATGGTGACCATTATAGGTTGATGTACTAAGTATAGCGTATCCCACTCAAGAATGGAATAGCTCAAGGTTGAAGTACTTTGGAGCATTTTGCTACTTGTCGACAATCGTCGCGAGGTATGTGAACCTCTTCCTTCCTTTGGCATGATTCTATGTATGGAATATACCGGTGGTATCATTTCATGTTTCCTGTTACTCTTAGAAGTTAAGAGGTAGTTGTGTGATCTACTCTATGTAGAACTTTTCCTATCTTTAAGCATGACTAGTTGCACGATGTAGTACGCAGACGACAACACCTTGATATCCTTTACTAGTTTGTGAATAGCCAAGTCGGGTGAGTCGAGATTAACTCACTTCTTTGAAAGTATAAAGGATGTCTTAAGTGTTATTAAAGTTAAGGGACTTGAAGAGTTTTAAAGTATGTGATACTTGTTCCGTTTTAAACGTATAAGTCCCTTGGATAGGAAATTGTTTTTGGGCTAAGGTATAAAGTGAATATAACGGCTTTATGGGAAGTTAGTTATATTTGCTTTATGGAAAGATAAGTGATTTGATTTTAGTGAAAAGGCCACTTGTTTTAAGGCATTAATTGCCTAAGGTTTTATAATAAAAGGAGTCACTTGTTTTCTAAGGGTTAAGAGACTATTTGTATTTTTGAAAGTTATGAGAATTTATTTGAAAGTATTTAATACTTGGTTTCAAAAAGTAGAAGTCTCTTGGTTATAAAATGAACGTGTTGGTCTAAACCATAAAGGGTTATAACGGCTTTATGGGAAGTCGGTTATAACGGCTTTATGGAAGGTTAAGAGAATGGTTATCTCTAATAGAGTAAGAAAAGAAATAACAGGAGTTAAGGAAGGGCAAATTGTTTTAAAGGTACCAAATGCTTCAGGTTTTAAATAAGGAAGTCACTTGACTTAGAAGCGTAATTGTATTTTCTAAAAAGGTATTGTGACTTGTCTTGAAAGGTGAATAGGACTTGATACTACGGTTGTTAGTATCGGGGAAGTTTTATTTGGAAAGGGGTCTTTTGAAAAGAATGTACGTACGTAGTACTTTGGCCTGTTTAATTGAGAATAATTCTATGTGATGCCTTGATTAGTACTTTGGCTTGTTAAATGAGAATTATTCTATTTGTGCCCCGATAAGTACTTTGGCTTGTTTAATTGAGAATAATTCTATGTGATGCCTTGATTAGTACTTTGGCTTGTTAAATGAGAATTATTCTATTTGTGCCCCGATAAGTACTTTGGCTTGTTAAATGAGAATTATTCTATTTGTGCCCTGATAAGTACTTTGGCTTGTTAATTGAGAATTAGCCTATGTGTGCTGGCGATAGCCTTTGAGTGCAAGTATTATGTTTTATTACGATGCCGCGACTCTCGGTTGGAGGACCGGCTGTCTTGTTATAAGTTACTTGGACGTACCGACAGTGATGTGGGATTCCACGGGTATGCTTCCGTTATTTGTAGCACTTGGGTTAAATTCCCGGATTTTATAAAAGACATGGTAGTGCTTATGTCTTGTTTGATGGTCGGTCGAGATAGGGTAAGAGTATAAATGAGGGGCAAGCCCCAAGACGTTATACCACCTTCTCCAGGGTAAGAGTATAAGTGAGGGGTAAACCCCCAAGACGCTGTACCACCTGCTTTATGTGTTGTTTGACGACCGGTCGAGATAGGGTAAGAGTATAAATGAGGGGCAAGCCCCAAGACGTTATACCACCTTCTCCAGGGTAAGAGTATAAGTGAGGGGTAGACCCCCAAGATGCTATACCACCTGCTTTACCACCTTCTCCAGGGTAAGAGTATAAGTGAGGGGTAGACCCCCAAGACGCTATACCACCGGTGGGACTTGGTGTTCATGTATGCCTATTGGTGTATTATTATACCCTGGACTGTCGGCAGTGATGTGGGATTCCACGGGCAGGATATATATATATGTATTGTGTATGTGTACGCCGACAGTGAGGTGGGATGCCACGGGCGCGTCACATGGTTATATTTTACACTAATAGCCGCCGATGATTGGGATTCCACGGGCATGCTTTGATATTAGTGTGACTTGATCGCGTCCCGCATCGGGCCGTAGTATACGTGTCCTCCGTAGTGGGCCGGACTATGTTATGAAAGATAAGTAAGTTATATGGTAATGAACTTAATGATTCTTTTTCTAAATAATGTACGTAAGAATGTGACTATAACTTTTATTGGGAATGGAAAGGATAATAAGGTACGATTAAGTTCATAAGTGGTAATGACATGGCAGGATCTGGTATGTATTTTTATACTTGTCCTTGTCATTCTTTTGTACAGTTATGATTTGTTTACTGTACGTTATATTCTGTTCCATATTCTGTACCTGTTGTACTGACCCCCTTCGGGGGGCTGCGTTCATGCCCGCAGGTTTTAGGTACCCATGTTGGTGATCCTTGCTCATAGGATCTCGGTTCAGTTTTGAGAAAAGCTCCATTTGCTCCGGAGGCTTATCTCTTGTACGGTTTCCCTGAGGTAGTAGATTCATGTATATTCAGGGGTATGGCGGGGCCCTGTCCCGCCACAGTTGTTCAGTTGTTATTCCTAGAGGTCTGTATTCACATACGTGGGTCACTTTGTAAAAGAAAGGAGGCAACTGCTTCGGTTGTTTTTATATATGTTCAGGAAGGTAGCCCTATCGGCTAACCTGTTGTTTTACTTACGATGTTTTATTTCTAAGTTTCATGTATGTTCCGCTGATTTTCTCTGATGTTTACCGTAGTGGTGCCTGTGCGGGCGCGCGTCCCGAGGTGGTCGTGACACACCGATAAGTGCTAAGGTTTGAGGTGTTATGTGTTCCGGATATTGCAGACTTCTGGCAGAGTTCTAGGGAAGCACACGCGGCGTTACTCATCCATCCGGGTCGACCAAGATGTACCACGACCTCGGATCCGTATTGGTGGGATGGCTTGAAGAGGACGTTGCGAGTTTTGGCTCGATGCGTGTTGTCGCAGTGAAGGTAGAGCACCGAGGCCCGGTGGTTTGTTGCGACGATAGAGATCCCGACCGGAAGTGGGAGGTGATCAACATGGACTTTATCACGTGATTACCTCGCACTCGGAGGAAGCATGATTCTATCTCAGGTTATCGCCGATGTCGACTAAATCAGCCCACTTTCTTCCCGTCAGACGACTTTTTCTACCGAGGATTATGCCAGACTTTACATACGAGATCGTCGATCGCATTGGGTCCCTATTTCTATCATATCGCATGCAGGAGCCCGGTTATGGCTAACTTCTGGAGGTATTTCCACAAGGGTTTAGGGACGCAGGTGAGCCTGAGTACTGCATTCCATCCTCAGACATATGGACAGGCAGAGCGCACTATCCAGACTCTTGAGGATATGCTGCGAGCCTGTGTTATTGACTTCAGGGGTAGCTGGGAGGATCATTTGCCTCTAGTTGAGTTTGCGTATAATAATAGCTACCACTCCAGTATTCAGATGGCGCCTTATGAGGCCTTGTATGGGAGGAAGTGCAGATCGCCGATAGGCTGGTTTGATGTGGGCGGGGTGCATTTAGTGGGACCAGACGTGGTTCAGAAGGCAGTGGATAAGGTAAAGATTATCCAAGAGCTGATCGATTTCGAGTCGGCAAGTCGTATGCAGATCATCGCCGTCGATCCGGAGTTCGAGGTTGATGATTGGGTTTTCTGAAGGTGTCACCCATGGCGGTGTGATGAGATTCGGAAGAAAGGGAAACTCACCGGTACATTGGGTCGACGATTGTCCGCAGGTAGGCAAGGTTGCCTATGAGTTGAATCTGTCGTCCGATCTTGGCGTGCATCCGGTTTTTCATGTTTCTACGCCGGCGAGATGTATCGAGATCCATCTATGGTACACCGATTGACGATGTCCAGTGACCGAGGAGTTATCGTATGAGGAGATTCCCATAGCGATAATCGATCGTCGGAGTTAGGCGTCTGCGACCAAGGACGCGTGGCTTCCGTCAAAGTCTTGTGGCGAACGAGCTCGGGGAGAGATGACGTGGGAAGCCGAGGAGGACATGAGGCGTAAGTATCCTCACCTATTCCCACACCTCCGTGTAACTCACTTTCCTACTTGTAAATTTTCATTGACATATTTGCTTAAGTGTTGTATTGTGGCCATGTCCGCATTTGCAAACCGCTTAAGTTATGAGGAACTTTATCGTTATATGTCTTGGGAAGGAACATTCGGATGAATGTTTCTAAGGAGGAGAATGTTATACCCGTATTTCACGAGTATGCATTGAGGGCGTACGTACAAAAGTTTAAGCCTTAAGTTAGGCAAGGGACGAAAATTTGTGCACAACCCACGAAAAGAATTGTTTTCCGACGAAACGTTTTCCAAACCTTGCGAAGGGAAAATTACGGTTGCGACATTTATAATTTTTGCGGATTTTTCTGAGAGATAAAATATTTTGGACCAACGAGAGGGCGACACTTGTCACCCTCAAGTGGACGACATTGTGGGAAACTCTTGGCGTTTTTGGTCAAGGATTAGGTAGGATATTTTGTGATATTTGTGGAGTAGATGGATAAGGTACACATGGGTAAATCTATACCCTCCACTTGCCCTCCACTTGCCTTAATCTTGGCCCTTGAAAGTCCTATAAATACCCCCCTAAGTTGGAAGAATTCTTCATCCACAAATATTTTCCAAGTCTTGAAAACTCCCTTCTCCCCTAGTGAGCTTTTCGCCCAAGCCCTTCCCCTTCCTTGTGTCTTGTTCAAGCACACTCTCCCCTAGTAAGCTAGCCGAAACACCCCCCCCATTTGTTAGAAAAATACTCTCCAAGTATTGTTACTATTCCCAAATACCTTAGCCAATCCCTTGTAGTATTTCCAAAGTCACCTCTATAATTAGAGCCCGGAAAATACTACTATACTTCCATTAGTCACTAAACGAAACCCTATGAGAAACTTCATAGTTGGTTGAAGTAGTAAGTAGAAGTTGTGTAGAAACTTCTAAGGGTTTCTTGTAGCGGATTGGAGCGTACAAATTAGGAGCTAAACCTTTCTCAGGATCGACTTATATCTTGGATAATTTTGGGCTTATCGAGGTAAATAATAATCCTATCCTTCTATTGTAATTGGAGATTACATACTGTAGTAGTATAGAAATAAGTATAAGATACATAGAAGGATATTAAAGAATAGAATTGAATCAAATCACATCGTAAGAATATAAATGAAGAATTGAATCAGATTTACATAGACCGTATTTACGTGAGACTTGAGTAGTTTGACGTAGGGAAATGCTGCCCAATTTTCCGTAGAATTAAGAACCTTCGCTTAGAATATCCTACAGAGTAGTTCAGACGTTGATAAACGATTTGACTATTATAGGTTGATACTCTGTAGCGACATACTCGACTTGGCAGGTGGATTTCGCCGAGAAGGTATGTGATTCTTCCTATCCCCTTGAGCATGATATTTTAAAATATATATATAGTACGGTAGACGTACGTGTGTTAACTGAAGAATGGTTTTACTTAACGTCTTTTGACTTGAGTCTAAATAATAAAGAATCTTGAAGTATTTCAAAAAAATTATGAATCATTTTTGAAAGAAGAGTAATACTTGGTTTTTAAACAAAAAACTTAAGAGTTATACTAGCTTTATGGGAAGTTAGGTATAACAACTTAAGAAAGATAAAAGGAACTGTTTACTTATGTGTTATGAAAGACTTGTATTGATTTCTGGAAAGTATAGTAAGATGGTTTGTTGAGTAGATATACTATGATGCTATGTGTGTTAGTATCTTGTAACGTTTGTGTAAAGAGGTTATTCTTATGGTGCTTATGTTGTTTAACGATAAGCAGTTATGTTAGTATTATATCACTCACCTCTTGACATGATATACCGGGGGTTAAGCTTCCCCCCGATGCGAGGTACACCTCATGCGGTCTGTGTGACTATGATTCGAGAATACCTCATGCGGGTCCAGGGGACCTATGCGGAGCTACGAGAGTTCCAGGTTAGTGTGCGGGGGATTACCTCATGCGGTCTATGTGGCCATACGGACTACGAGAGTCCAGGATGATGCCGATGAGTAGCTACCCTCGATGCGGGGAATACCTCATGCGGGCCTAGCGCCTATGCGATCGCGGAGTCCAGGATTAGGCATGCATAATGAAACTATGGGCGATTGGCCTTGCTTCGATCATTCGCAGCCTAGAAAAGTCATGTTACAGTTTATCTATTATTGTTCTTGTTTGTGATGTGGCACTATGTGCGGTTACATTGATTGTTTCGAACATATTTGTAAAATTGGTTTTAAAATGATATGATTTCATTTAAGTACTTTACAGTTTCACATACTTGGTACCTGTTGTACTGACCTCCTTCGGGGGGCTGCGTTCATGCCGCAGGTAAGGGAAAGCAGGTGCTAGATCCGCATCCTTAGGATCTTTACTTTGGTGTCAGGAGCTCCATCTTCTCCGGAGGCTCGACTTTTGGGTATGATCTCCCTGTTGTTGTAGATAGTTTTGTACATTCAGGGTATGGCGGGGCCCTATCCCGCCATAGTTGTTTACTTCCTTAGAGGTCTGTAGTCCTATTGTACAGTTAGGATGTAACTACCAGACTTGGTTTATATATATATGTCGAAAGGCGACTTTTTCTCAGATAAACTGTGTCTCATTTTACATTTGTTACATGTCTTGTTTTTATATTCCGCTGATTACTCTGATGTATGACTACTTGGGTGCCCGGGTAAGGCACCAGTCACGGGCCCCGGAACGGGTCGTGACATTTCTAAAGAGGTATTGTGACTTGTATTAAAATGTAGTTATGACTGGATACTACAGTTATTAGTATCTTGGAAGTTTATATGAAAATGAATCATTTTAAAAGAATAAAAGTACGTAGTACTTTGGGTTAAACTCCCGGATTTATAATGACATGTTAGTGCCTTAAGTAAACTAAAATGAGAGTGTATATGAATAAGACTAATAAGAAGTTAGGGGGATTTCTTAACTTGCTTATTTATTGTATGATGTTCAGAGTGCTTATGTTGTGTATGATAAGCCGGTAGGGCTTATGTTATGTATGATGGCCAGTTGAGATAGGGTAAGAGTATATCTGAGGGGTAAATCCCCAAGATAGTTATACCACCTTCTCCAGGGTAAGAGTATATCTGAGGGGTAGCTCCCCAAGATAGTTATACCACCTGCTTTACCACCTTCTCCAGGGTAAGAGTATATCCGGCGGTAGCTCCCCTAGATATTTATACCACCTGCTTTACCACCTTCTCCAGGGTAAGAGTGTATCTGAGGGGTAGCTCCCCAAGATAGTTATACCACCTGCTTTACCACCTGCTTCAGGGTAAGAGTATAAATGTGGGGTAAATCCCAAGATCGTTATACCACCGCTTTAGTGGATTTGCTACCTATACTTTTGATTACTCATTGTTAGTAAGGCAATCGTTAATTGAGTTATCATACTGTCTCGCTTAATTATAGACTTATGATTTAATTACGCATTTCGGTTTCACATATTTGGTACATGTTGTCGACCTCCTTGAAGTGCGTTCATGCCGCACGTAGAGTATAAGTTGTTGATCCTCGCTCTTAGGATCATCGCTCACCGCTGAGAAGCTTCTTTATTCCGGAGGCTTATCCCTGGTATTGTCGGTCGTTGTACATTCAGGGGTATGGCGGGGCCCTGTCCCGCCATAGTTGTTATTCTTAGAGGTCTGTAGTCACATTTGTGGTTTGGGTTGTAAAGAAAAAAAAATGTACTGTTTTATTGTGTATATTGTACGGAAGGTGGCCTTATCGGCTAGCATGTTATTATTTTATGTTTAAGCATTTTATAAGTTGTGTATGTTCATTGCTATTCTCGATGTATAAAGGGGTGCCTGTGCAGGGCACCGATGTGAGCCCGGGTCGTGGTCGTGATGCCCTACAGGCACCTTGCAGTATACATCAGAGATAATCAGCGGAACATACATAAACTTAACAGAAAATAAATAACAGGCTAGCCGATAAGGCCACCTTCCAAAAATATACACGTAACCGAAAAAACAGTTACCTTTTTTTTTCTTTACACAACCCAATCCACAAGATATGACTACAGACCTCTAAGAATTTTGACATAACAACTATGACGGGACAGGGCCCCGCCATACCCCTGAATGTACATAAATCTACAAACTCAGGGAACTGTACCAAAAAAATACAAAGCCTCCAAAATAGTAGAGCTTTCCAACCAGCTGAACAGTGATCCTAAGAATGAGGATCAGCAAGCTATGTACCTCAACCTGCGACATGACGCGGCCCAAGGAGGTCGATCTGAAATATGTACCAAGTATGTAAAGCGAAAATCGTAATAAAATCATAACAGTCTATAATAAAGCTGGAGACATGTATGATAACCAAAATAACAGTACATTGTGCCTTGCCAAAGTGAAAGTAATGAAAGTCAGTTTTACCTTTTAAAGACTATTTCAACACATGAACAATCGTCACACAGGGCTACGGACGCAAGCCCTCAAATATCATAGCGTGCCCGTGAAATCCCCCATCACTGCCGACAGCCATAAGTGTAAAATATAACCATGTGACGCGCCCGTGGCATCCCACCTCATTGTCGGCGTACACATATACAATACATATATATATCTCCTGCCCGTGGAATCCCGCATCACTGCCGACAGCCTTAAGTGTAACATATAACCATGTGACGCGCCCGTGGCATCCTACCTCACTGTCGGCGTACACACATACAATACATACATATATATATATATCTCATGCCCGTGGAATCCCTCATCTCGGGTACATGACTTCATGGAGAGCTAATCCATGGGGTAATAATCGTATATAACATGCCCGTGGAATCCCTCATCTCGGGTACATGTCTTCATGGGGAGCTAGTCCATGGAGTAATAATCGTATATAACATGGTCGCATGCCCCGGAATCCCTCATCGTATAAGCATGGTCATGGAGTAATAAAACAAATCCGGGAATCTAACCCGCCTCCTGGTCGCATGCCCCGGAATCCCACATCGTATAAGCATGTCCAAGGATCAATCACAATGGAAGCATACCCGTGGAAGCCTCGTCCTTTGTCGATGCGTCCAAGTAAATTCACAACAAGACAGTACCTCAACCGAAATGTAGGCGTAAACGTATAATACTTGCACTCAAAGGCTATCACAAGCAAGCATAGGCAAGTTCATAAAATCTTTAGACTTTCATTATCATACAAAAATGAATCTCATTTTATAAACTCAAGGCACTTTCGTATTACATAAAAATCCAGGAATTTAACCCAAAGTACTACGTATTTCCATTCTTTTCAAAAAGACTCATTTTCATATAAAATCTCAAGATACTAACAACCGTAGTATCAAGTCATATCTACTTTTCAAGACAAGTCACAATACCATTTAGAAATACATTTATAGGCTTCTAGGTCAAGTAACTTCTTTCTTTAAAACTTTAAGCAATTGATGCCTTCAAATCAATTTGCCTTTCTTCATTTCAAGTCATTTATCCTTATTTACATCACTAGAGTAAACCATTCTTTCATCTTTCCATAAAGCTATTATAACCAACTTCCCATAAAGTCGTTATACTAACTTTATGTTTTAGACACTTACATTATTCTTTTTATAACCAAGAGACTTATACTTTCAAATCAAGTTACATAACTTTCAAAATACTGCAAGTCTCTTAACTTTAGAAATCAAGTTCCTTAACTTAGAATATCAAGTCTCTTTAACTTAGAATTTCAAGTCTCTTGACCTTTTAAGAATTCAATGTTCATGATCTTAAAACTTCATAACATAACTCTTTACTATTAAGTAACATATACTTTTATGCGTTGTGAATAGGTTATACTTATTTATAACGATCTTATTAAAGCAGTCATGATCTAGAAAATGTAATACAATTTTGTCTTATCTTAATTTCTATGCAGATGGAGAATTCTACTCATTTTAATATAATTGATTGTCGATACATTTTTTTTTATTAACGCTGCAATGGCTTGTTCGATACTTATTCTCATTCGTGCAGTAAATTAGCAAAGTCAACTCTACTCCAAATACTTCCTAACGACTCCTACCAACATCCTCCATAAGACTTGGTAAGAACTTAGGATAACTTAGACGTAACTTTCACATAGAGTAAATCAACATACATACCTCTTAACTTCTAAGAGTAGAAGGAATCATGAAATAACACCACATGTATATTTCATACATAGAATCATGCCAAAAGGAGGAAGAGGCTCACATACCTCACGACGATTATCGACAAGTAGCAAAATGCTCCAAAGTACTTCAACCTTGATAGCTATTCCATCCTTTAAGTAGAATACGCTACTCGTAGTACTTCAACCTATATTAATCATAACATGTCTATCAACTCCTCACTTTTTAACGTAGAATCATACTAAGTGTAAGGACTCTTATTCTACGGAAAATTGGGTAGTACTTCCTTTGTTTCTACATACTTTTCCACCTTTTTCAAGGCCCGAAAATCAATAACCAAACGCCACATTTATGACCCAACAATTCATCAAATACAAAGTGGATTACACGCCTAATAGGACGTGTAAAATTCTGCCCCACAATCAATATAAAATTGTCCAATAATTCCAAGCCCTATTCGGCTACAATGTCACAACAATTATCAATTTCGTTTCAATTCCTTTTTTAATCCAAGTTGTTATTCCAACATGTTATATACATAATAACAATTACAACAACTATAAATCTTTCTTCCTTAACATGCGACGATTGTAACTACCGTCCAAATTGATTACAACATAATTGTCTAACTTGTCCATTTTCGGTTTTTAACATGTCGACATGATCCAAATCTTTTCAAACTTTAATATATATATACCACATGCTAATTTCTTAACTACTATAACATGTAATCTTCAATTACATTAAGAAGATGAAGATTTTACCTCAATAAGCCCTAATAATGACCAAGCGTAAAAGTCGGTCCTTAGCAACTTTTAGCTCCTCTTCTTATGTTCCAATCCGCTCCAAACACTCCTTGGAAGCTCATGAAGAACTCCTCTTCAAGTTCCATCTTCAAAGTTGAAGAACACCTTAGGTTTTCGCCTTGCGACTAACGTGAAAACATCGTTTTTTCGGGATCTTTCTATTGAGATATCCTTACAATACCCCTACGAACCTTGGGTTAAAGTATTGTGAATTATGATCCACATTCGCAAAAAATTTCTCTCAAAAATTATCCTTGGCCGAGAGCACTCTAATGAGAACCTAAAGTTTTCTCAATTTTTCTAAGTGTTGAAGACAAGTCTTGCTACTAGTGTAGTATATATAACACAATGGAGGGTCAAGATTTACACATTTGTGTGGCTTGGATGAAGGAGCTTAAATATCAAGTCAAGTGGGCAAGTTGACTTAGTCAATTATCTCAAGCTTTGGCTTTGTCAAGACTTGATCATCTCCTTGGTCATTTGACCATTATACCCTTGTCCATTTCGTCCAAGATCAGAACGACCGTTCGGGCCCGTTCGTGCCTTACCCGGCACCCTAGTGATACAACATCGAGAAAACCAGGAAAATAAAACATGAGTCATGAAACAAGAGATATAATAATAAGCAGCAACCAAAAGCGGTTGCCTTCAAGATATACATAAAACTCGAACAGTTTAATCCTTTACAACCACCCGATACAAGAGACCTGCATTTAAGATTTACTATGACTATGACGGACAGCCCCGCCATACCACGAATGTACAAGAACCTACAACTCGTGGAACACATACCAAAGATAAGCCTCAAGAAACGGAGCTTCCCAATACGCTGAGCTGTGATCCTAAGAGCGGGGATCCACGACCGATGTACCTATACCTGCGGCATGACGCACTCCGCGAGGTCGATAACAGTACCAAGTATGTGAAATCGTAGAAAAATCAGAATGAAATCATACTAGTCTATATAAAGCAGAGACATGTATGATAACCAAACTACGATTCACAACATAAGCGATCATATCGATCGAGGACTCACGCCTCAAGTCATCACTCAAATATAACTATGGGTCTCACGCCCACAACATCAATCATGTTCGCATCGTGGCGCGTGCCGGAGTGCATCGGTGTAGACATGTCCATGATGCAACAATAATACCAATGCCCCACGGCCACGTGCCGGAATTCTACCTCGGTGTGAACGCGTCCATGTGACATCAACAATAATATCTTGGGTGATCAACCTGCGCGTGGCCACATGCCCGGAATTCTACCTCGGTGTAGACATGTCCATGTAACCACAATAACAATATATCGGGTAATCAACCCGACCGCGTGGCCGCGTGCCGGAATCTTTGCGTCGGTGTAGACATGTCCATGTGACATCAACAACAAGCGAGAATCAAAATGGAAACATACGTGGAATTCTCCATCACCGCCAAGACGCCCAAGTAAGTTCTCAATAAGTCGACCGCCTCTATCGAGACGCGGAATACGTAAATACCACACTTGCACAACAAAGGCTATCATCACAAGCATAGGCAAGTTTCACAACAACAAGCATAGGCAAGTTTCACAACAACAAGCATAGGCAAGTTTCACACCAACAAGCATAGGCAAGTTTCACACAACTCAAAGTACTTTCATTTTATGCCAAAGTCCGGGTTTTTAATCCCAAAGTACTACATACATTAAGTTCTTTTAAAGAGATCCATTACTTTTATAAAAGTCACCCGATACCCGTAGTATTAGAATGACCAACCCACATTCCTTTTTCAAAATCAAGTAACAACATTCTTTTCCTAAGTTCCAGGTTTGCCTAGTTTCATTACTCAAGCTTCTCATTTTCAAATGCTCAAGTCACTTATTTTAGAAAGGTTTCATAACTCATAGTCTTAATCTCTTTTTAAAACAATTGAGTAACATATGTCATATATGTGAGTAGTTTATTCTTGTTTATAACGATCTTATTACAGCAGCCATGATCTAGAAAATGTAATATCATTTTGTCTCATCTTAGCTTCTATGCAGATGGAGGTTTCTCCTGGTTTTAATACATCATTATTCAATACATTTTCCTTTATTAACGCAACAATGGTGCTGCCGATACATTCTGATTCCCGAAATCAGTAAAACATTATCCCTTTAAAAAACCAAGTACTCATTACTCACGAATGAGGTTTCACACAAACATCCACATTAAAACAAATAAGTTAAGTCTCTTATCTTCTAACATCAGTAAACCATTTTCACTTACATAAGGTCGTTATAACTAACTTCCCATAAAGCTATTATAACACCCTATGTTTTAAACCAACCAAATCACTTAGCACATGCGTCACCGTACTACATAGTTCACAACAATCATGCTAGAAAAGATAGGAAGAGGTTCACATACCTCGCGACGATTTATCGACAATAAGCAAAATGCTCCAAGTACTACAACCTTGCTAGCCCTTTCCACTCCTCGAGTAGAATACGCTACTCTTAGTACTTTCACCTATAAAGGTCACAAACGTCTATTAACCCCAAAACACAAGTTTCTATCTTTCTATAGAAAATTCAAGAAGATCCTCCCCACATGTGGCGTAAATCTCCTCTCTATCGGTGGCTACCAAGCCAACCAGTGGGGTTTACGCCTAACCTGACGTGTACAATTCTACATAATACTACACAAGTCTCGCAATACATCCCATGTAAATACGATTCGATTCTTTATTCTTGAGCTTAAGTCAAAAGACATTGCCACAATAATGTTCAGTTCTATATATAGTATACTTCAACTATATAATCCTACAACATGTAATCTCCAATTACAATAAGGGGACAAGAATATTTACCTCGACAAGCCCAAAATTATCCGAGATAAAAGTCGATCCTGAGCAAGGTTTAGCTCCTACTCAGGCGCTCCAATCCGCTCCAAACAACCCTTAGAAGTTCTAACTAACTTACTCAAATACTTCAACCAACTATGAAGATTTCCTTAGGGTTTCGGTTTGAGACTAAAAGGACAAAAGGTAGTATTTCCGGACTCTACGTATAGAGGTATCTTTGGAATACTACAAGGTACAAGGCTAAGGTATTTTGGGCATTATAACAATACTAGGAGAAGTATTTCAATACCACAAGGGAGGGGTATTATACGAAAACAACTAGGCAGTGGTACCCATGGCTAGCACCACAGGGGAGGAGGGTTTCGGCCAAGGCCAATTTTAAGGGGGAGAGGGGCTCTTGGGCGAGTCACAAGAGGGGAGGGGTTTCCAAGACTTGGAAGATTTTTGGATGAATGAAGTCTTCAAGAGAGGGGGGTATTTATAGGAAAGCCAAAGGCCAACCAATGGCCAAGATCAAGCCATGTGCAAGGCAAGTGTATGGCCTTGATCAAGCCAAGTGCACCTAGCCCTACTCCACAAAACAATGCACAAAACATGGCACCAAACAAGCCACAAAACAAGGCCAAAACAAGGAGCCAATTGGCTGAAAGCGTGAACCAATCGCCCGAGGTTGCGCCGTTGCTTCGATGTGAGGTGACACATGTCACCCTCCGTTGGCCCAAAATGTTCCGCCTCTCGGAAAAATCCGCAAAAATACAAAACGACATAGCCGGAATTTTCCCTTCGCAAGTTACGCAAAACGTTTCGTCGAAAAACGACTCTAACCGGGTGTTGTGCACAAAGGTAACTTCGGCCAAGCCACCTAGGCGGGGGTGACACGTGTCACCCTCCTATTGGCCCTCATAAAACGTCTTTCGAAAAATATCCACAATACCGGAAATCTCAAAAACAAAGCGGGCCCCACAAAACCGTAAATTTCTCCCGTGGGCCCCACGTGACCATTTCCGAAAATAAAATCTCAAAATTCTAATATAATTTAAGAAGCCCAAATTCCAAATCTGGGAACCCAATTCCCATCAACGAACATTTTTCTTTACAAAAACCGGAAACTTTTCCGTCGAAAACTCACATCTTTCTTTCTTTTCAAAATTTCTGCCGTACTCTCGTACGTACGTCCTCACATACATACCTGCAACTACGGGGTATAACATTCTCCCCTCCTTAGAAACATTCGTCCCGAATGTTCCTTCTCAAGTCGGATAACGATAAAGTTCTTCTAACAAGTTGCCAACGCCACAGCTTGGCCACGAAATAACACACGTCCTCTTCTTTCCTTACTCGTCGTGCCCTTCTCGAACACTTGAACTCTCCCAGTACGTACCATACTTCAGTCATTACTTCCGTTCCCGAAAATCTCTGGAGTCACTACCTCCAAACTTGGTCATCTTACTAACCTCAAACTTCCTTAAGGCCAGTCCCGGCCTTTACGAACCGCTTCTGGTCGAACGCGTCCACGAACTCATACGATGGTCACACAAACTTGGGCCTAGCATCCTCGTGACCCTACCACCTGGCGGGACCATCCAGAACTGACCCCACCCCAAACCGGGTTACGGGTTGACCCGCAAATGGTCCTCAACCCGACCCCCAACCGCGCCAAACTCTTGTTCCCCGATCCTGAACAATCTTACTAATTCACATCATGAAAGCTACCACTTCCATCTCACACTACCCACGGACTTATCACACAAATAAAACCCACGTATACTACTACTCTGATAAGGGTCAAAAATAAATCTTTAACTCAAGACGACCTTACCCCTAAGGTCTCAGTCGTGACATAGTCTAAGGTTCACACTTACCATGCCACCACGTATCCTCCCAACTAAGCATTTTTTCTAACTCTCAATTAACACAACGCTATTCGTACATAGCACATAATAATGAGACCATCATAACAAGCATACCAAAACTCTAGAGGTTAAGGATATACCGAAGCTACCTCTCACTCTAATCATAGGCACGCCTGCAGGCTTATAGAAAGCGATGAACCAGCCATCGATCCGGTGGGTGAGTCGTAACATCCGTGCTACCCTTGGTGAGACAGTTCCTCGCAAAATGGCCCGCTGCCGCCAAAAATAACAAGCTCCCTGGCACCACGACACTCCCGAAATGCGGTCTACCACATCGACCACACCGGTAGGGGTGACCGCGTCGCCAACACCCTTACTTCCCCGAAACTCAACCTCGAGCCACGACTGCTCTCAAGACGGAGGACCACTGCATGCGGCGGGGTACAAAACTAGTCTCTTCTTGAGGCGGTCCGCCTCGAAAGTCGCCAAAGACCACGATGTCTCGGCCTCTTCGCTGATCCGGTCATTCGCCGACCTCTCCGCACCTCACATCCTAGTGCGTGAGCTGCGTGCGGGCAATGTCCATGCCGGTGAAGAGCTACCCGAACAAGCCTCGTTAAGTAATCATCTAATCCGGTGGCGTGGCGGTGCACTCTATCCTCCATGGTTGCCACTAAAGCGGGGACATACCGAGCCAACGAGTCAAACTCACGTTGTACTCTCGAATCACGCCTCTGCCTCAAAGATCATAAATCTGTCGGCCCGTGCCCTCCTCATCTGCGGAGGCAAGAAGTGAGTGAGGAATGCCTCTGAGAACTCGTCCCATCACTGAAGCGCGTGCTCTCCCGACAACTCCACGAATCAAACGATCATTGCGGTATCGCGCGGCCGATCGCACCTAAGACCACCGACTCGGTCTCCAAGCCTTGATCACTCTCATGATCCAGAATCGCTGCGGATGAACTCCTGCGGATCATCCTCGTGCCTCGACCCATAAAACTCGCGGGCTCTGACTCGGAAAGTCCGTAGCCTCAAACTATCTGCTCGGGGTGAACCATCGTGCTATGGGCTGAACTGCTGCGTCGGCCTATCCTCATATCGGCCCACGACCACGGCGCCAAGCGGGCCATCTCCTTGTAACCCATCTCCTCTGCCCCAGACTGTGGGACTGGAGGCTCAGGTACTGCGGTCTCAGCAGCCATTGCTGCGGCTCTAACCTCTGCTGGGGCTGGCGGCGTCACAAAACCCGCCGTCTGAAGCACAACCTCAGTGCTCGCGGGCTGCGCCTCGTACTCTCAGATCTCACTAGCAGCACCCTCGCGCCTTGCCTCTGGGCTCGTTGCCTTGCGCGGAGGCATAATCGGTAAAAAGCGAGATCGTCGTCGAGAGGTCCAACTTACAACACAGCTCTAAGGCACGATCTCAGAATGAGAAGAATGGAAACCAATCCTAAATGTCCTATAGCCTCCTGATTATAGATGTGGTGCACAACACACCGATAATCAAGACTCTACTAGACACGGTCTGTAGACACTTTCCGAGGATTAACTGCTCTGATACCACTTTTGTAACGACCCGTTCCGGGCCCCGTTACTGGTGCCTTACCCCGGGCACCCTAGTGATACAACATCAGAGAAAACCAGCGGAAAATAAAACATGAGTCATGAAACAAGAGATATAATAATAAACAGGCCAACCAAAACGGTTGCCTTCAGTATATACATAAAACCTGAACAGTTTAATCCTTTACAACCCTGCCCACAACAGTACTACAGACCTCTAAGATTTACAACGACTATGACGGGACAGGGCCCCGCCATACCCCTGAATGTACAAGAACCTACAACTCAGGGAACACATACCAAAAGATAAGCCTCCGAAGAAACGGAGCTTCCCAATACGCTGAACTGTGATCCTAAGAGCGGGGATCCACGACCGATGTACCTCTACCTGCGGCATGAACGCAGCCCCCCGAAGGAGGTCAGTACAACAGGTACCAAGTATGTGAAACTGTAAAAATACTGTAATGAAATCATACTAGTCTATATAAAGCAGGAGACATGTATGATAACCAAACTACAGTTCACAACATAAAAGCAGTCATATCCAGTCAGGGACTCACGCCCTCAAGTCATCACTCAAATATAACTATGGGTCTCACGCCCACAACATCAATCATGTTCGCATCATGGCCGCATGCCCCCGGAATTCTGCATCGGTGTAGACATGTCCATGATGCAACAATAATACCAATGCCCCATGGCCACATGCCCCCGGAATTCTACCTCGGTGTAGACACATCCATGTGACATCAACAATAATATACTGGGTGATCAACCCTGCCGCATGGCCACATGCCCCCGGAATTCTACCTCGGTGTAGACATGTCCATGTAACCACAATAACAATATATCGGGTAATCAACCCGACCGCATGGCCGCCTGCCGGAATCTTGCGACGGTGTAGACATGTCCATGTGACATCAACAACAAGACAATAATCAAAATGGAAACATACCCGTGGAATTCTCCATCACTGCCAGCACGTCCAAGTAAGTTCTCAACAAGTCGACCGGCCCTCTATCGAGAGACGCGGTAACACAGAAATACCACACTTGCACAACAAAGGCTATCATCACAAGCATAGGCAAGTTTCACAACAACAAGCATAGGCAAGTTTCACACCAACAAGCATAGGCAAGTTTCACACCAACAAGCATAGGCAAGTTTCACACAACTCAAAGTACTTTCATTTTATGCCAAAGTCCGGGTTTTTAATCCCAAAGTACTACATACATTAAGTTCTTTTAAAAGAGATCCATTACTTTTATAAAAGTCACCCGATACCCGTAGTATTAGAATGACCAACCCACATTCCTTTTTCAAAATCAAGTAACAACATTCTTTTCCTAAGTTCCAGTTTGCCTAGTTTCAATTACTCAAGCTTCTCATTTTCAAATGCTCAAGTCACTTATTTTAGAAAGGTTTCATAACTCATAGTCTTAATCTCTTTTTAAAACAATTGAGTAACATATGTCATATATGTGAGTAGTTTATTCTTGTTTATAACGATCTTATTACAGCAGCCATGATCTAGAAAATGTAATATCATTTTGTCTCATCTTAGCTTCTATGCAGATGGAGGTTTCTACTGGTTTTAATACATCATTATTCAATACATTTTCCTTTATTAACGCTGCAATGGTGCTGTCGATACACATTACGATTCCCAAATCAGTAAAACATTATCCCTTTAAAAACCAAGTACTCATTACTCACGAATGAGGTTTCACACAAACATCCACATTAAAACAAATAAGTTAAGTCTCTTATCTTCTAACATCAGTAAACCATTTTCACTTACATAAGGTCGTTATAACTAACTTCCCATAAAGCTATTATAACACCCTATGTTTTAAACCAACCAAATCACTTAGCACGTATGCGTCACCGTACTACATAGTTCACAACAATCATGCTAGAAAAGATAGGAAGAGGTTCACATACCTCGCGACGATTTATCGACAATAAGCAAAATGCTCCAAGTACTACAACTTGCTAGCCCTATCCACCCCGCGAGGAGAATACGCTACTCTTAGTACTTTCACCAATAAAGGTCACAAACGTCTATAAACCCCAAAACACACCTTTCTATCTTTCTATAGAAAATTCGGCAGCACCTCCCCACATGGCGTAAATCTCTCTCTATCGAGGCTACCAAGCCAACCAGTGGGGTTACACGCCTAACCTGACGTGTACAATTCTACGATAATACTACACAAGTCTACCGCTGATACACTATGTAAATCTGATTCGATTCTTTATTCTTCAGGCTTAAGTCAAAAGACATTGCCACAATAATGTTCAGTTCTATATATAGTATACTTCAACTATATAATCCTACAACATGTAATCTCCAATTACAATAAGGGGACAAGAATATTTACCTCGACAAGCCCAAAATTATCCGAGATAAAAGTCGATCCTGAGCAAGGTTTAGCATCTACTCCGTGCGCTCAATCCGCTCCAAACAACCCTTAGAAGTTCTAACTAACTACTCAAATACTTCAACCAACTATGAAGATTTCCTTAGGGTTTCGGTTTGAGACTAAAAGGACAAAAGGTAGTATTTCCGGACTCTACGTATAGAGGTATCTTTGGAAAACTACAAGGTACAAGGCTAAGGTATTTTGGGCATTATAACAATACTAGGAGAAGTATTTCAATACCACAAGGGAGGGGTATTATACGAAAACAACTAGGCTAGGGGTACCACGCTAGCACCACAAAGGGGAGGAGGGTTTCGCCAAGGCCAATTTTAAGGGGAGAGGGCTCTTGGACGAGTCAACAAGAGGAGGAGGGTTTCCAAGACTTGGAAGATTTTTGGATGAATGAAGTCTTCAAGAGAGGGGGGTATTTATAGGAAAGCCAAAGGCCAACCAATGGCCAAGATCAAGCCATGTGCAAGGCAAGTGTATGGCCTTGATCAAGCCAAGTGCACCCTAGCCCCTACTCCACAAAACAATGCACAAAACATGGCACCAAACAAGCCACAAAACAAGGCCAAAACAAGGAGCCAATTGGCTAAGAAACGTGAACCAATCGTCCAAGGGTTGCCGCCCCTTGCTTCCAATGTGAGGGTGACACTCCCGTTGGTCCAAAATGTTTCGTCTCTCGGAAAAATCCGCAAAAATACAAAACGACATAGCCGGAATTTTCCCTTCGCAAGTTACGCAAAACGTTTCGTCAAAAACGACTCTAGCAAGGGTGTTGTGCTTGACAGCGTAACTTCGGCCAAGCCACCTAGGCGGGGGTGACACGTGTCACCCTCCTATTGGCCCTCATAAAACGTCTCTCGAAAAATATCCACAATACCGGAAATCTCAAAAACAAAGCGGGCCCCACAAAACCGTAAATTTCTCCCGTGGGCCCCACGTGACCATTTCCGAAAATAAAATCTCAAAATTCTAATATAATTTAAGAAGCCCAAATTCCAAATCTGGGAACCCAATTCCCATCAACGAACATTTTTCTTTACAAAAACCGGAAACTTTTCCGTCGAAAACTCACATCTTTCTTTCTTTTCAAAATTTCTGCCGTACTCTCGTACGTACGTCCTCACATACATACCTGCAACTACGGGGTATAACAAAGACTATGCAAAGGGGGGTGATACGTGTCGCCCTCCCATTCGTCCATAAAATTTCATAACCCACGTGGGCCCCACAAAACGTAAAATTTTTTTGGGTGGGCCCTACGTGACCAAATCCGTAAATAAATTTCCACAATGCTAATAAATTTCATACTCCTCAAATAATGTATTTTGAGAATCTAATTCTCTTCAACGAACATTTTTCCTTTCCGAAGTTCGAAAGATTTTCCTTCGGAAAAACAATTCTTTCTTTCGTACCAATTTTCAAGTCTTGTGTTCTCGCGTCTATTCTCTTATTCATGTCCTGGAATTACGGGGTGTAACATTCTTCCCCCCTTAGAAACATTCGTCCCCGAATGTTCTTTCGGAGTCCAATATAATTAGTAGCGACATCGTCTCCTTTTACTACACCCTTCATACAACATATGCCACCCACGACCACATAACAATACTCATACTAAAACGTCAACATGAACTCCAAGTGTCGACGTCGGTTATCTGCATAAAGCTTCTGCTGACTCTGAGTTTACTAACAATCTTCCCTGGATAAGCTTCGCCTTATCCACAGCCCGCTGAATCAAGTATGGGCCAAATATCTGAACCTCGCCTACGTGGAACCAACCAATCGGCGATTCTACACTTTCTTACTGGTTGTATTCTTTCTGTACCTCCAACTTATACTAGCATACTTACATAACCTCCATACCGATTCTGGCCTCCAATATTTGGAGTCACTCTATTAAACAATATAAGGCCATTTCCGGCTCTCACGACCTGGTTTCGGTGGAACGCGTCCGCAAACCCGTAAAATAATTAACTAGACTTGGGTCTTGCACCCTCGTGACCCTGTCACGTAGCGGAACTACTACCAACTGATCTCACTCCATTTCAAGCTATGGGGCGACCCGTAATAGGTCCCCAACCCGACCCACCGTCGCACTTAACTCTTACTCTTAGTCTGAATTAAATCTTATTGCCCGAAAAGGCCTTATATACCTAAGGTCTCGGCGGTTATCAATATTCTTAGGCTCGCAATTTCAATGCACCAAGCCTACCTTCTCAGTCCCCCCGAAAACGGGTACAATAACTTCTCATAATACCATAACCATGTTGTCTCGATCACAACAACCATTACTTACTCCATACAGATCTCATCCGTACAATTCTCTTAAGCCTACCACGTAGCTTAATCTATTAACATGGCATTCCATTAAGTTCCTTAACATGACTTCTTAAGGGTTCATTACCCTATCAGACAGCTCATCATTTCCCAATTATCTCAAAATAAAACATAAGACCTTGGCGAGAAATCATCAAATGTTTCATACCTTCTCGGTATCTATTTAGTCCTTACCAATACCTGGTAATCTAAAATCATTCTAGGCAACACCCGTCTGACCCTCATACATAACTCCGTATAGTTGTATGTCATAATACTAACTACACTACAATTATTACCAACATGGATACGCAATCCACATAATCCCTCCTGGGTCACAGCTGCCTTTCTCGATAGCTGCAATCAACATAACTCGTTAGGGAGAAACGACTCTAACAACACATCTCTATCGCACGATCTCAGAGTGAGAATAATGGAAACCAATCATAAATGTCATGCAGCCTCCTGATTATAGATGTGGTGCACAACACACCGATAATCAAGACTCTACTAGACACGGTCTGTAGACACTTTCTGAGGACTAACTGTTCTGATACCACTTTTGTCACGAACCGACCCCGGGCCCACGACTGGTGTCTTACCTGGGCACCCTTACAGGTATACATCAGAGATAATCAGCGGAACATACATAAACTTAACAGAAAATAAATAACATGCTAGCCGATAAGGTCACCTTCCAAAAATATACACGTAACCCAAAAAGCAGTTACCTCTTTTTTTTTCTTTACACAACCCAATCCACAAGATATTGTCACGACCCGATCCCGGGCCCGTGACTGGTGCCTTACCCCGGGCACCCTAGTGATACAACATCAGAGAAAACCAGCGGAAATAAAAACTTAAACATGAACATGAGACAAGATAATGAAACAGGCCAACCAAACGGTTACCTTCCAATAAAATATATAAAAACAACTCTTTTTAAAACGAACAGTTTAATCCTTTTTACAAAACCACCTTGCGATTACTCTGCACTCTAGAGTTTATAACAACTATGACGGAGACGGGGCCCCGCCATACCCCGAATGTACAAGAACCTACTGCACTCGGGTAACATACCAACAGATAAGCCTCAGAAGGAACGAGCTTCCCAAAATCTGAAATGAGATCCTAAACGCGGATCGGCGGTATGTACTCCTACCGCGGCATGAACGCAGCCGAAGGAGGTCGATAACAGTACTAAGTATGTGAAAGCGTAAAATCGTAAATGAAATCATAATAGTCTATAAAAGCAGGGGCGGTATGATAACCAAACTACGATACACACATAACGATTATATCAATTCGTGGTCTCACGCCCACATCAATCCCGCCTGGAGTACCTTCCTCACTGGCGATCATGATATGATAACAACAAGACAGAATCCAAATGGGAGCATACCGTGCGCTACGCATCGTGTCGGTATGTCCAAAGGAACAAATAAGACAACATTCCAAATGGAAGCATACGTGCGCTACGCGTCGTATCGGCGTGTCCAAGGAAACAATAAGACAAAGATTCCAAATGGAAGCATACGTGCGCTACGCATCGTGTCAAGATGTCCAAGGAAACAATAAGACAACAAGCGGTAATCAAAGTGGAAGCATACCCGCGCTACGATCGTGTCGGTATGTCCAAAGCGATTAACAAAAGTAACACTATCAACGAGAACGCGTGCGTGGAATTTATCCGCCACCGCGGTCACGCCCAAGTAAGTTCTCAACAAGTCAACCGACCCTCCATCGAGAGACGCGCGGTAGTATAGAAACACAATTCTTGCACAACAAAGGCTATCACAACAAGCATAGGCAAGTTTCACAACAACAAGCATAGGCAAGTTTCACAACAACAAGCATAGGCAAGTTTATACACAACTCAAGTACTTCCATTTTATGCCCAAGTTCGGTTTTAACCTAAAGTACTACGTCGTTAAATTCCTTTTAAAGAGATTTATCCCTTTTATAAAAGTCACCCGATACCGTAGTATAAAAATAGAGTGACTTATATCTTTTAAGTAAACCAAAACAATTTCCATACTTTCTTTTTAAAGTCAAGTTACCACGTTAAAACCAATGATAAAACCTTTCTTTTGTTTTCATAAGGTCGTTATAACCAACTTCCCATAAAGTCATATAACACCTTATGCTTTAAACCATTTTAAGACAACACAATGCCTTTCTTTTCCCTAAGGTTCCAGGTTGCCTAATTTTAATTACGCAAGTCTCTTTTGAAAAGTTTCATAGTTCAATGTCTTAATCTCTTTTAAAACAATTGAGTAACATATGCCATAGTAGTAGGTTATTCTTGTTCATAATCAATCTTATTAAGCACCATGATCTAGAAAATGTAATATCATTTTGTCTCATCTTAGCTTCATGCGGATGGAGGTTTCTACTGGTTTTTAATAATACTTAATTATTCAATACATTTTCCTTTATTAACGCTGCAGTGGTTTGTCGATACACATTCGATTTCAAATCAAGAAACATTATTCCTTCCAAAACCAAGTACTCATTACTCACGAATGAGGTTTCACACAAACATCCATATTAAGTCAAGTCTCTTATCCTTTAAGAATAAGTCTCTTAACTTCTAAACCATTAAACCATTCTTTTTATCTCTCTTAAGGTGTTACACCTAACTTCTCATAAAGTCGTATAACTCTTATGTTTTCAAACCAAGTACACACTTCTTTCAAAAGGTTTCTTAATCTTTTAGAATACTCCAAGGTTCTTTTACATCCGATCGGTTATAAGTCAAATCGCTTATCTTTTAAAAACCACAAAGCATTTCTCGTATACATGAGTCGTTATAACCAACTTCCCATAAAGCGTTATAACACTTTATGTTTAAAGACAATCAAATGTATTTAACACGTATGCGTCACCGCACTACATAGTTATACACATATCATGCTAGAACAGATAGGAAGAGGTTCACATACCGCGACGAGTATCGACTAATAGCAAAACGCTCCAAGTACCTCAAACCGCTACACTCTCAGCAGATCACTCCACACGTAGTACTTCAACCTATAAGGCCACAAGGCGCTTATTAACATCTAGATCTCATTGTTCCATATTCTACAGAAAATTCGGCAGCACCTCCCCCCCCCCCCCCGCAACAGCGTAAATCTCCTCCTCTATCGAGGCCGGCTACCAAGCCAATCAGGGGGGGTTAACACGTCTAACCGGACGTGTACAATTCTACTACATAGTAATGCTACACAAGTCTCAGAATACAAATCTATGTAATTACGATTCGCTTCTCTTCTTTAAATTCAGCTTAAGTCGCAAGACATTGCCGTAAGTATTATTCAGGCTTAAGTCAAAAGACATTGCCGCACAATTATAATGTTCAGTACTATATATAGTATACTTCAACTATATATTCCTACAACATGTAATTCCCAATTACAATAGAAGGTCAAGAGTGTTTACCTCGATAAGCCCAAAATTATCCGAGTATAAATGTCGATCCTGAGCAAGGTTTAGCTCCTACTCCGGGCGCTCCAATCCGCTCCAAACAACCCTTAGAAGTTCTAACCAACTTCTACTTAAATACTTCAACCAACTATGAAGATTCCTTAGGGTTTCGGTTTGAGACTAAAAGGACAAAAGGTAGTATTTCCGGGCTCTACGTATAGAGGTAACTTTGGGAATACTACAAGGTATTTGGGCTAAAGTATTTTGGGCATAACAACAATACTAGGAGAGTATTTCTATACCACAAATGGGGGGTATTTATATGAGACAACTAGGCTAGGGGGGGGTACCCCTCGGCCAAGGCTTCACAAGGGGGAGGGTGTGGTGGCTCTCGGCCAAGCTCAACTAGGAGGGGGGGAGAGGGACGAAAAGCTCAAGCTAAGAGGGAGTAGTTTGAGACTTAGATAGATTGCTCAAGTTTAGGATGAAGAATGTCTTCAACTAGAGGGGTATTTATAGGTCAAGTGAAGGCCAACCAATGGCCAAGATGAAGACAAGTGCATAGCAAGTGTAAGGCCAAGATTTAGCCATGTGCAACCTTATCCATCTACCACAAAATATCCTACCTAACCCTTGACCAAGGGAAAGGCACAAAAAACGTGCTCACCATGCCATTTCGTCCGTCCACTCCTTCCAATTAGAGGGTGACAAGTGTCGCCCTCTCGTTGGTCCAAAACGTTTCGTCTCTCGGAAAAATCCGCAAAAATTATAAATGACATAGCCGGAATTTTCCCTACGAAAGTCGTGGAAACGCTTTGTCGGAAATCGACTCTTTTGGCACTTGTGCACAAAATTTCGAAACTAGCCAACTTTAAGGCTCAAATTATAATACGACACGCCACGCATACTCTGAAATACGGTATAACATTCTCTCCTTAGAAACATTCGTCCGAATGTTCCTTCTCAAGACGGATAACGATAAAGTTCCTCTTAACTTTAAACAAATTTCCAATGCCACACATGGCAACAAAGTAACACACGTTCTCTCCTTCCTTACTCGTCGTGCCCGAACACTTGAACTCTTCTAGTATACGTACCACACTTCATCATCACGGTTCCCAATACTTTGGAGTCACAACCTCCAAACTTGGTCATCTTACTAGCTTCACTCTCCCAAAGGCCATTCCGGTCTTCACGATCCGCTCGTCGAACATATCCACGAACTCATACGATGGTTATCTAATCACGGGCCTAGCGCCCTCGTGACCTACCACCGGGACCACCGAGCTGACCCCACTTTGAAACCGGCCGGGTTGGCCCTCAACATGGCCCCAACCCGACCCACTTACGCATCACGCCTTGTTCCCGATCCGAACAATCTTACCTCTGTGTCATGAAAGCTACCACTTCCATTTCACACTACCCAGGACTTATCACCCAATACATTCTAGGCATAAAATGCACTCCGACAAGGATCACTTGCAAAAACTTGTACTCAAGCGGCCTTACATCTAAGGTCTCAATCAGTAATATTCTAGGGTTCATCATCTCTCACCCTCAAGCTTACCCTTCTCACTAACCAGTTCTACATCACATTTTAGCACAAAGCTATCCGAACATAACACTAATCACAACATCAATACATACAAAACTCTAGAGGTTAAGGATATACTGAAAGTAGGCGGTTCGAGGACCGCTAAAATCGGGAACTTCCACCGCGACCTACCGTGGCCCGCCGGTGTATGAACATCTGCTGGTATGGAAGGTGAAGAACCCACCGATCTCTCGTATTCGTGCTATCCTACCGGTCATACCCTGGTGGGCGCCCCAAATGGCCTGCCGCATGTAAAACAAACTCCGGACTAGCACGACACTCCCCCGTGGAGTCTACCACGGCCATCACAACGAGGTAGGTGGCTTCACCGCTAACACCCCGCTCTCCCGAAAATCTGAACCTCGAGCCCCGACCGCTCCCGAATACTGATGCTCAAGATTGTGGAGACCACTCTGTCCGCGGAGGCGTATAACTAGTCTTCTACGAGGCGGTCCGCCTCGAAAGTCACCAAAGGACCTGCTGTTCGGCCCTCTTCACGACCTTGATCATTTCGCCGATTTCTCCGCTCCTCACCTCCAGTGCATAAGCTCGCATGCGGCAATGTCCATGCCCGGTGAAGAGCTACACCAACAACTCTCGCTAGGTAATCATCGAGCCTGTAACATATCGGTGCACTCGATCCTCCATACTAGCCACTAATGCGGGACGTCACGCCAATGAGTCGAACTCCACATTGTACTCCCGAACCGACGCCGCTTCACGCAACACCAAAAATCGTCGGCAACCCTCTCATCCGCGAGGCAAGAAGTGTGCAAGAAATGCCTTTGAGAACTCGTCCCATAAAGACGGAAGTGCATTCTCTCCCGACAGCTCCACGAATCAAACCAATCGATCGCGGTATCACGCGGCCGACGCGAACCTAGGACCACCGACTCGGTCTCCGATGCCTTGATCACTCTCATGATCAGAATCGCCGGATGAACTCCTGCGGATCATCCTCGTGCCTCGACCCATAAAACTCGGAGGTTACATCTCGTAAAATCCGTAATCTCAAATCGTGCGCTCGGGGTGAACTACGGTGCTACTGGGAATCACGCTGCTGCGTCGATCTATCTCGTTCGCCACTATCTCGGCGATGGCGCTATCTCTCAGAAACCCATCTCCTCTGCTTCCGGTGTGGGACCGAGGCTCGCATCGGGTTCTGTAGAGATCGCTGCGATGCTCTACTCGCAGCTCCTTCACTGTTTGCCTTGCCGCCCGGGCGGGTTGCCTTACGCGGAGGCATAATCGTAAAACGGTATGTCGGGAGGGTCGATCTTATTACACGGCTCTAAGGCACGATCTCGTAATGAGAAGAATGGAAACCAATCCTAAATGTCCTATAGCCTCTCGATTATAGATGTGGTGCACAACACACCGATAATCAAGACTACTAGACACGGTGCGTAGACACTTTCCGAGGACTAATCGCTCGATACCACTTTTGTCACGACCGATCCGGGCGATCGTGCCTTACCCGGCACCCTAGTGATACAACATCGAGAAAACCAGCGGAAATAAAAACTTAAACATGAACATGAGACAAGATAATGAAACAGCAACCAAACGGTTACCTTCCAATAAAATATATAAAAACAACTCTTTTTAAAACGAGCAGTTTAATCCTTTTACAAAACCACGCACACATGCTCTGCACTCTAAGAGTTTATACAACAACTATGACGACAGGGCCCCGCCATACCCCGAATGTACAAGAACCTCTGCACTGTGGTAACATACCAACAGATAAGCCTCCAAGGAACGGAGCTTCCCAAAACGTAAATGAGATCCTAAACGCGGATCGACGGTAGATGTACTCTACCGCGGCATGAACGCAGCCCGAAGGAGATCAAGATAACAGTACCAAGTATGTGAAATCAGAAATATCAGAAATGAAATCATAATAGTCTATAAAAGCAGGGCGGTATGATAACCAAACTACGATACACACATAATGCTTATATCAATTCGGTCTCACGCCCACAACATCAATCCCGCCTGAGTACCTTCTCACCGCTGCAATGCATGATATGATAACAACAAGACAAAGAATCCAAATGGGAGCATACCCGTGCGCTACGCATCGTGTCAGTATGTCCAAAGGGAACAAATAAGACAACATTCCAAATGGAAGCATACCCGTGCGCTACGCATCGTGTCAGCATGTCCAAAGGGAAACAATAAGACAGCATTCCAAATGGAAGCATACCCGTGCGCTACGCATCGTGTCAGTATGTCCAAAGGGAAACAATAAGACAACAAGGCGGTAATCAAAGTGGAAGCATACCCGTGCGCTACGCATCGTGTCAGTATGTCCAAAGCGATTAACAAAAGTAACACTATCAACAGAACGCATGCGGAATTTATCCGCCACCGCGGCCACGCCCAATTAAGTTCTCAACATGTCAACCGTCCCTCAATCGAGACGCAGAGTATAGAAACACAATTCTTGCACAACAAAGGCTATCACAACAAGCATAGGCAAGTTTCACAACAACAAGCATAGGCAAGTTTCACAACAACAAGCATAGGCAAGTTTATACACAACTCGAAGTACTTCCATTTTATGCCCAAGTTCGGTTTTTAACCCTAAAGTACTACGTACGTTAAATTCCTTTTAAAGAGATTTATCCCTTTTATAAAAGTCACCCGATACCCGTAGTATAAAAATAGAGTGACTTATATCTTTTAAGTAAACCAAAACAATTTCCATACTTTCTTTTTTAAAGTCAAGTTACCACGTTAAAACCAATGATAAAACCTTTCTTTTGTTTTCATAAGGTCGTTATAACCAACTTCCCATAAAGCTGTTATAACACCTTATGCTTTAAACCATTTTAAGACAACACAATGCCTTTCTTTTCCCTAAGGTTCCAGTTTGCCTAATTTTAATTACGCAAGTCTCTTTTTGAAAAGTTTCATAGTTCAATGTCTTAATCTCTTTTAAAACAATTGAGTAACATATGCCATAGGCGAGTAGGTTATTCTTGTTCATAATCAATCTTATTAAGCAGCCATGATCTAGAAAATGTAATATCATTTTGTCTCATCTTAGCTTCTATGCAGATGGAGGTTTCTACTGGTTTTTTAATAATACTTAATTATTCAATACATTTTCCTTTATTAACGCTGCAGTGGTTTGTCGATACACATTCTGATTTCCAAATCAAGAAACATTATTCCTTCCAAAACCAAGTACTCATTACTCACGAACGAGGTTTCACACAAACATCCATATTAAGTCAAGTCTCTTATCCTTTAAGAATAAGTCTCTTAACTTCTAAACCATTAAACCATTCTTTTTATCTCTCTTGGGTGTTACACCTAACTTCTCATAAAGTTCGTATAACTCTTATGTTTTCAAACCAAGTACACACTTCTTTCAAAAAGGTTTCTTAATCTTTTAGAATACTCAAGGTTCTTTTACATCCAATCGGTTATAAGTCAAATCGCTTATCTTTTAAAAACCACAAAGCATTTCTCATGTACATGAGTCGTTATAACCAACTTCCCATAAAGCCGTTATAACACTTTATGTTTAAAGACAATCAAATACATTTAACACGTATGCGTCACCGCACTACATAGTTATACACATATCATGCTAGAACAGATAGGAAGAGGTTCACATACCTCGCGAGTATCGACTAATAGCAAAACGCCCAAGTACTCAAACCGTCTACACTCTCGATCAAGCGGATCACTCCACACGTAGTACTTCAACCTATAAGGCCACAAGGCGCTTATTAACATCTAGATCTCATTGTTTCATATTCTACGTAAAATTGGCAAGACCTCCCCGCAGCAACGTAAATCTCTCTCTAACGGTAGCTACCAAGCCAACCAGGGGTGCTGCGCCTAACCGGACGTGTACAATTCTACTACATAGTAATGCTACACAAGTCTACTATGTCTGATCTATGTAATTACAGTTCGATTCTCTTCTTTAAATTCAGCTTAAGTCGCAAGACATTTGTAAGTATTATTCAGCTTAAGTCAAAAGACATTGCCGCACAATTATAATGTTCAAGACTATATATAGTATACTTCAACTATATATTCCTACAACATGTAATTCCCAATTACAATAGAAGGTCAAGAGTGTTTACCTCGATAAGCCCAAAATTATCCGAGTATAAATGTCGATCTGAGCAAGGTTTAGCTCTACTCCGGCGCCCAATCCGCTCCAAACAACCCTTAGAAGTTCTAACCAACTTCTACTTAAATACTTCAACCAACTATGAAGATTCCTTAGGGTTTCGGTTTGAGACTAAAAGGACAAAAGGTAGTATTTCCTGCTCTACGATAGAGGTAACTTTGGGAATACTACAAGGTATTTGGGCTAAAGTATTTTGGGCATAACAACAATATTAGGAGAGTATTTCTATACCACAAAGGGGGTATTTATACGAGACAACTAGGCTAGGGGTACCCTCGGCCAAGGCTTCACAAGGGGAGGGTGTGGTGGCTCTCGGCCAAGCTCAACTAGGAGGAGGGGAGAGGGACTAAAAGCTCAAGCTAAGAGGGAGTAGTTTGAGACTTAGATAGATTGCTCAAGTTTAGGATGAAGAATGTCTTCAACTAGAGGGGTATTTATAGGTCAAGTGAAGGCCAACCAATGGCCAAGATGAAGACAAGTGCATAGCAAGTGTAAGGCCAAGATTTAGCCATGTGCAACCTTATCCATCTACCACAAAATATCCTACCTAACCCTTGACCAAGGGAAAGGCACAAAAAACGTGCTCACCATGCCATTTCGTCCGTCCACTCCTTCCAATTAGAGGGTGACAAGTGTCGCCCTCTCGTTGGTCCAAAACGTTTCGTCTCTCGGAAAAATCCGCAAAAATTATAAATGACATAGCCGGAATTTTCCCTACGAAAGCTGTGGAAACGTTTCGTCGGAAAACGACTCTTTTTGGCACTTGTGCACAAAATTTCGAAACTAGCCAACTTTAAGGCTCAAATTATAATACGTACGCGCTCACGTACATACTCTGGAAATACGGGGTATAACAGATATGACTACAGACCTCTAAGAATTTTGACATAACAACTGTGACGGGACAGGGCCCCTCCATACCCCTGAATGTACATAAATCTACAACCTCATGGAACTGTACCAAAAAAATACAAAGCCTCCGAAATAATGGAGCTTTCCAACCAGCTGAACAGTGATCCTAAGAATGAGGATCAGCAAGCTATGTACCTCAACCTGCGGCATGAACGCAGCCCCCCGAAGGAGGTCAGTACGAAATATGTACTAAGTATGTGAAACTGAAAATACTGTAATGAAATCATAACTGTCACGACCCGAATCTGGGCCCGTGTATGGTGCCTTACCCCGGGCACCCTAGTGATACAACATCAGAGTAATCAGCGGAACATAAAACACATACATGAAACAAATGAAGTACAAAACAGTAATCTGAGGAAAACTTGCCTTTCGGCATATATATAAATAACAACTCCTACAAATGAACAGTTTAATCCTTTTTACAACCCTGCCCACAACAGTACTACAGTCCTCTAAGAAATGATACGACAACAATGGCGGGACAGGGCCCCGCCATACCCCTGAATGTAAATACCTACAACGACAGGGGACTATACCAAGATAAGCCTCCGGAGAAACGGAGCTTTCCCAAACGTCGAATCGTGACTCCTAAGAGCGAGGATCAACGATCGTGTACCTTTACTGCGGCATGAACGCAGCCCAAGGAGGTCGATAACAGTACCAAGTATGTGGCGAAAATAACATCAGAAATGAAATCATAGTAGTCTATATAAAGCAGAGACATGTATGATAACCAAACTACGATTCACAATAAATAAGCATATGTCAAGTCGTGACTCACGCCTCAAAGTTATCACAATAAAACCGCACGGGCAAGTACGAAGGCATAGCCGACTACTAAGACCACGCATCAAAAATACCACAAACCGTATCCCGAGGTCTTTCTGCATCGCACCACATGATCGGCCGCCACTCGCCCGCAATATCAATGCCGCGCGTCTATCCTCGAACTCGCAGCCCGCATAGGTCACCCACGCACCCGCATGAGGTATTCCTCGAATCATGGTCCTGCATCACCGAGGTATACCGCATCGGGCGTACTAACCTCGGTATCCGCCAGGCTCCCGCAGCCCGCATAGTCTCAAAAGACCGCATAGTCTCAACAGCATCGCATAGGAATCCCGCGATCGTGCTAAACACCCGAATGATCAATCCCGAGCTACCGCTCGCATAGTCACAAGGATCGCATAGCCGTGATAGACCCACATCAAGGGTGGCAAGCCCTCGGTATAATAAGTCGAGGGTATGTGATACAATAACGATAACGCTTAACGCTTGACAACGTAAGCACAACAAGAGTGACCCCTTTCACAATAATCACAAGATACTAACACACGTAGCATCCTAACATGCTTACTTATCAAATCACCAAGAACGGATTACACGGCTATCCCAAACCCCTACCATCAAGTTATTCACACAAGGTACTTTCTACTAACAAGTTCGTACCTATCCCCAAAGTACTTCATACATTAAATCTTTAAAAGATACGTTACTTCACAAAACCACACAATACTGTAGTATATGAAAATAGAGTGATTATCTTTTTAGAGTAAATCAATTACTTCTCTTTTAAAATCAAGTAGCCACATTCTTTTCCAATGTTCAAGTTTGCCTAATTTCCCATGTTCAAGTTTGCCTTTTTAGAAAGGTTTCGTAGTTCATAGTCTTATTCATTTAAGAATATAATTCTCCTTTAAACAATCCGAGAACATAAGCCTTATATGTGAGTAGGATATTCTTGTTTATAACAATCTTATTACAGCAGCCATGATCTAGGAAATATCATTTTGTCTCATCTTAGCTTCTATGCAGATGGAAGTTTCTACTGGTTTTAATAATACTTAATTATTAAAAACATTTCCTTTATTAACGCTGCAGGGTTTGTCGATACATTCGATTTCCAAAATCAGTAAAACATTCTTAAGCCGTTATACCTAACTTTCCATAAAGCTAGTATAACTCTTAAGTTTTTAAAAACAAATCAAGTACTACCTCCTCTTTCAAAATGATTCAAAAATCTTTTGAAATACCTCAAGTTCTTTATTATCACATAACAAGCCAGTTATAGTTCAAATCAGTTACCTTTTAAAAGCCACAAGTATTTTCTTACCAACATAAAGCTGTTATAACCAACTTCCCATAAAGCCGTTATAACACTTTATGTTTTAAAACCAATCAAATACATTTATCACGTATGCGCTCTACCGCACTACATAGTTCACACATATCATGCTAGAAGAGATAGGAAGAGGTTCACATACCTCGCGACGATTATCGACTAATAGCAAAACGCCCAAGTACTTCCAACCGCCGCTACTCCTTTGCCCAAGTAGATCGCGCCACGTAGTACTTCAACCTATAAGGCCACAAGGCGCTTATTAACATTTAGATCCCTTCAGAGAACATTCTACGTAAAATTCGCAAAGACTCCCGCAATGCAGCGTAAATCTCCTCTATCGGGCTACTAAGCCAACCGGGGGTTATACGCTTAATCCGACGTGCACAATTCTACCTCACGAAAAGCTACACAAGTCTCATGTACTGATCCCATGTAAATACAATTCGATTACTCTTCTTTCAAAAGGTTTCTTATTATTCAGCTTAAGTCAAAAGACATTGCCGATAACAACGCTCAAGACTATATATAGTATACTTCAACTATATAATCTAACAACATGTAATTTCCAATTACAATAGGGGACAAGATATTTACCTCGATAAGCCCATAATTATCCGAGTTTAAATGTCGATCCTGAGCAAGGTTTAGCTCCTACTCCGTGCGCTCCGACCCGCTCCAAACAACCCTTAGAAGTTCTAACCAACTTCTACTTAATACTCCAACTAACTATGGAGATTTTCCTTGTGGTTTCGGTTTTGTGGATCAAGGAAGTATAATAGTATTCACTGGCTTTTTGTAAAGGTATAACCTTAGAATACTACAAGGTATATGGCTAAGGTAATTTGGGCATTATAACAATACTTTTGAGAGTATTTCTAACAAGAGGGGGGGTATTATACAAAGACAACTAGGCTGGGGGTACACTCTCATTAGCACCCAGAGGGGTGCTCTCGACCACAAGGGGGAGGCCTCGGCCGAACTCAACAAAAGGGGAGGGAGAAGGAGAGATTTCAAGACTTAGGCAATTTAGTGGATGAATTAGACTACAAAGGGGTGGGTATTTATAGTGAAAGTGAAGGCCAACCAATGGCCAAGATCTTGCCAAGTGCAAGGCAAGTGTAGGGCAAGATCTTGCCAAGTGCACCTTATCCATCTACCACCAAAATATCCTACCAACCCTCGACCAAACAATGGTCATTCGGCCAACCCCTTTACCTGGTGTTCCAATGAGAGGGTGACAAGTGTCGCCCTCTTGTTGGTCCAAAATGTTTCGCCTCTCGGAAAAATCCGCAAAAATTAAAAATGACATAGCCGAAATTCCCTACGAAAGTGTGGAAACGTTTCGTCGAAAAACGACTTAATCGGGTGTTGTGAACAAAAGAATTCGCCAAGCCTAAATCACAAGTTCAAATTTTTCTACGCACGCCCCACGCATACTCCGAAATACGGTATAACAATAACAATCTATAATAAAGTCGAGACATGTATGATAACCAAAATAACGATTAATCGTGCCTTGCCAAAGTGAAAGTAATGAAAGTCAGTTTTACCTTTTAAAGACTATTTCAACACATGAACAATAGTCACACAGGGCTACGGACGCAAGCACTCAAATATCATAGCTTGCCCGTGGAATCCCCCATCACTGCAGACATCCATAAGTGTAAAATATTACCATGTGACGCGCCCGTGGCATCCCACCTCACTGTCGGCGTACATATATACAATACATATGTATATCTCCTGCCCGTGGAATCCCGCATCACTGCCGACAGCCTTAAGTGTAACATATAACCATGTGACGCGCCCGTGGCATCCTACCTCACTGTTGGCGTACACACATATAATACATACATATATCTTATGCCCGTGGAATCCCTCATCTCGGGTACATGACTTCATGGAGAGCTAATCCATGGGGTAATAATCGTATATAACATGCCCGTGGAATACCTCATCTCGGGTACATGTCTTCATGGGGAGCTAGTCCATGGAGTAATAATCGTATATAACATGGTCGCATGCCCCGGAATCCCTCATCGTATAATCATGGCCATGGGGTAATAAAACAAATCCGGGAATCTAACCCGCCTCCTGGTCGCATGCCCCGAAATCCCACATCGTATAAGCATGTCCAATGATCAATCACAATGGAAGCATACCCGTGGAAGCCTCCGTCACTGTCGGTACGCCCAAGTAAATTCACAACAAGACAGCCGACCCTCCAACTGAGAGTCACGACAGCGTAAACATATAATACTTGCTCTCAAAGGCTATCACAAGCAAGCATAGGCACGTTCATAAAATCTTTAGACTTTCATTATCATACAAAAATGAATCTCATTTTATAAACTCAAGACACTTTCGTATTACATAAAAATCCAGGAATTTAACCCAAAGTACTACGTATTTCCATTCTTTTCAAAAAGACTCATTTTCATATAAAATCTCAAGATACTAACAACCGTAGTATCAAGTCATATCTACTTTTCAATACAAGTCACAATACCTTTTAGAAATACATTTATAGGCTTCTAGGTCAAGTAACTTCTTTCTTTAAAACTTTAAGCAATTGATGCCTTCAAATCAATTTGCCTTTCTTCATTTCAAGTCATTTATTCTTATTTACATCACTAGAGTAAACCATTCTTTCATCTTTCCATAAAGCAATTATAACCAACTTCCCATAAAGTCGTTATACTAACTTTATGCTTTAGACACTTACATTCTTCTTTTTTATAACCAAGAGACTTATACTTTCAAATCAAGTTACATAACTTTCAAAATACTGCAAGTCTCTTAACTTTAGAAATCAAGTTCCTTAACTTAGAATATCAAGTCTCTTTAACTTAGAATTTCAAGTCTCTTAACCTTTTAAGAATTCAAAGTTCATGATCTTAAAACTTCATAATGTAACTCTTTACTATTAAGTAACATATACTTTTATGCGTTGTGAATAGGTTATACTTATTTATAACGATCTTATTAAAGCAGTCATGATCTAGAAAATGTAATACAATTTTGTCTTATCTTAGTTTCTATGCAGATGGAGAATTCTACTCATTTTAATATAATTGATTGTCGATACATTTTCTTTTATTAACGCTGCAATGGCTTGTTCGATACTTATTCTCATTCGTGCAGTAAATTAGCAAAGTCAACTCGACTCCAAATACTTCCTAACGACTCTTACCAACATCCCCCATAAGACTTGGTAAGAACTTAGGATAACTTAGACGTAACTTTCACATAGAGTAAATCAACATACATACCTCTTAACTTCTAAGAGTAGAAGGAATCATGAAATAACACCACATGTATATTTCATACATAGAATCATGCCAAAAGGAGGAAGAGGCTCACATACCTCGAGACGATTATCGACAAGTAGCAAAATGCTCCAAAGTACTTCAACCTTGATAGCTATTCCATCCTTTAAGTAGAATACGCTACTCGTAGTACTTCAACCTATATTAATCATAACATTTCTATTAACTCCTCACTTTTTAACGTAGAATCATACTAAGTGTAAGGTCTCTTATTCTACGGAAAATCGGGCAGTACTTCCTTTGTTTCTACATACTTTTCCACCTTTTTCAAGGCCCAAAAATCAATAACCAAACGCCACATTTAAGCCCCAACAATTCAGCAAATACAAAGGGGATTACACGCCTAATAGGACGTGTAAAATTCTGCCCCACAATCAATATAAAACTGTCCAATAATTCCAATCCCTATTCGGCTACAATGTCACAACAATTATCAATTTCCTTTCAATTCCTTTTACAATCCAAGTTGTTATTCCAAAATGTTATATACATAATAACAATTACAACAACTATAAATCCTTTCTTCCTTAACATGCGACGATTGTAACTACCGTCCAAATTGATTACAACATAATTGGCTAACTTGTCCATTTTCGGTTTTTAACATGTCGACATGATCCAAATCTTTTCAAACTTCAATATGTATACCACATGCTAATTTCTTAACTACTATAACATGTAATCTTCAATTACATTAAGAAGATGAAGATTTTACCTCAATAAGCCCTAATAATGACCAAGCGTAAAAGTCGATTCTTAGCAACTTTTAGCTCCTCTTCTTATGTTTCAATCCGCTCCAAGCACTCCTTGGAAGCTCATTAAGAACTCCTCTTCAAGTTCCATCTTTAAAGTTGAAGAACACCTTAGGTTTTCGCCTTGCGACTAACGTGAAAACGTCGTTTTCCCGGGATCTTTCTATTGAGATATCCTTACAATACCCCTAGGAACCTTGGGTTAAAGTATTGTGAATTATTATCCACATTTGCAAAAAAATTCTCTCAAAAAGTATCCTTGGCCGAGAGCACTCTAATGAGAACCTAAAGTTTTCTCAATTTTTCTAAGTGTTGAAGACAAGTCTTGCTACTAGTGTAGTATATATAACACAATGGAGGATTAAGATTTACACATTTGTGTGGCTTGGATGAAGGAGCTTAAATATCAAGTCAAGTGGGCAAGTTGACTTAGTCAATAATCTCAAGCTTTGGCTTTGTCAAGACTTGATCATCTCCTTGGTCATTTGACCATTATACCCTTGTCCATTTCGTCCATGAATATGCAAAGGGGGGTGACACGTGTCGCCCTCCCATTCGTCCATAAAATTTCATAACCCACGTGGGCCCCACAAAACGTAAAATTTCTCGGGTGGGCCCTACGTGACCAAATCCGTAAATAAATTTCCACAATGCTAATAAATTTCATACTCCTCAAATAATGTATTTTTAGAATCTAATTCTCTTCAACGAACATTTTTCCTTTCCGAAGTTCGAAAGATTTTCCTTCGGAAAAACCATTCTTTCTTTCGTACCAATTTTCAAGTCTTGTGTTCTCGCGTCTATTCTCTTATTCATGTCCTGGAATTACGGGGTGTAACAGGTAGAAGAATGATAAGGTATGTGAACCTCTTCCTTCTCTCATTTGGCATGTTCTACGTGTGAACCATAATTGTGGTATTGTTTCAAAAGTTATTCTACTCTTAGAAGTTAATGAGTATTCATGTTGTTGATTCTATGCTAAAGGCATGTCTGAATTATTCTTAAGTTCTTACCAAGTCTTATGAAAGATGTTGGTAAGAATTTTTAGTAAGCTTTGGTGTCGAGTTGGTACAGACGACAAATGTTAGTATGTGGAACTCTTCCTATCTTTCTTTGAGCATGAACCTTATAAAATATGTGTACGGTGGACGTACTTGTTTTAAATAAAATCGAATTCCTTGTAGTATATGAAAGAAGTTACTTGATGTTAAAAGTATATGTTACTTGATTTTAAGAGTATATGTTACTTGATTTTAAGAGTATGAGTTACTTGGTTTTGAAAGTATAAGTACTTGGTTTTAAGAGTATATGTTACTTGGTTTTGAAAGTATAAGTTGCTTGATTTTATAAGTGGAAATGACTTGATTTATTTAAAGAGAAGAGGTAACTTGATTTAAAGGTATGGGTTACTTTAGTTTAAAAGTGTAAGTAACTTGATTTTAAAAGTGAAAGTGCATTGATGCTACAAGTGCTAGTATCTCGGGGTTTTATAAAGAAAAGAAGGTATGGTAAACGTACGTAGTACTTTTGGGTTCAACTCCCTTATATTGCATGATATGATTCTTTCTATAAGAATGGATGTACATAGTACTTTGAGTTCAATTTCCCTAATTGTACATGACATCTAAAATGATAGTTCATTAATTTTATTATATGGAGAGTCAAAAGATATTTTTAAATTTCATTCGATTGCATTGATACACCGAGTCCCACAACGGGTCAGGTTATGTTATAGATGCAATAAACCGAGTCCCACAAAATGGATCGGGTTACGTCATATAAATATCATTACACCGAGTCCCACAGATGGGTCGGGTTAAGTTATACAAAAGATTACACCGAGCCCCACAATGGGATGGGTTATGTCATGTAGATGCATATATCGAGTCCCATCATGGTCTGGGTTACGTTATATTGCTGCATACACCGAGTCCCACAAATGGGCCGGGTTACGTCATATTACATCATCACACCGAGTCCCACAAATGGGTCGGGTTACGTCATATTGCATCATCACACCGAGTCCCACAGATGGGCCGGGTTATGTCACATATTGCATCATTACACCGAGTCCCACAAATGGGCCGGGTTACGTCACATGTTGAAGCATACACCGAGTCCCGCAAATAGGACGGTTTACGTCACACATATTGATAATTACATCGAGCCCCAAAATGGGTCGGGTTACGTTATATTGATGATTCCATCTAGTCCCTCAATAAAGGGCTAGTTTATGTTATATGAGATACGTTATCTATACGTATATGAACTTGATGATTCTCTGAGTAAGCATTCATGATGTTGATATGACTCGAATTGTAAAGGTACGATTGATTTCATATTATGAAATGGTATTGATTTCATAATTTGAAATGACACGGTTGGATCTGGTATTTAATTTTCATACTTGTCCCTGTCATTCTTTGTACAGTTATGATTATGTCTACTATACTTCATGTTTACATACTTGGCACCTTGGTGTACTGACCCCCTTCGGGGGACTGCATTCATGCCCGCAGGTATTAGGTACTCAGTTGGGTGATCCGCGAGCTTAGGATCTCCACTCAGCTTTCAAGGAGGTAGCTCCATTATTTTAGAGTTTGCCAGGTTGGTACAGAGTTGTATTATGGTTTTATGTACATTCATGGGTACGGCGGGGCCTTGTCCCATCACAGTTATGTGTCAAAACTCTTAGAGGTCTGTATTCATATGTGGGTTGGACTTATGTACAAATGTGGTTTCTTTTTGGTTGTTATATATGTGATGGCAGCTTTGCCGGCTTTGCCTTTGTTCGGGAAAAAAAGTGTTATTTATCTTCCGCAGGTTACTTGTGTTGTATGAATAGAAGGGTGCCCATGTAGGGCACCAGTCGCGGGCCCAGGGTTCGGGTTGTGACAACAGTGATACAGTAGTACAGTGGTACAACGATTCAATGTACATTTGACTCTTATTTTACATGGCACGGTAGGATCTAGTATTTGATTTTCATACTTGTCCCTGTCATTCTTTTGTACAGTTATGATCTTGTTTACTGTATTTCATGTTTACATACTTGGTACCTTATTGTACTGACCCCCTTCGGCGGGTTGCGTTCATGCCCGCAGGTATAGGTACTCAGTTGGGTGATCTGTGAGCTTAGGATCCTTGTTCAGCGTTTTGGGAGAGTTACAGTGTTCCGGAGCTTGTCATTATGGCTAGGTATATTCAGGGGTACGGCGGGGCCTTGACCCGTCATAGTTATTGTCCAAATTCTTAGAGGTCTGTATTCATATGTGGGCTGCACTGGTGTGAGTTGTATTTATATTGTTGTACAGTTGTAGTCCTATACGGGTGTTATATATTATGGCAGTCTTGCCAGCTTTGCCTTTGCAAAAAAAAATGATGAGTGTTATTGTCACGACCCGACCCCGGGCCGCGACTGGTGCCCTACCTGGGCACCCTTCTATTCATACTACATAATAAATTGTGGAAGATAAATAACACTCCCTTTTTTTTTCTTTTATCAAAAACTAAGGCCAAGCCGATAAGGCTGTCATAACATAAAAACTTCCCGAAAGGGTCTACACTGTTTAACAATGTAAAAACAACTCTAGCCAGTTGTCACAACCCGACCCCGGACCCGCGACTGGCGCCCTACCTTGGCACCCCTTACAGGTATACATCAGAGAATAGCAGCGGAACATACACAACTCTTAAAATAGAAATCATACATAGATGTTACACCCCGTAAGTCCAGGACAGGTATAAGAGAATGTACGTAAGGAATCAAGACTTGGAAATTGGTACGAAATGAAGAATTGTTTTTCCGACGGAAAATCTTCCGAGCGTCGGAAAGGAAAAATGTCTGTTGTTGAGAATGGATTCTCAAAATGCATTATTTGAAGAGTATGGAACTTTTTAACCTTATGGAAATTTATTTTTACGGATTTGGTCATGTGGGGCCCACCCGGGGAATTTTACATTTTTGTGGGGCCCACGAGGTTACTAATTTTATGGACGAATGAGAGGGCGACACGTGGCACCCCCACATATGGTCTTGGTCGAAATTTTGTAAGGGTAAAATGGTCATTGACCATCTTGGAAGATAAGTCTTCAAAGCTTGATATTATTGACCAAAGTCAACTTGCCACTTGGGCTTGATCCTAGTGAAACTCATCCTAGCCACTCATGTGTTGCAATCTAAGCCCTCCAATGTGTTTTATATACTAAGCTAGTGCAAGACAAGGTCTTCCAACACTTAGAAAAAAATCACACATTCTTGTTCTTGTAGAAGTGCTCTCGGGTTTGCACATATCCACACAAAAATATTTGTAGTTTTGATCCATTGTTCACAAGACTTAAACCCAATGTCCCTAAGGGTATTATAAGGATATCTCAATAGAAAGATTTCAGAAAAACGATGTTTTTACGTTAGTCGCAAGGCGGAAACTTAAGGAGTTCTTCAACTTTGAAGTTGGAACTTGAAGATGGGTTCTTCATAGGCTTCTAAGGAGTGCTTGGAGCGGATTGGAACCTAAGGAAAGGAGCTAAGAAGCGACTTTGAATCTTGGAATTTTTAAGGGCTTATAAAGGTATAAATTTTGTCGTTTTAGCAATTAAAGTTTACTTATCATTGTAGTTATGGATATTAGCAAGCATGAGATGTTTAGTATGAATTTTGATAATTATATTGGCTATTGGAACCCTAATCCGAAAACTAGCATGTTTAGCCTTAAGATTACAATTCAAGTCGATTATTAGTTTAAGTCGTCGCATGTTGTAAAAAGAAGGAAATTGTAGTTGTTGAAGTTGTTTATGACTATATAACATGTTTGACCTTAGAACTTGGAATTGGAAAAGACTTTGAATTGTTGGTTATGTAGTTGGCCGAGAATGGCTTTAAATATGGAACTACTTTGTATGAATTGTGGGGCGGAATTTTACACGTATTGTAAGGCGTGTAATCCCCTTTGGTTGGTTGTTGTTTTGAGCCTTAAATGTGGAATGTTTGGTTATAGTATTCGGCCTTGAAAAAGGTGGCAAAGTGGGTAGAAACAAAGGAAGTGCTGCCCGATTTTCCGTAGAATTAGAGACCGTATACTTAGTATTATTCTACGTTAGAGACTAGAAGTTGATAGTCTTGTTGTGACCATTATAGGTTGACACCTCTACGTACGGCGTATTCGGCTTAGCTTGTGGATTTAGCCGAAAAGGTATGTGTTATACCCCGTAGTTCCAGGGTATGTATGTGAGGACGTACGTACGAGAATACGACAGTAATTTTGGAAAGAAAGAAAGATGTGATTTTTCGACGGAAAAGTTTCCGGTTTTTGTGAAGGAAAAAGGTTCGTTAATGGGAATTGGATTCCCAGATTTGGTATTTGGACTTCTCAGATTATATTAGAATTTTGGGATTTTATTTTCAGAAATGGTCACGTGGGACCCACGGGAGAAATTTACGGTTTTGTGGGCCCACTTTGTTTTTGAGATTTTCGGTATTTTGGATATTTTCGGAAGACAAAATATTTTGGACGAGTAAGGGGGAGACACGTGTCACCCCCCTTGAGTGGCCATGTGGGCCGAAATTGGTGGGACAAGTGGCTAGCCACTTGTCCCCTTGGCCGAAATGGCCATGGCACTTGGCACCAATTTTCGTTGGCCATGTGGTGTGGTGGGACCCACACACACATGGCCCAATCTTGACCATACACTTACCTTGATCTTGGCCCTTGATTCTTTTATAAATACCCCTTTAAGTTGAAGACTAATTCATCCCACACTTGAAAACTTTCCAAAGCAAATACTCCCTCCCTTTAGCCTTGTTTCGTCCCCCTCCCCCACTTGTGTAGAAAATACTTGGAGTATTATTGTATAATCCCAAATACATTGGCCTAGTATCCCTAGTAGTATTCCAAAGTTATTTCAATACTAAGAGCCCGGAAATACTACTTTATTCCAATAGTCGCAAAACGAAACCCTAGAAAAATCTTCATAGCTTGGTTGAAGTGTTAAGAGAAGTTGTTTAGAAACTTCTAAGGGTTTCTTGGAGCGGGTTGTAGCGTAAGGAGTTTGGAGCTAAACGTTGCTCAGGATCGACTTATAAACTTGGATAATTTTGGGCTTATCGAGGTAATGATCTATGTCCCCCTATTGTAATTGGATATTACATGTTGTAGTAGTTATACTTGAGTATATTATATTGGAAGGATGATTATAAAGGATTGAACTGTATTTACATTAGACTGTACTTACAGTAGACTTGGGTAGTATTATTGTGAAGCAGAATTGAACACGTCCGGTTAGACGTGTAATCCCCTGGGAGTTGTTGGCCTGGTAGCGGGCCTTGGTAGGGGAGGAGATTTATGTGATAGCGGGGAGGTCTTTGCCGAATTTTACGTAGAATAAGGAATCTTGTATTTAGGATATTCTACGAAGAAAACTAGAAGTTGATAGATGTATTGTGGTTATTATAGGTGGATCTTCTACGCGGCATACTTGACTTGGCTGGTTTAAGCTAAAAGGTATGTGATTCTTCCTATACTCTTGAGCATGATTGTTGTGAACTATATAGTACGGTGACGCGTGCGTGTGTGAAATGAATTTTTTTTGCTTAAAACATAAAGTGTTATAATGGCTTTATGGGAAGTTAGTTATAACGACTTTATGAAGATAAAAGAAAGATTTGGTTTTGACAGTAAACGACTTGATTTTGAAAGTTAAGAGACTTGATCTTGAAAGATAAGAGACTTGACTTATAACGACTTGTTTTCAGAAAAGGAGAAGTAACTTGCTTTAAGTATAGGTTACTTGTTTTGAAAAGAGTAAGTTAATTGGGTTTTAAAAGAGTATACTTGATGTTGTTTTAAAAGAAAAGCACTTGGTTTAAAAAGTATAGAGTACTTGATTTTAAAAGCCTTGTAAAGATTTTTACGAAGGTGAAGTAATTTGGTTTTAAAAGTAAAACGTGTTTTCTTTATATACTACGAGTATTAGTATCGTGTGGCTTTTACGTAACAAGAGGTCTTTTTGAAAGAAGGAAAGTACGTTGAACTTGTCTATGCTTGTTGTGATAGCTTTTGTTGTGCAAGTGTTTGATTTTGTGCTACCGTGTCTCTCGGGGAGGGTCGGCTATCTGATTGATTGCTTGGACATACTGACACGTTGGATGGTCCACGAGTATGTGTCCACTTTGATTATTATCTTGTTATTTCCTTTGGACATGCTGACGCGATGGATGATCCACGGGCATGCGTCCAGTAGGATGGTTTCATGACCATGCTTTCCGAGGTAAGATCGGCATGCGGTCATTGTGAGGGTTTTGTTATTTGTCCACGGACCGCTAATCCATGAAGCTTGCGCGGTGACGGCGATCACGGGCTTGATTTGTACACGTGGTTCTGGCACACTTGAGATACTTGTCTGGTAATTTCGTGTATCGGCGCACTGTAGATAGCTTGAGATACTTGCCTCGGCCATATCTCGTGAGACGGTGAGGCTATGCATGCGTTAACGTGGTACTTGCCTCGGCGATTGCGTGGCTAGCTTTTGGATCCGTAGTTGGCTTCCGTACTTTGCCCGTGAAGGGATATGACTAGATTTTGGAACTGGTAGTGGGCGATTCTACTTGGCCTGATCGGTTTGATGACGCAGGCAGGATCTAGTGTTCGGGTTCACATATGGGTGTTGTTTTGCATCATGTACGCCGGCGATGAGAATGAGTTCCACGCATGAGTGATATTATGGGCGTGAGACCCATAGTTATGTGAGTGATTATTATTCGGGATATGCGTCCCTTACTTGCATCTTGTTTACTTATCGCAAAATGGTTTTATAAAATAATGAAATATGATTTCATTACTGATTTTCGATTTCACATACTTGGTACCGTTATCGACCTCGCCGAGTCTGCGTTCATGCCGCAGGTAGAGGTACACCAGTTGTTGATCCTCGCTCATAGGATCGCAGTTCAGCGTTGGTGTTATACCCCGTATTCCCAGAATATGTACGTGAGGGCGTACATACGAAAGTTTAGCCTTAAAGTTTAGGCCTAGGACGTTTTTATTTTGGCACAACTCTCACAAAGAATCGTTTTCCGACGAAACGTTTTACAAGACTCGCGTAGGGTAAATTCCGGCTATGTCATTTCTAATTTTTGCGGATTTTTCCGAGAGACGAAACATTTTGGACCTACGAGAGGGCGACACTTGTCACCCTCTCATTGATGGATGTGGGGCGGCAATAGGGCCGATTGGAATGGCTATTTTGTCATGGAGTTGGTAGGATATTTTGTGTGATAGTTGGATAAGGTACACTTGCCTAAATCTTGACCTTACACTTGCCTTGCACTTGGCATCATCTTGGCCATTGGTTGGCCTTTGCTTGACCTATAAATACCCCCCTTAAGATGAAGAGTTCTTCATCCACAAAGCAAACTTTCCAAGTCTAAAATCCCTCCCTCTCCCTTGAGCATTTTCGTCCAACACCCTCTCCCTCTAGCCTAAGTGGCTTGGCGAGAGCCTCCCTCTAAAGAAAGCCCTGGCGAAATCTACCCCCTCCTTGGTAGAAAAGTTGTCTTCCAAGTGTAGTTACTATACCAAAATACCCTAGCCCAAATCCCGTATAGTATTTAGTAGAAGTTGTTGAAAACTTCTAAGGGTTCTTGAAGCTATCGGAGCGTACAAATTAGGAGCTAAACCTCGCTCAGGATCGACGTTTATACTTGGATAATATTGGGCTTATCGAGGTAAATAATCTTATCCTTCTTTTGTAATTAGAGAATACATACTGTAGAAGTATAAGAATAAGTATCAAATACTTAGAAGAATATTAAAGGATAGAATTGAATCATATCACAAAGAAGGGTATAAAGAAGAATAATTGAACTGTACTCACATAGGATTGTTTTTACAAGATCTGTATAGCTTAGGGTAGGAAGTCTGCCCAAATTTCCATAGAATAGAGAACCTCTGCTAGAGCTTTATACAAGATGCTGATCTAGACGCTGATAGACGATTTGATCGATATAGTCGATACTCATACGACATATTCAACTTGGCGGTGGTTTTCGCCAGAAGGTATGTGATTCTTCCTATACTCTTAAGCATGATATTTTAAGATATATATATATATAGTGCGGTAGACGTCATGTGTTAATCGAATAATAATTACGGCAATGTCTTTTGACTTAAGCTGAATAATAACTACGCAATGTCTTTTGACTTAAGCCCTAATAATAAGAATATTGATGCATTCCAAAAGAATATGAATCATTTTAATGAGAGAAATATTTGGTTTTTAAACAAAAGCTTAAAGAGTTATACTAGCTTTATGGGAAGTTAGGTATAACAATTTAAGAAAGATAAAAGGAACTGCTTACTTGTTTGTTTACAAAAGCCTTATATTGATTTCGTTAAGTAGTAAGATTGTTTGATAAGTAGACATATTATGACGCTACCGTGTTAGTGTCTTGTAATGTTGAAAAAGGGTCATTCTTGCTGTGCTTATCTTCGCTAAACGGTAAGTCCGTTGTATCATATTATAGCACCTACCCCTCGACTTGTTATACCGAGGGCTTTCCACCTCGACGCGGTCTATACGGCCTATGCGCCATGTGACTACGCGGAGTCGCGGAGTTCCGAGATTGATCATTCCGGTGTTTTAGCCCGACGCGGATGCCCTATGCGGTCCGCGTAACTATGCGGTCTATCGAGACTATGCGCGATCGCGGAGTCCGGGAGGTACCGGTTAGCTACCCCGTCGCGAGGAATACCTCACGCGGGTGCATGTGACCTATGCGATCGCGGAGTCGTGATTAGGCACGCATAATGATACTATGGGCGCTGGCCTTGCTTTGATCATTCGCGCCTAGAAAAGACTGCTACGCTTACCTATTATTGTTCTTGTTTGTGATATGGCACAATGTGCAATTGAACTGATTTGCAAATGGTTTTTAAATACTTGATTTCATTTAAGTACTTTACAGTTTCACATACTTGGTACCTGTTGTACTGACCTCCTTCGGGGGGCTGCGTTCATGCCGCAGGTAAGGGCAAGCAGGTGCTAGATCCACATCCTTAGGATCTTTGCTTTGGTGTCGAGCTCCATCTTCTCCGAGGCTCTACTTTTGGGTATGATCTCCTGTATTGTAGATAGTTTTGTACATTCAGGTATGGCGGGCCCCGTCCCGCCATAGTCATACTTCCTTAGAGGTATGTAGTCCTATTGTGCATTGGGATGTAATCGCAAAACTTGGGTTATATATATGCCGAAGACAAGCTTTTCATCGATAAACTGCTTCTCTTTTCATAATGTTTCTTGTCTTGTCTTATGTTCCGTGATTACTCGATGTATGACTACATGGGTGCGGGTAAGGCACTACCACGCCCCGAATCGTCGTGACAAAAGTGGTATCGCAGCGATTAATCCTCGGAAAGTGTCTACGCATCGTATCTAGTAGAGTCTTGATTATCGGTGTGTTGTGCACATCAATAATCGTGAGGCTATAGGATATTTAGGATTGGTTTCCATTCTTCTCACTCGAGATCGTGCCTTGAGCCGTGTTATAAGTTGGACCCTCTAACGTATTCCTTTTTGTACCGTTATGCCACCACGCAGGCAACCCGCCCAGAGGCGCAAGGCACCAAGGAGTCGCTAGTAGGACACCGAGAGTTACGAGGGCTCGTGCCCGCTATACCGAGACGGCGAGTTCCATGACACCGCCGCCCCAAAGAGACCACGCACACCTCCCGCCCCACACCGGGCGGAGGAGTTAGGGTACAAGGAGATGGCCCACTATTGGCTAGGATGTGGCGCATACGAGGATAGGCTGGATGCAACAGTTCCATTTCCACCCCGTCGCAGTGGTTCACCCGAGGCGTATAGTTGAGGCTACGAGATTTCTTGAGTTGAGCCCGCCGAGTTTTACGGTCGAGGCCGCAGGATGATCCGCAGGAGTTCATCCGCTGCAGAGGATCATGCGCGTGATCAAGGCCTCGAGACCGAGTCCGTGATCTGCTCGACGGCCGCGTGATACCGCGCCGATTGGTTTGATTCGCGAGCTTTCCAGGAGAGCATGCACTCCAGCATGGGATGAGTTTTTGGAGGCTTTTCTCACGCACTTCTTGCCACCGCAGATGAGGAGGGCACGGCCGATGTGTTTTTATTGCCGAGGCGCAGAGGCGCGCCAGGAGTACAATGTCGAAGTTCGATTCTTTGGCTCGATATGTCCCTCGCTCTAGTAGCATACATGGAGGACCGTACACCGCCACGTCACTGTGCTAGATGATTATATGGCCGAGTCTTGTGCGGTGTGTCTCTTCACCGTGCATGGACATTACCCGTATGCAGCTCATGCACTCGATGCGAGGAGCGCAGAGACCGACGAGTCGGCGGATATCAACATCGTGAAGGCCAAAACGGCCGTTCTTTTGGTGGTTCTCGGTGGACGGCCTCGAAGCGATCTAGATTTGCACCCAGCCAGCTCGTAGCACTCCCACATCATCACAAGACAGCCGAGTATTCGTGGCGTGTCGGGCCCCGTGACATCGATTTCCGTGGTAGCGGTGCTAACCGATCGAGGTCCGCTCGGTGTCCGCTGTGGTAGATTCCATTCGTGAGTCAGAGTACTACTCCGAGCTTGCTATACTTCAGGCCGCAGGTCATTATGCGAGAGTTTGTCCGACCGGGCGCGCTGGTGGTAGGGCTCACCACTGTGGTTTGTTGCCGCTCATCATCTCCTACGATTACACGCCCGAGGCGGTACTCATGGACCAGCAGGTCGCGGCAGGTCGTGGCGCTGGTCCAGCCTAGCGGTCCTCGAATCGCATTTATGCCTTGTCCACCGGCAGATCGTGAGGCCTCACCGATGTCGTCACAGTACCTTATCGCCTCCGACATGATGTGTATGCCTTGATAGATCCGGTTCTACTGCCCCATATATCTCCCTTATCGCTAGTAGGATAGGGATAGAGCCCGAGTCCATAGACTTTCGAGGTAGCTACGCCATGGTGATTCTTGGTAGCTCGGCGGTATATAGGGCTTGTCAGGACTATTTGTAGTCGCTGACCAGCCGACTTGATAGAGTCGATATGACTGATTTCGATGTGATCACGGTATGGATTGGCTAGCTTGCTACGCCAATGTAGACCGCAGGAGAGAGTGGTACGGTTCCGGTTTCTGAGCCGGTTGTTGAGTGGGAGGAACATCAGACGCCGGCGGTAGGTTTATTTCTTACCTCAAGGCTGTAGGAAGATGCGCAGGCGGTATATCTACCATCTCGCTCGTGTTTGATACGAGGTTGCGGTACCAGATTTTCGGTTCCAGTGAGTCGAGAGTTCCCGACGTGTTTCGACGACCTCCCATCCTCCCGAGAGGAGATCGAGTTTTGTATAGATTTGTTGCGGACACTCGCCTATTTCCATTCCGCCATACGTAATGGCACCCGCCGAGTTGAGAGAGTTCAAGGACCACCGAGATTTGGGAGAAAGGCTTCATCAGCAAGTGTTTCTCCCCGGGAGCGCCGGTATTGTTCGTAAAGAAGAAGGGACGGACGCCGCACACGTGTGTTGACATGACCAACAAGGTGACCATTAAGAATGTAACGACCCGCCCGGCCGCATCGTGCCTTACCCGCACCCTAGTTATACATACATCATAGAAAATCAGCGGAACATAAAACATGAGTCATTTAACAAGAGATATAATAAATAAACAGGCCAACCAAAACGGTTGCCTTCAGATATACATAAAACTCCGAATAGCTTTAATCCTTTTACAACCCCGCCACAAAAGATTACTACCTCTAAGATATACACGACTATGACGGACAGGGCCCGCCATACCCCGAATGTACAAGAACCTACAACTCGTGAACACCTACTAAAAGATAAGCCTCGAGAAACGGAGCTTCAAATCTACTGGGATCCTATGGCGAGGATCCACGATCGATGTACCTCTACTGCGGCATGAACGCACTCCGAAGGAGGTCGCATAACAGTACCAAGTATGTGAATCGCATAATCAGAATGAAATCATACTAGTCTATATAAAGCGAGACATGTATGATAACCAAACTACATTCACAACATAAAACAATCATCACCCAATATAACTACGGGTCTCACGCCCACAACCTCAATCAGTTCGTGTTATGGCGCGTGCCCCGGAATCTTGCATCGGTGTAGACATGTCCATGATGCAACAATAATACCAATGTCCCATGGCCACATGCCCCTGATCGGTGTAGACATGTCCATGTGACTCAACAACAAGACAAAGAATCCAAATGGAAGCATACCCGTGCGCTTACGATCGTGGTGATGTCAAAGGAAAAATAAGACAACATTCCAAATGGACGATACGCGCGCTACGCATCGTGTCGTGATGTCCAAAAGGAAATCACAAGCGATAATCAAATGGAAACATACCCGCAGCGCTACGATCGTGTCGGATATATCAAAGCGATTAACCACAAGACCTTAACCAAAATGGAAGCATGCCCGCTACGCGTCGTGTCGGTATGTCCAAAGCGATTAACAACAATAATACTATCAACAGAACGCATGCGTGGAATTTCTCCGCCACGCACGCCCAAGTAAGTTCTCAATAAGTCAACCGACCTCCATCGAGACGCAGAATACGTAAATACAACGCTTTGCACAACAAAGGTTATCACATAAGCATAGCCAAGCTTCACAACAACAAGCATAGAAGTTTCACAACAACACAAAGTACTTTCATTTTATACCAAAGTCCGGTTTTTAACCCCAAAGTACTACATACGTTAAGTTCTTTTAAAGAGATCCATTACTTTTATAAAAGTCACCCGATACCGTAGTATTAGAATGACCAACCCACCTTCCTTTTCAAAATCAAGTAACAACATTCTTTTCCTAAGTTCGGTTGCCTAGTTTGATTACTCAAGCTTCTCATTTTCAAATGGTTTCATAGTTCCCAAACTTAATCACTGATTCCTTTTTAGAACAATTGAGTAACATATGTCATATACGTGAGTAGTTTATTCTTGTTTATAACGATCTTATTAAACAAGACATGATCTATAAAATGTAATATCATTTTGTCTCATCTTAGCTTCTATGCAGATGGATGTTTCTACTGTTTATAATACAACACATAAGTATTCAATACATTTTCCTTTATTAACGCTGCAGTTGGTCTGTCGATACACATTCGATTCCCAAATCGAGAAACATTATCCCTTTAAAACCAAGTACTCATTACTCACGAACGAGGTTTCACAAACATCCACATTAAAACAAATAAGTTAAGTCTCTTATATTATAAGATCAAGTCTCTTAACTTCTAACATCAGTAAACCATTTTAAAATACATAAGGTCGTTATAACTAACTTACCAAAAAGCTATTATAACACCCCATGTTTTAAACCAACCAAATCACTTAGCACGTGACGCTACGCACTACATAGTTCACAACAATCATGCTAGAAAAGATAGGAAGAGGTTCACATACCTCGCGACGATTTATCGACAATAAGCAAAATGCTCCAAGTACTACAACTTGCTAGGCCCTTTCCACTCGAGTAGAATACGCTACTCTTAGTACTTTCACCTAAAAAGGCCACAACTTCTATTAACCTCAAAACACAAGATTCCACTTCTCTACAGAAAATTCACCTCCCATGCAGAATCTCCTCTCTAACGAGGCTACTAAGCCAACCAGGGGGTTTACACGCCTAACCTGACGTGTACAATTCTACACAAGTCTACTGATACCCTATGTAAATACAGTCATTCGCTTCTTTATTCTTCAGGCTTAAGTCAAAGACATTGCCGAATACTAAGTATAGTTCCATATATAGTATACTTCAACTATATATCCTAACAAACATGTAATTTCCAATTACAATAGAGGGACAAGATAATTACCTCGATAAGCCCAAAATTATCCAAGTTATAATGTCGATCCGAGCAAGGTTTAGCTCGCGCTCCAAACCACTCCAACAACCCTTAAGTTCTAACTAACTTCTACTCAAATACTTCAACCAACTATGAAGATTTCCTTGTGGTTTCGGTTTGAGACTAAAAGGACAAAAGGTAGTATTCCGACTCTACGAAAGAGGTATCTTTGGAATACTACAAGGTACAAGGCTAAGGTATTTTGGGCATTATAACAATACTTGGAAGACAACTTTCTACCAAGGGGTAGGCTCGACACCACTGAGTGGGAGTGAACCTCGCCACAAGGCCACTCAGGGGAGGGTTTCTCGGCCAGGGCCTTTACTGTGGAGGGGCTCTTGGACGAGAGTCAAACAAGAGGAGAGGGAAGGATAGCAAGACTTGGAACATTTTTGGACGAATGAAGTCTTGAGCCAGGGGTATTTATAGCAAACCAAAAGCCAACCAATGGCCAAGATCAAGCCATGCAAGGCAAGTGTAAGGCCAAGATCAAGCCAAGTGCACCCTAACCTACTCCACAAATCCTCACAAATATCTACACAAATATCTACCACAACTTGCCCATCCATTCGGCCTAATTCCGCCTCAAGTCCACCAACGAGAGGGTGCCAAGTGTTGCCCTCGTTGGTCCAAAACATTCGCCTCTAAAAATCCGCAAAATACTAAATGACATAGCCTAATTTTCCTTCGCGTTACGCAAACGCTTTAGTCAAAAACGACTCTAAAGGTGTTGTGACAAATGTCATTTCGGCCACTTAGCGGGGTGACACGTGTCACCCTCCTATTGGCCCAAAATAAAACATCTTCCAAAAATCCACAATGGCCAAAATCTCAAAACAAAGTGGGCTCACAAACCAGAATTTCTCCTGGGCCCCACGTGACCATTTCCAAATAAAATTCCATAATTCTCTAATATTCCAGAAGTCGAATACCAAATCGGGAATCAATTCCCATTAACGAACCTTTTTCCTTCACAAAACGGAAACTTTTCCGTGGAAAAATCACTCTTTCTTCCTTTCCAATCTTTCTCACAGATTCTCGCACGCACGCCCTCGCATACATACTCCGAAATACGGGTATAACATTCTCCCTCTTAGAAACATTCGTCCGAATGTTCCTTCACAAGACGGATATCGATGAAGCTCTTCTAACAAATTGCCAACGCCATGGCCACGAAATAACACACGTTCTCCTCCTTCCTTACTCGTCGTGCCCTTCGAACACATGAACTCTTCTAGCATACGTACTACACTTTAGTCATCGCCTGCTTCCAAAACTTTGGAGTCACCACCTCAAACTTGGTCGCCTTACTAGCCGTAATATCCCCTAAGGCCATTACCGCCTTCACGAACGATTCGGTCGAACACATCCCCAAACTCATACGATGATGGTCGTCTAAACTGCCTAGCACCCTCGTGACCCTACCACCGGGACCACCCGAATCGACCCACCTAAAACCGGTTCGTTGACCCGCAAATGGTCCTCAACCCGACCCAACCGCGCAAACTCTTGTTCGATCCTAACAATCTTACTAATTCACATCATGAAAGCTACCACTTCCATCTCACACTACCCACGGACTTATCACACAAATAAATCCCACGATACTACTACTCGATAAAGGGTCAAAAATAAATCTTTAACTCAAGACGACCTTACCCCTAAGGTCTCGTGACATAGTCTAAGGTTCACACTTACCATGCCCCCATACGCATCCTCCCAACTAAGCATGTTTTCTAACTCATAATTAACACAACGCTATTCGTACATAGCACATAATAATGAGACCATCATAACAAGCATACCAAAACTCTAGAGGTTAAGGATATACACGGCTACCGCTCCACTCTAATCATAGGCCTGCCTGCAGGCGATACCAGAAGGTGATGAACCAGCCACAAATCACGAAGGTGAGTCGTAACATCCGCTTCCCTTGGTCCGACCTCGCAAAATGGCCTGCCGCATGCAAAACAAACTCCCAATCTAGCACGACACTCACCAAAATGGAGTCTACCACAACGGTCGCAACGAGGTAGGGTGGCTTCACCGTTAACACCCCGCTCTGCCGAAAATCTGAACCTCGAGCCACGACTGCTCACGAAGACGGTGGAGGACCACTGCATGCGGTGGGGGTATATAACTAGCCTCGCTGAGGCGGTCCGCCTCGAAAGCCACCAGGACCCGCCGCCCCGGCCTCTTCTCCGCTGATCCAGTCATTCCGTCGACCCTCCGTGCCTCACATCCTAGTGCATGAGCTGCGTGCGGGCAATGTCCATGCGGTGAAGAGCTACTCCCAACATGCCTCGACATGTAATCATCGAGCCCTGTAACATATCGGTGCACTCGATCCTCCATACTAGCTACCAACGCTGGGGCAGCCAATGAGTCGAACTCACATTGTACTCCCGAACCGTGCGCTCTGTCTAAGCATCAAAATCTGCCGGCGTGCCCTCCTCATCTGCGGAGGCAAGAAGTGCGTGAGAAAGCCCCAAAACTCATCCCATACTGCTGAGGTGCATGCTCTCCCGAAAGCTCCTATGAATCAAACCAATCATTGCGGTATCACGCAGCCGATGCGAACCAAAGGTCACGACTTTTCAAGCCTTGATCACCGCGTGATCCGTCAGAATCGCGGATGAACTCCTGCGGATCATCCTCGTGTCTCGACCCATAAAACTCGCGGGCTACAACTCGTAAAGTCCGTAGCCTCAAACTATCTGCTCGGGGTGAACCATCGTGCTCATCAGGCTCGCTGCGTCGGCCTATCCTCATATCTGCCACGACCACGGCGGCGGGCCATCTCTTGTAACCCATCTCCTCCGCCTGGGATCGAGGCTCAGTGTATGCGGTCTCAGCAGCCCATTCTGCGGCTCTAACTCTCTGCTGGGTGGCGGCGTCAAACCCGCCGTCTCAAGCACAACCTCGTGCGGGCTGCGCCCTCCTCAGATCTCACTAGCGGCACTCTCGGTGCCTTGCCCTCTCGGGCTCGTTGCCTGCGGAGGCATAATCGGTAAAAGCGAGATACGTCGGAGGGTCCAACTTACAACAGACTCTAAGGCACGATCTCGTAATGAGAAGAATGAAACTAATCCTAAATGTCTGCGGCCTCGATTATAGATGTGGTGCACAACACATCGATAATCAAGACTCTACTAGACACTCAGACACTTTCCGAGGATTAATCGCTCGATACCACTTTTGTAACGACCCGTTCGGGCATCGTGCCTTACCGGGCACCCTAGTGATACATACATCGAGAAAATCAGCGGAACATAAAACATGAGTCATTTAACAAGAGATATAATAAATAAGCAGGCCAAAAGCGGTTGCCTTCGGTATACATAAAACACGAGCAGTTTAATCCTTTTACAACCCCGCCACACAAGACTTAAGATATACATGACTATGGACAGCCGCCATACCCCGAATGTACAAGAACCTACAACTCAGGAACACCTACTAAAAGATAAGCCTCCGAGAAACGGAGCTTCAAATCTGTTGGCGTGATCACATGGCGAGATCCACGATCGATGTACCTACTGCGGCGTGAACGCAGCCCGCGAGGTCGATAACAGTACAGTATGTGAAACTGCAATCAAATGAAATCATACTAGTCTATATAAAGCAGAGACATGTATGATAACCAAACTACGATTCACAACATAAAATCATCACTCAATATAACTATGGGTCTCACGCCCACAACCTCAATCGAGTTCGCATTATGGCGCATGCCCCTGGAATCCGGTGTAGACATGTCCATGATGCAACAATAATACCAATGTCCGGCCACATGCCGCTGCGCCGGTGTAGACATGTCCATGTGACCTCAACAACAAGACAAAGAATCCAAATGGAAGCATACGTGCGCTACGCATCGTGTCGGTATGTCAAAGGAAAAATAAGACAACATTCCAAATGGACGATACGTGCGCTACGCGTCGTGTCAGTATGTCCAAAAAGGAAATCCTGGCGATAATCAAATGGAAACATACGTGCGCTACGCGTCGTGTCGAGATATCCAAAGCGATTAACCACAAGACCTTAACCAAAATGGAAGCATACCCGCGCTACGATCGTGTCGGTATGTCCAAAGCGATTAACAACAATAATACTATCAACGAGAACGTGCGTGGAATTTCTCGTCGCCGCACGTCCAAGTAAGTTCTCAACAAGTCAACCGACCCCATCGAGACGCGGTAACACGAATACAACGCTTTGCACAACAAAGGTTATCACAATAAGCATAGCCAAGCTTCACAACAACAAGCGTAGGCAAGTTTCACAACAACACAAAGTACTTTCATTTTATACCAAAGTCCGGGGTTTTAACCCCAAAGTACTACATACGTTAAGTTCTTTTAAAAGAGATCCATTACTTTTATAAAAGTCACCCGATACGTAGTATTAGAATGACCAACCCACCTTCCTTTTCAAAATCAAGTAACAACATTCTTTTCCTAAGTTCGGTTGCCTAGTTTCAATTACTCAAGCTTCTCATTTTCAAATGGTTTCATAGTTCCCAAACTTAATCACTGATTCCTTTTAGAACAATTGAGTAACATATGTCATATACGTGAGTAGTTTATTCTTGTTTATAACGATCTTATTACTGATCTAGAAAATGTAATATCATTTTGTCTCATCTTAGCTTCATGCGGATGGAGGTTTCTCTTGGTTTTAATACAACACATCATTATTCAATACATTTTCCTTTATTAACGGCAGCGGTGGTGTCGATACACATTCTGATTCGAAATCGGAAACATTATCCCTTTAAAACCAAGTACTCATTACTCACGAATGAGGTTTCACACAAACATCCACATTAAAACAAATAAGTTAAGTCTCTTATCTTATAAGATCAAGTCTCTTAACTTCTAACATCAAGAAACCATTTTCACTTACATAAGGTCGTTATAACTAACTTCCCATAAAGCTATTATAACACCCTATGTTTTAAACCAACCAAATCACTTAGCACGTATGCGTCTACCGTACTACATAGTTCACAACAATCATGCTAGAAAAGATAGGAAGAGGTTCACATACCTCGCGACGATTTATCGACAATAAGCAAAATGCTCCAAGTACTACAACCTTGCTAGCCCTTTCCACTCCTCGAGTAGAATACGCTACTCTTAGTACTTTCACCTAAAAGGCCACAACTTCTATTAACCTCAAAACACAAGATTCCACTTCTACGTAAAATTCCTCCCCATGCAGCGTAAATCTCTCTCTCTAACGGCGGCTACCAAGCCAACCGGGGGTTTACACGCCTAACCTGACGTGTACAATTCTACACAAGTCTCTTTGCATACACCTATGTAAATACAGATTGATTCGATTCTTTATTCTTCAGCTTAAGTCAAAGACATTGCGAATACTAAGTATAGTTCCATATATAGTATACTTCAACTATATATCCTAACAAACATGTAATTTCCAATTACAATAGAGGACAAGATAATTACCTCGATAAGCCCAAAATTATCCAAGTTATAATGTCGATCCGAGCAAGGTTTAGCTCACTCCGTGCGCTCCAAACCACTCCAAACAACCCTTAAGTTCTAACCAACTTCTACTCAAATACTTGACCAACTATGAAGATTTCCTTAGGGTTTCGGTTTGAGACTAAAAGGACAAAGGTAGTATTTCCGACTCTACGTAAAGAGGTATCTTTGGAATACTACAAGGTACAAGGCTAAGGTATTTTGGGCATTATAACAATACTTGGAAGACAACTTTCTACCAAGGGGGTAGCTACACCACTAGGAGAGGAACCTCTCGGCCACAGCCACTCAGGGGAGGGTTTCTCGGCCATGGCCTTTACTAGGGAGGGCTCTTGGGCGAGAGTCAAACAAGAGGAGAGGAAGGATAGCAAGACTTGGAACATTTTGGATGAATGAAGTCTTGAAGCTGGTATTTATAGCAAAACCAAAAGCCAACCAATGGCCAAGATCAAGCCATGTGCAAGGCAAGTGTAAGGCAAGATCAAGCCAAGTGCACCCTAACCCTACTCACAAATCCTCACAAATATCTACACAAATATCTACCACAACTTGCCCATCCATTCTACCTAATTCGCTCAAGTCCACTTTGATGAGGTGCAAGTGTTGCCTCTCGTTGGTCCAAAACATTCGCCTCTCGGAAAAATCCATAAAAATACTAAATGACATAGCGAATTTTCAACGTTTAGTCAAAAACGACTCTAACAGGTGTTGTGCACAAATGTCATTTCGGCGAGCCACTGGCGGGGTGACACGTGTCACCCTCCTATTGGCCCAAAATAAAACATCTTCCTAAAAATCCACAATGGCCAAAATCTCAAAACAAAGTGGGCCATAAAGCGTAAATTTCTCCGTGGGCCCACGTGACCATTCAGAAAATAAAATTCCATAATTCTCTAATATTCCAGAAGTCCGAATACCAAATCGGGAATCAATTCCCGTTAACGAACCTTTTTCCTTCACAAACCTAAACTTTTAGTGGAAAAATCACCTCTTTCTTCCTTTCCAATCTTTCTGCCAGATTCCGTCGTCCTCGCATACATACTGGAAATACGGGGTATAACAACAGATACCCCTTCCCGTGATTGATGATTTGTTCGACCGGTTGCGAGTGCGAGATGTTTCTCAAGATTGATCTGCGGCTATCATCAAAGTCAGTCGAGAGAGGTGGATGTCCCTAGGATCGCATTCGGACCGTGCAGGCATTATGAGTTCGGTCATGTCTTTTGGGTTGACCAATGCTCCGCGGTATTCATGGATTTGATGAACCGAGTGTTCAAGCCATTTTGGACACGCTGATAGTGTTCATTGATGACATCTTGGTTTATTCGCCAGAGCGAGCACGCGAGCATTTGAGACCGTGGCCGATTCTCCGACTAGCAGATTATACGCCAAGTTTTCCAAATGTGAGTTTTGGTTAACCGGTGGCTTTTCTTGGGCATATTATGCGGTGATGGCATTCAGTGGATACGGCCAAGATCGGCGATCGGGACTTGCCTGAACTCTACTCGACGGAGGTTCGCGATTTATAGGCCTTGCGGGATATTATCGATTCGTAGAAGTTTGCTTCTATCTCTGCACCATTGACTAGGCCGACTCGAGCGGCTAAGTTTCGATGGTGATGCGTGTGGCGGGGTTTCGATTCTTGAAGGAGAGACCGCCGCTGGTTTACTCTTCCGGAGAGGTCCAAATGGTTATGTCGTATTGTGATCGTCAGCATCGGGTTGATGTGTGTTGATGTAGCGAGCAAGGTTATAACGATGCATCCCGACACCAAGAAACACGAAGACTACCCCCCATGATTTGAGTTGGCGGTGATTCACGCCAAGATCCGAGGCACTATTTGTATGGTGTTCATGTGGATATTTATACTGACCACAAGAGCCTCCAAGATATCTTCACCAGAGGAGCTGAACTTACGGCGAGACGGTGGTTAGAGTTACTTAAGGATTACGATGTCGATATCCGTACCACCGGAAGGCAATGTTGTGGCGGATGCTCTTAGTCGAGGTCGATGGGAGTCTATGTGCAGCAGGAGAGGAGGTGTTATACGTATTTCGAGTAGTATGCGTGGGACGTGCGTGAAAAATTTGAAACTTGTACTAAGGCTTGGCGAATTAATTTTGTTCACAACACCACGTTTAGAGTCGTTTTTCGAAACGTTTTCCACCTTTCGTAGGGAATTTCGGCTATGTCATTTTTAATTTTTGCGGATTTTTCGAGAGACGAAGCGTGTTGGGCCAACAAGAGGCGCCACTGGCACCTCCCATTGGCGGACGTGAGAGCTCGGGTGTGGCCGATTGGAATGGCTTTAGTTGGTAGGCTAATGGTGTGTTAGTTGGTTAAGCGGCACTTGGCAAGATCGTGGCCCTACACTTGCCTTGCACTTGGCAAGATCTGGGCCATTGGTTGGCCATTGGTTGGCCTATAAATACCACCTATGTTGAAGACTTTCTTCATCCTAAAATCTTCTAAGTGTTAAAATCCCTCCTCTCCCTTCTTGTGGTTCTCGTCAAAGCCTTCCTCCCCTCGGTGAGAGTTCCCACAGTGGGGTAGTAGAGGGTATACACACCCTCCTTGGGGTGCTAGCCGTGGTACCCCTAGCCTAGTTGTGTTTTCGTATAATACCCTCTTGGTAGAAATACTCTCAAAGTATTGTTATAATGCCCAAATTACCTTAGCCGTATACCTTGTTGTATTCTAAGGTTATACCTATACAAAAATGCCTAAATACTATTATACTTCCCTTCCGTCACAAAACCGAAACCCTAGGAAAATCTCCATAGTCAGTTGAGTATTGTGTAGAAGTTGGTTAGAACTTCTAAGGGTGGTTTAGAGCGGGTTGAGCGCTTCGGAGTTGGAGCTAAACGATTGCCCAGATCGACTTTAACTAGGATAATTATGGGCTTATCGAGGTAATTATCTTGTTCCTCTGTTGTAATTGGAAATTACATATTGTTAGACTATATAGTTGAAGTATACTATATATATAGAACTGAACGTTGTTGTCGCAATGTCTTTGGACTTAAGCCTAATAATAAGAAACCTTTTCAAGAAGAGTACTAAACTGCTTTTTACTTAGAACGTATTACAGTAGACTTGTGTAGTAGTGCAGTGGAGTAGAATTGTACCCGTTAGGGTTAGATGTATAACCCCCCCCTGGTTGGCTTGGTAGCCGGCCTCGATAGAGGAGGAGATTTACGCTGTTTGTGGGAGGTCTTTGAATTTTCAGAGAATGTTCTACGGTTAGACCTAAATGTTAATAAGCGCCTTGTGGCCTTATAGGTTGAAGTACTACGTGTGGCGCGATCTAGGGCAAGGAGTAGCCGACGGTTTGAGGTACTTGAGCGTTTTGCTATTAGTCGATACTCGTCGCGAGGTATGTGAACCTCTTCCTATCTCTTCTAGCATGATATGTGTGAACTATGTAGTACGGTGAGCGTCATGTGCTAAATGTATTTAGTTGATTTAAAACATAAAGTGTTATAACGGCTTTATGGGAAGTCGATTATAACGACTTTATGTTGGTAAGAAAATACTTGTGGTTTTAAAAGGTAATCGATTTGAACTATAAGCGGCTTGTTATGTGATTAATAGAGAACTTGAAGTAATACTTGGTTTTGAGAACTTAAGAGTTATACTAACTTTATGGGAAGTTAGGTATAACTACTTAAGAATGTTTCTTGATTTGAAAATCGTAATGTGTATCGACAAACCACTGCAGCGTTAATAAAGGAAAATGTTTTGAATAAGTAAGTATTATTAAAACCAGTAGAAACTTCCATCTGCATAGAAGCTAAGATGAGACAAAATGATATTTCCTAGATCATGGCTGTTGTAATAAGATTGTTATAAACAAGAATATCCTACTCACATATAAGGCTTATGTTCTCGGATTGTTTAACCGAGTAAGATTTTGGGGGATAGAGAAGGTGTGAGCCTTAGAGCTTTTTACGTAGAGACCTTAGAGGTGAGGCCATCTCGAGAAAAGGTGTAGTGTTATGTTTGACCCTTATCGGAAGTGCATAGTGCACGTGAGTTATGTTTGGGATAGGTCCCTAGTAGTGTGGAATGAAAGGGGGTAGTTGAGGTAAGAAGACCGCTAGGTTTTCGAAACGTGATTTGTGAGATTGTTCCGAATCGGGGAGCTAGTATTGTGCGGCGTTGGGTCGGGTTGAGGCGTTGCGGGTCAACCCGCGGTAGGTTTGGTGGTGGGGCCAGGTTGTGGTGGTCCCGCCTTGTGTTAGGGTTGTGAGGGTGTTAGGCCCAAGTTTAGTTAACCAGCGGACGAGTTCGTGGATGCATTCGACCAGTGGTCGGGTCGATGGGGGCAGCCATCGTGTTCTTCGGTCGACCGTTTACTCGGCCGTGTTGAGTTATCCGAAGGTTGTAAGGCTGCACGGTGCCTACCTTCACCTTATGATGACAGATGGAGCCTGTAGAAATTTGTTGTTCTGAAGTTTTGCCAAGCATGTGTTAAGAACTCGTGAATCTCGACCGCATTCGCCTCGGGCGGTGTGTGTATCTCGGAGGTAGTCGTGGGGATTGTTGTCTCTGTGGATAAGTGTTTAAGCTACCATTTCAGTGTTCGGATATCGCTTTGTGACGCCTTGTAGGGGGCGGAAGTGTAAGTTGTCGGTTGATTGGTTCGACGTTGGCAAGATTCAGATAGTTGGTTCAGGCTTGTTCCAGTAGACTGTGGATAGAGTAAAGCTTGTCTAGAAGAGGTTCGCGGCTCGGAGAAATCATGCGGATAATCGGCGACGCTTAGAGTTCAGGTTGACGGTCGGTCTTCTTGAAAGTACCACCCCGGGGTGGGTGTGACGAGTTTTGGAATACAGAGGGAACTTAGCCCGAGTTACTTTGGGCCTTTGAGTTCATGTGAAGGATAGGCCAGGTTGCCTATATGATAGCTTTTTCCGTCCGACTTAGGAGGCGACGTCCGGTATTTCGTATTGTTATGTTCGGGAAAGTATCGGAGATGCATGCAGAGTGTTCCCTTTTAATGATGACCACGTTAGGGATAGTAACCCCGAGTTTTGGAAACTGAAGCAGTATCGGAAATGTGGTAAGAGTTCGAGTGTACGACAGCCTCAGGGATCGCATGTAGTCCGGTACCATTTGTTGGGTCGCCGGAGTGACACTAGAACCTCGCGCAAAGTGACAAAAGTGGTATCGGGAAGAAGCGAGCATGTATGGCGAGAATTGATGTGACCATTTCTTTTGTTTGGAAAAGTGTGGAAGAAGTATATTTTAGACCCGGTGAGAGTGTTTTGTGGTGATGATTAGAGTGTTTCCTCGTGGACTTTGACGTAAGTATTTACGCAGGCAAGGTGTGGCGATTGTTCTCGTAAGTATAGTAGTGAAGACTATATTGGCGCGCTTGTTTTGAGACTTATAAGGAACATTCGGACGAATGTTTCTAAGGAGGAGAATGTTATACCGTATTTCAGTATATGCGTAGGGCGTGCGTAGAAAAATTTGAAACTTGTACTAAGGCTTGGCGAATTAATTTTGTTCACAACACCCGCTTAGAGTCGCTTTTTTAAACGTTTTCACGACTTTCGTAGGGAATTTCCGCTATGTCATTTTTAATTTTTGCGGATTTTTCCGAGAGACGAAGCGTGTTGGGCCAACAAGAGGGCGCCACTTGGCACCCTCCGTTGGCGGACGTGAGCTCGATTGTGGCGATTGGAATGGCTTTAGTTGGTAGGATATTTGTGTGTTAGTTGGTTAAGGGGCACTTGGCAAGATCTTCGCCCTACACTTGCCTTGCACTTGGCAAGATCTTGGCCATTGGTTGGCCATTGGTTGCCTATAAATACCACCCTATGTTGAAGACTTTCTTCATCCTAAAATCTTCTAAGTGTTAAAATCCCTCCTCTCCCTTCTTGTGGTTCTCGTCCAAAGCCTTCCTCCCCTTGAGAGTTCCCCCCTAGTGGGGTAGGCCGAGGGGTATACACCCCCCCTCCTTGGGGTGCTAGCCGTGGGGTACCCCACTGCTAGTTGTTTCGTATAATACCCACTCTTGGTAGAAATACTCTCAAAGTATTTTATAATGACCAAATTACCTTAGCCGTATACCTTGTTGTATTCTAAGGTTATACCTATACAAAAATTCCCAGAAATACTATTATACTTCCCTTCCGTCACAAAAACCGAAACCCTAGGAAAATCTCCATAGTCCGTTGGAGTATTGTGTAGAAGTTGGTTAGAACTTCTAAGGGTGGTTTAGAGCGGGTTGGAGCGCTCGGAGTTGGAGCTAAACGATTGCCCATGATCGACTTTAACTAGGATAATTATGGGCTTATCGAGGTAATTATCTTGTTCCTCTGTTGTAATTGGAAATTACATATTGTTAGACTATATAGTTGAAGTATACTATATATATAGAACTGAACGTTGTTGTCGGCAATGTCTTTGGACTTAAGCCTGAATAATAAGAAACCTTTTCGAAGAAGAGTACTAAACTGTTTTACTTAGGTGTATTCAGAGAGACTTGTGTAGTAGTACCGTGGAGTAGAATTGTACCCGTTAGGGTTAGATGTATAACCCACGGTTGGCTTGGTGGCGGCCTCGATAGAGGAGGAGATTTACTGTTGTTGCGGGGAGAAGTCTTCAATTTTCTAGAATGTTCTACTGTTAGACCTAAATGTTAATAAAGCGCCTTGTGGCCTTATAGGTTGAAGTACTACGTGTGGCGCGATCTAGGGCAAGGAGTAGCCGACGGTTTGAGGTACTTGGGCGTTTTGCTATTAGTCGATACTGTCGCGAGGTATGTGAACCTCTTCCTATCTCTTCTAGCATGATATGTGTGAACTATGTAGTACGGTGAGCGTCATGTGCTAAATGTATTTAGTTGATTTAAAACATAAAGTGTTATAACGGCTTTATGGGAAGTCGGTTATAAATGACTTTATGTTGGTAGAAAATACTTGTGGTTTTAAAAGGTAATCGATTTGAACTATAAGCGGCTTGTTATGTGATTAATAGAGAACTTGAAGTAATACTTGGTTTTGAGAACATAAGAGTTATACTAACTTTATGGGAAGTTAGGTATAACGGCTTAGAATGTTTCTTGATTTGGAAATCGAATGTGTATCGACAAACCACCGCAGCGTTAATAAAGGAAAATGTTTTGAATAAGTAAGTATTATTAAAACCGAGAAACTTCCATCTGCATGAAGCTAAGATGAGACAAAATGATATTTCCTAGATCATGGCTGCTGTAATAAGATTGTTATAAACGAGAATATCCTACTCACATATAAGACTTATGTTTCTCAGATAGTTTAAAGGAGAATTATATTCTTAAATGAATAAGACTATGAACTACGAAACCTTTCTAAAATGAGAAACTTGAACATTGGAAATTAGGCAAACTTGATCATTGGAAAAGAATGTTGCTACTTGATTTTACAAAGAGAAGTAATCGATTTACTTTAAAAGGATAGTCACTCTATTTTTATACTACGGGTATTGTGTGACATTGTAACAGTAACGAATCTTTTAAAGAGTTAATGTATGAAGTACTTTGGGGATAAAACCCCGAACTTGTTGGCATATAGTAGAAAGTACCTTGTGTGTATAACTTGATTGTGTTGGTTTGTGATAGCCTGGTAATACTTTCTTGTTGATTGATAAGTAAACATGTTAGGATGCTACGTGTGTTAGTATCTTGTGATGTTGAGTAAAGGGGTTTCCTTTGTTGTGCTTATGTTGCTTAACGATAAGCTGTTGTGTTAGTATTTTACATCACTCATCTCTTGAGATGATTCCGGGGGTTAAGCTGCCCTCCGATGCGGGGTAGACTCAGGCGGGTCGATGGACATATGATTCGAGAATACCTCATGCAGGTCCCAGGGGCCTATGCGGAGCTACGAGTTCGTGTTAGTGTCGTCCTTTATGGGCATGCGGTCCATGTGGCCACGCGGTGCGAAGTCGGGGCGATCGGGAGTAGCTACCCTCGATGCGGGAATACCTCATGCGGGCGATGAGATTGGCCTACGCGAGCTGCGGAGTTCGTGGTTAGACAGCGTACATTGATCTGCGGGCAAGTGGCGGCTTTGATCATGTGACGGTCTAGACAGATCTTATGATCTGATTCATGACCTTGTTGATGCGTGGGTTTTTAGTAGTCGGCTATGCCTTCGCACTTACCGTCTGCATTTTATTATGACATACGTGGGACCCGTGTTCATGTGTGTTCCTCGTGCTTTTATATCATGGGACTCGCCAGCGGTGAGGAAGGTATTCCACGCATGATTGATGTTGTGGGCCCGAGACCCATTGTTATATTTGAGTGATGACTTGAGGCGTGAGTCCCCGACTTGACATGATCGCTTTGTTGTAAATCGTAGTTTGGTTATCATACATGTCTCCGCTTTATATGATCGCTATGATTTCATTTACTGATATGTATTTCAGTTTCACATACCAAACTTTGTTATCGACCTCGCCCGAAGGGCGTTCATGCCGCAGTTGAGGTACACCACCGTTGATCCTAGCTCTCGTGTCCGCCATTTGACGTTTGGGAAGCTCCGCTTCTCCGAGGCTTATCGGTGGTATAGTCCGCCGCCGTAAGTGTTTACATTCGTGGGTTTGGCGGGCCCATCCGCCATTGTTGTCATATCATTCTTAGAGGTGCATGTCTTGTTGTGGGCGGGGTTTGTAAAAGGATTAAACTGCTCATGTTGAAAAAGTTTCTATTTATATTTATCAAGGTAACCGTTTTTAGTTGCTTTGTCTTCTTATTTCACCGTCTTATTACCTCGTTTCATGTATTGTCTTTATGTTCACGATTACTCGATGTATGTCTACTTGGGTGCCCGGTAAGGCACGATCACGCCCGGTTGGTCGTGACAAAAGTGGTATCGCAGCGATTAATCCTCGGAAAGTGTCTACGCATCGTATCGAAGAAGTCTTGATTATCGGTGTGTTGTGCACCACACCAATAATCGTGAGGCTATAGGATATTTTAGGATTGGTTTCTATTCTTCTCACTCGAGATCGTGCCTTAGAGTCGGTTGTAAGTTGGACCCTCGACGTATTTCTTTCTCACCGCTATGCCTCGCGTAGGCAACCCAACCTGCCCGGGAGGGCAAAGCGAGGCCGCGAGTAGAGTTCGAGGGTGGCGAGGGCACAGCCCAATCATTACCTAGGGTAGTGCTTCATTCGGGAGTTTTGCGACGTCACTAGCCCAGCAGAGTTTGGCAGCGGCAGCGGTTCCCACCGCGCCATGATATTTGAACCTTGCCCACGGCCAGAAAGCGGTGAATATATAGTGCAAAGAAAGCGACCACATTACTAGCATGGATGTGGCTACAGAGAGTATACCGATGTACCACGGGTCTTGATGACTATCTAAGAGAGGTTGTGCAAGAGTAATTCTTGATTAGGCTTGGCATGGCACGTATGCGGGCTTATGCGCAGTGCCAAGCGTAGAGATCAACGGGTTAACGGGCGACGAAGAGGCCGAGCAGCAAGGTCCTTTGGTAACTTTCGAGGCGAGTCACCACGTGAATTGAATATGCGCATCCACGGTGCAGTGGTCCTCGCGGGGTTCGGGACGCTCGGTATGCAGAGTTGGTCGAGCTCGAGCTTCGGTTCACGACACGTAGGTTCGGCCCGGATTCGATTTTCCTCGGTGTTCATTAGTGTGACGCCATCGGGAATGTCGCTTTTAGTTGGTACTTGTTGTACTACGACCGTCAGTCGATGTCGATAGAGTGTCCTTGTAGGAGGACTTAGCCTTCAGATCGGTGGGTAGTTCGTCATCTTCCCTGGCTATGCGCCTACGGGCGTGTTTGATTTGAACGACTAAGGGAGTGAAGCGGAGATATAGATATATCTTTAACCTCTGAGATCAGTATGTGTGATAAGGTGAGTATACCTTAAGTGCTATGTTCTGATAACAGTGTGTTAGTCGTGATTAGATCATGGTTGTTTAACCGAGTAAGATTTTGGGGGATAGAGAAGGTGTGAGCCTTAGAGCTTTTTACGTGAGACCTTAGAGGTGAGGCCATCTCGAGAAAGGTGTAGTGTTATGTTTGACCCTTATCGGAAGTGCATAGTGCACGTGAGTTATGTTTGGGATAGGTCCCTAGTAGTGTGGAATGAAAGGGGGTAGTTGAGGTAAGAAGACCGCTAGGTTTTCGAAACGTGATTTGTGAGATTGTTCCGAATCGGGGAGCTAGTATTGTGCGCGTTGCCGGGTCGGGTTGAGGCCACGTTGCGGGTCAACCCGCGGTAGGTTTGGTGGTGGGGCCAGGTTGTGGTGGTCCCGCCTTGTGTTAGGGTTGTGAGGGTGTTAGGCCCAAGTTTAGTTAACCAGCGTACGAGTTCGTGGATGCATTCGACCCGGTGGTGGTCGATGGGGCAGCCCATCGTGTTCTTGGTCGGGACCGTTTACTGGTGTGTTGAGTTATCGAAAGGTTGTAAGGCTGCGCAGGTGCCTACCTTCACCTTATGATGACAGTGGAGCCAGGTAGGCTGTTGTTGTTCGGAAGTTTTGCCAAGCATGTGTTAAGAACTCGTGAATCTCGACCGCGTTCGCCTCGGGCGGTGTGTGTATCTCGCAGGTAGTCGTGGGGATTGTTGTCTCTGTGGAGGAAGTGTTTAAGCTACCATTTCGGTGTTCTGATATCGCTTTGTGACGCCTTGTAGGGGCGGAAGTGTAAGTTGCGGTTGATTGGTTCGACGTTGGCAAGATTCGGATAGTTGGTTCAGCTTGTTCCAACAGTATGGATAGAGTAAAGCTTGTCTAGAAGAGGTTCCGCAGTCGGAGAAATCATGCGGATAATCGGCGGCACGCTTAGAGTTCAGTTGACGGTCGGTCTTGAAAGTACCACCCGGGGTGGGTGTGGCAGTTTTGGAATACAGAGGAACTTAGCCCGAAGTTACTTTGGGCCTTTGAGTTCATGTGAAGGATAGGCTGGGTTGCCTATATGATAGCTTTTGCCGTCCGACTTAGGAGGCAAGACGTCCGATTTCGTATTGTTATGTTCGGGAAAGTATCGAGATCCATCCGGAGTGTTCCCGCTAATGATGACCACGTTAGGGATAGTAACCCCGAGTTTTGGCGAAGCGATGATCGGAAATGTGGTAAGAGTTCGAGTGTCACGACCTCGTGGATCGCATGTAGTCGGTACCATTTGTTGGGTCGCCGAGTGACACTAGAACCTCGCGGCAAAGTGACAAAAGTGGTATCGGAAGAAGCGAGCATGTATGGCGAGAATTGATGTGACCATTTCTTTTGTTTGGAAAAGTGTGGAAGAAGTATATTTTAGACCCGGTGAGGAGTGTTTTGTGGTGATGATTAGAGGTGTTTCCTCGTGGACTTTGACGTAAGTATTTACGCAGTCTGCGGTGTGGCGGGATTGTTCTCGTAAGTATAGTAGTGAAGACTATATTGGCGCGCTTGTTTTGAGACTTATAAGGAACATTCGGGACGAATGTTTCTAAGGAGGAGAATGTTATACCGTATTTCGCAGTATGTACGTGGGACGTGCGTAGAAAAATTTGAAACTTGTACTAAGGCTTGGCGAATTAATTTTGTTCACAACACCCGTTTAGAGTCGTTTTCGACGAAACGCTTTCACAACTTTCGTAGGGAATTTCCGCCATGTCATTTTTAATTTTTGCGGATTTTTCCGAGAGACGAACGTGTTGGGCCAACAAGAGGCGCCACTTGGCACCTCCCATTGGCGGACGTGAGAGCTCGATTGTGGCGATTGGAATGGCTTTAGTTGGTAGGATATTTGTGTGTTAGTTGGTTAAGCGGCACTTGGCAAGATCTCGCCCTACACTTGCCTTGCACTTGGCAAGATCTTGGCCATTGGTTGGCCATTGGTTGCCTATAAATACCACCTATGTTGAAGACTTTCTTCATCCTAAAATCTTAAGTGTTAAAATCCTCCCTCTCCCTTCTTGTGGTTCTCGCCCAAAGCCTTCCCTTCGGCGAGAGTTCCCACAGTGGGGTAGCCGAAGGGTATACACCCCCTCCTGGGTGCTAGCGTGGGTACCCCACTAGCCGAGTTGTTTTCGTATTATACCCCCGCTTGGTTGAAATACTCTCAAAAGTATTTTTATAATTCCCAAATTAACTTAGCCGATACCTTGTTGTATTCTAAGGTTATACCTATACAAAAATGCCCGAAATACTATTATACTTCCCTTAGTCACAAAAACCGAAACCCTAGGAAAATCTCCATAGTCCGTTGGAGTATTGTGTAGAAGTTGGTTAGAACTTCTAAGGGTGGTTTAGAGCGGGTTGAGCGCTCGGAGTTGGAGCTAAACGATTGCCGGGATCGACTTTAACTAGGATAATTATGGGCTTATCGAGGTAATTATCTTGTTCCTCTGTTGTAATTGGAAATTACATATTGTTAGACTATATAGTTGAAGTATACTATATATATAGAACTGAACGTTGTTGTCGGCAATGTCTTTGGACTTAAGCTGAATAATAAGAAACCTTTTCAAGAAGAGTACTAAAACGCTTTTACTTAGGGTGTATTACAGACTTGTGTAGTAGTGCAGTGGAGTAGAATTGTACCCGCTAGGGTTAGATGTATAACCCCCGGTTGGCTTGGTAGCGGCCTCGATAGAGGAGGAGATTTACGCTGTTGTGCGGGAGGTCTTTCGAATTTTACGTAGAATGTTCTACGGTTAGACCTAAATGTTAATAAGCGCCTTGTGGCCTTATAGGTTGAAGTACTACGTGTGGCGCGATCTACCGCTAAGGAGTAGCCGACGGTTTGAGGTACTGAGCGTTTGCTATTAGTCGATACTCGCCGCGAGGTATGTGAACCTCTTCCTATCTCTTCTAGCATGATATGTGTGAACTATGTAGTACGGTGACGTCATGTGCTAAATGTATTTAGTTGATTTAAAACATAAAGTGTTATAACGGCTTTATGGGAAGTCGGTTATAAATGACTTTATGTTGGTAAGAAAATACTTGTGGTTTTAAAGGTAATCGATTTGAACTATAAGCCGCTTGTTATGTGATTAATAGAGAACTTGAAGTAATACTTGGTTTTGAGAACTTAAGAGTTATACTAACTTTACGGGAAGTTAGGTATAACGGCTTAAGAATGTTTCTCGATTTCGAAATCGAATGTGTATCGACAAACCACGCAGCGTTAATAAAGGAAAATGTTTTGAATAAGTAAGTATTATTAAAACCAAGAGAAACTTCCATCTGCAAAGAAGCTAAGATGAGACAAAATGATATTTCCTAGATCATGGTCTGTAATAAGATTGTTATAAACGAGAATATCCTACTCACATATAAGACTTATGTTTCTCGGATAGTTTAAAGGAGAATTATATTCTTAAATGAATAAGACTATGAACTACTAAACCTTTCTAAAATGAGAAACTTGAACATTGGAAATTAGGCAAACTTGATCATTGGAAAAGAATGTTGCTACTTGATTTTACAAAGAGAAGTAATCGATTTACTTTAAAAGGATAGTCACTCTATTTTTATACTACGTATTGTGTGACATTGTAAAGTAACGATCTTTTAAAGAGTTAATGTATGAAGTACTTTGGGGATAAAACCCGAACTTGTTGGCATATAGTAAAAAGTACCTTGTGTGTATAACTTGATTGTGTTGGTTTGTGATAGCACAGTAATACTTTCTTGTTGATTGATAAGTAAACATGTTAGGATGCTACGTGTGTTAGTATCTTGTGATGTTGAGTAAAGGGTTTCCTTTGTTGTGCTTATGTTGTAACGATAAGTTGTTGTGTTAGTATTTTACATCACTCATCTCTTGAGATGATTAGGGGTTAAGCGCCCTCCGACGGGGTAGACTCAGCGGGTCGATGGACCTATGATTCGAGAATACCTCACGCAGTCCTGTGGGCTAGCGGAGCTACGAGTTCGTGTTAGTGTCGTCCTTTATGGGCACGCGGTCCATGTGGCCACGCGGTGCGAAGTCGGGGCGATCCGGAGTAGCTACCCTCGATGCGGGAATACCTCACGCGGCCGATGAGATTGGCCTACGCGGAGTCGCGGGAGTTCCGTGGTTAGACGCAGCGACATTGATCTGCGGGCAAGTGGCGGCTTTGATCATGTGACGGTCTAGACAGATCTTATGATCTGATTCATGACCTTGTTGGTACTGTAGGTTTTTAGTAGTCGGCTATGCCTTCGCACTTACCCGTCAGTTTATTATGACACAGTGGGACTCGTGTTCATGTGTGTTCCTTGGTGCTTTTATATCATAGGCCAGCGGTGAGGAAGGTATTCCACGCATGATTGATGTTGTGGGCCCGAGACCCATTGTTATATTTGAGTGATGACTTGAGGCGTGAGTCCTCGACTTGACATGATCGCTTTGTTGTAAATCGTAGTTTGGTTATCATACATGTCTCTCCGCTTTATATCGCTATGATTTCATTTACAGATGTATTTTCGATTTCACATACTCGGCACTGTTATCGACCTCGGGCTGCGTTCATGCCGCAGTTGAGGTACACCGATCGTTGATCCTAGCTCTCGGTCACGATTTGAGCGTTTGGGAAGCTCCGTTTCTCCGAGGCTTATCGGTGGTATAGTCCCCGCCGCCGTAAGTGTTTACATTCGGGGTTTGGCGGGGCCCCGTCCCGCCATTGTTGTCATATCATTCTTAGAGGTCTCATGTAATCGTTGTGGCGTGGTTTGTAAAAGGATTAAAGCTCATGTTGAAAAAGTTTCTATTTATATTTATACCGAAGGTAACCGTTTTGGTTAGCTTTGTCTTCTTATTTCACCGCCTTATTACCTTTGGTTTCATGTATTGTCTTTATGTTCCGCTGATTACTCTGATGTATGTCTACTTGGGTGCCCGGGGTAAGGCACCAGTCACGGGCCCGGGTTCGGGTCGTGACAGGAGGGACATGGTTCGTGATTTGCATCAGTTAGCGAGCCTTGGTATCCGTTTGATTGATTCTGATAGCAGTGGGGTTCGAGTTCGTGAGGTTGCCGAGTCTTCCATCGTCGAGGAGGTGAAGAGGCAACAATTCGAGATCCGATTTTGCACGCTATCGTGATACGGCTCTTCGTGAGGAAGGGTCCTTTTGAGGTGGCACCGATGGGGTGCTAAGGTTTGAGGCGAGTTGTGTGTTCCGGATGTTTCGTGACTTGGCGTGAGTTCTTGGGAAGCACACAGCGCGTGTTACTCTATCCATCCAGGGTCGACCAAGATGTACCACGACCTTAGATCTGTATATTGGTGGGATGGCTTGAAGAGGGACGTTGCAGAGTTCTTAGCTCAGTGTCCGTGTTGTCAGCAGGTGAAGGTAGAGCACCAGAGGCCTGGTGGTTTATTACAGACGATAGAGATCCCGACCTGGAAGTGGGAGGTGATCAACATGGACTTTATCACAGGATTACCTCGCACTCAGAGGAGACATGATTCTATATTGGTTATCGTCGACAGGCTGACGAAATCAGCCCACTTTCTTCCCGTCAGGACGACTTTTTCGGCTGAGGATTATGCCGCATCAGACATCCGAGATCGTCGATCGCATGGAGTCCCTATTTCGATCATATCGAGATAGAGAGCCCAGTTTCGCTAACTTCGTGAGGTCCTTCCAGAGGGTTTAGGACGCAGTGAGCACGAAATCGCATTCCATCCACGCATGCACGATGGACAGGCGAGCGCACTATCCGCACTCTTGAGGATATGTGCGAGCTGTGTTATCGACTTCCGGGTACCGGTAGGATCATTTGCCTCTAGTTGAGTTTGCGTATAATAATAGCTACCACTACAGTATTCAGATGGCGCCTTATGAGGCCTTGTATGGGAGGAAATGTAGATCGCCGATAGGATGGTTTGATGTAGGTGAGGTACAGTTAGTGGGACCAGACTTGGTGCAGCAGGCAGTGGATAAGGTGAAGCTTATCCAGGAGCGGTTACTGACAGCTCAGAGTCGACAGAAGTCATATGCAAATCATCGTCGTCGGCATCTGGAGTTCGAGGTTGATGATTGGGTTTTCCTGAAGGTGTCACCCATGAAGGGTGTGATGAGATTCGGAAAGAAAGGGAAACTCAGCCCAAGGTACATTGGGCCCTATCAGATTGTCCGCAGGGTAGGCAAGGTTGCCTACGAGTTGGATCTGTCGTCCGATCTGAGGCGGTCATCCGGTGTTCCACGTTTCTATCGAGAGATGTATCGGGATCCATCTAGGTACACCCGATTGACGATGTCCGGTGACCGGGGGTTATCGTATGAGGAGATTCGCATAGCGATAATCGATCGTCGTGTTAGGCGTCTGCGGACGAGGCGTGGCCGTCAAAGTCTTGTGGCGGAACGAGCTCGAGGAGAGATGACGTGGGAAGCTGAGGAGGACATGAGGCAGAAGTATCCTCACCTATTCTCCACACCTCCAGGTAATTCACTTTCCTACTTGTAAATGTTCATTATCGTTTATGCCTAAGTGTTGTTTTGTGGCCGTGTGTGGCATTTGCAAACTGTTTAAGTTATGGGAAACCTTATCGTTAACTGTCTTGGGAAGGAACATTCGGGACGAATGTTTCTAAGTGTCATGACCCGATCCCGGGCCCGTGACTGGTGCCTTACCCCGGGCACCCTAGTGATACAACATCAGAGAAAATCAGCGGAAATAAAAAAAACTAAAACATGAGACAAGTCATAAAGCATGAACTAGGCTAACCAAAACGGTCACCTTCCTGAAATATATACATATATATATCAACCTGAACAGTTAAATCCTTTTACAACCCCGCCTACACAAGATTACTACGCACCTCTAAGAATGTAACCATAACTATGACGGGACGGGGCCCGCCATACCCCGAATGTACAAGTAACTACACCGAGGACTATACCAAAGACAAGCCTCGAGAAACGGAGCTTCCCAAAAAGCTGATCGTGATCCTAAGAGCGCGGATCCACAACCGATGTACCTCACCGCGGCATGAACGCAGCCCCGAAGGTCGATAACAGTACCAAGTATGTGAAACTTGTAAAAATCGTAAATGAAATCATAATAGTCTATATAAAGCGTGAGACATGTATGATAACCAAACTACGATCCTGATACATAAATAGTCATGTTAAGTCGTGACTCATGCCTCAAAGTCATTACTCAAATATAACAATGGGTCTCACGCCCACAACATCACTCATGCCCGTGGAATACCTTCCTCGCCACGGCTGATCCATGATATAAAACATTCAAGGAGTACATGAACACGTGTCCCACTGTGTCATAATAAAACCGTCAGAGGTAAATGCGAAGGCATAGCCGACTACTAACACCCATAGTACTAACAAGGTCATAAATCGTATCATGAGATATGTCTAGACCGTCACATGATCAAAGCCGTCACACGCTCGCGATATCAATGTGCGCGTCTAGCCACGAACTCTCGCACTCGCGCATAGGCCAACCTCATAGGCCCGCATGAGGTATAACCCCGCATCGGTAGCTACTCACCGCATCCGCTGGACTCGCGATCGCATGGCCACATAGACGCATGACCATAAAGGCCGCACACTAACCTGAACTCGTAGCTCCGCATAGGTCCCTCGACCCGCATGAGGTATTCTCGAATCATGGTCCTGCATCGCTGAGTCTACCGCGTCGGAGGCGGCTTAACCTCCGAAACATGTCAAGGTGGCGGTACAATACCAACATAATCGGTGATAGTTAAACAACTTAAGCGCGATCGGAAACCCTTTACACAAACATCACAAGATACTAACACGTAGCATCCTAGCATGTTTACTTAACAAATCAACAAGAAAGTATTACAAGGCTATCACAAACCAACACAATCAAGTTATACACACAAGGTACTTTCTACTATATGATTAACAAGATCGGGTTTTATCCCCAAAGTACTTTATACATTAACTCTTTAAAAGATACGTTACTTTCACAAAAGTCACACAATACGTAGTATAAGAAAATAAAGTGACTAATATTTTAATTAAACCAAAACAACGTCAGACTTTCCTTTTAAACCAAATTAAGACAATAACATGCCTTCCTTTTAGACCAAAACACTTCTCCCTTTAAAGTCAAATTACCATTTTAAAACCAATGATAAAACCATTCCTTTGTTTTCATAAAGTCGTTATAACTAACTTCCCATAAAGTCATGTTATAACACTTTATGTTCTAAACCAAAAACTCTTGATTCTACAAGTCTCTTTCCTTTTAAAACAACCATAAGTATTCTTTTAAAACCCAAATAATGTACTCTTTTCAAAATAAGTAACCTATACTTAAAATCAAGTTACTTCTCTTTTTCCAAAACAAGTCGTTATAAGTCAAGTCTCTTATCTTTGAAGATCAAGTCTCTTAACTTTCAAAATCAAGTTGTCTATAAGTCAAGTCTCTTATCTTTGAAGATCAAGTCTCTTAACTTTCTAATCAATAAACCATTCTTTTACTACATAAAGTCGTTATAACTAACTTCCCATAAAGCTATTATAACACCCTATGTTTAAACCAACCAAAACACTTAGCACGTGACGCTCACCGCACTACATAGTTTACAAAACATCATGCTAGAAAGGATAGGAAGAGGTTCACATACCTCGCGACGATTATCGACAATAAGCAAAACGCTTCGCGATCAGAACCCGCTAGCCTTTTTCACTCATCAAGTAGAATACGCCACTCGTAGTACTTCCACCTATATAGGCCACAAACGCCTATTAACTTCTAAACACACGGTTCCATTTTCTGAGAAAATTCGGCACCTCCCGAAATCACATAAATCTCCTCCCTAACAAGGCCCGCTACGTGCCAATAACTCAGGATTACACGTCTAACCGGACGTGTTCAAATCGCTTCACAATAATACAACGATCTCAGAATACACCTATGTAAATACAAATCAATACTCATTCTAAATATAGTATACTCAACTATACATTACTACAACATGTAATATCCAATTACAATAGAAGCATAAATCATTACCTCGATAAGCCCAAAATTATCCAAGATTAAATGTCGATCCCGAGCAACGTTTAGCTCCAAGTCCTTACGCTCCAACCCGCTCCAGCGACCCTAGAAGTTTCTAAACAACTCTAAACACTTCAACCAAGCTATGAAGTTTTTCTAGGGTTTCATTTGCGACTTTCTAATAAAGTAGGATTTCCTGCTCCTAGTATTTAAACAACTTTGGAATACTACTAGGGATACTAGGCTAGTGTATTTGGAATTATACCACAATACACCAAGTATTCTACACAAGGGGAGGGTGGGACGAAACAATACAAAGGAGGGAAGTATTTTGCTCTTGGAAGCTTTCTGTGAGATGAACTTATTCATCAACCAAGGGTCTATTTATAGAACAATGGAGGTCAAGATCCATCTAAGTGTATGGCCAGATTGGGCCAAGAGTGTGTGGGTCCCACCACACCACATGGCCAACGAAATTGGGTGCCAAGTGTAAGGCCAGTTCGGCCCGAGGTGAGTAAGTGACAAGTGGCTGGCCACTTGTCACACCATTCGCCCACATGGCCACACAGGGTGACACGTGTCGCCCCGATTCAATCAAAATATTACGTCTTCGAAAATATCCAAAAGCCGAAACCTCAAAAACAAAGCGGGCCCCACAAAACCGTAAATTTCTCCGTGGGCCCACGTGGCCATTCAGAAAATAAAATCTCAAAATTCTAATATAATCCGAGAAGTTCAAATACCAAATCTGGGAATCCAATTCCCATTAACGAACCTTTTCTTCACAAAAACCGAAACTTTTCCGTCGAAAAAATCACATCTTCCTTTCTTTCCAATATTTCGTCAGATTCTCGCACGTATGTCCTCGCATACATACCACGGAACTACGGTATAACATTCTTCCCTTAGAAACATTCGTCCGAATGTTCCTTCTAAGTCTCTAAACATACATATCGGTGTAGTCTCCACTACTACACTTACAAACCGATCATGCCACCAATGGCGAGAATATAACATGTCGCAAAACTCCATTTCATGCTAACGAGGAATCACCTCAATCATCTCAAAAGCTCTCACCCATGATCAAACGATACTCCTTTCGCATCTTCAACAGAATGACCACTTCCGCTCTCATAACATATGTTCACTTCTTTCCCTTACTCGTCGCACCTCCTCGTAACTCGAACTCCTCCTAATAAACGTACCACGCTTCGCTGACTCAGCCGCTAACAATTTCCTCTCTGGATAAGCTTCACCCTATCCACATCCCGGTGAAACAAGTAGGGACCAACTATCTGAACCTTGCCAACCTTGAACCAATCGATCGGCGACTACACTTCCGCCATATCAAGGCTTCATAAGGCGACATCCGAATACTGTAAAGGTAGCTATCATAAAACTCACTTACCCAAGAGGCACACAATCCTCACGGCTACCCTCAAATCAAAACATCGCCCGCAACCTATTCTTAACTATCGGTAAAGCACGCTGTTCTTACCGGCCCGAGGTGAATGCAATCGAGACTCACCTGAGTTCCAACCCTGCCTGGTAACACCTTCAGACATAAAAGACATAGCCGAAAAATTGGGCTCCACTGCCTGTCATAAAAAGTAGGAATCTCGTGCATCCTTACAACCTTCCCGATATATAACATATCGCCACCCTCCGCCGAGTAAATAGTCCTGCCTGAAAGACGAGATGGGCTGACCTCATCGGCGACCATCGTCGAACGCATCCGAACTCGTCGATGGTTAACTAACCTTGGACCTAACACCCTCGTAATCCTATCACAAAGCGGGACCACCACAAATTGACCACATCTCTTCGCCGCGGGTTGACGCGAACGGTCCTCAACCCGACCCATAATCGCACCAAACTCTTGTTCCCGATCCGAACAATCTTACCTATCAAGTCATGAAAGCTACCACTTTCACCTTACACATCCCAAGGAAAATATCCTCAAAACATTTCACGATACCAAGTGTTTGACAAAGATTAACCGTAAAATCCTTTTCTCAAGACGGCCTTACATCTAAGGTCTCAACGTGTACTATTCTAAGGTTCACACCTTCCATGACCCCATACTTATCCTTTCAACTAACCATGTTTTCTAATTCACACTTAACACAATGCTATCCGTACATAGCAACTAACATGTACCACCATAATATCATAAACAAAATCTCCTAAGGGCTAAAGATATCTCTGCAACTCTGCCTCACTTTCCCTTTGCCGTCTAATCATAATCACCGCCTGTAGCTAGCTATATAAGGTGTTGAACCACCATCGATCCCGGCGTCGAGGCTCTACATCTGTGCTACCTCTGGTCGACAAACTCTCACCAAATTGCCCTATTGGCCGCAAACACAAAAGGCCGGCGATGCGACACTCCTCATAATGGAGTCTACTACTATGGCCGAAGCAGGTAGGGTGACCTCATCGACTAACACCCCTTCTCCCGAACAATCAACCCGCGATCGACCCGGAAGGTGAGTCATCCTCCGTAACCCTCCTACCGACATCCTCCCATCACACGGCCCCGACGCCACAGTATAACAATCTCCCAACAAGTACGACACCCTGAGGATCATCCTCAGATCTCTATCCATAGAATTCTGGCGAACTGCAACTCAAGAAATCCCTAAGTCTCAGACTATCGGATCTAGGGGGAATCACTGATACTGCCGGAACCACCGGCTCCCGTCCGTCCTCATTCCCAGCCACTAGCCTAGCTAGTAACTGGGCTATCACCTTGAATTCATATCCTCGGCTCTTGGCCGTGGAACTGGAGGCTCAAGTATCGTGGCCTCACAGAAATCGCCGCTTCTCTTCTGCTGGGCTAGCGGCATCATAAAAACTCGTCGTCTGAAGTACTATCTCAGGTAAGAACCAGGCCTGTGCCCTCGTAACCCTCTGTGTTCAACTCGTAGCTCCCTCTGCTGCCTTGCTCATCTGGGCCCTGGTTGCCTTGCGCGGAGGCATAACGGGTACATAAGAATACGCCAGAGGGAGTCCAACTTACAACACAGCTCTAAGGCACGATCTCAGAATGAGAAGAATGGAAACCAATCCTAAATGTCCTGCAGCCTCCTGATTATAGATGTGGTGCACAACACACCGATAATCAAGACTCTACTAGACACGGTCTGTAGACACTTTCCGAGGACTAACTGCTCTGATACCACTTTTGTCACTTTGTCGCGAGCCTTGCTCCGACGACCCAACAAATGGTACCGGGCTGCTTGCGATCCCTGAGGCATGCCCTACGGCCCTTCTCAGGATGTGCCATACGGAGAGCCACGGTTCGGGTCTGTTCCCGTGGTAGAGGCTCTGGCCTCTTTATACGCTCAGCCCCCCGAAGGAGGTCAGTACAACAGGTACCAAGTATGTGAAACTTGTAAAAATACTGTAAATGAAATCATAATAGTCTATATAAAGCAGGAGACATGTATGATAACCAAACTACAGTCCACAATACATAAATAGTCATGTTAAGTCAGGGACTCATGCCCTCAAAGTCATTACTCAAATATAACAATGGGTCTCACGCCCACAACATCACTCATGCCCGTGGAATACCTTCCTCACTGCCGGCAGTCCATGATATAAAACATTCAAGGAGTACACATGAACACGTGTCCCACTGTGTCATAATAAAACCGTCTGAGGGTAAATGCGAAGGCATAGCCGACTACTAACACCCATAGTACTAACAAGGTCATAAATCGTATCATGAGATATGTCTAGGCCGTCACATGATCAAAGCTGGTCACACGCCCGCAGATATCGATGTGCGCGTCTAGCCACGGAACTCTCGCAGCTCGCATAGGCCAACCTCATAGGCCCGCATGAGGTATAACCCGCATCGAGGGTAGCTACTCACGGCATCCGCTCGACTCGCATCCGCGTAGCCACATGGCCGCAGTGACCATAAAGGCGCCGACACTAACTCGAACTCTCGTAGCTCGCATAGGTCCCCGACCCGCGTAGGTATTCTCGAATCATGGTCCTGCATCACCGCTGAGTCTACCGCATCGGAGGCGACTTAACCTCCGAAACATGTCAAGGTGGCGGTACAATACCAACATAACGGTGATAGTTAAACAACTTAAGCGCAGTCGAGGTGAAAACCCTTTACACAAACATCACAAGATACTAACACACGTAGCATCCTAGCATGTTTACTTAACAAATCAACAAGAAAGTATTACAAGGCTATCACAAACCAACACAATCAAGTTATACACACAAGGTACTTTCTACTATATGATTAACAAGATCGGGTTTTATCCCCAAAGTACTTTATACATTAACTCTTTAAAAGATACGTTACTTTCACAAAAGTCACACAATACCGTAGTATAAGAAAATAAAGTGACTAATATTTTAATTAAACCAAAACAACGCCAGACTTTCCTTTTAAACCAAATTAAGACAATAACATGCCTTCCTTTTTAGACCAAAACACTTCTCCTTTAAAGTCAAATTACCATTTTAAAACCAATGATAAAACCATTCCTTTGTTTTCATAAAGTCGTTATAACTAACTTCCCATAAAGTCGTTATAACACTTTATGTTCTAAACAAAACTCTTCAATTCTACAAGTCTCTTTCCTTTTAAAACAACCATAAGTATTCTTTTAAAACCCAAATAATGTACTCTTTTCAAAATAAGTAACCTATACTTAAAATCAAGTTACTTCTCTTTTTCCAAAACAAGTCGTTATAAGTCAAGTCTCTTATCTTTGAAGATCAAGTCTCTTAACTTTCAAAATCAAGTTGTCTATAAGTCAAGTCTCTTATCTTTGAAGATCAAGTCTCTTAACTTTCGTAATCAATAAACCATTCTTTTACCTACATAAAGTCGTTATAACTAACTTCCCATAAAGCTATTATAACACATGTTTAAACCAACCAAAACACTTAGCACATGTCGTCACGTACTACATAGTTTACAAAACATCATGCTAGAAAGGATAGGAAGAGGTTCACATACCTCGCGACGATTATCGATAATAAGCAAAACGCTTACAAGATCAGTAACCTGCTAGCCTTTTCCACTCATCAAGTAGAATACGCCACTCGTAGTACTTCCACCTATAGGCCACAAACGTCTATTAACTTCTAAACACGGTTCCATTTTCTACGTAAAATTCGGCACCTCCCGAAATCCCATAAATCTCCTCCCCGAACAAGGCCCGCAACCCGGCGAAAAACTCCCCCGGGATTACACGGCTAACCGGACGTGTTAAAATCTGCTTCACAATAATACAACGATCAGAATACAAACCCTATGTAAATACAGTTCAATACTCATTCTAAATATAGTATACTCAACTATACATTACTACAACATGTAATATCCAATTACAATAGGGGGGGGGGCATAAATCATTACCTCGATAAGCCCAAAATTATCCAAGATTAAATGTCGATCCGAGCAACGTTTAGCTCCAAGTCCTTACGCTCCAACCGCTCCAGCGACCCTTAGAAGTTTCTAAACAACTTCTAAACACTTCAACCAAGCTATGAAGTTTTTCTAGGGTTTCATTTTGCGACTTTCTAATAAAGTAGGATTCCTGCTCCTAGTATTTAAACAACTTTGGAATACTACTAGGGATACTAGGCTAGTGTATTTGGAATTATACCACAATACACCAAGTATTCTACACAAGGGGAGGGTGGGACGAAACAATACAAAGGGAGGAAGTATTTTGCTCTTGGAAGCTTTCAGTGAGATGAACTTATTCATCAACCAAGGGTCTATTTATAGAACAATGGAGGTCAAGATCCATCTAAGTGTATGGCCAAGATTGGGCCATGTGTGTGTGGGTCCCACCACACCACATGGCCAACGAATTGGGTGCGGTAAGGCCATTTCGGCGAGGTGAGTAGTGACAAGTGGCTAGCCACTTGTCACACCATTTCGCCCACATGGCCACACAAGGGGTGACACGTGTCGCCCCGATTAAATCAAAATATTACGTCTTCCAAAATATCCAAAAAGCCTAAACCTCAAAAACAAAGCGGGCCCCACAAAACCGTAAATTTCTCGTGGGCCCACGTGGCCATTCCCAAAATAAAATCTCAAAATTCTAATATAATCCGAGAAGTTCAAATACCAAATCTGGGAATCAATTCCCATTAACGAACCTTTTTCTTCACAAAACCGAAACTTTTCCGTCGAAAAAATCACATCTTCCTTTCTTTCCAATATTTACATGTATTCTCGTGCGTATGTCTCGCATACATACCACGGAACTACAGGTATAACACTAAGGAAGGAGAATGTTATACCGTATTCCCTAATATGCGTGAGGCGTGCGTGCAAAGTTTAGCCTTAAAGTTTAGGCTGGGGCGTTTTTTGGCACAACTCTCACGAAGAATCGTTTTCCGACGAAACGTTTTACAAGACTCGCGTAGGGTAAATTCCGGCTATGTCATTTCTAATTTTTGCGGATTTTTCCGAGAGACGAAACATTTTGGACCAACGAGAGGGCGAAACTTGTCACCCTCTCATTGATGGATGCAAGCAATAGGGCGATTGGAATGGCTATTTTGTCATGGAGTTGGTAGGATATTTTGTGTGATAGTTGGATAAGTTACACTTGCCTAAATCTTGACCTTACACTTGACTTGCACTTGGAATCATCTTGGCCATTGGTTGGCCTTTGCTTGACCTATAAATACCCCCCTTAAGATGAAGAGTTCTTCATCCACAAAGCAAACTTTCCAAGTCTAAAATCCCTCCCTCTCCCTTGGGCATTTTCGTCCAACACCCTCCCCTCTAGCCTAAGTGGCTTGGCGAGAGCCTCCCCTAAAGAAAGCCCTAGCCGAAATCTACCCCCCCCTCCCTTGGTAGAAAAGTTGTCTTCCAAGTGTAGTTACTATACCAAAATACCCTAGCCCAAATCCCGTATAGTATTTAGTAGAAGTTGTTGGAAACTTCTAAGGGTTCTTGAAGCTATCGGAGCGTAATCGCTCAGGATCGACGTTTATACTTGGATAATATTGGGCTTATCGAGGTAAATAATCTTACCCTTCTTTTGTAATTAGAGAATACATACTGTAGAAGTATAAGAATAAGTATCAAATACTTAGAAGAATATTAAAGGATAGAATTGAACTGTTATCACAGTAGAAGGGTATAAAAGAAGAATAATTGAACTGTACTCACATAGGACTGTTTTTACAGTAGACTGTATAGCTTACCGGGTAGGGAAGTGCTGCCCAAATTTCCATAGAATAGAGAACCCTCTGCTTAGAGCTTTATACAGTACAGTCTAGACGTTGATAGACGTATTTGACTGATATAGGTCGATACTCTGCGCGCGACATATTCAACTTGGCAGGTGGTTTTCGCCAAGAAGGTATGTGATTCTTCCTATACTCTTAAGCATGATATTTTAAGATATATATATAGTACGGTAGACGTACATGTGTTAACTGAATAATAATTACGGCAATGTCTTTTGACTTAAGCCTGAATAATAACTACGGCAATGTCTTTTGACTTAAGCCTGAATAATAAGAATATTGATGCATTCCAAAAGAATACTGAATCATTTTAACAGAAGAGAAATATTTGGTTTTTAAACAAAAAGCTTAAAGAGTTATACTAGCTTTATGGGAAGTTAGGTATAACAATTTAAGAAAGATAAAAGGAACTGTTTACTTGTTTGTTTACAAAAGCCTTGTATTGATTTCTGTTAAGTGTAGTAAGATTGTTTGATAAGTAGACATATTATGATGCTACCTGTGTTAGTGTCTTGTAATGTTGAAAAAGGGGGTCATTCTTGCTGTGCTTATGCTGCTAAACGGTAAGTCCGTTGTACTGTTATTATATCACCTACCCCCTTGACTTGTTATACCGAGGGCTTTCCACCCTTGATGCGGGTCTATACGGCCTATGCAGTCTATGTGACTATGCGAGTCGCGGAGTTCCAGATTGATCATTCCGGTGTTTTAGCCCGACGGGGATGCCCTATGCGGTCCAGTATGACTACGCGTCTATCGAGACTATGCGATGCGAGTCGCGAGGTACCGGGTTAGCTACCCCGATGCGAGAATACCTCATGCGGGTGCGTGTGTGACTATGCGGATCGCAGAGTCCGTGATTAGGCACGCATAATGATACTACGGGCGCTGCCTTGCTTCGATCATTCGCGGCCTAGAAAAGACACATTCTGATTTACCTATTATTGTTCTTGTTTGTGATATGGCACTATGTGCAATTGAACCGATTTGCAACGTTTTAAATACTTGATTTCATTTAAGTACTTTACGCTTCACATACTTGGTACTGTTGTCGGCCTCATTCGGGGGGCTACGTTCATGCCGCAGGTAAGGGAAAGCAGGTGCTAGATCCACATCCTTAGGATCTTTGCTTTGGTGTCGGGAGCTCCATCTTCTCTGGAGGCTCTACTTTTTGGGTATGATCTCCCTGTATTGTAGATAGTTTTGTACATTCAGGGTATGGCGGGCCCGTCGCCATAGCATACTTCCTTAGAGTGCAGTAGTCCTATTGTGCATTGGGATGTAACTGCAAAACTTGGGTTATATATATATGCCGAAAGGCAAGCTTTTCATCAGATAAACTGTTTCTCTTTTCATAATGTTTCTTGTCTTGTCTTATGTTCCGCTGATTACTCTGATGTATGACTACTTGAGTGCCCGGGTAAGGCACCAGTCACAGGCCCCGGAATGGGTCGTGACAGTTGGGAAGCTCCGTTTCTCTGGAGGCTTATCTTTTGGTATAGTCCCCTGTCATTGTAGGTACTTGTATATTCAGGGGTATGGCGGGGCCCTGTCCCGTCATAGTTGTTGTTACATTCTTAGAGGTGCGTAATCGTTGTGGGCGGGGTTGTAAAGGATTTTAACTGCTCGATTATATGTATATACATGGCGTGACCGCTTGGTTGCTGCTCTTACGTTGTCTCTTGTTTCTGCTTAAACTTTATTTCGCTGATTTTCTCGATGTTGTTATCACTAGGGTGCGGTAAGGCACGATCGCGGGCCAGATCGGTCGTGACAAAAGTGGTATCGAGCGATTAATCCTCGGAAAGTGTCTACAAACCGTGTCTAGTAAGTCTTGATTATCGGTGTGTTGTGCACCACATCTATAATCAGGAGGCTGCCGGACATTTAGGATTGGTTTCCATTCTTCTGATTCTGAGATCGTGCCTTAGAGATGTGTTATAAGTTGGACCTCTCTGACGTATTTCGTTGTTACCATCTATGCCTCCGCTCAAGGCAACCCGCCCGTGGCAAGGCAACCGAGGAGGCTAGTAGGATACAGAGAGTACGCAGCGCAGCCCTGGCCATTACTCGAGATAGTGCTTGACGGCGAGTTTTGTACGCCGCCACCCCAACAGATTTTAGAGCGTAGCGGTGGCTCGAGACCCCGTACTGAGCCTCCAGTCCTACCTGGAGCAGGAGCCGGGTACAAGGAGATAGCCCGATCGCCGTGATAGTGGCGACACGAGGATAGGTTGGATCGCAGCAGTTCGATTCGAGAGTACCCGTGGTTCACCCGAGGTCAGATAGTTTGAGACTGCGGGACTTTCTGAGCTGCAGCCCGCCAGAGTTTTATGGGTCGAGGCCTGAGGATGATCCGCAGGAGTTCATCCGAAGCGATTCTGATGATCATGAGAGTGATCAAGGCTTCAGAGACCGAGTCAGTGGTTTTAGGTTCGCATCGGCTGCGTGATACTGCAGTCGACTGGTTTGATTCGTGGGAGCTGTCCCGGGGGGAGCATGCGCCTCCAGCTGTGTGGGACGAGTTCTCGGAGGCATTTCTCAGCCATTTCTTGCCTCCGCAGATGAGGAGCACGCCGACAGATTTACGATCTTTGAGACAGAATGGGCGTACGGTTCGGGAGTACAACGTGGAGTTCGACTCGTTGGCTCGATATGTCCCCGCGTTAGTGGCAGATATGGATGACAGAGTGCACCGCTACGTCACGGGGCTCGATGACTACTTGGCAGAGGCTTGCTCAGGTGTAGCTCTTCAGCCGGGCATGGACATTGCCGCACGCGAGCTTATGCGCGGGTGTGAGAACGGAGGCCGACGGATTGACCAATACCAGCAAGAAGGCCGTGGCAGCGTGGTCCTTTGGTAACTTTCAAGGCGGATCGCGCAGCCAGAACTAGTTATGCGCCTCCGCCGACAGAGTGGTCCTCTACGATCTTGAGAGCAGTCGTGGCTCCGAGTTGTGTTTCGGGAGGCGGGAGTGTTGGCCGGATGAAGCCACCCCAACCTCGGTGTGGCCAGTATGGTAAAACCCACGCGGGGGAGTGTCGCGGTTTTCAGAGAGTTTGTTTTACATGCGGCCAGCAGGGCCATTTAGCGAAGAATTGTCCGACCAGAGGTAGCGCGGATGTTGAGACTCGGCCTTCGGGATCTGTTGCGGGTTCTTCGCCTTCGATAGCTAGGCAGGGTGTTCATACACCGGCAGGCCAGGGCAGGGGTCGTGGTGAAAGTTCCCAGTTCTAGCAGTCCTTGGAACCGCCTATTTGATTTCAGGTATATCCTTAACACTATAGAGACTAGTATTCTTTGATGATGTGATGATGTGCTAAGTATTATGTTGAGATAGCATTATGTTAAATTATGATTTAGAGGCCTGGTTAGAAAGGGGGAAGTTGGGTACATAGAGATTGTGAGCCTTAGAATATTATACGTGGAGACCTTAGAGGCGAGGCCGTCTTGAGTGAAAGATTTTGTTTATGATTTGACCGTTGTTGGAGTGCATAGTATACATGGGGTATAATTGTGTGATAAGTCCCTGAGTGGTGTGAATTATAAAAGGATAGTTATGATAAGAAGACCACTAGGTTTGCGTAACTTGATTAGTGAGATTGTTCCGGATCGGGGAACAAGAGCTTGGCGCGGTAAATGGGTCGGGTTGAGACAAGGTCGCGGGTCAACCCGCAGCCCGGTTTGGGGTAGGGTCAAATTGTGGTGGTCCCGCTTTGTGATAGGGTCACGAGGGTGCTAGGCCCAAGTTTAGGTAACCATCGTACGGGTTCGTGGATGCGTTCGACCAGAATCGAATCGTGAAGGCCGGGAATGGCCTTAGGGTAAATTGAAGCTAGTGGGAGCTGTTGTGAGATTAGAAATGATTTCCTCGTTGTCTTGGATTTGAGTTTTGCGCACATGTTATATTCTGGCCATTGGTGGCATGATCGGTTTTGTAACTATAGTAGTGGAGACTATACCGGCACACGTTTGATTAGAGACTTAGAAGGAACATTCGGGACGAATGTTTCTAAGGGGGGAAGAATGTTATACCCCGTAGTTCCAGGGTATGTATGTGAGGACGTACGTACGAGAATACGACAGTAATTTTGGAAATAAAGAAAGATGTAATTTTTCGACGGAAAAGTTTCCGGTTTTTGTGAAGGAAAAAGGTTCGTTAATGGGAATTGGATTCCCAGATTTGGTATTTGGACTTCTCGGACTATATTAGAATTTTGGGATTTTATTTTCAGAAATGGTCACGTGGGACCCACGGGAGAAATTTACGGCTTTGTGGGGCCCACTTTGTTTTTGAGATTTTCGGTATTTTGGATATTTTCGGAAGACGAAATATTTTGGACGAGTAAGGGGGAGACACGTGTCACCCCCTGAGTGGCGTGTGGGCGAATTGGTGGGACAAGTGGCTAGCCACTTGTCCCCTTGGCCGAAATGGCCATGGCACTTGGCACCAATTTTCGTTGGCCATGTGGTGTGGTGTGGTGGGACCCACACACACATGGCCCAATCTTGACCATACACTTACCTTGATCTTGGCCCTTGATTCTTTTATAAATACCCCCTTAAGTTGAAGACTAATTCATCCCACACTTGAAAACTTTCCAAAGCAAATACTCACTCCCTTTAGCCTTGTTTCGTCCCCCTCCCCCACTTGTGTAGAAAATACTTGGAGTATTATTGTATAATCCCAAATACATTGGCCTAGTATCCCTAGTAGTATTCCAAAGTTATTTCAATACTAGGAGCCCGGAAATACTACTTTATTCCAATAGTCGCAAAACGAAACCCTAGAAAAATCTTCATAGCTTGGTTGAAGTGTTAAGAGAAGTTGTTTAGAAACTTCTAAGGGTTGCTTGGAGCGGGTTGGAGCGTAAGGAGTTTGGAGCTAAACGTTGCTCAGGATCGACTTATAAACTTGGATAATTTTGGGCTTATCGAGGTAATGATCTATGTCCCCCTATTGTAATTGGATATTACATGTTGTAGTTATACTTGAGTATATTATATTGGAAGGATGATTATAAAGGATTGAATGTATTTACATTAGATCTTTACACAGACTTGTAGTATTATTGTGAAGCAGAATTAAACACGTCCGGTTAGACGTGTAATCCCCTGGGAGTTGTTGGCCTGGTAGCGGGCCTTGGTAGGGGAGGAGATTTATGTGATAGTGGGGGGGGGGAGGTGCTGCCAAATTTTCTGTAGAATAAGGAATCTTGTATTTAGGATATTCTACGAAGAGAACTAGAAGTTGATAGATGTATTGTGGTTATTATAGGTGGATCTTCTACGCGCGGCATACTTGACTTGGCTTGTGGTTTAAGCTAAAAAGGCATGTGATTCTTCCTATACTCTTGAGCATGATTGTTGTGAACTATATAGTACGGTAGACGTACGTGTGTGAAATGAATTTTGTTTGCTTAAAACATAAAGTGTTATAATGGCTTTATGGGAAGTTAGTTATAACGACTTTATGAAGATAAAAGAAAGATTTGGTTTTGACAGTAAAACGACTTGATTTTGAAAGTTAAGAGACTTGATCTTGAAAGATAAGAGACTTGACTTATAACGACTTGTTTTCGGAAAAGGAGAAGTAACTTGCTTTAAGTATAGGTTACTTGTTTTGAAAAGAGTAAGTTAATTGAGTTTTAAAAGAGTATACTTGATGTTGTTTTAAAAGAAAAGCACTTGGTTTAAAAAGTATAGAGTACTTGATTTTAAAAGCCTTGTAAAGATTTTCTGAAGGTGACGTAATTTGGTTTTAAAAGTAAAACGTGTTTTCTTTATATACTACGAGTATTAGTATCGTGTGGCTTTTACGTAACAAGAGGTCTTTTTGAAAGAAGGAAAGTACGTTGAACATGTCTATGCTTGTTGTGATAGCTTTTGTTGTGCAAGTGTTTGATTTTGTGCTACCGTGTCTCTCGGGGAGGGCCGTCTATCTGATTGATTGCTTGGACATACTGACACGTTGGATGGTCCACGAGTATGCATCCACTTTGAGTATTATCTTGTTATTTCCTTTGGACATGCTGACGCGATGGATGATCCACGGGCGCCGTCGATGGGATGGTTTCATGACCATGCTTTCCGAGGTAAGATCGGGCATGCGGTCATTGTGAGGGTTTTGTTATTTGTCCATGGACCGCTAATCCATGAAGCTTGCCGCGGTGACGAGCGATCACGGGCTTGATTTGTACATGTGGTTACAGGCACACTTGAGATACTTGTCCTGGTCATTTCTCATGTATCGGCAGGCTCTGGTAGATAGCTTGAGATACTTTCCTCGGTCATATCTCGTGAGACGGTAGGCTATGGTACGTTCTTGTGGTACTTGCCTCGGCCAGTTGCGTGGCTAGCTTTTGGATCTGGTAGTTGGCTTCCGTACTTTTCCCGTGAAGGGATATGACTAGATTTTGGAACTGGTAGAGGGCGATTCTACTTGGCCCGATCGGTTTGATGACGCAGGCAGGATCTAGTGTTCAGGTTCACATATGGGTGTTGTTTTACATCATGTACTGCCGGCAGTGAGGAATGAGTTCCACGGGCATGAGTGATATTATGGGCGTGAGACCCATAGTTATGTGTGAGTGATTATTCGGGGGATATGTGTCCCCTTACTTGGCATAACTGTTTACTTATCGCAAAATGGTTTTATAAAATAATGAAATATGATTTCATTACAGTATTTTCAGTTTCACATACTTGGTACCTGTTGTACTGACCTCCTTCGGGGGGCTGCGTTCATGCCGCAGGTAGAGGTACACCAGTTGTTGATCCTCGCCATGGATCGCAGTCGGCGTTGGGAAGCTCCGTTTCTCCGAGGCTTATCTTTTAGTATAGTCCTGTCATTGTAGGTACTTGTACATCTGTGGTATGGCGGGGCCCTGTCCCGTCATAGTTGTTGTTACATTCTTAGAGGTCTGTAGTACTGTTGTGGGCAGGGTTGTAAAGGATTTTAACTGTTCAGTTATATGTATATACATGAAGGTGACCGTTTGGTTGACCTGTTTTCTTATGTTGTCTCTTGTTTCCTGTTTAAACTTTATTTCCGCTGATTTTCTCTGATGTTGTTATCACTAGGGTGCCCGGGGTAAGGCACCAGTCGCGGGCCCGAGATCGGGTCGTGACAGTATGTGAACTATCTCCTCTTCTAGCATGATTCCCTAAGATAAAGAAAGTATGTCCTACTCCTTAAATGATCCATTCCGTGGTTGTATTTGGATTGCCTAAAATAGAATTTGTTCTAGGTACTTCCTTGATTGTACTTTGTGTTTAAATTGTAAGTTGTATAATCCATTGCCTTAGTGAAGTTGGATTCTTAAAAGTGAAAGTATTTTACTTAAAGTACATAGAGTCTTGAAAAGGAAGTGGTTTCCAAATCTTTTGGCTAGTGCCTTAGTTCCAAGCCTAAGGGTCGTTATAATGACTTTAGGGGAGTCAAAGGAGTGATTTACTTAATTGTTTTAAGAGAGGAGAAATGACATGATTTAAGAGAAGTAACTTGTTTTAAAGGTGTGAGTTACTTGAGGTTTAAAAGTAGAAGAAACTTATTTTCTAAATATTAAGAGACTTGAAGTACTTTGAAAGTTAAGAAATTTGATTTGTAAGTATGTGATACTTGGTTTTAAGTATATGTCACGACCCGTTCCGGGGCCCGTGACTGGTGCCTTACCCGGGCACCCAAGTAGTCATACATCAGAGTAATCAGCGGAATATAAAAACAAGACGTGAAATAAATGTAAATTGAGACACAGTTTATCTGAGAAAAGTCGCCTTGCGGCATATATATATAAACCAAAATCTGGCAGTTACATCCCAACTGTACAATAGGACTACAGACCTCTAAGAAAGTGAATAACTATGGCGGGACAGGGCCCCGCCATACCCTGAATGTACATATATCTACAACAACAGGGAGAACCATACCAAAAGTCGAGCCTCCGGAGAAGATGGAGCTCCTGACACCAAAGCAAAAGATCCTGTTATACACCGTATTTCCAGAGTATGTACGTGAGCGCGTACGTATTGTAATTTAAGCCTTAAAGTTGGCTAGTTTCGAAAATTGTACACAAGTGCCGAAAGGAGTCGTTTTTCGACGAAACGTTTCCACAGCTTTCGTAGGGAAAATTCCGGCTATGTCAATAATAATTTTTGCGGATTTTTCCGAGAGACGTAACATTTTGGACCAACGGGAGGGTGACAAGTGTCACCCTCACATTGGAAGAGGTTGGACGACAAAGTGGGATGGCTTGCACGTTTTTTGTGCCTTTCCTCGTCGAGGTTAGGTAGGATATTTTGTGGAATGGATAAGGTAGCACATGGCTAAATCTTGGCCTTACACTTGCTATGCACTTGTCTTCATCTTGGCCATTGGTTGGCCTTCACTTGACCTATAAATACCCCTCTAGTTGAAGACATTCTTCATCCTAAACTTGAGCAATCTATCTAAGTCTCAAACTACTCCCTCCCTCTTGAGTTTCGTCCACCACACCCCCCCTTTGGCCGAGAGCTTCCCCCTCCCCCTTTGTAGTGGTTAGCATGGGTACCCCACAGCCTAGTTGTCTCGTATAAGACCCCCCTGTGCCTGGTAGAGAAATACTCTCCACATATTGCTCTAATGCCCACAGACCCGGGCCCATATACCTTGTAGTATTCCCAAGGTTACACTAATACAAAAGCCGTAAAATACTATTATACTTCCTCGGTCACAAAACGAAACCCTAAGTAAATCTTCACCGTAGTTGAAGTTATAAGTAGAAGTTGGTTAGAACTTCTAAGGGTTGTTGGAGCGGGTTGGAGCGCACGAGTAGGAGCTAAACCTTGCTCAGGATCGACATATAACTCGGATAATTTTGGGCTTATCGAGGTAAACACTCTTGACCTTCTATTGTAATTGGAAATTACATGTTGTAGGAATATATAGTTGAAGTATACTATATATAGAATTGAACATAGTTGTGCGGCAATGTCTTTTGACTTAAGCCTGAAGTTAAATAAAAGAACTGAACTGTAATTACATAGGGTGTATTCAGATGAACTTGTGTAGTATTCTTTGTGTGTAGACTTGTACACGTCCGGTTAGTCGTGCAAACCCCCCCCCCCCCCGGTTGGCTTGGTAGCCGGCCTCGATAAAGGAGGAGATTAACGCGCTGTGTGCGGGAGGTCTTTGCCGAATTTTCGTAGAATATTCTACATGGAGACCTTGATGTTAATAGGCGCCTGTGGCCTCTATAGGTTCAAGTACTACGTGTGGCGTGATCTACTTGGCTTAAGGAGTAGCCGACGGTTTGAGGTACTTGGAGCGTTTTGCTATTAGTCGATAATCGTCGCGAGGTATGTGAACCTCTTCCTATCTGTTCTAGCATGATATGTGTATGACTATGTAGTACGGTAGACGTACATGTGTTAACTGTATTTGATTGGTTTGAAACATAATGTGTTATAACGGCTTTATGGGAAGTTGGTTATAACAGCCTTATGTAGGTAAGAAAATTCTTTGTGGTTTTAAAAGGTAACTGACTTGATGTGTGATAATAAAGAACTTGAAGTATTTCAAAAGACCTGTTTGAAAGAAGAGTAATACTTGGTTTTGAAAACATAAGAGTTATACTAGCTTTATGGGAAGTTAGGTATAACGTCTTAAGGAAGGTAAAATGAATAGGTTTATTGATCTTAAAAGATAAGAGACTTGACTTGAATGAATTAATATGAATTTTGTGTGAAGCCTCATTCGTGAGTAATGAGTACTTGGTTTTTGAAAGGAATAATGTTTCTTGATTTGGAAATCGAATGTGTATCGACAAACCACTGCAGCGTTAATAAAGGAAAATGTATTGAATAATTAAGTATTATTAAAACCAGTAGAAACCTCCATCTGCATAGAAGCTAAGATGAGACAAAATGATATTACATTTTCTAGATCATGGCTGCTTAATAAAATTGATTATGAACAAGAATAACCTACTCGCCTATGGCATGTGTTACTCAATTGTTTTAAAAAGAGATTAAGACAATGGAACTATGAAACTTTTCTAAAAAGAGACTTGTGTAATTGAAATTAGGCAAACTGGAACGTTAGGGAAAAGAAAGGCATTGGGTTGTCTTAAAATGGTTTAAAACATAAAGTGTTATAACAGCTTTATGGGAAGTTGGTTATAACGACTTTATGAAAACAAAAGAGAAGGTTTTATCATTGGTTTTAATGTGGTAACTTGACTTTAAAAAGGAGAAGTGTTTTGGTCTAAAAAGAAGGCATGGTATTGCCTTAATTTGGTTTTAAAAAAGGAAAGTATGGAGGTTGTTTTGGTTTACTTAAAAGATATAAGTCACTCTATTTTTATACTACGGGTATCGGGTGACTTTTATAAAAGGGAATGGATCTTTAAAAAGGAATTTAACGTCGTAATCGTAGGGTTAAAAACCCGACTTTGGCATAAAATGAAAGTAGCTTGAGTTGTGTAACTCTATGCTTGTTGTTGTGTAACTTGCCTATGCTTGTTGTTGTGTAACTTGCTTATGCTTGTGGTGATAGCCTTTGTTGTGCAAATGGTGTTCTATATAACCGTCTCTCAATGGAGTCTTGGGTTGACTTGTTGAGACTTACTTGGGCGTCTGGCGTGTGACGGAAAATTCCACTGTATGCTCGCTGATAGTGCTATTCCATGGACTAGCTCTCCATGAGGTTTCTTCTTGTTCGGCCGGTACGGTGGTCGGCTTCGTGCTTGCCGTCTCGTGGTGATTCGGCCTTGGTACCGTAGTTAGCCTCGCGCTTGCCCGCTCGGTGTAGTGACGAAGTCTCGTGATACTGACCTTGGTACCGGTGGTCACCACCGTACTTGCCGGTCACGTGATCGGCCTTGGTATCCGTAGTCGGCTCGCACTTGCCGTGTCGCCGTGTTTGTGGTTGCATTGTATTTTTGGTACGGTCGGATCCGTAGTTGTACTTGTCTGTCACGGTTTTTATGACACGTGGGACTCGTGTTCATGTATACTCCTGGTATTGTTATATCATAAAGCCGCCGGATGAGGAAGAAATTCCACGCACGAGTGATAATTTGAGGCGTGAGTCCACGACTTGATGTATCGGTTATATGTTATATCGTAGTTTGGTCATCATACATGACTCCTGCTTTTATAGACTATTATGATTTCATTTACGATATTCTGATTTCACATACTTGGTACTGTTGTATTGACCTCGCCGGGGCTGCGTTCATCTGCGGTAGAAGTACATCATTTGTCGATCCGCGTTTAGGATCTCATTTCAGCGTTTTGGGAAGCTCCGTTCCGTCGGAGGCTTATCTTTGGTATGTTACCACAGTCCGTAAGTTCTTATGCGTTCAGGTATGGCGGGCCGTCCGTCATAGTTGTTGTATAAATCTTAAGTGCAGCCTTTGTTGTGGCGGGGTTGTAAGGATTATCGCTCAAATGTCTTTATATATATGTTGAAAGGCAACTGTTTTGGTTGCTGTTTATTTATAATATCTCTCATTTCATGTTCATATTTTATTTTCCGCTGATTTTCTCGATGATTGTATCACCAGGGTGCCGAGGTAAGGCACGATCCACGGGCAGTCGGTCGTGAGAAAGTGGTATCGAAGCGATTAGTCCTCGGAAAGTGTCTGCATCGTGTCTAGTAGAGTCTTGATTATCGATGTGTTGTGCACCACATCTATGATCAGGAGGCTGCAGGACATTTTGTATTGGTTTCGATTCTTCTCATTCTGTGATCGTGCCTTAGAGCTGTGTGATAAGATTGGACCTCTACATACTGCCGTTTTACCATTTGCCTCGCGTAAGGCAACCCGCCCGAAGGGCAAAGCGGCGAAGGAAGGCTGCGAGTAAGCGTGGCGAGACCACAAGACTGAGCCTCCATCCGCGATGCAGGCGAGAGGAGATGGGTCACGAGTGGGCGATTAATGGCGAGTTGTGGCGGACTTGAGGATAAGTGGGCCGCAGCAGTTCGATAACACGGTGGTTCACCCTAGATCGAGATAGTTCGAGGCTACGGATTTTCCGAGTTGTAGGCGCCAGAGTTTTATGGGTCGAGGCCCGAGGATGATCCGAGGAGTTCATCCGAAGCGATTCTGCGGATCGTGAGTAATCAAGGCATCGGAGACCGAGTCGGTGGTCTAGGTTCACATCACCGCGTGATACCGCGATCGGTTTGATTCGTGGGAGCTGTCGGGAGAGAATGCACTTCCGCTTTATGGGACGAGTTCTCGCAGGCATTCCTTGCACATTTCTTGCCTCGCGGATGAGGAGGGCCGCGATGATTTTTGGTGTTCTGGCGAGCAGTCGTGCGGTTCGGATGTACAATGTAGAGTTCGACTCATTGGCGATGCGTCCCGCGTTGGTAGCTAGTATGGAAGATCGAGTGCCGATTTGTTCTGAGGCTCGATGATCACCTAGCGAGAGTTGTTGGTGTAGCTCTTTCACCGGGCATGGACATCGCCGCGTGCAGCGTATGCACTTGGATGTGAGGAACGGATAAATCGACGGAATGACCGGTCGGCGAGAAGGCGAGCAGCAGGTCCTTTGGTGACTTTCGGCGGACCGCCTCAGCCGAGCGATTATGCGCCTCCGCGACTGAGTGGTCCTCGCGCGCCCGGGACCCGAGATGTTCAGGAAGCGGTCGGGGCTCCTGTGTTTGATTTTCGAGAAGCGAGTGCTCGCCGGATGAGGTTGCCTTTGTCTCGGTGTGGCGTTGTGGAAAACTTCATAAGGGAGAGTGTCGTCTCGACTCGGGAGATTGTTATTTTTGCGGCCAACAGGCCATCGGCAAGATCGTCCGACCGGGTAGCACTGGTAGGATAGCATGGACTACTAGGCGATTCTGGGTTCTTCACCTTCCATAGCCAGCAGATGTTCGTACACCGAGCCGGTAGAGGTCGCGGTGGGAGTTCCCGATTTTAAGCGGTCCTTTGAACCGCCTATTTTCAGTATATCCTTAACCCTCTGAGACTTATATTGTATTGATGTTGATGATGTGTTTAGTGTTATGTTCGGATAGCTTTGTGCTAAAATGTGATTTAGAAACACAGTCGATAAGAAAAGGGTAAGCACAGGGTGAGACATGATAAACCATAGAATATTACGGTTGAGACCTTAGATGTAAGGTCGTCTTGAGTACCGATTTTGCAAGTGATCCTTGTGAGTGCATTTTTATGCCTAGAACGTTTTGTGTGACAAAGTCCCGGTAGTGTGAAATGGAAGTGGTAGCTTTCATGACTGTAGAGGTAAGATTGTTTGGATCAAGAAACTAGAGAGTTGGCGTGGCGGAGGGTCGGGTTGAGGCGTGTTGCGTGTCAACCGTGGCGGATGAGGTGGGGTCGGCTCTGGGTGGTCGCCAGAGGTAGGGTCACCAGGTGTTAGGCCCAGTTTTGATGACCATCGTATGAGTTCGTGGATATGTTCGACCGTAAGCGATCGTGAAGGCCGGAATGGCCTTAAGAAAATGCGTGTGTTAGTTCGTGGCGAGCGTGGCGTTGGCAACTTGTTAGAAGATCTTCTTCGTGTCCGTCTTGAAGGAACATTCGGGACGAATGTTTCTAAGGAGGAGAATGTTATACCGTATTTCCGAGTATATGCGTGGAGCGTGCGTATTGTAATTTAAGCCTTAAAGTTGGCTAGTTTCGAAAATTGTACACAAGTGCGAAAGAGTCGTTTTCGACAAACGTTTCCCACTTTCGTAGGAAAATTCGGCTATGTCAATAATAATTTTTGCGGATTTTTCAGAGACGTAACATTTTGGACCAACGGGAGGGTGAAGTGTCACCTCACATTGGAAAGAGGTTGGACGGCAAAGTGGGATGGCTTGCACGTTTTTGTGCCTTTCCTTGGTCAAGGGTTATGTAGGATATTTTTGTGGAATGGATAAGGTAGCACATGGCTAAATCTTGGCCTTACACTTGCTATGCACTTGTCTTCATCTTGGCCATTGGTTGGCCTTCACTTGACCTATAAATACCCTCTAGTTGAAGACATTCTTCATCCTAAACTTGAGCAATCTATCTAAGTCTCAAACTACTCCCTCCTCTTGAGTTTCGTCCACCACACCCCCTTTGGCGAGAGCTTCCCCCCTTTGTAGTGGTTGGCGTGGGTACCCACTGCCTAGTTGTCTCGTATAAAACCCCCGTTTGGTGGTATAGAAAAAATCACCCAATATTGTTATAATGCCCAAAAACCTTTGCCCATATAACGTGGAGTATTACCAAGGTTACACATACAAAAGCCAGAAAAATACTATTATACTTCCCTCGATCCAAAAACGAAACCCTAAGTAAATCTTCACCCGTAGTTGAAGTTATAAGTAGAAGTTGGTTAGAACTTCTAAGGGTTGTTGGAGTGGGTTGGAGCGCACGAGTAGGAGCTAAACCTTGCTCAGATCGACATATAACTCGGATAATTTTGGGCTTATCGAGGTAAACACTCTTGACCTTCTATTGTAATTGGAAATTACATGTTGTAGGAATATATAGTTGAAGTATACTATATATAGAATTGAACATAGTTGTGCGGCAATGTCTTTTGACTTAAGCCCAAGTTAAATAAGAGAATCAGTAATTACATAGGGCGTATTCAGATGAGACTTGTGTAGTATTCTGTGTGTAGAATTGTACACGTCAGGTTAGGCGTGCAAACCCCACGGTTGGCTTGGTAGCGGCCTCGATAAAGGAGGAGATTAACGCATGTTGCGGGGAGGTCTGTCAATTTTACGTAGAATATTCTCGTGGAGACCTTGATGTTAATAGGCGCCTTGTGGCCTCTATAGGTTGAAGTACTACGTGTGGCGTGATCTACTTGGCTTAAGGAGTAGCCAGCGGTTTGAGGTACTTGGGCGTTTTGCTATTAGTCGATAATCGTCGCGGTATGTGAACCTCTTCCTATCTGTTCTAGCATGATATGTGTATGACTATGTAGTACGGTAGACGTACATGTGTTAAATGTATTTGATTGGTTTGAAACATAAGGTGATATAACTGATTTATGGGAAGTTGGTTATAACATCCTTATGTAGGTAAGAAAATTCTTTGTGGTTTTAAAAGGTAACTGACTTGATGTGTGATAATAAAGAACTTGAAGTATTTCAAAAGACTGTTTGAAAGAAGAGTAATACTTGGTTTTGAAAACATAAGAGTTATACTAGCTTTATGGGAAGTTAGGTATAACGTCTTAAGGAAGGTAAAATGAATAGGTTTATTGATCTTAAAAGATAAGAGACTTGACTTGAATGAATTAATATGAATTTTGTGTGAAGCCTCATTCGTGAGTAATGAGTACTTGGTTTTGAAAGGAACAATGTTTCTTGATTTCGAAATCGAATGTGTATCGACAAACCAACTGCAGCGTTAATAAAGGAAAATGTATTGAATAATTAAGTATTATTAAAACCAGTAGAAACCTCCATCTGCATAGAAGCTAAGATGAGACAAAATGATATTACATTTTCTAGATCATGGCTGCTTAATAAAATTGATTATGAACAAGAATAACTTACTACTTTATGGCATGTGTTACTCAATTGTTTTAAAAAGAGATTAAGACAATGGAACTATGAAACTTTTCTAAAAAGAGACTTGTGTAATTGAAATTAGGCAAACTGGAACGTTAGGGAAAAGAAAGGCATTGGGTTGTCTTAAAATGGTTTAAAACATAAAGTGTTATAACAGCTTTATGGGAAGTTGGTTATAACGACTTTATGAAAACAAAAGAGAAGGTTTTATCATTGGTTTTAATGTGGTAACTTGACTTTAAAAAGAGAAGTGTTTTGGTCTAAAAAGAAGGCATGGTATTGCCTTAATTTGGTTTTAAAAAGGAAAGTATGGAGGTTGTTTTGGTTTACTTAAAAGATATAAGTCACTCTATTTTTATACTACGGGTATCGGGTGACTTTTATAAAAGGGAATGGATCTTTAAAAAGGAATTTAACGTCGTAATCTTGTAGGTTAAAAACCCGGACTTTGGCATAAAATGAAAGTAGCTTGAGTTGTGTAACTTGCCTATGCTTGTTGTTGTGTAACTTGCCTATGCTTGTTGTTGTGTAACTTGCTTATGCTTGTGGTGATAGCCTTTGTTGTGCAAATGGTGTTCTATATAACCGCGTCTCTCAATGGAGTCTTGGTTGACTTGTTGAGGACTTACTTGGACGCATCTGGCGTGTGGAAAATTCCACGGGTATGCTCGCTGATAGTGATATTCCATGGACTAGCTCTCACGAGGTTTCTTCTTGTTCGGCCTTGGTACCGGTGGTCGGCTTTCGTGCTTGCCGTCTCGTGGTGATTCGGCCTTAGTACACAGTAGTTAGCCCTCGCACTTGCCCGTTCGGTGTAGTGACGAAGTCTCGTGATCTGACCTTGGTACCGGTGGTCGACCACCGTACTTGCCGATCGACTACGTGACGACCTTGGTATCTGGTAGTCGGCTCGCACTTGCCGTGTCGACCGTGTTTGTGGTTGCATTGTATTATTGGTACGGTCGGATCCGGTAGTTGTACTTGTCTGTCACGGTTTTTATGACACAGTGGGACACGTGTTCATGTATACTCCTTGGTATTGTTATATCATAAAGCTGCCGTGATGAGGAAGAAATTCCGCACGAGTGATAATTTGGAGGCGTGAGTCCACGACTTGATGTATCTTGGTTATATGTTATGTCTCGTAGTTTGGTCATCATACATGTCTCCCGCTTTTTATAGACTATTATGATTTCATTTCTGATATTCTGATTTCACATACTTGGTACTGTTATCGACCTCCTTGGCTGCGTTCATCTGCCGCGGTAGAAATCGTCATTTGCCGATCCGCGTTTAGGATCTCATTTCAGCGTTTTGGGAAGCTCGTTCCGTCGGAGGCTTATCTTTGGTATGTTACCCCAGTCCGTAAGTTCTTATGCGTTGAGGTATGGCGGGGCCACTGTCCGTCATAGTTGTTGTATAAATCTTAGAGGTGCATGCTTTGTTGTGGCGGGGTTGTAAGGATTATGCTGCTCAAATGTCTTTATATATATATGTTGAAAGGCAACTGTTTTGGTTGCTGTTTATTTATAATATCTCTCATTTCATGTTCATGTTTTATTTTCCGCTGATTTTCTCGATGATTGTATCACTAGGGTGCCCGGTAAGGCACGATCACGCCCGATTCGGTCGTGAGATCCTAAGGATGCGGATCTAGCACTCGCTTTCCCACTGCGGCATGACGCAGCCCCGGAGGTCAAGATCAGTACCAAGTATGTGAAATCAGAAAGTACTTAAATGAAATCATATCATTTTAAAACCAATTTTACAAATATATGCGAAACAACCAATGTAACCGCATAGTTCCACATCACAAACAAGAGTAATAATAGGTAAATTGTAATGTGTCTTTTCTAGGCGAATGATCGGGCAAGGCCGATCGCCCAGTACATTATGCATGCCTAATCACGGACTCCGTAGTCCGCATAGCCACCTAGGCCGCGTGAGGTAATCCCGCGTCGGGTAGCTACTCCTCGGCATCGTCCTGGACTCGTAGTCCGCATGGCCACATAGACCGCATGGCCACATGGACCGCACACTAACCTGGAACTCTCGTAGCTCCGCATAGGTCCACTGGACCCGCATGAGGTATTCTCGAATCATAGTCACACAGACTGCCTGAGGTATACCCCGCATCGGGGGGCAGCTTAACCCCCGGTATATCATGTCAAGAGGTGAGTGATGTAATACTAACATAACGGCTTATCGTTAAACAACATAAGCACAATAAAAATAACCTATTTACACAAACGTTACAAGATACTAACACACATAGCATCACAATATGTATACTCAACAAACCATCTTACTATACCTTTCAGAAATCAATACAAGTCTTTTATAAACACATAAGTAAACCGTTCCTTTTATCTTTCTTAAGTCGTTATACCTAACTTCCCATAAAGCTAGTATAACTCTTAAGCTTTTGTTTAAAAACCAAGTATTACTCTTCTTTAAAAAATGATTCATAATTCTTTTGAAATACTTCAAGATTCTTATTATTTCGACTCAAGTCAAAAGACGTCAAGTAAAACCATGTTCAGTTAACACACGTACGTCTACCGTACTATATATATATTTTAAAATATCATGCTCAAGAGGATAGGAAGAATCACATACCTTCTCGGCGAAATCCACCTGCCAAGTCGAATATGTCGCGCATGAGTATCAACCTATAATAGTCAAATACGCCTATCAATGTCTAGACTACTCAGAGGACATTCTAAGCGAGGGTCCTCTATTACGGAAAATCGGGCGACACTTCCCTGCAGTAAACTATACAAGTCTCAGTAAATACGGTCCATGTAAATGCTGATTCAATCCTCTTCTTTTAATACCATCCTTCTATAAGTCTTATACTTAGTTCTATACTTCTACAGTATATAATCTCTAATTACAATAGAAGGATAAGATATTTACCTCGGTAAGCCCAAAATTATCCAAGTTATAAGTCGATCTGAGCAAGGTTTAGCTCCTAATTTATGCGCTCAATCCGCTCCAAGAAACCCTTAGAAGTTTCTACACAACTTACTTACTACTTCAACCAACTATGAAGATTTCCCGTGGTTTCGTTTAGTGACTAATGGATATAAGATAGTATTTACGGGCTTTTAGTATAGAGGTGACTTTGGAATACTATAAGATATACGGCTAGGGTATTTTGGGATAGTAACAATACTTGGAGAGTATTTTCTACCAATGGGGGCTTTGCGAGACTACTAGGAAAGGGTGGGGAAAGGGGTGTTTCGGCTAGATCTCAAGAGGGGGGGGGGGGGGGGGAAAGTGAGGCTTGGATGAAAGCTCTCTAGAGGGGGAATGGAGTTTTTAAGACTTGGAAGATGATTTGTGGATGAAGAAGTCTTCAACTCAAGGGGGGTATTTATAGGGCTTTCAAGGGCCAAGATGAAGGCAAGTGGAGGGCAAGTGGAGGGTGTGGATTTGCACAAGTGCACCCTATCCCTACTCCACAAATCACTCACAAACATTGACCCATGGTTTAGGCCTTAAAATCGTGCCAAGCCATGCCCTCTTTGCCGTCCACTTGAGGGTGACAAGTGTCACCCTCTCGTTGGTCCAAAATATTTCATCTCTCGGAAAAATCCGCAAAAAATATAAATGTCGCAGCCGTAATTTTCCTTCAAGTTTTGAAAAACGTTTCGTCGGAAAATGATTCTTTTCGTGGGTTGTGCACAAATTTCGTCCCTTATGCCTAACTAAGGCTAAACTTTTGTACGTACGCCCTCACGTACATACTCAGGAAATACGGGGTATAACATTCTCCCCTCCTTAGAAACATTCGTCCCGAATGTTCCTTCCCAAGACAGATAACGATAAAGTTCCTCATAACTTAAAGCGGTTTGCAAATGCCACACATGGCCACAATACAGCACTTAAGCAAATATGACAATGAAAATTTACAAGTAGGAAAGTGAGTTACCTGGAGGTGTGGGGAATAGGTGAGGATACTTCTGCCTCATGTCCTCAGCTTCCCACGTCATCTCCTCCCTGAGCTCGTTCCGCCACAAGACTTTGTGGAAGCCACGTCCTTGGTCGCAGACGCCTAACTTTGACGATCGATTATCGCTATGGGAATTTCCTCATACGATAACCTCGGTCACTGGACATCGTCAATCGGGTGTACCTAGATGGATCCCAATACATCTCCTCGTGAGAAACATGAAAAACGGATGCCGCCTCAAGATCGGACGGCAGATCCAACTCATAGCAACCTTGCCTACCTGCGGACAATCGATACGCCCAATGTACCTTGAGCTGAGTTTCCCTTTCTTCCCGAATCTCATCACACCCTTCATGGGTGACACCTTCAGGAAAACTCAATCATCAACCTCGAACTCCAGATGCCGACGACGATGATCTGCATATGACTTCTGTCGACTCTGAGCTGTCAGTAACCGCTCCTGGATAAGCTTCACCTTATCCACTGCCTGTTGTATCAGGTCTGGTCCCACTAACTGCACCTCGCCTACATCAAACCAGCCTATCGGCGATCTGCACTTCCTCCCATACAAGGCCTCGAGCGCCATCCGAATCTTTGGGTGGTAGCTATTATTATCGCAAACTCAACTAGAGGCAAATGATCCTCCAATACCCACGAAGTCAATAACACAAGCTCGCGAGATATCCTCGAGAGTCCGGATAGTGCGCTCTGCTGTCCGTGCTGCGAGGATGGAATGCGATGCTCGAGCTCACTGCGTCCCTAGACCATACGGAAAGACCTCGAAGTTAGCCTTAAAGCGGGCTCCTGCATGCGATATGATAGAAATAGGGACCCATGCGATCGACGATCTCTCGGATGTAAAGTCCGCATAATCCTCGCCCGAAAAGTCATCTGACGGAAGAAAGTGGGCTGATTTCGTCGACTGTCGACGATAACGGATAGAATCATGCTTCCTCCGAGTGCGAGGTAATCATGTGATAAAGTCCATGTTGATCACCTCCCACTTCGGTCGGGATCTCTATGCGCAACAAACCACCAGGCCTCGGTGCTCTACCTTCACTGCGACAACACGGGCGAGCCAAACTCTGCAACGTCCTCTTCAAGCCATCCCACCAATACGGATCCGAGGTCGTGGTACATCTTGGTCGACCGGATGGATAGAGTAACGCGTGTGCTTCCCCAGAACTCTGCTGAAGTCCTGCAATATCTGGAACACACAACCTGCCCTCAAACCTTAGCACCCCATCAGGTGCTACCTCAAAAGGACCCTTCTCCTCACGAAGAGCCGTATCACGGTACCGCGTCAAAACTGGATCCTCAAACTGTTGCCTCTTCACCTCCTCGACGATGGAAGAATCGGCAACCTCTCGAACTCGAACCCCACTGCTATCAGAATCAACCAATCGGACTCCAAGGCTCGCTAGATGATGCAACTCGCGGACCATGCCCCTCCTCTCTGGCTGTACATCTGATAGACTCCCCCATCGACCTACGACTAAGGGCATCTGCCACAACATTGGCCTTCCCTGGGTGGTACAGGATATCGACATCGTAATCCTTGAGCAGCTCTAACCACCGTCTCTGTCGTAAGTTCAGCTCCTGCGGTGAAGATATCCGAGGCTCTTGTGGTCTGTATAAATATCCACATGAACCCCATACAAATAGTGCCTCCAGATCTTTAAGGCGTGAATCACCGCTGCCAACTCCAAATCATGGGTGGGGTAGTTCCTCTCATGTTTCTTAAGCTGTCGGGATGCATATGTTATAACCTTGCCCTGCTGCATCAACACACATCCAAGCCCGATGCCTGACGCATCACAATACACGACATAGCCATCCGACCTCCGAAGAAGTAAGAACGGGCGGTCGTCGATCTCTCGCCGATCGAAACCACCGCATAAGCATCGGTCCCATCAAACTTAGCCGCCCGAGTCGGCCTAGTCAATGGTGCAGAGATAGAAGCAAACTTCTCCACGAACCGCCGATAATAACCTGCGAGGCCCAGAAAGCTGCGCACCTCTGTCGGAGTAGTAGGTCTAGGCCAAGTCCTAACTGCCTCGATCTTGGTCGTATCCACCCGGATACCATCACCCTGATATGCCCTGAAATGCCACGAAGCCACCAAAACTCACATTTGGAAAACTTGGCATATAATCTGCTGGTCTGGAGAACTCTCGGCCGATCGCCAAATGCTCGCATGCTCCTGCTCTGAGCGGGAATAAACCAAGATGTCATCAATGAACACTATCACAAACGTGTCCAAAAATGGCTTGAACACTCGGTTCATCAAATCCATGAATACTTCCGGAGCATTGGTCAAACCGAAAGACATAACCCTAAACTCATAGTGCGTCGCACGTCCGAATGCGATCTAGGGATATCCACCTCTAACTCGCACTGATGATAGCCCGATCGCAGATCAATCTTGGAGAAACATCTCGCACCACCTGGCGGTCGAACAAATCATCAATCACAGGAAGGGTATCGTTCTTAATGGTCACCTTGTTCACCGTAATCAACACACATGCGCGGCGTCCGTCCTTCTTCTTCACGAACAATCTGGCGCTCCCGGGGAGAAACACTAGGCTGATGAAGCCGCTTCTCCAAAGAAATCTCTCGGTGGTCCTTCAACTCTCTCAACTCGGCGGGTGCCATTCGTATGGCGAGAATGGAAATAGGTCGAGTGTCTGGCAAAGACATCGATACAAAACTCTATCTCCTCTCGGGAGGATACCGGAGGTCGTGCTGAAACACATCGGGAACTCTCGACTACTGGGCCGAAAATCTGGTACCGCAACCTCGTGATCAAACACCGAATGAGATGGTAGATATACCCCTTACGCACCATCTTCCTAGCCTTGAGGTAAGAAATAAACTTACCCCGGCGTCTGATGTTCCTCCCACTCAACAACGGCTCCTCAGAAGCTGGAACGTGCACATTCTCTCCCTGCAGTCTACATTGGCGTAGCAAGAAGCTAGCCAATCCATACCATGATCACATCGAAATCAGTCATATCCAACTCTACCAAGTCGGCAAGGGTCTGACGGCTGCATATGGTCACTGGACAAGCCCTATATACCCGCCGAGCTACCACCGAATCACCCACTGGCGTAGCTACCTCGAAAGGGTCTATGGACTCAGGCTCTATCCCTATCCTACTAGCAATATGGGGAGATATATAGGACAGAGTAGAACCCGGATCTTTCAAGGCATACACGTCACAACATGAAACTGATAATGTACCTGTGACGACATCAGGTGAGGCCTCCTGGTCCTGCTGGCTGGACAAGGCATAAATGCGGTTCTAAGGACTGCTAGAACTGGGACCCGCGCCATGACCTCTGCCGCGACCTGCTGGCCCATGAGTACCCTGCGCTCCGGGGCGAGTAACTGTAGGAGATGAAGAAGACCCGACGAAAGACCCTGTAGGCTGACCCCTACCCTCTGCGATGCCCTTGGTCGGACAGGCTCTCGCAAAGTGACCCTGCTGGCCGCAACTGAAGCAAACTCCCGGAGCAGTACCACAATTCCCGTAATAGGATCTACCGCATCGGCCACCGAGTGGTGGTCCCGACGGTTAGCACCTATGCTACCTCGACGCCGGTCCTGGGGCCCTGGTCTGCCCTCGAATACCCTGGCTGTCCTGAGGACGGTGTAGGAGTGCTCTGAGCTGGCTGTGGTGCAAATCTAGACTGCTGCTGAGGCCGTCCACCCCGAGAGCTACTAAAAGACCCTGCTGCCCCGCCTTCTTCTGCATCGACCGTCGGCCTCTACGCTCCTCGCATCCAAGTGCATGAGCCTGCATGCGGGTAATGTCCATGTCTGGCTGAAGAGCCACACCCGCACAAGACTCGGCCATATAATCATCTAGCCCGGTGACGTAGCGATGCACCCTGTCCTCCATATCTGCTACCAACGCAGGGACATATCGAGCCAACGAATCGAACTCAACGTTGTACTCCCTAACTGTGCGTCCTCTCTGTCTCAGCAACAAAAATATGTCGGCCCGTGCCCTCCTCGTCTGTGGAGGAAAGAAGTGAGTGATAAAAGCCTCCGAGAACTCGTCCCAAGAAGCTGGGGACGCGTGCTCTCCCCGGGACAACTCCCACGAGTCAAACCAGTAGACTGCGGTATCGCGCAGCCGATGCGAACTGAAGATCATGGACTCGGTCTCCGAAGCCTTGATCACTCGCATGATCCTCTGTAACTGACGGATGAACTCCTGCGGATCATCCTCGTGCCTCGACCGTAGAACTTTGGCGGGCTCTGACTCAAAAATCCCGTAGCCTCAAACTATCTGATCTCGGGTGAACCACGAATCTTCTGGGCCAGGCTGTGCATCCAACCTATCCTCGTGTGCGCCACGATCTCGACCCGAATCGGGCCATCTCTCAGAACCCATCTCATCCGCTCCGGTGTGGGATCGAGGTGCAGTCTTGTGGTCTCATCAGCCACTGCTGCGGCCCTAAACCCTGCTGGGGCCGGCGGCGTCGTGGAACTCGCCGTCTCGGGTATAGACTGGGCCTGAGCCCTCGTACTCTTGGTGTCCTACTAGCAGCTCCCTCGGCTGCCTTGCCCTTCTGGGCCCGGGTTGCCTTACGTGGAGGCATAACTGTTAAAGAAAGGAAATACGTTAGAGGGGTTCAACTTATAACACAGCTCTAAGGCACGATCTCAGAGTGAGAAGAATGGAAACCAATCCTAAATATCCTATAGCCTCCTGATTATTGGTGTGGTGCACAACACACCGATAATCAAGACTCTACTAGATACGGTCTGTAGACACTTTCTGAGGATTAACTGCTCTGATACCACTTTTGTCACGACCCGTTCCGGGGCCCGTGACTGGTGCCTTACTCGGGCACCCAAGTAGTCATACATCAGAGTAATCAGCGGAATATAAAAACAAGACGTGAAACAAATGTAAATTGAGACACAGTTTATCTGAGAAAAGTCGTCTTGCGGCATATATATATAAACCAAAATCTGGAAGTTACATCCCAACTGTACAATAGGACTACAGACCTCTAAGAAAGTGAATAAATATGGCAGGACAGGGCCCCGCCATACCCTGAATGTACATATATCTACAACAACAGGGAGAACCATACCAAAAGTCGAGCCTCCGGAGAAGATGGAGCTCCTGACACCAAAGCAAAAGATCCTAAGGATGCGGATCTAGCACTCCTTTCCACTTACTGCGGCATGAACGCGGCCCGAAGTCGAGGTACCAAGTATGTGAAATCGAAAGTACTTAAATGAAATCATATCATTTTAAAACCAATTTTACAAATATATGCGAAACAACCAATGTAATCGCACATAGTGCCACATCACAAACAAGAGTAATAATAGGTAAAGCTATGTGTCTTTTCTAGGCTGCGAATGATCGAAGCAAGGCCGATCGCCCATAGTATCATTATGCATGCCTAATCCTGGACTCTCGTAGTCCGCATAGGCCACCTAGGCCCGCATGAGGTAATCCCCGCATCGAGGGTAGCTACTCCTCGGCATCGCCCCGACTCGTAGTCCGCGTAGGCCACATAGACCGCATGGCCACATGGACCGCACACTAACTCGAACTCTCGTAGCTCGCGCATAGTCCCCGGACGCGTGAGGTATTCTCGAATCATAGTCACACTGCATCGCACGAGGTATACCCGCGTCGAGCAGCTTAACCCCCGGTATATCATGTCAAGAGGTGAGTGATGTAATATTAACATAACGGCTTATCGTTAAACAACATAAGCACAATAAAAATAACCTCTTTACACAAACGTTACAAGATACTAACACACATAGCATCACAATATGTCTACTCAACAAACCATCTTACTATACCTTTCAGAAATCAATACAAGTCTTTTATAAACACATAAGTAAACCGTTCCTTTTATCTTTCTTAAGTCGTTATACCTAACTTCCCATAAAGCTAGTATAACTCTTAAGCTTTTGTTTAAAAACCAAGTATTACTCTTCTTTCAAAAATGATTCATAATTCTTTTGAAATACTTCAAGATTCTTATTATTTCGACTCAAGTCAAAAGACGTCAAGTAAAACCATGTCCAGTTAACACACGTACGTCTACCGTACTATATATATATTTTAAAATATCATGCTCAAGAGGATAGGAAGAATCACATACCTTCTCGGCGAAATCCACCTGCCAAGTCGAATATGTCGCGCGCAGAGTATCAACCTATAATAGTAAAATACATCTATCAATGTCTAGACTACTCTGTAGGACATTCTAAGCAGAGGGTCCTCTGTTCTACGAAAAATCGGGCGACTTCCCACTCAGTAAACTATACAAGTCTACTGTAAATACAGTCCTATGTAAGTACAGTTCAATCCTCTTCTTTTAATACCATCCTTCTATAAGTCTTATACTTAGTTCTATACTTCTACAGTATGTAATCTCTAATTACAATAGAAGGATAAGATATTTACCTCGGTAAGCCCAAAATTATCCAAGTTATAAGTCGATCCTGAGCAAGGTTTAGCTCCTAATTTGTACGCTCCAATCCGCTCCAAGAAACCCTTAGAAGTTTCTACACAACTTCTACTTACTACTTCAACCAACTATGAAGATTCCCCCAGGGTTTCGTTTAGTGACTAATGGATATAAGATAGTATTTCTGGGCTTTTAGTATAGAGGTGACTTTGGAATACTATAAGATATACGGCTAGGGTATTTTGGGGATAGTAACAATACTTGGAGTATTTTCTACCAAGGGGGCTTTGCGAGACTACTAGGAAAGGGAAATGGGGTGTTTGGCTTATCTCTCAAGAGGGGTGGAAAGTGAGGCTTAGGCGAAAGCTCTCAGAGGAAGGGAGTTTTAAGACTTGGAAGATGATTTGTGGATGAAGAAGTCTTCAACTCTGGGGTATTTATAGGGCTTTCAAGGGCCAAGATGAAGGCAAGTGGAGGGCAAGTGGAGGGTGTGGATTTGCACAAGTGAACCCTATCCCTACTCCACAAATCACTCACAAACATTGACCCATGGTTTAGGCCTTAAAATCGTGCCAAGCCATGCCCTCTTTTCCGTCCACTTGAGGGTGACAAGTGTCACCCTCTCGTTGGTCCAAAATATTTCATCTCTCGGAAAAATCCGCAAAAAATATAAATGTCGCAGCCGTAATTTTCCCTTCGCAAGTTTTGAAAAACGTTTCGTCGGAAAATGATTCTTTTCGTGGGTTGTGCACAAATTTCGTCCCTTATGCCTAACTAAGGTTAAACTTTTATACGTACGCCCTCACGTACATACTCAGGAAATACGGGGTATAACAGTATAAGTCTCTTGGTTATAAAAAGGAATGAATATGTCTAAAAGCATAAAGGGTTATAACGACTTTATGGGAAGTTGGTTATAACGACTTTATGGAAGGTTAAGAAAGTTGTCTATTTTGATTATTAGGCATAAGTTGCCTTGATTGTGAAAATTTGAAGTTACTTGATTTCAAGCTTTGAAATGAGTTTTCTAAAAGTGTAGTAACTTACTTTGAAAAATAGACACACCTTGATACTACGGGTGTTAGTATCTTGGGGTTTTACATAGAAAGAAGTCTTTTGAAAAGAATGTACGTACGTAGTACTTTGGCTGGTTTAATTGAGAATTATTCTATGTGTGCCTTGATAAGTACTTTGGCTGGTTTAATTGAGAATTATTCTATGTGTGCCTTGATAAGTACTTTGGCTGGTTTAATTGAGAATTATTCTATGTGTGCCTTGATAAGTACTTTGGCTGGTTTAATTGAGAATTATTCTATGTGTGCCTTGATAAGTACTTTGGTTGGTTTAATTGATAATTATTCTATGTGTGCCTTGATAAGTACTTTGGCTGGTTTAATTGAGAATTATTCTATGTGTGCCTTGATAAGTACTTTGGCTGTTTTAATTGAGAATTATTCTATGTGTGCCTTGATAAGTACTTTGGCTCGTTTAATTGAGAATTATTCTATGTGTGCCTTGATAAGTACTTTGGCTCGTTTAATTGAGAATTATTCTATGTGTGCCTTGATAAGTACTTTGGCTTGTTTAATTGAGAATTGCCTATGTGTGCGGGTAATAGCCGGTTTTGTGCTAGTGGTATATCATTCATTACAGGGTCCTTCCCCGGGTTTGTGGCATTTGCATATTCCGTGGATTTGCTACCCACGATGCGAGGAATACCTCATGCGAGTCCGCAAGGGCTTATGCGGGTGAAATATGCGGGCGGATACAACCTATGTGAGGAATACCTCATGCGAGTTCGTAAGGGCTTATGCGGGTAAAATAGTCCCATGAGAGGAATACCTCATGCGAGTCCGTAAGGGCTTATGCGGGTGAAATAGTCCCATGCGAGGAATACCTCATGCGGGTCCACGCGACCTATGCGGGTGAAATAGTCCCAGGTGTAGGATTGCTTAATGATACTGCGGGCGGGTGGTCCTGCTTTGATCGTGAGCTTCCTATTTTATATTGTAAGTATACCACTATTTACTCTCATTGTTAGTAAGGCACAGTGTACTGTAATTGGATTATTATATCATGGACTGCCGGCAGTGAGGAAGGATCCCACGGGCATGATTGATATTATGGGCGTGAGACCCATGGTTATATTTTAGTAATGACTTTGAGGGCATGCGTCCCTGACTTGATATGACTGCTTATGTATTGTGTCTCGTAGGTTGGCTATCATACCTCTCTGCTTTGTTTAGACTGTCATGATTTCATTACGCATTTCATCGCTTCACATACTTGGTACATTTTTCGCATCGACCTCGCCGGGCTGCGTTCATGCCGCAGTTTAGGTCTGTTGTTGGGTGATCGGCAGTGTAGGACCGCCGTAGTTTTTGGATAGCTCTTCCATTGGGCGTTTATCTTTTTGGTATAAGTTCTTTCAAGATGTGCTTTTGTACGATCGTAGATGCAGCGGGGCCTTGTCCGTCATATTTCAAAGATAACTCTTAGAGGTCTGTATTCATATGTGGGATTGGACTCATGTACAGTGTAGTGTCTTTTGATTATGTATATTATGGCAGCCTTGTCGGCTTTGCCCTTGTACGTATGTTGGTTAAAAAAAAAAGAGGTGTTATTTAATTTTCGCAGTTTACTTAGTTGGTAAGGTAGAAGGGTGCCTGTAGGCACCGATCCACGCTTGAGGTTCGGGCGTGACAGAGTGGTATCGAGCGATCGATCCTCGGAATGTCTGAGACCGTGTCTAGTAGAGTCTTGATTATCGGTGTGTTGCGTGCCACACCCATAAACAGGAGGCTACAGGACATTTAGGAGTTGATTTCTATTCTTCTCACTCTAAGATCGTGCCATAGAGCTGTGTTAGAAAGATAATTCCTCTTTGTGAAATTTTTGTATTCTGATTATGCCTCGAGGAGAACATGCCTGTAGGGCAAAGGAGTAGCAGGAGCTACTAGTCGACTCAGAGAGTTGATAGGGCTTATGCCTGTGGTATACGGATGTTGTCTGCAGCGATCGAGTTCATGCGCGAGTTTTGAGACCCAAAGACACGAGCCTCCAGTTTCTCGTTAGGAGAAGACTATAGTCATGAGGAAGCGATTATGTTATTGACCAAGATAGCGGTACTACAGTTTCACCAGCAAGAGGTTATTCGGCCAGTACAGGCAGGTGTACAGAGGGTAGAGAGCCAACGCGGAGATCAGCGTAAGAGGGCTAGACCGGTTGGTTATCCCGGTGAGTTTTTGGACGAGCAGCCTCAACAGCGAGTGAGATATTCGTCCCAGCCTACCCAGTACATACCCCCGCACCTCACAGGTTGGAGATTGGACCCCACAAGGTATTTAGGAGCCGTTCCAAGCTCCAAGGGTCGAGGTTCTCAAAGGAGCAGAGAAGTTTCTCAGTCGAGGCCACTTTTTCCTCAGTGTTTCCGATGTAGTAAGCGACATTTGGGGAAATACCGTTATGGCACAAGTGCTTGTTTTTATTGTGGCCGTCCGGGCTATATACTGAGGGTATGTCCTTTTAGAAGGAGCACCGGTGAGGTGGCTCAGCCTATGAGGCCGATGGTTGATTCCCTTTCCACAAATGTACGTCCCCGAGGCGAGTTGTTCAGATGTCGGCCCGTGGTAGAGGTCGGTGGAGTTTATGGTTCAGTGGTCCTTCAACGCGCTGACGTGACTACGGGACAGGATCAGAAGGCGACATCGCATGGGGTTACAGGTATATTTCGATTCTTTTGAATCATACGTGCATTGATAGATTCGGATTTTACCCTAGCGTATATGTTTTCCCTTTATTGCTAGAGTTGTAAAGTGATAGTACCCCAGAGGTAGGGATACCTTGATTAGTAAAGTGAGAGGTTAAGAATATTGACAAGAATGGTAAGTGAACTGAGACTATAGTTGTGTAGAGTTCACACGTAGAAATTACCCCATAACAGTGTAAGACCAATAGGGAATATTGTACAGTAGAAATACTTTGGCTTATGTGACGAACCTCTAGTGAATAGGGGGGGATAGGGTGAGAAGTACCTTGAGATAAGAGAGAGATTTATTTCAGACTAAGAACGAGAAGTTAAGTGTGACGCTGGGTCGGGTTATGGACTCATTTAGGGTCAGCCGATAGTATGGAATGAGGTGATGTCAATTAGATATGGTCCCGTTATGTGGTAGGGTCCCGAGGATGCAAGGCCCAAGTTTAGTTAATCGTTGTACGAATTCGTGGATGCGTTCCACCGGAACTAGGTCGTAAGGGTCGAGAAGAGCCTTAATGGGAATGTAAGTAACAATATGGCCAAGTTTGGTTAGTAACTCCAAGGATTGGGGAACAGAAACAATATTTGAGATGTTGTACGTTTACTAAATAAGTTTAGAAGTACGAGAAAGAATGACAAGTAAGGAAAGAAAGGAACCTCTAAGGACCCCGTGTTTGAGAAGACTGTAACCTTCGAGTTTTGTGAGAAGGGGTCGCGGACGGAAGGTCCATTGATATGTTTACGTATGTTATGTGGTGGCCATGTGTGGCATCATTGGTCTTGTGCAGTTTTGATTGATAGGCATAGTATAGAGTTTATGCCGGGGTTTGTATAGCTTGGCAACCGACTAAGAACATTCGGGGACGAATGTTTCTAAGGGGGGAAGAATGTTACACCCCGTAAGTCCAGGACAGGTATAAGAGAATGTACGTAAGGAATCAAGACTTGGAAATTGGTACGAAAGGAAGAATTGTTTTTCCGACGGAAAATCTTCCGAGCGTCGGAAAGGAAAAATGTTCATTGTTGAGAATTGGATTCTCAAAATACATTATTTGAAGAGTATGGAACTTTTTAACCTTATGGAAATTTATTTTTACGGATTTGGTCATGTAGGGCCCACCCGGGGAATTTTACATTTTTGTGGGGCCCACGAGGGTTACGGAATTTTATGGACGAATGAGAGGGCGACACGTGGCACCCCCACATATGGTCTTGGTCGAAATTTTGTAAGGGTAAAATGGTCATTGACCATCTTGGAAGATAAGTCTTCAAAGCTTGATATTATTGACCAAAGTCAACTTGCCACTTGGGCTTGATCCTAGTGAAACTCATCCTAGCCACTCATGTGTTGCAATCTAAGCCCTCCAATGTGTTTTATATACTAAGCTAGTGCAAGACAAGGTCTTCCAACACTTAGAAAAAAATCACACATTCTTGTTCTTGTAGAAGTGCTCTCGGGTTTGCACATATCCCACACAAAAAAATTTGTATTTCTGATCCATTGTTCACAAGACTTAAACCCAATGTCTCTAAGGGTATTGTAAGGATATCTCAATAGAAAGATTTCGGAAAAACGGCGTTTTCACGTTAGTCGCAAGGCGGAAACTTAAGGAGTTCTTCAACTTTGAAGTTGGAACTTGAAGATGGGTTCTTCATAGGCTTATAAGGAGTGCTTGGAGCGGATTGGAACCTAAGGAAAGGAGCTAAGAATTTGCTAAGAAGCGACTTTGAATCTTGGAATTTTTAAGGGCTTATAAAGGTATAAATTTTGTCGTTTTAGCAATTAAAGTTTACTTATCATTGTAGTTATGGATATTAGCAAGCATGAGATGTTTAGTATGAAGTTTGATAATTATATTGGCTATTGGAACCCTAATCCGAAAATTAGCATGTTTAGCCTTAAGATTACAATTCAAGTCGATTATTAGTTTAAGTCGTCGCATGTTGTAAAAAGAAGGAAATTGTAGTTGTTGAAGTTGTTTATGACTATATAACATGTTTGACCTTAGAACTTGGAATTGGAAAAGGATTGGAAAAGACTTTGAATTGTCGGTTATGTAGTTGGCCGAGAATGGCTTTAAATATGGAACTACTTTGTATGAATTGTGGGGCGGAATTTTACACGTATTGTAAGGCGTGTAATCCCCTTTGGTTGGTTGTTGTTTTGAGCCTTAAATGTGGCATGTTTGGTTATAGTATTCGGCCTTGAAAAATGAGGCAAAGTGGGTAGAAACAAAGGAAGTGCTGCCCGATTTTCCGTAGAATTAGAGACCGTATACTTAGTATTATTCTACGTTAGAGACTAGAAGTTGATAGTCTTGTTGTGACCATTATAGGTTGACACTTCTACGTACGGCGTATTCGGCTTAGCTTGTGGATTTAGCCGAAAAGGTATGTGAACTATCTCCTCTTCTAGCATGATTCCTTAAGATAAAGAAAGTATGTCCTACTCCTTAAATGATCCATTCCTTGGTTGTATTTGGATTGCCTAAAATAGAATTTGTTCTAGGTACTTCCTTGATTGTACTTTGTGTTTAAATTGTAAGTTGTATAATCCATTGCCTTAGTGAAGTTGGATTCTTAAAAGTGAAAGTATTTTACTTAAAGTACATAGAGTCTTGAAAAGGAAGTGGTTTCCAAATCTTTTGGCTAGTGCCTTAGTTCCAAACCTAAGGGTCGTTATAATGACTTTAGGGGAGTCAAAGGAGTGATTTACTTAATTGTTTTAAGAGAGGAGAAATGACATGATTTAAGAGAAGTAACTTGTTTTAAAGGTGTGAGTTACTTGAGGTTTAAAAGTAGAAGAAACTTATTTTCTAAATATTAAGAGACTTGAAGTACTTTGAAAGTTAAGAAATTTGATTTGTAAGTATGTGATACTTGGTTTTAAGTATAAGTCTCTTGGTTATAAAAAGGAATGAATATGTATAAAAGCATAAAGGGTTATAACGGCTTTATGGGAAGTTGGTTATAACGGCTTTATGGAAGGTTAAGAAAGTTGTCTATTTTGATTATTAGGCATAAGTTGCCTAGATTGTGAAAATTTGAAGTTACTTGATTTCAAGCTTTGAAATGAGTTTTCTAAAAGTGTAGTAACTTACTTTGAAAAATAGACACACCTTGATACTACGGGTGTTAGTATCTTGGGGTTTTACATATAAAAGAGTCTTTTGAAAAGATTGTACGTACGTAGTACTTTGGCTGGTTTAATTGAGAATTATTCTATGTGTGCCTTGATAAGTACTTTGGCTGGTTTAATTGAGAATTATTCTATGTGTGCCTTGATAAGTACTTTGGCTGGTTTAATTGAGAATTATTCTATGTGTGCCTTGATAAGTACTTTGGCTGGTTTAATTGAAAATTATTCTATGTGTGCCTTGATAAGTACTTTGGCTGGTTTAATTGAGAATTATTCTATGTGTGCCTTGATAAGTACTTTGGCTGGTTTAATTGAGAATTATTCTGTGTGTGCCTTGATAAGTATTTTGGCTGGTTTAATTGAGAATTATTCTATGTGTGTCTTGATAAGTACTTTGGCTGGTTTAATTAAGAATTATTCTATGTGTGCCTTGATAAGTACATTGGCTGGTTTAATTGAGAATTATTCTATGTGTGCCTTGATAAATACTTTGGCTTGTTTAATTGAAAATTGCCTATGTGTGCTGGTAATAGCCGGTTTTGTGCTAGTGGTATATCATTCATTACGGGGTCATTCCCCGGGTTTGTGGCATTTGCATATTCCGTGGATTTGCTACCCACGATGCGAGGAATACCTCATGCGAGTCCGCAAGGGCTTATGCGGGTGAAATAGTCTCATGCGGGCGGATACAGCCTATGCGAGGAATACCTCATGCGAGTCTGTAAGGGCTTATGCAGGTGAAATAGTCCCATGAGAGGAATACCTCATGCGAGTCCGTAAGGGCTTATGCGGGTGAAATAGTCCCATGCGAGGAATACCTCATGCGGGTCCACGCGACCTATGCGGGTGAAATAGTCCCAGGTGTAGGATTGCTTAATGATACTGCGGGCGGGTGGTCCTGCTTTGATCGTGAGCTTCCTATTTTATATTGTAAGTATACCACTATTTACTCTCATTGTTAGTAAGGCACGATTATCGTAATTGGATTATTATATCATGGATCACGGCGGTGAGGAAGGATCTCACGCATGATTGATATTATGGCGTGAGACCCATGGTTATATTTTAGTAATGACTTTGAGGCACGCGTCCACGACTTGATATGATCGCTTATGTATTGTATCGTAGGTTGACTATCATACATGTCTCTGCTTTGTTTAGATCGCCATGATTTCATTACTGATGCATTTCACATACTTGGTACATTTTTAAATCGACCTCCTTCGGGGGGCTGCGTTCATGCCGCAGGTTTAGGTACGCTGTTGGGTGATCGGCAGGTGTAGGACCCTGCTCAGAGTTTTTGGATAGCTCCTTCTGTTCGGGCGTTTATCTTTTTGGTATAAGTTCTTTCAAGATGTGCTTTTGTCTGATCGTACGTGCGGGGCCTTGTCCGTCATATTTCGAGATAACTCTTAGAGTGCAGTATTCATACGTGGGATTGGACTCATATGCGACAGTAGTGTCTTTTGATTATGTATATTATGGCAGCCTTGTCGGCTTTGCCCTTGTACGTATGTTGGTTAAAAAAAAATGAGGTGTTATTTAATTTCCGCAGTTTACTTAGTTGGTAAGGTAGAAGGGTGCCCAGGTAGGGCACCATCCGCCCGGGTTCGGGCGTGTGAGTGGTATCGAGCGATCGGTCCTCGGAATGTCTACAGACCGTGTCTAGTAGAGTCTTGATTATCGGTGTGTTGCGCGCCACACCCATAAACAGGAGGCTACAGGACATTTAGGAGTTGGTTTCTATTCTTCTCACTCTAAGATCGTGCCATAGAGTTGTGTTAGTAAGATAATTCCTCTCTAACGAAATTTTGTGTTCTGATTATGCCTCGAGGAGGCAACGATGCCGAGAAGGCAAAAGTAGCGAGAGCTACTAGTCGGACTCGAGAGAGTTAATAGGGCTTATGCCGGGTATACTGAGATGTTGTCTTGCCATCGAAGTTCTTCTGCGCCAGGTTTTGAGACCCCAGCACCAGAGCCTCCAGTTTCTCAGTTAGGAGAAGACTATAGGGTCATGATGGAAGCAGTTATGTTATTGACCAAGATAGCGGTACTACAATTTCACCAGCAGGAGGTTATTCGGCCAGTACAGGCAGGTGTACAGAGGGTAGAGAGCCAACGCGGATATCAGCGTAAGAGGGCTAGACCGGTTGGTTATCCCTGAGAGTTTTTGGACGAGCAGCCTCGTGAAGTGAGATATTCGTCCCGACCTACCCGGTACATATGTCACGACCCATTCGGGGCGTGGCGTGCCTCACCGGCACCCAAGTAGTCATACATCGAGTAATCGGAAATATAAAACAAGACATAAACGATTTATAAAATAAGACACGCTTTATGTGAGAAAACGTCGCCTTTCGGCATATATAAATAAACATGGTTTAGCGATTACATCGATCTTCGCATAACATGACTACAGACCTTATGGAAATATACAACTATGGCGGGACAGGCCCCGCCATACCGATCAGACAAAACTATCTATAACAGGAGATCATACCCAAAAGTAGAGCCTCCGAGAAGATGGAGCTCCGACACCAACGCAAGAGATCCTGGGATGTGGATCTAGCACACTGCCGCCTGCGGCATGAACGCAGCCCCGAAGAGGTCGATAACAGTACTAAGTATGCGGCAGAAAGTACTTAAATGAAAACATATCATTTTAAAACCGGTTTACAAATAAGTATGAAACAACCAAGGAAACCGCACATAGTGCCACATCACAAACAAGAACAATAGGTAAAGCTAATGGTATTCTCTAGGCTGCGAATGATCGAGCGAGGCCAATTGCGTAGTATCACCATGCAAGCCTAATCTCGACTCCGTAGTCCGCATAGGCCACTCACATAGGCCGCATAGGTACATAACCCGCATCGAGGGTAGCTACTCCTCGGCATCGTCCCGACTCGTAATCCGCATGGCCACATAGACGCGTGAGGTATAACCCCGCATCACTAACCGGAACTCCGTAGCTCGCATAGGTCCCTCGACCCGCGTAGGTATTCTCGAATCATGGTCCTGCATCACCGAAGTCTACCCCGCGTCGGAGGCGACAACCCCTGTAATATGTCAAGAGGTGAGTGATATTACACTAACATAACAATTATCGTTAAACAACATAAGCACAACAAGAATACTCTCTTATACAAACGTTACAAGACACTAACACACATAGCATCATATCATGTTCTACTTATCAAACCATCTTATTATTCTTTTCACAATTCAATATAAGTCATTATAAACACATAGGCAAAGCGGTTTCTTTTATCATTCTTAAGTGGTTATACTTAACTTCCCATAAAGCTAGTGTAACTCTTAAGCACATTCGCTTTAAAACCATTTAGTTCTCTTCATTAAAATGATTGAGATTCTTTTGAAATGCTTTGGATCTTTATTATTCGTGCTTAAGCGTGAGGCATTGCCGTAAGTATTATTCGTGCTTAAGCGTGAGGCATTGCCGTAGTGTGTCGATTAACACGTATGCGTCTCACGTACTACATAAATATTGTAAAATATCATGCTTTAGGAAGAATCACATACCTTCTCAAATAAAACCACCGCCAAGTTGAATATGTCGCGCGAAGAATCAACCTATAATAGTCGACACGCCTATCAACGTTCGCACTACTTTGTAAACAATTCTAAACAGAGGGTTCTATATCCTACGGAAAATTGGGCGCACTTCCCTACCGTGAGCTACTCAAGTCTCTGAAAACAATTCTATGTAAGTACAATTTGATTATTCTTCTTTTAAACCCTTCTACCGTGATAACAGCTCAATTCTATTCGTGATATTCTTCTAAGTATTTAATACTTATTCTTATACTACTACGATGTATTCTCTAATTCAAAAGAGGGTTAGGATTATTTACCTCGGTAAGCCCAATAATATCCTAGAAAAAGTCGCGCCTGAGCAAGGTTTAGCTCCTAAGTTGTACGCTCCGGTAGCTCCAAGAAACCTTAGAAGTTCTTCACAACTTCTACTAAGGACTAAGGGATTTGGGCTCGGGTATTTTGAGCATTATAACAATACAAGAAGGCAACTTTTCTACCAAGGGAGAGGGGGTAGGTTTCGGCTAGGCTAGGGGGAGGGGTTGCCTCGGCCAAGCTTCAAAAGGGGAGGGGGGGTAGGAGGCTTTGGACGAAAAGCTTTAGAGAGAGGGGGAGGGATTTTTCAAGACTTGGAAATTGATTTGTGGATGAAGAACTCTTCATCTAAAGGGGGGTATTTATAGGTGACGAAGTGGCCAACCAATGGCCAAGATTAAGCCAAGTGCTAGGCAAGTGTAAGGCCAAGATTAGGGCAAGTGTCCTTATCCATCTACTACACAAAATATCCTACCTAATCCTTGACTTGTGCAAAGGCACAAAAAACGTGCAACTCCATGTCCAATTCGTCCAATGGACGATTTCAAGTCCACCAATTGGAGGGTGCCAAGTGTCGCCCTCCCGTTGGTCCAAAATGTTTCGTCTCTCGGAAAAATCCGCAAAAATACTAAATGACATAGCCGGAATTTTCCCTACGAAAGCTGTGGAAACGTTTCGTCGGAAAACGATTCTTTTAGTGAGTTGTGCACAAATAAAAACGTCCAAGGCTTAAACTTTTAAGGCCAAACTTTCGTACGTACGCCCTTACGTACATACTCCGGAAATACGGGGTATAACATTCTCCCCCCCCTTAGAAACATTCGTCCCGAATGTTCCTTCCCAAGACAGTTAACGATAAGATTCTTCATAACTTAAGCGATTTGCAAATGCCACACACGGCCACAGAACAACACTTAGGCATAAACGATAATGAAGATTTACAAGTAGGAAAGTGAATTACCTGGAGGTGTGGGGAATAGGTGAGGATACTTCTGCCTCATGTCTTCCTCGGCTTCCCAAGTCATCTCCTCCCTGAGCTCGTTCCGCCACAAGACTTTGACGGAAGCCACGTCCTTGGTCAGACGCTAACGACGATCGATTATCGCATGGAACCTCCTCATATGATAACCCTCGGTCACTGGACATCGTCAATCGGGTGTACCTAGATGGATCCGATACATCTCCTCAAGATAGATACGTGAAACACGGATGCACCGCCTCGGTCGGACGGCAGATCCAACTCATAGGCAACCTTGCCTACCTCTGCGGACAATCTGAAACGGCCTAATGTACCTTGGTGAGTTTCCTTCTTCCGAATCTCATCACACCGCCATGGTGTGCACCTTCAGAAAACCCAATCATCAATCGAACTCGGATGCCGACGACGATGATCTGCATACGACTGCGACTCTAATTTGTCGATGGCCGCTCTCGGATAAGCTTCACCTTATCCACCGCTGTTGCACCAAATCTGGTCCCACTAGCCGCACTCGCCACATCGAACCAACCTATAGGCGTCTGCACTTCCTCCCATACAAGGCCTCATAAGGCGCCATGAATCTGGAGTGGTAGCTATTATTGTACGCGAACTCAACTAGAGGCAAATGATCCTCCGCTACCCACGAGTCGATAACACAGCTCGCAGATATCCTCGCAGTCGGATAGTGCGCTCGGCTGTCGTCATGCGTGGATGGAATGCGATGCTCGAGCTCTGCGCCCCTAAACCTCTGCGAAAGACCTCGAAGTTAGCGTAAACCGGGCTCCTGCATGCGATATGATCGGTAGGGACTCCATGCGATCGACGATCTCTCGGATGTAAAGTCCGCATAATCCTCGGTGAAAAGTCGCCCCGCGGGAAGAAAGTGGGCTGATTTTCGACCGTCGACGATAACCCATATAGAATCATGTCTCTCCGAGTGCGAGGTAATCCCGTGATAAAATCCATGTTGATTACCTCCCACTTCCGGTCGGGATCTCAATGCGCAACAAACCACGGGCCTCGTGCTCTACCTTCACCGCGACAACACGGGCCGAGCTACGAACTCGCAACGCCCTCTTCAAGCCATCCCACCAATACACGGATCTAAGGTCGTGGTACATCTTGGTCGACCACGGATGGAGTAACGCGCGTGTGCTTCCCCAAGAACCTGTGCCAAGTCCTCAAACATCCGGAACACACAACGCCCTCAAACCTTAGCACCCCATCGTGCTACCTCAAGGACCGCCCTCACGTAAGAGTCGTATCACGATATCGAATCAAAGTGGATCCTCGAATCGTTGCCTCTTCACCTCCTCGACGATGGAAGACTCGGCAACCTCACGAACTCTAACCCCACCGCTATCGTAATCAATCAAACGGACACCAAGGCTCGCTAATCGATGCAAATCACGAACCATGTCCTCCTCTCTAGCCGCACATCCGATAGGCTCCCCATGACCTACGACTAAGAGCATACGCCACAACATTGGCTTTCCCGGGTGGTACAGATATCAACATCGTAATCCTTAGCAACTCTAACCACGCCTCCGTAAGTTCGGCTCCTCTGGTGAAGATATCCTGGAGGCTCTTGTGGTCCGTAAAAATATCCACGTGAACCCCATACAAATAGTGCCTCCGGATCTTCAAAGCGTGAATCATGCCCGACTCCAAATCATGGGTGGGGTTGTTCCTCTGCGTGTTTCTTGGTCGGGATGCATATGCTATAACCCGCCATCTTTGCATCAACACACATCCCAACCCGATGCGACGATCACAATACACGACATAACCATCCCGACCTGGAAGAGTAAGAACGGGGCGGTCGTCGGTCTCTCTTTCAAGAATCGAAACCACGCCACAAGCATCACCATCAAACTTGGCTGCCTCGAGTCAGCCTAGTCAATGGTGCGTAGATAGAAGCAAACTTCTCCACGAACGCCGATAATATCCTGCAAGGCCCGAAATGCGAACCTCGCTTGAGTAGTAGGTCTAGGCAAGTCCTAATCGCCTCGATCTTGGCGTATCACACGAATGCCATCAGCCGACAATATGCCCAAGAAAAGCCACGAAGTCACCAAAACTCACATTTGGAAAACTTGGCGTAAATCTGGTCTGGAAGCGTCGGACTGATCGCCAAATGCTCTGCGTGCTCCTGCTCTGGCGAGAATAAACCAAGATATCATCAATGAACACTATCACAAACGTGTCCAAAAATAGTTTGAACACTTCGGTTCATCAAATCCATGAATACCGCGGAGCATTGGTCAACCCAAAAGACATGACCACGAACTCATAATGCCTGTCGGTCCGAATGCGATCTAGGGACATCCACCTCTCGACTGCACTGATGATAGCCCGATCGCAGATCAATCTTGGAGAAACATCTCGCACCGCAACGGGTCGAACAAATCATCAATCCAGGAAGGGTATCTGTTCTTAATGGTCACCTTGTTCAGTTTGCGTAATCAACACATGCGCGGCGTCGTCTTCTTCTTCACGAACAATACCGGCGCTCCCGGGAGAAACACTAGGCTCGATGAAGCCCTTCTCCAGAAATCCCTGCTGATCCTTCAACTCTCTCAACTCGGCAGTGCCATTCGTATGGCGGAATGGAAATGGCCGAGTGTCCGCAATATGTCTATACAAAACTCAATCTCCTCTGCGGAGGATACCCGAGGTCGTCTGAAACACGTCTGGGAACTCTCGACCACTAATCGACGGAAAATCTGGTACGCAGCTTGATATCAAACACCCGAACGAGATGGTAGATATACCCTTCGCACCATCTTCCTTGAGGTAGGAAATAAACCTACCACCTACGATACCGTGCTCCTCCCACTCAACAACCGGCTCCTCAGAACGGAACCGTATTACTCTCTCTCTGCGGTTTACATTGGCGTAGCTGAAGCTAGCCAATCCATCCCATGATCACGTCGGTCAATCATCTCCAACTCTATCAAGTCGGCTGGTCCGACGACGTAAATGGTCACGGACAAGCTCTATATACCCGCCGAGCTACCACCGAATCACCACAGCGTAGCTACCTCGAAAAGGGTCTATGGACTCGTGCTCTATCCCTATCCTACTAGCAACAAGGGAGATATATGGGGAGTAGAACCGGATCTATCAAAGCATACACATCAAACCCGATAAGGTACACAGCGACGACATCGGTGAGGCCTCCGATCTGTCGGTGGGACAAAGCATAAATGCGGTTCGAGGACCGCTAGAACTGGGACCCGCGCCACGACCTCTGCCGCGACTTGCTGGTCCATGAGTACCCTGCCCTCCAGGGCGAGTAGTTGTCGGGGATGAAGAAGACCTGGCGAAAGAACTCAAGGGTGACCCACCATCAAGATCGCCTTGGTGGACAGTTCCTCGCATAGTGACCTGCTGCCTGGCAATCGAAACAAGCTCGTAGCACCACAACTCCGAAATGGGATCTACGCGACGGCCATCGGCGAGGGTGGTCCCGTCGGCGATGCCTCTTTGCTCTGACGTCAAGTCCGGGGCCCCGTCCGCCTCGAATATCTGGTTGTCTTGAGGGCCGGTGCGGGAGTGCTCGAGCCGGTGTGGTGCAAATCTAGGCTGCCGAGGCCGCCACCACGATAGCCACCAAAAGACCTGCCGTCTGGTCTTCTTCTTTGCTGTCAACCCGTCGGTCTCGCTCACTCATCCAAGAGCATGAGCTGCATGCGGGTAATGTCCATACGGTGAAGAAACACCCATGACTTCGGCCATAATCATCTAGCTCGTGACGTGGCGGTGCACCCTATCCTCCATATCTGCTACCAATCTTTGGGACGACGAGCCAATGAATCAAACTCGACATTGTACTCCCCGACAAAGGTCGTCCTCTCTCGCCCAGTAAAAATCTATCAGGCCGCTCCTCCTCATGCGAGGCAAGAAGTGAGTGAGAAAGCCTCGAGAACTCATCCCAAGTAGGCTGGGACGCGTGCTCTCCCGGATAACTCCCATGAATCAAACCAATCATTGCGGTATCACGCGGCCTATGTGAACCAAAGATCACGGACTCGGTCTCGACGCCGATCACTCTCAAAATCTCTGTGGCGGCGGATGAACTCCTGCGGATCATCCTCCGGCCTCGACCGTAAAACTCGGGCTACAACTCGAAGTCTCGTAGCCTCAAACTCTCGCCTCGGGTGAACCACTGCACGACTGGGGCCGGCTGAACTGCGTCCACTGTCGCCGTATGCGCCACGATCCCCGCGATGGTGGGCCATCTCTCAGATTCTAACTCCTCCGCCCAGTGTGGGACGAGGTGTGGGTCTGTGGTCTCTCTGGGGGCGGTGTTATACCCGTAGTTGCAGGTATGTATGTGAGGGCGTGCGTCGAAGTACTGCAGAAATTTTGAAAAGAAAGAAAGATGTGAGTTTTCACTAAAAGTTTCCAGTAATTTGTGAAGAAAAAGGTTCGTTAATGAGAATTGGTTTCCCAGTTTGGTATATGGGCTTAAATTATATTAGAATTTTGAGATTTTATTTTGGAAATGGTCACGTGGGGCCCACGGAGAAATTCTGGTTTTGTGGGGCGCTTTGTTTTGAGATTTCGGTATTGTGGATATTTTTCAAAGACGTTTTATGAGGGCAATAGGAGGGTGACACGTGTCACCCGCCTTGGTGGCTTAGAAGTTACCTTTCAGGCACAACACGGTTAGAGTCGTTTTCGGCGAAACGCTTTCGTAACTTGCGAAGGAAAATTCCGGCTATGTCGTTTTGTATTTTGCGGATTTTTCCGAGACGAAACATTTTGGACCAACGGGAGGGTGACATGTGTCACCTCACATTAAACAAGCGCGCGGCGGGCGAATTGGTTCACGTTTTCTTGGCCAAATTGGCTCCTTGTTTTGGCCTTGTTTGTGGCTTGTTTGGTGCCATGTTTTGTGCATTGTTTTGTGGAGTAGGGCTAGGGTGCACTTGGCTTGATCAAGGCCTTACACTTGCCTTGCACATGGCTTGATCTTGGCCATTGGTTGGCTTTTGGTTTTGCTATAAATACCCCACAAGCTTAAGACTTCATTCATCAAAACTTCCAAGTATTCAAACCCTCTCCTCCCCCTTTGTGAGATCTTAGCGAGAGCCTTCCCCTCCCCCCGTGTGGCCTTTGGCGAGGGTTCCACTTCCCCTTTGTGGTGCTAGCCAGTGGGGTACCCCAAACTTAGTTGTTTTCGTCTGATACCCTCCTCGTGGTATTGAAATACTTCTCCTAGTATTGTTATAATGCCCAAAATACCTTAGCCTTTACCTTGTTGTATTCCAAAAGTTACCTCTATACGTAGAGCCCTGAAATACTACCTTTTGTCCTTTTAGTCTCAAACCGAAACCCTAAGGAAATCTTCATAGTAGGTTGAAGTATTTGAGTAGAAGTTGGTTAAGAACTTCTAAGGGTTGTTTTGGAGCGGATTGGAGCGCACGGAGTAGGAGCTAAACCTTGCTCAGGATCGACATTATAACTTGGATAATTTTGGGCTTATCGAGGTAAATATTCTTGTCCCCTTATTGTAATTGGAGATTACATGTTGTAGGAATATATAGTTGAAGTATACTATATGTAGAACTGAACTTTGTATTTGGCAATGTCTTTTGACTTAAGCCTGAAGAGTAAAGAAAAGAACTGAACTGTATTTACATAGGACTGTATTGCAGTAGACTTGTGTAGTATTGCTGAGTAGAATTGTACACGTCCGGTTAGACGTGTAAACCCCCCCCCCCCTGGTTGGCTTGGTAGCCGGCCTCGATAGAGGAGGAGATTTACGCTGTCATTGTTGCGGGAGGTGTCTTATTTTTCCAGTAGAACATGGAACCTTGTGTTTTGAAGTTAATAGACGTTTGTGACCTTTTTAGGTGAAAGTACTAAGAGTAGCGTATTCTACTTGAGGAGTGGAAAGGGCTAGCAAGGTTGTAGTACTTGGAGCATTTTGCTTATTGTCGATACTCGTCGCGAGGTATGTGAACCTCTTCCTATCTTTTCTAGCATGATTGTTGTGAACTATGTAGTACGGTAGACGTACATGTGCTAAGTGATTTGGTTGGTTTAAAACATAGGGTGTTATAATAGCTTTATGGGAAGTTAGTTATAACGACCTTATGTAGGTGAAAATGGTTTACTGATGTTAGAAGTTAAGAGACTTGATCTTATAAGATAAGAGACTTAACTTATTTGTTTTAATGTGGATGTTTGTGTGAAACCTCATTCGTGAGTAATGAGTACTTGGTTTTTAAAGGGATAATGTTTACTGATTTGGAAATCGAATGTGTATCGACAGGACCACCGCAGCGTTAATAAAGGAAAATGTATTGAATAATGATGTGTTGTATTAAAACGGTAGAAACCTCCATCTGCATGAAGCTAAGATAAGACAAAATGATATTACATTTTCTAGATCATGGCTGCTGTAATAAGATCGTTATAAACAAGAATAAACTACTCACATATATGACATATGTTACTCAATTGTTTTAAAAGAGATTAAGACTATGAGTTATGAAACCTTTCTAAAATAAGTGACTTGAGCATTTGAAATTAGGCAAATTTGAACGTTTGGAAAATAATGTTGTTACTTGATTTTACAAAAGGGGAAGTGTCTTGTTTACTTAAAAAGATAGTCACGATTTTTATACTACGGGTATTGTGTGGCTTATGTGAAAGTACTTTGAGTTGTGTGAAAGTACTTGCCTATGCTTGTGATGATAGCCTTTGTTGTACAAGTGTTGTATTTACGTATTCTGGCGTCTCGATGAGGTCGGTTGACTTGTTGAGAACTTACTTGGACATCTGCGTGATGATGGAGAAATTCCGCAGATGCGTTCGTTGATTGTGTTACTTTGCTAATCGCTTTGGACATACCGACGATCGTGGCGCACGGGTATCTTCCATGTTGATCTTTGCTATTGTTTCCCTTTGGGCATCGACACGATCGTGGCGCACGGGTATGTTTCCATTTGGAATCTTTGTCTTATTGTTTCCTTTTGTACATACTGACACGATGCTTAGCGCACGGGTATGCTTCCATTTTGATTTCTGTCTTTTGGTTCCCTTTTGGACATACTGACACGATGCGTAGCGCACAGGTATGCTTCCATTTGAATTGTTAATACAACTTTGGCATCGGTAGGACTTGGTGTCTTTGGTGTACTTCTTGGTGTTATCATATCATGGCTCGCCGTGGTGAGAAGGCATTCCACGGGCATGATTGATGTGGAGGGCGTGAGACCCTGACTTGATATAACTGATATATGTGTGTACTGTAGTTTGGTTATCATTCATGTCTCCTGCTTTATATAGCTATGATTTCATTTACTGATATTTCTGATTTCACATACTTGGTACTGTTATCTTGACCTCGCCTTGCGTTCAATCTGCATGAGTAGAGGTACATCGGTCGTGGATCCTCGCTCTTAGGATCTCGATTCAGCGTTTTGGGAAGCTCCGTTTCTCCGAGGCTTATCTTTTGGTATGTGTTCCACTGAGTTGTAGGTTCTTGTACATTCGTGGTATGGCGGGGCCTGTCCGTCATAGTTGTTGTAAATCTTAAGTGCTAATCTGTTGTGGCGTGGTTTGTAAAAGGATTAAACTATTCGTTTTGAAAGAGTTGTATTTATTTATGTTATTGGAAGGTAACCGTTGGGTTGGCTTTGTTTATGTTCATATCTTGTTTCTTGTTTAAAGTTTTATTTTCATTGGTTTTCTCGATGATTGTATCACTAGGGTGCAGGATAAGGCACCAAGATCTGGGGCGAACAGGTCGTTACAAAAGTGGTATCGAGCGATTAATCCTCGGAAAGTGTCTGAACCGTGTCTAGTAGAGTCTTGATTATCGGTGTGTTGTGCACCACATCTATAATCGTGAGGCTATAGGACATTTAGGATTGGTTTCCATTCTTCTCATTACGAGATCGTGCCTTAGAGTGTGTTGTAAGTTGGACCCTCCGACGTATCTCGCTTTTACGATTATGCCTCGCGCATGAGCAACCAGAGCCGAAGGGCAAGGCGGCCAGAGTCGCTAGTGAGATCTGAGAGTACGATGCAGCGCGAGCGATGCAGACGAGATTGTGCTTGACGGCGAGTTTTGCGACGCCCGGCCCAGCGAGTTTAGAGCGCGGCATGGCTGCTGAGACCATACACGAGCCTCGATCTCGCGGCTGGAGCGAGATGAGATAAGTACAAGAGATGGCGATTGCTGGCGAGTCGTGGCGAGCACGAGGATAAGTGGATCTGTGATTCGATTCGATGCACGATGGTTCACCCCGGCGAATAGTTTGAGGCTACGGGACTTTACGAGTTGTAGCGCGAGTTTTATGGGTCGAGGCACGAGGATGATCCGCGAGGAGTTCATCCGGCGATTCTGGTCATAGAGTGATCAAGGCTTCAAGACCGAGTCGGTGGTCTTAGGTTCGCATCGGTGCGTGATACCGCTCGATCGGGTTTGATTCGTGGGAGTTGTCGGGAGAGCATGCGCTTCCGGCAGATGGGACGAGTTCTCGAGGCATTCCTCACTCACTTCTTGCCTCCGCAGATGAGGAGGCGCGGGCGACAGATTTATGATCTTTGGCGAGCGAGCGTCTGATTCGAGTACAACGTGGAGTTTGACTCGTTGGCTCGGTATGTCCCGCTTTAGTGGCAACCATGGAGGATAGAGTGCACCGCTACGCCACGGGCTAGATGATTACTTGCAGAGGCTTGTTCGTGTAGCTCTTCAGGGCATGGACATTGCCGCATGCGAGCTCATGCATCTGGCCGGGATGTGAGGCACGGAGAGATCGACGGAATGACCGTGGTCGGCAAAGAGGCGAGCAGCGGGGTCCTTTGGTGACTTTCGAGCGGCCGCCTCGGCCGGCGAACTAGTTATGCGCCTCGCCCGGTGCATAGTGGTCCTCCACAATCTTCAAGGCATCCAGTATTCGAGGCAGTCGTGGCTCCAGGTTCAGATTTTGGAGAAGCGGTGTTAGCCAACGAAGCCACCCTACCTCGTTGTGACCGCGTGGTAGACTCGCGGTGGGAGTGTCGTGCTAGTCGGAGTTTGTTTTACATGCGGCAGCAGGCCATTTTGGGCCCATCCGACCGGGGTAGCTTGGTAGGATAGCAGTCTGAGATCGATTCTGGGTTCTTCACCTTCCACGGCTAGGCGGGATGTTCATACCGGCGGGCCACGGTAGGTCGCGGTGGAAGTTCCCGATCTTAGCGGTCCTTTGAACCGCCTATTTTCAGTATATCTTTAACCTCTAGAGACTTGTATGTATTGATGTTAAGATAATGTGTTAAGTGTTATGTTCGGATAACTTTGTGCTAATATGTGATTGAGAAACTGGTGAGTGTAGAAGGGTAAGCACAGGGGCATGGAAGTGTGAACCTTAGACTATTTCACGATTGAGACCTTAGAGGTAGGGTCGTCATGAGTAAAAGATTTATTTTATGTTTGACCTTTATCGAGTCGTAGTATACGTGGGATTTATTTGTGTGATAAGTCCATGGGTAGTGCGAGATGGAAGTGTTAGCTTTCATGACGTGTGTTAGTTAGATTGTTCGTATCGGGGAACAAGAATGTAAGCGATTGTGGGGTCGTGTTGAGGATCATTTGAGGGTCAACCCGCTGCCCGGTTTGTGGTGGTCAGTTCGAGGTGGTTCCGCGGTGGTAGGGTCACGAGGATGCTAGGCCCCGGTTAGGTGACCATCGTATGAGTTCGTGGATCGTTCTACGAGAATCGGTTCGTGAAGGCGGGAATGGCCTTAAGGAGATCGAAGTTAGTAAGATGACCAAGTTTGGAGGTAGTAACTCCAAAGGTTGGAAAGCGAAGCATTGTGGAAGTGTGATACGGATACTAGAAAGAGTCCGAGTGTTCGGAAGGGTACAACGAGTTAGGGGAGAAGAGAACGTGTGTTAGTTCGTGGCGGCGTGGCGTCGGCAACTTGTTAGAGGAACTTTATCGTTATCCGACTTGAGAAGGAACATTCGGGACGAATGTTTCTAAGGAGGAGAATGTTATACCCGTAGTTGCGGGGTATGTATGTGAGGACGTGCGTCACGAGAGTGCAGAAATTTTGAAAAGAAAGAAAGATGTGAGTTTTAAATGGAAAAGTTTCCGTAATTTGTGAAGAAAAGGTTCGTTAATGAGAATTGGTTTCCCAGTTTGGTATATGGGCTTCTTAAATTATATTAGAATTTTGAGATTTTATTTTGGAAATGGTCACGTGGGGCCACGGGAGAAATTCTGATTTTGTGGGCGCTTTGTTTTTGAGATTTCCGGTATTGTGGATATTTTTCGAAGACGTTTATGAGGGCCAATAGGAGGTGACATGTGTCACCCCGCCTGGTTAACAGCGGTTACCTGTCTTGTGACACGGTTAGAGTCGTTTCGACGAAGCGTTTTACGTAACTTGCGAAGGAAAATTCCGGCTATGTCGTTTTGTATTTTTGCGGATTTTTCCGAGAGACGAAACATTTTGGACCAACGGAGGGTGACATGTCACCTCACATTAAACGAGCGGCAACCGGGCCGAATTGGTTCACGTTTTCTTGGCCAAATTGGCTCCTTGTTTTGGCCTTGTTTTGTGGCTTGTTTGGTGCCATGTTTTGTGCATTGTTTTGTGGAGTAGGGGCTAGGGTGCACTTGGCTTGATCAAGGACTTACACTTGCACATGGCTTGATCTTCGCCGTTGGTTGGCTTTTGGTTTTGCTATAAATACCCACTAAGCTTCAAGACTTCATTCATCCAAAACTTCCAAGTCTTGAAACCCTCTCCTCCCTTTGTGAGATCTTAGCGAGAGCCTTCCCCTCCCCTTTTCGTGTGGCCTTTGGCGAGGGTTCCCTTCCCCTTTGTGGTGCTAATGGTAGGGTACCCACTGCTAGTTGTTTCGTATAATACCCTCCTGTGGTATTGAAATACTTCTCCTAGTATTGTTATAATGCCCAAAATACCTTAGCCTTTACCTTGTTGTATTCCAAAAGTTACCTCTATCGTAGAGCCGGAAATACTACCTTTTGTCCTTTTAGTCTCAAACCGAAACCACAGGAAATCTTCATAGTAGGTTGAAGTATTTGAGTAGAAGTTAGTTAAGAACTTCTAAGGGTTGTTTTGGAGGCGGATTGGAGCGCGCAGAGTAGGAGCTAAACCTTGCTCAGGATCGACATTATAACTTGGATAATTTTAGGCTTATCGAGGTAAATATTCTTGTCCCCTTATTGTAATTGGAGATTACATGTTGTAGGAATATATAGTTGAAGTATACTATATGTAGAACTGAACTTTGTATTTGGCAATGTCTTTTGACTTAAGCCTGAAGAGTAAAGAAAAGAAGCTGATGTATTTACATAGGGTGTATTGCGATGAACTTGTGTAGTATTCTTGAGTAGAATTGTACACGTCCGGTTAGGCGTGTAAACCCACTCGTTGGCTTGGTGGCCGGCCTCGATAGAGAGGAGATTTACTGCTGTTGCGGGAGGTGTTGCGAATTTTATGTAGAACATGGAACCTTGTGTTTTGAAGTTAATAGACGTTTGTGACCTTTTTAGGTGAAAGTACTAAGAGTAGCGTATTCTACTTGAGGAGTGGAAAGGGCTAGCAAGGTTGTAGTACTTGGAGCATTTTGCTTATTGTCGATACTGCGTCGAGGTATGTGAACCTCTTCCTATCTTTTCTAGCATGATTGTTGTGAACTATGTAGTACGGTGACGTCGTGTGCTAAGTGATTTGGTTGGTTTAAAACATAGGGTGTTATAATAGCTTGATGGGAAGTTAGTTATAACGACCTTATGTAGTGAAAATGGTTTCTTGATGTTAGAAGTTAAGAGACTTGATCTTATAAGATAAGAGACTTAACTTATTTGTTTTAATGTGGATGTTTGTGTGAAACCTCATTCGTGAGTAATGAGTACTTGGTTTTAAAGGGATAATGTTTCTTGATTTCCGAAATCAGAATGTGTATCGACAGACCACTGCAGCGTTAATAAAGGAAAATGTATTAAATAATGATGTGTTGTATTAAAACCAGTAGAAACCTCCATCTGCATAGAAGCTAAGATGAGACAAAATGATATTACATTTTCTAGATCATGGCTGCTGTAATAAGATCGTTATAAACAAGAATAAACTACTCACATATATGACATATGTTACTCAATTGTTTTAAAGAGATTAAGACTATGAGTTATGAAACCTTTCTAAAATAAGTGACTTGAGCATTTGAAATTAGGCAAATTTGAACGCTTGGAAAATAATGTTGTTACTTGATTTTACAAAGGGAAGTGTCTTGTTTACTTAAAAAGATAGTCACGATTTTTATACTACGTATTGTGTGGCTTATGTGAAAGTACTTTGAGTTGTGTGAAACTTGCCTATGCTTGTGATGATAGCCTTTGTTGTACAAGTGTTGTATTTACGTATTCTGGCGTCTCGATAGAGGTCGGTTGACTTGTTGAGAACTTACTTGGGCGTCAGGCGGTGATGGAGAAATTCCGCAGTGCGTTCGCTGATTGTGTTACTTTTGCTAATCGCTTTGGACATACCGACACGATCGTGGCGCTGCGGGTATGCTTCCATGTTGATATCGCTTTATTGTTTCCCTTTGGGCATCTCGACACGATCGTAGCGCACGGGTATGTTTCCATTTCGAATCTTGTCTTATTGTTTCCTTTTGGACATACCGACACGATGCGTAGCGCACGGGTATGCTTCCATTTTGATTATTGTCTTGTGGTTCCCTTTTGGACATACTGACACGATGCGTAGCGCACGGGTATGCTTCCATTTGAATTGTTAATACAACTTTGGCATCAGGTAGGACTTGGTGTGCTGGTGTACTTCTTGGTGTTATCATATCATAGGATCGCGGTGAGGAAGGCATTCCACGGGCATGATTGATGTGGAGGAGTGAGACCACGACTTGATATAAGCGATATATGTGTCTTGTAGTTTGGTTATCATTCATGTCTCCGCTTTATATAAACTATGATTTCATTTCTGATTTTCTGATTTCACATACTTGGTACTGTTATCGACCTCCTTGGGCTGCGTTCATGCCGCAGTAGAAGTACATCGGCCGTGGATCCTCGCTCTTAGGATCTCGATTCAGCGTTTTGGGAAGCTCCGTTTCTCGGAGGCTTATCTTTTGGTATGTGTTCCTGAGTTGTAGGTTCTTGTACATTCGGGGTATGGCGGGCCTGTCCGTCATAGTTGTTGTAAATCTTAGAAGTGCAGAAATCTTGTTGTGGCGGGGTTTGTAAAAGGATTAAAGCTCGTTTTGAAAGAGTTGTATTTATTTATGTTATTGGAAGGTAAGTTGGGTTGGCTTTGTTTATGTTCATATATCTTGTTTCTTGTTTAAAGTTTTATTTTCCGCTGGTTTTCTCGATGATTGTATCACTAGGGTGCGGGATAAGGCACGATGCGGGCTTACGGGCAGTCGTTCTGACGGCGTCGTAGAACTCGCCGTCTCGTATAGACTGGCCCGATCCTCGTGGTAGGTGTCACTTAGCGACTCCTCGCTGCCTTGCCACGGGCGGGTTGCCTTACGTGGAGGCATAATCATTCTGGAAAGGAATACGTTAGAGGTCCAACTTTAACACGACTCTAAAGCACGATCTCGAGTGAGAAGAATGGAAACCAATCCTAAATATCCTATAGCCTCACGATTATTGGTGTGGTGCAGATAACACCGATAATCAAGACTCTACTAGATACGGTTTGTAGACACTTTGCGAGGATTAACTGCTCTGATACCACTTTTGTCACGACCCATTCGGGGCGTGGATCGTGCCTGCAGGCACCCAGTAGTCATACATCGTAGTAATCACGGAAATATAAAACAAGACATGAAATAGTTTATAAAATAAGACACGTTTATGTGAGAAAACGTCGCCTTCGGCATATATATATAAACATGGTTTAGCGATTTACATCGATCTTGCATACAACATGACTACAAACCTCTATGGAAATATACAACTATGGCGGAGCCCGCCATACCACTGTGTACAAAACTATCTACAACAGGGAGATCATACCCAAAGTAGAGCCTCCGAGAAGATGGAGCTCCCGACACCAACGCAAGAGATCCTGGGATGTGGATCTAGCACTCGCTTGCCACCTGCGGCATGAGCGGCCCCGGGAGGTCGATAACAGTACTAAGTATGCGGCTATAAAGTACTTAAATGAAAACATATCATTTTTAAAACGGTTTACAAATAAGTATGAAACAACCAGAAACGCGCATAGTGCCACATCACAAACAAGAGCAACAATAGGTAAATCAGCAGTGTCTTCTCTAGGCTGCGAAGGATCGGCAGGCCAATTGCGTAGTATCACCATGCAAGCCTAATCACGACTCCGTAGTCCGCATAGGCCACTCACATAGGCCCGCATAGGGTACATAACCCCGCATCGAGGGTAGCTACTCCTCGGCATCGTCCTGGACTCGTCATCCGCATGGCCACATAGACCGCATGAGGTATAACCCCGCATCACTAACCTGGAACTCCGTAGCTCGCATAGGTCCCCTGGACCCGCATGAGGTATTCTCGAATCATGGTCCTGCATCGCTGAGTCTACCCGCGTGGAGGCGCTTAACCCCGGTAATATGTCAAGAGGTGAGTGATATTACACTAACATAACAACTTATCGTTAAACAACATAAGCCCAACAAGAATACTCTCGTATACAAACGTTACAAGACACTAACACACATAGCATCATATCATGTTCTACTTATCAAACCATCTTATTATTCTTTTCACAATTCAATATAAGTCCGTTATAAACACATGGCAAACGGTTTCTTTTATCATTCTTAAGTGGTTATACTTAACTTCCCATAAAGCTAGTGTAACTCTTAAGCTTTTTTAAAACCATTTAGTTCTCTTACATTAAAATGATTGAGATTCTTTTGAAATGCTTTGGATCTTTATTATTCGAGCTTAAGCCGTGATGCATTAGTAAGTATTATTCAGCTTAAGTAGTGAGGCATTGCCGTAGTTATTATTCGATTAACACGTACGTCTACCGTACTACATATATATTGTAAAATATCATGCTTTAGGAAGAATCACATACCTTCTCAGCGAAAACCACCTGCCAAGTTGAATATGTCGCGCGAAGAGAATCAGCCTATAATAGTCAGACACGTCTATCAACGTTCAGACTACTTTGTATGTGATTCTAAGCAGAGGGTTCTATATCCTACGGAAAATTGGGCAGCACTTCCCTACCCGGTGAGCTACTCAAGTCTACTGTGAAAACAGTCTATGTAAGTACAATTTGATTATTCTTCTTTTAAACCCTTCTGCGTGATATGATTCAATTCTATTCGTGATATTCTTCTAAGTATTTAATACTTATTCTTATACTACTACAGATGTATTCTCTCTAATTCAAAAGAGGTTAGGATTATTTACCTCGGTAAGCCCAATAATATCCTAGAAAAGTCGCTGAGCAAGGTTTAGCTCTAAGTTGTGCGCTCAGAGTGGCTCAGAAACCTTAGAAGTTCTTCAAACTTCTACTAAGGACTAAGGGATTTGGGCTAGGGTATTTTGGGCATTATAACAATACAAGAAGGCAACTTTTCTACCAAAGGAGGGGGTAGGTTTTAGGCTAGGCTGGGAGGGGTTGCCTCGGCAGCTTCAAAGGGGAGGGGTAGGAGGCTTTGGACGAAAAGCTTTAGAGAGAGGGGAGGATTTTTCAGACTTGGAAATTGATTTGTGGATGAAGAACTCTTCATCTAAAGGGGGGGTATTTATAGGTCAAGAAGTGGCCAACCAATGGCCAAGATTAAGCCAAGTGCTAGGCAAGTGTAAGGCCAAGATTAGGGCAAGTGTCCTTATCCATCTACTACACAAAATATCCTACCTAATCCTTGACTTGTGCAAAGGCACAAAAACGTGCAACTCCATGTCCAATTCGTCGATGGACGATTTCAAGTCCACCAATTGGAGGGTGCCAGTGTCGCCTCCGTTGGTCCAAAATGTTTCGTCTCTGGAAAAATCCGCAAAAATACTAAATGACATAGCGGAATTTTCCTACGAAAAGCTGTGGAAACGTTTCATCGGAAACGATTCTTTTAGTGAGTTGTGCACAAATAAAAACGTCAAGGCTTAAACTTTTAAGGCCAAACTTTTTCGTCGTGCCGCTTACGTACATACTCGGAAATACGGTATAACAACATACCCGCAGCTCACAGTGGGAGATTGGACCCACAAGGTATTTAGGAGCCGGTCCAAGCTCAGTCGAGGTTCTCTAAGGAAGCGGAGTTTCTCGATCGAGGCCACTTTTTCCTCGGTGTTTAGATGTAGTGGCGTCATTTGGGAAATGCCGTTATGGCACAAGTGCTTGTTTTATTGTGGCCGTCAGGGCCATATCGAGGGTATGTCCTTTTAGAAGGAGCACTGGTGTGGTGGCTCAGCCTATGAGGCCGATGGTTGATTCCCTTTCCTCCACAGTTATCGTCCCGAGCGGGGTGTTGGATGTCGGCCAGTAGTGGTAGAGTCAGTGGAGTTTATGGTTCTGGCGGTCTGTCACGACCCGATCCCGGGCCCGTGACTGGTGCCTTACCCAGGCACCCAAGTAGGCTTACATCCGAGTAATCAGCGGAATATAAAAACAAGACATGAAACAAATGTAAAATGAGACACAGTTTATCTGAGAAAAGTCGCCTTTCGGCATATATATATAAACCAAGTCTGGAAGTTACATCCCAGTATGCAATAGGACTCTGAGACCTCTAAGAAAGTGAACAACTATGGCGGGACAGGGCCTCACCATACCTCGAGTGTACATATATCTACAACACCGGGAGAACCATACCAAAAGTCGAGCCTCGGAGAAGATGGAGCTCACGACACCAAAGCAAAAGATCCTAAGGATGCGGATCTAGCACACCTTTCCCTTACTGCGGCATGAACGCAGCCCCGAGGAGGTCGATAACAGTACCAAGTATGTGAAATCGTAAAGTACATTAAATGAAATCATATCATTTTAAAATCATTTTTACAAGTATGTGCGAAACAACCAATGTAACCGCATAGTGCCACATCACAAACAAGAGCAATAATAGGTGAAGTATGTGTCTTTTCTAGGTTGCGAATGATCGAAAGCAAGGCCAATCGCCCATAGTATCATTATGCATGCCTAATCACGGACTCGTAGTCGCGCAGCCACCTAGTCCGCATGAGGCATTCCCGCATCGAGGGTAGCTACTCCTCGGCATCGTCTGGACTCGTAGTCGCGTGGCCACATGACGCATGAGGTATTCCCGCACACTAACACGGAACTCTCGTAGCTCGCGCATAGGTCCCTGGACCCGCGTGAGGCATCCCTCGCGTCGAGGCAATTAACCCCTGTATATCATGTCAAGAGGTGAGTGGTATAATACTAACATAACGGCTTATCGTTAAACAACGTAAGCACAATAAGAATAACCTCTTTATACAAACGTTTACAAGACACTAACACACATAGCATCATAATATGTCTACTCATCAAACCATCTTACTGTACTTTCCAGAAATCAATACAAGTCTTTCATAAACACATAAGTAAACCGTTCCTTTTATCTTTCTTAAGTCGTTATACCTAACTTCCCATAAAGCTAGTATAACTCTTAAGCTTTTTGTTTAAAAACCAAGTATTACTCTTCTTTCAAAAATGATTCATAATTCTTTTGAAATACTTCAAGATTCTTTATCATTTAGACTCAAGTCAAAAGACGTCACGTAAAACCATGTTCAGTTAACACACGTACGTCTACCGTACTATATATATATTTTAAAATATCATGCTCAAGAGGATAGGAAGAATCACATACCTTCTCAGCGAAATCCACCTATCAAGTCGAGTATGTCGCGCGCAGAGTATCAACCTATAATAGTCAAATACGTCTATCAACGTCTAGACTACTCTGTAGGATATTCTAAGCAGAAGGTTCTCTATTCTACGGAAAATTGGGCAGCATTTCCCTACCCGTCAAACTACTCAAGTCTACTGTAAATACAGTCCTATGTAAGTACAGTTCAATTCTTCTTTTATATTCTTCTGATGTGATTTCAGTTCAATTCTATTCTTTAATATCCTTCTATGTATCTTATACTTAATTCTATACTACATCAGTATGTAATCTCCAATTACAATAGAATGATAGGATTATTTACCTTGATAAGCCCAAAATTATCCAAGATATAAGTCGATCCTGAGCAAGGTTTAGCTCCTAATCTGTACGCTCCAATCCGCTCCAAGAAACCCTTAGAAGTTTCTACACAACTTCTACCTACTACTTCAACCAACTATGAAGTTTCTCCTAGGGTTTCGTTTAGTGACTAATGGATATAAGGTAGTATTTTCTGGGCTCTAAGTATAGAGGTAACTTTGAAAATACTACAAGGGATTGGTTAAGGTATTTGGGAATAGTAACAATACTTTGGAGAGATTTTTCTAGCAAAGGGGGTGTTTGGCTAGAGCTCTCTAGAGGAGTGAGGCTTGGACGAAAGCTCACTAGGGGAGAAGGGAATTTTCAAGACTTGGAAAATATTTGTGGATGAAGAATTCTTTCCAACTTAGGGGGGTATTTATAGGACTTTCAAGGGCCAAGATTAAGGCAAGTGGAGGGCAAGTGGAGGGTGTAGATTTACACATGTGTACCTTATCCATCTACTCCAAAAATATCACAAAATATCCTACCTAACCTTGACCAATGTTTAAGCCATTTTTCTACAAAAACGTGCGAAGTGGTCCATAATTACGCCAACTTGAGGTGACACATGTTGCCTCTCGTTGGTCCAAAATATTTCATCTCTCCGAAAATCCGCAAAATAATAAATGTCGCATCGTAATTTTCCGCGCAAGGTTTGGAAAACTTTTCATCGGAAAACAATTCTTTTCGGGGGTTGTGCACAATTTTCGTCCCTTGCCTAACTTAAGGCTTAAACTTTTGTACGTACGCTCTCACGTACATACTCTGGAAAATATGGGGTATAACATTCTCCCCTCCTTAGAAACATTCGTCCCGAATGTTCCTTCCCAAGACATATAACGATAAAGTTCCTCATAACTTAAACAATTTGCAAATGCTACACATGGCCACAATACAACACTTAAGCAAATATGTCAATGAAAATTTACAAGTAGGAAATTGAGTTACCTAGAGGTGTGGGGAATAGGTGAGGATACCTCTGCCTCATGTCCTCCTCAGCTTCCCACGTCATCTCCTCCCTGAGCTCGTTCCGCCACAAGACTTTGACGGAAGCCACGTCCTTGGTTCGCAGACGCCTAACCTGACGATCGATTATCGCTATGGGAATCTCCTCATACGATAACCCCCGATCACCTAGACATCGTCAATTGGGTGCACCCTAGATGGATCCACGATACATCTCCTCAGCATAGAAATATTAAAAACAGGATGCACTGCCTCAAGATCGGACGGCAGATCCAATTCATAGGCAACCTTGCCTACCCTGCGGACAATCGTCGACCCGATGTACGCTTGGTGAGTTTCCCTTCTTCCGAATCCCATTACACCGCCGTGGGTGACACTTCAGAAAACCCAATCATCAACCTCGAACTCCGGATGCGGCGACGATGATCTGCATCGACCATCGACTCGACTCGAAATGTCGATGTAGCTCTGGATAAGCTTTACCTTATCCACTGCCTGCTGAACCAGGTTTGGTCCCACTAACTGCACCTCGCCTACATCAAACCAGCCTATCGGCGATCTGCACTTCCTCCCATACAAGGCCTCATAAGGCGCCATCGAATCTTTGGGTGGTAGCTATTATTATACGCAAACTCAACTAGAGGCAAATGATCCTCCTGGGCTACCACAAGTCAATAACACGGGCTCGCGTATCCTCGAGAGTCGATGGTGCGTTACTGCTGTCCGTCTGCGAGGATGGAATGCGATTGCTCGAGCTCACTGCGTCCTAAACCCTTCTGGAAAGACCTTCAGAAGTTAGATGTTACACCCCGTAAGTCCAGGACATGTAAAAGAGAATGTGCGAAAGGAAACAAGACTTGGAAATTGATACGAAAGGAAGAATTTCTTTTCCGACGAAAAATCTTCCGAACGTCGGTAAGGAAAAATGTTCGTTGTCGAGAATTGGATTCTCAAAATGCATTATTTGAAGAGTATGGAACTCTTAACTTTTTGGAAATTTATTTTGACGGATTTGGTCATGTGGGGCCCACCCGAGAAATTTTACGTTTTGTGGGGCCCACGAGGGTTACGAAATTTTATGGACGAATGAGAGGGCGACACGTGGCACCCCCTCATGTGGTCTTGGTCGAATTGGTAAGGGGAAAATGGTCATTTACCATGGTGGAAGATAAGTCTTGCTAGCATGATATTGTTGACTTGTCAACTTGTCCACATAGGCTTAATCCAAGTGAAATTCATCCTAGCCTCACATTTGTTTAAGTCTAAGCCCTCCAATATGTGTTATATACTAAGTTAGTGCAAGACAAGGTCTTTTACACTTAGAAATTTTTAGAGAACTAGAGCTTGAGACTTGAGGGCTCTCGGCTTTGAGGTATTTTGAACAAGAAAATTTTGTAATTTTGATCCATTAGCCACAAGACTTTAACCCAATGTCTCTAAGGGTATTGTAAGGATATCTCAATAGAAATATTTCGGAAAAACGGCGTTTTCGTATTAGTCGCAAGGCGGAAACTTGAGGAGTTCTTCAACTTTGAAGCTGGAACTTGAAGATGAGTTCTTCATAGGCTTCTAAGGAGTTCTTGGAGCGGATTGGAACCTAAGGAAAGGAGCTAAGAATTTTCTAAGGAGCGACTTTGAGTCTTGGACTTTTTAAGGGCTTGGAAAGGTATAAATTTTGTCGTTTTAATAATTAAGTTTACTTATTGATTGTAGCTATGGTTATTAGCAAGCATGAGTTATATATTATGTAGTTGGATAAGTATATTGGTGTATTGGCTATTGGAACCCTAAATCCGAAAACTAGCATGTTAGCCCTAAGATTTCAATTCAAGTCGATTATTAGTAAAGTCATCGCATGTTGTAAAAAAAGAAGGAAATTGTAGTTGTTGAAGTGGTTTATAACTATATAACATGTTTACCTTAGAACTTGGAATTGGAAAAGGATTGGAAAGGACTTAGTGTTATTATTTATGTTGGCCGAGAATGGCTAGATTATGGGGCTAAATTCGTATTAATTGTGGGGCGGAATTTTACACGTATTGTAAGGCGTGTAATCCCCTTTGTTTGGTTGTTGTTTGGAGCCTTAAATGTGGCGTGTTGGTTATTGTATTCGACCTTGAAAAAGGTGGCAAAGTGAGTAGAAACAAAGGAGGTCTTTGCCCAGATTTTCCGTAGAACTAGAGACCATATACTTAGTATTATTCTACGTTAGAGACTAGAAGTTGATAGTCTTGTTGTGACCATTATAGGTTGACAAATTCTACGTACGGCGTATTCGGCTTAGCTTGTGGATTTAGCCGAAAAGGTATGTGAACTATCTCCTCTTCTGGCATGATTCCTTAAGATAAAGAAAGTAAGTTCTACTCCTCAAATGATCCATTCCTTGGTTGTACTTGGATTGCCTAATATAGAATATGTTCTATGAACTTCCTTGATTGTACTTTGATGTGTAAATTGTAAGTTGTATAATCCATTGCCTTAGTGAAGTTGGATTATAAAAAGTGAAAGTATTTTACTTAAAGTACATAGAGTCTTGAAAAGGAAGTGGTTTCCAAATCTTTTGGGCTAGTGCCTTAGTCCCAAAATCCTAAAGGTCATTATAATGACTTTAGGGGAGTTAAAGGAGTGATTTACTTAATTGATTTAAAAGAGGAGAAATGACATGATTTAAGAGAAGTAACTTGTTTTAAAGGAGTGAGTTACTTGAGGTTTAAAAGTAGAAGAAACTTGTTTTCTATAAATTAAGAGACTTGAAGTGTTTTGAAAGTTAAGAACTTGATTTGTAAGTATGTGATACTTGGTTTTAATAGTATAAGTCTCTTGGTTATAAAAGGAATGGATATGTCTAAAACCATAAAGGGTTATAACGGCTTTATGGGAAGTTGGTTATAACGGCTTTATGGAAGGTTTAGAAAGTTGTCTATTTTGATTAAATCGGCATAAGTTGCCTAGCTTGTGAAAATTTGAAGTTACTTGGTTTCAAGCTTCGGAATGAGTTTAAAAAAGTATAGTAACTTACTTTGAAGAATAGACACGCCTTGATACTACGGGTGTTAGTATCTTGGGACTTTTCATAAAAATGAGTCTTTTGAAAAGAATGTACGTACGTAGTACTTTGTCTTGTTAATTGAGAATTATTCTATTGTGCCTTGATAAGTACTTTGGCTTGATAAATTGAGAATTTGTCTAAGTGTGCCTTGATAAGTACTTTGGCTTGTTAATTGAGAATTATTCTATTTGTGCCTTGATAAGTACTTTGGCCTGATTAATTGAGAATTAGTCTAAGTGTGCCTTGATAAGTACTTTGGCTTGATTAATTGAGAATTATTCTATGTGTGCCTTGATAAATACTTTGGCTTGTTTAGTTGAGAATTGCCTATGTGTGCTGGAAATAGCCGGTTGTGTTCTATTGGTATATCAGTCGTTTCGGGGTCATTCCCCGGGTTTGTGGCATTCTGATTAGTGGAATTGCTACCACGATCGCGAGGAATACCTCATGCGGGTCGTAAGGACTTATGCGGGTGAAATAGTCCCGTGCGGGCGGGTCCGACCTATCGCGAAATACCTCATGCGAGTCCGTAAGGGCTTATGCGGGTGAAATAGTCTCATGCGAGGAATACCTCACGCGGGTCCACGCGCGGCTATCTTGGGTGAAATAGTCCTAGGAGTAGGATGGTTAAATGATACTGCGGGCGGATGGTCCTGTATTGATCATGAGCTTCCTATTTTATATTGTAAGGATACTACTGTTTACTCTCATTGTTAGTAAGGCACAATGTGTTGTAATTTGATTATCATATATGTCCCCGGATTTGGTTGTGTTACCCTATGGTCATGCTTTTACGATGTGGGATTCCGGGGCATGAGACCACGAGGCATTTAGGACACAGGTGGGACTTGGTGTTCATGTATCCTTATTGGTGTTATTACATCATGGACTGCCGGCAGTGAGGAAGGATTCCACGGGCATGATTGATATTATGGGCGTGAGACCCATAGTTATATTTGAGTAGTGACTTTGAGGGCCTGCGTCCCTGACTTGATATGACTGCTTATGTGTTATGTACTGTAGGTTGGCTATCAGACATGTCTCCTGTTTTGTTTAGACTGTTATGATTTTATTACAGTACTTACTGTTCACATACTTGGTACATTCTTAAATCGACCTCGCCCGAGCTGCGTTCATGCCGCAGAGTTTAGGTCTGCTGTTTGGTGATCGGCAGTGTAGGACCTGCCGAGTCTTTGGATAGCTCCTTCATTCGGAGTTTTATCTTTTGGTATAAGTTCTTTAGTCTGAGCTTTTGTACGATTATGGATGCAGCGGGGCCTTGTCCGTCATAGTTCGATATAACTCTTAAGTGCAGTATTCATATGTGGGATTGGACTCATGTACGATGTTGTGTCTTTGGTCTATGTATTTTATATGGCAGCCTTGTCGGCTTTGCCTTGCACGTACGTTGGTTTAAAAAAAAAAAAAGAGGTGTTATTCGATTTCCGCAGTTTACTTAGTTAAGGTAGAAGGGTGCCCAGGTAGGGCACCGATCCGAGCAGAGGTTGGGCGTGTGAGTGGTATCGAGCGATCGATCCTCGGAATGTCTACAGACCGTGTCTAGTAGAGTCTTGGTTATCGGTGTGTTGCGCGCCACACCCATAAACAGGAGGCTACAGGACTTTTAGGAGTTGGTTTCTATTCTTCTCACTCTAAGATCGTGCCATAGAGCTGTGTTAGTAAGATAATTCCTCTCTGACGTAATTTTGTATTACAGTTATGCCTCCAAGGAGGGCAACAGCCGCCCAGAAGGGCAAAGGAGTAGCAGGAGCTACTAGTCAGACTCAGAGAGTTGATAGGGCTTATGCCCAGGGTATACCGGATGTTGTTCCGCAGTCGGCGAGTCTTTCTGCGCCAGGTTTTGAGGCCCCAGCACCAGAGCCTCCAGTTTCTCAGTTAGGAGAAGACTATAGGGTCGTGAGAGAAGCAGTTATGTTATTGACCATGATAGCGGTGCTACAGTTTCATCAGCAGGAGGTTATTCGGCTGTCTGACAGTGTCTGAGGTAGAGGCGTGCGGAGATCTGCGTAAGAGGCTAGACCGGTTGGTTATCCGGTGAGTTTTGGGCGAGCTCCTCGGCGAGTGAGATATTCGTCCCAGCCTACCCGGTACATACCCGCGTTCCACGGTGGGAGTTTGGACCCACAAGGTATTTAGGAGCCGGTCCGAGCTCCAGGTCGAGTTACGAGGAGCAGAGGATTTTCTCAGTCGAGGCCACTTTTTCCTCAGTGTTTCCGATGTAGTAAGCGTCATTTGGGGAAATGTCATTATGGCACAGGTCTTTGTTTTTATTGTGGCCGTCCGGGCCATATACTGAGGGTATGTCCTTTTAGAAAGAGCACCGGTGGGGTGGCTCAGCCTATGAGGCCGGTAGTTGGTTCCCTTTCCTCCAGCGGTGTCGTCCCGAGCGGTGTTGGATGTCGACCGGCCGTGGTAGAGGTCAGGGTGGAGTTTATAGTTCGGTCGGTCCTTCGAACCGCATAGATGACGTGACTACTGGGCAGAATCAGGAGGCAACATCTCATGGGGTTACAGGTATATTTTGATTCTTTTGAATCATACGTGCATTAATAGATTCAGATTTTACCATAGCGTATATGTTTTCCCTTTATTTCTAGAGTTGTAAAGTGATAGTACCCCAGAGGTAGGGATACTTTGATTAGTAAAGTGAAAAGTTAAGAATGTTGACAAGAATGATAAGTGAGCTGAGACTAGAGTTGTGTAGAGTTCACACGTAGAAATTGCCCCACGACAGTGTAAGACCGATAGGGAAGGATGTATAGTCGAAATAATTTGGCTTATGTGACGAACCTCTAGTGAATGGGAGGATAGGGTGAGAAGTACCTTGAGATAAGAGAGTTTTAGTTCAGACTAAGAACAAGAGGTTAAGTGTGACGATGGGTCGGGTTATGGACTCATTTTGAGTCAGCCGATAGTATGGAATCGGGTGATGTCAGTTGGTAATGGTCCCGCTATGTGATAGGGTCACGAGGGTGCTAGGCCCAAGTCTAGTTGATCGTTGTACGAGTTCGTGGATGCGTTCCACCGGAACTAGGTCGTAAGGACCGAGAAGAGCCTTAACGGGAATGTAAGTAACTATATGGCCAAGTTTGGATAGTAACTCCAAGGATTGGAGAAGAGAAACAAAATTTGAGATTTTGTACGTGTACTAGATGAGTTTGAAAGTACGAGAAAGTATGACAGGTAAGGAAAGAAAGGAACCTCTAAGGATCCCGTGTTTGGGAAGACAGTAACCTTCGAGTTTTGTGAGAAGGGACCACGGACGGAAGGTCCATTATTATGTTCACGTATATTGTGGTGGCCATGTGTGGCATCGTTGGTCTTGTGCATGTTTTGATTGATAGGCTTAGTATAGAGTTTATGCCGGAGTTTGTATAGCTAGGCAACCGACTAAGAACATTCGGGGACGAATGTTTCTAAGGGGGGAAGAATGTTACACCCCGTAAGTCCAGGACATGTAAAAGAGAATGTGCGAAAGGAAACAAGACTTGGAAATTGATACGAAAGGAAGAATTGCTTTTCCGCCGAAAAATCTTCCGAACGTCGGTAAGGAAAAATGTTCGTTGTCGAGAATTGGATTCTCAAAATGCATTATTTGAAGAGTATGGAACTCTTAACTTTTTGGAAATTTATTTTGACGGATTTGGTCATGTGGGGCCCACCCGAGAAATTTTACGTTTTGTGGGGCCCACGAGGCTTACGGAATTTTATGGACGAATGAGAGGGCGATACGTGTCACCCCCTCATGTGGTCTTGGTCGAATTGGTAAGGGGAAAAATGGTCATTTACCATGGTGGAAGATAAGTCTTGCCAGCATGATATTGTTGACTTGTCAACTTGTCCACATAGGCTTAATCCAAGTGAAATTCATCCTAGCCTCACATTTGTTTAAGTTTAAGCCCTCCAATATGTGTTATATACTAAGTTAGTGCAAGACAAGGTCTTTTACACTTAGAAATTTTTAGAGAACTAGAGCTTGAGACTTGAGGGCTCTCGGCTTTGAGGTATTTTGAACAAGAAAATTTTGTAATTTTGATCCATTAGCCACAAGACTTTAACCCAATGTCTCTAAGGGTATTGTAAGGATATCTCAATAGAAAGATTTCGGAAAAACGGCGTTTTCGTATTAGTCGCAAGGCGGAAACTTGAGGAGTTCTTCAACTTTGAAGTTGGAACTTGAAGATGAGTTCTTCATAGGCTTCTAAGGAATGCTTGGAGCGGATTGGAACCTAAGGAAAGGATCTAAGAATTTGCTAAGGAGCGACTTTGAGTCTTGGACTTTTTAAGGGCTTGGAAAGGTATAAATTTTGTCGTTTTAGCAATTAAGTTTACTTATTGATTGTAGCTATGGTTATTAGCAAGCATGAGTTATATATTATGTAGTTGGATAAGTATATTGGTGTATTGGCTATTGGAACCCTAAATCCGAAAACTAGCATGTTAGCCCTAAGATTTCAATTCAAGTCGATTATTAGTAAAGTCATCGCATGTTGTAAAAAAAGAAGGAAATTGTAGTTGTTGAAGTGGTTTATAACTATATAACATGTTTACCTTAGAACTTGGAAGAAAAGGATTGGAAAGGACTTAGTGTTATTATTTATGTTGGCCGAGAATGGCTAGATTATGGGGCTAAATTCGTATTAATTATGGGGCGGAATTTTACACGTATTGTAAGGCGTGTAATCCCCTTTGTTTGGTTGTTGTTTGGAGCCTTAAATGTGGCATGTTGGTTATTGTATTCGACCTTGAAAAAGGTGGCAAAGTGAGTAGAAACAAAGGAGGTGCTGCCCGATTTTCCGTAGAATTAGAGACCATATACTTAGTATTATTCTACGTTAGAGACTAGAAGTTGATTGTATTGTTGTGACCATTATAGGTTGACAAATTCTACGTACGGCGTATTCGGCTTAGCTTGTGGATTTAGCCGAAAAGGTATGTGAACTATCTCCTCTTCTAGCATGATTCCTTAAGATAAAGAAAGTAAGTTCTACTCCTCAAATGATCCATTCCTTGGTTGTACTTGGATTGCCTATTATAGAATATGTTCTATGAACTTCCTTGATTGTACTTTGATGTGTAAATTGTAAGTTGTATAATCCATTGCCTTAGTGAAGTTGGATTCTAAAAAGTGAAAGTATTTTACTTAAAGTACATAGAGTCTTGAAAAGGAAGTGGTTTCCAAATCTTTTGGGCTAGTGCCTTAGTCCCAAAATCCTAAAGGTCATTATAATGACTTTAGGGGAGTTAAAGGAGTGATTTACTTAATTGTTTTAAAAGAGGAGAAATGACATGATTTAAGAGAAGTAACTTGTTTTAAAGGAGTGAGTTACTTGAGGTTTAAAAGTAGAATAAACTTGTTTTCTATAAATTAAGAGACTTGAAGTGTTTTGAAAGTTAAGAACTTGATTTGTAAGTATGTGATACTTGGTTTTAATAGTATAAGTCTCTTGGTTATAAAAAGAATGGATATGTCTAAAACCATAAAGGGTTATAACGGCTTTATGGGAAGTTGGATATAACGGCTTTATGGAAGGTTTAGAAAGTTATCTATTTTGATTAAATCGACATAAGTTGCCTAGCTTGTGAAAATTTGAAGTTACTTGGTTTCAAGCTTCGGAATGAGTTTAAAAAAGTATAGTAACTTACTTTGAAGAATAGACACGCCTTGATACTACGGGTGTTAGTATCTTGGGACTTTTCATAAAAAAGGGTCTTTTGAAAAGAATGTACGTACGCAGTACTTTGGCTTGTTAATTGAGAATTATTCTATTGTGCCTTGATAAGTACTTTGGCTTGATAAATTGAGAATTTGTCTAAGTGTGCCTTGATAAGTACTTTGGCTTGTTAATTGAGAATTATTCTATTTGTGCCTTGATAAGTACTTTGGCCTGATTAATTGAGAATTAGTCTAAGCGTGCCTTGATAAGTACTTTGGCTTGATTAATTGAGAATTATTCTATGTGTGCCTTGATAAGTACTTTGGCTTGTTTAGTTGAAGCGCCTATGTGTCTTTGAAATAGCGGTTGTGTGCTATTGGTATATCGGTCGTTTGGGTCATTCCCGGGTTTGTGGCATTCTGGTCTGTGGAATTGCTACCCACGATGCGAGGAATACCTCATGCGGTCCGTAAGGACTTATGCGGGTGAAATAGTCCCGTGCGGCGGGTCCGACCTATCACGAGGAATACCTCATGCGAGTCCGTAAGGTCTTATGCGGGTGAAATAGTCCCATGCGAGGAATACCTCACGCGGGTCCACGCGACCTATGCGGGTGAAATAGTCCCAGGAGTAGGATGGTTAAATGATCTGCGGGCGGATGGTCTGTTTTGATCATGAGCTTCCTATTTTATATTGTAAGGATACTCTGTTTACTCATTGTTAGTAAGGCACAATGTGTTGTAATTTGATTATCATATATGTCCCGGATTTGGTTGTGTTACCACATGGTCATGCTTTTACGATGTGGGATTAGGGGCATGAGACCACGAGGCATTTAGGACACGTGTGGGACTTGGTGTTCATGTATCCTTATTGGTGTTATTACATCATGGATGGCCGGTGAGGAAGGATTCCACGGGCATGATTGATATTATGGGCGTGAGACCCATAGTTATATTTGAGTAGTGACTTTGAGGGCTGCGTCCACGACTTGATATATTGCTTATGTGTTATATCGTAGGTTGGCTATCAGACATGTCTCTGTTTTGTTTAGATTATGATTTTATTCTGTACTTATTGTTCACATACTTGGTACATTCTTACGTCTTGACCTCGCCCGAGGCTGCGTTCATCTGCATGAGTTTAGGTCTGTTGTTTGGTGATCGGCGAGTGTAGGACCTGCTCGAGTCTTTGGATAGCTCCTTACATTCGGAGTTTTATCTTTTGGTATAAGTTCTTTCGATGCAGGCTTTTATCTGATTATGGGTGCAGGGGCCTTGTCCGTCATAGTTCGATATAACTCTTAAGTGCGTATTCATATGTGGGATTGGACTCATGTACGATGTTGTGTCTTTGGTCTATGTATTTTATATGGCAGTCTTGTCGGCTTTGCCTTGCACGTACGTTGGTATAAAAAAAAAGGTGTTATTCGATTTCCATGATTTACTTAGTTGTTAAGGTAGAAGGGTGCCCGGGAGGCACGATCCACGCGGGGTTGGGCGTGACGTTAGGCAAATCCCGGGCTCCTGCATGCGATATGATAGAAATAGGGACCCATGCGATCGACGATCTCGGATGTAAAGTCGGCATAATCCTCGGTAGAAAATGTCGTCTGACGGGAAGAAAGTGGGCTGATTTAAATCGACTGTCGGCGATAACCTGAATAGAATCATGCTTCCTCCGAGTGCGAGGTAATCCTGTGATAAAGTCCATGTTGATCACCTCCACTTCCGGTCTTGATCTCTATCGTCTGCAACAAACCACGGGCCTGCGGTGCTCTGCCTTCACTGCGACAACACGGGCACCGAGCCTGAACTGCAACGTCCTGCGAAGCCATCCCACAATACGGATCGAGGTCGTGGTACATCTTGAGTCGACCGGATGGATGAGTAGCGCGTTGTGTGCTTCCCTAGAACCTGCTGCGAAGTCCTGCAATATCGGAACACACAACTCCCTCAAACCTCGGCACCCGTGGTGCTACCTCAAAGGACCGCTTCCCCTCACGGCTGTATCGCGATAAGCGGCGTCAAAATCGGATCCTCAGCTGTTGCCTCTTCCTCGCCGGCGATGGAAGACTCGGCAACCTCTCGAACTCGAACCCCACTACTATCGAGAATCAATCAATCGGACTCCAAGGCTCGCTAGGCGATGCAACTTCGCGGACCATGCCCCTCTCTGCAGTACATCCGATAGACTCCCATCGACATGACTAAGGGCATCGCCAACATTGGCCTTTCTGGGTGAGTACGGGATGTCGACATCGTAATCCTTGAGCAGCTCTAACCACCGTATATGTCGCAAGTTCAGCTCCTCTGCAGTGAAGATATCTTGGAGGCTCTTGTGGTGCGTATAAATATCCACATGAACCCATACAAATAGTGCCTCGGATCTTGGCGTGAATCACCGCGACTCCAAATCATGGGTGGGGTAGTTCCTCTCATGTTTCTTAAAATTTGTCGAGATCGTATGTTATAACCTTTCCTCTGCGTCAACACACATCCAAGCCCGATGCGGCGCGTCACAATACACGACATAGCCATCCGACCTGCGGAAGAGTAAGAAGCGAGGCGGTCGTCGATCTCGCCGATGGCGGAAACCACGCTCCGCGTCATCGATCAAACTTAGCCGCCTACGAGTCGGCTAGTCAATGGTGCGAAGATAGAAGCAAACTTCTCTGAACGCCGATAATAACTGCGAGGCCCGAGCTGCGCACCTGCAGCCGGTGTAGTAGGTCAGAATCTGTCACGACCTCGATCTTAGCGTATCCACACGAATACCATCGGCCCGACAATGTTCCCAAGAAAAGCCAGAAGTTAACCAAAACTCACATTTGGAAAACTTGGCGTACAAGCTTGGTCTGGAGAACTCGGCCACGATCCTCAAATGCTCTGCATGCTCCCGCTCAGAGCGAGAATAGACCAAGATGTCATCGATGAATACTATCACAAACGTATCCAAAAATGGCTTGAACACTCGGTTCATCAAATCCATAAATACCGCCGGAGCATTGGTCAAACCGAAAGACATGACCCTGAACTCATAGTGCCCGTACCGGGTCCGAAATGCAGTCCTAGGGATATTCGCCTCTCTAACTCGCACCTGATGATAGCCCGATCGCAGATCAATCTTGGAGAAACATCTCGCACCCTGCAACTGGTCGAACAAATCATCAATCCTGGGAAGGGGGTATCTGTTCTTAATAGTCACCTTGTTCAAGCGCACGTAATCAACACATCTTTATCACGACCGGTCCGGGCGTGGTAGTGCCTTACCGGGCACCCTAGTGATACAACATCAGAGTAATCAGCGGAACATAAAACGATACAAGACATATTATGAAATATGAAACAATAATCTGAGAAAGACTTGCCTTTCGGCATATATGTAAATAACAACTTTTTTCAACATGAACAGTTTAATCCTTTTTACAAACCACGCCACACTGCGTACTACGGACCTGCAGAATGATATGACAACAATGGCGGAGCAGGGCGCCAAACCACGAATGTAAACACTTACTACGACGGGGACTATACGTGATAAGCCTCGGAGAAGCGGAGCTTCCCAACGCTGGCGTGACCACGAGCTAGGATCAACGGCGGTGTACCTCAACTGCGGCATGAGCGGCCCCGAAGGAGTCGATCTGGCAGTGCAGGAGTATATGAAACTAAAAATGTAAATGAAATCATAAAAGTATATAAAGCACGAGACATTTATGATAAGCAAACTACAGTTCACAACAAATAGCAGTCATGTCAAGTCAGGGACTCACGCCCTCAAAGTCATCACAATAAAATAAAACCGTGCGGGGCAAGTGCGAAGGCATAGCCGACTACTAAGACCACGACCAAAAATACCACAAAGCGTATCCAGGGTCTTTCTGGACCGCTGCATGATCGAAGGCGGCCTCGCGCCAATATCAATGTGCGTCTATCCACGGAACTCTCGCGACTCGCATAGGTCACACGGACCCGCGTGAGGTATTCCTCGAATCATGGTCCCGCATCGCTGAGGTATACCAGCGTCGAAGCGGCTAACCCTCGGTATCCGCTAGGCTCCGCAACCGCGTAGTCTCAAAAGACCGCATAGTCTCAGCGGACCGCATAGGAATCCCCGCGTCGGGCTAAACACCGGAATGATCAATCCTGGAGCTACGCGCTCCGCGTAGTCACGAGGACCACATAGGCCGTAAGACCGCATCAAGGGTGGCAAGCCCTCGGTATAATAAGTCAAAGGGGTATGTGATACAATAATAGTACAACGGGCTTAACGCTTAACAACGTAAGCACAACAAGAATGACCCCACATCACGATCACACAAGATACTAACACACGTAGCATCCTAACATTTTCACTTATCACATCAACAAGAAAGTATTTACAAGGCTATCTCAAACCAACACAATCAAGTTATTCACAAGGTACTTTAAGCTAACAAGTTCGGGTATCTACCCCTAAAGTACTTCATACATTAAATCTTTTAAAAGATCCGTTGCTTTCACATAAGTCACCTGATACGTAGTATAAAATAGAGTGGTATCTTTTTAAATAAACCAAAACACTTACCTTTGTAAAATCAAGTAACAACATTATTTTCCAAGCGTCAAGTTTGCCTAATTTCAAATATTCACGTTTCTTATTTTAGAAAGGTTTAGTAGTTCATAGTCTTATTCATTTAAGAATATAATTCTCTTTTAAACAATCGAAACATAAGTCTTATATGTGAGTAGGATATTCTTGTTTATAACAATCTTATTACTGTAGTGATCTAGGAAATATCATTTTGTCTCATCTTAGCTTCATGCGGATGGAAGTTTCTCTTGGTTTTAATAATACTTAATCTGTCAAAACATTTCCTTTTATTAACATTTGCGGTGGTTTGTCGATACACGTTACGATTTCGAAATCGATAAAACATTCTTAAGCCGTTATACCTAACTTCCCATAAAGCTAGTATAACTCTTAAGTTTTCAAAAACCAAGTATTACTTCTTCTTTCAAAATGATTCAAAAATCTTTTGAAATACTTCAAGTTCTTTATTAACACATAACAAGCGATTATAGTTCAAACGATTACCTTTTAAAAACCACAAGTATCTTCTTACCAACATAAAGTCATAACCAACTTCCCATAAAGCCGTTATAACACTTTATGTTTTAAATAATCAAATACATTTAGCACGTATCGTCTGCCGTACTACATAGTTCACACATATCATGCTAGAAGAGATAGGAAGAGGTTCACATACCTCGCGGCGAGTATCGACTAATAGCAAAAGCGCTCAAGTACTTCAAACCGTCGGCTACTCCTTGCGATGGATCGCGCCACACGTAGTACTTCAACCTATAAGGCCACTGGCGCTTATTAACATTTAGATCCGCCGTAGAACATTCTACAGAAAATTGCGGCCTCCCCAGCGGCGTAAATCTCCTCGCTTTATCGAGGCCGCTACCAAGCCAACCGAGGTTATCATCTAACGACGGGTACAATTCTACTCCACGAAAAGCTACACAAGTCTCATGTAATGATCCATGTAAATCTGATTCGGTACTCTTCTTTCGAAAATGTTTCTTATTATTGGGCTTAAGTCCAAAGACATTGCCGACAACAACGTTCAGTTCTATATATATAGTATACTTCAACTATATAGTCTAACAATCATGTAATTTCCAATTACAATAGAGGACAAGATATTTACCTCGATAAGCCCATAATTATCCGAGTTTAAATGTCGATCTGAGCAAGGTTTAGCTCTACTCAGTGTGCTCGACGCTCAACCAACCCTTAGAAGTTCTAACCAACTACTTAATACTCCAACTAAGCGTGGAGATTTTCCTTAGGGTTTCGGTTTTGTGTGGAAGGAAGTATAATAGTATTTACGGGCTTTCGTATAAGTATAACCTTAGAATACTACAAGGTATCTGACTACGGTAATTTGGGCATTATAACAATATTTTGAGTATTTCTACCAAGAGAGGGGTATTATCAAAGCAACTAGGCTAGGGGTACCCATGGCTAGCACCCCGGGAGGGGTGGCTACCCTCGACTACCAGCTAGGGGAACTCTCGGCCAAGGGGGGGGAAGAGGGGCTCTCGGCCAAGGCACTACACTAAGGGGGGAGGAAGAAGCTTTCAAGACTTAGGCAATTTGTGGATGAATTAGTCTTCAAAAGGGGGGGTATTTATAGGTCTAGCAAAGGCCAACCAATGGCGAATCTTGCCAAGTGCAAGGCAAGTGTAGGGCCAAGATCTTGCCAAGTGCACCTTAACCAACTACACACAAAATATCCTACCAACTACTTGACAAAATAGTCACCATTTCGTCCACTCTACCGCCACCAATGAGAGGGTGCCAAGTGGCGCCCTCTTGTTGGTCCAAAATGTTTCGTCTCTCGGAAAAATCCGCAAAAATTAAAAATGACATAGCCGGAAATTCCCCTACGAAAGCTGTGAAAACGTTTCGTCGAAAAACGACTCTAATCGGGTGTTGTGCACAAATAAATTTCGGCCAAGCTACTTTCTCAAGTTCAAATTTTCTACGTACGTCCTTACGTACATACTCTGGAAATACGGGGTATAACATTCTCCTCGGAAACATTCGTCGAATGTTCCTTCTAATCTCAAAACAAGCGTGCGCGAGATAGTCTTCACTACCATACTTACGAAACAATCACGCCATGATGGCGCGAAACAAGCTACTTAAAATACTTACATCCAAGTCCACGAGGAAAAACACCTCTAATCATCACCACAAAACACTTCTCACCGGGGTCTAAAATATACTTCCTTCGCACTTTCTCCACACAAAAGAAATGATCACATCTACGCTCGCCATACACGCTCGCTTCTTCCCGCCGTGTCGTACCGCTTCTCGTACACTCGAATTCATACCACATGATACCACTTTTGTCACTTTGCCCGAGGCATAAACCTTCTCGAGCGACCCAACAAATGATGCGGGTGTATCACGATCAACTGCGGTATCGTACACCCAAACTCTTGATCTTGCTTGATTTCAAACTCGGGTTACTATCTCTAACGTGGTCATCATTAGCGGGAACACTCTGGATGGACCTCGATACTTTCCGATCATAACAATACGAAAGATCGGACATCGCCTCTAAGTCGGACGGCAAAAGCTAACATATAGGCAACTGGCCTATTCTTCACATGGACTCAACGGCCCCAAAGTAACTCGGGCTAAGTTCCTCTGTCTTCAAAACTCGTCACACCCACCCCGGGTGGTGCTTTCAAGAAGATCGGCCGTCGACCTAAACTCTGGCGTCGTCGCCGATTATCATACGATTTCTGCAGTGCGGAACCTCTTCTAGACAAGCTTTACTCTATCCACGATCTGTGGAACAAGCTGAACCAACTATCTGAATCACGCCAACATCAGACCAATCGGCCGCGACTCACACATCCGCCCTGAGGCTTCATAAGGCGACATCCGAACAACCGAAATGGTAGCTTAAACACTCCTTCAACCGAGACAACAATTCGCAACTATCACGAAATCCAAACACCGGCGAGGCGAATGTGGTCTGAGACTTACTCGAGTTCCTAACCTTGCACGGTAAAACCTCGAGAAAAGCAGTATGACACAGGCTCCACTGTTTGACATAAGGTGAAGGTAGGCACCCGTGCAACCTTACAACTTTTACGATATATCATCTCGCGTAACCTCTGCCGAGTACCACGGTCTTTGCTAGAAGACAACCACGGTGACCTCGCCGGCCCAACTCTGGTCGAATGCGTCCACGAACTCGTCTGTTGGTCAACTAAACTTGGGCCTAACACCTCACAACCCTAACACAAGGCGGGACCACCACTGACCCGCGCCAAACCTACGCGGGTTGACGCAACGTGGCCCTCAACCCGACCGGCCAGCGCGCGATACTAGCTCCCGATCCGAACAATCTCACTAATCACGTTTCGAAAACCTAGCGGTCTTCTTAGCTCAACTACCCCCTTTCGTTCCACATTACTAGGGACCTATCCCAACATAACTCACGTGCACTATGCACTTCCGATAAGGGTAAAACATAACATTACACCTTTTCTCGAGATGGCCTCACCTCTAAGGTCTTTACGTAGAAGCTCTAAGGCTCACACCTTCTCTATCCCCAAAATCTTACTCGGTTAAACAACCATGATCTAATCACGACTAACACGACTATCGAACATAGCACTTAAGGTATACTCACCTTATCACATCTGAGATCTCAGAGGTTAAAGATATATCTATATCTCTGCTTCCATCCCCTTAGTCGTTCTAATCAAACACGCCCGTGAGGCGCAGCTAAGGAAGGTGACGAACTACCCGCGATCGAAGGCAAGGTCCTCCTACTAGGTCACCTATTCGACACATGGCCGGCGGCGCAGTACAACAAGTACCAACTAAAAGACGACATTCCGGGATGGCGTGCGCCAAAAATGTGAACGGAAGCTGCGGAGTTCTAACCAACTCTGCATACCCGAGCGTCCCGAAATCCGTGGAAGACCACTCCGCATTGTGGATGTGCATAATCAAATCTCTTTGGTGAGGTGACTCGCCTCCAAAGTTACCAAAGGACCTTTGCTCTGGCCTCTGCTGTCGCTTGGTTAACCGTCGATCTCTCGTTTCTCGGCTGCGTGTATAAGCTCGTCTGCAGGCCATGCTCAACCTAATCGAAGAACTACTCTCTTGCACAACCCTCGTTGATATTCATCAAGACTCGCGATACATCGGTATACTCTCGTAGTTAAATCCATAGCTAGTAATGCAGGTCGCCTCTTTGCAATCCATATTCTCTGTTCTGGTCGTAGGCGAAGGTTCAAATATCATGGCGCGGTGAGGCTGCGCGCCGTGCTAAACTTTCACGGGGCTAGTGATGTCGCAAAATCCCGAATGAAGCACCTAACTCGGTGATGATTGGGCACTGTGCCTCGTAACCCTCTGAACTCTACTCGCGGCTCCTCATGCGCGCCTCACTGGGCGGGTTTGCCCTACGCGGAGGCATAATGATAAGAAATAATTTCGTCGGAGGTCCAACTTACAACACGGCTCTAAGGCACGATCTCGAGTGAGAAGAATAGAAACCAATCCTAAATACCCTATAGCCTCACGATTATTGATGTGGTGCACAACACAGATAATCAAGACTCTCTTGAATCTGATGCGTAGACACTTTCCGAGGATTAATCGCTCTGATACCACTTTTGTCACGACCGATTCGGGCGTGGTCGTGCCTACCGGGCACCCTAGTGATACAACATCAGTGTCATGGAACATAAAGCGATACAAGACATATTATGAAATATGAAACAATAATCGAGAAAGACTTGCCTTTCGGCATATATGTAAATAACAACTTTTTTCAACATGAGCAGTTTAATCCTTTTTACAAACCACGCCCTGCGGTACTCTGGACCTCTAAGAATGATATGACAACAATGGCGGAGCAGGGCCCCGCCAAACCCGAATGTAAACACTTACTACGGCGAGGACTATACCACGATAAGCCTCGGAGAAACGGAGCTTCCCAAACGCGTGACCACGAGAGCTAGGATCAACGGCCCGGGTGTACCTCAACTGCGGCATGAACGCGGCCCGAAGGAGGTCTGGCAGTGCAGGTATGTGAAACTAAAAATCACGTAAATGAAATCATAATAGTCTATAAAGCAGAGACATGTATGATAAGCAAACTACGATTCACAACAAATAAGCGATCATGTCAAGTCGAGGACTCACGCCCTCAAGTCATCACAATAAAATGCGGGGCAAATGCGAAGGCATAGCCGACTACTAAGACCACGATGTTATACCGTATTTCAGTATATGCGTAAGGAATACGTCGAAAATCTTGCCTTAAAGATAAGCCTTGGGCGTTTTATTTTGTACACAACTCACTAAAAGAATCGTTTTTGACGAAGCGTTTCCCACGACTTTCGTAGAGTAAATTCCGCTATGCCATTTCTTATTTTGCGGATTTTTCCGAGAGGCGAAACATTTTGGACCAACGGGAGGGTGACATGTGTCACCCTCACATTGAAGCAAGTGGGGTGGCTTTGGACGATTGGGCGTCAAAGAGGGTGTTGGCCTTGGCGATTGGGTCCTTGTTTAGGCCTTGTTTTGTGGAGTGTTTTGTGGAGTGTTTTGTGGAGTGTTTTGTGGAGTAGGAGTTAGGGTGCACTTGGCTTGATCTTGGCCTTACACTTGCCTTGCACTTGTCTTCATCTTGGCCATTGGTTGGCCAAGGCTTGAGCTATAAATACCCCTTAGAGATGAAGAGTTATTCATCCACAAAGTTATCTTCCAAGTCTAAAAATCCTCTCCTCTCCTTAAGCTTTTCGTCCAAACACCTCTTCCCTCCCTTGTGTTGTATGGCGAGAGCCTACCCACTAGCCTAGCCGAAATCTACCCCTCCTTGGTAGAAAAGTTACCTTCTTGTATCGTTATAATACCCAAAATACCTAGCCCAAATACCTTAGTACTTAGTAGAAGTTGTGAAGAACTTCTAGGGTTCTTGGAGCATACAACTTAGAGCAAAACCTTGCTCAGTAGCGACTTTTCTAGGATATTATTGGGCTTACCGAGGTAACTAATCCTAACCCTCTTTTGAATCATATATATATCTGTTGTAGTATAAGAATAAGTATAAATACTTAGAAGTATATCACGAGAATAGAATTGAAGTATTAATCACTTAGAAAGGTTTAAAGAAGAATAATCAAGCTGTACTTACATAGGATTTGTTTTCACGATGAACTTATATAGCTCACCGGGTAGGGAAGTGCTGCCCGACTTACAGTAGAATTATGAACCCCCTGTTTAGAATGACCTTCAGAGTAGTCTTTGATAGATATCTGTGACTATTATAGTGACTCTGCGCGACATATTGACTTGGCGGTGGTTTTATTTGAGAAGGTATGTGATTCTTCCTAAAGCATGATATTTTACAATATATATATAATACGGTAGACGTACATGTGTTAACTGAATAATAACTACGGCAATGTCTTTGACTTAAGCCTGAATAATACTTACGGCAATGCCTCACGGCTTAAGCCTGAATAATAAGAACTGAAAACATTTCAAAAGACTACTGAATCATATTATCGTAAGAGAACTAATTGGTTTTAAAACAGAAGCTTAAGAGTTATACTAGCTTTATGGGAAGTAAGTATAACCACTTAAGATTTATAAAAGAAACAAGTTTGCCTATGTGTTTATAACAGACTTGTATTGTGAAAAGAATAATAAAGATGGTTTGATAAATAGACATGATATGATGCTATGTGTGTTAGTATCTTGTAACGTTTGTATAGGTGAGTATCCTTGTTGTGCTTATGTTGTTTAAAGATAAGTTGTTATGTTAGTATACTATCACTCACCTCTTGAGATGATACCGGGGGTTAAGCTGCCCTCCGATGCGGGGTAGACTCGGTGATGCAGGACCGTGATTCGAGAATACCTCATGCGGGTCGGGGGCCTATGCGGAGCTACGGGAGTTCGTGTTAGTATGCGGGGTTATGCCTCATGCGGTGCAGTGGCCATGCGGACAGCGAGTCGGGGCGATGCTTTGAGTAGCTACCCTCGATGCGGGGTTATACCTCATGCGGGCCCATGTGAGTGGCCTATGCGGACTCCGGGAGTCCAGGATTAGGCTTGCAGAATGATGATGGGGGCGAGTGGCCCTGTTTCGATCATTCGCAGCCTAGACAAGACCTATTACAGTTACCTATTGTTGCTCTTGTTTGTGATGTGGCACTACGTGCGGTTTCCTTGGTTGTTTCACACATATTTGTAAACTGGTTTTTAAATGATATGTTTTCATTTAAGTATTTTACAGTTTCGCATACTTAGTACCTGTTGTACTGACCTCCTTGAAGTGCGTTCATACGCGAGTAAGGGCAAGCAGTGCTAGATCCACATCCTTAGGATCTTTGCGTTGGTGTCGGGAGCTCCATCTTCTCCGAGGCTCTACTTTTAGGTATGATCTCCTGTATTGTAGATAGTTTTATGCAGTCGAGTATGGCGGGAACCTGTCCCATAGTTGTTTACTTCCTTAAGTGCAGTACTATTATGCAGTTGGGATGTAGCGCAAAACTTGAGTTATTTATATTATGCCGAAAGGCAAGCTTTTCTTCAGATAAAACTGTGTCTTATGTTATAAACTATTTCCTGTCTTGTTTTATATTCCGCTGGTTACTCTGATGTATGACTACTTGGGTGCCCCGGTAAGGCACCAGTCACGGGCCCCGGAACGGGTCGTGACGAAAGTGGTATCAAAGCTGTTAATCCTCGGAAAGTGTCTACAGACCGTATCTAGTAGAGTCTTGATTATCGGTGTGTTGTGCACCACCAATGTCGTGAGGCTATAGGATATTTAGGATTGGTTTCCATTCTTCTCATTACGAGATCGTGCTTTAGAGTCGTGTTATAGGTTGGACCCCTCTAACGTATTCCTTTCTGTGTGATTATGCCTCACGTAAAGCAACCGGGCCCGAAGGGCAAAGCGGCCAGGAGGCGCTAGCGAGACACCGAGTCACGAGGCTCGTGCCCGATCTATACGAGGCGGCGAGTTCTATGACGCCGCCAGCCCAGCGAGACCACAGTACCGCACTCGCATCCCCGGCACTGGGGCGGAGAGTTAGGGTACAAGGAGATGGCCCGACTTTTGGCTAAAGTTGTGGCCCGTCTGAGAGAGATTGGATCACGGCGGTTCAGCTCGGCTCGGTCGCACCGTGGTACACCGAGGCGAGATAGTTTGAGGCTACGAGATTTCTTGAGTTGTAGCCGCGGAGTTTTATGGGTCGGCGGGAGGATGATCCGCGGGAGTTCATCCGTCGGCTTGAGGATTTTGAGAGTGATCAGAGCGTCGGAGACCGAGTCCGTGATCTTTGGTTCACATAGGCTGCGTGATACCGCAGTCGATTGGTTTGATTCATGGGAGTTATCCCGGGGAGAGCACGCGTCCCCAGCTACATGGGACGAGTTCTCAGAGGCTTTCCTCACTCACTTCTTGCCTCGCGGATGAGGAGGCGCGGGTGATAGATTTTTTCTTTGAGGCGAGAGGGCCTTGTCGGGAGTACAATGTCGAGTTTGATTCTTTGGCTCGATATGTCCCAGCATTGGTAGCAGATATGGAGGATAGGGTGCACCGCTATGTCAGGGCTGAAGCGACTATATGGCGAGTCATGTGCGGGGTTTCTCTCGGTAGGTATGGACATTACCGCATGCGAGCTCACGCCCTTGGATGCGAGGCGCGAAGTCGGCAGTGGGCGGACATCGCGAGAAGAAGGCCAGGACGGGAGGTTTTTCTGGTGGTTATCGTGGTGGGCGGCCTCAGGCCGATCTGGGTCGCACCACGCGGCCGGCTCGAGCACTCTGCACCGTCCTCGGCCACGGCCAGAGTTTTGGCGGGCCGGGCCCTGGGGCTTGGGCGTCGAGTAGCGAGTGCGGCGTCGGGACCACCTCGGTGTGGCCGATCACGGTAGATCCCATTACGGAAGTGTGGTACTACTTATGGATCTTGTTACGATTGTGGCCAGCGGTCACTGCGAGGTGTCAGGCCGAGCGTGGCGGTGGTAGGGCCCGGCGCCCGAGTTACGTGGCGGCCATCATCTCCTGATTACTCGCCCGGGCGTGGTGCTCGTGGGTCGGCCAGTCGCGGCGGTCGTGGCTCGGGTCGATTCTAGCGGTCCTCGAGAACGCATATATGCTTTGTCCAGCGGGATCGGGAGGCCTCACGATGTCGTCCACGGTACCTTATCGGTTCTGGGTTTGATGTGTATGCTTTGATAGATCCGGGTTCTACTCTGTCTATATATCTCCCTTGTTGCTAGTAGGATAGGGATAGAGCACGAGTCCATAGACCACTTCGAGGTAGCTACGCGATGGTGATTCGGTGGTAGCTCGGCGGGTATATAGAGCTTGTCTGTGACCATTTACGATCGTCGGACCTAGCCGACTTGATAGAGTTGGAGATGATTGACCGACGTGATTATGGGGATGGATTGGCTAGCTTCTTGCTATGCCAATGTAGACGCAGAGAGAGTAGTACAGTTCCAGTTTCTGAGGCCGGTTGTTGAGTGGGAGAGCACGGTATCGCCGAGGGTAGGTTTATTTCCTACCTCAAGGCTAGGAAGATGGTGCGGAAGAGGGTATATCTACCATCTAGTTCGGTGTTTGATCACGAGGTGCGGTACCAGATTTTGATCGATTCCGTAGTCGTGAGTTCCCAGACGTGTTCCCGGATGACCTCGGGTATCCTCCCGAGAGGAGATTGAGTTTTGTATTGACATATTGCGGATACTCGGCTATTTCCATTCGCCATACGTAATGGCACTGCCCGAGTTGAGAGAAAGTGAAGGATCGGCAGGGATTTGCTAGAGAAGGGTTTCATTAGGCCCGGTGTTTCTCCACGAAGCGCCGGTATTGTTCGTGAAGAAGAAGGGCGGGGCCAGCTGCAGCGTGTGTTGATTACGAGCGGTGAACAAGGTGACCATTAAGAACGGATACCCCTCCCGGGATTGATGATTTGTTCGACCCGGTTGCGAGTGCGAGATGTTTCTCAAAATTGATCTGCGATCGGGCTATCATCAGTCTGCGAGTCGAGAGGTGGATGTCCTAGATCGCATTCGGACGATGCGGGCATTATGAGTTGGTCATGTCTTTTGGGTTGACGATGCTCGTGGTATTCATGGATTTGATGAACCGAGTGTTCAAACCATTTTTGGACACGTTTGTGATAGTGTTCATTGATGATATCTTGGTTTATTCGCTCGGAAGCGAGCATGCGGAGCATTTGAGGCTGTCTTGTGATTCTCGAGACAGCGGTTATCGCCAAGTTTTCCAAATCGAGTTTTGGTTGACTTGATGGCGTTTCTTGGGCATATTGTCGGGGTGATGGCATTCGAGTTGATCTGGCCAAGATCGGCGATCGAGACTTGGCGAGACCTACTACTCCGAGAGGTTCGCGATTTTAGGCCTTGCGAGTTATTATCGGCGGTTCGTGGAGAAGTTTGCTTCTATCTGCACCATTGACTAGGTGACTCGGAAGCGGCAAGTTTGATGGGTGATGCTTGTGGCGGGGTTTCGATTCTTTGAAAGAAGGCCGCGACCGCCCGTTCTTACTCTTCCGGAGGTCGGATGGTTATGTCGTGTATTGTGATCGTCGGGCATCGGGTTGGGATGTGTATTGATGCGGCATGGCGGGGTTATAGCATATGCGTCCGGCGGTGAAGAAACACGAGGAACTACCCCACCCATGATTTGGAGTTAGCGGTAGTGATTCACGCTTTGAAGATCTGGAGGCACTATTTGTATGGGGTTCACGTGGATATTTATACGGACCACAAGAGCCTCAAGTATATCTTCACCGGAGGAGCTGAACTTACGGCGAGACGGTGGTTAGAGTTGCTTAAGGATTACGATGTTGATATCCTATACCACGGGAAGGCCAATGTTGTGGCGGATGCTCTTAGTCGTAGGTCGATGGGAGCCTATCGGATGTGCGGCTAGAGAGGAGGACATGGTTCGTGATTTGCATCGATTAGCGAGCCTTGGTGTCCGTTTGATTGATTACGATAGCGATGGGGTTAGAGTTCGTGAGGTTGCGAGTCTTCCATCGTCGAGGAGGTGAAGAGCTTGATTCGAGGATCGGCTTTGATTCGATATCGTGATCTGACTCTTACGTGAGGGCAAGGGTCCTTTTGAGGTAGCACTGATGGGGTGCTAAGGTTTGAGGCGGTGTGTGTTCGGATGTTTGAGACTTCGCAAAGAGTTCTTGGGGAAGCACAGCGCGCGTTACTCTATCCATCGAGTCGACCAAGATGTACCACGACCTTAGATCTATGTATTGGTGGGATGGCTTGAAGAGGGGCGTTGCGAGTTCGTAGCTCGGTGCGTGTTGTCGGCGAGTAAGGTAGAGCACGAGGCACGGTGGTTTATTCTGACGATTGAGATCCGACACGGAAGTGGGAGGTAATCAACATGGACTTCATCACGGGATTACCTCGCTTTCGGAGGAGACATGATTCTATATGGGTTATCGTCGGCGGTGTGAAATCAGCCCACTTTCTTCCGTCGGGGCGACTTTTTGGTGAGATTATGCGGACTTTACATCCGAGAGATCGTCGGTCGCATGGAGTCCCTACTTCGATCATATCGACAGAGGAGCCCGGTTCTGGCTAACCTGGAGTCCTTCCGAAGGGTTTAGGGGCCGGTGAGCACAGTCTGCATTTCATCCACGAGCAGACGGACGAGCGCACTATCCGCACTCTTGAGGATATCTTTGCGAGCTGTGTTATTGACTTTAGTGGTAGTTGGGAGGATCATTTGCCTCTAGTTGAGTTCGCATATAATAATAGCTACCACTCCGGTATTCGGATGGCGCCTTATGAGGCCTTGTATGGGAGGAAGTGCGGTCGCCTATAGGTTGGTTCGATGTGGGCGGCGGCTAGTGGGACGATTTGCAACGTGACGATGGATAAGGTGAAGCTTATCCGAGGCGGTATTGGCGACTCGAAGTCGGCAAGTCGTATGCGAGATCATCGTCGTCGGCATCTTGAGTTCGAGGTTCATGATTGGGTTTTCCTAAAGGTGTCACCCATGAAGGGTGTGATGAGATTCGGGAAGAAGGAAGCTCGGCCCAGGTACATTGGGCGTTTGATTGTCGCGAGGTAGGCAAGGTTGCCTATGAGTTGGATCTGCCGTCCGATCTGGAAGCGGTCATCCGGTTTTCACGTATCTATCTTTGAGGAGATGTATCGGATCCATCTAGGGTACACCCGATTGGCGATGTCAGGTGACCAGGGTTATCGTATGAGAGATTCCCATAGCGATAGTCGATCGTCGAGTTAGGCGTCTGCGGACGAAGGGCGTGGCCACAAAGTCTTGTGGCGGAACGAGCTCAGGGAGGAGATGACATGGGAAGCCGAGGAGGACATGAGGCGGAAGTATCCTCACCTATTCCCCACACCTCCAGGTAATTCACTTTCCTACTTGTAAATTTTCGTTATCGTTTACGCCATGTGTTGCTCTGTGGCGTGTGTGGCATTTACTCTTTGTTTAAGCTTAACCGTCTTGGGAAGGAACATTCGGGACGAATGTTTCTAAGGAGGAGAATGTTATACCGTATTTCAGTATGTGCGTAAGGGAATACGTCTGAAAGTCTTGCCTTAAAGATAAGCCTTGGGCGTTTTATTTTGTACACAACTCACTAAAAGAATCGTTTCACGAAAGCGTTTCCCACGACTTCGTAGAGTAAATTCCGCTATGCCATTTCTTATTTTGCGGATTTTTCCGAGAGACGAAACATTTTGGACCAACGGGAGGGTGACATGTGTCACCCTCACATTGGAAGCAAGTGGGGTGGCTTTGGACGATTGGGCGTCAAGAGGGTGTTAGCCTTGGCGATTGGGTCCTTGTTTAGGCCTTGTTTTGTGGAGTGTTTTGTGGAGTGTTTTGTGGAGTGTTTTGTGGAGTAGGAGTTAGGGTGCACTTGGCTTGATCTTGGCCTTACACTTGCCTTGCACTTGTCTTCATCTTGGCCATTGGTTGGCCAAGGCTTGAGCTATAAATACCCCAGAGATGAAGAGTTATTCATCCACAAAGTTATCTTCAAGTCTAAAATCCTCTCCTCTCCCTTAAGCTTTTCGTCCAAACACCTCTTCCTCCCCTTGTGTTGTATGGCGAGAGCCTACCCCCCTAGCCGAGCCGAAAACTACCCCCCCTCCCTTGGTAGAAAAGTTACCTTCTTGTATCGTTATAATACCCAAAATACCCTAGCCCAAATACCTTAGTACTTAGTAGAAGTTGTGAAGAACTTCTAGGGTTCTGGAGCATACAACTTAGAGCAAAACCTTGCTCGGTAGCGACTTTTCTAGGATATTATTGGGCTTACCGAGGTAACTAATCCTAACCCTCTTTTGAATCATATATATATCTTTGTTGTAGTATAAGAATAAGTATAAATACTTAGAAGTATATCACGAATAGAATTGAAGTATTAATCACTTAGAAAGGTTTAAAGAAGAATAATCAAAGCTGTACTTACATAGGATTGTTTTCACGATGAACTTATATAGCTCACGGGTAGGAAGTGCTGCCCGACTTACCGTAGAATTATGAACCCCTGTTTAGAATGACCTTGAGTAGTCTTTGATAGATATCTGTGACTATTATAGTGACTCTGCGCGCGACATATTCAACTTGGCGGTGGTTTTATTTGAGAAGGTATGTGATTCTTCCTAAAGCATGATATTTTACAATATATATATAGTGCGGTGACGTACATGTGTTAATCGAATAATAACTACGGCAATGTCTTTGACTTAAGCTGAATAATACTTACGGCAATGCCTGGCTTAAGCTGAATAATAAGAAGCGAAAACATTTCAAAAGACTCTTTGAATCATATTATCGTAAGAGAACTAATTGGTTTTAAAGCGAAGCTTAAGAGTTATACTAGCTTTATGGGAAGTAAGTATAACCACTTAAGATTTATAAAAGAAACAAGTTTGCCTATGTGTTTATAATGGACTTGTATTGTGAAAAGAATAATAAAGATGGTTTGATAAATAGACATGATATGATGCTATGTGTGTTAGTATCTTGTAACGTTTGTATAGGTGAGTATCCTTGTTGTGCTTATGTTGTTTAAAGATAAGTTGTTATGTTAGTATACTATCACTCACCTCTTGAGATGATACCGGGGGTTAAGCTGCCCTCCGATGCGGGGTAGACTCAGGCGGTCTGGGACCATGATTCGAGAATACCTCATGCGGGTCCAGGGGGCCTATGCGGAGCTACGGGAGTTCCAGGTTAGTATGCGGGGTTATGCCTCATGCGGTGCAATGGCCATGCGGACAGCGAGTCGGGGCGATGCGAGTAGCTACCTCGATGCGGGGTTATACCTCATGCGGGCCCATGTGAGTGGCCTATGCGGACTCGGGAGTCGAGATTAGGCTTGCGAGAATGATGATGAGGCGAGTGGCCTGTTTCGATCATTCGCAGCCTAGACAAGACCTATTCTGATTACTATTGTTGCTCTTGTTTGTGATGTGGCACTACGTGCGGTTTCTTGGTTGTTTCACACATATTTGTAAACCGGTTTTAAATGATATGTTTTCATTTAAGTATTTCTGATTTCGCATACTTAGTACTGTTATCGACCTCCTTCGGGGCTGCGTTCATGCAGGTAAGTGGCAGTGCTAGATCCACATCCTTAGGATCTTTGCGTTGGTGTCGGGAGCTCCATCTTCTCTGAGGCTCTACTTTGGGTATGATCTCCTGTATTGTAGATAGTTTTGTATGCAGTCGGGTATGGCGGGCCCTGTCCGCCATAGTTGTTACTTCCTTAAGTGCAGTAGTACTATTATGCAGTTGGGATGTAGCGCAAAACTTGAGTTATTTATATTATGCGAAAGGCAAGCTTTTCTTCGGATAAAGCGTGTCTTATTTTATAAATCTGTTTCTGTCTTGTTTTATATTCACTGGTTACTCGATGTATGACTACTTGGGTGCCCTTAAGGCACCGATCCACGGGCCTTAACGGGCGAATCGTGACACAGCATCAAAAATACCACAAATCGTATCCCGAGGTCTTTCTAGACCGCACATGATCGAAGTTGGCCACTCGCCCGCAATATCAATGTGCGCGTCTATCCTGGAACTCTCGCGACTCGCATAGGTCACACGGACCGCATGAGGTATTCCTCGAATCATGGTCCTGCATCACTGAGGTATACCCGCGTCGGCGGCTAACCCTCGGTATACGCTAGGCTCCCGCGACGCATAGTCTCAAAAGACCGCGTAGTCTCAGCGGACCGCATGGGAATCCCGCGTCAAAGCTAAACACCCGAATGATCAATCCCGAGCTACCGCACTCGCATAGTCACGAGGACCGCATAGGCCGTAAGACCCGCATCAAGGGTGGAAAGCCCTCGGTATAATAAGTCAAAGGGTATGTGATACAATAATAGTACAACGGCTTAACGCTTAACAACGTAAGCACAACAAGAATGACCCCTTACATCACGATCACACAAGATACTAACACACGTAGCATCCTAACATTTTCACTTATCACATCAACAAGAAAGTATTTACAAGGCTATCTCAAACCAACACAATCAAGTTATTCACACAAGGTACTTTAAGCTAACAAGTTCGTATCTACCCACAAAGTACTTCATACATTAAATCTTTTAAAAGATCCGTTGCTTTCACATAAGTCACACAATACGTAGTATAAAATAGAGTGACTGTCTTTTAAATAAACTAAAACACTTACCTTTGTAAAATCAAGTAACAACATTATTTTCCAAACGCCCAAGTTTGCCTAATTTCAAATATTCACGTTTCTTATTTTAGAAAGGTTTCGTAGTTCATAGTCTTATTCATTTAAGAATATAATTCTCTTTTAAACAATCGAAACATAAGTCTTATATGTGAGTAGGATATTCTTGTTTATAACAATCTTATTACGTAGTGATCTAGAAATATCATTTTGTCTCATCTTAGCTTCTATGCAGATGGAAGTTTCTCTTGGTTTTAATAATACTTAATCACAAAACATTTCCTTTTATTAACGCCGCGATGGTTTGTCGATACACATTCGATTTCAAATCAAGAAACATTCTTAAGCCGTTATACCTAACTTCCCATAAAGCTAGTATAACTCTTAAGTTTTCAAAACCAAGTATTACTTCTTCTTTCAAAATGATTCAAAATCTTTTGAAATACTTCAAGTTCTTTATTAACACATAACAAGCGGTTATAGTTCAAACCAGCTTACCTTTTAAAAACCACAAGTATCTTCTACCAACATAAAGTCATGTCATAACTAACTTCCCATAAAGCCGTTATAACACTTTATGTTTTAAACCAATCAAATACATTTAGCACGTATGCGTCTACGTACTACATAGTTCACACATATCATGCTAGAAGAGATAGGAAGAGGTTCACATACCTCGCGACAGTATCGACTAATAGCAAAACGCTCCAAGTACTTCAAACCGTCGGCTACTCCTTGCCATGATCGCGCCACACGTAGTACTTCAACCTATAAGGCCACAAGGCGCTTATTAACATTTAGATCCCTTCGTAGAACATTCTACGAAAATTCGGCATACCTCCCCGCAACGTAAATCTCTCCTTTATCGAGGCTACCAAGCCAACCAGGGGTTATACATCTAACCCGACGGGTACAATTCTACTCCACGTAAAAGCTACACAAGTCTCATGTCTGATCCTATGTAAATACAATTCGATTACTCTTCTTTCAAAAGGTTTCTTATTATTCAGCTTAAGTCCAAAGACATTGCCGACAACAACGTTCAGTTCTATATATATAGTATACTTCAACTATATAGTCTAACAATCATGTAATTTCCAATTACAATAGAGGGACAAGATATTTACCTCGATAAGCCCATAATTATCCGAGTTTAAATGTCGATCCCGAGCAAGGTTTAGCTCCTACTCGTGTGCTCCAACCCGCTCCAACTAACCCTTAGAAGTTCTAACCAACTTCTACTTAATACTCCAACTAACTGTGGAGATTTTCCTTAGGGTTTCGGTTTTTGTGGAAGGAAGTATAATAGTATTTCGGGCTTTTCAGATAAGTATAACCTTAGAATACTACAAGGTATACGGCTACGGTAATTTGGGCATTATAACAATACTTTCGAGAGTATTTCTACCAAGAGAGGGGGGTATTATACGAAAGCAACTAGGCTAGGGGTACCCACGGCTAGCACCCAAGGAGGGTGGCTACCCTCGGCCTACCCACTAGGGGAACTCGGCCAAGGGGAAGAGGGCTCTCGGCAAGGCACTACACTAAGGGGAGGAAGAAGCTTTCAAGACTTAGGCAATTTGTGGATGAATTAGTCTTCAAAGGGGGTATTTATAGGTCTAGCAAAGGCCAACTAATGGCCAAGATCTTGCCAAGTGCAAGGCAAGTGTAGGGCCAAGATCTTGCCAAGTGCACCTTAACCAACTACACACAAAATATCCTACCTACTACTTGACAAAATAGTCACCATTTCGTCCACTCTACCACTAATGAGAGGGTGCCAAGTGGCGCCCTCTTGTTGGTCCAAAATGTTTCGCCTCTCGGAAAAATCCGCAAAATTAGAAATGACATAGCCGGAATTTTCCCTTCGAAAGTTATGGAAACGTTTCGTCGAAAAACGACTCTAATCGGGTGTTGTGCACAAATAAATTTCGGCCAAGCTACTTTCTCAAGTTCAAATTTTCTACGTACGTCCCACGTACATACTGGAAATACGGTATAACACATGCGCAGCGTCCGTCTTTTCTTCACGAACAATACCGCGCTCCCTGCGAGAAACACTAGGCCGATGAAGCCCTTCTCCAAAGAAATCTCTCGGTGGTCCTTCAACTCTCTCAACTTGGCAAAGCCATTACGTATGGCGGAATGGAAATAGGCGAGTGTCCGCAAAGACATCGATACAAAACTCTATCTCCTCTCGTGAGGATACCGGAGGTCATCCGAAACACATCCGAAACTCTCGACTCGAACGATCAAGATCTAGTACCGCGACCTCGTGATCAAACACCCGAATGAGATGGTAGATATACCCCTTCTGCACCATCTTCATGGCCTTGAGGTAGGAAATACACCTACCCCTCGGCGACACAGTGTTCCCCTCCCACTCAATAACCGGCTCCCGAAACCGAACCGTACCACTCTCTCCCTGCAGTCTACATTGGCGTAGCAGGAAGCTAGCCAATCCATACCATGATCACATCGAAATCAGTCATGTCCAACTCTATCAAGTCGGCTAGGGTCTGACGACTGCATAAAGTCACTGGGCAAGCCCTATATACCCGCTGAGCTACTACCGAATCACCCACTAGCGTAGCTACCTCAAAAGGGTATATGGACTCAGGCTCTATCCCTATCCTACTAGCAATAAAGGGGGATATATAGGACAGAGTAGAACCCGAATCTATCAAGGCATACATGTCACAACAAGAAACTGATAAGGTACCTGTGACGACATCCGGCGATGCCTCCTGGTCCTGCCGGCTGGACAAGGCATAAATGCGGTTCTGAGGACTGCTAGAACTGGGACCCGCGCCACGACCTCTGCCGCGACCTGCTGGCCCATGAGTACCCTGCCCTCTGGGGTGAATAACTATAGGAGATGAAGAAGACCCGACGAAAGACCGTAGGCGGACCCTACGCCTTCGCGCCGCCCGGTGGACGGTTCCTCGCAAAGTGACCTGCTGGCCAAGTGAAACAAACTCTTTACAGCGATTCACAATTCCGTAATGGGATCTGCATCGGCCACACCGAGGGGTGGTCCGTCGGTTAGCCTCTGCTACTCGACGTCCAAGTCCGGGGCCCCGGTCCGCCTCGAAGACGGTGTAGAAGTGCTCTGAGCTGGCTGTGGTGCAAATCTAGACTGCTGTTGAGGCCGTCCACCCCGAGAGCTACCAAAAGACCCTGCCGTCCTAGCCTTCCTCGCGATATCACAACCCGTTGGCCTCTACGCTCCTCGCATCCAAGTGCATGAGCCTGAATGCGGGCAATGTCCATACCCGGCTGCAGAGCTACACCCGAGCAAGACTCCGCCAAATAATCGTCTAGCCCGGTGACGTAGCGGTGCACTCGATCCTCCATATTCGCTACTAATGCCGGGACATACCGAGACAATGAATCGAACTCAACGTTGTACTCCCTAACTGTGTGCCCTCTCTGTCTCAGCATCAAAAACTTGTCGGCCCGTGCCCTCCTCATCTGCGGAGGCAAGAAGTGACTGAGAAAAGCCTCCGAGAACTCATCCCATACTGCTGGAAGTGCATGCTCTCCCCGGGATAGCTCCCACGAATCAAACTAGTCGACTGCGGTATCACGCAGCCGATGCGAACTGAAGATCACGGACTCGGTCTCCGAAGCCTTGATCACTCGCATGATCCTCTGCAACTGACGAATGAACTCCTGCGGATCATCCTCAGGCCTCGACCCGTAGAACTCTGGGGGGCTACAACTCAGAAAATCCCGTAGCCTCAAACTATCTGATCTCGGGTGAACCACGGTCTTCTGGGCCCCAGGCTGCTGCATCCAGCCTATCCTCATGTCTGGCCACGATCCTGGCTAGTAATTGGGCCATCTCTCTGTAACCCATCTCATCTGCACCAGGCTGTGGGACTAGAGGTGCAGGTACTGTGGTCTCATCAGCCATTGCGGCGGCTCTATACCCTGCTGGGGTCGGCGGCGTCGTGGAACTCGCCGTCTGAGGTATCGCCTCGGGTATAGACTGGGCATGGGCCCTCGTGGCCCTCTGTGTCCTATTAGCAGCTCCCTCGGCTGTCTTGCCCTTCTGGGCCCGGGTTGCCTTGCGCGGAGGCATAACTGATACAGAAAAGGAATACGTTAGAGGGGTCCAACTTATAACACAACTCTAAGGCACGATCTCAGAGTGAGAAGAATGGAAACCAATCCTAAATATCCTATAGCCTTCTGATTATTGGTGTGGTGCACAACACACTGATAATCAAGACTCTACTAGATACGTTCTGTAGACACCTTCCGAGGATTAACTGCTCTGATACCACTTTTGTCACGACCGATCCGGGCCGTGGTAGTGCCTTACCCGGGCACCCAAGTAGGCATACATCAGAGTAATCAGCGGAATATAAAAACAAGACATGAAACAAATGTAAAATGAGACACAGTTTATCTGAGAAAAGTCGCCTTTCGGCATATATATATAAACCAAATCTGGCAGTTACATCCCAACTGTACAATAGGACTACAGACCTCTAAGAAAGTGAACAACTATGGCGGGACAGGGCCCCGCCATACCCTGAATGTACATATATCTACAACACCGGGGAGAACCATACCAAAAGTCGAGCCTCCGGAGAAGATGGAGCTCCTGACACCAAAGCAAAAGATGCTAAGGATGCGGATCTAGCACCTGCTTTCCCTTATCTGCGGCATAAACGCAGCCCCCCGAAGGAGGTCAGTACAACAAGTACCAAGTATGTGAAACTGTAAAGTACATTAAATGAAATCATATCATTTTAAAACCAATTTTTACAAGTATGTACGAAACAACCAATGTAACCGCATATAGTGCCACATCACAAACAAGAGCAATAATAGGTGAACTGTAACATGTCTTTTCTATGCTGCGAATGATCGAAGCAAGGCCAATCGCCCATAGTATCATTATGCATGCCTAATCCTAGACTCCCGTAGTCCGCATAGGCCACCTAGGCCCGCATGAGGCATTCCCCGCATCGAGGGTAGCTACTCCTCGGCATCGTCCTGGACTCTCGTGAGTCGCGTAGCCACATGCCGCATGAGGTATTCCTCGCACTAACCTGGAACTCTCGTAGCTCCGCATAGGTCCCCTGGACCCGCATGAGGCATCCCTCGCATCGGGGGGCAGCTTAACCCCCGGTATATCATGTCAAGAGGTGAGTGGTATAATACTAACATAACGGCTTATCGTTAAACAACGTAAGCACAATAAGAATAACCTCTTTATACAAACGTTTACAAGACACTAACACACATAGCATCATTATATGTCTACTCATCAAACCATCTTACTGTACTTTCCAGAAATCAATACAAGTCTTTCATAAACACATAAGTAAACCATTCCTTTTATCTTTCTTAAGTCGTTATACCTAACTTCCCATAAAGATAGTATAACTCTTAAGCTTTCAAAAATGATTCATAATTCTTTTGAAATACTTCAAGATTCTTTATCATTTAGACTCAAGTCAAAAGACGTCACGTAAAACCATGTTCAGTTAACACACGTACGTCTACCGTACTATATATATATTTTAAAATATCATGCTCAAGAGGATAGGAAGAATCACATACCTTCTCGGCGAAATCCACCTGCCAAGTCGAGTATGTCGCGCGCAGAGTATCAACCTATAATAGTCAAATACGTCTATCAACGTCTAGACTACTCTGTAGGATATTCTAAGCAGAAGGTTCTCTATTCTATGGAAAATTGGGCAGCATTTCCCTACCCGTCAAACTACTCAAGTCTACTGTAAATACAGTCCTATGTAAGTACAGTTCAATTCTTCTTTTATATTCTTCTGATGTGATTTCAGTTCAATTCTATTCTTTAATATCCTTCTATGTATCTTATACTTAATTCTATACTACAACAGTATGTAATCTCCAATTACAATAGAAGGATAGGATTATTTACCTTGATAAGCCCAAAATTATCCAAGATATAAGTCGATCCTGAGCAAGGTTTAGCTCCTAATCTGTACGCTCCAATCCGCTCCAAGAAACCCTTAGAAGTTTCTACACAACTTCTACCTACTACTTCAACCAACTATGAAGTTTCTCCTAGGGTTTCGTTTAGTGACTAATGGATATAAGGTAGTATTTTCCGGGCTCTAAGTATAGAGGTAACTTTGGAAATACTACAAGGGATTGGTTAAGGTATTTGGGAATAGTAACAATACTTTGGAGAGATTTTTCTAGCAAAAGGGGGGGGGGGTGTTTCGTGTCACGACCCGAACCCGGGCCCGTGACTGGTGCCTTACCCCGGGCACCCTAGTGATACAACATCAGAGAAAATCAGCGGAAATAAAAACATGAACATGAATTAAGAGAAAAGATAAATAAACAGGCCAACCAAAACAGTTGCCTTCATCATATATACATAAATACCTGAACAGTTATCCTTTTTACAAACCCCCGCCACAACAAAGGCATGCACTCTAAGATTTTACAACAGCTATGACGGGACAGGGCCCCGCCATACCCCTGAATGTATAAGAATCTACAGACTCAGGGTAACATACCAAAAGATAAGCCTCCGAAGGAACGGAGCTTCTCAATACGCTGAAAGGTGATCCTAAAAGCGGGGATCGACAGCCGATGTACCTTTTACCTGCGGCATGAACGCAGCCCCCCGAAGGAGGTCGATAACAGTACCAAGTATGTGAAATCAGAAAATCAGTAAATGAAATCATAATAGTCTATATAAAGCAGAGACATGTATGATAACCAAACTACGATTCCACAACATAGAAGCGATCATGTCAAGTCGTGACTCACGCCTCAAAGTCATCCTCACGCCCGTGGAACTTCTTCCTCACCGCCGCCTAGGTACAAATCATGTGATATGTATAACGTGTCTCGGCCCATCTTATGGACCCAATATAGAAACGTGTGGAATACATTCCGGATGAACCGTAGTCGATGAAATACATTCGGATGAACCGGTAGTCAAGTGATATACATTCCGGATGAACCGTGTCGAGTGAAATACATTCGGATGAACCGGTAATCAAGTGAAATACATTCCGGATGAACCGTAATCAAGTGAAATACATTACCGGATGACACGGTAATCAAGTGAACTACATTCGGATGACCCGTAATCAAGTGAAATACATTCGGATGACCCGTGAATCAAGTGAAATACATTCGGATGAACCGTGAGTCGAGTAGAACACAAGATTTGCACAACAAGGCTATCACACGTAACATGGTCAAGTTTCATAACAACAAGCATAAGCAAGTTACACACGACTCAAGGTACTTTCATTTTATGTCAAAGTCCGGATTTTAACCTTAAAGTACTACGTCCGTTAAATTCCTTTTAAGATCCATTTCTTTTACAAAGGTCACCCGATACCCGTAGTATAAAATTGGAGTGACTAACATTGTTAAGTAAACCAAAATGCTTTCCTTGTAAAATCAAGTAACAACCTTATTTTCCAAACGTTCAAGTTTGCCTAATTTCGAATGCTCAAGTTTCTCATTTTAGAAAAAGGTTTCGTAGTTCATAGTTTTAAATCCTTTAAAACATAATTCTCCTTTAAACGTTTTGAGACACCTATGTCTTATAAGTGAGTAGGTTATTCTTGTTTATAATCAATCTTATTAAGCAGCCATGATCTAGGAAATGTCATTTTGTCTCATCTTAGCTTCTATGCAGATGGAAGTTTCTACTGGTTTTAATAATACTAAATCTGTCCAGAACATTTCCTTTTATTAACGCTGCAGTGGTTTGTCGATACACATTCTGATTTCCGAAATCAGTAAAACATTTTTAAGCCGTTATACCTAACTTCCCATAAAGCTAGTATAACTCTTAAGTTTCCAAAAACCAAGTATTACTTCTTTTCTCAAAATGATTCAAAAATCTTTTGAAATACTTCAAGTTCTTTATTATCACATAGCCAGCCAGTTATAGTTCAAATCAGTTACCTCTTAAAAACCACAAGTGTTTTCTTACCTACATAAAGCTGTTATAACCCACTTCCCATAAAGCCGTTATAACACTTTATGTTTTAAACCAATCAAATACATTTAGCACAGGTACGCTCACCGTACTAGATAGTTCACACATATCATGCTAGAAGAGATAGGAAGAGGTTCACATACCTCGCGAAGATTATCGACTAATAGCAAAAAGCTCCAAGTACCTCAAACCGTCGGCTACTCCTTAAGCTAAGTAGACCAAGCCATACGTAGTACTTCAACCTATAGAGGCCACAATGCGCCTATTAACATTTAGATCTCAATGGAGAATATCCTACGTAAAATTCGAAGACCTCCCGCAACAGCGTAAATCTCCTCCTCTATCGAGGCCGGCTACCAAGCCAACCAGGGGGGGGGGGGTTAACACGTCTGACCGGACGTGTACAATTCTACTACACAGCAATGCTACACAAGTCTACTGTAATACAATCCTATGTAATTACAGTTCAGTTCACTTCTTAAAATTCAGGCTTAAGTCGCAAGACATTGCCGTAAGTATTATTCAGGCTTAAGTCGAAAGACATTGCCGCACAACTATGTTCAGTTCTATATATAGTATACTTAACCATATACTCCTACAACATGTAATTTCCAATTACAATGAAGGTCAAGAATGTTTACCTCGATAAGCCCAAAATTATCCGAGTTTATATGTCGATCTGAGCAAGGTTTAGCTCCTACTCGTGCGCTCAGGCCGCTCAACCAACCCTTAGAAGTTCTAACCAACTTCTACTAATAACTTCAACAACGGGTGAAGATTTACTTAGGGTTTCGTTTTAGTGATCGAGGAAAGTATAATAGTATTTTCTGGCTTTTGTAAAAGGGTACTTTGGAAAGTACTACAAGGTATTTGGCTAAAGTATTTTGGGCATTATAACAATACTAGGAGAGTATTTCTATACCACAAAAGGGTATTATTCGAAACCACTAGGCTAGGGGTACCCCTGGCTAGGGCACCACAAAGGGGGAGGGGTTTCGGCCAAGGCCTTCCCAAAGGGGGGAGAGGGGCTATAGGACGAGAGCAAGCAAGAGGGAGGGGGAAAGGTTTTCAAGACTTAGACAATTTTTGGATGAATAAGTTCATCAACTTAGAGGGGTATTTATAGGTCAAGAAATGGCCAACCAATGGCCAAGATCTATCCAAGTGTAAGGCAAGTGTAAGGTCAAGATGAAGCCATGTGTTTGTGGGTCCCACTTGCTCATCAACTACACAAAATATCCTACCTAACTCTTGACCACATTTTTTTGCACAAAAAACGTGCTCACCCTTCCCTTTGGCCGTCCACCTTCTTCCAATGTGAGGGTGACACATGTCACCCTCCCGTTGGTCCAAAATGTTTCGTCTCTCGGAAAAATCCGCAAAAAATATTAATGACATAGCCGGAATTTTCCCTACGAAAGTTGTGGAAATGTTTCGTCGAAAAACGACTCCTTTAGGTAGTTATGCACAAATTCGAAACTTGCCTAACTTTAAGGCTCAAATTATAATACGTACGCCCTCACGCATACTACTCAAATACGGTATAACATTCTCCTCGAAACATTCGTCCGAATGTTCCTTCTCAAGACGGATAACGATAAAGTTCTTCTAATAAGTTGCCAACGCCACAACCGCCACTTAAACAACACGTGCGCAAATACTTATATCCAAGTCCACGAGGAAACACCTCTAACATCACAAACTTTTGTCACTTTGCGCGAAGTTTCTAGTGTCACTCGCGACCCAACAAATGGTGCCGGATCGCATGCGATTCCTGAGGTCTAAAATATACATCCTTCGCACCTTCTCCCTTTACAAGAAATGATCATATCTATGCTCGCAATACATGCTCGCCTCTACCCTTACTCGTCGTACTCTTCTCGAACTCTTGAACTCTTCCAGTATACGTACCACACTTCAGTCATCGCTTCAGTTCTCCAAACCTTGGAGTCACCACCTCCAACTTGGTTATCTTACTAGCCTCAATCTTCCTTAAGGCCACTTCCGGCCTTCACGATCCGCTTCAGGTCGAACATATCCACGAACTCATACGATGGTCATCTAAACTTGGGCCTAGCACCCTCGTGACCCTACCGCCTGGCGGGACCACCCAGCGACCCACCTCATTCGGCCACGGGTTGACACGCAACACGCCCTCAACCCGAGCCTCGCCACGCCGACTCTCGATCCGGAACAACCTTGCTAAATCACATCATGAAAGATACCACTTTCATTTACCCAACCCAGAGACTTATCACACAATATATTCTAGGCATAAAATGCACTCTGACAAGGATCACTCGCAAAATCTTGTACTCAAGACGGCCTTACATCTAAGGTCTCAACTGTAATATTCTAAGGTTCATCATTTTCTCACCCCCCAGGCTTACCCTTTTTCCCCAACCAGGTTCCTAAATCACATTTTAGCACAAAGCTATCCGAACATAACACTTAACACATTAACATAACATCAAAACATACAAGCCTCTAGATGGTTAAGGATATACCTGAAGCTACCGCTCCACTCTAATCATAAGTCTGCCCTGCAGGGCGCATAATGCGCAAGCGATGAACTCGCCATCGATCCGTGAGGCTGCGCCAAGTCCGGTACCTCTCCTATAAGCACGCTCGTTACATGGCCCCGACGGCCGCAGTGAAACAAGCACCGATAAAGACGACATTTCCCGGGATGATGTTTGCCACATCGTGCACACTGAGGGGGACATGAATCCTGCTGGCTAGCACTCACGTAAACCTGTGAACCAGAAGCCCTGGAGCTCTGACCAGCTCCCGAATACCCCGAACGACCTGAAGACTGTGGAGGACCACTCTGTACTGGCGGAGGTACATAACTAGACTGCTGCTGAGGCGGTCCGCCTCGAAAGTTACCAAAGGACCCTGCTTTGCTCGCCTCTTCTGCTGATCTCGGTCATTCCGTCGACCTCTCCTTGCATCTCATCCTAGTGCATGAGCTTGGATGCGGGCAATGTCCATGCGCTGCTGAAGATCTACTCCCGTACAAGCCTCTGCCAAGTAATCGTCCAGACCGTTGACGTAGCGGTGTACTCGTCCTCCATATCCGCTACTACGCGGAACATACTGAAAGCTAATGAGTCGAACTCACATTGTACTCTCTAACCGTCGCGCCCGCCTCAACGCCAAAAATTGCTGGCCGAGCCCTCATCCGCGAGGCAAGAAATGTGCAAGAAATGCCTCGAGAACTCGTCCCCAAACTGCTGGAAGTGCATGCTCTTCCCGACAGCTCCCACGAATCAAACCAATCAGCTGCGGATTACGCGGTGATGCGAACCAATACCACCGACTCGCCTCGAGGCTCGATCACTCTCATGATCCAGAGCTGTCGGATAAACTCCCGAGGGTCGCCTCGCCTCTCGATCCATAGAACACCGGAGGCTACAACTCAGAAGTCCGTAGCCTCAAATCTGCTACTCGGGGTGAACTACGGGTCTTGATGGGCTGAATCTGCGTCCAAATTTATCCTCATATTCGGCCATGACCACGGCGATGGGGCCATCTCCTTGTACCCATCTCATCGGCTCAGTGTGGGGACCGAGGCTCAGTCAGAGTCTCGCAGCCCCGCTGCTGCGCTCTAAACTCTTTGGTCTTTGTGGCGTCGCGAAACCCGTCGTCGAATCTTGTCTCGAGTCTTGGCCGCTCGCGCCTCTCGTACTCTCAGATCTCACTAACGCCTCCTCGATCGCCTTGCCCATCTGGGCTGGGTTTGCCTTACGCGGAGGCATAATCGGTAAAGGAAAGGAATACGTCGGAGGGTCCAATTTATCACACAAATAAGCACGATCTCGAATGAGAAGAATGGAAACTAATCCTAAATGTCCTGCAGCCTCACGATTATAGATGTGGTGCACAACACACCGATAATCAAGACTCTACTAGACACGGTGCGTAGACACTTTCCGAGGACTAATCGCTCGATACCACTTTTGTCACGACCGAACCGGACGTGGATCGTGCCTTACCCGGCACCCTAGTGATACAACATCGAGAGAAAATCAGCGAAATAAAAACATGAACATGAATTAAGAGAAAAGATAAATAAGCCAACCAAAACAATTGCCTTCATCATATATACATAAATACCCGACAGCTTATCCTTTTTACAAACCCCGCCACAACAAGCTACAGACCTCTAAGATTTTACAGCTATGGCGGGACAGGGCCGCCATACCTGAATGTATAAGAATCTACTGACTCGTGGTAACATACCAAAAGATAAGCCTCCAAGGAACGGAGCTTCAATACGCGAAAGGTGATCCTAAAGCGGGGATCGACAGCCGATGTACCTTTTACTCATGCAGATGAACGCAGCCTTCAAGAGGTCCAGTATGTGTACCAAGTATGCGAAATCAGTAAATGAAATCATAATAGTCTATATAAAGCAGGAGACATGTATGATAACCAAACTACAGTTCACAACATAGAAGCAGTCATGTCAAGTCAGGGACTCACGCCCTCAAAGTCATCCCTCATGCCCGTGGAACTTCTTCCTCACTGCCGGCAGTCTAGGTACAAATCATGTGATACGTATAACAGGTCTCGGCCCATCTTATGGACCCAATATAGAAACGTGTGGAATACATTCCCGGATGAACCGGTAGTCAGTGAAATACATTCCCGGATGAACCGGTAGTCAAGTGATATACATTCCCGGATGAACCGGTAGTCGAGTGAAATACATTCCCGGATGAACCGGTAATCAAGTGAAATACATTCCCGGATGAACCGGTAATCAAGTGAAATACATTCCCGGATGACCCGGTAATCAAGTGAAATACATTCCCGGATGACCCGGTAATCAAGTGAAATACATTCCCGGATGACCCGGTAATCAAGTGAAATACATTCCCGGATGACCCGGTAGTCGAGTAGAACACAGTACTTGCACAACAAGGCTATCACACGTAACATGGTCAAGTTTCATAACAACAAGCATAAGCAAGTTACACACGACTCAAGGTACTTTCATTTTATGTCAAAGTCCGGATTTTAACCTTAAAGTACTACGTCCGTTAAATTCCTTTTAAGATCCATTTCTTTTACAAAGGTCACCCGATACCCGTAGTATAAAATTGGAGTGACTAACATTGTTAAGTAAACCAAAATGCTTTCCTTTGTAAAATCAAGTAACAACCTTATTTTCCAAACGTTCAAGTTTGCCTAATTTCGAATGCTCAAGTTTCTCATTTTAGAAAAAGGTTTCGTAGTTCATAGTTTTAAATCCTTTAAAACATAATTCTCCTTTAAACGTTTTGAGACACCTATGTCTTATAAGTGAGTAGGTTATTCTTGTTTATAATCAATCTTATTAAGCAGCCATGATCTAGGAAATGTCATTTTGTCTCATCTTAGCTTCTATGCAGATGGAAGTTTCTGGTTTTAATAATACTAAATCTGTCCAGAACATTTCCTTTTATTAACGCTGCAGTGGTTTGTCGATACACATTCTGATTTCCGAAATCAGTAAAACATTTTTAAGACGTTATACCTAACTTCCCATAAAGCTAGTATAACTCTTAAGTTTCCAAAAACCAAGTATTACTTCTTTTCCCAAAATGATTCAAAAATCTTTTGAAATACTTCAAGTTCTTTATTATCACATAGCCAGCCAGTTATAGTTCAAATCAGTTACCTCTTAAAAACCACAAGTGTTTTCTTACCTACATAAAGCTGTTATAACCCACTTCCCATAAAGCCGTTATAACACTTTATGTTTTAAACCAATCAAATACATTTAGCACATGTACGTCTACCGTACTAGATAGTTCACACATATCATGCTAGAAGAGATAGGAAGAGGTTCACATACCTCGCGAAGATTATCGACTAATAGCAAAAAGCTCCAAGTACCTCAAACCGTCGGCTACTCCTTAAGCTAAGTAGACCAAGCCATACGTAGTACTTCAACCTATAGAGGCCACAATGCGCCTATTAACATTTAGATCTCAATGGAGAATATCCTACAGAAAATTCGGCAGCACCTCCCCCCCCCGCAACAGCGTAAATCTCCTCCTCTATCGAGGCCGGCTAAGCCAACTGACGGGGGTTAACACGTCTGACCGGACGTGTACAATTCTACTACACAGCAATGCTACACAAGTCTACTGTAATACAGTCCTATGTAATTACAGTTCAGTTCACTTCTTAAAATTCAGGCTTAAGTCGCAAGACATTGCCGTAAGTATTATTCAGGCTTAAGTCGAAAGACATTGCCGCACAACTATGTTCAGTTCTATATATAGTATACTTAACCATATACTCCTACAACATGTAATTTCCAATTACAACAGAAGTGTTATACCCCGTAGTTCCAGGGTATGTATGCGAGGACGTACGTACGAGAATACGACAGAAAGATTGGAAAGGAAGAAAGAGGTGATTTTTCCACGGAAAAGTTTCCGGTTTTTGTGAAGGAAAAAGGTTCGTTAATGGGAATTGGATTCCCAGATTTGGTATTCAGACTTCTTAGATTATATTAGAATTATGGAATTTTATTTTTGGAAATGGTCACGTGGGGCCCACGGGAGAAATTTACGGTTTTGTGGGGCCCGCTTTGATTTTGAGATTTTGGCCGTTATGGATATTTTCGGAAGACGAAATATTTTGGACGAATCGGGGGGCGACACGTGTCACCCCCATGTGGCACCCTTGGGCCGAAATATGTTTGTGCACAACTGCGGTTAGAGTCGTTTTTTAAACGTTCTACCTAACTTACGAAGGGTAAATTACGGCTATGTCATTTAGTATTTTTGCGGATTTTTCCGAGAGACGAAACGTTTTGGACCAACGAGAGGGCAACACTTGGCACCCTCTCGTTGGTGGACTTGAAGGGGCGTTAGGGCCGATTGGATGGGCAAGGGTTGCTAGATATTTGTGTAGATTTTTGTGAGGGTTTTAAGGAGTAGGGTCTAGGGGCACTTGGGCATATCTTGGCCCTCCACTTGCCCCCCACTTGGCTAGATCTTGGCCCTTGGTTGGCCTTTGCTTGGCCTATAAATACCCTCCCCCTTTGAAGACTTCTTCATCTATTCCATAAATTCCAAGTCTTGAAAACCTCCCTCCCTCCTTGTTGGTTTCGTCCCTCCCCTCTTCCTTTGTGAGGCCTTGGCCGAGGGGTGCACCCCCCCCTCCTAGTAGTGTGGCCGTGGGGTACCCCCCCCTAGCCTAGTTGCTTTCGTATAATACCCCCCCCCTTTGTGGTGTAGAAATACTCTCTAAAGTATTGTTGTAATGCCCAAATTACCTTAGCCGTATACCTTGTTGTATTCTAAGGTTATACCTATACGAAAAGCCCAGAAATACTATTATACTTCCCGTCAGTCACAAAACCGAAACCCTAGGAAAATCTCCATAGTCCGTTGGAGTATTGTGTAGAAGTTGGTTAGAACTTCTAAGGGTGGTTTAGAGCGGGTTGGAGCGCTCGGAGTTGGAGCTAAACGATTGCCCAGGATCGACTTTATACTTGGATAATTATGGGCTTATCGAGGTAAATATCTTGTCCCTCTATTTGTAATTGGAAATTACATGTCGTTAGATTATATAGTTGAAGTATACTATATATAGAACTAAGCTTAGTACTGCGGCAATGTCTTTTGACTTAAGCTCAAGAATCGAATCAATCAGAATTACATAGGACTGTATTACAGTAGACTTGTGTAGTAGTACTGTGGAGTAGAATTGTACCCGTTCGGGTTAGATGTATAACCCCCCCCTGGTTGGCTTGGTAGCCGGCCCCGTTAGAGGAGGAGATTTACGCTGTTGCGGGGGGGGGAGGTGCTGCCGAATTTTCTGTAGAATGTTCTACGATGAGATCTAAATGTTAATAAGCGCCTTGTGGCCTTATAGGTTGAAGTACTACGTGTGGCGCGATCTACTTGGCTTAAGGAGTAGCCGACAGTTGGAAGTACTCGTCGCGAGGTATGTGAACCTCTTCCTATCTCTTCTAGCATGATATGTGTGAACTATGTAGTACGGTAGACGTACATGTGCTAAACGTATTTGATTGGTTTAACACATAAAGTGTTATAACGGCTTTATGGGAAGTTGGTTATAACAGCTTTATGTTGGTAAGAAAATACTTGTGGTCTTTAAAAGGTAACTGATTTGAACTATAACTGGCTTGTTATGTGTTAATAAAGGACTTGAAGTATTTCAAAAGAGTTTTGAATCATTTTGAAAGAAGAAGTAATACTTGGTTTTTGAAAAAACTTAAGAGTTATACTAGCTTTATGGGAAGTTAGGTATAACGGCTTAAGAATGTTTCTTGATTTCGGAAATCGTAATGTGTATCGACCAACCATGCGGCGTTAATAAAAGGAAATGTTTTGACTAATTAAGTATTATTAAAACCAAGAGAAACTTCCATCCGCATAGAAGCTAAGATGAGACAAAATGATATTTCTTAGATCACTCTTTGTAATAAGATTGTTATAAACAAGAATATCCTACTCACATATAAGACTTATGTTTCTCCGATTGTTTAAAAGAGAATTATATTCTTAAATGAATAAGGCTATGAACCACGAAACCTTTCTAAAATAAGAAACGTGAACATTTGAAATTAGGCAAACTTGGACGTTTGGAAAATAATGTTGTTACTTGATTTTACAAAGGTAAGTGTTTTGGTTTATTTAAAAACACAGTCACTCTATTTTATACTACGGGTATTGTGTGACTTATGTGAAAGCAACGGATCTTTTAAAAGATTTAATGTATGAAGTACTTTAGGGGTAGATACCCGAACTTGTTAGCTTAAAGTACCTTGTGTGTATAACTTGATTGTGTTGGTTTGTGATAGCCTTGTAATACTTTCTTGTTGATTGATAAGTAAACATGCTAGGATGCTACGTGTGTTAGTATCTTGTGATGTTGCGTAAAGGGGTTTTTCCTTTGTTGTGCTTATGTTGCTTAACGATAAGCTGTTGTGTTGGTATTTTAAATCACTCATCTCTTGAGATGATTCCGGGTTAAGGCGCCTCCGACGCGGGTAGACTCAGCGGGTCGATGGACCTATGATTCGAGAATACCTCACGCAGTCCCGAGGGCCTATGCGAGCTACGAGTTCCAGGTTAGAGTGCGTCCTTTATGGGCATGCGGTCCATGTGGCCATGCGGACTGCGAGTCCAGGACGTTGCCGGGGAGTAGCTACCCTCGATGCGGGGAATACCTCATGCGGGCCGATGAGATTGGCCTATGCGGAGCTGCGGAAAGTTCCAGGGCTAGACGCCAAGCATTAGAATCTGCGGGCAAGTGGCGAGCTTTGATCATGTGACGATGCGGACAGATCTTATGATCTGATTCGACCTTGATGATGCGTAGGTGTTAGTAGTCGGCTATGCCTTCGTACTTACCCTGTACGGTTTCATTATGGCACCGGTGGGACCTGGTGTTCATGTGTGTTCCTTGGTGCTTTTATATCATAAACTGCCGGCAGTGAGGAAGGTATTCCACGGGCATGATTGATATTGGGGGCGTGAGACCCATTGTTATATTTTAGTGATGACTTGAGGCGTGAGTCCACGACTTGATATGTTGCTTGTTTATTGTGGCGTAGTTTTGTTATCATACATGTCTCTGCTTTATATAGCGCTATGATTTCATTTCTGATATTTCGGTTTCACATACTCGGTACTGTTATCGACCTCCTTGAAGCTGCGTTCATGCCGCAGTAAAGGTACACGATCGTTGATCCTCGCTCTTAGGAGTCACGATTCGGTAGCTTGGGAAAGCTCCGTTTCTCCGAGGCTTGTCTTCGTATAGTCCTGTTGTTGTAGGTGCTTACATTCGGGGTATGGCGGCCCTGTCGTCGTTGTTGTCATATCATTCGTAGAGGTGCAGTATCTTGTTGTGGCGGGGTTTGTAAAAAAGGATTAAACTGTTCATGTTGAAAAAGTTGTTATTTACATATATGCCGAAAGGCAAGTTTTTCTCAGATTATTGTTTCATATTTCATAATATGTCTTGTATCGTTTATGTTCCGCTGATTACTCTGATGTTGTATCACTAGGGTGCCCGGGGTAAGGCACCAGTCACGGGCCCGAAATCGGGTCGTGACAAAAGTGGTATCAGAGCAGTTAATCCTCGGAAAGTGTCTACAGACCGTATCCAGTAGAGTCTTGATTATCGGTGTGTTGTGCACGCAATAATCGTGAGGCTATAGGATATTTAGGATTGGTTTCTATTCTTATCACTCGAGATCGTGCCTTAGAGTGTGTTGTAAGTTGGACCCTCGACGAAATTCATTCCCTTATCATTATGCCTCGCGTAGGCAACCCGGCCCGGGAGGCAAAGCGGCGGAGGCTGCGAGTTGAGTTCGAGGGTTGCGAGGGCACGGCCTAATCATTACCTAGGGTAGTGCTTCATTCGGGATTTCTGCGGCGCCACTAGCCCCAGCAGAGTTTAGCACGGCGATTCCTCTGCGTCCATGATATTTGAACCTTCGTTCCACGGCCAGAACAGTGAATATAGATTGCAAAGGCGACCTGCATTAACTATGGATTTGGCTACGAGATTATACCGATGTACCACGAGCCTTGATGACTACCTAAGAGAGGGTTGGGTAAGAGTACTTCTGCAGTTGGGCTTGAGCATGGCCTGGGTACGGGCTTATGTACAACAGGCCGACAAACGTAGCGATCGACGGGTTAACAAGGACAATGAAGAAGGCGAGCAGCGAGTCCTTCGGTAACTTTCAAGGTGAGTATACCTTAAGTGCTATGTTCGTTAGTAGTGTGTTAGTTGTGATTAGAAATCATGGTGGGTTAACCAAGTAAGGTTTTGGGGGATAAAGAAAGTGTGAGCCTTAGAGCTTTATACGCAAAGACCTTAGAGGTAAGGCCATCTCGGGTAGAGACGTATGTTTATGTTTGACCCTTATAGGAGTGCATCGTGCACGTGGTGTGTTTGGGATAGGTCCTAAGTAGTGTGAAATGAAGAGGGTAGTTGAGCTAAGAAGACCGCTAGGTTTTCGTAACGTGTTTAGTGAGATTGTTCCTTCGGGAGATAGTATTTTGCGCCTTGCTGTCGGGTTGAGGCCACGTTGCGCGTCAACCGCGGCATGTTTGGTGGTGGGTCTGGTTGTGGTGGTCCGCCTTGTGTTAGGGTCACGAGGTGTTAGGCCCAAGTTTAGTTGACCAACGTCTGAGTTCGTGGATGCGTTCGACCGGTGGTCGGTCGATGGGGCAGCCCATCGTGTTCTTGATCGGGACCGTTCACTCGGCAGTGTTGATTTATCAGAAAGGTTGTAAGGCTGCACGGGGTGCCTACCTTCACCTTATGGCAGACAGTGGAGCCCAGGTTACGGCTGTTTTTGTTTCTGGAAGTTTTACCAGGCAGGGTTAAGGACTCAGGTGAGTCTCAGAATCGCATTCGCCCTCGGGCCAGTGTGTGGATTTCAGGGGTAGTTGTGTGGATTGTTGTCTCCTGTGGAGGAAGTGTTTAAGCTACCATTTACTAGTTCGGATATCGCCTTATGAAGCCTTGTAAGGCGGAAGTGTAAGTTCTTGGTCGATTGGTTCGATGTTGGCGAGTTCGAACGATTGGTTGAGTTTGTTCAATGATCGTGGTTAGGGTGTGACGAGTTTTGGAAACAGAAGGAACTTAGCCCGAGTTACTTTGGGCCTTTTGAGTTCATGTGAAGAATAGGCCAGGTTGCCTATATGTTAGCAATTGCCGTCCGACTTAGGAGGCAGTACGTCCGGTCTTTCGTATTGTTATGTTCGGGGGGCTGAGCGTATAAAGAGGCCAGAGCCTCTACCACGGGAACAGACCGAAGTGGCTCCGTATGGCACATCACGAGAAGGGCGTAGGCGTACCTCGAGGATCGCAAGCGGCGGTACCATTTGTTGGGTCGTCGGAGCAAGGCTCGCGACAAAGTGACAAAAGTGACTAAAGAAGTATATTTTTAACCCCGGGAAGAGGTATTTGTGGTGATGTTAGAGGTGTTTCCTCGTAGACTTGGATATAAGTATGTTGCGCAGGTATTTCTGTGGCCAGGTATGGCAGGATTGTTTCGTAAGTATAGTAGTGAAGACTATACTGGCGCACGTTTGTTTTGAGACTTAGAAGGAACATTCGGGACGAATGTTTCTAAGGGGGGAAGAATGTTATACCCGTAGTTCCGTGGTATGTATGCGAGGGCGTGCGTGCGAGAATCTGACGTAAAGATTGGAAAGGAAGAAAGAGGTGATTTTTCCACGGAAAAGTTTCCGTTTTGTGAAGGAAAAGGTTCGTTAATGAGAATTGGATTCCCAGATTTGGTTTTTGGACGTCTTAGATTATATTAGAATTATGGAATTTTATTTTCGGAAATGGTCACGTGGGGCCCACGGGAGAAATTTACGGTTTTGTGGGGCCGCTTTGATTTTGAGATTTTGGCCGTTATGGATATTTTCGGAAGACGAAATATTTTGGACGAATCGAGGCGACACGTGTCACCCCATGTGGCACCGCGGGCGAAATATGTTTGTGCACAACACGGTTAGAGTCGTTTTTCGACGAAACGTTCTACCTAACTACGAAGGGTAAATTACGGCTATGTCATTTAGTATTTTTGCGGATTTTTCCGAGGCGAAACGTTTTGGACCAACGAGAGGGCAACACTTGGCACCTCTCGTTGGTGGACTGAAAGGCGTTAGGGCGATTGGATGGGCAAGGTTGCTAGATATTTGTGTAGATTTTGTGAGGTTTTAAGGAGTAGGGTCTAGGGGCACTTGGGCATATCTTGGCCCTCCACTTGCCCCACTTGGCTAGATCTTGGCCCTTGGTTGGCCTTTGCTTGGCCTATAAATACCTCCCCTTTGAAGACTTCTTCATCCATTCCATAAATTCCAAGTCTTGAAAACCTCCCTCCCTCCTTGTTGGTTTCGTCCCTCCCCTCTTCCGTTGTGAGGCCGTGGCCGAGGGTGCACCCACTCCTAGAGGCCTTGGCCGAGGTACACCCTCCTAGTAGTGTGGCGTGGGTACCCCACTGCCTAGTTGCTTTCGTATAATACCCCCCCCCTTTGTGGTGTAGAAATACTCTCTAAAGTATTGTTGTAATGCCCAAATTACCTTAGCCGTATACCTTGTTGTATTCTAAGGTTATACCTATACGAAAAGCCCAGAAATACTATTATACTTCCGTCGTCCACAAACCGAAACCCTAGGAAAATCTCCATAGTCCGTTGGAGTATTGTGTAGAAGTTGGTTAGAACTTCTAAGGGTGGTTTAGAGCGGGTTGGAGAGCTCGGAGTTGGAGCTAAACGATTGCCCAGGATCGACTTTATACTTGGATAATTATGGGCTTATCGAGGTAAATATCTTGTCCCTCTATTTGTAATTGGAAATTACATGTCGTTAGATTATATAGTTGAAGTATACTATATATAGAACTAAGCAATCTTTGCGGCAATGTCTTTTGACTTAAGCTCAAGAATCGAATCAGCTGTAATTACATAGGGGCTATTACATGAGACTTGTGTAGTAATCTTGTGGAGTAGAATTGTACCCGTTCGGGTTAGATGTATAACCCCATGGTTGGCTTTGGCGGCCCAGTTAGAGAGAGGAGATTTACGCTGTTTGTTGCGGGGAGGTCTTTGCCGAATTTTACGTAGAATGTTCTACGATGAGATCTAAATGTTAATAAGCGCCTTGTGGCCTTATAGGTTGAAGTACTACGTGTGGCGCGATCTACTTGGCAGGAGTAGAAGCGGTTGGAAGTACTTGAGCGTTTGCTATTAGTCGATACTCGTCGCGAGGTATGTGAACCTCTTCCTATCTCTTCTAGCATGATATGTGTGAACTATGTAGTATGCGGTGACGTACATGTGCTAAACGTATTTGATTGGTTTAACACATAAAGTGTTATAACGGCTTTATGGGAAGTTGGTTATAACAGCTTTATGTTGGTAAGAAAATACTTGTGGTCTTTAAAAGGTAACTGATTTGAACTATAACTGGCTTGTTATGTGTTAATAAAGGACTTGAAGTATTTCAAAAGAGTTTTGAATCATTTTGAAAGAAGAAGTAATACTTGGTTTTTGAAAAAACTTAAGAGTTATACTAGCTTTATGGGAAGTTAGGTATAACGGCTTAAGAATGTTTTACTGATTTCGGAAATCAGAATGTGTATCGACCAACCACTGCAGCGTTAATAAAAGGAAATGTTTTGACTAATTAAGTATTATTAAAACCAGTAGAAACTTCCATCTGCATAGAAGCTAAGATGAGACAAAATGATATTTCCTAGATCACGGCTGCTGTAATAAGATTGTTATAAACAAGAATATCCTACTCACATATAAGACTTATGTTTCTCCGATTGTTTAAAAGAGAATTATATTCTTAAATGAATAAGGCTATGAACCACGAAACCTTTCTAAAATAAGAAACGTGAACATTTGAAATTAGGCAAACTTGGACGTTTGGAAAATAATGTTGTTACTTGATTTTACAAAGGTAAGTGTTTTGGTTTATTTAAAAAGACAGTCACTCTATTTTATACTACGGGTATTGTGTGACTTATGTGAAAGCAACGGATCTTTTAAAAGATTTAATGTATGAAGTACTTTAGGGGTAGATACCCGAACTTGTTAGCTTAAAGTACCTTGTGTGTATAACTTGATTGTGTTGGTTTGTGATAGCCTTGTAATACTTTCTTGTTGATTGATAAGTAAACATGCTAGGATGCTACGTGTGTTAGTATCTTGTGATGTTGCGTAAAGGGGTTTTCCTTTGTTGTGCTTATGTTGCTTAACGATAAGTTGTGTTAGTATTTTACATCACCATCTCTTGAGATGATTCCGGTTAAGCGCCTCCGATGCGGGGTAGACTCAGCGGGTCGATGGACCTATGATTCGAGAATACCTCACGCAGTCCCGGGGCCTATCGCGAGCTACGAGAGTTCGAGTTAGAGTGTCCTTTATGGGCATGCGGTCCATGTGGCCATGCGGATCGCGAGTCGGGGCGTTGCGGGAGTAGCTACCCTCGATGCGGGAATACCTCATGCGGGCCGATGAGATTGGCCTATGCGAGTCGCGGAAAGTTCGTGGCTAGACGCGCGCATTAGATCTGCGGGCAAGTGGCGGCTTTGATCATGTGACGATGCGGACAGATCTTATGATACGATTCATGACCTTGATGGTGCGTAGGTGTTAGTAGTCGGCTATGCCTTCGCATTTACCACCATGCGGTTTCATTATGGCAGTGGGACACGGTGTTCATGTGTGTTCCTTGGTGCTTTTATATCATAAAGCTGCCGGTGAGGAAGGTATTCCACGCATGATTGATATTGGGGCGTGAGACCCATTGTTATATTTAGTGATGACTTGAGGCGTGAGTCCACGACTTGATATGATCGCTTGTTTATTGTGAATCGTAGTTTTGTTATCATACATGTCTCTGCTTTATATGATCGCTATGATTTCATTTCTGATATTTTCGGTTTCACATACTCGTTTTTGTTATCGACCTCCTTGGGCCGCGTTCATCTGCGCGGTAAAGGTACACCGATCGTTGATCCTCGCTCTTAGGGTCACGATTCGGTAGCTGGGAAAGCTCCGTTTCTCCGGAGGCTTATCTTGGTATAGTCTCCTGTTGTTGTAGGTGCTTACATTCAGGGGTATGACGGGGCCCTGTCCCGTCGTTGTTGTCATATCATTCGTAGAGGTCTGTAGTACTGTTGTGGGCAGGGTTTGTAAAAAAAGATTAAACTGTTCATGTTGAAAAAGTTGTTATTTATATATATGCCGAAAGGCAAGTTTTTCTCAGATTATTGTTTCATATTTCATAATATGTCTTGTATCGTTTTATGTTCCGCTGATTACTCTGATGTTGTATCACTAGGGTGCCCGGGGTAAGGCACCAGTCACGGGCCCGGAATCGGGTCGTGACAAGAAGGTCAAGAATGTTTACCTCGATAAGCCCAAAATTATCCGAGTTTATATGTCGATCCTGAGCAAGGTTTAGCTCCTACTCCGTGTGCTCCGACCCGCTCCAACCAACCCTTAGAAGTTCTAACCAACTTTTACTAATAACTTCAACAACGGGTGAAGATTTACTTAGGGTTTCGTTTTAGTGACTGAGGGAAAGTATAATAGTATTTTCTGGGCTTTTGTAAAAAGGGTACTTTGGAAAGTACTACAAGGTATTTGGCTAAAGTATTTTGGGCATTATAACAATACTAGGAGAGTATTTCTATACCACAAAAAGGGGTATTATTCGAAAACAACTAGGCTAGGGGTACCCTGGCTTAGGGCACCACAAAGGGGAGGGGGTTTCGGCCAAGGCCTTCCCAAAGGGGAGAGGGGCTATAGGGCGAGAGCAAGCAAGAGGAGGGAGGAAAGGTTTTCAAGACTTAGACAATTTTGGATGAATAAGTTCATCAACTTAGAGGGGTATTTATAGGTCAAGAAATGGCCAACCAATGGCCAAGATCTATCCAAGTGTAAGGCAAGTGTAAGGTCAAGATGAAGCCATGTGTTTGTGGGTCCCACTTGCTCATCAACTACACAAAATATCCTACCTAACCCTTGACCACATTTTTTTGCACAAAAAACGTGCTCACCCTTCCCTTTGGTTGTCCACCTTCTTCCAATGTGAGGGTGACACATGTCACCCTCCCGTTGGTCCAAAATGTTTTCTCTCGGAAAAATCCGCAAAAATATTAATGACCTAGCCGGAATTTTCCCTACGAAAGCTGTGGAAACGTTTCGTCGAAACACGACTCCTTTAGGTAGTTATGCACAAATTCGAAACTTGCCTAACTTTAAGGCTCAAATTATAATACGTACGCCCTCACGTACATACTCTGAAATACGGGGTATAACATTTCGGCTAGAGCTCTCTAGAGGGGGGGGGGGGGAGTGAGGCTTGGACGAAAGCTCACTAGGGGAGAAGGGAATTTTCAAGACTTGGAAAATATTTGTGGATGAAGAATTCTTTGCAACTTAGGGGGGTATTTATAGGACTTTCAAGGGCCAAGATTAAGGCAAGTGGAGGGCAAGTGGAGGGTGTAGATTTACACATGTGTACCTTATCCATCTACTCCAAAAATATCACAAAATATCCTACCTAACCTTGACCAATGTTTAAGCCATTTTTCTTGACAAAAACGTGCCAAGAATTCGTCCATAATTCCGCCAACTTGAGGGTGACACATGTCGCCCTCTCATTGGTCCAAAATATTTCATCTCTCTGAAAAATCCGCAAAAATAATAAATGTCGCAACCGTAATTTTCCCTTCGCAAGGTTTGGAAAACTTTTCGTCGGAAAACAATTCTTTTCGGGGGTTGTGCACAATTTTCGTCCCTTGCCTAACTTAAGGCTTAAACTTTTGTACGTACGCCCTCGCGTACATACTCTGGAAAATACGGGGTATAACACGGTCCTTCGAACCGCATAGCTGACGTGACTACGGGACATGATCAGGAGGCGACATCGCATGGGGGTACAAGTATATTTCTATTCTTTTGAATCATACGTGCATTGATAGATTCAGATTTTACCCTAGCATATATGCTTTCCCTTTATTGCTAGAGTTGTAAAGTGATAGTACCCCAGAGGTAGGGATACCTTGATTAGTAATGTGAGAGGTTAAGAATATTCACAAGAATGGTAAGTGAACTGAGACTATAGTTGTGTAGAGTTCACACGTAGAAATTGCCCCATAACAGTGTAAGACCAATAGGGAAGATTGTACAGTAGAAATACTTTGGCTTATGTGACGAACCTCTAGTGAATAGGGGGGGATAGGGTGAGAAGTACCTTGAGATAAGAGAGAGATTTATTTCAGACTAAGAACGAGAAGTTAAGTGTGACGCTGGGTCGGGTTATGGAATCATTTCGGGTCAGCCGATAGTATGGAATGAGATGATGTCAATTAGATATGGTCCCGTTATTTGGTAGGGTCCCGAGGATGCAAGGCCCAAGTTTAGTTAATCGTTGTACGAGTTCGTGGATGCGTTCCACCGGAACTAGGTCGTAAGGGTCGAGAAGAACCTTAACGGGAATGTAAGTAACAATATGGCCAAGTTTGGTTAGTAACTCCAATGATTGGGGAACAGAAACAATATTTGAGATGTTGTACGTTTACTAAATAAGTTTAGAAGTACGAGAAAGAATGACAAGTAAAGAAAGAAAGGAACCTCAAAGGACCCCGTGTTTGAGAAGACTGTAACCTTCGAGTTTTGTGAGAAGGGGTCGCGGACGGAAGGTCCATTGATATGTTTACGTATGTTATGTGGTGGCCATGTGTGGCATCGTTGGTCTTGTGCAGTTTTGATTGATAGGCATAGTATAGAGTTTATGCCGGGGTTTGTTGTTACACCCCGTAAGTTCAGGACATGTGTAATTGAATGTATGTAAGGAGCACAAGACTTGGAATTAGTGCGAAAGGAAGGATTGTTTTTCCGACGGAAAGTCTTCCGGACGTCGGAAAGGAAAAATGTCCGTTGTTGAGAATTGGATTCTCAAAATGTATTATTTGTAAAGTATAGAACTTTTTATTATTATGGAAATTTATTTTGTTCGGATTTGGTCACGTGGGGCCCACCCGAGGAATTTTACGTTTTGTGGGGCCCACGAGGGTTACGGAATTTTATGGACGAATGAGAGGGCGACACGTGGCACCCCCACAAGGTCTTGGTCGAAATTAGAGTGAGGGTAAAATGGTCATTGACCACCTTGGAAGATTTGTCTTGCTAGCTTGACATTATTGACTAGTCAACTTGCCACTTAGGCTTGATCCATGTGATTTTAAATCCTAACCACTCATGTGTTGCAATCTTAACCCTCCAATGTGTTATATATATCCTACTAGTGCAAGACTTGGCATTTTCTACACTTAGAAAAAATTAGAACCCTTAGAGAGAGAAGAGAAGCTCTCGGCTTTCATGTTGTTCCCACACAAAAATTTTATAGTTTTGATCCATTAGCCACAAGACTTTAACCCAATGTCCCTAGGGGTATCAGAAGGATATCTCAATAGAAAGATTTAAAAACGTATTTTTACGTTAGTCGCAAAGCGGAAACTAAGGGAGTTCTTCAACTTTGAAGTTGGAACTTGAAGATGGGTTCTTCATAGGCCTCAGGAGTGCTTGAGCGGATTGGAGCTTAAGGAAAGGAGCTAAGAATTGCTAAGGCGACTTTGGATCTTGGAAATTTTAAGGGCTTGGAAAGGTATAAATTTTGTCGTTTTAGTAGTTAAGACTTACTTATTGTTGTAGCTATGGATTTTAGCAAGCATGTGTTATATTGTATGAAGTTTGATAAGTATTTTGACTATTGGAACCCTAATCCGAAATCTAGCATGTTTAGCTTTAAGATTGGAATTCAAGTTGGTTATTAGTTTAAGTCGTCATGTTGAATAAAGAAGGAAATTGTAGTTGTTGATGTTGTCATGACTAAATAACATGTTGACCTAAGAACTTGGAATTTGGAAAAGGGTTGGAAAAGACTTAGTGATGTTGGTTGTATGTTGGCGAGAATGGCTAGTGAAGTATATTACTATTTCGTATGAATTATGGGGCGGAATTTTACACGTAGTGTAAGGCGTGTAATCCCCTTTGTTTGGTTGTTGTTTGGAGCCTTAAATGTGGCTTGTTGGTTATTGTATTCGGCCTTGAAAAAGGTGGCAAAGTGAGTAGAAATAAAGGAAGTCTTTGCGATTTTCCGTAGAATTAGAGACTAAGTACTTAGTATTATTCTACATAGAGACTAGAAGTTTATAGCCTTGTTGTGACCATTATAGGTTGACACTTCTACGTACGGCGTATTCGGCTTAGCTTGTGGATTTAGTAAAAGGTATGTGAACTATCTCCTCTTAGCATGATTCCTTAGAATAAAGAAAGTAAGTTCTACTCCTTGAATGATCCATTCCTTGCTTGTATTTGGATTGCCTAAAATAGAATTTGTTCTATGTACTTCCTTGAGTGTACCTTGATGTTTAAATTGTAAGTTGTAGAATCCATTTTCTTGATGAAGTTTGGGTTCTTAAAAGTGAAGGTATTTTTCTTAAAGTACATAGAGACTTAAAAAGGAAGTGGTTTCCAAATCTTTTGGCTAGTGCCTTGTTCTAAAACCTAAAGTTCATTATAATGACTTTAGGGGAGTCAAAGGAGTGATTTACTTATTTGATTTAAAAGAGGAGAAATGACATGATTTAAGAGAAGTAACTTGCGTTAAGGGTGAAGTTACTTGAGGTTTAAAAAGTAGAAGAAAACTTGTTTTCTAACTATTAAGAGACTTGAAGTATTTTGAAAGTTAAGAACTTGATTTGTAAGTATGTGATACTTGGTCTTCATAGTATAAGTCTCTTGTTTATTGAAGGAATGGATACGTCTAAAACCATAAAGGGTTATAACGGCTTTATGGGAAGTTGGTTATAACGGCTTTATGGAAGGTTTAGAAAGTTGTCTATTTTGATTAAATCGGCATAAGTTGCCTAGATTGTGAAAATTTGGAGTTACTTGATTTCAAGCTTTGAAATGAGTTTTCTAAAAGTGTAGTAACTTACTTTGAAAAATAGACACGCCTTGATACTACGGGTGTTAGTATCTTGGGGCTTTACATAGAAAGGAGTCTTTTATAAAGGAATGTACGTACGTAGTACTTTGGCTTGATAAATTGAGGATTTGTCTAAGTGTGCCTTGATAAGTACTTTGACTTGTTAAAAGAGAATTATTCTATGTATGCCTTGATTAAGTACTTTGGCTTGATAAATTGAGGATTTGTCTAAGTGTGCCTTGATAAGTACTTTGACTTGTTAAAAGAGAATTATTCTATGTATGCCTTGATTAAGTACTTTGGCTTGATAAATTGAGAATTTGTCTAAGTGTGCACTGATTAGTACTTTGGCTTGATAAATTGAGAATTTGTCTAAGTGTGCCTTGATAAGTACTTTGGCTTGTTAAATGAGAACTATTCTATTTGTGCCTTGATAAGTACTTTGGCTTGGTTAATTGAGAATTAACCTATGTGTCTTCTTGATAGCCTTTGAGTACAAGTATTATGTTTTATTATGTTGCGCGACTCTCGGTTGGAGGTACTGTCTTGTTATAAGTTACATGGACGTCTGCAGCGGTGATGTGGGATTCCACGGGTATGCTTCCGTTATTGTAGTACTGGGTTAAATTCCCGGATTTTTATAAAATACATGGTTGTGCTTGTGTCTTGTTTGATGGTCGGTCGAGATAGGGTAAGAGTATAAATGAGGGGCAAGCCCCAAGATGTTATACCACCTCCTCCAGGGTAAGAGTATTAGTGAGGGGTAAACCCCCAAGACGTTGTACCACCTGCTTTATGTGTTGTTTGTGGCCGGTTGAGATAGGGTAAGAGTATAAATGAGGCAAGCCCAGACGTTATACCACCTTCTCCGGTAAGAGTATAAGTGAGGTAAACCCCAAGATGCTATACCACCTTTACCACCTTCTCGGGGTAAGAGTATAAGTGAGGGTAAACCCCAAGATGCTATACCAGGTGGGACTTGAGGTTATATTATATCATGGATGCGGTGAGGAAGGATTCCACGCATGATTGATATTATGGGCGTGAGACCCGTAGTTATGTTTTAGTAACGACTTTGAGGCACGCGTCCTTGGATATATTTGTTTATGTATTGTGATCGTAATTTGATTATCATACATGTCTCTGTTTTGTTAGACTGTTATGATTTGTTTCTGATATTTTCATTCCACATACTTGGTACATTCTTCGTCTTGACCTCCTTGAGTGCGTTCATGCCGCAGGTGTAGGTACGCTGTTTGGTGATCGGCAGGTGTAGGATCCTGCTCAGGGTTTTTGGATAGCTCCCTTTGTTCAGGAGTTTATCATTTTGGTATAGTTCCATCAGTACAAGCTTTTGTACATTTATGGGTACGGCGGGGCCTTGTCCCGTCATAGTTCAGTTTAACTCCTAGAGGTCTGTATTCATATGTGGGATTGGACTCATGTACGGTATAGTGTCTTTTGTTTATGTATATATGGCAGCCTTGTCGGCTTTGCCCTTGCACGTACGTTTGTTTTAAAAGAAAAAAGAAAAAAAAAGAAAAAAAAAGAGGTGTTATTTCAGTCCCGCAGTCTACTTGTATTGTTAAGGTAGAAGGGTGCCCTGGTAGGGCACCAGTCACGGGCCCGGGGTTCGGGTCGTGACATTTGTATAGCTTGGCAACCGACTAAGAACATTCGGGGACGAATGTTTCTAAGGGGGGAAGAATGTTACACCCCGTAAGTCCAGGACAGGTATAAGAGAATGTACGTAAGGAATCAAGACTTGGAAATTGGTACGAAATGAAGAATTGTTTTTCCGACGGAAAATCTTCCGAGCGTCGGAAAGGAAAAATGTTCATTGTTGAGAATTGGATTCTCAAAATGCATTATTTGAAGAGTATGGAACTTTTTAACCTTATGGAAATTTATTTTTACGGATTTGGTCATGTGGGGCCCACCCGGGGAATTTTACATTTTTGTGGGGCCCACGAGGGTTACGGAATTTTATGGACGAATGAGAGGGCGACATGTGGCACCCCCACATATGGTCTTGGTCAAAATTTTGTAAGGGTACAATGGTCATTGACCATCTTGGAAGATAAGTCTTCAAAGCTTGATATTATTGACCAAAGTCAACTTGCCACTTGGGCTTGATCCTAGTGAAACTCATCCTAGCCACTCATCTGTTGCAATCTAAGCCCTCCAATGTGTTTTATATACTAAGCTAGTGCAAGACAAGGTCTTCCAACAATTAGAAAAAAATCACACATTCTTGTTCTTGTAGAAGTGCTCTCGGGTTTGTACATTGTTACACCCCGTATTTGCAAGACATGCTTTAAGAACATACGTAAGAACTCACAAGTGTTAAGATTGAGACTTGTAAAAATTTATCGGAATTATGGAATTATCGGAAAACGTATTATTATGACGAATGGGAGGGCGACACGTGTCACCCCCCCCCTCTTTAGTGAGCTTGGACGAAAAATGCCATGGACAAAAGGGTCATTTGACCTTTGGTAGGATGATTAAGTCTTGCAAGTTGTGAGCTTGAGAAAATTGACTTGGTCAAGGGGACCACAAGCCTTGATATTTAAGTGAAGCTCATCCAAGCCACCCAATTGTTCACATCTTGACCCTCCAATGTGCTATATATTACTACTAAGTAGCAAGACTAATGCCAACACTTAGAAAAAAATTCAAGTTTTTCAAGAACAACAAGTGAGGCTCTCGGGTTCATGCCCACTTGAAAGAGAAAAATTTGTGTTTCTTGTCCAATAAGCTCCACATTTTAAACCAAGGTTCATGAGGGTATTGTGAGTGTATCTCAATAGAAAAATCTCGGAAAAAGATAGTTTCGGGTTAGTCGCAAAGCGAAAACCTAGTTGTCTTTCTAGGTTTTGTTTGGAGATTTGAAGGAAAGTTGTTGGTGTTGTTCTAAGGGTCTCAACTAGCGGATTGAAGTGTCTTGAAGAGTCTCTAAGTTGCTAAGGAGCGACTTCGGATTTGGAGTTGGATTGAGAGTCGTTGAGGTATAATCTTGTCTCTTAATAGTGTTACAAGATTATATATATATTGTTGTTGTTAACTTTACATGTTGCTAGTATGAAGTTGATATGTTGAAGTTTATAAGTATTATGGATTGCTTGTAGCCTTAAATCTGAAATGTAATGTAAGCCATGTGAAGTTGGATTACAATTTGGTCGTTTACTAGAATCGTCGCATGTTACATACTTGAAGATTATAGTAGTTTAATCGATTGCGACTTGATACCATGATATGCTAACAATTTGTATTAAAATGGAAATTGGATAAGAATTGGTATGGTGGTACTCAATGTGGCCGAACGGGACATATAGTTTGTATTAGTTTGATATCTATTGTGGGGCGGAATTTTACACGTCTAGTAGGCGTGTAATCCCGTATTGATTAATTGCTTTGATTGTGCCTTAAATGTGGCGTGTTTGGTTATTGTATTCGGCCTTGAAAAAGGTGGCAAAGTAAGTAAAAACAAAGGGGGTGCTGTCCGATTTTCCGTAGAATTTAGTGACTTAGCACTTAGAATATTCTATGTTTGAAGTGAGAGGTTAATGGACGTATTGTGACCATTATAGGTTGAAGTACTAAGTATAGCGTATCCTACTTGAAGGATGGAATAGCTATCAAGGTTGAAGTACTTTGGAGCATTTTGCTACTTGTCGATAATCGTCGCGAGGTATGTGAACCTCTTCCTTCCTTTGGCATGATTCTATGTATGGAATATACCGGTGGTATCATTTCATGTTTCCTTCTACTCTTAGAGGTTAAGAGGTAGTTGTGTGATTTACTCTATGTAGAACTTTTCCTATCTTTTGAGCATGACTAGTTGCACGTATATAGTACGGTAGACGTACAAGATCTTGATATCCTTTACTAGTTTTATGAATAGCCAAGTCGGGTGAGCTAGGAGATTAACTCACTGCTTTGAAAGAATAAAGGATGTCTTAAGTTTTATTAAGTTAAGGGACTTGAAGAGTTTTAAAGTATGTGATACTTGTTCCGTTTTAAACGTATAAGTCCCTTGGATAGGAAATTATATTTTGGCTAAGGTATAAAGTGAATATAACGACTTTATGGGAAGTTGGTTATATTTGCTTTATGGAAAGATAAATGACTTGATTTTAGTGTAAAGGCAACTTGATTTTAAGGCATCAATTGCCTAAGGTTTTATAATAAAAGGAGTCACTTGATTTCTAAAGGTTAAGAGACTAATTGTACTTTGAAAGTTAAGAGAATTGATTCGAAAATATATAATACTTGGTTTTAAAAAAGTATAAGTCTCTTGGTTATAAAGGAATGGGTTTGTCTAAAACCATAAAGGGTTATAACGGCTTTATGGGAAGTAGGTTATAACGACTTTATGGAAGGTTAAGAGAATGGTTTTCTCTAATAAAGTAATCAAAGTAATAACTTGAATTAAGGAAGGGCAATTTGATTTAAGTGTATCACTTGCTTAAAGCTTTAAGGTAAGAGTCACTTGATTTAGAAGCCGAGAAATATATTTCTAAAGTATAGTGACTTAGGTGAAATGTACACAAGCCTTGATACTACGGGTGTTAGTATCTTGGGGTTTTATATGAAAAAAGGAATCTTTTGAAAAGAATGTAGGCATGTGGTACTTGGGGTTAAATTCCCGGATTTTTATGTGTGAAACGAAAGTGCCATGAGTTATTAAAAAATGTAAGTCTAAAGGTTTAATGAACTTGCCTAGGTTTACTTGTGATAGCTTTGAGTGCAAGTATTATATGTCTACGTTGTCGTGTCTCTCAGTTGGAGGGCCGACTGGCTGGTTGTAAGTTTACTTGGACGTACCGGCAGTGACGGGGGATTCCACGGGTATGCTTCCATTATGATTGATCTTGGATGTTACACCCCGTATTTTCAGGATATGTTTTAAGAACGTACGTAAGAACTCGCTAGTGTTAAAATTAGAGACTTGTAAAATTTTATCGGAATTATGAAATTGTCGGAAAACGTTTTATTTTGACGAATGGGAGGGCGACACGTGTCACCCCCCCCTTAAGTGAGCTTGGACGAATTGATCTTGGACATAAGGGTCATTTGACCCTTGTTAGGAAGACAAGTCTTGCACTTGAAGAGCTTGACATAATTGACTTGGTCAATGGACCCACTTAGCCTTGATATTTAATAAGAGATCATCCAAACCACCCAATTGTTTGCATCTTGACCCTCCATGTCCCTTTATAATACTAGTAGTAGCATGAGAGAGCACAACACTTAGAAAAATTTGCAAGAATTTCAAGAACCCCTCTAGGTTGCTCTCGGGTTCCATGCCTTTCAAAAGGAAAAAAAATTGTTTCTTGTCCATTAAACTCCACACTTTAAACCAAGGTTCTTGAGGGTAGTGTAAGCTTATCTCAATAGAAAAATCTCGGAAAAAGTTAGTTTTCGGGTTAGTCGCAAAGTGAAAACCTAGTGGCTTTCTAGGTTTTAGATTGGAGGTTTGAAGGAAAGTTGTTGGTGTGGTTCTAAGGGTCTCAAGGAGCGGATTGAGGTGTCTTGATGAGGCTCTAGGTTGCTAAGGAGAAACTTCGGTTTTGAAGATTGGATTACAATTCGTTGAGGTATAATCTTGTTCTTTGAAAGTGTTACAAGATTATTTATATTGTTGTTGTTAGCTTTACATGTTGCTAGCATAAAGTTGTTAAGTTGAAGTTTGTAAGTATTATGGATTACTTGTAGCTTAAGTTCGAAATGAAAAGTAAGTCATGTTAAGTTGGAATACAATTTGATCGTTATTAGAATCGTCGCATGTAATTGACTAGAAGATTATAGTAGTTATAATTGGTTGCGACTAGATATCATGTTATGCTACCAAGTTGGATTGAAATGGAAATTGGATAAGAATTAGTATTGTTGAACTCAAGGTGGCCGAATTTGGACTTGTAGTTTGTATTAGTTTGTTATTCAATTGTATTGGACTACCTTCTAAATTGTGAGCCAATTGGGGCTGTTTGGTTATTCATTTGTACTAGACTACCTTCTATATTGTTGTGAGCCAATTGGGGCTGTTTGGTTATTGTATTCGGCCTTGAAAAAGGTGGCAAAGTAAGTAAAAACAAAGGAGGTCTTTGTCCGATTTTCCGTAGAATTTAGCGACTTAGCACCTAGAATATTCTACGTTTGAAATAAGAGGTTAATGGGACGTATGGTGACCATTATAGGTTGGTGTACTAAGTAATGCTTATGCTACTTTAAGAATGGAATAGCTCAATGTTTACGTACTTTGGAGCATTTTGCAACTTGTAGCTTGTCGTCGCGAGGTATGTGAACCTCTTCTTTCGTTGGCATGATCCTACGTATGAAATATCCATGTGATAACATTTTAAGATTCCTTCTACTCTTAGAAGTTAAGAAGTATTTACATTGTTGAATCTAAGTTAAGAGTATGTTTAAATTGTCCTAAGTCCTTACTAGGTCTTATGGGAGACGTTGGTAAGGATGGTTAGGAAATTATGAGATTTGATTCAAGGGCTATGTATCTTGATTTATTTAAAGTAAGTATGTAAGTTGATTTTTTTATGTTTGAAAATGACTTGAATTTATATGTGAAAAGGGGATTGGTTTTAAAAGTGTAGATGACATGATTTTACAAGTATAAGTAAATGGACTTTAAAGAATGTATGTTATGAAGTTTTAAGACTATGAACTTTGATTTTCTTTAAAGGATTATGAAACTTTATTTTTCAAGATTATGAGACTTGATTTCTAAAGTATAAGCGACATGATTTGAAAGAGTGTATGCTACGAGGTGTTAAGGCTATAAGCCTTGATTTTATAAGTGGAAATGACTTAATTTTACAAAGTATGGCTTCTTAATTTATTTCAAAAGATAAGAAGATGGCTTCCAAAAGAGTATGTGACTTGAGCTTTAAAAAGAAAGGAGTTCTATGATTCTTTTTAAGTATGTATGTACGTAGTATTTTGGATCTAGTTTTCCTAATGTTGTAAGAATAAAAGTGTCTTAAGTTCTCTAAAATGAAAGGTTGTTATAATAGCTTTATGGGAAGTTGTTATGACGACTTAAGAAGAAGTGAAAAGATGGTTTGAAAATGTTATGTAAGGAAAATTACACCGAGCCTACGAATAGGCCGGATTACGTTATGAAATACAGAGCCTACAAATAGGCGGATTACGTTATGAAATACACCGAGCCTACAAATAGGCGGACTACGTTATGAGATACACCGAGCCTACACATAGGCGGATTACGCCATATTACCCGAGCCTTCACAGAGGCCGGGTTACGTCATCTTACACCGAGCTCCACAGGCGGGCCGGATTACGTTATATGATTCCACAGTACACCGAGCCCCACAGGCGGGCCGGATTATGTTATATGATTCCACAGTACACCGAGCTCCACAGCGGGCGGATTATGTTATATGATTCCACGATGCACCGAGCTCCACAGCGGGCGGATTATGTTATATGATTCCACAAGAGCCACGGGCGGGCGGATTATGTTATATGATTCCACGATGCACCGAGCCCAGCGGGCGGATTATGTTATGTAAGATATGTAAGTTATGTGAAAAAGGTGGATTAAACTCTTAAGTAAGTATGTAAGAATATGTTGTTAAATCTTATCGAAAGAAGGAAAGGCAGTCGATATATGATTGGTTTCGAGTTAAAGGACATTCTTTTATACAGATATGATTTGGTTATTGCATTTATTTCTGTTCCATATTAAATTTTTGTTATCGACCCGCCGGGGCTGCGTTCATGCCGCAGTGATAGGTACAGTTGGTGATCCTTGCTCTTAGGATCTCTGTCGATTTTGGAAAGAAGCCCTTTCACTCGGAGGCTTGTCTTTTAGTACGCTTTCCTTAAGGTGGTAGACTTATGTACATTCGGGGTATGGCGGGGCCTGTCCACTTGCAGATTGTAATTCTTAGAGGTGCAGTAGTCACATGTTGTGGGTCGGTTTGTAAAAAGAAAGGGATATAGCTTCATTGTTATGTATATGTATATGTGTCGGGAAGGTAGCCTTATCGGCTAACTTTGTGGTTTAATCTGTCGTTATTTTTTTATTTTATAAGTTTCATGTATGTCCCGCTGCTATTCTCTGATGTATACCTGAACAGGGTGCCCAGGTAGGGCACGATCCGAGCGGTCGGGTCGTGACAAAAGTGGTATCGAGCGATTAGTCCTCGGAAAGTGTCTACGCATCGTGTCTAGTAGAGTCTTGATTATCGGTGTGTTGTGCACCACATCTATAATCGGAGGTTGCGGGACATTTAGGATTGGTTTCCATTCTTCTCACCGAGATCGTCGCGATAGAGGCGTGTTGTTAAGTCGTCTCCCTAACGAGTTATGTTGTTCTGCAGCCTGAGAAAGCGTGATGACCGGGAAAGACTATGTGGATTGCGTATCGGGTTGGTAATGATTGTAGTATAGTTGGTATTGTGACATACATCTATACGGAGTTATGTATGAGGTCGACGCGTGTTGCCTAGAATGATGTTAGATTTCGGGAATTGGTAAAGACTAACTAGATCACCGGAAGGTATGGGATAGTTAATGAATTCTCGCCAAGATCTTATGTTTTATTTGAGATAATTGGGAAAGGATGAGGTATGCGATAGGGTAGTGAACCCTTAAGAAGCCATGTTAAGGAACCTAACAGAATGTCATGTTAATAGATTAAGGCTGCGTAGTAGGCTCAAGAGAATTGTATGCGGATGAGGTCGCATAGAGTGAGTAATGGGTGTTGTGATTGAGACAACATGGTTTTGGTTTTATGAGAAGTTTTGTACCCGTTTATTGGGGGTGGTAAGGTAGGCTTGGAGCATGGAAATTGCGAGCCTAAGAATATTGATTCTTCGAGACCTTAGGTATATAAGGCTTTCTCGCAATAAGATTTTAAGTCGGACGAGGATAAGAGTTAAGTGCGACGCTAAGTCGGTGGAGGACTGTTACGGGTCTCCCATGGCCTGGAATAAGTAGGATCAGTTGGTAGTAGTTCGCTCGTGGCGAGTCACGCAGTGCAAGGCCCAAGTCTAGTTAATTGTTTCTGGGTTCGTGGGCGCGTTCCACGGAACCAGTAATGGCCGAAATGGCCTTATTTTGTTTTATAGAGTGACTCAGATTGGAGGCCAGCATTGGTATGGAAGTTATGTATATTAGTGTGAGTGGGAAATACGGAAAGAGTACGACCAGTAAGAAAGATAACAACCAAGTGTAAAGGAATAGAGCCTGAATCCATGAGAACCTTTCGAGGTAACTACACCCGTGAGTGTGTGTGGGGTGGTAGCTGAGCGGGAATATGAGGTTTTCCCGGTGATGATGCAGTCGTCAGACCCTAGTAGACCTAGTAGAGAGGATTATGACAGACTTTGAGGTCATTATAAGTATGGGCTAGTTTGCTTTGTGAGTGCCAAGGTTGACATCTTAGTATAAATATTGATATGTGGCCATGGGTGGCATATGTCGTAAGAAGGGTGTAGTATAAGGAGACTATGTCGCGCTTTAATTAGATTGGACTCCGAAAGAACATTCGAGGACGAATGTTTCTAAGGGGGGAAGAATGTTACACCCCGTATTTTCAGGATATGTTTTAAGAACGTACGTAAGAACTCGCTAGTGTTAAAATTAGAGACTTGTAAAATTTTATCGGAATTATGAAATTGTCGGAAAACGTTTTATTTTGACGAATGGGAGGGCGACACGTGTCACCCCCCCTTAAGTGAGCTTGGACGAATTGATCTTGGACATAAGGGTCATTTGACCCTTGTTAGGAAGACAAGTCTTGCACTTGAAGAGCTTGACATAATTGACTTGGTCAATGGACCCACTTAGCCTTGATATTTAATAAGAGATCATCCAAACCACCCAATTGTTTGCATCTTGACCCTCCATGTCCCTTTATAATACTAGTAGTAGCATGAGAGAGCACAACACTTAGAAAAATTTGCAAGAATTTCAAGAACCCCTCTAGGTTGCTCTCGGGTTCCATGCCTTTCAAAAGGAAAAAAATTTGTTTCTTGTCCATTAAACTCCACACTTTAAACCAAGGTTCTTGAGGGTAGTGTAAGCTTATCTCAATAGAAAAATCTCGGAAAAAGTTAGTTTTCGGGTTAGTCGCAAAGTGAAAACCTAGTGGCTTTCTAGGTTTTAGATTGGAGGTTTGAAGGAAAGTTGTTGGTGTGGTTCTAAGGGTCTCAAGGAGCGGATTGAGGTGTCTTGATGAGGCTCTAGGTTGCTAAGGAGCAACTTCGGTTTTGAAGATTGGATTACAATTCGTTGAGGTATAATCTTGTTCTTTGAAAGTGTTACAAGATTATTTATATTGTTGTTGTTAGCTTTACATGTTGCTAGCATAAAGTTGTTAAGTTGAAGTTTGTAAGTATTATGGATTACTTGTAGCTTAAGTTCGAAATGAAAAGTAAGTCATGTTAAGTTGGAATACAATTTGATCGTTATTAGAATCGTCGCATGTAATTGACTAGAAGATTATAGTAGTTATAATTGGTTGCGACTAGATATCATGTTATGCTACCAAGTTGGATTGAAATGGAAATTGGATAAGAATTAGTATTGTTGAACTCAGGGTGGCCGAATTTGGACTTGTAGTTTGTATTAGTTTGTTATTCAATTGTATTGGACTACCTTCTAAATTGTGAGCCAATTGGGGCTGTTTGGTTATTCATTTGTACTAGACTACCTTCTATATTGTTGTGAGCCAATTGGGGCTGTTTGGTTATTGTATTCGGCCTTGAAAAGGTGGGCAAAGTAAGTAAAACAAAGGAGGGTGCTGTCCGATTTTCCGTAGAATTTAGCGACTTAGCACCTAGAATATTCTACGTTTGAAATAAGAGGTTAATGGACGTATGGTGACCATTATAGGTTGGTGTACTAAGTAATGCGTATCCTACTTGAAGAATGGAATAGCTCAAGGTTGACGTACTTTGGAGCATTTTGCAACTTGTCGCTAGTCGTCATGGCGTATGTGAACCTCTTCTTTCGTTGGCATGATCCTACGTATGAAATATCCATGTGATAACATTTTAAGATTCCTTCTACTCTTAGAAGTTAAGAAGTATTTACATTGTTGAATCTAAGTTAAGAGTATGTTTAAATTGTCCTAAGTCCTTACTAGGTCTTATGGGAGACGTTGGTAAGGATGGTTAGGAAATTATGAGATTTGATTCAAGGGCTATGTATCTTGATTTATTTAAAGTAAGTATGTAAGTTGATTTTTTTATGTTTGAAAATGACTTGAATTTATATGTGAAAAGGGGATTGGTTTTAAAAGTGTAGATGACATGATTTTACAAGTATAAGTAAATGGACTTTAAAGAATGTATGTTATGAAGTTTTAAGACTATGAACTTTGATTTTCTTTAAAGGATTATGAAACTTTATTTTTCAAGATTATGAGACTTGATTTCTAAAGTATAAGCGACATGATTTGAAAGAGTGTATGCTACGAGGTGTTAAGGCTATAAGCCTTGATTTTATAAGTGGAAATGACTTAATTTTACAAAGTATGGCTTAATTTATTTCAAAAGATAAGAAGATGGCTTCCAAAAGAGTATGTGACTTGAGCTTTAAAAAGAAAGGAGTTCTATGATTCTTTTTAAGTATGTATGTACGTAGTATTTTTGGATCTAGTTTTCCTAATGTTGTAAGAATAAAAGTGTCTTAAGTTCTCTAAAATGAAAGGTTGTTATAATAGCTTTATGGGAAGTTGTTATGACGACTTAAGAAGAAGTGAAAAGATGGTTTGAAAATGTTATGTAAGGAAAATTACACCGAGCCTACGAATAGGCCGGATTACGTTATGAAATACACCGAGCCTACAAATAGGCCGGATTACGTTATGAAATACACCGAGCCTACAAATAGGCCGGACTACGTTATGAGATACACCGAGCCTACACATAGGCCGGATTACGCCATATTACCCCGAGCCTTCACATAGGCCGGGTTACGTCATCTTACACCGAGCTCCACAGGCGGGCCGGATTATGTTATATGATTCCACAGTACACCGAGCTCCACAGGCGGGCCGGATTATGTTATATGATTCCACAGTACACCGAGCTCCACAGGCGGGCCGGATTATGTTATATGATTCCACAGTACACCGAGCTCCACAGGCGGGCCGGATTATGTTATATGATTCCACAGTACACCGAGCCCCACAGGCGGGCCGGATTATGTTATATGATTCCACAGTACACCGAGCCCCACAGGCGGGCCGGATTATGTTATGTAAGATATGTAAGTTATGTGAAAAAGGCTGGATTAAACTCTTAAGTAAGTATGTAAGAATATGTTGTTAAATCTTATCGAAAGAAGGAAAGGAACGGTCAATATATGATTGGTTTCAGGAGTTAAAAGGACATTCTTTTATACAGATATGATTTGGTTATTGCATTTATTTCTGTTCCATATTCGGTACCTGTTGTACTGACCCCCTTCGGGGGGCTGCGTTCATGCCCGCAGGTGATAGGTACACAGGTTGGTGATCCTTGCTCTTAGGATCTCTGTCCAGTTTTTGGAAAGAAGCCCCTTTCACTCCGGAGGCTTGTCTTTTGGTACGGTTTCCTTAAGGTGGTAGACTTATGTACATTCAGGGGTATGGCGGGGCCCTGTCCCGCCGCAGTTGTAATTCTTAGAGGTCTGTAGTCACATGTTGTGGGTCGGTTTGTAAAAAAGAAAGGGATGTAACTGCTGTTGTTATGTATATGTATATGTGTCCAGGAAGGTAGCCTTATCGGCTAACCTGTGGTTTAATCTGTCGTTATTTTTTTTATTTTATAAGTTTCATGTATGTTCATTGCTATTCTCGATGTATACCAACAGGTGCCCGAGTAGGGCACCGCGCCCGGTCGGGTCGTGACATTGGCCATGCTTATACGATGTGGGATTCCGGGGCATGCGACCATGTTATATTATTACTCCATGGGCTAGCTCCCCATGAAGACCTGCACCTACGATGAGGGATTCCGGGGGCACGTTATGGACATGTTTATACGATGTGGGATTCCGGGGCATGCGACCGCGTTATATATATATATATATGTGTGTGTTGTGTATGTGTACGCCAACAGTGAGGTGGGATGCCACGGGCGCGTCACATGGTTATATGTTACACCTACGGCTGCCGGCAGTGATGTGGGATTCCATGGGCAGGAGATATATATATATATGTGTTGTGTATGCAGACGGTGAGGTGAGATGCCACGCGCGTCACACATGGTTATATTTTACACTTATAGCCGGCGATGATTGGGATTCCACGCACGCTTTGATTATTGTGTGACTTGATCGCGTCCCAGATTGGGCCGGGTAGTATATGCGTTCCTCCATAAGGGGCCGGATTATGTTATGAAAGATAAGTAAGTTATATGGTAATGAACTTAATGATTTTTCCTAATCATGTACATAAGAATGTGACTATAACTTTTATTGAAAATGGGAAAAGATAATAAGGTACGATTAAGTTCATAAGTGGTAATGACACGGCGAGATCCGTATGTATTTTTATACTTGTCCTGTCATTCTTTGTACGATTATGATCTATTTCTCAGACGTTATTTCTGTTCCATATTCGCACTGTTAATCGACCCCCTTCGGGGCCGTTCATGCCCGCAGGTTTTAGGTACCCAGGTTGGTGATCCTTGCTCTTAGGATCTCGGTTCAGTTTTTGGGAAAAAGCTCCATTTGCTCCGGAGGCTTATCTCTTGGTGCGGTCTTCCCTGAGGTTGTAGATTCATGTATATTCAGGGGTATGGCGGGGCCCTGTCCCGCCACAGTTGTTATGTTAAAACTCTTAGAGGTCTGTAGTCACATATTGTGGGTCAGTTTGTAAAAGGAAAGGAGGCAACTGCTTCGTGTATGTATTTACTTATTTGAAAAGGTAGCCTTATCGGCTAACCTGTTGATTTTATCTTTGTTGATTTATTTGTTCTAGTTTCATGTATGTTCCGCTGATTATCTCTGATGTATACATGTAAGGGTGCCCAGGTAGGGCACCAGTCGCGAGCCCGGGGTCGGGTCGTGACAAAAGTGGTATCAGAGCAGTTAGTCATCGGAAAGTGTCTACAGACCGTGTCTAGTAGAGTCTTTATTATCGGTGTGTTGTGCACCACATCTATAATCAGGAGGCTGCAGGGCATTTAGGATTGGTTTCCATTCTTCTCTCTTTGAGATCGTGCGATGAGTCGCCCTAGTAGGTTGAATCCTCTCTGACCCCTTCTTATGTAACAGTTATGCCTCCACGGAAGGCGACCAGGGCCCAGAAGGGCAAGGCAGCAGCAGGAGCTACTAGTGGTATGCAGAGGGTTACCAGGACTCGGGCACAGACTATGCCTGAGGTAGTAGGCGGATCGGCGAACTCAGCCACGCTGGCGGTACTAGAGGAGCCGAGAGCGGCAGTAGCTCCAGAGGTTCCGTGCAGAGCCTCCGATCCGCAATGAAGGCGAGTTTAGAGATTATGGAGAGAAGATCATGCTACTGACTAGCATAGTGGTAGGGCAGCGCCGACAAGAGCAGGTAGCTAACCCTAGAGCCGATAGTTTGAGGATTCAGGATTTTCTGGGTTGTAGTCCACCCGAGTTTTATGGCTCGAGATCTGAGGATGATCCTCAAGAGTTCGTTCGGCAGCTACAGCGGACTATGCAGGTGCTTAGGGCCTCGGAGACAGAGTCAGTTGTGTTAGCTTTCACCGTTACGCGATATTGCGTTGAACTGGTTTGAGTCTTGGGAGCTGTCGAGAGGTGTGGGTGCTCGTCCGGCAGTTTGGGATGAGTTCACGGAGGCCTTTCTTGATCACTTTTTGCCTCCTAAAATGAGGAGAGCCCGTGTTGATAGGTTCTTGTCATTGAGGCAGAATGAGAGGACCATCAGGGAATACAACCTGGAGTTTGACTCGTTAGCCAGGTATGCGCACACTATTGTGGCTGATATGGCGGACAGAGTTCACCGTTATGTGATGGGGCTAGACCATTATATGATTACTGCATGCCTGGGAGTGGCCCTTCAACCCGGTATGGATATTGCCAGGATGCAAGCTTATGCGCAGGGGATAGAGGACAGAGAGAGAGAGGGTCAGCTAGACTCAGGCCAGCCCAAGAGGGCCAGGACGGAAGGATTCCAGGGTAACTTTCGAGGCGGACAGCCTCAACAGCAGACTAGGTCTACATCTCAGCCGGCACAGAGTGCTCCTTCCCGGTCTTCTGGCCGGAGGTTTGGTCGCCGGGGATATTCGGAGCAGTCGGGACTGAGTTCCGCAGATGCCCGAGGATAGTAGCCAGGGGAAGCCACTTTTGCCCTGGTGTGGTCACTGTAGTAGATTCCATTTTGGGGAGTGTCGTACTACTTCGACAGCTTGTTATGCTTGCGGCCAGCAGGGCCATTTCATGAGAGACTGTCCGACCAGAGGTGGCACTGGTGGGATAGCGCGATCATCGATCGATTCGCGGGTTCTTCGCCTTCCATAGCTAGGCAGGATGTTTATGCACCGGCAGGCCGTGACAGAGGCCGTGGTGGTAGTTCCCAGTTTTAGCGGTCCTTTGAACCGCCTGTATGATTTCAGGTATGTCTTTGGCCTTTAGAAACTTGTATGCATGATAAAGTTGTGGTATGTTTAAGTTTCATGAACTGATTATATTGAGACTATGTATATGTTAGAAGGAGTTGGAAGTACGAAAAGATAATTTCTTTTGGGCTTATGATGGACAGATATGCGTGTGCGAGGTATTAGGGCCATGTGTGGCATTGTTGGTATGTCGGGGTTGTGAAAGGAAACTATGTCGCTAATTATAAGTTTGACTCCGAAAGAACATTCGGGGACGAATGTTTCTAAGGGGGGAAGAATGTTACACCCCGTATTTGCAAGACATGCTTTAAGAACGTACGTAAGAACTCACAAGTGTTAAGATTGAGACTTGTAAAAATTTATCGGAATTATGGAATTGTCGGAAAACGTATTATTATGACGAATGGGAGGGCGACACGTGTCACCCCCCTTTAGTGAGCGTGGACGAAAAATGCCATGGACAAAAGGGTCATTTGACCTTTGGTAGGATGATTAAGTCTTGCAAGTTGTGAGCTTGAGAAAATTGACTTGGTCAAGGGGACCACAAGCCTTGATATTTAAGTGAAGCTCATCCAAGACACCCAATTGTTCACATCTTGACCCTCCAATGTGCTATATATTACTACTAAGTAGCAAGACTAATGCCAACACTTAGAAAAAAATTCAAGTTTTTCAAGAACAACAAGTGAGGCTCTCGGGTTCATGCCCACTTGAAAGAGAAAAATTTGTGTTTCTTGTCCAATAAGCTCCACACTTTAAACCAAGGTTCATGAGGGTATTGTGAGTGTATCTCAATAGAAAAATCTCGGAAAAAGATAGTTTTCGGGTTAGTCGCAAAGCGAAAACCTAGTTGTCTTTCTAGGTTTTGTTTGGAGATTTGAAGGAAAGTTGTTGGTGTTGTTCTAAGGGTCTCAACTAGCGGATTGAAGTGTCTTGAAGAGTCTCTAAGTTGCTAAGGAGCGACTTCGGATTTGGAGTTGGATTGTGTTACACCCCGTATTTCCAGAGTACGTATGTGAGGACGTACGTACAAAAATACAAGCCTTTAGTAGGACTAGAATGTAGGATTCGTTTTTCCGACGGAAAATTTCCCGAAACTTGTAAAAGAATTTTGCGTGATCAATAATGTATTTATTTTGGATTTTTCCGAGAGATGAAATATTTTGGACCAACGAGAGGGCGACAAGTGTCACCCTCAAGTGGGCGGTCAAGTGGCCGAATTGTGGAGCACGTTTTTGTCATTTTTAAGGCCTAAAACATTTGGTCAATGTTTGCTAGATATTTTGTGGGTAGATAGATAAGGTGGGACCCACACAACACTTGTCCAAATCTCATCCACACACTTGCTTGAATCTTGGTCATTGAAGGCCCTATAAATACCCCCCCTTAGTTGAAAGATTTCTTCATCCCTTAAACATTTTCCAAGTCTAAAAATCCTTCCCCCTCTTAGAAGAGCTCTCGTCCAAACACACTTTCCCCCCACACCCCCCCCCCCTTTTGGTTGAAAAGTATTCTCCAAGTATTATCACTATTCCAAAATACCTTAGCCCAAATACCTTGTAGTATTCCAAAGTTACCTCTATACTAAAAAGCCCGGAAATGCTACCTTATATCCCTTAGTCACAAAACGAAGCCCTAGGAAAATCTTCATTATTGGTTGAAGTATTAAGTAGAAGTTGTATAGAACTTCTAAGGGTTTCTTGGAGCGAATTGGAGCGTACAGAATAGGAACTAAACCTTGCTCAGGATCGACTTTAATCTTGGATAATTTTGGGCTTAACGAGGTAAATATCTTTGTCCTTCTATTGTAATTGGAAATTACATATAGTAGTTTAGAATTGAGTATAAGATATAGAAGGATGGTATATAAGAAGAGAATTGAACTATACTTACAGTGGGCTGTATTTACAGTAGACTTGTGTAGCTTTACGGGTAGGAAAGTGCTGCCCAAATTTCCGTAGAAATAAGAACCTTCTGCTTAGAATATTCTACAGAGTAGTCTAGACGTTGATAGACGTATTTGACTATTATAGGTTGATACTCTGCGCGCGACATATTCGACTTGGCAGGTGGATTTCGCCGAGGAGGTATGTGATTCTTCCTATCCTCTTGAGCATGATATTTTCAAATATATATATAGTACGGTAGACGTACGTGTGTTAACTGAACATGGTTTTACTTGACGTCTTTTGACTTGAGTCTAAATCTTGAAGTATTTCAAAAGAATTAAGAATCGTTTTTGAAAGAAGAGTAATACTTGGTTTTTTTAAAAGCTTAAGAGTTATACTAGCTTTATGGGAAGTTAGGTATAACGACTTAACAGAAATAAAAGGAACGGTTTACTTAATTGTTTATGAAAGCCTTGTATTGATTTCGGAAATGAGAATAAGTATCGAACAAACCACTGCAGCGCTAATAAAGGAAAATGTATTGACTAATTAAGTATTATTAAAACCAGTAGAAACCTCCATCTGCATAGAAGCTAAGATAAGACAAAATTGTATTACATTTCCTAGATCATGGCTGCTTTAATAAGATCAGTAATAAACAAGTTTGATTCTCTAAAAATTTCAAAGTAAGGACTTGTTTTATAAATGACAAAGACTTGAAAATTTGAAAGTGTTTTCGTCTAAAAAGGAAGGCATACTTTTGTCCTAAGTTGGTTAAAAGGGAAGGTAGGGAAATTGTTTTGGTTTACTTAAAAAGATAGTCACTCTATTTTTATACTACGGGTATCGTGTGACTCTTGTGAAAGAAACAGATCTTTTTAAAGAGTTAATGTATGAAGTACTTTGGGGATAAAAACCCGAACTTGTTGACATAAAATAGAAAGTACCTTGTGTGAATAACTTGACTATGTTGGTTTGTGATATCCTTGTAATACTTTCTTGTTGGTTTGATAAGTAAGCATGTTAGGATGTTACGTGTGTAGTGTCTTGTGATGTTTGTGTAAAGGGGTTTCCCTTGATTGTGCTTACGTTGTTTAACGATAAGCCGTTATGTTAGTGTTGTACCACTCACCTCTTGACATGATATACCGGGGGTTAAGCTGCCCCCCCGATGCGAGGGATGCCTCATGCGGGTCCAGGAGACCTATGCGGAGCTACGAGAGTTCCAGGTTAGTGTGCGGGGAATACCTCATGCGGTCTATGTGGCCATGCGGACTACGAGAGTCCAAGACGATGCCGAGGAGTAGCTACCCTCGATGCGGGGAATACCTCATGCGGGCCTAGGTGGCCTATGCGGAGCTGCGGTGAGTTCCAGGATTTGACGCGCACATTGATGATCGGAGGCGAGTGGCCGCTTGATCGTGGCGCGGTCTAGAAAGACCTCGTGATCTGATTTTATAGTATTGGTGACTGTGGGTTTTAGTGGTCGGCTATCCCTTCGTACTTACCCCGTACAGTTTTATTATAACACAGTGGGACACGGTGTTCATGTATTCCTTGGTGTTTTTATATCATGGATCAGCGGTGAGGAAGAATTCAACGGGCAGGATTGATATTGTGGGCATGAGACCCGTGGTTATATTTGAGTGATGACTTTAGGCGTGAGTCCACGACTTGACATATTTGCATATTGTGTATCGTAAATTGGTTATCATATATGTCTTCTGTTTTATATAGACTATTATGATTTCATTTACAGTATTTTCAGTTTCACATACTTGGTACCTGTTGTACTGACCTCCTTCGGGGGGCTGCGTTCATGCCGCAGGTAGAGGTACACCAGTTGTTGATCCTCGCTCATAGGGTCACAGTTCAGCGTTTTGGGAAGCTCCGTGTCTCCGGAGGCTTATCTTTGGTATAGTCCCATGTCGTTGTAGGTACTTACATTCAGGGGTATGGCGGGGCCCTGTCCCGTCATTGTTGTTATACCATTCTTAGAGGTCTGTAGTACTGTTGTGGGCAGAGTTTGTAAAAGGGATGTAACTGTTCGGGTTCAAGTTTATATATATATATGCCGAAAGGCAACTTTTCTCAGATAAATTGTTTCTCACATCATATTATTTCATGTCTTGTTTTATATTCCGCTGGTTACTCTGATGTATGTCTACTTGGGTGTCCGGGTAAGGCACCAGTCACGGGCCCGGGTTCGGGTCGTGACAGATTGAGAGTCGTTGAGGTATAATCTTGTCTCTTAATAGTGTTACAAGATTATATATATATTGTTGTTGTTAACTTTACATGTTGCTAGTATGAAGTTGATATGTTGAAGTTTATAAGTATTATGGATTGCTTGTAGCCTTAAATCTGAAATGTAATGTAAGCCATGTGAAGTTGGATTACAATTTGGTCGTTTACTAGAATCGTCGCATGTTACATACTTGAAGATTATAGTAGTATAATCGATTGCGACTTGATACCATGATATGCTAACAATTTGGATTAAAATGGAAATTGGATAAGAATTGGTATGGTGGTACTCAATGTGGCCGAATGGGACATATAGTTTGTATTAGTTTGATATCTATTGTGGGGCGGAATTTTACACGTCTAGTAGGCGTGTAATCCCCTATTGATTAATTGCTTTGATTGTGCCTTAAATGTGGCGTGTTTGGTTATTGTATTCGGCCTTGAAAAAGGTGGCAAAGTAAGTAAAAACAAAGGGGGTGCTGTCCGATTTTCCGTAGAATTTAGTGACTTAGCACTTAGAATATTCTACGTTTGAAGTGAGAGGTTAATGGACGTATTGTGACCATTATAGGTTGAAGTACTAAGTATAGCGTATCCTACTTGAAGGATGGAATAGCTATCAAGGTTGAAGTACTTTGGAGCATTTTGCTACTTGTCGATAATCGTCGCGAGGTATGTGAACCTCTTCCTTCCTTTGGCATGATTCTATGTATGGAATATATCGGTGGTATCATTTCATGTTTCCTTCTACTCTTAGAGGTTAAGAGGTAGTTGTGTGATTTACTCTATGTAGAACTTTTCCTATCTTTTGAGCATGACTAGTTGCACGTATATAGTACGGTAGACGTACAAGATCTTGATATCCTTTACTAGTTTTATGAATAGCCAAGTCGGGTGAGCTAGGAGATTAACTCACTGCTTTGAAAGAATAAAGGATGTCTTAAGTTTTATTAAGTTAAGGGACTTGAAGAGTTTTAAAGTATGTGATACTTGTTCCGTTTTAAACGTATAAGTCCCTTGGATAGGAAATTATATTTTAGCTAAGGTATAAAGTGAATATAACGACTTTATGGGAAGTTGGTTATATTTTCTTTATGAAAAGATAAATGACTTGATTTTAGTGTAAAGGCAACTTGATTTTAAGGCATCAATTGCCTAAGGTTTTATAATAAAAGGAGTCACTTGATTTCTAAAGGTTAAGAGACTAATTGTACTTTGAAAGTTAAGAGAATTGATTCGAAAATATATAATACTTGGTTTTAAAAAAGTATAAGTCTCTTGGTTATAAAGGAATGGGTTTGTCTAAAACCATAAAGGGTTATAACGGCTTTATGGGAAGTTGGTTATAACGGCTTTATGGAAGGTTAAGAGAATGGTTTTCTCTAATAAAGTAATCAAAGTAATAACTTGAATTAAGGAAGGGCAATTTGATTTAAGTGTATCACTTGCTTAAAGCTTTAAGGTAAGGGTCACTTGATTTAGAAGCCGAGAAATGTATTTCTAAAGTATAGTGACTTAGGTGAAATGTACACAAGCGTTGATACTACGGGTGTTAGTATCTTGGGGTTTTATATGAAAAATGAATCTTTTGAAAAGAATGTAAGCATGTGGTACTTGGGGTTAAATTCCCGAATTTTTATGTGTGAAACGAAAGTGCCATGAGTTATTAAAAAATGTAAGTCTAAAGGTTTAATGAACTTTCCTAGGTTTGCTTGTGATAGCTTTGAGTGCAAGTATTATATGTCTACGTTGTCGTGTCTCACCGGAGGGCATTTGGTGGTTGTAAGTTTTACTTGGGCGTCTGGCAGCGGAAGGGATTCCACGGGTATGCTTCCATTATGATTGATCCTTGGACATGCTTATACGATGTGGGATTCCGGGGCATGTGACCAGGATGCGGGTTAGATGCCCGGACATTTATCGGACGTACCAGCAGTGACGGGGGATTCCACGGGTATGCTTCCATTGTGATTGATCTTGGCCATGCTTATACGATGAGGGATGCCGGGGCATGCAGCCAGGATGCGGGTTAGATGCCCGCGTGTTTTATTACTCCATGGTCATGCTTATACGATGTGGGATTCCGGGGCATGCGACCATGTTATATTATTACTCCATGGGCTAGCTCCCCATGAAGACCTGCACCTACGATGAGGGATGCCGAGGGCACGTTATGGCCATGCTTATACGATGTGGGATTAGGGCATGCGGCGCATTATATATATGTATATATGTGTTGTGTATGTCGCCGGCGGTGAGGTGGGATGCCACAGGCGCGTCACATGGTTATATGTTACACCTACACGCCGCAGTGATGTAGATTCCACGAGCGAGAGATATATCTATTTGTGTTGTGTATGTGTACGCCGACAGTGAGGTGGGATGCCACGGGCGCGTCACATGGTTATATTTTACATTTATAGTTGTCGGCAGTGATGGGGATTCCACGGGCACGCTTTGATATTTGTGTGACTTGATCGCGTCCCAGATTGGGCCGGGTAGTATATGCGTCCCTCCATAAGGGGTCGGATTATGTTATGAAAGATAAGTAAGTTATATGGTAATGAACTTAATGATTTTTCCTAATCATGTACATAAGAATGTGACTATAACTTTTATTGAAAATGGGAAAAGATAATAAGGTACGATTAAGTTCTTAAGTGGTAATGACACGGCAGGATCTGGTATGTATTTTTATACTTGTCCCTGTCATTCTTTTGTCTGATTATGATCTGTTTATCAGACGTTATTTACATTCCATATTCGGTACTGTTATCGACCCCTTCGAGGCTGCGTTCATGCCCGCAGGTTTTAGGTACCCAGGTTGGTGATCCTTGCTCTTAGGATCTCGGTTCAGTTTTTGGGAAAAAGCTCCATTTGCTCCGGAGGCTTATCTCTTGGTGCGGTCTTCCCTGAGGTTGTAGATTCATGTATATTCAGGGGTATGACGGGGCCCTGTCCCTCCACAGTTGTTATGTTAAAACTCTTAGAGGTCTGTAGTCACATATTGTGGGTCAGTTTGTAAAAGGAAAGGAGGCAACTACTTCGTGTATGTATTTACTTATTTGAAAAGGTAGCCTTATCGGCTAACCTGTTGATTTTATCTTTGTTGATTTATTTGTTCTAGTTTCATGTATGTTCCGCTGATTATCTCTGATGTATACTTGTAAGTGTGCCCAGGTAGGGCACCAGTCGCGGGCCCGGGGTCGGGTCGTGACACACATATCCCACACAAAAAAATTTGTAGTTTTGATCCATTGTTCACAAGACTTAAACCCAATGTCCCTAAGGGTATTGTAAGGATATCTCAATAGAAAGATTTCGGAAAAACGGCGTTTTCACGTTAGTCGCAAGGCGGAAACTTAAGGAGTTCTTCAACTTTGAAGTTGGAACTTGAAGATGGGTTCTTCATAGGCTTCTAAGGAGTGCTTGGAGCGGATTGGAACCTAAGGAAAGGAGCTAAGAATTTGCTAAGAAGCGACTTTGAATCTTGGAATTTTTAAGGGCTTATAAAGGTATAAATTTTGTCGTTTTAGCAATTAAAGTTTACTTATCATTGTAGTTATGGATATTAGCAAGCATGAGATGTTTAGTATGAAGTTTGATAATTATATTGGCTATTGGAACCCTAATCCGAAAACTAGCATGTTTAGCCTTAAGATTACAATTCAAGTCGATTATTAGTTTAAGTCATCGCATGTTGTAAAAAGAAGGAAATTGTAGTTGTTGAAGTTGTTTAGGACTATATAACATGTTTGACCTTAGAACTTGGAATTGGAAAAGGATTGGAAAAGACTTTGAATTGTTGGTTATGTAGTTGGCCGAGAATGGCTTTAAATATGGAACTACTTTGTATGAATTGTGGGGCGGAATTTTACACGTATTGTAAGGCGTGTAATCCCCTTTGGTTGGTTGTTGTTTTGAGCCTTAAATGTGGCATGTTTGGTTATAGTATTCGGCCTTGAAAAAGGTGGCAAAGTGGGTAGAAACAAAGGAAGTGCTGCCCGATTTTCCGTAGAATTAGAGACTGTATACTTAGTATTATTCTACGTTAGAGACTAGAAGTTGATAGTCTTGTTGTGACCATTATAGGTTGACACTTCTCGTGCAGCGTATTCGGCTTAGCTTGTGGATTTAGCCGAAAAGGTATGTGAACTATCTCCTCTTCTAGCATGATTCCTTAAGATAAAGAAAGTATGTCCTACTCCTTAAATGATCCATTCCTTGGTTGTATTTGGATTGCCTAAAATAGAATTTGTTCTAGGTACTTCCTTGATTGTACTTTGTGTTTAAATTGTAAGTTGTATAACCCATTGCCTTAGTGAAGTTGGATTCTTAAAAGTGAAAGTATTTTACTTAAAGTACATAGAGTCTTGAAAAGGAAGTGGTTTCCAAATCTTTTGGCTAGTGCCTTAGTTCCAAACCTAAGGGTCGTTATAATGACTTTAGGGGAGTCAAAGGAGTGATTTACTTAATTGTTTTAAGAGAGGAGAAATGACATGATTTAAGAGAAGTAACTTGTTTTAAAGGTGTGAGTTACTTGAGGTTTAAAAGTAGAAGAAACTTGTTTTGTAAATATTAAGAGACTTGAAGTACTTTGAAAGTTAAGAAATTTGATTTGTAAGTATGTGATACTTGGTTTTAAGTATAAGTCTCTTGGTTATAAAAAGGAATGAATATGTCTAAAAGCATAAAGGGTTATAACGGCTTTATGGGAAGTTGGTTATAACGGCTTTATGGAAGGTTAAGAAAGTTGTCTATTTTGATTATTAGGAATAAGTTGCCTAGATTGTGAAAATTTGAAGTTACTTGATTTCAAGCTTTGAAATGAGTTTTCTAAAAGTGTAGTAACTTACTTTGAAAAATAGACACACCTTGATACTACGGGTGTTAGTATCTTGGAGTTTTACATAGAAAGGAGTCTTTTGAAAAGAATGTACGTACGTAGTACTTTGGCTGGTTTAATTGAGAATTATTCTATGTGTGCCTTGATAAGTACTTTGGCTGGTTTAATTGAGAATTATTCTATGTGTGCCTTGATAAGTACTTTGGCTGGTTTAATTGAGAATTATTCTATGTGTGCCTTGATAAGTACTTTGGCTGGTTTAATTGAGAATTATTCTATGTGTGCCTTGATAAGTACTTTGGTTTAATTGAGAATTATTCTATGTGTGCCTTGATAAGTACTTTGGCTGGTTTAATTGAGAATTATTCTATGTGTGCCTTGATAAGTACTTTGGCTGGTTTAATTGAGAATTATTCTATGTGTGCCTTGATAAGTACTTTGGCTTGTTTAATTGAGAATTGCCTATGTGTGCCTTGATAAGTACTTTGGCTTGTTTAATTGAGAATTGCCTATGTGTGCTGGTAATAGCCGGTTTTGTGCTAGTGGTATATCATTCATTACGGAGTCATTCCCCGGGTTTGTGGCATTTGCATATTCCGTGGATTTGCTACCCACGATGCGAGGAATACCTCATGTGAGTCCGCAAGGGCTTATGCGGGTGAAATAGTCCCATGCGGGCGGATACATCCTATGCGAGAAATACCTCATGCGAGTCCGTAAGGGCTTATGCGGGTGAAATAGTCTCATGCGAGGAATACCTCATGCGAGTCCGTAAGGGCTTATGCGGGTGAAATAGTCCCATGCGAGGAATACCTCATGCGGGTCCACGCGACCTATGCGGGTGAAATAGTCCCAGGTGTAGGATTGCTTAATGATACTGCGGGCGGGTGGTCCTGCTTTGATCGTGAGCTTCCTATTTTATATTGTAAGTATACCACTATTTACTCTCATTGTTAGTAAGGCACAGTGTACTGTAATTGGATTATTATATCATGGACTGCCGGCAGTGAGGAAGGATCCCACGGGCATGATTGATATTATGGGCGTGAGACCCATGGTTATATTTTAGTAATGACTTTGAGGGCATGCGTCCCTGACTTGATATGACTGCTTATGCATTGTGTACTGTAGGTTGGCTATCATACATGTCTCCTGTTTTGTTTAGACTGTCATGATTTCATTACAGTACTTATTGTTTCACATACTTGGTACATTCTTCGTACTGACCTCCTTTGGGGGGCTGCGTTCATGCCGCAAGTTTAGGTACGCTGTTGGTTGATCGGCAGGTGTAGGACCCTGCTCAGAGTTTTTGGATAGCTCCTTTTGTTCGGGAGTTTATCTTTTTTGTATAAGTTCTTTCAGTACAGGCTTTTGTACAGTCATGGGTACGGCGGGGCCTTGTCCCGTCATATTTCAGTATAACTCTTAGAGGTATGTATTCATATGTGGGATTAGACTCATGTACAGTGTAGTGTCTTTTGATTATGTATATTATGGCAGCCTTGTCGGCTTTGCCCTTGTACGTATGTTGGTTAAAAAAAAAAAAAAAAAAAGAGGTGTTATTTAATTTCCGCAGTTTACTTAGTTGTTAAGGTAGAAGGGTGCCCAGGTAGGGCACCAGTCACGGGCCCGGGGTTCGGGGCGTGATAATAGACATCAACCGGCTAGCCGATAAGGCCGCATTTCGTAACCTATACATAATACAAAATTTGAAACATTATATCTTTGTTCTTACAAACCCAATCCACAAATGTGACTACAGACCTCTAAGAATAACAACTTGGCGGGACAGGGCCCCGCCATACCCCTGAATGTACAACAACCGACAATACCAGGGATAAGCCTCCGAAATAAAGGAGTTTCTCAGCAAAGTGATCCTAAGAGTGAGGATCAACAACCTATACTCTACCTGCGGCATGAACGCAACCCCCCGAAGGAGGTCAGTACAACATGTACCAAATATGTGAAACTGAAAGTACTGTAATGAAATCATAAGTCTATAATAAAACTGGAGACATGTATGATAGCTCAATTAATAAAGATAATCGTGCCTTACTAACAATGAGAGTAAATAAGAGTATACTTACAACATAAAAATAGGAAGCTCACGATCAAAGCAGGACCACCCGCCCGCAGTATCATTAAGCAATCCTACTCCTGGGACTATGTTACACCCCGTAACTCCAGGACATGTTTAAGAGAATGTAATTAAGGAACACAAGACTTGAAAGGGTACGAAAGAAAGAATTGTTTTTCCGACGGAAAATCTTCCGAACGTCGGAAAGGGAAAAATGTTCGTTGAGGAGAATTGGATTCTCAAAATGCATTAATTGAGGATTATGGAATGTATTTTCATTATGGAAATTTATTTTATGGATTTGGTCGTGTGGGGCCCACCCGAGGAATTTTATGTTTTGTGGGGCCCACGAGGGTTACGGAAATTTTATGGACGAATGGGAGGGCGACACGTGGCACCCCCCCACTATAGTCTTGGACGAATATTCAAGGGTGAAATGGTCATTTGACCAATGTGTAGATGACAAAGTCTTGCTAATTAAGAGCTTGATATTGTTGACTAAGTCCAAGGGCCACTTGGCTTGATCTCTTCCCTCCAAACTTTACATGTGTTGTAATCTATACCCTCCAATGTATTATATAAACATACTAGTAGCAAGACAAGGCTATTTTACACTTAGAAAAAAATTGAAGAACATTTGTTCTTGCAACATTGCTCTCGGCTTTTAGCCTTAGTGAACAAGAAAATTTTGCAATTGTGATCCATTATTCACAAGACTTTAACCCAAGGTCCCTAAGGGTATTGTAAGGATATCTCAATAGAAAGATCTTGGAAAAACGGCGATTTCACGTTAGTCCCAAGGCGAAAACCTAGGGAGTTCTTCAACTTTGAAGTTGGAAATAGAAGAGGAGTTTTTCACAAGCTTCTAAGGTTTGCAAATAGAGGATTGGAACGTCAAGAAAAGGAGTTGAAGTTGCTAAGGATCGACTTAGGTTTTTGGATCATTTTGAGCTTAAGGAGGTAATAATCTCCGTCTTGCTATTATAATTCAAGATTTCATGTTGTAGTAGTTATAAATGATCATGTGGATTTTATTATGAAGAATGATATGTGTTATGGAATATTTGGATGGAATCCGAAAGTTGCATGATTTAGCCTTTAAGTTTGTAATTCAATTTAGTTACTAGTTTAGTCGTTGCATGTTATCTAAAGAGTTGATTAAGGTGATTATAATTGTTAAGTTGTTTATGACTATATAACTGTCACGACCCGACCCCGGTCCGCGACTGGTGCCCTACCTGGGCACCCTTCTAATCATACAACATAATAAATTGCGGAAGATAAATAACACACTTTTTTTAAAACCAAGGCCAAACCGATAAGGCTGCCATAATCATAAAAATTACCCGAAAGGGTCTACACTGTTTAACAATGTAAAAACAACTCTAGCCACCCACGGATGAATACGCACTCTAAGATTTGAACAAATATTATGACGGGACAAGGCCCCGCCGTACCCCTGAATATACATAGCCATGACAACTCCGGAACATTGGAGCCATCTCAAAATGCCGAATCAGGATCCTAAGCTCGTGGATCCACAACTGTGTACCTAAACCTGCGGACATGAACGCAGCCTCCCGAAGGAGGTCAGTACAACAGGTACCGAATATGGAACAGAAATAAGGTACAGTAAACAAATCATAACTGTACAAAAGAATGACAGAGGCAAGTATAAAAAGGGTGCATACCAGATCCTACCTTACGCGGAGGCATAACTGGTAAAGGAAAGGAATACGTCAGAGGGGTCCAACTTATCACACAGCTCTAAGGCACGATCTCAGAATGAGAAGAATGGAAACCAATCCTAAATGTCCTATAGCCTCCTGATTATAGATGTGGTGCACAACACACCGATAATCAAGACTCTACTAGACACGGTCTGTAGACACTTTCCGAGGACTAACTGCTCTGATACCACTTTTGTCACGACCCGAACCCGGGCCCGTGACTGGTGCCTTACCCCGGGCACCCTAGTGATGCAACATCAGAGAAAATCAGCGGAAATAAAAACATGAACATGAATTAAGAGACATGATAAATAAACAGGCCAACCAAAACAGCTTGCTTCGATATATACATAAATACCCGACGATTATCCTTTTTACGGACTACGCCAACAAAGATTACAAACCTCTAAGAAGTGACAACAACTATGACGACAGGCCCCGCCATACCCTGAATGTACAAGAACCCTGCACTGGGGTAACATACCAAAGATAAGCCTCCGAAGGAACGGAGCTTCCCAACACGCTGAAAGGTGATCCTATAAGCGGGGATCGACAGTCGATGTACCTCTACCTGCGGCATGAACGCAGCCCCCCGAAGGAGGTCAGTACAACAGGTACCAAGTATGTGAAACTGTAAAATACTGTAAATGAAATCATAATAGTCTATATAAAGCAGGAGACATGTATGATAACCAAACTACAGTTCACAACATAAAAGCAGTCATGTCAAGTCAGGGACTCACGTCCTCAAAGTCATCCCTCATGCCCGTGGAACTCCTTCCTCACTGCCGGCAGTCTAGGTACAAATCATGTGATACGTATAACAGGTCTCGGCCCATCTTATGGACCCAATATAGAACGTGTGGAATACATTCCCGGTTCATCCCATGAACCGGTAGTCGAGTGGAATACATTCCCGGATGAACCGGTAGTCAAGTGAAATACATTCCCGGATGAACCGGTAGTCAAGTGAAATACATTCCCGGATGAACCGGTAGTCAAGTGAAATACATTCCCGGATGAACCGGTAGTCAAGTGAAATACATTCCCGGATGAACCGGTAGTCCAGTGAAATACATTCCCGGATGAACCGGTAGTCGAGTAGAACACAATACTTGCACAACAAGGCTATCATACGTAACATGGTCAAGTTTCATAACAACAAGCATAGGCAAGTTATACACAACTCAAGGTACTTTCATTTTATGTCAAAGTCCGGATTTTAACCCTAAAGTACTACGTACGTTAAATTCCTTTTAAGATCCATTTCTTTTACCAAGGTCACCCGATACCCGTATTATAAAATTAGAGTGACTAACATTGTTAAGTAAACCAAAATGCTCTCCTTTGTAAAATCAAGTAACAACCTTATTTTCCAAACGTTCAAGTTTGCCTAATTTCAAATGCTCAAGTTTCTCATTTTAGAAAAAGGTTTCGTAGTTCATAGTTTTAATCCTTTAAAACATAATTCTCCTTTAAACGTTTTGAGAAACATATGTCTTATATGTGAGTAGGTTATTTTTGTTTATAATCAATCTTATTAAGCAGCCATGATCTAGGAAATGTAATATCATTTTGTCTCATCTTAGCTTCTATGCAGATGGAGGTTTCTACTGGTTTTAATACCATACTTCATTATTCAATACATTTCCCTTTATTAACGCTGCGATGGTTTGTCGATACTCATTCCGATTTCAAATCGAGAAACATTATTCATTTTAAAACCAAGTACTCATTACTCACGAATGAGGTTTCACACTTTAACAAAATTCATATCAATACCATTAATTTGAGTCTCTTATTTTCAAAAATCAGTAAACCATTCTTTTTATCACTCTTAAGACGTTATACCTAACTTCCCATAAAGCTAGTACAACTCTTATGTTTTCAAAGCCAAGTATTACTACACATCAAATCCGTTATAAGTCAAATCAGTTACCCTTTGAAACCACAAGGCATTTTCTTACCTACATAAAGCTGTTATAACCAACTTCCCATAAAGCCGTTATAACACTTTATTTTTCAAACCAATCAAATATATTAAACACATGTACGTCTACCGTACTACATAGTTATACACATATCATGCTAGAACAGATAGGAAGATGTTCACATACCTCGCGACGATTATCGACTAATAGCAAAGTGATCCAAGTACCTCAAACCGTCGGCTACTCCTTAAGCCAAGTAGATCACGCCATACACAGTACTTCAACCTATAGAGGCCACAAGGCGCCTATTAACATCCTAGATCTTAATGTAGAATATTCTACAGAAAATTCGGCCCCCGACACAGCGTAATCTCCTCCTCTATCGAGGCCGGCTACCAAGCCAACCAGGGGGGGGGGGTTTGCACGTCTAACCGGACGTGTACAATTCTACTCACAGTAATACTACACAAGTCTACTGTAATACAGTCCTATGTAATTACAGTTCAGTTCACTTATTAAAATTCAGGCTTAAGTCGCAAGACATTGCCGTAAGTATTATTCAGGCTTAAGTCAAAAGACATTGCCGCACAACTATGTTCAGTTCTATATATAGTATACTTAACCATATACTCCTACAACATGTAATTTCCAATTACAACAGAAGGTCAAGAATGTTTACCTCGATAAGCCCAAAATTATCCGAGTTTATATGTCGATCCTGAGCAAGGTTTAGCTCCTACTCCGTGCGCTCCGACCCGCTCCAACCAACCCTTAGAAGTTCTAACCAACTTCTACTTATAACTTCAACTACGGGTGAAGATTTACTTAGGGTTTCGTTTTAGTGACTGAGGGAAAGTATAATGGTATTTTCTGGGCTTGTATAAGTGTAACCTTGGGAATACTACAAGGTATTTGGGCCAAGGTATTTGGACATTATAACAATACTAGGAGAGTATTTCTATACCACAACAAGGGGTATTTATACGAGACAACTAGGCTAGGGGGGGTGTACCCCTCGGCTAGGGCACCACAAAGGGGGAGGGGGAAGCTCTCGGCCAAAGGGCCTTCTCAAAGGGGGAGGGGGCTTTTGGACGAGATCAAATAAGAGGGAGGGAGTATTTGAGACTTAGAAAGATTGCTCAAGTTTTTGGATGAAGAAAGTCTTCAACTTAGAGGGGTATTTATAGGTCAAGTAAAGGCCAACCAATGGCCAAGATGAAGACAAGTGTGGTGCAAGTGTAGGGCTAGATTTCAACCATGTGGACCTTATCCATCTACCACACCAACTTGCACAAAATATCCTACCAACTAAAGTAGCCCAAATCGTCCAAGCTTGCCGTCCCTAAGCTTCCAATGTGAGGGTGACACTCCCGTTGGTCCAAAAGGTTTCGTCTCTCGGAAAAATCCGCAAAAATTAAAAATGCCATAGCCGGAATTTTCCCTACGAAAGCTGTGGAAACGTTTCGTCGAAAAACGACTCCTATCGGGTGTTGTGTACAAATTTCGAAACTTGCCTAACTTAAGGCTCAAATTATTATACGTACGCCCTCACGTACATACTCTGGAAATACGGGGTATAACAATTACCCGCATGCAGGCTCATGCTCTTGGATGCGAGGAGCGTAGAGACCGACAGGTTGACAGGCAGCAGCAGAAGAAGACCAGGACGACAGGGTCCTTTGGTGGCTATCGTGGTGAGCGGCCTCAGCAGCAGTCTAGATTTGCACCACACCACTCGAGCACTCTGCACCGTCCTCGGCCACCAGATATTCGAGGCGGACGGGGCCCCAGACTTGACGTCCAGAGCGGCGAGAGCGCCGATCGGGACCACCCCCCCTCAGTGTGGCCGATGCGGTAGATCCCACTTCGGAAGTTGTGGTGCTGCTACGGGAGCTTGTTTCAGTTGTGGCCAGCAGGGTCACTATGCGGAATTGTCAGGCCAAGGGCGATCTTGATGGTAGGGTCACCACAGTTCTTTCACGTCTTCATCCCCGACAATACTCGCCCGAGGGCAAGGTACTCATGGGCGGCCAGGTCGCGCGCAGGTCGTCGCGGGTCGATTCTAGCGGTCCTCAGAACCGCATTTATGCTTTTTCCAGCCGACAGGATCATGAGGCCTCACCTGATGTCGTCACAAGTACCTTATCAGTTTCTGGGTTTGATGTGTATGCTTTGATAGATCCGGGTTCTACTCTGTCCTATATATCTCCCCTTGTTGCTAGTAGGATAGGGATAGAGCCTGAGTACATAGACCCTTTCGAGGTAGCTACGCCAGTGGGTGATTCGGTGGTAGCTCGGCGGGTATATAGAGCTTGTCCTGTGACCATTTACAGTCGTCAGACCCTAGCCGACTTGATAGAGTTGGAGATGATTGACTTCGACGTGATCATGGGGATGGATTGGCTAGCTTCTTGCTACGCCAATGTAGACTGCAGAGAGAGAGTAGTACGGTTCCAGTTTCCTGAGGAGCCGGTTGTTGAGTGGGAGGGGAGCACGGTATCGCCGAGGGGTAGGTTTATTTCCTACCTCAAGGCTAGGAAGATGGTACAGAAGGGGTACATCTACCATCTCGTTCGGGTGTTTGATACTGAGGCTGCAGTGCCAGATTTTCAGTCAGTTCCAGTAGTCAGAGAGTTCCCAGACGTGTTTCCAGACGACCTCCCGGGTATCCCTCCTGAGAGGGAGATCGAGTTTTGTATAGATGTGTTGCCAGACACTCGGCCTATTTCCATTCCGCCATACAGAATGGCACCTGCCGAGTTGAGAGAGTTGAAGGATCAGCTTAGAGACTTGCTAGAGAAGGGCTTCATCAGACCTAGTGTTTCTCCCTGGGGAGCGCCGGTATTGTTCGTAAAGAAGAAGGACGGGACGCTGCGCATGTGTGTTGATTACAGGCAGCTGAACAAGGTGACCATTAAGAATGATACCCCTTCCGGGATTGATGATTTGTTCGACCGGTTGCGAGTGCGAGATGTTTCTCCAAAATTGATATACGGTCGGGCTATCATCAAAGTAGTCGAGAGGTGGATGTCCCTAGGATCGCATTCGGACCCAGACGCATTATGAGTTCAGTGGTCATGTCTTTTGGGTTGACCAATGCTCGTGGTATTCATGGATTTGATGAACCGAGTGTTCAAACCATTTTTGGACACGTTTGTGATAGTGTTCATTGATGATATCTTGGTTTATTCACGCCAGAGCGGAGCGTGCGGAGCATTTGAGCGATCTTGGCCGATGATTCTCCAGACCAGCTTGTACGCCAAGTTTTCCAAATGTGAGTTTTGGTTGACTTCGGTGGCTTTTCTTGGGCATATTGTCGGCTGATGGCATTCGAGTGGATACGCCAAGATCGAAGCGATTAGGACTTGGCCTGACCTACTACTCCGGCGAGGTTCGCGATTTCGGGCCTTGCGAGGATATTATCGGCGTTCGTGGAGAAGTTTGCTTCTATCTACGCACCATTGACTAGGTGACTCGAAGCGCCAAGTTTGATGGTGATGCTTGTGGCGGGGTTTCGATTCTTTGAAAGAGAGACTGACGGCCGCCCCCGTTCTTACTCTTCCAGAGGGTCCAGACGGTTATGTCGTGTATTGTGATGCGTCAGGCATCGGGTTGGGATGTGTTGATGCAGCAGGGCAAGGTTATAGCGTATGCATCCCGACAGCTGAAGAAACACGAGAGGAACTACCCCACCCATGATTTGGAGTTGGCAGCGGTGATTCACGCCTTGAAGATCTGGAGGCACTACTTGTATGGGGTTCATGTGGATATTTATACGCACCACAAGAGCCTCAGATATCTTCGGCCAGAGGAGCCGAACTTACGAGAGCGGTGGTTAGAGTTGCTTAAGGATTACGATGTTGATATCCTGTATCACCACGGGAAGGCCAATGTTGTGGCGTATGCTCTAGTCGTAGGTCGATGGGAGCCTATCGGATGTGCGACTAGAGAGAGGACATGGTTCGTGATTTGCATCGCCAGCGAGCCTTGGTGTCCGTTTGGTTGATTACGATAGCGGTGGGGTTCGAGTTCGTGAGGTTGTCGAGTCTTCCATCGCCGTCGAGGTGAAGAGGCGATGTTCGAGATCCGCTTTGACACGTTATCGTGATACGACTCTTACGTGAGGCAAGCGGTCATACGAGTAGCACCGATGGGGTGCTAAGGTTTGAGGCGAGTTGTGTGTTCCGGATGTTTGAGGACTTTGGCGAGTTCTGGGGAAGCACACGGTAGCGTTACTCTATCCATCCGTGGTCGACCAAAATGTACCACGACCTTAGATCCGTATTGGTGGGATGGCGAAGAGGGCGTTTGAGTTCGTAGCTCGGTGCCCATGTTGTCGGCGGTGAAGGTAGAGCACCGAGGCACGGTGGTTTGTTGCAGGCGATAGAGATCCCGACCTGGAAGTGGGAGGTAATCAACATGGACTTCATCACAGGATTACCTCGCACTCAGAGGAGACATGATTCTATATGGGTTATCGTCGACAGGCTGACGAAATCAGCCCACTTTCTTCCCGTCAGGACGACTTTTTCGGCTGAGGATTATGCCAGACTTTACATCCGAGATATCGCCGATCGCATGGAGTCCCTATTTCGATCATATCGCATGCAGGAGCCCAGTTTACGGCTAACTTCTGGAGGTCTTTCCAGAGAGGTTTAGGGACGCAGGTGAGCCTGAGTACTGCATTCCATCCACAGACAGACGGACAGGCCGAGCGCACTATCCAGACTCTTGAGGATATGCTGCGAGCCTGTGTTATCGACTTCAGGGGTAGCTGGGAGGATCATTTGCCTCTAGTTGAGTTTGCGTACAATAATAGCTACCACTCCAGTATTCAGATGGCGCCTTATGAGGCCTTGTATGGGAGGAAGTGCAGATCGCCTATAGGTTGGTTCGATGTGGGCGAGGTGCAGTTAGTGGGACCAGATTTGGTGCAGCAGGCAGTGGATAAGGTGAAGCTTATCCGAGAGGTTCTTGACATTTCGAGTCGGCGTAAGTCATATGCAGATCATCGTCGTCGGCATCTGGAGTTCGAGGTTCATGATTGGGTTTTCCTAAAGGTGTCACCCATGAAGGGTGTGATGAGATTCGGGAAGAAGGGGAAACTCAGCCCAAGGTACATTGGGCCGTTTCAGATTGTCCGCAGGGTAGGCAAGGTTGCCTATGAGTTGGATCTGCCGTCCGATCTGGAGGTAGTGCATCCGGTTTTTCACGTATCTATGCTGAGGAGATGTATCGGGGATCCATCTAGGGTACACCCGATTGACTATGTGCAGGTGACCGAGGGGTTATCGTATGAGGAGATTCCCATAGCGATAATCGATCGTCAGATTAGGCGTCTGCGGACGAAGGACGTGGCTTCCGTCAAAGTCTTGTGGCGGAACGAGCTCAGGGAGGAGATGACGTGGGAAGCTGAGGAGGACATGAGGCAGAAGTATCCTCACCTATTCCCCACACCTCCAGGTAATTCACTTTCCTACTTGTAAATTTTCATTATCGTTTATGCCTAAGTGTTGTTTTGTGGCCGTGTATGACATTTGCAAATTGTTTAAGTTATGAAGAACCTTATCGTTATCTGTCTTGGGAAGGAACATTCGGGACGAATGTTTCTAAGGAGGGGAGAATGTTATACCCCGTATTTCCAGATTATGTACGTAAGGGAATACGTACAAAAGTTTAGCCTTAAAAGTTTAGGCCTTGGACGTTTTTTGGGCACAACTCACAAAACGAATAGTTTTCCGACGAAACGTTTCCACAGCTTTCGTAGGGTAAATTCCGGCTATGTCATTTCTAAATTTTGCAGATTTTTCCGAGAGACGAAACATTTTGGACCAACGGGAGGGCGACACTTGTCACCCTCCAATTGATGGACTTGAGGCGTCAATATGGCCGATTGGAGTGTCCAATTTTGTCTTGGAGTTGGTAGGATATTTTGTGTGCAAGTTGGCCAAGGACACTTGCCCTAATCTTGACCTTACACTTGCCTAGCACTTGGCTAAATCTTGGCCATTGGTTGGCCATCCCTTGACCTATAAATACCCCTCTTGTGATGAAGAGTTCTTCATCCACAAAATTACTTCCAAGTCTTGAAAAATCCTCCCCTCTCCCTTTGTGAGCATTTCGTCCAACACCTCCCCCCCCCCCCCCTTTGAGTAAAGTTTGGCCGAGGCTACCCCCCCTAGCCTAGCCGAAATCTACCCCCCCTCCCTTGGTAGAAAAGTTGCCTTCTAGTATTGTTATAATGCCCAAAATACCCTAGCCCAAATCCCTTAGTACTTAGTAGAAGTTGTGAAGAACTTCTAAGGTTTCCTTGGAGCTATCGGAGCGTCGACTTAGGAGCTAAGCCTTGCTCCGGATCGACTTTTATCTAGGATATTATTGGGCTTACCGAGGTAAATAATCCTAACCCTCTTTTGTATTAGAGAATACATACTGTAGTAGTATAAGAATAAGTATTAAATACTTAGAAGAATATTACAGAATAGAATTGAACTGTTATCACAGTAGAAGGGTTTAAAAGAAGAATAATTGAACTATACTTACTTAGAATTTGTTTTCACAAGAGACTTGAGTAGCTCACGTAGGGAAGTCTTGCCGATTTTTCCGTAGAATAAATGACCGCTTAGAATCGTTTCTGAGTAGTCTAGACGTTGATAGACGTGTCTGACTATTATAGGTTGATTCTCTGCGCGCGACATATTCAACTTGGCAGGTGGTTTTCGCCGAGAAGGTATGTGATTCTTCCTAAAGCATGATATTTTTAAAATATATAGTACGGTAGACGTACATGTGTTAACTGAATAATAACTACGGCAATGTCTTTCGACTTAAGCCTGAATAATACTTACGGCAATGTCTCGCGACTTAAGCCTGAATAATAAGGATCTGAAAGCATTTCAAAAGATTACTGAATCATTTTTAACAGAAGAGAACTAATTAGTTTTTAAAACAGAAGCTTAAGAGTTATACTAGCTTTATGAGAAGTTAGGTGTAACCACTTAAGAATGATAAAAGGAACAGTTTACCTATGTGTTATAACAGACTTATATTGATTTGTGAAAAGAATAATAAGATGGTTTGATAAGTAGACATGATATGATGCTATGTGTGTTAGTGTCTTGTAACGTTTGTGTAAGAGAGTATTCTTGTTGTGCTTATGTTGTTTAACGATAAGCTGTTAGGTTAGTGTAATATCACTCACCTCTTGACATATTACCGGGGGTTAAGCTGCCCTCCGATGCGGGGTAGACTCAGGCGGTCTGGGACCATGATTCGAGAATACCTCATGCGGGTCCAGGGGACCTATGCGGAGCTACGGGAGTTCCAGGTTAGTGTGTGGGGTTATACCTCATGCGGTCTATGTGGCCATGCGGACTACGAGTCCAGGACGATGCCGAGGAGTAGCTACCCTCGATGCGGGGTTATATACCCTATGCGGGCCTATGTGAGTGGCCTATGCGGACTACGGGAGTCCAGGATTAGGCTTGCATGGTGATACTACGGGAAATTGGCCCTGCTTCGATCATTCGCAGCCTAGAAAAGACCTGTTACAGTTTACCTATTGTTGCTCTTGTTTATGATGTGGCACTATGTGCGGTTACCTTGGTTGTTTCATACATATATGTAAACTGATTTTTAAAATGATATGTTTTCATTTAAGTACTTTACAGTTTCACATACTTAGTACCTGTTGTACTGACCTCCTTCGGGGGGCTGCGTTCATGCCGCAGGTAAGGGCAAGCAGGTGCTAGATCCACATCCTTAGGATCTCTTTGCATTGGTGTCAGGAGCTCCATCTTCTCCGGAGGCTCTACTTTTTGGTATGATCTCCCTGTATTGTAGTGTCACGACCCGAACCCGGGCCCGTGACTGGTGCCTTACCCCGGGCACCCTAGTGATACAACATCAGAGAAAACCAGCGGAAATAAAACTTAAACATGTAAATAGACATGGATTAAGATGAAAGAAAATAGGCCAACCAAAACGGTTGCCTTTCCACATACATATATATAAACATTTGAACAGTTACAATCCTTACAACCCTGCCCACAACAGTGCTACAGACCTCTAAGATTTATACAACATCTATGACGGGACAGGGCCCCGCCATACCCCTGAATGTACAAGGACCTACAGACTCAGGGTAACATACCAAAGATAAGCCTCCGAAGGGACGGAGCTTCCCAAGACGCTGAAATGAGATCCTAAACGCGGGGATCGACAGCCGGTGTACTTCTACCTGCGGCATGAACGCAGCCCCCCGAAGGAGGTCAGTACAACAAGTACCAAGTATGTGAAACTGGAAAATACTGTAAATGAAATCATAATAGTCTATATAAAGCAGGAGACATGTATGATAACCAAACTACAGTTCACAACATAAAAGCAGTTATGTCAAGTCAGGGACTCACGCCCTCAAAGTCATCCCTCATGCCCGTGGAACTTCTTCCTCACTGCCGGCAGTCTAGGTACAAATCATGTGATACGTATAACATGTCTCGGCCCATCTTATGGACCCAGTATAGAAACGTGTGGGATACATTCCCGGTTCATCCCATGAACCGGTAGTCGAGTGAAATATATTCCGGATGAACCCAGAGTCGAGTGAAATACATTCGGATGAACCGTAGTTGAGTGAAATACATTCCGGATGAACCGTGAGTCGAGTGAAATACATTCCCGGATGAACCGGTAGTCGAGTGAAATACATTCCCGGATGAACCGGTAGTCGAGTGAAATACATTCCCGGATGAACCGGTAGTCGAGTGAAATACATTCCCGGATGAACCGGTAGTCGAGTGAAATACAGTACTTGCACAACGAGGCTATCACACGTAACATGGTCAAGTTTTATAACAACAAGCATAGGCAAGTTACACACAACTCAAGGTACTTTCATTTTATGTCAAAGTCCGGATTTTAACCCTAAAGTACTACGTATGTTAAATTCCTTTTAAAGATCCATTTCTTTTACAAAGGTCACCCGATACCCGTAGTATAAAAATAGAGTGACTAACATTGTTAAGTAAACCAAAATGCTTTCCTTTGTAAAATCAAGTAACAACCTTATTTTCCAAACGTTCAAGTTTGCCTAATTTCAGATGCTCAAGTTTCTCATTTTAGAAAAGGTTTCGTAGTTCATAGTTTTAATCCTTTAAAACATAATTCTCCTTTAAACGTTTTGAGAAACATATGTCTTATATGTGAGTAGGTTATTCTTCTTTATAATCAATCTTATTAAGCAGCCATGATCTAGGAAATGTAATATCATTTTGTCTCATCTTAGCTTCTATGCAGATGGAGGTTTCTACTGGTTTTAATACCATACTTCATTATTCAATACACTTTCCTTTTTAACTGCAGGTGGTTTGTCGATACTCATTCGATTTCCAAAATCAAGAAACATTATTCATTTTTAAAACCAAGTACTCATTACTCACGAATGAGGTTTCACACTTTTAACAAAATTCATATCAATACCATTAAGTCAAGTCTCTTATCTTCAAAAATCAATAAACCATTCTTTTTATCACTCTTAAGACGTTATACCTAACTTCCCATAAAGCTAGTACAACTCTTATGTTTTCAAAGTCAAGTATTACTCTTCTTTCAAAAAGGTCTTTTGAAACACTTCAAGTTCTTTATTACTACACATCAAATCCGTTATAAGTCAAATCAGTTACCCTTTGAAACCACAAAGCATTTTCTTACCTACATAAAGCTGTTATAACCAACTTCCCATAAAGCCGTTATAACACTTTATGTTTCAAACCAATCAAATACATTAAACACGTATGCTCACCGTACTACATAGTTATACACATATCATGCTAGAACAGATAGGAAGAGGTTCACATACCTCGCGACGATTATCGACTAATAGCAAAGTGCTCCAAGTACCTCAAACCGTCGGCTACTCCTTAAGCCAAGTAGATCACGCCATACGTAGTACTTCAACCTATAGAGGCCACAAGGCGCCTATTAACATCCTAGATCTCAAAGTAGAATATTCTACAGAAAATTCGGCAGCACCTCCCCGCAACAACAGAAATCTCCTCTCAATCGAGGCCTACCAAGCCAACCGGGGGTTTGCACGCCTAACGGGCGTGTACAATTCTACTCACAATTCTACATAAGTCTCAGAATACTGATCCTATGTAATTACAGTTCAGTTCACTTCTTAAAATTCAGGCTTAAGTCGCAAGACATTGCCGTAAGTATTATTCAGGCTTAAGTCAAAAGACATTGCCGCACAACTATGCTCAGTTCTATATATAGTATACTTAACTATATACTCCTACAACATGTAATTTCCAATTACCACAGAAGGTCAAGAATGTTTACCTCGATAAGCCCAAAATTATCCGAGTTTATATGTCGATCCTGAGCAAGGTTTAGCTCCTACTCCGTGCGCTCCGACCCGCTCCAAACAACCCTTAGAAGTTCTAACCAACTTCTACTTATAACTTCAACTACGGGTGAAGATTTACTTAGGGTTTCGTTTTGTGGCTAAAGGAAAGTATAATCGTATTTTCCGGGTTTTTCGTATAAAGGGTACTTTGGAAAGTACTACAAGGTATTTGGCTAAAGTATTTTGGGCATTATAACAATACTTGTAGAATACATTTCTACCAAGGGGGGTAGTATTTCGACTAGCACAACTAGGCTAGGGGGAGGGGGTGCTCGGCCGAGGGCCTTCAAGAGGGGGGAGAGGGGTGGTGTTTGGACGAGAACAAGGTTGAGGGAGAGGGAGGGATTTTTCAAGACTTAGACAATTTTTGGATGAATAAGTTCATCAACTTAGAGGGGTATTTATAGGTCAAGAAATGGCCAACCAATGGCCAAGATCTATCCAAGTGTAAGGCAAGTGTAAGGTCAAGATGAAGTCATGTTTTTGTGGGTCCCACTTGCTCATCAACTACACAAAATATCCTACCTAACCCTTGACCACAATTTTTGCACAAAAAACGTGCCAACAATTCCCCTTTGGCCGTCCACTTCCTTCCAATGTGAGGGTGACACATGTCACCCTCCCGTTGGTCCAAAATGTTTCGTCTCTCGGAAAATTCCGCAAAAATTATTAATGACATAGCCGTAATTTTCCCTACGAAAGCTGTGGAAACGTTTCGTCGAAAAACGACTCTAATCCGGTGTTGTGTACAAATTTCGAAACTTGCCTAACTTAAGGCTCAAATTTTATACGTACGTCCTCACGTACATACCCTGGAAATACGGGGTATAACATGTAGATAGTTTGTACATTCAGGGTATGGCGGGGCCCTGTCCCGCCATAGTTGTTTACTTCCTTAGAGGTCTGTAGTCCTATTGTACAGTTGGGATGTAACTGCAAAACTTGGGTTATATATATATGCCGAAAGGCAAGCTTTTCATCAGATAAACTGTGTCTCATTTTACAACTGTTTCATGTCTTGTTTTATATTTCCGCTGATTTTCTCTGATGTATGACTGCTTGGGTGCCCGGGTAAGGCACCAGTCACGGGCCCCGGAACGGGTCGTGACATTATTGGCCAGGATTGTGGCCAGACATGAGGATAGGCTGGATGCAGCAGTACCAGTTCCAGCAGTACCTGTGGTTCACCCGAGATCAGATAGTTTGAGGCTACGGGATTTTCTGAGTTGTAGCCCGCCAGAGTTCTACGGGTCGAGGCCTGAGGATGATCCGCAGGAGTTCATCCGTCAGTTACAGAGGATCATGCGGGTGATCAAGGCTTCAGAGACCGAGTCCGTGATCTTCGGTTCGTATCGGCTGCGTGATATCGCAGTCGATTGGTTTGATTCGTGGGAGTTATCCCAGGGAGAGCACGCCCCGGCTACTGGGACGAGTTCTCGAGGCCTTTCTCACTCATTTCTTGCCTCCACGCATGAGGAGGGCATGGGCCGACATATTTTTGTTCTTTGAGGCAGAGGACGCACGCCAGGAGTATAACGTTGAGTTCGATTCGTTGGCTCGATATGTCCCTGCGTTGGTAGCAGATATGGAGGGCAGTGGTGCATCGCTCGCCACGGGCTAGATGATTATATGGCCGAGTCTTGTGCGGGTGTGGCTCTTCACCAGCATGGACATTACCCGCACGCAGCTCATGCACTTGGATGCGGCGAGCGTGAGGCCGACGGGTTGTGACAACAACGAGAAGGCGCCGTGACGGGCAGGTCTTTGGTAGCTATCGGGTGGACGGCCTCAGCGGCAGTCTAGATTTGCACCACAGCCAGCTCAGAGCACTCCTGCACCGTCCTCAGGAAAGCCGGGATATTCGAGGTAGACCATGGCCCCGGACTTGACGTCCGTGGTAGCAGAGTGCTAGCCGACGGACCACCTCAAATGCCGATGCGGTAGATCCCATTACGGAATTGTGGTATCGCTCCGAGTTTGTTACAGCGGCGATTGGGTCACTTTGCGAGCCTGTCCAGACCGCGGCGCGCAGAGGGTGGGTCACCTACTGTGGTCGTTCACGGTCTTCTTCATCTCCTACAGCTACTCGCCGAGGCGTGGTACTCAGGGCCAGCAGTCACGGCAGAGGTCGTGGGCGCGGTCCAGATTCTAGCGGTCCTCGAATCGCATATATGCCTTGTCCACCGGCAGACCGTGAGGCTCACCAAGTCGCCACGGTACTTTATCGGGCTTCGTGTTGTGACGTGTATGCCTTGATAGATCCGGTTCTACTGGCCCTATATATCTCCCCTTGTTGCTAGTAGGATAGGGATGAGCACGAGTCCATAGACCCTTTCGAGGTAGCTACGCCAGCGGGTGATCTTGGTAGCTCGGCGGGTATATAGGGCTTGTCCAGTGACCTTATGCAGTCGTCAGACCCTAGCCGACTTGATAGAGCTGGACATGACTGATTTCGACGTGATCATGGGCATGTATTGGCTAGCTTCTTGCTATGCCAATGTAGACTGCAGGGAGAGAGTGGTACGATTCCAGTTTCCTGGGGAGCCGGTTATTGAGTGGGAGGGGAACACTGTGTCGCCGAGGGGTAGGTTTATTTCTTACCTCAAGGCTAGGAAGATGGTGCAGAAGGGGTATATCTACCATCTCGTTCGGGTGTTTGATCTCGAGGCTGCAGTGCAGATTTTCGCCGATTCAGAGTCGTGAGTTCCCAGACGTGTTTCCAGACGACCTCCCGGGTATCCCTCCTGAGAGGGAGATAGAGTTTTGTATCGATGTGCTGCCAGACACTCGTCCTATTTCCATTCCGCCATACAAAATGGCACTTGCTGAGTTGAAAGAGTTAAAGGACCAGCTGAGAGATTTGCTGGAGAAGGGCTTCATCAGGCCTAGTGTTTCTCCCTGGGGAGCGCCGGTAATGTTCGTGAAGAAGAAGGACGGGACGCTGCGCATGTGTGTTGATTACAGGCAGCTGAACAAGGTGACCATTAAGAACAGATACCCCCTTCCCAGGATTGATGATTTGTTCGATCAGTTGATGATTTGTTCGATCAGTTGCAGGGTGCGAGATGTTTTTCCAAGATTGATCTGCGATCGGGCTATCATCAGGTGCGAGTCAGAGAGTCGGACATCCCTAGGACTGCATTCCGGACCCGGTACGGGCACTATGAGTTTAGGGTTATGTCGTTCGGTTTGACCAATGGTCCGGCGGTATTCATGGATTTGATGAACCGAGTCTTCAAGCCATTTTTGGACACGTTTGTGATAGTGTTCATCGATGACATCTTGGTTTATTCCCGCTCAGAGCAGGAGCATGCGGAGCATTTGAGGACTGTGCTGAGAGTTCTCCAGGACCAGCAGTTGTACGCCAAGTTTTCATGTGAGTTCGTTGACTTCGTGGCTTTTTCTGGGCATATTGTCGGGGCTGATGGTATTCGGGTGGATACGGCCAAGATCGAGGCAGTCAGGAGTTGTCCTCGACCTACTACTCCGACAGAGGTGCGCAGTTTTCTGGGCCTTGCAGGTTATTATCGGTGGTTCGTAGAGAAGATTGCTTCTATCTCTGCCCCATTGACTAGGCTGACTCGAGGCGGCTAAGTTTCGATGGATCGATGCTTGTAGGTGGTTTCCGATTAAAGGAGAGATCGACGATCGCCTCGTTCTTACTCTTCCGCAGGTCCAGACGGCTATGTCGTGTATTGTGATGCGTCAGGCATCGGGTTGGGATGTGTGTTGATGCAGCAGGGCAAGGTTATAGCGTACGCATCCCGACAGCTTAAGAAGCATGAGAGGAACTACCCCACCCATGATTTGGAGTCGCGGTGATTCACGCCTTGAAGATCCGAGGCACTATTTGTATGGGGTTCATGTGGATATTTATACAGACCACAAGAGCCTCCAGTATATCTTCAGCCAGAGGGAGCTGAACTTACGACAGAGACGGTGGTTAGAGTTGCTTAAGGATTATGATGTCGATATCCTGTACCACCCGGGGAAGGCCAATGTCAGGCGGATGCCCTTAGTCAGTAGTCGATGGGTAGCCTATCGACGCGCAATGAGGAGGGGCATGGTTCGCGATTTGCATCAGTTAGCGAGCCTTGGTGTCCGTTTGATTGATTCTGATAGCAGTGGGGTTCGAGTTCGAGAGGTTGCCGAGTCTTCCATCGTCGAGGAGGTGAAGAGGCAACAGTTTGAGGATCCGGTTTTGACGCGGTACCGTGATACGGCTCTTCGTGAGGGGAAGGTCCTTTTGAGGTAGCACCTGATGGGGTGCTAAGGTTCGAGGGCAGGTTGTGTGTTCCGGATATTGCAAGACTTCGGCAACAGGTTCTAGGGGAAGCACACAGCGCACGTTACTCTATCCATCCGAGGTCGACCAAGATATACCACGACCTCAGATCTGTGTATTGGTGGGATGGCTTGAAGAGGGACGTTGCAGAGTTTGTGGCTCAGTGCCCGTGTTGTCAGCAGGTGAAGGTAGAGCACCAGAGGCCTGGTGGTTTGTTGCAGACGATAGAGATCCCGACCTGGAAGTGGGAGGTGATCAACATGGACTTTATCACAGGATTACCTCGCACTCAGAGGAAGCATGATTCTATATGGGTTATCGTCGACAGGCTGACGAAATCAGCCCACTTTCTTCCCGTCAGGACGACTTTTTCGGCTGAGGATTATGCCAGACTTTACATCCGAGAGATCATTAGACTGCATGGAGTCCCTATTTCTATCATATCATACAGAGGAGCCCAGTTTACGGCTAACTTATGGAGGTCCTTCCAGAAGGGTTTAGGGACGCAGGTGAGCCTGAGTACTGCATTCCATCCTCGCAGCAGCGACAAAGCGAGCGCACTATCCGCACTTCGAGGATATGCTACGAGCCTGTGTTATTGACTTCAGGGGTAGCTGGGAGGATCATTTGCTTCTAGTTGAGTTTGCGTATAATAATAGCTACCACTCCAGTATTCAGATGACGCCTTATGAGACCTTGTATGGGAGGAAGTGCAGATCGCCGATAGGCTGGTTTGATGTGGGCGAGGTGCAGTTAGTGGGACCTGATTTGGTGCAGCAGGCAGTGGATAAGGTGAAGCTTATCCAGGAGCGGCTACTGACAGCTCAGAGTCGACATAAGACATATGCAGATCATCGTCGTCGGCATCTGGAGTTCGAGGTTGATGATTGGGTTTTCTTGAAGGTGTCACCCATGAAGGGTGTGATGAGGTTCGGGAAGAAGGGGAAACTCAGCCCAAGGTACATTGGGCCCTATCAGATTGTCCGCAGGATAGGCAAGGTTGCCTATGAGTTGGATCTGCCGTCCGATCCGAGGCGCAGATCTTGTGTTTCATGTTTCTATGCTGAGGAGATGTATCGGGGATCCATCTAGGGCACACCCGATTGACGATGTCCAGGTGACCGAGGGGTTATCGTATGAGGAGATTCCCATAGCGATAATCGATCGTCAGGTTAGGCGTCTGCGGACCAAGGACGTGGCTTCCATCAAAGTCTTGTGGCGGAACGAGCTCAGGGAGGAGATGTCGTGGGAAGCTGAGGAGGACATGAGGCGGAAGTATCCTCACCTATTCCCCACACCTCCAGGTAACTTACTTTCCTACTTGTTGATTTCAATTATCATATTTTGCTTAAGTTTTGTATTGTGGACATGTGTGGCATTTGCAAACTGTTAAGTTGTGAGGACCTATATCGTTATCAGTCTTGAGAAGGAACATTCGGGACGAATGTTTCTAAGGAGGGGAGAATGTTATACCCCGTATTTCCGGAGTATGTACGTGAGGACGTACGTACGTTTGTACAAACCCTAATTAGGTTAAGAATGAGATTGTAAGCTTTCGACGGAAAAGATTCCGAACCTTGTGAAGGAAATTCTACGTTTTTAATATTTTAACCGATTTCGGATTTTTTCGAGAGACGAAATATTTTGGACCAATAGGAGGGCAACATGTGTCACCCTTAGTTGGCTTATGTTGGACGAAAAGGTTGGGCAACTGGGCAAGTCAATTGGTCAAGTCTTGCAAGTTGATTTTGTGTGAGTGGGAGTTGGTAGGGGTGGACGGTTTGGGTGAGTTAGTGGAGTCTACATGGCTCATTGTTGTGGTGGGCATGTGTTCCAATATTGTGGTGGACATATGTCCAAATGTTGTGGGAGACACTTGGTTGGAAGACCTCATCTTTCACTTGGATCATAATCCCAACCCTCCACTTGTTTTAATCTTGCCCCTTGAGTGTTCTATAAATACCCCCCCCCCCCTTGAGTGAAGAATTCTTCATCCACTCCACATTCTCTAAGTCTAAAAATCCTCCCTCTCCCTTGTAGTGTTTTCGTCCCAACTCCATCCCCCCTTCCTAGTGGCTTCGGCCGAGAATACCCCCCCCCCCCCCCTCTTTGTAGAAAGTTGCCTTCTAGTATAATTACTATTCCAAAATACCCTAGCCCCAAATCCCTTATAGTATTTAAGTAGGAGTTGTGTAGAACTTTTAAGGGCTTCTTGGAGCTATCGGAGCGTGCAAATTAGGAGCTAAACCTTGCTCAGGATCGACATTTAACTTGGATAATTTTGGGCTTATCGAGGTAAATACCCTTGTCCTTCTATTGTAATTGGAGATTACATATAAGAATAGTTAAGAGTTGAGTATAAGATATAGAAGGATATTAAAAAAAATAGACTTGAACTGTAATCACAGTAGAAGGGTATATAAGAAGAGAAATGAATCAGATTTCTTACATGATCAGATTTACTGAGACTTGAGTAGTTTGACGGGTAGGGAAATGCTGCCCAATTTTCCGTAGAATAGAGAACCCTCTGCTTAGAATATTCTACAGTATAGTCTAGACGTTGATAGACGTATTTGACTGTTATAGGTCGATACTCTGCGCGCGACATATTCGACTTGGCAGGTGGTTTTCGCCGAGGAGGTATGTGATTCTTCCTATCCTCTTGAGCATGATATTTTCAAATATATATATAGTACGGTAGACGTACGTGTGTTAACTGAACATGGTTTTACTTGACTTGAGTCTAAATAATAAGAACCTTGAAGTATTTCAAAAGAATTATGAATCATTTTTGAAAGAAGAGTAATACTTGATTTTTAAACAGAAAGCTTAAGAGTTATACTAGATTTATGGGAAGTTAGGTATAACGACTTAAGAAAGATAAAAGGAACGGTTTTACTTATTGTTTATGAAAATCTTGTATTGATTTCTGCAAAGTGTAGTAAGATGGTTTGATAGGAGAACATGTTATGATGCTACGTGTGTTAGTGCCTTGTGATGTTGTGTAAGGGGGTCATTCTTGTTGTGCTTACGTTGTTAAACGTTAATACCGTTGTACTGTTATTATATCACATACCCCCTTGACTTGTTATACCGAGGGATTGCCACCCTTGATGCGGGTCTATACGGCCTATGCAGTCTGTGTGACTATGCGGAGCTGCGGGAGTTCCAGGATTGATCATTCCGGGTGTTTTATCCCGATGCGGGGGATGCCCTATGCGGTCTGTGTGACTATGCGGTCTATGAGACTATGCGGATCGGAGTCCGGGAGGTACCGGGTTAGCTACCCCGATGCGAGGAATACCTCATGCGGTCTCAGATGTGACCTATGCGATCGCGGAAGTCCGAGATTAGCACGCATAATGATACTATGGGCGATCGCCTGCTTCGATCATTCGCGCCTAGAAAAGACCGATTACACTATATCTATTTTGCTCTTGTTTATGTTGTGGCACTATGTGCGATTGAACTGTTGTATTTGCAAATGGTTTTAAATACTTTGATTTTACTTGATTTTTACGATTTCACATACTTGGTACTGTTGTATCGACTCCTTCGGCCGTTCATGCCGCAGGTAAGGAAAGCAGTGTCACGACCCGATTCCGCCCGTGGATCGTGCCTTACCCCGCACCCTAGTGATACAACATCGAGTAATCACGAACATAAAACAATACGAGACATATTATGAAATATGAAACAATAACTGAGAAAACTTGCCTTTCTAAGATATATATAAATAACAACTTTTTCCAACTCAACAGTTTTAATCCCTTTACAAACCCCGCCCACAACGGCATTTACTGACCTCTAAGAAATGATACGACAACAATGGCGGACAGGGCCCGCCATACCCTGAATGTAAACACCTACAACAACAGGACTATACCACTGATAAGCCTCCGAGAAACGGAGCTTTCCCACACGCTGAATCGTGACCCTAAGAGCGAGGATCAATGATCGGTGTACCTTTACTCGCGCAGATGAACGCACCAAGGAGGTCGAGACAACAGTACCAAGTATGTGAAATCAAAATAAATATCGTAAATGAAATCATAGTAGTCTATACAAAGCAGAGACATGTATGATAACCAAACAACGATTCACCATAAGTAAGCAAATATGTCAAGTCGTGGACTCACGCCTCAAGTCATCACTCAATTTTACCAATGGGTCTCACGCCCACAACATCAATCGTGCGTGGAATACCTTCCTCACCGCCAGCGGTTATGATATACAAACACCAAGGAATACACATGAACACCGTGTCCCACCTGTGTCCTAATAAAACAATACAGGTGGCATGGAAGGCATAGCCGACTACTAACACCTACAGCATCAACAAGGTCATAAAATGTGTCATGATATCTGTCTGCATCACATGATAAAAGCGGTCACTCGCCCGCAGATCAAATGTGCGCGTCAGCCTCGAACTCTCCGCAGCTCCGCATAGGCCGCCTCATAGGCCCGCATGAGGTATAACCCCGCGTCGAGGGTAGCTACTCCCAAGATCGCCCCGACTCGCATCGCATGGCCACAAAGACCGCATGACCACAAGCGGCCGTAAACTAACTCGAACTCCGTAGTTCGCATGGATCCTCGACCCGCATGAGGTATCCTCGAATCATGGTCCTGCATCGCTGAAGTCTACCCCGCGACGGAGGGCATTTAACCTCCGGACACAAGTCAAGGTGAGTGGTACAATACCAACATAACGGCTGATAGTCAAACAACTTTAAGCGCAGTCGAGGGGAAAACCCCTTTACACTAACATCACAAGATACTAACACACGTAGCATCCTAACATGTTTACTTCTCAAATCAACAAGAAAGTATTATAAGGCTATCACAAACCGATACAATCAAGTTATTCACACGCGTGCTTTCTACTAACAAGTTCTATCTAACCCCAAAGTACTTCACACATTAAATCTTTAAAAGATCTGCTTTCTTCACATAAGTCACACAATACCCGTAGTATAAAATAGAGTGACCGTCCTTTTAAGAAAACCAAAACTCTTACCTTTGTAAAATCAAGTAACAACATTATTTCCCAAACGTCCAAGTTTGCCTAATTTCAAATGTTCACGTTTCTTATTTTAGAAAGGTTTCATGGTTCATAGCCTTATTCATTTAAGAATATAATTTTCTTTTAAACAATCTGAGAAACATAAGCCTTATATGTGAGTAGGATATTCTTGTTTATAACAATCTTATTACAGCAACCATGATCTAGGAAATATCATTTTGTCTCATCTTAGCTTCTATGCAGATGGAAGTTGCTACTGGTTTTATTAATACTTAATTAATCAAAACATTTCCCTTTATTAACGCTGCTGTGGTTTGTCGATACACATTCTGATTTCCGAAATCAGTAAAACATTCTTAAGCCGTTATACCTAACTTCCCATAAAGCTAGTATAACTCTTAAGTTTTCAAAAACCAAGTATTACTTCTTCTTTCAAAATGATTCAAAACTCTTTTGAAATACTTCAAGTTCTTTATTAACACATAACAAGCCAGTTATAGTTCAATTCAGTTACCTTTTAAAAACCACATGTATTTTCTTACAAATATAAAGCCGTTATAACCAACTTCCCATAAAGTCGTTATAACACTTTATGTTCTACACCAATCAAATACATTTAGTACATGTACGTCTACCGTACTACATAGTTCACACATATCATGCTAGAAGAGATAGGAAGAGGTTCACATACCTCGCGACGAGTATCGACTAATAGCAAAACGCTCCAAGTACTTCCAACCGGCTACTCCTTAAGCCAAGTAACGCGCCACACGTAGTACTTCAACCTATAAGGCCACAAGGCGCTTATTAACATCAAGATCTTATCGTAGAACATTCTACGTAAAATTCGGCGACCTCCCCGCAACAACAGAAATCTCCTCCTCTAACTGGCCGGCTACCAAGCCAACCAGGGGTTATACATCTAACCCGAACGGGTACAATTCTACTCCACAAGATTACTACACAAGTCTCATCTGAATACACCCTATGTAATTACAGCTCGATCAGCTTCTTCAGCTTAAGTCAAAAGACATTGCCATAAAGATTAAGCTTAGTTCTATATATAGTATACTTCAACTATATAATCTAACAACATGTAATTTCCAATTACAAATAGAGGACAAGATAATTACCTCGATAAGCCCATAATTATCCAAGTATAAACGTCGATCCTTAGAACGCTTAGCTCCTACTCCGGGTGCTCCAACCCGCTCCAAACAACCCTTAGAAGTTCTAACCAACTTCTACTTAATTACTTCAATCACTCAATGAAGATTTCCTTAGGGTTTCGGTTTGAGACAAAAGGACATACTGGAGTATTTCCTGCTCTACGATAGAGGTGTCTGAGGAAGACTACAAGGTATACGGCTAAGGTACTTTCGGTATAGGAACAATACTTTTGAGAGTATTTCTACCAAGCGGGGGGGGTGTATTCTACGAGATCAACAAGGCAAGGGGTGTACCTCGCCAAGGCCTCACAAGGGAAGAGGGAGGACGAAACCAACAAGGAGGAGGAGGTTTTCAAGACTTGAAATTATGGAATGGATGAAGAAGTCTTCAAAGGGGAGGGTATTTATAGCCAAGCAAAGGCCAACCAAGGGCCAAGATCTAGCCAAGTGGGGCAAGTGGAGGCCAAGATATGCCCAAGTGCCCCTAGACCCTACTCCTTAAAACCTCACAAATATCTACACAAATATCAACCAACACTTGCTCATCCATTCGCCCTAACGCCTTCAAGTCCACCAACGAGAGGGTGCCAAGTGTTGCCCTCTCGTTGGTCCAAAACGTTTCGTCTCTCGGAAAAATCCGCAAAAATACTAAATGACATAGCCGTAATTTACCCTTCGTAAGTTAGGTAGAACGTTTCGTCGAAAAACGACTCTAACCGGGTGTTGTGCACAAACATATTTCGGCCAAGGGTGCCACATGGGGGTGACACGTGTCGCCCCCCGATTCGTCCAAAATATTTCGTCTTCCGAAAATATCCATAACGGCCAAAATCTCAAAATCAAAGCGGCCCTACAAAATCAGAATTTCTCCCGTGGCCCCACGTGACCATTTCCAAAATAAAATTCCATAATTCTAATATAATCTAAGAAGTCCAAAACCAAATCTGGGAATCCAATTCCATTAACGAACCTTTTTCCTTCACAAAACCGAAACTTTTCCGTGGAAAAATCACCTCTTTCTTCCTTTCCAATCTTTCTCTGTATTCTCGTACGTACGCCCTCGCATACATACCCTGGAACTACGGGGTATAACATTCTTCCCCCCTTAGAAACATTCGTCCCGAATGTTCCTTCTAAGTCCCCAAACATACAAGCGTCGATATAGTCTCTACTACTATACTTATGAGAACAATCCTGCCACACCTGGCCATGGAAACACCTGCGCAAAGACTTACATCCAAGCCCACGAGGAAACACTCTATATCACCACAAATACCTATTCCCGGGGTCAAAATATACTTCCTCAGTCACTGATACCACTTTTGTCACTTTGTCGCGAGCCTTGCCCCGACGACCCAACAAATGGTACCGGCCATGATCCTCGAGGCACGCCTCTACTACTCTTCTCGTGATGTGCCATACGGAGAGCCACGGTTCGTCTGTTCGTGGTAGAGGCTCGCCTCTTTATACGCCAGCCCCGAACATAACAATACGAAGATCGGACGATCGCTTCCTAAGTCGGACGGCAATTGCTAACATATAGCAACCCGCCTATTCTTCACATGAACTCAAAAGCCCAAAGTAACTCGCTAAGTTCCTTCGTTTCAAAACTCGTCACACCCGGCCGGTGGTACTTTCAAGAAGATCGATCCAACTCGACTCTGGCGTCGCCGCCGATTATCCGCACGATTTCCTCCGAAATGCCGTAACTTCTTCTAGACGAGCTTTACCCTATCCACCGTCACGGAACAAGCTCAACCAACTATCTCAACCTTGCCAACATCGAACCAATCGACCAAGAACTTACACTTCCGCCCTACAAGGCTTCATAAGGCGACATCCGAACACCGAAATGGTAGCTTAAACGCCTTCCACAGATCCAACAATCTCACAACCACCCCGAAATCCACACACCGCCCGGCGGCGAATGCGATTCGAGACTCACCGAGTTCTTAACCCCGCTGGTCAAACTCTTAGAAAACGAAAATAGCCACAACCGGGCTTCACTGTCATTATAAGGTGAAGGTAGGCACCCTGCAGCCTTACAACCTTTCTCGATATAAACAACACCGCAAGTACATGGTCTCGATCGAAAACACGACAGTCGCTTCCCATCGCCCGACTATCGGTCGAATACATCCACGAACTCAGACTGGTCAACTAAACTTGGGCCTAACACCCTCGTGACTCCTAACACAAGTGACCACCACAACCGACCCCACCACCAAAACCCGCCGCTGGTTGACTCGCGCGTGCCTCAACTCGACCCACTTTCATTCCACACTACTTAGGACCTATCCCCAAACATAGCTCACGCACTATGCACTTGATAAGGATCAAACATAACACTACACCTTTTCTTGAGATGGCCTTACCTCTAAGGTCTCCACGTATAACACTCTAAGGCTCACACCTTCTCTATCCCCAAAATCTTACTCGGTTAACCCACCATGATTTCTAATCACAACTAACACACCGCTATCGAACATAGCACTTAAGGTATACTCACCTTGAAAGTTACCGGCGACTCACTGCCCGCCCTCTCCTCGCTGTCCTGGTTAACCCGCCGATCTCTACGCTTTCTCACTGCTGTACATAAGCCCGCATACGTGCCATGCTCAAGCCCAATCAAGAATTACTCTTGCACAACCTCTTAGGTAGTCATCAAGACTCGTGGTACATCGGTATAATCTCTCGTAGCCAAATCCATAGCTAGTAATGTGGTCGCCTTGCAATCTATATTCATCGCTCTGGCCGTGGAACCAAGGTTCAAATATCATGGACGCAGAGGAACCGCCACATCGTATAAACTCACTGGGCTAGTGACGTCGCAGAAATCCCGAATGAAGCACTACCCTAGGTAATGATTGGGCTGTGCTCGCAACCCTCTCAACTCAACTCGCAGCCTCCGGCCGCTTTGCCCTCCGGCCCGGGTTGCCCTACGCGAGGCATAACGATAAGGAATGAATTTCGTCGGAGGTCCAACTTACAACACGCCTCTAAGGCACGATCTCGGAGTGAGAAGAATAGAAACCAATCCTAAATATCCTATAGCCTCCTCGATTATTGGTGTGGTGCACAACACACCGATAATCAAGACTTCATCGGATACGGTGCGTAGACACTTTCCGAGGATTAATCGCTCGATACCACTTTTGTCACGACCGATTCCGCCCGCGGATCGTGCCTTACCCGGCACCCTAGTGATACAACATCGAGTAATCACGGAACATAAAACAATACGAGACATATTATGAAATATGAAACAATAACTGAGAAAACTTGCTTTTCGGCATATATATAAATAACAACTTTTTCCAACTCAACAGCTTTAATCCCTTTTACAAACCTCGCCACAATCGGCATTTCATGCACTTCTAAGAAATGATACGACAACAATGGGCGGACAGGTTCCGCCATACCCCCGAATGTAAACACCTACAACAACAGGACTATACCATCGATAAGCCTCCGAGAAACGGAGCTTTCCCACACGCCGAATCGTGACCCTAAGAGCGAGGATCAATGATCGTGTACTTTACTGCGGCATGAACGCAGCCTCGGGCGAGGTCGATAACAGTACCAAGTATGTGAAATCAAAATAAATCAGAAATGAAATCATAGTAGTCTATACAAAGCGTGAGACATGTATGATAACCAAACTACGCTCACCATAAGTAAGCAATATGTCAAGTCGTGACTCACGCCTCAAGTCATCACTCAATTTTACTAATGGGTCTCACGCCCACAACATCAATCGTGCGTGGAATACCTTTCCTCACCGCCAGCTTTATGATATAAAAGCACCAAGGAATACACATGAACACCAGGTCCCACCTGTGTCCTAATAAAACAATACAGGGTAAGTACGAAGGCATAGCCGACTACTAACACCTACGCATCAACAAGGTCATAAATGTGTCATGATATCTGTCTGACCATCACATGATAAAAGCCGTCACTGCCTGCGAGATCAAATGCGCGTCTAGCCCCGAACTTCTCGCAGCTCGCGATAGGCCAACCTCATAGGCCCGCATGAGGTATAACCCCGCATCGAGGGTAGCTACTCCCAAGATCGCCCCGACTCGCGATCGCATGGCCACAAAGACCGCATGACCACAAGCGGTAAACTAACCCGAACTCCGTAGTTCCGCATGGATCCTCGACCCGCATGAGGTATCCTCGAATCATGGTCCTGCATCACCGAAGTCTACCCCGCGTCGGAGGCGACAACCTCCGGACACAAGTCAAGGTGAGTGGTACAATACCAACATAACGCCTGATAGTCAAACAACTTTAAGCGCAGTCGAGGGGAAAACCCCTTTACACTAACATCACAAGATACTAACACACGTAGCATCCTAACATGTTTACTTCTCAAATCAACAAGAAAGTATTATAAGGCTATCACAAACCGATACAATCAAGTTATTCACACAAGGTGCTTTCTAATAACAAGTTCAGTTATCTAACCCCAAAGTACTTCACACATTAAATCTTTAAAAGATCTGCTTTTTCACATAAGTCACACAATACCCGTAGTATAAAATAGAGTGACCGCCCTTTTAAGAAAACCAAAACTCTTACCTTTGTAAAATCAAGTAACAACATTATTTCCCAAACGCCCAAGTTTGCCTAATTTCAAATGTTCACGTTTCTTATTTTAGAAAGGTTTCGTGTTCATAGCCTTATTCATTTAAGAATATAATTTTCTTTTAAACAATCAGAAACATAAGCCTTATATGTGAGTAGGATATTCTTGTTTATAACAATCTTATTACAAAGACCATGATCTAGGAAATATCATTTTGTCTCATCTTAGCTTCTATGCAGATTGAAGTTGCTACTGGTTTTATTAATACTTAATTAATCAAAACATTTCCCTTTATTAACGCTGCTGTGGTTTGTCTATACACTTTCTGATTTCAAATCAAGAAACATTCTTAAGCCGTTATACCTAACTTCCCATAAAGCTAGTATAACTCTTAAGTTTTCAAAACCAAGTATTACTTCTTCTTTCAAAATGATTCAAAACTCTTTTGAAATACTTCAAGTTCTTTATTAACACATAACAAGCCGCTTATAGTTCAATTCGATTACCTTTTAAAACCACATGTATTTTCTACCAACATAAAGCCGTTATAACCAACTTCCCATAAAGCCGTTATAACACTTTATGTTACACCAATCAAATACATTTAGTACATGTACGTCTACCGCACTACATAGTTCACACATATCATGCTAGAAGAGATAGGAAGAGGTTCACATACCTCGCGGCGAGTATCGACTAATAGCAAAACGCCCAAGTACTTCCAACCGCCGGCTACTCCTTAAGCCAAGTAGAACGCGCCACACGTAGTACTTCAACCTATAAGGCCACAAGGCGCTTATTAACATCAAGATCTTATCGTAGAACATTCTACGTAAAATTCGCAAAGACTCTCCCGCAACAAACAGAAATCTCCTCCTCTAACTGGCCGCTACCAAGCCAACCAGGGGGTTATACATCTAACCCGAACGGGTACAATTCTACTCCACAAGATTACTACACAAGTCTCATCTGATACACCTATGTAATTACAGATTCGGCGATTCTTGAGCTTAAGTCAAAAGACATTGCCGCAAAGATTAAGCTTAGTTCTATATATAGTATACTTCAACTATATAATCTAACAACATGTAATTTCTAATTACAAATAGAGGGACAAGATAAGTACCTCGACAAGCCCATAATTATCCAAGTATAAATGTCGATCCTTAGCAACGCTTATCTCCTACTCCGGTGCTCCAACCCGCTCCAACAACCCTTAGAAGTTCTAACCAACTTCTACTTAATTACTTCAATCACTCAACGAAGATTTCCTTAGGGTTTGGTTTGAGACAAAAGGACATACTGTAGTATTTCCGTGCTCTACGTATAGAGGTTTCTTTGGAATACTACAAGGTATACGGCTAAGGTAATTTGGGTATAGTAACAATACTTTTGAGAGTATTTCTACCAAGAGGGGGGGTGTATTCTACGAGATCAACAAGGCAAGGGGGGGTGTACCCCTCGGCCAAGGCCTCTAGGAGGGGGGGTGCACCCCTCGGCCAAGGCCTCACAAGGGAAGAGGGGAGGGACGAAACCAACAAGGAGGGAGGGAGGTTTTCAAGACTTGGAAATTATGGAATGGATGAAGAAGTCTTCAAAGGGGGAGGGTATTTATAGGCCAAGCAAAGGCCAACCAAGGGCCAAGATCTAGCCAAGTGGGGGGCAAGTGGAGGGCCAAGATATGCCCAAGTGCCCCCTAGACCCTACTCCTTAAAACCCTCACAAATATCTACACAAATATCAACCAACACTTGCTCATCCATTCGGCCCTAACGCCCTTCAGTCCACCAACGAGAGGTGCCAAGTGTTGCCCTCTCGTTGGTCCAAAACGTTTCGCCTCTCGGAAAAATCCGCAAAAATACTAAATGACATAGCCGTAATTTACCCTTCGTAAGTTAGGTAGAACGCTTCGTCGAAAACGACTCTAACCGTGTTGTGCACAAACATATTTCGCCAAGGGTGCCACATGGGGTGACACGTGTCGCCCCGATTCGGCCCAAAATATTTCGTCTTCCAAAATATCCATAACGCCAAAATCTCAAAATCAAAGCGGGCCTACAAAACCAGAAATTTCTCCCGTGGGCCCCACGTGACCATTTCCAAAATAAAATTCCATAATTCTAATATAATCTAAGAAGTCCAAAACCAAACTGGGAATCCAATTCCCATTAACGAACCTTTTTCCTTCACAAAACCGGAAACTTTTCCGTGGAAAAATCACCTCTTTCTTCCTTTCCGATCTTTCTCGTGATTCTCGCACGCACGCCCTCGCATACATACCACGAACTACGGGTATAACAAAAAAGTGCTAGATCCACATCCTTAGGATCTCTACTTTGGTGTCAGGAGCTTCATCTTCTCCGGAGGCTCGACTTTTGGTATGGTTCTCCCTGATGTTGTAGATATATGTACATTCAGGGTATGGCGGGGCCCTGTCCCGCCATAGTTGTTTACTTCCTTAGAGGTTTGTAGTCCTATTGTAAAGTTGGGTTGTAACTTCCAAACTTGATGTTATATATATATATGCCGAAAGGCGCCTTTCTCTCAGATAAACTGTGTCTCATGTTACATTGTTTCATGTCTTGTTTTTATATTCCGCTGGTTACTCTGATATATGACTACTTGGGTGCCCGGGTAAGGCACCAATCACGGGCCCCGGAACGGGTCGTGACACCATCCTTCAAGTAGAATACGCTATACTTAGTACTTCAACCTATAATGGCCATAATACGTCCATTAACCTTTAGCTTCAAACGTAGAATATTCTAAGTGCAAAGTCACTAAATTCTACGGAAAATCGGACAGCACTTCCTTTGTTTCTACATACTTTGCCACCTTTTTCAAGGCCGAATTCAATAACCAAACACGCCATATTTAAGGCCCAACAATTCAGCTAACCAAAGGGGATTACACGCCTTAACAGGACGTGTAAAATTCCGCCCCACAAATTAATACGAAACTAGTTCCATATTTAAAGCCATTCTTGACTAAACATATACAACAACACAAAGTCCTTTTCCAATTCTTTTTCAATCCAACTTCTTAGGTCTAACATGTTATATTGTCATAAACAACTTAACAATTATAATTCCTTCCTTATATAACATGTGACGATTAAACTAATAATCCAATTGAATTGAAATCTCAAGGCTAAACATACTAGTGTTCGGATTAGGGTTCCAATATCCATAACACTTATCAACTTCATAATATATATATCTCATACTTGCTAATATCCATAGCTACAACAATAAGTAATCTCAATTACTAAAACGACAAGAATTTTACCTTTACAAGCCCTTATAATTTCCAAGATTCAATGTCGCTCCTTAGCAATTCTTAGCTCATTTACTTTACGCCCCAATCCGTTATTTGAAGCCTTTAGAAGCTCACAACCAACTTCTCTTCCATTTCCAATCAAAACCTATGAAAATGCCTTAGGTTTTCGCCTTGCGACTAACGTGAAAACGCCGTTTTTCCAAAATCTTTCTATTGAGATATCCTTACAATACCCTTAGGGACTTTGGGTTAAAGTCTTGTGGCTAATGGATCAAAACTACAAAATTTTTGAGTGAGGATATGACCAAACCCGAGAGCTTCAAGTCTAAGCTCAAAGTTTCTCTAATATTTTCTAAGTGTTGAAGACCTTGTCTTGCACTAGGGTACTATATAAAACACAATGGAAGGCTTATATTACAACACATGTTAAATTTGGATGGAAGGGATCAAGCCAAGTGGCTCTTGACTTAGTCAACAATATCAAGCTCTAGCTTGCAAGACTTGCTCCTCTTTACAATGGTCAAATGACCATTTTACCCTTGCATTAATTCGACCAAGCCATGTGGGGGGTGCCACGTGTCGCCCTCCCATTCGTCCATAAAATTATGTAACCCTCGTGGGTCCCACAAAACGTAAAATTCCTCGGGTGGGCCCCACGTGACCAAATCCGTAAAAATAAATTTCCATAATGATAATAAGTTCCAAACTCTTCAATTAATGCATTTTGAGAATCTAATTCTCACCAACGAACATTTCTCCTTTCCGACGTTCGGAAGTTTTTCCGTCGGAAAAACAATTCTTCCTTTCGTACCCTTTTCAAGTCTTATGTTCCTTACGTACATTCTCTTAAACATGTCCTGGACTTACGGGGTGTAACATTCTTCCCCCCTTAGAAACATTCGTCCCCGAATGTTCTTTCAGAGTCCAATCTAATTAGATAGCGACCTAGTCTCCTTTTACTACACCCTTCATACACATATGCCACCCATGGCCACATAACAATACTTATACTAAGATGTAAACCTTGGCACTCACGAAGCCAACTAGCTCATACTCATAATGACCTCAAAGTCTGTCATAATCCTCTCTACTAGGTCTACTAGGGTCTGACGACTGTATCATTTCCGGGAAGACCTCATATTCCCGCTCAGCTACCACCCCACACACTCACGGGTGTAGTTACCTCGAAAGGTTCTTATGGATTCAGGCTCTATTCCTTTACACTTGGTTGTTATCTTTCTTACTGGTCGAACTCTTTCCGTACTTCCAACTCATACTAGCATACATACATAACTTCCATACCGATTCTGGCCTCCAATCTTTGGAGTCACTCAATAAAACAATATAAGGCCATTTCCGGCTCTCACGACCTGGTTCCGGTGGAACGCGTCCACGAACCCGTAAAATAATTAACTAGACTTGGGCCTTGCACTCTCGTGACCCTGTCACGTAGTGGAACTACTACCAACTGATCCCACTCCATTTCAGGCTATAGGGCGACCCGTAACAGGTCCTCACCCCGACCCGCCGTCGCACTTAACTCTTATCCTTGGTCTGACTTAAAATCTTATGGCTCGAGAAAGCCTTATATATCTAAGGTCTCGGTAGTTATCAATATTCTTAGGCTCGCAATTCCCATGCTCCAAGCCTACCTTACCAGTCCCTCCGTAAACGGGTACAATAAATTCTCATAATACCATAATCATGTTGTCTCGGTCACAACCATTACTGGACCTCATCTGTATAATTCTCTTAAGCCTACCACGTAGCTTAATATATTAACATGGTATTCCATTAGGTTTCTTAACATGACTTCTTAAGGGTTCACTGCCCTATCAGACAGCCCATCCCTTCCCAATTATCTCAAAATAAAACACAAGACCTTAGCGAGAATTCATCAACTATTCCATACCTTCCCGGTATCTAGTTAGTCTTTACCAACTCTTGGTAATCTAAAATCATTCTAGGCAACACGCGTCTGACCCTCATACATAACTATGTATAGCTGTATGTCATAATACCAACTATACTATAATCATTACCAACCTGGATACGCAATCCACATAGTCCTTCCTGGGTCACTGCTGCCTTTCTCGTAGCTGCAATCAACATAACTCGTTAGGGAGAGACGAACCTAATAACACAGCTCTATCGCACGATCTCAGAATGAGAAGAATGGAAACCAATCCTAAATGTCCTGCAGCCTCTTGATTATAGATGTGGTGCACAACACACCGATAATCAAGACTCTACTAGACACGGTCTGTAGACACTTTCCGAGGACTAACTGCTCTGATACCATTTTTGTCACGACCGACTCGGCCGCGATCGTGCCCTACCTGGGCACCCTTCTAATCATACAACATAATAAACTGCGGAAGATAAATAACACATTTTTTTTAAAACCAAGGCCAAGCCGATAAGGCTGCCATAATCATAAAAATTACCCGAAAGGGTCTACACTGTTTAACAATGTAAAAACAACTCTAGCTACCCAAATTTCACGGATGAATACGGACTTAAGATTTGCACAAATACTATGACGGACAAGGCCCCCGCTGCACTTCGAATATACATAGCCATGACAACTCCGAACATCGAGCCATCTCAAAATGCCGAATCGTGATCCTAAGCTCGCGGATCCACAATCAGGTACCTAAACTCGCGACATGAACGCAGCCCGGGCGAGGTCGATCTTGTTATACCCCGTATTTCCAGAGTATGTACGTGTGGGCATACGTAGAAGAGTTTGTGCCTTAAAGTAGGCAAGTTGCGAATTTTGTGCATAAGTGCCGAATAGAGTCGTTTTTCGACGAAACGTTTTACTAAACTTGTAAGGAAAATTCGCTATGTCATTTCTAATTTTTATGATTTTTCCGAGAGACGAAATTTGGACCAACGGAGGGTGACAAGTGTCACCTCACATGGAAGGCTTCGCGCAATATGGACGAAATAGGTGGCTTGTAGTTGGTAGGATATTTTGTGCAAGTTGGTGTGGTAGATGGATAAGGTGCACATGGCTTGATCCTAGCCCTACACTTGCCTAACACTTGGATGAATCTTGGCCATTGGTTGGCCATTTCTTGACCTATAAATACCCCTCTAAGTTGATGAACTTCTTCATCCAAAATTGTTCTAAGTGTTAAAAATCCTCCCCCCTCTTAGTGTGAGCTTTTCGTCCCTCTCCCCCCCCCCCCCCTCCTAGTTGTGCTTGGCCGAGCCACCACACCCTCCCCTGAAGCTCGCCGCGGGTACCCCCTAGCCTAGTTGTTTTTGTATAATACCCCTTGTTGTGGTATAGAAATACTCTTCTAGTATTGTTATAATGCCCAGATACCTTGGCCCAAATACCTTGTAGTATTCCCAAGGTTACACTTATACAAAGCCCAGAACATAATACTAAACTTTCTTTAGCCAATAAACTAAACCCTAAGGAAAATCTTCATTTATAGTTGAAGTATTTAACTAGAAGTTGGTTAGAACTTCTAAGGGTTGTTTGGAGCGGATTGGAGCACTCGGAGTAGGAGCTTAACGTTGCTCAGGAGCGACTTTATACTTGGATAATGTCACGACCCGAACCGGGGCCCGTGACTGGTGCCTTACCCCGGGCACCCTCGTGATACAACATCAGAGAAAATCAGCGGAAATAAAAACATAAACATGAAACAAGAGACATGATAAATAATCAGGCCAACCAAAAGCATTTGCCTTCTCAGATATATACATAAAAACCCGACAGCTTATCCTTTTACAAACTCGCCACAACAGATTTCATGCACTTAAGAAGTGACAACAACTATGACGGACAGGCCCCGCCATACCCACGAATGTACAAGAACCTGCTGACTGTGGTAACATACCAAAAGATAAGCCTCCAAGAAACGGGGCTTCCTAATACGCTGAATCGTGATCCTATGAGTGAGGATCCACAACCGATGTATTCTACTGCGGCATGAACGCACTTCAAGGCGAGGTCGATAACAGTACCAAGTATGTGAAACTGAAAATATCAGAAATGAAATAATAGTCTATATAAAACAGGAGACATGTATGATAACCAAACTACAGCTCATAACATAAAAGCAGTCATGTCAAGTCAGTGACTCACGCCCTCAAAGTCATCCCTCATGCCCGTGGAACTCCTTCCTCACTGCCGGCAGTCTAGGTACAAACCATGTGATACGTATAACATGTCTCGGCCCATCTCATGGACCCAGTATAGAAACGTGTGGAATACATTCCCGGTTCATCTCATGAACTCGGTAGTCGGATGGAATACATTTCGGTCCATCCACGGACGCGTAGTCGAGTGAAATACATTCCGGTTCATCCCATGAACGCGGTAGTCGAGTGAAATACATTCCCGCCATCCCATGAACGCGTAGTCGAGTGAAATACATTCCTGTTCATCCTATGAACGCGGTAGTCGAGTGAAATACATTCCGGTTCATCCCATGAACCGATAGTCGAGTAAAATACAGTACTTGCACAACAAGGCTATCACACGCAAATATAGGCAAGTTACACACAACTTAAGGTACTATCATTTTATGCCAAAATCCCGGTTCTGACCCTAAAGTATTACATACATTAACTCTTTTAAAAAGATACGTTTCTTTCACAAAAGTCACACAATGTTCGTAGTATAAAATAGAGTGACTATCTTTTAAGTAAACCAAAACACTTCCCTTGTAAAATCAAGTAACACATTATTTTCCAAACGTTCAAGTTTGCCTAATTTCAAATGCTCGCTTTTATAATTTTCGAAAGGTTTCGTAGTTCATAGTTTTAATCACTTAAGAATATAATTCTCCTTTAAAACAAATTTGAGAAACATATGCCTTATGTGTGAGTAGGTTGTTCTTGTCTATTACAATCTTATAAAAGCAGCCATGATCTAGGAAATGTAATATCATTTTGTCTCATCTTAGCTTCTATGCAGATGGAGGTTTCTACTGGTTTTAATAACAATTAGTCAATACATTTCCTTTATTAACGCTGCAATGGTTTGTTCGATACTTAATCTCATTTCCAAAATCAAGAAACATTATTCTTTTAAAACCAACTACTCATTACTCGCGAATGAGGTTTTTACAACATTTTAACAAAATTCATAACAAGTCAAACTAAGTCAAGTCTCTTATCTTTCAAGATCAAGTCTTTTAACTTTCAAAATCAAGTCGTGTATAAGTCAAGTCTCTTATCTTTCAAGATCAAGTCTCTTAACTTTCTACAATCAATAAACCATTCTTTTACCTACATAAAGTCGTTATAACTAACTTCCCATAAAACTATTATAACACCCTATGTTTTAAACCAACCAAATCACTTAGCACATGTACGTCTACCGTACTACATAGTTCACAACAATCATGCTAGAAAAGATAGGAAGAGGTTCACATACCTCGCGACGATTATCGACGAATAGCAAAACGCTCCAAGTACTTCAACCCGTCGGCTACTCCTTAAGCCAAGTAGATCACGCCACACGTAGTACTCCACTCCTAAAACGGTCATAGTACTTTTATCAAACCTTTCTCACCATTGAAGACTTATACCAATAAAAAGCCCTCTAATTCTACGGAAAATTCGGCAGCACTTCCCCCGTTTTTACTCACTTTTCCATCTTTTTCCAAGGCCCGAATAACCGTAATATATATACTATATATATATATATATATAAGGCGTAATAATTAAACAACATAAAGAAGGGGATTACACGCCCAAACGGTAACGCGGTTTACTATCACGCCTCCATAATAACAATAAGTAAAAGAAGGGGATTACGCGCCCAACCGGAACGCGATTGAACAATCTTCCCCTTAACAGAAATGTAAATACAGTCCAAAGTAAATACAGTCCAAAGTAAATACTGTCCAAAGTAAATACAGTCCAAAGTAAATACAGTCCTTAAGTTGGGGTCCTTGGCCAACTTTGTCCATTTTACTTATCCAATTACTTCATTAGTCATCCAACTTATATTCCATCTTAATATAAGTTATAGTTACTTTGTTAATTACTTCTTCACAAGTAAGATACGTTTTTACCATTTTAATGGCAAACGGCCAATCCTTTCTTTTAACAAGTTAACAAGATCCAACTCTTCCAAACTTTACTCCATATATTATATACTCCATAATATACTTATAATATATGTATAATGACCAATTCACAAAGAGGTTAAGGTTTACTACCTCAAATAGCCCAAAATTATCCAAGAACTTAATGTCGCTCCAAGCAAGTCTTAGCTCCAAATCTTTACGTTCCAATCCGCTACAAGCAACCCATGAAGCTCCTAACCAACTTCTCTTCAAGAACTAACTCCAAAAAGTGAAGAACACTTAGGGTTTCCAACTAGTAAGTTTCGCCAAGGCATGAACAATAGGTTGTGGTGTGAAATCTTTTCCAACTCTTGGTACACAATCTTCCTAACACCTTAGGGAAGAACACTTGAGAGTTTAAGAATTGTTGGACAAATTTAGGTCAAGAAATGGGCTCAAAACGAGAGCAAGGTCAAGGGAGAAGGGAGGAATTTCTTGTCTTGAAATGGTTAAGTGTGGAAGTTTTCATCAACTAAGGGTGCATATATAAGACAACCAAGGGCTAGGATGAAGGCAAGTGTGTGGTTGAGATTGGGGACAAGTGTGTGTGGGTCCCACAAGCCACTTGTCCACACAAAATATCTAGCAAGACTTGGCCACTTGTCCACACAAAATATCTAGCAAGACAAGGCCACTTGTCTTGCCACTTGTTAGCAAATTTCGGCCATGAGGCCACCTAGGGGGGTGACACGTGTCGCCCTCCTATTCGTCCAAAATATTTCATCTTCCGAAAATATCCATAAAGGCCAAAATCTCGAAAACAAAGTGGGCCCCACAAAACCGTAAATTCCTCCCGTGGGCCCCACGTGACCAATTCCGGAAATAAAATTCCATAATTCTCTAATATTCCACGAAGTCTAAATACCAAATCTGGGAATCCAATACCCATTAACGAACATTTTTCTTCACAAAACCTAAACTTTTCCGTCGAAAAATCACATCTTACTTTCTTTCCAAAATTTCTGTCGTATTCTCGCACATACATCCTCACCTATATACCCTGGAACTATGGGGTATAACATTCTTCCCCCCTTAGAAATATTCGTCCCGAATGTTCATTCTAAGTCTCCAAACGTACTTGTGTCGGTATAGTCTTCACTACTATAGTTACAAAACCGATCATGCCACCAATGGCCAGAATATAACATGTGCGCAAAACTCAAATCCAAGCCAACGAGGAATCATTTCTAATCTCACAACAGCTCCCACTAGCTTCAATTTACTCTAAGGCCATTCCCGGCCTTCACGATCCGACTGGTTGAACGCATCCACGAACTCGCACGATGGTTACCTAAACTGGGCCTAGCACCCTCGTGACCCTACCACCGGCGACCACCTCGAACCGACCCCACCTCAACTGGCCGCGGGTTGACCCGCAAATGGCCCTCAACCCGACCCCTAAACGCGCCAACTCTTGTTCCCGATCCGGAACAATCTTACTAATTCACGTCATGAAAGCTACCACTTCCATCTCACACTACCCATGTAATTATCCCACAATATTTCCCCGCATACCAAGTACATCGACAAAGACCAACCGTAAAATCACCCACTCAAGACGGCCTCGCCTAAGGTCTCCACGTATAAAACTCTAAGGTTCACACTTTCCATGCCCCACACTTATCCTTCCAACTAACCATGTTTTCTAACTTACAAATAACACAACGCTATCCGTGTAGCACACAATAATAAGATCATCATATCGCGCAAACAAAACTCTAGAGGGTTAAGGATATACCTGTATCTACCGCTTCACTCTAATCATAGGCCTGCCCTGCAGGGCGCATAGCTGTAGAAGGCGATGAACCTACCACTGATCCGGTAGGCTGCGTCATGCTGCCGGTACCCCTCCTATAAGCACATTCTCTCGTCACATGGCCCCCGACGCCGCAGTGAAACAAGCACCGCAAAAAGACGACATTCCCGATGACGCCGCCACATCGCACACCGAGGGGACATGAATCTCGCGGCTAGAACTCACGTATATCTGCGGAACGAAGCCCTCGAGCCACGACCAGCCTCGAATACCCCGAACGTCCTCAAGATCGCGGAGGACCACTGCATCGGGCGAAGGTGCATAACTAGCTCGCCACGGCGGCGTCCGCCGCAAGTTACCAAAGGACCTCGCTGCTCGCCTTCTTCTCGCTGATCCGGTCATTCCGTCGACCTCTCCGTGCCTCACATCCGCGCATGAGCTGCGTGCGGCAATGTCCATGCCGGCCAAGAGCTACACCAACAAGCCTCGCCAAGTAATCATCGAGCCGGTGGCGTAGCGGTGCACTCGCCCTCCATATCGGTCACTAAGGCGGGACATACCGAGCCAACGAGTCAAACTCCACGTTGTACTCCCTAACCAGACGCCCGTCGCTTAACGTCAAAAATTTGTCGGCGAGCCCTCCTCATCTGCGAGGCAAGAAATGTGCAAGAAATGCCTTGAGAACTCGCCCCAAACTGGGAGCGCATGTTCCTCGGGGCTTCCATGAATCAAACCACCGATCGCGAAGATCACGCGGTGATGCGAACCCAATACCACCGACTCGCCTCGAGACTCGATCACTCATGATCCGTCAGAGTCGCTTGATAAACTCCACGAGGGTCATCTCGGCTCTCGATCCATAGAACATCAAGCGCTGACTCGGTAAAGTCCGTAGTCTCAAATCGCTCGCTCGGGGTGAACTACGGTGCTACGGGACCGAATCGCCAGATCTAGCCTCTCTCATATCTCGCCACGACCACTCGACAAGAATCGCCATCTCTTGTACTTATCTCATCTGCTTCCAGCCGTGGACCGAGGCTCAGTATCAGTAGTCTCGCAGCCACCGCTGCTCTAAACTCGCTGGCCGGGCGGCGCCGCAAAACTTCGCCGTCGAAGCACTATCTCGTAACGATCGTGCCTCTGCCCCGGAACCCTCCGTGCTCTACTACGCCTCCGCTGCCTTGCCTTCGGCCCCGATTGCCTTGCGTGGAGGCATAATCGCACATAAGAATACGCCGAGGAGTCCAACCGACAACACGCCTCTAAGGCACGATCTCGTGAGAAGAATGGAAACCAATCCTAAATGTCTCGCACCTCACGATTATAGATGTGGTGCACAACACACCGATAATCAAGACTCTACTAGACACGGTCGTAGACACTTTCCGAGGACTAATCGCTCGATACCACTTTTGTCACGACCAACCGGCCCGTGGATCGTGCCTTACCGGGCACCCTCGTGATACAACATCGAGAAAATCGGAAATAAAAACATAAACATGAAACAAGAGACATGATAAATAAACAAAGGCCAACCAAAGCTTGCCTTCAGATATATACATAAAAACCCGAACGCTTATCCTTTTACAAACTCGCCACAACAAGCATTTCATGCACTCTAAGAAGTGACAACAACTATGACGGACAGGCCCCGCCATACCACGAATGTACAAGAACCTCTGGACTGGGGTAACATACAAAGATAAGCCTCCAAGAAACGGCTTCCTAATACGCTGAATCGTGATCCTATGAGTGAGGATCCACAACCGATGTACTCTACTGCGGCATGAACGCAGCCTCAAGGAGGTCGATAACAGTACCAAGTATGTGAAATCAAAATATCAGAATGAAATCATAACATCTATATAAAACAGAGACATGTATGATAACCAAACTACATTCATAACATAAAAGCCATGTCAAGTCGTGACTCACGCCTCAAAGTCATCCTCATGCCCGTGGAACTCCTTCCTCACCGCCGGCGGCCTAGGTACAAACCATGTGATACGTATAACATGTCTCGGCCCATCTCATGGACCCGATAGAAACGTGTGGAATACATTCTGCTCATCTCGTGAACTTCGGTAGTCGGATGGAATACATTTCCGGTCCATCCTACGGACGCGTAGTCGAGTGAAATACATTCGGTTCATCCTACGAACGCGTAGTCGAGTGAAATACATTCCCGCTTCATCCCATGAACGCGTAGTCGAGTGAAATACATTCGGTTCATCCCATGAACGCGGTAGTCGGGTGAAATACATTCTGCTCATCCTATGAACCCAGAGTCGAGTAAAATACAAGACTTGCACAACAAGGCTATCACACGCAAATATAGGCAAGTTACACACAACTTAAGGTACTATCATTTTATGCCAAAATCCTGGTTCGACCTAAAGTATTACATACATTAACTCTTTTAAAAGATACGTTTCTTTCACAAAAGTCACACAATGTTCGTAGTATAAAATAGAGTGACTATCTTTTAAGTAAACCAAAACACTTCCCTTGTAAAATCAAGTAACACATTATTTTCCAAACGCTCAAGTTTGCCTAATTTCAAATGCTCGCTTTCTCATTTTCGAAAGGTTTCGTAGTTCATAGTTTTAATCACTTAAGAATATAATTCTCCTTTAAAACAAATTTGAGAAACATATGCCTTATGTGAGTAGGTTGTTCTTGTCTATTACAATCTTATAAAAGCGGCCATGATCTAGGAAATGTAATATCATTTTGTCTCATCTTAGCTTCTATGCGGATGGAGGTTTCTACTGGTTTTAATAACAATTAGTCAATACATTTCCTTTATTAACCGCAATGGTTTGTTCGATACTTAATCTCATTTCCAAATCAAGAAACATTATTCTTTTAAACCAACTACTCATTACTCGCGAATGAGGTTTTTACAACATTTTAACAAAATTCATAACAAGTCAAACTAAGTCAAGTCTCTTATCTTTCAAGATCAAGTCTTTTAACTTTCAAAATCAAGTCGTATAAGTCAAGTCTCTTATCTTTCAAGATCAAGTCTCTTAACTTTCTACAATCAATAAACCATTCTTTTACCTACATAAAGTCGTTATAACTAACTTCCCATAAAACTATTATAACACCCTATGTTTTAAACCAACCAAATCACTTAGCACATGACGTCTCACCGTACTACATAGTTCACAACAATCATGCTAGAAAAGATAGGAAGAGGTTCACATACCTCGCGACGATTATCGATTTAATAGCAAAACGCTCCAAGTACTTCAACCCGTCGGCTACTCCTGCCAAGTAGATCACGCCACACGTAGTACTCCACTCCTAAAACGGTCATAGTACTTTTATCAAACCTTTCTCACCATTGAAGACTTATACCAATAAAAAGCCCTCTAATTCTACGGAAAATTCGCAAAGACTTCCCGCTTTTACTCACTTTTCCATCTTTTCCAAGGCGAATAATCGTAATATATATACTATATATATATATATAAGGCGTAATAATTAAACAACATAAAGAAGGGATTACACGCCCAAACGGTAACGCGGTTTACTATCACGCCCATAATAACAATAAGTAAAAGAAGGGGATTACGCGCCAACCTAACGCGATTGAACAATCTTCCCTTAATGTAAATGTAAATACACCCAAAGTAAATCATCCAAAGTAAATCCATCCAAAGTAAATACTGATCAAAGTACATACAGTCCTTAAGTTGGGGTCCTTGGCCAACTTTGTCCATTTTACTTATCCAATGACTTCATTAGTCATCCAACTTATATTCCATCTTAATATAAGTTATAGTTACTTTGTTAATTACTTCTTCACAAGTAAGATACGTTTTACCATTTTAATGGCAAACGGCCAATCCTTTCTTTTAACAAGTTAACAAGATCCAACTCTTCCAAACTTTACTCCATATATTATATACTCCATAATATACTTATAATATATGTATAATGACCAATTCACAAAAGAGGTTAAGGTTTACTACCTCAAATAGCCCAAAATTATCCAAGAACTTAATGTCGCTCCAAGCAAGTCTTAGCTCCAAATCTTTACGTTCCAATCCGCTACAGCAACCCATGAAGCTCCTAACCAACTTCTCTTCAAGAACCAACTCCAAAAAGTGAAGAACACTTAGGGTTTCCAACTAGTAAGTTTCGCCAAGGCATGAACAATAGGTTGTGGTGTGAAATCTTTTCCAACTCTTGGTACACAATCTTCCTAACACCTTAGGAAGAACACTTGAGAGTTTAAGAATTGTTGGACAAATTTAGGTCAAGAAATGGGCTCAAAAACGAGAGCAAGGTCAAGGGAGAAGGGAGGGAATTTCTTGTCTTGAAATGGTTAAGTGTGGAAGTTTTCATCAACTAAGGGTGCATATATAGGACAACCAAGGGCTAGGATGAAGGCAAGTGTGTGGTTGAGATTGGGGACAAGTGTGTGTGGGTCCCACAAGCCACTTGTCCACACAAAATATCTAGCAAGACTTGGCCACTTGTCCACACAAAATATCTAGCAAGACAAGGCCACTTGTCTTGCCACTTGTTAGCAAATTTCGGCCATGAGGCCACCTAGGGGGGTGACACGTGTCGCCCTCCTATTCGTCCAAAATATTTCATCTTCCGAAAATATCCATAAAGGCCAAAATCTCGAAAACAAAGTGGGCCCACAAAATCAGAATTCTCCCTGGCCCCACGTGACCAATTCCGGAAATAAAATTCCATAATTCTCTAATATTCCACGAAGTCTAAATACCAAATCTGGGAATCCAATTCCCATTAACGAACCTTTTTCTTCACAAAAACCGGAAACTTTTCCGTCGAAAAATCACATCTTTCTTTCTTTCCAAAATTTCTGTCGTATTCTCGCACATACATCCTCACCTATATACCCTGGAACTATGGGGTATAACAGATAATTTATGGGCTCATCGAGGTAAATACTAATGTCCTTCTATTGTAATTGGAAATTACATACTGTAGTAGTATATAAATGAATATAAGATTCATAAGAAGAGACTTGAACTGTAATAGAAGGATATTACAGAAAAAGGATTGAACTGAAATCACTTCAGAAGAATATTAGTAGAAGTTAAACTGTACTTACATAGGATCAGACATGAGATGATAACCTTTATTGGTTGAATGTTTTGCAAAGAGTATGCTACTTAGAAGGTGGACAAGGCTAGCCTGTTATACCGCGAGCGTTTTGCTTATATTCGATAATCGTCGCGAGGTATGTGATTCTTCTTATACTCTTGAGCATGAAGTATTTTAAAAGAATACATATAGTACGGTAGACGTGCGTGGCAATGTCTTTTGACTTAAGCCCAATAATATGTATATATTATATGGTAGATGTCGTGTGCTAATCGAATATAGTTGTGTGACAATGTCTTTTGACTTAAGCCTGAATAATAAGAACCTTGAAATATTTTAAAAGGAATATAGATACAATACGGTAGACGTACGTGTATTAACTGAATGTAGCGTTACGGCAATGTCTTTTGACTTAAGCCTGAATAATAAAGAGTCTTAAAGTATTTCAAAAGAATTAAGGAACCTTTTTGAAAGAAGAGTAATACTTGGTTTTGAAAACATAAAGAGTTATACTAGCTTTATGGGAGGTTAGGTATAACGTCTTAAGAGAGATAAAAAGAATGGTTTACTGATTTTTAGAAGTTAAGAGACTTAATCTGAAAAGATAAGAGACTTGACTTAATTGTTTTGATATGAAGTTTGTTAACAATGTGAAACCTCATTCGTGAGTAATGAGTACGTGGTTTTTTAAAAGGAATAATGTTTTACTGATTTCGAAAATCAGAATGTGTATCGACAAACCACTACAGCGTTAATAAAGGAAAATGTATTGAATAATGAAGTATTATTAAAACCAGTAGAAACCTCCATCCGCATGTGCTAAGATGAGACAAAATGATATTACATTTTCTAGATCATGGCTGCTTAATAAGATTGATTATGAACAAGAATAACCTACTCGCCATTGGCATATGTTACTCAATTGTTTTAAAGAGATTAAGACATTGAACTAGGAAACTTTTCTAAAAAGAGACTCATAATTGAAATTAGGCAAACCGAACTTTAGGAAAAGAAGGGCATTGTGTTGTCTTAAAATGGTTTAAAACATAAAGTGTTATAACAAGCTTTATGGGAAGTTGGTTATAACGACTTTATGAAAACAAAAGAAGGGCTTTATCATTGGTTTTAATGTGGTAACTGGACTTTAAAAAGAGAAGTGTTTTGTCTAAAAGAAGGCATGGTATTGCCTTAATTGGTTTTGAAAAGGAAAGTATGGAAGTTGTTTTGGGTTTACTTAAAAGATGTAAGTCACTCTATTTTTATACTACAGGTATCGGGTGACTTTTATAAAAGGAATGGATCTCTTTAAAAGGAATTTAACATACGTAGTACTTTAGGGTTAAAACCCGGGCTTTGGCATAAAACGAAAGTACTTTGAGTTGTGTATAACTTGCCTATGCTTGTTGTTGTGAAACTTGCCTATGCTTGTTGTTGTGAAACTTGCCTATGCTTGTTGTTGTGAAACTTGCCTATGCTTGTTGTTGTGAAACTTGTCTATGCTTGTTGTGATAGCCTTTGTTGTGCAAGAATTGTGTTTCTATACTACCGCGTCTCTCGATGGAGGGTCGGTTGACTTGTTGAGAACTTACTTGGACGTGCCGGCAGTGACGGAGAAATTCCACGGGTACGTTCCTGTTGATAGTGTTACTTTTGCTAAATCACTTTGGACATACTGACACGATGCGTAGCGCACGGGTATGCTTCCATTTTTATTGCCGCCTTGTTGTTTCCTTTTGGACATACTGACACGATGCGTAGCGCACGGGTATGCTTCCATTTGGAATGCTGTTTTATTGTTCCCCTTTGGACATACTGACACGATGCGTAGCGCACGGGTATGCTTCCATTTGGAATGTTGTCTTAGTGTTTCCCTTTGGACATATTGACACGATGCGTAGCGCACAGGTATGCTCCCATTTGGATTGTTGTCTTGTTGTTATCATATCATATCGCCGGCGGTGAAGGAATTCCACGCAGTGATGATTTGGAGGCGTGAGTCCACGACTTGATATGATCGTTTATATGTTGTGTCGTAGTTTGGTTATCATACATTTCTCCGCTTTATAGATCGCTATGATTTCATTTACTGATTTTACGCTTTCACATACTTGGTACTGTTGCATCGACCTCCTTCGGGCCGCTCATGCCGCAGTAAGTACATCTACCGTCGATCCCCGCGTTTAGGATCTCATTTCAGCAGATTGGGAAGCTCCGTTCCTTCGAGGCTTATCTTTGGTATGTTACCCCGAGTCCGTAGGTTCTCGCATATCTGTGGTATGGGCCCCGCCCCGTCATAGTTGTAAAAATCCTGCAGGTCCGTAGCAATCGCTGTGGGCAGGTTGTAAGGATTGTAATCGCTCAAACGCCTTTATATATATATGTTGAAAGGCAACCGCTGGGTTGGCCTATTTTATTTCATCATGATCCATGTCTATTTCGCATGTTTAAGTTTTTATTTCACTGGTTTTCTCGATGTTGTATCACTAGGGTGCCCGGTAAGGCACTGCCACGCCCGAACGGTCGTGACAAGTACAACAAAAATTAATATGGAACAGAAATAAGGTACAGTAAACAAATCATAACTGTACAAAAGAATGACAGAGGCAAGTATAAAAGGGATGCATACCAGATCCTACCGTGTCATTACCATCTCGTGAACTTAATCGTACCTTATTATCTTTTCCCATTTTTCCATAAGAGTATAGTCAAATTCTTACGTACATACTTAAGAAAACTCATCAAGTTCATAAACATACAACTTACGATTCGCATAACCTAACTGGCCCTTTACGAGGAACGCTATACCGCTACCAATCTGGGACGCGGTAGAGTCACATAAGTCTGCCCATAAAGGTATACTGCCCGGCCCAATCTGGCACGCGATAAAATCACATAAGTCTGCCCATAAAGGTATACTGTCCGGCCCAATCTGGGACGCGATAAAATCACATAAGTCTGCCCATAAAGGTATACTGCCCGGCCCAATCTGGGACGCGATAAAACCACATAAGTTTGTCCATAAAGGTATACTGCATAAAAATAGGAGGCTCACGATCAAAACAGGGTCTCTCGCCCGTAGTATCGATAAGCAATCCTACTCCTGGGACTATTTCACCCACATAGGTCCTGTGGACCCGCATGAGGTATTCCTCGCATAGGTTGTACCCGCCCGCATGAGACTATTTCACCCGCATAAGCCCATAAGGACTCGCATGTGGTATTCCTCGCATCATGGGTAGCAAATCCACGGAACAGGTGGTATAACGTTGTCACGACCCATTCCGGGCCCGTGACTGGTGCCTTACCCCGGGCACCCTAGTGATACAACATCAGAGAAAAACCAGCGGAAATAAAACATAAACATGAAACAAGAGATATGATAAATAAACAGGCCAACCAAAATAGTTGCCTTCTGTATATATATACATAAAAACCCGAACAGTTATCCTTTTTACAAATTCTGCCCACAACAAGCATTTACTGCACTTCTAAGAAAGTGACAACAACTATGACAGGACAGGGCCCCGCCATACCTCTGAATGTACAAGAACCTACTGCACTGTGGTAACATACCAAAAGATAAGCCTCCAAGAAACGGGCTTCCCAACACGAATCGTGATCCTAAGAGCGAGGATCCACAACCGATGTACCTACCTCGCAGATGAACGCAGCCAAGGAGGTCGACAACAGTACCAAGTATGTGAAACTAAGAAATACTGTAAATGAAATCATAACAGTCTATATAAAACAGGAGGCATGTATGATAACAAAGCTACAGTTCACAATATAAAAGTAGTCATGTCAAGTCAGGGACTCACGCCCTCAAAGTCATCCCTCATGCCCGTGGAACTCCTTCCTCACTGCCGGCAGTCTAGGTATAAGTCATGTGATGCGTGTAACATGTCTCGGCCCATCTCATGGACTCGAGGTGAAATCGTATGGAATACATTCCCGGTCCATCTCATCGACTCGGTATCAAATCAGGTGGTATACATTCCCGGTTCATCCCATGAACGCGATAGTCGAGTGAAATACATTCCCGGTTCATCCCATGAACGCGGTAGTCGGATGGAATACATTCTCGGTTCATGTCATGAATGCGGTAGTCGAGTGAAATACATTCCCGGTTCATCCCATGAACGCGTAGAATGGATGGAATATATTCCCGCTCATCTCGAACGCCAGTAGTCGAGTGAAATACATTCTGCTCATCCCATGAACGCGGTAGTCGAGTGAAATACATTCCCGGTTCATCTCATGAACGCGGTAGTCGAGTGAAATACATTCCCGGTTCATCTCATGAACGCGGTAGTCGAGTGAAATACATTCCCGATTCATCTCATGAACGCGATAGTCGGATGGTCATAACATTTAAACGCTCTTTTAAGACAGATTAAGGTAATACCATATTTTCCTTTTAAAACAACTAAGGTAACATTATGCCCTTCTTTTTAAACCAAAACACTTTCCTTTTTAAAGTCAAGTAACAACCTTCTTTTCCCAAAGTTCAAGTTTGCCTAATTTCAAATATTCACATTTCTTATTTTTGAAAGGTTTCATAGTTCATAGTCTTAATCTTTTAATAACATAATTCTCCTTTTAAAACAGTTGAGTAATATATGCCTTATGTGTGAGTAGGTTATTCTTGTTTATAACAATCTTATTAAAGCAGCCATGATCTAGGAAATGTAATATCATTTTGTCTCATCTTAGCTTCTATGCAGATGGAGGTTTCTACTGGTTTTAATAATAATTTATTAGTCAATACATTTCCCTTTATTAACGCTGCTATGGTTTGTTCGATACTTATTCTCATTTCCGAAATCAGTAAAACATTATTCTTTAAAAACCAAGTACTCATTACTCACGAATGAGGTTTCAGACTTCTTAACAACTTCCATATCGATTCAATTAAGTTAAGTCTCTTATCTTTCAAGGTCAAGTCTCTCAACTTCTACAACCAATAAACCATTCTTTTTATCTCTTTTAAGTTGTTATACCTAACTTCCCATAAAGCTAGTATAACTCTTAAGCTTTTAAAACCAAGTATTACTCTTCTTTCAAAAAGGTTTCTTAATTCTTTTGAAATATTTCAAGATTCTTATTATTCAGGCTTAAGTCAAAAGACATTGCCGTAAAGCTACGTTCAGTTAACACACGTACGTCTACCGTACTATATATATATATATATACTTTTAAAATATCATGCTCAAGAGTATAGGAAGAATCGCATACCTTGCGACGATTATCGACTATTAGCAAATAGCTCCAAGTACTGTAATCCTGCTAGCCTTTTTCACTTCTTCTAGTAGAATACGCTACTCGCAGTACTTCAACCTATCACGGTCATATAAGTCTATCAACGTCTAGACTATTCTGTAAAACATTTCTAGATACAGATTCCTTTATTCTACGGAAAATTGGGCAGCACTTCCCTACCCGCCAAACTACATAAGTCTCATCAGAATACAAATTCATGTAAGTTCAATCTTCTTCTTTAATATTCTTCTGATGTGATTTCAGTTCAATATTCTTCTGTAATATCCTTCTATTACAGTTCAATTCTCTTCTATGTATCTTATATACATTTCTATACTACAGTATGTAATTCCCAATTATAATATAAAGACAAGAGTATTTACCTCGATGAGCCCAAAATTATCCAAGTTTAAAGTCGATCCTGAGCAAGGTTTAGCTCCTAATCCGTGCGCTCCAACCCGCTCCAAACAACCCTTAGAAGTTCTAACCAACTTCTACTCAAATACTTCAACCATCTATGAAGATTTCCTTAGGGTTTCGTTTTGTGGCTAAAGGAAGTATAATAGTATTTCTGGGCTTTTAGTATAGGTATAACCTTGGAATACTACAAGGTATTTGGGCCAAGGTATTTTGGAATAGTAACAATATTTGGAGAATACTTTTCTACCAAGGAGTGGTATTTTTCAAAACTACAAGGCAAGTGGGGTATTCACGAGGACTCTAAGGGGAGGGTGCTCTTGGACGAATACTACACTTAAGGGGGAGGGATTTCAAGACTTGGAAAATGATTTGTGGATGAAGAAATGTCTTGCATTAGAGGGGTATTTATAGGCCAACCAATGGCCAAGATTAAGACAAGTGTGTCACGACCTGCCCGGCTCGTGGATCGTGCCTTACCCGCACCCAAGTAGTCATACATCGAGAAAACCAAATGGAATATAAACAACCAAGATATGAAACAAGATAAATAAGACACGCTTTACGAAAAGTTGCCTTTCGCATAATGTATATAAATAACCCAAAATGAACAGCTATATCCCAACCTTACAACAGTCTCATGCACTCTAAGAGTTTAAAACAACAATGGCGGACAGGCCCGCCATACCCTCAATACGAATATCTACAACGACAGGGGACTATACCAAAATGCTAAGCTTCCGAGAAACGGAGCTTTCCCAACGTCAAGCGGTGATCCTAAGAACGAGGATCAACGGAGGAGTACCTTTACCGCGCATGAACGCACCCAAGGAGGTCGATCATAACAGTACCAAGTATGTGGAAATCAAAATATCAGTAAATGAAATCATAGTAGTCTATATAAGGCGTGAGACATGTATGATAAGCCAAAACTACGATTCACAATAAATAAGGCCATGTCAAGTCGTGACTCATGCCTCAAAGTTATCACAATAGAACCGCACGGGTAAGCAAGGCGTAGCCGACTACTAAAACCCACGCACTAACAAGGTCATAAATCAGATCATGAGATCTGCTCTGCATCACATGATCAAAGCCGCCACTCGCGCGATATCTAATGTGCGCATCTAGTCACGAACTTCCCGCAGCCCGCATAGGCCAAACAGATAGGCCCGCATGAGGTATAACCCCGCATCGAGGGTAGCTACTCCCGGCAGCCGCCCTAGACTCGCCGTCCGCATGGCTACAAGAACCGCATGACCACAAGGGCCGCGATACTAACTCGAACTCCCGCAGCCCGCATAGGCCATACTGCACCGCATAAGGTATTCTCGAATCATAGTCCATCGACCCGCCGAAGTCTACCCGCGACGGAGGGCAGCTTAACCGGAGTTATGAATGATATAATATCAACATAACCGATTATTGCTAAACAACATAAGCACAACAAGGAAAACCCTTTACACAAATATCACAAGATACTAACTCACGTAGATCCTAACATGTTTACTTATCCAATAACAAGAAAATATTACAAGACTATCACAAATCAATACAATCAAGTTATTCACACAAGGTACTTTCTACATTATGTTAACAAGTTCGTTGTTAGCCCCAAAGTACTTCATGTATTACTTTTTAAAAGATCCGCTTTCTTTTACAAAAGTCACACAATAACCGTAGTATAAAAATAGAGTAATTATCTTTCAAGTACATTAAAACACTTCTCCTTGTAAAATCAAGTAACAACATTCTTTTCCTAACGCTCAAGTTTGCCTAATTCCAATTACTCAAGTTTCTCATTTTCAAAGGGTTTGTAGTTCATAGTTTTAATCCTTTAAAACAATTTGAGAAACATATACCCTAAGTGTGAGTAGGTTATTATTATTCGTAACAATCTTATTACAGCAGCCATGATCTAGTAAATGTAATATCCTTTTGTCTCATCTTAGCTCCTATGCAGATGGAAGTTTCTACTAGTTTTAATAATACCTTATTAGTCAAAATAATTCCTTTATTAGCGCCGTGGTTTGTTCGACATTTATTCTGATTGGTAAAACATCATTCCTTTTGAAAACCAAAAATACTATTTACTCACTAATGAGGTTTCACACTTTTTAACAAAATTCATATTAGTATAATAAGTCAAGTCTCTTATTTCCTTAAATCAATAAATCGTTCTTTTTATCACTCTTAAGTCGTTATACCTAACCTCCCATAAAGCTAGTATAACTCTTCAGCTTTTAAAACCAAGTGTTACTCTTCTGTTAAAAAATGATTCAGTATTCTTTTGAAATGTTTTCGATTCTTATTATTCAAAGCTTAAGCCGTAGGCATCACGCAGTGTTATTCGTGCTTAAGCCAGGCATTGCCGTAAGTATTATTCAGCTTAAGTCAAAGACATTGCCGTAGTTATTATTCAGTTAACACACGTACGCCTACCGCATCATATATATTGTAAAATATCATGCTTTAGGAAGAATCACATACCTTCTGGCGAAAACCTCCGCCAAGTTGAATATGTCGCGCAGAGTATCGACCTATAACCAACACGCCTATCAACGCCCGCATCAGCATCGCATAAAGTTCTAAGCGAGGGTTCGTTATTCTATGGTCATTTGGGCAGCACTTCCTACCCGTGAGCTACTCAAGTTCATCGTGAAAACATTCCATGTAAGTACAGCTCTATTATTCATCTTTTAAACCCTTATATCGTGATAATACCAATTCTATTCTCAATATCCTTCTAAGTATTTAATACTTATTCCTATACTTCTACAAAGATATATATTCTAATTACAAAAGGAGGATAAGGTTATTTACCTCAGTAAGCCCAATAATATCCTAGATAAAAGTCGCACTGAGCAAGGTTTAGCTCCTAAGTCAGGCGCTCAGAGTCTAAGAAAACCTTAGAAGTTCTTCACAACTTCTACTAAGGACTAAGGGATTTGGGCTAGGTAATTGGGCATTATAACAATACTAGAAGGCAACTTTTCTACCAAGGAGGGGTAGTGTTTCGCTAGGCTAGCTTTATGGGGTTTCTCGCCAGGGCTTCTCAAAAGGGAGGGTGTGTTTGGACGAAACAACAAGAGGGAGGGATTTGAGACTTAGATAGATTGCTCAATTTAGGATGAAATAACTCTTCAACAAGGGGGGTATTTATAGGTCAAGACATGGCCAACCAATGGCCAAGATTATGCCAAGTGCAAGGCAAGTGTAGGGTGAGGATTTAGGCAAGTGTCCTTGGCCAACTTGCACACAAAATATCCTACCAACTACTTGACAAAAATTGTCATCCAATTGGCCTCAATGTCGTGTAACATCCATCAATGAGAGGGTGACAAGTGTCGCCCTCTCGTTGGTCCAAAATGTTTCGCCTCTCTAAAAATTCGCAAAAATTAGAAATGACATAGCCGGAATTTATCCTACGCGAGTCGTAAAACGCTTCGCCGAAAACGACTCTAAACGGGTGTACAAAGTGGAATTCGCCCAAGCCAACTAGTGGGGTGACACGTGTCGCCTCCTACTCGCCCAAAATATTTCATCTTCCGAAAATATCCACAATGGCCAAAATCTCAAAACAAAGTGGCCCCACAAAATCAGAATTTTCTCCCGTGGGCCCCACGTGACCATTTCCGAAAATAAAACTCCATAATTCTCTAAAATTCCAAGAAGTCCGAATACCAAATCTGGGAATCCAATTCCCATAAACGAATCTTTTTCCTTCACAAAACCCGGAAACTTTTCCGTGGAAAAATCACCTCTTTCTTCCATTCCAATTCCAATGTCGTATTCTCGTACGTACGTCCTCGCATACATACCCTGAAACTACGGGGTATAACAAAGTGGTAGGCAAGTGTAGGGTGGGGATTTGGACATGTGTTTGTGGGTCCCACTTGCTCATCAACTACCCAAAATATCCTACCAACTCCTTGACAAAAAAAGAGCTAAAAAACGTGCCAAGAAATCCCTCGATTGCCATTCACTGGTGACAAGTGTCACCCTCTCGTTGGTCCAAAATATTTCATCTCTCGAAAAATCCGCAAAATTATAAATGACATAGCCGGAATTTTCCCTTCGCAGTTTGGAAAACGCTTCGCTGAAAAACGACTTTTCGCTAGTTGTGCACAAATTTCGCCACTTTGCCTACTTAAGGCTTAAACTTTTGTCGCACGCCTCACGCATATACCGGAAATACGGGGTATAACATTCTCCCCTCCTTAGAAACATTCGTCCCGAATGTTCCTTCTCACGACGGATAACGATAAAGTTCCTCTTAACTTAACTAAGTTGCCAATGCCACACATGGCCACAAAATAACACACGCTCCAATACTTAATCCAAGTCTACGAGGAATCACCTCTAACATCACAAAAGCTTCCACCCAAAGTCTAAACGATACTCCCTTAAGAAACGGTCACTTCTATTCTCTTAACACATGTTCACTTCTTCCCTTACTCGTCGTTCCCTTCTCGAACACTGGAACTCTTTCTAGTATATGTACCATACGTCAGTCATCGCTTCAGTTTCCAAAATCTCTGGAGTCACTACTTCCAAACTTGGTCATCTTACTAGCCTCAAATTCCCTTAAGGCCATTCCCGGCCTTTACGATCCGATCCTTGGTCGAACATATCCACGAACTCATACGATGGTTACCTAAACCTGGGCCTAGCACCCTCGTGACCCTACCACCTGGAGTGTTATACCCCGTATTTCCAGAGTATGTACGTGAGGACGTACGTAGAAAAGTTTGAACTTTAAATAGACTTGGCCGAAAATATTTTTTGTGCACAACACCCGATTAGAATCGTTTTTCGACGAAACGTTTTACAAAAATATCCAATTGAAAATTCCGGCTATGTCATTTTTAATTTTTGCGGATTTTTCCGAGAGACGTAATATTTTGGACCAACGAGAGGGCGACACTTGTCACCCTCAAGTTGGTGGAGTGTGGACGGCAACCTTGCACGATTTAGGGGTCAAGTTGGTAAGATATTTTGTGAGGGATTTGTGGAGTAGGGACTAGGGGGCACTTGGGCAAATCTTGGCCCTCCACTTGCCCCCCACTTGGCTAGATCATGGCCATTGGTTTCCCTATAAATACCCCTCCCTTTGTGAAGAGTTCTTCATTCACTCCTCACTTCCTTAGTCTTGAGTGTCACGACCCGAATCTGGGCCCGTGACTGGTGCCTTACCCCGGGCACCCTAGTGATACAACATCAGAGTAATCAGCGGAACATAAAACACATACATGAGACAAATGGAGTACAAAACAGTAATCTGAGGAAAACTTGCCTTTCGGCATAATTATAAATAACAACTCCTACAAATGAACAGTTTAATCCTTTTTACAACCCTGCCCACAACAAGATTACATGCACTTAAGAAATGATACGACAACAATGGCGGGACAGGGCCCCGCCATACCCCTGAATGTAAATACCTACAACGACAGGGGACTATACCAAGATAAGCCTCCGGAGAAACGGAGCTTCCCAAAAGCTGAACTGTGATCCTAAGAGCGAGGATCAACGACTGGTGTACCTTTACCTGCGGCATGAACGCACTTCAAGCGAGGTCGATCATAACAGTACCAAGTATGTGAAACTGAAAATAAATCAGAAATGAAATCATAGTAGTCTATATAAAGCAGAGGCATGTATGATAACCAAACTACGCTCACAATAAATAAGCAAATATGTCAAGTCGTGACTCACGCCTCAAAGTTATCACAATAAAACCGTGACGGCAAGTACGAAGGCATAGCCGACTACTAAGACCCACGCACTAAAAATACCACAAACCGTATCCCGAGGTCTTTCTAGACCGCACCACATGATCGGCCGCCACTCGCCCGCAATATCAATGCGCGTCTATCCTCGAACTCTCGCAGCCCGCATAGGTCACCCATGCACCCGCATGAGGTATTCCTCGAATCATGGTCCTGCATCACCGAGGTATACCGCGTCGGGCGGCTAACCCTCGGTATCCGCCTAGGCTCCCGCAGCCCGCATAGTCTCAAAGACCGCATAGTCTCAACAGACCGCATAGGAATCCCCGCATCGGGCTAAACACCCGAATGATCAATCCCGAGCTACCGCGACTCGCGTAGTCACAAGGATCGTGATAGCCGTATAGACCCGCATCGCGGGTGGCAAGCCCTGTATAATAAGTCAAGGGGTATGTGATACAATAACAAGATAACGGCTTAACGCTTGACAACGTAAGCACAACAAGAGTGACCCCCTTACACAATAATCACAAGATACTAACACGCGTAACATCCTAACATGCTTACTTATCAAATCAACAAGAAAGTATTACAAGGCTATCACAAACCAATACAATCAAGTTATTCACACAAGGTACTTTCTACTAACAAGTTCTGTACCTATCCCCAAAGTACTTCATACATTAAATCTTAAAAGATACGTTACTTCACAAAAACCACACAATACCTGTAGTATATGAAAATAGAGTGATTATCTTTTTAGAGTAAATCAATTACTTCTCTTTGTAAAATCAAGTAGCCACATTCTTTTCCAATGTTCAAATTTGCCTAATTTCCAATGTTCAAGTTTGCCTAGTTTCCAATGTTCAAGTTTGCCTAGTTTCCAATGTTCAAGTTTGCCTTTTTAGAAAGGTTTCGTAGTTCATAGTCTTATTCATTTAAGAATATAATTCTCCTTTAAACAACTGAGAACATAAGCCTTATATGTGAGTAGGATATTCTTGTTTATAACAATCTTATTACAAAATGACCATGATCTAGGAAATATCATTTTGTCTCATCTTAGCTTCTATGCAGATGGAAGTTTCTACTGGTTTTAATAGTACTTAATTATTAAAAACATTTCCTTTATTAACGCCGCAGTTGGTTTGTCGATACACATTCTCGATTTCCAAAATCAAGAAACATTCTTAAGCCGTTATACCTAACTTTCCATAAAGCTAGTATAACTCTTAAGTTTTCTAAAAAAAATCAAGTACTACCTCCTCTTTCAAAATGATTCAAAAATCTTTTGAAATACTTCAAGTTCTTTATTATCACATAACAAGCCAGTTATAGTTCAAATCACTTACCTTTAAAACCACAAGTATTTTCTTACCAACATAAAGTCGTTATAACCAACTTCCCATAAAGCCGTTATAACACTTTATGTTTTAACCCAATCAAATACATTTAGCACATGTACGCTCACCGTACTACATAGTTCACACATATCATGCTAGAAGAGATAGGAAGAGGTTCACATACCTCGCGATTTAGTATCGACTAATAGCAAAACGCTCCAAGTACTTCCAACTGTCGGCTACTCCTTTAAGCCTAGTAGATCGCGCCACACGTAGTACTTCAACCTATAAGGCCACAAGGCGCTCATTAACATTTAGATCCCTTCGTAGAACATTCTACAGAAAATTCGGCAGACTCTCCCCAACAACAGAAATCTCCTCCTCTATCGGGGCCGCTACCAAGCCAACCAGGGGGGTTTATACGTTTAATCCGGACGTGCACAATTCTACCTCACCGAAAAGCTACACAAGTCTACTGTAATACAGTCCTATGTAAATACAGTTCAGTACTCTTCTTTCGAAAAGGTTTCTTATTATTCAGGCTTAAGTCAAAAGACATTGCCGATAACAACGCTCAAGACTATATATAGTATACTTCAACTATATAATCTAACAACATGTAATTTCCAATTACAATAGGGACAAGATATTTACCTCGATAAGCCCATAATTATCCGAGTTTAAATGTCGCTCCCGAGCAAGGTTTAGCTCCTACTCCGCGGCGCTCAGACCCGCCTCCAAACAACCCTTAGAAGTTCTAACCAACTTCTACTTATAACTTCAACTACGGGTGAAGATTTACTTAGGTTTCGGTTTTGGACCAAGGGAAGTATAATAGTATTTCGGCTTTTTGTAAAGGTATAACCTTAGAATACTACAAGGTATATGGCTAAGGTAATTTGGGCATTATAACAATACTTTGAGAGTATTTTTAACAAAGAGGGGGTATTATACGAAGACAACTAGGCAGTGGGGTACCCCACGACCAAAGACCCTCCGAGGGGGTGTATACCCCTCGGCCTACCCCACTAGGGGGGGAACTCTCGGCCAAGGGGGGGGAAGAGGGGCTCTCGGCCAAGACACTACACTAAGGGGGGAGGAAGAAGCTTTCAAGACTTAGGCAATTTGTGGATGAATTAGTCTTCAAAGGGGTGGGTATTTATAGCGTGAAGGCCAACCAATGGCCAAGATCTTGCCAAGTGCAAGGCAAGTGTAGGGCCAAGATCTTGCCAAGTGCACCCTAACCAACTACACACAAAATATCCTACCAACCCTTGACCAATCTAACCACACTTTCGGCCACCCCTTTACCGCCCAAGACTAACCAATGAGAGGGTGACAAGTGTCGCCCTCTTGTTGGTCCAAAATGTTTCGTCTCTCGGAAAAACTGTAAAATTAAAAATGACATAGCCGGAAATTCCCTACGAAAGTCGTGGAAAACGTTTCGTCAAAAACGACTCTAATCGGGTGTTGTGAACAAAAGAATTCGCCAAGCCTAAATCACAAGTTCAAATTTTTCTACGACGCCCCTACGCATATACCGAAATACGGGGTATAACATTCTCCCCTCCTTAGAAACATTCGTCCCGAATGTTCCTTCTAAGTCTCAAAACAAACGTGCGCCAGTATAGTCTTCACTACTATACTTACGAGAATCAAACCTGCCACACCTGGCCACAGAAACAACTTGCGTAAAATGCTTACATCCAAGTCCACGAGGAAACACCTCTAACATCACCAAAATGATACCACTTTTGTCACTTTGCCTGAGGCATTAACCTTCTCAAGCGACCCAACAAATGGTACCGCCGCATGCGATCACCGGTTGTCGTGCATTCGAACTCTTACTACATTTCCGAGCATCGCTCGATCCAAAACTCGGGTTATCATCTTCAACTTGGTCATCATTAGCCGAATACTCGATGGATCTCCGATTTCCTTCTCGAACATAACACGAAAGACTGGACGCACTGCCTCCTAAGTCGGACGGCAAATGCTAACATATAGGCAACCTGGCCTATTCTTCACATGAACTCAAAGGCCCAAAGTAACTCGGGCTAAGTTCCTCTCAGATTCCAAAACTCGTCACACCCAACCCGGTGGTACTTTCAAGAAGACCGACCGTCAACTCAACTCTGGCGTCGCCGCCATTATCCGCACGATTTCTCCGAGCCGCCGGAACCTCTTCTAGACAAGCTTTACTCTATCCCCGTCTGGAACAAGCTCAACCAACTATCTCAATCTCGCCAACATCGAACCAATCGACCGCGACTCACACATCTGCCCTACAAGGCTTCATAAGGCGACCTCCGAACACTGAAATGGTAGCTTAAACACTCCTTCAACAGGAGACAACAATTCTCGCAACTATCCCTGAAATCCAAACACTGGCCCGAGGGCGAATGTGATTCTGAGACTTACTTGAGTTCCTAACCTTGCCTGGTAAAACCTCCAGAAAAGAAACAGCCGCAACCTGGGCTCCACTGTCTGACATAAGGTGAAGGTAGGCACCTCGTGCAGCCTTACAACCTTTCTGATATATCATCTCGCATAACCCTCTGCCGAGTAAACGGTCTTTGCTAGACAAGACTAGGCGGTGACCTCCTCGGCCCGACCATCGGTCGAACGCATCCACGACTTAAAGACGTTGGTTAACTAAACTCGGGCCTAACACCCTCGTGACCCTACCACAAGGCGGGACCACCACAAACATAACTCACGTGCACTATGCACTCCTATAAGGGTCAAACATAAACAATACATCTTTTACTCGAGATGGCCTTACCTCTAAGGTCTCTACGTATAACACTCTAAGGCTCACACTTTCTCTATCCCCCAAATCTTACTTGGTTAACTAACCAAGATTTCTAATCACCATTTACACAATGCTATCAGAATATAACACTTAAGGTATACTCACCTTATCACACATACTAAACCCTAGAGGGTTAAAGATATACCGACCCATCGCTTTACTCCCCTTAGTCGTTCTAATCAAACCTGCCCCGTAGGGCGCATAGCTAAGGAAGATGACGAACTACCCACCGATCCTGAAGGCTAAGTCCTCCCGCAAGGACACTCTTTCGACATCAGACCCTGACGGTCATAGGTACAACAAGTACCAACTAAAAGACGACATTCCCTGAGATGACGCCTGCCACACTGTGAACACTGAGAAAAACTGAATCTAGATGGCTGGAACCTTCGCAGATCGTGGAACCTAAGCTCGAGCTCGACCAACTCTCGCATACCCCGAACGCCCCAACCCCGCGAGGACCTTTCGCACCGTGGATGCGCATAATCTATTCGCCAGCGAGGCGACTCGCCTCGAAAGTTACCAGGACCTTGCCGCTCGCCCTCTTCTCGCCCTTCGTTAACCCGTCGATCTCTATGTCTCGCGCATAAGCCCGCATACGTGCCATGCTCAAGCCCAATCAAGAATTACTCTTGCACGCCTTCTCGTTGATATTCATCAAGACTCGCGTACATCGGTATACTCTCCGTAGTCAAATCCATAGTTAGTAACAGGTCGCCTCCTTGAAATCTATATTCTGCTCCCTGGCCGTGGAACTTGAAGGTTCAAATATCATGGCCGCAGTAGGAACTGCTGCCGCCATGCTAAACTCTGCTGGGGCTAGTGACGTCGCAGAACTCCCCGAATGAAGCACCACCCAAGGTGATAATTGGGCCTGTGCCCACGTAACCCTCTGTACTCTACTCAGCCTCCTCCGCCTTGCCCTCCCGGGCGGGTTGCCTCACGCGGAGGCATAACGGTAAGGGAAAGAAATACGTTAGAGGGTCCAACTTACAACACAGCTCTAAGGCACGATCTCAGAGTGAGAAGAATAGAAACCAATCCTAAATATCCTATAGCCTCCTGATCATTGGTGTGGTGCACAACACACCGATAATCAAGACTCTACTGGATACGGTCTGTAGACACTTTCCGAGGATTAACTGCTCTGATACCACTTTTGTCACGACCCGAATCTGGGCCCGTGACTGGTGCCTTACCCCGGGCACCCTAGTGATACAACATCAGAGTAATCAGCGGAACATAAAACACATACATGAGACAAATGGAGTACAAAACAGTAATCTGAGGAAAACTTGCCTTTCGGCATAATTATAAATAACAACTCCTACAAATGAAGCTTTAATCCTTTTACAACCCCGCCCACAACAAGATTACAGCACTTAAGAAATGATACGACAACAATGGCGGGACAGTGGCCCGCCATACCTCGAATGTAAATACCTACAACGACAGGGACTATACCAAGATAAGCCTCCGAGAAACGGAGCTTTCCCAAACGCTGAATCGTGACCCTAAGAGCGAGGATCAACGATCGTGTACCTTTACTCGCAGATGAACGCAGCCCCGGGCGAGGTCGAGACAACAGTACCAAGTATGTGAAATCGAAATAAATACATCAGAAATGAAATCATAGTAGTCTATATAAAGCAGAGGCATGTATGATAACCAAACTACATTTCACAATAAATAAGCAATATGTCAAGTCGTGACTCACGCCTCAAAGTTATCACAATAAAACCGCACGGGCAAGTACGAAGGCATAGCCGACTACTAAGACCCACGATCAAAAATACCACAAACCGTATCCCGAGGTCTTTCTAGACCGCACCACATGATCGGCGGCCACTCGCCCGCAATATCAATGCGCGTCTATCCTCGAACTCTCGCAGCCCGCATAGGTCACCCACGCACCCGCATGAGGTATTCCTCGAATCATGGTCCTGCATCACCGAGGTATACCCCGCATCGAAGGCGCTAACCTCGGTATCCGCCTAGGCTCCCGCACCGCATAGTCTCAAAAGACCGCATAGTCTCAACAGACCGCATAGGAATCCCCGCGTCGGGCTAAACACCGGAATGATCAATCTCGAGCTACCGCGACTGCATAGTCACAAGGATCGCATAGCCGATAGACCGCATCAAGGGTGGCAAGCCCTGTATAATAAGTCAAGGGGTATGTGATACAATAACAAGATAACGGGCTTAACGCTTGACAACGTAAGCACAACAAGAGTGACCCCCTTACACAATAATCACAAGATACGAACACGCGTATCATCCTAACATGCTTACTTATCAAATCAACAAGAAAGTATTACAAGGCTATCACAAACCAATACAATCAAGTTATTCACACAAGGTACTTTCTACTAACAAGTTCGTACCTATCCCCAAAGTACTTCATACATTAAATCTTTAAAAGATACGTTTCACCAAAAACCACACAATACCGTAGTATATGAAAATAGAGTGATTATCTTTTTAGAGTAAATCAATTACTTCTCTTTGTAAAATCAAGTAGCCACATTCTTTCCAATGTTCAAATTTGCCTAATTTCCAATGTTCAAGTTTGCCTAGTTTCCAATGTTCAAGTTTGCCTAGTTTCCAATGTTCAAGTTTGCCTTTTAGAAAGGTTTCAGTAGTTCATAGTCTTATTCATTTAAGAATATAATTCTCCTTTAAACAATCTGAGAACATAAGCCTTATATGTGAGTAGTATATTCTTGTTTATAACAATCTTATTACATAAGCCATGATCTAGGAAATATCATATTTTATCATCAAAGATTCTATTCAGATGGAAGTTTCTAATTGTTTTAATAATACTTAATATTAAAAAACATTTCCTTTTATTAACGCCGCAGTTGGTTTGTCGATACACATTCTCGATTTCCAAAATCAAGAAACATTCTTAATCCGTTATACCTAACTTTCCATAAAGCTAGTATAACTCTTAAGTTTTCTAAAAAAATCAAGTACTACCTCCTCTTTCAAAATGATTCAAAATCTTTTGAAATACTTCAAGTTCTTTATTATCACATAACAAGCTTATAGTTCAAATCGCTTACCTTTTAAAACCACAAGTATTTTCTACCAACATAAAGTCGTTATAACCAACTTCCCATAAAGCCGTTATAACACTTTATGCTTTAAACCAACCAAATACATTTAGCACACGTACGTCTACCGTACTACATAGTTCACACATATCATGCTAGAAGAGATAGGAAGAGGTTCACATACCTCGCGACGAGTATCGACTAATAGCAAAACGCTCCAAGTACTTCCAACTGTCGGCTACTCCTTTAAGCCTAGTAGATCGCGCCACACGTAGTACTTCAACCTATAAGGCCACAAGGAGCTCATTAACATTTAGATCCCTTCGTAGAACATTCTACAGAAAATTCGGCAGCACCTCCCCCCCCGCAACAGCGTAAATCTCCTCCTCTATCTGGCCGCTACCAAGCCAACCGGGGGTTATACGCTTAATCCGGACGCACAATTCTACCTCACCGAAAAGCTACACAAGTCTCATCAATACACCCATGTAAATATTCAAGATTTTCTTTCAAAAGGTTTCTTATTATTCGTGCTTAAGTCAAAAGACATTGCGATAACAACGTTCAAGACTATATATAGCATACTTCAACTATATAATATAACAACATGTAATTTCCAATTACAATAGGGGGACAAGATATTTACCTCGATAAGCCCATAATTATCCGAGTTTAAATGTCGCTCCTGAGCAAGGTTTAGCTCCTACTCCGTGCGCTCCGACTCCGCCTCCAAACAACCCTTAGAAGTTCTAACCAACTTCTACTTATAACTTCAACTACGGTGAAGATTTACTTAGGGTTTCGGTTTTGTGGATCAAGGGAAGTATAATAGTATTTCCGGCTTTTTGTAAGGTATAACCTTAGAATACTACAAGGTATATGGCTAAGGTAATTTGGGCATTATAACAATACTTTTGAGAGTATTTTTAACAAGAGGGGGGGGGGGGTATTATACGAAGACAACTAGGCTAGTGGGTACCCACGCCAAAGACCCCAAGGAGTGGTGTATACCCTCGCTACCCCACTAGGGGGGGAACTCTCGGCCAAGGGGGGGGGGAAGAGGGGCTCTCGGCCAAGACACTACACTAAGGGGGGAGGAAGAAGCTTTCAAGACTTAGGCAATTTTGTGGATGAATTAGTCTTCAAAGGGGTGGGTATTTATAGGCCAAGTGAAGGCCAACCAATGGCCAAGATCTTGCCAAGTGCAAGGCAAGTGTAGGGCCAAGATCTTGCCAAGTGCACCCTAACCAACTACACACAAAATATCCTACCAACCCTTGACCAATCTAACCACACTTTCGGCCACCCCTTTACCGCCCAAGACTAACCAATGAGAGGGTGACAAGTGTCGCCCTCTTGTTGGTCCAAAATGTTTCGTCTCTCGGAAAAATCCGTAAAAATTAAAAATGACATAGCCGGAAATTCCCCTACGAAAGTCAGAAACGCTTTCATTTAAAAACGACTCTAATCGGGTGTTGTGAACAAAAAGAATTCGGCCAAGCCTAAATCACAAGTTCAAATTTTTCTACGTACGTCCCTACGTACATACTCTGGAAATACGGGGTATAACATTGAGAACCCCTCCCCCTTTTCGTGAGGCCTCCTTGGCCGAGAGATATCACCCCCCCTCCTTGTGGTGTGGCCGAGACACACCCCCCCCCCCTTCCTTGTAGGCCTGGCGGGTACCCCTGCCTAGTTGTTCTCATAAAATACACCCCCCCTCTTGGTAGAAATACTCTCCAAGTATTGTTACTATACCCAAATACCTTAACCTTATACCTTGTAGTATTCCAAAGATACCTCTATACGTAGAGCCCGGAAATACTACCTTATGTCCTTTTTGTCTCAAACCGAAACCTAAGGAAAAATCTTCATAGTCGGTTGAAGTGTTGAGTAGAAGTTGCATAGAACTTCTAAGGGTTGTTTGGAGCGGGTGGAGCACCCGAGTAGAGCTAAACGTTGCTCAGGATCGACATTTATACTTGGATAATTATGGGCTTATCGAGGTAAATATCTTGTCCCCCCTATTGAATTGGAAATTACATACTGTAGTAGTATAGAAATGAATATAAGATTCATAGAAGTGAGTTGAACTGTAATAGAAGGATATTACAGAAAGACTTGAACTGAAATCGCTTCAGTAGAGTATTAAGGTAGAAGTTGATAGACTTATAACCGTTATAGGTTGAAGTTCTGCAAGTAGCATGTTCTACTTGAGAGGTGGACAAGGCTGACCGGGTTATAGCCATGGAGCGTTTTGCTAATAGTCGATAATCGTCGCGAGGTATGTGATTCTTCCTATACGCTTGAGCATGATATTTTAAAATATATATAGTACGGTAGACGTACGTGTGTTAACTGAATAATAATTACGGCAATGTCTTTTGACTTAAGCCTGAATAATCTTGAAGTATTTCAAAAGAATACTGAATCATTTTTTTAACAGAAGAGTAATACTTGGTTTTAAAAGCTTAAGAGTTATACTAGCTTTATGGGAAGTTAGGTATAACGGCTTAAGAGAGATAAAAAAATGATTTATTGATTTAAGAAGTTAAGAGACTTAATCTTAGAAGATAAGAGACTAGACTTAATTAAATTAATATGAATTTTGAGTGAAACCTCATTCGTGAGAAATGAGTACTTGGTTTTTAAAAGCAATAATGTTTTACTGATTTCGGAAATCAGAATAAGTATCGAACAAACCACAGCAGCGCTAATAAAGGGAAATGTTTTGACTAATAAAGTATTATTAAAACCAGTAGAAACTTAAATCTGCATAGAAGCTAAGATGAGACAAAATGATATTACATTTCCTAGATCATGGTTGCTGTAATAAGATTGTTATGAACAAGAATAACCTACTCACACATAAGGTATATGTTTCTCTAATTGTTTTAATGGATTAAAACTATGAACTACGAAACCTTTCGAAAAATGAGAAACTTGAACATTTGAAATTAGGCAAACTTGAACGTTTGGAAAATAATGTTGTTACTTGATTTTACAAAGGGACGTATTTTGGTTTACTTAAAAGATAGTCACTCTATTTTTATACTACGGGTATTGTGTGACTTTTGTGAAAGTAACGTATCTTTTAAAGAGTTAATGTATGAAGTACTTTGGGGATAAAAACCCAAACTTGTTTAACATAAAGTAGAAAGTATCTTGTGTGAATAACTTGATTGTGTTGGTTTGTGATAGCCTTGTAATACTTTCTTGTTGGTTTGATAAGTAAACATGTTAGGATGCCACGCTGTTAGTATCTTGTGATGTTTGTGTGAAGGGTTTTCCTCGATTGCGCTTAAGTTGTTTAATTATCACCGTTATGTTGGTATTGTACCACTCACCTCGACATAATCCCGAGGTTGGCGCCTCCGACGCGGTAGACTCAAAGTGTCCGTGTGACCTATGATTCGAGAATACCTCACGCGGTCCCGGCCTATGCGAGCTACGAGCTCCGTTTGTGTGCGGCCTTTATGGTCATGTGGTCTATGTGGCTACGCGATCGCGAGTCCAGCGGATGCCGGAGTAGCTACCGACGCGGAATACCTCATGCGGGCCTATGAGGTTGGCCTATTGTTATACCCCGTATTTCCCGAGTATGTACGTATGGACGTACGTAGAAAATTTGAACTTGAGAATTAGGCTTGGCCGAAATTTATTTGTTCACAACACCCGGTTAGAGTCGTTTTTCGGCGAAACGTTTTCACAGCTTTCGTAGGGGAATTTCCGGCTATGTCATTTTTAATTTTTGCGGATTTTTCCGAGACACGAAACATTTTGGACCAACAAGAGGCGCCACTTGGCACCCTCTCATTGGGAGTGGGCGTAAAGGTGGCGAAAGTTGGCCTTGTTTGGTCAAGGGTTGGTAGGATATTTTGTGTTAGATGGATAAGGTGCACTTGGCAAGATCTTGCCCTACACTTGCATGCACTTGGCAAGATCTTGGCCATTGGTTGGCCTTGGCTTGTGCTATAAATACCCCCTTAGGATGACTTCTTCATCCATTCCAAATATTTCCTAAGTGTTAAAATCCTCCTCTCCCCTCTTGTTGACTCGTCCAAGAGCCCTCTCGCCTTTGAAAGGCCCCTTGGCCGAGAGCCCTTCCCCTCCTCAGTAGTGTGGCCGTGGGGTACCCCAGCCTAGCTGTCTCGTATAATACCCACCCCCTCTTGGTAGAAATACTCTCAAAAGTATTGTTATAATGCCCAAATTACCTTAGCCGTATACCTTGTAGTATTCTAAGGTTATACTTATACGAAAAGCCCAGAAATACTATTATACTTCCCTTCCGTCACAAAACCAAAACCCTAAGGAAAATCTCCATGGTTAGTTGGAGTAATAAGTAGAAGTTGGTTAGAACTTCTAAGGGTTGTTTAGAGCGGGTTGAGCGCACGAGTAGAGCTAAACCTTGCTCGTGATCGACATTTAAACTCGGATAATTATGGGCTTATCGAGGTAAATATCTTGTCCCTCTATTTAATTGGAAATTACATGTTGTATGATTATATAGTTGAAGTATACTATATATAGAACTGAGCGTAGTTATCGGCAATGTCTTTTGACTTAAGCCTGAATAATAAGAAACCTTTTCGAAAGAAGAGTACCGAATCAGATTTACATAGATCAGATTACAGAGACTTGTGTAGCTTTTCTGTGGATTAGAATTGTACCCGTTCGGGTTAGATGTATAACCCCCCCCCTGGTTGGCTTGGTAGCCGGCCTCGATAAAGGAGGAGATTTACGCTGTTGCGGGGGGGGGGAGGTGCTGCCGAATTTTCTGTAGAATGTTCTACGTAGGGATCTAAATATTAATAAGTTCCTTGTGGCCTTATAGGTTGAGTACTACGCGTGGCGCGATCTACTTGGCTTAAGGAGTAGCCAACGGTTGGAGGTACTTGGAGCGTTTTGCTATTAGTCGATACTCGTCGCGAGGTATGTGAACCTCTTCCTATCTCTTCTAGCATGATATGTGTGAACTATGTAGTACGGTAGACGTACATATGCTAAACGTATTTGATTGATTTAAAACATAAAGTGTTATAACGGCTTTATGGGAAGTTGGTTATAACAGCCTTATGTTGGTAAGAAAATACTTGTGGTCTTTAAAAGGTAACTGATTTGGACTATAACTGGCTTGTTATGTGTTAATAAAGAACTTGAAGCATTTCAAAAGATTTTTGCATCATTTTGAAAGAAGAAGTAATACTTGGTTTTTGAAAAACTTAAGAGTTATACTAGCTTTATGGGAAGTTAGGTATAACGGCTTAAGAATGTTTCTTGATTTGAAATCGTAATGTGTATCGACAAACCACTGCAAATAATAAAAGGAAATGTTTTGACTAATTAAGTATTATTAAAACCAAGAGAAACTTCCATCCGCATGTAAGCTAAGATGACAAAATGATATTTCCTAGATCATGGTCATTGTAATAAGATTGTTATAAACAAGAATATCCTACTCACATATAAGGCTTATGTTTCTCAGATAGTTTAAAAGAGAATTATATTCTTAAATGAATAAGACTATGAACTACGAAACCTTTCTAAAGTAAGGAACGTGAACATTTGAAATTAGGCAAACTTGGACGTTTGAGAAATAATGTTGTTACTTGATTTTACAAAGAGAAGTGTTTTGCTTTACTTCAAAAGATAATCACTCTAGTTTTCATATACTACGTATTGTGTGACTTTGTAAACGTAACGTATCTTTTAAAAGATAATGTATGAAGTACTTTGAGAATAGATACTCGATCTTGTTAATCATACAATAGAATGTACCTTGTGTGTATAAGCTCGATTGTGTTGGTTTGTGATAGCCTTGTAATACCTTCGTGTTGATTTGATAAGTAATCATATTAGGATGCTACGTGTGTTAGTATTCTCGTGATGTTTGTGTAAAGGGATTTTCCTCGATTGTGCTTATGATGTTTAAACGATAAACCGTTATGTTGGTATTATACCACTCACCGTGTTTCCGGGTTAAGCTGCCTCCGACGCGGGTAGACTCGAATGCAGGACCATGATTCGAGAATACCTCATGCGGGTCCTCGGGGCCTATGCGAGCTACGAGAGTTCCGTGTTAGCCGGCCTTTATGGTCACGCGGTGCATGGCCATGCGATCGCGAGTACGGGGCGACGCCGGAGTAGCTACCCTCGATGCGGGTTATACCTCACGCGGCCTACGATTGGCCTACGCGGTCTTTGCGGAGTTCCAGGCTAGACGCGCATTTGATATCATGCGCGAGTGACCGCCTTTGATCATGACGGCCTAGACAGATATCATGATTCGATTTAACCTTGTTAGTACCGTAGGTGTTAGTAGTCGGCTATGCCTTCGCATTTACCCCGCATCGCTTTATTTGGGCACAGTGGGACCCGTTGTTCATGTGTTCCTGGTGCTTTTCTATCATCGATCACAGCGAGGAAGGTATTCCACGCATGATTGATGTTGTGGGCGTGAGACCCATATTTATGTATTTGAGTGATGACTTCGAGCGTGAGTCCCCGACTTGATATGATCGCTATTTATCAGGAATCGTAGTTTGGTTATCATACATGTCTCCCGCTTTATATAGACTACTATGATTTCATTTACGATTTTCGATTTCGCATACTAATTTGTTATGCCAGATCGACCTCGGGGCTGCGTTCATGCCGCAGTAAAGGTACACCGCCGTTGATCCTCGCCTTAGGGTCATAGTTCGGTTGGGAAAGCTCCGCTTCTCCGAGGCTTATCTTGGTATAGTCCCTGTCGTTGTAGGTATTTACATTCGTGGTATGGCGGGCCCCGTCCCGCCATTGTTGTCGATCTTTTCTTAGAGGTATGTAATCACACAAGTGTGGTTTGTAAAAAGGATTAAACTGCTCATTTGTAAGAGTTGTTATTTATATATGCCGAAAGGCAAGTTTTCTCAAATTATCGCTTTGTACTTCATTTGTTTCATGTATGTGTATTATGTTCCACTGATTACTGATGTTGTATCACTAGGGTGCCTGTAAGGCACCACCACGCCCAGTTCGGTCGTGACAAAAGTGGTATCGTGAGCGCTAATCCTCGGAAAGTGTCTACGCATCATCCAAGAAGTCTTGATTATCGGTGTGTTGCACCACACCAATAATCGTGAGGCTATAGGATATTTAGGATTGGTTTCTATTCTTCTCACTCGAGATCGTGCCTTAGAGTGTTGTAAGTTGGACCTCTAACGTATTTCTTTCCTTACCGCTATGCCTCGCGTAGGCAACCCGCCCAGAGGGCAAGGCAATGGCGAGTCGCGAGCAGTAGTAGAGGGTTACGTGGCACAGCCCAATCATCACCGTGGTGCTTCATTCGGGAGTTCTGCGACGCCACTAGCCCCAAGAGAGTTTAGCACGGCGGCAGCTTCCTCGCGCCATGATATTTGAACCTTCGCCCCACGATCGGAACAGAGAATATAAATTTCAAGGAGACGACCACATTAACTATGGATTTAACTACCGCAGAGCATACCGATGTACGCGAGTCTTGATGAATATCAACGGTAAGGTCAGGCAAGAGTAAGTTCTTCGATTAGGCTTCGAGCATGGCACGTATGCGGGCTTATGCGCAGCAGGTCGAGAAACGTAGAGATCGACGGGTTAACAAAGGACAGCAGAAGAGGCCGCAGCAAGCGTCCTTTGGTAACTTTCTGGCGAGTCACCTCACCAATGATTAGATTATGCACGCCCACCGCAAAGAGGTCCTCCACGGGTTCGATGCGTCGGTATGCGCAGAGTTGGTCGAACTCCGTGGCTTTCATTCACGGTGTGACGCCATCCCGGGAATGTCTTCTTTTATTTGGTACTTGTTGTACTGCGCCGCCGGGCCATGTGTCGAATGGGTGACCTAGTAGGAGGACTTTGCCTTCAAGACGCTGGTAGTTCGTCACCTTCCTTAGCTATGCGCCTACGGCGTGTTTGATTAGAACGACTAAGGGAGTGAAGCGATGAGATATAGATATATCCTTAACCCTCTGAGATCTCAGATGTGTGATAAGGTGAGTATACCTTAAGTGCTATGTTCGATAGCAAATGTTAGTTGTGATTAGAAATCATGGTGGGTTAACCGAGTAAGATATCGGGGATAGAAGGTGTGAGCCTTAGAGTTTTATACGTAGAGACCTTAGAGGTAAGGCCATCTCGAGTAAAAGATGTATTGTTTATGTTTGACCCTTATAGAGTGCATAGTGCACGTGAGTTATGTTTGTGGGATTAGTCCCTGAGTAGGATGGAATGAAAGAGGGTAGTTGAGCTAAGTAGACCGCTAGGTTTTCGTACCGTGATTAGTGTGAGTTTTCCTTCGGAGAGCGTTTAGCGTTTGCGCTGGGTCGGGTTGAGGCCACGCCGGGTCAACCCGCGGCATGTTTGGAGGGAGGGCCATGGTGGTCCCGCCTTGTGGTAGGTCACGAGGTGTTAGGCCCGAGTTTAGTTAACCAACGATGAATTCGTGGACGATTCGACCAAGAGTCGCCGGCGAGGTCACCGCCTTGTCTTCTAGCAGCACCGCTTACTCGGCGAAGGTTATGCGAGATGATATATCGAAAGGTTGTAAGGTCGCACGGCGTGCCTACCTTCACCTTATGGCGCATGGAGCCTGTGGTACTACTGCTTTTGGTTTCGGAAGTTTTTACTGCAGGTTAAGAACTCGTGAGTCTCGAATCGCATTCGCCTCGGCCATGCGTGGATTTCAGGGGTAGTTGTGGGGATTGTTGTCTCCTGTGGATGGAGTATTTAAGCTACCATTTCAGTGTTCGGATGTCGCTTATAAAGCCTTGTAGGGCGGATGTGTAAGTCGCCGGCCGATTGGTTCGATGTTGGCAAGATTCAGATAGTTGGTTCAGGCTTGTTCCAGCAGACTGTGGATAGAGTAAAGCTTGTCTAGAAGAGGTTCTGGCAGCTCATAGAAATCGTGCGGATAATCGGCGACGACGCTTAGAGTTCAGTGCCGACGGTCGGTCTTCAAGGTACCACCCCTGGTCAGCGACGAGTTTTGGAAAGCAGGAACTTAGCCCGAGTTACTTGGGCCTTTGTGAGTTCATGTGAAGGATAGGCCAGTTGCCTATATGTTAGTTTTTGCCGTCCGACTTAGGAGGCGTGATGTCCGATTTCGTATTGTTATGATCGGAAAGTATCGGAAATCCATCCAGTGTTCCCGCTAATGATGACCACGTTAGAGATAGTAACCCGAGTTTTGGAACCGGGCAAGATCGTAAATGTGGTAAGAGTTCGAGTGCACGACACCTCGTGGATCGCATGTAGTCCGGTACCATTTGTTGGGTCGCCGAGTGACACTAGAACCTCGCGCAAAGTGACAAAAGTGGTATCGGGAAGAAGCGAGCATGTATGGCGAGCATAGATGTGATCATTTCTTTTGTAAAGGAGGCGCGAAGCGAAGTATATTTTAGACCCCGGAGAGAGGTGGTTGTGGTAATGTTAGAGGTGTTTCCTCGTGGACTTGGATATAAGTATTTTGCGCAGTTGTGTCTGTGGCCATTGTGGCAGGATTGTTTCGTAAGTATGGTAATGAAGACTATCTTTGGCGCACGCTTGTTTTGAGACTTAGAAGGAACATTCGACGAATGTTTCTAAGGAGGGGAGAATGTTATACCCCGTATTTCCCGAGTATGTACGTATGGACGTACGTAGAAAATTTGAACTTGAGAATTAGGCTTGGCCGAAATTTATTTGTTCACAACACCCGGTTAGAGTCGTTTTCCGCAAACGTTTACGACTTTCGTAGGGAATTTCCGCTATGTCATTTTTAATTTTGCGGATTTTTCCGAGACACGAAACATTTTGGACCAACAAGAGGGCGCCACTTGGCACCCTCTCATCAGTGGGGGCGTAAAGGTGGCGAAAGTTGGCCTTGTTTGGTCAAGGGTTGGTAGGATATTTTTGTGTTAGATGGATAAGTGCACTTGGCAAGATCTTGCCCTACACTTGCTATGCACTTGGCAAGATCTTGGCCATCGTTGGCCTTGGCTTGTGCTATAAATACTCCCCTTAGGATGACTTCTTCATCCATTCCAAATATTTCCTAAGTGTTAAAATCCCTCCCTCTCCCCTCTTGTTGACTCTCGTCCAAGAGCCCCTCTCCCCCTTTGAAAGGCCCCTTGGCCGAGAGCCCGTCCCCCCCGCCTTGTAGTGTGGCTGGGTACCCCCTAGCCTAGTTGTCTCGTATAATACACCCTCTTGGTAGAAATACTCTCAAAAGTATTGTTATAATGCCCAAATTACCTTAGCCAGATACCTTGTAGTATTCTAAGGTTATACTTATACTAAAAGCCCGTAAATACTATTATACTTCCTTCCACACAAAACCAAACCCTAAGGAAAATCTCCATGGTTAGTTGGAGTAATAAGTAGAAGTTGGTTAGAACTTCTAAGGGTTGTTTAGAGCGGTTGGAGCGCACGAGTAGAGCTAAACCTTGCTCAGATCGACATTTAAACTTCGGATAATTATGGGCTTATCGAGGTAAATATCTTGTCCTCTATTGTAATTGGAAATTACATGTTGTATGATTATATAGTTGAAGTATACTATATATAGAATCGAAGCGTAGTTATCGGCAATGTCTTTTGACTTAAGCCCGAATAATAAGAAACCTTTTCGAAAGAAGAGTAATCGAATCAGATTTACATAAGATCAGACATGAGACTTGTGTAGCTTTTCCGTGAGTAGAATTGTACCGTTCGGGTTAGATGTATAACCCCCGGTTGGCTTGGTAGCCTCGATAAAGCGAGGAGATTTACGCTGCCATGGGGTGTCACGAATTTTCTCAGAATGTTCTACGTAGGGATCTAAATATTAATAAGTGCCTTGTGGCCTTATAGGTTGAGTACTACGCGCGTGGCGATCTACTTGGCTTAGGAGTAGCCAACGGTTGGAGGTACTTGGAGCATTTTGCTATTAGTCGATACTGCCGCGAGGTATGTGAACCTCTTCCTATCTCTTCTAGCATGATATGTGTGAACTATGTAGTACGCAGAGACGTACATATGCTAAACGATTTGATTGATTTAAAACATAAAGTGTTATAACGGCTTTATGGGAAGTTGGTTATAACAAATTTTATGTTGGTAAGAAAATACTTGTGGTCTTTAAAAGGTAACTGATTTGGACTATAACTGGCTTGTTATGTGTTAATAAAGAACTTGAAGCATTTCAAAAGATTTTTGCATCATTTTGAAAGAAGAAGTAATACTTGGTTTTTGAAAAACTTAAGAGTTATACTAGCTTTATGGGAAGTTAGGTATAACGGCTTAAGAATGTTTTCTTGATTTCGAAATCGAATGTGTATCGACAAACCACCGCAAATGTTAATAAAAGGAAATGTTTTGACTAATTAAGTATTATTAAAACCAAGAGAAACTTCCATCCGCATGAAGCTAAGATGAGACAAAATGATATTTCCTAGATCATGGTCATTGTAATAAGATTGTTATAAACAAGAATATCCTACTCACATATAAGGCTTATGTTTCTCAGATAGTTTAAAAGAGAATTATATTCTTAAATGAATAAGACTATGAACTACGAAACCTTTCTAAAGTAAGGAACGTGAACATTTGAAATTAGGCAAACTTGGGCGTTTGAGAAATAATGTTACTTGATTTTACAAAGAGAAGTGTTTTGCTTTACTTCAAAAGATAATCACTCTAGTTTTCATATACTACGTATTGTGTGACTTTTGTAAACGTAACGTATCTTTTAAAAGATAATGTATGAAGTACTTTGAGAATAGATACTCGATCTTGTTAATCATACAATAGAATGTACCTTGTGTGTATAATCGATTGTGTTGGTTTGTGATTGCCTTGTAATACCTTCGTGTTGATGTGATAAGTAATCATATTAGGATGCTACGTGTGTTAGTATTCCGTGATGTTTGTGTAAAGGATTTTCCTCGATTGAGCTTATGATTTTTAAACGATAAACTGTTATGTTTGTATTTATACCACTCACCGTGTTTCCGGGTTAAGTCGCCCTCCGACGCGGTAGACTCAGCGATGCAGGACCATGATTCGAGAATACCTCACGCGGTCCTCGGGGCCTATGCGCGAGCTACGAGTTCCGTGTTAGCGCGGCCTTTATGGTCACGCGGTTACATGCGCTGCGGATCGCGAGTCCGGGGCGACGCCGGAGTAGCTACCCTCGATGCGGGTTATACCTCACGCGCCTATGAGATTGGCCTATGCGAGTCAGGGGAGTTCGTGGCTAGACGCGCACATTTGATATTGCGGGCGAGTGACCAGCTTTGATCATGTGACGGTCTAGACAGATATCATGATTCAGTTTACGACCTTGTTAGTACTGTGGGTGTTAGTAGTCGGCTATGCCTTCGTACTTACCCTGTACTGTTTTATTTGGGCACAGGTGGGACCTGTTGTTCATGTGTGTTCCTTGGTGCTTTTATCATCGATCGCCGCGATGAGGAAGGTATTCCACGGGCATGATTGATGTTGTGGGCGTGAGACCCATATTTATGTATTTGAGTGATGACTTCGAGGGCGTGAGTCCCTGACTTGATATGACTGCTTATTTATTATGAACTGTAGTTTGGTTATCATACATGTCTCCTGCTTTATATAGACTACTATGATTTCATTTACAGTATTTTCGGGCCGCATACTCTGCACTGCCAGATCGACTCTTTCGGGCCGTTCATGCCGCAGTAAAGGTACACCGCCGTTGATCCTCGCCTTAGGAGTCACAGTCATTTGGGAAAGCTCCGTTCTCCTGAGGCTTATCTCGTATAGTCCTCGTTGTAGGTATTTACATTCGTGGTATGGCGGCCCCGCCCCGCCATTGTTGTCGATCTTTTCTTGCAGGTCCGTAGATCATTGGCAAGCGTGGTTTGTAAAAGGATTAAACTGCTCATTTGTAAGAGTTGTTATTTATATATGCCGAAGGCAAGTTTTCCTCAAATTACTGCTTTGTACTTCATTTGTTTCATGTATGTGTATTATGTTCCACTGATTACTGATGTTGTATCACTAGGGTGCCCTGTAAGGCACGACACGCCCAGTGTTCGGTCGTGACACCTATGCGGTCGCTGGAAGTTCGTGGCTAGACGCGCACATTAGATATCGCGGCGAGTGGCCGCCTTTGATCATGTAACGGCCTAGACAGATCTCATGATACGCTTTATGACCCTGGTACTGCTGGTTTTAGTAGTCGGCTATGCCTTCGCATTTCTACCCCGCACGGTTTTCTTATGACACATGTGGGACCCGTGTTCATGTGTGTTCCTCGTGCTTTTATATCATAGATCGCTGGCAGCGGGCAAGGTATTCCACGCATGATTGATGTTATGGGCGTGAGACCCATAGTGATATTCGAGTGATGACTTTGAGGCGTGAGTCCCCGACTTGACATGAATGCTTATCTATCGTGAATCGTAGTTTGGTTATCATACATGTCTCCGCTTTATATAGACTACTATGATTTCATTTACGATTTTTCGGGCCACATACTTGGTACCGTTGATCGACCTCCTTCGGGCTGCGTTCATGCCGCGAGTTAAGGTACACCGCCGTTGATCCTAGCTCTCGTGGTCACGTCAATTGGGAAGCTCCGTTTCTCGAGGCTTATCAGTGGTATAGTCCCCGTCGTAGTAGGTGCTACATTCGTGGTATGGCGGGCCCCGTCCCGCCATCATTGTCATGTCACTTGCAGGTCTGTAGTACTTTTGTGGGAAGAGTTGTAAAAGGGATGTAACTGTTCGGATTTAAGTTTTATATATTATGCCGAAAGGCAAATTTTCTCAGATAACTGTTTTACACTTCTTGATATTTCATGTCTTGTTTTATGTTCCGCTGATTACTCTGATGTACGTCTACTTGGGTGCCCGGTAAGGCACCATCATGGCCCGGTTCGGTCGTGACAAAAGTGGTATCGTGAGCGATTAATCCTCGGAAAGTGTCTACGCATCGTATCTAGTAGAGTCTTGATTATCGTGTGTTGTGCACCACACCAATAATCGTGAGGCTATAGGATATTTAGGATTGGTTTCATTCTTCTCACTCGAGATCGTGCCTTAGAGTTGTGTTATAAGTTGGACCTCTAACGTATTTCTTTCCCTTACCGCTATGCCTCCGTAAGGCAACCCGAGCCTGTGAGGCGGCGCCGAGGGAGCTGCGAGTAGAGTACAAAGGGTTCCGTGGGCACAGGCCCAATCATCACCTAGGGTGGTGCTTCATTTGGGGAGTTCTGCGACATCACCAGTCCCAGCAGAGTTTAGCACGGCGGCAGCAGTTCCATCATGCCATGATAAGTGAACCTTCGCCCACGATCGAACAGAGAATAGAGATTGCAAAGAGGCGACCACATTAGCTATGGATTTGGCTACCAGAGAGTATACCGATGTACCGCGTGTCTTGATGAATATCTAAGAGAGGGTTGTGCAAGAGTAATTCTTCAGTTAGGCTTGAGCATGGCCTCAGACGCTTATGCGCAGCAGCCAAGAAAAGTAGAGATCAACGGGTTAACCAAGGGCGAAGAGGCCATAACAAAGAAGGTCCTTTGGTAACTTTCGAGGCCAATCGCCTCACCAGCATATTAGATACGCACATCCCCCAGTGCAGAGTGGTCCTCCACACGGTTCAGAACGTTCGGGGTAAGCCGGAGTTGGTCAGAGCTCCAGAGCTTCCGGTTCACAGCTACACGTAGGTTCCAGCCAGCCGGATTCAGTTTTTCCCCAGTGTTCACAGTGTGACAGACGTCATCCCGGGGAATGTTGTCTTTTAGTTGGTACTTGTTTTACCTGCGGCCTTCAGGGCCATGTGTCGAAAGGATGTCCTAGTAGGAGGGATGTAAGTAGGAGGACTCAGCCTTCATGATCGTGACTGGCCATCATCTTCCTAGCTATGCCTACGGCGATTTGATTAGAACGACTAAGGGGAGTGAAGCAATAGATACAGGTATATCCTTAACCCTCTAGAGATTAGCATGTAAGATGAGTATACCTTAAGTGTTATATTCTGATAGCATTGTGTAAATTGTGATTAGAAATCATGGTTAGTAACCGGGAAAGATTGGGGGATAGGAAAAGTGTGAGCCTTAGAGCTTTATACGTGGAGACCTTGAAGGCAAGGCAATCTTGAGTAAAAGATTACATTTGTGTTTGACCCTTATCGGAGTGCATTGTGCACGTGAGATATATTTGTATATAAGTCCCTGAGTTGTGTGAAATGAAAGAGGGTAGTTGAGCTAAGAAGACCGCTAGGTTTTCGTAACGTGATTAGTGAGATTGTTCCGGATCGGGGAGCAAGTGTTTTACGCGAGAGTGGGTCGGGTTGAGGCCATGCCGCGGGTCAACCCGCGACCTTTTTTATGGTGGGGTCAGTTTGTGGTGGTCCCGCCAGGTGGTAGGGTCACGAGGGTGTTAGGCCCAAGATTTGTTAACCATCGTACGAGTTCGTGGATTCATTCAACCAGTAGTCGGGCCGATGGGTCACCATCGTGTCTTCACCAGACCGTTGCTTGGCAGTGATGATATATCAGAAAGGTTGTAAGGCTGCACGGGGTGCCTACCTTCACCTTATGATAGACAGTGGAGCCCAGGGTACGACTATTTCTTTTTCTGGAGGTTTTACCAGGCAGGGTTAGGAACTCAGGTGAGTCTCAATATCACATTCGCCCTCGGGCCAGTGTTTGGATTTCAGGGGTAGCTGTGAGGATGGTTGCCTCCTGTTGTGGGAGTGTTTTAATAGCTATCATTTCAGTATTAGGATGTCGCTTTGTGACGCCTGGTAGGGGCGGAAGTGTAAGTTGCCGGTCGATTGGTTCGAGGTTGGCAAGGTGCAGATAGTTGGTTCATATTTATTTCGGCAGGATGTGGATAGGGTGAAGCCTATCCAGGAGAGGTTATCGGCACCGAGTCAGCGTAAGTCGACGGATAATCGCGACGACGCTGAGTTCGTGCCGACGGTGGGTCTTCTCAAAGGTACCACCCCGGAAGGGTGTGTTGAGTTTTGGAAAATAGAGGAAACTTGGCCCGAGTTACTTTGGGCCTTTTCAGATTATGTGAAGAATAGGCCAGGTTGCCTATAGTTAGCATTGCCGTCCGACTTAGGAGGCAGTACGTCCGGTCTTTCGTGTTGCTATGTTCGGGAAATTATCGGAGATCCATCCAGAGTGTTCCCAGTTAATGATGACCAAGTTAGAGATAGTAACCCAGAGATTTGGAAACTGAATCAGTAACAGAGATATGGTAAGAAAGAGTTCGAGTGTACGATAAGGGTACGACGCGCAAGGGAAGAAGCGAGCATGTATAGCGAGCATAGACGTGATCATTTCTTTTGTAAGGAGAAGGTGCGAAGGAAGTATATTTTAGACCTCGGGTAAGGGCTTTTGTGTTGCTAGAGGTGTTTCCTCGTGGACTTGGATGTAAGTATTTTGCGCAGGTGTTTCTGTGGCCAGGTGTGGCAGGATTGTTCTCGTAAGTATAGTAGTGAAGACTATACTGGCGCACGTTTGTTTTGAGACTTAGAAGGAACATTCGGGACGAATGTTTCTAAGGAGGGGAAAATGTTATACCCCGTATTTCCAGAGTATGTACGTGAGGACGTACGTAGAAAAGTTTGAACTTTAAATAGACTTGGCCGAAAATATTTTTTGTGCACAACACCCGATTAGAATCATTTTTCGACGAAACGTTTTACAAAACTTGCGAAGGGAAAATTCCGGCTATGTCATTTTTAATTTTTGCGGATTTTTCCGAGAGACGTAATATTTTGGACCTAGTAGAGGTCGACAATTGTCACGCTCAAGTTGGTGGATTTTGGAAGGAAACCTTGCACGATTTAGGGGTCAAGTTGGTAAGATATTTTGTGAGGGATTTGTGGAGTAGGGACTAGGGGGCACTTGGGCAAATCTTGGCCCTCCACTTGCCCCCCACTTGGCTAGATCATGGCCATTGGTTTCCTTATAAATACCCCTCCCTTTGTGAAGAGTTCTTCATCCACTCCTCACTTCCTTAGTCTTGAGAACCCTCCCCTTTCGCAGGCCTCCTCGCCGAGAGATATCACACCCCCTCCTTGTGGTGTGGCCGAGACACACCCCCCCTTCCTTGTGGTGATAAGCCGTGGGGTACCCCCCCCCCCCCCTTGCCTAGTTGTTCTCATAAAATACACCCTCTGGGTAGAAATACTCTCCAAGTATTGTTACTATACCCAAATACCTTAACCTTATACCTTGTAGTATTCCAAAGATACCTCTATACGTAGAGCCCGGAAATACTACCTTATGTCCTTTTTGTCTCAAACCGAAACCCTAAGGAAAAATCTTCATAGTCGGTTGAAGTGTTGAGTAGAAGTTGCATAGAACTTCTAAGGGTTGTTTGGAGCGGGTTGGAGCACCCGGAGTAGGAGCTAAACGTTGCTCAGGATCGACATTTATACTTGGATAATTATGGGCTTATCGAGGTAAATATCTTGTCCCCCCTATTGAATTGGAAATTACATACTGTAGTAGTATAGAAATGAATATAAGATTCATAGAAGTGAGTTGAACTGTAATAGAAGGATATTACAGAAAGACTTGAACTGAAATCGCTTCAGTAGAGTATTAAGGTAGAAGTTGATAGACTTATAACCGTTATAGGTTGAAGTTCTGCAAGTAGCATGTTCTACTTGAGAGGTGGACAAGGCTGGCCGGGTTATAGCCATGGAGCGTTTTGCTAATAGTCGATAATCGTCGCGAGGTATGTGATTCTTCCTATACGCTTGAGCATGATATTTTAAAATATATATAGTACGGTAGACGTACGTGTGTTAACTGAATAATAATTACGGCAATGTCTTTTGACTTAAGCCTGAATAATAATTACGGCAATGTCTTTTGACTTAAGCCTGAATAATCTTGAAGTATTTCAAAAGAATACTGAATCATTTTTTTAACAGAAGAGTAATACTTGGTTTTAAAAGCTTAAGAGTTATACTAGCTTTATGGGAAGTTAGGTATAACGGCTTAAGAGAGATAAAAGAATGATTTATTGATTTAAGAAGTTAAGAGACTTAATCTTAGAAGATAAGAGACTAGACTTAATTAAATTAATATGAATTTTGAGTGAAACTTCATTCGTGAGAAATGAGTACTTGGTTTTTAAAAGCAATAATGTTTTACTGATTTCGGAAATCAGAATAAGTATCGAACAAACCACAGCAGCGCTAATAAAGGAAAATGTTTTGACTAATAAAGTATTATTAAAACCAGTAGAAACTTCCATCTGCATAGAAGCTAAGATGAGACAAAATGATATTACATTTCCTAGATCATGGCTGTTGTAATAAGATTGTTATGAACAAGAATAACCTACTCACACATAAGGTATATGTTTCTCTAATTGTTTTAATGGATTAAAACTATGAACTACGAACCCTTTCGAAAAATGAGAAACTTGAACATTTGAAATTAGGCAAACTTGAACGTTTGGAAAATAATGTTGTTACTTGATTTTACAAAGGGAAGTATTTTGGTTTACTTAAAAGATAGTCACTCTATTTTTATACTACGGGTAGTGTGACTTTGTGAAAGTAACGTATCTTTTAAAGAGTTAATGTATGAAGTACTTTGGGGATAAAAACCCGAACTTGTTTAACATAAAGTAGAAAGTATCTTGTGTGAATAACTTGATTGTGTTGGTTTGTGATAGCCTTGTAATACTTTCTTGTTGGTTTGATAAGTAAACATGTTAGGATGCTACGTGTGTTAGTATCTTGTGATGTTTGTGTGAAGGGGTTTTCCCTCGATTGCGCTTAAGTTGTTTAACTATCAGCCGTTATGTTGGTATTGTACCACTCACCTTGACATAATCGCGGAGGTTAAGCTGCCCTCCGATGCGGGGTAGACTAAGGCGGGTCTGTGTGACCTATGATTCGAGAATACCTCATGCGGTCCCGGCCTATGCGGAGCTACGAGAGCTCGTGTTAGTGTGCGGCCTTTATGGTCATGCGCGGTCTATGTGGCCACGCGGATCGCGAGTCCAGCGGACGCCGGAGTAGCTACCGACGCGGAATACCTCACGCGCCTATGAGGTTGGCCTATGCGAGTCGCGGAAGTTCCAGGCTAGACGCGCACATTAGATATCGCGGCGAGGGCCGCCTTTGATCATGTGACGCCTAGACAGATCTCATGATACGCTTTATGACCGCTGGTACTGTGGTTTTAGTAGTCGGCTATGCCTTCGCATTTCTTACCCCAGACGGTTTTCTTATGACACGTGGGACCCGTGTTCATGTGTGTTCCTTGGTGCTTTTATATCATAGATCACGGCAAGTGAGGAAAGTATTCCACGGGCATGATTGATGTTATGGGCGTGAGACCCATAGTGATATTTGAGTGATGACTTTGAGGCGTGAGTCCCCGACTGACATGATCGCTATCTATTGTGAACTATAGTTTGGTTATCATACATGTCTCCTGTTTTATATTGACTACTATGATCTCATTTACGATTTTTCGCCACATACTTGGTACCCAGATCGACCTCCTTCGGGCCGCGTTCATGCCGCAGTTGAGGTACACCGCCGTTGATCCTTGCTCTCGTGGTCACGGTCAGCGTTTGGGAAGCTCCGCTTCTCCGAGGCTTATCAGTGGTATAGTCCGCCGTAGTAGGTGCTACATTCGTGGGTATGGCGGCCCCGCCCGCCATTGTTGTCATGTCACTCTGAGGTCTCAGAGTAATCGCTGTGGCAGAGTTGTAAAAGGGATGTAACTGTTCGGATTTAAGTTTTATATATTATGCCGAAAGGCAAATTTTCTCAAATAACTGTTTTACACTTCTTGATATTTCATGTCTTGTTTTATGTTCCACTGATTACTCTGATGTACGTCTACTTGGGTGCCCGGGGTAAGGCACCAGTCACGGGCCCGGGTTCGGGTCGTGACATGGAGGGACCACCCAGAACTGACCCCACCTAAATCCGGCCTACGGGTTGACCCGCAATACGTCCTCAACCCGACCCGCTATCGTGCCAAACACTTGTTCCCCCGATCCGGAACAATCTCACGAATCAAGTCAGGAAAACCTAGTGGTCTTCTTAGCTCAACTACCCTCTTTCATTTCATACCACTCAGGGACTTATCATACAATTATATCCCACGTATACTATGCACTCTGATAAAGGTCAACACAAACATAAATCTTTTACTCAAGATGGCCTCGCATCTAAGGGTTCTACGTATAAAACTCTAAGGCTCACACTTTCCCTGTCCCCAAACTTACCCTTCTAATTAACCATGTTTCTAATCACAATTTTTAACATAATGTTATCTGAACATAATACTTAACACTTCACCATAACATCAACGCATACTAGTCTCTAGAGGGGTAAGAATATACCTGTAACATCTGCTCCACTCTAATCATAGGCCTGCCCTGCAGGGCGCATAGCTGTAGAAGGCGATGATCCTGCCACTGACCCGGTAGGCTGCGTCATTCTGCTTGTACCCCTCCTATAAGCACGCCTCGTCATATGGCCTCGACGCCGCAGTGAAACAAGCACCGCAGAAGAAGACGACATTCCCGACGACGCCGCCACATCGCGCACACCGGGGGACATGAATCCTGCTGGCTAGAACCCGTGTATATCTGTAACCCAGAAGCCCTGGAGCTTTGACCAGCTCCCGAATACCCTAACGCCCCAAGATCGCGGAGGACCACTGCATCGGGCGGAGGTACATAACTAGCTCACTGATGAGGCGGTCCGCCTCGAAAGTTACCAAAGGACCCGCTGCCCCGCCTTCTTCTCGTTGATCTCGCCATTCCGTCGACCTCTCCGTTCCTCACATCCAAGTGCATAAGCCTGTATGCGGGCAATGTCCATGCTCGGCTGAAGAGCTACTCCCGAACAAGCCTCTGCCAAGTAGTCATCAAGCCCGGTGACGTAGCGGTGCACTCTGTCCTCCATGTCGACTACCAATGCGGGGACGTACCGATCTAGTGAGTCAAACTCCACATTGTACTCCCAACCAGACGCCTCGCTCGCCTCAACGTCAAAAATCTGTCGGCCCGAGCCCTTCTCATCTGTGGAGGCAAGAAGTGTGCAAGAAATGCCCCTGAGAACTCGTCCCATACGTCTGGAAGTGCATACTCTCCCCGAGACAGCTCACGACCAAACCACCGATCGGCAGTATCACGCAGCCGATGCGAACCTAAGACCACCGACTCGGTCTCCGAAGCCTTGATCACTCTCATGATCCGCTGTAACTGTCGAATGAACTCCTGCGGATCATCCTCAGGCCTTGACCCGTAGAACTCTGGCGGGCTATAACTCAGAAAGTCCCGAAGCCTCAAACTATCTGATCACGGGTGAACCATGGGTACTATCGAATCGCGTCGGCCCAAATTATCCTCGTGCCTTGCCACTATCCTGGCCAATAACTGGGTCATCTCCTTGTAACCCATCTCCTCTGCTCCAGCCGTGGGACCGAGGCTCGATCGTGGTCTCAAGCCCATCGCTGCGCTCTAAACTCTTCTGGGGCTGGCGGCGTCGCAAAACTCGTCGTCTGAAGCACTATCTCAAGTAATGACTGGGCATGCGCCCCCGTATTCCTTTGTATCCTACTAGCAGCTCCCCCGGCTGCCTTGCCCATCTGGGCCCGGGTTGCCTTGCGCGGATGCATAACTGGTAAAAACGAAATACGTCAGAGGGGTCCAACTTATCACACAGCTCTAAGGCACGATCTCAGAATGAGAAGAATGGAAACCAATCCTAAATCTCCTGCAGCCTCCTGATTATAGATGTGGTGCACAACACACCGATAATCAAGACTCTCTTGACACGATCAGTAGACACTTTCCGAGGATTAATCGCTCGATACCACTTTTGTCACGACTCGCCTGCCCGTGATCGTGCCTACCCTGCACCCTAGTGATATAACATCAGAGAAAAAACAGCGGAAATAAAACATAAACATGAAACAAGAGATATGATAAATAAACAAAGCAACTAAAATAGCTTGCCTTACAGATATATATACATAAAAACCCGAACAGCTATCCTTTTTACAAATTCTGCCCACAACAAGCATTACTGCACTCTAAGAAAGTGATAACAACTATGACGGGACAGGCCCCGCCATACCCCGAATGTACAAGAACCTGCACTGTGGTAACATACCAAAAGATAAGCCTCCGAAGAAACGGGGCTTCCCAACACGCTGAACTGTGATCCTAAGAGCGAGGATCCACAACCGATGTACCTCTACCTGCGGCATGAACGCAGCCCCCCAAGGAGGTCAGTACAACAGGTACCAAGTATGTGAAACTAAGAAATACTGTAAATGAAATCATAACAGTCTATATAAAACAGGAGGCATGTATGATAACAAAGCTACATTTCACAATATAAAAGTAGTCATGTCAAGCCAGGGACTCACGCCCTCAAAGTCATCCCGCATGCCCGTGGAACTCCTTCCTCACTGCCGGCAGTCTAGGTATAAGTCATGTGATGCGTGTAACATGTCTCGGCCCATCTCATAGACTCGAGGTGAAATCGTATGGAATACATTCCAGGTCCATCTCATGGACTCGGTATCAAATCAGGTGGTATACATTCCCGGTTCATCCCATGAACGCGGTAGTCGAGTGAAATACATTCCCGGTTCATCCCATGAACGCGGTAGTCGGATGGAATACATTCCCGGTTCATCTCATGAACGCGGTAGTCGAGTGAAATACATTCCCGGTTCATCCCATGAACGCGGTAGTCGGATGGAATACATTCCCGCTCATCTCATGAACGCGTAGTCGAGTGAAATACATTCCCGCTCATCCCATGAACGCGTAGTCGACTGAAATTCATTCCCGGTTCATCTCATGAACGCGGTAGTCGAGTGAAATACATTCCCGGTTCATCTCATGAACGCGGTAGTCGAGTGAAATACATTCCCGGTTCATCTCATGAATGCGGTAGTCAGATGGTCATAACATTTAAACGCTCTTTTAAGACAGATTAAGGTAATACCATATTTTCCTTTTAAAACAACTAAGGTAACATTATGCCCTTCTTTTTAAACCAAAACACTTTCCTTTTTAAAGTCAAGTAACAACCTTCTTTTCCCAAAGTTCAAGTTTGCCTAATTTCAAATATTCACATTTCTTATTTTTGAAAGGTTTCATAGTTCATAGTCTTAATCTTTTAATAACATAATTCTCCTTTTAAAACAGTTGAGTAATATATGCCTTATGTGTGAGTAGGTTATTCTTGTTTATAACAATCTTATTAAAACAGCCATGATCTTGGAAATGTAATATCATTTTGTCTCATCTTAGCTTCTATGCAGATGGAGGTTTCTACTGGTTTTAATAATACTTTATTAGTCAATACATTTCCCTTTATTAACGTTGATGTGGTTTGTTCGATACTTATTCTCATTTCCGAAATCAGTAAAACATTATTCTTTAAAAACCAAGTACTCATTACTCACGAATGAGGTTTCAGACTTCTTAACAACTTTCATATCGATTCAATTAAGTTAAGTCTCTTATCTTTCAAGGTCAAGTCTCTCAATTTCTACAACCAATAAACCATTCTTTTTATCTCTTTTAAGTTGTTATACCTAACTTCCCATAAAGCTAGTATAACTCTTAAGCTTTTAAAACCAAGTATTACTCTTCTTTCAAAAAGGTTTCTTAATTCTTTTGAAATACTTCAAGATTCTTATTATTCAGGCTTAAGTCAAAAGACATTGCCGTAAAGCTACGTTCAGTTAACACACGTACGTCTACCGTACTATATATATATATATATACTTTTAAAATATCATGCTCAAGAGTATAGGAAGAATCACATACCTTGCGACGATTATCGACTATTAGCAAATAGCTCCAAGTACTGTAATCCTGCTAGCCTTTTTCACTTCTTCGAGTAGAATACGCTACTCACAGTACTTCAACCTATCACGGTCATATAAGTCTATCAACGTCTAGACTATTCTGTAAAACATTTCTAGATACAGATTCCTTTATTCTACGAAAAATTGGGCAGCACTTCCCTACCCGCCAAACTACACAAGTCTACTGTAAATACAGTCCTATGTAAGTACAGTTCAATCTTCTTCTTTAATATTCTTTTGATGTGATTTCAGTTCAATATTCTTCTGTAATATCCTTCTATTACAGTTCAATTCTCTTCTATGTATCTTATATACATTTCTATACTACAATATGTAATTCCCAATTACAATATAAAGACAAGAGTATTTACCTCGATGAGCCCAAAATTATCCAAGTTTAAAGTCGATCCTGAGCAAGGTTTAGCTCCTAATCCGTGCGCTCCAACCCGCTCCAAACAACCCTTAGAAGTTCTAACCAACTCCTACTCAAATACTTCAACCATCTATGAAGATTTCCTTAGGGTTTCGTTTTGTGGCTAAAGGAAGTATAATAGTATTTCTGGGCTTTTAGTATAGGTATAACCTTGGAATACTACAAGGTATTTGGGACAAGGTATTTTGGAATAGTAACAATATTTGGAGAATACTTTTCTACCAAGGAGGGGGGGGGTATTTTTCGAAAACTACAAGGCAAGGGGGTATTCGCCGAGGCCTCTCTAAGGGGGGATGGGTGCTCTTGGACGAATACTACACTTAAGGGGGAGGGTTTTTCAAGACTTGGAAAATGATTTGTGGATGAAGAAATGTCTTGCATTAGAGGGGTATTTATAGGCCAACCAATGGCCAAGATTAAGACAAGTGGTAGGCAAGTGTAGGGTGGGGATTTGGACATGTGTTTGTGGGTCCCACTTGCTCATCAACTACACAAAATATCCTACCAACTCCTTGACAAAAAAAGAGCTAAAAAACGTGCCAAGAAATCCCTTGATTGTCATCCACTGGGTGACAAGTGTCACCCTCTCGTTGGTCCAAAATATTTCATCTCTCGGAAAAATCCGCAAAAATTATAAATGACATAGCCGGAATTTTCCCTTCGCAAAGTTTGGAAAACGTTTCGTCGGAAAACCACTCTTTTCGCTAGTTGTGCACAAATTTCGTCACTTTGCCTACTTAAGGCTTAAACTTTTGTATGTACGCCCTCACGTACATACTCTGGAAATACGGGGTATAACAAACGTCTTGGGGGTTTACCCCTCATTTATACTCTTACCCTGAAGCAGGTGGTATAACGTCTTGGGGGTTTACCCCTCATTTATACTCTTACCCTGGAGAAGGTGGTATAACGTCTTGGGGGTTTACCCCTCATTTATACTCTTACCCTAACTCAACCGGCCATCATACATAACATAAGCCCTACCGGCTTATCATACATAATATAAGCACTACCGACTTATCATACATAACATAAGCACTACCGACTTATCATACATAACATAAGCACCACCGGCTTATCATACATTACAAGCAAGTTAAGAAATCCCCTAACTTCTTATTAGCTTGTTCATATACACTCTAATTTTTGTTTACTTAAGGCACTAACATGTCATTATAAAATCCGGAAATTTAACCCAACGTACTACGTGCCTCTACTCCTTTAAAATGATTCTCTTTCAAATAAAACTTCCAAGATACTAATAATCGTAGTATCAAGTCATATCTACTTTTCAAGACAAGTCACAATACCTTTTAGAAATACATTTACCGGCCTCTAAATCAAGTGACTTCTTTCTTAAAAACCTTAAGCAATTGGTACCATTAAAACAATTTTCCCTTCTTTATTTCAAGTCATTTGTTTGCTTACATTACTGAAGAAAACCATTCTTTTAATCTTCCATAAAGTTGTTATAACCAACTTCCCATAAAGCCGTTATAACTCTTTATGTCTTAGACAAATTCATTCCTTTTATAACCAAGAGACTTATACTTTCAATTCAAATCACATAGCTTTCAAAATACTTCAAGTCTCTTAACTTTTAAGAAAACACGTTTCTTAACTTTAGAATGGCAAGAAATCAATACTTTCCAAATCAAGTATTCTATACTTTTAAATCAATTCATTTCTTCCTTTAAGAATCAAGTCCCATAACTTGAAAAATAAAGTCCCTTAACCTTTTAAAAATTGAGGTTCATAGTCTTAAAACTTCATACGTAAATTCTTATAAATTAAGTAACACATACTTTGGTGCGTTGTGAATAAGTTATACTTATTTATAACGATCTTAATCGAGTAGCCATGATCTAGAAAATGTAATACAATTTTGTCTTATCTTAGCTTCTATGCAGATGGAGAATTCTACTCATTTTAACTTAATTGATTGTCATTACATTTTCCTTTACTAACGCTGCAGTGGCTTATTCGATTCTTATTCTCATTTGTGCCGTAACTTATCCAAGTCAACTTGGCTCCAAATACCTCCTAACGACTCTTACCAACATCCCCCATAAGACTTGGTAAGAACTTAGGATAACTTAGACATAACCTTTACGTAGAGTAAATCAACATACACACCTCTTAACTTCTAAGAGTAGAAGGAATCATGAAATAGTACTACATGTATATTTCATACATAGAATCATGTCAAAAGAAGGAAGAGGTTCACATACCTCACGACGATTATCGACAAATAGCAAAATGCTCCAAAGTACTTCAACCTTGATAGCTATTCCATCCTTCAAGTAGAATACGCTATACTTAGTACTTCAACCTATAATGGCCATAATACGTCCATTAACCTTTAGCTTCAAACGTAGAATATTCTAAGTGCAAAGTCACTAAATTCTACGGAAAATCGGACAACACTTCCTTTGTTTCTACATACTTAGCCACCTTTTTCAAGGCCGAATTCAATAACCAAACACGCCACATTTAAGGCCCAACAATTCAGCTAACCAAAGGGGATTACACACCTTAACAGGACGTGTAAAATTCCGCCCCACAAATTAATACGAAACTAGTTCCATATTTAAAGCCATTCTTGACTAAACATATACAACAACACAAAGTCCTTTTCCAATTCTTTTTCAATCCAACTTCTTAGGTCTAACATGTTATATTGTCATAAACAACTTAACAATTATAATTCCTTCCTTATATAACATGTGACGATTAAACTAATAATCCAATTGAATTGAAATCTCAAGGCTAAACATACTAGTTTTCGGATTAGGGTTCCAATATCCATAACACTTATCAACTTCATAATATATATATCTCATACTTGCTAATATCCATAGCTACAACAATAAGTAATCTCAATTACTAAAACGACAAGAATTTTACCTTTACAAGCCCTTATAATTTCCAAGATTCAATGTCGCTCCTTAGCAATTCTTAGCTCTTTTCCTTTACTCCCCAATCCGCTATTTGAAGCCTTTAGAAGCTCACAACCAACTTTTCTTCCATTTCCAATCAAAACCTATGAAAATGCCTTAGGTTTTCGCCTTGCGACTAACGTGAAAACGCCGTTTTTCTGAAATCTTTATATTGAGATATCCTTACAATACCCTTAGGGACCTTGGGTTAAAGTCTTGTGGCTAATGGATCAAAACTACAAAAATTTTGAGTGAGGATATGACCAAACCCGAGAGCTTCAAGGCTAAGCTCAAAGTTTCTCTAATATTTTCTAAGTGTTGAAGACCTTGTCTTGCACTAGGGTACTATATAAAACACAATGGAAGGCTTAGATTATAACACATGTTAAATTTGGATGGAAGGGATCAAGCCAAGTGGCTCTTGACTTAGTCAACAATATCAAGCTCTAGCTTGCAAGACTTGCTCCTCTTTACAATGGTCAAATGACCATTTTACCCTTGCATTAATTCGACCAAGCCATGTGGGGGGGTTCCACGTGTCGCCCTCCCATTCGTCCATAAAATTATGTAACCCTCGTGGGTCACACAAAACGTAAAATTCCTCGGATGGGCCCCACGTGACCAAATCCGTAAAAATAAATTTTCATAATGATAATAAGTTCCAAACTCTTCAATTAATGCATTTTGAGAATCTAATTCTCACCAACGAACATTTCTCCTTTCCGACGTTCGGAAGTTTTTCCGTCGGAAAAACAATTCTTCCTTTCGTACCCTTTTCAAGTCTTATGTTCCTTACGTACATTCTCTTAAACATGTCCTGGACTTACGGGGTGTAACAATAACATGTTAGACCTAAGAAGTTAGATTGAAAAAGAATTGGAAAGGACTTGTGTTGTTATATTGTTAGCCGAGAATGGCTTTGAGTATTAAACTACTTGGTATGAATTGTGGGGCAGAATTTTACACATATTTTAAGGCGTGTAATCCCCTCTGATTGGTTGGTATGTTGATCTTTAAATGTGGCGTGTTTGGTTATTGTATTCGGCCTTGAAAAAGGTGGCAAAGTATGTAGAAACAAAGGAAGTGCTGCCCGATTTTCCGTAGAATTTAGTGACCTTGCACTTAGAATATTCTACAGTCGAAGCTAGAGGTTAATGGACGTATTATGGCCAATTTAGGTTGAAGTACCAAGTATAGCGTATTCTACTTGAAGGATGGAATAGCTAGCAAGGTTGAAGTACTTTGGAGCATTTTGCTTTTTTTGTCGATAATCGTCGCGAGGTATGTGAACTTCTTCCTTCTTTAGACATGATTCTATGTATGGAATATACATGTGGTATTATTTCATGTTTCCTTCTACTCTTAGAAGTTAAGAAGTATGTATGTTGATTTACTCTATGTAAATGTTATGTCTGAGTTATCCTAAGTTCTTACCAAGTCTCATGGGGGATGTTGGTAAGAGTCGTTAGGAGGTGTTTTGAGCCAAATTGACTTGGCTAATTTACGGCACGAATGAGAATAAGTATCGAACAAGACATTGCAGCGTTAATAAAGGAAAATGTAATGACGATAAATTATACTAAAACAAGTAGAATTCTCCATCTGCATAGTAGCTAAGATAAGACAAAATTGTATTACATTTTCTAGATCATGGTTGCTTTAATGAGATCAGTATAAACAAGTATAACCTATTCACACATATAAGGCATATGTTGCTTAAATTAAAGAGTTTACGTTATGAAGTGTTAAGACTATGAACTACGAAACTTGATTCTAAAAGATAAGAGACTTGAAGTATTTTGAAAGTATAAGTCTCTTGGTTATAAAAAGAATGTATTTGCCTAAGGTATAAAGTTAGTATAACGACTTTATGGGAAGTGGGTTATAATAGCTTTATGGAAAGTTAAGAATGGTTTTCTTCAGTAATGTAAGTAAAGAAATGATTTGAAATAAAGAAGGGCAAATTGTTTTAAAGGTACCAATTGCTTAAGATTTTTAAGAAGAAGTCACTTGATTTAGAAGCCGGTAATTGTATTTCTAAAAAGGTATTGTGACTTGTCTTGAAAGGTAGATATGACTTGATACTATAGTTGTTAGTATCTGGGAAGTTGTATTTGAAAAAGTGTCTTTCTAAAAGAGTAGAGGTGCGTAGTACGTTGGGTTAAATTCCCGGATTCTATATGACATTATCGCGTCCCAGAAATGGGCCGGGCAGTATACCTTTATGGGCAGACTATATGACATTATCGCGTCCCAGAAATGGGTCGGGCAGTATACCTTTATGGGCAGACTATATGACATTATCGCGTCCCAGAAATGGCGGGCAAGATACCTTTATGGGCGACTATATGACATTATCGCGTCCGAAATGGGTCGGGCGATACCTTTATGGGCGCACTATATGACATTATCGCATCCCAGAAATGGGTCGGGCAGTATACCTTTATGGGCAGACTATATGACATTATCGCGTCCCAGAAATGGGTCGGGCAGTATACATTTATGGGCAGACTATATGACATTATCGCGTCCCAGAAATGGGTCGGGCAGTATACCTTTATGGGCAGACTATACGACATTATCGCGTCCCAGAAATGGGCCGGGCAGTATACCTGTATGGGCAGACTATGTGACTTTATCGCGTCCCAGTTTGGGCCGGGCAGTATAGGCGTCCCTCCGTAAAGGGCCGGATTAGGTTATGAAAGATAAGTAAGTTAGATGGTAATAAACTTAATGACTTCTCCTAAGTATGTACGTAAGATATGACTATAACTCTTAATGGAATGGAAAAGATAATGATGTGCAATTAAGTTCATAAGGGGTAATGACACGGCAGGATCTGGTATGTACTTTTTATACTTGCCCCTGTCATTCTTTTGTACAGTTATGATCTGTTTACTGTACTTTATTTCTGTTCCATATTCGGTACCTGTTGTACTGACCCCCTTCGGGGGGCTGCGTTCATGTCCGCAGGTTTAGGTACATAGTTGTGGATCCGCGAGCTTAGGATCCTGGTTTAGCATTTTGAGATGGCTCCAATGTTCCGGAGTTGTCATGGTTATGTATATTCAGGGGTACGGCGGGGCCTTGTCCCGTTATAGTATGTGTTCAAATATTAGAGGTCTGTATTCACATGTGGGCTGGACTGGTTAGAGTTGTAATTACATTTTTTGGTTAGTATAAGCCCTTTTTGGGTGATTTATATTATGGCAGCCTTATCGGCTTTGCCTTGGTTTTAAAAAAAATGTGTTACTTATTTTCCGCAGTTGTTTTGGTGTTGTATGTTTGGAAGGGTGCCCAGGTAGGGCACCGATCGCCCGAGTCTGTCGTGACAAAAGTGGTATCAGAGCAGTTAGTCCTCGGAAAGTGTCTACAGACCGTGTCTAGTAGAGTCTTGATTATCGGTGTGTTGTGCACCACATCTATAATCAGGAGGCTGCAGGACATTTAGGATTGGTTTCCATTCTTCTCACTCTGAGATCGTGCGATAGAGCTGTGTCGTTAGGGTCGTCTCTCCCTAACGAGTTATGTTGATTGCAGCTACGAGAAAGGCAGCAGTGACCCAGGAAGGACTATATGGATTGCGTATCCAGGTTGGTAATGATTATAGTATAGTTGGTATTGTGACCTACATCTATACGGAGTTATGTATGAGGGTCAGACGCGTGTTGCCTAGAATGATTTTAGATTACCAAGAGTTGGTAAAGACTAATTAGATACCGGGAAGGTATGGAACAGTTAATGAATTCTCGCCAAGGTCTTGTGTTTTATTTTGAGATATTTGGGAAAGGATGAGCTGTCTGATAGGGCAGTGAACCCTTAGGAAGACATGTTAAGAAACTTAATGGAATACCAGGTTAATATATTAAGCTACGTGGTAGGCTTAAGAGAATTGTACGGATGAGGTCCGTATAGAGTAAGTAATGGTTGTTGTGATCGAGACAACATGGTTATGGTATTATGAGAAGTTTTTGTACCCGTTTACGGGGGGACTGGTAAGGTATGCTTGGAGCATGGAAATTGCGAGCCTAAGAATATTGATAACTGCCGAGACCTTAGATATATAAGGCTCTCTCGGGCTATAAGATTTTAAGTCAGACCAAGGATAAGAGTTAAGTGTGACGGCGGGTCGGGGTGAGGACATGTTACGGGTCGCCCCATAGCCTGGAATAGAGTGGGATCAGTTGGTAGTAGTTCTGATACGTGACAGGGTCACGAGGGTGCAAGGCCCAAGTCTAGTTAATTGTTCTACGGGTTCGTGGACGCGTTCCACCGGAACCAGGTCGTGAAAGCCGGAAATGACCTTATATTGTTTTATAAAATGACTCCAAGGATTAGAGGCCAGAATCGGTATGGAAGTTATGTATGTATGCTAGTATGAGTTGGAAGTACGGAAAGAGTACGACCAGTAAGAAAGATAGCAACCAAGTGTAAAGGAGTAGAGCCTGAATCCATAAGAACCTTTCGAGGTAACTACACCCGTGAGTGTTTGGGGTGGTAGCTGAGCGGGTATATGAGAATTGCCCGGTGATTATACAGTCGTCAGACCCTAGTAAACCTAGTAGAGATGATTACGACAGACTTTGAGGTCATTATGAGTATGGACTAGTTGGCTTCGTGAGTGCCAAGGTTGACATCTTAGTATAAGTATTGTTATGTGGCCATGGGTGGCATATGTAGTATGAAGGGTGCAGTAAAAGGAGACTATGTCGCTATCTAATTAGATTGGACTCCGAAAGAACATTCGAGGACGAATGTTTCTAAGGGGGGAAGAATGTTACACCCCGTAACTCCAGGACATGTTTAAGAGAATGTAAGTAAGGAACACAAGACTTGAAAGGGTACGAAAGAAAGAATTGTTTTTCCGACGAAAAATCTTCCGAACGTCGGAAAGGGAAAAAATATTCGTTGAGGAGAATTGAATTCTCAAAATGCATTAATTGAGGATTATGGAATGTATTTTCATTATGGAAATTTATTTTACGGATTTGGTCGTGTGGGGCCCACCCGAGGAATTTTACGTTTTGTGGGGCCCACGAGGGTTACGGAAATTTTATGGACGAATGGGAGGGCGACACGTGGACCCCCCCCCCCCCCACTATAGTCTTGGACGAATATTCAAGGGTGAAATGGTCATTCGACCAATGTGTAGATGACAAAGTCTTGCTAATTAAGAGCTTGATATTGTTGACTAAGTCCAAGGGCCACTTGGCTTGATCTCTTCCCTCCAAACTTTACATGTGTTGTAATCTATACCCTCCAATGTATTATATAAACATACTAGTAGCAAGACAAGGCTATTTTACACTTAGAAAAAAATTGAAGAACATTTGTTCTTGCAACATTGCTCTCGGCTTTGAGCCTTAGTGAACAAGAAAATTTTGCAATTGTGATCCATTATTCACAAGACTTTAACCCAAGGTCCCTAAGGGTATTGTAAGGATATCTCAATAGAAAGATCTCGGAAAAACGGCGTTTTCACGTTAGTCGCAAGGCGAAAACCTAGGGAGTTCTTCAACTTTGAAGTTGGAAATAGAAGAGGAGTTTTTCACAAGCTTCTAAGGGTTGCAAATAGAGGATTGGAACGTCAAGAAAAGGAGTTGGAGTTGCTAAGGATCGACTTAGGGTTTTGGATCATTTTGAGCTTAAGGAGGTAATAATCTCCGTCTTGCTATTATAATTCAAGATTTCATGTTGTAGTAGTTATAAATGATCATGTGGATTTTATTATGAAGAATGATATGTGTTATGGAATATTTGGATGGAATCCGAAAGTTGCATGATTTAGCCTTTAAGTTTGTAATTCAATTTAGTTACTAGTTTAGTCGTCGCATGTTATCTAAAGAGTTGATTAAGGTGATTATAATTGTTAAGTTGTTTATGACTATATAAAATGTTAGACCTAAGAAGTTGGATTGAAAAAGAATTGGAAAGGACTTGTGTTGTTATATTGTTAGCCGAGAATGGCTTTGAGTATTAAACTACTTGGTATGAATTGTGGGGCGGAATTTTACACGTATTGTAAGGCGTGTAATCCCCTTTGATTGGTTGGTATGTTGAGCTTTAAATGTGGCGTGTTTGGTTACTGTATTCGGCCTTGAAAAAGGTGGCAAAGTATGTAGAAACAAAGGAAGTGCTGCCCGATTTTCCGTAGAATTTAGTGACCTTGCACTTAGAATATTCTACGTTCGAAGCTAGAGGTTAATGGACGTATTATGGCCAATTTAGGTTGAAGTACCAAGTATAGCGTATTCTACTTGAAGGACGGAATAGCTAGCAAGGTTGAAGTACTTTGGAGCATTTTGCTTTTTTTGTCGATAATCGTCGCGAGGTATGTGAACCTCTTCCTTCTTTAGACATGATTCTATGTATGGAATATACATGTGGTATTATTTCATGTTTCCTACTACTCTTAGAAGTTAAGAAGTATGTATGTTGATTTACTCTATGTAAATGTTATGTCTGAGTTATCATAAGTTCTTACCAAGTCTCATGGGGGATGTTAGTAAGAGTCGTTAGGATGTGTTTTGAGCCAAATTGACTTGGCTAATTTACGGCACGAATGAGAATAAGTATCGAACAAGCTATTGCAGCGTTAATAAAGGAAAATGTAATGACGATAAATTATACTAAAACAAGTAGAATTCTCCATCTGCATAGAAGCTAAGATAAGACAAAATTGTATTACATTTTCTAGATCATGACTGCTTTAATGAGATCAGTATAAACAAGTATAACCTATTCACACATATAAGGCATATGTTGCTTAAATTAAAGAGTTTACGTTATGAAGTGTTAAGACTATGAACTACGAAACTTGATTCTAAAAGATAAGAGACTTGAAGTATTTTAAAAGTATAAGTCTCTTGGTTATAAAAAGAATGTATTTGCCTAAGGTATAAAGTTAGTATAACGACTTTATAGGAAGTGGGTTATAATAGCTTTATGGAAAGTTAAGAATGGTTTTCTTCAGTAATGTAAGTAAAGAAATGATTTGAAATAAAGAAGGGCAAATTGTTTTAAAGGTACCAATTGCTTAAGGTTTTTAAGAAGAAGTCACTTGATTTAGAAGCCGGTAATTGTATTTCTAAAAAGGTATTGTGACTTGTCTTGAAAGGTAGATATGACTTGATACTATAGTTGTTAGTATCTGGGAAGTTGTATTTGAAAAAGAGTCTTTCTAAAGGAGTAGAGGTGCGTAGTACGTTGGGTTAAATTCCCGGATTCTATATGACATTATCGCGTCCCAGAAATGGGCCGGGCAGTATACCTTTATGGGCAGACTATATGACATTATCGCGTCCCAGAAATGGGTTGGGCAGTATACCTTTATGGGCAGACTATATGACATTATCGCGTCCCAGAAATGGGCCGGGCAGTATACCTTTATGGGCAAACTATATGACATTATCGCGTCCCAGAAATGGGCCGGCGAGATACCTTATGGGCGCACTATATGACATTATCGCGTCCCGAAATGGGTCGGCGATACCTTTATGGGCAGACTATATGACATTATCGTGTCCCAGAAATGGGCCGGCAGTATACCTTTATGGGCAGACTATATGACATTATCGCGTCCCAGAAATGGGTCGGGCAGTATACCTTTATGGGCAGACTATACGACATTATCGCGTCCCAGAAATGGGTCGGGCAGTATACCTGTATGGGTAGACTATGTGACTTTATCGCGTCCCAGTTTGGGCCGGGCAGTATAGGCGTCCCTCCGTAAAGGGCCGGATTAGGTTATGAAAGATAAGTAAGTTAGATGGTAATAAACTTAATGACTTCTCCTAAGTATGTACGTAAGATATGGCTATAACTCTTAATGGAATGGAAAAGATAATGATGTGCAATTAAGTTCAAAAGGGGTAATGACATGGCAGGATCTGGTATGTACTTTTTATACTTGCCCCTGTCATTCTTTTGTACATTTATGATCTGTTTACTGTACTTTATTTCTGTTCCATATTCGCATTTTTGTTATCGACCCCTTCGCGTGCGTTCATGTCCGCAGGTTTAGGTACACAGTTGTGGATCCGCGAGCTTAGGATCCTGGTTCAGCATTTTGAGATGACTCCAATGGGTAATGACATGGCAGGATCTGGTATGTACTTTTTATACTTGCCCCTGTCATTCTTTTGCACAGTTATGATCTGTTTACTGTACTTTATTTCTGTTCCATATTCGGTATCTGTTGTACTGACCCCCTTCGGGCGGCTGCGTTCATGTCCGCAGGTTTAGGTACACAGTTGTGGATCCGCGAGCTTAGGATCCTTGTTCAGCATTTTGAGATGACTCCAATGTTCCGGAGTTGTCATGGTTATGTATATTCGTGAATGCGGTGCCTTGTCCGCCATAGTATGTGTTCAAATCTTAGAGTCCGTATTCACATGTAATGGATCGTTAGAGTTGTAATTACATTTTTTGGTTAGTATAAGCCCTTTTTGGGTGATTTATATTATGGCAGCCTTATCGGCTTTGCCTTGGTTTTAAAAAAAAAAATGTGTTACTTATTTTCCGCAGTTGTTTTGGTGTTGTATGTTTGGAAGGGTGCCCAGGTAGGGCACCAGTCGCGGCCCGGGGTCGGGTCGTGATAGACTATTTCACCCGCAAGGGTCGTGTGGACCCGCATGAGGTATTCCTCGCATAGGTTGTATCCGCCCGCATAGGTCGTGTAGACCCGCATGAGGTATTCCTCGCATAGGACTGGTCCGCCCCGCATGGGACTATTTCACCCGCATAAGCCCTTATAGACCCGCATGAGGTATTCCTCGCATCATGGGTAGCAAATCCACGGAATATGCAAATGCCACAAACCCGGGGAATGACCCCGTAATGAATAACATACCACTAGCACAAACCGGCTATCACACATAACATAAGCACTACCGGTTTATTATACATAACATAAGCACTACCGGCTTATCATACCATATGTAAGCAAGTTAAGAAATCCCCTAACTTCTTATTAGTCTTATACATGTACACACTCATTTTAGTTTACTTAAGGCACTAACATGTCATTATAAAAATCCGGGAATTTAACCCAAAGTACTACGTACTTCTACTCTTTTAAAATGACTTCTTTTTTTTCATACAAAACTTCCAAGATACTAATAACCGTAGTATCAAGTCATAACTACTTTTTAAGACAAGTCACAATACCTTTTTAGAAAATACATTTTCGGGCTTCTAAATCAAGTGACTTCTTTCTTTTAAAACCCTAAGCAATTGATGCCTTTAAATCAATTTGCCTTTCGTTATTTCAAGTCATTTAACATACTTAAATTACTTAGAGTAAACCACTCTTTTTAACTTTCCATAAAGTTATTATAACCAACTTCACATAAAGCCGTTATACTAGTTTTATACATTAGCAACTTACATACTTCTTTATAACCAAGAGACTTAAACTTTCCAACAAAACAAGTATCAATAATACTTTCAACATACTTAAAGTCTCTTAACTTTTGAAAACCAAGATATCCTTAATATTTAAACAAGTGAGTTAATTCCCTAACTAAATCAACTTGGACATTCTTAAAATAAGCCAAGGATATCAAATGGACCTAGATTGTCAAAATCTTGTACGTCTACCGTACTACACATTTACAACTTATTCATGCTCAAGAGATAAGAAAGTTCCACATACCTCTTCGGTTTAATCCACTTGCTAAGTCCAATTCGCCGTACGTAGTATGTCAACCTATAATGATCATAGTACGTCTATTAACTTCTTACTTCAAACGTAGAAAATTCCAAGTGCAAAGCTACTAAATTCTATGAAAAATCGGACAGCACTTCCTTTATTTCTACATACTTTGCCACCTTTTTCAAGGCCGAATTCAATAACCAAACACGCCACATTTAAGGCTCAACAAAGTAGTTAACAATAGGGGATTACACGCTTAATCAAGACATGTAAAATTCCGCCCCACAATAAATATCAAACTAGTCCAACATATAATGTCCATTCGGCAAAATAGGGACAACAATACAAATTCGTTTCCAATCCCTTTTCAATCCAATTGGTTTAATATAACATGTTATCTAGCCACAATTGATTATAACTACTACAATCCTCAAGTAGGTAAACATGCGACGATTCTAATTATCGACCAAATTGTATTTCAATTTCAAATGGCTTAACATGTCATTTTCGGATTTGAGCTTCCAAATTTCCATAAAACTTATCAATCTTCATAACACATATCACATGATCATTTCTAACTTATAATAACATGGAATCTTCAATTACAAAAGTAAGACGAAGATTATACCTCATTTAGCCCAAATATGATCCAAGATTACAAGTCGATCCTTAGCAACTTTAGCTCCTTCTTTCGACGTTCCAATCCACTCCAAGCAACCCTTAGAAGCTTATGAAGAACCCCTCAGCTCGTTAGCTAATGAATCTCACGGACCACGTCCTGTCTACCTGGCTGCCCATCTGACAGACTACCTGTTACACCCCGTAAATTCAAGAGGATAAGTTAAGAGCGTACGAAAGGAAAGAAGATTTGAATTTGGAAACTTAGGTTGGCAAAAGGTTGTGGGCAGACTTTCAGTCAACTTTGGAGCGGTATATCTCCTAGTTCCGTAGGAGTTTTGAGGAGTTTTAAAAGACTAGTATGAAGGTTGTTGAGTCTAGTTTCCAACGCAACAAACCACTCGTCGATTGGACATCGGGGTAGGAAGTTACGGGCGTTAGAAGTTCTGTGGGCTGACGCAGAGGACAGATTTCCCAGCAGGCGTCGCAGCGCCGCGGCGCCGTCAGCAGGGCCGCGACGCTGATAATTCTGAAAATCTTCTGAGGTTGCAGCGCGGCGGCGCCGGCTGCAGGGCCGCGGCGCCAAGGCGGGATTTTTACGCGGAAAGGGGCGAAAAATAGGGGATATTTTGATAGAAGGCCTATGGGAGGGTGACAAGTGTCCCTCCCATCTTTTTGACCAAGTGAGGGTCTTATTTTAGGACCAAGTCTTCAAGACTTGACCATTTGCAAGGGTTTCCCTAAGAAAAATCCCTCTCCTCTCTCTCAAATTGATGAACCCCGGTGAGATATTTGGAAAGGCTTCAAGAAGGAAAAGTGTTGGGAAGCTTGTAGAGGGTTCGTGTGGATAATTTTTAAGTGAAGAAGATTTCGGAAAGAGGGCTTCTTGAGGTAAAATCTTTACCTTCTTGTGTAAATGAATATTTCAAGTTATAGTAGTTAAGAAATGAGCATGTGGTTGTTATATTAAAGTTTGAAAAGATTTGGATCTTGTAGTCTTGTGGAAAACCGAAAAGGGGCATGTTAGCCACTCATGTTGTAATCAATTCGGTTGTTAGCTAAAAATCATTGCATGTTACAAATAGGAGGGTATATAATTGGTTATGATTTATATAACATGTTGGAATAACGAGTTGGGTTAAAAGGAAATTGAAAGGAAATTGATAATTGTTGTAATATTATAGCCGAGTGTGGCTTGGAATTATTGGATTGATTTGTATTATTGTGGGGCAGAATTTTACGCGTCCTGTAAAGGCATGTAATCCCCTTTTGGTTAGCTGAATTGTTGTGCCTTAAATGCGGCGTTTGGTTATTGAATTCGGACCTTGAAAAAGGTGGAAAAGTACGTAGAAACAAAGGAAGTGTTGTCCAATTTTTCCCGTAGAACAAGGGACTTTACATTAGAATATTCTACGTTGAAACTAGAAGCTAATAGACGTATTATGGTCATTATAGGTTGACATCTACGGACGACATATTGGACTTGGCAAGTGGATTAAACAAAAGAGGTATGTGGAAACTTTCTTATCTCTTGAGCATGAGTAGTTATAACTGTATGGTACGATAGACGTACGTGATTTAAATAAGGTAAAGTCATTTGATAAACTTGACTTGTTTTAAAGATGCCTAGTCAGTTGAGTTAGAGGATTAACTCACTTGTCCTTGAGAAAAGGTTATAAGAATGGGTTATTCTAATGGGGTAAACAAGGACTTCTTGACGTGAAAAAGTATGGAATACTTGATTTGAAAGTATTGATTCTGGAACTATTATAAAGATAAGAACTTGTTGTCTAAGTTAAGAATTTTGTCTTCTAAAGTAAAGAGACTTGAAGCGTTTTGAAAGTTGTGTAACTTGATTCGAAGTACAAGTCTCTTGGTCATAAAAAGAGGGAAGTTGTCTAGACATAAGGAGTTATAACGGCTTTATGGGAGGCTAGTTATGACGGCCTTATGAAAGGATAAGATTGTCTTAGTTTCTAAAGCATAAAGTTAGTATAACGGCTTTATGGAAAGTTGGTTATAATAACTTTATGGAAGGTTAAAGAAATGGTTTTTCTCGAATAAGGTAAACCTAGATAAAAGAATGGAAGCTAAGAAAGGCAATTTGATTTAAAGGCATCAATTGCTTAAAGTTTTAAATCAGGGTCACTTGATTTAGAAGCCGAAGCATATTTCTAATAGTATAGTGACTTGTTTGAAATGTAGATAAGCCTTGATACTACGGGTGTTAGTATCTTGGGGTCTTATGTGGAAAAGGGATCTTGGAAAGAATAGAAATACATAGTACTTTGGGTTGAAATTCCCCCGGACTTGTTAAGTGATATGGAATGTGCCTTAAGGTCATAAAATGAGATCCATTTTGTATGTTAATGAAAGTCTAAAGAAGTTATGAGTTTACTTGGACGTACCGACAGTGATGTGGGATTCCACGGGTATGCTTCCCTTGTTTTATTGTGAACTTACTTGGACGTACCGACAGTGATGTGGGATTCCACGGGTATGCTTCCCTTGTTTTATTGTGAACTTACTTGGACGTACCGGCAGTGATGTGGGATTCCACGGGTATGCTTCCATTGTCCTAGTATGAGTTTATCTGGACGTACCGGCAGTGATGTGGAATTCCACGGGTATGTTTTCATTGAGGTTGATCCTTGGACCTGCTTGCGATGAGGGATTCCGAGGCATGCACCTTGGACATGCTTTCGATGAGTGATTCCGAGGCATGCAGTGTGAGCTTACCGGGACGTACTGACAGTGATGTGGGATTCCACGGGTACGCTTCCATGGAGGTCGATCCTTGGACATGCTTACGATGAGGGATTCTGAGGCATGCACCTTGGACATGCTTACGATGGGGGATTCCGAGGCATGCGACCAGGATGCGGGTTAAATTCCCGGATACGACTATTACCCCATGGGTTAGCTCCCCATGAAGTCATGTACCCGAGATGATGGATTCAACGGGCATGAGATATATATAGGTATATATATATGTGTTGTATGTGTGTACGCCGACAGTGAGGAAGGATGCCACGGGCGCGTCACATGGTTAGATTTTACACCTAGCGGTCGGCAGTGATGGGGAATCCCACGGGCGCGCTTTGATATTTGAGGGCTGGTGCTCATAGCCCTGGTGTGACTATCGTTCATATGTTGAAACAGGCTGTACAAGGTAAATTTGACTTTCATTACTTCCACTTCGATGAGCCTGTAATCGTTAATTGGGTTATCATATATGTCTTCAGCTGTATTTTTGACTATTATGATTTAAATTACAGTACTTTTAGTTTTGCATACTTGGTACATATTTTGTACTGACCTCCTTCGGGGGGCTGCGTTCATGCCACAGGTTTAGGTACACAGCTTGCTGATCCGCACTCTTAGGATCACTGTTCAGTTCTTGGAAAGCTCCATTTCTCCGGAGGCTTTGTCCTTGGTATGGTTCCCTGAAATTGTTGACTTTTGTACATTCAGGGGTATGGCGGGCCCGCCATACGCTTGTTATGTAAACTCTTAGAGGTCTGTAGTCATATCTTGTGGGTCACTTTATAAAAAAAAAATTGAGATAACTGCTTTTGGATTTGTTTATATCCAGGAAGGTAGCCTTATCGGCTAACCTATTATTTATTTCATTGTTAAGTTTATGTATGTTCCGCTGATTATCTCTGATGTATACCTGTAAGGGTGCGGTGTAGGGCACGATCGCGAGGAGTCGGGTCGTGACAAAAGTGGTATCAGAGCAGTTAGTCCTCGGAAAGTGTCTACAGACCGTGTCTAGTAGAGTCTTGATTATTGATGTGTTGTGCACCACATCTATAATCAGGAGGATGCATGACATTTAGGATTTGTTTCCATTCTTCTCTCTCTGAGATCGTGCAGTAGAGCTGTCCTACTAGGTTGGATCCTCTCTGACCTATTCTTATGTATCAATTATGCCTCGCGGAGCGACCGGGGCCCGAAGGGCAAGGCGGCAAGAGTTGTTAGTGGTACAGAGGATTTCTAGGAATCGAGCCGGACTATGCACGAGGTTATGGGGATCGGCGAGTTCAGCCACGGCGATATTAGAGGCCGAGGCGGCAGAACACCAGAGGTTCGGTACTGAGCCTTGATTCCACGGCGGTGAGTATAGAGATTACGGAGAGCGGTCCGATTATTGACTAGCATTGGCGGCGGCGATGCGAGCCGGTAGCTAACCCTAGAGCCGATAGTTTGAGGATTCGGGACTTTCTGAGTTGCAATCCACCCGAATTCTATGGTTCGAGGTCTGAGGAGGACCCTCAGGAGTTCATTCGGCAGGTGCAGCGGACTATGCAGGTGCTTAGGGCCTCGGAGACGGAGTCCGTTGTGTTAGCGTCTTACCGGTTACGCGATATTGCGTTGAACTGGTTTGAGTCGTGGGTGTTGTCTAGAGGTGTGGGTGCTCCTCCAGCTGTTTGGGATGAGTTCACGGAAGCCTTCCTCGATCAATTTTTGCCTCCTGAGATGAGGAGAGCCCACCTGGATAGGTTCTTGGCATTGAGACAGAATGGGAGGACCATCAGAGAGTACAACCTGGAATTTGACTCATTGGCCAGGTATGCACCCACTATTGTGGCGGATATGGCGGACAGAGTTCACCGCTATGTGATGGGACTAGACCGATATATGGTTACCGCATGTCTGGGAGTGGCTCTTCAGCCAGGTATGGATATTGTCAGGATGCAGGCTTATGCACAGGGGATTGAGGATAGGGAGAGAGAGAGCCAGCCAGATTTAGTCCAACCCAAGAGGGTCATGACGGCAGAGTTTCAAGATAGTTTTCGAGGCGGACAGCCTCAGCAACAGGCTAGGTCTACATTTCAGCCGACGCAGAGTGCTCCTTCTCGGCCTTCTGGCTGGTGGTTTGATCGCCAGGGATATTCGGGGCGGTCGTGGCTCCGGGGTCTGGTTCACGGATGTGCCGGGATAGTAGCGAGGAGGCCACCTTTTCCTCGGTGTGGTTCTTGTGGTAGAGCTCATTTTGGGAATGTCGGACTAGTCGACGACTTGTTATGCTTGCGCCAACAGGCCATTTGGCAAGGCTGTCCAGGCGAGGTGGCACTGGTGGGGTAGCACAGTCTATTGGGTCAGTTGCGGGTTCTTCGCCTTCAACGGCTAGGCAGGATGTTCATGCACCGACAGTCGCGGCAGGTCGTGGTAGCGATTCGATTTTAGCGGTCCTTTTACCCGCCTATGCGATTTCAGGTATATTTTTGATCCTTTAGAGACTTGTATGCATGATAAAGTTGTGATATGTTTAAGTGTCATGAACGGATTATATTGAGACTATGTATGTATGCTAGAAGTAGGTGGAATGTACGATAAGAGAAGCATTTTAGGCCTTGAATGAGAGTAAATAGCGTTGGTGCACCCTTGGGATCTGTTTTCTTGGTTGACAATGATGGATGGGTATGCGAGTGCGATATCTTAGGGTCATAAGTGGCATAATAAAGTTCCATTAATTGTAAAGTACGAGGAGTATTAGATTGACTCCAAAAGAACATTCGGGGATGAATGTTTCTAAGGGGGGAAGAATGTTACACCCCGTAAATTCAAGAGGATAAGTTAAGAGCGTACGAAAGGAAAGAAGATTTGAATTTGGAAACTTAGGTTGGCAAAAGGTTGTGGGCAGACTTTCAGTCAACTTTGGAGCGGTATATCTCCTAGTTCCGTAGGAGTTTTGAGGAGTTTTAAAAGACTAGTATAAAGGTTGTTGAGTCTAGTTTCCAACGCAACAAACCACTCGTCGATTGGACATCGGGGTAGGAAGTTACGGGCGTTAGAAGTTACGTGGTGTGACGCAGGGACGATTTCCAGCGTCGCGTCGCGGCCGTCAGCCGTCAGCGCCGATAATTCTGAAAATCCTCTGAGGTTGCAGCGCCGCGGCGCCGTCTACAGGACCGCGGCGCCAAGGCGGGATTTTTACGCGGAAAGGGGCGAAAAACAGGGGATATTTTGATAGAAGGCCTATGGGAGGGTGACAAGTGTCTCTCCCATCTTTTTGACCAAGTGAGGGTCTTATTTTAGGACCAAGTCTTCAAGACTTGGCCATTTGCAAGGGTTTCCCTAAGAAAAATCCCTCTCCTCTCTCTCAAATTGATGAACCCCGGTGAGATTTTTGGAAAGGCTTCAAGAAGGAAAAGTGTTGGCAAGCTTGTAGAGGGTTCGTGTGGGTAATTTTTAAGTGAAGAAGATTTCGGAAAGAGGGCTTCTTGAGGTAAAATCTTTACCTTCTTGTGTAAATGAATATTTCAAGTTATAGTAGTTAAGAAATGAGCATGTGGTTGTTATATTAAAGTTTGAAAAGATTTGGATCTTGTAGTCTTGTGGAAAACCGAAAAGGGGCATGTTAGCCACTCATGTTGTAATCAATTCGGTTGTTAGCTAAAAATCGTTGCATGTTACAAATAGGAGGGTATATAATTGGTTATGATTTATATAACATGTTGGGATAACGAGTTGGGTTAAAAGGAAATTGAAAGGAAATTGATAATTGTTGTAATATTATAGCCGAGTGTGGCTTGGAATTATTGGATTGATTTGTATTATTGTGGGGCAGAATTTTACGCGTCCTGTAAAGGCGTGTAATCCCCTTTTGGTTAGCTGAATTGTTGTGCCTTAAATGCGGCGTTTGGTTATTGAATTCTGACCTTGAAAAAGGTGGAAAAGTACGTAGAAACAAAGGAAGTGCTGTCCAATTTTTCCCGTAGAACAAAGGACTTTACATTAGAATATTCTACGTTGAAACTAGAAGCTAATAGACGTATTATGGTCATTATAGGTTGACATCTACGGACTGCATATTGGACTTGGCAAGTGGATTAAACAAAAGAGGTATGTGGAAACTTTCTTATCTCTTGAGCATGAGTAGTTATAACTGTATGGTACGATAGACATACGTGATTTAAATAAGGTAAAGTCATTTGATATACTTGACTTGTTTTAAAGATGCCTAGTCAGTTGAGTTAGAGGATTAACTCACTTGTCCTTGAGAAAAGGTTATAAGAATGGGTTATTCTAATGGAGTAAACAAGGACTTCTTGACGTGAAAAAGTATGGAATACTTGATTTGAAAGTATTGATTCTGGAACTATTATAAAGATAAGAACTTGTTGTCTAAGTTAAGAATTTTGTCTTCTAAAGTAAAGAGACTTGAAGCGTTTTGAAAGTTGTGTAACTTGATTCGAAGTACAAGCCTCTTGGTCATAAAAAGAGCGAAGTTGTCTAGACATAAGGAGTTATAACGGCTTTATGGGAGGCTAGTTATGACGGCCTTATGAAAGGATAAGATTGTCTTAGTTTCTAAAGCATAAAGTTAGTATAACGGCTTTATGGAAAGTTGGTTATAATAACTTTATGGAAGGTTAAAGAAATGGTTTTTCTCGAATAAGGTAAACCTAGATAAAAGAATGGAAGCTAAGAAAGGCAATTTGATTTAAAGGCATCAATTGCTTAAAGTTTTAAATGAGGGTCACTTGATTTAGAAGCCGAAGCATATTTCTAATAGTATAGTGACTTGTTTGAAATGTAGATAAGCCTTGATACTACGGGTGTTAGTATCTTGGGGTCTTATGTGGAAAAGGGATCTTGGAAAGAATAGAAATACATAGTACTTTGGGTTGAAATTCCCCCGGACTTGTTAAGTGATATGGAAAGTGCCTTAAGGTCATAAAATGAGATCCATTTTGTATGTTAATGAAAGTCTAAAGAAGTTATGAGTTTACTTGGACGTACCGACAGTGATGTGGGATTCCACGGGTATGCTTCTCTTATTTTATTGTGAACTTACTTGGACGTACCGACAGTGATGTGGGATTCCACGGGTATGCTTCCCTTGTTTTATTGTGAACTTACTTGGACGTACCGGCAGTGATGTGGGATTCCACGGGTATGCTTCCATTGTCCTAGTATGAGTTTACCTGGACGTACCGGCAGTGATGTGGAATTCCACGGGTATGCTTCCATTGAGGTTGATCCTTGGACATGCTTGCGATGAGGGATTCCGAGGCATGCACCTTGGACATGCTTTCGATGAGGGATTCTGAGGCATGCAGTATGAGCTTACCTTTTACACCCCGTAAGTCCAGGACATGTAAAAGAGAATGTACGTAAGGAATCAAGACTTGGAAATTGTACGAAAGGAAGAATTGTTTTTCCGACGGAAAATCTTCCGAATGTCGGAAAGGAAAAATGTTCGTTGATGAGAATTGGATTCTCAAAATGTATTATTTGAGGAATATGGGACTTTTAACATTATGGAATTTATTTTTTTACGGATTTGGTCACGTGGGGCCCACCCGAGGAATTTTACGTTTTGTGGGGCCCACGAGGGTTACGGAATTTTTATGGACGAATGAGAGGGCGACACGTGACACCCCCACATATGGTCTTGGACGTTTTTAAGTAAGGGTAAAATGGTCATTGACCATGGTAAAAGATCAAGTCTTCAAGCTTGAGATTGTTGACCAAGGTCAACTTGTCCACTTGACTATTTAATTAATGATCCTCATCCTAGCCACACATTTGTGATAATCTAAGCCTTCCATTGTGTTATATAAGCATACTACTAGTGCAAGACTTGTCTTCAACACTTAGAAAATTAGAAACCTTGTTCTTGTCCCTTAGTTGCTCTCGGGTTTGACACCCTCTCCACACAAAATATTTGTAGTTTTGATCCATTGTTCACAAGACTTAAACCCAATGTCCCTAAGGGTATTGTAAGGATATCTCAATAGAAAGATTTCGGAAAAACGATGTTTTCGTATTAGTCGCAAGGCGGAAACTTAAGGAGTTCTTCAACTTTGAAGTTGGAACTTGAAGATGAGTTCTTCATAGGCTTCTAAGGAGTGCTTGGAGCGGTTTGGAACGTAAGGAAAGGAGCTAAGAATTTGCTAAGGAGCGACTTTGAATCTTGGAAATTTTAAGGGCTTATATAGGTATAATCTTGTCATTTTAGTAATTAAGGTTTACTTATTATTGTAGCTATGGATATTAGCAAGCATGAGATGTTTAGTATGAAGTTTGATAAGTATATTGGCTATTGGAACCCTAATCCGAAAACTAGCATATAGCCTTAAGATTACTATTCAAGTTGATTATTAGTTTAAGTCGTCGCATGTTGTATAAAGAAGGAAATTGTAGTTGTTGAAGTTGTTTATGACTATATAACATGTTAGACCTTAGAACTTGGAATTGGAAAAGGATTGGAAAAGACTTTGAATTGTTGGATATGTTGTTGGCCGAGAATGGCTTGAATATGGAACTACTTCGTATTAATTGTGGGGCGGAATTTTACACGTATTGTAAGACGTGTAATCCCCTTTGTTTGGTTGTTGTTTTGAGCCTTAAATGTGGCGTGTTGGTTATTGTATTCGGCCTTGAAAAAGGTGGAAAAGTGAGTAGAAACAAAGGAAGTGCTGCCCGATTTTCCGTAGAATTAGAGACCGTATACTTAGTATTATTCTACGTTTGAGACTAGAAGTTGATAGTCTTGTTGTGACCATTAAAGGTTGACACTTCTACGTACGACGTATTCGGCTTAGCTTGTGGATTTAGCCGAAAAGGTATGTGAACTATCTCATCTTCTAGCATGATTCCTTAAGATAAAGAAAGTATGTCCTACTCCTTAAATGATCCATTCCTTGGTTGTATTTGGATTGCCTAAAATAGAATTCGTTCTATGTACTCCCTTGATTGTACTTTTATGTTTAAATTGTAAGTTGTATAATCCATTTCCTTAGTGAAGTTTGGATTCTTAAAAGTGAAAGTATTTTACTTAAAGTACATAGAGTCTTGAAAATGAAGTGGTTTCCAAACCTTTTGGCTAGTGCCTTAGTTCCAAAACCTAAGGGTTGTTGTAATGACTTTAGGGGAGTTAAAGGAGTGATTTACTTAATGTTTTAAGAGAGGAGAAATGACATGATTTAAGAGAAGTAACTTGTTTTAAAGGTGTGAGTTACTTGAGGTTTAAAAGTAGAAGAAACTTGTTTTCTAAATATTAAGAGACTTGAAGTATTTTGAAAGTTAAGAAACTTGATTTGTAAGTATGTGATACTTGGTTTTAAGTATAAGTCTCTTGGTTATAAAAAGGAATGAATATGTCTAAAACCATAAAGGGTTATAACGGTTTTATGGGAAGTTGGTTATAATGGCTTTATGGAAGGTTTAGAAAGTGGTCTATTTTGATTATTAGGCATAAGTTGCCTAGATTGTGAAAATTTGAAGTTACTTGATTTCAAGCTTTGAAAAGAGTTTTCTAAAAGTGTAGTAACTTACTTTGAAAAATAGAGACACCTTGATACTACGGGTGTTAGTATCTTGGGGTTTTACATAAAAAGGAGTCTTTTGAAAAGAATGTACGTACGTAGTACTTTGGCTTGTTTAATTGAGAATTATGCTATGTGTGCCTTGATAAGTACTTTGGCTTGTTTAATTGAGAATTATTCTATGTGTGCCTTGATAAGTACTTTGGCTTATTTAATTGAGAATTGCCAATGTGTGCTGGTGATAGCATTTGAGAACAAGTATTATGGTTTATTACGTTCTGCGACTCGGTTGGAGAGTGGTACCGTCTTGTGAGTTTACTTGGAGCGTCAAGCGGTGATGTGGGATTCCACGGGTATGCTTCCATTATTTGTGTTACTCCTTGGACATGCTTATACGATGTGGGATTCCGGGGCATGTGACCAGGAGGCGGGTTAGATTCCCGGATTCATAATGTCATGTTAGTGTCTTAAGTAAACCAAAATGAGAGTGTATATGAATAAGACTAATAAGAAGTTAGGGGGATTTCTTAACTTGCTTACTTATTGTGTGATAAGCCGGTAGTGTTTATGTTATGTATGATGGCCAGTTGAGGTAGGGTAAGAGTATATCTGAGGGGTAAATCCCCAAGATAGTTATACCACCTTCTCCAGGGTAAGAGTATAAATGAGGGGTAAATCCCCAAAGATCATTATACCACCTGCTTTACCACCTTCTACAGGGTAAGAGTATAAATGAGGGGTAAATCCCCAAAGATCGTTATACCACCTGCTTTACCACCTTCTCCAGGGTAAGAGTATAAATGAGGGGTAAATCCCCAAAGATCGTTATACCACCTGCTTTACCACCTTCTCCAGGGTAAGAGTATAAATGAGGGTAAATCCCCAAAGATCGTTATACCACTGTTTAGTGGATTTGCTACCTATACTTTTGATTACTCTCATTGTTAGTAAGGCACCGTGTCTTGTTATTTGAGTAGTGACTTTGAGGCGCGTCCACGACTTGATATGACCGCTTATGTATTGTGTATTGTAGGTTGGCTATCATACATGTCTCTGCTTTGTTTAGATTATGATTTCATTACAAGATGCTTATTTCACATACTTGGTACATTCTTCGTCTCGACCTCCTTGGTGCTTTCATGCCGCAGGTTTAGGTCTGTTGTTTGGTGATCGGCAGGTGTAGGACCCTGCTCAGAGTTTTTGGATAGCTCCTTCTGTTCGGGAGTTTATCTTTTGGTATAAGTTTTTTCAAGAGCTTTTATGCGATTATGGGTACGGCGGGGCCTTGTCCGTCATAGTTCATAAAACTATTAAGTGCAGTATTCATATGTGGGATTGGACTCATGTACGGTGTAATGTCTTTTGTTATGTATATTATATGGCAGCCTTGTCAGCTTTGCCCTTGCACGTACGTTGGTTTTAAAAAAAATGAGGTGTTATTTAAATTCGCGATTTACTTGTATGCATTAGGTAGAAGGGTGCCGGTAGGGCACCGATCCACGCCCGGTTCGGGCGTGACATTACCGGACGTCTTGTGATGATGTGGGATTCCGCAGTGCGCTTCCATGGAGTCGATCCTTGGACATGCTACGATGAGGGATTCCGAGGCATGCACCTTGGACATGCTTACGATGGGGGATTCCGAGGCATGCGACCAGGATGCGGGTTAAATTCCCGGATACGACTATTACCCCATGGGTTAGCTCCCCATGAAGGCATGTACCCGAGATGAGGGATTCCACGGGCATGAGATATATATAGGTCTATATGTGTAGTATGTGTGTACGCCGACAGTAAGGAAGGATGCCACGGGCACGTCACATGGTTAGATTTTACACCTAGCGGTCGACAGTGATGGGGAATCCAGGCGTGCTTTGATATTTGAGGGTGTTCATAGCCCGGTGTGACTATCGTTCATATGTTGAAAGCAGTGTACAAGGTAAATTTGACTTTCATTACTTCACTTCAAGATGGCACGATTATGTCGTTAATTGGGTTATCATATATGTCTTGGTGTATTTTTGACTATTATGATTTAAATTACGATACTTTCGATTTTGCAAACTTGGTACATATTTTGTCTTGACCTCCTTTTGCGTTCCATCTGCGCAGTTGAGGTACATAGCTTGCTGATCCGCACTCTTAGGATCACTGTTCAGTTCTTGGAAAGCTCCATTTCTCCGGAGGCTTTGTACTTGGTATGGTTCCCTGAAATTGTTGACTTTTGTACATTCAGGGGTATGGCGGGGCCCTGTCCCGCCACAGTTGTTATGTAAACTCTTAGAGGTCTGTAGTCATATCTTGTGGGTCACTTTATATAAAAAAAATTGAGGTAACTGCTTTTGGATTTGTTTATATCCAGGAAGGTAGCCTTATCGGCTAACCTATTATTTATTTCATTGTTAAGTTTATGTATGTTCTGCTGATTATCTCTGATGTATACCTGTAAGGGTGCCCAGGTAGGGCACCAGTCGCGGGCCCGGGGTCGGGTCGTGACACTACCCATAGATCCACGACTAAGAGTATCTGTAATTGTCTTGGCTTTCCTCAGATGGTATAGGATATCAATATCACAATCCTTGGGTAACTCTAACCACCGTCTCTGTCGCAAATTCAACTGCCTCTGTCTGAAGATATACCGGAGGCTCTTGTGGTTTGCACAAATATCCACATGAATTCTATATATACGTCATGCCCCCAAATCTTCAAGACATGATTTAACTGCCGCCAGCTCTAAATCGTGAGTGGCGTAATTTCCTTTCCTGCTTCCCTAACTACCGGGAAAACATAGGCTCTATCCTTATCGGGTTGCGTCAGCACACAACCTAGCCCAACACCTAACGTGTTACACTAATAACCTAACCCTCTAGTCTCTCGGGAGGGGTTAGAACTGTAGTCGAGGTCAACTTAGCTTCTAATAACTGAAAGCCTTTCTCCTACCTGCGAAATATTCGGGTATCCTTAATCTCAATTCATGGTATTACATAATCCAATGACTTGTCAAGATTTCTTATCGTTCGGGTGTCTATTCGTCTTTCTTTTATAAGTTATTTCAAGTTGTCCTGGGGTCCCTTACCCCCCCCCCCCCCCGTATTTTCATACAATCTTTCTCGTCAATACAGATGTTACCATCTTTCCTCGAGGTGTTCTTACTGCCCATCATCTATTAATGATCTTTACACTAGTCTGGGGTAGTCATATCTCGTGCAACTTTCGTAACCATAGTCGTATTCTCTTTTATCATTCTGGTCATAACTTTACCTTATGCTTATTATTAGCAAAAGTATTTCTATCTTGATTCATAATCGTACAGTTTCATAAAAGCGTACAACCTGCATTTATATCTTTACGATACTTCCTCGACCAATTCGTACGTCGTTCTTAATTACCCCAACACAACACTTTCCCCACGGTTATCCACAACTGTAACCTATGGCATGACGATACCGAAGACCTTACCAGTCTCATATCCTTCGTCTAACAACATGGGTACACATAACCCCATAATACGTAAAACTGTCCTTACGTGGGGGAGAGAACTTATCTCCATTAAATAAACTTTTCTTGGAGTCACAACCCTAATCACAGGGTCCTCTTGCGGTCCAGTAAATATCTAATCATCACGCACCGCCTTTAAGTTCGTGTAGATTTTCCAACCTACTAAAGATGCCCTCAGCTTTCCGCCGGCAGCACTCGTACTTATTTTATTCTTGCCTTGCATATTTTCCTGAAATTATCCGGAAGGTCGTGGCCCTGACCGCCACACCAACTCAAGTACCTCCAGGGCACTTAACATAAATTCCTTCAAATTCAATTATTACTTACTTTCTGCGTCAATTTACCTCACATGGACAAGTCACACAGACTTATTAAAATCATCAATGTTAAAGAAGGAAGGATAATTCACTAGTTACCACCACTTCTCTCCCTATCTGCTCGATAACCGACTTACCGGGAAACTGGTACCGAATCAATCTCTCTCTATAGACCACGTTGGCATAACAAGAGGCCAACTAGCCCGTACTCATAATGACCTCGATGTAGGTCATAACAGCTCTGCTAGGTCTGCTAGGGTCCAACGACTGTATCGTTACCGGTAATTATTATCTACCCGCTCAGCTACCACCCAACACTCACGGGTGTAGTCACCTCGAAAGGTCCTCATGGATTCAGGCTCCATTTCTTTACACTTGGTTGCTCTCTTTCTTAATGGTCGTACTCTTCCCGTACTTCCAAACTTATTGTAGCGTACGTACATAGCCTTCATACTGATTCGGGCCTCCAATCTTTGGAGTTACTATTCTAAACAACTTAAGGCCATTTCCGGCTCTCTCAACCTGGTTCCGGTGGAACGCGTCCACAAACCCGTAAAATGATTAACTAAACTTGGGCCTTGCACCCTCGTGACCCTGTCATGTAGCGGGACTACTACCAACTGATCCCATTCCATTTCAAGCTATGGGGCGACCCTTAATAGGTCCTCAACCCAACTCGGCGTCGCACTTAACTCTTATCATTGGTCTGTCTTAACCTTTTACTACCCGAGAAGGCCTTATATACCTAAGGTCTCGGTGGTTATCAACATTTTTATGCTCGCAATTTCCATGCTCCACGCCTACCTTATCAGTCCCCCTGTAAAAGGGTACAAAAACTTATCGTAATACCATAATCGTGTTGTCTTGACCACAACAACCATACTTACTCCATACGGGTCTCATCCGTACCATTTTCTTAATCATACTACGTAGCTCAATCTATTAACATAGTCTTCCATTAATTCCCTTAATAATAACTTCTTAAGGGTTCGTTTCCTTCTCAAACAGCTCATCATCTCCTAATTATCTCAAATTAGTACGTAAAACCTTGATGAGAATTCATTAAACTGTTTCATACCTTCCCGGTATTTATTAAGTCCTTACCAAATCCTGGTAATCTAAAATCATCCAAGGCAACACATATGTGACCCCCATACATAAATTCGTATAGTTGTATGTCACAATACCAACTATACTACAAACATTACCTACCTGGATACGCAATTCACATCATCTTTCCTGGGTCACTGCTGCATTTCTCGTAGCTGCAAACAACATAACCTGTTAGGGAGAGACGACCCTAACCACACAGCTCTATCGCACGATCTTAGAGTGAGAAGAATGGAAACCAATCCTAAATGTCCTGCAGCCTCCTGATTATAGATGTGGTGCACAACACACCGATAATCAAGACTCTACTAGACACGGTCTGTAGACACTTTCTGAGGACTAACTGCTCTGATACCACTTTTGTCACGACCCAACCCCAGGCCCGCGACTGGCGCCCTACCTGGGCACCCCTTATAGGTATACATCAGCGAATAGCAGCGAAACATACACAACTCTTAAAATAGAAATCATACATAGACATCAACCGGCTAGCCGATAAGGCCGCCTTTCGTAACCTATACATAATACAAAATTTAAAACAGTATATCTTTGTTCTTACAAACCCAATCCACAAATGTGACTACAGACCTCTAAGAATAACAACTTGGCGGGACAGGGCCCTGCCATACCCCTGAATGTACAACAACCGACAATACCAGGGATAAGCCCTCAAAATAAAGGAGCTTCTCAACAGCTGAACAGTGATCCTAAGAGTGAGGATCAACAACATGTACTCTACCTGCGGCATGAGCGGCCCAAGGAGGTCGATAACATGTACCAAATATGTTAAGCCCGAAATCAGAATGAAATCATAAGTCTATAATAAAACTGTAGACATGTATGATAGCTCAATTAACAGTACATTGTGCCTTACTAATAATGAGAGTAAATAAGAGTATACTTACAACATAAAAATAGGAAGCTCACGATCAAAGCATGACCACCCACCCGCAGTATCATTAAGCAATCCTACTCCTGGGACTATTTTACCCGCAAAGGTCGTGTGGACCCGCATGAGGTATTCCTCGCATAGGCTGTATCCGCCCGCATAGGTCGTGTAGACCCGCATGAGGTATTCCTCACATAGGACTGGTCCGCCCCGCATGGGACTATTTCACCCGCATAAGCCCTTACGAACCCGCATGAGGTATTCCTCGCATCATGGGTAGCAAATCCACGGAATATGCAAATGCCACAAACCCGGGGAATGATCCCGTAATGAATAACATACCACTAGCACAAACCGGCTATCACACATAACATAAGCACTACCGGTTTATCATACATAACATAAGCACTACCGGCTTATCATACCATATGTAAGCAAGTTAAGAAATCCCCTAACTTCTTATTAGTCTTATACATGTACACTCTCATTTTAGTTTACTTAAGGCACTAACATGTCATTATAAAAATCCGGGAATTTAACCCAAAGTACTACGTACTTCTACTCTTTTAAAATGACTTCTTTTTTTCATACAAAATTTCCAAGATACTAATAACCATAGTATCAAGCCATAACTACTTTTCAAGACAAGTCACAATACTTTTTAGAAATACATTTATAGGCTTCTAAATCAAGTGACTTCTTTCTTTTAAAACTTTAAGCAATTGATGCCTTTAAATCAATTTGCCTTTTATTATTTCAAGTCATTTATCGTACTTATATTAATTAGAGTAACCCACACTTTTTAACTTTCCATAAAGCTATTATAACCAACTTCCCATAAAGCCGTTATACTAGCTTTATACTTTAGAAACTTACATTCTTCTTTATAACCAAGAGACTTAAACTTTCCAACAAAACAAGTATCAAAAATACTTTCAACATACTTAAAGTCTCTTAACTTTTGAAAACCAAGATATCCCTAATATTTAAACAAGTGAGTTAATTCTCTAACTCAATCAACTTGGACATTCTTAAAATAATCCAAGGATATCAAATGGACTAGATTGTCAAAATCTTGTACGTCTACCGTACTATACATTTACAACTTATTCATGCTCAAGAGATAAGAAAGTTCCACATACCTCTTCGGTTTAATCCACTTGCTAAGTCCAATACGCCGTACGTAGTATGTCAACCTATAATGACCATAGTACGTCTATTAACTTCTTACTTCAAACGTAGAATATTCCAAGTGCAAAGTCACTAAATTCTACGGAAAATCGGACATCACTTCCTTTGTTTCTACATACTTTGCCACCTTTTTCAAGGCCGAATTCAATAACCAAACACGCCACATTTAAGGCTCAACAAAGTAGTTAACAATAGGGGATTACACGCTTAATCAAGACATGTAAAATTCCGCCCCACAATAAATATCAAACTAGTCCAACATATAATGTCCATTCGGCAAAATAGGGACAACAATACAAATTCGTTTCCAATCCCTTTTCAATCCAAGTGGTTTAATATAACATGTTATCTAGCCACAATTGATTATAACTACTACAATCCTCAAGTAGGTAAACATGCGACGATTCTAATTATCGACCAAATTGTATTTCAATTTCAAATGGCTTAACATGTCATTTTCGGATTTGAGCTTCCAAATTTCCATAACACTTATCAATCTTCATAACACATATCACATGATCATTTCTAACTTATAATAACATGGAATCTTCAATTACAAAAGTAAGACGAAGATTATACCTCATTTAGCCCAACTATGATCCAAGATTATAAGTCGATCCTTAGCAACTTTAGCTCCTCCTTTAGACATTCCAATCCACTCCAAGCAACCCTTAGAAGCTTATGAAGAACTCCTCTTCAAGTTCCAACTTCAAAGTTGAATAACTCCTTAGGTTTTCGCCTTGCGACTAATACGAAAACACCATTTTTCCGGAATCTTTCTATTGAGAAAACCTTACAATACTCTTAGGAACCTTGGTTTAAAGTATGGGGATTATTGGACAACAAACGAAAAAAAAATCATCTTGCTTCCCACTAAAGTCGAGAGCTCTATGTAGTTCTTCAAGATTTTCTTTGAAAATTTTGCTAAGTGTGGAGCTTGTCTTGCACTAGTATACATATATAACATGATGGAGGGTCAAGATTAGTACAATTGTGTGGCTTGGATGAGTTTCACATGGATCTAGCCCAAGTGGCCCTTGGACTTAGTCAACATTGTCAAGCTTCAAGACTTTAGCAAGACTTGCTCATCTATTTAATGGTCAAATGACCCTTTTGCCCATGGTTCAATTCGTCCACTACCAATAAGGGGGGTGACACGTGTCGCCCTCCCATTCGTCGCAATATTTCGTTTTCCGACAATTCCATAATTCCGATAAATTTTACTAGTCTCAAATCTTAACACTTTTGAGTTCTTACGTACATTCTTATAAACATATCATGGAATTCCGGGGTGTAACACCAGTCCAGCCCACAGATGAATACAAACCTCTAAGATTTGGACAAATACTATGACGGGACAAGGCCCCGCCGTACCCCTGAATATACATAACCATGACGACAAGCTCCGGAACATTGGAGCCATCTCAAATGCTGAACCAGGATCCTAAGCTCGCGGATCCACAACTGTGTACCTAAACCTGCGGACATGAACGCAGCCCCCCGAAGGGGGTCAGTACAACAGGTACCGAATATGGAACGGAAAATAAGGTACAGTAACAAATCATAACTGTACAAAAGAATGACAGGGGCAAGTATAGAAAAGGGTAAATACCAGATCCTACCGTGTCATTACCATCTCGTGAACTTAATCGTACCTTATTATCTTTTCCCATTTTTCCATAAGAGTATAGTCAAATTCTTACGTACATACTTAAGAAAATCATCAAGTTCATAAACATATAACTTACGTATCTTGCATAACCTAATACGCCCCATTATGGAGGAACGCCTATACTATCTACCAACTGGGGCGATAAATCACATAAGTCCGCCCGTAAAGGTATCTTTGCCCAATCTGGGACGCAATAAAATCACATAAGTGTTACACCCTGTAAGTCCATGTCATATTTAAGAGAATGTACGTAAGGAACTCAAGACTTGAAAAGGGTACAAAAGGAAGAATTGTTTTTCCGACGGAAAATCTTCCGAACGTCGGAAAGGAGAAATGTTCGTTGGTGAGAATTAGATTCTCAAAATGCATTAATTGAAGAGTATGGAACTTATTATCATATTGGAAATTTATTTTTACGGATTTGGTCACGTGGGGCCCAACCCGAGGAATTTTACGTTTTGTGGGACCCACGAGGGTTACAGAATTTTATGGACGAATGGGAGGGCGACACGTGGCACCCCCACATTGGTTTTGGACGAAATTGAATCAAGGGTAAAATGGTCATTTGACCAATGTATAGATGACAAAGTCTTGCTAATTAAGAGCTTGATATTGTTGACTAAGTCCAAGGGCCATTATAGGTTGAAGTACTAAGAATAGCGTATTCTACTTGAAGGACGGAATAACTATCAAGGTTGAAGTACTTCGGAGCAATTTGCTATTTGTTGATAATCGTCGCGAGGTATGTGAACCTCTTCCTTTTTTTGACATGATTCTATGTATGGAATATACATGTAGTACTATTTCATGATTCCTTCTACTCTTAGAAGTTAAGAGGTATGTATGTTGATTTACTCTACGTAAAGGTTATGTCTAAGTTATCCTAAGTTCTTACCAAGTCTTATGGGGGATGTTGGTAAGAGTCGTTAGGAGGTATTTGGAGCCAAGTTGACTTGGCTAAGTTACGGCACAAATGAGAATAAGTATCGAACAAGCCACTGCAGCGTTAATAAAGGAATATGTAATGACAATCAATTAAGTTAAAATGAGTAGAATTCTCCATCTGCATAGAAGCTAAGATAAGACAAAATTGTATTACATTTTCTAGATCATGGCTACTTGATTAAGATCGTTATAAATAAGTATAACTTATTCACAACGCACCAAAGTATATGTTACTTAATTTATAAGAGTTTACGTATGAAGTTTTAAGACTATGGACCTCAAATTTTTAAAAGGTTAAGGGAATTTATTTTTCAAGTTATGGGACTTGATTCTTAAAGGGAGAAATGAATTGATTTAAAAGTATAGAATACTTGATTTGGAAAGTATTGATTTCTTGCCATTCTAAAGTTAAGAAACTTGTTTTCTTAAAAGTTAAGAGACTTGAAGTATTTTGAAAGCTATGTGATTTGATTTGAAAGCTATGTCTCTCGGTTATAAAAGGAATGAATTTGTCTAAGACATAAAGAGTTATAACGGCTTTATAGGAAGTTGGTTATAACAACTTTATGGAAGATTAAAAGAATGGTTTTCTTCAGTAATGTAAGCAAAGAAATGATTTGAAATAAAGAAGGGCAAATTGTTTTAAAGGTACCAATTGCTTAAGGTTTTAAAGAAAGAATTCACTTGATTTAGAAGCCTATAAATGTATTTCTATAAGGTATTGTGACTTGTCTTGAAAAGTAGATATGACTTGATACTACGGTTATTAGTATCTTGGAAGTTTTATTTGAAAGAGAATCATTTTAAAGGAGTAGAGGCACGTAGTACGTTGGGTTAAATTCCCGAATTTTATAATGACATGTTAGTGTCTTAAGTAAACAAAAATGAGAGTGTATATGAACAAGCTAATAAGAAGTTAGGGGATTTCTTAACTTGCTTATGTAATGTATGATAAGTCGGTGGTGCTTATGTTATGTATGATAAGTCGGTAGTGCTTATGTTATGTATGATAAGCCGGTAGTGCTTATGTTATGTATGATAAGCCGGTAGGGCTTATGTTATGTATGATGGCCGGTTGAGCTAGGGTAAGAGTATAAATGAGGGGTAAATCCCCAAGACGTTATACCACCTTCTCCAGGGTAAGAGTATAAATGAGGGGTAAACCCCCAAGACGTTATACCACCTGCTTCAGTGTTACACCCCGTAGTTCTAGGGTATGTATGTGAGGACGTACGTACGAGAATACGACGGTAATTTTGGAAAGGAATAAAGATGTGATTTTTCGACGGAAAAGTTTCCGGATTTTGTGAAGGAAAAAGGTTCGATAATGGGAATTGGATTCCCAGATTTGGTATTTGGACTTCTTGGATTATTATATAATTATGGAATTTTATTTCCGGAATTGGTCACGTGGGGCCCACGGGAAAATTCTGATTTGTAGGGCCCACTTTATTTTGGATTTTTGGCATTGCGGATATTTTTGGAAGATGAAATATTTTGGGCAGTAGGGGCGACACGTGTCACCCCATGTTGCCACGTGGCGAATTGGTGAAGAATCATGCTGGTCCTCGATTGGTAGGCTACAAGTGGCTGCCTTTGTCAAATTTTGTGGTGGACATGTGGTTGGTAGAATCCACACCCACATGTCCCCAATCTACACCACACACTTGCCTAGATCTTGGCCATTGATTTCTCTATAAATACCCCTTTGTGCAAGACTAATTCTTCATCCACGCTTAAGAGTTTTCAAGGCTAAAATAATACTCACTCCTTTGTAGTTCTCGCCCACCCCACTTTGTGTAGAAAATACTTCAAGTATTGTTGTATTATCCCAAATACCTTAGCCTATTATTCCTAGTAGTATTCCAAAGTTATTTCAATACTAAGAGCCCGGAAATTCTACTTTATTCCTTTAGTCGAAAAATGAAGCCCTAGGAAAATCTTCATAGTTGGTTGAAGTGTTAAGAGAAGTTGTTTAGAAACTTCTAAGGGTTGCTTGGAGCGGGTTGGAGCGTAAGGAATTGGAGCTAAGCGTTGCTCAGGATCGACTTATTAATCTTGGAAAATTTTGGGCTTATCGAGGTAATGATCTTTGTCCCCCTATTGTAATTGGATATTACATATTGTAGTAGTTTAGAATTGAGTATAAGATATATTGGAAGGATAATTATAAAGAACTGAACTGTATTTACATTGGATTGTATTTCTGATGACTTGTAGTATTATTGTGGGGCGATGTTATACCGTATTTCCAGTATATACGTAGGGCGTCGTGCGACAAGTTGAGACTTAAAGTTTGGCATAGGTTCGAAATTTGTGCACAACACGATTAAGTCGTTTTTAAACGAAGCGTTTCTGAGCTTGCGTAGGGAAAATTCCGGCTATGTCGTTTTGTATTTTTGCGGATTTTTCCGAGCGACGAAACATTTTGGGCCAACGAGAGGGTGACACTTGTCACCCTCAAGTGGACGTTGGGGTTGGCCGATGGGTCACGGATCCTTGGCCGATTGGCTCCTTGTTTTGGCCTTGTTTTGTGCCTTGTTTTATGGCTTGTTTGGTGCCTTGTTTTGTGGAGTAGGGTTAGGGTGCACTTGGCTTGATCAAGGCCTTACACTTGCCTTGCACATGGCTTGATCTTGGCCATTGGTTGGCCCTTGGCTTCCCTATAAATACCCCCCCTTAGAGATGAACTTCTTCATCCACTCCTCACTTTGTCTAAGTCTTGAATTCCCTCCCCTCCCTCTTGTGGCTCTCGTCCAAAGCCTCTCCCCCTCCCCCTTCTAGTGGCCTTTGGCCGAGAGGTTCCCCTCCCCCCCTTGTGGTGTCTTGCCGAGGGTACCCCACTAGCCTAGTTGTTTAGTATTATATACCCCACTTTTGTGGTATTGAAATACTCATTCAAGTATTGTTATAATGCCCAAAATACCTTAGCCTTTACCTTGTAGTATTCCAAAAGTTACCTCTATCGTAGAGCAGGAAATACTACCTTTTATCCTTTTAGTCTCAAACCGAAACCCTAAGGAAATCTTCATAGTTGGTTGAAGTATTTAAGTAGAAGTTGGTTAGAACTTCTAAGGGTTGTTTGGAGCGCGCGGAGTAGGAGTTAAACCTTGCTCAGGATCGACATTATAACTTGGATAATTTTGGGCTTATCGAGGTAAATATTCTTGTCCCCTTATTGTAATTGGAAATTACATGTTGTAGGATTATATAGTTGAAGTATACTATATATAGAACTGAACATAGCTTTGCGGCAATGTCTTTTGACTTAAGCCCTGAATATAAAGAAGAGAAGCGAGCAGTAATTACATAGGGTTGTATGACATGAGACTTGTGGTATTCTTGTATAGTAGAATTGTATCGTCCGGTTAGGCGTATAAACCCCTCCTGGTTGGCTTGGTAGCGGCCTCGATAGAGGAGGAGATTTACGCTGCATTGTGGGGAGGTCTGCCGAATTTTACGTAAAATATGGGCAGTGCGGTTAGAAGTTAATAGGCGTTTGTGGCCTTATAGGTGGAAGTACTACGAGTAGCGTTTCTACTTGAAGAGTGGAAAAGGCTAGCCGTTTCTGATCGTGGGCGTTTTGCTTATTATCGATAATCGTCGCGAGGTATGTGAACCTCTTCCTATCCTTCTAGCATGATGCTTTGTAAACTATGTAGTACGGTAGACGTACACGTGTTAAATGAGTTGGTTGGTTTAAAATATAGGGTGTTATAATAGCTTTATGGGAAGTTAGTGTCACGACCCGATTCCGGGCCCGTGACTGGTGCCTTACCCCGGGCACCCTAGTGATACAACATCAGAGTAATCAGCGGAACATAAAACGATACAAGACATATTATGAAATATGAAACAATAATCTGAGAAAAACTTACCTTTCGGCATATATATAAATGACAACTCTTTCAACATGAACAGTTTAATCCTTTTTACAAACCCTTCCCATAACAGTACTACAGACCTCTAATAATGATACGACAACAATGGCGGGACAGGGCCCCGCCAAACCCCTGAATGTAAACACTTACGACGACAGTGGACTATACCACTTATAATCCTCCGAGAAAGCGGGCTTCCCAACGCTGGCGTGACCACGAGAGCTAGGATCAACGGCGGGTGTACCTCAACTGCGGCATGAACGCGGCCCGAAGGAGGTCGATCTGACAGTGCAGAGTATGTGAAACTAAAAATCGTAAATGAAATCATAATAGTCTATAAAGCAGAGACATGTATGATAACCAAACTACGATTCACAATAAATAGCGATGTGTCAGTCGGGGACTCGCCTCAAAGTCATCACTCGAATAACTATGGGTCTCAAGCCCATAACATCAATCATGCGTGGAATACCTTCCTCACCGCGATCTATGATAGAAAAGCACAAGGAATACACATGAACACGTGTCCCACTGTGTCCAAATAAAACGATCACGGGGTAAGTCTGAAGGCATAGCCGACTACTAACACCAGCGGTGCTAACAAGGTCATAAATGTATCATGATATCTGTCTGAACCGTCACATGATCAAAGCGGTCACTCGCGCAAATATCAAATGTGCGCGTCTAGCCTCGAACTTTCCGCAACTCCGCATAGGCCAACCTCATAGGCCCGCGTGAGGTATAACCCGCGTCGAGGGTAGCTACTCCGGCGTCGTCCCCGACTCGCGATCGCGTAGCACATGACGCATGACCATAAAGGTCGCACACTAACCTGGAACTCCCGTAGTTCCGCATGGATCCCCTGGACCCGCATGAGGTATTCTCGAATCATGGTCCTGCACCGCTGAGTCTACCCGCGTGGAGGCGCCTTAACCTCGGAAATAAGTCAAGGTGGTGGTACAACACCAACATAACGGTGATAGTCAAACAACTTTAAGCACGATCGAGGAAAACCCCTTTACACTAACATCACAAGATACTAACACACATAGCATCCTAGCATGTTTACTTATCAATCAACAAGACAGTATTTACAAGGCTATCACAAACCAACACAATCAAGTTATACACACAAGGTACTTTCTACTATATGTCAACAAGTTCGGGTTTTATCCCCAAAGTACTTCATACATTAAATCTTTAAAAGATCGTTACTTTCACAAAAGTCACACAATACGTAGTTATGTGAAAATAGAGTGATTATCCTTTTAAGTAAAACAAAACACTTACCTTGGTAAAATCAAGTAACGACATTATTTTCCAAACGACCAAGTTTGCCTAATTTCAAATGTTCCCGTTTCTTATTTTAGAAAGGTTTAATGTTCATAGTCTTATTCATTTAAGAATATAATTCTCTTTTAAACTATCCGAGAAACATAAGTCTTATATGTGAGTAGGATATTCTTGTTTATAACAATCTTATTACAATGACCATGATCTAGGAAATATCATTTTGTCTCATCTTAGCTTCATGCAGATGGAAGTTTCTCTTGGTTTTAATAATACTTATCTGTCAAAACATTTCCTTTTATTAACGCAGCGGTGGTTTGTCGATACACATTCGATTTCCAAATCAAGAAACCATTCTTAAGCCGTTATACCTAACTTCCCATAAAGCTAGTATAACTCTTAAGTTTTCAAAACCAAGTATTACTTCTTCTTTCAAAATGATTCAAAATCTTTTGAAATACTTCAAGTTCTTTATTAACACATAACAAGCGATTATAGTTCAAACGATTACCTTTTAAAAACCACAAGTATCTTCTTACCAACATAAAGTTGTTATAACCAACTTCCCATAAAGCCGTTATAACACTTTATGTTTTAAACCAATCAAATACATTTAGCACGTATGCGTCTACCGTACTACATAGTTCACACATATCATGCTAGAAGAGATAGGAAGAGGTTCACATACCTCGCGGCAGTATCGACTAATAGCAAAAGCGCTCAAGTACTTCAAGCGTCGGCTACTCCTTGCGATGGATCGCGCCATACGTAGTACTTCACTATAAGGCCACAGCGCTTATTAACATTTAGACCTTATCGCAGAACATTCTACCGAAAATTCGGCAAGCCTCCCCACACATGAGCGTAAATCTCCTCGCTTTATCGAGGCGGCTACCAAGCCAACCGGGGGTTACATCTAACCCGAACGTACAATTCTACTCGCGTAAAAGCTACACTGCCTAATGTCTGATCCTATGTAAATCTGATTCGATTACTCTTCTTTGAAAAGGTTTCTTATTATTGGGCTTAAGTCAAAAGACATTGCGATAACTACGTTCAAGACTATATATAGTATACTTCAACTATATAGTCTAACAATCATGTAATTTCCAATTACAATAGAGGACAAGATATTTACCTCGATAAGCCCATAATTATCCGAGTTTAAATGTCGATCTGAGCAAGGTTTAGCTCACTACTCATTGCGCTCAGACCAGCTCCAAACAACCCTTAGAAGTTCTAACCAACTTCTACTTAATACTCCAACTAACTATGGAGATTTTCCTTAGGGTTTCGGTTTTTGTGACTAAGGAAGTATAATAGTATTTACAGGCTTTTCAGATAAGTATAACCTTAGGATACTACAAGGTATACTGGCTAAGGTAATTTGGGCATTATAACAATACTTTTGAGAGTATTTCTACCAAGAGGGTATTATACGAAACAACTAGGCTAGGGGTACCCACGGCTAGCACCTGAGGAGGGGGTGTATACCCACTCGGCTGCCACTGGGGGCTCGCCGAGGGGAAGGGTGCTCTCGGCTAAGCCTCAAAGGGGGCGAAAAACACAAAGGGAGGAGAGTTTTAACACTTAGTGATTTGTGGAAAGGATGAAGAATTCATCAAAGGGAGAGGGTATTTATAGGTCAAGTGAAGGCGATCAATGGCAAGATCTTGCCAAGTGCAAGGCAAGTGTAGGGCAAGATTCAACCAAGTGTCCTCGACCAACTAACACACAAATATCCTACCTACTCCATGACAAAATGACCAACTTTCGCCAAGCTTGACGCCCAGGTGTTCAATGAGAGGGTGACAAGTGTCGCCTCTTGTTGGTCCAAAATGTTTCGCCTCTCGGAAAAATCCGCAAAAATTAAAAATGACATAATGGAAATTCCCTACGAAAGTCGTGAAAACGTTTCGTGAAAACCGACTCTAACCGTGTTGTGAACAAAATTAAATCGCCAAGCTACTTTCTCAAGTTCAAAATTTCTACGTCGTCCTTACGCGTACATACTGGAAAATACGGTATAACATTCTCCCCTCCTTAGAAACATTCGTCCTGAATGTTCCTTCTAAGTCTCAAAACAAACGTGCGCCAGTATAGTCTTCACTACCATACTTACGAGAACAAACCTGCCACATCTGGCCACAGAAACACCCACGCGAAAAACTTACATCCAAGCCCACGAGGAAACACCTCTAACATCACCACAAACACCTCTCTAGGTCTAAAATATACTTCCTCCACACTTTTCCAAACAAAAGAAATGGTCACATCTATGCTCGCCATACATGCTCGCTTCTTCCGATACCACTTTTGTCACTTTGCGCGAGGTTCTAGTGTCACTCCGCGACCCAACAAATGGTACCGACTACACGCGATCCACGAGGTCGTGACACTCGAACTCTTACCATTTCGTCGCCCGATCTCCAAAACTCGGGGTTATCATCTTCAACTTAGTCATCATTAGTGGGAATACTGATGGATCTCGATTTCCTTCTCGAACATAGCACGAGCATTTAACGGGCCATTGCCTCCTAAGTCGGACGGCAAATGCTAACATATAGGCAACTGGCCTATTCTTCACATGAACTCAAAGGCCCAAAGTAACTCGGGCTAAGTTCCTCTGTATTCAAAACTCGTCACACCAACCGGTGGTACTTTCAAGAAGACCGACCGTCAACTCGAACTCTGGCGTCGTCGCCGATTATCCGCACGATTTCCTCTCGAGCCGCGAACTTCTTCTAGACAAGCTTCTCACTATCCACGGTCGATGGAACAAGCTGAACCAGTATGCGAACCTTGCCAACATCGAACCACTCGGCCAACTTACATCCGCCCCTGAGGCTTTATAAGGCGACATCGAATCGAAATGGTAGCTTAAACACTCCTCCACAGAGACAACAATCTCCACAACTACCTCGAAATCCAACCACCGCCCGGTGGCGAATGCGGTCTGAGACTCACGAGTTCCTAACCTGCTCGTAAACTTTTAGAAAAAGCGAAAATAGCCACAACAGGCTTCATCGCCGACATAAGGTGAAGGTAGGCACCTCGTGCAGCCTTACCACCTTTACGATATAACGTCCCGCGGCAACGGTCTGGTAGAAAAACACGATGGTGACCCATCGCCCGACCATCGGGTCGAACGCATCCACTAACTCGTACGCTGGTTAACTAAACTTGGGCCTAACACCCTCGTGACCCTAACACAAGGCGGGACCACCACAACCTGACCCCACCACCAAACCTACCGCGGGTTGACCCGCAACGTGGCCTCAACCCGACCCAGCAACGCGCACAATACTAGCTCCCCGATCCGGAACAATCTCACTAATCACGTTTCGAAAACCTAGCGGTCTTCTAGCTCGACTACCCTCTTTCAAATCACGCTACTCAGGGACTTATCCCACAAACATAGCTCACTTGCACTATGCGCTCCGATAAGGGTCAAACATAAACATACGTCTTTTACTCGAGATGGCCTTACTTCTAAGGTCTCTACGTATAAAACTCTAAGGCTCACACCTTCTCTATCCCCCAAATCTTACTTGGTTAACTAACCAAGATTTCTAATTACAATAAACACTCATGCAATCTGAACATAACACTTAAGGTATACTCACCTTATCACTTATACAAAGCTCTGTAGGTTAAAGATATACTGAATCTACCTTGCTTCCTTAGTCGTTCTAATCAAACCCGCCCGTGAGCGCGCTAAGGAAGATGACAAACTACCCACCGATTCGAAGGTGAGTCCTCCTACCAGACATTCTCGACATCGGACCACGGCGGTCATAGTACAACAAGTACCAACTAAAGACGACATTCCTCGAGATGGCGCCGCCAGCTGTGAACACCGAGAAAAATCAATCGGATGGCCGGAACCTTCGTGTATTTGTGAACGGAAGCTCGAGCTCGACCAACTCCTGCATACCCGAACGTCCCGAACCACGCAGGACCTCTGCGCCCGTGGATGCGCATAATCTAATCCATTGGTGAGGTGACTCGCCTCGAAAGTTACAAAGGACGCTGCCGCTCGCCTGTCTCTCGCCCGTTAACCCGTCGATCTCTACGTTTCTCGGCCTGCTGCGCATAAGCCCGTACACAGGCCATGCTCAAGCCTAACTGAAGAACTTACTTTTGCACAACCTTCTCGTTGATATTCATCAAGACTCGCGGTACATCGGTATACTCCCTGATAGTCAAATACAGGGTCGCCTCCTTGAAATCTATATTCTCTGTTCCCGGTCGTGGAACTGAAGGTTCAAATATCATGGCGCGATGAGGCTGCCGCCGTGATAATCTCTGCTGGGGCTAGTGACGTCGCAAAACTCCCCAAATGAAGCACCACCCCAGGTGATGATTGGGCCTGTGCCCACGCAACCCTCTGCACTCTACTCGCAGCTCCCTCGGCTGCCTTGCCCTCCTGGGCCCGGGTTGCCCTACGCGGAGGCATAACGATAAGGGAAATAATTTCGTCAGAGGGTCCAACTTACAACACAGCTCTAAGGCACGATCTCAGAGTGAGAAGAATAGAAACCAATCATAAATACCCTATAGCCTCCTGATTATTGGTGTGGTGCACAACACACCGATAATCAAGACTCTCTTGAATCTGACGGTCGTAGACACTTTCCGAGGATTAATCGCTCGATACCACTTTTGTCACGACCGATTCGCCCGTGGTCGTGCCTTACCCCGGGCACCCTAGTGATACAACATCAGAGTAATCAGCGGAACATAAAACGATACAAGACATATTATGAAATATGAAACAATAATCTGAGAAAAACTTGCCTTTCGGCATATATATAAATGACAACTCTTTCAACATGAACAGTTTAATCCTTTTTACAAACCACACTTACAAGTGATTTACGGACCTCTAAGAATGATACGACAACAATGGCGGGGCGGCCGCCAAACCACGAATGTAAACACTTACGACGGCACGGACTATACGGCGATAAGCCTCCGAGAAAGCGGAGCTTCCCAACGCTAACCGTGACCACGAGCTAGGATCAACGGCGGTGTACCTCAACTGCGGCATGAACGCGGCCCCGAGGAGGTCGATAACAGTGCGAGTATGTGAAACTAAAAATCAGAAATGAAATCATAATAGTCTATAAAGCGGGAGACATGTATGATAACAAACTACGATTCACAATAAATAGCGATATGTCAAGTCGTGACTCGCCTCAAAGTCATCACTCGAATAACTATGGGTCTCAAGCCCATAACATCAATCATGCGTGGAATACCTTCCTCAGCCGCGATCTATGATAGAAAAGCACCAAGGAATACACATGAACACGTGTCCACTGTGTCCAAATAAAATAGTACGGAGTAAATACGAAGGCATAGCCGACTACTAACACCAGCGGACTAACAAGGTCATAAATCGTATCATGATATCTGTCTGCACCGTCACATGATCAAAGGCGGTCACTTTCGCCTGCGATATCAAATGTGCGCGTCTAGCCTCGAACTTTCCGCAGACTCGCATAGGCCAACCTCATAGGCCCGCATGAGGTATAACCCCGCATCGAGGGTAGCTACTCCCGGCATCGCCCCGACTCGCGATCCGCGTGGCCACATAGACCGCATGACCATAAAGGCCGCGCACTAACTCGGAACTCCGTAGTTCCGCATGGATCCCCGACCGCGTGAGGTATTCTCGAATCATGGTCCTGCATCACTTTGAGTCTACCCGCGTCGGAGGCGACTTAACCTCGGAAATAAGTCAAGGTGAGTGGTACAATACCAACATAACGGCTGATAGTCAAACAACTTTAAGCACAGTCGAGGGGAAAACCCCTTTACACTAACATCACAAGATACTAACACACATAGCATCCTAGCATGTTTACTTATCAATCAACAAGAAAGTATTTACAAGGCTATCACAAACCAACACAATCAAGTTATACACACAAGGTACTTTCTACTATATGTCAACAAGTTCGGGTTTTTATCCCCAAAGTACTTCATACATTAAATCTTTAAAAGATCGTTACTTTCACAAAGTCACACAATACGTAGTTATGTGAAAATAGAGTGATTATCCTTTTAAGTAAAACAAAACACTTACCTTTGTAAAATCAAGTAACGACATTATTTTCCAAACGTCCAAGTTTGCCTAATTTCAAATGTTCACGTTTCTTATTTTAGAAAGGTTTTGCAGTTCATAGTCTTATTCATTTAAGAATATAATTCTCTTTTAAACTATCTGAGAAACATAAGTCTTATATGTGAGTAGGATATTCTTGTTTATAACAATCTTATTACAGCAGCCATGATCTAGGAAATATCATTTTGTCTCATCTTAGCTTCTATGCAGATGGAAGTTTCTACCGGTTTTAATAATACTTAATCTGTCAAAACATTTCCTTTTATTAACGCTGCAGTGGTTTGTCGATACACATTCTGATTTCCGAAATCAGTAAACCATTCTTAAGCCGTTATACCTAACTTCCCATAAAGCTAGTATAACTCTTAAGTTTTCAAAAACCAAGTATTACTTCTTCTTTCAAAATGATTCAAAATCTTTTGAAATACTTCAAGTTCTTTATTAACACATAACAAGCCAGTTATAGTTCAAACCAGTTACCTTTTAAAAACCACAAGTATCTTCTTACCAACATAAAGCTGTTATAACCAACTTCCCATAAAGCCGTTATAACACTTTATGTTTTAAACCAATCAAATACATTTAGCACATGTACGTCTACCGTACTACATAGTTCACACATATCATGCTAGAAGAGATAGGAAGAGGTTCACATACCTCGCGACGAGTATCGACTAATAGCAAAAGCGCTCAAGTACTTCACACCGTCGGCTACTCCTTAGCCAGTAGATCGCGCCATACGTAGTACTTCAACCTATAAGGCCACAAGGCGCTTATTAACATTTAGACCTTATCGCAGAACATTCTACCGAAAATTCGCGGCCTCCCCGCATGACAGCGTAAATCTCCGCCTTTATCGAGGCCGGCTACCAAGCCAACCAGGGGGTTACACATCTAACCCGAACGGTACAATTCTACTCGCGAAAAGCTACACAAGCCTCATGTCTGATACACTATGTAAATCTGATTCGATTACTCTTCTTTCGAAAGGTTTCTTATTATTCAGCTTAAGTCAAAAGACATCACGATAACTACGTTCGATCTATATATAGTATACTTCAACTATATAGTCTAACAATCATGTAATTTCCAATTACAATAGAGGACAAGATATTTACCTCGATAAGCCCATAATTATCCGAGTTTAAATGTCGATCCGAGCAAGGTTTAGTTCCTACTCTTGCGCTCCGACCCGCTCAAACAACCCTTAGAAGTTCTAACCAACTTCTACTTAATACTCCAACTAACTATGGAGATTTTCCTTAGGGTTTCGGTTTTGTGACGGAAGGAAGTATAATAGTATTCTGGGCTTTTCAGTATAAGTATAACCCTAGGATACTACAAGGTATCTGACTAAGGTAATTTGGGCATTATAACAATACTTTTGAGAGTATTTCTACCAAGAGGGGGGGTATTATACGAAAACAACTAGGCTAGGGGGGGTACCCCACGACTAGCACCACAAGGAGGGGGGTGTATACCCCTTGGCCTACCCCACTAGGGGGGGCTCTCGGCCAAGGGGGGGAAGGGTGCTCTCGGCTAAGCCTCACAAAGGGGGGGGAACGAAAACACAACAAGGGAGGGGGAGAGTTTTAACACTTAGTGATTTGTGGAAAGGATGAAGAATTCATCAAAGGGAGAGGGGTATTTATAGGTCAAGGGAAGGCCAATCAATGGCCAAGATCTTGCCAAGTGCAAGGCAAGTGTAGGGCCAAGATTCAACCAAGTGTCTTGACCAACTAACACACAAATATCCTACCTACTCCATGACAAAAATGACCAACTTTCGGCCAAGCTTGACCGCGAGGTGTTCCAATGAGAGGGTGACAAGTGTCGCCTCTTGTTGGTCCAAAATGTTTCGCCTCTCGGAAAAATCCATAAAAATTAAAATGACATAGCCGAAATTCCCTACGAAAGTTGTGAAAAGCGTTTAAATCGGCAACCGACTCTAACCGGGTGTTGTGAACAAAATTAAATCGGCCAAGCTACTTTCTCAAGTTCAAAATTTCTACGTACGTCCTTACGTACATACTCTGGAAAATACGGGGTATAACAGTTAGTTATAACGACTCTATGTAGGTAAAAGATTGGTTTATTGATTGTAGAAGTTAAGAGACTTGATCTTGAAAGATAAGAGACTTAACTTTTTTTACTTGGTAATTAACATTTTGTTAAAAGTGTTGTGAAACCTCATTCGCGAGTAATGAGTACTTGGTTTTAAAAGGAATAATGTTTTATTGATTTCGGAAATGAGAATAAGTGTCGAACAAACCACAGCAGCGCTAATAAAGGAAAGTGTATTGACAAATAACAAACTGTTATTAAAACCAGTAGAAACCTCCATCTGCATAGAAGCTAAGATAAGACAAAATTTTATTACATTTCCTAGATCATGGCTGCTGTAACAAGATTGTTGTAAACAAGAATAAACGGCTCACGTACAAGACATATGTTACTCAATTGTTTTAAAAGAGATTAAGACTATGAGTTATGAAACCTTTCTAAAATGAGAAACTTGAGCAATTGAAATTAGGCAAACTTGAACGTTTGGAAAATAATGTTGTTACTTGATTTTACAAAGGGAAGTATTTTGGTTTACTTAAAAAGATAGTCACTCTATTTTATGCTACGGGTATTATGTGACTTTTGTGAAAGAAATGGATCCTTTAAAAAGAGTTAATGTACGTAGTACTTTAGGGTTAAAACCCAGACTTTGATACGAAATGGAAATACCTTGAGTTGTGTGTAACTTGCCTATGCTTGTTGTTGTGTAACTCGCCTATGCTTGTTGTGATAGCCTTTGTTGTGCAAGTGTTGATATCAGGTGACTTCTTGAGAAGGATTTGATCTTTTTATAAAAGTCTAGAAGTATGGTAATTTGCTTGAGCTTGTTTGTGATAGCCTGGTTGTGCGGTATATTGTTGTTAATGTCACATGGACATGTCTACACCGATGCAGAATTCCGGGGGCATGTGGCCATGCGGCAGGGTTGATTACCTGATATATTGTTATTGTGGTTACATGGACATGTCTACACCGTCACAATTTCGGGGCATATGGCGTGCGGCGGGGTTGATTACGATATATTGTTATTGTGGTTACATGGACATGTCTACACCGTCTGAATCGGGCGTGTGGCCATGGCGAGGGGTTGATCACCCGATATTATTATTAATGTCACATGGACGTGTCTACACCGTCACGAAGTCCGGGGCATGTGGCCATGGGCATTGTTATTATTGTTGCATCATGGACATGTCTACACCGATGCAGTCGGGCATGCGACCATGATGCGAACATGATTGATGTTGTGGGCGTGAGACCCATAGTTATATTTAAGTGATGACTTGAGGCGTGAGTCACGATCGACATGATCGCTTTTATGTGGTGAATCAGAGTTTGGTTATCATACATGTCTCCCGCTTTATTTAGACTAGTATGATTTCATTTACGATATTTCTGATTTCACATACTTGATACTGTTATCTTGACCTCCTTGGGGCTGCGTTCATCGCGCGGTAGAGTACATCGGTAGTGGATCCTCGCCATGGGATCACGATTCGCAGATTGGAAGCTCCGTTTCTCCGAGGCTTATTCTTTGTTATGTGTTCCCCGAGTTGTAGGTTCTTGTACATTCGTGGTATGGCGGGGCCTGTCCGTCATGGTTGTTGTAAATCTTAAGTGCATGTAATACTGTTGTGGCGTGGTTGTAAAAGATTAAAGCTTGGGTTTTATATATATATCTGACAAATCTGTTTTTGTTGGCTTTGTTTATGATCATATATCTTGTTTCATGTTTATGTTTTATTTTTATTTAGTTTTCTCGATGTTGTATCACTAGGGTGCGGGGTAAGGCACGATCCGGGCCGGATCGGTCGTGACAAAAGTGGTATCGAGCGATTAATCCTCGGAAAGTGTCTACTGACGTGTCTTGTAGAGTCTTGATTATCGATGTGTTGTGCACATCTATAATCGAGAGGTCGAGGACATTTAGGATCGTTTCCATTCTTCTCATTCTGAGATCGTGCCTTAGAGTTGTGTTGTAAGTTGGACCCCTCTGACGTATCTCGTTTTTACCAGTTATGCCTCCGCGCAAGGTGTTATACCCCGTAGTTCCAGGGTATATAGGTGAGGATGTACGTGCGAGATTACGACAGAAATTTTGGAAAGAAAGAAAGATGTGATTTTTCGACGGAAAAGTTTAGGTTTGTGAAGAAAAAGGTTCGTTAATGGGAATTGGATTCCCAGATTTGGTATTCGGACTTCTTAGAATATTTGAGAATTATGGAATTTTATTTCCTAAATGGTCACGTGGGGCCTGGGTGAAATTTACTGGTTTTGTGGGCCCGCTTAGTTTTTGAGATTTTGGCCATTATGGATATTTTCGAGATGAAATATTTTGGGCCAGTAGGAGGCGACACGTGTCACCCCTAGGTGGCCCTTGGCCGAAATTAGCTAGACAAGTGGCAAGACAGTGGCAAGTCTTGCTAGATATTTTGTGTGGACAAGTGGCTTGTGGGTCCCACCCACACTTGTCCCCAATCTCAACCACACACTTGCCTTCATCCTATCCCTTGGTTGTCCTATATATGCACCCTTAGTTGATGAAATCTTCCACACTTAGACATTTGAAGACTTGAAAAACCCTCCTTCTCCCTCGACCTGAGCTCTGGTTTTGCCCCATTTCTTGAGCAAAATTTGTCCAACAATTCTTAAACTCTCAAGTGTTCTTCCCTAAGGTGTTAGGAAGATTGTGTACCAAGAGTTGGAAAAGATTTCACACCCCTAGCCTTGAAGGGATGCCTTGGCCGAAAGTTGTCATCTTGAAACCCTAAGTGTTCTTCACTTTTTGGAGTTGAATCTTGAAGAGAAGTTGGTTAGGAGCTTCTATGGGTTGCTTGTAGCGGATTGGAACGTAAAGATTTGGAGCTAAGACTTGCTTGGAGCGACTTTAAGAACTTGGATATTTTTGGGCTATTTGAGGTAGTGGAACTTAAACCTCTTTGTGAATTGGTTGTTATACATATATTATAAGTATATTATGGATTATATAATATATGGAGTAAGTTTGGAAGAGTTGGATCTTGTTAACTTGTTAAAAGAAAGGATTGGCCGTTTGCCATTAAAATGGTAAAAACGTATCTTACTTGCTAAGAAGCTAATAACAAAGTAACTATAACTTATATTAAGAATGGAAATATAAGTTGGGTGACTAATGAGTAAATTGGATAAGTAAAATGGACAAAGTTGGCCAAGGACCCCAACTTAAGGACTGTATTTACTTTGGACCGTATTTACTTTGGACTGTATTTACATTGGACTGTATTTACATTTCTGTTAAGGGGAAGATTTTTCAATCGCGTTCCGTTTGGGCGTGTGATCCCCTTTTTAATTATTGTATTGTTATGAAGGCGTGATAGTAAACCGCGTTACGGTTGGCGCGTAATCCCTTCTTTTACTTATTGTTGTTATGGAGGCGTGATAGTAAACCGCGTTACCGTTTGGGCGTGTAATCCCCTTCTTTATGTTGTTTAATTATTACGCCTTATATATATATGGTATATATATTACGGTTATTCGGGCCTTGGTAAAAGATGGAAAAGTGAGTATAAACGGGGGAAGTGCTGCCGAATTTTCCGTAGATTTTGAGGGCTTTTTATTGGTATAAGTCTTCAATGATAAGAAAGGTTTGATAGGAGTACTATGACCATTTTAGGAGTGGAGTACTACGTGTGGCGTGATCTACTTGGCTTAAGGAGTAGCCGGGTTGAAGTACTTGGGCGTTTTGCTTATTATTGTCGATAAATCGTCGCGAGGTATGTGAACCTCTTCCTATCTTTTCTAGCATGATTGTTGTGAACTATGTAGTGCGGTGACGTACATGTGCTAAGTGATTTGGTTGGTTTAAAACATAGGGTGTTATAATAGCTTTATGGGAAGTTAGTTATAACGACCTTATGTAGTGAAAATGGTTTCTTGATGTTAGAAGTTAAGAGACTTGATCTTATAAGATAAGAGACTTAACTTATTTGTTTTAATGTGGATGTTTGTGTGAAACCTCATTCGTGAGTAATGAGTACTTGGTTTTAAAGGGATAATGTTTCTTGATTTGAGAATCGTAATGTGTATCGACAGCACCATTGCAGCGTTAATAAAGGAAAATGTATTGAATAATGATGTGTTGTATTAAAACCGGTAGAAACCTCCATCTGCATAGAAGCTAAGATGAGACAAAATGATATTACATTTTCTAGATCATGTTTCTTTGTAATAAGATCGTTATAAACAAAGAATAAACTACTCACATATATGACATATGTTACTCAATTGTTTTAAAAGAGATTAAGACTATGAGTTATGAAACCTTTCTAAAATAAGTGACTTGAGCATTTGAAAATGAGAAGTTTGAGTAATTGAAACTAGGCAAAGCGGAACTTAGGAAAAGAATGTTGTTACTTGATTTTGAAAAGGAATGTGGGTTGGTCATTCTAATACTACGGGTATAGGGTGACTTTTATAAAAGTAATGGATCTCTTTTAAAGAACTTAACGATGTAGTACTTTGGGGTTAAAAACCAAACTTTGGCATAAAATGAAAGTACTTTGAGTTGTGTGAAACTTGCCTATGCTTGTTGTTGTGAAACTTGCCTATGCTTGTTGTTGTGAAACTTGCCTATGCTTGTGATGATAGCCTTTGTTGTGCAAATGTGGTATTTACGTATTCTGGCGTCTCGATAGAGGCGGTCGACTTATCGAGAACTTACTTGGGCGTCTTTGGCGGTGATGGAGAATTCCACGGGTATGTTTCCATTTTGATTCTTGTCTTGTTGTTGATGTCACATGGACATGTCTGCCGTCTGAGAATTCGGGGCATGCGGCCGTGCGGTCGGGTTGATTACCGATATATTGTTATTGTGGTTACATGGACATGTCTACACCGGTAGAATTCGGGGCATGTGGCCGTGCGGCGGGGTTGATCACCCGGTGTATTATTGTTGATGTCACATGGGCGTGTCTGGAGGTAGAATTCGGGCATGTGGCCATGGGGCATTGGTATTATTGTTGCATCATGGACATGTCTACACCGTCTGCAGTCCGGCATGCGGCCATGATGCGAACATGATTGATGTTGTAGTCTTGAGACCCAAAGTTATATTTGAGTGATGACTTGAGGCGTGAGTCCTCGACGAACATGGCTGCTTTTATGTTGTGATCGTAGTTTGGTTATCATACATGTCTCTGCTTTATATAGACTAGTATGATTTCATTCTGATATTTTTTCGCTTCCCATACTTGGTACTGTTGTCTTGACCTCCTTGAGTGCGTTCATCTGCGCAGTAGAGTTACATCGGTCGTGTATGCTCGCTCTTAGGATATAAGTTCAGCGTTTTTGGAAGCTCCGTTTCTCCTGAGGGTTATCTTTTGGTATGTGTTCCCTGAGTTGTTGGTTCTTGTACATTCAGGGGTATGGCGGCCCTGTCCGTCATAGTTGTTGTAAATCTTAAGTGCAGAAATCTTTGTTGTGGCGGGGTTTGTAAAAGGATTAAAGCTTGCGTTTTGAAAGAGTTGTATTTATTATGTTATTGGAAGGTAACCGTTGGGTTGGCTTTGTTTATGTTCATATATCATTTCTTGTTTAAGTTTTATTTTCCGCTGGTTTTCTCGATGATTGTATCACTAGGGTGCGGGATAAGGCACGATGCGGGCCGGGCGGGTCGTTACAAAAGTGGTATCGAGCGAGTTATCCTCGGAAAGTGTCTGAGGCCGTGTCTAGTAGAGTCTTGATTATCGATGTGTTGTGCACCACATCTATAATCGAGAGGTCTGAGACATTTAGGATTAGTTTCCATTCTTCTCATTCCGAGATCGTGCCTTAGAGTGTGTTGTAAGTTGGACCCTGCAGCGTATCTCGTTTTACCGATTATGCCTCGCGCAAGGCAACGAGCCACGAAGGGCAAGACAGTAGAGGAACCGCTAGTGAGATCTGAGAGAAGTACGAGCGCGAGCCCGCATACACGAGGTTGTGCTTGACGGCGGGTTTTGTGGCGCCGGCCCAGCGAGAGGTTAGAGCGCAGCAATGGCTGCTGAGACATGATACGAGCCTCCAGTCCACGATGCAGGAGGCGAGAGGAGATGGGTTATAAGAGATGGCCCGATTCTTTGGCGGTCGTGGCCGATATGAGGATAGGTTGGATCAGCGATTCGATTCGGTAGCACGATGGTTCACCCCGGCGAGATAGTTTGAGGCTACGGGACTTTACGAGTTGTAGCCGCGAGTTTTATGGGTCGAGGCACGAGGATGATCGCGAGGAGTTCATCCGGCGATTCTGACGGATCGTCACGGGTGATCAAGGCTTGAGACCGAGTCGTGACCTTTGGTTCGCGTCGGTGCGTGATACCGCGATCGATTGGTTTGATTCATGGGAGCTTTCGGGAGAGCATGCACCTCCAGTATGGGATGAGTTTTGGGCGTTCCTCACGCACTTGCCTCCGCGGATGAGGAGAACGCAGTAAACAAATTTTGATGCTTAACGAGGCGGGCGTGCGGTTGGAGTACAATGTGGAGTTCGACTCATTGGCGATGCGTCGGCGTTGGTAGCTAGTATGGAGGATCGAGTGCACCGATATGTTCTGTGGCTCGATGATTACATGTCGAGGCATGTTCGTGAGTAGCTCTTCAGGGCATGGACATTGCCGCGCATGCGAGCTCATGCGGCCGAGATGTGAGGCACGGAGAGGTCGGCGGAATGACCAAGATCGTGAAGAGGCGAACAACAGGTCCTGGTGACTTTCGAGGCGGACCGCCTCAGCAGCATACTAGTTTTGTACCTCCGCCAGTGCCGAGTGGTCCTCCACCATCTTCCGAGCCTCCAGAGTATTCGGGAGCGGTCGTGGCTCGAGGTTCGTGTTTCGAGGAAGTAAGGGTGTTGGCGGATCACGGTCACCTACCTCGGTGTGGTCGATGTGGTGACCGCATTTCGGAAGTGTCGTGGTGCGGGAGCTTGTTATTTTTGCGGCCAGCGGGGCCATTTGCGAAGGCGTCCAGGCGAGGTAGCACGGATGTTACGACTCGACCTAGGATCGATGGCTGGTTCATCGCCCTACGATTATGCGCCTGCGTAGTGCCTATGATTAGAGTGGAGCGGTAACCGTGTATATCCTTAACCCTCAGAGTTTGGTTTGCGCGATATGATGATCTTATTATTGTGTGCTTTATGCGGATAGCGTTGTGTTGTTTGCAAGTTAGAAAACATGGTTAGTTGGAAGGATAAGTGTGGGGCATGGAAAGTGTGAACCTTAGAGTTTTATACGTGGAGACCTTAGGCGAGGCCGTCTTGAGTGGGTGATTTTACGGTTGGTCTTTGTCGATGTACTTGGTATGCGGGGAAATATTGTGGGATAATTACATGGGTAGTGTGAGATGGAAGTGGTAGCTTTCATGATGTGAATTAGTAAGATTGTTCCGGATCGGGAACAAGAGTTGGCGCGTTTAGGGGTCGGGTTGAGGGCCATTTGCGGGTCAACCCGCAGCCCATATTGAGGTGGGGTCGATTCGAGGTGGTCCCGCCGTGGTAGGTCACGAGGTGCTAGGCCCAAGTTTAGGTAACCATCGTGCGAGTTCGTGGATCGTTCAACGAATCGGATCGTGAAGGCGGGAATGGCCTTAGAGTAAATTGAAGCTAGTGGGAGCTGTTGTAAGATTAGAAATGATTCCTCGTTGGCTTGGATTTGAGTTTTGCACATGTTATATTCTGGCCATTGGTGGCGTGATCGGTTTGTAAGTATAGTAGTGAAGACTATCTGAGCACAAATGCGTTTGGAGACTTAGAATGAACATTCGGGACGAATGTTTCTAAGAGGAAGAATGTTATACCCGTAGTTCCGTGGTATATAGGTGAGGATGTGCGTGCGAGATTACGGCGAAATTTTGGAAAGAAAGAAAGATGTGATTTTTTGGAAAAGTTTCGGTTTTGTGAAGAAAAAGGTTCGTTAATGGGAATTGGATTCCCAGTTTGGTATTCGGACTTCTTAGAATATTTGAGAATTATGGAATTTTATTTCGGAAATGGTCACGTGGGGCCACGGGTGAAATTTACTGGTTTTGTGGGCCGCTTAGTTTTTGAGATTTTGGCCATTATGGATATTTTCGAGATGAAATATTTTGGGCCAGTAGGAGGCGACACGTGTCACCCCACAGGTGGCCTTGGCCGAAATTAGCTAGACAGTGGCAAGACAAGTGGCGAGTCTAGCTACATAATTTGTGTGGACAAGTGGCTTGTGGGTCCCACCCACACTTGTCCCCAATCTCAACCACACACTTGCCTTCATCCTATCCCTTGGTTGTCCTATATATGCACCCTTAGTTGATGAAATCTTCCACACTTAGACATTTGAAGACTTGAAAAACCCTCCCTTCTCCCTTGACCTAGAGCTCTCGGTTTTGCCCCCATTTCTTGAGCAAAATTTGTCCAACAATTCTTAAACTCTCAAGTGTTCTTCCCTAAGGTGTTAGGAAGATTGTGTACCAAGAGTTGGAAAAGATTTCACACCCTAGCCTTGAAGGGATGCCTTGGCCGAAAGTTGTCATCTTGAAACCCTAAGTGTTCTTCACTTTTTGGAGTTGAATCTTGAAGAGAAGTTGGTTAGGAGCTTCTATGGGTTGCTTGTAGCGGATTGGAACGTAAAGATTTGGAGCTAAGACTTGCTTGGAGCGACTTTAAGAACTTGGATATTTTTGGGCTATTTGAGGTAGTGGAACTTAAACCTCTTTGTGAATTGGTTGTTATACATATATTATAAGTATATTATGGATTATATAATATATGGAGTAAGTTTGGAAGAGTTGGATCTTGTTAACTTGTTAAAAGAAAGGATTGGCCGTTTGCCATTAAAATGGTAAAACGTATCTTACTTGCTAAGAAGCTAATAACAAAGTAACTATAACTTATATTAAGAATGGAAATATAAGTTGGGTGACTAATGAGTAAATTGGATAAGTAAATGGACAAAGTTGGCCAAGGACCCCAACTTAAGGATCAGTATTTACTTTGGACCGTATTTACTTTGGACTATTTACATTGGTGTATTTACATTTACATTAAGGGAAGATTTTTCAATCGCGTTCGTTTGGGCGTGTGATCCTTTTTAATTATTGTATTGTTATGAAGGCGTGATAGTAAACGCGTTACGGTTGGCGTAATCCCTTCTTTTACTTATTGTTGTTATGGGCGTGATAGTAAACGCGTTACCGTTTGGGCGTGTAATCCTTCTTTATGTTGTTTAATTATTACGCCTTATATATATATATGGTATATATATTACGGTTATTCGGGCCTTGGTAAAAGATGGAAAAGTGAGTATAAGCGGAAGTCTTTGAATTTTCCGTAGATTTTGAGGGCTTTTTATTGGTATAAGTCTTCAATGATAAGAAAGGTTTGATAGAGTACTATGACCATTTTAGGAGTGGAGTACTACGTGTGGCGTGATCTACTTGGCTTAGGAGTAGCCGACGGGTTGAAGTACTTGGGCGTTTTGCTTATTGTCGATAAATCGTCGCGAGGTATGTGAACCTCTTCCTATCTTTTCTAGCATGATTGTTGTGAACTATGTAGTGCGGTAGACGTACATGTGCTAAGTGATTTGGTTGGTTTAAAACATAGGGTGTTATAATAGCTTTATGGGAAGTTAGTTATAACGACCTTATGTAGAGTGAAAATGGTTTCTTGATGTTAGAAGTTAAGAGACTTGATCTTATAAGATAAGAGACTTAACTTATTTGTTTTAATGTGGATGTTTGTGTGAAACCTCATTCGTGAGTAATGAGTACTTGGTTTTAAAGGGATAATGTTTCTTGATTTGGGAATCGTAATGTGTATCGGCAGACCATTGCGGCGTTAATAAAGGAAAATGTATTGAATAATGATGTGTTGTATTAAAACCGGTAGAAACCTCCATGCGTAGAAGCTAAGATGAGACAAAATGATATTACATTTTCTAGATCATGGTCTTTGTAATAAGATCGTTATAAACAAAGAATAAACTACTCATATATGACATATGTTACTCAATTGTTTTAAAGAGATTAAGACTATGAGTTATGAAACCTTTCTAAAATAAGTGACTTGAGCATTTGAAAATGAGAAGTTTGAGTAATTGAAACTAGGCCAAATGGAACGTAGGAAAAGAATGTTTTTACTAGATTTTCAAAAGCAATGTGGGTGGGTCATACTAATACTACTGGTATAGGGTGACTTTTATAATAGTAAAGGATCTCTTTTAAAAGAACTTAACGTATGTAGTACTTTGGGGTTAAAACCGAACTTTGGCATAAAATGAAAGTACTTTGAGTTGTGTGAAACTTGCCTATGCTTGTTGTTGTGAAACTTGCCTATGCTTGTTGTTGTGAAACTTGCCTATGCTTGTGATGATAGCCTTTGTTGTGCAAATGTGGTATTTACGTATTCTGGCGTCTCGATAGAGGCAGTCGACTTATTGAGAACTTACTTGGGCGTCTTTGGCGGTGATGGAGAATTCCGGGTATGTTTCCATTTTGATTCTTGTCTTGTTGTTGATGTCACATGGACGTATCTGCCGTCTGGTGGGGCATGCGGCCATGCGGTCGGGTTGATTACCCGATATATTGTTATTGTGGTTACATGGACATGTCTACACCGAGGTAGAATTCCGGGGGCATGTGGCCATGCGGCAGGGTTGATCACCCAGTGTATTATTGTTGATGTCACGTGGGCGTGTCTGGAGGTAGAATTAGGGCATGTGGCCGTGGCATTGGTATTATTGTTGCATCATGGACATGTCTACACCGATCACGAGTTAGGGGCATGCGGCCGTGATGCGAACATGATTGATGTTGTGGGCGTGAGACCCATAGTTATATTTGAGTGATGACTTGAGGCGTGAGTCACATTTGGACATTTGCTTTTATGTTGTGATCGTAGTTTGGTTATCATACATGTCTCTGCTTTATATAGACTAGTATGATTTCATTCTGATATTTTTTTGATTTCCCATACTTGGTACTGTTGTCTTGACCTCGCCGGGGCTGCGTTCATGCCGCAGTAGAGTACATCGATCGTGGATCCTCGCCTTAGGATCTCGGTTCGTTTTTGGGAAGCTCGTTTCTCGGAGGCTTATCTTTTGGTATGTGTTCCCGAGTTGTAGGTTCTTGTACATTCGGGGTATGGCGGCCACTGTCCGTCATAGTTGTTGTAAATCTTAGAGTGCATATCTTTTGTGGGCGGGGTTTGTAAAAGGGATTAAACTGTCGTTTTGAAAGAGTTGTATTTATTATGTTATTGGAAGGTAACCGTTGGGTTGGCTTTGTTTATGTTCATATATCATTTCTTGTTTAAGTTTTATTTTCCGTGGTTTTCTCGATGATTGTATCACTAGGGTGCGGGATAAGGCACGATGCCCCGAACAGTCGTTACACAGCAACGAGCCAGGAAGGGCAAGACAGTAGAGGTCTTTGCTAGTGAGATCTGAGGAATCTGCAGCGCGAGCGTCGATGCGAATTATGCTTGACGGCGAGTTTTGCGACGCCTGCCCGCCCCAGAGTTTAGAGCAGCGGCGGTCGCCGAGACCACCGTACTGAGCCTCGGTCCACAGCCTAGAGCGGATGAGATGGGGTACAAGGAGATGGCCCGTTCTTGGCGGTCGTGGCGGATATGAGGATAGGCGATCGGCGATTCAGTTCAAAGATGCACCAGTGGTTCACCCCGGCGGATAGTTTGAGGCTACGGGACTTTACGAGTCAGCCCGCGAGTTTTATGGGTCGAGGCACGAGGATGATCCGCAGGAGTTCATCCGGCGATTCTGACGGATCGTAGAGTGATCAAGGCTTGAGACCGAGTCGGTGGTCTTAGGTTCGCATCGGCTGCGTGATACCGCAATGATCGGTTTGATTCGCGAGTCGGGAGAATGCACTTCGATCGTTTGGGGAGTTCGTGGGCATTTCTTGCACATTTCTTGCCTCACGGATGAGGGCACGCGGTAAGCAATTTATGATGCTTAGACAGAGAGGCGTGCGGTTGGGAGTACAACATGGAGTTTGACTCGTTGGCTCGGTATGTCCCGCTTTAGTGGCAACCATGGAGGATAGAGTGCACCGCTACGTCACCGGCTAGATGATTACTTGAGGCTTGTTCGTGTAGCTCTTGATCGGGCATGGACATTGCCGTGCGCAGCTCATGCACTAGGATGTGAGGCACGGAGGTCGACGGAATGACCGGATCAGCGAAGAGGCGTGACATCGTGGTCTTTTGGCGACTTTCGAGGCGGACCGCCTCGCAGCGAGCTAGTTTTGTACCTCGCCCGGTCAGAGTGGTCCTCACAACCTTGAGCATCGAGTATTCGGAGCGGTCGAGCTCCAGGTTCGAGTTTCGAGGAAGTAAGTGTTGGCGGTCACGATCGCCCATGTCACGACCGAACGGGCGTGATCGTGCCTTACCGAGCACCCTAGTGACACATCATCGGAGAAAATCAGCGGAAATAAAAACACTCATGAAAGAAAGCGATGAAATAAGCGAGGCTAACCAACGGTTACCTTTTGTACATAAATTAAAACTTGAGCGATTCATCCTTACAAACCTCGCCACAAAGGCTACAGACCTCTAGAATTTTGAAACCATAATGACGGTGAGGCCCCGCCATGCCCCGAATATACAAAAGCCTACTACTTGAGGAATCGTACCACGGAGAAGCTTTGAGATATGGAGCTTTAGAACCGACAGCGATCCTAAGAGAGTGGATCGGCAAGCTATGTACCTCGACTGCGGCATGAACGCAGCCGAAGGTCGATCAGTACCAGTACAGTATGTGAAGCGTAAAATCACAATGAAATCATAATAGTCTATGTTAAGCAGGAGACATGTATGATAACCAAACTACAGTACATAACATATAAGCAATCATGTCAAGTCGTGGACTCATGCGTGAAATCATCACTCAAATACAACCGGAGTTTAACCCGCTGTGGCCACATGCCGGCATCTCCTCGGAATAAGCATGGCCATGGAACCATCCTAGTGGGCCCATACGTGGACCATCCAGCGTGTCGGTATGCCCAAAGGAGTCAACAAGATAACAATCCTGGAAGCATACGTGGGCCACCCACGCATCGGTATGTCCAAACAACTAACGGATAATGCTCGGTGGGAGCATGCGTGGGCTACCCAACGTGTCGGTATGTCCATCAATCAACCACAAGATAATACTCCGTGGAAGCATACGTGGGCTACCCAACGTGTCGATATGTCCACCAACCAACCGGATAGTCGCCTCAACGAGAGCGTGGTAGCGTAAATACAACAACACTTTGTCACACCCGGTCGGGCGTGGTAGTGCCTTACCGGCACCTAGCGATACAACATCGAGAAAACCAGGAAATAAAAACTTTAAACATGAAATGAGAGACATGATAAATAAACAAAGCCAAAGCGGTTGCCTTCGGTGTATCATAAAACTTGAACAATTTAATCCTTTTACAACCACGCCACAAGACTACTGCACCTAAGATATACAACAACTATGACGGGCGGGGCCCGCCATACCACGAATGTACAGAACCTACAACTCGGGGAAACACATACCAAAAGATAAGCCTCGAGAAACGGAGCTTCCCAAAACGCTAACCGAGATCCTAGAGCGAGGATCGGCCGATGTACCTACCTGCGGCATGAACGCGGCCCCGAGTCGAGGCTGGCAGTACCAAGTATGTGGCGTAAATCTGCGATTAAATCATACGATCTATAAAGCGAGAGACATGTATGATAACCAAAATACAATCACGCAACATAAAAGCGATCAAGTCGGGACTCACGCCTCAAAGTCGCCACTCAAATATAACAATGGGTCTCACGCCCGCAACATCCATCATGTTCGTCATGGCGCATGCCGAATCGCATCGGTGTAGACATGTCCATGATGCAACAATAATAAGGCGCGTGGCCACGTACCGAATCGCCTCGGTGTAGACATGCCCGTAACCTCAATAACAATATCTTGGGTGGTCAACCGCGTACGCCACACGCCGAATCTTGCCTCGGTGTAGACACGTCCATGTTGCGATAATAACCATATACGGTAATCAACCCGCCGCGTCGCGTGCCGGAATCTTGCGGTGTAGACATGTCCATGTGACATCAACAACAAGGCGATAATCAAAATGGAAACATACGTGGAATTCTCCATCACTGCCGGACGTCAGTAAGTTCTCAACAAGTCAGGCCTCTATCGAGAGGCAGCGGTAACACGAAATATCACACTTGCACAACAAAGGCTATCATCACAAGCAGCAAGTTTGAACAACAAGCATAGGCAAGTTTCACAACAACAAGCATAGGCAAGTTTCACACAACTCAAAGTACTTTCATTTTTGCCAAAGTCGGGTTTTAACCCCAAGGTACTACATACGTTAAGTTCTTTTAAAAGAGATCCATTACTTTTATAAAGTCACCCGATACCGTAGTATTAGAATGACCAACCCATTCCTTTTCAAAATCAAGTAACAACATTCTTTTCCTAAGTTCGGTTGCCTAGTTTGATTACTCAAACTTATTTTCAAATGGTTTCATAGTTCCCAAACTTAATCACTTGATTCCTTTTAGAACAATTGAGTAATATATGTCTCACGTGAGTAGGTTATTCTTGTTTACAACATTCTTATTATAGCGACCATGATCTAGAAAATGTAATATCATTTTGTCTCATCTTAGTTTCTATGCGGATGGAGGTTTCTACGGTTTTAATACGATACATCATTATTCAATACATTTTCCTTTATTAACTGCGGTGGTGCTGTCGATACACATTCTGATTTCCGAAATCAGTAAAACATTATCCTTTAAATAAAACCAAGTACTCATTACTCACGAATGAGGTTTCACACAAACATTCACATTAAAACAAATAAGTTAAGTCTCTTATCTTATAAGATCAAGTCTCTTAACTTCTAACATCAGTAAACCATTTTCTTTACCTCTCTTAAGACATTATACCTAACTCCCGTGAAGCTAGTATAACTCTTTTAAAACCTTTAAAACCAAGTGTTACTCTCCTTCAAAGCGATTTATAAAATCTTTTGAAATACATCAAGTTCTTTATTATAACTAGCCGTTATAATTCACATCGATTACCTTTTAAAACCACAAAGTATTTTCTTACCTACATAAAGTATTATAACCAACTTCCCATAAAGCCGTTATAACACTTTATGTTTTAGAACCATCAAACACGATTAACACGTATGCGTCTACCGCTACATAGTTCACATATCGTGCTAGAAGAGATAGGAAGAGGTTCACATACCTCGCGACGATTTATCGACAATAAGCAAAATGCTCCAGTACTACAACCTTGCTAGCCCTTTCCACTCGCCGAGTAGAATACGCTACTCTTAGTACTTTCACCTATAAAGGTCACAAACGTCTATTAACCCCAAAACACAAGTTTCTATCTTTCTACGAAAATTCGCAAACACTCACACATGCAGCGTAAATCTCCTCTCTATCGAGTAGCTACCAAGCCAACCGAGGGTTTACCGTCTAACCGGACGTGTACAATTCTACACAATACTACACAAGTCTACCGTCTGATCACTATGTAAATCTGATTCGATTCTTTATTCTTGAGCTTAAGTCAAAAGAAATTGCCAATAATGTTGATCTATATATAGTATACCTCAACTATATATTCCTACCACATGTAATCTCCAATTACAATAAGGGACAAGAATATTTACCTCGACAAGCCCAAAATTATCCAAGTTATAATGTCGATCTGAGCAAGGTTTAGCTCTACTCCGTGCGCTCGCGCTCCAAAACCCTTAGAAGTTCTTAACCAACTTCTACTCAAATACTTCAACCAACTATGAAGATTTCCTTAGGGTTTGGTTTGAGACTAAAAGGACAAAAGGTAGTATTTCCTGCTCTACGTATAGAGGTAACTTTTGGAATACAACAAGGTAAAGGCTAAGGTATTTTGGGCATTATAACAATACTTGAGAGTATTTCTACCAAGAGGGTGTATTATACTGAAACAACTAGGCTAGGGGTACCTCGGCTAGACACTACAAAGGGAGGGAAGCTCTCGGCCACAAGGCCACTCAGGGGAGGAAGGCTTAGGGCGAGCAACTAGAAGAGGAGGGATATTTCAAGACTTAGAATGAAATGAGGGATGAAGAAAAACCTTCAAGCAAGGGGGTATTTATAGGGACACCAACGGACAAGATCAAGCCATGTGGGGGGCAAGTGGAGGGCCAAGATGTGCCCAAGTGCCCCCTAGTCCCTACTCCACAAAACAAGCCACAAAACATTGCACAAAATATTGCACAAAACAAGGCCAAAACAAGGCATGAATTCGTCCCACTTGAGCTTCACTTTACCGTCCACTTGAGGGCTCTCGTTGGTCCAAAATGTTTCGTCGCTCGGAAAAATCCGCAAAAATAAGAAAAGACATAGCCGGAATTTTCCCCTCGAATGTTACGAAAAAGTTTTCTTAAAAACACGACTCTAACCGGGTGTTGTGCACAAATGTCAATCGGCCAAGCCACCTAGGCGGGGGTGACACGTGTCACCCTCCTATTGGCCCTCATAAAACGTCTTCGAAAAATATCCACAATGGCCAAAATCTGAAAACAAAGTGGGCCCAGCAAAACGTAAATTTCTCAGTGGGCCCCACGTGACCATTTCAAAATAAAATTCCATAATTCTAATATAATATAAGAAGCCCAAATTCCAAATCAGGAACCCAATTCCTTCAACGAACATTTTCCTTACAAAACCGGAAACTTTTTCCGTGGAAGAATCACTCTTTCTTCCTTTCCAATTTTTTCTCGCTGCTCAAATGCGTCGTCCTCGCATACATACCACGAGAATACGGGTATAACATTCTCCCCTTAGAAACATTCGTCGAATGTTCCTTCAAGACGGATATCGATGAAGTTCCTCTAACAAGTTGTCAACGCCCAGCGGCGAAATAACACACGTTCTCTTCCTTCCTTACTCGTCGTGCCTCTCGAACACTTGAACTCTCCCAAGACGCACCATACTTCAGTCATTACTCCGTTCCCAAAATCTCGAGTCACTACCTCAAACTTGGTCATCTTACTAACCTCAAACTTCTTAAGGCCATTCCGCCTTCTGACCGCTTCGGTCGAGCGTGTCCACGAACTCACGATGATCATACAAACTTGGGCCTAGCATCCTCGTGACCCTACCACTGGCGGGACCACCTGAACTGACCCCACCTTAATCCGGACTCACGGGTTGACGTATGGCGTCCTCAACCCGACCACAATCGCGTCAAGCCGCGTTCCGACGGAACAATCCTGCTAAATCACATCATGAAAGCTACTACTTCCATCTCACACTAACCAGATTTTTAAATCACACTATAGCACAAAGCTATCCGAACATAACACTTAACACATCATTAACATCAACACATACAAGAATCTACAGGGTTAAGGATATACCTGAAACTAGGCGGTTCAAGGACCGCTAAACTCGAACTTCCGCGACCTCTACCGTGGCAATCGCTGCTCCAGTAGGTGTGCTATCTACCAGCGCTACCTGGTCGGACAGTCTCGTCATATGGCCTGTTGGCGCAAGAATAACAAGCTCCTTGGTACTACGACACTCCCAATGCGGTCTACCACATCGACCACGAGGTAGGTGGTGATTCGCCAACACCCACTACTCAACATGAAACACAGGAGCCACGACCGCTCTGAATATCCCAAGGGTCCCGAAGGCTGCGGAGGACCACTCTGCAATGGCGGAGTACATAACTAGTCTCTTCTTTGAGGCGGTCCTCGAAAGTCGCCAAAATATCCGGCCGTGTCTTGGCCTTCCTGTGGCGGTCCGCTGCGTCGATCTGCGCTCCTCGCACAGTGCATGAGCACGAATGCGGCAATGTCCATGCCCGGTGAAGAGAAACACGCACAAGACTCGGACATATAATCATCTAGCCGGTGATGTAGCGATGCACCCATCCTCCATATCTACAACAAGAGGGCATATCGAGCGAAGAATCGAACTTCGACATTGTACTCACGACGGTCGCGCTCTGTCTCGATAACAAAAATTTGTCGGCCCGTGCCCTCATCTGCGGAGGCAAGAAGTGCGTGAGAAAAGCCCCGAAAACTCATCCCATCTGCTGGAGTGCATGCTCTCCGGAAAGCTCGCGAATCAAACGATCGGCTGCGGTATCACGCGGCCGATCGAACCGAAGGTCCGCACTCGGTCTCTGAGCCTTGATCACCGCATGATCCGTCAGAATCGTTGGATGAACTCCTGCAGATCATCCTCGGGCCTCGACCCATAAAACTCTGCTGACTCGTAAATTCCGTAGCCTCAAACTATCGCTCGGGGTGAACCACGGTGCTCTTGGGCTGGGCTGCTGCATCCGGCCTATCCTCATATCGGCCACGACCACGGCGGCCAGCCCGGGCATCTCCTTGTAACCCATCTCCTCGCCCCGGTGTGGGGTGGAGGCTCAGTGCTGCGGTCTCGGCGGCCATTCTGCGCTCAACCTCTCTTTGGGGGTGGCGGCGTCCTGAAACCCCGTCGAAGCCTGACCAGTCTTATGCGGGCTGCGCCTCGTACTCTCTATTTCACTAGCGGCTCCTCGGCTGCCTTGCCCATTCGGGCTCTGGTTGCCTGCGCGGAGGCATAAGCGTAAAGCGAGATCGTCGGAGGTCCACTTACAACACAGCTCTGGCACGATCTCGAATGAGAAGAATGAAACCAATCCTAAATGTCCTATAGCCTCACGATTATAGATGTGGTGCACAACACACCGATAATCAAGACTCTACTAGACGCGATGCATAGACACCTTCCAGGACTAAGCGCTCGATACCACTTTGTCACTTTGTCGCGAGCCCCAAGGAGGTCGATCTGACAAGTACCAAGTATGTGAAGCTGTCGAAATCACGTAAATGAAATCATAATAGCCTAAGCAGGAGACATGTATGATAACCAAAATACAGTACGCAACATAAAAGCAGTCAAGTCAGGGACTCACGCCCTCAAAGTCACCACTCAAATATAACTATGGGTCTCACGCCCACTCAAATACAGTATTTGACAGTTTCACATACTTGGTACCTATTGTACTGACCTCCTTCGGGGGGCTCGCGACAAAGTGACAAAGTGGTATCAGAGCAGTTAGTCCTCGGAAAGTGTCTACAGACCGTGTCTAGTAGAGTCTTGATTATCGGTGTGTTGTGCACCACATCTATAATCAGGAGGCTATAAGACATTTAGGATTGGTTTCTATTCTTCATTCCGAGATCGCCTTAAGCTGTGATAAGTTGGACCCTCCGGCGTATTTCATTTTACGATTATGCCTCTGCGAAAACCGTGGCCGAAGGCAAGGCGGCGAAGCTGCTAGTGAGATTCGAGGAGTGCGAGGCGCAGACCGGTCGAGACAGGTAGTGCCGGGCGGCGAGTTTTGCGGCCGCCAAAGAAGAGTTAAGCGCGGCGATGGCTCTTGAGACTACAATACTGAGCCTCGATCCACGATGAGCGGGAGATGGGTCACGCGAGATGGCGATTATTGGCGAGTTGTGGCGGATATGAGGATAAAGGCCGGCGATTCGATTCAGCCAGGCGCATGTAGTTCCGAGAGCGATTTGAGGCTACTGGATTTCCTTAGTTGTAGCCGCGAGTTTTATGGGTGAGGCACGAGGATGATCCGCAGGAGTTCATCCGTCGGTGCAGAGGATCATGCGTGATCAAGGCTTGAGGCGAGTCTGACATTTGTTCGCGTCGGCTGCGTGATACCCGCAGCCGATCGTTTGACTCTCGAGCTTTCCGGGTGAGCATGCACTTCCACCGTTTGGGACGAGTTTTCGAGGGCCTTCTGGCATTTCTTGCCTCACAAATGAGGAGGGCTCGGTACGATTTTTGATGTTGGCGTAAGCGAGCGTCTGATTGAGTACAATGTGGAGTTCGACTCATCGCGGTATGTTGCGCATTAGTAGCTAGTATGGAGGATCGAGTGCACCGATATGTTACAGGCTCGATGATTACCTAGAAGAGAGTTGTTGGTGTTTCTCTTGGCCGCATGGACATTGCCCGCATTCGTGCTCATGCATTGGCGAGGCGAGCGAATCGGCAGGTGGACGCAGCTTTGTGAAGAAGGCGAAACCGGATATTTTGGCGACTTTCGAGGCGGACCGCCGACATCGAGACTAGTTATGTACCTCCCCATTGCATAGTGGTCCTCCGCGACCCGGGACCTTGGGATATTCGAGGCGTGTCGGACTCGAGTTTCAGATGTTCGAGTAGGGTGTTGGCGGTCGATCACCCCTACCTGTGTGGTCGATGTGGTAGACCGCATTTGAAGTGTCGTAGTACCAAGGAGCTTGTTATTCTTGCGGCCAACAGGGCCATATGACGATATCGACCGACTGTAGCGGCTAGGATAGCACTACTTAGGCGATTGCGGGCCACAAGAGAGGTCGCGGTGGAAGTTCGATTTTAGCGGTCGCAACACTAGTTTCAGTATATCCTTAACCTGTAGATACTTGTATGTATTGATGTTAATGATGTGTTAAGTGTTACGTTCGGATAGCTTTGTGCTATAGTGTGATTTAAAAATCTGGTTAGTGTGAGATGGAAGTGGTAGCTTCATGATGTGTTCCGTGTCGAGGCGGGAGTTGGCGCTACGATGGTCGGGTTGGGGCCATGTTGCGGGCCAACCCGTCCGTTCGAGGAAGTCAGCTCAGGTGGTCGCCAGTGGCGGTCACGAGGTGCTAGGCCCAAGCTTAGATGACCATCGTATGAGTTCATAGATATGTTCGACAGAATCGAAGGCCGAGAATGGCCTTAGAGGAAATCGAGGTAGTAAGATGACCAAGTTTGAGGTAGTAACTCAAGGGTTGGAAACATAAACGTTGGTGAAGTGTGGTGCGTGTCTTGGGAAGAGTTCGAGTGTTCGAGCAGTGCGACGAGGTAGGGAGAAGTGAGCAGTGTGATCGTTTCTTTTGTGAAATGAAGATGCGGAGGAGTATATTTTAGACCTTGGTGGGAACTTTTGTGATAACAGAGGTGATTCCTCGTGGACTTGGGATTTCGTATTTTGTGCATTTGTTATTTTGTGGCCAGGTGTGGCATGTTTGATTCTCGTAAGTATAGTAGTGAAGACTATACTGGCGCACGTTTGTTTTGAGACTTAGAAGGAACATTCGGGACGAATGTTTCTAAGGAGGAGAATGTTATACCGTATTTCCGCAGTATGCGTGGGGGCGTGCGTAGAAATTTACGAACTTATTTAGGCTTGGCCGAATTCTTTTTGTGCACAACACCCGGTTAGAGTCGTTTTTCGACGAAACGTTTTCACAGCTTTCGTAGGGGAATTTCCGGCTATGTCATTTATATTTTTTGCGGATTTTTCCGAGTAACGAAACATTTTGGACCAACGGGAGGGTGACATGTGTCACCCTCACATTGGAAGCAAGTGGGATGTCTTGGACGATTTGGGCGTCCAAGAGGTTTGGTTGGCCTTGGCCGATTGGCTCCTTCTTTTGTGCCTTGCTTTGTGGCTTGTTTTGTGGAGTGTTTTGTGGAGTAGGGTTTAGGGTGCACTTGGCTTAATCTTGTCCTTACACTTGCTATACACTTGGAAGGATCTTGGCCCTTGGTTGGCCTTTGGTTTTGCTATAAATACCCCCCTAAGTGTGAAGACTTCATCCATTCCAAAAACTTCCAAGTCTTGAAAACCCTCCCTCTCCCTCTTGCTTGTGTTCGTCCAAAGGCCCTCCCCCCCCTTTTGTGGAGCTTTGGCCGAGAGGCCACCCCTCCCCCCCTTTGTGGTGCCTTGGCCGTGGGTACCCCACTGCCTAGTTGTTTTTCGTATAATACCCTTTGTTGTGGTATAGAAATACTCTCTAGTATTGTTATAATGCCCAAAATACCTTAGCCTTGTACCTTGTAGTATTCCAAAAGTTACCTCTTTGCATAGAGTACGGAAATACTACCTTTTGTCCTTTAGCCACAAAAACGAAACCCTAAGGAAATCTTCACCCGTTGTTGAAGTTGTAAGTAGAAGTTGGTTAGAACTTCTAAGGGTTGTTTAGAGCGCTCGGAGCAGGAGCTAAGCGTTGCTCAGGATCGACTTTATACTTGGATAATTTTGGGCTTATCGAGGTAAACACTACTGTCCTTCTATTGTAATTGGAAATTACATAAGTGTTGAATATATAGTTGTTGTATACTATATATAGAACTGAACTTAGTATTGTGGCAATGTCTTTTGACTTAAGCTGAAGAATAAAGAATTGAGCAGAATCACATGAAGGATAATAAAGAAGAAGCGAATCAGAATTACCTGGGCGTATTCTGAGAGACTTATGTAACATTCTTGTGTAGTAGGGTATGCAGCGTCCAGGTTAGGCGTGTTTACCCCCCACGGTTGGCTTGGTAGCGACCTCGATAAAGGAGGAGATTTACGCTGTGTGGAGGAGTCTTCGAATTTTACGTAGAAAGATGGGAACTTGTGTTTAAGATTTAATAGACGTTTGTGGCCTTTATAGGTGAAAGTACTAAGAGTAGCGTATTCTACTCGAGGAGTGGAAAGGGCTAGCAAGGTTGTAGTACTTGGAGCTTTTTGCTTATTGTCGATAATCGCGTCGCGAGGTATGTGAACCTCTTCCTATCTCTTCTAGCATGATATGTGTGAACTATGTAGTACGGTGACGTATACGTGTTAAGCGTGTTTGATTGTTTTTAAAACATAAAGTGTTATAACGGCTTTATGGGAAGTTGGTTATAACAGCTTTATGTAGGTAAGAAAATACTTTGTGGTTTTAAAAGGTAACTGATGTGAATTATAACTGGCTTGTTATAATAAAGAACTTGATGTATTTTCAGAAGATTTATAAATCGTTTTGAAGGGAGAGTAACACTTGGTTTTAAAGGTTTTAAAAAGAGTTATACTAGCTTTATGGGGAGTTAGGTATAATGTCTTAAAGAGAGGTAAAGAAAATGGTTTACTGATGTTAGAAGTTAAGAGACTTGATCTTATAAGATAAGAGACTTAACTTATTTGTTTCAATGTGGATGTTTGTGTGAAACCTCATTCGTGAGTAATGAGTACTTGGTTTTATTTAAAGGGATAATGTTTCTTGATTTGGAGATCAGAATGTGTATCGACAGAACACTGCAGCGTTAATAAAGGAAAATGTATTGAATAATGATGTATCGTATTAAAACCAGTAGAAACCTCCATCTGCATAGAAACTAAGATGAGACAAAATGATATTACATTTTCTAGATCATGGTCTTTGTAATAAGAATGTTGTAAACAAGAATAACCTACTCACGTGAGACATATATTACTCAATTGTTCTAAAAGGAATCAGTGATTAAGTTTATGAACTATGAAACCATTTGAAAATGAGAAGCTTGAGTAATTGAAACTAGGCAAAGCCGAACTTAGGAAAAGAATGTTGTTACTTGATTTTGAAAAGGAATGTGGGTTGGTCATTCTAATACTACGGGTATCGGGTGACTTGATAAAAGTAATGGATCTCTTTTAAAGAATTTAACGTACGTAGTACTTTAGGGTTAAAACCCGGACTTGGCATAAAATGAAAGTACTTTGAGTTGTGTGAAACTTGCCTATGCTTGTTGTTGTGAAACTTGCCTATGCTTGTTGTTGTGAAACTTGCCTATGCTTGTGATGATAGCCTTTGTTGTGCAAGTGTGGTATTTACGTATTCTGGCGTCTCTCGATAGAGGGCCGGTTGACTTGTTGAGAACTTACTTGGACGTGCTGGCAGTGATGGAGAATTCCACGGGTATGTTTCCATTTTGATTACTGTCTTGTTGTTGATGTCACATGGACATGTCTACACCGTCTGCGAGATTAGGGCATCTTTGCCGTGCGGCGGGTTGATTACCGATATATGGTTATTACCGCAACATGGGCGTGTCTACCGTCACGATATTCGGGCATGTGGCCGTGCGGCGGGGTTGACCACCCGGTATATTGTTATTGAGGTTACATGGGCATGTCTACACCGTCACGATTCCGGGCATGTGGCCATGCGGCCTTGTTATTATGGTTGCATCATGGACATGTCTACCGTCTGATGTTAGAGGCATGCGGCCATGATCACGAACATGATGGATGTTGTGGGCGTGAGACCCATAGTTATATTTAGTGGTGACTTTGAGGCGTGAGTCCACGACTTGGCTCGCTTTTATGTTGCGTCTTGTATTTTGGTTATCATACATGTCTCACCTTTTTAGGCTATTATGATTTCATTTCTGATTTGTGATTTCACATACTTGGTACTGTTGTCTTGACCTCGCCCGGAGGCTGCGTTAAATCTGCATGAGTAGAATACATCGATCGTGGATCCGCTCTTAGGATCTCATTTCAGCGTGTTGGAAAGCTCCGTTCCTTCGAGGCTTATCTTTGGTATGTTACCCTGAGTCTGTAGGTTCTTGTACATTCAGGGGTATGGCGGGGCCCTGTCCCGTCATAGTTGTTGTAAATCTTAAGTGCATGCCTTTGTGGGCAGGGTTTGTAAAAAGGATAACTGTTCGGGTTTTGATGTATATACTGAAGGCAACTGTTTTGGTTGGACTGTTTATTTATTATATCTCTTGTTTCATGACTCGTGTTTTATTTTCATCTCGATTTATCTGATGTTGTATCACTAGGGTGCGGGTAAGGCACGATCACGGGCGGAATTGGGCGTGACACAAGTATGTGAATCAGAATACTGCAGGTAAATCATACCAGTCTATATAAAGCAGGAGACATGTATGATAACCAAAATACAGTACGCAACATAAAAGCAGTCAAGTCAGGGACTCACGCCCTCAAAGTCGCCACTCAAATATAACAATGGGTCTCACGCCCACAACATCCATCATGTTCGCATCATGGCGCATGCCGGAATCGCGCCGGTGTAGACATGTCCATGATGCAACAATAATAACAAGGCGCGTGGCACATGCCCGAATCGCCTCGGTGTAGACATGCCCATGTAACCTCAATAACAATATCTTTGGGTGGTCAACCTGCCGCGTGGCCACGTGCCGGAATCGCCTCGGTGTAGAACCGTCCATGTTGCGGTAATAACCATATCTGGGTAATCAACCCGCCGCGTGGCGCGTGCGGAATCTTTGCGTCGGTGTAGACATGTCCATGTGACATCAACAACAAGACAAGAATCAAAATGGAAACATACGTGGAATTCTCCATCGCCAAAGACGCGTCAAGTAAGTTCTCAACAAGTCAACCGGCCCTCTATCGAGAGATGCGGTAACACAGAAATATCACACTTGCACAACAAAGGCTATCATCACAAGCATAGGAAATTTTCACAACAACAAGCATAGGCAAGTTTCACAACAACAAGCATAGGCAAGTTTCACAACAACAAGCATAGGCAAGTTTCACACAACTCAAAGTACTTTCATTTTTTGCCAAAGTCCGGGTTTTTAACCCCAAGGTACTACATACGTTAAGTTCTTTTAAAAGAGATCCATTACTTTTATAAAAGTCACCCGATACCCGTAGTATTAGAATGACCAACCCACATTCCTTTTCAAAATCAAGTAACAACATTCTTTTCCTAAGTTCCAGTTTGCCTAGTTTCAATTACTCAAGCTTCTTATTTTCAAATGGTTTCATAGTTCCCAAACTTAATCACTTGATTCCTTTTTAGAACAATTGAGTAATATATGTCTCACGTGAGAGTAGGTTATTCTTGTTTACAACATTCTTATTACAATGACCATGATCTAGAAAATGTAATATCATTTTGTCTCATCTTAGTTTCTATGCGGATGGAGGTTTCTACTGGTTTTAATACGATACATCATTATTCAATACATTTTCCTTTATTAACGCCGCGGTGGTGCTGTCGATACACATTCGATTTCAAATCGGTAAAACATTATCCCTTTAAATAAAACCAAGTACTCATTACTCACGAATGAGGTTTCACACAAACATTCACATTAAAACAAATAAGTTAAGTCTCTTATCTTATAAGATCAAGTCTCTTAACTTCTAACATCGATAAACCATTTTCTTTACCTCTCTTAAGACATTATACCTAACTCCCATTGAAGCTAGTATAACTCTTTTTAAAACCTTTAAAACCAAGTGTTACTCTCTCCTTCAAAACGATTTATAAAATCTTTTGAAATACATCAAGTTCTTTATTATAACTAGCCGATTATAATTCACATCGATTACCTTTTAAAACCACAAAGTATTTTCTTACCTACATAAAAGGTTATAACCAACTTCCCATAAAGCCGTTATAACACTTTATGTTTTAAGAACCATCAAACACGATTAACACGTATGCGTCACCGTACTACATAGTTCACACATATCATGCTAGAAGAGATAGGAAGAGGTTCACATACCTCGCGACGATTTATCGACAATAAGCAAAATGCTCCAAGTACTACAACCACTAGCCCTTTCCTCCTCGAGTAGAATACGCTACTCTTAGTACTTTCACCTATAAAGGTCACAAACGTCTATTAACCCCAAAACACAAGTTTCTATCTTCTCTGAGAAAATTACACCTCCCACATGACAGCGTAAATCTCTCTCTATCGAGGTAGCTACCAAGCCAACCACGGGAAGTTTACGCCTAACCGGACGTGTACAATTCTACACAAGAATACTACACAAGTCTACCGCAATCTGATCCTATGTAAATACTGATTCGATTCTTTATTCTTGAGCTTAAGTCAAAAGACATTGCCACAATAATGTTCATTCTATATAGTATACCTCAACTATATATTCCTACCACATGTAATCTCCAATTACAATAAGGGACAAGAATATTTACCTCGACAAGCCCAAAATTATCCAAGTTATAATGTCGATCTGAGCAAGGTTTAGCTCTACTCGTGCGCTCCAATCCGCTCCAAAAAACCCTTAGAAGTTCTTAACCAACTTCTACTCAAATACTTCAACCAACTATGAAGATTTCCTTAGGGTTTCGGTTTGAGACTAAAAGGACAAAAGGTAGTATTTCCGGGCTCTACGTATAGAGGTAACTTTTGGAATACAACAAGGTAAAGGCTAAGGTATTTTGGGCATTATAACAATACTTGGAGAGTATTTCTACCAAGAGGGGGGTGTATTATACGAAACAACTAGGCTAGGGGTACCTCGGCTGACACTACAAAGGGGAGGAAGCTCTCGGCCACAAGGCCACTCAAGGGGAGGAAGGCTTAGGACGAGAACAACTAGAAGAGGAGGGATATTTCAAGACTTAGAATGAAATGAGGGATGAGGAAAAACCTTCAAGCAAGGGGGTATTTATAGGGACACCAACGGACAAGATCAAGCCATGTGGGGGCAAGTGGAGGGCCAAGATGTGCCCAAGTGCCCCTAGTCCCTACTCCACAAAACAAGCCACAAAACATTGCACAAAATATTGCACAAAACAAGGCCAAAACAAGGCATGAATTCGTCCCACTTGAGCTTCTTTACAGTCACAGGGGTGACAAGTGTCACCCTCTCGTTGGTCCAAAATGTTTAAATCGCTCGGAAAAATCCGCAAAAATAAGAAAAGATATGGCGAATTTTCCCCTGCAAGTTCTGTAAACGTTTCGTCAAAAACGACTCTAGGGTGTTGTGCACAAATGTCAATCGGCCCGACCACTGGCGGGGTGACACGTGTCACCCTCCTTGGCCCTCATAAAGCGTCTTGAAAAAATATCCACAATGGCCAAAATCTCAAAACAAAGTGGGCCCTACAAATGGCAGTAAATTTCTCGTGGGCCCACGTGACCATTTCGAAAATAAAATTCCATAATTCTAATATAATCTAAGAAGCCCAAATTCCAAATCTGGGAACCCAATTCCCTTCAACGAACATTTTTCCTTACAAAAACCGGAAACTTTTTCCGTGGAAGAATCACCTCTTTCTTCCTTTCCAATTTTTTTCTGTCGTGCTCTCGTACGTACGTCCTCGCATACATACCCTGAGAATACGGGGTATAACATGCACAACAAAAGCTATCACAACAAGCATAGGCCAGTTCAACGTCAAGTATCCCAATCTAAATCCAATTATAAAAAACCATTCCTTTGTTTTCGTTAAGTCGTTATAATTAACTTCCTATAAATCTACTATAACACTTTATGTTTTAAAACAATACAAGACAAAACCATGCCTTCCTTTTAAAACAAAACACTTCCAATTCTTAAATCTCTTTTCTTTTAGAAAATCGAATTCCTTACTTTGGAATTTTTAAGAGGATCAAAACCTGATTACAATAATTCTTATTAGGCGACCATGATCTAGGAAATGTAATACAATTTTGTCTTATCTTAGCTTCTATGCAGATGGAGGTTTCTACTGGTTTTAATATGATTAATTGTCATTACTTCTTTCCTTTATCGACGCTGCATTGGCTTGTTCGATCCTTATTCCCATTTCCGAAATTTGTAACGTTATTCTTTTAAAAACCAAGTATTCATTTCTCACGAATTAGGTTTTATACTTTTCAACGCCATTTAAGTCAAATCACCTGTCCTTTGAAATCAACAAAACATTCTTTTACTTACATAAAGTGGTTATAACCAACTTCCCATAAAGCCGTTATAACACTTTATGTTTTAACCCAACCAATTACAACTATAAGCCCTTATGAGATCAAGAGGGCTTATTCTTTAACAACCAAGCACTTATTACTAACGAATAAGATTTTCCTACTCTTTTCTTCAAACAATCAAGACCCTTACACTTCATATCAAGTCAAGGCACAAAAAGGGAAATTTAATTCCTTTAACACACGTGCGTCTACCGCACTATATATTTCACAAATAGTCATGCTGAAGAGGATAGGAAGAATCACATACCTCGCGACGATTGTCGACAATAAGCAAAATGCTCCACCGTATTATCGCCCTTAAGTAGAATATGCTACCGTAGTACTTCAATCCTATAAGGGTCATGAAACGTCTATCAAACTCTAGCTTCGAACGTAGAATAACTAAGTGCAAAGTCCCTAGATTCTACGGTAATTTGGACGGCACTTCCTTTGTTCTTACTTACTATGCCACCTCTTTCAATGTCAAATTCAATAACAAACGCCCCACAATAATACAAAATAACCCAATACTTTCCATGCCATACTTGGCCAACCATAAACCAATTCTTAATCCCTTTCAATTCTTTCCAATCCAAGTTCTTAGGCCTAACATGATATCTAGCCCTAGACATCTTTAGCAATTACAATCTCCCTTTACAACATGCGACGTCCCAATTAGAAATCCAATTGAAGTTACAACCTTAAGGCTAACATGCCCATTTCAATTTTTAACAAGACAACAAGATCCAAATCTATACAATATAAAACAGCCTCAGGCTCAACTCTAAACTACTAAAATAAAACAGCCTCAGGCTCACATCTATATTACTAAAATAAAACAGCCTTAGGCTCATAACCAAGAGAAAGGGGAAACTTTTACCTTAAGGAATAGCCCACAAAAGCCCCTTTTTCTTCCACCTCTTTCCGTCAAAAAAATCGCCCACCAGCGTTACCCACAAGTTTACCCACACTTTTTCTTCTTGCCGCCGCTCCAACAATCTCCTCTAAAGCTAGGTTTTCTTCCAAAAACTAGAGAGAAGGGAGAGGGTTTTCCATGGAAGGGGTTTGAAATGAAATGGCCAAGTCTTCCAAGACTTGGCCCTAAAATAGGCCCTCATCTGGTCAAAAAGGATGGGAGGGACACTTGTCACCCTCCCATAGGTTTTTAACAAAATATCTCCTGATTTCAGCCTTTTATCGCGAAAAATCCCGCCTTGGCGCGCGCCACTTGGCCGCATGGCGCTCCACTCCAGAAAATGTTCCAGCATTCGGCGCCGTGGCCTGCATTCGGCGCCGCGGCTGAAACCCCGGACCCCAGAACAACCGGCGCGCCCGCATTCGGCGCCGCGCACCCTCGACTGAAAGCTGCTGCTGCTGCTGCGCGCAAACTTGAAACTTCCATAACTTTTGACTCCGATGTCCTATCGACGAACGGTTTGTTGCGTTGGGATCTAGATTTAACGGACTACACATTAGGCCTTTTAAACACCTCGAAATTCTTAACAACTGGGGTACAACACTCCAAGGTAAACTCAAAATCCGTCCAACACATGTTGTCAACTTATCTAACTCCTTGAATTTACGGGGTGTAACACCCTACCTCGGTGTGGTCGATGTGGTAGACCGCATTTCGGGGAGTGTCGTGGTGCCATGGGAGCTTGTTATTTTTGCGGCCAGCAGGGCCATTTTGCGAGGAACTGTCCGACCAAGGGTAGCACGGATGTTACGACTCGACGCCGTGATCGATGGTGGTTCATCACCTTCTGATTATCGCCTGCATGACAGGCCTATGATTATAGTGAAGCGGTGGATACAGGTATATCTTTAACCCTCTAGAGTTTTGGTATGCTTGATATTATGATCTTATTATTGTGTGCTATGTACGGATAGCGTGGTGTTTTTTTTTTTTGTGAGTTAGAAACATGGTTAGTTGGAAGGGTAAGTATGGGGGCATGGTAAGTGTGAACCTTGGAATATTTCACGATTGAGACCTTAGAGATAAGGTCGTCTTGAGTAAAAGATTTATTTTATGTTTGACCTTTATCAGAGTGCGTAGTATACATGGGAGATATTTGTGTGATAAGTCCATGGGTTGTGTAAATGGAAGTGGTGGCTTTCATGACGTGAAATTGTAAGATTTTTCCGTATCGGGGAACAAGAGTGTGGCGCGGTTGTGGGGTCGGGTTGAGGCGTGTGCGGGTCAACCCGTGGCCGGTTTTAGGTGGTCGATTGGGTGGTCCCGCAGGTAGGGTCACGAGGTGCTAGGCCCGGTTTAGGTGACCATCGTATGAGTTCGTGGATATGTTCAACGAAGCGGTTCGTGAAGGCGGGAATGGCCTTAAAGAAGATTGAGGTTAGTAAGATGACCAAGTTTGGAGGTAGTGACTCACGCTTTGGGAAGCGGCGATGGCGAAGTATGGCACGTCCTGAGAGACACTAGAACCTCAGGGATCGCATGCAGTTCGGTACCATTTGTTGGGTCGCCGGAGTGACTCTAGAACCTCGCGGCAAAGTGACAAAAGTGGTATCGCACGACGAGTAAGGAAGGAAGAGAACGTGTGTTATTTCGTGGCCAAGCTGTGGCGTTGGCAACTTGTTAGAGGAACTTTATCGTTATCCGACTTGAGAAGGAACATTCGGGACGAATGTTTCTAAGGAGGGGAGAATGTTATACCCCGTATTTCCAGAGTATATACGTAAGGACGTACGTGCGACAAGTTGAGACTTATAGTTTGGCATAGGTTCGAAATTTGTGCACAACACCCGATTAGAGTCGTTTTTCGACGAAACGTTTTACAGAGCTTGCGTAGGGAAAATTCCGGCTATGTCGTTTTGTATTTTTGCGGATTTTTCCGAGCGACGGAACATTTTTGGGCCAACGAGAGGGTGACACTTGTCACCCTCAAGTGGACGTTGGGTTGGCCGATTGGGTCACGTTTTCATGGCCGATTGGCTCCTTGTTTTGGCCTTGTTTTGTGCCTTGTTTTATGGATTGTTTGGTGCCTTGTTTTGTGGAGTAGGGTTAGGGTGCACTTGGCTTGATCAAGGCCTTACACTTGCCTTGCACATGGCTTGATCTTGGCCATTGGTTGGCCCTCGCTTCCTATAAATACCCCTTAGAGATTAAGTTCTTCATCCACTCCTCTCTTTTTCTAAGTCTTGAATGCCCTGCCCTCCCTATTGTGGCTCTCGTCCAACGCCTCTCCCCTCCCTTCTAGTGGCCTTTGGCGAGAGGTTCCCTCCCCTTGTGGTGTCTTGCAGGGTACCACTAGCCTAGTTGTTTCAGATTATATACCCCCCTTTTTGTGGTATTGAAATACTCCTCCAAGTATTGTTATAATGCCCAAAATACCTTAGCCTTTACCTTGTAGTATTCCAAAAGTTACCTCTATACGTAGAGCCCGAAAATACTACCTTTTGTCCTTTTAGTCTCAAACCGAAACCCTAAGGAACTCTTCATAGTTGGTTGAAGTATTTAAGTAGAAGTTGGTTAGAACTTCTAAGGGTTGTTTGGAGCGCACGGAGTAGGAGCTAAACCTTGCTCAGGACCGACATTATAACTTGGATAATTTTGGGCTTATCGAGGTAAATATTCTTGTCCCCTTATTGTAATTGGAAATTACATGTTGTAGGATTATATAGTTGAAGTATACTATATATAGAACTGAACATAGCTTTGCGGCAATGCCTTTTGACTTAAGCCTAGATATAAAGAAGAGAACTGAACGGTAATTACATAGGGATGTATGACAGTAGACTTGTGGTATTACTGTATAGTAGAATTGTATACGTCCGGTTAGACGTATAAACCCCCCCTGGTTGGCTTGGTAGCCGGCCTCGATAGAGGAGGAGATTTACGCTGTTTGTTGCGGGGAGGTCTTGCGAATTTTACGTAGAATATGGAACCGTGCGGTTAGAAGTTAATAGACGTTTGTGGCCTTATAGGTGGAAGTACTACGAGTAGCGTATTCTACTTGAAGAGTGGAAAAGGCTAAGCGGTTTCTGATCTTGTGGGCGTTTTCTTATTATCGATAATCGTCGCGAGGTATGTGAACCTCTTCCTATCCTTCTAGCATGATGCTTTGTAAACTATGTAGTATGGTAGACGTACACGTGCTAAATGAGTTGGTTGGTTTAAAACATAGGGTGTTATAATAGCTTTATGGGAAGTTAGTCATAACGACTCTATGTAGGTAAAAGATTGGTTTATTGATTGTAGAAGTTAAGAGACTTGATCTTGAAAGATAAGAGACTTAACTTGTTTTACTTGGTAATTAACATTTTGTTAAAAGTGTTGTGAAACCTCATTCGCGAGTAATGAGTACTTGGTTTTAAAAGGAATAATGTTTTATTGATTTCGGAAATGAGAATAAGTGTCGAACAAACCACAGCAGCGCTAATAAAGGAAAGTGTATTGACAAATAACAAACTGTTATTAAAACCAGTAGAAACCTCCATCTGCATAGAAGCTAAGATAAGACAAAATTTTATTACATTTCCTAGATCATGGCTGCTGTAACAAGATTGTTGTAAACAAGAATAAACGGCTCACGTACAAGACATATGTTACTCAATTGTTTTAAAAGATATTAAGACTATGAGTTATGAAACCTTTCTAAAATGAGAAACTTGAGCAATTGAAATTAGGCAAACTTGAACGTTTGGAAAATAATGTTGTTACTTGATTTTACAAAGGGAAGTATTTTTGGTTTACTTAAAAAGATAGTCACTCTATTTTATGCTACGGGTATTATGTGACTTTTGTGAAAGAAACGGATCCTTTAAAAAGAGTTAATGTACGTAGTACTTTAGGGTTAAAACCCAGACTTTGATACGAAATGGAAATACCTTGAGTTGTGTGTAACTTGCCTATGCTTGTTGTTGTGTAACTCGCCTATGCTTGTTGTGATAGCCTTTGTTGTGCAAGTGTTGATATCAGGTGACTTCTTGAGAAGGAGTGGATCTTTTTATAAAAGTCTAGAAGTATGGTAATTTGCTTGAGCTTGTTTGTGATAGCCTGGTTGTGCGGTATATTGTTGTTAATGTCACATGGACATGTCTACACCGTCTGAGTCAGGGGCATGTGGCCATGCGGCGGGGTTGATTACGATATATTGTTATTGTGGTTACATGGACATGTCTACCGTCTGGTCAGGGAATGTGGCGTGCGCGGGGTTGATTACGATATATTGTTATTGTGGTTACATGGACATGTCTACACCGGCGTGACTCGGGCGTGTGGCCGTGTGGCGGGGTTGATCACCCAAGATATTGTTGTTAATGTCACGTGGGCGTGTCTACCGTCTGCGTCAGGGGCGTGTGGCGTGGGGCATTGTTATTATTGTTGCATCATGGACATGTCTACACCGATCTGAGAATTCCGGGCATCGACCGTGATGCGAACATGATTGATGTTGTGGGCGTGAGACCCATAGTTATATTTGAGTGATGACTTGAGGCGTGAGTCCCCACGATCGACATGTTGCTTTTATGTAGTGATCGTAGTTTGGTTATCATACATGTCTCTGCTTTATTTAGACTAGTATGATTTCATTTCTGATATTTCTGATTTCACATACTTGGTACTGTTATCTTGACCTCCTTGAGGCTGCGTTCATCTGCGAGTAGGAATCATCGGTAGTGGATCCTCGCCATAGGATCACGATTCGCGTATTAGGAAGCTCCGCTTCTCCGAGGCTTATTCTTTGGTATGTGTTCCCTGAGTTGTAGGTTCTTGTACATTCAGGGGTATGGCGGGGCCCTGTCCCGTCATGGTTGTTGTAAATCTTAGAGGTCTGTAGTACTGTTGTGGGCAGGGTTGTAAAAAGGATTAAACTGTTCGGGTTTTATGTATATATACAGAAGGCAACTGTTTTTGGTTGGCATGTTTTATGATCATATATCTTGTTTCATGTTTATGTTTTATTTTCCGCTGGTTTTCTCTGATGTTGTATCACTAGGGTGCCCGGGGTAAGGCACCAGTCACGGGCCCGGGATCGGGTCGTGACAGGCAGTGTTGTACACGTCCGGTTAGACGTATAACCCCCTTGGAGTTGTTGGCTTGGTAGCGGGCCTTGATAGAGGAGGAGATGTATGTGGTTACGGGGGGGAGGTGCTACCGAATTTTCCGTAGAATAAGGAACCTTGTACTTTGAAATGTTCTACGAAGAGATCTAGAAGTTGATAGACGTTTTGTGGCCTTTATAGGTTGAAGTACTACGAGTAGCGCATTCTACTTGAAGGGTGGAAAAGGCTAGCAGGGTTATAGTACTTTGGAGCGTTTTGCTAATTGTCGATAATCGTCGCGAGGTATGTGAACCTCTTCCTATCTTTTCTAGCATGATGTTGTGTACTATGTAGTATGGTAGACGTACGTGTGCTAAACGAATTTTGGTTGATTTTAAAAGATAAGAGACTGGACTTATATTTTGACTTGGTATGAAATGTGAAGAACTTGAATTGTGTTAAAGTAGTGAAACCTCATTCGTGAGTAATGAGTACTTGGTCTAGAATAAGGAATAAGTTATATTAATTTCGGAAATGGGAATAACTATCGAACAAGCCATTGCAGCGTTAATAAAGGAAAATGTAATGACAATTAATTATATTTAAAACTAGTAGAAACCTCCATATGCATAGAAGCTAAGATAAGACAAAATTGTATTACATTTCCTAGATCATGGCTGCTCTAATAAGAATTATTATAATCAAGTTTTGATTTTCTTAAAATTCCAAAGTAAGGAACTTGATTTCTAAAAGAAAAGAGACTTAAGAATTTGAAGTGTTTTGGTTTAAATGAAAGGCAGGGTTTTGTCTTAAATTTGTTTAAAACATAAAGTGTTATAATAGCTTTATGAGAAGTTAGTTATAACGACTTTATGAAAACAAAAGAATGGTTTTATTATTGGATTTAAAATGGTAACTTGATTTTGGGAAAAAAGAAGTAACTTGAGTTTAAAAAATATACTTGACGTTGTTTTAAAAAGTGTAAAGTACTTGATTTAATCATAAACGTGGTTGGTACTACGGATAATAGTATCGAGTTGTGTTTTCGTAAAAAGATATATTTTTGAAAGGATTAACGTATGTAGTACTTTGGGGGTTAAAACCCGGATTTGTTGTCATAAAATGTAAGTCTAAGAGTATGTTAATTTACCTATGCTAGTTGTGATAGCCTTGGTGGTATTACTATGTTACCGCGTCTCTCGGTTGGAGGGCCAGCTGACTTGTTGTGAATTTGTTGGGCGTCTGCGTGATGTGGAGGATTCCACACGTATGCTTATTTTGTTTGATCTTGGCCATGCTTATCTGGATGAGAGATCGGGGCATGCGACCAGGCTACGGGTTAGATGCCCGTACGTTTCATTGGATGTACTGCTGTGACGGAGGATTCCACGGGTATGCTTCCATTGTTATTATCACATGGACATGTCTACACCGATGAGGATTCCGGCGTGCGGTCGTGCAATGAGTTAAACTCGGTATATTATTATTGTCACGTGGGCATGTCTACACCGATGAGGATTCTGGGGCATGTGACCATTACTATTATTCCATGGGCTAGCTCCTATGAAGACCATGTCTACACGATGAGGATTAGGGGCATGGTATATGCGATCATTATTCCATGGGCTAGCTCCCGTGAAGACTTGCACTGCGATGAGGATCTGGAATGGCACGTTATGGCCATGTTACAGATGAGGATTAGGGACATGCGTCGCGTATTATATATATATATATATATATATATATATATATATATATATATATATATGTATGCGCCAAAGGAGGTAGGATGCCACAAGTGGCACATGGTTATATGTTACACCTACGGTATGGCGATGATGGAGGATTCCACTGCGCAGGTATATATATATGTATTGTATATGTATGCCGACGATGAGGTAGGATGCCACGCACGTCATGAGTATGATTTATGTCATAGGCTACGGCGTGAGGAAGGAATTCCACGGGCATGAGTGATGACTGGCGTGAGTCCCTAGACTGGATCGCTTATATGTTGTGTCGTAGTTTGGTTATCATACATGTCTCTCTGATTTATATAGACTATTATGATTTCATTTACGATATTTTGATTTCACATACTTGGTACTGTTATGCTTGACCTCGCCCGGGGTGCGTTCAATCTGCGCGGTAAGTACCGATTGTTGATCCTCGCTCATAGGATCACAGTTCATCATTTTGGGAAGCTCCATTTCTCCGGAGGCTTATCTTTGGTATAGTCCCCTGTCATAGTAGGTACTTGTACATTCAGGGGTATGGCGGGGCCCTGTCCCGTCATAGTTGTGGTTACATTCTTAGAGGTGCAGTAATCTTGTTGTGGCGGGGTTTGTAAGGGATTTAACTGTTCGTGTTGATATTTATATATACAGGAAGGTAACCGTTTTGGTTAGCATGTTGCTTATTTTATGTATTGTTACATGCTTAAGGTTTTTATTTCCGCTGATTTTCTCTGATGATTGTATCACTAGGGTGCCCGGGGTAAGGCACCAGTCACGGGCCCGAGGTCGGGTCGTGACAAAAGTGGTATCAGAGCAGTTAGTCCTCGGAAAGTGTCTACAGACCGTGTCTAGTAGAGTCTTGATTATCGGTGTGTTGTGCACCACATCTATAATCGTCAGGGCTGAGGATATTTAGGATTGGTTTCTATTCTTCTTACTCTGAGATCGTGCCTTAGAGTTGTGTTGTAAGTTGGACTCCCTCTGACGTATTATTTTGTACCAGTTATGCCTCCACGCAAAGCAACCAGAGCCCAGAAGGGCAAGGCAGCAGAGGGAGCTGCGAGTAGAGCACAGAGGGTTACCAGGGCACAGGCCCAGTCTTTACCTAAGGTGGTACTACAGATGGGGAGTTCTGCGACGTCGCTAGCCCCAGGGGAGTTTAGAGCAGCAGCGATGGCCGAGACCACGATACGAGTCTCGCCCACGGCCAGGGACAGAGGATATGGGTTACAAGGAGATGGCCCAGTTACTAGCTAGGCTGGTAGCTAGGAATGAGGACAAAAGAGAGTCGAAGGTTCCGGTAGTACCAGTAGTTCAACCTAGATCCGATAGTTTGAGACTTCGGGACTTTCTGAGTTGCAGCCCACCCGAGTTCTATGGATCGAGAACTGAGGAAGATCCTCAGGAGTTTATTCGACAGCTGCAGCGGTGTTATACCCCGTATTTCCAGAGTATGTACGTGAGGGCGTACGTATAAAAGTTTAAGCCTTAAAGTAAGCAAAGTGGCGAATTTGTGCACAAGTGCCAAAAAGAGTCGTTTTTCGACGAAACGTTTTACTAGACTTGCGAAGGGAAAATTCCGGCTATGTCATTTCTAATTTTTGCGGATTTTTCCGAGAGACGAAACATTTTGGACCAACGGGAGGGTGACAAGTGTCACCCTCACATTGGCCGAGACTTTGGGCGGTAATGGACAAAAGGGTGGGGTGTAGTTGGTAGGATATTTTGTGCAAGTTGGTGTGGTAGATGGATAAGGTGCACATGGCTTAATCCTAGCCCTACACTTGCCTAACACTTGGAAGAATCTTGGCCATTGGTTGGCCATTTCTTGACCTATAAATACCCCCCCTTTGTTGATGAGCTTGTTCATCCACCAATCCTTTCTAAGTGTTAAAATCCTCCCTTTTGAGAGTTGTGTTTCGTCAAGCCCCATGAGCGAGCCTTGGCGAGCCTACCCACTAGCCTAGTTGCTTTGTATAATACCCCCTTTGTGGTATTGAAATACTCTTCAAGTATTGTTATAATGCCCAAATACTTTAGCCCATATACCTTGTAGTACTTTCCAAAGTTACCTCTATACGTAGAGTCCGGAAATACTATTATACTTTCCCTCAGTCACAAAAACGAAACCCTAAGAAAAACCTTCATAGTCGGTTGAAGTGTTAAGTAGAAGTTGCGTAGAACTTCTAAGGGTTGTTTGGAGCGGGTTGGAGCGCGCAGAGTAGGAGCTAAACGTTGCTCAGGAGCGACATTTATACTTGGATAATTTTGGGCTCATCGAGGTAAATAATCCTATCCTTCTAGTGTAATTGGAAATTACATACTGTAGTAGTATTGAAATGAATATAAGATTCATAGAAGTGAATTGATCGTAATAGAAGGATATTCTGAGAATAGACTTGAACGAAATCACATCGTAAGAATATAAGTAGAAGATTAAATCGTATTTACATAGAATTTGTATTTCTGATGGTCGATAACCTTTATTGGTTGAATGTTCTGCAAGTAGCATGTGCTACTTAGAAGGTGGACAAGGCTAGCGGGTTATAGCGAGTGGGCGTTTTGCTTATAGTCGATAATCGTCGCGAGGTATGTGATTCTTCCTATACTCTTGAGCATGAAGTATTTTAAAAAGAATACATATAGTACGGTAGACGTACGTGTGGCAATGTCTTTTGACTTAAGCCTGAATAATATGTATATATTACATGGTAGATGTACGTGTGCTAACTGAATATAGTTGTACGGCAATGTCTTTTGACTTAAGCCTGAATAATAAGAACCTTGAAATACTCTAAAAGGAATATAGATATAGTTCGGTAGACGTACGTGTGTTAACTGAATGTAGTGTTACGGCAATGTCTTTTGACTTAAGCCTAAATAAGAAGAATCTTGAAGTATTTCCAAAGAAATAAGAAACCGTTTTGAAAGAAGAGTAATACTTGGTTTTGAAAACATAAGAGTTATACTAGCTTTATGGGAAGTTAGGTATAACGTCTTAAGAGAGATAAAAAGAATGGTTTACTGATTTTTAGAAGTTAAGAGACTTAATCTTAAAAGATAAGAGACTTGACTTAATTGTATTGATATGAAGTTTGTTAACAATGTGAAACCTCATTCGTGAGTAATGGGTACTTGGTTTTAAAGGAATAATGTTTCTTGATTTGAAATCGAATGAGTATCGACAAACCACGACAGCGTTAATAAAGGAAAATGTATTGAATAATGAAGTATTATTAAAACCAGTAGAAACCTCCATCTGCATAGAAGCTAAGATGAGACAAAATGATATTACATTTCTAGATCATGGTCGCTTAATAAGATTGATTATGAACAAGAATAACCTACACTCATATAAGGCATATGTTTCTCAGTTGTTTAAAGGAGAATTATATTCTTAAATGATTAAGACTATGAACTATGAAACTTTTCTAAAATAAAGAGAAGTGAGTAATTGAAATTAGGCAAAGCTGGAACTCTAGGGAAAAGGAAGGCATTGTTTTGTCTTAAATGGTTTAAAACATAAAGTGTTATAACGACTTTATGGGAAGTTAGTTATAACGACTTTATGAAAACAAAGAAGGGTTTTATCATTGGTTTTAATGTGGTAACTCGACTTTAAAAGAAGTGTTTTGGTTTACCTAATAATATGAGTCACTCTATTTTTATACTACGGTATCGGGTGACTTTTATAAAAGGAATGGATCTCTTTAAAAGGAATTTAACGTCGTAGTACTTTAGGTTAAAACGGACTTTGATATAAAATGAAAGTACCTTGAGTTAAGTATAACTTGCTATGCTTGTTGTTGTGAAACTTGCCTATACGTGTTGTGATAGCCTTTGTTGTGCAAGAATTGTGTTTTATACTACGCGTCTCGATGGAGGGCGATTGACTTGTTGAGAACTTCGGGGCGTCGGCGTGTGGAGAAATTCCGCAGTGCGCTCGCTGATAGTGTTAATTTTGCTAATCGCTTTGGACATCTTGACACGATCGTGGCGCGCGGGTATGGTTCCATTTGATTCTTTGTCTTGTTGTTTCCTTTTGGACATCTTGACCACGATCGTGCGCGCGGGTATGGTTCCATTTTGATTGTTGTCTTGTTGTTTCCTTTTTGGACATACTGACACGATGCGTAGCGCACGGGTATGGTTCCATTGGGATTGTTATTCCATGGACTAGCTCTCCATGAGGTTTTACTGTTCGGCCTTGGTATCTGGTAGTCGGCTCTCGTACTTGCCCCGTGTCAGCTTCGGGGTTTGGTTGTATTGCATTGTTAGTACGGTTTTGGCATCAGGTAGGACTTGGTGTGCATGTGTACTTCTTGGTGTTATCATAGACTGCCGGCAGTGAGGAAGGTATTCCACGGGCATGATTGATGTGGAGGGCGTGAGACCCTGACTTGATATAACTGTTATATGTGTGTATTGTAGTTTGGTTATCATACATGTCTCCTGCTTTATATCGACTGCTATGATTTCTTTTCTGATATTTCTGATTTCACATACTTGGTACTGTTATCGACCTCCTTGGGCCGCGTTCATCTGCGAGTAGAATACATCGGTTGTCGATCCATTTTAGGATCACCTTTCAGCGTCTTGGGAAGCTCCGTTCCTTCGGAGGCTCATCTTTGGTATGTTACCCTGAGTTTGTAGGTTCTTGTACATTCAGGGGTATGGCGGGGCCCTGTCCCGTCATAGTTGTGGTAAAAATCTTAAGTGCATGCCTTTGTTGTGGGCGGGGTTGTAAGGATTATGCTCAAATGTCTATGTATATATATATGCTGAAAGGCAACCGTTTTGGTTGGCCTATTTTCTTTCATCTTGATCCATGTCTATTTAAATGTTTAAGTTTTTATTTCCGCTGGTTTTTCTCTGATGTTATATCACTAGGGTGCCCGGGGTAAGGCACCAGTCACGGGCCCCGGAATGGGTCATGACAAAAGTGGTATCAGAGCAGTTAGTCCTCGGAAAGTGTCTACAGACCGTGTCTAATAGAGTCTTGATTATCGATGTGTTGTGCACCACATCTATAATCAGGAGGCTATAGGACATTTAGGATTGGTTTCCCTTCTTCTCATTCTGAGATCGTGCCTTAGAGCTGTGTTGTAAGTTGGACCCCTCGACGCGTCGTTTTACGATTATGCCTCGCGCAAGCAACCGGGCCCGGAAGGGCAAAGCGGCGAGAGGAGGCTGCGAGTAAAGCGGCGGCGATCTCTCGAGACCACGATGCGAGCCTCTAGTCCCGCGATGCAGGCGAGAGGAGATGGGTTACAAAGGTGGGCCCGATTAATGGCGGGGTTGTGGCGGACTTGAGGATAAGTGGGCCGGCGGTTCGATGCACCATGGTTCACCTAGATCGATAGTTGGAGGCTACGATTTTTACGAGTGTAAACGCGAATTTTATGGGTCGAGGCACGAGGATGATCGCGAGGAGTTCATCAAGCGATTCTGACGGATCGTGAGTGATCAAGGCATCGGAGACCGAGTCGGTGGTCTAGGTTCACATCACCGCGTGATACCGCAATCGTCGTTTGATTCGTGGGAGGTGTCGGGAGAGAATGCACTTCCGGTATTTGGGGACGAGTTCTCGAGGCATTTCTTGCACATTTCTTGCCTCGCGGATGAGAGGGCTCGGTGACAGATTTTTGGTGTTGCGGCGAGCAGGCGTGCAGTTCGGGAGTACAATGTGGAGTTCGACTCATTGGCGTGCGTCCCGCATTAGTAGCTAGTATGGAGGATCGAGTGCACCGATATGTTCTGAGGCTCGATGATTACCTAGCGGAGTTGTTGGTGTAGCTCTTCAGGGCATGGACATTGCCGCATGCGAGCTTATGCACTTGGGGTGAGGCGGAGAAATCGACGGAATGGCGAGTCGTGAAGAGGGCGAGCAGCGGTCCTTTGGTGACTTTCGGCGGACGCCTCGGCCAGAACTAGTTATGCGCCTCGCCCGATCTGAGTGGTCCTCGCGGCGCCGGGATATTCAAGTAGGTCGGGGCTCCGAGGTTCAGATTTTGGGAGAAGCGGGGGTGTTAGCGGTGAAGCCACCTACCTCGTTGTGGCGGCGTGGTAGACTCCGTAGTGGGAGTGTCGTGCTAGTTCGGGAGTTTGTTTTACATGCGCCAGCAGGCCATTTTGGGAGAAACCGTCACCAGGGGTAGCACCGGTAGGATAGCAGAATATGAGATCGCCGGGTTCTTCACCTTCCACGGCTAGGCGGGATGTTCATACACCGCAGCCACCAGCAGGTCGCGGTGGAAGTTCCCAGTTTTAGCGGTCCTTTGAACCGCCTATTTTCAGGTATATCCTTAACCCTCTAGAGACTTGTTGTTATACCCCGTATTTCCGGAGTATGTACGTAAGGGCGTACGTACGAAAGTTTGGCCTTAAAAGTTTAAGCCTTGGACGTTTTTATTTGTGCACAACTCACTAAAAGAATCGTTTTCCGACGAAACGTTTCCACAGCTTTCGTAGGGAAAATTCCGGCTATGTCATTTAGTATTTTTGCGGATTTTTCTGAGAGACGAAACATTTTGGACCAACGGGAGGGCGACACTTGGCACCCTCCAATTGGTGGACTTGAAATCGTCCATTGGACGAATTGGGCATGGAGTTGCACGTTTTTTGTGCCTTTTCACAAGTCAAGGATTAGGTAGGATATTTTGTGTAGTAGATGGATAAGGACACTTGCCCTAATCTTGGCCTTACACTTGCCTAGCACTTGGCTTAATCTTGGCCATTGGTTGGCCACTTCTTGACCTATAAATACCCCCCTTTAGATGAAGAGTTCTTCATCCACAAATCAATTTCCAAGTCTTGAAAAATCCCTCCCCCTCTCTCTAAAGCTTTTCGTCCAAAGCCTCCTACCCCACTCCCTGAAGCTTGGCCGAGGCAACCCCTCCCCCTAGCCTAGCCGAAACCTACCCCCCCTCCCTTGGTAGAAAAGTTGTCTTCTTGTATTGTTATAATGCCCAAAATACCCTAGCCCAAATCCCTTAGTCCTTAGTAGAAGTTGTGAAGAACTTCTAAGGTTTCTTGGAGCTACCGGAGCGTACAACTTAGGAGCTAAACCTTGCTCAGGCGCGACTTTTTCTAGGATATTATTGGGCTTACCGAGGTAAATAATCCTAACCCTCTTTTGAATTAGAGAATACATACTGTAGTAGTATAAGAATAAGTATTAAATACTTAGAAGAATATCACAGAATAGAATTGAACTGTTATCACAGTAGAAGGGTTTAAAAGAAGAATAATCAAATTGTACTTACATAGGACTGTTTTCACAGTAGACTTGAGTAGCTCACCGGGTAGGGAAGTGCTGCCCAATTTTCCGTAGGATATAGAACCCTCTGTTTAGAACTGTTTACAAAGTAGTCTGAACGTTGATAGACGTGTCTGACTATTATAGGCTGATTCTCTGCGCGCGACATATTCAACTTGGCAGGTGGTTTTCGCTGAGAAGGTATGTGATTCTTCCTAAAGCATGATATTTTACAATATATATGTAGTACGGTAGACGTACATGTGTTAACTGAATAATAACTACGGCAATGCCTCACGGCTTAAGCCTGAATAATACTTACGGCAATGCCTCACGGCTTAAGCCTGAATAATAAAGATCTGAAAGCATTTCAAAAGAATACTGAATCATTTTAACAGAAGAGAACTAAATGGTTTTTAAAACAGAAGCTTAAGAGTTACACTAGCTTTATGGAAAGTTAAGTATAACCACTTAAGAATGATAAAAGAAACCGTTTGCCTATGTGTTTATAACAGACTTATATTAAATTGTGAAAAGAATAATAAGATGGTTTGATAAGTAGAACATGATATGATGCTATGTGTGTTAGTGTCTTGTAACGTTTGTATAAGAGAGTATTCTTGTTGTGCTTATGTTGTTTAACGATAAGCTGTTATGTTAGTGTAATATCACTCACCTCTTGACATATTACCGGGGGTTAAGCGCCTCCGACGGGGGTAGACTCGGCGATGCAGGACCATGATTCGAGAATACCTCATGCGGGTCGAGGACCTATGCGAGCTACGGAGTTCCGTGTTAGTGATGCGGGTTATACCTCGCGGTCTATGTGGCCATGCGGATTACGAGTCGGGGCGATGCCGAGGAGTAGCTACCTCGATGCGGGTTATGTACCTATGCGGGCCTATGTGAGTGGCCTATGCGGACTACGGAGTCGAGATTAGGCTTGCATGGTGATACTACGCAATTGGCCTGCTTGATCATTCGCACCTAGAGAAGACTATTCTGATTTACCTATTGTTGCTCTTGTTTGTGATGTGGCACTATGTGCGGTTTCCTTGGTTGTTTCATACATATTTGTAAACTGGTTTTAAAAATGATATGTTTTCATTTAAGTACTTTACAGTTTCGCATACTTAGTACCTGTTGTACTGACCTCCTTCGGGGGGCTGCGTTCATGCCGCAGGTAAGGGCAAGCAGGTGCTAGATCCACATCCTTAGGATCTCTTGCGTTGGTGTCAGGAGCTCCATCTTCTCCGGAGGCTCTACTTTTGGGTATGATCTCCCTGTTGTAGATAGTTTTGTACAGTCAGGGTATGGCGGGGCCCTGTCCCGCCATAGTTGTATATTTCCATAGAGGTCTGTAGTCATGTTGTACAGTATCGGATGTAACTGCTAAACCATGTTTATATATATATGCCGAAAGGCGACGTTTTCTCACATAAACTGTGTCTTATTTTATAAACTGTTTCATGTCTTGTTTTATATTTCCGCTGATTACTCTGATGTATGACTACTTGGGTGCCCCGGTAAGGCACCAGTCACGGGCCCCGGAATGGGTCGTGACACTTGTATGTATTGATGTTATGATAATGTGTTAAGTGTTATGTTCGGATAGCTTTGTGCTAAAATGTGATTTAGAAACCTGGTTAGTGAAAAATGGTAAGCCTGGGGGTGAGAAAATGATGAACCTTAGAATATTACAGTTGAGACCTTAGATGTAAGGCCGTCTTGAGTACAAGTTTTTGCAAGTGATCCTTGTCGGAGTGCATTTTATGCCTAGAATGTATTGTGTGATAAGTCCCTGGGTAGTGTGAAGTGGAAGTGGTAGCTTTCATGACCTGTAGAGGTAAGATTGTTCCGAATCGGGAAACAAGAGCCTGATGCGTTAAGTGGGTCGGGTTGGGGCCATGTTGCGGGCCAACCCGCTTTGTTTGGGGTTGGGTCAGCTCTGGGTGGTCCCGCCAGGTGGTAGGGTCACGAGGGTGTTAGGCCCAAGTTTAGATGACCATCGTATGAGTTCGTGGATGCGTTCGACCAGAATCGGTTCGTGTAGGCCGAGGAATGGCCTTAAGGGAGATTGAGGCTAGTAAGATGACCAAGTTTGGAGGTGGTGACTCCAAAGTTTTGGGAAGCAAGCGATGATCAAGTGCGTACGATATCTTTGGAAGAGTTCAAGTGTTCGAGAAGCGGCACGACGAGTAAGGAAGAGAACGTGTGTTATTCCATGGCCAGATGTGGCGATGACAACTTGTTAGAAGAACTTTATCGTTATCCGTCTTGAGAAGGAACATTCGGGACGAATGTTTCTAAGGAGGGGAGAATGTTATACCCCGTATTTCCAGAGTATGTACGTGAGGGCGTACGTATAAAAGTTTAAGCCTTAAAGTAAGCAAAGTGGCGAATTTGTGCACAAGTGCCAAAAAGAGTCGTTTTTCGACGAAACGTTTTACTAGACTTGCGAAGGGAAAATTCCGGCTATGTCATTTCTAATTTTTGCGGATTTTTCCGAGAGACGAAACATTTTGGACCAACGGGAGGGTGACAAGTGTCACCCTCACATCGCCGAGACTTTGAGCGTAATGGACGAAAGGGTGGGGTGTAGTTGGTAGGATATTTTGTGCAAGTTGGTGTGGTAGATGGATAAGGTGCACATGGCTTAATCCTAGCCCTGCACTTGCCTAACACTTGGAAGAATCTTGGCCATTGGTTGGCCATTTCTTGACCTATAAATACCCCCCCTTTGTTGATGAAATTCTTCATCCAAAAATCATTTCTAAGTGTTAAAATCCCTCCCCCTTTTGAGAGTTGTGTTTCGTCCAAGCCCCCCCCCCTTGAGTGAGCCTTGGCCGAGAGCCTACCCCCCCCTAGCCTAGTTGCTTTTGTATAATACCCCCCTTTGTGGTATTGAAATACTCTTCAAGTATTGTTATAATGCCCAAATACTTTAGCCCATATACCTTGTAGTACTTTCCAAAGTTACCTCTATACGTAGAGTCCTGGAAATACTATTATACTTTCCTCACCACAAAAACGAAACTCAAGAAAACCTTCATAGTCGGTTGAAGTGTTAAGTAGAGTTGCGTAGAACTTCTAAGGGTTGTTTGGAGCGGGTTGAGCGCCGCGAGTAGGAGCTAAACGTTGCGGGAGCGACATTTATACTTGGATAATTTTGGGTTCATCGAGGTAAATAATCCTATCCTTCTAGTGTAATTGGAAATTACATCGTAGTAGTATTGAAATGAATATAAGATTCATAGAAGTGAATTGAAGCGTAATAGAAGGATATTACGTAATAGACTTGAATGAAATCACATCGAGAAGAATATAAGTAGAAGATTAAAGCGTATTTACATAGATGTATTTACTGATGGCGATAACCTTTATTGGTTGAATGTTCTGCAAGTAGCATGTGCTACTTAGATGGTGGACAAGGCTAGCCGTGTTATAGCCGTGGAGCGTTTTGCTTATAGTCGATAATCGTCGCGAGGTATGTGATTCTTCCTATACTCTTGAGCATGAAGTATTTTAAAAAGAATACATATAGTACGGTAGACGTACGTGTGGCAATGTCTTTTGACTTAAGCCTGAATAATATGTATATATTATATGGTAGATGTACGTGTGCTAACTGAATATAGTTGTACGGCAATGTCTTTAGACTTAAGCCTAAATAAGAAGAATCTTGAAGTATTTCCAAAGAAATAAGAAACCGTTTTGAAAGAAGAGTAATACTTGGTTTTGAAAACATAAGAGTTATACTAGCTTTATGGGAAGTTAGGTATAACGTCTTAAGAGAGATAAAAAGAATGGTTTACTGATTTTTAGAAGTTAAGAGACTTAATCTTAAAAGATAAGAGACTTGACTTAATTGTATTGATATGAAGTTTGCTAACAATGTGAAACCTCATTCGTGAGTAATGGGTACTTGGTTTTAAAGGGAATAATGTTTTACTGATTTCGGAAATCAGAATGAGTATCGACAAACCACTAGGCGTTAATAAAGGAAAATGTATTGAATAATGAAGTATTATTAAAACCAGTAGAAACCTCCATCTGCATAGAAGCTAAGATGAGACAAAATGATATTACATTTCCTAGATCATGGCTGCTTAATAAGATTGATTATGAACAAGAATAACCTACACTCATATAAGGCATATGTTTCTCAGATTTTTTAAAGGAGAATTATATTCTTAAATGATTAAGACTATGAACTATGAAACTTTTCTAAAATAAAGAGACTGGAGTAATTGAAATTAGGCAAACTGGAACTCTAGGGAAAAGGAAGGCATTGTTTTGTCTTAAATGGTTTAAAACATAAAGTGTTATAACAACTTTATGGGAAGTTAGTTATAACGACTTTATGAAAACAAAAGAAGGGTTTTATCATTGGTTTTAATGTGGTAACTCGACTTTAAAAAGAGAAGTGTTTTGGTTTACCTAATAATGTGAGTCACTCTATTTTTATACTACGGGTATCGGGTGACTTTTATAAAAGGAATGGATCTCTTTAAAAGGAATTTAACGTACGTAGTACTTTAGGGTTAAAACCCGGACTTTGATATAAAATGAAAGTACCTTGAGTTAAGTATAACTTGTCTATGCTTGTTGTTGTGAAACTTGCCTATACGTGTTGTGATAGCCTTTGTTGTGCAAGAATTGTGTTTCTATACTACCGCGTCTCTCGATGGAGGGTCGGTTGACTTGTTGAGAACTTACTTGGGCGTCTTGCGCGATCGGAGAAATTCCACAGCACGCCTCGCTGATAGTGTTAATTTTGCTAATCGATTTGGACATACTGACACGATGCGTAGCACACGGGTATGGTTCCATTTTGATTGCTGTCTTGTTGTTTCCTTTTGGACATACTGACACGATGCGTAGCGCACGGGTATGGTTCCATTTTGATTGTTGTCTTGTTGTTTCCTTTTTGGACATACTGACACGATGCGTAGCGCACGGGTATGGTTCCATTGGGATTGTTATTCCATGGACTAGCTCTCATGAGGTTTCTTTGACGGCCTTCGGTAGTCGGCTCGTACTTGCCCCGTGTCGACCGGGGTTTGGTTGTATTGCATTGTTAGTACGGTTTTGGCATCAGGTAGGACTTGGTGTGCATGTGTACTTCTTGGTGTTATCATAGACTGCCGGCAGTGAGGAAGGTATTCCACGGGCATGATTGATGTGGAGGGCGTGAGACCCTGACTTGATATAACTGTTATATGTGTGTACTGTAGTTTGGTTATCATACATGTCTCCTGCTTTATATAGACTGCTATGATTTCTTTTCTGATTTTCTGATTTCACATATTTGGTACTGTTATCGACCTCCTTCGGGGGGCTGCGTTCATGCCGCAGGTAGAGGTACATCGGCTGTCGATCCCCGCTTTTAGGATCACCTTTCAGCGTCTTGGGAAGCTCCGTTCCTTCGGAGGCTCATCTTTGGTATGTTACCCTGAGTTTGTAGGTTCTTGTACATTCAGGGGTATGGCGGGGCCCTGTCCCGTCATAGTTGTTGTAAAAATCTTAGAGGTCTGTAGCACTGTTGTGGGCAGGGTTGTAAGGATTGTAACTGTTCAAATGTCTATGTATATATATATGCTGAAAGGCAACCGTTTTGGTTGGCCTATTTTCTTTCATCTTGATCCATGTCTATTTAAATGTTTAAGTTTTTATTTCCGCTGGTTTTTCTCTGATGTTGTATCACTAGGGTGCCCGGGGTAAGGCACCAGTCACGGGCCCCAGAACGGGTCGTGACAAGCGGATCATGAGAGTGTTCAAGGCTTCAGAGACCGAGTCGGTAGTCTTAGGTTCGCATCGGCTGCGTGATACTGCAGTCGACTGGTTTGATTTGTGGGAGCTATCCCGGGGAGAGCATGCACTTCCAGCCGCATGGGATGAGTTCTCAGAGGCTTTTCTTACACACTTCTTCCCTCGCAGATGAGGAGAGCTCGGGCAGATAGATTTATGATGTTGAGGCAGAACGGGCGGACGGTTTGGTAATACAGTATAGAGTTTGGCTCGTTGGCTCGTTATGTCCCCGCTTTAGTGGCAGACATGGAGGATAGAGTGCACCGATATGTCACAGGACTTGACGATTATCTAGCGAGAGTTGTACAGAGTAGCTCTTCACCGGCATGGACATTGCCCGTACTGAGCTTATGCACAGGGATTGAGAACGTAGAGACCGGCGTGGGACCGAGATCAGCATAAGAGGCCAGACAGCGAGGACCTTTGGTGACTTTCGAGGCGGGCGCCTCAAGAAGATACCATTATGCGCCTCCGCCAAGATCTGAGTGGTCCTCCACGCCTTGGGACATTCGAATGTTCAGAGCAGTCGTGGCTCCGAGGCTTGAGTTTCCGGGAAGGAGGGTGTTAGCTGGGATGGAGCCACCCTACCTCTGTGGTCGATGTGGTAGATCGTCACGACCGACCGGGCCTGCGGATCGTGCCCTACCAGGCACCCTTACAGTAAACATCGAGATAATCAATGAACATACAAGAAACTTATAAAATAAAACAAAGAATAAAACAACAAAGTTAGCCGATAGGCTACCTTCCTGGACGTACATACATAAACGAAGCAGTTGCCTCCTTTTTCTTTACAGACTGACCCACGATATGTGACTACAGACCTCTAAGAGTTTTATCATAACAACTGTGGCGGGACAAGGCCCCGCCGTACCCCTGAATAAACATAAACGTGACAACTCCGGAACACTGGAGCCATCTCGACTTCTTTGACCGGGATCCTAAGCTCGCGGATCCACAATCGTACCTAAACTCGCGGCATGAATGCAGCCCGGAAGGCCGATAACAAAAATTGCGAATATGGAATGAAATAACGTCTGATAAGAAATGATCATAATCAGTAAAAGAATGACAAGGACAAGTATAAAAATACATACCAGATCCTGCCGTGTCATTACCACTTATGAACTTAATCGTACATTAATCATTATTTTCCTTCTTTCAATAGGAATTAACATCATATTCTTACATACATACTTAAGAATTCAATCAAGTTTTTCCACATAACTTACATCAATATCTTTTTCCATTCCATTAAGAGTTATAGCCATATCTTACGTACTTACTTAGGAGAAGTCATTAAGTTCATTTCTATCTAACTTACTTATCTTTCATAACATAGTTCGCCCACTACGAGGGACACATATACTACCCTACCAAACCGACGCGATCAAATCACACCAATATCAAAGCATGCCGTGGAATCCCCATCACCGTCGACTAAAAGTGTAAACATAACCATGGGTCTCACGCCATAATATCAATAAAACAGGTGGTATAACGCCAGGGCTTGCCTCATTTATACTCTTACCCTGGAGAAGGTGGTAAAGCAGGGGGTATAACGTCTTGGGGCTTGCCCCTCATTTATACTCTTACCCTGGAGAAGGTGGTATAACGTCTTGGGGCTTGCCCCTCATTTATACTCTTACCCTATCTCGACCGGTCGTCAAACAACACATAAAGCAGGTGGTACAGCGTCTTGGGGGTTTACCCCTCACTTATACTCTTAGCCTGGAGAAGGTGGTATAACATCTTGGGGCTTGCCCCTCATTTATACTCTTACCCTAGCTCGACCGACCATCAAACAAGACATAAGCACTACCATGTCTCTTATAAAATCCGGGAATTTAACCCAAGTGCTACAAATGATGGAAGCATACCCGTGGAATCCCACATCACTGTCGGTACGTCCAAGTAACTTATAACAAGACAACCGGCCCTCCAACCGAGAGTCGCGGCAACGTAATAAAACATAATACTTGCACTCAAAGGCTATCACCAGCACATATAGGCTAAATCTCAATTAACCAAGCCAAAGTACTACGTGCGTACATTCTTTTCAAAAACTCCTTTCCAAATAAAACTTCCCCGATACTAACCACCGTAGTATCAAGTCCCATCCACCTTTCAAGACAAGTCACAATACCTTTTTAGAAATACAATTACCGGCTTCTAAATCAAGTGACTTCTTTATTAAAAACCTTAAGCAATTGGTACATTTAAACCAATTTTCCCTTACCTAATACAAGTTATTCCTTTGATTACTTTACTAGAGAAAACCATTCTCTTAATCTTCCATAAAGCCGTTATAACCGACTTCCCATAAAGCCGTTATAACCCTTTATGGTTTAGACTAACACGTTCCTTTTATAACCAAGAGATTTATACTTTCAAATCAATTCTCTTAACTTTCAAAATACTTCAAGTCTCTTAACTTTTAAGAAAACAAGTTTCAAAGTCTTAAAAGCTTCATACGTAAACTCTTTTAAAGTTAGTAACAAATCTTTGATGCGTGAATAAGTTATACTTATTTATAACGATCTTATTCAAGTAGCCATGATCTAGAAAACGTAATATAATTTTGTCTTATCTTAGCTTCTATGCAGATGGAGGATTTCTACTTGTTTTAACATAATGGATTGTCATTACATTTTCCTTTATTAACGCTGCAGTGGCTTGTTCGATACTTATTCTCATTTGTGCCGTAAATTAGCCAAATCAACTCGACTCATTTTTATTATAAAACCTTAGGCAATTGATGCCGTAAAATCAAGTTGCCTTTTTACATAGTCAAGCCATTTATCTTTCCATAAGGCAAATATAACTAACTTCCCATAAAGCCGTTATATTCACTTTATACCTTAGCCATAAACAATTTCCTATCCAAGGGACTTATACGTTTAAAACGGGACAAGTATCACATACTTTAAAACTCTTCAAGTCCCTTAACTTTAAAATCAACTTAAGACATCCTTACTATTCTCAAAGAAGTGAGTTAATCTCTAACCCACCCGACTTGGCATTACATAAAACAAGTAAAGAATATCATAGTTCAGACGTCTCACCGTACTACATACGTGCAACTAGTCATGCTCAAAAGATAGGAAAAGTTCTACATAGAGTAAATCACATAACTACCTCTTAACTTCTAAGAGTAGATGAAACATGAAATGATACCACAAGTATATTCCATACATAGGATCATGCCAAAGGAAGGAAGAGGTTCACATACCTCGCGACGATTGTCGACAAGTAGCAAGATGCTCCAAAGTACTTCAACCTTGAGCTATCACAATCTTCCAGTAGGATACGCTATACTTAGTTCTTCAACCTATCATGGTCACAATACGTCCATTAACCTCTTACTTCAAACGTAGAATACTCTAAGTGCTAAGTCGCCAAATTCTATGGAAAATCGGACAGCACCTCCTTTGTTTCTACTCACTTTGCCACCTTTTCAAGGTCGATTACAATAACCAAACAGCCCCAATTGGCTCACAATTAAGTAGAAGATAGTCCAATACAAATGGCTAACTAAACAGCCCCAATTGGCTCACAATTAAATAGAAGATAGTCCAATACAAATGACTAACCAACTACTACAAACTACAAGTCCAAAATCGGCCACCTTGAGTTCAACCAAACTAATTCTTATCCAATTTCCATTTCAATCCAAATTGGTAGCATAATAAGATATCAAGTCGCATTTGGTTATTACTACCATAAGCTTCAAGTCAATAACATGCGACGATTCTAACAACGATCAAATTGTAATCCAACTTAACATGGCCTACATTTCATTTCGAATTTCAAAGACTACAATCGATCTATAATCCTTATAAACTTCAACATATACTTCATGCTAGCAACAAGTAAAGCTAACAACAAAATAAATAATTTTGTAATACTTTCAAAGAACAAGATTATACCTCAACGCTTTTTAATCCAATCTTCAAAACCGAAGTTGCTCTTTAGCAACCTAGAGCCTCCTTAAGACACCTCAATCCGCTTGTTGGGACCCTTAGAACCATACCAACAATTATCCTTCAATCTTCCAATCCAAAACCTAGAAAGCCACTAGGTTTTCACTTTGCGACTAATACGAAAACTCTCTTTTTCCGGGATTTTTCTATTGAGATACACTTACAATACACTCATGGACCTTGGTTTAAAGTGTGGAGCTTATTGGACAAGAAACAAAAAAAAATTCTTATTGATGGGCATGAACCCGAGAGCTCCTTGCTCTTGTTCTTCAATTTGTTGTGAAATTTGGCTAAGTGTTAAGCTCTCTCTTGCTACTAGTAGTAATATAAAGCACAATGGAGGGTCAAGATGTGAACAATTGGGTGGCTAGGATGAAGTTCTCTTAAATATCAAGCTTGTGGACCCATTGACCAAGTCAAATATGTCAAGCTTGCTACTTGCAAGACTTGTCTTGCTAACAAAGGTCCAATGACCCTTTTGTCCATGTTCAAATTCGTCCAAGGCATCACTAAGGGGGGTGACACGTGTCGCCCTCCCATTCGTCACAATAATACGTTTTCCGACAATTCCATAATTCCGAGAAAATCTTTTTACAAGTCTCAAATCTTAACACTGTGAGTTCTTACGTACGTTCTTACACCATGTCCTGTAAATACGGGGTGTAACATAGACCCCATCTTGGAGAGTGTCGTACCATTTCGACAGCTTGTTATGCTTGCGGCCAACAGGGCCATTTGGCGAGAGACTGTCCGACCAGAGGTGGCACTAGTGGGATAGCACATACTACGGGATCAGTTGCGGGTTCTTCACTTTCCATAGCTAGGTAGGATGTTCATACACTGGCAGGCCACGGCAGGGGTCGCGGTGGAAGTTCCCAGTTTTAGCGGTCCTTTGAACCGCCTATTTGATTTTCAGGGATATCCTTAACCCTCTAGAGACTAGTTTGTTTTGATGTTATAATAATGTGTTTAGTATTATGTTTGGTTGGATTGTGGTAAAATATGATTTAGAAGCCTGGTTAGTGAAAAGGGTAAGTCTGGGGATGAGACAATTGTGAACGTTAGAATTTATGACAGTTGAGACCTTAGATGTAAGGTCGTCTTGAGTAAAAGACTTTACGGTTAATCTTTGTCGGAGTGCATAGTATACGTGGAGTTTTGTGTGATAATTCCATGGGTAGTTTGATATAGAAGTGGTAGCTTCCATGACGTGGATTAGTAAGATTGTTCCGGATCGGGGAACGAGAGAGTTTGGCGCGATAGAGGGTCGGGTTGAGGCCAGATCGCGGGTCAACCCGCAGCCCGTAATGAGGTGGGGTCAGTTCGCGGTGGTCCCGCCAGGTGGTAGGATCACGAGGGTGCAAGGCCCAAGTTTAGGTAACCGTTGTACAAGTTCGTGGATGCGTTCGACCAGAATCGGACCGTGAAGGCCGGGAATGGCCTTAAAGGAATATAAGGCTAGTAAAATGACCAAGTTTGGAGGTAGTGACTCCAAGGTTTTGGGAACTGAAGCGATGACTGGAGTATGGTACGTGTGCTAGAGAGAGTTCGGGTGTACGAGAAGGGTACGACGGGTAAGGAAAGAAGTAAACGTGTGTTAACATAATATAAGAGATCATTTTGTTGTGAAGTGAAGATGCGAAGGGAGTATCATTTAGACCTTGGGTGGGGGCTTTTGAGATGATGGAGGTGATTCCTCGTTGGTTTGGATTGGAGTTTTGCGCATGTGTTATATTATGGCCAGGTGTGGCATAATTGGTTTCGTAAGTATAGTAGTGAAGGCTATACCGGCGCATGTACGTTTGGAGACTTAGAAGGAACATTCGGGACGAATGTTTCTAAGGGGGAAGAATGTTACACCCCGTAGTTCTAGGGTATGTATGTGAGGACGTACGTACGAGAATACGACGATAATTTTGGAAAGGAAGAAAGATGTGATTTTTCGACGGAAAAGTTTCCGAATTTTGTGAAGGAAAAAGGTTCGATAATGGGAATTGGATTCCCAGATTTGGTATTTGGACTTCTTGGATTATTATATAATTATGGAATTTTATTTCCGGAATTGGTCACGTGGGGCCCACGGGGAAAATTTACGGTTTTGTGGGGCCCACTTTATTTTCGGATTTTTGGCATTGCGGATATTTTTCGGAAGATGAAATATTTTGGACGAGTAGGGGGGCGACACATGTCACCCCATGTTGCCATGTGGCCGAATTGGTGAAGGACACTTGTCCTCGATTTGGTAGAATGACAAGTGGCTAGCCACTTGTCCAAATTTTGTGGTGGACATGTGGTTGGTAGAATCCACACCCACATGTCCCCAATCTACACCACACACTTGCCTAGATCTTGGCCATTGATTTCTCTATAAATACCCCTTTGTGCAAGACTAATTCTTCATCCACACTTAAGAGTTTTCAAGGCTAAAATAATACTCCCTCCTTTGTAGTTCTCGTCCACCCCCCCCCCCCCACTTTGTGTAGAAAATACTTCAAGTATTGTTGTATTATCCCAAATACCTTAGCCTAGTATTCCTAGTAGTATTCCAAAGTTATTTCAATACTAAGAGCCCGAAATTCTACTTTATTCCTTTACTCGAAAAATGAAGACCTAGTAAAATCTTCATTGTTTGTTGAAGTTTTAAGAGAAGTTGTTTAGAAACTTCTATGGGTTTCTTGGAGCAGTTTGTAGCGTAAGGAATTGGAGCTAAGCGTTGCTCAGGATGGACTGATTAATCTTGGATAATTTTGGGCTTATCGAGGTAATGATCTTCCCCTATCAGAATTGGATATTACATATTGTAGTAGTTTAGAATTGAGTATAAGATATATTGGAAGGATAATTATAAAGAACCGAATCAGATTTACATTGGGTTTGTATTTACGTGAGACTTGTAGTATTATTGTGGGCGATGTTGTACACGTGCAGTTAGGCGATAACCCTCGAGTTGTTGGCTTGGTAGCGGGCCTTGATAGAGGAGAGAGATGTATGTGGTTACGTGTGGGGAGGTGCTACCGAATTTTCCGTAGAATAAGGAACCTTGTACTTTGAAATATTCTACGAAGAGATCTAGAAGTTGATAGACGTTTTGTGGCCTTTATAGGTTGAAGTACTACGAGTAGCGTATTCTACTTGAAGGGTGGAAAAGACTAGCAGGGTTATAGTACTTTGGAGCGTTTTGCTAATTGTCGATAATCGTCGTGAGGTATGTGAACCTCTTCCTACCTTTTCTAGCATGATGTTGTGAACTATGTAGTACGGTAGACGTACATGTGCTAAACAAATTTTGGTTGATTTTAAAAGATAAGAGACTGGACTTATATTTTGACTTGGTATGAAATGTGAAGAACTTGAATTGTGTTAAAGTAGTGAAACCTCATTCGTGAGTAATGAGTACTTGGTCTAGAAGAAGGAATAAGTTATATTAATTTCAGAAATGGGAATAACTATCGAACAAGCCATTGCAGCGTTAATAAAGGAAAATGTAACGACAATTAATTATATTTAAAACTAGTAGAAACCTCCATCTGCATAGAAGCTAAGATAAGACAAAATTGTATTACATTTCCTAGATCATGGCTGCTCTAATAAGAATTATTATAATCAAGTTTTGATTTTCTTAAAATTCCAAAGTAAGGAACTTGATTTCTAAAAGAAAAGAGACTTAAGAATTTGAAGTGTTTTGGTTTAAAAGAAAGGCAGGGTTTTGTCTTAAATTTTTTTAAAACATAAAGTGTTATAATAGCTTTATGGGAAGTTAGTTATAACGACTTTATGAAAACAAAAGAATGGTTTTATTATTGGATTTTAAATGGTAACTTGATTTTGGGAAAAGAGAAGTAACTTGAGTTTAAAAAGTATACTTGACGTTGTTTTAAAAAGTGTAAAGTACTTGATTTAATCATAAACGTGGTTGGTACTACGGATAATAGTATCGAGTTGTGTTTTCGTAAAAAGAGATCTTTTTGAAAGGATTAACGTATGTAGTACTTTGGGGGTTAAAACCCGGATTTGTTGTCATAAAATGGAAGTCTAAGAGTATGTTAATTTACCTATGCTAGTTGTGATAGCCTTGGTGGTATTACTATGTTACCGCGTCTCTCGGTTGGAGGGCCGACTGACTTGTTGTGAATTTGTTGGACGTACCGGCAGTGACGGAGGATTCCACGGGTATGCTTCCATTTTATTTGATCTTGGCCATGCTTATACCGATGAGAATCTGCCGGCATGCGACGATCGCGTTAGATGCCCGACGTTTCATTGGATGTACCGGCAGTGACGGAGGATTCCACGGGTATGCTTCCATTGTTATTATCACATGGACATGTCTACACCGATAAGGGATTCCGGGGGCATGCGGCCATGCAGCGGGTTAAACTTTCGGTATATTATTATTGTCACATGGGCATGTCTACACCGATGAGGGATTCCGGGGGCATGTGACCATTACTATTATTCCATGGGCTAGCTCCCCATGAAGACCTGTCTACACCGATGAGGGATTCCGGGGGCATGGTATATGCGATCATTATTCCATGGGCTAGCTCTCCATGAAGACTTGCACCTGCGATGAGGGATGCCGAGGGCACGTTATGGCCATGTTACACCGATGAGGATTCCGACATGCGTCGCGTATTATATATATATATGTTATATATGTATCTGTGAGGTAGGATGCCACCAAGTGTCACCTGGTTATATGTTACACCTACGGCTGCCGGCAGTGATAGAGGATTCCACGGGACGGAGGTATATATATATATGTATTGTATATGTGTACGCCGACAGAGAGGTAGGATGCCACAGCGCCACACGAGTATGATTTATGTCATGATCACAGCGATGAGGAAGGAATTCCACGGGCATGAGTGATGACTTGAGGGCGTGAGTCCCTGACTAGACCTGACTGCTTATATGTTGTGTACTGTAGTTTGGTTATCATACATGTCTCCTGATTTATATAGACTATTATGATTTCATTTACAGTATTTTCGCCACATACTTGGTACTGTTATGCGACCTCGCCGGGCCGTTCACGCCGCAGTAGGTACACCGGTTGTTGATCCTCGCTCATATGATCACAGTTCAGCATTTTGGGAAGCTCCATTTCTCCGGAGGCTTATCTTTGGTATAGTCCCCTGTCATAGTAGGTACTTGTACATTCAGGGGTATGGCGGGGCCCTGTCCCGTCATAGTTGTGGTTACATTCTTAGAGGTCTGTAGTACTGTTGTGGGCAGGGTTTGTAAGGGATTTAACTGTTCGTGTTGATATTTATATATACAGGAAGGTAACCGTTTTGGTTAGCCTGTTGCTTATTTTATGTATTGTTACATGCTTAAGGTTTTTATTTCCGCTGATTTTCTCTGATGATTGTATCACTAGGGTGCCCGGGGTAAGGCACCAGTCACGGGCCCGAGGTCGGGTCGTGACATTCAGGGTAAGAGTATAAATGAGGGGTAAACTCCCAAGACGTTATACCACCTGTTCCGTGGATTTGCTACCCAAGATGCGAGGAATACCTCATGCGGGTCCACAGGACCTATGCGGGTGAAATAGTCCCAGGAGTAGGATTGCTTATTGATACTACGGGCGAGGGACCCTGCTGTTATACCCCGTATTTCCTGAGTATGTACGTGAGGGCGTACGTACAATAGTTTAAGCCTTAAGTTAGGCAAGGGACGAAAATTTGTGCACAACCCCCAAAAAGATTTGTTTTTCCGACGGAGAATTTTCCGAACCTTGTAAGGGAATTTTGCGTGTTCAATAATTTAATTTTTGCGGATTTTTCCGAGAGATAAAATATTTTGGACCAATGGGAGGGTGACATGTGTCACCCTCAAAGTGGACGAATTGGAGGGCACACCTTGCACGTTTTTTTCTTTTTAGTGGCCTAAAACAATTGGTCAATGTTTGGTAGGATATATTGTGTGGTAGATGGATAAGGTGGGACCCACACACACTTGTCCAAATCTACACCCTCCACTTGCCCACCACTTGTCTTAATCTTGGCCATTGAAGGCCCTATAAATACCCCCCTTAGTTGAAGGATTTCTTCATCCCTCAAATGACTTCTAAGTCTTAAAAATCCCTCCCTCCCTTGTAGTGAAATTCTCGTCCAAGTCCTCCCCCTCCCCTTGTAGTTGTTTCGTCCGCCACACCCCTTCCTCGAGTTTCTCTCGTCCGCCACACCCCCTTCCTCGAGTTTCTCGTCCAAACATACCCCTTGGTAGAAAATATTCTCCAAGTATTGTTACTATTCCAAAATACCTTGGCCCATACCTTGTAGTATTCCAAGGTTAACCCTATACTAAAAGCCCAGAAATACTATTATACTTCCCTTCAGTCACAAAAACGAAACCCTAAGGAAAATCTTCATCATTGGTTAAAGTATTAAGAAGAAGTTGCATAGAACTTCTAAGGGTTGTTTGGAGCGGGTTGGATCACCCAGAGTAGGAGCTAAACGTTGCTCAGGATCGACATTTAAACTTGGATAATTTTGGGTTTATCGAGGTAAATACTCTTGACCTTCTATTATAATTGGAAATTACATACTGTAGTAGTATAGAAATGAGTATAAGATATATAGAAGGATGGTATAAGAGAAGAGAATTGAATAGAAATCACACCAGAAGAATATTAAAGAAGATTGAACTGTACTTACATAGGACTGTATTTATAGTAGACTTGTGTAGTTTAAAGGGTAGGGAAGTGCTGCCCGATTTTCCGTAGAATAGAGAACCCTCTGCTTAGAATATTCTACAGAGTAGTCTAGACGTTGATAGACGTATATGGCCTTTATAGGTTGAAAGTTCTGCGAGATGTATTCTTGGAAGGTGGACAAGGCTAGCCGGGTTATAGCGGTGGAGCGTTTTGCTAATTGTCGATAATCGTCGCGAGGTATGTGATTCTTCCTATCCTCTTGAGCATGATACTTTAAAAGAATATATATATAGTACGGTAGACGTACGTGTGTTAACTGAACGTGGTTTTACTTCGATGTCTTTTGACTTGAGTTTTAAATAATAAGAATCTTGAAGTATTTCAAAAGAATTAAGAATCATTTTTGAAAGAAGAGTAATACTTGGTTTTAAAAGTTTAAGAGTTATACTAGCTTTATGGGAAGTTAGGTATAACGACTTAAGAGAGATAAAAGGAACGGTTTACTTAATTGTTTATGAACGCCTTGTATTGATTTCGGAAATAAGAATAAGTATCAAACAAACCATCTGCACGCTAATAAAGAAATGTATTGACTAATTAAGTATTATTAAAAACCAGTAGAAACCTCCATCTGCATAGAAGCTAAGATGAGACAAAATGTTATTACATTTCCTAGATCATGGCTGCTTTAATAAGATTGTTATGAACAAGAATAACTACTCACATAAGGCATATGTTACTCAATTGTTTTAAAAAGAGATTACGTTATTTGATTAAGACTATGAACTATGAAATCTTTCGGAAATAAACGACTTGAGTATATTTTTAATTAGGCAACTTGGACGTTTGGAAAAGAATGTTGTTACTTGATATTAAAAAGGAAACTGTTTTGGTTTACTTAAAAAGATAGTCACTCTATTTTTGATATATGGGTATCGTGTGACTTTTGTGAAAGAAACGGATCTTTTTAAAGAATTAATGTACGTAGTACCTTGGGGTTAAAACCCGAACTTGTTGACATAAAATAGAAAGTACCTTGTGTGAATAACTTGACTATGTTTGGTTTGTGATAATCTTGTAATACTTTTGTTACACCCCGTAAATTCAAGAGGTTAAGTTAAGAACGTATGAAAGGAAATAAGATTAGAAAGATGAAGATAAGTTGACCAACATGTGTTGGACGGATTTTTAGTCTACCTGGAGTGTTGTACCCCCGTTGTTAAGATTTTGTAAAGTGTTTCGGGAAGCCTAGTGTGTAGTACGTTAAATCTAGTTCCCAACGCAACAAACCGTTCGTCGATAGGACATCGGAGTCAAAAGTTATGAAAGTTTCAAGTTTGGTGCGCAGTCAGGCAAAGCGATGGTTTCGATTCGCCAGGCTGCAATCGCGCCGCTGGCGCCGTTGTTTCTGGGTTCGCGGGGTTGCAGTGCCGCGCCGAATCGAGGGCGCGGCGGAATGCAGAACTTTTCGGAAGTGGCGGCGCGGCTGCGCGCGGCGGCGCACAGCGCGGATTTACAATGACAAAGTAAAAACAGGATATTTTTGTTTTAAACCTATGGGAGGGTGACAAGTGTCCTCCCATCCTTTATCTGAAAGTGGTCCTATTTAGGCCAAGTCTGGAAGACTTGGCCATTTCATTTCAAACCCTCCCAAGAAAGATCCTCTCCCTTCTCTCTTGATTTTTGAAGAAAACCTAGCCTAAGAGGAAATTGTTGGAGCGGCGGTAAGAAGGAAAAGTGTGGGTAAACTTGTGGGAAGCGGTGGGCGATTTTGTGGAAGGAGGTGGAAGAAAAAGGGGCTTTTGTGGGCTATTCCTTAAGGTAAAAGTTTCCCTTTCTCTTGGTTATGAGCCTAAGGTCATTATATTTTAGTAGTATAGATGTGAGCACGAGGTGTCATATTTTAGTGATTTAGAATTGAGCCTAAGGCTGTTTTATTGTAGTAGTATAGAGTTGAGCCTGAGGTTGTTTTATTTGAATAGATTTGGGTCGTCGCATGTTGTAAAGGGAGATTGAAATTGTTGAAGATGTCTAGGGCTAGATATCATGTTAGACTTAAGAACTTGGATTGGAAAGAGTTGAAAGGGGTTTAGTATTGGTTATATTGTTGGCCAAGAATGGCATGGAAATTATTGGTTTATTTTGTGTTGTTGTGGGGCGGAAGTTTACACGTATTAGTAGGCGTGTAATCCCCTTGTAATTGCTGAATGAATTGAGCCTTAAATGTGGCGTTGGTTATTGAATTTCGGCCTTGAAAAAGGTGGCATAGTAAGTAGAAACAAAGGAAGTGCTGTCCAAATTTCCCGTAGAACAAGGGACTTTTCATTAGAATATATTACGTTGAAGCTAAAAGCTAATAGACGTATTATGGTCATTATAGGTTGACATCTACGGACGGCATATTGGACTTGACAAGTGGATTAAGCAAAAGAGGTATGTAGAACTCTTCCTATCTCTTGAGCATGAGTAGTTATAACTGTATGGTACGGTAGACGTACGTGATTTTAAATGAAGTGAAGTCATTTGACATATTTGACTTGTTTTAAGGATGTCTAGTTGGTTGAGTTAGAGAATTAACTCACGTGTCCTTAAGAAAGAGTTATAAGAATGGTTTATCCTAATAAGGTAGACAAGGATTTCTTGACATGATCAAGTATAGAATACTAGATTCGGGAAGTATTGATTTTTGAACTATTCTAAAGATAAGAGACCTGACTCCTAAGTTAAGAAACTTGTTTCCTAAGTTAAGATTTTTGAAGTATTTTGAAGGTAGGGTAACTTGAATTGAAGTACAAGCCTCTTGGTTATAGAGAGAGCAAAGTGGTCTAAGACATAAAGAGTTATAACGGCTTTATGGGAAGTTAGTTATGTGACTTTATGGGAGGATAAGGATGTCTTGGTTCTAAAGCATAAAGTTAGTATAACGGCTTTATGGGAAGTTGGTTATAATAACTTTATGGAAGCTTAAAGAAATGGTTTTCTCGAATAAGGTAGCCTAGATAAAAGAATGGATACTAAGAAAGGCAATTCGATTTAAAGGCATCAATTGCTTAAAGTTTAAAAATGAGGGTCACTTGAGTTAGAAGCCGAAGCATATTTCTAATAGTATAGTGACTTGTTTGAAATGTAGATAAGCCTTGATACTACGGGTGTTAGTATCTTGGGGTCTTATGTGGAAAAGGGATCTTGGAAAGAATAGAAATACATAGTACTTTGGGTTGAATTTTCCCAGGACTTGTTAAGTGATATGGAAAGTGCCTTAAGGTCATAAAATGAGATCCATTTTGTATGTTAATGAAAGTCTAAAGAAATTGGGAGTTTACTTGGACGTACTGTCGGTGAGGGAGGATTCCACGGGTATGCCTCCATTACCTCCTTATGAGTCTACCGAACGCAGCGGTGATGGGATTCCACGGGTATGTTTCCGGGTCATAGTATGAGTTTACTTGGACGTATCTACAGTGATGAGGGATTCCACGGGTATGCTTCCATGGTCTTAGTATGAGTTCACCGGGACATACCGCCAGTGATGTGGGATTCCACGGGTATGCACCGGGGACATGCTTACGATGAGGGATTAGAGGCATGTAGTTTGAGGGTAAGAGTATAAATGAAGTACACCCCAAGATCGTTATACCACCTTCTTCGGGGTAAGAGTATAAATGAGGTAAACCCCAAGATCGTTATACCACACGGTTTCGTGGATTTGCTACCCACGATCACGAGGAACACCTCGTGAAGTCATGTACCGAGATGAGGATTCCATGGGCATGATATATGTATATATGTATGTATTGTGTATGTATGCGACGGTGAGGTAGGATGCCACGCGCGTCACATGGTTGTATTTACTTTATGGTATCGGCGGTGACGGGATCCCAGGCGAGGATATAGGTATATACATGGTTAGATTTGTGTGGCACGGTGAGGAAGGATGCCACGCGCGCGTCACGAGTTAGATTCTACACCTGGCGGCGGTGATGGGAATCACGCGCGCTTGGATATTTGAGGGCTGGGGTTCATAGCCCTGGTGTGACTATGGTTCATATGTTGAGACATGCTGTATAAGGTAAATCTGACTTTCATTACTTCCACTTCTGTGAGGCACAGTGTACTGCTAATTTGGTTATCATATATGTCTTCACCTGTATTTTTGACTATTATGATTTAAATTACGATTTCGATTTGCATACTTGGTACATATTTTGTACTGACCTCCTTCGGGGGGCTGCGTTCATGCCGCAGGTTGAGGTACATAGCTTGTTGATCCGCACTCCTAGGATCACGGTTCAGTTCTGGAAAGCTCCATTTCTCCGGAGACTTTGTTTTTGGTATGGTTCCCTGAAGTCGTTGACTTTTGTACATTCAGGGGTATGGCGGGGCCCTGTCCCGTCACAGTTGTTATGTAAACTCTTAGAGGTCTGTAGTCATATCTTGTGGGTCACTTTATAAAAAAATTTAGAGGTAACTGCTGTTGGATTTGTTTATATCCAGGGAGGTAGCCTTATCGGCTGACCTATATTTTATTTCATTGTTTAAGTTTATGTATGTTCCGCTGTATATCTCTGATGTATACCTGTAAGGGTGCCCAGGTAGGGCACCAGTCGCGGGCCCGGGGTCGGGTCGTGACAACTTTCTTGATTGGTTTGATAAGAAAACATGTTATGATGCTACGTATGTTCGTATCTTGTAACGTTTGTGTAAGAGGTTATTCTTATTGTGCTTATGTTGTTTAACGATAAGCCGTTGTGCTAGTATTATATCACTCACCTCTTGACATGATATACCGGGGGTTAAGCTGCCCCCCCGATGTGAGGTACACCTCAGGCAGTCTGTGTGACTATGATTCGAGAATACCTCATGCGGGTCCAGGGGGCCTATGCGGAGCTACGAGAGTTCCAGGTTAGTGTGCGGTCTATGTGGCCATGCGGTCTATGTGGCCATGCAGACTACGATCGGGGCGATCGAGGAGTAGCTACCCCGATGCGGGAATACCTCATGCGGGCCTATGTGTGGCCTATGCGGAGCTACGGAAGTTCGAGATTAGACGCCGCATCGATACTGCGGGCGAGTGGCCAGCTTCGATCATGTGGCGGTCTAGAAAGACCTCGTGATACAGTTTATGGCATTGTTGGTACTGTGGGTTTTAGTAGTCGGCTATGCCTTCGTACTTACCCCGTACGGTTTTATTATGACACAGGTGGGACCTGGTGTTCATGTATTCTTTGGTGCTTGTATATCATGGATCGGCGGTGAGGAAGGAATTCCACGCATGATTGATATTGTGGGCATTAGACCCGTGGTTATATTTGAGTGATGACTTTAGGCGTGAGTCCACGACTTGACATATTGCTTACATATTGTGTATCTTAAATTGGTTATCATATACGTCTTCTGTTTTATATAGACTATTATGATTTCATTTACAGTATTTTCAGTTTCACATACTTGGTACCTGTTGTACTGACCTCCTTCGGGGGGCTGCGTTCATGCCGCAGGTAGAGGTACACCAGTGTTGATCCTCGCTCATAGGGTCACAGTTCAGCGTTTGGGAAGCTCCGTTTCTCGGGAGGCTTATCAGTGGTATAGTCCCGTCGTTGTAGTACTTACATTCGTGGTATGGCGGGGCCCTGTCCCGTCATTATGGTTATAACATTCTTAGAGGTCTGTAGTACTGTTGTGGGCAGAGTTTGTAAAAAGGGATGTAACTGTTCGGATTCAAGTTTATATATATATATGCCGAAAGGCAACTTTTCTCAGATAAACTGTTTCTCACTTCATATTATTTCATGTCTTGTTTTATATTCCGCTGATTACTCTGATGTATGTCTACTTGGGTGCCCGGGGTAAGGCACCAGTCACGGGCCCTGGTTCGAGTCGTGACAAAAGTGGTATCAAAGCAGTTAATCCTCGGAAAGTGTCTACAGACCGTATCTAGTAGAGTCTTGATTATCGGTGTGTTGTGCACCACACCAATAATCAGGAGGCTATAGGATATTTAGGATTGGTTTCCATTCTTCTCACTCTGAGATCGTGCCTAGAGTTGTGTTATAAGTTGGACCCCTCTAACGTATTTCTTTCCCTTACCAGTTATGCCTCCGCGCAAGGCAACCCGCCCGAAGGCGAAGGCGTAGGAGGCTGCGAGTAAATCAGAGAGTTACGAGGGCACAGCCCAATCATCACCGAGTGGTACTTCATTCGGGAATTTCTGCGTCGCCGCCCAAAGAAGTCTAGCGCGGCGGCAGCTCTCTGCGGCCATGAGATTTGAACCTTCGCCCACGACCGTGAGCGGTATGGATTGCGAGAAGACGGCACATTACTAGCTAGGGGTTTAGCAACCAGAGAGTATATTATGTACCGATTTATCGCGGGCCTTGACGATTATCTAAAGGAGGGTTGTGTAAGAGTAGCTCTTCAGTCAGGCATGAGCATGGCCTGCGTACGGGCTTATGCGCAGCAGGCCGAGAAACGTAGGGATCGACGGGTTAACCAAGATCAGCAGAAGAAGGCCAGATCGGCAGGGTCCTTTGGTAACTTTCGAGGCGAACCACCTGAGTAGCAGACTGGATATGCATCTCCGCCAGTGCAGAGTGGTCCTCCACAGGGTTCAGGACATTCGGGGTATGCCGGAGTTGGTCAGAGCTCCAGGGCTTCTGGTTCACTATCTGAGGTTCTAGCCAGGTTCGATTTTCCTCGATTCACAGTGTGACAGGCGTCATCCCGGGGAATGTCGTCTTTTTGTTGGTGCTTGTTTTACTGCGCCGTCGAGGCCATGTGGCGAGAGTGTTCAAGTAGGAGGATATAAGTTGGAGGACTCACCTACCCGGATCGATTGCGGATTCGAATTCGGAGAGGAAGGGTGTTAGCGAGGAGGCCACCCCACCTCGTTGTGGCGTTGTGGTAGGTGTCATTGTGGGAGTGTCGTACTTCTTGGCGACTTGTTATGCTTTGCCAGCGGGGCCATTTTGCGAGAAATTGTCCACCGGCAGTGGCGTGGATGTAGAGACTCAGCCTTCAGGATCAGTGGCTAGTTCATCACCTTCCCTAGCTATGCGCCCAACAGGAAAGGATTGATTAGAATGACAAAGGGGAGTGAAGCAGTAGATACAGGTATATCCTTAACCCTCTAGAGATTAGTATGTGTGAAAAGATGAGTATATCTTAAGTGTTGTTCTGATAGCATTGTGTTAATTGTGAATAGAAATCATGGTTAGGTAAAATGGTAAGATTGGGGATAGGTAAAGTGTGAGCCTTAGAGTTTTATACGTGGATACCTTAGAGGCGAGGCCATCTTGAGTAAAAGATTTATTTATTTGACCCTCATCGGAGTGCATAGTATACGTGAGATAGGTTTGTGTGATAAGTCCCTGAGTAGGGTGAAATGAAAGAGGGTAGTTGAGCTAAGAATGACCACTAGGTTTTCGTAACTTGATTAGTGAGATTGTTCGATTCGGGAACAAGAGTTTCTGCGAGCGATGGTCGGGTTGAGGACCGATCGCGGGTCAACCCGCGGCCTGTAAGGTGGTGGGGTCAGTTCGAGGTGGTCCCGCCAGGTGGTAGGGTCACAAGGGCGCTAGGCCCGAGTTTAGTTAACCATCGTACGAGTTCGTGGATGTATTCGACCAGTAGTCGGGCCGATGAGGTCAGCCCATCTTGTCTTTTAGTCAGGACCGTTTACTCGGCAGAGGGTTATGCGAGATGTTATATATCAGGAAGATTGTAAGACTGCACGGGATTCCTACTTTTACTTTATGACGGGCAGTGGAGCCCAGTTTACGGTTGTTTCTTTTCTGGAGGTTTTACCAGCAGTTAGCAACTCGGTGAGTCTCATGTCGCATTCACCCTGGGCGGTGTTTGGATTTCGGGGTAGTGTGAGGATTGTTGCCTCGCCGAGGAGTGTTTTATAGCTACCATTTCAGTATTCGGATATCGCCTTATGACGCCTTGTAGGGCGGAAGTGTAAGTTGGCCGATTGGTTCGATGTTGGCAAGGTTCAGATAGTTGGTTCATACTTGTTTCAGCAGACGGTGGATAGGGTGAAGCTTATCCAGGAGAGTTTATTGGCAGCTCAGAGTCAACAAAAGTCATGCATATAATCGGCGTCGACACTTGGAGTTCAGGTTGACGGTGGGTTTCTTGAAGGTACCACCCCGGAAGGGTGGGACGAGATTTGGAAAGCAGGGGAAACTTAGCCCGAGGTACTTTGAGCATTTTCAGATCATTTGGAAAATAGGCCAGGTTGCCTATAAGTTAGCATTGTCGTCCGACGTAGGAAGCAGTACGTCCGGTCTTTCTTGTTGCTATGTTCGGAAAAGTATCGGAGATCCATCCAGAGTGTTTCCAGTTAATGATGACCAAGTTGGAGATAGTAACCCCGAGATGTTGGAAACTGAAACAATGACAAAAGTGGTATCATGCTCGAGTGTACGAGGAGGGTACGACGAGTAAGGGAAGAAGTGAGCATGTGTTAAGAGAATAGAAGTGATCATTTCTTTTGTGAAATGAGGGTGCGAAGGGAATATCTTTTAGACCTTGGGTGGGAGCTTTTGTGGTGATTCCTTGTGGACTTGGAGTTAAGTATTTGCGTATGATATTTTGTGGCCAGGAGTGGCATTGGCAACTTGTTTAAGTTAAGAGAGACATTATCGTTATCTGTCTTGAGAAGGAACATTCGGGATGAATGTTTCTAAGGAGGGGAGAATGTTATACCCCGTATTTCCTGAGTATGTACGTGAGGGCGTACGTACAAAAGTTTAAGCCTTAAGTTAGGCAAGGGACGAAAATTTGTGCACAACCCCCGAAAAGATTTGTTTTTCCGACGGAGAATTTTCCGAACCTTGTAAGGGAATTTTGCGTGTTCAATAATTTAATTTTTGCGGATTTTTCCGAGAGATAAAATATTTTGGACCAATGGGAGGGTGACATGTGTCACCCTCAAAGTGGACGAATTGGAGGGCACACCTTGCACGTTTTTCTTTTGTGGCCTAAAACAATTGGTCAATGTTTGGTAGGATATTTTGTGTGGTAGATGGATAAGGTGGGACCCACACACACTTGTCCAAATCTACACCCTCCACTTGCCCACAACTTGTCTTAATCTTGGCCATTGAAGGCCCTATAAATACCCCCCTTAGTTGAAGGATTTCTTCATCCCTCAAATGACTTCTAAGTCTTAAAAATCCCTCCCTCCCTTGTAGTGAAATTCTCGTCCAAGTCCTCCCCCTCCCCTTGTAGTAGTTTCGTCCGCCACACCCCCCCTTCCCTTGGAGTTGCTCTCGTCCAAACATACCCCCCTCCCTTGGTAGAAAATATTCTCCAAGTATTGTTACTATTCCAAAATACCTTGGCCCAAATACCTTGTAGTATTCCAAGGTTACCCCTATACTAAAAGCCCAGAAATACTATTATACTTCCCTTCAGTCACAAAAACGAAACCCTAAGGAAAATCTTCATCATTGGTTGAAGTATTAAGAAGAAGTTGCGTAGAACTTCTAAGGGTTGTTTGGAGCGGTGGAGCACCCAGTAGGAGCTAAGCGTTGCTCGGGATCGACATTTAAACTTGGATAATTTTGGGCTTATCGAGGTAAATACTCTTGACCTTCTATTATAATTGGAAATTACATCTTGTAGTAGTATAGAAATGAGTATAAGATATATGAAGGATGGTATAAGAGAAGAGAATTGAATAGAAATCACACCGTAAGAATATTAAAGAAGATTGAATCAGATTTACATAGATTTGTATTCTGATGAGACTTGTGTAGTTTAACGCAGGAAGTCTTTGCCCGATTTTCCAGAGAATAGAGAACCCTCCGCTTAGAATATTCTACGAGTAGTCTAGACGTTGATATACGATATGGCCTTTATAGGTTGAAAGTTCTGCGAGTAGCATGTTCTACTTGAAAGGTGGACAAGGCTAGCCGGGTTATAAGCGGTGGGCGTTTTGCTAATTGTCGATAATCGTCGCGAGGTATGTGATTCTTCCTATCCTCTTGAGCATGATATTTTAAAAGAATATATATAGTACGGTAGGCGTGCGTGTGTTAATCGAGCGTGGTTTTACTTTGATGTCTTTTGACTTGAGTTTTAAATAATAAGAATCTTGAAGTATTTCAAAAGAATTAAGAATCGTTTTTGAAAGAAGAGTAATACTTGGTTTTAAAAGCTTAAGAGTTATACTAGCTTTATGGGAAGTTAGGTATAACGACTTAAGAGAGATAAAAGGCAGTTTACTTAATTGTTTATGAACGCCTTGTATTGATTTCGGAAATAAGAATAAGTATCGAACAAACCACTGCAGCGCTAATAAAGGGAAATGTATTGACTAATTAAGTATTATTAAAAACCAGTAGAAACCTCCATCTTCATAGAAGCTAAGATGAGACAAAATGTTATTACATTTCCTAGATCATGGCTGCTTTAATAAGATTGTTATGAACAAGAATAACTACTCACATAAGGCATATGTTACTCAATTGTTTTAAAAAGAGATTACGTTATTTGATTAAGACTATGAACTATGAAATCTTTCGGAAATAAACGACTTGAGTATATTTTTAATTAGGCAACTTGGACGTTTGGAAAAGAATGTTGTTACTTGATATTAAAAAGGAAATTGTTTTGGTTTACTTAAAAAGATAGTCACTTTATTTTTGATACTATGGGTATCGTGTGACTTTTGTGAAAGAAACGGATCTTTTTAAAGAATTAATGTACGTAGTACCTTGGGGTTAAAACCCGAACTTGTTGACATAAAATAGAAAGTACCTTGTGTGAATAACTTGACTATGTTTGGTTTGTGATAGCCTTGTAATACTTTCTTGATTGGTTTGATAAGAAAACATGTTATGATGCTACGTATGTTCGTATCTTGTAACGTTTGTGTAAGAGGTTATTCTTATTGTGCTTATGTTGTTTAACGATAAGCCGTTGTGCTAGTATTATATCACTCACCTCTTGACATGATATACCGGGGGTTAAGCCGCTCACGCGAGTACACCTCAGCGATGCGTGACTATGATTCGAGAATACCTCATGCGGTCCGGGGGCCTGCGCGAGCTACGAGAGTTCCAGGTTAGTGCGGTCTATGTGGCCATGCGGTCTATGTGGCCATGCGGACTACGAGTCCAGGACGATGCCGAGGAGTAGCTACCCTCGATGCGGGGAATACCTCATGCGGGCCTATGTGTGTGGCCTATGCAGAGCTGCGGGAAGTTCCAGGATTAGACGCGCACATTGATCTCGCGCGAGCGCCGCCGATCATGTGGCGGTCTAGAAAGACCTCGTGATACAGTTTATGGCATTGTTGGTACTGTGGGTTTTAGTAGTCGGCTATGCCTTCGTACTTACCCCGTACGGTTTTATTATGACACAGTGGGACACGTGTTCATGTGTATTCCTTGGTGTTTTTATATCATGGATCACGGCGAGGAAGGAATTCCACCGCATGATTGATATTGTGGGCATGACCCATGGTTATATTTGAGTGATGACTTTAAGGGCGTGAGTCCCTGACTTGACATGACTGCTTACATATTGTGTATCTTAAATTGGTTATCATATACGTCTTCTGTTTTATAAAGACTATTATGATTTCACTTACGGTATTTTCAGTTTCACATACTTGGTACCTGTTGTTATCGACCTCTTCCGGGGCTGCGTTCATGCCGCAGTGAGGTACACCGATGTTGATCCTCGCTCATAGGGTCACATTCAGCGTTGGGAAGCTCCGTTTCTCGAGGCTTATCGGTGGTATAGTCCTCTGTCGTTGTGTACTTACATTCGGGGTATGGCGGGCCCCGCCGTCATTATGGTTATAACATTCTTAGAGGTCCTGTGAAATGCTTGTGGCGAGTTTGTAAAAAGGGATGTAACTGTTCGGATTCAAGTTTATATATATATATGCCGAAAGGCAACTTTTCTCAGATAAACTGTTTCTCACTTCATATTATTTCATGTCTTGTTTTATATTCCGCTGATTACTCTGATGTATGTCTACTTGGGTGCCCGGGTAAGGCACCAGTCACGGGCCCGGGTTCGAGTCGTGACAAAAGTAGCAACATTCTTTTCCAATGTTCAAGTTTGCCTAATTTCCAATGTTCAAGTTTGCCTAATTTCCAATGTTCAAGTTTCTCATTTTAGAAAGGTTTCGTAGTTCATAGTCTTATTCATTTAAGAATATAATTCTCCTTTAAACAATCTGAGAAACCTAAGCCTTATATGTGAGTAGGATATTCTTGTTTATAACAATCTTATTACAGCAGCCATGATCTAGGAAATATCATTTTGTCTCATCTTAGCTTCTATGCAGATGGAGGTTTCTACTGGTTTTATTAATACTTAATTAGTCAAAACATTTCCTTTTATTAACGCTGCAGTGGTTTGTCGATACACATTCTGATTTCCGAAATCAGTAAAACATTCTTAAGCCGTTATACCTAACTTCCCATAAAGCTAGTATAACTCTTAAGTTTTCAACAACCAAGTATTGCTTCTTCTTTCAAAATGATTCAAAAATCTTTTGAAATACTTCAAGTTCTTTATTAACACATAACAAGCCAGTTATAGTTCAAAACAGTACCTTTTAAAAAAAACCACATATATTTTCTTACCAACATAAAGCTGTTATAACCAACTTCCCATCAAGCCGTTATAACACTTTATGTTTTAAACCAATCAAATACATTTAGCACATGTACGTCTACCGTACTACATAGTTCACACATATCATGCTAGAAGAGATAGGAAGAGGTTCACATACCTCGCGGCAGTCGACTAATAGCAAAACGCTCAAGTACTTCCAACCGCCGGCTACTCCTAAGCCAAGTATATCGCGCCACCCGTTTTAAATCACCCTATACGGCCACACGGCGCTTATTAACATTTAGGTGTAATCGTAGAATATTCTACGTAAAATTCGAAGACCTCCCCATGGCAGCGTAAATCTCCTCCTCTAACGGGCGGCTACCAAGCCAACCGGGGTTATACATCTAACGAACGGTACAATTATACTCCACGATTACTACACAAGTCTACTGTAATACAGTCCCATGTAATTACAGTTCAGTTCAGTTCTTCAGGCTTAAGTCAAAAGACATTGCCAACTAACTACGTTCAGTACTATATATAGTATACTTCAACTATATATTCAAACAACATGTAATTTCCAATTACAATAGAGGGACAAGATATTTACCTCGACAAGCCCATAATTATCCAAGTATAAAGTCGATCCTGGGCAATCGTTTAGCTCCAACTCCGTGCGCTCCAACCCGCTCCAAACTACCCTTAGAAGTTCTAACCAACTTCTACATACTACTCCAACTAACCATGGAGATTTTTCCTTAGGGTTTCGGTTTGGTGACTGACGGGAAGTATAATGGTATAACTGGGCTTTTTGTATTGGTATAACCTTAGAATACTACAAGGTATATGGCTAAGGTAATTTGGGCATTATAACAATACTTTTGAGAGTATTTCTACCAAGAGAGGGGGGTATTATACGAAAGCAACTAGGCTAGGGGGGGGGGTACCCCACGGCCAAACACCACAAAGGGGAGGGGGGTTCTCGGCCGAGAGCCACTAGGCAAGGGGGAGGGACATCTCTCGGCCAAGAGGCCTCACGAAAAAGGGGAGGGGGAAGGCTCTCAAGACTTAGGCATTTTGGATGAAGAAGTCTTCAACCTTAGAGGGGTATTTATAGGTCAAGGGATGGCCAACCAAAGGCCAAGATTAAACCAAGTGTTAGGCAAGTGTAGGGCTAGGATTTACTACACACAAATATCCTACCAACCCCTTGACTTTAGCCAAGGCACAAAAAACGTGCAAATGCTAGCCCAAATCGTCCCAATGGACGTTTCAAGTCCACCAATTGGAGGGTGCCAAGTGGCGCCCTCTCGTTGGTCCAACACGTTTCGTCTCTCGGAAAAATCCGCAAAAATTAAAAATGACATAGCCGGAAATTCCCCTACGAAAGCTGTGAAAACGTTTCGTCGAAAAACGACTCTAAACGGGTGTTGTGAACAAAATTAATTCGGCCAAGCCTTAATACAAGTTTCAAATTTTCTACGTACGCCCTTACGTACATACTCTGAAAATACGGGGTATAACAAGACTTATGTGATTTTATCGCGTCCCAGATTGGGCCGGACAGTATACCTTCATGGGCAGATTTATGTGACTCTATCGCGTCCCAGATTGGGCCGACAGTATAGGCGTTCCTCCATAAAGGGGCGGATTAGGTTATGCAAGATACGTAAGTTATATGTTTATGAACTTGATGATTTTTCTTAAGTATGTACGTAAGAATTTGACTATACTCTTATGGAAAAATGGGAAAAGATAATAAGGTATGATTAAGTTCACGAGATGGAAATGACACGGTAGGATCTGGTATTTACCCTTTCTTTATACTTGCCCCTGTCATTCTTTTGTACAGTTATGATTTGTTACTGTACCTTATTTTCCGTTCCATATTCTGCACTGTTATCGACCCCTTCGGCCGCGTTCATGTCCGCAGTTTAGGTACGATTGTGGATCCGCGAGCTTAGGATCCTGGTTCAAAGATTTTGAGATGGCTCCAATGTTAGGAGTTGTCATGGCTATGTATATTCGAAGTGCAGCGACGGCCTTGTCCCGTCATAGTATTTGTTCAAATCTTAAGTCCGTATTCATTTGTGGTTGGATAGCTAGAGTTGTTTTTACATTGTTAAACAGTGTAGACCCTTTCGGGTAATTTTTATGTTATGGCAGCCTTATCGGCTTGGCCTTGGTTTAAAAAAAAAAGAGTGTTATTTATCTTCCACAGTTTATTATGTTGTATGATTAGAAGGGTGACCAGGTGTCACGACCCGACCCCGGGCCCGCGACTGGTGCCCTACCTGGGCACCCTTACAGGTATACATCAGAGATAATCAGCGGAACATACATGAAACTTATAAAATAGAACAACTTAAGTAAAACAACAGGTTAGCCGATAGGGCTACCTTCCTGGACATATATATATACAATCGAAGCAGTTGCCTCCTTTCCTTTACAAACTGACCCACAATGTGTGACTACAGACCTCTAAGAGTTTTAACATAACAACTGTGGCGGGACAGGGCCCCGCCATTGTTATACCCCGTTTTTCCAGAGTATGTACGTATGGACGTACGTACGAAATTTGAGCCTTAAGATAGGCATTGGATTCGAAATTTGGGCACAAGTGCCGATTAGAGTCGTTTTCTGACGAAACGTTTCCACAGCTTACGTTGGGAAAATTCCGGCTATGTCATTTAGTATTTTTGCGGATTTTTCCGAGCGACGGAACATTTTTGGACCAACGGGAGGGTGACACTTGTCACCCTCATTGGACGGCAAAGAGGAGGCTTGGCCTTGGCCGATTGGTTCATGGTTTTGTGCCTTGTTTTGTGGCTTGTTTTGTGCCATGTTTTGTGGAGTAGGGGTTAGGGTGCACTTGGCTTGATCTTGGCCTTACACTTGCTATACACTTGGAAGGATCTTGGCCATTGGTTGGCTTTTGGTTTTGCTATAAATACCCCTCTAATGCAAGAGTTATTCTTCATCCACACTTGTGAAATTCCAAGAAAAATACTCCCTCCCTCTTGTGAGCAATTCGTCCGCCACACTACCCCCCCCCCCTAGCCTAGTTGTTTTCGTATAATACCCCTTGTTGTGGTATAGAAATACTCTCCTAATATTGTTATAATGTCCAAATACCTTGGCCCAAATACCTTGTAGTATTCCCAAGGTTACACTTATACAAAGCCCAGAAAATACGATTATACTTCCTTTAGCCACAAAAACGAAACCCTAAGGAAATCTTCACCCGTTGTTGAAGTTGTAAGTAGAAGTTGGTTAGAACTTCTAAGGGTTGTTTGGAGCGCTCGGAGTAGGAGCTAAGCGTTGCTCGGGATCGACTTTATACTTGGATAATTTTGGGCTTATCGAGGTAAACACTCATCGTCCTTCTATTGTAATTGGAAATTACATGTTTGAATATATAGTTGAAGTATACTATATATAGAACTATACTTAATCTTGGCAATGTCTTTTGACTTAAGCTGAAGAATTAAGAATCGAATCGAATCAGTAATTACATAGGGTATTCTGATGGAGACTTGTGTAGTATTACCGTAGTAGAATTGTACACGTCAGGTTAGGCGTGTAAAACCCCTGGTTGGCTTGGCGGTAGCCTCGATAGAGAAGGAGATTTGCGCTGTGGCGGGGGGGGGGAGGTGCTGCCGAATTTTCTGTAGATTATGGAACGTTGAGATCTAGATGTTAATAAGCGCCTTGTGGCCTTATAGGTTGAAGTACTACGTGTGGAGTGATCCACTTGGCTTAAGGAGTAGCCGCGGTTTGAGGTACTTGGGCGTTTTGCTATTAGTCGACAATCGTCGCGAGGTATGTGAACCTCTTCCTATCTCTTCTAGCATGATATGTGTGAACTATGTAAATGCGTAGACGCGTACATGTGTTAACTGTGTTTGATTGTTCTTAAAACATAAAGTGTTATAACGGCTTTATGGGAAGTTGGTTATAACAGCTTTATGTAGGTAAGAAAATACTTTGTGGTTTTAAAAAAGGTAACTGATGAGAATTATAACTGGCTTGTTATAATAAAGGACTTGATGTATTTCAAAAGATTTATAAATCGTTTTGAAGGGAGAGTAACACTTGGTTTTAAAAAGAGTTATACTAAGCTTTATGGGGAGTTAGGTATAATGTCTTAAGAGAGGTAAAGAAAATGGTTTACTGATGTTAGAAGTTAAGAGACTTGATCTTATAAGATAAGAGACTTAACTTATTTGTTCTAATGTGAATGTTTGTGTGAAACCTCATTCGTGAGTAATGAGTACTTGGTGTTATTTAAAGGGATAATGTTTTACTGATTTCGGAAATCAGAATGTGTATCGACAGACCACTGCAGCGTTAATAAAGGAAAATGTATTGAATAATGATGAATTGTATTAAAACCAGTAGAAACCTCCATCTGCATAGAAACTAAGATGAGACAAAATGATATACATTTTCTAGATCATGGTTGCGGTAATAAGAATGTTGTAAACAAGAATAACCTACTCTCACGTGAGACATATATTACTCAATTGTTCTAACAACGAATCAAGTGATTAAGTTTGGGAACTATGAAACCATTTGAAAATGAGAAGCTTGAGTAATTGAAACTAGCAAACCGAACTTAGGAAAAGAATGTTGTTACTTGATTTTTGAAAAGGAATGTGGGTTGGTCATTCTAATACTACGGGTATCGGGTGACTTTTATAAAAGTAATGGATCTCTTTTAAAAGAACTTAACGTATGTAGTACTTTGGGGTTAAAAACCCGGACTTTGGTATAAATGGAAGTACTTTGAGTTGTTGTGAAACTTGCCTATGCTTGTTGTGAAACTTGCCTATGCTTGTTGTTGTGAAACTTGCTATGCTTGTTGTTGTGAAACTTGCCTATGCTTGTGATGATAGCCTTTGTTGTACAAGTGTGGTATTTCTGTGTTACCGCGTCTCTCGATAGATTGCCGGTTGACTTGTTGAGAACTTACGGGGCGTCTTTGGCGGTGATGGAGAATTCCACGTATGTTTCCATTTTGATTCTTGTCTTGTTGTTGATATCACATGGGCATGTCTACACCGTCGCAGATTCGGGCACGCGGCCACGCGGGCCGTTGATTACCCGATATATGGTTATTACCGCAACATGGGCGTGTCTACACCGTCGCAGATTCCGAGGCATGTGGCCACGCGCGGGGTTGACCACCTAGTATATTGTTATTGAGGTTACATGGGCATGTCTACACCGTCGCGATTCCGGCATGTGGCCACGCGCCTTGTTATTATTGTTGCATCATGGACATGTCTACACCGAAGCGAGATTCCGGCATGCGCCATGATGCGAACATGATGGATGTATGGGCGTGAGACCCATAGTTATATTTAGTGGTGACTTTGGCGGGAGTCCCCGACTTGGATTTTTATGTTGCGTCGTATTTTGGTTATCATACATGTCTCCCGCTTTTTAAGCTATTATGATTTCATTTACGATTTGTGATTTCACATACTTGGTACTGTTAGATTGACCTCCTTGAAGGCTGCGTTCATGCCGCAGTAGAGGTACATCGGTCGTGGATCCTCGCTCTTAGGATCTCGCCAAGCGTTTTAGGAAGCTCCGTTTCTCGAGGCTTATCTTTTGGTATGTGTTCCACTGAGTTGTAGGTTCTTGTACATTCGAGGTATGGCGGGGCCCTGTCCCACGATCATTGTAAATCTTAAGTCTGTAGAATTGTAGGCGGGGTTGTAAAAGGATTAAACTGTCGGTTTTATGTATATACCAAGGCAAATCGCTTGGTTGGCTGTTTATTTATTATATCTCTTGTTTCATGATTCATGTTTTATTTTCCGCCGTTTTCTCGATGTTGTATCACTAGGGTGCCCGGTAAGGCACCGAATGAGCCCGGTTCGGGCGTTACAAAGTGGTATCGGAGCGATTAGTCCTCTGAAAGTGTCTACGCATCGTGTCTAGTAGAGTCTTGATTATCGGTGTGTTGTGCACCACATCTATAATCGAGGCTATAGGACATTTAGGATTGGTTTCCATTCTTCTCATTACGAGATCGTGCCTTAGAGCCGTGTTGTAAGTTGGACCCTCCGACGTGTTTCGTTTTACCGTTATGCCTGCGAAGGCAACCAGTGGCCCGAAGGGCAAGGCACCGAGGAGCTGCTAGTGGGATTCAGAGGAGTACGAGGCGCAGCCCGGCCAAGACTGAGTAGTGCTTGACGGCGAGTTTTGCGGCGCCGCCAGACCAAAGAGTTTAGAGCCGCGGCGAGGCTGCCGAGACTACAATACTGAGCCTCCACCCCACACCGAGCGGGAGATGGGTCACGCGAGATGGCGATTATTGGCGAGGTGTGGCCGATATGAGGATAGGCCGGACGCAGTCAGCCTGGCCCAAAGAAGACTGTAGGCACCCGAGGCGCATTTGAGGCTACTGGATTTCTTAGTGTAGCCCGCTGAGTTTTACGGTCGAGGGAGGATGATCCGCAGGAGTTCATCCGCTTCTGCAGAGGATCACGCGGTGATCAAGGCTTCGTAGACCGAGTCTGTGACATTTGTTCGCGGTCGCGTGATACCGCAATCGATTGGTTTGATTCGCGGAGCTTTCCGGGAGAGCATGCACTTCCACCGCTTGGGACGAAGTTTTCGGGGCCTTCGGCACATTTCTTGCCTCCACAAACGGCGAGGGCTCGCCGGCGATTTTTGATGTTGAGGCGAGCGCGCATTCGGGAGTACAATGTGAGTTCGACTCATTGGCGGTATGTTCCCGCATTAGTAGCTAGTATGGAGGATCGAGTGCACCGATATGTTACGGGGCTCGATGATTACCTAGCGAGAGTTGTTCGGTGTTTCTCTTCACCGCATGGACATTGCCCGCATTCGTGCTCATGCACTGGGTGCGGCGAGCGCAGAGATCGACGTGGACCGCCACAGGTGAAGGCCAAGACGGCCGGATATTTTAGCGACTTTCGAGGCGGACCGCCTCGGCAGACTAGTTATGTACCTCCGCCATTGCAGAGTGGTCCTCCGCAGCCCGGGACCTCAGGATATTCGAGAGCGGTCGTGGCTCCTGTGTTTCGATGTTCGGGGAGTAGGGTGTTGTCGGATCGACGGTCACCCCTACCTCAGTGGTCGATGTGGTAGACCGCATTTCGGAGAGTGTCGTAGTACCAAGGAGCTTGTTATTCTTGCGGCCAACAGGCCATATGACGAGACCGTCCGACCGGGGTAGCATGGTAGGATAGCACTGACTACTAGGCGATTGCGGGCCACGGTAGAGGTCGCGGTGGAAGTTCAGATTTAGCGGTCCTTGAACCGCCTAGTTTGAGTATATCCTTAACCTCAGAGTTTTGTGTGTATTGATGTTGTTGATGTGTTTAATGATATGTTTGGATAGCTTTGTGCTAAAATGTGATTTAGAAACACAGTTAGTGAAAAGGGTAAGTCCTGGTAGTGTGAAATGGAAGTGGTAGCTTTCGCGACTGTAGAGGTAAGATTGTTCGGATCAAGAAACTAGAGAGTTGGCGCTACAGAGGGTCGGGTTGGGGCCATGTTGCGGGCCAACCCGCCCCGTTTTGAGGAAGGGTCACTCGTGGTCCCGCCGGTGGCGTGGTCACGAGGGTGCTAGCCCAAGTTTAGATGACCATCGTATGAGTTCGTGGATACGTTCAACCAGAATCAGTTCGTGAAGGCCGGGAATGGCCTTAGGGGAAATCGAGATTAGTGAGATGACCAAGTTTGGAGGTAGTGACTCCAAGGGTTGGAAACAGGAGCGTTGACGGAAGTGTGGTACGGAGACTAGAAAGAGTTTGAGTGTTCGAGAAGTACAGCAAGATAGGGGGAAAAGTGAACGTGTATGATCGTTTCTTTTGTGAAATGAAGGTGTGAAGGGTGTATATTTTAGACCTCGGGTAAGGGGTTTTTGTGATGATTAGAGGTATTTCCTCGTTGACTTGGGTTTAAGTATTGGTGCGTTTGTTATTTTTATGGCCAGGTGTGGCATGATCGTTTCGTGCGTATAGCGTGAAGGCTATACTAGCGCGTGTTTGTGTTGAGACTTGAGAAGGAACATTCGACGAATGTTTCTAAGGGGAGAATGTTATACCCGTTTTCCGCAGTATGTGCGTATGGGCGTGCGTCTAAATTTGAGCCTTAAGATAGGCATTGGATTCGAAATTTGGGCACAAGTGCCGACAGAGTCGTTTTCGACGAAACGTTTCCACGACTTACGTTGGGAAAATTCCGCTATGTCATTTAGTATTTTTGCGGATTTTTCCGGCGACGAACATTTTTGGACCAACGGAGGGTGACACTTGTCACCCTCATTGACGGCAAAGAGGAGGCTTGGCCTTGGCGATTGGTTCATGGTTTTGTGCCTTGTTTGTGCCTTGTTTTGTGCCATGTTTTGTGGAGTAGGGGTTAGGGTGCACTTGGCTTGATCTTGGCCTTACACTTGCTATACACTTGGAAGGATCTTGGCCATTGGTTGGCTTTTGGTTTTGCTATAAATACCCCTCTAATGCAAGAGTTATTCTTCATCCACACTTGTGAAATTCCAAGAAAAATACTCCCTCCCTCTTGTGAGCAATTCGTCCGCCACACTACCCCCCCCCCCCCTAGCCTAGTTGTTTTCGTATAATACCCCTTGTTGTGGTATAGAAATACTCTCCTAATATTGTTATAATGTCCAAATACCTTGGCCCAAATACCTTGTAGTATTCCCAAGGTTACACTTATACAAAGCCCGAAAATACGATTATACTTCCTTTAGCCACAAAAACGAAACCCTAAGGAAATCTTCACCCGTTGTTGAAGTTGTAAGTAGAAGTTGGTTAGAACTTCTAAGGGTTGTTTGGGCGCGGAGTAGGAGCTAAGCGTTGCTCAGATCGACTTTATACTTGGATAATTTTGGGCTTATCGAGGTAAACACTATTGTCCTTCTATTGTAATTGGAAATTACATGTTTGAATATATAGTTGAAGTATACTATATATAGAACTATACTTAATCTTTGTGGCAATGTCTTTTGACTTAAGCTGAAGAATTAAGCCCAGCTGACTGTAATTACATAGGGGCGTATTCTGATGAACTTGTGTAGTATTCTTGTGTAGTAGAATTGTACACGTCAGGTTAGGCGTGTAAAACCCCACTGGTTGGCTTGGTGGCGGCCTCGATAGAGAAGGAGATTTGCTTGTTGTGGCGGGAGGTGCTTCGAATTTTACGTAGATTATGGAGCGTTGAGATCTAGATGTTAATAAGCGCCTTGTGGCCTTATAGGTTGAAGTACTACGTGTGGAGTGATCGGCAGCTTAAGGAGTAGCCCGCGGTTTGAGGTACTTGGGCGTTTTGCTATTAGTCGACAATCGTCGCGAGGTATGTGAACCTCTTCCTATCTCTTCTAGCATGATATGTGTGAACTATGTAAGTCGGTGAAGCGTCGTGTGTTAGCGTGTTTGATTGTTCTTAAAACATAAAGTGTTATAACGGCTTTATGGGAAGTTGGTTATAACGACTTTATGTAGGTAAGAAAATACTTTGTGGTTTTAAAAAGGTAATCGATGAGAATTATAAGCGGCTTGTTATAATAAAGGACTTGATGTATTTCAAAAGATTTATAAATCGTTTTGAAGGAGAGTAACACTTGGTTTTAAAAGGTTTTAAAAAGAGTTATACTAAGCTTTATGGGAGTTAGGTATAATGTCTTAAGAGGTAAAGAAAATGGTTTCTTGATGTTAGAAGTTAAGAGACTTGATCTTATAAGATAAGAGACTTAACTTATTTGTTCTAATGTGAATGTTTGTGTGAAACCTCATTCGTGAGTAATGAGTACTTGGTGTTATTTAAAGGGATAATGTTTCTTGATTTGGAAATCAGAATGTGTATCGACAGACCACTGCAGCGTTAATAAAGGAAAATGTATTGAATAATGATGAATTGTATTAAAACCAGTAGAAACCTCCATCTGCATAGAAACTAAGATGAGACAAAATGATATACATTTTCTAGATCATGGTCATGGTAATAAGAATGTTGTAAACAAGAATAACCTACTCTCGCGTGAGACATATATTACTCAATTGTTCTAAAAAGGAATCAAGTGATTAAGTTTGGGAACTATGAAACCATTTGAAAATGAGAAGCTTGAGTAATTGAAACTAGGCAAACTGGAACTTAGGAAAAGAATGTTGTTACTTGATTTTTGAAAAGGAATGTGGGTTGGTCATTCTAATACTACGGGTATCGGGTGACTTTTATAAAAGTAATGGATCTCTTTTAAAAGAACTTAACGTATGTAGTACTTTGGGGTTAAAAACCCGGACTTTGGTATAAATGGAAGTACTTTGAGTTGTTGTGAAACTTGCCTATGCTTGTTGTTGTGAAACTTGCCTATGCTTGTTGTTGTGAAACTTGCCTATGCTTGTTGTTGTGAAACTTGCCTATGCTTGTTGTTGTGAAACTTGCCTATGCTTGTGATGATAGCCTTTGTTGTACAAGTGTGGTATTTACGTATTCTGGCGTCTCTCGATAGAGGCGGTTGACTTGTTGAGAACTCTTGGGGCGTCTTTGGCGGTGATGGAGAATTCCACGGGTATGTTTCCATTTTGATTCTTGTCTTGTTGTTGATATCACATGGACATGTCTACATCGATCACGATTAGGGGCATGCGGCCATGCGGCCGGGTTGATTACCCGATATATGGTTATTACTGCAACATGGACGTGTCTACACCGATGCAGTATTCCGGGGGCATGTGGCCATGCGGCAGGGTTGACCACCCAGTATATTGTTATTGAGGTTACATGGGCATGTCTACACCGATGCAGTATTCCGGGGGCATGTGGCCATGCGGCCTTGTTATTATTGTTGCATCATGGACATGTCTACAGAAGCGATTCCGGGGGCATGCGGCCATGATGCGAACATGATGGATGTATGGGCGTGAGACCCATAGTTATATTTGAGTGGTGACTTTGAGGGCGTGAGTCCCTGACTTGACTGTTTTTATGTTGCGTACTGTATTTTGGTTATCATACATGTCTCCTGCTTTTTAAGCTATTATGATTTCATTCTGATGTTGTGATTTCACATACTTAGTACTGTTATCTTGACCTCCTTGGGCTGCGTTCATGCCGCGGTAGAGGTACATCGGTCGTGGATCCTCGCTCTTAGGATCTCGATTCGGCGTTTTGGGAAGCTCCGTTTCTCGGAGGCTTATCTTTTGGTATGTGTTCCACTGAGTTGTAGGTTCTTGTACATTCGGGGTATGGCGAGGGCCCTGTCCGTCACGATCATTGTAAATCTTAGAGTGCAGTGAAGCTGTTGTGGGCGGGGTTGTAAAAGGATTAAAGCTGTTGGGTTTTATGTATATCTTGAAGGCAAGCTGTTTTGGTTGCTTTGTTTATTTATTATATCTCTTGTTTCATGATTCATGTTTTATTTTCCATTGGTTTTCTCGATGTTGTATCACTAGGGTGCGGGGTAAGGCACGATGCGGGCCGGGTTCGGGCGTTACTACCATACCACGAATATACATGAATCTCTGATCTCGGGGAAAATCGTACCAAGAGATAAGCCTCGGAGCAAATGGAGCTTTTTCCCAAAAGCAACCGAGATCCTAGAGCAAGGATCACCAACAGGTACCTAAAACTGCGGGCATGAGCGTAGCCCCGAAGTGATCGCATAACAGTACGAATATGGAACAGAAATAACGTCTGATGCGGATCATAAGCGTACAAAGAATGACGAGGACAAGTATAAAAATACATACCGGATCTTGCGTGTCATTACCACTTATGAACTTAATCGTACCTTATTATCTTTTCCCATTTTCAATAAAAGTTATAGTCACATTCTTATGCATGATTAGGAAAAATCATTAAGTTCATTACCATATAACTTACTTATCTTTCATAACCTAATCTGACCCGCTTATGGAGGGACGCGTATACTACCGCCCAATGCGGGGCGCGATCAAATCACACAAATATCAAAGCGTGCGTGGAATCCCCATCACCGCCGACTATAAGTGTAAATATAACCATGTGACGCGCGTGGCATCCCTCCATTGTCGGCGTACATACCACAACATATATATATATCTCTGCCGTGGAATCACATCACTTTGCAAGCGTAGGTGTAACATATTGTCACGACCCGTTCGGGGCGTGGTAGTGCCTTACCGGGCACCCTAGTGATACAACATCGAGTAATCAGCGGAACATAAAGACAATACATGAAACCAATGTAATAAGACGATGAAATAAGAAAGCAGGCTAACCAAAAGCGGTTCTGTCGGTATATATAAATAACAATTTGAGCGATTACATCCCTTTCTACCACTCTGCCCATGCAGATGCTGCGGACCTCAGAATGATATGACAACAACGACGGGACGGGGCCGTCATACCCTGAATGTAGCACCTACAATCAACGGGGACTATACGAATAAGCCTCGGAGGAAAGCGGAGCTTCCCAACGCGTGACCCTAGGCGAGGATCAACGGCGGTGTACCTTTACTGCGGCATGAGCGGCCCCGAAGGAGGTCGATTACAATGTACCAGTATGTGAAACATGAAGATCGTAAATGAAATCATAGTAGTCTATAAGCGGGAGACATGTATGATAACCAAACTACGATTCCTGATAAATAAGCGATCATGTCTGGTCGGGGACTCACGCCCTCAAAGTCATCACTCGATATAACAATGGGTCTCACGCCCACAACATCAATCATGCCGTGGAATACCCTCACCGCCGAAGCGATCGATGATAGAAAAGCACGAGGAATACACATGAGCAGCGGGTCCACGTGTCCAAATAAAACGTCTGGGGTAAGTGCGAAGGCATGGCGACTACTAACACCAGCGGTACTAACAAGGTCATAAAGCGTATCATGATATCTGTCTGCGTCGCATGATCAAAGCCGGTCGCTCGCGCAATATCAAATGTGCGCGTCTAGCCACAGAACTCCCGCTGACTCGCGTAGGCCAATCGTAGGCGCGTGAGGTATAACCCGCGTCGGTAGCTACTCCGGCGTCGTCTGGACTCGCGATCGCGTAGCACATGACGCATGACCATAAAGGCGCCGCGCTAACACGGAACTCGTAGCTCGCGCATAGGCCCGGGACCCGCGTGAGGTATTCTCGAATCATGGTCCCGGACCGCGAGTCTACCGCGTCGGGACGGCTTAACCCGGAAACACGGTGAGTGGTATAATACCAACATAACGGTTTATCGTTTAAACAACATAAGCACAATCAAGGAAAACCCTTTACACAAACATCACGAATACTAACACACGTAGCATCCTAATATGATTACTTATCAAATCAACACGAAGGTATTACAAGGCTATCACAAACCAATACAATCAAGTTATTCACACATAAGGTATTTTATACAATAACTCTTTAAAGATATGTTACTTTCACAAAAGTCACACAATACCCGTAGTATATAACAATAGAGTGATTATCTTTTGAAGTAAATCAAAACACTTCTCTTTGTAAAACCAAGTAACAACATTCTTTTCAAGCGTCAAGTTTGCCTAATTTCAAATGTTCACGTTTCTTATTTTAGAAAGGTTTCGTAGTTCCTAGCCTTATTCATTTAAGAATATAATTCTCTTTTAAACCATCTGAGAAACATAAGCCTTATATGTGAGTAGGATATTCTTGTTTATAACAATCTTATTACAATGACCATGACACAGGAAATATCATTTTGTCTCATCTTAGCTTACATGCGGATGGAAGTTTCTCTTGTTTTAATAATACTTAATCTGTCAAAACATTTCCTTTTATTAACTGCGATGGTTTGTCGATACACATTCGATTTCAAATCGATAAAACATTCTTAAGCCGTTATACCTAACTTCCCATAAAGCTAGTATAACTCGTAAGTTTTCAAAAACCAAGTATTACTCTTCTTTCAAAATGATTCAAAAATCTTTTGAAATACTTCAAGTTCTTTATTATCACATAACCCATGATTATAGTTCAAATCGATTACCTTTTAAAAACCACAAGTATTTTCTTACCTACATAAAGTCATTATAACCAACTTCCCATAAAGCGTTATAACACTTTATGTTTTAGACAATCAAATACATTTAACACTGCGTCTAGTACTACATAGTTACACATATATCATGCTAGAAGTGATAGGAAGAGGTTCACATACCTCGCGACAGTATCGACTAAATAGCAAAGCGCCTAAGTACTTCCAACCGTCGGCTACTCCTCGAAGCCAAGTAGATCGCGCCACGTAGTACTTCAACCTATAAGGCCACAAGCGACTTATTAACATCTAGATCTCTTCGTAGAACATTCTACAGAAAATTCGGCACCTCCCCCACATGCAGCGTAAATCTCCTCCTCTATCGGGGCGGCTAAGCCAACTGTGGGGGTTTATCGTCTAATCGGACGTGCACAATTCTATCTCACGAAAAGCTACACAAGTCTGTATGTCTGATCTATGTAATTCTGATTGATCTCTTCTTTGAAAAGGTTTCTTATTATTCGGGCTTAAGTCAAAAGACATTGCCGATAACTACGTTCACTCTATATATAGTATACTTCAACTATATATTCTAACAACATGTAATTTCCAATTACAATAGGGGACAAGATAATTACCTCGATAAGCCCAAAATTATCCAAGTTATAATGTCGATCTGAGCAAGGTTTAGCTCTACTCCGTGCGCTCCAATCCGCTCCAAACAACCCTTAGAAGTTCTAACCAACTTCTACTTAAGTACTTCAACCAACTATGAAGATTTCCTTAGGGTTTCGGTTTGAGATTAAAGGACAAAAGGTAGTATTTAGGGCTCTACGTATAGAGGTATCTTTGGAATACTACAAGGTATCTGGCTAAGGTAATTTGGGTATAGTAACAATACTATGGAGTATTTCTACCAAGAGGGGTGTATTCTCTGAAAACAACAAAGCGAGGGTACCCCAGGTTTAACCCTAAAGGAAGGGGTGGGTCTCGCCACACGCGCGAGGAGCGCTACTCTCGGCGAGGGCCTCGCGAAAAAGGAGGGCTTTCAAGACTTGAGGAGTGAGAGTGGATGAAGAAAACTCATCAAAGGGAGGGTATTTATAGGAAACCAAGGGCGAATCAAGCCCGTGTGGGGGCAAGTGGAGGGCCAAGATGTGCCCAAGTGCCCCTTAGTCCCTACTCCACAAAACAAGCCACAAAACATTGCACAAAACAAGGCCAAAACAAGGCACAAACACGTGAACCAATCGGCCAAGGCCAACCACCCCTCTTTACCGTCCAATGAGGGTGACAAGTGTCACCCTCCCATTGGTCCAAAAATGTTTCGTCTCTCGGAAAAATCCGCAAAAAATATAAATGACATAGCCGGAATTTTCCTACGAAGCTAATGAAACGTTTAAAAACGACTCTAATCGGGTGTTGTGAACAAATAATTTTCGGCCCTTGCATTTTAAGGCACAAACTTTTCTACGTACGTCCTTACGTGCATACTCTGGAAATACGGGGTATAACACATATAACCATGTGACGCGCCCGTGGCATCCCACCTCACTGTTGGCGTACACATACACAACACATATATATATATATATATAACTGTTATACCCCGTAGTTCCAGGGTATGTATGCGAGGACGTACGTACGAGAATACGACAGAAAGATTGGAAAGGAAGAAAGAGGTGAATTTTCCACGGAAAAGTTTCCGGTTTTTGTGAAGGAAAAAGGTTCGTTAAGGGGAATTGGATTCCCAGATTTGGTTTTTGGACTTCTTAGATTATATTAGAATTATGGAATTTTATTTTCGGAAATGGTCACGTGGGGCCCACGGGAGAAATTCTGATTTTGTAGGGCCGCTTTGATTTTGAGATTTTGGCGTTATGGATATTTTCGAAGACGAAATATTTTGGGCGAATCGGAGCGACACGTGTCACCCCGTGGCACCGCGGGCGAAATATGTTTGTGCACAACACGGTTAGAGTCGTTTTTACGAAGCGTTCTACCTAACTACGAAGGGTAAATTACGGCTATGTCATTTAGTATTTTTGCGGATTTTTAGAGAGGCGAAACGTTTTGGACCAACGAGAGGGCAACACTTGGCACCTCTCGTTGGTGGACTGAAAGAGCGTTAGGGCGATTGGATGGGCAAGGGTTGTTAGATATTTGTGTAGATATTTGTGAGGGTTTTAAGGAGTAGGGTCTAGGGGCACTTGGGCATATCTTGGCCCTCACTTGCCCACTTGGCTAGATCTTGGCCATTGGTTGGCCTTTGCTTGCCTATAAATACCTCCCCTGAAGACTTCTTCATCCATTCCATAATTTCCAAGTCTTGAAAACCTCCCTCCTCCTTGTTGGTTTCGTCCCTCCCTCTTCCTTTGTGAGGCCTTGGCAGGGTGCACCACTCCTGAGGCCTTGGCCGAAGTGTACACCCACTCCTAGTGGTGTCGTGAGGTACCACTCTTGGTAGGAAATACTCTCAGTATTGTTATAATACCCAAATTACCTTAGTAGTATACCTTGTTGTATTCTAAGGTTATACCTATCTGAAAAGCCCAGAAATACTATTATACTTCCCGTCATTCACAAAACCGAAACCACAGGAAAATCTCCATAGTCAGTTGGAGTATTGTGTAGAAGTTGGTTAGAACTTCTAAGGGTGATTTAGAGCGGGTTGGGCGCTCGGAGTTGGAGCTAAGCGATTGCCAGGATCGACTTTATACTTGGATAATTATGGGCTTATCGAGGTAAATATCTTGTCCTCTATTGTAATTGGAAATTACATGTTGTTAGAATATATAGTTGAAGTATACTATATATAGAGCGAGCGTGGTTAGTTAGCAATGTCTTTTGACTTAAGCTGAAGAAGCCCGAAGCGTATTCAGATGGACTTGTGTAGTAATCTTGTGGAGTAGAATTGTACCGTTCGGGTTAGATGTATAACCCCACTGGTTGGCTTGGTGGCGGCCAGTTAGAGAGGAGATTTCTGTGTTGCGGGGAGAGTCTTTGCGAATTTTGGTAGAATGTTCTGCGATAAGGTCTAAATGTTAATAAGCGCCTTGTGGCCTTATAGGTTGAAGTACTACGTGTGGCGCGTTACTTGGCTTAGGAGTGGCCGGCGGTTGGGAGTACTTGGGCGTTTTGCTATTAGTCGATACTCGTCGCGAGGTATGTGAACCTCTTCCTATCTCTTCTAGCATGATATGTGTGAACTATGTAGTGCGGTAGGCGTCGTGTACTAAATGTATTTGATTGGTGTAAAACATAAAGTGTTATAACGGCTTTATGGGAAGTTGGTTATAACGGCTTTATGTTGGTAAGAAAATACATGTGGTTTTAAAAGGTAGCGATTTGAACTATAAGCGGCTTGTTATGTGTTAATAAAGAACTTGAAGTATTTCAAAAGAGTTTTGAATCATTTTGAGAGAAGAAGTAATACTTGATTTGTTTTGAAAACTTAAGAGTTATACTAGCTTTATGGAAAGTTAGGTATAACGTCTTAAGAATGTTTCTTGATTTTGGAAATCAGAATGTGTATCGACAAACCAACTGCGGCGTTAATAAGGAAATGTTTTGTGATTAAGTATTATTAAAACGGTAGAAACTTCCATCTGCATAGAAGCTAAGATGAGACAAAATGATATTTCTAGATCATGATTCTTTGTAATAAGATTGTTGTAAACAAGAATATCCTTCTCACATATAAGACTTATGTTTCTCGGATAGTTTAAAAGAGAATTATATTCTTAAATGAATAAGACTATGAACTACTGAAACCTTTCTAAATAAGAAACATGAACATTTGAAATTAGGCAAACTTGGGCGTTTGGAAAATAATGTTGTTACTTGAGTTTTACAAAGAGAAGTGTTTTGATTTACTTGAAAGATAATCACTATATTTTCATATACTACGGGCATTGTGTGACTTTTGTGAAAGTAACGTATCTTTTAAAGAGTTAATGTATGAAGTACTTTGGGGATAAAACCCGAACTTGTTAGCATATAGTAGAAAGTACCTTGTGTGTATAACTTGATTGTGTTGGTTTGTGATAGCCTTGTAATACTTTCTTGTTGATTTGATAAGTAAACATGCTAGGATCTTACGTGTGTTAGTATCTTGTGATGTTTGTGTAAAGGGGTTTTCCTTTGTTGTGCTTATGTTGTTTAACGATAATTTGTTATGATAGTATTATACATCACTCATCTCTTGAGAAGATTAGGGGTTAAGGCGCCTCCGTCGGGGTAGACTCGAGGCGGGTCGATGGACCTATGATTCGAGACTACCATGCGGGTCGAGGGCTATCGCGGGCTGCGGGAGTTCGGAGTTAGGATGCGGCCCTTGTGGTCATGCGGTCCTTGTGGCCGTGCGGACGGCGAGTCGGGACGGCTGCCGGGAGTAGCTACCCTCGATGCGGGATTATACCTCATGCGGGCGATCGATTGGCCTATGCGGAGCTGCGGAAAGTTCGAGCTAAGCGCGCACATTAGATCTGCGGGCAAGTGGTCGGCTTTGATCATGTAACGGTGCAGACAGATCTTATAATCTGATTCATGACCTTGTTGATGCGTAGGTGTTAGTAGTCGGCTATGCCTTCGTACTTACCGCATGCGTGTTATTATAGCAGTGGGACACGGTGTTCGTATGTGTTCCTTGGTGCTTTTATATCATAAAGCTGGCGGTGAGGAAAGGTATTCCACGGGCATGATTGATGTTGTGGCGTGAGACCCATTGTTATATTTGAGTGATGACTTGAGGCGTGAGTCACGACTTGACATGGCGCTTATTATTGTAGTTTGGTTATCATACATGTCTCCTGCATTATAGACTATTATGATATCATTTACAGTAATTTTAGTTTCACATACTCGGTACTGTTGTCTTGACCTCCTTGAGCTGCGTTCATCTGCGCGGTAAAGGTACACAGTCATTGATCCTCGCTCTTAGGAGTCACGATTCAGCGTTTGGTAAAGCTCCGTTGCTCCGGAGGGTTATCTGTGGTTTAGTTCACTGTTGTTGTAGGTTTTTACATTCAGGGGTATGGCGGGGCACTGTCCAGCCATTGTTGTCGTATTATTTCTTAGAGTGCATGTAATCTTTGTTGTGGGCGGGGTTTGTAAAAAGGATTAAAATTGTTCATGTTGGAAAAAGTCGTTATTTATATTTATCTTGAAAGCGAAGTTTTCTCAGTTATTGTTTCATATTTCATAATATGTCTTGTATTGTTTATGTTCGTGATTACTCGATGTTGTATCACTAGGGTGCGGGGTAAGGCACGATCACGGGCGAGAATCGGTCGTGACAAAGTGGTATCGAGCGATTAATCCTCGGAAAGTGTCTACTGAGCCGTATCCGATGAAGTCTTGATTATCGGTGTGTTGTGCACGCCAATGTCGAGGAGGCTATAGGATATTTAGGATTGGTTTCTATTCTTCTCACTCTGAGATCGTGCCTTAGAAGTGAGTTGTAAGTTGGACCCTCGATGAAATTCTTTCCACTTATCGTTATGCCTCGCGTGAGCAACCGGGCCGGGAGGCAAAGCGGCCGAGGAAGCGGCGAGTAGAGTTCGGAGGGTTGCGAGGCACAGCCCAATCATTACCTAGGGTAGTGCTTCATTCGGGATTTCTGCGGCGTCACTAGCCCGTGAGTTTAGCGATGGCGGCGGTTCCTCTGCGTCCATGATATTTGAACCTTGATTCCACGGCCAGAGCGATGAATATAGATTGCAAAGAGGCGACCTGTTACTAGCTATGGATTTGGCTACGGAGATTATACCGATGTACCACGAGTCTTGATGACTACCTAAGAGAGGTTGTGCAAGAGTAATTCTTGATTGGGCTTGAGCATGGCACGTATGCGGGCTTATATGCAGCCGAAAGCGTAGAGATCGACGGGTTAACGAGGGCGGCGAGAGGGCGGGCGTGAGTCCTTGGTAACTTTCAAGGTGAGTATACCTTAAGTGCTATGTTACGATAGCGGTGTGTTAGTTGTGATTAGAAATCATGGTGGGTTAGCCGAGTAAGATTTTGGGGATAGAGAAGGTGTGAGCCTTAGAGTGTTATACGTGGAGACCTTAGAGGTAAGGCCGTCTCGAGAAAGGTGTAGTGTTATGTTTGATCCTTATCGAAGTGCATAGTGCACGTGAGCTATGTTTGGGGATAGGTCCTAAGTAGTGTGGAATGAAAGTGGGTCGAGTTGAGGCCACGCCGGGTCAACCAGCGGCGGGTTTGGTGGTGGTCGGTTGTGGTGGTCCCTCCTTGTGTTAGGGTTGTGAGGTGTTAGGCCCAAGTTTAGTTAACTAGCGTGCGAGTTCGTGGATGCGTTCGACCGGTGGTCGATCGATGGGCAGCCCATCGTGTTCTTGATCGGGGCCGTTCACTCAGCGATGTTGATTTATCGTAAAGGTTGTAAGGCTGCACGGTGCCTACCTTCACCTTATGGCGATAGTGGAGCCAGGTTACGGCTGTTTTTGTTTGGAAGTTTTACGAGCGGGGTTAAGGACTCAGGTGAGTCTCAGAATCGCAGTCGCCCTCGGGCCAGTGTGTGGATTTCAGGGGTCGTTGTGAGGATTGTTGTCTCCTGTAGAGAGAAGTGCTTCTAGCTACCTTTTCAGTGTTCGGATGTCGCTTTATGAAGCCTTGTAAGAGGCGGAAGTGTAAGTTGCGTCGATTGGTTCGATGTTGGCAAAGGTTGACGATTAGTTGAGCTTGTTCCAGGTGTGGATAGGGTAAAGCTCGTCTAGAAGAAGTTACGGCGGCTCGGAGGAATCGTGCGGATAATCGGCGGCGCTTAGAGTTCGAGTTGTGATCGGTCTTCTTGAAAGTACCACCGGACGGTGTGACGAGTTTTGGAAAGCGAAGGAACTTAGCGAGTTACTTTGGGCTTTTGAGTTCATGTGAAGAATAGGCGGGTTGCCTATATGTTAGCAATTGTCGTCCGACTTAGGAGGCGATCGTCCGGTCTTTCGTATTGTTATGTTCGGGGCTGGCGTATAAGAGGCGAGCCTCTACCACGGAACAGACGACGTGGCTCCGTATGGCACGTCACGAGAAGCGTAGGGCGTAGCCTCGAGGATCATGGCGACGGTACCATTTGTTGGGTCGTCGAGCAAGGCTCGCGGCAAAGTGACAAAAGTGGTATCGATGGCGAGAAGTATATTTTGACCCGGGAAGAGGTATTTGTGGTGATATAGAGGTGTTTCCTCGTGGGCTTGGATGTAAGTCTTTGCGCGGTGTTTCGTGGCGGTGTGGCGAGGATTGTTCTCATAAGTATAGTAGTAGAGACTATATCGGCGCTTGTATGTTTGGGGACTTAGAAGGAACATTCGGGACGAATGTTTCTAAGGAAGAATGTTATACCCGTAGTTCGAGGTATGTATGCGAGGGCGTGCGTGCGAGAATCTGACGAAAGATTGGAAAGGAAGAAAGAGGTGATTTTTCCACGGAAAAGTTTAGGTTTTGTGAAGGAAAAAGGTTCGTTAATGGAATTGGATTCCCAGTTTGGTTTGGACTTCTTAGATTATATTAGAATTATGGAATTTTATTTTGGAAATGGTCACGTGGGGCCACGGGAGAAATTCTGATTTTGTAGAACGCTTTGATTTTGAGATTTTGGCGTTATGGATATTTTCGGAAGGCGAAATATTTTGGGCGAATCGGGGCGACACGTGTCACCCCATGTGGCACCGCTTGGGCGAAATATGTTTGTCTGTGACACGGTTAGAGTCGTTTTTCGGCGAAGCGTTCTACCTAACTTACGAAGGGTAAATTACGGCTATGTCATTTAGTATTTTTGCGGATTTTTCCGAGAGGCGAAGCGTTTTGGACCAACGAGAGGCAACACTTGGCACCCTCGTTGGTGGACTGAAAGGGCGTTAGGGCCGATTGGATGGGCGAGGTTGCTAGATATTTGTGTAGATATTTGTGAGGGTTTTAAGGAGTAGGGTCTAGGGGCACTTGGGCATATCTTGGCCCTCAGCCCCAGCTTGGCTAGATCTTGGCCATTGGTTGGCCTTTGCTTGCTATAAATACCTCCCTTTGAAGACTTCTTCATCCATTCCATAATTTCCAAGTCTTGAAAACCTCCCTCCTCCTTGTTGGTTTCGTCCCTCCTCTTCCTTTGTGAGGCCTTGGCAGAGGTGCACCACTCCAGAGGCCTTGGCGAAGTACACCCACTCCTAGTGGTGTCAGTGAGGTACCACTCTTGGTAGGAAATACTCTCCAAGTATTGTTATAATACCCAAATTACCTTAGCCGTATACCTTGTTGTATTCTAAGGTTATACCTATACGAAAAGCCCAGAAATACTATTATACTTCCCGTCAGTCACAAAACCGAAACCCTAGGAAAATCTCCATAGCCCGTTGGAGTATTGTGTAGAAGTTGGTTAGAACTTCTAAAGGGTGGTTTAGAGCGGGTTGGAGCGCTCGGAGTTGGAGCTAAACGATTGCCCAGGATCGACTTTATACTTGGATAATTATGGGCTTATCGAGGTAAATATCTTGTCCCTCTATTGTAATTGGAAATTACATGTTGTTAGAATATATAGTTGAAGTATACTATATATAGAATGAGCGTGGTTAGTTAGCAATGTCTTTTGACTTAAGCTGAAGAATCGAAGCGTATTCTGATAGACTTGTGTAGTAGTACTGTGGAGTAGAATTGTACCCGTTCGGGTTAGATGTATAACCCCCCCTGGTTGGCTTGGTAGCCGGCCCCGTTAGAGGAGGAGATTTACGCTGTTGCGGGGGGGGGAGGTGCTGCCGAATTTTCGGTAGAATGTTCTGCGATAAGGTCTAAATGTTAATAAGCGCCTTGTGGCCTTATAGGTTGAAGTACTACGTGTGGCGCGTTTACTTGGCTTAGGGTAGTCGGCGGTTGGGAGTACTTGGAGCGTTTTGCTATTAGTCGATACTCGTCGCGAGGTATGTGAACCTCTTCCTATCTCTTCTAGCATGATATGTGTGAACTATGTAGTACGGTAGACGTACATGTACTAAATGTATTTGATTGGTGTAAAACATAAAGTGTTATAACGGCTTTATGGGAAGTTGGTTATAACGGCTTTATGTTGGTAAGAAAATACATGTGGTTTTAAAAGGTAAGCGATTTGAACTATAAGCGGCTTGTTATGTGTTAATAAAGAACTTGAAGTATTTCAAAGAGTTTTGAATCATTTTGAGAAGAAGTAATACTTGATTTGTTTGAAAACTTAAGAGTTATACTAGCTTTATGGAAAGTTAGGTATAACGTCTTAAGAATGTTTCTTGATTTTGGAAATCGAATGTGTATCGACAAACCAACTGCGGCGTTAATAAAGGAAATGTTTTGTGATTAAGTATTATTAAAACCGAGAAACTTCCATCTGCATAGAAGCTAAGATGAGACAAAATGATATTTCCTAGATCATAGGCTTTGTAATAAGATTGTTGTAAACAAGAATATCCTACTCACATATAAGACTTATGTTTCTCGAGATAGTTTAAAAGAGAATTATATTCTTAAATGAATAAGACTATGAACTCTGAAACCTTTCTAAATAAGAAACATGAACATTTGAAATTAGGCAAACTTGGGCGTTTGGAAAATAATGTTGTTACTTGAGTTTTACAAAGAGAAGTGTTTTGATTTACTTCAAAAGATAATCACTATATTTTCATATACTACGGGCATTGTGTGACTTTTGTGAAAGTAACGTATCTTTTAAAGAGTTAATGTATGAAGTACTTTGGGGATAAAACCCCGAACTTGTTAGCATATAGTAGAAAGTACCTTGTGTGTATAACTTGATTGTGTTGGTTTGTGATAGCCTTGTAATACTTTCTTGTTGATTTGATAAGTAAACATGCTAGGATGCTACGTGTGTTAGTATCTTGTGATGTTTGTGTAAAGGGTTTTCCTTTGTTGTGCTTATGTTGTTTAACGATAAGGTTATGATAGTATTATACATCACTCATCTCTTGAGAAGATTAGGGGTTGCGCCCTCCGATCGGGGTAGACTCAGCGGGTCGATGGACTATGATTCGAGACTACCTCATGCGGGTCGAGGGCTATGCGGAGCTGCGGGAGTTCGGAGTTAGGATCGGCCCTTGTGGTCATGCGGTCCTTGTGGCCATGCGGACGGCGAGTCCAGGACGCTGCCGGGGAGTAGCTACCCTCGATGCGGGGTTATACCTCATGCGGGCCGATCTGATTGGCCTATGCGGAGCTGCGGAAAGTTCGGGGCTGACGCGCACATTAGATCTGCGGGCAAGTGGTCGGCTTTGATCATGTGGCCGGTCAGAGCGAGATCTTATGATCTGATTCATGACCTTGTTGGTGCGTAGGTGTTAGTAGTCGGCTATGCCTTCGTACTTACCACATGCGTGTTATTATAGCACAGTGGGACACAGTGTTCATGTGTTCCTTGGTGCTTTTATATCATAAAGCTGGCGGTGAGGAAGGTATTCCACGGGCATGATTGATGTTGTGGGCGTGAGACCCGTTGTTATATTTGAGTGATGACTTGAGGCGTGAGTCACGACTTGACATATTTGCTTATTATTGTGAGCTAGTTTGGTTATCATACATGTCTCACCTTTATAGACTATTATGATTTCATTTCTGATATTTTTAGTTTCACATACTCGATTTTTGTTATCGACCTCCTTGAGGCTGCGTTCATCCGCGAGTAAAGGTACACGATCATTGATCCTCGCTCTTAGAGTCACGATTCGGCGTTTGGTAAAGCTCCGTTGCTCGGAGGCTTATCGATGGTATAGTTCCACTGTTGTTGTAGGTGTTTACATTCGGGGTATGGCGGGGCCCTGTCCGCCATTGTTGTCGTATAATTTCTTAAGTGCATGTAATCTTGTTGTGGCGGGGTTTGTAAAAAGGATTAAAGCTGTTCATGTTGGAAAAAGTCGTTATTTATATTTATCTTGAAAAGGCAAGTTTTCTCAGTTATTGTTTCATATTTCATAATATGTCTTGTATTGTTTATGTTCGATTACTGCGATGTTGTATCACTAGGGTGCGGGGTAAGGCACGATCCGGGCGGAATCGGTCGTGACAATAACGCGATCGCGTGCCGGAATCGCATCGTATAAGCGTGGCCATAATGTGCCTCGGCGTCCTCATCGTAGGTGCGGTCTTCGTGGGAGCTAGCCCATGGAGTAATAATATAACATGGTCGCATGCCCCGAATCCCGCATCGTATAAGCATGGCCATGGAGCGATAAAACACGGGCATCTAACGCGTCACGGCTGCGTGCCGGCGTCCTCATCATATAAGCATGGCGAGATCAATCACAATGGAAGCATACCGTGGAATCCCCGTCGCTGCCGATGCGTCGATAAAATGTCCGGCATCTAACCCGCGTCTGGTCACATGCCGGAATCCCACATCGTATAAGCATGTCAAATGATCAATCATAATGGAAGCATACCGTGGAATCCCATCACCGTCGATGCGTCGAGTAAACTTACAACTGACCCGGCCGCCCTCAGTGAGAACCACGACAACGTAGACATATAATACTTGCACTCAAAGCTATCACAAGCAACCCTAGGCAAGTTCATTAAACCTTTAGACTTCCATTTTTTTATAAACTCATGGCACTTTCGTTTCACACATAAAAATCCGGGAATTTAACCCCAAGTACTACGTGCTTACATTCTTTTCATATAAAACCCCAAGATACTAACACCCGTAGTATCAAGGCTTGTGTACATTTCACATAAGTCACTATACTTTAGAAATACATTTCTCGGCTTCTAAATCAAGTGACCCTTACCTTAAAGCTTTAAGCAAGTGATACACTTAAATCAAATTGCCCTTCCTTAATTCAAGTTATTCTTTGATTACTTTATTAGAGAAAACCATTCTCTTAACCTTCCATAAAGCCGTTATAACCAACTTCCCATAAAGCCGTTATAACCCTTTATGGTTTTAGACAAACCCATTCCTTTTATAACCAAGAGACTTATACTTTTTTAAAACCAAGTATTATATATTTTTGAATCAATTCTCTTAACTTTCAAAGTACAATTAGTCTCTTAACCTTTAGAAATCAAGTGACTTCTTTTATTATAAAACCTTAGGAAATTGATGCCTAAAAATCAAGTTGCCTATTCATTAAAAAAAACAAGTCATTTATCTTTCCATAAAGCAAATATAACCAACTTCCCATAAAGCCGTTATATTCACTTTATACCTTAGCCAAATACAATTTCCTATCCAAGGGACTCATACGTTTAAAACGGAACAAGTATCACATACTTTAAAACTCTTCAAGGTCCTTAACTTAATAAAACATTAGACATCCTTAATACTTTCAAAGAAGTGAGTTATTCTCCTAACTCACCCGACTTGGCTATTCATAAAACTAGTAAAGGATATCAAGGTCTTGTACGTCTACCGTACTATATACGTGCAACTAGTCATGCTCAAAAAATAGGAAAAGTTCTACATAGAGTAAATCACACAACTACCTCTTAACTTCTAAGAGTAGAAGGAAACATGAAATGATGCCACCGGTATATTCCATACATAGAATCATGCCAAAGGAAGGAAGAGGTTCACATACCTCGCGACGATTATCGACAAGTAGCAAAATGCTCCAAAGTACTTCAACCTTGAGCTATTCCATTCTTCAAGTAGGATACGCTATACTTAGTACTTCAACCTATAATGGTCACAATACGTCCATTAACCTCTTACTTCAAACGTAGAATATTCCAAGTGCTAAGTCACTAAATTCTACGGAAAATCGGACAGCACCTCCTTTGTTTCTACTTACTTTGCCACCTTTTTCAAGGCCGAATACAATAACCAAACACGCCACATTTAAGGCCCAATCAATGCAGTCAACAATAGGGGATTACACGCCTACTAGACGTGTAAAAATCCGCCCCACAATAGATATCAAACTAATACAACTACTAGTCCAATTTCGGCCATATAGAGTACCATAACACCAATTCTTATCCAATTTCCATTTCAATCCAAGTTGTTAGTATAACATGGTATCAAGTCGCAATCGATTATACTACTATAATCTTCAAGTATGTAACATGTGACGATTCTAATAAACGACTAAATTGTAATCCAACTTCACAAGGCTTACATTACATTTCGGATTTTAAGGCTACAAGCAATCCATAATACTTATAAACTTCAACACATATACTTCATGCTAGCAACATGTAAAGCTAACAACAAAATAAATAATCTTGTAACACTTTTAAGGGTCAAGATTATACCTTAACGAATCTTAATCCAACTCCAAATCCGAAGTTGATCCTTAGCAACTTAGAGCCTCTTCAAGACACTTCAATCCGCTACTTGAGACCCTTAGAACAATACCAACAACTTTCCTTCAAACTTCCAATCCAAAACCTAGAAAGCAACTAGGTTTTCACTTTGCGACTAATAGGAAAACTCTTTTTTTCCGGGATTTTTCTATTGAGATACACTTACAATACACTCATGAACCTTGGTTTAAAGTGTGGAGCTTAAAGAACAAGAAACGAAATTTTTTCTTTCTTTCCCTTAGTGAACCCGAGAGCTAGTAGCTCTTGTTCTTCATTTTCTTGAAAATTTTACTAAGTGTTAAGCTTGTCATACTACTACTAGTATTATATAGTAACATGGAGGGTCAAGATGCAACCAAATGGGTGGTTTGGATGAGCTCTTATCAAATATCAAGCCTTGTGGGTCCTTTGACTTAGTCAAGAATATCAAGCTACTACTTGCAAGACTTAGTCATCCAAGAATATGGTCAATGACCATTTTGGCCATGACATTTTCGTCCAAGGCAACAATAAGGGGGGTGACACGTGTCGCCCTCCCATTCGTCACAATATTACGTTTTCCGACAATTCCATAATTCCGATAAATTTTTACTAGTCTAAAATCTTAACACTTGTGAGTTCTTACGTACGTTCTTAAAACATGTCCTGTAAATACGGGGTGTAACATTCTTCCCCTCTTAGAAACATTCGTCCCCGAATGTTCTTTCGGAGTCAAACTTATAATTAGCGACATAGTTTCCTTTCACAACCCCTACATACCAACAATGCCACACATGGCCCTAATACCTCGCACACGCATATCTGTCCATCATAAGCCCAAAAGGGATTATCTTTTCGTACTTCCAACTCCTTCTAACTTATACATAGACTCAATATAATCTGTTCATGACACTTAAACATATCACAACTTTATCATGCATACAAGTGTTATACCCCGTATTTCCAGAGTATGTACGTGAGGGCGTACGTATATAAGTTTAAAGCCATGAGTAGGCAAAGTGGCTTGGCCGAATTAAATTTGTTCACATCACCCGATTAGAGTCATTTTTCGGCGAAACGTTTCCACAGCTTTCGTAGGGGAATTTCCGGCTATGTCATTTAGTATTTTTGCGGATTTTTCCGAGAGACGAAACATTTTGGACCAACGGGAGGGCGACACTTGGCACCCTCCATTGGTGGCAAATCGTCCAAATTGGACGAAATGGGCTATGTAAGGCACGTTTTTTGTGCCTTGGCTAAAGTCAAGGGTTGGTAGGATATTTGTGTGTAATAAATCCTAGCCCTACACTTGCCTAACACTTGGTTTAATCTTGGCCTTTGGTTGGCCATCCCTTGACCTATAAATACCCCTCTCCCTTTGATGAATTCTTCATCCTTTCCACAAATCTCTAAGTGTTAAAATCCCCCCCCCTCTCTTGTTGTTGTTCTCGTCCCTCCCATGGCGAGAGCCCTCCCTTGTGTGGCCTTGTGGCGAGACTTCACCCCCACTCTAGTGGTGTTGTTCTCATATAATATACCCCACTCTTGGTAGAAATACTCTCAAAAGTATTGTTATAATGCCCAAATTACCTTAGTAGTATACCTTGTTGTATTCTAAGGTTATACTATCTGAAAAGCCAGAAAATACTATTATACTTAGTCGATCACAAACCGAAACCCTAAGGAAAATCTTCACCCGTAGTTGAAGTCATAAGTAGAAGTTGGTTAGAACTTCTAAGGGTTGTTTGGAGGCGGGTCGGGCCTTGAGTAGGAGCTAAACCTTGCTCGGGATCGACATTTAAACTAGGATAATTATGGGCTTATCGAGGTAATTATCTTGTCCTCTATTGTAATTGGAAATTACATATTGTTAGAATATATAGTTGAAGTATACTATATATAGAACGAGCGTAGTTATCGGCAATGTCTTTTGACTTAAGCTGAATAATAGTTCTGTGATGTCTTGCGACTTAAGCTGAATTTAAAGAAGAATCTTGTTGTAATTACATAGGGCTGTATTACGATGAACTTGTGTAGTAGTACCGTGGAGTAGAATTGTACAGGTGGGTTAGGCGTATAACCCACGGTTGGCTTGGTAGCGGCCTCGGTAGAGGAGGAGATTTCTGTTGTTGCGGGGAGGTCTTTCGAATTTTCGGTAGAATGTTCTACGATGAGATCTAAATATTAATAAGCGCCTTGTGGCCTTATAGGTTGAAGTACTACGTGTGGCGCGATCTACTTGGCTTAAGGAGTAGCCGACGGTTGGAAGTACTTGGAGCGTTTTGCTATTAGTCGATACTCGTCGCGAGGTATGTGAACCTCTTCCTATCTCTTCTAGCATGATATGTGTGAACTATGTAGTGCGGTGAGCGTCGTGCTAAAGGGATTTGATTGATTTAAAACATAAAGTGTTATAACGGCTTTATGGGAAGTTGGTTATAACAGCTTTATGTTGGTAAGAAAATACTTGTGGTATTTAAAAGGTAATTGATTTGAACTATAACTGGCTTGTTATGTGTTAATAAAGAACTTGAAGTATTTCAAAAGATTTTTGAATCATTTTGAAAGAAGAAGTAATACTTGGTTTTTGAAAAACTTAAGAGTTATACTAGCTTTATGGGAAGTTAGGTATAACGGCTTAAGAATGTTTCTTGATTTGGAAATCGAGAATGTGTATCGACAAACCACTGCGGCGTTAATAAAAGGAAATGTTTTGACTAATTAAGTATTATTAAAACCGGTGAAACTTCCATCTGCATAGAAGCTAAGATGAGACAAAATGATATTTCTAGATCACTATTTGTAATAAGATTGTTATAAACAAGAATATCCTACTCACATATAAGACTTATGTTTCTCAGTTGTTTAAAAGAGAATTATATTCTTAAATGAATAAGACTATGAACTACTGAAACCTTTCTAAAATAAGAAGCGTGAACATTTGAAATTAGGCAAACTTGGGCGTTTGGAAAATAAAGTTGTTACTTGATTTTACAAAGGTAAGTGTTTTAGTTTATTTAAAAACGATCACTCTATTTTATACTACGGGTATTGTGTAACTTATGTGAAAGCAACGGATCTTTTAAAAGATTTAATGTATGAAGTACTTTGGGGTAGATACGAACTTGTTAGCTTAAAGTACCTTGTGTGAATAACTTGATTGTCTTTGGTTTGAGATAGCCTTGTAAATACTTTCTTGTTGATGTGATAAGTGAAAAGCGTTAGGATGCTACGTGTGTTAGTATCTTGTGTGATCGTGATGTAAGGGGTCATTCTTGTTGTGCTTACGTTGTTAAGCGTTAAGCGTTGTACTATTATTGTATCACATACCCCTTTGACTTATTATACCGGGCTTGCCACCCGCGATGCGGGTCTTTCACGGCTATGCGGTCCTCGTGACTATGCGAGTCGCGGTAGCTCGAGATTGATCATTCGGGTGTTTAGCCCGATGCGGGGATTCCTATGCGGTCAGTTGAGACTATGCGGTCTTTTGAGACTATGCGGGTTGCGGGAGCCTGGCGGATCTGAGGTTAGGCGCCCGATGCGGGGTATACCTCGGCGGTCTAGGACCATGATTCGAGGAATACCTGCATGCGGGTCGTGTGTGACCTATCGCGGGCTGCGAGAGTTCGAGGATAGGCGCGCATTGATATTGCGGCGAGTGGCGGCCGATCATGTGGTGCGGTCTAGAAAGACCTCGGGATACGATTTGTGGTATTTTTGATGCGTGGGTCTTAGTAGTCGGCTATGCCTTCGTACTTGCCGTCACGGTTTTATTGTGATAACTTTGAGGCGTGAGTCACGACTTGACATATTTGCTTATTTGTTGTGAGCGTAGTTTGCTTATCATACATGTCTCTGCTTTATAGAATATTATGATTTCATTTACGTATTTTTAGTTTCACATACTAAATTTGTTATCGACCTCCTTGAAGCTGCGTTCATGCCGCGAGTTGAGGTACACCATCGTTGATCCTAGCTCTCGTGGTCACGATTTGGCGTTTGGGAAGCTCCGTTTCTCGGAGGCTTATCGGTGGTATAGTCCCCGTCGTAGTAAGTGTTTACATTCGGGGTTTGGCGGGCCCTGTCCGCCATTGTTGTCATATCATTCTTAGAGGTGCATGTAATCTTGTTGTGGCGGGGTTTGTAAAAGGATTAAAGCTGTTCATGTTGAAAAAGTTGTTCTTTACATATATCTTGAAAGGCAAGTTTTCTCAGTTATTGTTTCATATTTCATAATATGTCTTGTATCGTTTATGTTCGTGATTACTCGATGTTGTATCACTAGGGTGCCCGGTAAGGCACGATCCACGGGCCGGAATCAGTCGTGACAAAAGTGGTATCGAGCGATTAATCCTCGGAAAGTGTCTGACCGTATCGATGAGTCTTGATTATCGGTGTGTTGTGCACCACGCGATAATCGAGGAGGCTATAGGGTATTTAGGATTGGTTTCTATTCTTCTCACTCTGAGATCGTGCCTTAGAGTTGTGTTGTAAGTTGGACCCTCGGCGTATTTCTTTCCCTTACCGTTATGCCTCGCGTGGCAACCCGCCCGAGGCAAAGCGTGAGGAGGCTGCGAGTAGAGTTCGGAGGGTGGCGAGGCACAGCCCAATCATTACCTAGGGTAGTGCTTCATTCGGGAGTTGCGGCGTCACTAGCCCGCCGAGTTTAGTGCGGCGGCGGTGCCTCTGCGGCCATGATATATGAACGCCGTTCCACGGCCGAGCGATGAATTTAGATTGCGAAAGCGACCACATTACTAGTATGGATTTGGCTACGGAGTATACCGATGTACCACGGGTCTTGATGACTATCTAAGAGGTTGTGCAAGTAATTCTTACATTGAGCGAGCATGGCACGTATGCGGGCTTATGCAAAGCAGCCAAAGCGTAGAGATCGACGGGTTAACGGAGGAGCGGCGAAGAGGGCGAGCAAGAGTCCTTTGGTAACTTTCTGGCGAGTCACCTCGTGGATTAGATTATGCACGTCCACGGTGCAAAGAGGTCCTCCACGGGGTTCGGCGTTCGGGGTATGCGAGTTGGTCGAACTCGGGGCTTCCGGTTCGCGGTGTGACGTCATCGGGAATGTCGTCTTTAGTTGGTACTTGTTGTACTGCGGCCGTCGAGCCATGTGTCGAATGGGTGACCTAGTAGGAGGACTTTGCCTTCGATCGGTGGGTAGTTCGTCACCTTCCAGCTATGCGCCTACAGGCGGGTTTGATTAGAACGACTAAGGGTGAAGCGGTAGATATAGATATATCTTTAACCTCAGAGATCGGTATGTGTGATAAGGTGAGTATACCTTAAGTGCTATGTTACGATAGCGGTGTGTTAGTCGTGATTAGATCATGGTTGTTTAGCAGAGTAAGATTTTGGGGATAGAGAAGGTGTGAGCCTTAGAGCTTTTACGTAAAGACCTTAGAGGTGAGGCCGTCTCGAGAAAGGTGTAGCGTTATGTTTGACCACTTATCGGAGTGCATAGTGCACGTGAGTTATGTTGGGACAGTCCTAGTAGTGTGGAATGAAAGGGGTAGTTGAGCTAAGAAGACCGCTAGGTTTTCAAGCGTGATTAGTGAGATTGTTCCGGATCGGGGAGCTAGTATTGTGCGCGGTGTCGGGTTGGGTTGAGGTCACGTTGCGGGTCAACCTGCGGTAGGTTTGTTGGTGGGGTCAGGTTGTGGTGGTCCCGCCATGTGTTAGGGTTGTGAGGGTGTTAGGCCCAAGTTTAGTTAACCAAGTGCGAGTTCGTGAATGCGTTCGACCGGTGGTCGGGCGATGGGGGCAGCCCATCGTGTTCTTGATCGGGACCATTTACTGGTGTGTTGAGTTATCTGAAAGGTTGAAAGGCTGCACGGGGTGCCTACCTTCACCTTATGTCAGACAGTGAAGCCTAGGTTGTGGCTATTTTCGTTTTCTAAAAGTTTTACCAGGCAAGGATAGGAACTCATGTGAGTCTCAGAATCACATTCGCCACCGGGCGGTGTTTGAATTTCGAGGATAGTTGCGAGAATTGTTGTCTCTGTTGAAGGAGTGTTTAAGCTACCATTTCGGTGTTCGGATATCGCCTTATGAAGCCTTGTAAGGCGGAAGTGTAAGTTCGGTCGATTGGTTCGATGTTGGCAAGGTTCGATTGGTTGAGCTTGTTCCAGGTGTGGATAGTGAAGCTTGTCTAGAAGAAGTTACGCAGCTCGAGAAATCGTGCGGATAATCGGACGGCGCTTAGAGTTCGAGTTGGCGGTCTTCTTGAAGGTACCACCGGTTTGGTGCGGCGAGTTTTGGAAAGCAGAGGAACTTAGCGAGTTACTTTGGGCCTTTGTGAGTTCATGTGAAGGATAGGCGGGTTGCCTATATGTTAGCATTCCGTCCGGCGTAGGAAGCGGTCGTCGATCTTCGTATTGTGATGTTCGGGAAGTATCGAAGATCCATCCAGTGTTCCCGATTAATGATGACCACGTTAGAGATAGTAACCGAGTTTTGAATCGGCCGTGTCGAGAATGTGGTAAGAGTTAGTGTCGACATCCTCCGGATCGCATGGCGGCGGTACCATTTGTTAGTCGTCGAGCAAGGCTCGCGACAAAGTGACAAAGTGGTATCTACGACGAGTAAAGAGAGAAGCGAGCATGTATGGCGAGCATAGATGTGATCATTTCTTTTGTAAAGAGAAGATGCGAAGGAAGTATATTTTAGACCCCGGTGAGAAGTGTTTTGTGGTGATGATTAGAGGTGTTTTCCTCGTGGACTTAGATAGAAGTATGTGCGCGGGTGTTTCTGTGGCCAGGTGTGGCAGGATTGTTTTCGTAAGTATAGCAGTGAAGACTATACTGGCGCGCGTTTGTCTTGAGATTTAGAAGGAACATTCGGGACGAATGTTTCTAAGGAGGGGAGAATGTTATTGTCACACCCCGAATCCGGGCCCGTGACTGGTGCCTTACCCCGGGCACCCTAGTGATACAATCATCAGAGAAAATCAGCGGAAAGTAAAACATGAACATGAAATGAAAGATATTAAAAATAAACAGGCCAACAGCGGTTGCCTTTCAACATATATATATAAAGACATTTGAGCGATTCTGATCCCCTGACCACATGCAGCGGTGCTGACCTCTAAGATTTATCTGACAACTATGACGTGACGGGGCCTCCATACCACGAGCGTGCATAAGAACTTACGGACTGGGTAACATGCAAAGATAAGCCTCCGACGGAGCGGAGCTTCCAACGCTGAAATGAGATCTAAACGCGGGGATCGGCGGTAGATGTATCTACTGCGGCATGAACGCGGCCGAAGGAAGTCGATGCAACAGTACCAAGTATGTGAAGCGTTGTAAATGAAATCATAATAGTCTACATAAAGCGAGACATGTATGATGACCAAACTACGATATAACATATAACCATTCGTAGTCGGGGACTTCCGCCTCAATTATCACTCGTGCGTGGAATTTCTTCCTCATGGCGGTTTATGATATAACAATACCAAGGAGTATACATGAACACGGGTCCACTGTCATAAAACCGTCTGAGACAAGTACAACTCTGGGATCCGACCATACCAATAATACAATGCAACCACGAACACGGTTGACACGGGGCAAGTCACGAGCCGACTACGGATACGGCGGTCGCGTGGCGGCAAGGGGCAATCACGGTGACCACGGGTACGGTAGTATCGAGACTTCGTCACTACTGAGCAGGGCAAGTCGAGGGCTAACTACCGGTACAGGCGAATCAGCCGAGGCGGGGCAAATCTGGCGACCACCGGGTACGGCGAAAGAAGAAACCTCGTGGAGAGCTAGTCCATGGAATAACACTATCAGCGAGCATACGTGGAATTTTCCGTCGCAGATGCGTCAGTAAGTCCTCAACCAGTCAACCGGCACTCCATTGAGAGACGCGGTTATATAGAACACCATGTGCATAACAAAGGCTATCACCACAAGCATAAGCAAGCTACACAACAACAAGCATAGGCAAGTTACACAACAACAAGCATAGGCAAGTTACACAACTCAGTACTTTCATTTTATGCAAAGTCGGGTTTTAACTAAAGTACTACGTCGTTAAATTCCTTTTAAAGAGATCCATTCCTTTTATAAAAGTCACCCGATACGTAGTATAAAAATAGAGTGACTTACGTCTTTTAAGCAAACAAAAACAACTTCTCTTATTAAAGCCAAGTTTCCACATTTAAAACCAATGATAAAAACCCTTCTTTTGTTCTCATAAAGTCGTTATAACCAACTTCCCATAAAGCTGTTATAACACTTTAAGTTTTAAAACATTTTAACACAACCTGATGCCTTTCTTTTCCCTAAAGTTCCAGGTTGCCTAATATTCATTACACAAGTCTCTTTTAGAAAAGTTTCATAGTTCAATGTCTTAATCCCTTTTTAAAACTATTGAGTAACATATGCCTTATATGAGTGTAGGTTATTCTTATTCATAATCAATCTTATTAAGCGATGATCTAGGAAATGTAATATCATTTTGTCTTATCTTAGCTTCATGCGGATGGAGGTTTCTCTTGGTTTTAATAATACTTCATTAGTCAATACATTTTCCTTTTATTAACGCTGCGGTGGTTTGTCGATACGTTCGATTTCGAAATCGGTAAAACATTCTTAAGCGTTATACCTAACTTCCTTAAAGCTAGTATAACTCTTAAGCTTTCAAAACCAAGTACTACTCATTCTTTTAAAGCGATTCAAGAATCTTTTGAAATACTTCAAGTTCTTTATTAACACATATCAAGTCATTACCTTTTAAAACCACAAAGCATTTTCTTACTACGTAAAGGCTTTATAACCAACTTCCCATAAAGCCGTTATAACACCTTATGTTTCAAACCAATCAAATCTGATTAACACGTATGCGTCTAACGTGCTACATAGTTATACACATATCATGCTAGAACAGATAGGAAGAGGTTCACATACCTCGCGACGATTATCGACAATAAGCAAAAGCTCAGTACTACAACGCTAGCCACTTTCCACTCCTAAGGTAGAATACGCTACTCTTAGTACTTTCACCTATAAAGGCCACAAACGTCTATTAAATCTTAAACACAAGTTCCCATCTTCCTACTGAGAAAATTCGGCGGCCTCACACACGGCGTCGTCTCTCTATCGAGGCGGCTACCAAGCCAACGAGGGGTTTATACGCTCTAACCGGGCGTGTACAATTCTACTCGTAATACTACACAAGTCTGCTTGTCTGATCTATGTAATTCTGATTCGATTCTTTATTCTTGAGCTTAAGTCAAAAGACATTGCCACAATACTACGTTGATTCTATATAGTATCTTGACTATATATTCTAACATGTATTTCCAATTACAATAGAAGACGATAGTGTTTACCTCGATAAGCCCAAAATTATCCAAGTATAAAGTCGATCTGAGCAACGCTTAGCTCCTACTCGGCGCTCGAACAACCCTAGAAGTTCTAACCAACTTACTTACAACTTCAACAGTGCGATTTCCTTAGGTTTCGTTTTGTGGCTAAAGGAAGTATAATCGTATTTTACGGGCTTTTGTATAAGTGTAACCTTGGGAATACTACAAGGTATTTGGGCGAGTATTTGGACATTATAACAATACTAGGAGAGTATTTCTATACCACAAAGGGGTATAATACTAAAATAACTAGGCTGGGGTACCCACGGCGAGAGCACCTGAGGGGAGGGTGGCCTCTCGGCCAAAGCTCCACAAAGGGGAGGAGGGCTTTTGGGCGAATCACAAGCAAGAGGGAGAGGAGGGTTTTCAAGACTTGGAAGTTTTGGAATGGATGAAGTCTTCACTTTGGGGGTATTTATAGCAAAACTAAAGGCCAAGGGCGAGATCCTTCCAAGTGTATAGCAAGTGTAAGGACAAGATTAAGCCAAGTGCACCTAAACCCTACTCCACAAAACACTCCACAAACAAGCCACAAAGCAAGGCACAAATCAAGGGCCAAGGCCAACCCACCCGCGCCCAAATCGTCGATGAGGTGACAAGTGTCACCTCCGTTGATCCAAAAATGTTTCGTCTCTCGGAAAAATCCAAAAAATATAAATGACATATGGAATTTTCCCAACGTAAAGCATGGAAGCGTTTGCGTCGAAAACGACTCAAATCGCACTTGCCCAAAATGATCGGCGAGCCTAATGAAGTTCGAAAATTTCTCGTCGTCCCAGCGTCATACTGCGGAAATACGGTATAACATTTCTCCTCGCGAAACATTCGTCGAATGTTCCTTCTAAGTCTCAAAACAAGCGTCGCCGAGATAGTCTTCACTACTATACTTACGAGAATCAAACATGCCACACTTTGGCCACAAAATAACATGCGCATAAACCAAATCCGCATGACGAGGAACCACCTCGGTTAGCACAAAAGTCCCACCAAGGTCTAAAATATACTCCGCACCTCATTTCACAAAAAGCACACACGTTCACTCCTCTATCTCGTCGTACCGCCGAACACTCGAGCTCTTTCTAGTATCCGTACCACACTCAACGTTTCGTTTCCAACGCGAGTTACTACCTCGAACTTGGTCATCTTACTACTCGATTTCCTCTAAGGCACTCTCGGCCTTCACGCTGATTCGGTCGAACATATCTATGAACTCATCGATGGTCATCTAAACTTGGGCCTAGCACCCGTGACCTGCGCTGGCGACCACCTGCGGTGACCTTCGCCGAAGCGGGGCGGGTTGGCCCATGACATGGCCCCAACCGACCCACGTAGCGCCCGACTCCCGCTCGACCACGGAACACATCATGGAAGCTACCACTTCCATCTCACACTAACAGATTTTTAAATCACGCTATAGCACAAAGCTATCCGAACATAACACTAAACACATCATCAACATCAATACATATAAGTCTCTGAGGTTAAGGATATACTGAAAATCGGCGGTTCAAAGGACTAAAGCTGGGAACTCCACCGCGACCTCTGCCGGGCTGCCGGTATGCGAACATCTGTCTAGCTATGGAAGGTGAAGAACCAATCGCTCACAGTAGTCCATGCTATCTACCGATGCTACCACGGTGAGGCGATCTCTTGCCGGATGGCCTGTTGGCGCAAAAATAACAATCTCCCGATCGATGACACTCACTGGGCGGCTCGCGAATCAAACGATCGGCTGCGGTATCACGCGATTGATGTGAACCTAGGACCGGACTCGGTCTCCGTGCGATTACTCGCGATCCGCCGCATGGCGTCGGATGAACTCCTGCGGATCATCCTCGTGCCTCGACCCATAAAACTCGCGGCTACAACTCGGAAAATCGTAGCCTCGAACTATCGATCTAGGGTGAACGGCGGTGATCAGGCTACTGCGCCCGACCTATCCTCAAGTCGCCTGACCACGGCCGTTAAGGGCCGCTCCTTGTGACTCATCTGCTCCTGCATTGCGGGAGGCTCAGTCTTGTGGTCTCTGCGCTTGCTCTACTCGCGCCTTCACGCCTTGCCATTCTAGGCGGGTTGCCTTATGCGGAGGCATAGCGGTAAAAAGCAGTATGTCGGAGGGTCGATCTTATCCACGCGGCTAAGGCACGATCTCGGAATGAGAAGAGAAGGAAACCAATCCTAAATGTCCTGCGACCTCACGATTATAGATGTGGTGCGCAACACATCGATAATCAAGACTCTAGACACGGTCAGTAGACACTTTCAGAGGACTAAGCGCTCACGATACCGTGTCACGCCACCGAATCGGGCGTGGATTCGCTACCGGGCACCCTAGTGATACAATCATCGAGAAAATCAGTGGAAAGTAAAACATGAACATGAAATGAGAGATATTAAAAATAAGCAGACCGACCAAAGCGGTTGCCTTTCAACATATATATAAAGACATTTGAGCGATTCTGATCCTTACAACCCTACCACAGTGCTACAGACCTCTAAGATTTATCTGACAACTATGACGGGACGGGGCCGCCATACCCGAGCGTCTGAGAACTTACGGACTCGGGAGTAACATACGAGATAAGCCTCGACGGGCGGAGCTTCCCAAAGCTGAAATGAGATCCTAAACGGGGATCGGCGGTAGATGTACTTACTGCGGCATGAGCGCGGCCAGAAGGAGTCGATCTGTGGTACCAAGTATGTGAAGCGAAAATCAGTAAATGAAATCATAATAGTCTACATAAAGCGGGCATGTATGATGACCAAACTACGATACATAACATATAACCCGATTCACGTAGTCGGGGACTCCCGCCAAATTATCACTCGTGCGTGGAATTTCTTCCTCAGCCTGGCGGTTATGATATAACAATACCAAGGGTATACATGAACACGAGTTCCACGTGTCATAAACCGTCTGAGACAAGTACAACTAGGATCCGCCCGTACGATGTCTAATACAATGCAACCACAAACACGAAGTTGACACGGGGCAAGTCGAGCCGACTACGGATACCAAGGCGGTCACGTGTGGCCGGGGCAAATCGAGTGACCACCGGGTACCGGGCGTATCACGAGACCGTCACTACGGCTGAGCAGGGCAAGTCGAGGGCTAACTACCGGTACGGCGAATCGGCCACGAGGCGGGGCAATCGAAGCCGACCACCGTACCAAGGCGAAGCGAAGAAACCTCATGGAGAGCTAGTCCATGGAATAACACTATCAGCGAGCATACGTGGAATTTTCCGTCGCTGCAGTGCGTCAAGTAAGTCCTCAACCAGTCAACCGGCACTCCATTGAGAGACGCGGTTATATAGAACACCATGTGCATAACAAAGGCTATCACCACAAGCATAAGCAAGCTACACAACAACAAGCATAGGCAAGTTACACAACAACAAGCATAGGCAAGTTACACAACTCAAGGTACTTTCATTTTATGCCAAAGTCGGGTTTTAACCTAAAGTACTACGTCGTTAAATTCCTTTTAAAGAGATCCATTCCTTTTATAAAAGTCACCCGATACCCGTAGTATAAAAATAGAGTGACTTACATCTTTTAAGCAAACAAAAACAACTTCTCTTATTAAAGCCAAGTTTCCACATTTAAAATCAATGATAAAAACCTTTCTTTTGTTCTCATAAAGTCGTTATAACCAACTTCCCATAAAGCTGTTATAACACTTTAAGTTTTAAAACATTTTAAGACAACACAATGCCTTTCTTTTCCCTAAAGTTCGGTTTGCCTAATATTCATTACACAAATCTCTTTTTAGAAAAGTTTCATAGTTCAATGTCTTAATCCCTTTTTAAAACTATTGAGTAACATATGCCTTATATGAGTGTAGGTTATTCTTATTCATAATCAATCTTATTAAGCAGCCATGATCTAGGAAATGTAATATCATTTTGTCTTATCTTAGCTTCTATGCAGATGGAGGTTTCTACTGGTTTTAATAATACTTCATTAGTCAATACATTTTCCTTTTATTAACGCTGCAGTGGTTTGTCGATACACATTCTGATTTCCGAAATCAGTAAAACATTCTTAAGAGTTATACTAACTTCCTTAAAGCTAGTATAACTCTTAAGCTTTCAAAACCAAGTACTACTCATTCTTTTAAAGCGATTCAAGAATCTTTTGAAATACTTCAAGTTCTTTATTAACACATATCAAGTCGATTTACCTTTTAAAACCACAAAGCATTTTCTTACTACATAAGGTTGTTATAACCAACTTCCCATAAAGTCGTTATAACACCTTATGTTTCAAACCAATCAAATACGATTAACGTATGCGTCTAACGTCTTACATAGTTATCTACATATCATGCTAGAACAGATAGGAAAAGGTTCACATACCGCGACGATTATCGACAATAAGCAAAAGCTCAAGTACTACAGCGCACTAGCCTTTCGCCACTCGAGTAGAATACGCTACTCTTAGTACTTTCACCTATAAAGGCCACAAACGTCTATTAAATCTTAAACACAAGTTCCCATCTTCCTCTGAGAAAATTCGGCACCTCCCCACGGCGTAAATCTCTCTCCTATCGAGTGGCTACCAAGCCAACGGGGGTTTATACGTCTAACCTGGCGTGTACAATTCTACTCGATGTCTACACAAGTCTCTTGCAATACGATCTATGTAATTCTGATTCGATTATTTATTCTTGAGCTTAAGTCAAAAGACATTGCCACAATACTACGTTGATTCTATATAGTATACTTCAACTATATATTCTAACATGTAATTTCCAATTACAATAGAAGAACGATAGTGTTTACCTCGATAAGCCCAAAATTATCCAAGTATAAAGTCGATCCTAAGCAACGCTTAGCTCCTACTCGGCGCTCAACAACCCTTGAAGTTCTAACCAACTCTACTTACAACAACGGTGCAGTTTCCTTAGGGTTTCGTTTTTGTGGCTAAAGGAAGTATAATCGTATTTTACGGGCTTTTGTATAAGTGTAACCTTGGGAATACTACAAGGTATTTGGGCGAGGTATTTGGACATTATAACAATACTAGGAGAGTATTTCTATACCACAAAGGGTATAATACGAAAATAACTAGGCTGGGGGTACGGCGAGAGCACCACAAAGGGAGGGTGGCCTCTCGGCCAAAGCTCCACAAAGGGGAGGGAGGGCTTTTGGACGAATCACAAGCAAGAGGAGAGGAGGGTTTTCAAGACTTGGAAGTTTTTGGAATGGATGAAGTCTTCACACTTAGGGGTATTTATAGCAAAACTAAAGGCCAACGAGGGCAAGATCCTTCCAAGTGTATAGCAAGTGTAAGGACAAGATTAAGCCAAGTGCACCCTAAACCCTACTCCACAAAACACTCCACAAAACAAGCCACAAAGCAAGGCACAAATCAAGGGCCAATCGGCGAGCCAACCATGACCGCCAAATCGTCGATGAGGTGACAAGTGTCACCTCGTTAATCCAAAATGTTTCGTCTCTCGGAAAAATCCAAAAAATATAAATGACATAGCGAATTTTCCCAACGTAGTCGTGGAAACGTTTAGTCGAACGACTCAAATCGGCACTTGTGCCCAAAATGGTCGGCCAAGCCTAATGAAGTTCGAAAATTTCTCGTCGTCCCAGCGTACATACTGCGGAAATACGGTATAACGGTTATACCGTATTTCGTATATGTGAAGCGTGCGATATATAAGTTAAAGCCTTGAGTAGGCAAAGTGACTTGGCGAATTAAATTTGTTCACAACACCGATTAGAGTCATTTTTCACAAACGTTTCACGGCTTTCGTAGGGAATTTCCGCTATGTCATTTAGTATTTTTGCGGATTTTTCAGAGGAAACATTTTGGACCAACGGAGGGCGACACTGGCACCTCCAATTGGTGGCTTGAAATCGTCCAAATTGGAAATGGGCTATGTAAGGCACGTTTTTGTGCCTTGGCTAAAGTCAAGGGTTGGTAGGATATTTGTGTGTAATAAATCCTAGCCACTACACTTGCCTAACACTTGGTTTAATCTTGGCCTTTGGTTGGCCATCCCTTGACCTATAAATACCCTCTCCTTTGATGAATTCTTCATCCTTTCCACAAATCTCTAAGTGTTAAAATCCCCCTCTCTTGTTGTTGTTCTCGTCCTCCATGGCGAGAGCCCTCCCTTGTGTGGCCTTGTGGCGAGACTTCACCCCTCCTAGTGGTGTTGTTCTCGTATAATATACCCCCTCTTGGTAGAAATACTCTCAAAAGTATTGTTATAATGCCCAAATTACCTTCGCCGTATACCGGGTTGTAGTCTAAGGTTATACCTATACGCAAAGCCGAGAAAATGCTAGTATACTTCCGTGAGTCACAAACCGAAACGCTGAGGAAGATCTTCACACGTAGTTGAGGTCATAAGTAGAAGTTGGTTAGAACTTCTAAGGGTTGTTGGAGCTGGTCGGAGCCTGACGGAGTAGGAGCTAAACCTTGCTCAGGATCGACATTTAAACTAGGATAATTATGGGCTTATCGAGGTAATTATCTTGTCCCTCTATTGTAATTGGAAATTACATATTGTTAGAATATATAGTTGAAGTATACTATATATAGAACTGAACGTAGTTATCGGCAATGTCTTTTGACTTAAGCCTGAATAATACTTACGGCAATGTCTTGCGACTTAAGCCTGAATTTAAAGAAGAATACTGAACTGTAATTACATAGGGCTGTATTACAGTAGACTTGTGTAGTAGTACCGTGGAGTAGAATTGTACCCGTTAGGGTTAGACGTATAACCCCCCCCCCCCCTGGTTGGCTTGGTAGCCGGCCTCGGTAGAGGAGGAGATTTACGCTGTTGCGGGGGGGAGGTCTTTGCGAATTTTCGGTAGAATGTTCTCCGATGAGATCTAAATGTTAATAAGCGCATTGTGGCATTATAGGTTGAAGTACTAAGTTTTGCGATTTCTCCTGGGCAGTTGGAGTAGCCGACGGTTGGAAGTACTTGGAGCGTTTTGCTATTAGTCGATACTCGTCGCGAGGTATGTGAACCTCTTCCTATCTCTTCTAGCATGATATGTGTGAACTATGTAGTACGGTAGACGTACATGTGCTAAACGTATTTGATTGATTTAAAACATAAAGTGTTATAACGGCTTTATGGGAAGTTGGTTATAACAGCTTTATGTTGGTAAGAAAATACTTGTGGTCTTTAAAAGGTAACTGATTTGAACTATAACTGGCTTGTTATGTGTTAATAAAGAACTTGAAGTATTTCAAAAGATTTTGAATCATTTTGAAAGAAGAAGTAATACTTGGTTTTGAAAAACTTAAGAGTTATACTAGCTTTATGGGAAGTTAGGTATAACGGCTTAAGAATGTTTCTTGATTTCGAAATCGAATGTGTCGACAAACCAACTGCAGCGTTAATAAAAGAAATGTTTTGACTAATTAAGTATTATTAAAACCAGTAGAAACTTCCATCTGCATGAAGCTAAGATGAGACAAAATGATATTTCTAGATCACTTTCTGTAATAAGATTGTTATAAACAAGAATATCCTACTCACATATAAGACTTATGTTCTCAGTTGTTTAAAAGAGAATTATATTCTTAAATGAATAAGACTATGAACTCTGAAACCTTTCTAAAATAAGAAACGTGAACATTTGAAATTAGGCAAACTTGGGCGTTTGGAAAATAATGTTGTTACTTGATTTTACAAAGGTAAGTGTTTTGGTTTATTTAAAATGACGATCCTCTATTTTATACTACGGGTATTGTGTAACTTATGTGAAAGCAACGGATCTTTTAAAAGATTTAATGTATGAAGTACTTTAGGGGTAGATACGAACTTGTTAGCTTAAAGTACCTTGTGTGAATAACTTGATTGTCTGGTTTGAGATAGCCTTGTAAATACTTTCTTGTTGATGTGATAAGTGAAAACGTTAGGATGCTACGTGTGTTAGTATCTTGTGTGATCGTGATGTAAGGGGTCATTCTTGTTGTGCTTACGTTGTTAAACGTTAAGCCGTTGTACTATTATTGTATCACATACCCTTTGACTTATTATACCGGGCTTGCCACCCTTGATGCGGGTCTTTCGGCTATGCGGTCCTCGTGACTATGCGAGTCGCGGTAGCTCGAGGATTGATCATTCGGGTGTTTAGCCCGATGCGGGGATTCCTATCGCGGTCTGTTGAGACTATGCGGTCTTTTGAGACTATGCGGGTTGCGGAGCCTAGGCGGATACCGAGGGTTAGCCGCCCGATGCGGGGTATACCTCGAGCGGTGCAGGACCATGATTCGAGAATACCTCATGCGGGTCCGTGTGTGACCTATGCGGAGTCTGCGAGAGTTCGAGGATAGACGCGCATTGATATTGCGGGCGAGTGGCGGCCGATCATGTGGTGCGGTCTAGAAAGACCTCGGGATACGATTTGTGGTATTTTTGATGCGTGGGTCTTAGTAGTCGGCTATGCCTTCGCACTTGCCCCGTCACGGTTTTATTGTGATAACTTTGAGGCGTGAGTCACGACTTGACATATTTGCTTATTTGTTGTGATCGTAGTTTGCTTATCATACATGTCTCTGCTTTATAGACTATTATGATTTCATTTACGATATTTTTAGTTTCACATACTAATTTTTGTTATCGACCTCCCCGGGGTTGCGTTAAATGCGCGAGTTGAGTACACCGATCGTTGATCCTAGCTCTCGTGGTCACGGTTTAGCGTTTGGGAAGCTCCGTTTCTCCGAGGCTTATCGGTGGTATAGTCCCTGTCGTAGTAAGTGTTTACATTCGGGGTTTGGCGGGGCCTGTCCACCATTGTTGTCATATCATTCTTAAGTGCATGTAATCTTGTTGTGGCGGGGTTTGTAAAAAGGATTAAAGCTGTTCATGTTGAAAAAGTTGTTATTTACATATATGCCGAAAGGCAAGTTTTTCTCAGATTATTGTTTCATATTTCATAATATGTCTTGTATCGTTTTATGTTCCGCTGATTACTCTGATGTTGTATCACTAGGGTGCCTGGGGTAAGGCACCAGTCACGGGCCCGGAATCGGGTCGTGACAACAAGTTTCTAAAGGGCCAAAGACATACCTGAAATCATATAGGCGGTTGAAGGGCGCTAAAGCTGAGAACTCCGCATGGCCCTGTCGCGGCCGCGATGCATAAACATCTGCCCTAGCTATGGAAGGCGAAGAACCATGGCCCGATCGATGGTATGCTATCCCACCGATGCCACCTCTGGTGGACAATCTCTCACGAAATGGCCTGCTGCCGCAGCATAACAAGCTGTCGAAGTAGTCGACACTCCCAAAATGGAATCTACTACGGTGACCACCGGCAAAGGTGGCTTCCACAGCTACTATTCTCGGACATCTGTGAACCTGTAGCCCTGACCTGCTCCCGAATATCCCCGGCGACCAAACCTCCGGCCAGAAGACCGGGAAGGAGCACTCTTGTGCCGGCTGAGATGTAGACCTAGTCTTTTGTTGAGGCTGTCCGCCTCGAAAGTTACCACGAACCTGTGTCCCGGCCTCTTGGGTGGCTGAGTCTAGCTGACCCTCTCTCTCTCTGTCCTCTATCCCCTGCGCATAAGCTTGCATCCTGGCAATATCCATACCGGGCTGAAGGGCCACTCCCAGGCATGCAGTAATCATATAATGGTCTAGCCCCATCACATAACGGTGAACTTTGTCCGCCATATCAGCCACAATAGTGTGCGCATACCTGGCCAATGAGTCAAACTCCAGGTTGTATGTCACGACCCGATCCCGGGCCCGTGACTGGTGCCTTACCCCGGGCACCCTAGTGATACAACATCAGAGAAAATCAGCGGAAATAAAAACTTAAACATGAAACAAGAGATAAAGTATGAAACAGGCTAACCAAAACGGTCACCTTCCTGAATATATACATATATATATCAACCTGAACAGTTAAATCCTTTTACAAACCACACTTGCACAGTACTGCACCTCTAAGAATGTAACCATAACTATGACGGACGGGGCCCGCCATACCACGAATGTACAAGTAACTACACCGACGGGGACTATACAAAGATGAGCCTCGGAAGCGGAGCTTCCCAAGCTGCTGTGATCCTAAGAGCGAGGATCCACAACGATGTACCTCTACTGCGGCATGAACGCAGCCCGGCGAGGTCGATCTGGTACCAAGTATGTGGCGAAAATCAGAATGAAATCACATTTCATCATTTTATAAAACCATTTGAAATAAGTAAATTATGTCAAGTAAGGGACGCATATCCCGTAATAATCACTCGCACATAACTATGGGTCTCACGCCCATAATATCACTCATGCCTGGGACTCATTCTCTCAGCTGCAATACATGATGTAAAACAACACCCGTATGTGAACACGAACACGGATCACACTGCGTCGTTAAACCGATCGGGCCAAGTAGAATCGCCTATACGGTTCAAAAGCTAGTCATAAAACTTCACGCAAGGTGCGGAAGCTAATTACGGATCAAAAGCTAGCCACGCATAGCGGCGAGGCAAGTACCAAAGCTAACGTACCACTGCCAACCGTCTCACGAGATATGGCCGAGGCAAGTATCTCGTTATCTACCGGCGACTGCCGATACGAGAAATGACCAGACAAGTATCTACGGTGTGCTGTAACCACGTGTACAAATCAAGCCGTGATTGTTCGTCACGCGGCAAGCTTCATGGATTAGCGGTCCATGGACAAATAACAAAACCACCGCGATGACGCGTGCCGGCATCTTACCTCGGAAAGCATGGCCATGAAACCATCCTGCGGGCGCGTACGTAGAACATCCATCGCGTCGGCGTGTCGAAGGAATAACAAGATAATACTCAAAGTGGACGATACTCATGGAAAATCCAACGCGTCGGTATGTCCAAAAGAAATAACGGATAATACTCAATAGTGGGCCAGCGTACTGCGTGGACAATCCAACGCGTCAGTATGTCCAAAAGAAATAACCAGATAATACTCAATAGTGGACGCATACTCGTGGAAAATCCAACGCGTCTGTATGTCCAACAATCAATCAGATAACCGGTCCTCCCCGAGAGACACGGTAGCACAGAATCACAACACTTGCACAACAAGGCTATCACAACAAGCATAGGCAAGTTTAATGTACTTTCATTCTTTCAAAAAGTCCTCTTGTTACGTAAAAGCCACACGATACTAATACTCGTAGTATATAAAGAAAACACATTTTACTTTTAAAACCAAATTACTTCACCTTCGTAAAAATCTTTACAAGGCTTTTAAAATCAAGTACTTTATACTTTTTAAACCAAGTGCTTTTCTTTTAGAACAACATCAAGTATACTCTTTCAAAACCCAACTAACTTACTCTTTTCAAAACAAGTAACCTATACTTAAATCAAGTTATTTCTCCTTTTCCGAAAACAAGTCGTTATAAGTCAAGTCTCTTATCTTTCAAGATCAAGTCTCTTAACTTTCAAAATCAAGTCGTTTTTCTGTCAAAACCAAATCTTTCTTTTATCTTCATAAAGTCGTTATAACTAACTTCCCATAAAGCCATTATAACACTTTATGTTTTAAACAAACAAAATTCATTTCACACACGTACGTCTACCGTACTATATAGTTCACAACAATCATGCTCAAGAGTATAGGAAGAATCACATACCTTTTAGCTTAAACCAAAAGCAAGTCAAGTATGCGCGTGAAGATCCACTATAATAACCACAAAACGTCTATCAACCTCTCGATCTCATAGAATATTCTAAATGCATGGTTCCTTATTCTACGTAAAATTCGCGCACCTCCCGCAACCACATAAATCTCCTCCTACTCGGGCCATTGCCAACAACTCCCAGGGGAGAGGATTACACGTCTAACCGGACGTGTACAATTCTACTTCACAATAACACTACACAAGTCTACTGTAAATACAATCCAATGTAAATACAGTTCAATCCTTTATAATCATCCTTCCAATATAAATATACTCAAGTATAACTACTACTGACGTGTAATATCCATTCTGATAGGGGACATAGATTATTACCTCGATAAGCCCAAAATTATCCAAGATTATAAGTCGATCCTGAGCAACGTTTAGCTCCAACTCCTTACGCTCCAACCCGCTCCAAGAGACCCTTAGAAGTTTCTAAACAACTTCTCTTAACACTTCAACCAAGCTTATGAAGATTTTTCTAGGGTTTCATTTTGCGACTTTTGGAAAAAGTAGTATTCTGCTCTAGTATTGAAATAACTTTGGAATACTACTAGGGATACTAGGCCAAGGTATTTGGGATTTATACAATAATACTCCAAGTATTTCTACACAAGAGGGGAGAGGGGGACGAAAATGCAACAAAGGGAAGGAAAAATATTTTGCTTTGGAAAAGCTTAAGTGTGGGATGAATTAGTCTTCAACCTTAAGGGGGTATTTATAGAGATTTTAAGGGTCAAGATCTTATCAAGTGTATGGTAAAGATTGGGCCATGTGTGTGTGGGTCCCACCACACCATATGGCCAATGAAATGGCTCACCACATGTCATGGCCATTTCGGCCAAGGGAAAAGTGGCAAGACACTTGTCCCTCCAAATCGGCCAAGGTGCCACATGGGGGTGACACGTGTCGCCCCCCGACTCGTCCAAAATATTTCGTCTTCCGAAAATATCCAAAATACCGAAAATCTCAAAAACAAAGCGGGCCCCACAAAGCGTAAATTTCTCCGTGGGCCCACGTGACCTTTTCCAAAATAAAATATCAAAATTCTAATATAATCCGAAGTCCAAATACCAAATCTGGGAATCAATTCCATTAACGAACCTTTTTCTTCACAAAATCGAAACTTTTAGTCGAAAAATCACATCTTTCTTTCTTTCCAAAATTTACATGCCGTATTCTCGTGCGTCATCCTCACATATATACCACGGAACTACGGGGTATAACATTCTTCCCCCCTTAGAAACATTCGTCCCGAATGTTCCTTCTAAGTCTCCAAAACATACATGCGCCGGTATAGTCTTCACTACTATACTTACCAAACCAGACCTGCCACCAATGGCCATAGTATAACATACACGCAACTCTCAATCCAAGCCAATGAGGAATCACTTCTAACATCACAAAAGCTCACACCCATGGTCTAAAGGATACTCCCTTCGTATCTTCACTTTACAAAAGAAATGATCACTTCCGTTCTCATAACACATTGTTCGCTTCTCTTCTTACTCGTCGTACCTTTCTCGTACACCCGAACTCTTTCTAGTACACATACCACACTTCAGTCATTGCTTCAGTTTCCAAAACCTCGGGGTCACTATCTCAATCTTGGTCATCATACTAGCCTCAAATTCTCTTAAGGCCATTCCCGGCCTTCACGATCTGATTCTGGTCGAACATATCCACGAACTCGTACGATGGTTACCTAAACCTGGGCTTAGCACCCTCGTGACCCTACCACCTGGCGGGACCACCTCGAACTGACCCCACCTCATTCCGGGCTGCGGGTTGACCCGCGACCTTGCCTCAACCCGACCCATTCGTCGCGCCAAACTCTTGTTCCCCGATCCGGAACAATCTCACTAATCAAGTCACGAAAACCTAGTGGTCTTCTTAGCTTAACTACCCTTTTATAATTCACACCACTCAGGGACTTATCACACAATTATACCCCACGTATACTATGCACTCCGACAAAGGTCAATTCGTAAACAACATCTTTTACTCAAGACGGCCTTGCATCCAAGGTCCTAACTGTTATAAATTCTAAGGCTCATAATTGTCTCGTCTCCATACTTACCCTTTCTCAACTGCCCATGTTTTCTAATTCACACTTAACACAATGCTATCCGTACATAGCACCTAACATGTACCCACCATAACAACATAAACAAGTTTCTTAAGGGCTAAAGATATCTCTGCAACTCGCCTTACTTTCCTTTGTCGCTCAACCATAATCACGCCTGCAGCGCCTAGCTATATAAGGCGATGAACCACCACCGATCCGGCGTCGAGTCTCTACATCTTTGCTACCTCTGGTCGTACAAACTCTCACTAAATGGCCATGTTGGCCGTAGCATCTAATTGTCGACGATGACGACACTCCCATCATGACGCCTATCCTGGCGGCCATACAGGTGGGGTGGCCTCTCCGCTAACACCCTTCCTCTCCGAACCACCGAATCATGACTAACCCGGTGGTGAGTCCTCCTACCGTATCCTCCTACTAGGACATCCTCCCATCACACGTGCGGCCACAGGTATAATAATCTCCCAACTAGCACGACACCCTGAGGATCATCCTCAGCTCTCTATCCATAGAACTCTGGCGAAGTGCAACTCAAGAAATCCCGAAGTCTCAGACTACTGGATCTAGGGTGAATCACTGGTACTGCCGGAACCACCGGCTCCCGTCCGTCCTCATTCCCAGCCACCAGCCTCACTAGTAACTGGGCCATCTCCTGAACTCATATCCTCGGCTCCTGGTCGTGGAACTGGAGGCTCAGGTATCGTGGCCTCCGTAGAAACTGTTGCCGCTCTAAACTCTGCTGGGGCTAGCGGCGTCATAAAACTCGTCGTCTGAAGTACTATCTCAGGTAATGACCGGGCTGTGCCTCGCAACCCTCGTGTTCAACTCGTAGCTCCTCACCGCCTTGCCATCTCGCCACTGGTTGTCTTCGCAGGCATAATCGTACATACGAATACGTTCGAGGGAGTCCAACTTATAACACAGCTCTAAGGCACGATCTCAGAGTGAGAAGAATGGAAACCAATCCTAAATATCATGTAGCCTCCTGATTATAGATGTGGTGCACAACACACCGATAATCAAGACTCTAGACACGGATGCAGACACTTTCCGAGGATTAATCGCTCTGATACCACTTTTGTCACGACCCGATCCCGGGCCCGTGACTGGTGTCTTACCCCGGGCACCCTAGTGATACAACATCAGAGAAAATTAGCGGAAATAAAAACTTAAACATGAAACAAGAGATAAAGTATGAAACAGGCTAACCAAAACGGTCACCTTCCTGAATATATACATATATATATCAACCTGAACAGTTAAATCCTTTTACAAACCCCGCCACACTTGATTACTCTGGACCTCAAGAATCTAACCATAACTATGACGCGACCCGGCCCCGCCATACCCCTCAATGTACAAGAAACTACACTGACAGGGGACAATACCAAAGATGAGCCTCAGAGAAGCGGAGCTTCCCAAACGCTGATCATGATCCTAGAGCGAGGATCCACAACGATGTACCTCTACTGCGGCATGAACGCAGCCCGGCGAGGTCGATTAACAGTACCAAGTAAGTGAAACTGAAAATCGTAATGAAATCACATTTCATCATTTTATAAAACCATTTCGAAATAAGTAATTATGTCAAGTAAGGGACGATATCCCGGAATAATCACTCACATAACTATGGGTCTCACGCCCATAATATCACTCATGCGTGGGACTCATTCTCATCGCCGGCGATACATGATGTAAAACAACACCCGTATGTGAACTCGAACACTAGATCACGCTGCGTCATTAAACCGACGGGCAGTAGAATCGCCTATACGGTTCCAAAAGCTAGTCATAAAACTTCACGGGCAAGGTACGGAAGCTAATTACGGATCAAAAGCTAGCCACGCATCGCCGAGGCAAGTACCAAAGCTAACGCATTCTAGCCAACCGTCTCACGAGATATGGCCAGAGGCAAGTATCTCAAGCTATCTACGGCGACTGCGATACGAGAAATGACCAGATAAGTATCTACGGTGTGCTGTAACCACATGTACAAATCAAGCCCGTGATTGTTCGTCACGCGGCAAGCTTCATGGATTAGCGGTCCATGGACAAATAACAAAACCCTCAATGACCGCATGCCCCATCTTACCTCGGAAAGCATGGCTATGAAACCATCCTAATGGACGCGTGCGTGGAACATCCATCGCAGCGTCGGCGTGTCGAAGGAATAACAAGATAATACTCAAAGTGGACGCATACTCGTGGAAAATCCAACGCGTCAGTATGTCCAAAAGAAATAACCAGATAATACTCAATAGTGGACGCATACTCGTGGAAAATCCAACGCGTCAGTATGTCCAAAAGAAATAACCAGATAATACTCAATAGTGGACGCATACTCGTGGAAAATCCAACGCGTCAGTATGTCCAACAATCAATCAGATAACCGGTCCTCCCCGAGTGACACAGTAGCACAGAATCACAACACTTGCACAACAAGGCTATCACAACAAGCATAGGCAAGTTTAATGTACTTTCATTCTTTCAAAAAGACCTCTTGTTACGTAAAAGCCACACGATACTAATACTCGTAGTATATAAAGAAAACACATTTTACTTTTAAAACCAAATTACTTCACCTTCGTAAAAATCTTTACAAGGCTTTTAAAATCAAGTACTCTATACTTTTTAAACCAAGTTCTTTTCTTTTAGAACAACATCAAGTATACTCTTTCAAAACCCAACTAACTTACTCTTTTCAAAACAAGTAACCTATACTTAAATCAAGTTACTTCTCCTTTTCCGAAAACAAGTCGTTATAAGTCAAGTCTCTTATCTTTCAAGATCAAGTCTCTTAACTTTCAAAATCAAGTCGTTTTACTGTCAAAACCAAATCTTTCTTTTATCTTCATAAAGTCGTTATAACTAACTTCCCATAAAGCCATTATAACACTTTATGTTTTAAACAAACAAAATTCATTTCACACACGTACGTCTACCGTACTATATAGTTCACAACAATCATGCTCAAGAGTATAGGAAGAATCACATACCTTTTTAGCTTAAACCACAAGTCAAGTATGCCGCGCGTAGAAGATCCACCTATAATAACCACAAAACGTCTATCAACCTCTCGATCTCCTCGTAGAATATTCTAAATACATGGTTCCTTATTCTACAGAAAATTCGGCAGCACCTCCCCCCCCCCCCCCCCCCTCAACCACATAAATATCTCTCCTACTCGGGCCATTACAGACAACAACTCCTGGGAGAGGATTACACGTCTAACCGGACGTGTACAATTCTACTTCACAATAACACTACACAAGTCTACTGTAAATACAATCCAATGTAAATACAGTTCAATCCTTTATAATCATCCTTCCAATATAATATACTCAAGTATAACTACTACAACATGTAATATCCAATTACAATAGGGGGACATAGATTATTACCTCGATAAGCCCAAAATTATCCAAGATTATAAGTCGATCCTGAGCAACGTTTAGCTCCAACTCCTTACGCTCCAACCCGCTCCAAGCGACCCTTAGAAGTTTCTAAACAACTTCTCTTAACACATCAACCAAGCTTATGAAGATTTTTCTAGGGTTTCATTTTTTGCGACTTTTGGAAAAAGTAGTATTTCCGGGCTCCTAGTATTGAAATAACTTTGGAATACTACTAGGGATACTAGGCCAAGGTATTTGGGATTTATACAATAATACTCCAAGTATTTCTACACAAGAGGGGAGAGGGGGACGAAAATGCAACAAAGGGAAGGAAAAATATTTTGCTTTGGAAAAGCTTAAGTGTGGGATGAATTAGTCTTCAACCTTAAGGGGGTATTTATAGAGATTTTAAGGGTCAAGATCTTATCAAGTGTATGGTCAAGATTGGGCCATGTGTGTGTGGGTCCCACCACACCACATGGCCAATGAAATTGCTCACCACATGTCATGGCCATTTCGGCCAAGGGACAAGTGGCAAGACACTTGTCCCTCCAAATCGGCCAAGGTGCCACATGGGGGTGACACGTGTCGCCCGCCGACTCGTCCAAAATATTTCGTCTTCCGAAAATATCCAAAATACCGAAAATCTCAAAAACAAAGCGGGCCCCACAAAACCGTAAATTTCTCCCGTGGGCCCCACGTGACCATTTCCGAAAATAAAATCTCAAAATTCTAATATAATCCAAGAAGTCCAAATACCAAATCTGGGAATCCAATTCCCATTAACGAACCTTTTTCTTCACAAAAACCGGAAACTTTTTCGTCGAAAAATCACATCTTTGTTTCTTTCCAAAATTTCTGTCGTATTCTCGTACGTACATCCTCACATATATACCCTGGAACTACGGGGTATAACATTGTATTCCCTGATGGTCCTCTCATTCTGCCTCAATGACAAGAACCTATCAACACGGGCTCTCCTCATTTCAGGAGGCAAAAAGTGATCAAGAAAGGCCTCCGTGAACTCATCCCAAACTGCCGGACGAGCACCCACACCTCTCGACAGCTCCCAAGACTCAAACCAGTTCAACGCAATATCGCGTAACCGGTAAGAAGCTAACACAACTGACTCTGTCTCCGAGGCCCTAAGCATCTGCATAGTCCGCTGTAGCTGCCGAACGAACTCTTGAGGATCATCCTCAGATCTCGAACCATAAAACTCGGGTGGACTACAACCCAGAAAATCCCAAATCCTCAAACTGTCGGCTCTAGGGTTAGCTACCTGCTCCTGTCGGCGCTGCCCTACCACTATGCTAGTCAATAGCCTGATCTGCTCTCCATAATCTCTAAACTGCCTTTGGCCGCGGATCGAGGCTCGGTGCAGGAACCCTGAGCTACCGCTCTTGGCTCTCTCTCTGGCCGGCGTGGTGAGCTCGCCAATCCGCCTACTACCTCGTGCATAGTCTGTGCCCGAGTCTGGTAACCTCTGCGTCACTGAAGCTCCTGCTGCCGCTTTGCCCTTCGGGCCTGGTCGCGCCGCGAGGCATAAATGTTACATAAGAAGGGTGGAGAGGATTCAACCTACTAGATGCATCTCTTGCGATCTCAAAGAGAGAAAAATGGAAACTAATACTAAATGTCCTGCACCTCACGATTATAGATGTGGTGCACAACACACCGATAATCAAGACTCTACTAGACACGGTGCAGACACTTTCCGAGGACTAATCGCTCGATACCACTTTTGTCACGATCCGAGGCCGGGCATGGCGGTGCCCTACCCAGGCACCCTTACAGTATACATCGTAGATAATCACGGGAACATACATGAAACTTATAAAATAGAACAAAGTAAAACAACAGGTTAGCCGATAGGGCTACCTTCCTGGACATATATATATACAACCGAAGCAGTTGCCTCCTTTCCTTTACAAACTGACCCACAATGTGTGACTACAGACCTCTAAGAGTTTTAACATAACAACTGTGGCGGGACAGGGCCCCGCCATACCCCTGAATATACATGAATCTACAACCTCAGGGAAAACCGTACCAAGAGATAAGCCTCCGGAGCAAATAGAGCTTTTTCCCAAAAACTGAACCGAGATCCTAAGAGCAAGGATCACCAACCTGGGTACCTAAAACCTGCGGGCATGACGCGGCCCGAAGGGGTTAGTACAACAATTTAATATGGAATGTAAATAACGTGATAAGAAATGATCATAATCAGACAAAAAATGACAGGGACAAGTATAAAAATACATACCAGATCCTGCCGTGTCATTTCCACTTATGAACTTAATCGTACCTTATTATCTTTTCCCATTTTCAATAAAAGTTATAGTCACATTCTTATGCACATGATTAGGAAAAATCATTAAGTTCATTACCATATAACTTACTTATCTTTCATAACCTACTCTGGCCCCTTATGGAGGGACGCATATACTACCCGGCCCAATCTGGGACGCGATCAAGTCACACAAATATCAAAGCGTGCCCGTGGAATCCCCATCACGCCGGCGGTATAAGTGTAAAATATAACCACGTGGCGCGTGGCATCCCACCTCACGGCGTACACATACACAACACATATATATATATATATATCTCGCCTGTGGAATCCTACATCACCGCCGTAGTAGGTGTAACATATAACCATGTGACGCGCCCGTGGCATCCCACCTCACTGTCGGCGTACACATACACAATATATATATATATATATATAAAACGCGGCCGCATGCCCCGGAATCCCACATCGTATAAGCATGGCCATAACGTGTCTGTTACACCCCGTAAGTCCAGGACATGTAAAAGAGAATGTACGTAAGGAATCAAGACTTGGAAATTATTACGAAAGGAAGAATTGTTTTTCCGACGGAAAATCTTCCGAACGTCGGAAAGGAAAAATGTTCGTTGTTGAGAATTGGATTCTCAAAATACATTATTTGAAGAGTATGGAACTTATTAACATTATGGAAATTTATTTTTACGGATTTGGTCACGTGGGGCCCACCCGAGGAATTTTACGTTTTGTGGGGCCCACGAGGGTTACGAAATTTTATGGACGAATGATAGGGCGACACGTGGCACCCCCCACATGTGGTCTTGGACGAAATTTAGTGAGGGTAAAATGGTCATTGACCACCTTGGAAGATTAGTCTTGCTAGCATGACATTGTTGACTTGTCAACTTGTCCACATGGGCTTGATCCTAGTGAAACCCATCCAAGCCACACATTTGTTGTAATCTAGACCCTCCAATGTGTTTTATATATCATACTAGTGCAAGACTTGGCATTTTACACTTAGAAAAATTAGACAAAACTCTTGTGCTCACTATCTTGCTCTCGGCTTTGATGAGCTATCCACACAAAAAAATTTAGTTTGTGATCCTTTGTTCACAAGACTTAAACCCAAGGTCCCTAAGAGTATTGTAAGATTATCTCAATAGAAAGATCCCGGAAAAACGGCGTTTTCGTATTAGTCGCAAGGCGGAAACTTAAGGGGTTCTTCAACTTTGAAGTTTGAACTTGAAGATGGGTTCTTCATAGGCTTCTAAGGAGTGCTTGGAGCGGATTGAAACATAAGGAAAGGAGCTAAGAATTGCTAAGGAGCGACTTCGAATCTTGGAAATTTTAAGGGCTTATAAAGGTATAAATCTTGTCGTTTTAGCAATTAAGTTTACTTATCATTATAGTTATGGTTATTGCAAGCATGAGTTATATATTATGAGGTTTGATAAGTGTTTTGGCTATTGGAACCCTAATCCGAAAACTAGCATGTTTAGCCTTAAGATTGGAATTCAAGTTGATTATTAGTTTAAGTCGTCGCATGTTGTATAAGAAAGAAATTGTAGTTGTTGAAGTTGTTTATGACTATATAACATGTTAGACCTTAGAACTTGGAATTTGAAAAGGATTGGAAAAGACTTTGAATTGTGGTTATGTTGTTAGCCGAGAATGGCTTGATTATGGACTTAGTTGGTATTAATTGTGGGGCGGAATTTTACACGTATTGTAAGGCGTGTAATCCCCTTTGTTTGGTTGTTTTTTGGAGCCTTAAATGTGGCGTGTTGGTTATTGTATTCGGCCTTGAAAAAGGTGGCAAAGTGAGTAGAAACAAAGGAAGTTACGCCGATTTTCCGTAGAATTAGAGACCGTATACTTAGTATTATTCTACGTTAGAGACTAGAAGTTGATAGTCTTGTTGTGACCATTATAGGTTGACACTTCTACGTACGGCGTATTCGGCTTAGATTGTGGATTTAGCCGAAAAGGTATATGAACTATCTCCTCTTCTAGCATGATTCCTTAAGATAAAGAAAGTATGTCCTACTCCTTAAATGATCCATTCCTTGGTTGTATTTGGATTGCCTAAAATAGAATTCGTTCTACTTACTCCCTTGATTGTACTTTGATGTTTAAATTGTAAGTTGTATAATCCATTTTCCTTAGTGAAGTTTGGATTCTAAAAAGTGAAAGTATTTTACTTAAAGTACATAGAGTCTTGAAAAGGAAGTGGTTTCCAAACCTTTTGGCTAGTGCCTTAGTTCCAAAACCTAAGGGTTGTTGTAATGACTTTAGGGGAGTTAAAGGAGTGATTTACCTAATTGTTTTAAGAGAGGAGAAATGACATGATTTAAGAGAAGTAACTTGTTTTAAAGGTGTGAGTTACTTGAGGTTTAAAAGTAGAAGAAACTTGTTTTCTAAATATTAAGAGACTTGAAGTATTTTTGAAAGTTAAGAACTTGATTTGTAAGTATGTGATAATTGGTTTTAATAGTATAAGTCTCTTGGATATAAAAGGAATGGAAATGTCAAAAACCATAAAGGGTTATAACGGCTTTATGGGAAGTTGGTTATAACGGCTTTATGGAAAGTTAAGAAAGTTGTCTATTTTGATTTATGGGCATAAGTTGCCTAGACTGTGAAAATTTGAAGTAACTTGGTTTCCAGTTTTGAAATGAGTTTCTAAAAGTATAGTAAATTACTGTGAAGAATAGACACGCCTTGATACTACGGGTGTTAGTATCTTGGGATTTTACATAAAAATGAGTCTTTTGAAAAGAATGTACGTACGTAGTACTTTGTCTTGTTAAATGAGAATTATTCTATTCGTGTCATGATAAGTACTTTGGTTTGTTAAATGAGAATTATTCTATTTGTGCCTTGATAAGTACTTTGGCTTGTTAATTGAGAAGTATTCCATGTGTGCCTTGATAAGTACTTTGGCTTGATTAATTGAGAATTGCCTATGTGTGCTGGTGATAGCCTTTGAGTGCAAGTATTATGTTTTATTGTGTTGCCGCGACTTTTGGTTGGAGGGCCGATTGTCTTGTTGTAAGTTACTTGGACGTACCGACAGTGATGTGGGATTCCACGGGTATGCTTCCGTTATTTGTAGTACTTGGGTTAAATTCCCGGATTTTTATAGAAGACATGGTAGTGCTTATGTTTTGTTTGACGGCCGGTTGAGATAGGGTAAGAGTATAAGTGAGGGGTAAACCCCCAAGATGCTATACCACCTTCTCCAGGGTAAGAGTATAAGTGAGGGGTAAACCCCCAAGACATTATACCCCCTTCTTGTTTTGTTTAATGGTCGGTTGAGATAGGGTAAGAGTATAAGTGAGGGGTAAACCCCCAAGATGCTTTACCACCTTCTCCAGGGTAAGAGTATAAGTGAGGGGTAAACCCCCAAGACATTATACCCCCTTCTTTACCACCTGCTCATTTCCTGCTTGGCGTCTGCAGTTTTAGGACACAGTGGGACTTGGTGTTCATGTATGCCTATTGGTGTTATATTATATCATGGATCACGGCGGTGAGGAGGATTCCACTGCATGATTGATATTATGGGCGTGAGACCCATGGTTATGTTTTAGTAATGACTTTGAGGGCATGCGTCCCTGACTTGCTATGACTGCTTATGTATTGTGTACTGTAGGTTGGCTATCATACATGTCTCCTGTTTTGTTTAGACTGTTATGATTTCATTCTGATACATCTGTTTCACATACTTGGTACATTCTTGTCTTGACCTCCTTGAGCTGCGTTACATGCCGCAGTTTAGGTACCTTGATTTGGTGATCGGCAGTGTAGGACCTGCTCGAGTTTTGGATAGCTCACATGTTCGAGTTTATCTTTTGGTATAGTTCCTTCAAGATGTGCTTTTGTACAGTTATGGGTACGGCGGGGCCTTGTCCCGTCATAGTTCAGTAAAACTCTTAGAGGTCTGTATTCATATGTGGGATTGGACTCAGGTACGGTGTAGTGTCTTTTGTTATGTATATTATATGGCGGCCTTGTCGTCTTTGCCTTGCACGTACGTTTGTTTTAAAAAAAAAATAGGTGTTATTTAATTTCCGCAGTTTACTTAGTAGTTAAGGTAGAAGGGTGCCTGTAGGCACCGATCCACGCCCGGTTCGGGCGTGGCGATCCTCTGCGTCCTCATCGTAGGTGCAGGTCTTCATGGGGAGCTAGCCCATGGAGTAATAATATAACATGGTCGCATGCCCCGGAATCCCACATCGTATAAGCATGGCCATGGAGTAATAAAACACGCGGGCATCTAACCCGCATCCTGGCTGCATGCCCCGGCATCCCTCATCGTATAAGCATGGCCAAGATCAATCACAATGGAAGCATACCCGTGGAATCCCCCGTCACTGCCGGTACGTCCAATAAAATGTCCGGGCATCTAACCCGCATCCTGGTCACATGCCCCGGAATCCCACATCGTATAAGCATGTCCAAGGATCAATCATAATGGAAGCATACCCGTGGAATCCCACATCACCGATGCGTCGCCCAAGTAAACTTACAACCTGCCAGCCGACCCTCCAACTGAGAGACACGACAACGTAGACATATAATACTTGCACTCAAAGCTATCACAAGCAAACCTAGGCAAGTTCATTAAACCTTTAGACTTCCATTTTTTTATAAACTCATGGCACTTTCGTTTCACACATAAAAATCCGGGAATTTAACCCCAAGTACTACGTGCTTACATTCTTTTCAAAAGATTCCTTTTCATATAAAACCCCAAGATACTAACACCCGTAGTATCAAGGCTTGTGTACATTTCACATAAGTCACTATACTTTAGAAATACATTTCTCGACTTCTAAATCAAGTGACTCTTACCTTAAAGCTTTAAGCAAGTGATACACTTAAATCAAATTGCCCTTCCTTAATTCAAGCTATTCTTTGATTACTTTATTAGAGAAAACCATTCTCTTAACCTTCCATAAAGCCGTTATAACCAACTTCCCATAAAGCCGTTATAACCCTTTATGGTTTTAGACAAACCCATTCCTTTTATAACCAAGAGACTTATACTTTTTTAAAACCAAGTATTATATATTTTTGAATCAATTCTCTTAACTTTCAAAGTACAATTAGTCTCTTAACCTTTAGAAATCAAGTGACTCCTTTTATTATAAAACCTTAGGCAATTGATGCCTAAAAATCAAGTTGCCTATTCATTAAAAAAAACAAGTCATTTATCTTTCCATAAAGCAAATATAACCAACTTCCCATAAAGTCGTTATATTCACTTTATACCTTAGCCAAATACAATTTCCTATCCAAGGGACTCATACGTTTAAAACGGAACAAGTATCACATACTTTAAAACTCTTCAAGGTCCTTAACTTAATAAAACATTAGACATCCTTAATACTTTCAAAGAAGTGAGTTATTCTCCTAACTCACCCGACTTGGCTATTCATAAAACTAGTAAAGGATATCAAGGTCTTGTACGTCTACCGTACTATATACGTGCAACTAGTCATGCTCAAAAGATAAGAAAAGTTCTACATAGAGTAAATCACACAACTACCTCTTAACTTCTAAGAGTAGAAGGAAACATGAAATGATGCCACCGGTATATTCCATACATAGAATCATGCCAAAGGAAGGAAGAGGTTCACATACCTCGCGACGATTATCGACAAGTAGCAAAATGCTCCAAAGTACTTCAACCTTGAGCTATTCCATTCTTCAAGTAGGATACGCTATACTTAGTACTTCAACCTATAATGGTCACAATACGTCCATTAACCTCTTACTTCAAACGTAGAATATTCCAAGTGCTAAGTCACTAAATTCTACGGAAAATCGGACAGCACCTCCTTTGTTTCTACTTACTTTGCCACCTTTTTCAATGTCGAATACAATAACCAAACACGCCACATTTAAGGCCCAATCAATGCAATCAACAATAGGGGATTACACGCCTACTAGACGTGTAAAAATCCGCCCCACAATAGATATCAAACTAATACAACTACTAGTCCAATTTCGGCCATATAGAGTACCATAACACCAATTCTTATCCAATTTCCATTTCAATCCAAGTTGTTAGTATAACATGGTATCAAGTCGCAATCGATTATACTACTATAATCTTCAAGTATGTAACATGTGACGATTCTAATAAACGACTAAATTGTAATCCAACTTCACAAGGCTTACATTACATTTCGGATTTTAAGGCTACAAGCAATCCATAATACTTATAAACTTCAACACATATACTTCATGCTAGCAACATGTAAAGCTAACAACAAAATAAATAATCTTGTAACACTTTTAAGGGTCAAGATTATACCTTAACGAATCTTAATCCAACTCCAAATCCGAAGTTGCTCCTTAGAAACTTAGAGCCTCTTCAAGACACTTCAATCCGCTACTTGAGACCCTTAGAACAATACCAACAACTTTCCTTCAAACTTCCAATCCAAAACCTAGAAAGCAACTAGGTTTTCACTTTGCGACTAATACAAAAACTCTCTTTTCCCGGGATTTTTCTATTGAGATACACTTACAATACACTCATGAACCTTGGTTTAAAGTGTGGAGCTTAAAGAACAAGAAACAAAATTTTTTCTTTCTTTCCCTTAGTGAACCCGAGAGCTAGTAGCTCTTGTTCTTCATTTTCTTGAAAATTTTACTAAGTGTTAAGCTTGTCATACTACTACTAGTATTATATAGTAACATGGAGGGTCAAGATGCAACCAAATGGGTGGTTTGGATGAGCTCTTATCAAATATCAAGCCTTGTGGGTCCTTTGACTTAGTCAAGAATATCAAGCTACTACTTGCAAGACTTAGTCATCCAAGACTATGGTCAATGACCATTTTGGCCATGACATTTTCGTCCAAGGCAACAATAAGGGGGTGACACGTGTCTCCCTCCCATTCGTCACAATATTACGTTTTCCGACAATTCCATAATTCCGATAAATTTTTACTAGTCTCAAATCTTAACACTTGTGAGTTCTTACGTACGTTCTTAAAACATGTCCTGTAAATACGTGGTGTAACACCAGGTAGGGCACCAGTAGCGGCCCGGGGTCGGGTCGTGACAATAAGTCTGCCCATAAAGGTATACTGCATAAAAATAGGAAGCTTATGATCAACTTAGGGTCACCTGCCCATAGTATCATTTAGCAATCCTACTCCTGGGACTATTTCGCCCGCAAGGGTCGTATGGGCCCGCATGAGGTATTCCTCGCATCATGGGTAGCAATTCCATGGAGTGGTATAATGTCTTGGGGGTTTACCCCGCAATCATACTCAGAAGGCGGTATAATGTCTTGGGGGTTTACCCCGCATTTATACTCTTACCCCTCAATCATACTCGGAAGGTGGTATAACGTCTTGGGGGTTTACCCCGCATTTATACTCTTACCCCTCAATCATACACAGAAGGTGGTATAACATCTTGGGGGTTTACCCCGCATTTATACTCTTACCCCTCAATCATACACAGAAGGTGGTATAACGTCTTGGGGGTTTACCCCGCATTTATACTCTTACCCCTCAATCATACTCGTAACCTAGCTCAACCGGCTATCATACATAACATAAGCACTACCGGCTTATCATACATAACCTAAGCACTACCGGCTTATCATACATAACATAAGCACTACCGGCTTATCATACATAACCTAAGCACTACCGGCTTATCATACATAACATAAGCAAGTTAAGAAATCCCCTAACTTCTTATTAGCTTGTTCATATACACTCTCATTTTAGTTTACTTAAGGCACTAACATGTCATTATAAAATCCGGGATTTTAACCCAACGTACTACGTGCCTCTACTCCTTTAAAATGATTCTCTTTCAAATAAAACTTCCAAGATACTAAAAACCGTAGTATCAAGTCATATCTACTTTTCAAGACAAGTCACAATACTTTTTAGAAATACATTTATAGGCTTCTAAATCAAGTGACTTCTTTCTTAAAAACCTTAAGCAATTGGTACCTTTAAAACAATTTGCCCTTCTTTATTTCAAGTCATTCTTTGTTTATATTACTAGAGAAAACCATTCTCTTAACCTTCCATAAAGTTATTATAACCAACTTCCCATAAAGTCGTTATACTAACTTTATGCCTTAGACTAATTCATTCTTTTTATAACCAAGAGACTTATACTTTCAAATCAAGTTACATAACTTTTAAAATACTTCAAGTCTCTTAACTTTAGAAATCAAGCTTCTTAACTTAGAATTTAAAATCTCTTATCTTTAGAATATCAAGAAATCCATGCTTTCCAAATAAAGTATTCTATACATTTAAATCAAGCCATTTCTTCCTTTAAGAATCAAGTCCCATAACTTGAAAAATAAAGTTTCTTAACCTTTTAAGAATTTGAGGTTCATAGTCTTAAAACCTCATACGTAAATTCTTATAAATTAAGTAACATATACTTTGGTGCGTTGTGAATAAGTTATACTTATTTATAACGATCTTAATCAAGTAGCCATGATCTAGAAAATGTAATACAATTTTGTCTTATCTTAGCTTCTATGCAGATGGAGAATTCTACTCATTTTAACTTAATTGATTGTCATTACATTTTCCTTTATTAACGCTGCAGTGGCTTGTTCGATACTTATTCTCATTTGTGTCGTAACTTAGCCAAGTCAACTTGGCTCAAAATACCTCCTAACGACTCTTACCAACATCCCCCATAAGACTTGGTAAGAACTTAGGATAACTTAGACATAACCTTTACGTAGAGTAAATCAACATACATACCTCTTAACTTCTAAGAGTAGAAGGAATCATGAAATAGTACCACATGTATATTCCATACATAGAATCATGTCAAAAGAAGGAAGAGGTTCACATACCTCGCGACGATTATCGACAATTAGCAAAATGCTCCGAAGTACTTCAACCTTGATAGTTATTCCATCCTTCAAGTAGAATACGCTATACTTAGTACTTCAACCTATAATGGCCATAATACATCCATTAACCTCTAGCTTCGAACGTAGAATATTCTAAGTGCAAAGTCACTAAATTCTACGGAAAATCGGACAGCACTTCCTTTGTTTCTACATACTTTGCCACCTTTTTCAAGGCCGAATTCAATAACCAAACATGCCACATTTAAGGCTCAATACAACAATCAATCAAAGGGGATTACACACCTTACAATACGTGTAAAATTCCGCCCCACAATTAATACCAACTAAGTCCTTAATCAAGGTCATTCTCGGCTAACTTATTCAATAACACAAAGTTCTTTCCAATTCTTTTTCAATCCAACTTCTTAGGTCTAACATGTTATATAGTCATAAACAACTTAACAATTATAACTCCTTCTTTATATAACATGTGACGATTAAACTAATAATCCAATTTAATTGAAATCTCAAGGCTAAACATACTAGTTTTCGGATTAGGGTTCCAATATCCATAACACTTATCAACTTCATAATATATATCTCATACTTGCTAATATCCATAGCTACAACAATAAGTAATCTTAATTACTAAAACGACAAGAATTTTACCTTTACAAGCCCTTATAATTTCCAAGATTCAATGTCGCTCCTTAGCAATTCTTAGCTCCTTTCCTTTATGCTCCCATCCTCTATTCGAAGCCTTTAGAATCTCACAACCAACTTCTCTTACATTTCCAATCAAAACCTATGAAAATGCCTTAGGTTTTCGCCTTGCGACTAACGTGAAAACGCCATTTTCCCGAAATCTTTCTATTGAGATATCCTTAAAATACCCTTAGGGACCTTGGGTTAAAGTCTTGTGAATATTGGAAAACAATTGAAAATTTTCTTCCCCCTCTTTTCTCCAAACCCGAGAGCTTTTGTGTCAAGAACAAATGTTCTTCAATTTTTCTAAGTGTAAACTAGCCTTGTCTTGCTACATGGATGATTATATAACACATTGGAGGGTCTAGATTACAACACATGGTAAGTTTGGATGAAAGGGATCAAGACAAGTTGCTCTTGACTTAGTCAACTATCTCAAGCTCAAGCCTAGCAAGACTTGCTCATCTTTACAATGGTCAAATGACCATTTTGCCCTTGCATTAATTCGACCAAGCCATGTGTGGGGAGGGGGGGTGCCACGTGTCTCCCTCCCATTCGTCCATAAAATTCTGTAACCCTCGTGGGTCCCACAAAACGTAAAATTCCTCTAGTGGGCCCCACATGACCAAATCCGTAAAAATAAATTTCCATAATGATAATAAGTTCCATACTCTTCAATTAATGCATTTTGAGAATCTAATTCTCACTAACGAACATTTTTCCTTTCCGACGTTCGGAAGATTTTCCGTCGGAAAAACAATTCTTCCTTTCGTACCAATTTCAAGTCTTGTGTTCCTTACGTACATTCTCTTAAACATGTCCTTGAATTACGGGGTGTAACAGTTATTTAGCTTCCGCGGGTTACTTGTGTTGTATGGGTAGAAGGGTGCCCAGGTAGGGTACCAGTCGCGGGCTCGGGATTCGGGTCGTGACAGAGTGATATCAGAGCAGTTAGTCCTCGGAATGTCTACAGACCGTGTATAGTAGAGTCTTGGTTATCGGTGTGTTGTGCACCACACCCATAAACAGGAGACTATAGTACATTTAGGATTGATTTATATTCTTCTTACTCCAAGATCGTGCGATAGAACTGTGTGGTTAGGGTAGTCCCTCCCTGTTACACCCCGTAGTTCCAGGGTATGTATGTGAGGACATACGTACGAGTTTACGACAGAAATGTTGGAATGAAAGAAAGATGTGAATTTTCGACGGAAAAGTTTCCGGTTTTTGTGAAGAAAAAGGTTCGTTAGTGGGAATTGGATTCCCAGATTTGGTATTTGGACTTCTTGGATTTTATTATAATTTTGGGATTTTATTTTCAGAAATGGTTACGTGGGGCCCACAGGAGAAATTCTGATTTGTGGCCCGCTTTGTTTTGAGATTTTCGGTATTTTGGATATTTTTCGAGGACGAAATATTGTGGGCGAGTAAAGAGGCGACACGTGTCACCCCCTTGTGTGGCCATGTGGGCCGAAATGGTGTGACAAGTGGCTAGCCACTTGTCACCTACTCACTTGGCCGAAAATGGCCCTAACACTTGGCACCCAATTCGTTGGCCATGTGGTGTGGTGGGACCCACACACACATGGCCCAATCTTGACCACCCACTTGCTTAGATCATGGCCCTTGATCCTTCTATATATACCCCTTAAGTTGAAGACTTAAATCATCTCACACTTAAAGCCTCCAAGGTAAAATATTTCCCTCCCTTTAGGCTATGTTTCGTCCCCCTCCCCTCTTGTGTAAGAAAATACTTGGAGTATTATTGTATAATCCCAAATACATTGGCCTAGTATCCCTAGTAGTATTCCAAAGTTATTTTAATACTAGGAGCCCGGAAATGCTACTTTATTCCAATAGTCGCAAAACGAAACCCTAGAAAAATCTTCCTAGCTTGGTGGAATTTTTAGAGAAGTTGTTTAGAAACTTCTAAGGGTCGCTTGGAGCGGGTTGGAACGTAAGGAATTGGAGCTAAACGTTGCTCTGGATCGACTTATACACTTGGATAATTTTGGGCTTATCGAGGTAATGATCTATGTCCCCCTATTGTAATTGGATTTTACATGTTGTAGTAGTTATACTTGAGTATATTATATTGGAAGGATGATATTAAAGGATTGAACTGTATTTACATTGGACTGTACTTACAGTAGACTTGTGTAGTATTATTGTGAAGCAGAATTGAACACGTACGGTTAGGCGTGTAATCCCCAGGAGTTGTTGGCACAGTAGCGGGCCCGGATAGGAGGAGATTTATGTGATAGCGGCGGGGAGGTTCGACGAATTTTACGTAGAATACGGAATCTTGTATTTAGAATACTCTACGAAGAGATCTAGGAGTTGATAGGCGTTTTGTGGCCTTTATAGGTTGCGATGCCGAGTGGCGTATTCTACTTGAAGAATGGAAAAGGCTAGCGAGGTTCTGATCGTGGGCGTTTTGCTTATTGTCGATAATCGTCGCGGTATGTGAACCTCTTCCTATCTTTTCTAGCATGATTGTTGTGAACTATGTAGTACGGTGAAGCGTCGTGTGCTAAGTGATTTGGTTGGTTTAATACATAGGGTGTTATAATAGCTTTATGGGAAGTTAGTTATAACGACTTTATGTAGGTAAAAGAATGGTTTATTGATTGTAGAAGTTAAGAGACTTGATCTTCAAAGATAAGAGACTTGACTTATAAACGACTTGATTTTGAAAGTTAAGAGACTTGATCTTGAAAGATAAGAGACTTGACTTATAACGACTTGTTTTCGGAAAAAGGGAAGTAACTTGATTTTAAGTATAGGTTACTTGTTTTGAAAAGAGTACATTATTGGGTTTTAAAAGAATACTTGTTGTTGTTTTAAAAGAAAAGAGACTTGTGGAATTGAAGAGTTTTTGGTTTAGAACATAAAGTGTTATAACAGCTTTATGGGAAGTTAGTTATAACGACTTTATGGAAAACAAAGGAATGGTTTTATCATTGGTTTTAAAATGGTAACTTGACTGTAAAAGGAGAAGCGTTTTGGTCTAAAAGGAAGGCATGTTATTGTCTTAATATGTTTTAAAAAGGAAAGTCTGGAAGTTGTTTTAATTAAAATGTTAGTCACCTTATTTTTATAATACGGGTATTGGGTGACTTTTGTGAAAGAAATGGATCTTCTAAAAAGAATTTAACGTACGTAGTACTTTGGGGTTAAAACCTGGATTTTGGCATAAAATGAAAGTACCTTGAGTTGTGTGTAAAGTGCCTATGTTTGCGTGTGATAGCCTTATTGTGCAAGTGTTGTATTCTTATGTTACCGCGTCTCGATGGAGGGCGGTCATGTTATTCTTGATGGATGGACATCTTGACACGATGGGTGGCCACGAGTATGCTTCCATTTTGATTCTTTGTCTTGTTGTTTCCTTTTGGACATCGACCGACGATCGTGGCGCACGTATGGTTCCATTAGGATTGTTGTTCCATGGACTAGCTCTCCGCGAGGTTTACCGATCGGCCTTGGTATCCGTGGTGGCTTTCGTGCTTGCCGTCTCGTGGCTGATTCGGCCTTCGTACACTGTAGTTAGCCCTCGCACTTGCCCGCTCGATTAGTAGCGAAGTCTCGTGACACGGCGCAGTATCCGTAGTTAGCCCTCGTACTTGCCCCGATCAGCTACGTGACACGGCCTTGGTATCTGGTAGTCGTCTTCGTACTTGCCCCGTGTCAGCTTCGTGGTTTGGTTGTATAATATTGTTAGTACGGTTGTTATGACACAGGTGGGACCTAGTGTTCATGTGTACTTCTTGGTGTGATTATATCATAGACTGCCGGCAGTGAGGAAGGTATTCCACGGGCATGATTGATGTTGTGGGCGTGAGACCCATTGTTATACTTGAGTAAACGACTTTGAGGGCGTGAGTCCCTGACTTGACATGACTGTTTATATATTATGGATTGTAGTTTGGTTATCATACATGTCTCCTGCTTTATATAGACTATTATGATTTCATTTCTGATATTTTCTGATTTCACATACTTGGTACTGTTGTGCTTGGCCTCGCCTGGGCTGCGTTCATCTGCAGTAGAGGTACATCGGTTGTGGATCCGTGCTCTTAGGAACACAGTTCAGCTTTTTGGGAAGCTCCGTTTCTTCGGAGGCTTATCTTTGGTATAGTCCCCTGTCAGTGTAGTTACTTGTACATTCGTGGTATGGCGGGTCTGTCCGTCATAGTTATGGTTACATTCTTAGAGTGCAGTAATCTTGTTGTGGCGGGGTTTGTAAAAGGATTTAACTGTTGAGGTTGATATATATATGTATATATTCGTGAAGGTGACCGCTTTGGTTAGCTTTGGTTTATGCTTTATGACTTGTCTCATGTTTTAGTTTTTATTTCCGCGATTTTCTCTCGATGTTGTATCACTAGGGTGCCCGGTAAGGCACCGATCCACGCCCCGGTTGGTCGTGACAAAAGTGGTATCGAGCGATTAATCCTCGGAAAGTGTCTACAACCGTATCTAGTAGAGTCTTGATTATCGGCGTGTTGTGCACCACACCTATAATCGGGAGGTCGCAGGATATTTAGGATTGGTTTCCATTCTTCTCACTCGAGATCGTGCCTTAGAGCCGTGTTATAAGTTGGACTCCTACGGCGTATTCTTATGTACGATTATGCCTCGCGCAGGCAACCGTGGCCCAGATGGGCAAAGCGTGAGGAGGCTGCGAGTAAAACAGAGAGGTACGAGGGCTTAGGCACAGTCGTTACGAGATAGTACTTCAGACGATGAGTTTTATGGCCGCTAGCCCCAAAGAGTTTAGAGCGGCAGCGATTTCTCACGAGGCCACGATACCGAGCCTCGCATCACGACCGTGAGCCGAGGATATGAGCTCAAGAAATGACCGTTACTAGCTAGGTGGTGGTGGGAATGAGGACGGAAGCCGGTGGTTCCGGCGATACGATGGTTCACCCAGATCCGATGAGTCCGAGACTTCTGGATTTCTTGAGTTGCAGTTCGCCAGAGTTCTATGGATAGAAAGCTGAGGATGATCCTCAGGGTGTCGTGCTAGTTTGGGAGATTGTTATACCTGTGGCCGTCAGGGCCATGTGATGGGAGGATATCCAAGTAGGAAGGATACAAGAGGGATGACTCACTGCCCGGGTCGATCAGCGGGTTGATTGTTCGAGAAGGGTATTAGTCGATGAGGTCACCCACCTGCGTTGTGGCCATTGTAATAGACTCCATTATGGGAGTGTCGCATCGCTCGACAACTTGTATGCTTGCGGCCAACAGGGCCATTTGGTGAGAGTTTTTCCGACCAGAGGTAGCACAGATGTAGAGATTCAGCCTTCGGGATCGGTGGCTGGATCATCGCCTTGTATAACTAGGCGCCCTGCAGGGCAGGATTATGATTAGAGCGACAAAGAGAAAGTAAGGCAGTAGTTGCAGAGATACCTTTAGCCCTTAAAAGACTTGGTTATGTTGTTATGGTGGATACGTGTTAAGTTCTATGTACGGGTAGCATTGTGTTAAGTGTGAATTAGAAAACATGGGTAGTTGAGAAAGGGTAAGTCTGGAGACGAGACGATTGTGAGCCTTAGAACTTATAACAGTTAGGACCTTGGATGCATGGCCGCCTTGAGTGGATGATTTTACGGTTGGTCTTTGTCGAAGTACTTGGTATGCGTGATATGTATTGTGGGATAATTCTATGGGTAGTGTGAGATGGAAGTGGTAGCTTTCATGACTTGTGTTAGTAAGATTGTTCCGGATCGGGGAACAAGAGTTTGGCGCGATAGCGGGTCGGGTTGAGGCATGATCGCGGGTCAACCCGCAGCCCGGAATGGGATGGTCGGTTGTGGTGGTCCCGCCAGGTGGTAGGATCACGAGGGTGCTAGGCCCAAGTTTAGGTAACCATCGTACGAGTTCGAGGATGCGTTCGACCGATGGTCGGTGATGAGGTCACCTATCTTGTTTTTCGATCGGGTATTTACTCGCGGAGGTTATGCGAGATGTTATGTATCGCGAGGTTGTAAGGTGCACGGGGTTCCTACTTTCTATGGCGGCGGTGTAGCCCGCCGCTATTTCTTTTGTGTCCGGAGGTTTTACCAGCGGGGATAGGAACTCGAGTGAGTCTCGATTGCATTTACCCTCGGGCGGTGTTGTGATTTCGGGGTAGCGATGGGATTATGTGCCTCTTGTTGAGTGTGTATTATTATAATAAGCTACCAATTCAAGATTCGGATATTGCCTTATGAAGGCTTGTATAGCGAAGTGTTGGTTGCCGATCGATGGTTCGATGTTGGCAAGGTTTAGATAGTGGTACATGCTTGTTTCAGCAGAACGTGGATAGGTGAAGCTTATCCGGATGAGGTTGTTAGCGATTCGAGTCGCCAGGCCGTGCGGATAATCAGATCAACACTTGGAGTTCAGCCGACGGTGGGTCTTCAAGGTACCACCCCGGCGGTGTGACGAGTTTTGGAAAGCGGGCAACTTAGCCCGGCAGTACTTTGAGCCTTTCAAAGATTGGTTGTACAATAGGTCGGGTTATAAGATAGCACCGCCGTCCGACTTAGAGGCGATACGTTCGGTACTCCATGTTACTAGGTTTCAAGAGTATCCTTTGGACCGGGAGAGAGTTAGTGTTGTTATACACGTTAGAGTAGATTCCTCGTTGGCTTGGATTTGAGTTTTGCGCACATGTTATATTCTCCCGCCATGGTGGCGTGATCGATTTTTGTAAGTGTAGTAGTGGAGACTACACCACGCATGTATGTTTAGAGACTTAGAAGGAACATTCGACGAATGTTTCTAAGGGGAAGAATGTTACACCAGTAGTTCCGTGGTATGTATGTGAGGACATACGCACGAGTTTACGGTAAATGTTGGAATGAAAGAAAGATGTGAATTTTCACTAAAAGTTTCCGGTTTTGTGAAGAAAAAGGTTCGTTAGTGGGAATTGATTCCCAGTTTGGTATTTGGACTTCTTGGATTTTATTAGAATTTTGGTATTTTATTTTCGAAATGGTTACGTGGGCCCACAGGAGAAATTTACGGTTTTGTGGGCCCGCTTGTTTTGAGATTTTCGGTATTTTGGATATTTTCTGAGGACGAAATATTGTGGATTTAGTAAGGGTGACACGTGTCACCCCCTGTGTGGCCACGTGTCGAATGGTGTGACAAGTGGCTAGCCACTTGTCACCTACTCACTGGCCGAAATGGCCCTAACACTGCACCCAATTGTTGGCCATGTGGTGTGGTGGGACCCACACATACATGGCCCAATCTTGACCACCCACTTGCTTAGATCATGGCCCTTGATCCTTCTATATATACCCCTTAAGTTGAAGACTTAAATCATCTCACACTTAAAGCCTCCAAGGCAAAATAGTTCCCTCCCTTTAGGCTATGTTTCGTCCCTCTCCTCTTGTGTAAGAAAATACTTGAGTATTATTGTATAATCCCAAATACATTGGCCTAGTATCCCTAGTAGTATTCCAAAGTTATTTTAATACTAGAGTCTTAAATGCTACTTTATTCCAATAGTCGCAAACGAAACCCTAGAAAAATCTTCCTAGCTTGGTGGAAGTTTTTAGAGAAGTTGTTTAGAAACTTCTAAGGGTCGCTTGGAGTGGGTTGGAGCGTAAGGAATCGAGCTAAACGTTGCTCGATCGACTTATAAACTTGGATAATTTTGGGTTTATCGAGGTAATGATCTATGCCCCCTATCAGAATTGGATTTTACATGTTGTAGTAGTTATACCGAGTATATTATATTGGAAGGATGATATTAAAGGATTGAATCGTATTTACATCGACCGCATTTAGAGTAGACTTGTAGTATTATTGTGAAGTTAATTGAACACGTCCGGTTAGACGTGTAATCCTCAGGAGTTGGCACAGTAGCGCCCGGATAGGAGGAGATTTATGTGATAGCCGGGAGGTCTTTGCCGAATTTTCTGTAGAATACTAATCTTGTATTTAGAATACTCTACGAAGAGATCTAGGAGTTGATAGGCGTTTGTGGCCTTTATAGGTTGCGATTTCGAGTAGCGTATTCTACTCAAGAGTGGGAAAAGGCTAGCGGTTACTGATCTTGCGAGCGCTTTTGCTTATTGTCGATAATCGTCGCGAGGTATGTGAACCTCTTCCTATCTTTTCTAGCATGATTGTTGTGAACTATGTAGTACGGTAGACGCATACGTGCTAAGTGATTTGGTTGGTTTAATACATGGGTGTTATAATAGCTTTATGGGAAGTTAGTTATAACGACTTTATGTAGGTAAAAGAATGGTTTATTGATTGTAGAAGTTAAGAGACTTGATCTTCAAAGATAAGAGACTTGACTTATAAACGACTTGATTTTGAAAGTTAAGAGACTTGATCTTGAAAGATAAGAGACTTGACTTATAACGACTTGTTTTCGGAAAAAGGGAAGTAACTTGATTTTAAGTATAGGTTACTTGTTTTGAAAAGAGTACATTATTGGGTTTTAAAAGAATACTTGTTGTTGTTTTAAAAGAAAAGAGACTTGTGGAATTGAAGAGTTTTTGGTTTAGAACATAAAGTGTTATAACAGCTTTATGGGAAGTTAGTTATAACGACTTTATGAAAACAAAGGAATGGTTTTATCATTGGTTTTAAAATGGTAACTTGACTGTAAAAGGAGAAGCGTTTTGGTCTAAAAGGAAGGCATGTTATTGTCTTAATATGTTTTTAAAAGGAAAGTCTGGAAGTTGTTTTAATTAAAATATTAGTCACCTTATTTTGATAATACGGGTATCGGGTGACTTTTGTGAAAGAAATGGATCTTCTAAAAAGAATTTAACGTACGTAGTACTTTGGGGTTAAAACCTGGACTTTGGCATAAAATGAAAGTACCTTGAGTTGTGTGTAAAGTGCCTATGTTTGCGTGTGATAGCCTTATTGTGCAAGTGTTGTATTCTTATGTTACCGCGTCTCTCGATGGAGGGCCGGTCATGTTATTCTTGATGGATGGACATACTGACACGATGGGTGGCCCACGAGTATGCTTCCATTTTGATTGTTGTCTTGTTGTTTCCTTTTGGACATACTGACACGATGCGTGGCGCACGGGTATGGTTCCATTAGGATTGTTGTTCCATGGACTAGCTCTCCATGAGGTTTACTGATCGGCCTTGGTATCCGTGGCTTGGCCAGACTTGCCTCGCCTCGTGGCTGATTCGCCTCGTACCAGTAGTTAGCCCTCGACTTGCCCCTGCTCGGTGTAGTGGACGGTCTCGTGACACGCCTGCACCGTAGTTAGCCCTCGTACTTGCCCCGGTCAGCTACGTGATACGGCCTTGGTATCTGGTAGTCGGCTTTCGTACTTGCCCCGTGTCAGCTTCGTGGTTTGGTTGTATAATATTGTTAGTACGGTTGTTATGACACGTGGGACCTAGTGTTCATTTGTACTTCAGTGTGATTATATCATAGATCGCCGATGAGGAAGGTATTCCACGGGCATGATTGATGTTGGGCGTGAGACCCGTTGTTATACTTGAGTAAACGACTTTGAGGCGAGTCCCCGACTTGACATGACCGCTTATATATTATGGATTGTAGTTTGGTTATCATACATGTCTCCCGCTTTATATAGACTATTATGATTTCATTTACGATTTTACGCTTCACATACTTGGTACCAGTTATCGACCTCGGGCCGCGCTCATGCCGCAGTAGAGGTACATCGGTTGTGGATCCGCGCCTTAGGATCACAGTCAGCTTTTTGGGAAGCTCCGCTTCTTCTGAGGCTTATCTTGGTATATTCCTGCCGCTGTAGTTACTTGTACATTCGTGGTATGGCGGCCCCTGTCCCGTCATAGTTATGGTTACATTCTTAGAGTCCGTAAGATCATGTGGCGGTGTTTTGTAAATGGATTTAACTGTTCAGGTTGATATATATATGTATATATTCAGGAAGGTGACCGTTTTGGTTAGCATGGTTTATGCTTTATGACTTGTCTCATGTTTTAGTTTTTATTTCCGCTGATTTTCTCTGATGTAGTATCACTAGGGTGCCCGGGGTAAGGCACCAGTCACGGGCCCTGGTTCGGGTCGTGACACTCCCTAACATATTTTTGTGATTGCAGCTATGAGAAAGAGACAGCGGCCCGGGAAGGAAATATTTGGACTTAGTATCCAGGTTGGTAAAATTGTTGTAGAGTTGGTATAGTGATGATGTACATCTATGCGGACATATTTATTTGCGGCCATGTGTGTGTTGTCCGAAGCAATTGTGGGTTATCATGTGATGGTTAAGCTTTATAAATTGCTTGGAAGGTGTGAAACAGTTTAATGAATCTTCATCAAGGTTATATATGTGCTAATTTGGAATAATTAGGAGGTGATGAGCTGTCGGAAAGGGTGATGAACCCTTAGGAGATCATGTTTAATTGACTTAAGGACATACCATGTTGTTAGATTAAGTGGTGTTGTATGCTTAAGTGATGTGTACAAATAAAATTGGTATGGAGTAAATAGGGTTGTTGTGATTAGGACAACATGATTTTGAGATATTGAGAATCCATCTTGCCCGTATACGGGGAGAGATAATGTAAGCTTGAGACATGAAATATTTGAGGATCTTAGAGTATTGGATAATCGTTGAGACCTTAGATAGACAAGGCCTTCAAGAGTAAAGTATTTTATGTGTGATTGTGGTTAAAGTACATAGTATATGTGAAGTATATTAGAGGTGATGATTCCTTGGTTTGAGTATAAACCACTTGGGATTGATGTTGATGATTGTTGAGCCGATTTGGAATTTGTATAGCTTGAGACATTGGATGAACATTCGAGGACGAATGTTTCTAAGGGGGAAAGGATGTTACACCCCGTAATACCAAGGCTACTAATTGAGAACGTGATTAAGGATTTAAGATTTGAATTTTGGAAGGAAAGAATTATTACATTTTCTTAAGGAAAATTTCGGAATAATGTGACGACGGAAAAAATTATTAACTTGGAATTTAATACTTCTAATTGGATTTATGGACTTAGTATTGGATTATGAAGTATCGGAATTGATAATATGGGGTCCGCCGAAAATTTCACAATTTTGGAGGGGGGTTCGAAAATTATAATATTTTGGACCAATCAGAGGGTGACACGTGTCACCCCTCCACTTGTCTTGCAAGACGACCACACTTTAGATATTTTGAGAAGAGAAGGACAAGTGGACAAGTGTGTTACACCCCGTAATTCCAAGAGGATGAGATGAGAACGTACGAAAGGAAATAAGATTCGAAGTTGGAAAAAGAAAAAAAGTTGGCAGAATATTTTTGGACAGTTTTTCAGTCAATTTGGAAGTAGTATATCTCCGAGTATAATTGGGGTTTTTAGGTGTTTAAAAAGCCCAATATGAAGTTCATTGAGTCTAGTTTCCAACGCAACAAACCTCTCGTCAATTGGAAATCGGAGTAGAAAGTTATGGATGTTACAAGATCGGCTGACAGAACAGACCGGGTCAGGCGCCACGGCAGCTGCTGCGTGGGCGCCTAAATCTTGAAATTGTCCGAATTGCGAGCCGCGCGCCGGCTGCAGGGCGCGCGGGCGGATTTTTTGCGAAATAGGGTAAAAATAGAAGATATTTGTTGTAAAGGACCACAGGTGGGTGACAAGTGTCCCCAACTTGTGGAGCAAGATAAAGGCTATATAAGACATGTCTTGCTAGATTTAAATCATTTGCAAGACTTCACCCAAATCTTCTCTTTCTCTTCTTCTCTCAAATGGTTAAAACCCTCGGCCTACCTGAGATGTTGGGAACGGCAACAAGAAGGAAATTTGTTGGCAAGCTTGTAGGGGATTAGTAGAGATGATTTTAGCGGGAAGAAGAATTTCAAAAAGAGGAGCTAAAGTTGCTAAGGATCGACTTGTATTCTTGGAGCATTTTTTGGGCTAAATGAGGTATAATCTTCGTCTTACTTTTGTAATTGAAGATTCCATGTTATTATAAGTTAGAAATAATCATGTGATAGGTGTTATGAAGATTGATAAGTGTTATGGAAATTTGGAAGCTCAACCAAAATGACATGTTAAGCCATTTGAAATTGAAATACAAATTGGTCGATAATTAGAATCGTCGCATGTTTACCCACTTGAGGATTGTAGTAGTTATAATCAATTGTGGCTAGATAACATGTTATATTAAACCAATTGGATTGAAGAGGGATTGGAAACGAATTTGTATTGTTGTCCCTAATTTGCCGAATGGACATTGTATTTTGGAAATTGTAGTTGTTGAAGTTGTTTATGACTAAATAACATGTTGACCTAAGAACTTGGAATTGGAAAAGGGTTGGAAAAGACGTAGTGTTGTTGGTTATATGTTGGCCGAGAATGGCTAGTGAAGTATTAAACTATTTGGTATGAATTGTGGGGCGGAATTTTACACGTATTGTAAGGCGTGTAATCCCCTTTGTTTGGTTGTTGTTTTGAGCCTTAAATGTGGCTTGTTGGTTATTGTATTCGGCCTTGAAAAAGGTGGCAAAGTGAGTAGAAACAAAGGAAGTGCTGCCCAATTTTCCGTAGAATTAGAGACCGTATACTTAGTATTATTCTACGTTAGAGACTAGAAGTTGATAGTCTTGTTGTGACCATTATAGGTTGACACTTACGCATCGCGATTCGGCTTAGCTTGTGGATTTAGCCGAAAAGGTATGTTAACTATCTCCTCTTCTAGCATGATTCCTTAAGATAAAGAAAGTACGTCCTACTCCTTAAATGATCCATTCCTTGGTTGTATTTGGATTGCCTAAAGTAGAATTTGTTCTATGTACTTCCTTTGATTGTACTTTGATGTTTAAATTGTAAGTTGTATAATCCATTGCCTTAGTGAAGTTGGATTCTTAAAAGTGAAAGTATTTTACTGAAAGTACATAGAGTCTTGAAAAGGAAGTGGTTTCCAAATCTTTTGGGCTAGTGCCTTAGTCCCAAAATCCTAAAGGTCATTATAATGACTTTAGGGGAGTCAAAGGAGTGATTTACTTAGTTGTTTTAAAAGAGGAGAAATGACATGATTTAAGAGAAGTAACTTGTTTTAAAGGAGTGAGTTACTTGAGGTTTAAAAGTAGAAGAAACTTGTTTTCTATATATTAAGAGACTTGAAGTGTTTTGAAAGTTAAGAACTTGATTTGTAAGTATGTGATACTTGGTTTTAATAGTATAAGTCTCTTGGTTATAAAAGGAATGGATATGTCTAAAACCATAAATGGTTATAACGGCTTTATGGGAAGTTGGTTATAACGGCTTTATGGAAGTTTTAGAAAGTTGTCTATTTTGATTAATCGGCATAAGTTGCCTAGTTTGTGAAAATTTGAAGTTACTTGGTTTCAAGCTTCGAAATGAGTTTCAAAAAGTATAGTAACTTACTTTGAAGAATAGACACGCTTGATACTACGGGCGTTAGTATCTTGGGATTTTACATAAAAAGGAGTCTTTTGAAAAGAATGTACGTACGTAGTACTTTGGCTTGATAAATTGAGAATTTGTCTAAGTGTGCCTTGATAAGTACTTTGGCTTGTTAATTGAGAATTATTCTATTTGTGCCTTGATAAGTACTTTGGCTTGATAAATTGAGAATTTGTCTAAGTGTGCCTTGATAAGTACTTTGGCTTGTTAATTGAGAATTATTCTATTTGTGCCTTGATAAGTACTTTGGCCTGATAAATTGAGAATTTGTCTAAGTGTGCCTTGATTAGTACTTTGGCTTGATAAATTGAGAATTTGTCTAAGTGTGCCTTGATAAGTACTTTGGCTTGTTAATTGAGAATTATTCTATTTGTGCCTTGATAAGTACTTTGGCTTGATAAATTGAGAATTTGTCTAAGTGTGCCTTGATAAGTACTTTGGCTTGTTAATTGAGAATTATTCTATTTGTGCCTTGATAAGTACTTTGGCCTGATTAATTGAGAATTAGTCTAAGTGTGCCTTGATAAGTACTTTGGCTTGATTAATTGAGAATTATTCTATGTGTGCCTTGATAAGTACTTTGGCTTGTTTAGTTGAGAACTGCCTATGTGTGCTGGAAATAGTCGGTTGTGTGCTATTGGTATATCAGTCGTTTCGGGGTCATTCCCCGGGTTTGTGGCATTTGCAGATTCCGTGGAATTGCTACCCACGATGCGAGAATACCTCATGCGGTCCGTAGGACTTATGCGGGTGAAATAGTCTCACGCGGCGTCCGGCCTATGCGAGAATACCTCACGCGAGTCCGTAGTGGCTTATGCGGTGAAATAGTCCCATGCGAGGAATACCTCACACGGGTCCACGCGCCTACGCGGGTGAAATAGTCCTGCGAGTAGGATGGTTAAATGATCTGCGCGCGGATGGTCCTGTTTTGATCATGAGCTTCCTATTTTATATTGTAAAGATACTATCGCTTACTCTCATTGTTAGTAAGGCACAATGTGTTGTAATTTGATTATCATATATGTCCCGGATTTGGTTGTGTTACCCTATGGTCATGCTTTACGATGTGTGATTCCGGCATGAGACCACGAGGCATTTAGGACACAGGTGGGACTTGGTGTTCATGTATCCTTATGGTGTTATTACATCATGGATCACCAAGGTGAGGAAGGATTCCACGCATGATTGATATTATGGGTGTGAGACCCATAGTTATATTAGTAGTGACTTGAGGGCTGCGTGACTTGATATGACTTGCTTATGTGTTGTTATATGTGGTTGTTGGCTATCGACATGTCTCGTTTGTTTAGACTCGTTATGATTTTATTACGCATTTCATCGCTCACATACTTGGTACATTCTTCAGACCGACTTCCTGGGCCGCGTTCACGCCGATGATTTAGATGTTTGGTGATCGGCAGTGTAGGACCTGCTCGAGTTTTGGATAGCTCCTTACTGTCGGAGTTATCTTTTTGGTATAAGTTCTTCAAGATGTGCTTTTGTATGCGATTATGGGTGCAGCGGGGCCTTGTCCGTCATAGTTCAAGATAACTCTTAGAGGTGCAGATTCATATGTGGATTGGACTCATGTATACAGTGTAGTGTCTTTTATTATGTATATTATATTATACGGCATTGTTTGGCTTTGCACGTACGTTGGTTTTAAAAAAAAAAAAGTGTTATAAATTCCGCAGTTTACTTGTGTTGTTAAGGTAGAAGGGTGCCCAGATAGGGCACCAGTCACGGGCCCGGGGTTCGGGGCGTGACAGGTTTACTCTAAGTAAATTAAGTAAGATAAATTGTCACGACCCGTTCCAGGCCCGTGGATCGTGCTCATCGGGCGCCAAGTAGTCATACATCGAGTAATCACGGAAATATAAAGCAAGACATGAAACAGCTTTATAAAATAGAACACGCTTTAAGTGAGAAAACATCGCCTTTCGGCATATATATAAAAACATGGTTTAGCGCTACATCCGATATCGCACAACAGACTACTGCACTTCTAAGGAAATATACAACTATGGCGACAGGTTCGCCATACCTCGATCGTACAAAACTATCTACAATGCGGAGATCATACCTAAAAGTAGAGCCTCCGGAAAGGATGGAGCTCGACACCAACGAGATCCTAGGAATGTGGATCTAGCACTGCTGCTTCTTACCGGCAGATGAACGCATTCAAGCGAGGTCAAGACAACAGTACCAAGTATGTGAAACTATAAAGAATCAAATAAAATCAAAGTATTTAAAACCTTTTCACAAATACAATCGTTCAATTGCACATAGTGTCACATCACAAACAACAACATAATAGGAAAATCAGAACAGTCTATTCTAGGCCGCGAATGATCGGGCAAGGCCAATCGCCCATAGTATCATTCTCGCGTGCCTAGTCCTCGACTTCCGCAGCCCGCATAGGTCACACACGCACCGCATGAGGTATTCCCGCATCGGGGCAGCTAACCCCAGATCCGCCTAGGCTCCCGCAGCCGCATAGCCTCAAAAGACCGCGTAGTCTCAATGACCGCAGGAATCCCCGCGTCAGCTAAACACCGGAATGATCAATCTCGAGCATACCGCTGCTCGCATAGTCTCACAGACCGCATAGCCGTATAGACCGCATCAAGGGCAAGCCCTCCGATAACAAATCGAGGGTAGGTGATACAATAACAAGATAACGGACTTACCTGCTAGCAACGTAAGCACAAAGAAGAATGACCCTTTACATAGCAATTCAAGACACTAACCCGTAGCATCATAATATGTCTACTTATCACACAAATCTTACTACACTTAATGTAAATCAATACAAGGCTTTTATAAACAAACAAGTAAATAGCCTTTTTATCTTCTTAAGTGTTATACCTAACTTCCCATAAAGCTAGTATAACTCTTAAGCTTTTGTTTTAAAACCAAATATTTATCTTCCGTTAAAAATGATTCGAGATTCTTTGAAATGTTTTCATTCTTTGTTATTCAGCTTAAAAGTATTATTCCGTAAGTATTATTCAGTTAACACACGCGTTCACCGTACTATATATTGTAAAATATCATGCTTTAGGAAGAATCACATACCTTCTCAAATAAAACCACCGCCAAGTTGAATATGTCGCGCAGAGAGTCACCTATAATAGTCACAGATATCTATCAAAGACTACTCAAGGTCATTCTAAGCAGAGGGTTCATAATTCTACTAGAAGTCGGGCAGACTTCCCTACAGTGAGCTATATAAGTCTCATCGTGAAAACAAATTCCTATGTAAGTACAGTTTGATTATTCTTCTAAGTATTTATACTTATTCTTATTCTACAACAAGAAGTATTCTCTAATTCAAAAGAGGTTAGGATTAGTTACCTCGGTAAGCCCAATAATATCCTAGAAAAGTCACTGAGCAAGGTTTTGCTCCTAAGTTGTATGCTCCAGAAACCTTAGAAGTTCTTCACAACTTCTACTAAGTACTAAGGTATTTGGGCTAGGTATTTTGGGCATTATAACAAAACAAGAAGGCAACTTTTCTACCAAGGGAAGGATTTTTAGACTTGAAAGCTTTGTGGATGAAGAACTCTTCATCTCAAGAGGGTATTTATAGCTCAAGCCTCGCCAACCAATGGCCAAGATGAAGACAAGTGCAAGGCAAGTGTAAGGCCAAGATCAAGCCAAGTGCACCCTAACCCCTACTCCACAAAACACTCCACAAAACACTCCACAAAACATGGCACAAAACAAGGCCTAAGCAAGGAACCAATCGCCAAGGCCAACACCCTCTTGACGCCCAATCGTCCAAAGCCACCCCACTTGCTTTCCAATGAGGATGACACATGTCACCCTCCCGTTGGTCCAAAATGTTTCGTCTCTCGGAAAAATCCGCAAAATAAGAAATGGCATAGCCGGAATTTACTCTACGAAAGTCAGGAAACGTTTTCGGAAAACGATTCTTTTAGTGAGTTGTGTACAAAAGAAAACGCCCAAGGCTAACTAAGGCCAACTTTTGCACGTATTCCCTTACGCATACTCCGAAATACGGTATTACATTCTCTCTCTTAGAAACATTCGTCCCGAATGTTCCTTCTCAAGACAGTTAACGATAAGATTCTTCATAACTTAAACAGTTTGCAAATGCCACACGCGGCCACAAAACAACACTTAGGCATAAATGATAACGAAAATTTACAAGTAGGAAAGTGAATTACCTGGAGGTGGGGAATAGGTGAGATATTCGCCTCATGTCCTCCTCGCTTCCCACGTCATCTCCTCTCTCGAGCTCGTTCGCCACAAGACTTTGACGGAAGCCACGCCCTTCGTCCGCAGACGCCTAACTCGACGATCGACTATCGCTATGGGAATCTCCTCATACGATAACCCCTGGCACACCGACATCACAATCGGGTGTACCCTATATGGATCCCCGATACATCTCCTCAAAGATAGATACGTGAAAACCGGATGCACCGCCTCCGGATCGGACGGCGAGATCCAACTCATAGGCAACCTTGCCTACCTCGGACAACTGAAACGCCCAACGTACCTGTGGCCGAAGTTTCCCTTCTTCCCAAATCTCATCACACCCTTCATGGGTGACACCTTTAGGAAAACCCAATCATGAACCTCGAACTCAAGATGCCGACGACGATGATCTGTGATACGACTTGCCGACTCGAGTCATTAATAGCCGCCTCGGATAAGCTTCACCTTATCCATCGCCACTGCACCAAATCTGGTCCCACTAGCCGCACTCGCCCACATCGAACCAACCTATAGGCGATCTGCACTTCCTCCCATACAAGGCCTCATAAGGCGCCATCCGAATCTGGAGTGGTAGCTATTATTATACGCAAACTCAACTAGAGGCAAATGATCCTCCCAACTACCATCGGTCAATAACACAGCTCGCAGATATCCTCAAGAGTCCGATAGTGCGCTCTGCTGTCCGTCTGCTCGTGGATGAAATGCAGATTACGTGCTCACCGCGCCCCTAAACCCTCGAAGGACCTCCGTAAGTTAGCCGAATCGGGCTCCTGCATGCGATATGATCGGTAGGGACTCCATGCGATCGACGATCTCTGATGTAAAGTCGGCATAATCCTCACCAAAAAGTCGCCCGGACGGAAGAAAGTGGGCTGATTCGTCACCGTCGACGATAACCCATATAGAATCATGTCTCTCCGAGTGCGAGGTAATCCCGCGTGATGAAGTCCATGTTGATTACCTCCCACTTCCGTGCGGGATCTCAATCGTCGTAACAAACCACCGGGCCTCGGTGCTCTACCTTCACCGCCGACAACACGCACCGAGCTACGAACTCGCAACGTCTCTTCAAGCCATCCCACCAATACACGATCTAAGGTCGCGGGTACATCTTGGTCGACCGGATGGATAGAGTAACGCGCTACCGTGTGCTTCCCAAGAACTCACAAGTCCCAAACATCCGAACACATACCGCCTCAAACCTTAGCACCCCATCAGTGCTACCAAAGGACCCTTGCCTCACGAAGAGTCAGATCACGATATCGAATCAAAGCCGATCCTCGAACTGTTGCTCTTCACCTCCTCGACGATGGAAGACTCGGCAACCTCACGAACTCTAACCCCATCGCTATCGTAATCAATCAAACGGACACCAAGGCTCGCTAATCGATGCAAATCACGAACCATGTCCTCCTCTCTAGCCGCACATCCGATAGGCTCCCATCGACCTACGACTAAGAGCATCCGCCACAACATCGCCTTCCCGTGGTACAGATATCAACATCGTAATCCTTAAGCAACTCTAACCACCGCCTCGCCGTAAGTTCACTCCTCTGGTCGAAGATATACCGAGGCTCTTGTGGTCAGATAAATATCCACGTGAACCCCATACAAATAGTGCCTCCGCATCTTCAAAGCGTGAATTACGGTACCGCTAACTCCAAATCATGGGGTAGTTCCTCGTGTTTCTTCACCGTCGATGCATATGCTATAACCCCGCCATGCTGCATCAACACACATCCCAACCCGATGCCCGACGATCACAATACACGACATAACCGTCGACCTCCGGAAGAGTAAGAACGAGGCGGCCAATCTCTCCTTCAAGAATCGAAACCCCGCCACAAGCATCACCATCGAACTTGGCCGCTTTCGAGTCGCCTAGTCAATGGTGCGTAGATAGAAGCAAACTTCTACGAACGCCGATAATATCTGCAAGGCCCGTAAAATCGCGAACCTCGCTTGCAGTAGAGTTCAGGCCAAGTCCCGATCGCCGATCTTGGTCAGATTAACTCGAATGCCATCACCCGACAATATGCCCAAGAAACGCCATCAAGTCAACCAAAACTCACATTTGGAAAACTTGGCGTATAAATCACTGGTCTCGAGAATCACAAGATAGCCTCTCAACGCCCGCACGCTCTCGCCTCGAGCGAGAATAAACCAAGATATCATCAATGAACACTATCACAAACGTGTCCAAAAATGGTTTGAACACTCGGTTCATCAAATCCATGAATACCGCCGGAGCATTGGTCAACCCAAAAGACATGACCCTGAACTCATAATGCCCGCACTGGTCCGAATGCAGTCCTGTGGACATCCACCTCTCGACTCGCACTGATGATAGCCCGATCGCGATCAATCTTGAGAAACATCTCGCACTCGCAACCAGTCGAACAAATCATCAATCCCAGGAAGGGTATACGTTTAATGGTCACCTTGTTCACCGTCAGATCAACATTACACATGCGCAGCGTCCGCCTTCTTCTTCACGAACAATCGGGCGCTCCTGGAGAAACACTGGGCCTAATGAAGCCCTTCTCTAGCAAATCCCTAAGCTGATCCTTCAACTCTCTCAACTCGGCAGGTGCCATTCTGTATGGCGGAATGGAAATAGGCCGAGTATCTGGCAACACATCTATACAAAACTCGATCTCCCTCTCCGGAGGGATACCCGAGGTCATCCGAAACACGCCCGGGAACTCACGACCATCGAACTGATCAAAATCTGGTACCGCAGCTTCAGTATCAAACACCCGAACGAGATGATAGATATACCCTTCAGACCATCTTCCTAGCCTTGAGGTAGGAAATAAACCTACCTCTACGATACCGTGCTCCTCTCCCACTCAACAACCGGCCTCAGAAACTGGAACTGCATTTACTTTCTCTCTCAGCTACATTGGCGTAGCAAGAAGCTAGCCAATCCATCCCCATAATCACGCCGAAGTCAATCATCTCCAACTCTATCAAGTCGCTGGGTCCGACGATCAGAATGGTCACAGACAAGCTCTATATACCCGCCGAGCTACCACCGAATCACCATCGCGTAGCTACCTCGAAGTGGTCTATGGACTCGTGCTCTATCCCTATCCTACTAGCAACAAGGGAGATATATAGGGCGAGTAGAACCCGGATCTATCAAAGCATACACATCAAACCCGAGAACCGATAAGGTACTGTGACGACATCGGCGAGGCCTCCGATCCCGCTTACCGACAAAGCATATATGCGGTTACGAGGACCGCTAGAATCGGGACTCGCGCACGACCGCCACGACCGATCCATGTGTACCTTCTCCGGGCGAGTAAATCGCTGTGGATGAAGAAGCCGCAATGCACTCGGGCCCTACTACAGCCGCCCCGGCCGACAAACTCGCGAAATGACCTGGCCGCCACAAGTATAGCAGCTCGAGTCTGACTCCCGTAATGGTATTCGCCACAACGGCACACCGAGCAGACTCGAACTTAGCACCTCGCTACCTCGAAATCAAGTCCCGCCCCGACACGCCCCGACCGCTCTGTAGATCTGAATGAGGTAGAGCGCTCTACTGGCCGTGGTGCAAATCCGACTTCACGATGCCGCCCACCCCGAGGACCACCAAAAGAACCGCCGCCTTGGCCTTCTTCTGCTGATATCGCTTCTACCCGGCGGTCTCTACGCCTCACATCCCAAAGGCATGAGCTGCATACGTTATGTCCATGCCGGGTCAAGGGACACACCCGCACAAGACTCGGCCATGTAATCATCTAGCCCAGTGACATAGCGATGCACTCGCCCTCCATCTCTCGCTACAAGGCGGGGACATATCGAGCCAAAGAATCAAACTCGACATTGTACTCCTCACCGCGCGCCCTCCTGTCTCAAAGAATAAGAATCTATCACCGTGCCTCCTCATCTGCGGAGGCAAGAAGTGTGAGAAAGCCTCAAAACTCATCCCATACCACGGAGGTGCATGCTCTCCCGAAAGCTCCCATGAATCAAACCAATCGATCATGGTATCACGCACCGACGCGAACCGAATGTCACAGACTCGGTCTACGAAGCCCCGATCACCCGCATAATCCTCTGCGGTGACGGATGAACTCGCGGATCATCTTTCCGCCGACCAGAAACTCGAGGGCTACAACTAAGAAAATCCCGTAGTCTCAAACTATTCGCCTCGTGCACTACGCGCGATCGAGCCGAGCCGGAATCGAATCGCCGTGATCCAGCCTCTCGTATCGGGCCACAACTTTAGCCAAAAGTCGGGCCATCTCTCAGACCCTAACACCTCCGCCCAGTGCCGTGGGACGGAGCGGGTACTGTGGTCTCCTGGCCGGGCGGCGTCATAGAACTCGCCGTCTCGTATAGACCGGGCACGAGCCCTCGTGACTGGTGTCTGCTAGCGCCTCCTACGCTTGCCCTTCTCGGGCCCGGTTGCCTTACGTGAGGCATAATCATATAGAAAGGAATACGTTAGAGGTCCAACCTATAACACACTCTAAAGCACGATCTCGAATGAGAAGAATGGAAACCAATCCTAAATATCCTATAGCCTCTCGATTATTGGTGTGGTGCACAACACACCGATAATCAAGACTCTACTAGATACGATCAGAGACACTTTCCGAGGATTAATCGCTCGATACCACTTTTGTCACGACGTTCAGGCCCGTGGATCGTGCCTTACCGGGCGCCAAGTAGTCATACATCGAGTAATCAGCGGAAATATAAAGCAAGACATGAACGATTTATAAAATAGAACACGCTTTAAGTGAGAAAACATCGCTTTTCGCATATATATAAAACATGGTTTAGCAGCTACATCCGATCTCGCACAACAGACTACGCACTTCTAAGGAAATATACAACTATGGCGGGACAGGGCCCCGCCATACCCTGACTGTATAAAACTATCTACAACATGGAGATCATACCCAAAAGTAGAGCCTCCGGAAAGGATGGAGCTCCCGACACCAACGTAGAGATCCTAAGAATGTGGATCTAGCACTGCTGCCCTTACCTGCAGATGAACGCAGCCCCGGGCGAGGTCGATAACAGTACCAAGTATGTGAAACTATAAAGAATCAAATAAAATCAAAGTATTTAAAACCTTTTCACAAATACAATCGGGTTCAATTGCACATAGTGTCACATCACAAACAACAATAATAGGAAAAGCAGAATGTGTCTATTCTAGGCCGCGAATGATCGAAGCAAGGCGATCGCCCATAGTATCATTCTGCGTGCCTAGTCCTGGACTTCCGCACTCGCATAGGTCACACACTGCACCGCATGAGGTATTCCCGCATCGGGGCAGCCAACCCCAGATCCGCCTAGGCTCCCGCAGCCCGCATAGCCTCAAAAGACCGCGTAGTCTCAGCAGACCGCATAGGAATCCCCGCGTCGTGCTAAACACCGGAATGATCAATCCCGAGCATACCGCTCCGCATAGTCTCACAGACCGCATAGGCCGTATAGACCGCATCAGAGGCAAGCCTCCGATAACGATCGAGGGTAGGTGATACAATAACAAGACAACGGACTTACCGGTTAGCAACGTAAGCACAAAGAATGACCCTTTACACGGCAATTCAAGACACTAACCTGTAGCATCATAATATGTCTACTTATCACACAAATCTTACTACACTTAATAAATCAATACAAGGCTTTTATAAACAAACAAGTAAACAGCCTTTTTATCTTCTTAAGTTGTTATACCTAACTTCCCATAAAGCTAGTATAACTCTTAAGCTTTTGTTTTAAAACCAAATATTTATCTTCATTAAAAATGATTCAATATTCTTTTGAAATGTTTTCGCTTCTTTGTTATTCGGGCTTAAGCCGTGAGGCATTGCGTAAGTATTATTCGATTAACACGTACGCTCACCGTACTATATATTGTAAAATATCATGCTTTAGGAAGAATCACATACCTTCTCAAATAAAACCACCGCCAAGTGAATATGTCGCGCAGAGAGTCACCTATAATAGTCACAGATATCTATCAAAGACTACTCAAGGTCATTCTAAACAGAGGGTTCATAATTCTACTAAGTCGGGCAAAGACTTCCCTACCTGGTGAGCTATATAAGTCTACTGTGAAAACAGTCCTATGTAAGTACAGTTTGATTATTCTTCTAAGTATTTATACTTATTCTTATTCTACAACAGTAAGTATTCTCTAATTCAAAAAGAGGGTTAGGATTAGTTACCTCGGTAAGCCCAATAATATCCTAGAAAAAGTCGCGCCTGAGCAAGGTTTTGCTCCTAAGTTGTATGCTCCAAGGAAACCTTAGAAGTTCTTCACAACTTCTACTAAGTACTAAGGTATTTGGGCTAGGGTATTTTGGGCATTATAACAAAACAAGAAGGCAACTTTTCTACCAAGGGAGGGGGAAGGATTTTTAGACTTGGAAAGCTTTTGTGGATGAAGAACTCTTCATCTCAAGAGGGGTATTTATAGCTCAAGCCTTGGCCAACCAATGGCCAAGATGAAGACAAGTGCAAGGCAAGTGTAAGGCCAAAATCAAGCCAAGTGCACCCTAACCCCTACTCCACAAAACACTCCACAAAACACTCCACAAAATATGGCACAAAACAAGGCCTAAGCAAGGAACCAATCGGCCAAGGCCAACACCCCTCTTGGACGCCCAATCGTCCAAAGCCACCCCACTTGCTTCCAATGTGAGGGTGACACATGTCACCCTCCCGTTGGTCCAAAATGTTTCGTCTCTCGGAAAAATCCGCAAAAATAAGAAATGGCATAGCCGGAATTTACTCTACGAAAGCTGTGGAAACGTTTCGTCGGAAAACGATTCTTTTAGTGAGTTGTGTACAAAAGAAAACGTCCAAGGCTAACTAAGGCCAAACTTTTTGTACGTATTCCCTTACGTACATACTCTGGAAATACGGGGTATTACATAAATGACTTGATTTAATGAAAAGGCGATTTGATTTTTAAGCATCCATTGCCTAAGGTTTTATAAGAAAAGGAGTCACTCGATTTAGAAACCTAACTTTATTTCTAAAGGGTATTGTGACTTGTCTTGAAAAGTAATTTTGACTTGATGCTACGGTTGATAGTATCTTGGAAGTTTTATACTAAAGAGTCATTTGTTTTAAAGAGTAGAAGTATGTAGTACTTGGGTTAAATTCCCGGATTTTCATAAAAGATATGTTAGTGCCTTAAGTAAACTAAAATGAGAGTGTATATGAATAAGACTAATAAGAAGTTAAGGGGATTTCTTAACTTGCTTATTTATTGTGTGACGGCCGGTTGAGATATGGTAAGAGTATAAGTGAGGGGTAAACCCCCAAGACGCTATACCACCTTCTCCAGGGTAAGAGTATAAATGAGGGGTAAACCCCCAAGACGTTATACCACCTGCTTTACCACCTTCTCCAGGATAAGAGTATAAATGAGGGGTAAGCCCCCAAGACGTTATACCACCTGCCTCAGGGTAAGAGTATAAATGAGGGGTAAACCCCCAAGACGTTATACCACCTGTTTCCATGGATTTGCTACCCATGATTTGATCGTGAGTCTCCTATGTTTATGTTGTAAGTATACTCTCATTTACTCTCATTGTTAGTAAGGCACTGTGTACTGTTAATTGAGTTATCATACCTGTCTCCAGTTTTATCATTGACTTATGATTTCATTCTGATGCTGATTTCACATATTTGGTACATGTTGTACTGACCTCCTTCGGGGGGCTGCGTTCATGCCGCAGGTAGAGTACAAGTTGTTGATCCTCGCTCTTAGGATCACTGTTCAGCTGTTGAGAAGCTCCTTTATTTCGGAGGCTTATCCCTGGTATTGTCGGTTGTTGTACATTCAGGGGTATGGCGGGGCCCTGTCCCGCCAGAGTTGTTATTCTTAGAGGTCTGTAGTCACATTTGTGGGTTGGGTTGTAAAAAAAAAAGTGTACTGTTTTATTGCATATATTGTACGGAAGGTGGCCTTATCGGCTAGCCTGTTGTTATTTTATGTTTAAGCATTTTATAAGCTGTGTATGTTCATTGCTATTCTCACGATGTATCGAAAAGGGTGCCCGGGTAGGGCACGATGTGAGCAGGGTCGGTCGTGACAAAAGTGGTATCGAGCGATTAGTCCTCGGAAAGTGTTTACGCATCGTGTCTAGTAGAGTCTTAATTATCGGTGTGTTGTGCACCACATCTATAATCGTGAGGTCGGGACATTTAGGATTGGTTTCCATTCTTCTCACTCTAAGATCGTGCGATAGAGCTGTGTGGTTAGGGTCGTCTCTCCCTAACAAGTTATGTTGTTTGCAGCTACGAGAAAGGCAGCAGTGACCCAGGAAAGATTATGTGGATTGCGTATCCAGGTTGGTAATGTTTGTAGTATAGTTGGTATTGGGACATACAACTATACAGATTTATGTATGAGGGTCACATATGTGTTGCCTAGGATGATTTTAGATTACCAGGATTTGGTAAGGACTAAATAAATACCGGGAAGGTATGAACAGTTAAGGAACTCTCATCAAGGTTTTACGTGCTAATTTGAGATAATTAGGTGATGATGAGTTGTGTGAGAATGAAATGGACCCTTAAGAGGTTAATTAAGGGACTTAATGGAAGACAATGTTAATAGATTGAGCTACGTAGTGGGATTTCGAGAATGGTACGGGTGAGATCCGTATGGAGTAAGTATGGTTGTTGTGGACAAGACAACCCGATTATAGTATATGAGAAGTTAGTGTACCCGTTTATGGGGTGGGATCAGTTGATAGTAGTCCCGCTACGTGACAGGGTCACGAGGGTACAAGCCCGAGTCTAGTTAATCGTTTTACGGGTTCGTGGACGTGTTCCACCGGAACCAGGTTGTGAGAGCCGGAATGGGCCTTATATTGTTTAATTTAGTAACTCCAAAGAGTGGAGGCCAGAATTAGTATGGAATTTATGTACGTATGCTAGTATAAGTTTGGAAGTACGGAAAGAGTACGACCAGTGAAAAAGAGAGCAACCAAGTGTAAAGAAATAAAGCCTGAATCCATGAGGACCTTTCGAGGTGACTACACCCGTGAGTGTTGGGTGGTAGCTGAGCGGGTAGATTATTGCCGGTAACGATACAGTCGTTGGACCCTAGCAGACCTAGCAGAGCTGTTAAGACAGACATAGAGGTCATTATGAGTACGGGCTAGTTGGCCTCTTGTTATGCCAACGTTGACTGCAGAGGGAGATTGGCTCGATTCCATTTTACCGTGGTGATTATCCAGTGTAAAGGAAGAGAAGTGGTAGTAACCAGTGAATTATCCTTCCTTCTTTGGCATCATTGTTTTTCTTTTAAGTCTGTGTGACTTGTCCACTTGAGGTAGATTGACGCAGAAAGTAAGTAATAATTGAATTTGAAGGAATTTATGTTAAGTGCCCTTGGAGGTACTTGGAGTTGGTTTGGTGTGGCGGTCAGGGACACGACCTTCCGGATAATTTCAGGAAAATGTACAAAGCAAGAATAAAATAAGTATGAGTGCTGTCGGCGGAAAGCTGAGGGCATCTTTGGTAGGTTTTGAAAATCTACATAACTTTAAGGAGGTGCGTGATGATTAGATATTTACTGGACTGTGAGAGGACCCTGTGATTAGGGTTGTGACTCCAAGGAAAGTTTAAGGAAGGGAGATAAGTTCTCTTCCCCACGTAAAAGGACAATTTTACGTATTATGGGGTTGCGTGTACCCATGTTGTTAGACGAAGGATATGAGACGGGTAAAGTCTTCAGTATCGTCATGCCATAGAATACAGTTGTGGATAACCGTGGGAAAAGTGTTGTGTTGGGGTAATTAAGAATGACGTAAGAATTGGTCGAGGAAGTATCATAAAGATATAAATGCAGGTTGTACGCATGTATGAAACTGTACGATTATGAACCAAGATAGAAATACTTTTGCTAATAATAAGCATAAGGTAAGGTTATGACCAGAATGATAAAGGAGAATACGACTATGGTTATGTAAGTTACACGAGATATGATTACCCCAGACTAGTGTAAGACCATTAGTAAATAATGGACAGTAAGAACACCTCGAGGGAAGGTGGTAGCATCGGGTTACTACTTGACGAGATCAAGGAAATCTCCCCCCCCCAAAAAAATTGTGATTGACAGGAAGTCTTAGCCATGGGGCAAGCAAAGGAATCAAATCTAAGTTTAGTGACCAAGTTTGGTTGCAACAGAGAAAGGGAAACAGGAACCATAAGTGAGATTAAGGATACCCGAATATTTCGCAGGAATGAGAAAGGCTTCCAGTACTAGAAGAGAAGTTGACCACGACTACAGTTCTGACCCCTCCTGAGAGACCCAAGGGTTAGGTTGTTATTGTAACACTTTGGGTGTTGGGCTAGGTTGTATGCTGACGCAACACGATAAGGTTAGAGCCTATGTTTTCCCGGCGGTTAGGGAAGCAAGAAAGGAAATTACGCTACTCACGATTTAGAGTAGGCGGCAGTTAATCGTGCCTTGAAGATTTGGAGGCATGACGTATATATAAGACTTCATGTGGGTATGTGTACAGACTACAAGAGCCTCAGGTATATCTTACAGCGGCGATGGAATTTCGCGGCGGACGGTGGGTAGAGTTATTCAAGGATTGTGATATCGATATCCTATGCCACCCAGGGAAAGCCAAGACAGTTAAAGATACTCTTAGTCGCGGATCTAAGGGTAGTATGCCAGATGGGCAGCCAGATAGACTGAACGTGGTCCGTGAGATTCTTCAGTTACCGAGCCTAGGGGTTCGATTATTTGTTCCAAGGCTAATGGAGCTTTAGATCCGAGAGGTTGCCGAGTCTTCCTTTGTCGAAATGGTAAAGAGGCGACAGTATGAGGATCCAGTTATGATATGATATCGAGATACGGCTCTCCAAGAAGAGAAGAGCCTGTTTGTGTAGCACGGATAAGTCTTTGTGTTATGAGAAAAGTTTGTGTGTGCCCGATGCTGCAGGACTTGTCGGTAAGTTTTAGGGGGAGGCACGCGGTGCTTCTTGTCTTATTTTGTTCGGGGTCGACCAAGATGTATCATGGCCTCAGATGTATGTATTGGTAAGATGGCCTGAAGAGGGACGTAGCAGGGTTTGTTGCTTAGTGTCCGAATTAGTAGCAGGTCATGGTTGAACACCAGAAGCCCAGTGGGCTATTACAGGTGATTTAGACCCCAACTTAGACATGAGAGGTAATTAAAATGGATCTTGTTACAGGGTGGCATCGTACTCAGAGGAAGTGCGACTCCCTGGGGGTCATGGTAAATAGGCTGACGAAACCAGCCGTGTTCTTCCGGTTAGGACCACTTACTCGGCTGAGGTTCGTGCTAGCTTTTATAGCATGGGGATTGTGAGACTGTACGGGGTTCCTACGTTTATGATGTCAGACAGATGAACTCGATTACAGATAACTTCTGGAGGTTTTTCAGAAGGGTTTTAGGGACACATGTGAGTCTCAATGTTGCATTACACCCTCAGACCGACGGACAGGCAGAGCGTACTATCCAGGCACTTGAGGATAGGTTGCGGGCCTGTGTTCTTGATTTCAGAAATAGCCGGGAGGGTTAGTTGCCTCTTGTTGAGTTACGTACGATAATGAATACCCTTCCAGATTCGGATGGCCTGTATGAGGCCTTGTATGTAGAAAGTGTAGATCGCCGGTTGGATGGTTCGACATAGGAGAGGTTCGATTATTTGGTTCGCACTTGATTCACGGTGTGGATAAGGCAAAGCTTATCCAAGAAAGATCAGTAGTAAGCTCAGAGTCAGCAGAAGCTTTTTGCAGATAACCGACGTCGACACTTGGAGTTCATGTTGACGTTCTGGTATAAGTATTGTTATGTGGCAGTGTAGCAAGTGTGATTATGTTGGGTGTAGTCAAGGGACTATGCCAATATCCGTTTAGATTGGACTCCGAAAGAACATTCGGGGACGAATGTTTCTAAGGGGGGAAGAATGTTACACCCCGTAATTCCAAGAGGATGAGATGAGAACGTACGAAAGGAAATAAGATTCGAAGTTGGAAAAAGAAAAAAAGTTGGCAGAATATTTTTGGACAGTTTTCAGTCAACTTGGAAGCAGTATATCTACGAGTATAATTGGGGTTTTTAGGTGTTTCAAAAGCCTAATATGAAGTTCATTGAGTCTAGTTTCCAACGCAACAAACCTCTCGTCAATAGGACATCGAGTAGAAAGTTATGGACGTTACAAGATCGGCTGACAGAACAGACGGGTCGGCGCATGGCCGCAGCAGCCGGCCGGAAAGCTTGAAATTGTCTGAAATTGCAGAGCCGCGGCTCCGGGGCGGGATTTTTTGCGGAAATAGGGTAAAAATAGAAGATATTTGTTGTAAAGGACCCCGGGTGGGTGACAAGTGTCCCCCCAACTTGTGGAGAAAGATAAAGGCTATATAAGACATGTCTTGCTAGATTTAAATCATTTGCAAGACTTCACTCAAATCTTCTCTTCTCTTCTCTTCTCTCTCAAATGGTTAAAACCCTAGGCCTAAATGAGATTTTTGGAAAGGCAACAAGAAGGAAATTTGTTGGCAAGCTTGTAGGGGATTAGTAGAGATGATTTTAGCGGGAAGAAGAATTTCAAAAAGAGGAGCTAAAGTTGCTAAGGATCGACTTGTATTCTTGGAGCATTTTTTGGGCTAAATGAGGTATAATCTTCGTCTTACTTTTGTAATTGAAGATTCCATGTTATTATAAGTTAGAAATAATCATGTGATAGGTGTTATGAAGATTGATAAGTGTTATGGAAATTTGGAAGCTCAAATCCGAAAATGACATGTTAAGCCATTTGAAATTGAAATACAAATTGGTCGATAATTAGAATCGTCGCATGTTTACCCACTTGAGGATTGTAGTAGTTATAATCAATTGTGGCTAGATAACATGTTATATTAAACCAATTGGATTGAAGAGGGATTGGAAACGAATTTGTATTGTTGTCCCTAATTTGCCGAATGGACATTGTATTTTGGACTTGTGTGATATCAATTGTGGGGCGGAATTTTACACGTCTTGTAGGCGTGTAATCCCCTATTGTTAACTACTTTGTTGGGCCTTAAATGTGGCGTGTTTGGTTATTGAATTCGGCCTTGAAAAAGGTGGCAAAGTATGTAGAAACAAAGGAGATGCTGTCCGATTTTCCGTAGAATTTAGAGACTTCACACTTATAATATTCTACGTTTGAAGTAAGAAGTTAATAGACGTACTATGGTCATTATAGGTTGACATACTACGTGCGCTATTGGACTTAGCAAGTGGATTAAACCGAAGAGGTATGTGGAACTTTCTTATCTCTTGAGCATGAATAAGTTGTAAATGTATAGTACGGTAGACGTACAAGATTTTGACAATCTAGTATATTTGATATCCTTGGCTTATTTTAAGAATGTCCAAGCTGGTTGAGTTAGGAAGTTAACTCACTTGTTTTAGATATTAAGGATATCTTGGTTTTCAAAAGTTAAGAGACTTTAAGTATGTTGAAAGTATTTTTGAGACTTGTTTTGTTGGAAAGTTTAAGTCTCTTGGTTATAAAGAAGTATGTAAGTTGCTAATGTATAAAGCTAGTATAACGGCTTTATGGGAAGTTGGTTATAATAGCTTTATGGAAAGTTTAAAGAGTGGTTTACTCTAAGTAAATTAAGTAAGATAAATGACTTGATTTAATGAAAAGGCGATTTGATTTTTAAGCATCCATTGCCTAAGGTTTTATAAGAAAAGTAGTCACTCGATTTAGAAACCTAACTTTATTTCTAAAGGGTATTGTGACTTGTCTTGAAAAGTAATTTTGACTTGATGCTACGGTTGATAGTATCTTGGAAGTTTTATACTAAAGAGTCATTTGTTTTAAAGAGTAGAAGTATGTAGTACTTGGGTTAAATTCCCGGATTTTCATAAAAGATATGTTAGCGCCTTAAGTAAACTAAAATGAGAGTGTATATGAATAAGACTAATAAGAAGTTAAGTGGATTTCTTAACTTGCTTATTTATTGAGTGACGGCCGGTTGAGATGAGGTAAGAGTATAAGTGAGGGGTAAACCCCCAAGACGTTATACCACCTTCTCCAGGGTAAGAGTATAAATGAGGGGTAAACCCCCAAGACGTTATACCACCTGCTTTACCACCTTCTCCAGGATAAGAGTATAAATGAGGGGTAAGCCCCCAAGACGTTATACCACTTGCCTCAGGGTAAGAGTATAAATGAGGGGTAAACCCCCAAGACGTTATACCACCTATTTCCATGGATTTGCTACCCATGATTTGATCGTGAGTCTCCTATGTTTATGTTGTAAGTATACTCTCATTTACTCTCATTGTTAGTAAGGCACTGTGTACTGTTAATTGAGTTATCATACATGTCTCCAGTTTTATCATTGACTTATGATTTCATTACTGATGCATTTCTGGCCACATATTTGGTACATGTTGTCTTGACCTCCTTGGGCCGCGTTCACGCCAGAGTGAAGTCTGAGTTGTTGATTCTCGCTCTTAGGATCAATGTTCAGCTGTTGAGAAACTCCTTTCTTTCGGAGGCTTATCCCTGGTATTGTCGGTTGTGGTACATTCAGGGGTATGGCGGGGCCCTGTCCCTTGAGTTGTTATTCTTAAGTGCAGTAGTCACATTTGTGGGTTGGGTTGTAAAGAAAAAAAAAGTGTCTTGTTTTATTGCATATATTGTGCGGAATGTGGCCTTATCGGCTAGCTTTGTTATTTTATGTTTAAGCATTTTATAAATGTGTATGTTCATTGCTATTCTCTGATGTATCTGAAAAGGGTGCGGAGTAGGGCACCGATCATGAGCTTGGGTCGGGTCGTGACAAAGTGGGTCCCACTCCACTTGTCCATACACTTGGCTATACATATCCAAGTTTTGCAAGACTTGGATCATTTCACACTTTATCCAAAAGAAAGCACTCATCTCTCTCCCTTTAGCGCATATTTTCGATAGCCTCTTGGCCAAGAACAACAAGGTTGATTAAGTTTCTTTCTCCAAGATTAAGCTCTTAAACCAAGTGTTACACCCCGGAATTTCAGGATATGTTTATAAGAACGTTCGTAAGAACAAAAAAGATGTTAAGATTAGAGACGAGTAAAAATTTATCGGAATTTTGGAATTTGTCGGAAAACGAAATATTGCGGCGATTGAGAGGGAGACACGTGTCACCCCCCCCTCCCCCCCCTTATGGTCATGGATGAAATTGTCATGGTTAGAATGGTCATTTGACCATAATTTAAATGACCAAGTCTTGCTAGTCTTGAAGCTTGACAAAGTTGACTAAGTCAAAGGCCACCTAGACTTGATCCATGTGAAACCCATCTAGGCCAACCATTTGTGTAGATCTTAACCCTCCATGCCCCTTTATATAACTACTAGTAGCAAGAGAGAGCCAACACTTAGCCATTTTTTCACAAAAATTTGAAGATCACACTAGAGAGCTCTCGGCTGGAGGTTTCAAGAAAAAAATTCAATTGTTGTCAATAATTCCCCACTTTAAACCAAGGTACCTAAGGGTATTGTAAGTGTTTCTCAATAGAAAGATCCCGGAAAAATGGTGTTTTCGTATTAGTCGCAAGGCGAAAACCTAAAGGGTTATTCAACTTTGAAGTTGAAACTTGAAGATGAGTCTTTTATAAGCTTCTAAGGGTTGCTTGGAGTGGATTGGAACGTCGAAAGGAGGAGCTAAAGTTGCTAAGGAAGCGACTTGTGATCTTGGATCATAATTGGGCTAATTGAGGTATAATCTTCGTTTACTTTTGTAATTGAAGATTTCATGTTATGATAAGTTATATGTGATCATGTGATTTGTGTTATGAAGTTTGATAAGTGACATGGATTGTAGAAGCCTAGAACCGAAAGGGACATGATTAGCCTTTTGAAATTGAAATACAATTTTGGTCGTTAATTAGAATCGTCGCATGTTTACCTACTTGAGGATTGTAGTAGTTGTAATCGATTGCGGCTTGATATCATGTTATACTAAACCACTGGGATTAAAAAGGAATTGGAAACGATTTGTATTGTTGCCTAATTGCCGAATTGACATTATAGTTTAGACTAGTTTGTTATCGTTTGTGGTGAGCCAATTGGGTCTGTTTGGTTATTCAATTGTATTGAACTACCTTATAAATTGTGGTGAGCCAATTGGGGCTGTTTGGTTATTGTATTCGGCCTTGAAAAAGGTGGCAAAGTTAGTAAAAACAAAGGAAGTTTTTTCCGATTTTCCGTAGAATTTAGTGACTTGCACTTGGAATATTCTACGTTTGAAACTAGAAGTTAATAGACGTACTATGGTCATTATAGGTTGACATACTACGTACGGCGATTGGACTTAGCAAGTGGATTAAACCGAAGAGGTATGTGGAACTTTCTTATCTCTTGAGCATGATTAAGTTGTAAATGTATGGTACGGTAGACGTCTGAGATTTTGACAATCTAGTCTATTTGATATCCTTGGCTTATTTTGAGAATGTCCAAGTTGTTTGAGTTAGGAAATTAACTCACTTGTTTAAATATTAAGGATATCTTGGTTTTCAAAAGTTAAGAGACTTTAAGTATCTTGAAAGTATTTTGATACTTGTTTTGTTGGAAAGTTTAAGTCTCTTGGTTATAAGGAAAAATGTAAGTTGCTAATGTATAAGGCTAGTATAACGGCTTTATGGGAAGTTGGTTATAATAGCTTTATGGAAAGTTTAAAGAGTGGTTTACTCTAAGTAATTTAAGTATGTTAAGGGACTTGAAGAGTTTTAAAGTATGTAATACTTGTTTCGTTTTAAACGTATAAGTCCCTTGGATAGGAAATTGTACTTGACTAAGGTATAAAGTGAATATAACGACTTTATGGGGAGTTGGTTATATTTGCTTTATGGAAAGATAAATGGCTTGATTTATTGAAAGGCAATTTGATTTAAAGGCATCAATCGTCAAAGGTTTTATAAGAAAAGGAGTCACTTGATTTAGAAACCTAACTTTATTTCTAAAAAGTATTGTGACTTGTCTTGAAAAGAAATTGTAACTTGATACTACGGTTATTAGTGTCTTGGAAGCTTTATAATGAAATGAGTCATTTTAAAAGAATAGAAGTACGTAGTACTTTGGGTTAAATTCCCGGATTTTTATAAAAGACATGTTAGTGCCTTAGGTAAATGTTATACCCCGTATTTCCAGAGTATGTACGTAAGGGAATACGTACAAAAAGTCTAGCCTTAAAGTTTAGGCAAAACGTTTTTTTTGGGCACAACTCACAAAACGAATAGTTTTTAAATGAAGCGTTTCCGACTTTCGTAGGGTAAATTCCGGCTATGCCATTTCTAATTTTTGCGGATTTTTCCGAGAGACGAAACATTTTGGACCAACGGGAGGGCAACACTTGTCACCCTCCAATTGATGGACTTGAAATCGTCCATTTGGACGAATTGGACAAAGGTGAGCACGTTTTTTGTGCCTTGTGCACAAGTCAAGGAGTTGGTAGGATATTTGTGTGGAGTAAATCTTCACCCTACACTTGCCTTGCACTTGTCTTAATCTTGGCCATTGGTTGGCCACTTCTTGACCTATAAATACCCCCCTTAAGATGAAGAGTTCTTCATCCACAAATCTTTCCAAGTCTTGAAAACCTCTCTCTCTCCCTTTGTAGCTCTTTCGTCCAACACCCCTCCCTCCCACTTGTGAAGGCCATGGCGAATACCACCCTCTAGCCTAGTAGTTTGGCGAGGCCCCAGCCTAGCCAAAAATCTACCCCACTCCTTGGTAGAAAAGTTGTCTTCTAGTATTGTTATAATGCCCAAAATACCTAGCCCAAATACCTTAGTACTTAGTAGAAGTTGTGAAGAACTTCTAAGGTTTCCTTGGAGCATACAACTTAGGAGCAAAACCTTGCTCAGTGCGACTTTTCTAGGATATTATTGGGCTTCTTGAGGTAACTAATCCTAACCCTCTTTTGAATTAGAGAATACATCTTGTAGTAGTATAAGAATAAGTATAATACTTAGAAGAATATTGCAGAATAGAATTGAACTGTTATCACGATGAAGGGTTTAAAGAAGAATAATTGAACTATGCTTATATAGAATTTGTTTTCCTGATGAACTTATATAGCTCACCGGGTAGGGAAGTCTTTGCCCAACTTTCCATAGAATTGTGAACCCTCTGTTTAGAATGACCTTGAGTAGTCTTTGATAGATGTATGTGACTATTATGGTGACTCTCTGTGCGACATATTGACTTGGCGGTGGTTTTATTTGAGAAGGTATGTGATTCTTCCTAAAGCATGATATTTTACAATATATATAGTGCGGTGAGCGTACATGTGTTAATCGAATAATAACTACGGCAATGTCTTTGACTTAAGCTTTGAATAACACTTACGGCAATGTCTTTGACTTAAGCTGAATAATACTTACGGCAATGCCTTAAGCCTAAATAACACTTACGCAATGCCTCGGCTTAAGCTGAATAATAAAGATGAAAGCATTTCAAAAGAATCTTGAATCATTTTTATGAAGGGAACTAATTGGTTTTAAGCGAAGCTTAAGAGTTATACTAGCTTTATGGGAAGTTAAGTATAACCACTTAAGATTGATAAAAGAAAGCAGTTTGCCTATGTGTTTATAATGCACTTATATTGAATTGTGAAAGAATAATAAGATGGTTTGATAAGTAGACATGATATGATGCTATGTGTGCTAGTGTCTTGTAACGTTTGTGTAAAGAGTATTCTTGTTGTGCTTATGTTGTTTAACGATAAGCTGTTAGGTTAGTGTAACATCACTCACCTCTTGACATATGCAGGGGTTAGGCGCCTCCGTCTGGGGTAGACTTCGGTGATGCAGGACCATGATTCGAGAATACCTCATGCGGGTCAAGGGACCTATGCGGAGCTACGGGAGTTCCGGTTAGTGTGCGGGGTTATACCTCATGCGGTCTATGTGGCCGTGCGGACTACGAGTCGGGGCGATGCGAGTAGCTACCTCGATGCGGGGTTATATACCTATGCGGGCCTATGTGATTGGCCTATGCGGACTACTGAGTCGAGTTAGGCTTGCATGGTGATACTACGAAATCGGCCTGCGATCATTCGCAACCTAGAAAAGACCCGTTCTGATTTACCTATTGCTGCTCTTGTTTGTGATGTAGCGCTACGTGCGGTTTCCTTGGTTGTTTCATACATACTTGCAAAAGCTGTTTTTAAAATGATATGTTTCATTTAAGTATTTCTGATTTCATATACTTAGTACTGTTGTCTTGACCTCCTTGAGTGCGTTCATGCGCAGTAAGGGCAGCAGTGCTAGATCCACATTCCTAGGATCTCTACGTTGGTGTCGGGAGCTCCATCCTTTGGGAGGCTCTACTTTTGGTATGATCTCCTGTTGTATATAGTCTTGTCTGATCGGTATGGCGGGGCCTGTCCGCCATAGTTGTATATTTCCTTAGAGTGCATGTAGTCATGTTGTACAATATCGGATGTAGCGCTAAACCATGTTTATATATATATCTTGAAAGCGATGTTTTCTCACTTAAAGCGTGTCTTATTTTATAAAGCTGTTTCATGTCTTGCTTTATATTTCCATGATTACTCGATGTATGACTACTTGGGTGCCGGTAAGGCACGATCCACGGGCCGGAATGGAGTCGTGACAAAAGTGGTATCGAGCGATTAATCCTCGGAAAGTGTCTGACCGTATCTAGTAAGTCTTGATTATCGGTGTGTTGTGCACCACCAATAATCGAGAGGCTATGGGATATTTAGGATTGGTTTCCATTCTTCTCATTACGAGATCGTGCTTTAGAGGCGTGTTATAGGTTGGACCCCTCTAACGTATTCCTTTCTATGCGATTATGCCTCGCGTAAAGGCAACCGGGCCCGAGAAGGCAAAGCGTAGGAGGCTGCTAGCGAGACACCCAGTCACGAGGCTCGAGGCCCGGTCTATACGAAGGCGGCGAGTTCTATGGCGCCGCCCGGCCAGCGAGACCACGGTACCAGCGCCTCGCATCCCACGGCTGGCGGAGGTTAGGGATCTGAGAGATAACCCGACTATTGGCTAAAGTTGTGGCCCGATCGAGAGAAGGCTGGATCGGCGATTCGATTCAGCTCGGCCGTCGCGCGTGGTACACCGGCGAGATAGTTTGAGGCTACGAGATTTCTTGAGTTGTAGCCCTTGAGTTTTACTGGTCGGCGGAGGATGATCGCGAGTTCATCCGTCGGCGAGAGGATCGTGCGGGTGATCAAGGCCTCGAGACGAGTCTGTGACGCCGGTTCGCATCAGTGCGTGATACGCGATCGATTGGTTTGATTCGTGGGAGTTATCCGGGAGAGCACGCGTCCCAGTACTTGGGATGAGTTCTCGAGGCTTTCCTCGCCACTTCTTGCCTCGCGGATGAGAGGCGCGGTGATAGATTTTTCTTGAGGCGAGAGGGCCTTGTCGGGAGTACAATGTCGAGTTTGATTCATTGGCTCGATATGTCCCGGCATTAGTAGCGATTATGGAGGATAGGGTGCAGCTACGTCAGGCTAGATGACTATATGGCGAGTCGTATGCGGGTGTTTCTCTTCCGGGTATGGACATTACCGCGTGCGAGCTCATGCTCTTGGATGTGAGGCGTAGAGATCGCCGGGTTGTGAGCGGCGAGAAGAAGACGGGGCGGCGGTCGTTTGGTGGCTATCGTGGTGGCGGCCTCGGCGATAGTCTGGGTGCACCACGGCCCGGCTCGAGCACTCTGCACCGTCCTCGGCACGGCGAGATATTGAGGCGGACCGGGGCGGGACTTGAGACATCGAGCGGCGAAGGTTACGGCGATCGGGACCACCCCCTCGGTGTGGCCGTCACGGTAGATCCGCCGGGAGTTGTGATGCGGGAGTTTGTTTGATTGTGGCGGCGGTCACTATCACGGCTTGTCCACGAGCGATCTTGATGGTAGAGTCGACCTACGAGTTCTTTCGTGGTCTTCTTCATCTCCTCTGATTACTGCCCGGGCGAGTACTCGTGGGTCGGCGTGTGGCGGTCGTGGCTCGGGTCCCGATTCTAGCGGTCCTCGAACCGCATTTATGCTTTAATCGGTAAGCGGGATCGGAGGCCTCGCGATGTCGTCAGTACTTTATCGGTTCACAGGTTTGATGTGTATGCTTTGATAGATCGGGTTCTACTCTGTCTATATATCTCCCTTGTTGCTAGTAGGATAGGGATAGAGCACGAGTCCATAGACCACTTTCGAGGTAGCTACGCGATGGTGATTCGGTGGTAGCTCGGCGGGTATATAGAGCTTGTCTGTGACCATTCTGATCGTCGGACCTGGCGGACTTGATAGAGTTGGAGATGATTGACCGGCGTGATCATGGGGATGGATTGGCTAGCTTCTTGCTACGCCAATGTAGGCTATGAGAGAGAAGTAATGCAGTTCCGATTTCTGAGGCCGTTTGTTGAGTGGGAGGAACGCAGTATCGCAGAGGTAGGTTTATTTCCTACCTCGAGGCTAGGAAGATAGTGCGAAGGGTATATCTACCATCTCGTTCGGGTGTTTGATCACGAAGGCTGCGGTACCAGATTTTGATCGATTCGATGGTCGTGAGTTCCCGAGCGTGTTTCGGATGACCTCGGGTATCCCTCACGAGAGGAGATCGAGTTTTGTATAGATGTGTTGCGGATACTCGGCTATTTCCATTCGCCATCTGAATGGCACTGCCCGAGTTGAGAGAGTTGAAGGATCGGCTTAGGGATTTCTTTGGAGAAGGGCTTCATCGGGCTAGTGTTTCTCCTGGAAGCGCGGTATTGTTCGTAAAGAAGAAAGGCGGGGCCAGCGCATGTGTTGATTACTGAGCGGTGAACAAGGTGACCATTAAAACGAATACCCCCTTCCGGGATTGATGATTTGTTCGACCCGATTGCGAGTGCGAGATGTTTCTCAAGATTGATGCGTGATCGGGCTATCATCAGTGCGAGTCGAGAGGTGGATGTCCACAGATTTGCATTCGGGACGATGCGGGCATTATGAGTTAGGTCATGTCTTTTGGGTTGACCAATACTCGCGGTATTCATGGATTTGATGAACCGAGTGTTCAAACCATTTTGGACACGTTTGTGATAGTGTTCATTGATGATATCTTGGTTTATTCGCTCGAGCGGGGAGCGTGCGGAGCATTTGAGGCTGTCTTGTGATTCTCGGGACCAGCGATTTATGCCAAGTTTTCCAAATGTGAGTTTTGGTTGACTTGATGGCGTTTCTTGGGCATATTATGGTGATGGCATTAGTGAATCTGGCCAAGATCGAAGCGATCGAGGACTTGGCCTGAACTCTTACTCAAGCGAGGTTCGCGATTTTAGGCCTTGCGAGGATATTATCGGTTCGTGGAAGTTTGCTTCTATCTACGCACCATTGACTAGGTGACTCGAGAAAGCAGCAAGTTTGATGGTGATGCTTGTGGCGGGGTTTCTATTCTTTGAAAGAGAGATTGGCGGCGCCCCGTTCTTACTCTTCCGGAGGTCGAGGCGGTTATGTCGTGTATTGTGATCGTCGGGCATCGGGTTGGGATGTGTGTTGATGCGACATGGCGGGGTTATAGCATATGCGTCGGCGGTGAAGAAACACGAGGAACTACCCCCGTGATTTGGAGTTAGCGGTGTGATTCACGCTTTGAAGATGGAGGCACTATTTGTATGGGGTTCACGTGGATATTTTTACGGACCACAGAGCCTCGGTATATCTTGACGGAGGAGGTGAACTTCTGGCGAGAGACGGTGGTTAGAGTTGCTTAAGGATTACGATGTTGATATCCTGTACCACCCGGGGAAGGCCAATGTTGTGGCAGATGCTCTTAGTCGTAGGTCGATGGGGAGCCTATCAGATGTACAGCTAGAGAGGAGGGACATGGTTCGTGATTTGCATCAGTTAGCGAGCCTTGGTGTCCGTTTGATTGATTCTGATAGCAGTGGGGTTAGAGTTCGTGAGGTTGCCGAGTCTTCCATCGTCGAGGAGGTGAAGAGGCAGCGATTCGAGATCGGCTTTGATTCGATATCGTGATCTGACTCTTACGTGAGGCAAGGTCCTTTTGAGGTAGCACGATGGGGTGCTAAGGTTTGAGAGCGGTGTGTGTTCGGATGTTTGAGGACTTGGCGAGTTCTTGGGAAGCACAGCGCGCGTTACTCTATCCGTCGAGTCGACAAGATGTACCACGACCTTAGATCGGTGTATTGGTGGGATGGCTTGAAGAGGGCGTTGCGAGTTCGTAGCTCGGTGCCCGTGTTGTCGGCGGTGAAGGTAGAGCACGGAGGCACGGTGGTTTATTCTGACGATAGAGATCAGGCACGGAAGTGGGAGGTAATCAACATGGATTTTATCACGGGATTACCTCGCTCGGAGGAGACATGATTCTATATGGGTTATCATCGGCGGTGAAATCAGCCCACTTTCTTCCGTCGGGGCGACTTTTGGCGAGGATTATGCGGACTTTACATCAGAGATCGTCGGTGCATGGAGTCCCTACCCGATCATATCGACGAGAGCCCGGTTCTGGCTAACACGGAGAGTCCTTCGAGAGGTTTAGGGGCCTTGAGTGAGCACAGTCTGCATTTCATCCTGAGAGCAGACGGACGGGCGAGCGCACTATCCGGACTCTTGAGGATATCTTTGCGAGCTGTGTTATTGACCGATGGTAGTTGGGAGGATCATTTGCCTCTAGTTGAGTTCGCGTATAATAATAGCTACCACTCCGGTATTCGGATGGCGCCTTATGAGGCCTTGTATGGGAGGAAGTGCGGTCGCCAATAGGTTGGTTCGATGTGGGCGAGTGCGGCTAGTGGGACGGTTGATGAATGAAGCGATGGATAAGGTGAAGCTTATCGAGGCGGCTATTAATGACTCGAGTCGGCCAGTCGTATGCGATCATCGTCGTCGGCATCTTGAGTTCGAGTTCATGATTGGGTTTTCCTAAAGGTGTCACCCATGAAGGGTGTGATGAGATTCGGGAAGAAGGAAACTTCGGCCCAAAGTACATTAGGGCGTTTGAGTTGTCCGCGAGGTAAGCAAGGTTGCCTATGAGTTGAATCTGCCGTCCGATCTGGAGCGATGCATCCGGTTTTCACGTATCTATCTTTGAGAGATGTATCGGGGATCCATCTAGGGTACACCCGTTGGCGATGTCAGTGGCCAGGGGTTATCGTATGAGGAGATTCCATGGCGATAGTCGATCGTCGAGTTAGGCGTCTGCGGACCAAGGGCGTGGCTTCCGTCAAAGTCTTGTGGCGGAACGAGCTCGAGGAGGAGATGGCGTGGGAAGCGAGAGGAGGACATGAGGCGAAGTATCTCACCTATTCCCCACCTCCGGGTAATTCACTTTCCTACTTGTAAATTTTCGTTATCGTTTAGGCCTAAGTGTTGTTCTGTGGCCGTGTGTGGCATTTGCAACTGTTTAAGTTATGAAGAATCTTATCGTTAACTGTCTTGGGAAGGAACATTGGGATGAATGTTTCTAAGGAGGGGAGAATGTTATACCCCGTATTTTGAGTATATGCGTGGGAATACGTCTGAAAAGTCTAGCCTTAAAGTTTAGGCAAAATGTTTTTTTGGGCCTGACTCACAAAGCGAATAGTTTTTAAATGAAAGCGTTTCCACGACTTTCGTAGGGTAAATTCGGCTATGCCATTTCTAATTTTGCGGATTTTTAGAGGCGAAACATTTTGGACCAGCGGGAGGCGACACTTGTCACCCTCGATTGATGGACTTGAAATCGTCCGTTTGGGACGAATTGGACAAAGGTGAGCACGTTTTTGTGCCTTGTGCACAAGTCGAGTTGGTAGGATATTTGTGTGGGTAAATCTTCACCTACACTTGCCTTGCACTTGTCTTAATCTTGGCCATTGGTTGGCCACTTCTTGACCTATAAATACCCCTTAAGATGAAGAGTTCTTCGTCCACAAATCTTTCAAGTCTTGAAAATCCTCTCCTCTCCTTTGTAGCTCTTTTCGTCCAGCGCGCCCCTCCCCTCGTGAGGCCTTGGCGAATACCCCCTCTAGCCTAGTAGTTTGGCGAGGCCCCACTGCTGGCCAAAAATCTACCCCCTCCTTGGTAGAAAAGTTGTCTTCTAGTATTGTTATAATGCCCAAAATACCTAGCCCAAATACCTTAGTACTTAGTAGAAGTTGTGAAGAACTTCTAAGGTTTCATGGAGCATACAACTTAGAGCAAAGCTGTTATACCCGTATTTCAGTATATGCGTGGGGAATACGTCTGAAAGTTTGGCTTTAAAGTTAGCCTTGGGCGTTTTTGTACCTGACTCGGCAAAGAATCGTTTTCCGATGAAGCGTTTCCCACGACTTTCGTAGGGAAAATTCGATATATGCCATTTCTAATTTTGCGGATTTTTAGAGGCGAAACATTTTGGACCAACGGGAGGCAACGCGGCACCCTCCCGTGGTGGACAGATCGTCCATTTGGGACGAATTGAAAGAGCCTTGGCACGTTTTTGTGCCTTGTGCAAGTCAAGGAGTTGGTAGGATATTTGTGTATAGTTAATCCTCACCTACACTTGCCTTGCACTTGTCTTAATCTTGGCCATTGGTTGGCCAACTTCTTGACCTATAAATGCCCTTTAGATGAAGAGTTCTTCATCCACAAATCTTCAGTCTTGAAAAATCCTCCCCTCCTCTTTGTGAGCTTTAGTCAACACACCGCCCTCCACTTGAGTTTGGCGAGGCTATGTCACGACCCAAAGCAGACCCGGCATGGTGCCTTACGGGCACCCAGTAGTCAAACAAACGAGAAAATCGTGAAATTAAAACTTCATACATGATAACCAATGAAAAGAGAAGCAGGCTAACCAATCGGTTACCTTTTACGAAAATAACTAACACTGAGCAGTTACAATCCACCTTACATCAGTACTACGGACCTCTAAGAATTTTTATAACATCTCACGGCGGGACGGGGCCGCCATACCACGAATGTACAAAAAGTTCTACAACCTTGAGAGCCGTGCCAAATGACAAAGTCTCGAAGGAATGGAGCTTTACGAGGCGAACAGCGATCCAAAGTGCGGATCAACAAGCGATGTATCTCGACTGCGGCATGAGCGGCCCCGAAGAAATCGATGCAACAGTGCAAGTATGCGAAGCAGAAAAATGCGTAAAAGAAATCATAATAGTCTATAAGGAAAGCGAGGAGACATGTATGATAACGAACTACTGATACACGCGTATATCTGATTCGGTCAAATCAAATCACATCAAGTCGAGGACTCGCGCCGAAAGATCATTACTCAAAGTGGGCGCATACTCGTGGGCTGCAGCGTGTCGGTATGTCGACGATAACAAGATAGTACTCGCTGTGGGCGCGTACTCGTGGGCTACCCAGCGTGTCGGTATGTCCCTGACGATAACAAGATAATACTCGCTGTGGGCGCGTACTCGTGGGCTACCCAGCGTGTCGGTATGTCAAACAAATACCGAATAATACTCGCTGTGGGCGCGTACTCGTGGGCTGCAGCGTGTCGGTATGTCGAACAAATACCCGAGATAATACTCGCTGTGGGCGCGTACTGCGTGGGCTACCCAGCGTGTCGGTATGTCGAACCGGTTTACAAGATAACACTCTAATAGAAGCGTACGGTGGGCTACCCAGCGTGTCGATATGTCCCGAAGGATCAATATAGTGGAAGCGTACCGTGGGCTACCCAGCGTGTCGATATGTCCGTCATACCACCCGATGTCCGGCCCTCGTCGAGAGACTTCGGTAGCACAAAGTCAAACACTTGCACAACAGCGAAACTATCACCACAAGCACGAGGCAAGTTACCTGACTCAAAGTACCTTCGTTTAAGTCGACAAACCGGGTTCCAACCCCAAAATACTACATTCTTTCCTGCGCGAGACCTCTCTTTGCGTAGAAACCATACGATACTATCACCGTAGTATCGCACACATTAAATGTTTAGAACCGTCTTCAAACACAATTAACATAACGTCAAGTATACTTTTTAGAAGTCGAGTAATTAACTCCTTTAAGGTCAAGTATTCCTACCTTTTAAAACCAAGTCATTTACTTTTCCCTTAAGAAAAGTTCGATATTTGAAAACAAGTGATTTATACTTTCAAACTCAAGTTACTTCTCTTTTCCAAAATCCGATTACATTATCCTTTGCAATCCATTAAGTTCATTCTTTGGAATTTTAAGAAAAGTCGAACTTGTTATCAATGATTCTCATTTAGCGACCGTGATCTAGGAAATGTAATATCATTTTGTCTTATCTTAGTTTCTATGCGGATGGAGGTTTCTCTTGGTTTTAATATAATCAATTAGTGAAACCATTTCCTTTATTAGCTATTTGCGATGGTGTGTTCGATACTTGTTCCCACTTTAAATCCATTTCACATTCTTATGCCGTTATACCTAACTTCCCGTAAAGCTAGTATAACTCTTAAGTTTTCAAAAACCAAGTATTACTCATTACTCATGAATGAGGTTTACAACTTTTGAATACATTACAAAACTTTCACAATTCTAAGTTAAGTCTCTTATCTTACAAGATCAAGTCTCTTAACTTCCGATCAACAACGTTCTTTTATTCACATAAAGTTGTTATAACTAACTTCCATAAAGCGTTATAACCGGCACATGTTTTAAATAACCAATTACCACGTAAACATTTATGAGACCAAGAGGACTCATTCTTTAAGCAGAGTGCCCATTACTAACGGATAAGACTTACTACTCTTTACACATAATGAAGCCGCTTTACACTTCATAACAAGTCGAGACACAATTTGGAAAATCAATTTCCTTTAACACCGTCGTCAACGCACTATATATTTCACAAATAGTCATCTTTGAAGAGGATAGGAAGAATCACATACCTCGCGACGATTATCGACACTTAAGCAAAATGCTCCACGTACTATCTCCTTAAGAAGAATATGCTGCGTAGTACTTCAATCTATAAGGGCCATAAAGCGTCTATCAAACTCTAGTTTGACGTAGAGTAAACTAAGTACAAGGCCCTACATTCTACGGAATTGGACGAACTTCCTTTGTTCTTATTAACTTGCCACCTTTCACAGGTAGAAATCAACAAGGCTACAAGATCCAAATCTAAGCCAACTTAACTATATGACCTCGGGCTCACAAATCTATACAAACTCTAAATATATGACCTCGGGCTCAGATCTATACTCTTATAATAAAACGACCTTAGGCTCATAACGAAGAGAAACTTTTACCTTAAGGAATAGCCCACAAAGCCCTTTTTCTTCCACCTCTTTCAGTCAAAATCGCCACCAGCGTTACCACGAGTTTACCCACACTTTTTCTTCTTGCATATGACAATCTCATAAAGCTAGGTTTTCTTCAAAACTATAGAGAAGGAGAGGGTTTCCATGGAAGGGTTTTGAAATGAAATGAAATGGAATGGCCAAGTCTTCAGACTTGGCCTAAATAGGACCAACTGCGATAAAAGGATGGGAGGACACTTGTCACCCTCCCATAGGTTATAAACAGAAATATCCCTGTTTTTCGTCACTTACTGCGCAAAATTCCGCCTCGGCGCGGCCGCCGCGGCGTGGCGCTCCCTCAAAATAAATCTTCCGCGTGTATGGCGCGCGACCCCGCATTCGGCGCGCGGCTGCAACCTGTGACCCCGGTACAAGCGGCGCGCGACACTGCGATCGGCGCCGCGGTACTGTACCACATGCGAAGCTGCTGCGGCCTAGCTGCGCCAAACTTGAAACTTCCATAACTTTTGACTCCGATGTCGATCGGCGAGCGGTTTGTTGCGTTGGGATCTAGATTTAACGGGCTACACATTAGGCTTTTAAACACCTCGAAATTCTTAACAACTGAGGTACAACACTCCAGGTAAACTAAAAATCCGTCGACACATGTTGTCAACTTATCTATCTTACAGAATTTACGGGTGTAACATTCTTCCCCCAGAAACATTAGTCGAATGTTCCTTCTAAATCTTGAACACTGCGCCGGTATAGTCTTCACTACTATACCTGCAAAACTCATTTATGCCTCTCATGGCCATAATATAGAAATCACGCGTCTCAATTCCATTCTTGAAATCACCTCTGCGGCAAACATCACTATTTTCTCCTCGCTTGGTCTAAAGGATACTCTCCTTACTCGGCGTACCTTCCTTGTACACTCACACCCTCTACAGTACCGTTCCACAATTCGATCCAGCTTAGTTTCTACCACCTTGGAGTCACTACCTCGACTCGTCCATCTTACTAATCCACGTCATGGAAGCTACCACTTCCATATAACTACCCGTGGAATCATCACACAAAACTCCATGTATACCATACACTCAGACAAGGATTAACGATGAAAGGCTTCTACCCGACGGCCTTACATCTAAGGTCTCAAGCTGTTATAAATTCTAAGGTTCAAAATTTTCTCATCCCCAAACTTACCCTCTTTATTAACCATGCTTCCAAAACACATTATATCTGGCAAAGCTACGAACATAGCACTCGACACATCACCGCAACATCAAAGCATACAATACTCTGAGGGTTAAGAACATACATCACTATTGCTTCACCTCCCTTCTTGTCGCTCTACTCATGTTCTTTCCGGACACGGCGCACAAAAGGAGGAGGTGAATGATCCGATCCGAAATTTGAATCTCGACCTCGCGCTATCTCTGGTGGGACAATTCCTTGCAAAATGGCGGTGGCGCATGTAAAAGCAGATTCCCCTATTAGCCGACACTCCCATCGTGGAGCCTACCCTGATAGTCCTGCGAGGTAAGGGTGGTCCGTCAGACTAACGTCCACGATCCCAAAACCGAAACCTTGGAGCCACGACTGCTCTGAATTTCTCGAGCGTCACGGCGGCGAGGTGGAGCACTCCGTCTTTGGAGGCGCGTAACTAACTCTTCTTTGAAACTGCCGAAAGGTCACCAAAGGACCTGCGCCTTGGCCTACTCTGTGATCTTGGTCGTTCCGTCGACTCTACGTGCCTCGCATCAGTGCATGAGCTGCGTGCGGGCAATGTCCGTGCGGTGAAGAGCTACTCGAGCAACTCTGCGCCAAATAGTCATCAAGCCTGTGACATAGCGGTGCACTCTGTCCTCCGTATCGGCTGCTAACGCGGGGCGTCTGGAGCTAGTGAGTTAAACTCCACGTTGTACTCTGAGGCGTGCGCGGATTGCGCCTCAACATCAAAAATCTGTCGGCCCGAGTCCTCGCCGTACGTGGAGGCGAAATGTGCAGAAATGCCTCGAGAACTCGTCCCATCTCATTGGAAGTGCATGCCCTCCGGGGCGGCTCGCGAATCAAACCGGTCATTGCGGTATCACGCGGCCGATGCGAACCTAGGACCCGGCTCGGTCTCCGTGCCTTGATCACTCTCATGATCGGCTGTAGCGTCGGATGAACTCCTGCGGATCATCCTCGGGCCTCGACGTAGAACTCTGGCGGGCCTGGCTTCGAGAAAGTCCGCGACCTCGAACTATCCGATCTCGGGTGAACCGGCGGTGCTCTTTGGGCTGCTGCGTCCGGCCTATCCTCGTGTCAGCCTGACCACGGCGATAAGCGGGCCGACTCCGCGTAACCCGTCTCATCTGCTCGGGCCGTGGGGTGGAGGCTCGAGTCTTGTGGTCTCTGTAGAGGCGCCATTGCTCTACTCGCGACTCCTCTGTGCCTTGCCGTCGGGCCTGGTTGCCTTCGCGAGCATAGCGGTAAAAGCGAAACACGTCGGAGGGTCGACTTACAACACGGCTCTAAGGCACGATCTCGGAATGAGAAGAATAGAAACCAATCCTAAATGCCCGCGACCTCACGATTATAGATGTGGTGCGCGGCATCGATAATCAAGACTCTACTTAGACACGGTGCATGAGCACTTTCAGAGGACTAAGCGCTCGATACCACACATCGCGACCCAAAGCGGGCGCGGCGGTGCCTTACGGGCACCCAGTAGTCAAACAACATCGAGAAAATCAGCGGAAATTAAAACTCATACATGATAACCAATGAAAAGAGAAGCAGGCTAACGATGGTTACCTTTTACGAAAATAACTAACACACGAGCATTTACAATCCACTTGCATCGATTACTACGGACCTCTAGAATTTTTATAACATCTCACGGCGGGACGGGGCCGCCATACCACAGATGTACAAAAGTTCTACAACTTGAGAGCCGTACCAAATGACAAAGTCTCGAAGGAATGGAGCTTTACGAGAAGCGAGCAGCGATCCAAAGTGCGGATCAACAAGCGATGTATCTCGACTGCGGCGTGAGCGGCCCCGAAGAAATTGATTGCAACAGTGCGAGTATGCGAAGCAGAAAAATCGTAAAAGAAATCATAATAGTCTATAAGGAAAGCAGGAGGCATGTATGATAGCGAACTACGATGCACCGCGTATATCTGATTCGGTCAAATCAAATCACGTCAAGTCGGGGACTCGCGCGAAAGATCATTACTCAAGTGGGCGCATACTCGTGGGCTACCCGGCGTGTCGGTATGTCGACCCAATAACAAGATAGTACTCACTGTGGGCGCATACTCGTGGGCTGCAGCGTGTCGGTATGTCCCAACCAATAACAAGATAATACTCACTGTGGGCGCGTACTCGTGGGCTGCAGCGTGTCGGTATGTCGAGCAAATACCGAATAATACTGTTTGTGGGCGCATGCTCGTGGGCTACCCAGCGTGTCGGTATGTCCAAACAAATACCGAATAATACTCGCGTGGGCGCGTACTGTGGGCTACCCAGCGTGTCGGTATGTCCGAACCGATTTACAAGATAACACTCACAATAGAAGCGTACGTGGGCTACCCAGCGTGTCGATATGTCCCGAAGGATCAATATAGTGGAAGCATGCCGTGGGCTACCCAGCGATGTCGATATGTCCGTCATACCCCGATATCCAGGCCCTCGTCGAGAGACTCGGTAGCACAAAGTCAAACACTTGCACAACAACGAAACTATCACCACGAGCACGAGTTACACACAACTCAAAGTACCTCGTTTAAGTCGACAAAGCGGGTTCCAACCCCAAATACTACATTCTTTCCTACGCTTCAAAGACCTCTCTTTCGTAGAAACCATACGATACTATCACACGTAGTATCACACATTCATGTTTAGAACACGTCTTGAAACACAATTAACATAACGTCAAGTATACTTTTTAGAAGTCAAGTAATTAACTCCTTTAAGGTCAAGTATTCCTACCTTTTAAAACCAAGTCATTTACTTTTCCCTTAAGAAAAGTTCGATATTTGAAAACAAGTGATTTATACTTTCAAACTCAAGTTACTTCTCTTTTCCAAAATCGATTACATTATCGCTTTGCAATCCATTAAGTTCATTCTTTGGAATTTTAAGAAAAGTCGAGAACTTGTTATCAATGATTCTCATTTAAGCGACCGTGATCTAGAAATGTAATATCATTTTGTCTTATCTTAGTTTCTATGCGGATGGAGGTTTCTACTGGTTTTAATATAATCGATTAGTGAAACCATTTCCTTTATTAAGCGACTGCGATGGTGTGTTCGATACTTGTTCCCACTTTGAAATCCATTTCACATTCTTATGCCGTTATACCTAACTTCCCATAAAGCTAGTATAACTCTTAAGTTTTCAAAAACCAAGTATTACTCATTACTCACGAATGAGGTTTTACAACTTTTGAATACATTACAAAACTTTCACAATTCTAAGTTAAGTCTCTTATCTTACAAGATCAAGTCTCTTAACTTCCACCAATCAACAACCGTTCTTTTATTCACATAAAGTTGTTATAACTAACTTCCCATAAAGCCGTTATAACCCCTTTATGTTTTAAACCAACCAATTACCACATAAACATTTATGAGACCAAGAGGACTCATTCTTTAAGCACCGAGTGCCCATTACTAACGGATAAGACTTACTACTCTTACACATAATGAAGCCCTTTACACTTCATAACAAGTCAAGACACAATTTGGAAAATCAATTTCCTTTAACACACGTGCGTCAACCGCACTATATATTTCACAAATAGTCATGCTGAAGAGGATAGGAAGAATCACATACCTCGCGACGATTGTCGACACTTAAGCAAAATGCTCCACAGTACTATCTCCCTTAAGAAGAATATGCTACACGTAGTACTTCAATCCTATAAGGGCCATAAAACGTCTATCAAACTCTAGTTTCGAACGTAGAGTAAACTAAGTACAAGGCCCCTACATTCTACGGAAATTGGACAGAACTTCCTTTGTTCTTATTAACTTGCCACCTTTCACAAGGCCGAAATCAACAAGGCTACAAGATCCAAATCTAAGCCAACTTAACTATAACAGCCTCAGGCTCACAAATCTATACAAACTCTAAATATAACAGCCTCAGGCTCACAGATCTATACTACTATAATAAAACAGCCTTAGGCTCATAACTTGAAGAAAGGGAAACTTTTACCTTAAGGAATAGCCACAAAGCCCCTTTTTCTTCCACCTCTTTCCGTCAAAATCGCCCAGCGTTACCCACGAGTTTACCCACACTTTTTCTTCTTGCCGCCCGACAATCTCCTCTAAAGCTAGGTTTTCTTCCAAAACTATAGAGAAGGAGAGGGTTTCCATGGAAGGGTTTTGAAATGAAATGAAATGGAATGGCCAAGTCTTCAGACTTGGCCTAAATAGGACCACTTCTTGATAAAAGGATGGGAGGACACTTGTCACCCTCCCATAGGTTATAAACGAAATATCACTGTTTTCGTCACTTCTGCAAAATTCCGCCTCGGCGCGCCCGCCGCGGCCTCCATGGCCTCACTCAAAAATAAATCTTCCGTATCGCTATGCCACGCATTCGGCGCGCGGCTGCAACCTGTGACCCCGGTACAAGCGGCGCGCGACCCTGCGATCGGCGGCGTACTGCCACTGCGAAGGCTGCTGCGACTAAGCTGCGCGCAAACTTGAAACTTCCATAACTTTTGACTCCGATGTCGATCGAGCGGTTTGTTGCGTTGGGATCTAGATTTAACGGGCTACACATTAGGCTTTTAAACACCTCGAAATTCTTAACAACTGGGGTACAACACTCCAAGGTAAACTAAAAATCAAATCCAACACATGTTGTCAACTTATCTATCTTCTAGAATTTACGGGGTGTAACAGCCTAACCCCCCCTAGCCTAGCCGAAATCTACCCCCCCTCCCTTGGTAGAAAAGTTGTCTTCTAGTATCGTTATAATGCCCAAAATACCCTAGCCCAAATCCCTCATTCTTTGGTAGAAGTTGTGAAGAACTTCTATTGTTTCTTGAGCTCTGGGCGTCTGACTTAGGAGCTAAACCTTGCTCGGTAGCGACTTTATCTAGGATATTATTGGGCTTACCGAGGTAATAATCCTAACCCTCTTTTGAATTAGAGAATACTTCTTTGTTGTAGTATAAGGATAAGTATAAATACTTAGAAGAATATCACGAAAAGAATTGAACTATTACCACATAGAAGGTTTTAAAGAAGAATAATCACATTGTACTCACATAGAATTTGTTTTCACAATGAGACTTATATAGCTCAGGTAGGGTTGTGCTGCCCGACTTTCAGTAGAATTGTGAACCTCTGTTTAGAATGACCCTCGGAGTAGTCTTTGATAGATATCTGTGACTATTATAGGTGACTCTGCTGTGACATATTGACTTGGCGGTGGTTTTATTTGAGAAGGTATGTGATTCTGCTAAGCATGATATTTTACAATATATATAGTACGGTGAGCGTACATGTGTTAATCTGAATAATACTTACGGCAATGCCTCACGGCTTAAGCTGAATAATACTTACGCAATGCCTGGCTTAAGCTGAATAATAAGCGAAAACATTTCAAAAGAATCTTGAATCATTTTTAACGGAAGATAAATATCTGGTTTTAAAACAAAAGCTTAAGAGTTATGCTAGCTTTATGGGAAGTTAGGTATAACAACTTAAGAATGATAAAAAGGCTGTTTACTTGTTTGTTTATAAAAGCCTTGTATTGATCTCTGTTAAGTGTAGTAAGATTGTTTGATAAGTAGACATATCATGATGCTACTGTGTTAGTAATCGTGTAAGAAGGGTCATTCTTTGCGTGCTTACGTTGCTAACCTGTAAGTCCGTTATCTTTATTCTTGTATTACCTACCCGCGACTATTATCACGAGGCTTGCCCGCTTGATCGGTCTATACGGCTATGCGGTCTGTGAGACTATGCGGAGCAGCGGTATGCTCGAGATTGATCATTCGGGCGTCTAGCACGATGCGGGGATTCCATGCGGTCCGTTGAGACTATGCGGTCTTTTGAGGCTATGCGGTGCGGGAGCCTAGGCGGATCTGGGGTTAGCTGCCCCGATCACGAGGCTACCTCACGCGGGTCTATGTGTGACTATGCGGCTGCGAAAGTCGAGGACTAGGCACGCAGAATGATACTATGGGCGATTGGCCTTGCTTCGATCATTCGCGGCCTAGAATAGACACATTCTGATCTTTCTATTCATTGTTGTTTGTGATGTGGCACTATGTGCAATTGAACCGATTGTATTTGTGAAAAGGTTTTAAATACTTTGATTTCATTTTAAAGTACTTTATAGTTTCACATACTTGGTACTGTTATCGACCTCCGGGGCTGCGTTCATGCAGCGGTAAGGGCAAGGTGTGCTAGATCCACATCCTTAGGATCTTTGCGTTGGTGTCGTGAGCTCCATCTTCTCCTGAGGCTCTACTTTTGGGTATGATCTCCTGTATTGTAGATAGTTTTGTCTGATCGGGGTATGGCGGGCACCGTCGCCATAGTTGTTTACTTCTTAGAGGTGCATAGTACTATTATGCGGTTGGGATGTAGCGCAAAACTTGAGTTATTTATATTATGCGAAAGGCAAGCTTTTCATCGATAAAGCGTGTCTTATTGTTTTAAAGCTGTTTCTGTCTTGTTTTATATTCATTTGGTTACTCGATGTATGACTACTTGGGTGCCCGGTAAGGCACGATCCACGAACCAGGCAGTCGTGACAAAAGTGGTATCGAGCGATTAATCCTCGGAAAGTGTCTGAGACCAGTATCTAGTAGAAGTCTTGATTATCGGTGTGTTGTGCACCACACCAATAATCGAGGAGGCTATAGGATATTTAGGATTGGTTTCCATTCTTCTCATTACGAGATCGTGCTTTAGAGTCGTGTTATAGGTTGGACCTCTAACGTATTCCTTTCTGTATGATTATGCCTCACGTAAAAGGCAACCGGGCGAAGGCAAAGCGGCGGAGGCTGCTAGCGAGACACCCGAGTCACGAGGCTCGTGCCCGGTCTATACGAGACGGCGAGTTCTATGGCGCCCGGCCCAGCGAGACCACAGTACCACCTCGCATCCCACGGCTGGGGCGGAGGTTAGGGTACAAGGAGATGCCCGACTTTTGGCTAAAGTTGTGGCCCGTCTGAGAGAGGCGGATCGACAGTTCGGCTCGGCTCGATCGCACCGTAGTGCACCGGCGAATAGTTTGAGGTGCGAGATTTCTTGAGTTGTAGCCCGCGAGTTTCTGGTCGAGGCGGAGGATGATCGCGAGAGTTCATCCGTCGTGCGCAGAGATTATGCGGGTGATCGTGGCCGAGATCGAGGCTGTGACATTCGGTTCGCGTCGGTGCGTGACACCATGATCGATTGGTTTGATTCATGGGAGCTTTCCGGGAGAGCATGCACCTCAGCAGTATGGGATGAGTTTTGAGGCTTTTCTCACACACTTCTTGCCTCGCGGATGAGGAGGCACGCGGTGATAGATTCTGCTGGCGAGACGGGGGCCGCGTCGAGAATACAATGTCGAGTTTGATTCTTTGGCTAGATATGTCCCAAAGTTGGTAGCGGATATGGAGGATAGGGTACACCGCTACGTCAGGGCTAGATGATTATATGGCGAGTCATGTGCGGGTGTTTCTCTTCGGTAGGGTATGAACATTACCATGCAGTGACTCGTGCACTAGGATGCGAGGCGCGAGACCGCGGGTAGAGCGATATCGTGCGAAGAAGGCGAAGACGGTTCTTTTGGTGGTCCTCGAGGTGGCGGCATCGTGAAGTCGGTGCACCACGGCCGGTATGAGCGCTCCTACCTCATTTTCAGCCGCGGCGAGCGGTCGAGGCGAGTCGGGGCGGGACTTGATTTCGAGTAGCGAGAGGTGCTAACCCGTTGAGTCTGCTCGGTGTGCGTTGTGGCGAATACCATTACGAGGCGTACTCGAGCTTGCTATACTTGTGGCCGGGGTCACTGCGAGTTTGTCGGCCGGCGGCGGCGGTGGTAGGGCTCGGCCTCACGAGTGCATTGCCGCTTCTTCATCCCAGCGATTACTCGCCCGGAGGCAAGGTACATGGATCGGCGCAGGTCGTGGCGCGAGTCCCGATTCTAGCGGTCCTCGAACCGCATATATGCTTTGTCGGTAAGCGGGATCGGGATGTCACGACCCGTTCGGGGCGTGGTAGTATGCCTTTGGGGCACCCAAGTAGTCATACATCAGAGAAATCAGCGGAAATATGAAACAAGACATGAAACGATTTATAAAATAAGACACGATTTATGTGAGAAAACACCCTTTCGGCATATATATATAATCATAGTTCGTGATTACATCCGACAATGTACAACATGACTCTGAGACCTCTGAAATATACAACTATGGCGGGACAGGGCCCCATACCACTATTATACAAAACTATCTACAACAGGAGATCATACCAAAAGTAGAGCCTCGGAAGAGATGGAGCTCCGACACCAACGTAGAGATCCTAAGAATGCGGATCTAGCACCACTTGCACTGCGGCATGAGCGGCCCCGAAGGAGTCGATTACAACAGTACTAAGTATGCAGCGTAAAGTACTTAAATGAAACATATCATTTTAAAACCAGTTTACAAATATGTATGAAACAACGAAGGAAACCGCATAGTGCCACATCACAAACAAGAGCAACAATAGGTAAGCGTAATGAGTCTTGTCTAGGCTGCGAATGATCGAAAGCAGGCCACTCGCCCCCATCATCGTGCAAGCCTAATCACTGAACTCCGAGTCCGCGTAGGCCACTCACGTGGGCGCGTGAGGTATAACCCGCGTCGGTGGTACTCCTCGGCGTCGTCTGGACTCATTTGTCGCATGGCCCGCCAGACCGCGTGAGGTATAACCCGCATACTAACACGGAACTCGTAGCTCGCGTGGCCCCACTGGACCGCGTAGGTATTCTCGAATCATGGTCCCGGACGCTGAGTCTACCGCGTCGGAGGCGGCTTAACCCGGTATCATCTCAAGAGGTGAGTGATAGTATACTAACATAACAACTTATCTTTAAACAACATAAGCAAAACAAGGATACTCGCTATACAAGCGTTACAAGATACTAACACATAGCATCATATCATGTCTACTTATCAAACCATTTTTATTATTCTTTTCACAATACTGATGCATTATAAACACATAGGCAAACTTGTTTCTTTTATAAATCTTAAGTGGTTATACTTACTTCCCATAAAGCTAGTATAACTCTTAAGCTTCATTTAAAAACCAATTAGTTCTCTTACATTAATATGATTCGGTAGTCTTTTGAAATGTTTTGATTCTTTATTATTCAGCTTAAGCGTGAGGCATTCTAGTAAGTATTATTCGAGCTTAAGCGTGAGGCATTCTTAGTAAGTATTATTCAGCTTAAGTCAAAGACATTGCCGTAGTTATATTGTAAAATATCATGCTTTAGGAAGAATCACATACCTTCTCGTGAAAACCACCGCGAGTTGAATATGTCGCCTTGAGAGTCGACTATAATAGTCACGGATATCTATTAAAGACTACTCAAGGTCATTCTAAGCGAGGGTTCATAATTCTCTGATAAGTCAGGCAGCACTTCCCTACGGTGAGCTATATAAGTCTCTTTGTGAAAACGATCCTATGTAAATCTGATTTGATTATTCTTCTTTTAAACCCTTCAAGTGATTAACACTTCAATTCTATACGTGATATACTTCTAAGTATTTATACTTATTCTTATACTATAACGATAAGTATTCTCTAATTCAAAGAGGGTTAGGATTATTACCTCGGTAAGCCCAATAATATCCTAGAAAAGTCGCGCTGAGCAAGGTTTTGCTCTAAGTTGTATGCTCGAGAACCTTAGAAGTTCTTCACAACTTCTACCAAGTACTAAGGTATTTGGGCTAGGGTATTTTGGGCATTATAACGATACAAGAAGGTAACTTTTCTACCAAGGGAGGGGGGGTAGATTTTTGGCTAGGCTAGGGGGGTATTAGGCAGAGGCCTTCACAAGGGGAGGAGGAGGAGTGTTGGACGAAAAGAGCTACAAAGGGAGAGGAGAGGATTTTCAAGACTTGGAAAGCTTTGTGGATGAAGAACTCTTCATCTTAAGGGGGGTATTTATAGGTCAAGAAGTGGCCAACCAATGGCCAAGATTTAGACAAGTGCAAGGCAAGTGTAGGGTGAGGATTAACTATACACAAATATCCTACCAACTCCTTGACTTTGAGCAAGGCACCAAAGCGTGCCAATCCCATTCCAATTCGTCCATGGGCGATTCAAGTCCACGATTGGAGGTGCCAAGTGTAAGCCCTCGTTGGTCCAAAATGTTTCGTCTCTCGGAAAAATCCATAAAAATTAGAAATGGCATAGGCGGAATTTACCCTACGAAAGGCGTGGAAACGTTTCGTCGGAAAACTATTCGTTTTGTGAGTTGTGCCTAAAAAAAACGTTTTGCCTAAACTTTAAGGCTAGACTTTCGTACGTATTCCCTTACGTACATACTCTGGAAATACGGGGTATAACATTCTCCCCTCCTTAGAAACATTCGTCCCGAATGTTCCTTCCCAAGACAGTTATCGAAGAAGCTTAAGCGATTGTAAATGCCACGCACGACGCGAGCAACACATGGCGAAGCGATAACGAAAATTTACAAGTAGGAAAGTGAATTTACGGAGGTGTGGGAAATAGGTGAGGATACTTCCGCCTCATGTCCTCCTCGGCTTCCCATGTCATCTCCTCCGCGAGCTCGTTCGCCACAAGACTTTGTGGAAGCCACGTCCTTCGTCGCGAGCGCTAACGACGATCGACTATCGCTATGGGAATCTCCTCATCGATAACCCCTCGGTCACACTGGACATCGTCAATCGGGTGCACCCAGATGGATCCGATACATCTCGCCGGCATAGATCGTGAAACACGGATGCGCGCCTCGGATCGGACGGCGGATCGACTCGTGAAACCTTGCCTACCTGCGGACAATCTGAAGCGGCCCGATGTACCTTGGTGAGCTTCCTTCTTCGAATCTCATCACACCGCCATGGGTGACACGCTAGGAAAACCCAATCATGAACCTCGAACTCAAGATGTCGGCGACGATGATCTGCATCGACTTACATGCGACTCACGGTGTCGATAGCCGCTCTCGGATAAGTTTCACCTTATCCATCTCTTCTGTACCAAATCTGGTCCCACTAGGCGCCCCGCCCACATCGAACCAACCTATAGGCGATCTGCACTTCCTCCCATACAAGGCCTCATAAGGCGCCATCCGAATCTTGGAGTGGTAGCTATTATTATATGCAAACTCAACTAGAGGCAAATGATCCTCCCAACTACCACTAAAGTCAATAACGGGCTCGCGGACATATCCTCGAAGTGCGGATAGTGCGCTCTGCTGTCCGTGCATGCGTGGATGAAATGCGATTGCTCGGGCTCACTGCGTCCCTAAACCCCTGCGGAAGGACCTCCGAAGTTAGCGTAAATGGCGGGCTCCTGCATGCGATATGATCGGTAGGGACTCCATGCGATCGGCGATCTCTCGGATGTAAAGTCGGCATAATCCTCGGTAGAAAAAGTCGTCTGACGGGAAGAAAGTGGGCTGATTTTGTCGACTGTCGACGATAACCCATATAGAATCATGTCTCCTGCGAGTGCGAGGTAATCACGTGATGAAGTCCATGTTGATTACCTCCCACTTCGGTCGGGATCTCGATAAATGCGTAACAAACCACCGGGCCTCGGTGCTCTGCCTTCACTGCGACAACACGGGCGAGCTACGAACTCGCAACGTCCTCTTCAAGCCATCCCAATACCACGGATCTAAGGTCGTGGTACATCTTGGTCGACCGGATGGATAGAGTAACGCTTGTGTGTGCTTCCCCGAGAACTGCTGCGAAGTCACGAAACATCTGGAACACCGCGATGCGCCCTCAAACCTTAGCACCCCGTGGTGCTACCTCAAAGGACCCTTGCCTCACGAAGAGGCGTATCGCGATATCGAATCAAAGGCTGGATCCTCGAGCTGTTGCCTCTTCACCTCGCCGGCGATGGAAGACTCGGCAACCTCGCGAACTCTAACCCAGCTGCTATCGGAATCAATCAAGCGGACACGAGGCTCGCTAATCGATGCAAATCACGAACCATGTCCCTCCTCTCTAGTGCACATCGATAGGCTCCCCGTCGACCTACGACTCGAGCATACGCCCTGACATTGGCCTTCCCGGGTGGTATAGGATATCAACATCGTAATCCTTAAGCAACTCTAACCACCGTCTGTCGTAAGTTCGGCTCCTGCTGGTGAAGATATCTTGGAGGCTCTTGTGGTGCAGTATAAATATCCACGTGAACCCATACAAATAGTGCCTCAGGATCTTGGCGTGAATCACGGCCGACTCCAAATCATGGGTGGGGTAGTTCTCTCGTGTTTCTTGGTGTCGGGATGCATATGCTATAACCTGCCATGCTGCGTCAATACACATCCCAACCCGATGCGGCGCGTCACAATACCGACATAACCATCTGGACCCTGCGGAAGTAAGAAGCGAGGCGGTCGTCGGTCTCTCTTCGGCAATGGAAACCACGCTCCAAGCATCGATCCGGCGAAACTTGCGCTACGAGTCGGCTAGTCAATGCGAAGATAAAGCAAACTTCTCCACGAACGCCGATAATAACTGCAAGGCCGAGCTGCGAACCTGCAGCCGGGTAGTAGGTCTCGGCCAAGTCTGTTGCCTCGATCTTGGCGTATCAACTCGAATGCCATCGGCCCGACAATATGCCCAGCGCCATGAAGTCAACAAAACTCACATTTGGAAAACTTGGCGTAACTGCTGAGTCTGGAGAAGCTGTCGGCCTGATCGCCAAATGCTCGCGTGCTCTGCTCTGGCGAGAATAAACCAAGATATCATCAATGAACACTATCACAAGCGTGTCCAAAAATGGTTTGAACACTCGGTTCATCAAATCCATGAATACCGCGGAGCATTGGTCAACCAAAGACATGACCACTGAACTCATAATGCCCGTCTGGTCGGAATGCGATCCTAGGGACATCCACTCTCGACTACTTTGATGATAGCGATCGCGGTCAATCTTGGAAAACATCTCGCACCACTGCGGGTCGAACAAATCATCAATCACGGGAGGGTATACATTCTTAATGGTCACCTTGTTCACCGTTTGTAATCAACACACATGCGCGGCGTCCGTCCTTCTTCACGAACAATCTGGCGCCCCAGGGAGAAACAGGCCTAATGAAGCCGCTTCTCTAGCAAATCCCTAAGGCGATCCTTGACTCTCTCACTCGGCGGTGCCATTACGTATGGCGGAATGGAAATAGGCGAGTATCGGCAATATGTCAATACAAAACTCAATCTCCTCTCGGGAGGATGCAGGAAGGTCATGCAGGAACACGTCTGGGAACTCGTGACTACGAGGCGGCGAAAATCTGGTACGCGACCTCGATATCAAACACTCGAACTAGATGGTAGATATACCCATACGCACCATCTTCCTAGCCTTGAGGTAGGAAATAAACCTACCCTCGGCGATCTGTGCTCCTCCCACTCAACAATGGCTCCTCAGAAGCTGAACCGTACTACTCTCTCTGCGGTCTACATTGGCATAGCAAGAAGCTAGCCAATCCATCCATGTCGTGTGAAGTCAATCATCTCCAACTCTATCAAGTCGGCTAGGGTCGGCGATGTAAATGGTCACGGGACAAGCCCTATATACCGAGCTACCGAATCACCAGCTGGCGTAGCTACCTCGAAAGGGTCTATGGACTCGGGCTCTATCCACATCCTACTAGCAACAAGGGAGATATATGGGGCCAGTAGAACCGGATCTATCAAGGCATAAACATCAAACCCAGCCCGATAAGGTACTGTGGCGACATCGGTGAGGCCTCACGATCTGTCGGTGGACAAAGCATAAATGCGGTTCGAGGACCGCTAGAAGCGGGACACGAGCCACGACCTGCCGCGACCTGCGACCCATGGCACCACGCCTCGGGGCGAGTAGCGTAGGAGATGATGAAGCGGCCCGAGACACGAAGGTGGGCCTACCACCGCGCCCCGGTCGGACGGTCCGCAGTGACCTGCGGCCACGCGTAACAAGATCCATAAGTAGTACCACACTTCCGTAATGGGATCTGCATCGGCCACATCTGGGGTGGTCCGTCGGCGATGCCTCTGCTACTACGGGCGTGCGAAGCCACAGGGCCACAGTGCGCCCTCGAAAACTCTGGTCGAGGGCGGTCGCGGAGTGCTCTGGTGGCGTGGTGCGAATCTAGGCTGCTTGAGGCCCGCCCACGATAACCACGGAAGGCCCTCCGTCACGCCTTCCTGCTGTCTGTCGGCTCGTCGACCTCTGCGCTCCTCGCATCCAGGCGTGAGCTGCATGCGGGTAATGTCCATACCGGTGGAAGAAACCACATGACTCGGCCATATAGTCGTCTGCCGGTGACATAGCGGTGTACCCTATCCTCCATATCTGCTACCAATCTTTGGGACATATCGAGCCGATGAATCAAACTCGACATTGTACTCACGACGGTCGTCCTCTGCCTCGCGGTAAAAATCTATCGGCCGCGCCCTCCTCATCTGTGGAGGCAAGAAGTGAGTGAGAAAGCCTCGAGAACTCATCCCAGTAGGCTGGGGCGCGTGCTCTCCCGGGATAACTCCCATGAATCAAACCAATCGATTGCGGTATCACGCGACCTATGTGAACCAAAGATCACGGACTCGGTCTCGGCGCCGATCACTCTCAAAATCCTCTGAAGGCGGCGGATGAACTCCTGCGGATCATCCTCGGCCTCGACCCATAAAACTCCGTGAGCTCTGACTCAAGAAATCTCGTAGCCTCAAACTATACGCCTCGGGTGTACCAGTGCGGGGGCTGGAGCCGAGCTGGAACGCGTCGATCTCTCTCCGTGTCGGGCCTGACTTTGCCAAAAGGCGGGCCATCTCCTTGTACCCTAACTCCTCGCCCAGTGTGGGACGGGAGGTGTGGAGTGCGTGGTGTCTTTGAAATTTGGCGGCGTCATAGAACTCGCCGTCTCTGGTATAGGCGGGCACGAGCCCTCGTGACTCTGGGTGTCTGCTAGCGACTCCTCATTGCCTTGCCATACGGGCGGGTTGCCTTACGTGGAGGCATAAGCATTACGAGGAAAGGAATACGTTAGAGGTCGACCTATAACACGACTCTAAGCACGATCTCGAGAATGAGAAGAATGAAACCAATCCTAAATATCCTATAGCCTCACGATTATTGGTGTGGTGCACAACACAGATAATCGAACTACTAGATCTGACGGTCTGTAGACACTTTCCGAGGATTAAGCGCTCTGATACCACTTTTGTCACGACCGTTCAGGGGCGTGGTAGTGCCTAGGGCACCAGTAGTCATACATCGGAGAAATCAGCGGAAATATGAAACAAGACATGAAGCAGTTTATAAAATAAGACACGGTTTATGTGAGAAAACACTTTTCGGCATATATATATAATCATAGTTCAGTGATTACATCCGACCTTTGTACAACATGACTCTGAACCTCTGAAATATACAACTATGGCGGGACGGGGCCGCCATACCTGGCTGTACAAAACTATCTACAACAGGAGATCATACCAAAAGTAGAGCCTCGGAAGAGATGGAGCTCAGACACCAACGTAGAGATCTAAGAATGCGGATCTAGCACTGCTTGCCCTTACTGCGGCATGAGCGGCCCAGAAGAAGTCGATTACAACAGTACTAAGTATGCGGCGTAAAGTACTTAAATGAAACATATCATTTTAAAACCGGTTTACAAATATGTATGAAACAACGAGAAACGCGCATAGTGCCACATCCAAACAAGAGCAACAATAGGTAAGCGTAATGAGTCTTGTCTAGAGTGCGAATGATCGAAAGCAGGGCCACTCGCCCCATCGTCGTTCGCAAGCCTAATCACGGACTCCGGTCGCGTAGGCCACTCACGTGGGCGCGTGAGGTATAACCCGCGTCGAGGTGCTTCTCCTCGGCGTATCACTGGACTCATTGTCGCGTGGCCACTGAGACGCGTGAGGTATAACCCGCATACTAACACGGAACTCTCGTAGCTCGCGTAGGCCCCTGGACGCGTGAGGTATTCTCGAATCATGGTCCCGGACCGCTGAGTCTACCCGCGTCGGAGGCGACAACCCGGTATCATCTCGAGGTGGTGATAGTATACTAACATAACAACTTATCTTTAAACAACATAAGCAAAACAAGGATACTCACCTATACAAGCGTTACAAGATACTAACACACATAGCATCATATCATGTCTACTTATCAAACCATTTTTATTATTCTTTTCACAATACAAGTGCATTATAAACACATGGCAAACTTGTTTCTTTTATAAATCTTAAGTGGTTATACTTACTTCCCATAAAGCTAGTATAACTCTTAAACTTACATTTTAAAAACCAATTAGTTCTCTTACATTAATATGATTGATAGTCTTTTGAAATGTTTTGATTCTTTATTATTGAGCTTAAGCCGTGAGGCATTCAGTAAGTATTATTCGAGCTTAAGCGTGAGGCATTCCGTAAGTATTATTCGAGCTTAAGTCAAAGACATTCGTGTAGTTATATTGTAAAATATCATGCTTTAGGAAGAATCACATACCTACCAGTGAAAACCACCGAAGTTGAATATGTCGCGAGAAAGTCGACCTATAATAGTCACAGATATCTATTAAAGACTACTCAAGGTCATTCTAAGCAGGGTTCATAATTCTACGGTAAGTCGGGCAGCACTTCCCCTGCAGGTGAGCTATATAAGTCTCTTTGTAAAGCAGTCCTATGTAAATCTGTTTGATTATTCTTCTTTTAAACCCTTCTAAGTGATTAACACTTCAATTCTATTACGTGATATACTTCTAAGTATTTATACTTATTCTTATACTATAACAGTAAGTATTCTCTAATTCAAAAGAGGTTAGGATTATTACCTCGGTAAGCCCAATAATATCCTAGAAAAGTCGCGCTTTGAGCAAGGTTTTGCTCACAAGTTGTATGCTCAGAACCTTAGAAGTTCTTCACAACTTCTACCAAGTACTAAGGTATTTGGGCTAGGGTATTTTGGGCATTATAACGATACAAGAATGTAACTTTTCTACCAAGGGAGGGGGGGTAGATTTTTGGCTAGGCTAGGGTATTCGGTAGAGGCCTTCTGAGGAGGAGGAGGAGTGTTGGACGAAAAGAGCTACAAAGGGAGAGGAGAGGATTTTTCAAGACTTGGAAAGCTTTGTGGATGAAGAACTCTTCATCTTAAGGGGGGTATTTATAGGTCAAGAAGTGGCCAACCAATGGCCAAGATTTATACAAGTGCAAGGCAAGTGTAGGGTGAGGATTAACTATACACAAATATCCTACCAACTCCTTGACTTTGAGCAAGGCACCAAAAGCGTGCCAATCCCGTTCAATTCGTCCATGGGCGATTCAAGTCCACCAATTGGAGGTGCCAAGTGTCGCCCTCCCGTTGGTCCAAAATGTTTCGTCTCTCGGAAAAATCCGCAAAATTAGAAATGGCATGGCGGAATTTACCTACGAAAGGCGTGGAAACATTTCGTCGGAAAACTATTCGTTTTGTGAGTTGTGCCTAAAAAAAACGTTTTGCCTAAACTTTAAGGCTAGACTTTCGTACGTATTCCCTTACGTACATACTCTGGAAATACGGGGTATAACACAGGAGGCCTCACCTGATGTCGTCACAGGTACCTTATCAGTTTCTGGGTTTGATGTGTATGCTTTGATAGATCCGGGTTCTACTCTGTCCTATATATCTCCCCTTGTTGCTAGTAGGATAGGGATGAGCCTGAGTCCATAGACCCTTTCGAGGTAGCTACGCGATGGGTGATTCGGTGGTAGCTCGGCGGGTATATAGAGCTTGTCTGTGACCGTTACGATCGTCGGACCACTGGCGGAGCTTGATAGAGTTGGAGATGATTGACTTCGGCGTGATTATGGGGATGGATTGGCTAGCTTCTTCTACGCCAATGTAGCTGCGAGAGAGAGTAATGCGGTTCCAGTTTCTGAGGAGCCAGGTTGTTGAGTGGGAGGGCGCGGTATCGCCCAGGGGTAGGTTTATTTCTACCTCAAGGCTAGGAAGATGGTGCGAGAAGGGTATATCTACCATCTCGTTCGGGTGTTTGATCTGAAGGCTGCGGTACGGACTTTGGTCGATTCGATGGTCGTGAGTTCCCGGGCGTGTTTCGGATGACCTCGGGTATCCTCACGAGAGGAGATTGAGTTTTGTATTGACATATTGCGGACACTCGGCCTATTTCCATTCGCCATCTGAATGGCACTGCGAGTTGAGAGAGTTGAAGGACCGCTTAGGGATTTCTTTGGAGAAGGGTTTTATCGGACCTAGTGTTTCTCCCAGAAGCGCCGGTATTGTTCGTGAAGAAGAAGGGCGGGGCAGCTGCGCATGTGTGTTGATTCTGACGGTGAACAAGGTGACCATTAAACGAATACCCGCTTCCGGGATTGATGATTTGTTCGACCCGATTGCGAGCGCGAGATGTTTCTCAAGATTGATCTGCGTTGGGCTATCATCGAGTTCGTGTCGAGAGAGGTGGATGTCCACAGGATCGCATTCCGGACGTGCGGGCATTATGAGTTGGTCATGTCTTTTGGGTTGACGATGCTCGTGGTATTCATGGATTTGATGAGCAAGTGTTCAAACCATTTTGGAACACGTTTGTGATAGTGTTCATTGATGATATCTTGGTTTATTCTCGCTCGAGCGAGGAGCATGCGGGCATTTGAGGCTGTCTTGTGATTCTCGAGATCGGCGATTTATCGCCAAGTTTTCCAAATGTGAGTTTTGGTTGACTTGATGGCGTTTCGGGCATATTGTGGGCGATGGCATTCGAGTGGATCGGCCAAGATCGAGCGATCGAGGACTTGGCCTGAACCTACTACTCAAGCGAGAGGTTCGCGATTTACGGGCCTTGCGGGTTATTATCGGCGGTTCGTGGAGAAGTTTGCTTCTATCTGCACCATTGACTAGGTGACTCGGAGCGGCCAAGTTTGATGGTGATGCTTGTGGCGGGGTTTCGATTCTTGAAAGAGAGATTGGCGACGCCCGTTCTTACTCTTCGGAGGTCGAGCGGTTATGTGGTGTATTGTGATGCGTCGAGCATCGGGTTGGGATGTGTGTTGATGCGGCATGGCGAGTTATAGCATATGCATCCGGCATTTGAAGAAACACGAGAGAACTACCCGCATGATTTGGAGTTGGCGGTAGTGATTCACGCTTTGAAGATCTGGAGGCACTATTTGTATGGGGTTCACGTGGATATTTATACGAGACCACAGAGCCTCCAGGTATATCTTCAGCGGAGGAGCTGAACTTACGGCGAGGCGGTGGTTAGAGTTGCTTAAGGATTACGATGTTGATATCTGTACCACGGAAGGCCAATGTTGTGGCGGATGCTCTTAGTCGTAGGTCGATGGGAGCCTATCGGATGTGCGGCTAGAGAGGAGGACATGGTTCGTGATTTGCATCGATTAGCGAGCCTTGGTGTCCGTTTGATTGATTCGATAGCGTGGGGTTAGAGTTCGTGAGGTTGCAGTCTTCCATCATCGAGGAGGTGAAGAGGCGATTCGAGGATCGGCTTTGATTCGATATCGTGATCTGACTCTTCGTGAGGGCAAAGTCGCTTTCAGTAGCACGATGGGGTGCTAAGGTTTGAGAAGCGGTATGTGTTCGGATGTTTGAGGACTTGGCGGCGAGTTCTTGGGGAAGCACACGGTAGCGGCGTTACTCTATCCATCGAAGTCGACTAAGATGTACCACGACCTTAGATCGGTGTATTGGTGGGATGGCTTGAAGAGGGCGTTGCGAGTTCGTAGCTCGATGCGTGTTGTCGGCGGTGAAGGTAGAGCACGAGAGGCACGGTGGTTTATTCTGAGCGATTGAGATCCCGACACGGAAGTGGGAGGTAATCAACATGGACTTCATCACGAGATTACCTCGCACTCGGAGAGACATGATTCTATATGGGTTATAATCGTCGGCGGTGTTAAATCAGCCCACTTTCTTCCGTCGGGCGACTTTTGGTGAGATTATGCCGAACTTTACATCAGAGATCGTCGATGCATGAGTCCCGCGATCATATCGACGAGAGCCGGTTCGGCTAACTTGCAGAGTCCTTCGAGGGTTTAGGGGCGGTGAGCACGAAGTCTGCATTTCATCCACGAGCAGACGAATGACGGCGCACTATCGAACTGCGAGGATATCTGCGAGCTTTGTGTTATTGACCGATGGTAGTTGGGAGGATCATTTGCCTCTAGTTGAGTTCACATATAATAATAGCTACCACTCGGTATTCGAGATGGCGCCTTATGAGGCCTTGTATGGGAGGAAGTGCGGTCGCCTATAGGTTGGTTCGATGTGGGCGAGTGCGGCTAGTGGGACGATTTGGTGCGAGCGATGGATAGGTGAAGCTTATCCGAGCGGCTATTGGCGGCTCGAGTCGGCGAAGTCGTATCACGAGATCATCGTCGTCGGCATCTTGAGTTCGAGGTTCATGATTGGGTTTTCTAAAGGTGTCGCCCATGAAGGTGTGATGAGATTCGGAAGAAGAAACTCGGCCCAGGTACATTGGGCCGTTTGATTGTCGCGAGGTAGGCAAGTTGCCTACGAGTTGAATCTGCCGTCCGATCTGGAGGCGGTGCATCCGGTGTTTCACGTATCTATCTTTGAGGAGATGTATGGGGATCCATCTAGGGTACACCGATTGGCGATGTCGGTGGCCAGGGTTATCGTATGAGAGATTCCCATAGCGATAGTCGATCGTCGGAGTTAGGCGTCTGCGGACGAAGGGCGTGGCTTCCGTCAAAGTCTTGTGGCGGAGCAGGCTCGAGGAGAGATGGCGTGGGAAGCGAGGAGGACATGAGGCGAAGTATCCTCACCTATTCCCACACCTCCGGTAATTCACTTTCCTACTTGTAAATTTCCATTATCATTTATGCCTAAGTGTTGTTTTGTGGCGTGTGTGGCATTTGCTAGCTGTTTAAGCTTCGATAAGCGTCTTGAGAAGGAACATTCGGGACGAATGTTTCTAAGGAGGAGAATGTTATACCGTATTTCAGTATGTGCGTGAGGAATACGTCTGAAGTTTGGCTTTAAAGTTAGCCTTGGGCGTTTTTTTGTACACAACTCGCTTAAAGAATCGTTTCGAAAAGCGTTTCCACGGCTTCGTAGGAAAATTCCGGCTATGCCATTTCTAATTTTTGCGGATTTTTAGAGAGGCGAAACATTTTGGACCAGCGGGAGGGCAACAGCACCTCCCATTGGTGGACTTGAATCGTCCATTTGGGCGAATTGAAGAAACCTTGCACGTTTTTGTGCCTTGTGCACAAGTCAAGGAGTTGGTAGGATATTTGTGTATAGTTAATCCTCACCCTACACTTGCCTTGCACTTGTCTTAATCTTGGCTATTGGTTGGCCACTTCGACCTATAAATACCCCCTTTAGATGAAGAGTTCTTCATCCACAAATCTTCAAGTCTTGAAAAATCCTCCTCTCCCTTTGTGAGCTTTTAGTCAACACCCCTTCCCTCCTTGTGAGTTTGGCGAGGGCTAACCCCTGCTAGCCAGAAATCTACCCCTCCCTTGGTAGAAAAGTTGTCTTCTAGTATCGTTATAATGCCCAAATACCTAGCCCAAATCCCTTAGTCTTTGGTAGAAGTTGTGAAGAACTTCTAAGGTTTCTTGGAGCTCTGGGCGTACAACTTAGGAGCTAAACCTTGCTCGAGCGACTTTATCTAGGATATTATTGGGCTTCGAGGTAATAATCCTAACCTCTTTTGAATTAGAGAATACTTCTTTGTTGTAGTATAAGGATAAGTATAAATACTTAGAAGAATATCACGAGAAAAGAATTGAACTATTACCACAGTGAAGGTTTTAAAGAAGAATAATCACTTTGTACTCACATGAATTTGTTTTCCTGATGAACTTATATAGCTCAGGGTAGGTTGTGTTTGCCCAGGCTTTCCGTAGAATTGTGAACCCTCTGTTTAGAATGACCTCGAGTAGTCTTTGATAGATATCTGTGACTATTATGGTGACTCTGCGTGACATATTCAACTTAGCGGTGGTTTTATTTGAGAAGGTATGTGATTACGCTAAGCATGATATTTTACAATATATATATAGTGCGGTAGACGTACATGTGTTAAGCGAATAATACTTACGGCAATGCCTGGCTTAAGCACGAATAATACTTACGGCAATGCCTCGGCTTAAGCACGAATAATAAGGCAAAACATTTCAAAGAATCTGAATCATTTTTAACGGAAGATAAATATCTGGTTTTTAAAACAAAAGCTTAAGAGTTATGCTAGCTTTATGGGAAGTTAGGTATATGACTTAAGAATGATAAAAAGGCATTTACTTGTTTGTTTATAAAAGCCTTGTATTGATCTCTGTTAAGTGTAGTAAGATTGTTTGATAAGTAGACATATCATGATGCTACTGTGTTAGTAATCTTTGTGTAAGGGGGTCATTCTTGCGTGCTTACGTTGCTAACCGTAAGTCCGTTATCTTTATTCTTGTATCACCTACCCCTTGACTATTATCTGAGGCTTGCCCGCGATCTTGGTCTATCGGCCTATGCGATGCTGTGAGACTATGCGGGCGGCGGTATGCTCGAGATTGATCATTCGGCGTCTAGCACGATCACGGGATTCCTATGCGATCTGTTGAGACTATGCGGTCTTTTGAGGCTATGCGAGTGCGGGAGCCTAGGCGGATCTGGGGTTAGCTGCCCCGATGCGAGGGCTACCTCATGCGGGTCTATGTGTGACTATGCGGGCTGCGAAAGTCGAGACTAGGCACGAGAATGATACTATGGGCGATTGGCCTTGCCGATCATTCGCGGCCTAGAATAGACCGATTCTGATCTTTCTATTCTGTTGTTGTTTGTGATGTGGCACTATGTGCAATTGAACCGGTGTATTTGTGAAAAGGTTTTAAATACTTTGATTTCATTTTAAAGTACTTTATAGATTCACATACTTGGTACTGTTATCGACCTCGCCCGGGGTGCGTTCATCTGCGCGAGTAAGAGCGGCAGTGCTAGATCCACATCCTTAGGATCTTTGCGTTGGTGTCAGAGCTCCATCTTCTAGGAGGCTCTACTTTTGGGTATGATCTCCTGTATTGTAGATAGTTTTGTCTGATCGAGGTATGGCGGAGCCTGTCGCCATAGTTGTTACTTCCTTAGAGTGCAGTAGTACTATTATGCGGTTGGGATGTAGCGCAAAACTTGAGTTATTTATATTATGCGAAAGGCAAGCTTTTCATCGAGATAAAGCGTGTCTTATTGTTTTAAATGTTTCTGTCTTGTTTTATATTCCGGTTACTCGATGTATGACTACTTGGGTGCCCGGTAAGGCACGATCCACGGGAACCGGGCAGGTCGTGACAAAACCTTGCTCGGTAGCGACTTTTCTAGGATATTATTGGGCTTACTAAGGTAACTAATCCTAACCCTCTTTTGAATTAGAGAATACATAACGTAGTAGTATAAGAATAAGTATAATACTTAGAAGAATATTGCAGAATAGAATTGGTATTATCACAGTAGAAGGGTTTAAAAGAAGAATAATTGAACTATGCTTATATAGGACTGTTTTCACAGTAGACTTATATAGCTCACCGGGTAGGGAAGTGCTGCCCAACTTTCCATAGAATTTTGAACCCTCTGTTTAGAATGACCTTCAGAGTAGTCTTTGATAGATGTATGTGACTATTATAGGCTGACTCTGCTGTGCGACATATTGACTTGGCGGTGGTTTTATTTGAGAAGGTATGTGATTCTTCCTAAAGCATGATATTTTACAATATATATAGTACGGTAGACGTACATGTGTTAACTGAATAATAACTACGGCAATGTCTTTGACTTAAGCCTGAATAACACTTACGGCAATGTCTTTGACTTAAGCCTGAATAATACTTACGGCAATGCCTCACGGCTTAAGCCTAAATAACACTTACGGCAATGCCTCACGGCTTAAGCCTGAATAATAAAGATCTGAAAGCATTTCAAAAGAATACTGAATCATTTTTAACAGAAGGGAACTAATTGGTTTTTAAACAGAAGCTTAAGAGTTATACTAGCTTTATGGGAAGTTAAGTATAACCACTTAAGATTGATAAAAGAAACAGTTTGCCTATGTGTTTATAACAGACTTATATTGAATTGTGAAAAGAATAATAAGATGGTTTGATAAGTAGACATGATATGATGCTATGTGTGCTAGTGTCTTGTAACGTTTGTGTAAAAGAGTATTCTTGTTGTGCTTATGTTGTTTAACGATAAGCTGTTAGGTTAGTGTAACATCACTCACCTCTTGACATATTAGGGGTTAAGCGCCTCCGATGCGGGGTAGACTTCGGTGATGCAGGACCATGATTCGAGAATACCTCATGCGGGTCAAGGGACTATGCGGAGCTACGGAGTTCGAGTTAGTGTGCGGGGTTATACCTCATGCGGTCTATGTGGCCATGCGGACTACGAGTCCAGGACGATGCCGAGGAGTAGCTACCCTCGTGCGGGGTTATATACCCTATGCGGGCCTATGTGATTGGCCTATGCGGACTCGAGTCGAGTTAGGCTTGCATGGTGATACTACAGGCGGTAGCCTGCCCGATCATTCGCAACCTAGAAAAGACGTTCTGATTTACCTATTCTTTGCTCTTGTTTGTGATGTACGCTACGTGCGGTTTCCTTGGTTGTTTCATACATACTTGCAAAACTATTTTTAAAATGATATGTTTCATTTAAGTATTTTACAGTTTCATATACTTAGTACATGTTGTACTGACCTCCTTGAAGTGCGTTCATCTGCAGTAAGAGCGGCAGTGCTAGATCCACATTCCTAGGATCTCTACGTTGGTGTCGAGCTCCATCCTTTCGGAGAGCTCTACTTTTAGGTATGATCTCACTGTTGTAGATAGTCTTATGCAGTCGAGGTATGGCGGGGCACTGTCCATATAGTTGTATATTTCCTTAGAAGTGCAGAGTCATGTTATGCAGATCGGATGTATTGCTAAACCATGTTTATATATATATGCCGAAAGGCGATGTTTTCTCACTTAAACTGTGTCTTATTTTATAAACTGTTTCATGTCTTGCTTTATATTTCCGCTGATTACTCTGATGTATGACTACTTGGGTGCCCCGGTAAGGCACCAGTCACGGGCCCCGGAATGGGTCGTGATAGTAAACTAAAATGAGAGTATATATAAACAAGAATAATAAGAAGTTAGGGGATTTCTTAACTTGCTTATGTATTGTATGATAAGCCGGTAGTGCTTATGTTGTAATGTGGTAGCGGTTGGGCTAGTCATATATTATTCGTTCTTGGTCATTCCCCGGGTTTGTGGCATTGCATTTTCCGTGGATTTGCTACCCACGATGCGAGGAATACCTCATGCGAGTCCGTAGGGCTTATGCGGGTGAAATAGTCTCATGCGGGCGGGTCCAGCCTATGCGAGTCCGTAAGGGCTTATGCGGGTGAAATAGTCCCATGAGAGGAATACCTCACGCGGGTCCACTGGATCTATGCGGGTGAAATAGTCCCGGGAATAGGATTGCTTAATGACACTGCGGGCGGGTGGTCCTGCTTTGATCGTGAGCTTTCCTACTTTATATTGTAAGTATACCCCTATTTACTCATTGTTAGTAAGGCCTGATGTCATTAATTGAGTTATCATACGTGTCTCGGTTTATTTTGGACTTATGATTTCATTCTGATGCTTTCGATTTCACATATTTGGTACATGTTGTCTTGACCTCCTTGAAGTGCGTTCATCTGCATGAGTAAAGTCTGAGTTCTTGATCCTCGCTCTTAGGATCACTGTTGTTTGTTGAGAAGCTCCTTTATTCGGAGGCTTATCACAGTATTATCGGTTATTGTACATTCGGGGTATGGCGGGGCCTGTCATGAGTTGTTATTCTTAAGTGCAGTAGTCACATTGTGGATTGGGTTGTAAAGAAAAAAAATGTACTGTTCTATTTCTGGATTGAGTATATTTTTACGGAAGGTGGCCTTATCGGCTAGCCTGTTGTTAATTTATGTTTAAGTATTTTTTTTTAGTTGTTTACCAAAAGGGGTGCCCAGGTAGGGCACCAGTCGCGGGCCCGGGGTCGGGTCGTGAAAAAAGTGGTATCAAAGCAGTTAGTCCTCGGAAAGTGTCTACAGACCGTGTCTAGTAGAGTCTTGATTATCGGTGTGTTGTGCACCACATCTATAATCAGGAGGCTGCAGGACATTTAGGATTGGTTTCCATTCTTCTCACTCTAAGATCGTGCGATAGAGTTGTATGGTTAGGGTCGTCTCTCACAACAAGTTATGATTGTTTGCGACTACGAGAAAGCGTGATGACCGGGAAGGATTATGTGGATTGCGTATCCGGGTTGGTAATGTTGGTAGTATAGTTGGTATTGTGACATACAACTATACGGTTTATGTTTGGGGTCACATGTGTGTTGCCTAGGATGATTTTAGATTACGTGTTTTGGTAAGGACTAAATAAATCAGGCGGTATGAAACAGTTTAATGAATTCTCATCAAGGTTTTACGTACTAATTTGAGATAATTAGGAAATGATGAGCTGTCTGAGAAGGAAATGGACCCTTAAGAGGTTATTATTCAGGGAATAAATGGAAGACTGTGTTAATATATTGAGCTACGTAGTAGGATTTCGAAAATGGTACGGGTGAGATCCGTATGGAGTAAGTACGGTTGTTGTGGACAAGACAACCCGATTATAGTATATTGCGAAGTTTTTGTACCCGATTACGGGGGGCTGGTAAGATAGGCTTGGAGCATGGAAATTGCGAGCCTGAAAATGTGATAATCGTCGAGACCTTAGGTATATAAGGCCTTCTCGGGTAGTAAAGGGTTAAGACGGACCAAGGAAAGAGTTAAATATGACGCCGGGTCGGGTTGGGGATCTATTAAGGGTCGCCTCATAGCTTGAAATGAAATGGGATCAGTGGTAGTAGTCCTGCTACGTGACAGGGTCACGAGGGTGCAAGGCCCAAGTTTAGTTAGTCATTTTACGGGTTCGTGGACGTGTTCCACCTGTTTCAGTTGAGAGCCGGAATGGGCCTTGTATTGTTTAATTTAGTAACTCCAGAGATTAGAGGCTCGAATCAGTATGAAGGCTATGTGCGCGCTAGAATAAGTTTGGGAGTGCGGAAGAAATGCGACCGGTGAAAAAAAAAAAGAGCAACCAAGTGTAAAGAAATGGAACTGAACCCGCGAGGACCTTTCAAGGTGATCACACCGTGAGTGATGGGTGGTAGTGGCGAGTAGATAATAATTACCGTAATGATCTGATCGTTGGACCTTAGCGGACCTAGCGGAGTTATGTGACGTTGAGGTCATTATGAGTGCGGACTAGTTGGCCTCTTGTGATGCCAGCGTGGACTCTGAGAGAGATTGATTTGGTACGTTTTCGATAAGTCGGTTATCGAGTGGAAAGGAAGAGAAGTGGTGGTAACCAGTGAATTATTCTTCCTTATTTGACATAATTGTTTTTAATAAGTCTGTGTGATTTGTTCAGTTGAGGTGGATTGAGGCAGAAAGTAAGTAATAATTGAATTTGAAGGAATTTATGTTAAATGCCCTTGGAGGTATTTGGAGTTGGTTTGGTGTGGCGGTCAGGGCCACGACCTTCCATATAATTACATGAAAATTTGCAAGGCATGAATAAATAAGTACTGAATCTTTGCGGAAAGCTGAGGGCAACTTTGGTAGGTTTTAAAAATCTACATAATTTTAAGGCGGTGCGTGATGATTAGATAATTACTGGACCGCAAGAGGACCCTGTGATTAGGGTTGTGACTCCAAGGAAAGTTTAAGAAAGGAGATAAGTTCTCTTACGTAAAAGGGCGGTTTGCGTATTATGGGGTTCGTGTACCCATGTTGTTAGGCGAAGGATATAAGGCAGGTAAGGTCTTGATGTCGGCATGCCATAGGTTCTGATTGTAGATAGCCGTGGGAAAAGTGTTGTGTTGGGGTAATTAAGAGCAGCGTCACGAATTGGTGAGGAAGTATCGTAAAGATATTAATGTAAGTTGCACGGGTCATGATTACCCAGGCGAGTGTAAAGACCATTAGTAGATAATGGGCGATAAGAACATTTCGAGAAAATGTGGTAACACCTAGTTTTAGGCTCTACAGTGGGAAAGGAGCAAGGTTACTCTTGACGAGATCAGAAAACCTCCCCACTAAATTGTGATTGTGATGAAGTCTTAGCCATGAGGCAAGCAAAGGAATTAAGTCTAAGTTGGTGACCAAGTTTGGTTGCAACAAAGGGAATCGAGAACCATAAGTGAGATTAAGGATACCCGAATACTTCGCAGGAATGAGAAAGGCTTTCAGTTATTGGAAGATAAGTTGACCACGACTATAGTTCTAACCCCTCCTGTGAGACTAGAGAGTTAGGTTATATTTGTCACGACCCGAACCGGGGCCCGTGACTGGTGCCTTACCCCGGGCACCCTCGTGATACAACATCAGAGAGAATCAGCGGAAATAAAAACATAAACATGAAACAAGAGACATGATAAATAAACAGGCCAACCAAAGCGGTTGCCTTACGTATATATTCATAAAACCCGAGCGATTATCCTTTTACAAACTGCCTGCAACAAAATACTACGGACCTCAGAAGTGACAACAACTATGACGGGACGGGGCCCGCCATACCACAGAATGTACAAGAACCTACGGACTCAAGTAACATGCAAAGATAAGCCTCGGAGAAGCGGGGCTTCCAATCTGTTGAGCGTGATCCTATGGCGAGGATCCTGACGATGTACCTCACTGCGGCATGAGCGGCCCCGAAGGAGTCGATCTGACAGTACCAAGTATGTGGCGAAAAATCGTAAATGAAATCATAACGATCTATATAAAGCGGAGACATGTATGATAACCAAACTGACTCATAACATAAAGCAGTCATGTCAAGTCAGGGACTCACGCCCTCAAAGTCATCCCTCATGCCCGTGGAACTCCTTCTTCACTGCCGGCAGTCTAGGTACAAACCATGTGATACGTATAACATGTCTCGGCACATCTCATGGACCTAGTATAGAAAGCGTGTGGAATACATTCCGGTTCATCTCATGAACTTCGGTAGTCGGATGGAATACATTCGGTCCATCCATGGGCCGCGGTAGTCGAGTGAAATACATTCGGTTCATCCCGTGAGCAGCGTGGTCGAGTGAAATACATTCGGTTCATCCCGTGAGCGCGGTGGTCAGTGAAATACATTCGGTTCATCCATGAGCGGTAGTCGGGTGAAATACATTCGGTTCATCCCGTGAACCGTAGTCGAATAAAATCGATGCTTGCAACAAGGCTATCACGCAAACATAGGCAAGTTACACACAACTTAAGGTACTATCATTTTATGCCAAAATCCGGTTCGACCTAAAGTATTACATACATTAACTCTTTTAAAAGATACGTTTCTTTCACAAAAGTCACCTGATGTTCGTAGTATAAAATAGATTGACTATCTTTTAAGTAAACCAAAACACTTCCTTGTAAAATCAAGTAACACATTATTTTCCAAGCGTTGAGTTTGCCTAATTTCAAATGCTCAAGTTTCTCATTTTGAAAGGTTTAGTAGTTCATAGTTTTAATCACTTAAGAATATAATTCTCCTTTAAAACAAATTTGAGAAACATATGCCTTATGTGTGAGTAGGTTGTTCTTGTCTATTACAATCTTATAAGCGACCATGATCTAGGAAATGTAATATCATTTTGTCTCATCTTAGCTTCTATGCGGTGGAGGTTTCTCTTGGTTTTAATAACAATTAGTCAATACATTTCCTTTATTAACGCCATGATGGTTTGTTCGATACTTAATCTCATTTCAAATCATTAAAACATTATTCTTTTAAAACCAACTACTCATTACTGCGAATGAGGTTTTACAACATTTTAACAAAATTCATAACAAGTCAAACTAAGTCAAGTCTCTTATCTTTCAAGATCAAGTCTCTTAACTTTCAAAATCAAGTCGTGTATAAGTCAAGTCTCTTATCTTTCAAGATCAAGTCTCTTAACTTTCAAAATCAAGTCGTGTATAAGTCAAGTCTCTTATCTTTCTACAATCAATAAACCATTATTTTACCTACATAAAGTCGTTATAACTAACTTCCTATAAAGCTATTATAACACCTATGTTTTAAACCAACCAAATCACTTAGCACGTATGCGTCTACCGTCTACATAGTTCTGACAATCATGCCAGAAAAGATAGGAAGAGGTTCACATACCTCGCGACGATTATCGACAAATAGCAAAAGCGCTCAGTACTTGACGTCGGCTACTCCTTAAGCCAAGTAGATCACGCCACACGTAGTACTCCACTCTAAAATGGTCATAGTACTTCTATCAAACCTTTCTTACCATTGAAGACTTATACCAATAAAAGCCCTCTAATTCTACGGAAAATTAGCGTACTTCCCCGTTTTACTCACTTTTCCATCTTTCTCCAAGGCGAATAACGTAATATATATACCATATATATATAAGGCGTAATAATTAAACAACATAAAGAAGAGGATTACACGCCCAACGGTAACGCGGTTTACTATCACGCCTTCATAATAACAACAAGTAAAAGAAGGATTACGCGCCCCAAACGGTAACGCGGTTTACTATCACGCCTCATAATAACAACAAGTAAAGAAGGGGATTACGCCCTGACGGTAGCGGTTTACTATCACGCCTTCATAACAATACAATAATTAAAAAGGATCACCGCCCGAAGCGGGCGCGATTGAACAATCTTCCCCTTAACGAAATGTAAATCTGATCCAAAGTAAATACGATCCAAAGTAAATCTTGTCCAAAGTAAATCTGATCCAAAGTAAATCTGATCCTTAAGTTGGGGTCCTTGGCCAACTTTGTCCATTTACTTATCCAATTACTTCATTAGTCATCCAACTTATATTCCGTCTTAATATAAGTTATAGTTCTTTGTTAATTACTTCTTCACAAGTAAGATACGTTTTTACCATTTTAATGGCAAACGGCCAATCCTTTCTTTTAACAAGTTAACAAGATCCAACTTTTCCAAACTTTACTCCATATTTTATATACTCCATAATCTACTGAGCATATCTGTATAGTGACCGATTCACAAAGAGGTTAAGGTTTACTACCTCAAATAGCCCAAAATTATCCAAGAACTTAATGTCGCTCCAAGCAAGTCTTAGCTCCAAATCTTTCCGTTCCAATCCGCTACAAGCAACCCATAGAAGCTCTAACCAACTTCTCTTGAGAACCAACTCAAAAGTGAAGAACACTTAGGGTTGCCAAATAGTAAGTTTCGGCCAATGCATGAACAATAGGTTAGGGGTGTGAAATCTTTTCCAACTCTTGGTACACAATCTTCCTAACACCTTAGGGAAGAACACTTGAGAGTTTAAGAATTGTTGGACAAATTTAGGTCAAGAAATGGGCTCAAAAACGAGAGCAAGGTCAAGGGAGAAGGGAGAATTTCTTGTCTTGAAATGGTTAAGTGTGGAAGTTTTCATCAACTAAGGGTGCGTATATAGGACAACGAGGGCTAGGATGAAGGCAAGTGTGTGGTTGAGATTGGGGACAAGTGTGTGTGGGTCCACAAGCCACTTGTCCACACAAAATATCTAGCAAGACTTGGCCACTTGTCGCGCAAAATATCTAGCAAGACAAGGCCACTTGTCTTGCCAGCTGTTAGCAAATTTCGGCCATGAGGCCACTGGGGGTGACACGTGTCGCCTCCTACTCGTCAAAATATTTCATCTTCGAAAATATCCATGAAGGCAAAATCTCGAAAACAAAGTGGGCCCCACAAAGCGTAAATTTCTCAGTGGGCCCAGCGTGACCAATTCGGAAATAAAATTCCATAATTATAATATAATTCAAGAAGCCCGAATACCAAATCAGAATCAATTCCCATCAACGAACCTTTTCCTTCACAAAACCGGAAACTTTTAGTCGAAAAATCACGTCTTTCTTTCTTTCCAAAATTTACATCGTATTCTCGCACGTACATCCTCACCTATATACCACGGAACTACGGGTATAACATTCTTCCCCAGAAACATTCGTCGAATGTTCCTTCTAAGTCTCCAAGCGTACTTGCGTCGGTATAGTCTTCCTACTTATACTTACAAAGCCGATCATGCCACGATGGCGAGAATATAACATGTGCGCCAAAACTCAAATCCAAGCCAACGAGGAATTATTTCTAATCTCACAGCGGTTCCACTGCTTGATTTACTCTAAGGCCATTCCGGCCTTCACGATCCGATTCTGGTGACGCGTCCACGAACCGTCTGATGGTTACCTAAACACGGGCCTAGCACCCTCGTGACCTACCACGGCGGGATCACCTCGGCGACCCACCCCAAACCGGGCTGCGGGTTGACACGCGACCTTGCCTCGGCCGACCCGTTTGCGCGCCAAACTCTTGTTCCCGATCGGAACAATCTTACTAATCAAGTTCGCAAACCTAGTGGTCTTATCATAACTATCTTATATAATTCCACCACTCGGGGACTTATCACACAATTTTTACCCCTCGTATACTATGCACTCCGACAAAGGTCAATCGTAAACAAATCTTTTACTCAAGACGGCCTCGCGTCTAAGGTCTCCACATAATATTCTAAGGTTCACACCTTGGCGACCCCCAAACTTACCTCTTGACTAGTCATGTTCTCTAAGTTATACTTAACACAATGCTATCTGTACATAGCACACAATAATAAGATCATCATATCAGCGCAAACAAAACTCTAGAGGTTAAGGATATACTGTATCTCTGCTCACTCTAATCATAGGCACGCCTGCCAGTATGCATGTAGAAGGCGATGAACACGCTTGAACGGTGGCTGCGTCGTCTTGCGGTACCCCTCTATAAGCACATTCTCTCGTCACATGGCCACGGCGGCGCGGTGAAACAAGCGTCGATAAAAACGACATTCCGGGATGGCGCACGCCCACATCGTGCCACTGCGAGGGCGTGAATCCTGTGGCTAGAACTTCACGTATATCGTGAACGAAGCCTGGAGCCACGACCGGCTCGAATACCCGAGCGTCACGAAGGCGCGGAGGACCACTCTGTCTTGGCGAAGGTGCATAACTAACTGCGAGGCGATCCGCCTCATGAGTTACCAAGGACCTGCTGTTCGGCCTTCCTGCGATCCGGTCATTCCGTCGACCTCTCGTGCCTCGCATCAGTGCGTGAGCTGCGTGCGGGCAATGTCCATGCGGTGAAGAGCTACGAACAAGCCTGCCAAGTAATCATCGAGCCGGTGGCGTGGCGGTGCACTCTGTCCTCCATATCGGTCACTAAAGGCGGGGACATACCGAGCCAACGAGTCAAACTCCACGTTGTACTCCTGGCAAATGCGCCGATGCGCCTTAACGTCAAAAATCGCCGGCGAGCCCTCGCCATACATGGAGGCAAGAAATGTGCAAGAAATGCCGCGAGAACTCGCCCATGGCTTTGGGGCGCATGTTCCCCTCGGGGCCGATTCCGTGAATCAAACCGATCATTGCGATATCACGCGGTGATGCGAACCAATACCACCGACTGCCTGCGAGACTCGATCACTCTCATGATCCTGTAGGCTGTCGGATAAACTCACGAGGTCATCTTGACTCTCGATCCATAGAACATTTGGCGGGCTCTGACTCGAGAAAGTCCAGTAGTCTCAAGCATGCGCTCGGGGTGAACTACGGGTGCTCTTTGGGGCTGGCTGCTGCGTCGACCTCTCCTCATATCGGCCACGACCACGGCGATGGCGGGACATCTCCTTGTACCCATCTCATCATTCGGTGTGGGGTGGAGGCTCGAATCTTGTAGTCTTAGCGACCGCTGCTGCGGCTCTAAACTCTGCCGTGGCGGCGCCATAAAACTTCGCCGTCGGAAGCACTATCTCGGTAACGCCGGGCCTCTGCCGGTAACCCTCCGTGCTCTACTACGGCTCCCTCGGTGCCTTGCCATACAGGCCCCGATTGCCTTGCGTGGAGGCATAAGCGGCACATAAGAATCGTCGAGAGAGTCAACTTATAACACGGCTCTAAGGCACGATCTCAGTGAGAAGAATGAAACCAATCCTAAATGTCCTGCGGACCTCACGATTATAGATGTGGTGCACAACACGATAATCAAGACTCTACTGAACACGATGCGTAGACACTTTCAGAGGACTAAGCGCTGCGATACCACTTTTGTCACTTTGCGCGAGGTTACAGTGTCACTCGGCGACCCAACAAATGATGCGGACTGCATCGATCCACGAGGTTTGGACCTTCTCGGGGCGTGCCATACGGAGCCACGGTTGGTCATTCCGCGTGAGATGCTCTGGCCTCTTTATACGCTCGGCCCGAAGGAGGTCGATCTGAGTACCAAGTATGTGGCGAAAAATCGTAAATGAAATCATAATAGTCTATATAAAGCAGGAGACATGTATGATAACCAAACTACACTCATAACATAAGCGATCATGTCAAGTCGGGGACTCGCCTCAAAGTCATCCGCCGTGCGTGGAACTCCTTCTTCTGCCGCGGTCTAGGTACAAACCATGTGATCGTATAACATGTCTCGGTCCATCTCATGGACCTAGTATAAGCGTGTGGAATACATTCGGTTCGTCTCGTGAACTCGGTAGTCGGATGGAATACATTCGGTCCGTCCGTGGGCCAGCGGTAGTCGAGTGAAATACATTCCGGTTCATCCATGAACGCGGTAGTCAGTGAAATACATTCGGTTCATCCCATGAGCGGTGATCGAGTGAAATACATTCCGGTTCATCCCATGAGCAGCGGTAGTCGGTGAAATACATTCGGTTCATCCCGTGAGCCGTGGTCAGTAAAATCAGTACTTGCACAACAAGGCTATCACATGCAAACATAGGCAAGTTACACACAACTTAAGGTACTATCATTTTATGCCAAAATCCGGTTCGACCTAAAGTATTACATACATTAACTCTTTTAAAAGATCGTTTCTTTCACAAAAGTCACCTGATGTTCGTAGTATAAAATAGATTGACTATCTTTTAAGTAAACCAAAACACTTCCCTTGTAAAATCAAGTAACACATTATTTTCCAAGCGTTCAGTTTGCCTAATTTCAAATGCTCAAGTTTCTCATTTTGAAAGGTTTAGTAGTTCATAGTTTTAATCACTTAGAATATAATTCTCCTTTAAAACAAATTTGAGAAACATATGCCTTATGTGTGAGTAGGTTGTTCTTGTCTATTACAATCTTATAAGCGACCATGATCTAGGAAATGTAATATCATTTTGTCTCATCTTAGCTTCTATGCGGTGGAGGTTTCTCTGGTTTTAATAACAATTAGTCAATACATTTCCTTTATTAACGCATGATGGTTTGTTCGATACTTAATCTCATTTCCGAAATCAGTAAAACATTATTCTTTTAAAAACAACTACTAATTACTCGCGAATGAGGTTTTTACAACATTTTAAAAAAATTAATAACAAGTCAAACTAAGTCTAGTCTCTTATCTTTCAATATCAAGTCTATTAACTTTAAAAATAAAGTAGTGTATAAGTCAAGTCTCTTATCTTTCAAGTTCAATTATCTTAACTTTCAAAATCAAGTCGTGTATAAGTCAAGTCTCTTATCTTTCTACAATCAATAAACCATTATTTTACCTACGTAAAGTCGTTATAACTAACTTCCTATAAAGCTATTATAACACCCATGTTTTAAACCAAGCAAATCACTTAGCACGTATGCGTCTACCGTACTACATAGTTCACAACAATCATGCTAGAAAAGATAGGAAGAGGTTCACATACCTCGCGACGATTATCGACAAATAGCAAAGCGCTCAAGTACTTGACCGTCGGCTACTCGTAGCCAAGTAGATCACGCCACGTAGTACTCCACTCCTAAAATGGTCATAGTACTTCTATCAAACCTTTCTTACCATTGAAGAATTATACCAATAAAAAGCCCTCTAATTCTACGGAAAATTCGTACTTCCGTTTTACTCACTTTTCCATCTTTCTCCAAGGCGAATAACGTAATATATATACCGTATATATATAAGGCGTAATAATTAAACAACATAAAGAAGGGGATTACACGCCTGACGGTATGCGGTTTACTATCACGCCATATAACAACAAGTAAAAGAAGGATTCGCGCCCAAGCGGTAGCGGTTTACTATCACGCCTCGTAATAACAACAAGTAAAGAAGGGATTACGCATGAGCGATAACGCGGTTTACTATCACGCCATGCAATACAATAATTAAAAAGAGATCACGCCCAAGCGAGCGCGATTGAACAATCTTCCCTTAACGAAATGTAAATCTGATCCAAAGTAAATCTGATCCAAAGTAAATCTGTCCAAAGTAAATCTGATCCAAAGTAAATACGGTCCTTAAGCGACTTTGTCCATTTACTTATCGATTACTTCGTTAGTCATCGAACATATTCCGTCTTAATATAAGTTATAGTTACTTTGTTAATTACTTCTTACAAGTAAGATCGTTTTACCATTTTAATGGCAAGCGGCCAATCCTTTCTTTTAACAAGTTAACAAGATCCAACTTTTCCAAACTTTACTCCGTATTTTATATACTCGTAATATACTTATAATATATGTATAATGACCGATTCACAAAAGAGGTTAAGGTTTACTACCTCGAATAGCCCAAAATTATCCAAGAACTTAATGTCGCTCCAAGCAGTCTTAGCTCCAAATCTTTCGTTCAATCATTACAAGCAACCCATGAAGCTCACAACCAACTTCTCTTGAACCAACTCCAAAAGTGAAGAACACTTAGGGTTTCCAAATAGTAAGTTTAAACGGCGTGAACAATAGGTTAGGGGTGTGAAATCTTTTCCAACTCTTGGTACACAATCTTCCTAACACCTTGGGAAGAACACTTGAGAGTTTAAGAATTGTTGGACAAATTTAGGTCAAGAAATGGGCTCAAAAGCGAGAGCAAGGTCAAGGGAGAAGTGAGGAATTTCTTGTCTTGAAATGGTTAAGTGTGGAAGTTTTCATCAACTAAGGGTGCATATATAGGACAACGAGGGCTAGGATGAAGGCAAGTGTGTGGTTGAGATTGGGGACAAGTGTGTGTGGGTCCCAAGCCAACTTGTCCACACAAAATATCTAGCAAGACTTGGCCACATCATGTGAAATATCTAGCAAGACAAGGCCACTTGTCTTGCCAGCTGTTAACAAATTTCGGCCGTGAGGCCACCTGGGGGTGACACGTGTGTACGCCTCCTACTAAATCAAAATATTTCATCTTAGAAAATATCCATGAAGGCAAAAATCTAAAAACAAAGTGGGCCCCAAAGCCAGTAAATTTCTCCAGTGGGCCCACGTGACCAATTCGGAAATAAAATTCCATAATTCTAATATAATTCAAGAAGCCCAAATACCAAATCGGGAATCAATTCCCATCAACGAACCTTTTTCCTTCACAAAACCGGAAACTTTTAGTGAAAAATCCGTCTTTCTTTCTTTCCAAAATTTACGTATTCTACTTGCGTACATCCTCACCTATATACGGAACTACGGGGTATAACATTCTTCCCCATAGAAACATTAGTCCGAATGTTCTTCTAAATCTCCAAGCGTGCTTGCGTCGGTATAGTCTTCAACTACTATACTTACAAAGCCGATCATACCACGATGGCGAGAATATAACATGTGCGCAAAACTCAAATCCAAGCGGCGAGGAATTATTTCTAATCTCACAGCGATTCCACTAGCGATTTACTCTAAGGCCATTCCGGCCTTCACGATCGATTACGGTCGACGCGTCCACGAACGCGTCTGATGGTTACCTAAACACGAACTAGCACCTCGTGACCCTACCACTGGCGGGATCACCTCGGCCCACCCCTGAGCGGGCTGCGGGTTGACCGCGCAACCTTGCCTCGGCGACCCGTTTGCGCGCCAAACTCTTGTTCCCGATCCGAACAATCTTACTAATCAAATTCATAAACCTGGTGGTCTTGCATCATAACTATCCTTATATAATTCCACGCACTCGGGGACTTATCACACAATTTTACCCCTCGTATACTATGCACTCCGACAAGGTCAATCGTAAACAAATCTTTTACTCAAGACGGCCTCGCATCTAAGGTCTCACATAATATTCTAAGGTTCGCCCTTGCGACCAAACTTACCTCTTGACTAGTCATGTTCTCTAAGTTATACTTAACACAATGCTATCTGTACATAGCACACAATAATAAGATCGTCATATCAGCATAAACAAAACTCTAGAGGGTTAAGGATATACCTTATCTACGGCTTCACTCTAATCATGGGCACCGCCTGCGGTATGCATTATGAAAGCGATGAACACGCCGAACCGGTGGCATTTGCGTCGTCTGCGGTACCTCTATAAGCACATTCTCTCGTCACATGTACGGCGGCGCGGTGAAACAAGCATCGATAAAAACGACATTCCGGGATGGCGCGCCACATCGTGCCTGTAGAGAGGGCATGAATCCTGCGGCTAGAACTTCGCGTATATCGTGAACGGAAGCCACGGAGCCACGACGGCTCGAATACCACGAGCGTCACGAAGGCGCGGAGGACCACTCTGTCTTGGCGAAGGTGCGCGCCAACTTGCTGCGGGCGATCCGCCTCGCGAGTTACCAAGGACCTACTGTTACGGCCTTACTGCGTCGGTCATTCAGTCGACCTCTCAGTGCCTCGCGTCAGTGCGTGAGCTGCGTGCGGGCAATGTCCATGCGGTGAAGAAGCTACCGAACAAGCCTGCCAGTAATCATCGAGCGGTGGCGTGGCGGTGCACTCATCCTCCATGCTCGGTCACTAAAGCGGGGACATCAGCAGCGAGTCAAACTCCACGTTGTACTCCTGGCAAATGCGCCGTGCGCCTTAACGTCAAAAATCGCCGGCCGAGCCCTCGCCATGTGGAGGCAAGAAATGTGCTGAAATGCCGCCGAGAACTTCGCCCCAAGCTGCGGGCGCATGTTCCCCTGGGGCGATTCCGTGAATCAAACCGATCATTGCGGTATCACGCGGTGATGCGAACCAATACCACCGACTACGCCTCACGAGACTACGATCACTCTCATGATCGGCGTAGTGACCGGATAAACTCACGAGTCGTCTTGACTCGATCCATAGAACAACGGCGGGCTCTGACTCGAGAAAGTCCGTGATCTGGCTATGCTCGAGGTGAACTACGGGTGCTCACGGGGCCAGGCTGCTGCATCCGGCCTCTCCTCATGTCGGCCACGACCACGGCGATGGCGGACATCTCCTTGTACCCGTCTCATACATTTCGGTGTGGGGTGGAGGCTCGAATCTTGTAGTCTTAGCGACCAGCTGCTGCGGCTCTAAACTCTGCCGTGGCGGCGCTCGCCAAAGCTTCGCCGTCGGAAGCACTATCTCGGTGCTGGCGGGCCTGCCCCGGTAACCCTCCGTGCTCTGCTCGCGGCTCCTCGGCTGCCTTGCCATACAGGCCCGATTGCCTTGCGTGGAGGCATAAGCGGCACATAAGAATCGTCGAGAGAGTCGACTTATAACTGACTCTGAGGCACGATCTCGAGTGAGAAGAATAGAAACCAATCCTAAATGTCCTGCGACCTCACGATTATAGATGTGGTGCGCAACACGCGATAATCAAGACTCTACTAGACACGATGCATGGGCGCTTTCAGAGACTAAGCGCTGCGATACCACTTTTGTCACTTTGCGAGGTTCTAGTGTCACTCGGCGACCCGACAAATGATGCGGACTGCGTCGATCCACGAGGTTTGGACCTTCTCGGGGCGTGCCATACGGAGAGCCACGGTTAGATCTGTTCCGCGTGAGATGCTCGGCCTCTTTATCCGCTCGGCCGAAGGAAGTCGATCTGGCAATTACAGTATGTGGCGAAAAATCACGTAAATGAAATCATAACGATCTATATAAAGCAGAGACATGTATGATAAGCAAACTCATTTCATAACATAAAGCGATCATGTCGAGTCGGGGACTCGCGCCCTCAAAGTCATCCGCCGTGCGTGGAACTCGCCTTCCTTGGCGATCTAGGTACAAACCATGTGATCGTATAACATGTCTCGGCCCATCGTGGACCTGGTATAAGCGTGTGGAATACATTCGGTTCGTCTCATGAACTCGATAGTCGGATGGAATACATTCGGTCCGTCCATGGGCCGCGATGGTCGAGTGAAATACATTCGGTTCATCCCGTGAGCAGCGATGATCGAGTGAAATACATTCGGTTCGTCCCGTGAGCAGCGTTAGTCAGTGAAATACATTCGGTTCATCCATGAGCAGCGGTAGTCGGTGAAATACATTCCGGTTCATCCCATGAACCGGTGATCAATAAAATCTGATACTTGCACAACAAGGCTATCCGCACAGCAAACATAGGCAAGTTACACACAACAAGGTACTATCGTTTATGCCAAAATCCGGTTGACCTAAGTATTACATACATTAACTCTTTTAAAAAGATCGTTTCTTTCACAAAAGTCACCTGATGTTCGTAGTATAAAATAGATTGACTATCTTTTAAGTAAAGCAAAACACTTCCTTGTAAAATCAAGTAACACATTATTTTCCAAGCGTTGAGTTTGCCTAATTTCAAATGCTCAGTTTCTCATTTTGAAAGGTTTAGTAGTTCATAGTTTTAATCACTTAGAATATAATTCTCCTTTAAAACAAATTTGAGAAACATATGCCTTATGTGTGATAGGTTGTTCTTGTCTATTACAATCTTATAAGCGACCATGATCTAGGAAATGTAATATCATTTTGTCTCGTCTTAGCTTATGCGGTGGAGTTCTCTTGGTTTTAATAACAATTAGTCAATACATTTCCTTTAATACTTGCAATGGTTTGTTGATACTTAATCTCATTTCGAAATCGATAAAACATTATTCTTTTAAAACCAGCTACTCGTTACTACATGAATGAGGTTTTACAACATTTTAACAAAATTCATAACAAGTCAAACAAAGTCAAGTCTCTTATCTTTCAAGATCAAGTCTCTTAACTTTCAAAATCAAGTCGTGTATAATTCAAGTCTCTTATCTTTCAAGATCAAGTCTATTATCTTTCAATATCAAGTAGTGTATAAGTCAAGTCTCTTATCTTTCTACAATCGATAAACCATTATTTTACCTACGTAAAGTCGTTATAACTAACTTCCTATAAAGCTATTATAACACCATATGTTTTAAACCAACCAAATCACTTAGCGTATGCGTCTACGTACTACATAGTTCCACAACAATCATGCTAGAAAAGATAGGAAGAGGTTCACGTACCTGCGGCGATTATCGACAAATAGCAAAGCGCTCAAGTACTTGACGTCGGCTACTCGCCAAGCCAAGTAGATCACGCCGCGTAGTACTCGCTCCTAAAATGGTCATAGTACTTCTATCAAACCTTTCTTACCATTGAAGAATTATACCAATAAAAGCCCTCTAATTCTACGGAAAATTAGACACTTCCCGGTTTTACTCACTTTTCCATCTTTCTCCAGGCAGAATAGCAGTAATATATATACCGTATATATATATAAGGCGTAATAATTAAACAACATAAAGAAGGATTACGCCCTGACGGTAGCGGTTTACTATCACGCCTTAATAACAACAAGTAAAAGAGGGATTACGCCCGACGGTAGCGGTTTACTATCACGCCTCATGTAACAACAAGTAAAGAAGGGGATTACGGCGCCCAAGCGATAGCGGTTTACTATCACGCCTTCATAACAATACAATAATTAAAAAGGGATCACGAAGCGGGCGCGATTGAACAATCTTCCCTTAACGAAATGTAAATCTGATCCAAGTAAATCGGTCCAGTAAATCATCAAAGTAAATACAATCCAAAGTAAATCTGATCCTTAAGTTGGGGTCCTTGGCGACTTTGTCCATTTACTTATCGATTACTTCATTAGTCATCGAGCATATTCCGTCTTAATATAAGTTATAGTTCTTTGTTAATTACTTACTTACAAGTAAGATACGTTTTACCATTTTAATGGCAAGCGGCCAATCCTTTCTTTTAACAAGTTAACAAGATCCAACTTTTCCAAACTTTACTCCATATTTTATATACTCGTAATATCTTATAATATATGTATAATGACCGATTCACAAAGAGGTTAAGGTTTCTTACCTCAAATAGCCCAAAATTATCCAAGAACTTAATGTCGCTCCAAGCGAGTCTTAGCTCAAATCTTTCCGTTCCAATCCTTACAAGCAACCCATGAAACTCACAACAACTTCTCTTGAGAACCGACTCAAAAGTGAAGAACACTTAGGGTTTCCAAATAGTAAGTTCGGCCAGCGTGAACAATAGGTTAGGGGTGTGAAATCTTTTCCAACTCTTGGTACACAATCTTCCTAACACCTTAGGGAAGAACACTTGAGAGTTTAAGAATTGTTGGACAAATTTAGGTCAAGAAATGGGCTCAAAAGCGAGAGCGAGGTCAAGGGAGAAGGAGGGAATTTCTTGTCTTGAAATGGTTAAGTGTGGAAGTTTCATCAACTAAGTGCGTATATAGGACAACGAGGCTAGGATGAAGGCAAGTGTGTGGTTGAGATTGGGGACAAGTGTGTGTGGGTCCACAAGCCCTTGTCACACAAAATATCTAGCAGACTTGGCGACATCGCGCAAAATATCTAGCGAGACAAGGCCAACTTGTCTTGCCACTTGTTAACAAATTTCGGCCATGAGGCCACCTGGGGTGACACGTGTCGCCTCACTCGTCCAAAATATTTCATCTTAGAAAATATCCATGAAGGCAAAAATCTGAAAACAAAGTGGGCCCCAAAGTAAATTTCTCATTGGGCCCAGTGACCAATTAAATAAAATTCCATAATTCTAATATAATTAGAAGCCCAAATACCAAATCTGGGAATCAATTCCCATCAACAAACCTTTTTCCTTCACAAAACCGGAAAGCTTTTAAGTCGAAAAATCCATCTTTCTTTCTTTCCAAAATTTACATGCGTATTCTCATACGTACATCCTCACCTATATACCACTGGAACTACGAGGGTATAACAATGTGATAACACGTTGGGTGTTGGGCTAGGTTGTGTCTTGTATGACAGAAGGATAGAGCCTATGTTTTCCGGTAGTTAGGGAAGCGAGGAAAGAAATTGCGCCACTCGCGATTTAAGTGGCGGCGGTTAAATCATGTCTTGAAGATTTGGGGCGGGGCGTATATCTGAGACTTCATGTGGATATTTATGCGGACAAAGCCTCGGTATATCTGCGGTGGCGGTAAATTTCTGACAGCGATGGTGGCTAGAGTTACTCGAGGATTATGATATTGATATCACATACCATCAGAAAGCCAAGGCGATTCTGAATACCCTTCGCGGACACGAGGTGATGCGCGGGTAAGCGACGAGATAGGCGGGGCGTGGTGAAACGTGAGATTCTTCGATTCACAGAGCTGGGGTTGATTAATTGCTTCAGTTAAGGAATTTTAGATCAGAAGTTTAGGAGTCTTAGTCGTTGAGGAGTAAAGCGAAAATATGAGATCGGTTATGATCGAATGCAGAGATCACGGCTCTCAGAAGAGAAGAGGCTGTTTGGTAACCGGATGAGTCTTTGTGAGATGAGGATAGATTGCGTGTGCGATGCTGCGAGGACTAGTGGCGAGTCTTAGGGAGGCACGCGATACTATTGTTCTCAATTATGCGAAGTCGACTAAGTCGTGTGGTGACCTGGATGTATGTATGGGTAATATGGCCAGGAAAAAGGGCATGCGGAGTTTCTTTGCTTAAGTGTCGGGTTAGTAGCAGTCATGGTTGAGCACGAAGCCCAGTGGAGGCTATTACAAGCGATTGAAATCCCAACCTAGAGATGAGGAGTATTTTATGGATCTTGTTCGGTGGCATCGTACTCGGAGAAGTCGCGACCCACAGAAGTCATGGTAATTAGATTTGGCGAAACCGATGCGTGTTCTTTCAGTTGGGACCAACTTACTCGGTGAGATTAGGCTTGCTTGTATAGCAGAGGTGTGAGGCGCACGGGGTTCCTCGTTTATGATGTGACAGATGATCTCGGTTGCGGATAACCAGAGGTTTTGAAGGGATTAGGGAGCGCGAGTGAGTCTCGATGTGCATTACACCCTCGAGGCGAAGCGGACGAGGCGTACTATCGAGGCGTTTAGGGATAGGTTGTGGGCTGTGTTTTTGATTCGGGGTAGGCAGGAAGGTTATTTGCCTCTTGTTGTGTTCGTGCGATATGAGATACCACTTCCAGTGTCGGATGGCCTGTATGAGGCCTGGTATGTAGAAAGTGTAGATCGTAGGTTGGTGGGTTCGACATAGGCGAGTTCGGTTAATTAGTCGGACTTGATTCATGAGTGTGGATAAGCGAAGCTTATTCGGAAAGATTATTTAGTAAAGCTTAGAGTCGTGAAGCTTTATGCGGATAGCAAACATTGACACGGGGGTTGACTTGACGTTTTAGTATGAGTATTGTTATGTGGCCAAGTGTGGCATTATTGTACGTGGGGTTGTAAGGAGACTATGTAAGCTATCTTAAGTTTGAATCCAGAGAACATTCGGGACGAATGTTTCTAAGAGGAAGAATGTTACACCAGGAATTTGGGATATGTTTATAAAGCGTTCGTAAGAACAAAAGATGTTAAGATTAGAGCAGTAAAAATTTATCGAATTTTGGAATTTGTCGGAAAGCGAAATATTGCGTGATTGGGAGGAGACACGTGTCACCCCACTTATGGTCATGGACAGAAATTGTCATGGTTAGAATGGTCGTTTGACCATAATTTAAATGACAAGTCTTGCTAGTCTTGAAGCGACAAAGTTGACTAAGTCGAAGGCCACTAGACTTGATCCGTATGAAACCCATCTAGGTAACCATTTGTGTAGATCTTAACCCTCCATTACCCCTTTATATAACTACTAGTAGCAAGAGAGCCAACACAGCCATTTTTTCACAAAAATTTGAAGATCCTTTAGAGCTCTGCTGGAGGGTTCGAAAAAAATTCAATTGTTGTCAATAATTCCCAGCTTTAAACCAAGGTACCTACAAGGGTATTGTAAGTGTTTCTCAATAGAAAGATCCGGAAAAATGGTGTTTTTAGTATTAGTAGTCATGGCGAAAACCTAAAGGTTATTGACTTTGAAGTTGAAACTTGAAGATGAGTCTTTTATAAGCACAGGGTTGCTTGGGTGGATTGGAGCGTCGAAGGAGGAACTAAAGTTGCTAAGGGCGACTTGTGATCTTGGATCATAATTGGGCTAATTGAGGTATAATCTTAGTTTTACTTTTGTAATTGAAGATTTCATGTTATGATAAGTTATATGTGATCGTATGATTTGTGTTATGAAGTTTGATAAGTGACATGGATTGTAGAAGCCTAGAAGAAAGGGACATGATTATCCTTTTGAAATTGAAATCTGATTTTGGTCGTTAATTAGAATCGTCGCATGTTTACCTCTTGAGGATTGTAGTAGTTATGTCGATTGCGGCTTGATATCATGTTATACTAAACCATTTGGGATTAAAAAGGAATTGGAAAGCGATTTGTATTGTTGCTAATTGCGAATTGACATTATAGTTTAGACTAGTTTGTTATCGTTTGTGGTGAGCCAATTGGGGCTGTTTGGTTATTCAATTGTATTGAACTACCTTATAAATTGTGGTGGGCGATTGAAGGGCTGTTTGGTTATTGTATTCGGCGCTTGAAAAGGTGGCAAAGTTAGTAAAACAAAGGAAGTCTTTGTCAGATTTTCCGTAGATTTAGTGACTTGCACTTGGAATATTCTCGTTTGAAACTAGAAGTTAATAGGCGTGCTATGGTCATTATAGGTTGACATACTACGTGCGGCGATTGGACTTAACAAGTGGATTAAAGAAGAGGTATGTGGAACTTTCTTATCTCTTGAGCATGATTAAGTTGTAAATGTATGGTGCGGTGGGCGTCTGAGATTTTGACAATCTAGTCTATTTGATATCCTTGGCTTATTTTGAGAATGTCCAAGTTGTTTGAGTTAGGAAATTAACTCACTTGTTTAAATATTAAGGATATCTTGGTTTCAAAAGTTAGAGACTTTAAGTATCTTGAAAGTATTTTGATACTTGTTTTGTTGGAAAGTTTAAGTCTCTTGGTTATAAGGAAAAATGTAAGTTGCTAATGTATAAAGGCTAGTATAGCGACTTTATGGGAAGTTGGTTATAATAGCTTTATGGAAAGTTTAAAGAGTGGTTTACTCTAGTAATTTAAGTATGTTAAGGGACTTGAAGAGTTTTAAAGTATGTAATACTTGTTTAGTTTTAAGCGTATAAGTCCTTTGGATAGGAAATTGTACTTGACTAAGGTATAAAGTGAATATAACGACTTTATGGGAGTTGGTTATATTTGCTTTATGGAAAGATAAATGGCTTGATTTATTGAAAGGCGATTTGATTTAAAGCGTCGATAAGCCAAAGGTTTTATAAGAAAATGAGTCAACGATTTAGAAACCTAACTTTATTTCTAAAAAGTATTGTGACTTGTCTTGAAAAGAAATTGTAACTTGATACTACGGTTATTAGTGTCTTGGAAGCTTTATAATGAAATGAGTCATTTTAAAAGAATAGAAGTCGTAGTACTTTGGGTTAAATTCGGATTTTATAAAAGACATGTTAGTGCCTTAGGTAAACTAAAATGAGAGTGTATATAAACAAGAATAATAAAAGTTAGAGTTTCTTAACTTGCTTATGTATTGTATGATAAGCTAGAGTGCTTATGTTATGTGTAGCGGTTGGGCTAGTCGTATATTATTCGTTGGGTCGTTCCAGTGTTTGTCAACATTGCATTTTAGTGGATTTGCTACCGCGTCACGAGGAATACCTCGTGCGAGTCCGTAGGGCTTATGCGGGTGAAATAGTCCCGTGCGGCGGGTCCGACCTATCGAGAATACCTCATGCAGTGCAGCAGGGCTTATCTTGGGTGAAATAGTCCCGTGCGAGAATACCTCGCGGGTCCATGGATCTATCGCGGGTGAAATAGTCCGGGAATAGGATTGTGTAATGACAACTGCGGGCGGGTGGTCTGCTTTGATCGTGGGATTTCCTACTTTATATTGTAAGTATACCCTATTTACTCGTTGTTAGTAAGGCCTGATTATGCGTTAATTGAGTTATCATCGTGTCTCGTTTATTTTAGACTTATGATTTCATTCTGATGCTGATTTCAATATTTGGTACATGTTGTCTTGACCTCCTTGAGTGCGTTCATGCGGTAAATGCAGTTCTTGATCCTCGCTCTTAGGATCAACATTTGTTTGTTGAAGCTCGCTATTAGGAGGCTTATCCGCAGTATTATCGGTTATTGTACATTCGAGTATGGCGGGCCCAATACCGCTTGAGTTGTTATTCTTAAGTGCGTAGTCACATTGTGGATTGGGTTGTAAAGAAAAAATGTCTTTGTTCTATTTACGGATTGAGTATATTTTTACGGAAGGTGGCATATCGGCTAACTTTGTTGTTAATTTATGTTTAAGTATTTTTTTAGTTGTGTATGTTCATTGCTATTCTACGATGTTTACCAAAGGGTGCCGGGTAGGGCACTGATCGTGAGCAGGGTCGGTCGTGACACCAAGTGCTAAGCGAGATAAATACCCGCCTTGGAAACTTGTCTGGCGAGAATTGTAGGGTGAAAACACAGCTTGCCCATCAGCCTTTTGGAGTAAAGCGTGAAGGAAGTTGGTTATAAGGTTGTAGTGGATACATGGAAGTGATTGGAACTTGAAGAAGTGGAGCAAAGCAGCTGGTCCAAAAAACCTTGGGGCATAGTCACGGCTTTTGGGCTATTTTAAGGTAAAATTCATCCTTCTATTGAAGTAATTGGATATTACTTATTGTTATAATGTATAGATGAGCTTGTTCTAAAAAGAATGAAGAATAAAAAGTGTTTTGGACAATTTTTGTGAAGTTGGCCGAGAATAGGCAACTTTCAGATCTTTGGAGTTTGTTGTTATCTTACTTATTGCATGTTATAATGGAGGAATATTGTTGTTAATAAGTTGATATAACTTATATAGAAGTTTTGGAACTCGAATTGGAATAAAAATGATTAAGTAAAGAGTTATCGGATTGTAGTTGTTGGCCGTGGAATCTATAAAACTGTTGGATATTGTTATGCAGTTTTAGGGGCTGTTTTGAGGTATTAAAATGCTGGAAAATTCAGTTGTCGTTATGCATGTTTGAATGTGGTAAAAGATAACGTAAGTCCTAAAGGAATAAGGGTATAAAAAGGTGTAGAAATGCTTCGCATTTTACCCTTATTGTTGATGGAATTGTGGAATGTTTTTATGGAATGTTTTGTATAGATTAAGGGGCCGAATTTTACACGTCAAGTAGGCGTGTAATCCCCTTTGGTTGTTGTTTTGATTGTGCCTTAAATGAGGCTTGTTTGTTGATCAAATTGGGACTTGGAAAAGGTGGAAAAGTACGTATAAACGGGAAGTCTTTAATTTTTAGTAGAAAAGAGAACTATACTTAGTAGTATACCTTAGAAAGCATTAATTTGATAGAAGTGCTATTGTCATTTCTAGATTGAAGTACTCGTGTGACATATTCTACTTAGCGTGTGGATTAAGCCGAAGAATTATATGAACTATCCTTTCTTAATCTTGCGTGATTTCTTGTTTTAAAGTGAGTGTATCCTACTCCTTAGTGATGTAATTCTTGATAGTACTTTGGATTTCCTAAAATATAAGTTGTTCTATATACTTCATTGATAGTACTTGGGGTTTCTAAGATGAAAGATTGTTATATCTATTCTCTTGATAGTACTTTGGGTTGTCTAAATGAAAGTATTTATGCATGAGTATATGTACCAGTTGGGTGATCCGTGAGCTTAGGATCCTTGTTCAGCGTTTTGGGAGAGCTCCGGTGTTAGGAGCTTGTCATTATGGCTAGGTATATTCGAAGTGCAGTGGGGCCTTGTCCGTCATAGTTTTATCCAAATTCGGTTCTGAATAATTCGGTTGTCGGTGACTTTGGCTAAACACTTAAATTATTTTTAGTGTTAACAATTGCCCCTACATTAACTTTCGAGTGTGTATTGAGTTGATGTATCCGAAAATGGCCGTCGTTTGATCAGCGGTATACGTGTCACTTGATCATCTTGTCTCGATTGCGTGTTATACCGTATTTTCAGTATATGCGTGAGGAATACGTCAAAAATCTAGCCTTAAAGTTTAGGCAAAGCGTTTTTTTAAAGGCCTGACTCACAAGCGAATAGTTTTTCAGGCGAAAGCGTTTCCACGGACTTTCGTAGGGTAAATTCGGCTATGCCATTTCTAATTTTGCGGATTTTTGAGGCGAAACATTTTGGACCAGCGGGAGGCGACACTTGTCACCTCGATTGATGGACTTGAAATGCGTCCGTTTGGGCCGATTTGGGCTAGGAAGAACACGTTTTTGTGCCTTGTGCACAAGTCGAGGAGTTAGTAGGATATTTGTGTATAGTTAATCCTCTTTACACTTGCCTTGCCTTGTCTAAATCTTGGCCATTGGTTGGCCACTTCTTGACCTATAAATACCCCCAAGATGAAGAGTTCTTCATCCACAAATTACTTTCAAGTCTTGAAAATCCTCCATCTCACTTGTTAGCCATTTCCAAGCCCTCTTCCCCTCTAGCCTAAGTGGCCTTGGCGAATACCACAACCTAGCCAAAAATCTACCCCATCCCTTGGTAGAAAAGTTACCTGCTTGTATCGTTATAATGCCCAAAATACCTAGCCCAAATACCTTAGTACTTAGTAGAAGTTGTGAAGAACTTCTAAGGTTAACTGGAGCATACAACTTAGGAGCAAAACCTTGCTCAGTAGCGACTTTTCTAGGATATTATTGGGCTTACGAGTAATAATCCTAACCCTCTTTTGTATTAGAGAATGCATCTTGTAGAAGTATAAGAATAAGTATTAATCAACTTAGAAGGGTTTAAAGAAGAATAATCAAAGCTGTGCTTCATGGAATTTGTTTTCTGATGAACTTATATAGCTCACGGGTAGGAAGTCTTTGCCCGACTTACAGTAGAATTATGAACCCTGTTTAGAATGACCTTGAGTAGTCTTTGATAGATATCTGTGACTATTATGGTGACTCTCTGCGCGACATATTGACTTGGCGGATGGTTTTATTTGAGAAGGTATGTGAATCTTAAGCATGATATTTTACAATATATATAGTGCGGTGGCGTACGTGTATTGCTAAAATATAACTACGGCAATGTCTTTGACTTAAGCACGAATAATACTTACGGCAATGCCTGCGGCAAGCTTTGAATAACACTACGGCAATGCCTGCAAGCTTGCTGAATAATAAAGATGCTGAAGGCATTTTTAAGAATCTTGAATCTTTTGGAAGAAGACTAATTGGTTTTAAGCGAAGCTTAAGAGTTATACTAACCTTATGGGAGGTTAAGTATAACCACAAGATTGATAAAAGAACAGGTTGCTATGTGTTTATAACGGACTTATATTGAATTGTGAAAAGAATAATAAGATGGTTTGATAAGTAGACATGATATGATGCTATGTGTGTTAGTGTCTTGTAACGTTTGTGAAAAAGTATTCTTGTTGTGATTATGTTGTTTAAAGATAAGGCGATATGTTAGTATACTATCACTCGCCTCTTGAGATGATCTGGGGTTAAAGCGCCCTCCGTCACGGGAGTAGACTTCGGTGATGCAGGACCGTGGTCGAGAATACCTCATGCGGGTCGGGGGCCTATGCGAACTCACGAGTTCGAGGTTGGTATGCGGGGTTATACCTCATGCGGTCTATGTGGCCGTGCGGACAGCGAGTCGGGGCGATGCAGGAGTAGCTACCCTCGATGCGGGGTTATACCATGCGGGCCCGTGTGAGTGGCCTATCGGACTCGGGAGTCGAGTTAAACTGCGGGAATGATGATATGGCGGTGGCCTGTTTACGATCATTCGCGGCTAAAAAGACCTATACGATTACTATTGTTGCTCTTGTTTGTGATGTGGCACTCGTGCGGTTTCATGGTTGTTTCGCACGTATTTGTAAACTGGTTTTAAAATGATATGTTTCATTTAAGTATTTCTGATTTCGCATGCTTAGTACATTGTCTTGACCTCCTTGAGGCTGCGTTCATCTGCGAGTAGAGGCAACAGTGCTAGATCAGCGTTCTTAGGATCTCTGCGTTGGTGTCGGGAGCTCGTCTCTTCGGAGGCTCTACTTTTGGTATGATCTCCTGTTGTAGATAGTTTTATGCGGTCGGTATGGCGGACCTGTCGCCATAGTTATATATTTCCTTAAGTGCAGTAGTCATTTATGCGATTGTGGATATAGCTTGCTAAACCATGATTTTATATATATCGCGGCGTGTTTTCTCACATAAGCGTGTCTTATTTATAAAGCATTTCATGTCTTGCTTTATATTTCAGCGATTACTACGATGTATGACTACTTGGGTGCCGGTAAGGCACGATCACGGGCAGGCAGTCGTGACAAAAAGTGTATCGGCGGTTAATCCTCGGAAAGTGTCTGAGCCGTATCTGGTAGAGTCTTGATTATCGGTGTGTTGTGCACCACGATAATCGAGGAGGCTATAGGATATTTAAGTTGGTTTCCATTCTTCTCATTACGAGATCGTGCTTTAGAGGCATGTTATAGGTTGGACCCCTGCAACGTATTCCTTTCTGTAACGATTATGCCTCACGAAAAGCCGGGCGAAGAGCAAAGCGGCGTAGGAGGCTGCTAGCGAGACACCAGTCACGAGGGCTCGGGCCCGGTCTATACGAGGCGGCGACTATGGCGCCGCCCGCCAGCCGAGACCACGGTACCCACCTCGCATCCCGCGGCTGGGGCGGAGAGTTAGGAGTCTGAGAGATAGCCGGCTTTGCACACAGCCAAAGTTGTGGCCCGATCTGAGAAGGCTGGATCGGCGGTTCGGCTCAGCTCGGTCGTACCGTTGTTCACCCGAGGCGAGAGAGTTTGAGGCTCACGATACTTCTTGAGTTGTAGCCGCGGAGTTTTATGGGTGAGGAGGATGATCGCGCGAGAGTTCATCCGTCGGCTTGAAGAGATTTTGAGAGTGATCGGGCGTCGGAGGCGGTCGTGATCTTTGGTTCCACATAAATTTGCGTGATACGCGGTCGATTGGTTTGGTCATGGGAGTTATCCGGGAAACCACGCGTCCCATTACTTGGGATGAGTTCTGAGGCTTTCCTGCTCAACTTGCCTCGCGAGATGAGGAGGCGCGGGTGATAGATTTTCTTCTGGCGAGAGAGGGCCTTGTCGGGAGTCTGATATCGAGTTTGATTCATTGGCTCGATATGTCCCGGCATTAGTAGCGAATATGGAGGATAGGGTGCACCGCTATGTCAGGCTGAAGCGACTATATGGCGAGTCATGTCGCGAGGTTTCTCTCGGTAGGTATGGACATTACCGCGTCGAGCTCGCGCCCTTGGATGCGAGGCGCGGTCGGCGAGTGGGCGACGGCGGCGAGAAGGGCGGGGCGGGAGGTTTTTACGGTGGTTATCGTGGTGGCGGCCTCGGCGATCTGGGTCGCACCACGGCCCGGCTCGAGCACTCGCACGCGTCCTCGGCCGGCCCGAGTTTTGAGGCGACCAGCAGGAGCTTGAGCGTCGAGTAGCGAAGTGCGGCGATCGGGACCACCCGGTGTGGCGATCGGTGGATCCCATTACGGGAAGTGTGGTACTACTTTTGGAGCTTATTACGGTTGTGGCCAGCGGTCGCTGCGAGGCTTGTCGGCCAGGCGTGGCGGTGGTAGGGCTCGGCGCCGGGTTACATTGCGCTGCCGTCATCTCCTCTGATTACTCGCCGGGGGCGAGTGCTCATGGGTCTCAGCGGGTGTGGCGAGTCGTGGCTCGGGTCGATTCATGATCCTCGAGCGCATTTATGCTTTGTCCGGCCAGCGGATCGGGAGGCCTCGCTTTGATGTTATCGCGGTACCTTATCGGTTCCGGGTTTGATGTGTATGCTTTGATAGATCGGGTTCTACTCATCCTATATCTCCCCTTGTTGCTAGTAGGATAGGGATAGAGCACGAGTCCATAGACCCTTCGAGGTAGCTACGCGATGGGTGATTGGTGATAGCGGCGGTATATAGAGCTTGTCTGTGACCATTCTGATCGTCGGACCCTGGCGACTTGATAGAGTTGGAGATGATTGACCGGCGTGATTATGGGGATGGATTGGCTAACAACTTGCTACGCCAATGTGAAGCTAGAGAGAAGTAATGCAGTTCGATTTCTGAGGCGGTTGTTGAGTGGGAGAGAACGCGGTATCGCCGAGGGTAGGTTTATTTCCTACCTCGAGGCTAGGAAGATGGTGCGAAGGGTATATCTACCATCTCGTTGGTGTTTGATCTTTGAAAACTGCGGTACCAGATTTTGATCGATTCCGATGGTCGTGAGTTCCCGGACGTGTTTCGGATGACCTCGGGTATCCCACGAGAGGAGATCGAGTTTGTATTGACATATTGCGGATACTCGGCCTATTTCCATTCCGCCATACAGAATGCTTTGCCGAGTTGAGAGCGAAGGACGGTGAGGATTTCTTTGGAGAAAGAGCTATTAGGCCAGTGTTTCCCGCAGAAGCGTAGAGTATTGTTACGTGAAGAAAAGAAGGGCGGGAGCTGCGCGTGTGTTGATTCTGACGGTGAACAAGGTGACCATTAAACGAATACCGCTTCCGAGATTGATGATTTGTTCGACCCGATTGCGGTAGCGAGATGTTTCTCAAGATTGATCTGCGTTCGGGCTATCATCGAGTTAAGTGTCGAGAGAGGTGGATGTCCACAAATTTGCATTCGGACGTGCGGGCATTATGAGTTAGTCATGTCTTTTGGGTTGACCAATGCTCGGCGGTATTCATGGATTTGATGAACGAGTGTTCAAACCATTTTGAACCGTTTGTGATAGTGTTCATTGATGATATCTTGGTTTATTCGCTCGAGCGAGGAAGCGCGGGCATTTGAGGCTATCTTGTGATTCTCGAGATCGTGGATTGTCGCCAAGTTTTCCAAATGTGAGTTTGGTTGACTTGATGGCGTTTCTTGGGCATATTATGGTGATGGCATTCAGTGAATCACGGCGGTCGGCGATCGAGGACTTGGCCTGAACTCTACTCAAACCAGAGGTTCGCGACTTTTACGGGCCTTGCGAGTTATTATCGGCGGTTCGTGGAGAAGTTTGCTTATCTACGCACCATTGACTAGGTGACTCGAAGCGGCCAAGTTCGATGGTGATGCTTGTGGCGGGGTTTCCGATTCTTGAAAAGAGAGATTGTGACCGCCCCGTTCTTACTCTTCGGAGTCCGGATAGTTATATCGTGTATTGTGATCGTCGGGCATCGGGTTGGGATGTGTGTTGATGCGGCATGGCGGGGTTATAGCATATCGTCGGCGGTGAGGAAACCACGAGAGAACTACCATGTGATTTGGAGTTGGCGTAGTGATTCACGCTTTGAAGATCTGGAGGCACTATTTGTATGGGGTTCGGCGTGGATATTTATACAGACCACAAGAGCCTCAGGTATATCTTGACCGGAGGAGGCGAACTTCACGGCGAAGGCGGTGGTTAGAGTTGTAAGGATTGCGATGTTGATATCTGTACCACGGGAAGGCGATGTTGTGGCGGATGCTCTTGAGTCGTAGGTCGATGGGAGCCTATCGGATGTGCGACTAGAGAGGAGGGACATGGTTAAGTGATTTGCATCGATTAGCGAGCCTTGGTGTCAGTTTGATTGATTCGATAGCGATGGGGTTAGAGTTCGTGAGGTTGAGTCTTCCATCGTCGAGGTGAAGAGCGGCGATTAGAGATCCGGCTTTGATTCGATATCGTGATCTGACTCTTACGTGAGGCAAGGTCGCGAGGTAGCACTTTGATGGGGTGCTAAGGTTTGAGAAGCGGTGTGTGTTCGGATGTTTGAGGACTTGGCGTGAGTTCTTGGGAAGCCTGCGTGCGGCGTTACTCACATCGTCGAAGTCGACCGAGATGTACCACGACGCCAGATACGTGTATTGGTGGGATGGCTTGAAGAGGCGTTGCGAGTTCGTAGCTCGGTGCCGTGTTGTCGGCGGTGAAGGTAGAGCACGAGGCTGGTGGTTTATTCTGACGATTGAGATCCCGACACGAAGTGGGAGGTAATCAACATGGACTTAAATCGCGGGATTACCGCTTTTCGGAGGAGGCATGATTCTATATGGGTTATCGTCGGCGGTGTGAAATCAGCCCACTTCTTCCGTCAGGCGACTTTTTGGTGAGATTATGCGGACTTTACATCAGAGATCGTCGGTGCATGGAGTCCTGCCCGATCATATCGGCGAGGAGCGGTTCTGGCTAACAGAGTCGCTTCCGAGAGGGTTTAGGGGCGGTGAGCACAGTCTTTGCATTTCATCCACGAGCAGACGGGCGGCGAGCGCGCTATCCGGACTCTTGAGATATCTTTGCGAGCTTTGTGTTATTAACCGATGGTAGTTGGGAGAATCATTTGCCTCTAGTTGAGTTCGCGTATAATAATAGCTACCACTCAGGTATTGGATGGCGCGCTTATGAGGCCTTGTATGGGAGGAAGTGCGGTCCTTTATAGGTTGGTTCGATGTGGGCGAGTGCAGCTAGTGAGACGGTTGGTGCAATGGCGATGGATAAGGTGAAGCTTATCAGGCGGCTATTGGCGACCAGTCGGCGAAGTCGTATGCGGATCATCGTCGTCGACATGCGAGTTGCGATTGATGATTGGGTTTTCTGAAGGTGTCACCCATGAAGGTGTGATGAGATTCGGGAAGAAGGAAACTTCGGCCCTAGGTACATTGGGCGTTTCGGATCGTCGCGAGGTAGGCAAGGTTGCCTATGAGTTGAATCTGCCGTCCGTCTGGAAGCGGTGCATCCGTTTTCACGTATCTATCTTTGAGAGATGTATCGGGGATCCATCTAGGTACCCAGTTGGCGATATCGGTGTGGGGTTATGTATGAGAGATTCCATAGCGATAGTCGATGCGTCGGGTTAGGCGTCTGCGGACGAAGGGCGTGGCTTCGTCAAAGTCTTGTGGCGGAGCGAGCTCGGGGAGGAGATGGCGTGGGAGCGAGAGGACATGAGGCGATATCCTCACTATTCCACATCGAGGTAATTCACTTTCCTACTTGTAAATTTTAGTTATCGTTTACGCCTAAGTGTTGCTACGTGGCGTGTGTGGCATTTGCAAGCTAAGTTATGAAGAATCTTATACGTTAAGCTTGGGAAGGAACGTTCGGAATGAATGTTTCTAAAGGGAGAATGTTATACCCGTATTTTCAGTATATGCGTGGGGAATCGTCTGAAAGTCTAGCCTTAAAGTTTAGGCCAGCGTTTTTTTAGGCCTGACTCACCGGCGAATAGTTTTAAATGAAGCGTTTCCCACGGCTTTATTAGGGTAAATTCCGGCTATGCCATTTCTAATTTTTGCGGATTTTTCAGAGGCGAAACATTTTGGACCAGCGGGAGGCGACACTTGTCACCTCGATTGATGGACTTGAAATCGTCCATTTGAATGATTTGGGCTAGGAAGAACACGTTTTTGTGCCTTGTGCACAAGTCGAGAGTTAGTAGGATATTTGTGTATAGTTAATCCTCACCTACACTTGCGCCTTGTCTAAATCTTGGCCATTGGTTGGCCACTTCTTGACCTATAAATACCCCCAAGATGAAGAGTTCTTCATCCACAAATTACTCAAGTCTTGAAAATCCTCATTCTCACTTGTTAGCCATTTCGTCCGAGCCCTCTTCCCCTCTGCCTAAGTGGCCTTGGCGAATACCTGCTTTGGCCAAAATCTACCCCATCCGTGGTAGAAAAGTTACCTTCTATATCGTTATAATGCCCAAAATACCTAGCCCAGATACCTTAGTACTTAGTAGAAGTTGTGAAGAACTTCTAAGGTTAACTGGAGCATCTGACTTAGAACAAAACCTTGCTCGGTAGCGACTTTTCTAGGATATTATTGGGCTTAGAGGTAATAATCCTAACCTCTTTTGTATTAGAGAATGCATCTTTGTAGAAGTATAAGAATAAGTATTAATCCTTAGAAGGGTTTAAAGAAGAATAATCCATTGTACTTACATGAATTTGTTTTCTGATGAACTTATATAGCTCAGGGTAGGGAAGTCTTTGACTTAGTAGAATTATGAACCCCTGTTTAGAATGGCCTTGGTAGTCTTTGATAGATATCTGTGACTATTATGGTGACTCTCTGTGCGACATATTCGACTTGGCGGTGGTTTTTTTGAGAAGGTATGTGAATCTTGCAAGCATGATATTTTACAACATATATGATGCGGTGAGCGTGCATTATGTTAACTAAAATATAACTACGGCATGTCTTTGACTTAAGCACAGAATAATACTACGGCAATGCCTGAACAAGCTGAATAACACTGCAGCGATGCACGACTAAGCTTTGAATAATAAAGATCTGGAAGGCATTTTTAAAGAATCTTGAATCTTTTGAAGAAGACTAATTGGTTTTAAGCGAAGCAAGAGTTATACTAACCTTGCTTGGGAGGTTAAGTATAACCAACTTAAAAGATTGATAAAGGAAACGGTTGCCTATGTGTTTATACTTGAGACTTATATTGAATTGTGAAAAGAATAATCAAGATGGTTTGATAAGTAGACATGATATGATGCTATGTGTGTTAGTGTGCTTTATGCGTTTGTGAAAAAGAGTATTCTTGTTGTGATTATGTTGTTTAAAGATAAGTGATATGTTAGTATACTATGTCATCACTTTCCGTCTTTGAGATGATCACCGGAGTTAAAGCTGCCTCTCCGTCTGGCGGGGAGTAGACTTTCCGATGATGCAGGACCGCATTGGAGAAATACCTCTATTGCCGGGTCCGGGGGCACATCTATGCGAGGCTTCTGAGTTCGGAGTTAGTATGCGGGGTTGCTCATCGTGCGTAAATTACATGCTGGCCGTGCGGACAGCGGAAAGGTCGGGGGCGATGCTTGAGAGTTGACGCTACCCTCGATGCGGGGTTATACCTAAATGCGGGCAATGTGAGTGCTTTATCACGGACTCGGGAGTCGGGATTGGAAGCTTGCGAGAATGATGATATGGCGAGGTGGCCTACTGTTTGATCGTTACATGACCTGAGCGAGACTATTACGATTACTATTGCTGCTCTTGTTTGTGATGTAACGCTTTACGTGCGGTTTTCACTTGGTTATTTCACACATATTTATGGCCCCGGTTTTTAAAATGATATGTTTTCTGTTTAAGTATTTTCACGATTTATGCATACTTAGTACTGTTGTCGCTTGACCTCGCCCGAGCGGCTGCGTTAAATCACGTCACCGCGGAGTAAAGGGCAAGCGGGTGCTAGATCCGCGTTCTTAGGATCTACGTTGGTGTCGGGAGCTCCGTCTATGGCAGGAGGCTCTGCTTTTGCAGTATGATCTCCACCATGTTGTGAATAGTTTTATTTGCGATCGGTATGAAAGTAGCCAAGCCACATTTATCGCCATGAATTTATATATTCGCATAGAAGATGCGTGAGTCATGTATATGCGATTGTCGGATATAAGCTACTAAACCGTGATTTTTATATATATCGTGAAAGCGATATTTTCTCCCAGCATAAAGCGTATGCTATGTTACTGCTACATTTTCATGTCTTGCCCTTTGTATTTCGATTGGTACTCACGATGTATGACTACTTGCGATTGCCGTGATGAGCTGATCCAGACCGGAATGGGTCGTAGCGTGACAGCTTCGCATTTGAGAAAACTTGGCGTACAAGTGCTGGGTCACAGGCTGTCGGCCACAGTCCTCAAATGCTCCATATGCTCTGCGCTCTGGCGAGAATAAACCAAGATATGTCAATGAACCACTATCACAAAAAGCGTGTCCAAAAATGGGTTTTGAACGCTCGGTTCATCGAATCCGTGAATCTGCTTTGGGAGCGTTAGTCGACCAGACATGACCACTGAACTCATAATGCGTCTTGGGGTCGGAATGCAGTCTAAGGCATCCACCTCTGCGACCCACTTTTTTTGATGATGGCCGTAGTAGATCAATCTTGGAGAAACATCGCACCTGGCCCCAGTCCGAACAAATCATCCGATCTAGGAAGGGGTATACATTTCTTAATGAGTACACTTGTTGTTTGCTGTAATCAACACCGCATCTTGTGACGTCCGTCCTTCTTTCCACGAACAATCACGCGGCTCCCGGGAGAAACACTGGGCTTTGATGAAGCCGCTTCTCCAGCCAAATCCTGGTGGTCAGCGACTCATTCGGTGCGATTTACGTATGGCGGAATGGAAATGAGCGTGTCTGGCTCTTCGTCTACAAACTGCGATCTCCCTCTCGGGAAGATGCAGGAAGGTCATCTGGAAACCTGCGTGCGAGAACTACGACTCTTTGGGCGGCCCGAAAATACACAGCGCTGCGGCCTCGATATCAAACACCCGAGCGAGATAGTAGATATACCCTTACACTTGTCTTCCTAGCCTTGAGGTAGGAAATAAGCCTACCCACTCAGCGATACCATGCTCCTCACTCAACAATGGCTCCGTATCTATATACATTTCTATACTACTCTAGTATGTAATTTCCAATTACACTAGAAGGATAGGATTATTTACCTGACTCAGACGAAAATTATCGAGATTAAATATGGTCTGAAGCAGCGTTTAGCTCAGGTCACAAGACGCTCCGAGAAACATAGAAGTTCTACACAACTTCTACTTAACACTTCAGCAGAGCTATGAAGATTTCTCTTGGGAGTTTTAGTTTAGTGGCTAAAGGAAGTATAATAGTATTTACGGGCTTTAGTATAAGGTGTAACCTTGGGAATACTACAAGGTATTTGGGCCAGTATTTTGGAATGATATGACACTTGGAGATACTTTCTACCAGAGGGTATTTTCGAAACTACAAGGCAAGGAGGGGTATTCGGCCGAGGGCCTCTCTGGGGAGGGTGCTCTTGGTTGAATCTTCACAGCCAAGGAGGATTTTCAAGACTTGGAAAATGATTTGTGGATGAAGAAATGTCTTGCATTAGAGGGTATTTATAGGTAACCAATGGCCAAGATTACAAGACAAGTGGTAAGCCAAGTGTAGGAATTAGGATTTGGACATGTGTTTGGCTGGTTACTTGCTCATCAATAAAATATCTACAGCTCACCGACAAAAAAAGAGCTAAAAAGCGTGCGAAATCCATGGATTGCGATCCTTGGGTGACACATGTCACCCTCTCGTTAGTCCAAAATATTTCATCTCTTTCCGGAAAAATCCATAAAAATTATAAATGACATGGCGAATTTTCCTTAAAAGTTGAAAAGCGTTTAGTCGAGCTTGGCTTCTTTCGCTAATTGTGCACAAATTTAGCCCTTTGCCTGCCAAGGCTTAAACTTTATGCGTGCGCCCTCACGTACATACTCACGGAAAATAAATTATAAAATTCTCCCTCCTTGAAACATTAAATCGAATGTTCCTTCTCAAAACGGATAACGATAAAGTTCCTCTAACGAAGTTGCAGCGCGCTGGCACAGTGACTAATTATTAAATCTGCGTCTGAATCAAAAAAGAGAAGTAAATAACAAAACAAAATCTGAAAAAATTGATAAAGTAACCGCCCACATCAGCAAGTGTTTAACTAGAAGGACATTTTAATATTTGACTTGAGAGCTTTCACTTTATATTGATAGTACAAATAGTTAATAGCTTTCCTCCAAGAGAAACTCGTACAAAATCTACACTGGCGCTACGCATTGAATTTTCTGCAAAAATGGAAGAGTATTTGCAGTGCATGAAGACTCTGCGCACTCAAAATGAATGGTCCGCAGGCATCTCCAACACTAATCTAGGTCTATTTGTTTACTCAAATTATGTGTATTCTTTGCCCTTTTAATTGAATTGATGAACTTTCAGATGTGGAGGATCAAGCAGTTAAGATAACAGCCGAAGAGCAAATGCAAATCACTACACTGAAAAATCTCGATAATGATATTAGCTCTGGTTAAACACTTTCTTCTTCCATCTTTGCACAAATATAAATTTTTGAGAGTATGTTTAGCAGTTTATCTTAAACGATTAAAATCATTCTAATGACGTATTTTAGTTATTTTTTGGAATATAACTAATCATTCTTCTGCACTTGTCATATTCAAGGCTGTCTAGTATCTTCATTGTTGCCAAGTTGTATTATGTTTTGGCATTTTCATAACATGGATCGTAGCCTTCTTACTTATGTTTCATCGATTTACTAGAACAAGTAAGAGTGCATATGAATTGTTTATGTCTATGCATTGCATGGAAATTGCTGACAACTTATATGATTGATTGGCCGATTTAGACGCTTCATTTGGTGAAGTTATGTTAGTGCTGGTTCTTATTATTTATTCTGGTTTTCTAGTTCAAAATTGGTTGCCCAACAGTTCATCTTAGATCACGATCGTGGATAATACATACAGTAATTATATGTTGCGATCATGTGCCTTAAACAAGGATTTCCTCTAGCAACACTTGCTATTTTGATTTCTATGGCCTTTTCCATCTTTCCTTCTATCGCTGTTTTTTTTATAACTGAGAAATCCCCGATGGCTAATAACGCATGGTTCGAAACTCGATGGATAATGGTCTGCCGTTCTACCCCTCTATCACTGTTATCTTTTTAAGGTATGGTCTAATGCATGATGAAATGATATCTTTGAGGCATGCATCAGATATAGAAGGAATAAGAAGACCAAATGATGAGATTCAATTACACATTCATCTATTACCATGATAGAGGGAGAATTTTACACAGTACTGCAATGATTAAAGCTCTTTTCCCTTCTTCTTTTTTTTTTGCTTATCCATGTGCAGTATCCCTTTCGTTCTTGTTGTTTTTTCTTCTGCATATAATTTTACCCACAGGTGATAAATTGAACAGATGGTAAAGTCTTAATCTTAGAAAAGACCTTTCTACCTTAGAGAGCATTGGCTTCTTTTCCCTCACGTTTCTAATAATCACATATTACATTCCAAGTGGAATAACAGAACTCTGCAAATACCTAAAACTTATTTTCTGAACTGCTTAACAATGCAGTGAAATGTCAGACAAGCCATCTCAGAGAGGAAATTGCCAGATACTGAGAAAAAGGGGCAGATCTGTTCCATGATTTTGGAAAAACAAAGAAAAATTGCTTTTTAGAAGCTGATTCATCCACCCTCAACCAGGTAAAATAAGAGCTGGCATCAATTAACTTGAAACGGAGCTGAAACTAAAAGCTCTACATCGCTTCTTGATGGGTATATTAGTGGTGTTTCTAAATTTGGTACATGAAACTAGAAATAGGTAATCTGTACATTCTCAGTTTCACAACCGTAGTCCAAGTAGACATGGGTTCTAAATCAGAAGTTTAGAAGTAAAGGTGTTTCACATGAAGATTAGGCTAGTTTTGATTCTGTATTTTCAGAAGTGGGGATGAAAATTATGTCAAAAGTGAAAATTTGGTCTGCTCTTTTCTCCAGAAACATACTGTTGAAAAAGGATGAAGAAATGCATATTACTTGAAGTAGACTATTACTTGACTGTCAGCTATAAAGTACAATGTTCTTGCTGTACTTAAATGAAGAGCAATGTTTGGAGTTTAAATTCCTAGCATTGTTTGCACTGAAGGGAGAAGAATTTTGGTTATTTAGGAATTAGGTTTGCAAGTCTTTACTTTGCACAAACTTCTCTTTTGATGAGGAAAGTTGGCTTACTCTTTGGGAATCATGTGATATAGCATATATTCTTTTGATCCTTGTTTGTCAAACAGACATCAGAGCTCCTTCAACAAGAAAGAAACAACCTGTCAGCAAAACTTTTACAGAAAAGGTATTTTGAAAATACATATCAAAGATTTCTGATGGACAGTATATAAAACTAAATGCATTTGGTAGTCATAACAGTGATTATAATGCTAAGACTGATAAGGAAGTAACTGCTAAGCTAGTATAACATCAGGATTTTTTCCACGCTCTCTTCTCTGTTGCTTTCCACTTAGATTGTTCAGAAATACAAGCTTTATTTTGAAATACAAGGGTTCCTACTTTTAGGTTGGGTCAATGATTGCAAACAGAACTTGTGTGTTGGAGAGAATGGCCAGGTATTTCTACTAAGTCATAATGTTCTTTTTTCTTTCTGAATTTTGGTGCTCTTCTCTATAGATTGTCTTGGAAATATAAATTGCCAACAGATAGATCGAGTAAGATTTTTTAATTTGTGTATATAAACACCCAATGAAGGGAAAAGAAAATGCTCAAAATCCAGGTCAAGGTAATAACAAGAGGCGTATTGTAAGATAATCAAATGCATACATTCCATTTCAAAGCTCTGAAAGCAAATTAGATCTCATGAAGTATCAGAAGTTACTGAGAATAGTATGATTGCAGTTTAATTATGTTATTTTATGTTATGCGATTCTTTCAAGTGCAATATTTGAATGCGCTTAAGGTTTACAAATTTTCTGAATTTTTCAAGTGCAACTATCAAATTGACTTGAGTTTATGAAGCCCAAGGCTTTGGCCGAGACAAGCTGATTAGATTCAATTTTTTATTCACTCAAGTTAACTACTTTGCATCCTCCCTATAAGAATTCTTGTCCAATGGATTTGAAGATATAGTGGTTTTGGACTTGATGTATTTTGATTTGACAATACTTTGTAGTTTCTTGGGATCTCAAATGACACATTTTTGGAAAACTTTGAGGTATGAGCCATCGCTTGGTGATCTGACATTCAAGTTTGAGCATAAACTAACTGGTGATATCAGTTTCCTGCATTAAACCAACTTTGTAAATACTCCATCAACTAATATAGTAGTTTTCATTCCTCTGCCACTATGATAAATCAGTAGAGTAACTACTTGCTGCCTAGTCAGGCTGTCATTCTACCACCAAAAAGTGGGTTGGAGTAGCTTTTTCTTGGCCAATATGATAGAGTGGCTTATCTGAATAAGATTTTTTACTAATTTTTTTTTTCTGCTGGAACTGATGGCTAAAGCATTCAGGTGATGGGCAAATTATGAGGAAACTGGTCAAATTGAAGGTATGACCAGTTAGTTTATATTCTCTTCTCATGACGTCGATGAGTTAAAGCAAATGATAAAAATGACCATTTAGCAACAATAGCATCTCAATATGCTACAAGCTAATTTTGGAATCACCCTGTAGACTATATATTCACCTCTGCCTGAACTTCTTTTTCTTTTTCCTGTTTATCATGTTTGAAGCAAATCCGTATTAATTTACAGAGAATCAGAATAACATGGCAAAAATCCTGAAGATGAATTTGGAAGACGCTAAAACAAAGCTAAACCAGCTGAGTGAGCTGAAGTCCAAACTTGTCACGGAGAGCAGCCAGGTTTGCTTAAATAATTCTGACCAGTCCGTTTTTGTGTGGTAACTGAAAAACAAAGAAAGACCCAAAAAAATATTGCTATTACTTGGCATGTCAGTATGGAGGTCAGAGATCTTTAATGATCCTAGAAGTCTTTCTTCCTATTCTAATTCCAACATTTGAAGGTAAAGTTGACCCTCAGATTCTTGTATTTTAAAGCGGAATTGTTACAGGGTATCATACTCCCTGTATTGTCCTCGCTACAAGTTGACTTTCTTAATTAACCAGTACAGTAGTTGCAACATTTTTCCTCTTCCATTGAAGCCTTTGGTGCTTTAATGTTTATTTATATACTTTAATCCACGCTAAGATCTATGGTTTATCAATACCTAAATCCCCCAATCCTGACTCCTGAACAGAAAGGAAAATCTCGAATAAAAAATGGATAAATTTAGTCCTTCTATTGTTAAGATTATTATGAGGGAAGTTAACATTGAGATTTTCTTTAGTATTTTTTTTTCTGATTCAAATACAGTTATTTTCAATTTCAGTTTAAATACAAGAATCTGAAAGGCATTCTGCTTTGACAGGTAAGGAGATGTATTGATCTTGTGAAGTCGAAGATGAAGGATTTCAAGGTCAGCCATTACATGTTTTACATAAATTATGTTCAGTCTTAGCTCAAAACATTTCTTTTCTAGAAGGAAAACAACTGCTTGTCAAATCCATCTTGGCATTTACTATTACACAACAAACATGTGCTTTGATATGGTTGGCCAGCAAAATGCATCAAATTTAACTTATTGGGGATCAGAAAGTTGAAATCACGATATCTATTTTGGCGGAAAATAAAATGTTCATAGCTTCTAATTTTTGAATCAAAATAATTGAAAGAATATACTTCCTACAATTCAAAGCATCAGACTCCAAAAGTCTATCATCAACTATCATGCATTATTGTGCAGACACAACTCAGTGGAAATGGATAGCAAACCTCATAAGAGGAGTACTACACTTCTCTCAGACAAAGCTGGAGAGGCAGATTATCTGCAGTCTTTACAACTACAGATTGCAAAATTGATGGTATTGAGAAATATCCACTTTTCTTTGCACTCTGACATGTCATTCGACTTCTGGTATCATGTTAGATTTTAAAGAGATTCCAAATATCCCAACTCAAGGAATTAATTTATCAATTGATCTTTAAAGAGATTCCAAATATCCTACTTGTGGGATTACATGGTATGTTGTCGTTGTAATTTCAATTAGTAATTTTGCTTTCAGAGAATTTCCACAAAGATCAAAATGTTCTTGTGGAGAGGAGTTCAAGATAGACATGGATCTTTGGATGAAATGACCAGGGTCAGCAAGTACTTCAACTAGCAAGGTGGTGGAGTTTCTTCAGTACTAAACAGGTACATTTGCAAATACTAGTCGAGATAGTTTGAGAAATAGGGGAAGATAATGCAGCTAATCTGTTGCAGTTGTTGAGATGGCATAATAATGTGGTTTGTACTTTGTTGCAGCAGTATCTGTGTTCTATGTAAAAACTACTTATCAAATGCTAGTAGAGTTCTCCTTGAATGAATAACATACATGCGCCTGAACTTAAGCTGAGTCTTTCTCAGATAGAAAATTGGATATTTCATCACACGTGTGCTAACTCTATGATATATCGGAAAACAAAATCTAATAGAGTACTATAGAAACTCACATCTATTAAGTACACCTCAGATAACAACATTATGGAGGTGTGCATTTGGTTCTAAACATTCAAGCATGTGCAGACTTCATGAGATAAGTTGAAGATGATGGTGTTTTCTGTAGCTATATACACACTAAAATTGAAGATTATCAAAATGCAGTCCTTTAATTGATATCAGATAAAACTAGTTATATAACGCTCAGTGGGGTTTTGAACTCTAGCTGTACTATGAACTTGTATATGTAACTTGATATTTTAACAAAGTATAAGATTGAAACCCAAACTTTTACTCGCTGCTCACTTTTTTAACTGGAAGTTTTTCCTGTGACGTTGCAAAGTGGAAGCATCATCCGAGACTTTACATGACCCCTAACGTCTCTAAGGCTGCAGATATATCCTGGGGTTCATATCCTTCAGCTACACATATGTTTGTACTATCTAGAGGCACTACATCATCTGTTTTAAAGCTGTCTTCATTGTGAAGAAGCTTTCACTGGCATATTCCACAATTGTTTTAGAATAATAGTCTTGTGAAGGCCCACAAGCAGGCCTTCATAGTCTGTATCTCCCTTTTCCCCACAAAACAACCATACTGGAAAGATCAACTCCCATCTAACTGAGAGATACCTGCATTACATGTAGAAAAGGAGTGATTTTGACAAATTTTATGTTGATCTTTCCTAGTATCTGCTAACCAAAGAACAGTAGTGTCACTAGACGAAAGCTTAGTAAAATAATGGAAGGATTTACCTAAGTGCTTGGGATCTCGATGCAAATAATGGTGTCACGTTCAACCTTGATGCAGCGTGGGTGTAGACAACATTGCAACGGAAGCCTCTCATGCGTAGCCTCTGACGAAGGTCATTAACCTTCCTTACCTGTCACATTTAATTTGTTATCAGGATGCAAATGGGAAAACCATTTTGTATATTTCTATTTGTGTTGTCTAACTTTGAACATCAAGAGTAGCTTAGAAATCTTACTCCGGCTCCTGGCTTGATGCTATAACATTTAATTTGTTATCAGGATGCAAATGGGAAAACCATTTTGTATATTTCTATTTGTGTTGTCTAACTTTGAACATCAAGAGTAGCTTAGAAATCTTACTCCGGCTCCTGGCTTGATGCTATATGAGTAGCATCGAGAGCTACATGCACTGGAGCATTGTGAAATGTCATGCTCAGAACCTTCTTCATTTTTTCCAAGTCTCATCACTGCTGATTTAATGTGCTCACCTGGCCACCGGTACTCAATGTGGGCTCCATAGTCGTCATCTAGTCCTAAGTCCCTCCATGGGTAGTATATTTCACTTCCACTGCTGCAAATCATTGCATCAAAATCTTCTAAATTTGCCGGGGAAATGTTTAGTGCTTCTTTAGTCTCTTGCAGACTCAACCCTGTCAGAAAAACTAAACCTATTTGGCTCGACCTGGATCCTGCAACTTGCATTATATTCTTGACTATTAGAGATAAGGTCTCCGTGAGGAGATCCTTTACTGTCGTGAATAGTCGGTTGCCACTACATATATGACCTGCCTTCTCCCAGGGCAGTAGCTAGCAATAGGCTTGTTATTTGAATTAGCTTTCTGTGAGAGTATCTCAACAAGTTCCTGCTGCCTTCTTGCCATATCAAGCTCTCCATTGGCCTTGAAATCGACATCAATGGAAAATTTAAGAGAAAGGTCTTCAACATCTCTTAGTGATTCACTCATAGGTTCTTCAGGAGTTGGCTTCATGACCTCAAGACGATTGGCAGGGTGGCGATTTCTGCAGTGTTGAACATGGGAGAGGTAATTCCGGCAGTGCTCTGGCCATGAGAAACAATGGATATTCTTTAGGCCATTTTTACGGCACTCCAGCCATAGGTTCTTGTCAGCAATAAGCTTTAGAAGAGCATCTGCTATGGCTTTTGATCATGTGGATCAATGAGTAGCCCATTGTTTAGAGCCTGATTGAACATTATGTTCCACATTATATTCATCCATAAATTACAAGAAGTCACCACTTTGAAGTGTACATAGAATTAAAAAGATAACTTTTTGAAAAAAGACGCGGTATTTTGCAACAGAAAGCTCAGGCATCACATTTGGGAAGATCCTAAAAGTCATGTGTTGTGTGAGCTATTTATTATCGAGATTTTGTGCACTTCTATAATTCTATCCCAACTTTTGTTCTGCAAAATTTAGGTTTCCAATGGATAAGTTTATATCTAAATGTGTATTCAGGACTTGTGTATCAACATATTAAACTTTCAACCAGCTAGTGTTTACCTTGAGTATATCTACTGGCCCTCCATTTTTGGTAGCAACTATAGGCAAACCATAAGCAGCTGCCTGCAGAAAGAGTATTTTCCTTAACTGTATCATTTTTCATACAAAGGCCAGCTGCTAAAACTTCATGTGATGTAATTTAGGAGTTACCTCAATAAGAGTGAGGCCAAATGGCTCAACAAGAGCTGGATTGATAAACACACCCTTCAAGGATAAATCACCATTTAAGAGTTATTGGCAGTCATATTATGAAATTGAAGAACGCTGGTTAAAGAAGAGTGTCAATTCTATCATTTATCTTCTTTTAAAGCATTGAAGAAACAAATATAAATGGATCACTGAAAGAGCTCTATCCTGTCTTGATTATTCTCCTGCACACACAGACCCAATGGACAGAGGCATCTCTATTATGAACAAGGCATGGAACTACAAACCCATGAGACCTACATAGTTCTGTTCTGGTGGGAAAATCCCCAAGTCCTGACACTCACTTATATATTATTTCTGTGAGTTACCTTAGTTTTTGCAGCCAGACGATATATATCAGGAACCTCTGGTTGCTTATGATGCTTTGGATATGCCACCTGGCCATACAAATTGTACTTGTCAATGAGCTTTATTACTGTTGTGAGTACTGCAGAGCTGCTATTGGACATGTCATCAATGTCATCTCTGTTACCTAGGATCAGTGTCTGCAACACAATTTAGTGATTTACAGTTAAATTGAACCCTGTACTAGTCTACTAGCATCTGTTACAGTTAGAGGAGGTTGCAGATAAACTTAGCCCTACCAAGTTGGCTAGTTCTCGAAGTGCTTGACATTCTCCAAAAGCCCTGAGCAAAGTAGTTACATTCTTCTTAGGATCTGGACGTGACAGTGCAAGTATCATAGGCTTGTGAGGGTTAACGAAGAACCGCATGATCTGCATTCAAGAAGATAGAGGAGACATTGGCTATAAATGTTTATACACAACCCTAGACAAATAAAACATTATTAATTAGTTGTCATCAATCATTTCAACCTACTCTACATCTTGTTGCTTCTCTTGTTATCCATTTTGATGTATTTGCAAATTTTATGGTATTGTCTTCAAGAAACAGTTAGGAAAGTCTGCTACGTAAATGTGAAGGACGTCCAACCTCAGACCATATATGTGGTGTAGGTCTCTTTTGACTTTTGTCTGCACCAATCAATGACTTTAGATCTCCATCTCCTTCCAGTGAATCTTGTGTGTTCACGTTGCTGAAGTCCATCCCCGGCGGTATAACCTAGTTTTTCATAATCATCAGAAACAAACTTTACTTCAAATTTCTTCATATCTTGTTAAGAAGCTATTTTGGCTCTGTTTGAACAAGAACTAACTAGTTGAGTTAGTGCATACCACCATCCTCGGCATGTATCTCCCAAGGCAACTCACTCCTCTCCGTCTCCTAACTCTGAGTTTCCTCTCCAGCTGAATGTCAAAACCATCATACAAACCCCATTGTTCGTCAATCTCTTGCCTTGTGCTAGTTACCACCATTTCAGCAGTATCTAGTCCCAACTCTTCTGCTTCTATTCTCCTCATTATCTTGTAGGTGGTATTAATGTCCCCCTTAGTGAGTCTTCCCTGTTTAAGCAGATGCTCGAACTTGTTTCTTCCTAGTGAGTGTCCTGTTAACACCATTGGTATGTTTAAGGTTCCAGACAAGCTGGCTGCTACCTCTCCTGCATCAGCATAATGCCCATGAATCACATAAGGCCACACTGCTTTTCCAGCATTGACTTGCTCCCTAAAGCTCTTGCCATATTCACAATGTGGCTTAAGGCCCCATCAACAAATTCTGGTATGTAAGGCCAGAGTGATTCTTTTGGAATATACCTGTCACAAAGATAATGTTCAAAATATGAAGATTGAACCAGATAGCTGGAGAAGTATGATAAGCGATTAGTGATTTTGAACCACATTTTCTAAAAAGATGTGCCAAGTGTAGAGTAGTAGCATTACTTGTCACGTGGTCCGCAGGGGATTCGACTATGTAGGCACCACAGCTGCCAATAGCATCAGATGGGCATGAGAGCATCTCAATTGGCTCACCATAGCTAGAGTCAACTTCTGAGGATGTGATCTGCCGAGTCAGAGATCAACTCGATGAACTCCTTTCATGTTTGTAAGTGCTCGAGCAAGCTCTACTACATACTTCACCTGATCATTCATTTAACAAAACACAAAATTGCATGACATTTCTTGAGTTTACCTCCTTTCATACAGTAAACCTTCTGGGACAAAGGAATCAACTACAAGGAAGTTTTTTGGGTTGTAAATTAGGGATCACGTGTCCAGTCTTGTTACTAGCTCACAAGTGTTAATTTCTGCTATTTGGATTAACATTTTCAAGCTTTCTTGTGTTTTTTCAGTTGAACATGTTCTCCTGCATAGAAGATTTAGAGGAAATAGTTTTATTGATTAAGTTCTTGAAACAAAGATCAGGTAATATCACTACCTGACCACCAGTGTCAGAATCTCGTCCGAGTTCCATGTTTTCTCCACGCACCAACCCATGGGTACTACAATAAACAGTAAACATAGCATAAAACTTGTTTGTCCAATATTTGATAGTATGTAACTTGTTTGATTGTTATACTTCTTGTATTTGGCATGTGTCTGTCAGATTGCATTTTTTTCTTGCTCTTAATGTGTATTCGAACCATGCCCTACCCGCTGTAACAATTTGTTACATCACTATTACAACAGTCTGAAGTTACCTGATCAAGACAATGTAGAGTTGCCTTGGTTTATCTTCATCTGACCACATCTGTGTATCTGAGTTAATCCTTGAAATGGCATGGTGAGAATGATCTGATGTATTTATATCTCCTTTCTCCTTCTCACCTTCTGAAAGTTCAGAAAGATCTTCTGCTGCATCAATACGACCTTTCTCTAGTCTGCTGCCGTTTTATTAGTTTTTGTGCATCATCCCAGGCTATCTGCAATTTCTCATTGTCACAAGAAAATTATCTTCAAGCTACTAAGTGGTATACTTTTATATATTTTCTAATCTGAGTTCTTCTTTTAAGGTTATCTTTTAGTTGTATTATTTTAAAAATTTGAATACCAACTGTTGACATGACCCTGAAGAAATATATTACTCAACAGTCAACGTTTTTCAGTTCTCTGTTGACTTCAGACATTAGGCGTTTGTTTTAGAGTTTGCAAGCTCATTTTATTATATGGAATGAGTGTTTGTTTGAACTGTTTTTTCTTTTGTAATAACAAAAAGTGACTTTTTTTTTTGAAGATATTCAAACATTTTGCAAATATGTTTGAAGTAGGCAAATTCCATCAAAGAACATGAGACCCTTTCTTCCTTCCTTTAACATGTTTAACATTTATTGTAAGATTATATTAATCTCCCCTGGAGAGTCTTTTATTAATATCAAAGTATATATAGAGTACAATGTTTATCTCTTATACAATAGGAATTCTAAGCCTATACAAAAGAGGAATCGTAGTCTTACCATAATTATATTTACACAATATATGGAAATATTCTAATTATGGGTAGGGAATAATATTGTCTTTATTTACACGTTTACACACCCCACGAAAGTGAGGCTTGACGAGACTGATCTCAAGTCAAGAAATAATCGTCTCTGAAGTCCTTTGGTAAATATGTCCAGATACCGATAGGATGATGAAACATGTAACACTGATACTTTAGCGCAACTTTCTCACGAACGTAGTGTAAGTCTATCTCAATATGCTTGGTTCACTGATGTTAAACCGGATTATGAGAAAGATAGATGACAGAGATGTTATCACAATACACAATAGATTCCTGACGCAGCGACATCAAGTTCTAATAAGAAATTTCGAGCCAACAAATCTCACCATTACATTTGCAACGCCTATACTCAAATTCTCAGATCGAGCGAGATAAAGTAGTTTGTCGCCGCGTATCAAGAAATCGACATCCCCTAAGAAAACACAAAAGCCGGAGCGGAGCGTCGCGGTCCGGACACCCGCCAATCTTCATCCGTATATGAAAGCAACATGTTTCGTGCAGAGGGTATATGTGCAAACCATAATCAAGCAGGCTTCATCGTATCAAATGATACGCTTAAGAGCAGTGAAATGAGACTCCCTGGGGGCATGCATGAATAAGCACACCTGCTGAACAACATAAGCTATGTCTGGCCTGGTGAAGGTGAGATATTGAAGTACACCTGCAAAGCTCCTATACAGAGTAAGATCAGAGACTGGAGCACCATCCATGACAATGAGCTTAGATTTGGAATCAACTGGAGTAGGCACCTCTTTGCGCTCACATCTTAGCCCCAGACACAATCTCTTCTCGATACTTACCGTCACCGATATCCCCAAAAGTAACTCACCTTCCCAAATCACCATTGCAAATTCGGACTTAAGAAGACAATAATTTCATTCTTCAACCGCTGATGAGGCAGTAAGAACAATGTCATCCACGTAAAGTAATAAGTAAGGCTACTACCTCGATGAAAATGAAAAGTGATGATCACTCTTGTCGCATACAAATCCAACTGCAAGATATATTTGGCAAATCGATCATACCACGCACGGCCTCGCTTTTCGTGCCATATAGTGACTTACTGAGACCGCATACATAGCGAGGAATCATTGACGGGCGAACCCCGATTACGACGACGTAGATCGCCTCTCTCGATCCCCATGTAAGAATGCATTCTTCACATCGCCGATGGATCGCCGTTGTTTGCCCATGACAATGCTCAAAATCACATGGATGGTAGCTTCGCTTGACAACCGTGATTTAATGTCTCACCACAATCAATGTCCTCCTGCTGATTTGTGCCATTAGCCACAAGTCTTGCATTATACCTCTCAAGATTTCCACTGTCTCTGAATTTGTGACGAAATAGCCACATACAACGAATCACATGCACCCTCGTGCTCCAGTACTAGATCCCACGCTGTCGTTAGTTAAAGCATCAATTCTTCACCATACCGCATTCCAATTAGTATCTTGCTTGACCAATATAGGTTATCGGGAATCGTGAAATAGTTCGCGCATGTTAAATTAGACTTGGTTTGAAGATTCCATGCTTGCACGAAGTTTTCATTTGGGCGAGCGATTGCAGGAGGTTCCAAGGCGCGAGGATTTGTCGATACGAGAAGCGAGGAACAGACGCCGCACCACGACGCTGGAGGAACCGCTTACGCACCGCGGCACCGTGATCAAGTTCCGCGGCTACCGAGGACCGATGCACTTATCGTTTTGGCACCGCGCGCCAAGACCGGTCGCGCACGCCGACGGCGGAATCGTGACCTGCTCGCAGAGTTTTCGCGCCGCGACGACGACTCGCCGCAGGCCGACGCCAAGAATCGCGGTGTTCTAGCCGACTTAGGATTACGGGAGAGATGACTCGCCAAGAAAAGAGTAATCCAGCTTTTTGGAACTTTTAAGATTCAAAACGGAATGTGGTCTCGCCGAACGTGATACGACGAGACGCGATCCGACGAGCCGACAAGTCATAACATGATAGCCCCTATGTTTCTACGGAAGCCTGTGTAGACGCGAGCCGACCGAGGGCTAGTTTCATGTGGATAGTAGAGGCAAGGTTAGATAACATGTATAATCGAATATTCTGAGACGATCATAAGATAATCTATGATAGAGAATTTAGTAGGGTCATATGTGCGGTGCTAGTGGGAGAATATTTAGAACGATTCGACATTTTAGCAAAGATAGACCCGTAAAGACGGGATGAGGAGACACGAATCAAAAGAGTGCGAATCATATCATAATGGTGCGAATGATTCTTTCACCATTTTATATGAGGCAAGGTGAGAAACGAAAGACCATGCCATTATCGTACAAAACCTGAAACATGTAGTTATTGAATTCACGACCATTATCGCACTGAACAAATTTTATGCCTTTTTCAAATTGTGTTTGAATGAATTTATGAAACTTAAGAAATTTGGCAAACACTTTCGATTTAAATTTGAGAGGATACAACCAAACAAAGTGAGAAAAATCATCTAGTAAGATAAGATAGTAGTTATGATCGAGAGAACTAGCAATGCGTGACGCCCATAAATCGATACGATAATATCAAAAGTGCAAAAGTAACACTACTAGACGATTTAAATGGAAGACGAGTATGTTTGCCTAAAGAACAAGAAACACGCTTGGCAAGCTTCCCATTACAAGTAATGAAATTATTGCCTCAAGAAAACTAAAAACCGAGCTCCTGACGACTCAAGCCTATTATGCCACAAGAAGAAATAATCGTTAGAGAGACGAGAGAGCAAGATCCGCAATGGAGGCGGAGTGAATGAATATAGATCCCCGTATATCAGATCTCGTAAGAGGTGTCCCTGCATGAAGATCTTTCACATGAAACCAAAATGGTCAAAATCAACAGAGACATAATTATTACGAGTGAATTCATGATAGAGATTAGATTCTTACTTACATGGGGCATATAGTGGTATTTTAAAGTGAGAACGGATTAGAGGCGGTGTATATGATGTACCAAAACCCTTTATCGAACGCGTGACTACTACAAACCGTCACAAATCGAGGACGCTTAAACCAAATAGTTCGGGAATATTATACGCAGTCAAAGTGAAGTAGAAGTGGCCCGTGTTATACCCCGTATTTGCAGTATGTACGTAAGCGACGTAGAAATTTGAACTTGTGATTTAGGTCACGAATTCTTTTGTTCACAACACCCGATTTGAGTCGTTTTTCGACTAAACGCTTCCACGCCTTCGTAGGGAATTTCCGCCATGTCTTTTTTAATTTTTATGGATTTTTCCGAGAGACGAACATTTTCGATTAACGGAGGGTGACATGTGTCACCTCACATCGAAGCAAGCGCAACCTCCGACCGGGCTACTACGGCCTTGATTTGTGCCTTGTTTTGTGCCTTGTTTTGGGAGTGTTTTGTGGAGTAGGTTAGGTGCACACGGCTTGATCTCGCCCTACACTTGCTATGCACTTGGCAAGATCTTCGCCATCGTCAGCCTTGTCAGGTTATAAATACCCTCTCCCTTTGATGAATTCTTCATCCTTTCCACAAATCTTCTAAGTGTTAAAATCCCTCCTCTCCCTCTTGTCACTCTCGCCCAAGAGCCCTCTCCCCTTCAAAGGCCCCTCGCCGAGAGCCCTCCCCTCCCAGTGGCTCACGAGAACCCCAATTTAGTTGCTTGTATAATACCCCTCATGTGTAGAAATACTCAAAAGTATTGTTATAATGCTCAAATTACCTTAGCCAATACCTTGTAGTATTCTAAGGTTATACCTATATGAAAAGCCCAAATACTATTATACTTCCCACACCACAAAACCAAACCCTAGGAAAATTCCATAGTCCGTCGGAGTATCGTGTGGTTGGTTAGAACTTCTGGTGGTTTAGAGCCGGTCGAGCGCCGAGTCGAGCCAAACGATTGCCTGTGATCGACTTTATACTTGGATAATTACGGGCTTATCGAGGTAAATATCTTGTCCTCTATTGTAATTGGAAATTATACGATTGTTAGACTATAGTCAAGTATACTATATGTAATCGAACGCTGTTGCCGGCAATGTCTTTTGACTTAAGCCCGAATAATAAGAAACCTTTTCAGCAAGAGTATCGAATCGCTTTTACATGACCGTATTACAGAGACTTGTAGCTTTTCCGCGAGGTAGAATCGCACGCCCGTTAGATGATAACCCTCGTGGCTTGATAGCCTACCGATAGAGAGGAGATTTACGCCGCATGTGCGAGCCGAATTTTCGTAGAATGTTCTACGGCGGATCTAAATGTTAATGCGCCGTGGCCTTATAGTCAAGTACTACGATGGCGCGATCATCAAGCAAGGAGTAGCCACGGTTCAAGTATTGAGCGCTTTGCCATTAGTCGATACTCGCGCGGTACGCGAACCTCTTCCTATCTCTTCTAGCATGATACGTGTGAACTATGTAGTACCAGACGCATACGTGCTAAATGTATTTGATTGGTGTAAAACATAAAGTGTTATAACCGCATGGGAAGTTAGTTATAATACTTTACGTTGGTAAGAAAATACATGTGGTTTTTTTAAGGTAATCGTTTGAACTATAATCGCTTGTTATGTGTTAATAAAGAACTTGAAGTATTTCAAAAGATTTTTGAATCATTTTGAAAGAAGAAGTAATACTTGGTTTTTGAAAACTTAAGAGTTATACTAGCTTTACGGGAAGTTAGGTATAACGCTTAAGAATGTTTTGTCGATTCGAAATCGAACGGTATCGACAAACCACCGCAGGCTAATAAAAGGAAATGTTTGACTAATTAAGTATTAATAAAACCAAAGAGAAACCTCCATCCGCATGTAAGCTAAGACGAGACAAAATGATATTTCCTAGATCACGGTCAGTAATAAGATTTTTATAAACAAGAATATCCTACTCACATATAAGGCTTATGTTTCTCGATGGTTTAAAAGAGAATGATAGTCTTAAGTGATTAATACTATGAACTACGAAACCTTTCTAAAACGAGAAACCCGAACATTGGAAATTAGGCAAACTTGATCATCGAAAAGAATGACTACTTGATTTTACAAAGAGAAGTAATTGATTTACTTTAAAAGGATAGTCACTCTATTTTTATACTACGTATCATGTGACATCGCAAAGTAACGATCTTTTAAAGAGTTAATGATGAAGTACTTGGGATAAAACCCAACCGTTGGCATATAGTAGAAAGTACCTCGTGTGTATAACTTGATTGTGTTGGCTCGTGATAGCCCGCAATACTTTCGCTGATTGATAAGTAAACACGCCAGATGCTACGTGTTAGTATTCGTGACGCCGCGTAAAGCGGTTTCTCTTTGTTGCGCTTACGTTTAACGATAAGTCATTGTGTTAGTATTTTACATCACTCATCTCGAGATGATTCCGGTTGTCGCCTCCGACGCGGGTAGACTCAGCGTCGACGGACCTATGATTCGAGAATACCTCACGCAGTCCTGGGCCTACGCGAGCTACGAGAGTTCCAGTTAGCGCCGCCCTTACGGGCACGCGTCCATGCGGCTACGCGATCGCGTTCGTGACGACGCCGGGAGTAGCACCTCGACGCGGAATACCTCACGCGGCCGGATGAGATCGCCTACGCGAGTCGCGAAAGTTCCGTGGCTAGACGCGCACATTAGATATCGCGCAAGGCCGCCTTTGATCACGCGACGGCTAGACAGATCTTATGATACGCTTCATGACCTTGTTGGTACCGCTGGTGTTAGTAGTCCGCTATGCCTTCGTGATTTACCCTCAGACGGCGTTATTATGGCACAGTGGACCCGTGTTCATGCGTGTTCCTCGTGCTTTTATATCATAAATCGCCGGCAGCTGAAGGTATTCCACCGCATGATTGATGTCATGGCGAGACCCATAGTTATTATCGAGTGACGACTTTGGCGCGAGTCCTCGGCTCGATACGATCGCTTATTTATTTTAAATCAGAGTTCGTTATCATACATGTCTCCCGCTTTGTATAGACTACTATGATTTCATTTACGATTTATTTCAGCCACATACTCTGCACTGTTGCATCGACCTCCTTCGGGCCGCGCTCATGCCGCAGTAAAGGTACACCGCCATCGATCCTCGCCTAGTGGTCACAACATTGGGGAAAGCTCCGCTTTCTCCGAGGCTTATCAGCCGTATAGTCCCGCTGTTGTAGGTGCTATATTCGTGGTATGGCGGGCCCCGCCCGCCATCATTGTTGTATAATTTCTGTAGGTCAGTAGTACTATTGTGGCGTGGTTTGTAAAAGCGGATTAAACTGCTCATTTGTAAGAGTTGTTATTTATATTTACGCCGAAAGGCAAGTTTTCCTCGACATCGCTTTGTACTTCATTTGTTTCACGATGTGTTTTATGTTCCGACACTCGATGTCAGATCACTAGGGTGCCCGGTAAGGCACCGCCACGCCCGTGTTCGGTCGTGACACTCGAGTGTACGATTCGCCGTTGTCGCTATCGCACGCGAGATCGGCCAAGGCCCGACCTAACTCGCCGGGTGTCACGCCGATGGTCATTAAATCGCCGCGTACATGAGCGGGCCTCGCCGTGGCATCGGACTTGCCGGCAGGTCGAGCAAGGCCCAACACACCGTGACGGGAGAATCGCCGGAAGGGTCGCTGGTATCAACGACGCCGCGCGTTGTATGGATATCGGTGCCGCGCCGAATCGACATGCGATATCGTTGTTGCCGCCGGCCGATTTCGTTGTCCGCGACCGCCACGCATCGCGACTTCTCTCGCCGCGTCCCTTGCCACCCTTTCCACCACGCCCTCCGCCGCGGCTGAGAGTTTTCGCGGCGCTGATCTCGAGCGCGCTGACAACTCCTTCGACAGGTTTCATCCTGCTTAGCACGTCGAGTTTCTTCGAGCAACAACTGCGAGCGAGCTTGTTAAAACTGGGAAGCGGATTGAATTATGGCGGCTAACGTATCATAGTCACCTTTCAATTGCAACACCAATTTAGTGTCCGAGACAGGCGTGTCAACGTTAGAGAGTTGATCCGCTAGGAGTTTCAACTGTCTGCAGTACTTAGTCATGTTGGAGAAATTTTCAAGGCGTATATTGTTAAACTGTTCATCCAAATACATTGCACGAGTGTGCTTGTTATCTTGAAAGATTTCCTCAAAGCGGTTTCATAACTCGAGGGTTGTGGCGCCAGATTTTATGATAGTAAGAAGAAGATCCTGAGAAATACTACCATAAATCCACTGTTTGACGCCGACGTCTAGACGATGCGTGATTCATGATGTACAACAAAGCTGCTCCATGTAGGAATATACTCATCAACCTCCGGAGGGCGCGGAATGGTGTCATCAATATGGTCAAGCACGTTATAGAGACTTGCATGATTACGAAACAGTTCAACCCAAGGAGCATACTGACTGTTTTCTTGATCAAGAAGAATGAGAATAGAGTTCTTGATATTGGTAACAGTTAGAGCGAGATGAAAAGAGGATGATGACATGGTGGTGGATCGCGAGGTCAAGATCGTAAGATTGAAATAATCCTCGTGAGCTATTTAGAGAAGAGAGGAAAGGAGAGAAAACCAAGAATTTTAGTGATGAGAGAGGAGGTCATGCAGAAGCCCTGGGGGTCGACGCGCGCTTTAGAAGAAAATTCTAGGGTTTTGTGCGAGGCTCTTGATACCATGTAATATGATATTAATCTACCTCATGAGTCTTTCATTAATATCAAAGTATATATAGAGTACACTGTTCATCGCTTAAGCCTATACAAAAGAAGAATCCTAATCTTACCATAATTATATTTACACAATATATAAAAATATTATAATTATGCTATTTACAAGTTTACATTTATGACTTTCTTCCTTTGGAGTAGAAAAGTATAGGGAGTAGTACAGTACATATACTTTGAAGGTGGAATAATATAAGATATAAAAGAAGAGAAAGTACCTGTTTCTTCTTGCGGGTAAGATGCCAAATGCGCCAGCACATATTCTCGAGCCTATTATTCCTCTCACGAGAATTTCTTGTTGCCACTACCTGCAGTATCAATGTCCAACCATATATCACATCTTTGCAGAATAGAACCAAATTACAAATAGAGACGAGTGCGTCTGTGCATGTCATTCCGTTTCCTCTTTTTTTTTTTTTAAAAGTACACTGATGTTAGTGTATAAATCATTAACACTGTCAGTGATGACCTTTTAAAGATAAAAACGTCACTTAGCCCATACGACCGTGTTAACTAATATTCTTGCTAGCTCAATGAGTAAATAACTTTGAAACATGCATGAGAGAGCAGTAAGGGTTAGACGGTTAATACTTAAATCTTCATCTCCAACCCCGTGAAGAAAAAGTAATATATAGTTGAGAGATGAAAGAAAATCTTAATTTTGGGGAACTGACCTTGATCCAAGTTCTGTGGAGGTCAGACTCATCAAAGCTGTTGACAACTTCTTCAACAAAGTACTTAGTGGGACTAAACAGCTTCTCTTCCTTATCTTTCTGGATTTCAAACTTCTCAAACCTCAAGTTTTCCTCAATTTTATTATTCTTGAAGCTGCTTCTGTCTTCAATACTAATTGCTCCGCCCTCTTTCTTCTGCCTCGATCCATTTCTATCACTTCCCACGTCCAATATTGCCTCCAAATACCCATTTAACCATTCATTCTCTGCCATCTTTGTTGCTAGTTGGCTACAAAGTTTATGTATGCAAGAGCTTGGAAAGAGTTAAAGCTTGAAAAGCAACAAGTGATTAATATATATAGACAGAGAGAGAGAGCAGTACCTTTATAATGAACAAGAGGGACCTAATTAGTTGTTTGAAACCGAGTTGGAAGGGAAGAAGGGGAAGCCCTTAAATAGGCCTAGGAATGAGCATACTTATTATTGACTACACTTTTTCACTTCAACGTAACAGGATATATTGTGACAGTTTTATTTTTTCTTACCTCCTCTGTGGTTTATGCGTTTATCAGCCAAATATCCTTATTCTCATACTCCATTACTCTACTATTCTTCAAAAGCACTCATTAATTGTTGGCATGGGCTGATTTTGGTGATTTCTCCTCTTCTTTCTTCATTTTTTCGTATATCTTTTCATAAAACACTTTTTTCTTTTTAAAAAAAAAAGAATATTGTCCATTCTGCAAGTTTTTAAAAAATAAGATGTCGTTGGGAAAAGATTGTATTGGCTAGTTAAAATTTTGTATTTGTCACAATACGTGGTTGTATTTGACCTCCGTGGCATATACACGTTGTGCCTCTAATTTGTATTAGAAAAATACTTGTATAATTTTATGATACTTTTGTCCTTGTTCAGTCAAAAGAAAATTTAACAGCTCTTGGTCTCTATCACAAGAGTGGAAAAATGTTACTTGGTTCTAAAACAATATATTCGTCTTTTTTTCTTTCTCACTAAGAAAACTCTAATTACAAACAAGTGTCCAAAAAATATGCTAGAAATTGAGGCAGTACCCTGTAGACGTATTTATTAAAGAATATTCAGCAGCATTGACACATGTTCATGTTTAATATTCTCTCTCAAACATTTTTATGAGAGCTTTAGATCCCCAGATTATTCATTTCCCTTTTATTCTTTTCTAGAACTAGAATTATGGAAACTTGTTATTGAAGCATAATCTATGTATAACCATATTCCATCCTTAGTTTACAGAATAATATATAGCTATGGCCAAATTCTCAAAACCAGTTATGTCCCCAAAATTTATAAATAAACAATACTTATGAGTTTGCAATTTTATGCGTGTCCGTAAGAAAACATAAAGTGATATGTCAGCTGAAAATCTAAAGTAGGAAGGGAAATGATTGTATGACTGAAACAGTGAGTTAAATAAACAAACTGGAAAGCAATAGCTCATGTACTATTAATACATGCACGTAGCTCTCACCTTTTTAGTAACAAACGACTTGTGTGACATATCTAAAAGCTAATGTCAATTCATTAAGAGCTAGAGCAAACCACTTGCTTGAATCCGAGAGACACTTCATAAGATAAAAATTGAGGTAAAAACATTTGATTGGGAGTGATAGATGCTCCAAATATTTTCACAGCTTGATCAAGAGGAGTAATGTCAAGAACTCAATCAACTATCTTGTTAAGGCCAACGGAACTACCACAACATCTCCCGGGGAAGTAATAGAGATTCTTGTTGAGTTTTATAAGGATCTTTTAGGCTCATCTCGGCCCTCAACCAACATTGATCCCGCGGTACTGGATTGTGGCCCGAAGCTAGGAGAGGATGAGTGTCTATTCCTTTTGCATACTATCTCCCCAAAGGATATTTGGGAGGCTCTTTCCGATATTGGCAATGATAAAGCACCTGGCCCGGATGGATTTTCAGCCGCCTTCTTCAAGAAAAGATGGAGGGATGTGGGGCATGATGTAGTAAGGAGTATACAAGAATTCTTCTCATCCGAGTTCTTTCAAGCAAGTGAATCATACCATACTTACCCTCCTGCCCAAGATAGATCGGGACCCCAAGGTAAGTGACTTTAGGCCTATCGGATTGACCAATATGGTCTACAAGATCATAACAAAGATTGTAGCTAACCGGATGGCAAAGGTTCTTCCTACTCTTGTCGATAAATGCCAAGGAGCTTTGTGAAAGAAAGGAACACGCGGACAATGTCTTTATTGCCCAAGAACTTGTGAGAGGTTTTAATAGAGCTGTAGTCTCACCAAGGTGTATGCTTACGTGGATCTACTAAACATTTGATACGGTCTCGAACTTCCTCGAGTCAAGCAAGAGGACTCAAGTTTTGGACAGATTTGTTAGATGGATTATGGAACGTGTTAGTTCAACCTCTTTCTCTCTTTCAATCAACGCGAGTTACACGGTTATTTCATGTAAACGCGGCTTAAGGCAAGGTGATCATATGTCTCCTATACTCTTTATCTTGTGCATTGAATACCTATCAAGGATGCTTAAGCTAAAGACTTCGGACAAAGCATTTTCCTATCACCCTAAGTGCAAGAGGTTAGGCATCACTCACCTTGCCTTTGCAGATGACCCCATGCTTTTTGCCAAAGCGGACGATTCTGGCTGGTGTTCTTACGAGTGTATTGAAGAATCAAGGCGCTTCGGTCGACGCTAACCCGCCTAAATCCTCCATCTACTTAGCAGAGTGCAAGGTTCAATTCGAGACACGATCTCGACAAGAGTCGGTTTCAGATAGAGTTTTTCCCGCGGTACTTGGGGTCCCTTTGTCTCCAATTTCTGCTCAGATCGCTTTTCCCATTCACTAGTGCAATCTCTAATACATTCGAAACGGGGCACCACTCACTTTCTTATGCGGGAAAACTGGAACTAATCAGATCGGTTATTCAGGGTGTTGATAGCTTTTGGTTTCGGGCATGTTACACCCCGTAATACCAGGGCTACTAATTGAGGACGTGATTAAGGATTTAAGATTTGAATTTTGGAAAAGAATAATTACATTTTCTTAAGGAAAATTTCGAAAAAAAATGTGACGACGGAAAAATTATTAACTTGGAGTATAATACTTCTAATTGGATTTATGGACTTAGTATTGGATTATAAGGTGTTGGAATTGATAATATGGGGTCCTCCGAGAATTTCACAATTTCGCAGGGACCTTCGAAAAATTATAATATTTTGAACCATCGGAGGGCGACACGTGGCACCCCTCCACTTGTCTTGCTAAGATGACAACAAAATAGATATTTTGAGAGGGGACAAATGGACATGGGTCCCACTCCACTTGACTATACATATCCAAGTCTTGCAAGACTTGGATCACTTTACACTTAGACAAAAAAATAAGCTCTCATCTTCTCCCCTTTAGCTCCATAATTTCGAGAGCCCCTTGGCTAGGAACAACCATTGTTGATCAATTTATTTTTCCAAGATTAGGCCCTTAAACCAAGTGCTAAGCCTAGATTATTATTCTACACGTTTTTACTTGTCTCGCCGAAGTCGATGCCAAAACCCTAGGGTTCCGCTGATTTTTGTAAGTGAAATTCAAAGAGAAGTTGCTCTAAGGTTTTGTGGGTACATATACGTGATTGGAACTTCAAGAAGTGGAGCGAACGAAATCGCGCACCAATAAAGACCTGACTGCTTTTGGGGCGTTTTGGGCAATAAACGAGGTAAAGCGTCCTTTTTCTTTTAAAGTAATTGGATATTACTTATTGTTATTATGTATGGATGAACTTGTGTTAGAAAAGAATGAAAATAATAAACTTTTGAGCCATTTTTGGGGCTAAACCGATTTGGGATAGATTTGATGCAAATGGAATTCGCTGGTTACTATCGCTGTTAAATTCACCTATTGCATGTTATAATGGATTAATATTGTTGTTAATAAGTTGTTATAACTTATGTAGAAGTTTTGGAACTCTAATTGGAATAAAATGGATTAAGGAACGAGTTATCTAGTCAGAGTTGTTGTCGGTAGAACCGACCAAACCGTTAGACGTTGTTGTGTCGCTTAGTGACAATTTTGAGGTATTAAATGCTGGAAATTTAGTTGTTGTTATGCATGTTTAAGCGTAGTAGTTGCTAATTAAAGTCCTAAGGGAATAAGTGTGGAAAGGCGTTAAAAGGCCTCACATTTTACCCTCGCATGGCCGATTGCGACTATTTTTACGGGCTGATTTGTGGATTGTTTTGTATAATCGGGCAGAATTTTACACGCCCAGCTAGGCGTGTAATCCCTTTGGCTAACTGTTGGTTGTGCCTTAAATGTGGCTTGTTGGTTGATGAATACGCCTTGGAAAAGGTGTAAAAGCACGTAGAAATAAAGGAAGCGCCGCCAATTTTCCATAGAATTGAGGGCCATTATTTGGTATAAGTCCTACACTGATAGCTTGTAGTCGATAGAAGTGCTATTGTCATTTTAGGTTGAAGTACTACGGTAGCACATTCTACTTGGCTTGTGGAATAGCCAATAAGGTTGAAGTACATCGAGCGTATTGCTACTTGTCGTCAGTTAGTCGCCAACGAGGTATGTGAACTTCTTCCTTCCTTTGACATGATTATTCGTAAGTCTACGTGACTAAATTTTAGCGAGCCTATGTGACTTGATTTGGTAAGTCTATGCGACTTAATTCATTTGAAGTAAGTAAGTCCATTTTGGAAATATATGAGTCTTGATTATGAAAGTACGAGTGGCTTAGTCAAAATTGTATAAGTTACGCTAAGTACTTTAAAGTTAAGAGATTTGATTTAAGGTTAAGAGACTTGATTTCTTTACAAGTTATGAGACTTTATTTTTCAAGATACGACTTGATTTCTAAAGTTAAGAGATTTGATTTAAATTTATGAGACTTGATTTCTTTACAAGTTACGAGACTTTATCGCTCAAGATACGGGTTACTTGATTTACTTCTAAAGTTAAGAGGCTTGATTTCGAAAGAGTACGTGACTTGAGTTTTAAAAGTATACGCTTATTGATTTAAAGAGAAGGAGTTTTATGATTCTTTTTAAGTACGTATGTACGTAGTACTTTTGGGTTTAGTTTCAACGTGATAAGAAATAAAAGTGCCTTAAGTTCTCTAAAATGAAAGGTCATATAATAGCTTTACGGAAGTCATATAACGACTTAAGAAGTGAAAGTGGTTAAAATGTTATGTAAGGAAAATCACACCGAGCCTACAACAGGCCTGATTATGTTACGAGATACATCGAGCCTACAAATAGCCGGATTACGCTAAATCACACCGAGCCTACAATAGGTCTGACATGTGTAACGACTGCCCGGCCCAAGCATCGTGCCTTATCCCGCACCCTAGGACACAACATCGTGAGAAAACCAAATGGAAAATAAAACTTTAAACAAGAAACAAGATATATGATCATAAACAAAGCAACCCAACTGCTACCTTCCAATAACATATATAAATACAACTCTTTCAAAACGGTAAGCTTTAATCCTTTTACAAACCCCGCCACAACAAGATTCATGCACTTAAGATTTACAACAACTATGACGGACAGTGGCTTCGCCATACCCCGAATGTACAAGAACCTACAACTCGTGGAACACATACTAAAAGATAAGCCTCCGAGAAACGGAGCTTCCCAAAACGCTCAATCAGATCCTAAGAGCGAGGATCCACGACTCGATGCAGATTCACGCAGATAACGCACTTCGGGCGAGGTCAAGATAACAGTACTAAGTATGTGAAATCAGAATATCAGAAATGAAATCATACTAGTCTATATAAAGGTGAGACATGATGATAACCAAACTACGCTCACAACATAAAAGCAATATGTCCAAAATGACTCACGCCTCAAGTCATCACTCAAATATAACTACGGGTCTCACGCCCGCAACATCAATCATGTTCGCATCACGGCCGCATGCCCCCTAATTCGTGACGGCAGACATGTCCATGATGCAACAATAATACTAATGCCCCGTGGCCACACGCCCCGACCAGATCGGCAGACACGCCCATGTGACATCAACAATAATATACTAGGTGATCAACCCCGCCGCACGGCCACATGCCCCTAATTTACCCTCTGCAGACATGTCCATGTAACCACAATAACAATATATCGTAATCGACCGCCGCACGGCCACATGCCCCTGAATTTACCTCTGCAGATACGCCCATGTGACATCAACAACAAGACAAGAATCAAAATGGAAACATACCCGTGGAATTCTCCACATCGCCAAAATTGCCCAAGTAAGTTCTCAATAAGTCAACCGCCTCTATCGAGAGACGCAGAATACGTAAATACAACACTTGTACAACAAAGACTATCATCACAAGCATAGGCAAGTTTCACACAACTCAAAGTACTTTCTCATAAGTCACACAATACCCGTAGTATAAAAATAGAGTGACTATCTTTTTAAGTAAACCAAAATACTTCCCTTTGCAAAAATCAAGTAACCACATTATTTCCAAACAGTCAAGTTGGCCTAATTTCAAATGCTCAAGTTTCTCATTTTAGAAAGGTTTTATAACTCATAGTCTTAATCCCTTTTAAAACAATCGAGTAACATATTTCTTATGTGTAGCGCTTATTCTTGTTTATAACGATCTTATTACAAATGCATGATCTAGAAAATGTAATATCATTTTGTCTCATCTTAGCTTCTATGCAGATGGAGGTTTCACCGGTTTTAATACAACACATCATTATTCAATACATTTTCCTTTATTAACGCCGCAGTTGGTCCTGTCGATACACATTCCGATTTCCAAATCAAGAAACATTATCCCTTTAAAACCAAGTACTCATTACTCACGAACGAGGTTTTACACAAACATCCACATTAAAACAAATAAGTTAAGTCTCTTAACTTCTAACATCAGTAAACCATTTTCTTACCTACATAAAGCTGTTATAACCAACTTCCCATAAAGCCGTTATAACACTTTATGTTTAAACCAAACAAATACACTTAGCACCTGTACGTCCACCGTACTACATAGTTACACACATATCATGCTAGAACAGATAGTAAGAGGTTCACAAACCTCGCGACTAGTATCGACAATAAGAAAAATGATCAAAGTACAACAACCTTGCTAGCACTTTCCAATCCTCAAGCAAAATAAGCTACTCTTAGAAATTTCACATAAAAAGGCCACAAACGCTCATTAACTTTTAAACATACGGTTCCATTTCTACGTAAAATTCGAGACTCTCCCGCAACAAACAGAATCTCCTCCTCTAACGAGGCCGCCACCAAGCCAACCAGTGGGTTTACACTTCTAACCGGACGTGTACAATTCTACTCGAATACAACACAAGTCTATCACAATACCCCATGTAAATACAGTCATTCTTTTCTTTAAATTCAGCTTAAGTCAAAAGACATTGCACGACAATAATGTTCAAGATTATATATAGTATACTTCAACTATATATTCCTACAACATGTAATCTCCAATTACAACTAGAGGACAAGATAATTACCTCGATAAGCCCATAATTATCCAAGTTAAACGTCGATCCTTAGCAACGCTTAGCTCCAACTCCGGTGCTCCATCCCGCTCCAAACAACCCTTAGAAGTTCTAACCAACTTCTACTTAAATACTTCAAACAATCAATGAAGATTTCCTTAGGGTTTCGGCTTGAGACTAAAGGGACAAAAGGTAGTATTTCCTGCTCTACGATAGAGGTATCTTTGGAATACTACAAGGCACAAGGCTAAGGTATTTTGGGCATTATAACAATACTTAGAAGACAACTTTCTACCATGGGGTAGGCTCTGGCAAGCACAACTAGGCTAGGGGAGGGTGTTCTCGCCATGGCCTTTCTGGGGGAGAGGAGTTGGACGAGAGCAACAACAAGTGGAGAGGAGGGATTTCAAGACTTAGACAAAGTGAGGAGTGAATGAATAAGTCTTCACAAGGGAGGGTATTTATAGGGAAACCAACGGCCTTGATCAAGCCAAGTGCAAGGCAAGTGTAAGGCCTTGATCAAGCCAAGTGCACCCTAACCCCTACACCACAAAACAAGGCACAAAACATGGCACCAAACAAGCCACAAACAAGGCAAAACAAGGAGCCAATTGGCCTCAAAACGTGACCAATTGGCCCGCGGTTGCCGCTCTAGTTTCCAATGCGAGGGTGACACATGCCACCCTCCCGCTGGTCCAAAATGTTTCGCCTCTGAAAAATCCGCAAAAATATAAATGATATAGCCGGAATTTTCCCAACGTAAGTCGTGGAAACGCTTTCGAAAAATGACTCCAATCGCACTTGTGCCCAAAATTCGCTTCTTTGCCTAACTTAAGGCTCAAATTTTCACGACGCCCCACGCATATACTGAAATACGGTATAACATTCTCCTCTCTTAGAAACATTCGCCCCGAATGTTCCTTCTCAAGTCTCAACACAAACATACGCGCTAGTATAGCCTTCACTGCTATACGCACGAAAACAATCATGCCACACCTGGTCATAAAATAACAAACGCACCAATACTTAAACCCAAGTCAATGAGGAAACACCTCTAATCATCACAAAAACCCCTTACCAGAGGTCTAAAATATACCCTTCACACCTTCATTTCACAAAAGCGATCACACACGCTCACTTTTCCCATCCGTCAGACCTTCTCAACACTCAAACTCTTTCTAGTATCCGCACCACACTTCCCAACGCTCGTTACCAACCCTGGAGTCACTACCTCCAAACTTGGTCATCTTGCTAACTCGATCTTCTCTAAGGCCGCTCCCGCCTCCACGATCCGCTCGTCGAACATATCCACCAACTCATACGATGGTCATACAAACTTGGGCCTAGCATCCTCGTGACCTACCACCGGCGACCACCCGTAACTAACCCCACCTTAATCCGGCCACGGTTGACCCGTATCACGCCCTCAACCCGACCCACAATCGCGCCACGCCCTTGTTCCCGACACTAACAATCTCGCTAAATCACATCACGAAGCTACCACTTCCATCTCACATTACCCATGGACTCGATCACTCACATAAAACCCACGATACTACGACTCGATAAAGGTCAAACATAAAACGAATCTTTTACTCAAGACGACCCTACCTCTAAGGTCTCAATCGTGACAGTCTATGGTTCACACTTACCATGCCCCCATACTTATCCTCCCAACTAAGCATGTTTTCTAACTCACAATTAACACAACGCTATTCGCATAGCACATAATAATGAGACCATCATAACAAGCATACCAAAACTCTAGAGGTTAAGGATATACCGGCTACCGCCCACTCTAATCATAGGCCCACCGCAGGCGCATAACTGCAGAAGGCGATGAACCACCATCGATCCAGAGGTCGAGTCGTAACATCCGTGCTACCTTGGCCTGACAGCTCGCAAATGGCCCCGCCGCCGCAAAATAACAAGCTCCCCGCACCACGACACTTCAAATGCGGTCTACCACATCGACCACACCGGGTAGGGTGACCGTGATCCGCCAACACTTACTTCCTCGAAACTCAACCTCGAGCCCCGACCGCCCCGAATACTGGATACTCAAGGTTGTGGAGGACCACTCGCACCGCGGAGGTACAAAACTAGTATCCGAGGCGGTCCGCCTCGAAAGTCACCAAAGGACCTCGCTGTTCGCCCTCTTCGCCGATTCGTCATTCCGCGACCTCCGCGTGCCTCACATCCCAGCCGCATGAGCTCGCATGCGGCAATGTCCATGCCCAACAAGAGCTACTCCAACATGCCTCGATATGTAATCATCGAGCCTTGTAACATATCGGTACACTCGATCCTCCATACTAGCTACCAACGCTGACGCACGCCAACGAGTCGAACTCACATTGTACTCCCGAACCGCACGCCCGCTCGTTTAAGCATCAAAATCTGTACCTGCGTTCTCATCTCGCGAGGCAAGAAGGCGTGAGAAAGCCCCTCAAAACTCATCCCATACCGGAGGTGCATGCTCTCCCGAAAGCTCCTATGAATCAAACCAATCGATCGCAGATCACGCAAATTGACGCGAACCAAAAGTCACGACTCGGTCTCAAGCCTCGATCACCCGTGATGATTCAGAATCGCCGGATGAACTCGCGATCATCCTCGTGCCTCGACCCATAAAACTCAAAGCGTGCTAACTCGTAAAGTCCCGTAGCCTCAAACTATCTCGCTTCGGTGAACCATCGGTGCATCGAACTGAATCGCTGATCCAAATTTATCTCATATTCGCCACGACTCGCCAAGAATCGCCATCTCTTGTAACCCATCTCTCCGCCTGCATCGCGGACCGAGGCTCAGTATCATGGTCTCAGCAGCCTATCACGCGCTTTAACCTCGCTGGGCCGGGCGGCGCTACAAAACCCGCCGTCAAGCACAACCTCGTGTACTGCTCGCTCGCGCTCGCATTCTCAGATCTCACTAGCGGTTCTCGGCCGCCTTGCCCTTCGTGGCTCGTTGCTTGCGCGAGGCATAATCGTAAAAACGAGATACGTTAGAGGGTCCAACTTACAACACGCCTTCTAAGGCACGATCTCGTAATGAGAAGAATGGAAACTAATCCTAAATGTCTCAGCCTCCTCGATTATAGACGTGGTGCACAACACATCGATAATCAAGACTCTACTAGACACGGTTCAGACACTTTCCGAGGATTAATCGCTCGATACCACTTTTGTAACGACTGCCCGGGCCCGCATCGTGCCTTATCCCGCACCCTAGTGACACAACATCGAGAAAACCAATGGAAAATAAAACTTTAAACAAGAAACAAGATATATGATCATAAACAAAGCAACCCAACTGCTACCTTCCAATAACATATATAAATACAACTCTTTCAAAACGAAGCTTTAATCCTTTTACAAACCCCGCCTACAACAAGATTTGCACTTAAGATTTACAACAACTATGACGGACAGGTCTCGCCATACCCCTCGAATGTACAAGAACCTACAACTCAGTGGAACACATACTAAAAGATAAGCCTCCGAGAAACGGAGCTTCCCAAAACGCTGAATCGAGATCCTAAGAGCGAGGATCCACGATCGATGTACTCTACCGCAGATGAATGCAGCCTCAAGGAGGTCAAGATAACAGTACCAAGTATGCGAAATCAGAAATATCAGAAATGAAATCATACTAGTTTATATAAAGCAGAGACATGTATGATAACCAAACTACGCTCACAACATAAAAGCAATATGTCCAATGTGACTCACGCCTCAAGTCATCACTCAAATATAACTATGGGTCTCACGCCCGCAACATCAATCATGTTCGCATCACGGCCGCATGCCCCTAATTCGTGACGGCAGACATGTCCATGATGCAACAATAATACCAATGCCCCATGGCCACATGCCCGGAATTCGTGACGGTGTAGACACGCCCATGTGACATCAACAATAATATACTGGTGATCAACCCCGCACGGCCATATGCCCCGGAATTCTACCTCTGTAGACATGTCCATGTAACCACAATAACAATATATCGTAATCGACCGCCGCACGCCACATGCCCCTGAATTCTACCTCTGTAGACATGCCCATGTGACATCAACAACAAGACAAGAATCAAAATGGAAACATACCCGTGGAATTCTCCACATCGCCAAAGACGCCCAAGTAAGTTCTCAATAAGTCAACCTACTATCGAGACGCGCAGAATACGTAAATACAACACTTGTACAACAAAGACTATCATCACAAGCATAGGCAAGTTTCACACAACTCAAAGTACTTTCCCATAAGTCACAATACCCGTGAGTATAAAAATAGAGTGACTATCTTTTTACGGAAACCAAAATACTTCCCTTTGCAAAAATCAAGTAACCACATTATTTCCAAACATTCAAGTTGGCCTAATTTCAAATGCTCAAGTTTCTCATTTTAGAAAGGTTTTATAACTCATAGTCTTAATCCCTTTTAAAACAATCGAGTAACATATTTCTTACGTGTAGCGCTATTCTGTTTATAACGATCTTATTACAAATGTACCATGATCTAGAAAATGTAATATCATTTTGTCTCATCTTAGCTTCTACGCAGATGAGGTTTTACTGGTTTTAATACAACACATCATTATTCAATACATTTTCCTTTATTAACGCCGCAGGTCCTGTCGATAAACATTCTGATTTCCGAAATCAGTAAAACATTATCCCTTTAAAACCAAGTACTCATTACTCACGAATGAGGTTTTACACAAACATCCACATTAAAACAAATAAGTTAAGTCTCTTAACTTCTAACATCAGTAAACCATTTTCTTACCTACATAAAGCTGTTATAACCAACTTCCTATAAAGCCGTTATAACACTTTATGTTTAAACCAAACAAATACACTTAGCACTGTGACGCCCACCGCACTACATAGTTACACACATATCATGCTAGAACAGATAGGAAGAGGTTCACATACCTCGCGACGAGTATCGATAATAAGCAAAATGCTCCAAGTACTACAACCTTGCTAGCCATTTCCACTCCTCAAGTAGAATACGCTACTCTTAGTACTTTCACCTAAAAGGTCACAAACGCTCATTAACTTTTAAACATATGGTTCCATTTCTACGTAAAATTCGCAAAGACCTTCCTCCCGCAACAACAGAAATCTCCTCCTCTAACGAGGCCGCCACCAAGCCAACCAGTGGGGTTTACACGCCTAACCTGACGTGTACAATTCTACTCAAGAATACAACACAAGTCTACCGCAATACACCCCATGTAAATACAAATCGCTTCTTTTCTTTAAATTCGTGCTTAAGTCAAAAGACATTGCCGCACAATAATGTTCAGACTATATATAGTATACTTCAACTATATATTCCTACAACATGTAATCTCCAATTACAACTAGAGGGACAAGATAATTACCTCGATAAGCCCATAATTATCCAAGTTAAATGTCGATCCCAGCAACGCTTAGCTCCAACTCCGGTGCTCCATCCCGCTCCAAACAACCCTTAGAAGTTCTAACCAACTTCTACTTAAATACTTCAAACAATCAACGAAGATTTCCTTGTGGTTTCTTTGAGACTAAAGTGACAAAAGATAGTATTTTCTGCTCTACGATAGAGGTATCTTTGGAATACTACAAGGTACAAGGCTAAGGTATTTTGGGCATTATAACAATACTGGAAGACAACTTTCTACCATGTGGTAGGCTCGGCTAGCACAACTAGGCTAGGTGAGGGTGTTCTCGCCAAGGGCCTTTCTAAGGGGAGAGGGGAGTTGGACGAGAGCAACAACAAGTGAGAGGGAGGGATTTCAAGACTTAGACAAAGTGAGGAGTGAATGAATAAGTCTTCACAAGGAGTGGTATTTATAGGAAACCAACGGCCTTGATCAAGCCAAGTGCAAGGCAAGTGTAAGGCCTTTATCAAGCCAAGTGCACCCTAAACCATACACCACAAAACAAGGAACAAAACATGGCACCAAACAAGCCACAAAACAATGCAAAAACAAGGAGCCAATTGGCCTTGAAAACGTGACCAATTCGCCCGCGGTTGCCGCTCAGTTTCCAATGCAGGGTGACACATGCCACCCTCCCGCTGGTCCAAAATGTTTCGCCTCTAAAAATCCGCAAAAATATAAATGACATAGCCGGAATTTTCCCAACGTAGTCGTTGAAACGCTTTCGAAAAATGACTCCAATCGCACTTGTGCCCAAAATTCGCTTCTTTGCCTAACTTAAGGCTCAAATTCTACGCACGCCCCACGCACATACTGAAATACGGGTATAACATTATGTTATGAGATACACCGAGCCTACAAATAGGCCTGACACGCCATATTACCCCGAGCCTACACATAGGACGGGTTACGCCATCTTACACCGAGCCCACAAAGCGGCCGGATTATGCTACATGATTCCACAAGACACCGAGCTCCACAAAGCGCCGGATTATGCTACATGATTCCACAAGACACCGAGCCCCATAGACGGGCGGATTATGCTACATGATTCCACAAGACATCGAACTTCACAAAGCGGCCGACATGCTACATGATTCCACAAGATAACCGAGCCCCACAGCGGGCCTGATTATGCTACATGATTCCACAAGACACCGAGCCCCACAAAGGGCCGGATTATGCCACATGATTCATCAAGACACCGTGTCCCGCAATGGGCTTGACACGTTATCACGCATGGATAATCAAAGTAAGCTCCCAAATAAGTCCTCCATAAAGCGGGATTATGTTATGTAAGATATGTAAGTTATGTGGAAAAACTTGATTGAATTCTTAAGTATGTATGTAAGAATATGATGTTAATTCTTATTGAAAGAAGGAAAATAATGATTAATGTACGATTGATTTCATGAGTTAAAATGGCACGGTAGGATCTGGTATTTTAATTTTTATACTTGCCCCTGTCATTCTTTTGTACAGTTATGATCTTGTTTAATGTACTTTATTTCCGTTTCATACTTTGTACTTGTTGTACTAACCCCCTTAGGGGGGCTACGTTCATGTCCGCAGGTCTAGGTACACAGTTGTGGATCCGCGAGCTTAAGATCCTTGTTCAACATTTTGAGATGGCTCCAAGTTCCGGAGTTTGTCATTATGGCTAGGTACATTCAGGGGTACGGCGGGGCCTTGTCCCGTCATAGTTGTTGTCACCTTCTTAGAGGTCTGTATTCATATGTGGGCTGGACTGGTGTAAGTTGTATTTACATTGTTGTATAGCGTAGACCCTTTCGGGTGATTTATATTTATACGGAAGCCTTTCTGACTTTGCCTTTGTTTTTTAAAAAAAAGAGTGATATTTATCTTCCGCAGTTTATTTATGCCAGATGGGTATGGTGCCTGTGTAGGCACCAAACACGCCCGGATTTGGGGCGTGACAGAGTGGTATCGAGCGCTAGTCCTCGGCATGTCTACGCACTGCATAAGTAGAGTCTTATTTATCGATGTGTTGTGCACCACATCTATAAACAGGAGGCTATAGTACATTTAGGATTGGTTTCCCTTCTTCTCACTCTGGGATCGTGCGATAGAGCTGTGTTGTTAGGGTAGTCTATCCCTAACGTGTTATTTTGATTGCAGAGATGAGAAAGACAACCGTGACCCAGAAAGGATTATATGGACTTCGTATCCAGGTTGGTAAAACTATTGCAGCTTGGTATAATGATGATGTGTATCCGTGCACGCCGCTTTTATTCGGGGTCATACGTGCGTTGCTTAGAATGATTATGAGTTACCATGAGTCGTTAAGCCTTAATAATTACTTGGAAGGTGTGAAACAGTTTATCAATCCGCATCTAGGCTTTATATATGTACTTATTTGGAATAGGCAAGAGGTAATGAACTGACTAAGATTGTGATAGACTTTTGAAAGATCAGGTTTAATTGACTTATGGACATACCATGTTATTAGATTAAGCTGTGTTATATGCTTAAGTGAGATGCACAAATAATATTTTTATGGAGTAAATATGGTTGTTGTGATTAGGACAGCATGATATTGAGATTATGAGAAGCTATCTTACCCGTATGAGGGGAGAGATAATGTAAGATTGGGACATGGAATAATCGAGAATCGTGGAATACTAGCTAACTATTGAGACCTTAGATGAACATTCGAGGACGAATGTTTCTAAGGGGGGAAGGATGTTACACCCCGTAATACCAGGGCTACTAATTGAGGACGTGATTAAGGATTTAAGATTTGAATTTTGAAAAAGAATAATTACATTTTCTTAAGGAAAATTTCGAAAAAAATGTGACGACGGAAAAATTATTAACTTGGAGTATAATACTTCTAATTGGATTTATGGACTTAGTATTGGATTATAAGGTGTTGGAATTGATAATATGGGGTCCGCCGAGAATTTCACAATTTCGCAGGGACCTTCGAAAAATTATAATATTTTGAACCAATCGGAGGGCGATACGTGGCACTCCTCCACTTGTCTTGCTAAGATGACAACAAAATAGATATTTTGAGAGGGGACAAATGGACATGGGTCCCACTCCACTTGGCTATACATATCCAAGTCTTGCAAGACTTGGATCACTTTACACTTAAACAAAAAAATAAGCTCTCATCTTCTCCCCTTTAGCTCCATAATTTCGAGAGCCCCTTGGCTAAGAACAACCATTGTTGATCAATTTATTTCTCCAAGATTAGGCCCTTAAACCAAGTGCTAAGCCTAGATTATTATTCTACACGTTTTTACTTGTCTTGGCCGAAAGTTGATGCCAAAACCCTAGGGGTTCCGTCGACTTTTTGTAAGTGAAATTCAAAGAGAAGTTGCTCCTAAGGTTGTAGGGGGTACATATATGTGATTGGAACTTGAAGAAGTGGAGCGAAACGAAAACTGCGCACCAATAAAGACCGGACTGTTTTGGGGCGTTTTTGGGCAATAAATAAGGTAAAGGTCCTTCTTCTTTTAAAGTAATTGAATATTACTTATTGTTATTATGTATGGATGAACTTGTGTTAGAAAAGAATGAAGAATAATAAGCTTTTGAGCCATTTTTGGGGCTAAAACCGATTTGGGACAGATTTGATGCAAATGGAATTCGTTGGTTACTGTCGTTGTTAACTTCACCTATTGCATGTTATAATGAATTAATATTGTTGTTAATAAGTTGTTATAACTTATGTAGAAGTTTTGGAACTCTAATTGGAATAAAATGGATTAAGGAACGAGTTATCGGGTTGTAGTTGTTGTGGCCGAGAAACTGACCAAAACTGTTAGACGTTGTTGTGTCGTTTAGTGGACAGTTTTGAGGTATTAAATGCTGGAAATTTAGTTGTTGTTATGCATGTTTAAGTGTAGTAGTTGCTAATTAAAGTCCTAAGGAAATAAGGGTGTGGAAAGGCGTTAAAAGGCCTCACATTTTACCCTCGTTATGGTTGGATTGCGGACTATTTTTATGGGCTGATTTGTGGATTGTTTTGTATAACTGTGGGGCAGAATTTTACACGTCCAGTTAGACGTGTAATCCCCTTTGGCTAACTGTTGGTTGTGCCTTAAATGTGGCTTGTTGGTTGATGAATACGGGCCTTGGAAAAGGTGTAAAAGTACGTAGAAATAAAGGAAGTGCTGCCCAATTTTCCATAGAATTAGAGGGCCATTATTTGGTATAAGTCCTACACTTGATAGCTTGTAGTTGATAGAAGTGCTATTGTCATTTTAGGTTGAAGTACTACGTGTAGCACATTCTACTTGGCTTGTGGAATAGCCAATAAGGTTGAAGTACATTGGAGCGTATTGCTACTTGTCGTTTGGGTTAGTCGCCAACGAGGTATGTGAACTTCTTCCTTCCTTTGACATGATTATTTGGTAAGTCTATGTGACTAAATTTTAGTGAGTCTATGTGACTTGATTTGGTAAGTCTATGCGACTTAATTCATTTGAAGTAAGTAAGTCCATTTTGGAAATATACGAGTCTTGATTATGAAAGTATGAGTGGCTTAGTCAAAATTGTATAAGTTACGTGAAGTACTTTAAAGTTAAGAGATTTGATTTAAGGTTAAGAGACTTGATTTCTTTACAAGTTATGAGACTTTATTTTTCAAGATATGAGACTTGATTTCTAAAGTTAAGAGATTTGATTTAAAGTTATGAGACTTGATTTCTTTACAAGTTATGAAACTTTATTTTTCAAGATATGAGACTTGATTTCTAAAGTTAAGAAATTTGATTTAAAGTTATGAGACTTGATTTCTTTACAAGTTATGAGACTTTATCGTTCAAGATATGGGTTACTTGATTTACTTCTAAAGTTAAGAGGCTTGATTTCGAAAGAGTATGTGACTTGAGTTTTAAAAGTATATGTTTATTGATTTAAAGAGAAGGAGTTTTATGATTCTTTTTAAGTATGTATGTACGTAGTACTTTTGGGTTTAGTTTCCCCAATGTGATAAGAAATAAAAGTGCCTTAAGTTCTCTAAAATGAAAGGTTGTTATAATAGCTTTATGGGAAGTTGTTATAACGACTTAAGAAGAAGTGAAAGGGTGGTTAAAATGTTATGTAAGGAAAATCACACCGAGCCTACAAATAGGCCGGATTATGTTATGAGATACACCGAGCCTACAAATAGACCGGATTACGCCAAATAACACCGAGCCTACAAATAGGCCGGATTACGCCAAATCACACCGAGCCTACAAATAGGCCGGATTATGTTATGAGATACACCGAGCCTACAAATAGGTCGGATTACGCCATATTACCCCGAGCCTACACATAGGCCGGGTTACGTCATCTTACACCGAGCTCCACAGGCGGGCCGGATTATGCTACATGATTCCACAAGACACCGAGCTCCACAAAGGCGTGCGGATTATGCTACATGATTCCACAAGACACCGAGCCCCACAGCGGCCGATTATGCTACATGATTCCACAAGACAATCGAACTCCACAGCGGGCGGATTATGCTACATGATTCCACAAGACACCGAGCCCCACAGCGGTGGCCGGATTATGCTACATGATTCCACAAGACACCGAGCCCCACAGCGGGCCGATTATGCCACATGATTCATCAAGACTCGTGTCCCGCAAACGGGCTTGACACGTTATCACGTATGGATAATCAAAGTAAGCTCCCAAATAAGAAGTCCCTCCATAAAGGGCCGGATTATGTTATGTAAGATATGTAAGTTATGTGGAAAAACTTGATTGAATTCTTAAGTATGTATGTAAGAATATGATCTTAATTCTTATTGAAAGAAGGAAAATAATGATTAATGTACGATTGATTTCATGAGTTATGTCACGACCCGACCCCGGGACCGCGACTGGTGCCCTACCTGGGCACCCTTACAGGTATACATCAGAGATAATCAGCGGAACATACATGAACCTTATAAAATAAAACAACAGAAGTAAACAACAAAGTTAGCCGATAGGCTACCTTCCCGACATAAATATATACAACCAAGCAGCTTGCCTCATTTCTTTACAACCGACCTACAAATGTGACTACAGACTTAAGAGTTTTAACGTATAACTGTATGGCGGGCCCCGCCATACCCCAATATACATGAATCTACTACCTCGTGGAAAACTGCATCAAGAGCTAAGCCTCCGAGCAAATGGAGCTTTCTCAAAATCAACCGAGATCCCAAGAGCAAGGTTCACTAACTCGTACCTAAAACTCATACAGATGAACGCAGCCTCAAGGGGTCAGCATAACAAAAATTTAATATGGAATGTAAATAACGACAAGAAATGTGATCATAATCAGATAAAAGAATGACAAGGACAAGTATAAAAATACGCACTGCATCCCGCCGTGTCATTACCACTTATGAACTTAATCGCACCTTATTATCTTTTTCATTCTCAAAGAAAAGCTATAGCCATATTCTTACGCATACGATTAGAAAAATCATTAAGTTCATTATCAGATAACTTACTTATCTTTCATAAGTATAATCCGCTTTTGTGAGGGCACCTATACTACCCTACCAATCTAGACGCGATCAAGGTCACATAGTCCGCCTGCAGGTATACCGCCCGCCCAACTCGGTCGATAATGTCATCTAGTCTTCCTTAAAGGTATAACGCCTGCCCATTCCTCGGTCGATAATGTCATATAGTCTACCCGTATAGTATATCGCCTGCCCATTCTCGGTCGATAATGTCATATAGTCCGCCCAGATAGTATACCGCCCGCCCATTCTCGGTCGATAATGTCATATAGTCCGCCCAGAAGGTATACCGCCCGCCCATTCCCGGTCGATAATGTCATATAAAATCCGAATTTAACCCAACGTACTCACGCGCTCTACTCCTTTAGAAAGACTCTTTTCAATTACAACTTCCTGCATACTAACAACTATAGTATCAAGTCCTATCCGCCTTCAAGACAAGTCACAATACATTTTTAGAAATACAATTACCGCTTCTAAAACAAGTGACTTCTTTCTTAAAAACCTCAAGAATCGTACCTTAAAAACTTTTGCCCTCCCTTATTTCAAATCATTTCTTTGCTTACATTATCAAGAAAACCATTCTTTAACCTTCCATAAAGCCGTTATAACCAACTTCCCATAAAGCCGTTATAACCCTTTATGGTTTTAGACCAACTCATTCCTTTTATTTCCAAGAGACTTCTACTTTTGAAACCAAGTATTAAATACTTTCAAATCAATTCTCTTAACTTTCAAAAATACAATTAGTCTCTTAACCTTTAAAACTCAAGTGACTCCTTTTATTATAAAACCTTAGGCAATTGATGCCTTAAAAACAAATTGCCTTTTCAATAAAACAAGTCATTTATCTTTCCATAAAGTAAATATAACCAACTCCCCATAAAGTCGTTTTATTCACTTTATACCTTAGCCATATACAATTTCCTATCCAAGGGACTTATACGTTTAAAACGGAACAAGTATCACATACTTTAAAACTCTTCAAGTCCCTTAACTTTAAAATCAACTTAAGACATCCTTACTATTTTCAAAGAAGTGAGTTAATCTCCTAACCCACCCGACTTGGCATTACATAAAACAAGTAAAGAATGTCATAGTCTCAGACGCCTACCGTACTACATACGTGCAACTAGTCATGCTCAAAAGATAGGAAAAGTTCTACATAGAGTAAATCACATAACTACCTCTTAACTTCTAAGAGTAGAAGGAAACATGAAATGATACCACAAGTATATTCCATACATAGAATCATGCCAAAGGAAGGAAGAGGTTCACATACCTCGCGACGATTGTCGACAAGTAGCAAAATGCTCCAAAGTACTTCAATCTTGATAGTTATTCCACTCTCCAAGTAGGATACGCTAAACTTAGTACTTCAACCTATAATGGTCACAATACGTCCATTAACCTCTCACTTCATACATAGAATTATTCTAAGTGCTAAGTCACCAATTCTACGGAAAATCGGACAGAACCTCCTTTGTTTCTACTAACTTTGCCACCTTTTTCAAGGCCGAATACAATAACCAAACAACCCCAATTGGCTCACCACAATCTATAAGGTAGTCCAATACAAATAAATACCAACTACTACAAACTACCAGTACAAATTCGGCCACCTTGAGTTCAACACTTATCCAATTTCCATTTCAATCCAAGTTATTAGCCTAACATGATATCAAGTCGCAAACGATTATAACTACTATAATCTCCAAGTCAAAAACATGCGACGATTCTAATAACGACTAAAATTGTAATCCAACTTAACATGGCTTACATTACATTTCGGATTTCCAAGGCTACAATCAATCCATAATCCATATAAACTTCAACACATATACTTCATGCTAGCAACAAGTAAAGCTAACAACAATATAAATAATCTTGTAACACTTTCAAAGAACAAGATTATACCTCAACGATTCTTAGTCCAACTTCCAATCCGAAATCGTTCCTTAGCAACTTAGAGTCTCTTCAAGACACTTCAATCCGCTACTTGAGACTCTTAGAACAACACCAACCAATTTCCTTCAAACTTCCAAACAAAACCTAGAAAAGTCACTAGGTTTTCACTTTGCGACTAACCCAAAACTATCTTTTCCGGATTTTTCTATTGAGATACACTCACAATACACTTAGGAACCTTGGTTTAAAGTGGGAGATTATTCGACATGGAACAAAAAAATTTCTTTCGTGGAACCCAACCCGAGAGCACCCTAAGTGAGTCTTCAAATTCTTGGAAATTTTTCTAAGTGTTGACAAGGTCTTGCTACTAGTAGTATAATAAAGGAACACGAGGGTCAAGATGTGTACAATTGGGTGGCTAGATGAAGTCTTACTAAATATCAAGACTAAAGTGGGGTCATTGACTTGGTCAATATTGTCAAGCTCTCTACATTGCAAGACTATGGTCAATGACCATCTCGCCATGCCTAAAAATCGCCCAAGGCATTTCTACGGGGTGACACGTGTCGCCTCCTATTCACACAACAAAACGCTTCCAAAAATTTCATAATTCGATAAAATTTTACAAGTCTCAAATCTCAACACTTATGAAGTTCTTACGCACGCTCTAAAACATGTCCCGTAAATACGGTGTAACATTCTTCCCCTTAGAAACATTCGCCCTCGAATGTTCTTTCTGAGTCAAACTTAAAATTAACAACATAGTTTCCTTTCACCACCCCGACATACCAACAATGCCACACATGGCCTTAATACTCGTGACACACATATCTGTCGTCATAAGCCCAAAAAGGGATTATCTTTTCGCATTTCCAACTCCTTCTAACATATACATAGTCTCAATATAACTGCTCATAAAACTTAAACATACCATAACTTATCATGTAAACAAGTTTCTAAAGGCCAAAGACATACCGAATCATATAGGCGGTTCAAGGACCGCTAAAATCGAACTCCCACTACGACCTTCTCGCCACTACCGCCGTGCATGAACATCCTCGCCTAGCTATCAAGGCGAAGAACCCGCAATCGATCCAAAGAGTCGTGTTGTCCCACCAGACCTCTATAAGGACACTTTTAACATATGGCCTAGACGACCACAAGAAAACAAGCACCGCATCGCGCGACATACCCCGTAACGTAACCTACCACATCGGGCACATTGAGGCAAAGCGTGGCCTCGATCGATCGAACCCCATCTCCTCGAGACTCAAGCTCTAGAGACTGACCGCCCTCGCATTCCCGGTTGGAAACCCCGCTGAAAATCGCGAGGTGCACTCGGCCGGGCCGCAATGTAGACTTAGTTCGCCGCTGAGGCCGCCCGCCAAAACCGCCCGAGACCTCGCTGTTCGCCTCTGGCCGGCTCGAGTCAACTGATCCTCCTCTCTCTATCCTCTATCCTCGCGCATAGGCTCGCATCCTAGCAATGTCCATACCGGGCACAAGACCCACACCCAAGCATCCATAAATCATAAGACGGTCTAGCCCCATCACATCACGATGAACACTATCCGCCATGCTAGCCACTATGGTGTGCGATGCTCGCCAAGGAGTCAAACTCAGTGTCAGACTCCCGATAGTCCTACCATTCTCGCCTCAAGGTCAAAAATCTATCTACGCGGCCCTCCTCATCTCGTGAGGCAAAAGTGATCCATAAAGGCCTCGTGAACTCCTCCCAAACACCGGAAGAGCATCATCCTCTCGCCAAGCATCCATGACTCAAAACCGCTCAACGCAATATCGCCAGAACCTGGTAAGAGGCTAGTATAATGCACTGCCTCCAAGCCTTAAGAACTCGCATAGTCCGTAGAGCCGAACGAACTCCCGCGATCCTCCTCGCACTCGAACCATAAAACTCGCGGATGACAACCTGTAAAATCCGGATCCGCAAACCGCCGCTAGTGGTTAGCTACTCGCTCCCGTTTGCCGCCTACCACTATGTCGCCAATAGTCCGACCGCTTCTCCATAATCCTCGCATCGCCGCCGAGGAATCGAGGCCCGCACCGAACCTCGCGCCATCGCCGCCTCGCCTCTAATATCGCCGCGTGGCTGAACTCGCCGCCGCCTACTACCCTGTGCATAACTGTGCCCGAGTCCCGTAACCTCTCGCGCACTCTAGCAACTCCCGCCGCCTTGCCCTTCTGGCCCCGGCCGCCCCGGGAGGCATAACTGCTTCATAAGAATAGGTCGCAGAGGATTCAACCTAATAAGACAAATTCTACCGCACGATCTTAGAGAGGGAAGAATGGAAACTAATCCTAAAATGTCTCAGCCTCCTCGACATCGGCATGTGCACAACACACCGATAATCAAGACTCTATTAGACACGGTCTGTAGACACCTTCCGAGGACTAATCGCTTTAATACCACTTTTGTCACGACCGACCCTCGATCGCGATCGTGCCCTACCCGCACCCTTACAGTATACATCGAGATAATCAATGAACATACATGAACCTTATAAAATAAAACAATGTAGTAAACAACAAAGTTAGCCGACAGGCTACCTTCCCGACATAAATATATACAACCAAGCAGCTTGCCTCATTTTTACAAACCGACCCACAAAATGTGACTACTGCACTCTAAGAGTTTTAACGTAACAATCGTGGCGGACAGTGGCCCCGCCATACCTCGAATATACATGAATCTACTACCTCGTGGAAAACTGCACAAGAGCTAAGCCTCCGAGCAAATGGATCTTTCTCTCAAAAACAGAACCGATATCCCAAGAGAAAGGTTCACCAACTCGTACCTAAAACTCATACAGATTTAACGCAGCCTCCGGCGGGGTCATAACAACAGTACCAAATATGGAATGTAAATAACGCATGCAGAAATGATCATAATCAGCATAAAAGAATGACAAGGACAAGTATAAAAATACGTACCAGATCCTGCCGTGTCATTACCACTTATGAACTTAATCGCACCTTATTATCTTTTTCATTCTCAAAGAAAAGCTATAGCCATATTCTTACGTACATGATTAGAAAAAAAATCATTAAGTTCATTATCAGATAACTTACTTATCTTTCATAAGTATAATCCGCCTTTTTGTGAGGGGCACCTATACTACCCTACCCAATCTAGACGCGATCAAGGTCACATAGTCCGCCTGAAGGTATACCGCCTACCAACTCGGTCGATAATGTCATCTAGTCCGCCTTAAAGGTATACCGCCTTACCATTCCTCGGTCGATAATGTCATATAGTCTACCCAGATAGGTATGTCGCCGCCCATTCCTCGGTCGATAATGTCATATAGTCCGCCTCAGATAGTATATCGCCCGCCATTCTCGGTCGATAATGTCATATAGTCCGCCTGCAAAGGTATACCGCCTACCATTCCTCGGTCGATAATGTCATATAAAATCCGAATTTAACCCAACGTACCACGCGCTTCTACTCCTTTAGAAAGACTCTTTTCAATTACAACTTCCTGCATACTAACAACTATAGTATCAAGTCCTATCCGTCTTTCAAGACAAGTCACAATACATTTTTAGAAATACAATTACCGCTTCTAAAACAAGTGACTTCTTTCTTAAAAACCTCAAAGAATCGTACCTTAAAATAGCTTTGCCCTCCCTTATTTCAAATCATTTCTTTCCTTACATTATTAGACAAAACCATTCTCATAACCTTTCATAAAGCCGTAATAACCAACTTCCAATAAAGACTTTATAAACATTTATTGTTATAGACCAACTCATTCCTTTTTATTACCAAGAGACTTCTACTTTTTGAAACCAAGTATTAAATACTTTCAAATCAATTCTCTTAACTTTCAAAAATACAATTAGTCTCTTAACCTTTAAAACTCAAGTTGACTCCTTTTATTATAAAACCTTAGGCAATTGATGCCTTAAAAACAAATTGCCTTTTCAATAAAACAAGTCATTTATCTTTCCATAAAGTAAATATAACCAACTCCCATAAAGTCGCTTTATTCACTTTATACCTTAGCCATATACAATTTCCTATCCAAGGGACTTATACGCTTAAAACTAACAAGTATCACATACTTTAAAACTCTTCAAGTCCCTTAACTTTAAAATCAACTTAAGACATCCTTACTATTTTCAAAGAAGTGAGTTAATCTCCTAACCCACCCGACTTGGCATTACATAAAACAAGTAAAGAATGTCATAGTTCAGACGCTCACCGCACTACATACGTGCAACTAGTCATGCTCAAAAGATAGGAAAAGTTCTACATAGAGTAAATCACATAACTACCTCTTAACTTCTAAGAGTAGAAGGAAACATGAAATGATACCACAAGTATATTCCATACATAGAATCATGCCAAAGGAAGGAAGAGGTTCACATACCTCGCGACGATTGTCGACAAGTAGCAAAATGCTCCAAAGTACTTCAATCTTGATAGTTATTCCACTCTCCAAGTAGGATACGCTAAACTTAGTACTTCAACCTATAATGGTCACAATACGTCCATTAACCTCTCACTTCATACATAGAATTATTCTAAGTGCTAAGTCACCAATTCTACTAAAATCTGGACAGAACCTCCTTTGTTTCTACTAACTTTGCCACCTTTTCAAGGCCGAATACAATAACCAAACAACCCCAATCGCTCACCACAATCTATAAGGTAGTCCAATACAAATAAATACCAACTACTACAAACTACCAGTACAAATTCGGCCACCTTGAGTTCAACACTTATCCAATTTCCATTTCAATCCAAGTTATTAGCCTAACATGATATCAAGTCGCAAACGATTATAACTACTATAATCTCCAAGTCAAAAACATGCGACGATTCTAATAACGACTAAAATTGTAATCCAACTTAACATGGCTTACATTACATTTCGGATTTCCAAGGCTACAATCAATCCATAATCCATATAAACTTCAACACATATACTTCATGCTAGCAACAAGTAAAGCTAATAACAATATAAATAATCTTGTAACACTTTCAAAGAACAAGATTATACCTCAACGATTCTTAGTCCAACTTCCAATCCAAATCGCTTCCTAGCAACTTGTAGTCTCTTCAAGACACTTCAATCCGCTACTGAGACTCTTAGAACAACACCAACCAATTTCCTTCAAACTTCCAAACAAAACCTAGAAAAGTCACTAGGTTTTCACTTTGCGACTAACCCAAAACTATCTTTTCCGGATTTTTCTATTGAGATACACTCACAATACACTTAGGAACCTTGGTTTAAAGTGGGAGATTATTCGACATGGAACAAAAAAATTCTTTCTTGTGGAACCCAACCCGAGAGCACCCTAAGTGGAGTCTTCAAATTCTTGGAAATTTTTCTAAGTGTTGACAAGGTCTTGCTACTAGTAGTATAATAAAGGAACGTGGAGGGTCAAGATGTGTACAATTGGGTGGCTAGGATGAAGTCTTACTAAATATCAAGACTAAAGTGGTCATTGACTTGGTCAATATTGTCAAGCTCTCACATTGCAAGACTATGGTCAATGACCATCTCGCCATGCCTAAAAATCGCCCAAGGCATTTCTATGGGGGTGACACGTGTCGCCTCCTATTCGTCACAACAAAACGTTTCCCGAAAATTTCATAATTCCGATAAAATTTTACAAGTCTCAAATCTCAACACTTATGAGTTCTTACGTACGTTCTTAAAACATGTCCTGTAAATACGGGGTGTAACAAGTTAAAATGGCACGGTAGGATCTGGTATTTTAATTTTTATACTTGCCCCTGTCATTCTTTTGTACAGTTATGATCTTGTTTAATGTACTTTATTTCTGTTTCATACTTAGTACCTGTTGTACTAACCCCCTTAGGGGGGCTACGTTCATGTCCGCAGGTCTAGGTACACAGTTGTGGATCCGCGAGCTTAAGATCCTTGTTCAGCATTTTGAGATGGATCCAAGTTCCGGAGTTTGTCATTATGGCTAGGTACATTCAGGGGTACGGCGGGGCCTTGTCCCGTCATAGTTGTTGTCACCTTCTTAGAGGTCTGTATTCATATGTGGCCGGATCGTGTAAGTTGTATTTACATTGTTGTATAGCGTAGACCCTTTCTGGTGATTTATATTTATACTAAGCCTTTCGCTTTGCCTTTGTTTTAAAAAAAAATGAGTGATATTTATCTTCCGCGGTTTATTTATGTCAGATGGGTAGGGTGCTCGGTAGGGCACCAACACGCCCGGATTTGGGTCGTGACAGACACTTCCTATTCACTCTTCGCCTCAACAAGGTACGCTCACCAGATTCGGTTCTTATGGGTGGTAAGCCACCAAGAGTCGCTGGGATGAGATTTGTGTGCCTCAATCCGGCGAGGCTTGGGTCTTATGAACATCAAAGTATGGAATCATGCCTTACTCTCCCGGACCATCTGACAAACTCACACTAAAGCGGATACCTTATGGGTTCAATGGATTAATAGCTACTACTTGAGAGGCCAATTCTTTTGGGATTATGAGGTACGTGCTAGGGACTCCCTCTTATTCAAGAAACTTTGTGGCATTCACGACACACTTATTAACATCTTTGGTAGTCAAGGAAACACAATTGCCGGCTTGGAAAAGTGTTGCACCAATGGAAGATTTGATTCTGGTCTTGTGTATATGAGGTCTTGCGCACCCCGCGGGAGAAAAAGCTTTGGATGTCTTAAATTTGGAAAGACTTCATACCGCCTAAATTCTCATTCACAGTCTGGCTCACTTGTAGAAAGCGTCTAGCTACCAAAGACACTCTCTCCTACCTAAACTTGGAAGACAAGACTCATGGTTCTGCAAGCGGGCTAATGAGACAAGGGCTCACCTCTTCTTTTCTTGCCCCTACACCCACATGATTTGGAAGCATACAAAAGAATGGTTGGGTATTAGAAGAGAAATGGCTACTATTGAAAGCGCACTGCCGATCAATAAAGAGCATCATGACACGATCCAATTCAAAGCCATCTTACTTGCCTTTTGCACTGTGGTATATGAGATTTGGAGAACAAGAAATGAATTGCTATTCGAGGGCATTAGTTCAACGACAGATGAGGTTGTTGCAAAAGTCAAAACAACAACTTATAGAGTTCTTTATGACTTAATCCCCTTGTAACGCCACCTATGAGTGAACGCCCCATCCTCCTTCATTTCTTGTTTTATGCTTACGTTGAGGATTGAGAACCCTCAATGATTGACTGTAGCTCCCAGTTTCTTTTTTTTAGTAATAATATTTGCATTTATCCGAAAAAAAAATAAAAAAATATTTGAGCAACTCCTCCACCTTTCACTAATGCCTAGGGCTTTGGTCGTGCTTCAATGTGAACAAATCAAATCTTGGAGGCATCAAATAACAAATTGCATTTTTCCAAAATATTTTCTACTCGGTTTCATTTTAATTTATTTTAAAAAATGACACATTTAATTTCTATATCAAAACACAATCTTATTTTTTAACTTTTTTATTTTATCTCATGATTATATAGCTACAAAATATCACAACTCGTTTACAATAAATTTTAAAAATCTTTCTTCTATGTATTTCATGCTTAAACTTCATGCCCGATAAAATAGTTTTACATAAAATATAACGAGGGCCTACTATACTTGCTCTTTACGGAGTCAAAAAAGTGAGTTAGGAGTAACATCATAAAATATATTCTTTTGTTCACATGCTAGGAAAATTGTAATTTATATTCAGGGACGTCTCAATAAATTAGGGCGCCTAAAGTGAAATTTTAGTTTGAGGCCTTAAAATATATATCTGAATCTTTTTCTTTTAGCCTTATAGATGTAAAGGTTCTAATTAATATTTTGTTATAATCAACTTCTTGTAATATTTTTATTTGATAGAATATATTGAGTAGAGTATTATTCTGTAATTACACAATTTTTTGGACCTTTTCCTTCTAAATTGAGTCTAAAATATCAATATGGAGCTAATTATCTCAAAGAAGGTACAAAATCCGGTGTAAAGTGATAATCAATTTAATTTGAAAAGTGAATATGTGTGATGAAACATAAAATAGTTTTCAAGGTAAAACTTTCTGGGTATTTATGCCAAACTATAGTAATTTACCGTAGTTAAGTCATCGGTTAAAGAAAAATTTAATTTTAATAAATTATAGAATATAAAGACATGTTAACATGTTCATTAATTTAGTGTAAATGCCAATGGTTATTGACAAAGTTAGCAATAAATAGTTGATGTAAAATGAGTACTTGTCAAGTTGTCATTAAGAATAAGTATAATATTCATTTAAATATATATTAGATATTTAAAATAAAATTTCAAATGTATAATACATATATTTTGGAGCGTAAGGCAATGTCCTTAGTGACCTAGGGGTTGAGTCGCCTGCTTATATAGCTTTCGAATATTTTTTTATCAAAATCACTAGATCATTTGGTAGTGCTTTATTAAACAAAATAGTAATATACAAGAAATCAAAAGAAATGAAATGAAAACAGCAAAAAAGAACAAGAAATTAGTTCCAAGAAACTAAGTGGAAACTAATCCTAAGAAAATACACAAAAAGCTTCTCTACTTCAGATTTTATGGCCTTGATTTGAATCCATCTCACATACCTATAGAGCTCTCATCAGGATCAAAAGTCAAATGAAGTAAACTTCAGGCTTCAAAGATGTAGTAGAATTCGTCTTGAAGAAACTCAGGATCAGTTGTATCATCTGTGCTTAAGTCTTAAAATGTTGCCATCTTCATAATGAACACCTGCAATGAATATATCTTTGGCTATATTACAACATAATGAGCATGCTATCATACTAATACCACACATTGTAGCCTATCCAACAATACATTCATTGCCATTCAGTTTATGTATATGGTTGTATTGATACAATATTGATTACTGCATTCTCCTATTGCTGAAATCATTCTCCAGAAATCTGATGGTTTTTTGCATTTGTAATTCTCATGTATGGTATGTGTCCTTGGGGAGTCTTCTCATTATTATCAAGTATATATAGTGTATAATGTTCATCCCAATTACAATAGGAATTCTAGTCCCATATACAAGAGGAATCTTAGTCTTACCATAATTATATTTACACAAATATTCTAATTATGGGTAGGAATATTATGTTGACCACTATATACGTTTACACACCCCCTCAGTCGGAGTGAGAGGAGGCCGGACGCTGAGACTGAATATGAAGTCAAGAAATAACTATCTGCATACTGATATGATGAGGGAACATGTAACACTCTGACATGACCTAGCGCAACTTTCTCACGAACAAAATGTATGTCCATTTCAACGTGCTTGGTTCGCTGATGTTGAACCGGGTTGTGAGAAAGGTAGATTGCAGAGATGTTATCACAGTACACAATAGATGTCTGACGCAAAGGACACTGAAGTTCTAACAGTAAATTTCTGAGCCAACAAATCTCAGCTACTACATTTGCAACGCCTCTATACTCAGCCTCGGCATTGGAGCGAGATAAGGTAGTTTGTCGCTTGGCAGACCAAGAAATCAGATTATCCCCTAAGAAAACACAAAAGACGGAGGTGGAGCGTCGCGTGTCCGGACACCCTGCCCAATCTGCATCCGTATATGAGAGCAACTTGGTTGGTGCAGAGGGGTATAGGTGCAAACCATAATCAAGTGTGCCCTTGAGGTATCAAATGATACACTTAAGGGCAGTGAAATGAGACTCCCTGGGGGCATGCATAAATAAGCATATCTGCTGAACAACATAAGTAATGTCTGGCCTTGTAAATGTTAGATACTGAAGTGCACCTGCAAGGCTCCTATACAGAGTAGGGTCGGAGACTGGAGCATCATCCATAACACTGAGCTTAGATTTTGAATCAACTAGAGTAGGCATAACTTTGCAATTCGCCATTTTAGCCTTGTACACAATCTCCTCTGCATATTTACGCTGACACAAGAACATGTGGTTGGTAGACCTGGTCACTGATATCCCCAAGAAATAACTCAACTTTTCCAAATCAGTCATTTCAAATTCGGTCTTAAGCAAGGCAATAATCTCATTTTTTAACCCGTCGGAGGAGGCAGTAAGAACAATATCAACCATGTAAAGTAATAAGTAAGCAGTGCTACTACCCTGATGAAAAATGAAGAGTGATATATCACTCTTGCTGCATACAAACTCAATCTGCAAGATATACCTGGCAAAGCGATCATACCACACACGGGGGGCCTGTTTCAGTCCATATAATGACTTACGGAGACGACACATATAGTGAGGAACTGCAGGATGGGTAAATCCAGATGGATGATGCATGTAGACTGTCTCTCTCAGGTCCCTATGTAGAAATACATTCTTCACATCAAGTTGATGTATCGGCCAGTGTCTGCCCATAGCTATGCTCAATACTGTGCGAATGGTAGCCGGTTTGACAACCAGACTACTCACTACAATCAATGCCCTCCTATTGATTCGTGTCATTGGCCACAAGACATGCTTTATACCTCTCATGATCCCCATTGTCTCTGAATTTATGACGAAATAGCCACATACAATGAACCCCCTCAGGTCTAGGTACTAGATTCCATGTGTGCTGTTTAGTCAAATCATTGAATTCCTCAGACATAGCCGTATTCCAATTAGGGTCCTGTTTGGCCAATTTGAGATTTATTGGAAGTGGAGAGATGATTTGGGCAGACAGGTTAAATTGGACTTTGGGTTTGAAGATCCCGTGTCTAGCACGAGTTTTCATACGCGAGCGGCGATGGTGGGGATCCGAAACAGAGGGAGAGGTCGGATAAGGGGAGGGTGGAAGACATTCCATCGAAGGCACCGCGGCTCTACTGTCGAGGGGTCGCAGCTCTAAATGAGATTCGGGAACTGGGTGCTCACTGGAAGGGAGGCACCGCGGCGCATCTTCGAGGGACCTCGACTCTAATTCCCTGGAAGAAGTAGTTTGCTCACTGTAAGGGAGGCGCCGCAACGCTTCCTCGATGGGCCGCAGTGCTGACGTCTGGGATGATTTAGTAAGCTGATCAAGGAGAATGGGAGAGATGGCAGGCTTGTCAAGAAATGAGTAGTCCGATTTTTGGAATTTCTGAAGATTCGAAAATAGGAATGTAGTCTCGTCGAATGTGACGTGACGAGAGATGTGTATTTGATGAGTTGACAAGTCGTAGCATAGATAGCCCCTATAGTTTGGCGAGAAGTCAAGGTAGACACAAGGAGTGGATCGGGGAGCTAACTTGTGAGGGACAGTAGAGTCAAGGTTAGGATAACATAGACAACCGAATATCCGTAGATGGTCATAAGAGGAGACTCTATGATATAAGATTTCGGTAGGGGTCATATTGTGAAGGGTGCTAGTAGGGAGAATATTAAGAACATATTCTGACATTTTAGCAGCATAGACGCAGAAGGACGGAGGTAGGGAGACATGAATCAATAGAGTGTAAATCATATTGTTAATGGTGCAGATGATTCTTTCAGCTTTACCGTTTTGAGGGGAAGTGTGAGGGCAGGAGAAGCGAAAGACCATGCCATTATTAATACAAAAATGGTGAAACATAGAGTTGTTGAATTCACGACCATTATCGCACTGAAATTTGGCAAACACTTCTGATTTAAATTTGAGAGGAGACAACCAAACAAAGTGAGAAAAATCATATAGTAAGATAAGATAGTATTTATGACCGAGAGAACTAGCAACATGTGATATCCATAAATCGGCATGTATAATATCAAATGATGCAAATGTAACACTAGTAGATGATTTAAACGGAAGACGAGTATGTTTGCCTAAAGAGCAAGAAACACAATTTTGTGCAAGCTTTCCATTACAAGTAATAAAATTATTGCCTCTAAGAAAATTAAAAACTGGGGCTCCTGGATGACTAAGCCTATTATGCCATGTTGAAAAAGAAATAACCGCTAGAGAGACGGGAAATCAAGATCTGACAGCGGAGGTGGAAGTGAATGGATAGAGATCCCCCATTCTATTGCATCTCGTAAGAGGTGTCCCCGTATAACCAAAAGGGTCAAAATCAACAGAGACAAAATTATTACGAGTAAATTTGCGGATAGAGATTAGGTTCTTAACTATATACGGGAATATAGGGTATTCTTAAGGGGAATGAATGAGAAGGTGGTGTGTAGGATGTACCATAGCCCTCATCGAATGCGTGACCACTACCAATCAGAATAAATCGAGGATGCTTTAAACTGAACAATTTGGGAATATTACCTGTAGACTGAGTGAGGTGAGATGTGGCTCCGGAGTCCATGTACCAATTATTGTCGCTGCAGACGAGGTCACAAAGCCCGACTGACTCGCAGGGGGCCATGCCGGAAGCGGGCTGCTAGAACTGTCCTTACATGAAGTGGGCTTATTGAGGGTACTGGGCTTACCGAGGATCGAGTCGGGCCTAACAACCCCGCTGAGAATACGAGCCGGGTCACTTTGCATCGAGCGGCCGCGCCGCGACTTTGTACTGAGGCGCCACAGCGTTGTACTGATGCTGGGGAGGCGTCGCGACCCAGTTGTTATGCGGACCCTTGCCACGACCACGACCTCCTCTGCCACCGCGTCCTTTGCCACCCTTGCCGTCGCGGCCCTGTCGTGGTTGAGAGTTTTTTGGTGGCGTCTGATCTTGGGTTTGCGTGCCGATAGCTAACGCCTGCTGACTGTGCTCATCCCGCTTAGCACGACCAGTCTATTCAAGCAACAACTGCGAGCAAGCTTTGTTGAAACTGGGAAACGAATCTGCCTGTTGAATCATGATGGCTAACGTATCATAGTCGCCTTTGGAAAGGCTTGCAATCAATTGCAACACTATTTTAGTGTCCAAGACAGGCGTGTCTGTCACGACCCAAACCCCGGGCCCGTGACTGGTGCCCTACCTGGGCACCCTTCTACCTTAACAACTAAGTAAACTGAGGAAATTAAATAACGCCTCATTTTTTTTTTAAAAACCAACATACGTGCAAGGGCAAGCCGACAAGGCTTCCAGATAATATACATAATAAAAAGACACTACACTGTACATGAGTCCAATCCCACATATGAATACGCACTTAAGAGTTATATCAACTATGACGGACAAGGCCCCGCCGCACCCATAATCGCATAAAAACCTGCATCAAAGAACTTATACCAAAAAGATAAACTCCCGAATGTAAGAGCTATCCAAAACTCGAGCAGGTCCTACACACGCCGATCACCAAACAACAGACTAAACTCGCCACTTTTGTCACGACCACTGGCTCGCGATCGGTGCCCTACCCGCACCCTTTCGGTATACATCAGAGAATAGCAGCGGAACATACACAACAGATAAAATGCTTAAACATAAAAATAACAACAGGCTAGCCGATAAGGCCACCTTCCGTAAACCATACAAATAAAACAATACATTTTTTTTCTTACAACCCAATCCACAAATGTGACTACAGACCTCTAAGAATAACAACTCAAGTGACAGGGGCCCCGCCATACCCCGAATGTACAACAACCGACCATACCAGGATAAGCCTCCGAATAAAGCGGCTTCTCAACAAATGAACAGCTGATCCTAGGCGAGGATCAACAACTCAGACTTCCACTGCAGATGAACGCAGCCCTAAAGGAGGTCAAGACAACATGTACCAAATATGTGAAATCAAAGTATCAGAATGAAATCATAAGTCTATAATAAACCGGAGATGTGTATGATAACTCAATTAATAAAGATAATCGCGGCCTTACTAACAATGAGAGTAAATAAGAGTATACTTACAACATAAAAATAGGAAGCTCACGATCAAAGCAGGACCACCCGCCCGCAGTATCATTAAGCAATCCCACTCCTGGGACTATTTCACCCGCATAGGTCGCATGGACCCGCATGAGGTATTCTCGCACGGGACTATTTCACCCGCATAAGCCCTTACGGACTCGCATGGTATTCCTCGTGATAGGTCAGATCCGCCCGCACGGGACTATTTCACCCGCATAAGCCCTCGCGCGACTCGCACGAGGTATTCCTCGATCGTGGGTAGCAAATCCACTAATATGCAAATGCCACAAACCCGGGGAATGACCCCGCAATGAATAATATACCACTAGCACAAAACCGGCTATCATACATAACATAAGCACTACCGGCTTATCACACAATATATAAGCAAGTTAAGAATCCCCTAACTTCTTATTATTCTTGTTCACATACACTCTCATTTTAGTTTACTTAAGGCACTAACATGTCTTTTATAAAGATCCAGGAATTTAACCCAAAGTACTACATACTTCTACTCTTTTAAAATGACTCTTTTTCATACAAAACTTCCAAGACACTAATAACCATAGTATCAAGTCATAACTACTTTTCAAGACAAGTCACAATACCTTTTAGAAATAAAATTATAGGCTTCTAAATCAAGTGACCCTTACTTTAAAACTTTAAGCAATTGATGCCTTTAAATCAAATTGCCTTTCCTTATTTCAAGTCATTTATCATACTTAAATTACTTAGAGTAAATCACTCTTTTAACCTTCCATAAAGCTATTATAACCAACTTCCCATAAAGTCGTTATACTAGCTTTATACCTTAGAAACTTACATTCTTCTTTATAACCAAGAGACTTAAACTTTCCAACAAAACAAGTATCAAAAATACTTTCAACATACTTAAAGTCTCTTAACTTTTGAAAACCAAGATATCCTTAATATTTACACAAGTGAGTTAATTCCCTAACTCAACCAACTTGAACATTCTTAAAATAAGACAAGGATATCAAATGGACTAGATTGTCAAAATCTTGTACGCCTACCGTACTATACATTTACAACTTATTCATGCTCAAGAGATAAGAAAGTTCCACATACCTCTTCGGTTAAATCCACTTGCTAAGTCCAATTCGCGGTACGTAGTATGTCAACCTATAATGACCATAATACGTCTATTAACTTCTTACTTCAACCGTAGAATATTCCAAGTGCAAAGCTACTAAATTCTACGGAAAACCGGACAGCACTTTCTTTGTTTCTACATACTTTGCCACCTTTTTCAAGGCCGAATTCAATAACCAAACACGCCACATTTAAGGCCCAACAATGCAAATAATCAATAGGGGATTACACGCCTACTAGACGTGTAAAATTCCGCCCCACAAACGATATCAAACTAATACAACTTACTAGGCCAATTCGGCATACTTGAGATACTATAACATCAATTCTTATCCAATTTCCATTTCAATCCAAATTGTTAGCATAACATGATATCAAGTCGCAATCGATTATAACTACTATAATCTTCAAGTAAGTAACATGCGACGATTCTCATAAACGACCAAATTGTAATTCAATTTCAAATGACTCAACATGTCATTTTCGGATTTGAGCTTCGAAATTTCCATAACACTTATCAAACTACATAACACATATCACATGATCACTAATAACTTATCATAACATGAAATCTTCAATTACAAAAGTAAAATGAAGGTTATACCTCAATTAGCCCAAATATGATCCAAGATCACAAGTCGCTCCTTAGCAACTTTAGCTCCTCCTTTCGACGTTCCAATCCGCTCCAAGCAACCCTTAGAAACTTATTGTCACGACCCGAACCCGGGCCCGTGACTGGTGCCTTACCCCGGGCACCCAAGTAGACATACATCAGAGTAATCAGCGGAACATAAAACAAGACATGAAATATCAAGAAGTGTAAAACAGTTATCTGAGAAAATTTGCCTTTCGGCATAATATATAAAACTTAAATCCGAGCTATATCCTTTACATCCGCCACTACTACGCAAGATACTACGCACTTCAGAGTGACATGACAACAATGGCGGGACAGGCCCCGCCATACCCTGAATGTAAGCACCTACTACGACAGGACTATACGGCGATAAGCCTCCGAGAAACGGAGCTTCCCAAACGATGAATCGTGACCACGAGCTAGGATCAACGGCGGTGTACCTCAACTGCGGCGTGAACGCAGCCGGCGAGGTCGATAACAGTACCAAGTGCAGTATGGCCAAAATATCAGAATGAAATCATAGTAGTCTATATAAAGCGGGAGACATGTATGATAACCAAACTACGCTCACAATAAATAAGCAATCGTGTCAAGTCGTGACTCACGCCTCAAGTCATCACTCAAATAGAACTATGGGTCTCACGCCACAACATCAATCATGCCCGTGGAATACCTTCCTCGCCATAGCCATGATATAAAAGCATCAAGGAATACACATGAACACGTGTCCCACTGTGTCATAATAAAACCGTCGGGGTAAGTACGAAGGCATAGCCGACTAATACCACAGCACCAACATGGTCATAAATCAGATTATGAGATCTGCTCTGCACCACCACATGATCGGCCGCCACTCGCCCGCGATTCTAATGTGCGCGTCTAGTCCCGAACTTCCCGCACTCGCGTAGGCCAACCTCATAGCCCGCATGAGGTATTCCCGCATCGAGGGTAGCTACTCCCGGCATCCGCATGGACTCGCGATCCGCATGGCCACAAAGACCGAATGACCACAAGGGCGACACTAACTCGAACTCCGTAGCTCGCACGGATCCCTCGACCCGCGTAGGTAGTCTCGAATCACGGTCCTGCATCACCGAGCTATACCCGCGTCGGAGGGCAATTTAACCCCGGTATTATGTCAAGAGGTGAGTGATATAATACTAGCATAACGGCCACTGCTAGACAACATAAGCACAACAAGGAAACCCTTTACACAAACATCACAAAACACTAACACACGTAGCATCCTAACATGTTTAATTATCAAATCAACAAGGAAGTATTACAAGGCTATCACAAATCAACACACTCAAGTTATCCACACAAGGTACTTTCTACTTTATGTTAACACTTTCGGGTTTTCATCCCCAAAGTACTTCATACATTAACTCTTTAAAAGATCCGTTTCAAAAGTCACACAATACCCGTAGTATTAAAATAGAGCGACTATCTTTTTAAGTAAACCAAAACACTTCCTTTTTGTAAAATCAATTAACAATCATTATTTTCCAAACGTTCAAGTTTGCCTAATTTCAAATGCTCAAGTTTCATTTTCAAAGGTTTCAGAGTTCATAGTTTTAATCACTTAATGATATAATTCTCCTTTAAAACGATTTGAGAAACATATGCCTTATATGTGAGTAGTTTATTCTTGTTCATAACAATCTTATTACAGCAGCCATGATCTAGGAAATGTAATATCATTTTGTCTCATCTTAGCTTCTATGCAGATGGAAGTTTCTACTGGTTTTAATAATACTTTATTAGTCAAAACATTTCCCTTTATTAGCGATGCTGTGGTTTGTTCGATACTTATTCTGATTTCCGAAATCAGTAAAACATTATTCCTTTTTTTAAAAACCAAGTACTCATTACTCACGAATGAGGTTTCACACTTTTTAACAAAACTCATATTAATTAACCAAGTCAAGTCTCTTATCTTTTTAAGGTTAAGCCTCTTAACTTCTAAAATTAATAAACCATTCTTTTTATCTTTCTTAAGCCGTTATACCTAACTTCCCATAAAGCTAGTATAACTCTTAAGTTTTAAAACCAAGGTAACTCTTCTGTTAAAAATGATTCAGTATTCTTTTGAAATACTTCAAGATTCTTATTATTCAGGCTTAAGTCACAAGACATTGCCGTAAGTATTATTCAGGCTTAAGTCAAAAGACATTGCCGCGATTATTATTCAGTTAACACACGTACGTCTACCGTACTATATATATATTCTTTAAAATATCATGCTCAAGAGGATAGGAAGAATCACATACCTCGCGACGATTATCGACTATTAGCAAAGACTCCACGGCTATAACCCGGCTAGCCTTGTCCACCTTCCAAGTAGAACATGCTACTCGCAGATCATTCAACCTATAAAGGTTATACAAGTCTATCAATGACTAGACTACTCTGTAGATTATTCTTCTAATGTGATTCCAGTTCAAGTCTTTTCTGTAATATCCTTCTATTACAGTTCAATTCTCTTCTATGAATCTTATATTCATTTCTATATAACTACAGTATGTAATTTCCAATTACAATAGAAGGTTAGGTTTATTTACCTCGGTAAGCCCAAAATTATCCAAGTTTAATGTCGATCCTGAGCAACGTTTAACTCCTCCTCCGTGCTCCAACCCGCTCAAACAACCCTTAGAAGTTCTACGCAACTTCTTCTTAATACTCCAACCAACTATGGAGATTTTCCTTAGGGTTTCGTTTTTGTAGTGAAGGGAAGTATAATAGTATTTCTGGCTTTTCAGATAAGTGTAACCTTGGAATACTACAAGGTATATGGGCCAAGGTATTTTGGAATAGTAACAATACTTAGAGAGTATTTCTACCAGGTGGGGTGTATTTTATGAGAACAACTAGGCAAAAGTGGGTACCCTCGGCTGCACCACTAGGAGGATACTTTCGGCCATGGGAGGGCTCTCGGCCAGGGCCTTCTCAAAGGGGAGGGGGTGTTTGGACGAAACACTACCAAGAGGGAAGGGATTTTCAAGACTTAGCACAATTTTGGATGAAGAAGTCTTCAAAGGGAGGTATTGAGAGGTCAAGCCATGGCCAACCAATGGCCAAGATCATGCCAAGTGCAAGGCAAGTGTAGGGTCAAGATTCATCCATGTGTACCTTATCCATCTACCACACAAATATCACAAAATATCCTACCAACTCTCACTCTCCAAATCGTCCAATGCCGCCCCACACGTCCACCAATGAGAGGGTGCCACGTGTTGCCCTCTCGTTGGTCCAAAACATTTCGTCTCTCGGAAAAATCCGCGAAAAATATAAATGACATAGCAGGAATTTTCCCTTCGCAAGTCTTGTAAAACGTTTCGTCGAAAAACGATTCTAATCGGGTGTTGTGCACAAAAATTCGAACCTTGCCTACTTTAAGCTTCAAACTTCTCTACGTACGTCCTTACGTACATACTCTGGAAATACGGGGTATAACATTCTCCCCTCCTTAGAAACATTCGTCCCGAATGTTCCTTCTAAGTCTCAAAACAAACGTGCGCCAGTATAGTCTTCACTACTATACTTATGAGAACAATCCTGCCACACCTGGCCACAGAAACACCTGCGCAAAATACTTACATCCAAGTCCACGAGGAAACACCTCTAGCAACACAAAAGCCCTTACCCGAGGTCTAAAATATACTTCCTTCACACCTTTTCCTTACAAAAGAAATGATCACATCTATGCTCGCTATACATGCTCGCTTTTTCCCTTACGCGTCGTACCCTTCTCGTACACTCGAACTCTTTCTTACCATATCTCTCATTCGATTCGGTTCCAAATCTCAGGTTACTATCTCTAACTTGGTCATCATTAACTGGGAATACTCTGGATGGATCTCCGATACTTTTCCGAACCTAACAACAGGAAGGACCGGACATACTGCCTCCTAAGTCGGACGACAAAAGCTAACATATAGGCAACCTGGCCTACTCTTCACATGACCTGAAAAGGCCCAAAGTAACTCGGGCTAAGTTTCCTCTGTTTTCCGAATCTCGTCACACCCTTCCGGGGTGGTACCTTCAAGAAAACCCACCGTCATCTTGAACTCCAAGCGTCGTCGCCGATCATCCGTCGACTTAATCGAGCCGCCGATAACCTCTCCGGATAGGCTTCACCCTATCCCCATCCTGAAACAAGTATGAACCCACTATCGAACTTTTCCAACATCGAACCAATCGGCCACAACTTACACTTCCGCCCTACGAGGCTTCGTAGGCGATATCCGAATCTTGAAATGGTAGTTATAAAACACTCCTCAACAGAGACAACAATCCTCACAACTACCCTGAAATCTCAACACCGCCCGGGCGAATGCGGTCGAGACTCACCAGTTCCTAACCCGCTCGTAAAACTTCGGAAAAAGAAACAGTAACACTGGCTCCATCATCGCCATAAGGTGAAGGTAGGCACCTCGTGCAGCCTTACAACCTTCGATAAATAACATCTCGCATAACCCTCTGCCGAGTAAACGATCTTGACTGAAAGATAATACGGGCTGACCTCATCGGCCCGACTACTGGTCGAACGCATCCACGAACTCGTACACTGGTTTACTAAACTTGGGCCTAACACCCTCGTGACCCTACCACCTGGAGGGACCACCCCGAACTGACCCCACCACAAAACAGGTCGCGGGTTGACCCGCGATCGGTCCTCAACCCGACCCGCTATCGCGCAAAAACTCTTGTTCCCCGATCCGGAACAATCTCACTAATCAAGTCACGAAAACCTAGTGGTCTTCTTAGTTCAACTACCCTCTTTCATTTCCCACAACTCAGGGACTTATATACCAATATATCTCACGTGCACTATGCACTCCGATAAGGGTCAAACACGAATGTAATCTTTTACTCAAGATTGCCTTGCCTTCAAGGTCTCCACGTATAAAGCTCTAAGGCTCACACTTTTCCTATCCCCCAATCATCCCCGGTTTCTAACCATGATTTCTAATCACAATTTTTCACTTATGTTATCTGAACATAATACTTAAGATATACTCATCTTATCACACATACAAATCTCTAGAGGGTTAAGGATATACTGTATCTCGCTTCTCCCTTAGTCGTTCTAATCAAACCTACCCCGTAGGGCGCATAGCTAGGGAAGATGACGAACTACCCACCGATCCTGAAGGCTGAGTCCTCCTACTAGGACATCCTTACGACACATGGCCCAGACTGCCGCCGGTAAAACAAGTACCAACTAAAAGACGACATTCCGGGATGGCGTGCATCGTGAATACCGAGGAAAGGCGAATCGGTGCCGGAACTACGTGTAGTGCGAACGAAGCCACAGAGTTCGACCAACTCCTGCATACTCGAACGTCCGAAGTGCGGAGGACCACTGCGCATGTGGATGTGCATATCTAAATTGTTGAGGCGTTTCCTACGAAAGTTACCAAAGGATCCTGCCGATCGGGCCTCTTCTCGTCACTGATTAACTCCGCCGATCTCTACGTTTCTCTGCGTCGCGCGTAAGCTGTCTGTGGGCAATATCCATGCTCGATCAAGAGCTACTCTTGCACAATCTTTCTTTAGATAGTCATCAAGACCCGTGATAAATCGGTACATCGTATACTCTCTGGTAGCTACATCCTTAGCTAATGTGGTCGCCCTTTGCAAACTATACCTTCGCTCATCGTCGTGGGCGAAGGTGTAAATTTCATGGCCGCAGATGAGAACTGCCGCGGTGCTAAACTCTCTTTGAAATTTGGCGATGTCGCGAACTCCCTGAATGAAGCACCATATCAGGTAAAGATTGGGCCCGTGCCCACGTAACCCTCTGTACTCAACTCGCAGCTCCCTCGGCTGCCTTGCCCTCCTGGGTCCGGGTTTCCCTACGCGGAGGCATAACGGTAAGGGAAAGAAATACGTTAGAGGGGTCCAACTTATCACACAGCTCTAAGGCACGATCTCAGAATGAGAAGAATGGAAACCAATCCTAAATGTCGTGCAGCCTCCTGATTATAGATGTGGTGCACAACACACCGATAATCAAGACTCTACTAGACACGGTCTGTAGACACTTTCCGAGGATTAATCGCTTCGATACCACTCTTGTCACGACCGAACCGGGCGTGGTCGTGCCTACCGGACACCCAGTAGGCATACATCGTGTAATGGAACATAAAACAAGACATGAAATATCAAGAAGTGTAAAGCAGTTATTCGAGAAAATTTGCCTTTCGGCATAATATATAAAACTTAAATCGACGGTTACATCCGCACTACGGCTCGCCCACAGCGATTTACGGACCTCTAAGAGTGACATGACAACAATGGCGGGACGGGGCCCGCCATACCCACGAATGCAAGCACCTACTACGACGGGGACTATACCATCGATAAGCCTCGAGAAACGGAGCTTCCCAAACGCAATCGTGACCACGAGCTAGGATCAACGGCGATGGTGTACCTCAACTGCGGCATGAACGCAGCCCCGAAGGAGTCGATCTGGTACCAAGTATGTGGCGAAAAATCGTAAATGAAATCATAGTAGTCTATATAAAGCGGGGAGACATGTATGATAACCAAACTACGATTCACAATAAATAGCGATCATGTCAAGTCGGGGACTCACGCCTCAAGTCATCACTCAAATATAACTATGGGTCTCACGCCCACAACATCTATCATGCCCGTGGAATACCTTCCTCACTGCCGGCAGTCTATGATATAAAAGCATCAAGGAATACACAAGAACACCAGGTCCCACCTGTGTCATAATAAAACCGTACGGGGTAAGTATGAAGGCATAGCCGACTACTAATACCCACAGTACCAACAAGGTCATAAACTGTATCATGAGATCTGTCTAGACCGCCACATGATCGGCGGCCACTCGCCCGCGATATCTAATGTCTTGGCGTCTAGTCCGAACTTCCCGCACTCGCGTAGGCCAACCTCGTAGGCCCGCATGAGGTATTCCCGCATCGAGGGTAGCTACTCCCGCATCCGCTGGACTCGCGATCGCGTAGCCACAAAGACCGCGTGACCACAAGGGCCGCGACACTAACACGGAACTCCGTAGCTCGCGTAGGTAGTCTCGAATCATGGTCCCGCATCGCTGAGCTATACCGCGTGAGGTCGGCAACCCCGGTATTATGTCAAGAGGTGAGTGATATAATACTAGCATAACGGCTTACCGTTAGACAACATAAGCACAACAAGGGAAACCCCTTTACACAAACATCACAAGACACTAACACACGTAGCATCCTAACATGTTTAATTATCAAATCAACAAGGAAGTATTACAAGGCTATCACAAATCAACACACTCAAGTTATCCACACAAGGTACTTTCTACTTTATGTTAACACTTTCGGGTTTTCATCCCCAAAGTACTTCATACATTAACTCTTTAAAAGATCCGTTTCAAAAGTCACACAATACCCGTAGTATTAAAATAGAGCGACTATCTTTTTAAGTAAACCAAAACACTTCCTTTTTGTAAAATCAATTAAAATCATTATTTTCCAAACGTTCAAGTTTGCCTAATTTCAAATGCTCAAGTTTCTCATTTTCGAAAGGTTTCGTAGTTCATAGTTTTAATCACTTAATGATATAATTCTCCTTTAAAATGATTTGAGAAACATATGCCTTATATGTGAGTAGTTTATTCTTGTTCATAACAATCTTATTACAATGACCATGATCTAGGAAATGTAATATCATTTTGTCTCATCTTAGCTTCATGCGGATGGAAGTTTCTCTTGGTTTTAATAATACTTTATTAGTCAAAACATTTCCACTTTATTAGCGATGTGGTTTGTTCGATACTTATTCGATTTCAAATCAGTAAAACATTATTCCTTTTTTTAAAAACCAAGTACTCATTACTCACGAATGAGGTTTCACACTTTTTAACAAAACTCATATTAATTAACCAAGTCAAGTCTCTTATCTTTTTAAGGTTAAGCCTCTTAACTTCTAAAATTAATAAACCATTCTTTTTATCTTTCTTAAGCCGTTATACCTAACTTCCCATAAAGCTAGTATAACTCTTAAGTTTTAAAACCAAGTATTACTCTTCTGTTAAAAATGATTCAGTATTCTTTTGAAATACTTCAAGATTCTTATTATTCAGGCTTAAGTCACAAGACATTGCCGTAAGTATTATTCAGGCTTAAGTCAAAAGACATTGCCGCAATTATTATTCAGTTAACACACGTACGTCTACCGTACTATATATATATTCTTTAAAATATCATGCTCAATAGGATAGAAAGAATCACATACCTCACGACGATTATCGACTATTAGCAAAACGCTCCACGGCTATAACCCGGCTAGCCTTGTCCACCTTCCAAGTAGAACATGCTACTCGCAGATCATTCAACCTATAAAGGTTATACAAGTCTATCAATGACTAGACTACTCTGTAGATTATTCTTCTGATGTGATTCCAGTTCAAGTCTTTTCTGTAATATCCTTATATTACAGTTCAATTCTCTTCTATGAATCTTATATTCATTTCTATATAACTACAGTATGTAATTTCCAATTACAATAGAAGGTTAGGTTTATTTACGTCGGTAAGCCCAAAATTATCCAAGTTTAATGTCGATCCTGAGCAACGTTTAGCTCCTCCTCCGGGTGCTCCAACCCGCTCCAAACAACCCTTAGAAGTTCTACGCAACTTCTTCTTAATACTCCAACCAACTATGGAGATTTTCCTTAGGGTTTCGTTTTTGTGACTGAAGGGAAGTATAATAGTATTTCTGGGCTTTTCGTATAAGTGTAACCTTGGAATACTACAAGGTATATGGGCCAAGGTATTTTGGAATAGTAACAATACTTAGAGAGTATTTCTACCAAGGTGGGGGTGTATTTTATGAGAACAACTAGGCAAAATGGGGTACCATTCTAGCACCACTAGGAGGGGATACTTTCGGCCAAGGGGAGGGGCTCGGCCAGGGCCTTCTCGAAGGGGAGGGTGTTTGGACGAAACACGACCAAGAGGGGGAAGGGATTGTCAAGACTTAGCACAATTTTTGGATGAAGAAGTCTTCAAAGGGGAGGGGTATTTATAGGTCAAGCAATGGCCAACCAATGGCCAAGATCATGCCAAGTGGAAGGCAAGTTTAGGGTCAAGATTCATCCATGTGTACCTTATCCATCTACCACACAAATATCACAAAATATCCTACCAACTCTCACTCTCCAAATCGTCCAATGCCGCCCCACACGTCCACCAATGAGAGGGTGCCACGTGTTTCCCTCTCGTTGGTCCAAAACATTTCGTCTCTCGGAAAAATCCGCGAAAAATATAAATGACATAGCCGAAATTTTCCCTTCTCAAGTCTTGTAAAACGTTTCATCGAAAAACGATTCTAATCGGGTGTTGTGCACAAAAATTCGAACCTTGCCTACTTTAAGCTTCAAACTTCTCTACGTACGTCCTTACGTACATACTCTGGAAATACGGGGTATAACACTTATGAATAACTCATCTTCAAGTTCCCACTTCAAAGTTGGACAACTCCTTAGGTTTTCGTCTTGCGACTAATACGAAAACACCATTTTTCCGGGATCTTTCTATTGAGATACACTTACAATACCCTTAGGTACCTTGGTTTAAAGTGGGGGGATTATTGGACAACAATTGAAATTTTTTTCCTTGAAACCCTAGCCTTGGCCGAGAGCTTCCTCAAGTTTCCATCAAGTTTTTCTTAAAAATTTGCTAAGTGTTAAGCCTTGTCTTGCACTAGTAAGCTTATATAAATAAATGGAGGGTCAAGATTAGAACAAATGGGTGGTTTGGATGCATTTCACAAGGTTCAAGCCAAGTGGCATTTGACTTAGTCAACAATGTCAAGCTAATTGTCTTTGCAAGACTTGGTCTTTTAAATTATGGTCAAATGACCATTTCCTCCATGTCATTTTCTTCCAAGGACATTAAGGGGGGGGGGGGGTGACACGTGTCTCCCTCCCGTTCGTCGCAATATTTCGTTTTTCGACAAATTCCAAAATTCCGATAAATTTTTACTCGTCTCAAATCTTAACATTTGAGTTCTTACGTACGTTCTTATAAACCTATCCAGGAAATTTCCGGGGTGCAACAGGCATGAACGCAGCCCCCCGAAGGAGGTCAGTACGAAGAATGTACCAAGTATGTGAAACAGTAAGTACTGTAATGAAATCATAACATTCTAAACAAAACAGAAGACATGTATGATAGCCAACCTACGATTACCTGATACATAGCGATCATATCAAGTCGGGGCGCGTGCCTCAAAGTCACTACTCGAATAACGATTACCACAGTGCCTTACTAACAATGAGAGTAATCAAAAGTATAGGTAGCAAATCCACGGAAACAGGTGGTATAACGATCTTTAGGGATTTACCCCTCATTTATACTCTTACCCTGAAGAATGTGGTAAAGCAGGTGGTATAACGATCTTTGGGGATACACCCCTCATTTATACTCTTACCCTGAAGAAGGTGATAAAGCAGGTGGTATAACGATCTTTGGGGATACACCGCCATTTATACTCTTACCACGAAGAAGGTGATAAAGCAGGTGGTATAACGATCTTTGGGGATACACCCCTCATTTATACTCTTACCCTGAAGAAGGTGATAAAGCAGGTGGTATAACGATCTTTGGGGATACACCACTCATTTATACTCTTACCCTGAAGAAGGTGATAAAGCAGGTGGTATAACGATCTTTGGGGATACACCCCTCATTTATACTCTTACCCTGAAGAAGGTGATAAAGCAGGTGGTATAACGATCTTTGGGGATACACCCCTCATTTATACTCTTACCCTGAAGAAGGTGATAAAGCAGGTGGTATAACGATCTTTGGGGATACACCCCTTATTTATACTCTTACCATACCTCAACTGGCCATCATACATAACATAAGCACTACCGACTTATCACACAATAAGTAAGAAAGTTAAGAAATCCCCCTAACTTCTTATTAGTCTTATTCATATACACTCTCATTTTGGCTTACTTAAGGCACTAATAGAATAATTCTCAATTAAACAAGCCAAAGTACTTATCAAGGCACACATAGAATAATTCTCAATTAAACAAGCCAAAGTACTTATCAAGGCACACATAGAATAATTCTCAATTAAACAAGCCAAAGTACTTATCAAGGCACACATAGAATAATTCTCAATTAAACAAGCCAAAGTACTACGTACGTACATTCTTTTCAAAAGACTCGGCTTTTATGTAAGACCCTAGATACTAACACCGTAGTATCAAGGTGTGTCTATTTTTCAAAGTAAGTTACTACACTTTTAGAAAACTCATTTCAAAGCTTGAAATCAAGTAACTTCAAATTTTCACAATCTAGGCAACTTATGCCTAATAATCAAAATAGACAACTTTCTTAACCTTCCATAAAGCCGTTATAACCAACTTCCCATAAAGCCGTTATAACCCTTTATGGTTTTAGACATATTCATTCCTTTTTATAACCAAGAGACTTATACTTAAAACCAAGTATCACATACTTACAAATCAAGTTTCTTAACTTTCAAAATACTTCAAGTCTCTTAATATTTAGAAAACAAGTTTCTTCTACTTTTAAACCTCAAGTAACTCACACCTTTAAAACAAGTTACTTCTCTTAAATCATGTCATTTCTCCTCTCTTAAAACAATTAAGTAAAACACTCCTTTAACTCCCCTAAAGTCATTACAACAACCCTTAGGTTTTGGAACTAAGGCACTAGCCAAAAGGTTTGGAAACCACTTCCTTTTCAAGACTCTATGTACTTTAAGTAAAATACTCTCACTTTTAAGAATCCAAACTTCACTAAGGAAATGGATTATACAACGTACAATTTAAACATCAAAGTACAATCAAAGGAGTACACAAAACGAATTCTATTTTAGGCAATCCAAATACAACCAAAGAATGGATAATTTAAGGAGTAGGACATACTTTCTTTATCTTAAGGAATCATGCTAGAAGAGGAGATAGTTCACATACCTTTTCGGCTAAATCCACAAGCTAAGCCGAATACGCCGTACGCAGAATTGTCAACCTATAATGGTCACAACATGACTATCAATTTCTAGTTTCTAACGTAGAATAATACTAAGTATACGGTCTCTTATTCTACGGAAAATCGGGCAGCACTTCCTTTGTTTCTACATACTTTGCCACCTTTTTCAAGGCCGAATACAATAACCAACACGCCACATTTAAGGGTCAAAACAACAACCAAACAAAGGGGATTACACGCCTTACAATACGTGTAAAATTCCGCCCCACAATTCATACGAAGTAGTTCCATATTTAAAGCCATTCTCGGCCAACTACATAACCAACAATTCAAAGTCTTTTCCAATCCTTTTCCAATTCCAAGTTCTAAGGTCTAACATGTTATATAGTCATAAACAACTTCAACAACTACAATTTTCTTCTTTCTACAACATGCGACTTAAACTAATAATCGACTTGAATTGTAATCTTAAGGCTAAACATGCTAGTTTTCGGATTAGGGTTCCAATAGCCAATATACGTATCCAACTACACAATATATACCTCATGCTTGCTAATATCCATAACTACAATTATAAGCAAACTTAATTACTAAAACGACAAAATTATACCTTTATAAGCCCTTAAAATTTCCAAGATTCAAAGTCGCGCCTTAGCAATTCTTAGCTCCTTTCCTTATGTTCCAATCCGCTCCAAGCACTCCTTAGAATCCTATGAAGAACCCATCTTCAAGTTCCAACTTCAAAGTTGAAGAACTCCTTAAGTTTCCGCCTTGCGACTAACGTGAAAACGACGTTTTTCCGAAATCTATCTATTGAGATATCCTTACAATACCCTTAGGGACATTGGGTTTAAGTCTTGTGAACAAAGGATCAAAACTACAAAATTTTCTTGTGAGTAAATGGCCAAACCCGAGAGCACTCTTGCAAGAACAAAGCTTCTCTAATTTTTCTAAGTGTTCAAGACTAGTCTTGCACTAGTAGTATGCTTATATAACACATTGGATGGCTTAGATTAATACACTTGTGGGCTAGGATGAAGGACAATTAATGTAAAGCCAAGTGGACAAGTTGACTTGGTCAACAATCTCAAGCTAGCAAGACTTATCTTCCTTGATGGTCAATGACCATTTTACCCTCACAATTTCGACCAAGACCATGTGGGGGAGGTGCCACGTGTCGCCCTCTCATTCGTCCATGAAATTCCGTAACCCTCGTGGGCCCCACAAAACGTAAAATTCCTCGGGTGGGCCCCACATGACCAAATCCATAAAAAATAATTTTCCATAATGTTAATAAGTTCCATACTCTTCAAATAATGCATTTTGAGAATCCAATTCTCAACAACGAACATTTTTCCTTTCCGACGTCCGGAAGATTTTCCGTCGGAAAAACAATTCTTCCTTTCGTACCAATTTCCAAGTCTTGATTCCTTACGTACATTCTCTTTTACATGTCCTGGACTTACGGGGTGTAACAGTGTCGACGTTGGAGAGTTGATCCGCGTGTAGTTTTAACTGTCTGCAGTATTCAGTCATGTTGTAAAAAAATTCAAGAGGTGTATTGTTAAATTGTTCCTCTAAATACACAGCACGAGTGTGCTTATTATCTTGAAAGATTTCCTCAAAGCGGTTCCACAATTCATGAGTTGTGGCGCCAGACTGCATGATAGTAAGAAGGAGATCCTGAGAAATACTACCATATATCCACTGTATGACGCCGGCGTCTAGGCGACGCCAAGTCGAATCATCAACCTCCGGAGGGCGCAGAATAGTGTCATTAATATGATCAAACACGTTATAGAGACATGCATGATTGCGAAATAGTTCAACCCAAGGTGAATACTGACTGTTTTTCTAATAAAGAATAATGAGAATAGAGTTCTTGATATTGGTAACAGTTAGCGCGGGATGAAAAGAGGATGACGATTTGGTGGTGGGATTAGTGGAGGTTGAAGCGTCAGAAGTATTGAAAGAATCCTGAGTATCCATTTAGAGAAGAGAAGAATGTAGAAGAGAACCTAATTTTTCTTTAAGAAGGGCCGCGACTGAGTTCCGAAGGGAGGGGGAGTCTCAGCGGCGGCGAAGAGAAAGAAAAGTCTAGGATTTTGTGGTTTTGGCTCTTGATACCATGTTAGATGATATTAATCTCCCTTGGGTAGTCTTCTCATTAATATCAAATATATATAGTGTACAATGTTCATCCCAATTATAATAGGAATCCTAGTCCAAACATAAGAAATCTTGATTGTCAAAATAGTTTTTTAAAATCATAACAATCTTAAATAGTCTTTTAAAATCCATAAGACTTATTTATCCCAAAAAAGTATTTTAAAATCCTAATTGAATACACCCCTGGTCTTATCATAATTATATTTACACAAATATTCTAATTATGAGTTGGAATATTATGTTGACCACTATATATGTTTACAGTATGTGTGCTTTTTCTGTATTCAATATTTGTCTAGTTTTACTGGGAAGTGACATGAAGTTATGAAACTGCTGAATACCTGCAAAATAAAAAATATGGTTAGCTAAAAAATCTGCCAGTCCAGTCTTATTTCGCCTCAACCTTTTAATGTCCCGAATGATCATAGTTATACACCAAGAAACTCCCCATGCTCTATTAAATAGCTTCTGAATATTTAATTTTAATACTATAAAAATTTGAATAAATCGAGTTGTAACTCAGAAAACTTGTCAAATAAACCTTCAGTAAACAAAAAGTAGCAGGACTAGAAATCTTAACGTTTATGCTTACTACAAATAAGAAGAAGATAATTATTTAGGTAAAATTTGCTTTTGAGCCACATTTGCTTACTATTGTAGATCGACATATTTCATGTTAGAAGTTAAAAAATGTAAGATTGTATTAATCTACCTTGAGGAGTCTTTCTCATTAATACAAATATATATAGTGTACAATGTGGAACCCTAATATAATAAGGATCATATATATACTATAATTATACATCACTAAATATATACAATATATGAAGTATATTATAGTAGTACACGTTAATACACCCCCTCAGTCAAAGCAGGAGGAGGCCGGACGCTAAGACTAGATCTAAAGTCGAGGAATATGTTATACCCGTATTTCAGTATATGCGTGGCGCGTCGTATTATAATTTGAGCCTTAAAGTTGGCTAGTTTGAAATTTGTACACAACACCCGATTAGAGTCGTTTTTTAAATGACGTTTCCACAGCTTTCGTAGGGAAAATTCCGGCTATGTCATTTATTATTTTTGCGGATTTTTCCGAGAGACGAAACATTTTGGACCAACGAGAGGGCGACACTTGTCACCCTCTAATTGGAAGGAGTGGACGGACGAAATGGGAGAGTTGGCACGTTTTTTGTGCATTGTTTTTGGTCAAGGAGTTGGTAGGATATTTTGGGTAGATGGATAAGGTTGCACATGGCTTAATCTTGACCTTACACTTGCCTAACACTTGGATGGATCTTGGCCATTGGTTGGCCTTCACTTGACCTATAAATACCCCCCTTTTTGTGGTATAGAAATACTCTCCAAGTATTGTTATAATGCCCAAATACCTTGGCCCAAATACCTTGTAGTATTCCCAAGGTTACACTTTTACAAAAGCCCAGAAAATACTATTATACTTCCTCACCACAAAAACGAAACCTAAGTAAATCTTCACGTAGTTGAAGTCATAAGTAGAAGTTGGTTAGAACTTCTAGGGTTGGTTGGAGCAGTTGGGCGCCGGAGTAGGAGCTAAGCGTTGTTCGGGATCGACATATAAACTCGGATAATTTTGGGCTTATCGAGGTAAACATTCTTGACCTTACATTTGTAATTGGAAATTACATGTTGTAGGAGTATATAGTTAAGTATACTATATATAGAATGAACATAGTTGTGCGGCAATGTCTTTTGACTTAAGCACGAATAATACTTACGGCAATGTCTTGCGACTTAAGCTGAATTTAAAGAAGAAAAGCGAACTGTAATTACATAGGGTGTATTCAGATGAACTTGTGTAACATTCTTGTGTAGTAGAATTGTACGTCCGGTTAGGCGTGTTAACCCCACTGGTTGGCTTGGTAGCGGCCTCGATAGAGGAGGAGATTTCTGTTTGCGGGAAAGTCTTCTTGAATTTTACGTAGAATATTCGTCGGGATCTAAAGATATTAATAGGCGCTTTGTGGCCTCTATAGGTTGTAGTACTACGTGTGGGTGATCTGCTTGGCGAGAGTGTGGCCAAGCGGTTTGAGTACTTGGGCGTTTTGCTATTAGTCGATGTCGTCGCGGTATGTGAACCTCTTCCTATCTGTTCTAGCATGATATGTGTATAACTATGTAGTACGGTAGGCGTACGTGTGTTTAATGTATTTGATTGGTTTGAAACATAAAGTGTTATAACGGCTTTATGGAAAGTTGGTTATAACGACTTTATGTAGGTAAGAAAGTACTTGTGGTTTTTAAGAGGTAAGCGATTTGAACTATAAGCGGGTGGCTATGTGATAATAAAGAACTTGAAGTATTTCAAAAGATTTTGAATCATTTTGAGAGAAGAAGTAATACTTGGTTTTGGAAACTTAAGAGTTATACTAGCTTTATGGGAAGTTAGGTATAACGGCTTAAAAATGTTTTCTTGATTTGGAAATCGAATGTGTATCGACAAACCAACTGCGGCGTTAATAAAGGAAATGTTTTGGACAGATTTAGTATTATTAAAACCGGTAGAAACTTCCATGCATAGAAGCTAAGATGAGACAAAATGACATTTCCTAGATCATGGTCGCTTAATAAGATTGATTATAAACAAGAATAACCTACTCACATAAGACATAGGTTTCTCAAAGCGTTTAAAGGAGAATTATGTTTTAAAGGATTTAAAACTATGAACTACGAAACCTTTTTCTAAAATGAGAAACTTGAGCATTGAAATTAGGCAAACTTGAGCGTTTGGAAAATAAGGTTGTTACTTGATTTTACAAAGGAAAGCATTTTGGTTTACTTAACAATGTTAGTCACTCAAATTTTATACTACGGGTATCGGGTGACCTTTGTAAAAGAAATGGATCTTAAAGGGATTTACGGACGTAGTACTTTAAGGTTAAAATCAGGACTTTGACATAAAGCGAAAGTACCTTGAGTCGTGTGTAACTTGCTTATGCTTGTTGTTATGAAAATTGACCATGTTACGTGTGATAGCCTTGTTGTGCAAGTCTTGTGTTCTACTCGACTCTGGGTTCATCCAGGAATGTATTTCACTTGATTCTGGGTCATCAGGAATGTATTTCACTTGATTAAGATTAAATCGGAATGTATTTCACTTGATTACTGGGTCATCAGGAATGTATTTCACTTGATTAAGGGTCATCAGGAATGTATTTCACTTGATTCTGGGTCATCAGGAATGTATTTCACTTGATTAGGTTCGTCAGGAATGTAATTCACTCGACTCTGGTTCATCAGGAATGTATTTCATGACTACGGTTCATCCGGAATGTATTCCACACGTTTCTATATTGGGTCCATAAGATGGGCGAGACACATTATCGTATCACATGATTTGTACCTAGGCGCGACGGTGAGGAAGAAGTTCCACGGGCGTGAGGATGACTTTGAGGCGTGAGTCACGACTTGACATGGCTTACATGTTGTGAGCGTAGTTTGGTTATCATACATGTCTCACCTTTATATAGACTATTATGATTTCATTTCTGATATTTCTGATTTCACATACTTGGTACTGTTATCGACCTCCTTGAGTGCGTTCATCTGCGAGTAAAAGGTACATCGTGTCGATCCATTTTAGGATCACCTTTTCGTATTGGGAAGCTCAGTTCCTTGAGGCTTATCTTTTGGTATGTTACCACAGTGCAGATTCTTATACATTGAGGTATGGCGGGGCCTGTCCGTCATAAATTACAAAAAAATCTTAGAGTGCATGCTTTGTTGTGGCGGGGTTTGTAAAAGGATAAGCTGTTAGGGTATTTATGTATATATGATGAAAGCATTGTTTTGGTTGGCTTTGTTTATTTATCTTTTCTCTTAATTCATGTTCATGTTTTTGTTTAGCTGATTTTCTCGATGTTGTATCACTAGGGTGCGGGGTAAGGCACGATCACGGGCGAGTTGGTCGTGACAAAGTGGTATCGAAGCGATTAGTCCTCGGAAAGTGTCTGACCGTGTCTAGTAAGTCTTGATTATCGGTGTGTTGTGCACACATCTATGTCGGAGGCTGCAGGACATTTAGGATTAGTTTCCATTCTTCTCATTCGAGATCGTGCCTTTGGTATGTGATAAATTGGACCCCTGACGTATTCCTTTCCTTTACGATTATGCCTCGCGTAAAACCGAGCCAGATGGGCAAAGCGATCGAGGAGCGTTAGTGAGATATCTGAGAGTACGAGCGCGAGCGATCGATGCAGCGATGCCAAGCCAGCGGGTTTAGCGACGCCAGCGCAGAGTTTAGAAGCGCGGCGGTGCTGAGACTCTGATACGAGCCTCGGTCCACACGGCTGGAAGCGATGAGATGGTACAAGAGATGGCGATTCTTGGCGAGTCGTGGCGAATATGAGATAAGTGGATCTGGCGATTCCGGCCCAGCGGCGCACCGTAGTTCACCCCGGCGAGCGGTTTGAGGCTACGGGACTTCACGAGTTGTAGCCCTCCGGTGTTACATGGATCGAGGCGAGGCGACCTCGAGTTTATCCAAGCGACTCGGATCGTAGAGTGATCGAGCCTCGAGCGAAGTCGGTGGTATTGGGTTCGCATCAGTGCGTGATCTTGCGATTGGCCCGGTTTGATTCGTGGAGCTGTCGGGAAGAGCATGCACTTCCAGCAGATTTGGGGCGAGTTCTCGAGGCATTTCTTGCACATTTCTTGCCTCGCGGATGAGAGGGCTCGGGTAAACAATTTTTGACGTTGAGGCGGGGCGGGCGGGCGGTTAGAAGTACAATGTGAGTTCGACTCATTAGCTCGGTATGTTCCCAGTAATGGCGGATATGGAGGGCAGAGTACCGCTACGTCCACGGTGGGCGATTACTTAGCGAGCTTATGCGGGTGTAGCTCTTGGTGGCGTGGACATTGCCGCGTCTGGCTCATGCACTAGGATGTGAGACGCGGATAGGTCGACGGAATGGCGAGATCGGCGAAGAGGCGAGCAGCGAGGTCCTTTGGTAACTTTCGAGGCGGACGCCTCGGCCCGATCTAGTTATGTACCTCGCCCGATGCAGTGGTCCTCCGCGATCTTGGTCGTTCGGTATTCGGGGCTGAGTCGAGCTCGGGCTTAGTTCCGCGAGTTTACGTGAGTGCTAGCGGCGGATTCATGTCCCCTCGGTGTACGATGTGGCAAACATCATCCGAAATGTCGTCTTTTTGGTGCTTGTTTCACTGCGGCCGTCGTCGAGCCATGTGACGAGAGCGTGCTTATAGGAGAATGCCGGCGGCTTAGCGCGACTCTGCGGATCGATGGCGGTTCATCGCCCTACGATTATGCGCCTGCGGTGGACTTATGATTAGAGTGGGCGGTAGCTTCGGTATATCATAACCATCTAGAGGCTTGTATGTTTTGATGTTATGTTAATGTGTTAAGTGTTATGTTCGGATAGCTTTGTGCTAAAATGTGATTTAGGAACACAGTTGGGGAAAAAGGGTAAGCACAGGGTGAAAATGATGAACCTTAGAATATTACGGTTGAGACCTTAGATGTAAAGGCCGTCTTGAGTACAAGATTTTTGCGAGTGATCCTTGTCAGTGCATTTTATGCCTAGAATATATTGTGTGATAAGTCTCTAGGTTGGGTAAATGAAAGTGCTATCCTTCATGATGTGATTTAGCAAGGTTGTTCGGATCGAAAGCGAGAGTCGGCGTGTGAGGCTCGGGTTGAGGGCGTGTTGCGTGTCAACCCGTGGCCGGAATGAGGTGGGGTCAGCTACGGGTGGTCAGCGGTAGTAAGTCACGAGGTGCTAGGCCCAAGTTTAGATGACCGTCGTATGAGTTCGTGGATATGTTCGACTGAGCGGATCGTGAAGGCGGAAGTGGCCTTAAGGAAGATTGAGGCTAGTAAGATAACCAAGTTGGAGGTGGTGACTCGAGGTTTGGAGAAGCTGGCGATGGTGAAGTGTGGCGATATCTTTGGAAGAGTTCAAGAGTTCGAGAAGAGTGCGACGAGTAAGGGTAGGCGGCGGTATTGCGAGCATAGATATGATCATTTCTTGTAAAGGGAGAAGGTCACGAAGGATGTATATTTTAGACCTCGGGAACGCGTGCGATCGGTAACATTTGTTGGGTCGTAGGAGTGACACTAGAACCTCGCGACAAAGTGACAAAAGTTTGTGATGTTAGAGGTGTTTCCTCGTGGACTTGGATATAAGTATTTGCGTGCATGTGTTGTTTAAGTGGCGGTTGTGGCGTTGGCAACTTATTAGAAGAACTTTATCGTTATCCGTCTTGAGAAGGAACATTCGGAGACGAATGTTTCTAAGGAGAGGAGAATGTTATACCCGTATTTCGAGTATATGCGTGGGCGTCGTATTATAATTTGAGCCTTAAAGTTGGCTAGTTTCGAAATTTGTACACAACACCCGATTAGAGTCGTTTTTTTAAAGCGTTTCCACGACTTTCGTAGGAAAATTCCGGCTATGTCATTTATTATTTTTGCGGATTTTTAGAGGCGAAACATTTTGGACCAACGAGAGGCGACACTTGTCACCTACAATTGGAAGGAGTGGGACGAAATGGGAGAGTTGGCACGTTTTTGTGCATTGTTTTGGTCGAGGAGTTGGTAGGATATTTTGGGTAGATGGATAAGGTTGCACATGGCTTAATCTTGACCTTACACTTGCCTAACACTTGGATGGATCTTGGCCGTTGGTTGGCCTTCACTTGACCTATAAATACCCCTTTTTGTGGTATAGAAATACTCTCCAAGTATTGTTATAATGCCCAAATACCTTGGCCCAAATACCTTGTAGTATTCCCGAGTTACACTTTTACAAAAGCCAGAAAATACTATTATACTTCCTCGATCCAAAACGAAACCTAAGTAAATCTTCACCGTAGTTGAAGTCATAAGTAGAAGTTGGTTAGAACTTCTAAGGGTTGGTTGGAGCAGTTGGGCGCCGGAGTAGGAGCTAAGCGTTGTTCGGGATCGACATATAAACTCGGATAATTTTGGGCTTATCGAGGTAAACATTCTTGACCTTACATTGTAATTGGAAATTACATGTTGTAGGAGTATATAGTTAAGTATACTATATATAGAACTGAACATAGTTGTGCGGCAATGTCTTTTGACTTAAGCTGAATAATACTTACGATGTCTTGCGACTTAAGCTGAATTTAAAGAAGAAAAGCTGAGCGTAATTACATGGGTGTATTCTGATGGACTTGTGTAACATTCTTGTGTAGTAGAATTGTACACGTCAGGTTAGGCGTGTTAACCCCTGGTTGGCTTGGTAGCCGGCCTCGATAGAGGAGGAGATTTCTGTTGCGGGAAGAGTCTTTGCCTAATTTTACGTAGAATATTCTACGTCGGGATCTAAAGATATTAATAGGCGCTTTGTGGCCTCTATAGGTTGTAGTACTACGTGTGGAGTGATCTGCTTGGTGAGAGTGTAGCCAGCGGTTTGAGTACTTGGAGCGTTTTGCTATTAGTCGATAATCGTCGCGAGGTATGTGAACCTCTTCCTATCTGTTCTAGCATGATATGTGTATAACTATGTAGTGCGGTAGAGCGTCACGTGTGTTTAATGTATTTGATTGGTTTGAAACATAAAGTGTTATAACTTTATGGGAAGTTGGTTATAACGACTTTATGTAGGTAGAAAGTACTTGTGGTTTTTAAGAGGTAACGATTTGAACTATAAGCTGGTGGCTATGTGATAATAAAGAACTTGAAGTATTTGAAAGATTTTTGAATCATTTTGAGAGAAGAAGTAATACTTGGTTTTGGAAACTTAAGAGTTATACTAGCTTTATGGGAAGTTAGGTATAACGGCTTAAAAATGTTTTCTTGATTTGGAAATCGAATGTGTATCGACAATCCTTTGCGGCGTTAATAAAAGGAAATGTTTTGGATAGATTTAGTATTATTAAAACCGATGAAACTTCCATCTGCATAGAAGCTAAGATGAGACAAAATGACATTTCTAGATCATGGTTGCTTAATAAGATTGATTATAAACAAGAATAACCTACTCACATAAGACATAGGTTTCTCAAAGCGTTTAAAGGAGAATTATGTTTTAAAGGATTTAAAACTATGAACTCTGAAACCTTTTCTAAAATGAGAAACTTGAGCATTGAAATTAGGCAAACTTGAGCGTTTGGAAAATAAGGTTGTTACTTGATTTTACAAAGGAAAGCATTTTAGTTTACTTAACAATGTTAGTCACTCAAATTTTATACTACGGTGTCGGGTGACCTTTGTAAAGAAATGGATCTTAAAAGGGATTTAACGGACGTAGTACTTTAAGGTTAAAATCCGGACTTTGACATAAAACGAAAGTACCTTGAGTCGTGTGTAACTTGCTTATGCTTGTTGTTATGAAAATTGACCATGTTACGTGTGATAGCCTTGTTGTGCAAGTCTTGTGTTCTACTCGACTAGGTTCATCCGAATGTATTTCACTTGATTCTGGGTCATCAGGAATGTATTTCACTTGATTAGGGTCGTCCAGGAATGTATTTCACTTGATTCTGGGTCATCCAGGAATGTATTTCACTTGATTCTGGGTCATCAGGAATGTATTTCACTTGATTAAGTCATCAGAATGTATTTCACTTGATTAGGTTCATCAGAATGTAATTCACTCGACTCTTAGGTTCATCAGGAATGTATTTCATCGACTCTGGTTCATCCGGAATGTATTCCACGTTTCTATATTGGGTCCATAAGATGGGCGAGACACGTATCGTATCACGTGATTTGTACCTAGGCGGCGGTGAGGAAGAAGTTCCACGGGCATGAGGATGACTTTGAGGCGTGAGTCACGACTTGACATGGCTTTACATGTTGTGAGCGTAGTTTGGTTATCATACATGTCTCTGCTTTATATAGACTATTATGATTTCATTTCTGATATTTCTGATTTCACATACTTGGTACTGTTATCTTGACCTCGCTTGAAGTGCGTTCATCTCTGCATGAGTAAAAGGTACGTCGGTATCGATCCATTTTAGGATCACCTTTCGCGTATTGGGAAGCTCGTTCCTTGGAGGCTTATCTTTTGGTATGTTACCAGTCTGTAGATTCTTATACATTCGGGGTATGGCGGGGCCACTGTCCGTCATATTTGTTACAAAAAAAAATCTTAGAGTGCATGCTTTGTGTGGCGGGGTTTGTAAAAGGATAAGCGTTCGGGTATTTATGTATATATGATGAAGACAACTGTTTTGGTTGGCCTGTTTATTTATCTTTTCTCTTAATTCATGTTCATGTTTTTGTTTCCGCTGATTTGCTCTGATGTTGTATCACTAGGGTGCTCGGGGTAAGGCACCAGTCACGGGCCCGGGTTCGGGTCGTGACAGAATAGTTGTCTAGGAAGACCTTCTGTGAAGATATCTACATACTGATATGAAGAAGGCACATGGAACACCTTAACATGACCGAGAGCAACCTTCTCACGAACAAAGTGTATATCCATTTCAATATGCTTGGTTCGCTGATATTGAACCGGATTATGAGATAAATATATGGAGGATATGTTATCACAGTAAATCAAAGACGTCTTACCTAAGGGACAATGAAGCTCCAAAAGAAGGTTTGAGCCAACGGTCGGCAATAACATTTGCAACTCCTCTATACTATGCTTTTGCACTCGAACGAATAAGGTGGCTTGTCTCTTGGCAGACCAAGAAATGAGATTATTTCCTTAAAACACAGAGTAGCCGGAGGTGGAGCATCGCGTGTCCGGACAGCCTGCCCAATTAATATCCGTATATGATAACAACATGGTCGGTGCTGAGGGGTATAAATGTAATCCATAATCAAGCATTCCCTTAACGTATCGAATGATACATTTAAGGGTAGTAAAATGATGCTCCCTAGGGGCATGCATAAATAAGCATACCTTCTGAACATCATAAGAAATATCAGGCCTGGTGAAAGTAAGTTACTGAAGTGCACTTGTGAGACTCCTATAAAGTGGGATCGACCTTTGGATCCTGATCAACTACGTTGAGCTTAATGGAGTGGACGTGATTTTGCTATTCGTCATCTTAGCCACTGTATACAATCTCTCTGCATTGTCATGACGGCGAGCGGGACCACGGCGGTGCCCTACAGGCACCGCATACTCACGTATCACATAAGACCAGCGAAGCTAATGAAACACTCATAGTCTCAAAACAATGGGATCCTATCCCAGAATTGTCATATAGTAAAATAGGCAAGCCGACAATGCCGCCATTATATACACAAATCTGAAATGAAATACAACTGTACATATGTCCAACCAACACGTGACTACAAACCTCTAAGAGTAAGACAGTAACTATGACTGGACAAGGTCCCGCCGTACCCCTGAATATGCATAAGCATGTAATGACAAAATTATACTAAAATGATAAGCCCCGGAACAATGGAGCTATCCCAAAAGCTGAGCAATGATCCTAAGCACGCGGATCACCAATGCACTCTCATGTCATGTATCCTTTCGAAATCATCATTTCAAAAATCAAGGCACTATGTATCATGTATCATTTAAAAGCATCATTTGGAAAACCCAAGGCACTATACATCAAGTATCATTTAGGAAGTAGGACTTAATGGAATTACGTACGTTCGCCGTACACTCATTTCATATAACGTCACGCCAAAAGAAGAAAATATAGTTCACATACCTTATAGGCTATACCAACTTGACAGCTAGAATACGCCTCAGTAGTACTTCAACCTATAATAACAATAATACGTATATTAAATTTCTGCTTACTAGTGTAGGTCATATACCAAGTAATGATCCTCTTTTCATATAAATTTTTTGGCAGCATTCCCCTATTTATACATACATTTCCACCTTACAAATAAGACCAATAACATTAATAACCAAACACCAATTAAGGGCACAACTAAACAATTAACCAAGGTGATTCACATACCTATTTCTCACGTAAAACAACCCCTTAATCCTTACTAAAATAGTCCACAAAAACAGTCCATATTCCAACAATAATGAGAGTAGAATGTGAAACCTGTCTACACCATTCTACACCCTTAATCCTTTAGGACTTACATTAGCAATTACCACATTTAAACATGCATAATTGTAACTAAATTTCCAGCATTATAACGTTACAAAATAGTCCCTAAGCAACCTGACAATGTCTCGCGGTTTTAGAAAGTTCTCGGCAATGACCCTTTTGTAACTCCTTAAAATCCAATTCACATTTCAACATGTTTATAGAAATCATAACAACTTGTAATAACAAGATTTTCTTCATTTAACATGTAAGTAGTGGCGAGAATAACAACAATAACCAACGAATCCAACAACCAAAGCGTCACAATTTGGCTAACGTGCCAAAGCGTCACATGTATTTCTTATTCTCCTTTTCTCTTAACACAAGTTCATCTATCAAATATAACATCATGTAAATCCTAATTACTTCAAGAGGAAGAATAAATCTTACCTTAGTTTTATCACAAAAGCAGTCCATGAGTCTCGTCAAATGTGACCTACTTACTTTTGCACCACTTCTTCGTTACAATCACACACACGCGTATCCTCTGCAAGCTTGTAACCATCTTGCTTTCATGTTTTACTTCCAAAAGTTCATCAACAAGCTTAGGGTTTCAAGACAACTTTCAAGCTAAAAACCGTGACCCACTAACTTGCAAGGTTAACTTGGCTTAGCACTTAGTTAAGGAACTTAATCTTGTAAAATAAGTTGATCTTGTTCTTCACTTTTTCTAGGGAGTTTCGAGAGCTTCAAGGAGCGAAAGAGATATAAGGGTTTGAAGATGAATATATTTGTGAGCTAAGTCTTGAGACTTTGTATCTAAATAGGTGTACAAGCCTGAGTAGAGGGGACTATGAACCCACTTGTCACTGTCATATCTTCACATAAAATATCTCCCACTTAGCCATTTTTCTCCACATTTTCGATAGCCCACTCTACATAATACCAAGACTTAATAATTTAACACTAAGTCCATAATTCTATTAGAAAGGATTCCACTACTAGTATTAATTCTTGTCATGACATTAGTATCGAAAATTTTTCCTATAAGAAAATGTAAAAATCCTTTCCTTCCAACATTCAAATCTTATTTCCATAATCATGTTCTCACTTAGTAGCCATGGAATTCTGGGGTGTAACATTCTTCCCCCCTTAGAAACATTCGTCCCGAATGTTCATATTAGGTTTCAAGTTATAACAGTTTCGGCATAGTCTCCTATAACTATACCTAACGATATTCAAACACAAAGATGGTGACATGGCCTGATATAACACGTAGTCTCGTTCATAAAAGTAGTTGAATAGGGATTGGAATTACTGTAGGAATTGGGAACAAGTGAGGATACTTCTATTAAATCTAAATCTTACTTCCCGTCATCTCTTCCTATTATTGTTACGCCAATACCTTGACGAAAGACACATCATTAATTCGTAGCCTTCTAACCTGACGATCAAGTATGGCTATGTGACTCTCATCATAAGCCAACTCCTCTGTCACCTGGACGTCATCTACTGGAAAGACTCTAGAAGGATCACCAATACACTTACGCAACATCGATACATGAAAAACTGGATGTACCGCTTCGAAATCAGATGGTAGATCCAACTCATAGGCAACCTTGCCTACCTGCGAATAACCTGATAAGGTCTAATGTATCTCGGGATAAGCTTCCCCTTCTTACCAAACCTCATCACACCCTTCATGGGTGATACCTTCAAGAATACCCAATCATCAAGCTGAAACTTCAAGTGTCGACGTCGATTATCTGCATAAGACTTCTGTCGACTCTGGGCTGCTAATAACCTCTCCTGGATAAGCTTCACCTTATCCACATCTTGCTGAATCATGTCTGGTCCAAGTAACTTAGTCTCGCCCACATCAAACCAACTAATAGGTGACCTGCACTTCCTCCCATATAAGGCCTCGTACGGGGCCATCTACATACTAGAATAGTAGCTGTTGTTATATGCAAACTCAACGAGTGGTAAATGATCATCCCAGCTACTTCTGAAGTCAATAGTATAGGCTCTTAACATATCTTCTAATGTCTGACTAGTACACTCTGCCTGCCCGTTAGTCTGAGGATGAAATGCGGTGCTAAGACTACTTTGTTTCCCAATCCATACGGAGCGACCTCTAAAGTTAGTTGTAAATGCGGCCTCTGCTCGATATAATAGATGTAGGAACCCATGCGATCTCACAATCTCACGATGTCTGACTAGCGTAGTCCTCGGTGAGTAAGTAGTCCCGTGAAAGAAAATGAGGTGATTTACGTCGGCTATCCTGATAACCCATATGGAGTCATATTTCCTCTGAGTATGAGGTAAGCCTGTAATGAAGTCCATATTAATCACTTCCCATTTCCACGTCGGGATCTCTATCTGCTACAATAATCCACCAGGCTTCTGGTGCTCAACCTTAACCTGTTGACAATTCGGACACTGAGCAACAAACCCTGCTACGTCTCTTTTCAGGCCATCCCACTAATAAACGCATCTAAGGTCATGATACATCTTTGTTGACCCTGGATGAATAGAATACCGTGCACTGTGTGCCTCTCCCGTGACTTCTTTGTCGTAGCCTGCAACATCGAGTACCTGATATGCCTTCATGCAGTAGCACCCGTCAGTGCAACCTCAAATAAGTCTTCTCCTTTCGAAGAAATTTGAATCTCTATCTGGTGCGAGAATAGGATCCTCATCGATGCCTCTTCACCTCTTCTACGATAGAGGACTCGATAACTCTCGAATAAGAACTCCACTATCTCGAGAATCGGCCAATCGGACTCGAGGCTCGCTAGTGGTGTATCTCACGAACTATCTCCTTTCTTTCATTTGTACATCTGTCAAACTACTCATAGAACGGCTAAGAGCATCCCTACCATTGGCTTTCCACGGGTGGTACAAGATATCAACATCATAGTCCTTAGTAACTCACACCGTCTCTGTAGTAAGTTCAACCTTACGTTTGAAGATATATTAGAACTCTTGTTATCGTATAAATATCAACATAACTCCATATAGATAATGTCTCCAAATCTTCAAAGCATGTATCATTTGCATGACTCGAATCATGAGTAGGGTAATTCTTTTCGTGGTTCTGGTGTCGGGATGCATAAGTGTCACGACCAGACCGGGCATGCGGTGCCTACACGGGCACCTACGGTATACATCGAGATAATCAGTGGAACATACATAACCACATAGCGTAACAACGAAATAAATAACGAGCTAGTCGATAAGGCTACCTCGCGGATATATATAATTTCATATCCAAGCGATTACATCCCTTCTTTTACAAAAGACCCGCGAGATATGACTACTATCACGCCGAACCCGAGCGTGGTGGTGCCTACAGGCACCATACACTAAGCGACATAAATGCGCGGAACTAAATAATTTCGTTTTTGAAACCAGCGTACATGCGAGGCGGCAAAGGCGCCACATAATATACATAATAAAAGGGTACTACTGTACATGAGTCAAATCCACATAAATACAAACCTCTAAGAGTTTCTTGAACTATGGCGGAATGAGGCCCCGTACCCATGTAGTACAAAGCACATACTAAAGGGTCTATACCAAAATGATAAACTCACGAGCAGATGGAGATCCAAAACTCGGCGGTCCTACACTGAATCGCCAAAGCTGCGTACCTAAACACAGGCATGAAACGGCCCGAAGGAGGTAAATGCGAATAATGTACCAAGTATGTGAAAGCGATAAGCCTTATAAAGGAGATCACCACGGTTCGCATATAAAACAAGAGACATGTATGATGGACAAACTACATTATACAATACATAAATGATGTATCAAATCGAGGGACGTGCTCTCAAAGTCATTACTCAAATATAACCGTGGGTCTCGCCCATAACATCAATCATGCGTGGAATCCTTTCTCGCCGGTGATCCATGATATAATATAACAACAATAAGCAACTGAACCTTGCAAACAGGAGTAATGCAATCCTTTTTAACTTTTAGTTATACTTTTAACAATGAGACCAATTGTTCCACTTTAAGTCATACATCATCGCACTTTCATTAATGAAATCACTCTGGTTTCAAAACATGAAGGTCGTGCGGTTCGAAGTCAACCACCTCTGTGTTATAATCTGACCTATCATAGGACTATTTCACATGAGACTATTTCACGCTTAGGTCATGTGGACCCATGATGAGTCATCGGTACGATACTCGTATCACGGATAGCTAATCCATGGCTATATATATATCGGGAATTTAACCCTCGAGTCAAATCTTGACCCGTGAGTGTGTTTACCACCTCCAGTGTGAGCTACCCGTGGTATCCTTGAAAGCAGTTGAAGCCCTTTATGGAGGGGCGGAGATGTGGAAATATGACACGTGCACGAATGTCTATATGAGCAACCCGTATGCAAGCAAACCAAGACAATACCATGCCTTTCACACGAAGACAATACCATGCCTTTCCTTTTACATAAACGAAGACAATACCATGCCTTTACGAACCAAGACAATTACCGTACCTTCTTTTTACATAACCAAGACAATACCATGCCTTTCCTTTTACATAAAACAAGACAATTACCATGCCTTTCTTTTTACATAAACGAGAGAAATCCTTATTCAAGCAAGCCCAAGTACTATCGAGGCACAAATAGAATAATTCTCGTTTAAACAAGCCAAAGTACTATCGAGGCCTGAATAGAATAATTCTTATTTAAACAAGCCAAAGTACTATCGAGGCACAAATGGAATAATTCTCATTTAAACAAGCCAAAGTACTATCGAGGCCTGAATGGAAAAATTCTCATTTAAACAAGCCAAAGTACTACGTCGTCCATTCTTTTCAAAAGACTCTCTTTAGATAAAACCCCAAGATACTAACACGTAGTATCAAGGCATGTATCTATTTTTCAAAATAAGTTACTACACCTTTTAGAAATTCATTTCAAGGCTTTGAAACCAAGTAACTTCAATTTTCACAATCTAGGCAACTCATGCCTATCAATCAAAATAGACAACTCTCTTAACCTTCCATAAAGCCGTTATAACCAACTCCATAAAGCGTTATAACCACTTTATGGTTTTAGACAAATTTATTCTTTTTATATCCAAGAGACTTATACTTTTTAAAACCAAGTATCACATACTTTCAAATCAAGTTTCTTAACTTTCAAAATACTTAGTCTCTTAATCTTTAGAAATCAAGTTTCTTAGCTTTCAAAGTACTTGAGTCTCTTAACTTTAAATCATGTCATTTCTCTCTTTTATATCAATTAAGTAAATCACTCCTTTAACTCCCTAAAGTCATTATAACAACCTTTAGGTTTTAGAACTAAGGTCTTGTAGATTTGGAAACCACTTCCTTTTCAAGACTCTATGTACTTGAGTAAAATACTTTCACTTTTGAAAATCCAAACTTCATTAAGGTAATGGATTTTAACAACTTCCAATTTAAACATCAAAGTACAATCAAAGTATATAGAACAAACATATTAGGCAATCCAAGTACAATCGAGTGAATCATTTAAGGAGTAAGACACTTACTTTACCATGGGAATCATGATAGAAGAATAGGAGATGGTTCGCATACCGGCAATCCACAAGCTAAGTCGAATCGCATGCGTAGAATTGTCAACCTATAATGGCCACAACACGACTATCGACTTCTAGTTTCTAACGTAGAATAATACTAAGTATACGGTCTCTTATTCTACGGAAAATTGGGCGCCTCCTCCTTTGTTTCTACATACTTTTCCACCTTTTCAAGGCGATAATCAATAACCAACATGCCACGTTTAAGGCTCGATACATTATCAATCAAAGGGGATTACCGCCTTACAATATGTGTAAAATTCTTCCCACGATTAATACCAAGTAACTTGATATTCAAAGCCATTCATTGCATAACGACGACAAGTCATTTCAATTCTTTTTCAATCAGTTCTTAGGTCTAACATGTTATATATTCATAAACAACTTAACAACTATAATTCCTTCTTTATATAACATGTGACTTAAACTAATAACCAAATTGAATTTCAATCTCAAAGGCTAAACATGCTAGTTTGGATTAGGGTTCCAATAGCGATACAACATCAAACTTCATACTATATACCTCATGTTTGCTAATATCACTGTCACGACCCGTTAGGGGCGTGACTAGTGCCTTACAGGGCACCCAGTAGGCATACATCAGTAATGTCGGAATATAAAAACAAGACAAGTAACAAATGAAAAATGAGACCAGTTTATTTGAGAAAAAGCCTTTTCGGCGTATATATAACCCAAGTCTGCGATTACATCCCAGTGTACAATAGGACTACTGGACCTCTAAGAAGTAAATAACTATGGCGGGACGGGGCCATACCTGAATGTACAAAACTATCTACAACAACGGGAGATCGTACCCAGTCGAGCCTCGGAGAAGATGGAGCTCACGACCAAAGAAAGATCCTAAAGCGGGGATCGCTACTTCCCTTTACTGCGGCATGAGCATGGCCCGAGGAGGTCGATCTGTGAGTACAGTATGTAAAGCGTAAAGTACTTTAAATGAAATCATACCGTTTTAAAAGCAATTCTACAAATATATGCGAAGCAACGATGTAACGCGCATGGTGCCTGGATAAACGAAAGAAAAATAGATATAACATAACTGGTCTTTTCTAGGCGCTAATGATCAAAGCAAGGCGATCGCCCGTAGTATCATTATGCGAGCCTAATCCTGGAACTCCGCATGATCGCGTAGAGTCACGCCACCAGAACCCGCGTGAGATATTACGCCGCGTGTCGAAGTAGCTAGCCAGTCGGTATGTATGCAGGGGCGTCGTGCGAGAATCTGTGAGAAAGATTGGAAAGGAAGAAAGAGTGAATTTTCCACGGAAAAGTTTAGGTTTTGTGAAGGAAAAAGGTTCGTTTATGGGAATTGGATTCCCAGTTTGGTATTCGGACTTCGGAATATTAGAGAATTATGGAATTTTATTTTGAAAATGGTCACGTGGGGCCACGGGAGAAATTCTGATTTTGTGGGGCGCTTTGATTTTGAGATTTTGGCGTTTTGGATATTTTCGGAAGGCGAAATATTTTGGGCGAATCGGGCGACCGTGTCACCCCATGTGGCACCTTTGGGTAGAAATATGTTTGTCATGACACGGTTAGAGTCGTTTTTCGACGAAGCGTTTTCCACGACTTTCGTGGGAATTTCGGCTATGTCATTAAGTATTTTTGCGGATTTTTAGAGAGGCGGAACATTTTGGACCAGCGGGAGGGTGGCGTGTGTCACCTCGCATTGGAAAGCAAGTGGGCGGCCTGATGGACGATTGGGAATGGCAAGTGGGAGATATTTTGGTAGATATTTTGTGTGCAAGTTGGCTAGGTACACGTGGGTGAATCTTGGCCTACTTTGCACTATGTAGCTAGATCTTGGCCATTGGTTGGCCTTGGCTTGTCTTATAAATACCACTCTCCTTTGATGAACTTCTTCATCCAAAATGCCTAAGTCTTGAGAGCCTTCCCCTCACTTTTGAGGCCCCAGCGAGAGTTCCCCCACAGTGGGGTAGTAGAGGGTAGCCACCCACTCCTGTGGTGTGGCGTAGGGTACCCACTGCTAGTTGCTTTTGTATAATACCCACTTTGTGGTATAGAAATACTCTCAGTATTGTTGTAATGCCCAATTACCTTAGCCTTATACCTTGTTGTATTCTAAGGTTATACCTATCTGAAAAGCCAGAAATACTATTATACTTCCGTCGATCCAGAAAGAAACCCTAGGAAAATCTCCATAGTCAGTTGGAGTATTGTGTAGAAGTTGGTTAGAACTTCTAAGGGTGGTTTAAAGCGGGTTGGGCGCTCGGAGTTGGAGCTAAGCGATTGCCGATCGACTTTTACTTGGATAATTATGGGCTTATCGAGGTAATTATCTTGTCCCTATTGTAATTGGATATTACATGTTGTAGGAGTATATAGTTGAAGTATACTATATATAGTCTTGAGCTGTAATTACATAGGACTATATTCTGATGAGCTTGTGTAGTAGTCTAGTGGAGTAGAATTGTACAGTTAGGGTTAGATGTATAACCCACTGGTTGGCTTGGTAGGCCCAGATTAGAGGAGGAGATTTCTGTTATTGCGGGAGTCTTTGAAATTTACGTAGAAAGTTCTGCGATGAGACCTAAATGTTAATAAAGCGCGCGTGGCCTTATAGGTTGAAGTACTCGTGTGGCGCGTTCTACTTGGCTTAGGAGTAGCCGACGGCGAAGTACTCGGGCATTTTGCTATTAGTCGATAATCGTCGCGGTATGTGAACCTCTTCCTATCTCTCTAGCATGATATGTGTGAACTATGTAGTGCGGTAGGCGTCGTATGCTAAATGTATTCGATGGGTTTAAAACATAAAGTGTTATAACGGCTTTATGGGAAGTTGGTTATAACGACTTTATGTAGATAAGAAAACACTTTGTGGCTTTTAAAAGGTAAATGATTTGTTTATAAGCGGCTTGATGTGTGATTATAAAGAACTTGAAGTATTTCAAAAGATTTACGAAATCGTTTTGAAAGAAATACTTGGTTTTGAGAACTTAAGAGTTATACTAGCTTTATGGGAAGTTAGGTATAGCGGCTTAAACGTTTCACGATTTTGGAAATCGGGATGTGTATCGACAAACCAACTGCGGCGTTAATAAAAGGAAATGTTTTGAACAATTAAGTATTATTAAAACGGTAGAAACTTCCATCTGCATAGAAGCTAAGATGAGACAAAATGATATTTCCTAGATCATGCATTTCTTTGTAATAAAGATTGTTATAAACAAGAATATCTACTCATATAAGGCTTATGTTTCTCAGTTGTTTAAAGAGAATTATATTCTTAAATGAATAAGACTATGAAGCTATGAAACCTTTCTAAAATAAGAAGCGTGAACATTTGAAATTAGGCAAACTTGGGCGTTTGGAAAATAATGTTATTACTTGATTTTACAAAGGTAAGAGTTTTAGTTTTCTTAAAAGGGCGATCACTCTATTTTATACTCACGGGTATTGTGTGACTTATGTGAAAAAGCAGATCTTTTTTAAGATTTTAATGTGTGAAGTACTTTGGGGATAGATACAGAACTTGTTAGTAGAAAGTACCTTGTGTGAATAACTTGATTGTATTGGTTTGTGATAGCCTTGTAATACTTTCTTGTTGCTTTGATAAGTAAAAGTGTTAGGATGCTACGTGTGTTAGTATCTTGTGATGTTTGTGTGAGGGGGTTTCCCTTGATTGTGCTTATTAACTATCAGTCGTTATGATAGTATTGTGGCGTTAAATCTCTTGAGATGATTAGGGGATTAAGCGCCTCCGTCGCGGGGTAGACTCGGTGATGCAGGACCGTGATTCGAGAATACCTAAATGCGGGTCACTGAGGGCCTATGCGGGCTACGAGAGTTCGAGTTAGTGTCGTCCTTTATGGGCATGCGGTCGCGTGGCCGTGCGGCTGCGAAGTCGGGGCGATGCGGGAGTAGCTACCCTCGATCTGGGAATACCTCATGCGGGCGATGAGATTGCTTTATGCGGAGTGCGGGAAGTTCGGGACTAAAGCGCGCATTAGATCTGCGGGCAAGTGGCGGCTTTGATCATGTGGCGGTGCAGAGCGGATCTTATGATCTGATTTATGACCTTGTTGATACGGTGAGTGTTAGTAGTCGGCTATGCGCCCGTGCCTGCATGCGGTTTATTAGGACACAGGTGGGACCTGGTGTTCATGTGTATTCCTTGGTGCGTGTATATCATAAACTGCCGGCAGTGGGGAAGGTATTCCGCGGGCACGATTGATGTTGTGGGCGTGAGACCCGTTGTTAAATTGGTGATGACTTGAGGTGTGAGTCACGACTTGACATGGCCTTATTTATGAGTGAGCGTAGTTTGGTTATCATCGTATCTCTGCTTTGTATAGACTATGATTTCATTCTGATTTATTTTAGTTTCACATACTCGGTACTGTTATGCGACCTCGCTTGAGGCTGCGTTCATCTGCGAGTTGAGTCATCGATCGTTGATCCTAGCTCTCGAGTCCGCGATTCGGCGTTTGGGAAGCTCCGTTTCTCGGAGGCTTATCGATGGTATAGTCACATGCGTAGTAAGTGTTTACATTCGGGGGTTTGGCGGGGCCCTGTCCGCCATTGTGTCGTATCATTCTTAAGTGCATAATCTTTGTTGTGGCGGGGTTGGTAAAAAGGATTAAGCTGTTCATTTGTAAAAGAGTTGATGGTTATATATATCAGAAAGGCAAGTTTTCCTGATTATTGTTTTATATTTACTGTTATCTCGTATTTGTTGTTTTATGTTCCATTGATTACTGCGATGTTGTGTCACTAGGGTGCGGGGTAAGGCACGATCCAGGCGATTTGGTCGTGACAAAGTGGTATCGAGCGAGTTAATCCTCGGAAAGTGTCTACGAGCCGTATCGATGAAGTCTTGATTATCGGTGTGTTGTGCGCCATCAATAATCGAGGAGGCTATAGGATATTTAGGATTGGTTTCTATTCTTCTCACTCTGAGATCGTGCCTTAGAGTGTGTTGTAAGTTGAACCCTCGGCGAAATCTTTTCCACTTATCATTATGCCTCGCGTAGGGCAACGAACCCGGGAGGCGAAGCGGCCAGGAGGCTGCGAGTAGAGTTCGAGGGTGGCGAGGCACGAGCCCAATCATTACCTAGGGTAGTGCTTCGTTCGGGATTTCTGCGGCGTCGCTGCCCGGCGAGTTTAGCACGATGGCGGCGATTCTCTGCGTCACGATATTTGAACGCCGGTTCGCGGCCAAGAGCGATGAATATAGATTGCGAAGACAACATTGTTACTAGCATGGATTTGGCTACGGAGAGTATCTGCCGATGTATCGCGAGTCTTGATGACTACCTAAGAAGGTTGTGCAAGAGTAATTCTTGATTGGGCTTGAGCATGGCACGTATGCGGGCTTATGTGCGGGCAGCAAGCGTGAGATTGTGGGTTAACGAGGACGCGAGAAGAGTCGAGCGGCCAGTCCTTGGTAACTTTCAAGGTGAGTATACCTTAAGTGCTATGTTCGATGGCGGTGTGTTAGTTGTGATTAGAATCATGGTGGAGTTAGCAAGGTAAGATTTTGGGGATAGAAGGTGTGAGCCTTAGAGTGTTATGCGTAAAGACCTTAGAGGTAAGGCCGTCTCGAGAAAGGTGTAGTGTTATGTTTGACCCTTATAGGAGTGCATAGTGCCACGTGAGCTATGTTCGTGGGATAAGTCCCAGTGGCGTGATTTGAAGGAAGGTAGTCGAGCTAAGAAGGCGCGGGTTTTAAAACGATGTTTAATGCGATTGTTCCTTCGGGAGATGGTATTTTGCGCTTGGGTCGGGGTTGAGGCTACGTGCGGGTCAACCCGCGGTAGGTTTTGGTGGTAAGTCGGTTGTGGTGGTCCCTCTTTGTGTTAAGTCGTGAGGTGTTAGGCCCGTGTTTAGTTGCTTGACGTGCAAGTTCGTGGATGCGTTCGACGGTGGTCGGGCGATGAAGCGACTGTCGTGTTCTTGGTCGAGTCGTTCCTCGGCGGTGTTGATGTTATCTGAAAAGGTTGTGAGTTGCAGGTGCCTACCTTCGCCTTATGACGAACGATGGAGCCAGTGCAGTGTTTCTCTTCTGGGAGTTTGTACGAGCGGGGCTAGGAACTTCAGGTGAGTCTCGTATCGCGTGCCTCGGGCGGTGTTTGATTTGAAGGGTATTGTGAGATCGTTGTCTCGGTTGAAGTGTTTAAGCTACCGTATCGGTGTTCGGATGTCGTCTTGTAGCGCCTTGTAGAAGCGGAAATGCAAGTTCTTAGGTCGATTGGTTCGATGTTGGCGGGGTTGGATAGTTGGTTGAGCATTCCGGTGATTGTGGATAGTGAAGCTTGTCAGAAGAAGTTACGGCGGCTCGGAGAATCGTGCGGATAATCGGCGGCGCTTAGAGTTGAGTTGGCCGGTCGGTCTTGAAAGTACCACCGGACGAGTGTGGCGAGTTTTGGAAAGCGAAGGAACTTAGCGAGTTACGTTGGGCCTTTGTGAGTTCATGTGAAGAATAGGCGGAGTTGCTTATATGTTAGCATTCTTGTCCGACTTAGGAAGAAGGGCGTCCGGTCTTCGTATTGTTATGTTAGGAAAGTATCGAAGATCCGTCCGAATGTTCGATTAATGATGACCACGTTAGAGATAGTAACCCCGAGTTTTGGAAGCGGCGTGATCGAGAATGTGGTAAGAGTTCGAGTGTCTGAATCTCGGGATCATGGCGACCGATACCATTTGTTGGGTCGTCGGAAGGCTCGCGACAAAGTGACAAAAGTGGTATCGGTGACTAAGGAAGTATATTTTGACCGGGAAGAGGTATTTGTGGTGATGTAGAGGTGTTTCCTCGTGGACTTAGATGTAAGTTTTGCGCGGTATTTACATGGCGGTATGGCGGGATTGTTTACGTAAGTATAGTAGTGAAGACTATCTTGGCGCCCGTTTGTTTGAGACTTAGAAGGAACATTGGGGCGAATGTTTCTAAGGAAGAATGTTATACCCAGTAGTTCGGGGTATGTATGCAGGGCGTGCGTGCGAGAATCAATGAGAAAGATTGGAAAGGAAGAAGAGGTGAATTTTCCACGGAAAAGTTTAGGTTTTGTGAAGGAAAAAGGTTCGTTTATGGGAATTGGATTCCCAGTTTGGTGTCGGACTTCTGGAATATTAGAAATTATGGAATTTTATTTTGAAAATGGTCACGTGGGGCCCACGGGAGAAATTCTGATTTTGTAGGGCGCTTTGATTTTGAGATTTTGGCGTTTTGGATATTTCGGAAGGCGAAATATTTTGGGCGAATCGGAGGCGACACGTGTCACCCCGTGTGGCACCTTTGGGCGAAATATGTTTGTCTGTGACACGGTTAGAGTCGTTTTTTGGCGAAGCGTTTTCCGCGACTTTCGTAGGGAATTTAGGCTATGTCATTAAGTATTTTTGCGGATTTTTCAGAGGCGGAACATTTTGGACCAGCGGGAGGTGGCATGTGTCACCTCGCATTGGAAACAAGTGGGCGCCTGATGGGCGATTGGGAATGGCAAGTGGGAGATATTTTTGGTAGATATTTTGTGTGCAAGTTGGCTAGGTACACGTGGGTGAATCTTGGCCTACACTTGCACCTAACACTTGGCTAGATCTTGGCCGTTGGTTGGCCTTGGCTTGTCTTATAAATACCACTCTCCTTTGATGAACTTGCGTCCAAAATGCCTAAGTCTTGAGAGCCTTCCCCTTGCACCGTGAGGCCCCTTGGCGAGAGTTCCCCACAGTGGGGTAGTAGAGGTAGCCACCCCTCCTTTGTGGTGTGGTAGTGGGTACCCACTGCTAGTTGCTTTTGTATAATACCCAGCTGTGGTATAGAAATACTCTCAGTATTGTTGTAATGCCCAATTACCTTAGCCTTATACCTTGTTGTATTCTAAGGTTATACTATCTGAAAAGCCGGAAATACTATTATACTTCCGTCGATCCAAGCGAAACCTAGGAAAATCTCCATAGTCAGTTGGAGTATTGTGTAGAAGTTAGTTAGAAGCTTCTAAGGGTGGTTTAGAGCGGAGTTGGGCGCTCGGAGTTGGAGCTAAGCGATTGCCGGGATCGACTTTTACTTGGATAATTATGGGCTTATCGAGGTAATTATCTTGTCCCTATTGTAATTGGATATTACATGTTGTAGGAGTATATAGTTGAAGTATACTATATATAGTCTTGAGCTGTAATTACATGGACTATATTCTGATGACTTGTGTAGTGCAGTGGAGTAGAATTGTACGTTAGGGTTAGATGTATAACCCCATGGTTGGCTTGGCGGCCAGTTAGAGGAGGAGATTTCTGTTGCGTGCGGGAGTCTTTGGAAATTTACGTAGAAAGTTCTACGATGAGACCTAAATGTTAATAGCGCGCGTGGCCTTATAGGTTGAAGTACTACGTGTGGCGTTCTACTTGGCAGGAGTGGCGAGGCGGCGAGGTACTCGGAGCATTTTGCTATTAGTCGATGTCGTCGCGAGGTATGTGAACCTCTTCCTCTCTGGCGTGATATGTGTGAACTATGTAATGCGGTAGGCGTCGTGTGCTAAATGTATTCGATGGGTTTAAAACATAAAGTGTTATAACGGCTTTATGGGAAGTTGGTTATAACGACTTTATGTAGATAAGAAAACACTTTGTGGTTTTAAAGGTAAATGATTTGTTTATAAGCGGCTTGATGTGTGATTATAAAGAACTTGAAGTATTTGAAAGATTTAAATCGTTTTGAAAGAGAAGTAATACTTGGTTTTGAGAACTTAAGAGTTATACTAGCTTTATGGGAAGTTAGGTATAGCGGCTTAAACGTTTTCGCGATTTTGGAAATCGGGATGTGTATCGACAAACCAACTGCGGCGTTAATAAAGGAAATGTTTTGAACAATTAAGTATTATTAAAACCGGTAGAAACTTCCATCTGCGTAGAAGCTAAGATGAGACAAAATGATATTTCTAGATCATTTCTTTGTAATAAAGATTGTTATAAACAGAATATCTACTCATATAAGGCTTATGTTTCTCAGTTGTTTAAAAGAGAATTATATTCTTAAATGAATAAGACTATGAGCTGAAACCTTTCTAAAATAAGAAGCGTGAACATTTGAAATTAGGCAAACTTGGGCGTTTGGAAAATAATGTTGTTACTTGATTTTACAAAGGTAAGAGTTTTGGTTTTCTTAAAAGGGATCCTCTATTTTATACTACGGTATTGTGTGACTTATGTGAAAAAGCAGATCTTTTTTAAGATTTTAATGTGTGAAGTACTTTGGGGATAGATACGAACTTGTTAGTAGAAAGTACCTTGTGTGAATAACTTGATTGTATTGGTTTGTGATAGCCTTGTAATACTTTCTTGTTGCTTTGATAAGTAAAAGTGTTAGGATCTACGATGTGTTAGTATCTTGTGATGTTTGTGCAAGGGTTTCCGATTGTGCTTATTAACTATCGGTCGTTATGATAGTATTGTGGCATTTCTCTTGAGATGATTAGGGGTTAGCGCCCTCCGTCACGAGGTAGACTCGAGTGATGCAGGACCGTGATTCGAGAATACCTGTGCGGGTCTGAGGGCCTATGCGGGCTCTGAGTTCGAGTTAGTGTCGTCCTTTATGGGCGTGCGGTCGCGTGGCGTGCGGATGCGAAGTCGGGGCGATGCGGGAGTAGCTACCCTCGATGCGGGAATACCTCATGCGGGCGATGAGATTGGCCTATCGCGGAGTGCGGGAAGTTCGAGACTAGGCGCGCATTAGATCTGCGGGCAAGTGGCGGCTTTGATCATGTGGCGGTCAGAGCGAATCTTGTAATCTGATTTATGACGCTTGTTGATACGGTGAGTGTTAGTAGTCGGCTATGCCTTACGTACCACATGCAGTTTATTAGGACACAGTGGGACACGGTGTTCATGTGTATTCCTTGGCTTGTATATCATAAGCTGCCGGTGAGGAAGGTATTCCACAGGCACGATTGATGTTGTGGGCGTGAGACCCATTGTTAAATTGAGTGATGACTTGAGGTGTGAGTCACGACTTGGCATGGCTTATTTATGGTGAGCGTAGTTTGGTTATCATACATGTCTCTGCTTTGTATAGACTACTATGATTTCATTTCTGATTTATTTTAGTTTCACATACAAATTTTTGTTATCGACCTCCCGAGGCTGCGTTCATCTGCGAGTTGAAGTACATCGATCGTTGATCTAGGCTCTCGAAGTCACGATTCGGCGTTTGGGAAGCTCGTTTCTCGGAGGCTTATCGGTGGTATAGTCCTGCGTAGTAAGTGTTTACATTCGGGGTTTGGCGGGGCCACTGTCCGCCATTGTGGCTCGTATCATTCTTAGAAGTGCATGTATCTTGTTGTGGCGGGGTTGGTAAAAAGGATTAAGGCATTCATTTGTAAAAGAGTTGATGGTTATATATATGCGAAAGCAAGTTTCCTGATTATTGTTTTATATTTACATTATCTCATGTTGTTGTTTTATGTTCGATTACTGCGATGTTGTGTCACTAGGGTGCGGGGTAAGGCACGATCAGGCCCGATTCGGTCGTGGCGGTATCTCTGGACTCATGATCCGAATAGTCCACATAGACCGCATAGTCACACGCAGGCGCGTAAAACCTTTCGCGTCCGGGATAATAAACCGGAATGATCAATCACGGAACTCCACTGACTCCGCGTGGTCACCTGACGCATAGGCGTATAGACCGCGTCAGGGTGGAAAGCCCTCGGTATAACAAGTCGAGGGTATGTGATATAAGAAACGATTACAGTGGCTTAACTTTTAACAACGTAAGCCAACAAGAATAACCCACTTTACGACATCACGAAGACACTAACAGTAGCGTCATAACATGTTTACTTATCAAACCATCTTACTACACTTTTGAGAAATCAATACAAGATTTTCATAAACAAATAAGTAAGCCGTTCCTTTTATCTTTCTTAAGTCGTTATACCTAACTTCCCGTAAAGCTAGTATAACTCTTAAGCTTCGCATTTAAAAATCAAGTATTACTCTTCTTTCAAAAATGATTCATAATTCTTTTGAAATACTTCAAGGTTCTTATTATTTAGACTCAAGTCAACAGACGTCGATAAAATCATGTTCGGTTAACACGTGCGTCTGGTACTATATATATATTTTAAAATATCATGCTCGAGGATAGGAAGAATCACATACCTTGAATGAAATCCACTGCGAGTCGGTATGTCGCGCGCGATATCAACCTATAATAGTCAAATCGTCTATCAACGTCTAGACTCTGTAGGATATTCTAAGCGAGAAGGTTCTTAATTGGAAAATTGGGCGTTTCCTATCAGTCAAACTACTCAAGTCTCAGAATCTTTCCTATGTAAATCTTGTTCAATTCTTCATTTATATTCTTACGATGTGATTTGGTTTAATTCTATTCTTTAATATACTTCTATGCATCTTATACTTATTTCTATACTACTACGATATGTAATCTCAATTCTGATAGAAGGATAGGATTATTATTTACCTCGATAAGCCCAAAATTATCAAGATATAAGTCGATCTGAGCAGGTTTAGCTCTGTCTGTCATGCGCTCAATCCGCTCAAACCCTTAGAAGTTTCTACAACTGCCTTACTCAACCAACTATGAAGTTTCTCCTGAGGTTTCGTTTAGTGACTAATGGAAGTATAGTAGTATTTTACGGGCTCTAAGTATAGAGGTGACTTTGGAAATACTAGGGATTGGCTAAGGTATTTTGGAATATTAACAATACTTGAAGACAACTTTCTACCAAGGGGGTGTTTGGTAGGGATTTGAGAGGGAGATGGTGTTTGGGCGAGAGCTCTTGGGAGAAGGGAGTTTTGAGACTTGGAAGATAATTTGTGGATGAAGAATTCTTCAACTAAGGGGTATTTATAGGACCACAATGGTCAAGATGAAGGCAAGTGGAGGGCAAGTGGATGGTGGAGATTTGCATGTGTACCTTATCCATCTACCACACAAATATCACAAAATATCCTACCTAACCTTGACCAATGTTTAAGGCCTTTAACTTGAAAAAAGCGTGCCAGGAATGCACCATTGCGTCCACTTGAGGGTGACAAGTGTCGCCTCTCGTTGATCAAAATATTTCATCTCTGGAAAAATCACTTAAAAATTATTAATGTCATTGCGTAATTTTCCTTAAGCTTTGGAAGATGTTTCGTCGGAAAACAATTCTTTTCGCGGGTTGTGCAAATTTTCGTCCCTATGCCTAACTAAGGCTAAATTTTTGTCGTGACGCATCACGTCACATACTCTGGAAATCACGAGGTATAACATTCTCCTCGCCCGAAACATTCGTCGAATGTTCCTTCCGAACATATAACGATAAAGTTCCTCATAACTTAAACAGTTTGCAAATGCCACACATGGCCACAATACAACAATTAAGCAAATATGTCAATGAAAATTTACAAGTAGGAAAGTGAGTTACATGGAGGTGTGGGGAATAGGTGAGGATACGCCTCATGTCCTCGCCGACTTCCCGTCATCTCACCGAGCTCGTTCAAGCCCGCAGACTTTGTGAAGCCCGTCCAGTCCGCAGACGCCTAACGGCGATCGATTATCGCTATGGGAATCTCCTCATCGATAACCCCGGATCACCGGACATCGTCAATCGGTGCACCGCAGATGGATCCCCGATACATCTCGCCGGCGAAATATGAAAAAGCGGATACGCGCCTCAGTCGGACGGCGGATCCAACTCATGGCAACCTTGCCTACCTGCGGACAATCGTCGACCCGATGTACCTTGGGTGAGTTTCCCTTTCTTCCGAATCTCATCACCGCCGTGGGTGACACGAGAAAACCCAATCATCGACCTCGAACTCCGGATCATGCGGCGATGATCTGCATCGACTTGCGACTCGAAATTTGTCGATAAGCTCTGGATAAGCTTTACCTTATCCACTGCTCTTGAACGGTGCGGTACCACTAAGCGCACCTCGCGCCGTCAAACGACTATCGTCTGCACTTCCTCATACAAGGCCTCGCATGGCGCCGTCGAATCTTGGGTGGTAGCTATTATTATACACAAACTCAACTAGAGGCAAATAATCCTCGGCTACCACGAAGTCAATAACGGGCTCGCGGCATATCCTCGAGAGTGCGGATGTGCGCTCACTTTGTCGTCATGCGAGGATGAAATGCGATACTCGAGCTCGCTGTGTCCACTAGACCATTACGGAAATACCTCGAAGTTAGCCGTAAAGCCCAGGCTCCATCTTATATGATATAAATAGGGACCTCATGCGATGGCGATCTCTCGGATGTAAAGTTCGCATAATCCTCGTAGAAAAAGTCGTCTGACGGGAAGAAAGTGGGCTGATTTCATCGTCGACTTATCGGCGATAACCGGATAGAATCATGCTTCCTCGAGTGCGAGGTAATCCTTTGATAAAGTCCATGTGATCACCTCCGGCTTCGGTCGGGATCTCTATCTGCGCAACAAACCACGGGCCTGCGGTGCTCTACCTTCGCTGCGACAACACGGGCGAGCCACAAGCTCTGCAGCGTCCTCTTGACCATCCACCAATACCGGATGGTCGTGGTACATCTTGAGTCGACCGGATGGATAGAGTAGCGCGTTGTGTGCTTCCACTAGAACTCTTGCGAAGTCACGCAATCTGGAACACACAACCTTCAAACTTAGCACCCGTGGTGCTACCTCAGGACCGCTTCCCGCCGCGAAGATCCGTATCGCGTGCAGCGTCAAAACGGATCCTTGCTGTTGCCTCTTCACTCGCCGGCGATGGAAGACTGGCAGCCTCTCGAACTCGAACCCCACGCTATCGTAATCAATCAATCGGACTCGAGGCTCATTGGCGATGCAACTCGCGGACCGTAGCCTCTTCTGCGGTCATGCGTCGATAGACTCCCGTCGACTACGACTAGGGCATACGCCTGGCGTTGGCCTTCCCGGGTGATGCGAGGATATCGGCGTCGTAATCTTGAGCGGCTCTAACCCGTCTGCATCGTAAGTTCAACTCCTGCATTTGAAGATATCTGGAGGCTCTTGTAGTGCGTATAAATATCACATGAACCCATTACAAATAGTGCCTCGGATCTTGGCGTGAATCACGGCGCGACTCATCATGGGTGGGGTAGTTCCTCTTATGTTTCTTGGTGTCGGGATCGTATGCTATAACCTTGCCTGCTGTATCAACACATCCCAACCGATGCAGCGGCGTCCTGATACGACATATTATGCGGACTGCGGAAGAGTAAACGAAGCGGTCGTCGGTCTCTCGCCGATGGCGGAAACCACGCTCCTGGCATCGATCCTCAAAACTTATTGCCCGAGTCGACCTGGTCAATGGGGCGAATAGAAGCAAAATTCTCCGACGCGATAATAACTGCGAGGCCCGAAAGCTATGCACTCAGCCGGTGTAGTAGGTCTAGGCAAGTCTGGCGCCGATCTTGGCGTATCCACCAATACCATCGGCCGACAATGTGCTTGAAAAGCCACGAAGTTAACCGAAACTCACATTTGGAAAACTTGGCGTAAGCTATTTGTCTGGAGAACTCTCGGCATAGTCCTCAAATGCTCGCATGCTCGCTGCTCTGGCGAGAATAAACGAATGTCATCAATGAATACTATCAAACGTATCCAAAATGGCTTGAACACTCGGTTCATCAAATCCATAAATACCGGGAGCATTGGTCAACCGAAAGACATGACCACTGAACTCATAGTGCGTCTGGGTCAGGAATGCGATCCACAGGGATATCGCCTCTCCTTTTTTTGATGATGGCGATCGCAGATTAATCTTGGAGAAACATCTACGCGCCATGGTAGTCGAACAAATCATCAATCACAGGAAGGGGTATACATTCTTAATGGTCACCTTGTTCGTTGTAATCAACACATGTGACGTCAGCGTCGTCCTTCTTCACGAACAATCTGGCGCTCCCGGGGAGAAACTAGGCTGATGAAGCCATTCTCCGGTAATCTCTCGGTTGGTCCTTGACTCTCAGCTCGGCGGAGTTCCGTTACGTATGGCGGAATGGAAATAAGTAGTGTCTGGCAACATTGTCGATACAAAACTCTATCTCCTCCGGGAGGATACGGAGAGGTCATCTGAAACGTCGGGAACTCTCGACTCTGAAACCAGTGAAAATCTGGTACGCGGCCTCGGTATCAAACACCGAATGAGATGGTAGATATACCTGCACCATCTTCACGGCCTTGGTAGGAAATAAACCTACCCCTCGGCGACCACGGTGTTCCTCGCTCGATAACAGGCTCCAGAAAGCGGAATCGTACCACTCTCTCCTGCGATCTGCTGGCGTAGCAAGCTAACCAATCCGTGCCGTGATCACATCGAAATCGGTCATGTCGACTCTATCAAGTCGGCTGGTCGGCGGCGTAAAATCCTGGCAAGCTTTATATACCGTAGAGCTACCACGAATCACCACCTGGCGTAGCTGCCTCAAAAGGGTCTATGGACACGGGCTGCATCCATCCTACTAGCGATAAGGAGATATATGGGAGTAGAACCGGATCTATCAAGGCATACCACATCCTGACGAGCGATAAAGTACATGACGTCGAGCGGCGCCTCACAGTCTGCCGGTGGACAAGGCATAAATGTGATTCGAGGACCGTTGGCCCGGGACCGCGCCCACGACCTGCTGTCGCGACCTGCTGGTCCATGAGTACCACTGCCCTCAGGCGAGTAAGCTATGGGGATGAAGGCGGCCGGGACCTGTGGTGACCCTCCATCAGCCGCCCGCAGTCAGACGGGCTCTCGTAAGTGACCTGCTGGCCGCAAGTATAGCAAACTCGAAGTAGTACCTGACTCCACTGAATGGAATCTGGCGTCGGATACAGCGAGCGGACCTCGATCGGTTAGCACTCGCTACCTGGAAGTCCGAAGCCACAGGGCCCGACACGCCACGAATACCACTGGTATCTGAAGATGGTGTAGGAGTGCTCGAGTGGTGGGGTGCAAATCTAGGCTAGCTGTTGGTAGGCCCACCGAGAGCTACCAAAGATCGCATCGTCTGGCCTTGCTGGCGATATCATCGGCGACCCGGCCTCTGCACTCGCATCCGAATGCGTGAGCACGATGCGGGCAATGTCCATGCCGAAGAGCCACACTGGCAAGACTACGCGGATAATCATCTAACTTGGTGGCGTAGCGGTGCACGGTCCTCCATATCTACTACTAAGCGCGAGGACATGCTCGAGGCAACGTCGAACTTCGGCGTTGTACTCCTAGCAGTGCGCCTGCCTCGGCATCAAAAACTTGTCGGCGGTGCCTCTCATCTGGAGGCAAGAAGTGATGAAAAGCCTCAGAACTCGTCCCCGAATAGGGAGCGCGTGCTCTCCGGGATAGCTCGCGAATCAAACGATCATTGCGGTATCCGCGCGGCCGATGCGAAGATCACGGACTCGGTCTTGAAGCCTTGATCACGCATGATCTCAGTGGCGGCGGATGAACTCGCGGATCATCCTCGGGCCTCGACCGTAGAACTGCGGGCTCAACCGAGAAAATCCGTAGTCTCGTTTGTCCGATCAGGATGTACCACGGGTGCTGCAGGCTAACTGCGTCGGCCATATCCTCGTATGCGCCACGATCACGGCGATGGCGGGCCATCTCTCACGTAACCCATATCATATGCTCGAGTGTGGGTGGAGGTGCAGTCTTGTGGTCTCGTCGACCATGCTGCGGCCTAAGCCTCTTTGGGCGGCGTCGTGGAACTCGCCGTCTCGGGTATAGACTAGGCACGAGCCCTCGTGACTCGGTGTCCTAGCGGCTCCTCTGCCTTGCCATACGGGCGGGTTGCCTTACGTGGGCATAAGCTTAAAGAAAGAAAATACGTTAGAGGGTCCGACTTATAACCTGACTCTAAGGCACGATCTGAGTGAGAAGAATGAAACCAATCCTAAATATCCTATAGCCTCACGATTATTGGTGTGGTGCTGACACGCGATAATCAGAACTACTAGATCTGATGCTGTGACACTTTACGATTAAGCGCTCTGATACCACTTTTGTCACGACGTTCAGGGGCCGTGTTGATGCCTTACAGGCACCCAGTAGGCATACATCAGTAATCGGCGGAATATAAAAACAAGAAAAGTAAAAAATGAAAAATGATACACAATTTATTTGAGAAAAAGTCGCCTTTCGGCGTATATATATAACCAGTCGCGATTACATCCCAGTGCACAATGGGACTACATACCTCTGAGAAGTAAACAAGCGTGGCGGGACGGGGCCGCCATACACCTGAATGTACAAAACTATCTACAACAAGGCGAGATCATACCCAAAGTCGAGCCTCGGGAGAAGATGGAGCTCACGACACCAAAGAAAAGATCCTTAAGCGAGGATCGCTACCTTCCGCTTTACTGGCGTGAGCATGGCCCCAGGAGGTCAATCTGATAGGTACCAAGTATGTGAAAATGTAAAGTACTTTAAATGAAATAATACCATTTTAAAAGCAATTACAAATAGGTGCGAAACAACGATGTAACGCGCATGGTGCCACGAGCGTAACCAAAAGCAAAATAGATATAACATAAGCGGTCTTTTCTAGGCGCTAATGATCGTAGCAAGGCGATCGCCCATAGTATCATTATGCGAGCCTAATCCTGGAACTCCGCGATCCGCATGGGTCACACATGCGGACCGCGTGAGGTATTATGCCATCGGGGTAGTTAGCCCATTGTTATACCGTATTTTCAGGTATGTGCGTGAGGCGTCGTATACAAGTTTGAGCCTTAAGTTAGGATAGGAGCGAAAATTTGTGCCTGACCCCGAATAGAATCATTTTTCCGGCCGAAGCGTTTTCCAAACTGCGAGGAAAATTTGGCTATGTCATTTATTATTTTTGGATTTTTAGAGATGAAATATTTTGGACCAGCGGGAGGGTGACACGTGTCACCTCAAAAGTGGACAAAGGGCTAGCTTGGCAAATTTTTGTGTTGAAGTTTTAGTCGAGGGTTAGGTAGGATATTTTGTAGATATTTTGTGTAGTTGATGAACAAGTGGGACCATGACAACATCAAATCTTGACCCTACACTTGCCCACTTGTCTTGATCTTGGCCATTGGTTGGCTATAAATACCAGCTGTTGAAGACTTCTTCATCCACAAAATGTTTCTAAGTCTTGAAATCCTCTCCTCTCTATAGTTTCGTCCTCATGTGAGGCTTTGGTAGAGGTACCCACCTTGAGTTGCTCGTCCAAATACACCACTTGGTAGAAAAGTATTCTCCAAGTATAGTTACTATTCCAAAATACCTTGGCCCAATACCTTGTAGTATTCGAGTTATCCACTATACTAAAAGCCAGGAAATACTATTATACTTTCCTTGATCCTGGCGAAACCACAGGAAAATCTTCATAGTCGGTTGAAGTATTAAGAAGAAGTTCGTAGAACTTCTAAGGGTTGTTTGGAGCGGGTTGGAGCGCCCAGAGTAGGAGCTAAACGTCTCTCAGGATCGACATTTAAAATTGGATAATTGTGGGCTTATCGAGGTTAATACTCGTGACATTCTATTGTAATTGGGAATTTAATACTTTGGTAGTATTGAAATGAATATAATATTCTTAGAAGAGAATTGAAATGTAATAGAAGGATATTCTGAAAGAGTTAAGCGAAATCGCATCGGAAGAATATTAAAGAAGAGATTAAAGCGTACTTACATGGGGTATGTATTCTGATGAACTTGTGTAGCTTAACGGGTAGGAAGTCTTTGATTTTCAGTAGAATAGAGAAGCCTCTGCTTAGAATGTTCTCTGATGTAGTCTAGACATTGATAGACTTATATAGCCGTTATAGGTTGAAATCTTTGCGAGTAGCGTGATCTGCTTGAAAGGTGGACAAGGCTAGTAGGGTAATAAGCGGTGGAGCGTTTTCTAATAGTCGATAATCGTCGCGGTATGTGATTCTTCCTATCCTCTTGAGCATGATATTTTAAAGAATATATATATAATGCGGTAGGCGTCGTGTGTTAAGCTGAGCGTAGTTTCTGATATGTCTTTTGACTTAAGCACTGAATAATAAGAATCTTGAAGTATTTGAGAGAATTAAGAAACCTTTTGAAAGAAGAGTAATACTTGGTTTTAAAATCTTAAGAGTTATACTAGCTTTATGGAAAGTTAGGTATAACGACTTAAGAAGATAAAAAGAATGATTTATTGATTTTAGAAGTTAAGAGACTTGATCTTAAAAGATAAGAGACTTGATCTTAATTAAATTAATATGAGTTTTGTTAAAAAGTGTGAAACCTCGTTCGTGAGTAATGAGTACTTGGTTTTAAAAGGAATAATGTTTCTTGATTTGAATCGAATAAGTATCGAACAAACCAACTATGGCGTTAATAAGGAAATGTATTGACTAATGAAGTATTATTAAAACCCGGTAGAAACCCATCTGCAGAAACTAAGATGAGACAAAATGATATTACATTTCTAGATCATTTGCTTTAATAAGATTGTTATAAACAAGAATAACCTACTCACATATAAGGCATATGTTTCTCAAATTGTTTTAAAGGAGAATTATATCATTAAGTGATTAAAACTATGAACTATGACACCTTTCGAAAATGAGAAACTTGAGCATTTGAAATTAGGCAAACTTGAGCGTTTGGAAAATAATGTTGTTACTTGATTTTACAAAGGAAAGTGTTTTAGTTTACTTAAAAAGATAGTCACTCTATTTTTATACTACGGGTATTGTGTGACTTTTGTGAAAAGCGGATCTTCTAAAGAGTTATTGTATGAAGTACTTTTGGTATTAAAAACCTATCTTGTTAACATAAAGTAGAAAGTACCTTGTTTGATTAAGTTGATTTTGTTGGTTTGTGATTGCCTTGTAATACTTTCTTTTCGATTTGATAAGTAAACATGTTAGGATGCTACGTGTGTTAAGTATCTTGTGATGTTTGTGTAAAGGGTTTCTGTGCGACCCGAAGCCGGGCGTGGTGGTGCCTTACCGGGCACCCTAGTGACCTGACATCAGTGTCAGTGAACGTAAAACAACAACGTGAGATAACGAAATATAAAACAATAATCTGTGAAAACTTGCCTTTCGGCGTAAATATAACCGTCAACTCTTTTACAAATGAGCGACAATCCTTTTTACCAGCCACACTTGTGATCTACTGGACCTCACAGAAAGATCGACCGCGATGGCGGGACGGGGCCAAACCCAGAATGTAAACACTTACTGACGGGGACTATACGGCTGATAAGCCTCGGAGAAGCGGAGCTTCCCAAGCGCTGAGCTGTGACCACGAGCTAGGATCGGCGGCGATGTACCTCGACTGCGGCGTGAGCGCGGCCCCGAAGGAGGTCGATCTGCAGTGCAGAGTATGTGAAACTAAAATAAATCTGTAAATGAAATCATAGTAGTCTATACAAAGCGGGAGACATGTATGATAACAAACTCTGATTCACCATAAATAGCGATCGTATCAGTCGGGGACTCGCACCTCAGTCATCACTCGATTTAACAATGGGTCTCGCCCGCATCAATCGTCGTGCGTGGAATACCTTCGCCAGCTGCCGTGATTTATGATATCTGGCACGAGAATACATGAACACGAGTCCGCTGTGTCCTAATAAAGCTGTGCGGGGTAATGCGAAGGCATAGCGACTACTAACGCTCGCGTACCAACAAGGTCATAAAGCGTATCATAAGATGCATGCAGGCCGCGTGATCAAAGGCGGCCCGCGCGCGATATCTAATGTCGCGTCTAGTCCTGGAACTTCCGCGACTCGCGTAGGCCAATCTCGTCGGCCGCGTAGGTATTCCGCGTCGGTAGCTACTCCGGCGTCGTCACGAACGCGATCCGCGTAGCGCGAGGCCGCGTGCCCGTAAGGGCGTCGCTAACACGGAACTCTCGTAGCTCGCGTAGGCCCCGAGGACCAGCGTAGGGTATTCTCGAATCATGGTCCCGGACACTTTGAGTCTACCCGCGTGGAGGACAACCGGAATCGTCTCGAGATGAATGCCACAATACTATCATAACGGTGATAGTTAATAAGCGCAATCGAGAAACCCCGCACACAAGCATCACGAGATACTAACACCGTAGCGTCCTAACACTTTTACTTATCAAAGCAACAAGAAAGTATTACAAGGCTATCACAGCCAATCTGATCAAGTTATTCACACAAGTGCTACTTTACTAACAAGTTCGGTATCTATCCCCAAGTACTTCACATTAAAATCTTAAAAAAGATCTGTTTCTTTCACATAAGTCACCTGATACGTAGTATAAAATAGAGTAGTGTCCTTTTAAGAAAACCAAAACTCTTACCTTTGTAAAATCAAGTAACAACATTATTTTCCAAGCGTCAAGTTTGCCTAATTTCAAATGTTCACGTTTCTTATTTTAGAAAGGTTTATGGTTCATAGTCTTATTTATTTAAGAATATAATTCTCTTTTAAACAATCGAGAAACATAAGCCTTATATGTGAGTAGGATATTCTTGTTTATAACAATCTTTATTCTGACCGTGATCTAGGAAATATCATTTTGTCTCATGTCTTAGCCATGCGGATGGAAGTTTCTCTTGGTTTTAATACTTAATTGTTCAAAACATTTCCTTTTAATGTATTTGCGATGGTTTGTCGATACACGTCACGATTTCCAAAATCGGTAAAGCGTTCTTAAGCGGTTATACCTAACTTCCCATAAAGCTAGTATAACTCTTAAGTTCTCAAAACCAAGTATTACTTCTCTTTCAAGCGATTTGAAATCTTTTGAAATACTTCAAGTTCTTTATAATCACACGTCAAGCGATTATAAACAAATCATTTACCTTTTAAAAACCACAAAGTGTTTTCTTATCTACATAAAACATTATAACCAACTTCCCGTAAAGCGTTATAACCTTTTATGTTTTAAACCATCGAATACATTTGCACGTATGCGTCTCCGTACTACATAGTTCACACATATCATGCTAGAGATAGGAAGAGGTTCGCATACCTCGCGACGATTATCGACTAATAGCAAAATGCTCAGAGTACCTCGAAGTCGGCTACTCGGCCAGCCAAGTAGAGCGCGCCACGCGTAGTCTTGACTATAAGGCCACAGTGACATTAACATTTAGGTCTCGTCGTAGAACTTTCTCAGAAATTTGTGGCACCTCCCCATGGCGTAAATCTCCTCTCTAGCAGGAGTGGCTACGAGCCAACCGGGGTTATCATCTAACCTAGCAGGTACAATTCTACTCCGCGGTACTCTTCTGAGTCTCTTATGTCTGATCTATGTAATTCTGATTCGGTACTATATATAGTATCTTGACTATATACTCTCTGACATGTAATATCGATTACAATAGGGGACAAGATAATTACCTCGATAAGCCCGTAATTATCCAAGTAAAAAGTCGATCTGGGCAATCGTTTAGCTCGACTCGGCGCTCGACCCGGCTCTAAACCACCCTTAGAAGTTCTAACCAACACACAATACTCCGGACTATGGAGATTTTCCTAGGGTTTCGGTTTCGTAGTGACGGAAGTATAATAGTATTTACGGGCTTTTCGTATAGGTATAACCTTAGAATACAACAAGGTATAAGGCTAAGGTAATTTGGGCATTACAATGATACTTGGAGTATTTCTATACCCTGAGGGGTATTATCTGAAAGCAACTAGGCTAGGGGTGCCCAGGCCCACCCACAAGGAGGGGGTGGCTGCCTCGCCTACCCAGCTAGGGGAACTCTCGACGAGGGCCTCGCGAAAGGGAGGAAGGCTCTCGAGACTTAGGCATTTTGGATGAAGAAGTTCATCAAAGGAGAGGGTATTTATAGCCTGAGCCAAGGCCAACCAATGGCGAATCTAGCCAAGTGTTAGGCAAGTGTAGGGCGAGATTCACCCGTGTGTACTAGTGACTTGCACAAAATATCTACAAAATATCTCCACTTGCCGTTTCCCGATGCGTCCGTTGTGCGCCATGCTTCCGATGTGAGGGTGACGTATCGCCTCCGTTGATCCAAAATGTTAGTCTCTCGGAAAAATCCATAAAAATACTTAATGACATGGCGGAAATTCCCTACGAAGGCGTGAAAGCGTTTAGTCGGCGACTCTAGCGGGTGTTGTGCACAAACATATTTCGGCCCAAAGGTGCCACGTGGGGTGACACGTGTCGCCCGATTAAATCAAAATATTTAGTCTTAGAAAATATCCAAAGCGGCCAAAATCTCAAAATCAGCGGGCCCAAAGCGTAAATTTCTCCGTGGGCCCAGCGTGACCATTTCGAAAATAAAATTCCATAATTCTCTAATATTCGGGAAGTCAGAATACCAAATCACGGGAATCGATTCCCGTAAGCGAACCTTTTTCCTTCCAAAAGCGGAAACTTTTAGTGGAAAAATTCGCCTCTTTCTTCTTTCCAATCTTTACGTGCATTATTCTCAAATGCGTCGTCCTTGCATCATACCACGGAACTACGGGGTATAACATTCTTCCCGGCCAGAAACATTCGTCGAATGTTCCTTCTAAATCTCAAAACAAGCGTGCGCCGTATAGTCTTCTTCTTATACTTACGAAACAATCTGCCATACAGCCACGAAATACTGCGAAACTTACATCTAAGTCCACGAGGAAACACCTCTACATCACCACAAATACCTCTTCCGGGGTCAAAATATACTTCGCCAGTCGCGATACCACTTTTGTCACTTTGTCGCGAGCCTTGCTCGGCGACCCAACAAATGGTGCCGAGCTTGTGATCGGAGGATCGTACACTCGAACTCTTACCACGTTACGTCGGCTTGGTTCCAAAACTGGGGTTACTATCTCTAACGTGGTCATCGTTAAGCGGGAACATTACGGATGGATCTTGATACTTTCGAACATAACAATCTGAAAGGCCGGACGTCCTTAACCGCAAGTCGGACGGCAAATGCTAACATATAGGCAACGGCCTATTCTTCACATGAACTCACAAAGGCCCAAAGTAACTCGGGCTAAGTTCATACATTTCCAAAACTCGTCACACCACTGTCAGGGGTGGTACTTTCAAGAAGGCCGACCGTCGGCTGAACTCTGGCGTCGTCGCCGATTATCCATACGATTTCCTGCGGTGCGAACTTCTACAGACAAGCTTCTCACTATCCACGATCTGTGGAACAAGCTGAACCAACTATCGAACCACGCCAACATCGAACCAATCGGCCGTGACTTGCATTTACGCCTCTGGCGTCGCGAGGCGACATCCAGAACAACGACATGGTAGCTTAAACACTCTGACCCAGGAGACAGCGATCCTCGGCTACCACGAAATCAAAACAACGGCGGGGCGAATGCGTCTGGAGACTTCGCTGAGTTCTAGCCACTGGTACAAACTCGGAAGAGAAAGCGGTAGTACCACAGGCTCCATTTGTCGTCATAAGGTGAAGGTAGGCACCCGTGCAACCTCGCGGCACCTTTTGGATAACATCAACAACTGCCAGAGAGCGACCACGTGAAGAACACGATAGGCTGCCCCAGTCGGCCCGACCAGCGGTCGAGCGCGTCCACGAACTTGGCGGCTAACTAAACATGGGCCTAACACCTCGTGACCCTAACACGAGAGGACCACCTGACCCCACGCACCTACGCGGGTTGACGCAACGTAGCCTCAACCCGACCCGTTATTGCGAAATACCATCTCCAGAAGAACAATCTTACTAAACACGTTACGAAAACCTGGCGGTCTTCTTAGCTCGACTACCTTCCCGAATCACGCTACTACTGGGACTTATCCACGAACATAGCTCACGTGCACTATGCACTCCTATAAAGGTCAAACATAACACACCTTTCTCGAGATGGCCACCTCTAAGGTCTTTCGTATAACACTCTAAGGCTCGCGCCTCTATCCCCAAAATCTTACTCGGTTAACCGCGTGATTCTAATCACAACTAACACGCTGCTATCGAACATAGCACTTAAGGTATACTCGCGAAAGTTAGAAGGACGCTGCTGGCTCGACCTCTTACTGCATCGCTTGGTTAACGTCAATCTCTACGTTTTTCGGCTGCTGTACATAAGCCCGTACGGGCCATGCTCAACCAATGAAGAATTACTCTTGCACAACGCCCTTAGGTAGTCATCAAGACTCGCGATACATCGGTATACTCTCTGGTAGCCAAATCCATAGCTAGTAACAAGGTTGTCTCTTGCAATCTATATTCATGTTCGATCGTGGGCGAAGGTTCAAATATCGTGGGCCAGCGATGGAGCTGCGTCATTTGTGCTAAACTCTGCTTTGGGGCTAGTGACGTCGCGAGAAATCCCGAATGAAGCACTACCTAGGTAATGATTGGGCTGTGCCCTCGCCGCTCTGAACTCTGCTCGCGGCTCCGCCAGGCGCGCCCTCTGGGCTCGGGTTGCCTACGCGGAGGCATAATGATAAGGAAAGATTTCGTCGGAGGTTGACTTACAACGGCTGACTCTAAGGCACGATCTCGAGTGAGAAGAATAGAAACCAATCCTAAATATCCTATAGCCTCACGATTATTGATGTGGTGCACAACACGCGATAATGTCAAGACTCTGCTGGATCTGATGCGTAGACACTTTCAGGATTAAGCGCTCGATACCACTTTTGTCGCGACCGGCGGGCGTGGTAGTGCCTTACCGGGCACCCTAGTGACCTGACATCGAGTGTCGGTGAACATAAAACAACAACGTGAGATAACGAAATATAAAACAATAATGCGTGAAAACTTGCCTTTCGGCGTATATATAACCATCAACTCTTTTACAAATGAGCGGCAATCCTTTTTACCAACCACACTGGCGATTACTCTGGACCTCTAAGAATGATCGACCGCGATGGCGGGACGGGGCCATGAACCACGAATGTAAACACTTACTCTGACGGGGACTATACGTGATAAGCCTCGGAGAAGCGGAGCTTCCCAAACATTGTTGTGACCACGAGCTAGGATCGGCGGCGATGTACCTCGACTGCGGCATGAGCGGCCCCGAAGAGTCGATCTGACAGTGCAGTATGTGAAACTAAAATAAATCGTAAATGAAATCATAGTAGTCTATACAAGCGGGAGACATGTATGATAACCAAACTCTGATTCACCATAAATAGCGGTCGTATCAGTCGGGGACTCGCACCTCAGTCGTCACTCGATTTAACAATGGGTCTCATGCCCGCGACATCAATCGTGCGTGGAATACCTTCCTCGCCACTGCGGCGATTTATGATATACAAGCACGAGGAATACACATGAACACGAGTCCGCGTGTCCTAATAAAGCGTGCGGGTGAAATGCGAAGGCATAGCCGACTACTAACACTCACCGTACCAACAAGGTCATAAAGCGTATCATAAGATCTGTCTAGACGCCACGTGATCAAAGGCGGCCACTTGCGCGATATCTAATGTGCGCGTCTAGTCCTGGAACTTCCGCTGACTCGCGTAGGCCAATCTCGTCGGCCGCGTGAGGTATTCCCGCGTCGAGGGTAGCTACTCCGGCGTCGTCACGGACGCGATCGCGTAGCGCGAGGCCGCGTGCCCGTAAGGGCGTCACTAACACGGAACTCGTAGCTCGCGCATAGGCCCCGGGACCGCGTGAGGTATTCTCGAATCATGGTCCCGGACCGCTGAGTCTACCCGCGTCGGAGGCGGCTTAACCCGGAATCGTCTCGAGATGAATGCCACAATACTATCATGCGACGATAGTTAATAAGCACAATCGAGAAACCCCGCACACAAACATCGCGAATACTAACACCGTAGCATCCTAACACTTTTACTTATCAAAGCAACAAGAAAGTATTACAAGGCTATCACAAACCAATCTGATCAAGTTATTCACCACAGGTACTTTACTAACAAGTTGAATTATCTATCCCCAAGTACTTCACATTAAAATCTTAAAAAAGATCTGTTTCTTTCACATAAGTCACCTGATACAGTAGTATAAAATAGAGTGGTATCCTTTTAAGAAAACCAAAACTCTTACCTTTGTAAAATCAAGTATGACATTATTTTCCAAGCGTCGAGTTTGCCTAATTTCAAATGTTCACGTTTCTTATTTTAGAAAGGTTTATGATTCATAGTCTTATTTATTTAAGAATATAATTCTCTTTTAAACAATCGAGAAACATAAGCCTTATATGTGAGTAGGATATTCTTGTTTATAACAATCTTTATTCAATGACCGTGATCTAGGAAATATCATTTTGTCTAAATCTTAGCTTACATGCGGATGGAAGTTTCTCTTGGTTTTAATAATACTTAATTGTTCAAAACATTTCCTTTTATTAGCTGCGGTGGTTTGTCGATACACACGATTTCCAAAATCGATAAGCGTTCTTAAGCGTTATACCTAACTTCCCGTAAAGCTAGTATAACTCTTAAGTTCTCAAAACCAAGTATTACTTCTCTTTCAAAGCGATTTGAAATCTTTTGAAATACTTCAAGTTCTTTATAATCACACATCAAGCGATTATAAACAAATCATTTACCTTTTAAAAACCACAAAGTGTTTTCTTATCTACATAAAGTTTATAACCAACTTCCCGTAAAGCGTTATAACACTTTATGTTTTAAACCATCGAATACATTTAGCACGTATCGTCTGCGTACTACATAGTTCACACATATCATGCTAGAGAGATAGGAAGAGGTTCACATACCTCGCGACGATTATCGACTAATAGCAAAATGCTCAGAGTACCTCAATCGTCGGCTACTCGGCCAGCAGTAGAGCGCCACACGTGTCTTGACCTATAAGGCCACAGTGACATTAACATTTAGGTCTCATCGTAGAACTTTCTCTGAAATTTCGGACACCTCCCCATGACAGCGTAAATCTCCTCCTCTGCAGTAGGCTACCAAGCCAACCGAGGGGTTATACATCTAACACTGCAGTGCAATTCTACTCACGGTACTCTTACCTGAGTCTCTTTATGTCTGATCCTATGTAATTCTGATTCGATTACTATATATAGTATACTTCAACTATATACTCCTGACATGTAATATCCGATTACAATAGGGGACAAGATAATTACCTCGATAAGCCCGTAATTATCCAAGTAAAAAGTCGATCTGGGCAATCGTTTAGCTCGACTCAGCGCTCGACCAGCTCTAAACCACCGCTTAAGTTCTAACCAACCACACAATACTCAACGGACTATGGAGATTTTCCTAGGGTTTGGTTTCGTGGTAGCGGGAAGTATAATAGTATTTACGGGCTTTTCGTATAGGTATAACCTTAGAATACAACAAGGTATAAGGCTAAGGTAATTTGGGCATTACAACAATACTTGGAGAGTATTTCTATACCTGAAGGGGTATTATCACAGCAACTAGGCTGGGGTGCCCGGCGCGCACCTGAAAGGAGGGGTGGCTACCCGCCGGCCTACCCAGCTGGGGAACTCTCGACGAGGGCCTGCGAAAAGGGAGGAAGGCTCTCAAGACTTAGGCATTTTGGATGAAGAAGTTCATCAAAGGAGGGTATTTATAGCACAAGCCAAGGCCAACCAATGGCGAGATCTAGCCAAGTGTTAGGCAAGTGTAGGGCGAGATTCACCCGTGTGTACCTAGACTTGCACACAAAATATCTACCAAAAATATCTCCAGCCGTTCCCGATCGTCCGTTGTGCGCACTTGCTTCGATGTGAGGGTGACACATGTCACCCTCCGTTGGTCCAAAATGTTAAGTCTCTCGGAAAAATCCATAAAAATACTTAATGACATAGCGGAAATTCCCTACGAAAGCGTGAAAGCGTTTAGTCGAAGCGACTCTAGCAGGGTGTTGTGCACAAACATATTTCGGCCCAAAGGTGCCACGTGGGGTGACACGTGTCGCCCCGATTAAATCAAAATATTTCGTCTTAGAAAATATCCAGCGGCCAAAATCTCAAAATCAGCGGGCCCCACAAAGCAGTAAATTTCTCCGTGGGCCCAGTGACCATTTCGAAAATAAAATTCCATAATTCTCTAATATTCGGAAGTCAGAATACCGTCAGGAATCAATTCCCATAAGCGAACCTTTTTCCTTCCAAAGCGGAAACTTTTAGTGGAAAATTCACCTCTTTCTTCCTTTCCAATCTTTCTGTCGTATTCTCGTACGTACGTCCTTGCATACATACCCTGGAACTACGGGGTATAACATTTCCCTTGTTGTGCTTATGTTGTTTAACGATAAGCTGTTATGTTAGTAGTATATCACTCACCTCTTGACATGATCCCGGGGGTTAAGATGCCCTCCGATGCGGGGTAATACTCGAGGCGATCTGTGTGACTATGATTGAGGATACCTCATGCGGGTCGGGGACCTATGCGAACTACGAGAGTTCGAGTTAGTGTGCGGCCTTTGTGGTCATGCGGTGCATGTGGCCATGCGGTGCGAGTCGAGCGTTGCGGGAGTAGGCCACGCCGATGCGAGAATACCTGCATGCGGGCCATTGGAGTGGCCTATGCGGAGTGCGGGAAGTTCGAGACTAGACGCGCACATTAGATCTGCGCGAGTGGCGGCCGATCATGTGGCGGTGCAGACGAATCTCGTAATCTGATTTATGACCTTGTTGCAGTGCTGTAGGTTTTAGTAGTCGGCTATGCCTTCTTGCCGTCACGGTTTTATTATGACACGGTGGGACACGGTGTTCATGTGTGTTCCTTGGTGCTTTTATATCATGAAGCTGGCGATGAGGAAGGTATTCCACGGGCATGATTGATGTTGTGGGCGTGAGACCCATAGTTGTATTTGAGTATTGACTTTGAGGCGTGAGTCACGACTTGACATATTTGCTTATTTATTGTGAGCGTAGTTTAGTTATCATACATGTCTCTGCTTTATATAGACTACTATGATTTCATTTCTGATGCTGATTTCACATACTTGGTACTGTTGTCTTGACCTCGCCGAAGTGCGTTAATCTGCGGGGAAGAAATCGCGATCGTCGATCCTCTTAGGATCGCGATTCGGCGTTTGGGAAGCTCGTTTCTCGGAGGCTTATCGTGGTATAGTCCCCTGCGTTGTAGGTACTTAAATTGGGGTATGGCGGGGCCTGTCCGCCATTGTTGTCATATCATTCTTAGAAGTGCATGTAATGCTGTTGTGGCGAGTTTGTAAAAGGATGCTTGTATTCGGTTAGGTTTTTATATATATATGCGAAAGGCAATTTTCCTCAGATAAAGCTGTTTACACTTCTTATTATTTCATGTCTTGTTTTATATTCCGATTACTCGATGTATGTCTACTTGGGTGCGGGGTAAGGCACGATCCACGGGCAGGTTGAGTCGTGACAAAAGTGGTATCGAAGCGATTAATCCTCGGAAAGTTTCTGAGCAGTATCGGTAAGTCTTGATTATCGGTGTGTTGTGCACACCAATAATCGGAGGCTATAGGATATTTAGGATTGGTTTCCATTCTTCTCACTCCGAGATCGTGCCTTAGAGGCGTGTTATAAGTTGGACCCCTCTAACGTAATTCTTTCACTTTACCGTTATGCCTCGCGTAAGGCAGCAGAACTAGAAGGGCAAGGCGGTAGGAGGCTGCGAGTAAGTACGAGGTTATGAGGGCACGGCCCAATCATCACCTAGGGTGGTGCTTCGTTGAGCTACGCTCGTCGCCCAGAGTTTAGCAGCGGCGGCGATTCTCTTGCGGCCATGATATTTGAACGCCCGGTTCCACGACGATAGCGGGAGGTATGGATTGCGAAGAGGCGACCTGTTTCTAGCTATGGATTTAGCAACTGAGAGTATTTTATGTATCGATTTATCGCGGGCCTTGATGAATATCTAAGAAAGGGTTGTGCAAAGTAGCTCGTCGGTCGAGCATGGCGTAGCTGCTGCGTACTTATACGCAGGCGAAAAGTAAGGATCGGCAGGTTAACCAAGATCGGCGAAGAGGCGAGCGGCGAGTCGCTTTGGTAACTTTGAGCGGATCGCCTCGGCAATGAGTGGATATGCACCTCGCCCGGTCGCAGTGGTCCTCGCGAACTTGGGGCGTTGGGGTATGCGAGTTGGTGAACTCGGGCTCCGATTCACGGCTATCATGGGTTACAGCGGTAGTTGATTTTCCCGATGTTCCACGATGTGGCGTCGTCGAGAATGTCATCTTGTTGTTGGTCTTGTTTTATCTGCGGCCGTCGAGCCGTATGTCGAAAAGATGTCTAGTAGGAGGACTCGGCTTACGAGTTAGTTGCGGATTGGTGGATCGGAGAGGAAGGGTTGTTGCTTGAGGAGGCCACGCTCGATGTGGCGTTGTGGTAGATGTCATTGTGAAGTGTCGTGCTTCGACGACTTGTTTTGCTATCGCCCGGGCGAGGATTGATTGAAGCGGCGAGAGGAGTGAAGCGATGAATACGGTATATCCTTAACCTACAGAGATATGTGTGACAAAATGAGTGTATCTTAAGTGCTATGATAGCATGGTGTTAATTGTGATTAGAATTCATGATTAGTTAAAAGGGTAAGATTGGGGATAGGGAAGGTGTGAGCCTTAGAGTTTTATCGTAGAGACGCTTAGAGAGTAAGGCCATGCTCGAGTAAAGATTTATATTTTTACGTTTAACCCTTATCGGAGTCATAGTACCGTGAGATATGTTTGTGTGATAAGCCCGCAGGTGGTATGAAATGAAAGAGGGTAGTTGAGCTAAGAAAACCACTAGGTTTTTAGTGACTCGATGGTGAGATTGTTAGGATCGGAAACAAGAGTTTTTGCGCGATAGCGGTCAGATTGAGGCCGATCGCGGAGTCAACCAGCGGCTTTGCATTGTGGTGGAGTCGGTTCGAGGTGGTCCCGCGGTGGTGGGAATCACGGGGTGTTAGGCCCAAGTTTAGTTAACCACGTCTGAGTTCGTGGATGCGTTCGACCCGATGATCGGGCGATGAGGTCGACCCGTCTTGTCTTTCGATCGGGGCCGTCTACTCGCGAGGTTATGCGAGATGTTATATTAGGAAGGTTGTAAGGTTGCACGAGGTGCCTACTTTCACCTTATGTGACGATGGAGCGAGTTCGGCTATTTTTTTACGGAAGTTTTACGAGCGGGGTTAGGAACTTCGGTGAGTCTGATATCACATTCGCCCTCGGGCGGTGTTTGGATTTTGGGGGTAGGCGTGAGGATTGTTGCCTATTGAGGAGTGTTTTTATAGCTACCATTTGATGTTCGGATATCGCCTTATGGCGCCTTGTAAGCGGAAGTGTAGGTTCTTGATCGATTGGTTCGATGTTGGCAAGGTTGAGATAGTTGGTTCATAATTGTTTTTGGTGAGGATGCGGATAGGGTGAAGCTTATCGGGAGAAGTTATTGGCGGCTCGAGTCAGCGAAGTAAATGCGGATAATCGGCGTCGACACTTGGAGTTGAGGTTGCGGTAGGATTTCTTGAAGGTACCACCGGAAAGGGTGTGACAAGTTTTGAAAGCAGAGAAACTTAGCTGAGGTACTTAGGCGTTTGAGATCCTTTGGAGGATAGGCGGGTTACTATAAGTTGACATTGCCATCCGGCGTAGGGAAGCGATACATCCGGTCTTTCATGTTGTTATGTTCGGAAAAGTATCGGAGATCCATCAGTGTTCCCGATTAATGATGACCAAGTTGGAGGTAGTAACCGGATTTGGAAATCGAGCGATATGAAATGTGGTAAGTTATAAGAAAGAGTTCGAGTGTACGAGAAAGATGCGACGAGTAAGGGAAGAAGCGAGCATGTGTTCTGAGCATAGATGTGATCATTTCTTTTGTAAAGTGAAGGTGCGAAGGAGTATATTTTAGACCTCGGGTGGGAGCTTTTGTGATGCTAGTGGTGATTCCTCGTGGACTTGGATTAAGTATTTGCGCGTGTGTTATTTTATGGCCATGTGTGGCATGATTGTTTTAAATAAGTATAGTAGTGAAGACTATCCTGGCGCAGGTATGTTTTGAGACTTAGAAGGACCATTCGAGACGAATGTTTCTCAGGAGGGGAGAATGTTATACCCCGTATTTTCCAGAGTATGAACGTGAGGGCGTACGTATACAAGTTTGAGCCTTAAGTTAGGATAGAAGCGAAAATTTGTGCACAACCCGAATAGAATCGTTTTTCAGGCAAGCGTTTTCCAAACTTTGCGAGGAAAATTTGGCTATTTCATTTATTATTTTTGCGGATTTTTAGAGATGAAATATTTTTGGACCAACGGGAGGGTGACACGTGTCACCCTCAAAAGTGGACGGCAAAGGGCTAGCTTGACACGTTTTTTGTGTTGAAGTTTTAGTCAAGTGTTAGGTAGGATATTTTGTAGATATTTTGTGTAGTTGATGAACAAGTGGGACCCACAAACACTTATCCAAATCTTGACCCTACACTTGCCCACCACTTGTCTTGATCTTGGCCCTTGGTTGGCCTATAAATACCACTTTGTTGAAGACTTCTTCATCCACAAAATGTTTCTAAGTCTTGAAATCCCTCTCCCCCCTCTCTATAGTTTTCGTCCTCCCCCTTGTGAGGCTTTGGCCGAGAGGTACCCCCCCTACCTTGAGTTGCTCTCGTCCAAATACACCCCCTCCTTGGTAGAAAAGTATTCTCCAAGTATAGTTACTATTCCAAAATACCTTGGCCCAAATACCTTGTAATATTCCAAGGTTATCCACTATACTAAAGCCGAAATACTATTATACTTTCCTTCAGTCAAAAAAATAAAACCCTAAGGAAAATCTTCATAGTCGGTTGAAGTATTAAGAAGAAGTTGCGTAGAACTTCTAAGGGTTGTTTGGAGCGGGTTGGAGCGCCCAGAGTAGGAGCTAAACGTCGCTCATGATCGACGTTTAAACTTGGATAATTTTGGGCTTATCGAGGTAAATACTCTTGACCTTATTGTAATTGGGAATTACATCTTGTCGTAGTATTGAAATGAATTTAAGATTCATAGAAGAGAATTGAGCGTAATAGAAGGATATTCTGGAAGAGTTAAGCGAAATCGCATCGGAAGAGTATTAAAGAAGAGATTAAAGCGTACTTACATAGAAGCGTATTCTGATGAACTTGTGTAACAACGGGTAGGAAGTCTTTTGATTTTCCGTAGAATAGAGAAGCCTCTGCTTAGAATGTTCTACAGTGTATTCTAGACATTGATAGACTTATATAACCGTTATAGGTTGAAGTACTGCGAATAGCGTGATCTACTTGAAAGGTGGACTAGGCTAGCCGGGTAATAGCGGTGGAGCGTTTTGCTAATAGTAGATAATCGTCGCGAGGTATGTGATTCTTCCTATCCTCTTGAGCATGATATTTTAAAGAATATATATATAGTGCGGTGAGCGTCGTGTGTTAAGCGAGCGTAGTTTCGGCAATGTCTTTTGACTTAAGCACGAATAATAAGAATCTTGAAGTATTTCAGAGAATTAAGAAACCTTTTGAAAGAAGAGTAATACTTGGTTTTAAAAGCTTAAGAGTTATACTAGCTTTATGGGAAGTTAGGTATAACGGCTTAAGAGAGATAAAAAGAATGATTTATTGATTTTAGAAGTTAAGAGACTTGATCTTAAAAGACAAGAGACTTGACTTAATTAAATTAATATGAGTTTTGTTAAAAAGTGTGAAACCTCATTCGTGAGTAATGAGTACTTGGTTTTTAAAAGGAATAATATTTTCTTGATTTGAATCGAATAAGTATCGAACAAACCCTTTGTGCGTTAATAAGGGAAATGTATTGACTAATGAAGTATTATTAAAACCAGTAGAAACCCCCATCTGCATAGAAGCTAAGATGAGACAAAATGATATTACATTTCCTAGATCATGGCTGCTTTAATAAGATTGTTATAAACAAGAATAACCTACTCACATATAAGTCATATGTTTCTCAAATTGTTTTAAAGGAGAATTATATCATTAAGTGATTAAAACTATGAACTATGACACCTTTCGAAAATGAGAAACTTGAGCATTTGAAATTAGACAAACTTGAACGTTTGGAAAATAATGTTGTTACTTGATTTTACAAAGGAAAGTGTTTTGGTTTACTTAAAAAGATAGTCACTCTATTTTTATACTACGGGTATTGTGTGACTTTTGTGAAAGAAACGGATCTTCTAAAGAGTTAATGTATGAAGTACTTTGGGGATAAAAACCCGAACTTGTTAACATAAAGTAGAAAGTACCTTGTGTGATTAACTTGATTGTGTTGGTTTGTGATAGCCTTGTAATACTTTCTTGTTGATTTGATAAGTAAACATGTTAGGATGCTACGTGTGTTAAGTATCTTGTGATGTTTGTGTAAAGGGTTTCCACTTGTTGTGCTTATGTTGTTTAACGATAATTTGTTATGTTAGTAGTATATCACTCGCCTCTTGACATGATCCGGGGTTAATTGCCCTCCGTCACGGGGTAATACTCGAGCGATGCTGTGTGACTATGATTCGAGGATACCTCGTGCGGGTCGAGGACCTATGCGAGCTCTGAGTTCGAGTTAGTGTGTGGCCTTTGTGGTCATGCGATGCATGTGGCGTGCGGGGTGCGAGTCGGGGCGTTGCTGGGAGTAGCTACCCTCGATCACGAGGAATACCTCATGCGGGCCATTGGGTGGCCTATGTGGGTGCGGGAAGTTCCGGGACTGAAGCGCGCATTAGATCTGCAGGCGAGTGGCGGCCGATCATGTGGCGGTGCAGACAGATCTCGTAATCTGATTTATGACGCTTGTTGATGCGTGGGTTTTAGTAGTCGGCTATGCCTTGTACTTACCGTGCGGTTTATTATGACACAGTGGGACACGGTGTTCATGTGTGTTCCTTGGTGATTTTATATCATAGGCGGCGGTGAGGAAGGTATTCACGGGCATGATTGATGTTGTGGGCGTGAGACCCGTAGTTGTATTTGAGTGATGACTTTGAGGCGTGAGTCACGACTTGACATATTGCTTATTTATTGTGAGCGTAGTTTAGTTATCATACATGTCTCACCTTTATATAGACTACTATGATTTCATTTCTGATGCTTTCGGATTTCACATACTTAGTACTGTTATCTTGACCTACTTGAAGTGCGTTCATTCCGCGGGAAGAAGTACACGATCGTCGATCCTCGCTCTTAGGATCACGATTCGGCGTTGGGAAGCTCCATTTCTCGGAGGCTTATCGATGGTATAGTCCTGTCGTTGTAGGTACTTACATTCAGGTATGGCGGGCCACTGTCCGCCATTGTTGTCATATCATTCTTAAGTGCAAATCTGTTGTGGGCGAGTTTGTAAAAGGATGTAAGCTGATCGGTTAAGTTTTTATATATATATGCAGAAGGCAATTTTCCTCGAATAAAGCTGTTTAGCACTTCTTATTATTTCATGTCTTGTTTATATTCCGATTACTCGATGTATGTCTACTTGGGTGCGGGTAAGGCACGATCAGCCACGGCGGCGGTCGTGACACCCGCGGTATCCTCCTGGACTCCCGCAGTCCGCATAGTCACATAGACCGCATAGTCACACAGACCGCATAAGGCACTCCTCACATCGGGATAATACACCCGGAATGATCAATCCTGGAACTCCCGCAGCTCCGCATGGTCACACAGACCGCATAGGCCGTATAGACCGCGTCAGGGTGGCAAGCCCTCGGTATAACAAGTCGAGGGTATGTGATATAAGAAACGATAACGGGCTTAACGTTTAACAACGTAAGCACAACAAGAATAACCCCCTTACACGACATCACAAGACACTAACACGCGTAGCATCATAACATGTTTACTTATCAAACCATCTTACTACACTTTTCAGAAATCAATACAAAATTTTCATAAACAAATAAGTAAAACCGTTCCTTTTATCTTTCTTAAGTCGTTATACCTAACTTCCCATAAAGCTAGTATAACTCTTAAGCTTTCTGTTTAAAAATCAAGTATTACTCTTCTTTCAAAAATGATTCATAATTCTTTTGAAATACTTCAAGGTTCTTATTATTTAGACTCAAGTCAACAGGCGTCGATGAAACCATGTTCGATTAACACACGTCGCTCAGTACTATATATATATTTTAAAATATCATGCTCGAGGATAGGAAGAATCACATACCTTCTCATGAAATCCACCGCCAAGTCGGTATGTCGCACGCGGTATCAACCTATAATAGTCAAATCGCCTATCAGCGTCTAGACTACTCTGCAGGATATTCTGCGAAGGTTCTTAATTCTACGGAAAATTGGGCAGCATTTCCTATCAGTCAAACTACTCGAAGTCTCAGAATGCGATCTATGTAAATGAGTTCAATTCTTCATTTATATTCTTACGATGTGATTTCGTTTAATTCTATTCTTTAATATCCTTCTACGCATCTTATACTTATTTCTATACTACTACGTTATGTAATCTCGATTCTGATAGAAGGATAGGATTATTATTTACCTCGATAAGCCCAAAATTATCCAAGATATAAGTCGATCTGAGCAAGGTTTAGCTCCTGTCATGCGCTCCAATCCGCTCCAAGAAACCCTTGAAGTTTCTACACAACTTACTTACTACTTCAACCGACTATGAAGTTTCTCCAGGGTTTAGTTTAGTGACTAATGGAAGTATAGTAGTATTTTCAGACTCTAAGTATAGAGGTGACTTTGGAAATACTACAAAGGATTGGCTAAGGTATTTTGGAATAAGAACAATACTTGAAGACAACTTTCTACCAAGGTGGGGTGTTTCGGCTAGGGCTTTCAAGAGGGAGATGGTGTTTGGACGAGAGCTCTTAAGGAGAAGGGAGTTTTGAGACTTGGAAGATAATTTGTGGATGAAGAATTCTTCAACTAAGGGGGTATTTATAGGACCACCAATGGTCAAGATGAAGGCAAGTGGAGGGCAAATGGATGGTGGAGATTTGCATGTGTACCTTATCCATCTACCACACAAATATCACAAAATATCCTACCTAACCTTGACCAATGTTTAAGGCCTTTAACTTGAAAAAAACGTGCCAAGGAATGCACACCATTGCCGTCCACTTGAGGGTGACAAGTGTCGCCCTCTCGTTGGTCCAAAATATTTCATCTCTCGGAAAAATCCGCAAAAATTATTAATGTCGCTGCCGTAATTTTCCCTTCGCAAGCTTTGGAAGACGTTTCGTCGGAAAACAATTCTTTTCGCGGGTTGTGCACAAATTTTCGTCCCTTATGCCTAACTAAGGCTAAACTTTTGTACGTACGCCCTCACGTACATACTCTGAAAATACGGGGTATAACATATCCATAGCTACAACAATAAGTAATCTTAATTACTAAAACGACAAGATTGTTACCTTTATAAGCCCTTATAAATTCCAAGTTTCAAAGTCGCTCCTTAGCAATTCTTAGCTCCTTTCCTTTACGCTCCAATCCGCTATTTGAAGCCTTTAGAAGTTCACAACCAACTTCTCTTCCATTTCCAATCCAAAACTATGAAAACGACTTAGGTTTCCGCCTTGCGACTAACGTGAAAACGTCGTTTTTCTGAGATCTTTCTATTGAGATATCCTTACAATACCCTTAGGGACCTTGGGTTAAAGTCTTGTGAATAATGGATAAAAATTACAAATTTTTTGTGTGGATAAAGTGCTAAACCCGAGAGCACATTCAAGCACAAGAACAATGTCTTGAAATTTTCTAAGTGTTGGAGACTTGGTCTTGCTACTAGTGTGTATATATAACACAATGGAGGGTCAAGATTACAACATATGTGTGGCTAGGATAAAGGAAATTAAATATCCAAACAAGTGGCAAGTTAACTTGGTCAATTATCTCAAGCTTTGAAGACTTGTTCATCTACAATGGTCAATGACCATTTTACCCTTGCTAATTTTAGTCCAAGACCATGGGGGGGGGGGGGTGTGCCACGTGTCTCCCTCCCATTCGTCCATAAAATTTCGTAACCCTCGTGGGCCCACAAAACGTAAAATTCCTCGGGTGGTCCCCACGTGACCAAATCCGTAAAAATAAATTTCCATAACGATAATAAGTTCCATAATACTCAAATAATACATTTTGAGAATCCAATTCTCATCAACGAACATTTTTCCTTTCCGACGTTCGGAAGATTTTCCGTCGGTAAAACAATTCTTCCTTTCGTACCAATTTTCAAGTCTTGTGTTCTCGCGTCTATTCTCTTATACATGTCTTGGACTTACGGGGTGTAACAACTACAGACCTCTAAGAGTTTTGACATAAGAACTGTGACGGGACAGGGCCCCACCATACCCCTGAATATACATAAATCTACAACATTAGGGAAACCGTACCAAAAGACAAGCCTCTGGAGAAATTGTCACGCCCCGAACCCAGGGCCCGTGACTGGTGCCCTACCTGGGCACCCTTCTATCTAACTGACACAAGTAAATCGCGGAACTAAATAACAACTCGTTTATTTTATTTAAAACCAACGAACATGCAAGGGCAAAGCCGACAAGGCTGCCATATAATATATATAATAAAAGGCCTACTGCATACATGAGTCCAATCCCACATATGAATACATACCTCTAAGAGTTTTACTGAACTATGACGGGACAAGGCCCCACCGTACCCATAACTGTATAAAAGCCTGTAATGAAGGATCTATACCAGAATGATAAACTCCTGAACAGATGGAGCTATCCAAAACTTCGGGCAGTCCTACACTGCGGTCACCAAAGCTGCATTACCTAAACTGCGGCAAGAACACATCCCCCCGATGGAGGTCAGTACGAAGAATGTACCAAGTATGTGAAACTAAAAATACTGTAATGAAATCATAACAGTCTATACAAAACAGGAGACATGTATGATAGCTAAACTACAGTACACAATACATAAACAGTCATGTCAAATCAGAGACGCATGCCTTCAAAGTCATTACTCAAATATAACCATGGGTCTCACGCCCACAATATCAATCATGCCCGTGGAATCCTTCATCACTGCCGGCAGTCCATGATATAATATAACATCAATAAGCACACTGAACCTTGCAATCATGAGAGTAATGCAATCATCTTTATCTTTTAAGTTATGCTTTTAACAATGAGACCAACTGTTCCACTTAAGTCATAAACACACTGCACCCTTTCATTAATGAAATCACTACCGTTTCAAAACATGAAGGCCGTGCCAGTGCCAAGGTCAACCACCCTATGTGTTATAATACAACCTATCATGGGACTATTTCACACACAAGGGACTATTTCACCCGCATAGGTCATGTGGACCCGCAATGAGTCATCGGTACACGATACTCGCATCACAAATAGCTAATCATGGCTTATATATATCCGAGAATTTAACGCCCGAGTCATATACCGACCCTCCGTGAGTGTGTACCACTCACCACCATGGGGAGATACTCCATGATATCCTTGAAACAAGTTGCCGGCCCTTTATGGAGGGACGCGGAGATGTGGAAATACGACACTTGCACGAATGTCTATATGAGCAACCCATATGCAAGCAAACCATTCTTGACCTTTATTTATAAAATGAATAACCATCATTTTAGCAAACCAAGACAACACCATGCCTTTTCCTTTTTACATAAACCAAGACAATACCATGCCTTTACACAAACCAAGACAATTACCGTGTCTTTCCTTTTACATAAACCAAGACAATACCATGCCTTTCCTCTTTACATAAACCAAGACAATACCATGCCTTTACTTTTTACATAAACCAAGACAATACCATGCCTTTCCTTTTTACATAAACCAAGAGTAATTCTTATTTAAGCAAGCCAAAGTACTATCAAGACACAAATAGAATAATTCTCATTTAATCAAGCCAAAGTACTATCAAGGAACAAATAGAATAATTCTCATTTAAACAAGCCAATGTACTATGCGTCCATTCTTTTCAAAGACTCATTTTTATATAAAACCCCAAGATACTAACACCCGTAGTATCAAGGCATGTCTATTTTCAAATAAGTTACTACACCTTTAGAAATTCATTTCAAGGCTTTGAACTAAGTAACTTCAAATTTCACAACCTAGGCAACTCATACCTATCCATCAAAATAGACAACTCTCTTAACCTTCCATAAAGCCGTTATAACTAACTTCCCATAAAGCCGTTATAACCCTTTATGGTTTTAGACAAATTCATTCTTTTTATAATCAAGAGACTTATACTTTTAAAACCAAGTATCATATACTTTCAAATCAAGTTACATAACTTTCAAATACTTCAAGTGTCACGACCCGACCCCGGGCCCGCGACTGGTGCCCTACCTGGGCACCCATTTTGGCATACATCAGAGAATAGCAGCGGAACATACACAACTGATAAAATACTTAAACATAAAATAACAACAGGCTAGCCGATAAGGCCGCGCCAGTAACTATATCAATAAAAGCGGTACATTTTTTTTTCTTTACAACCCAATCCACTATGTGACTACGGACCTCTAAGAATAACAATCCTGGCGGGACGGGGCCGCAATACCACAGATGTACAACAACCGGACAATACCAGGATAAGCCTCCGAAATGAGGAGCTTCTCAGCGGTGAGCAGTGATCCTAAGAGCGAGGATCGAACACAATACACTGCGGCGTGAACGCGGCCCAGGAGGTCAATACAATATGTACCAAATATGTGGCCAGAAAATCTTTGTAATGAAATCATAAGTCTAATAATAAAGCGGAGACATGTATGATACTCGATTAACGATGCGTGCCTTACTAACAATGAGAGTAAATAGGTGTATCTTACAATATAAAGTAGGAAGCTCACGATCAAAGCGGGACCACTGTCGCGATGTCATTAAGCAATCCTATTCCGGAACTATTTCACCGCGTAGATCGCGTGGACGCGTGAGGTATTCGCATGGGACTATTTCACCCGCGTAAGCCCTTACGGACTCGCGTAGGTATTTCTCGCATATTTGGACCAGCGCGTGGGACTATTTCACCCGCATAAGCCCTACGGACTCGCGTGAGGTATTCCTCGCGTCGTGGGTAGCAAATCCACGGAAATATGCAATGCCACAAACCCGGAATGACCGCAATTATTCTTGAACTACTAGCACAAATCAGCTATCACGCATAACATAAGCACTGCCGCTTATCATACAATATATAAGCAAGTTAAGCAATCCCCTAACTTCTTATTATTCATTTCATATACACTCTCATTTTAGTTTACTTAAGGCACTAACATGTTCTTTATAAAAATCCGAATTTAACCCAAGGTACTCATTACTTCTACTCTTTCAAAATGACTCGTTTCATTATAAAACTTCCAAGATACTAATAACCGTAGTATCAAGTTACAATTTCTTTTTCAAGACAAGTCACAATACTTTTAGAAATAAAATTAGGCTTCAAATCAAGTGACTTCTTCTCTCGTAAAAGCCTTAGGCAATTGATGCCTTTAAATCAAATTGCCTTTCAAATAAATCACGCCATTTATCTTTCCATAAAGCCATATAACCAACTCCCATAAAGTCGTTATATTCATTTTATACCTAAGTCAAGTTCAATTTCCTATCCAAGGGACTTATCGTTTAAAGCGAAACAAGTTTCACATTCTTTAAAACTTTTCAAGTCCTTAACATGCTTAAATTACTTAAGAGTAAACCATTCTCTTATTAACTTTCCATAAAGCTATTATAACTGACTTCCCATAAAGCCGTTATACTAACTTTATACATTAGTAACTTACATACTTCTTTTAACCAAGAGACTTAAACTTTCCAACAAAACAAGTATCAAAATACTTTCAACATACTTAAAGCCTCTTAACTTTTGAAAACCAAGATATCCTTAATAATTAAACAAGTGAGTTAATTCCTAACTCAAACAACTTGGGCGTTCTTAAAATAAGCCAAGGATATCAATTAGACTAGATTGTCAAAATCTTGTCGTCTACTGCGTACTATCATTTACAACTTAATCATGCTCGAGAGATAAGAAAGTTCCACATACCTCTTGGTTTAATCCACTTGCTAAGTCCAATCGCGTGCGTGGTATGCCAACCTATAATGACCATAGTGCGTCTATTAACTTGTAGTTTCAAGCGTAGAATATTCTAAGTGCAAGTCACTAAATTCTACGGAAAATCGGACAACACTTCCATAATAATTACCTCTCGTATCTAGGTTGGGATTTCAATCGCTGCATAGCCCACTGGCTTCGTACCTAACCATGACTGCTACTAACTCGGACACTAAGCGATAAACTCCGCTATGTCTCTCTTCCGGTCATCTTACCCATACATACATGCGAGGCCACGACCACGACTTAGTCGGCCCCAAACAATCGGAGCGATAAGCACTGCGTGCCTCCCATAGAACTGGCTGACTAGTCTGCGGCCGCAGGGTACACGCAATCTATCCTCTCATAGCACCCATCTGGTGCTACTCAAACGACTCTTCTCTCTTGAGAGTCGTAACTCGATCTGCGTATCATCGAATCCTCATCTGTCGCCTCCTTACCTCCCAACAGCGGAAGACTCGACAACCTCTCGGATCTAGACTTCATTAACCTTGAAACAAATAATCGAACCCCAGGCTCGATGGCGAAGGATCTCACCTACCATATCCTGTCTATCGGCGCCCGTCCGCGGACTACCCATAGGTCCACCACAAAGAGTATACGTCGCTCTTGGCTTTCCCGGATGGTATAGGATACCAATATCACAATCCTTGAGTAACTCTAACCACCATCTGTCGCAAATTCTTGCCTCGATGCGGACATACTGGAGGCTTTTGTGGTCTGCACAATTATCCACATGAAATGCAGATATACGTCGTGCCCCAAATCTTCGGGCATGATTTAAGCGCCGCCACTCTAAATCGTGAGTGGCGCAATTTCTTCTCCTGCTTCCAACTACCGGAAAACATAGGCTCTATCTCCTTATCGGGTTGCGTCAAGGCACAACCTAGCCTAACACCCAGCGTGTTATCATAATAACCTAACCCTCTAGTCTCACAGGAGGGGTTAGAACTGTAGTCGTGGTCAACTTATCTTTTGATAACTGAAAGCCTTTCTCATTCATGCGAAATATTCGGGTATCCTTGATCTCACTTATGGTTCCTGTTTCCCTTTCTCTGTTGCAACCAAACTTGGTCACTAAACTTAGATTTGATTCCTTTGCTTGCCTCACGGCTAAGACTTACTGTCTATCACATTTTTTTGGGGAGGTTTGTGATCTCGTCAAGTAGTAACCCGGTGGTCCTTTCCCAGTTTGTAGAGCCTATAACTAGGTGTTACCACATTTTCTTGAAATGTTCTTACTGCCCATTATCAACTAATGGTCTTTACACTCGTCAGGGTAATCATGACCGTGTAACTTACATTAATATCTTTACGATACTTCGACCAATTAAATGCGTCGTTCTTAATTACCCAACACAACACTTTTCCCACGGTTATCTACAAGCTGTAACCTATGGCATGGCGATCACAAGACCTTACATCTTATATCCTTCGTCTAACAACATGGGTACACGCAACCCCATAATTCGTAAAGCGTCCTTTTATGTGGGAGAAAACTTATCTCCTTTCTTAAACTTTCATTGGAGTCACAACCCTAATCACGAGGTCCTCTCGCGGTCGATAATTATCTAATCATCACGCCCGCCTTAAAGTAGTGTAGATTTTCAAAACCTACCAAAGATGCCCTCGGCTTTCGTAGCGACACCGTACTTATTTATTCATGCCTTGCACATTTTCCGAAATTATCACGGAAGGTCGTGGCCGACCGCCACACCAAACCAACTCCAAGTACCTCCGAGGGCATTTAACATAAATTCCTTCCAATTCAATTATTACTACTTTGCGCCTCGATCCACCTCGAATGAACAAATCACGGACTTATTAAAAACAATTATGTCAAAGAAGGAAGAATAATTCATCGTTACCACCACTTCTCTTCCTTTCCACTCGATGGCAAACGCTTATCGGAAAAGCGGTGCGAAATCAATCTCTCTGTAGTCCACGTTGGCATCACAAGAGGCCAACTAGTCGCGTTTCATAATGACCTCAGCGTCTGTCATGCGCGACTGCTAGGATCGCTGGAGTCCAACGATCGTATCGTTACGGTAATTATTATCTACTCGCTCGGCTACCACCCATCACTCGCGGGTGTGATCACCCCGAAAGGTTCTCGTGGATTCGGGCTTTATCTCTTTACACTTGGTTGCTCTCTTTTCCTTTGGTCGCACTTTTCCGTACTCCCAAACTTATTTTAGCGTCGTCATAGCCTTCATCTTGATCCGGTCTCGATCTTTGGGTTACTAAATTAAACAATCTGAGGCCCATTCCGGCTCGTAACACGGTTCGGTGGAATCGTCCACGAACCCATAAAGCGATTAACTAGACTTGGGCCTTACACCCTCGTGACCCTGTCACGTAGCGGGACTACTACCAACTAATCCCATTTCATTACAAGCTATGGTGCGACCCTTAATAGATCCCCAACCCGACTCGGCGTCGCACTTAACTCTTACCCTCGGTCTGACTTAACTTTACTACAGAAGGCCTTATATACCTAAGGTCTCGGCGGTTATCACATTCTCGGGCTCGCATTTCCATGCTCCAAGCCTAACTTATCAGCCCCGTGCAAGGTACAAAACTTCTCGTAAAATCATAGTCGTGTTGTCTTGACCACAACAACTATACTTTCTTCGTCGGATCTACTTGTAAAATTCCCTTAAGCATACCACGTGGCTTAAGTTGCTAACATAGTCTTCCACTTAGTCTCTTAATTAACTTCTTGGGGTTCATTACATTCTCACACATCTCATCATCACCTAATTATCTCAAATTAGCACGTAAAACCTTGATGAGAGTTCCTTAGCTTTCATACCTTCCCGGTATTTATTTAGTCCTTACCCGATCTGGTAATCTAAAATCATCCTAAGCACACGTATGACCCCGAACATAAATCCGTATAGTTGTATGTCACAATACCAATTATACTACAAAGCATTACCAACTGGATACGCGATCCATAATCCTTCCGGGTCACCGCGCTTTCTCGTGGCTGCAAACAATCATAACTTGTTAGGAAAAGCGTCCCTAACCATACAACTCTATCGCACGATCTTAGAGTGAGAAGAATGAAACCAATCCTAAATGTCCTGCGACCTCACGATTATAGATGTGGTGCAACACACCGATAATCAAGACTCTACTGACACGATGCGTAGACACTTTCCGAGGACTAAGCGCTCTGATACCACTTTTGTCACGACCCGACCGGGCGGCCAGTGCCCTACAGGCACCGCTTTTAGCATACATCGAGAGAATAGCGGCGGAACATACACAAGATAAAATACTTAAACATAAAATAACAACGAGCTAGCCGATAAGGCCACCTTCCGTAACTTATACCAATAAAAGTACATTTTTTCTTTACAACCCAATCCACTATGTGACTACGGACCTCACAGAATAACAATCACGGCGGGACGGGGCCTCGCCATACCACGAATGTACAACAACCGACAATACCGAGGATAAGCCTCCGAAATGAGGAGCTTCTCAGGTGAGCGGTGATCCTAAGAGCGAGGATCAGCAACTACTTCTACTGCGGCATGAGCGGCCCGAAGGAGGTCGATGACATGTACCAAATATGTGGCCCGAAATCTTGTAATGAAATCATAAGTCTAATAATAAAGCGGAGACATGTATGATACTCGATTAACGATGCGTGCCTTACTAACAATGAGAGTAAATAGGTGTATACTTACAATATAAAGTAGGAAGCTCGCGATCAAAACAGGACCACCTCGTCGCGGTATCGTTAAGCAATCCTATTCACGGAACTATTTCACCCGCGTAGATCGCGTGGACCCGCGTGAGGTATTCCTCGCATGGGACTATTTCACCCGCGTAAGCCCTTACGGACTCGCGTAGGTATTCTCGCATAGGCTGGACCGCCGCGTGGGACTATTTCACCCGCATAAGCCCTACGGACTCGCGTGAGGTATTCCTCGCATCGGTAGCAAATCTCTGAAATATGCAATGCCACAAACACGGGGAATGACCCGCAATTATTCTTGAACTACTAGCACAAATCAGGCTATCACACATAACATAAGCACTACCGCATCATACAATATATAAGCAAGTTAAGCAATCCCCTAACTTCTTATTATTTTGTTTCATATACACTCTCATTTTAGTTTACTTAAGGCACTAACATGTTCTTTATAAAAATCCGGGAATTTAACCCAAGGTACTACGTACTTCTACTCTTTCAAAATGACTCATTTCATTATAAAACTTCCAAGATACTAATAACCGTAGTATCAAGTTACAATTTCTTTTTCAAGACAAGTCACAATACTTTTAGAAATAAAATTAGGCTTCTAAATCAAGTGACTTCTTCTCTCGTAAAAGCCTTAGGCAATTGATGCCTTTAAATCAAATTGTCTTTCAAATAAATCACGCCATTTATCTTTCCATAAAGCCAATATAACCAACTCCCCATAAAGTCGTTATATTCACTTTATACCTAAGTCAAGTTCAATTTCCTATCCAAGGGACTTATACGTTTAAAACGAAACAAGTTTCACATTCTTTAAAAGTCTTGACGTCCCTTAACATGCTTAAATTACTTAAGAGTAAACCATTCTCTTATTAACTTTCCATAAAGCTATTATAACCAACTTCCCATAAAGCCGTTATACTAACTTTATACATTAGCAACTTACATACTTCTTTTTAACCAAGAGACTTAAACTTTCCAACAAAACAAGTATCAAAATACTTTCAACATACTTAAAGCCTCTTAACTTTTGAAAACCAAGATATCCTTAATAATTAAACAAGTGAGTTAATTCCCTAACTCAAACAACTTGGGCATTCTTAAAATAAGCCAAGGATATCAATTAGACTAGATTGTCAAAATCTTGTACGTCTACCGTACTATACATTTACAACTTAATCATGCTCAAGAGATAAGAAAGTTCCACATACCTCTTGGTTTAATCCACTTGCTAAGTCCAATCGCCGTCACGTAGTATGCCAACTATAATGACCATAAATGCGTCTATTAAGTTCTAGTTTCAAGCGTAGAATATTCTAAGTGCAAGTCACTAAATTCTACGGAAAATCGGACAACACTTCCTTTGTTTTACTAACTTTGCCACCTTTTCAAGGCCGAATACAATAACCAAACAGCCCCGATTGGCTCACCACAATTTATAAGGTAGTTCAATACAAATGAATAACCAAACAACCCCGATTGGCTCACCACAAACGATAACAAACTAGTCTAAACTTATAATGTCAATTCGTGATTAAGCAACAATACAAATCGTTTCCAATTCCTTTTTATCCAAGTGGTTTGGTATAACATGATATCAAGCCGCAATCGATTACAACTACTACAATCCTCAAGTAGGTAAACATCGGCGATTCTAATAAGCGACCAAAATTGTATTTCAATTTCAAAGGCTAATCATGTCGCTTTCGGTTCTAGGCTTCTACAATCCATATCGGTTATCAAACTTCATAACACAAATCACATGATCACTTATAACTTATCATAACATGAAATCTTCAATTACAAAAGTAAAGCGAAGATTATACCTCAATTAGCCCAATTATGATCCAAGATCACAAGTCATGCTTAGCAACTTTAGCTCCTCCTTTCGGCGTTCCAATCCACTCCAAGCAACCCTTAGAAGCTTATAAAGACTCATCTTCAAGTTTCAACTTCAAAGTTGAATAACCCTTTAGGTTTTAAGCCTTGCGACTAATACGAAAACACCACATTTCGGGATCTTTTGTTGAGAAACACTTACTATACGTAGGTACCTTGGTTTAAAGTGGGGAATTATTGGACAACAATTGAAAAAATTTCCTTCAAACCCTAGCCGCTTGGCGAGAGCTCCTCAAGCCTCCTCAAATTTTCTTGAAAATTTCTAAGTGTTTAGCCTTGTCTTGCACTAGCATACAATATATAACATGATGGAGGGTTAAGATTAGCACAATTGTGTGGCTTGGATAAGTTTCACTTGGATCAAGTCTAGGTGGCCTTTGACTTAGTCAACTTTGTCAAGCTTCAAGACTAGCAAGACTTGCTCATTTAATTTATGGTCAAATGACCATTCTAACCATGACAATTTCGTCCATGACCATAAGGGGGGGTGGGTGACACGTGTCGCCCTCCCGTTCGTCGCAATATTTCGTTTCTGACCAATTCCAAAAATTCCGACAAACTTTTACTCGTCTCAAATCTTAACATTGTTGAGTTCTTACGTACGTTCTTATAAACATATCCTGAAATTCCGGGGTGTAACATCAAGTCTCTTAACTTTAGAAATCAAGTTTCTTAACTTTAGAAATCAAGTTTCTTCAACTTTTAAATCTCAAGTAACTTACACATTTAAAACAAGTTACTTCTCTTTAAATCAGGTCATTTCTCCCCTTTTAAATCAATTAAGTAAATCACTCCTTTGACTCCCCTAAAGTCATTATAACAACCTTATGGTTTGGAACTAAGGCACTATCCTAAAGATTTGGAAACCACTTCCTTTTCAAGACTCTATGTACTTCAAGTAAAATACTTTCACCTTTGAAAATCCAAACTTCATTAAGGGAATGGATTATAACAACTTCCAATTTAAACATCCAAAGTACAATCAAGGAAGTATATAGAACAACTTCTATATTAGGCAATCCAAGTACAATCAAGGAGTGGATCAATTTAGGAGTAGGATTTACTTACTTTACCATAAGGAATCATGCTAGAAGAAGAGGAGATAGTTCACATACCTTTTCGGCTTAATCCACAAGCTCAGTCGAGTACGCCGCACGTAGAATTGTCAACCTATAATGGTCACAACACGACTATCAACTTCTAGTTTCTAACGTAGAATAATACTACGTATACGGTCTCTTATTCTACGGAAAATTGGGCAGCACCTCCTTTGTTTCTACATACGTTTCCACCTTTTTCAAGGCCCGATAATCAATAACCAACATGCCACATTTAAGGCTCAATACATCAACCAATCAAAGGGGATTACACGCCTTACAATACGTGTAAAATTCTGCCCCACAATAAATACCAAGTAGTTCAATATACAAAGCCACTCTCGGCTAACATAAACAACAACTCAAAGTCTTTTCCAATTCTTTTTCTATCCAAGCTCTTAGGTCTAACATGTTATATAGTCATAAAAAACTTTAACAACTATAATTTCTTCTTTATATAACATGCGACGACTAAACTAATAATCAAATTGAATTGTAATCTCAAAGGCTAAACATGTTAGTTTCGGATTAGGGTTCCAATATACATAACGCTTATCAAACTTCAATATATACATCTCATGCTTGTTAATGTCCATAACTACAACATAAGTAATCTTTAATTACTAAAACGACAAGATTGTTACCTTGATAAGCCCTTATAAAATTCCAAGATTCAAAGTCGCTCCTTAGCAATTCTTAGCTCCTTTCCTTTACGCTCCAATCCGCTATTTGAAGCCTTGAGAAGTTCACAACCAACTTTTCTCCCATTTCCAATCCAAAACTATGAAAACGACTTAGGTTTTCGCCTCGCGACTAACGTGAAAACGTCGTTTTCCGAGATATTTCTATTGAGATATCCTTACAATACCCTTAGGGACCTTGGGTTAAAGTCTTGTGAATAATGAACCACAATTGCAATTTTTTTTATGTGGGAATGTGACAAAGCCGAGAGCCTCTTTTGCTAGCACAAGGTTTCTCTAATTTTTTCTAAGTGTTGAAGACTTTGTCTTGCACTAGTGTAGTATATATAAAACAATGGAGGGCTTAGATCACAACACTTGTGTGGTTTGGATGGAGAATAATTAATATCTAGCCAAGTGGGCAAGTTGACTAAGTCAATAATCTCAAGCTTGCAAGACTTGATCATCTACATTGGTCAATGACCATAATACCCTTGCCCAATTTCGTCCAAGACCATGTTGGGGGGGGGGGGGGTGATATGTGTCGCCCTCCCATTCGTCCATAAAATTCCGTAACCCTCATGGGCCCCAAAAAACGTAAAATTCCCCGAGTGGGCCCTACGTGACCAAATTCGTAAAAAATAAGTTTCCACAATGATAATAAGTTCCATACTCTTCAAATAATGCATTTTGAGAATCCAATTCTCATCAACAAACATTTTTCCTTTCCGACGCTCGAAAGATTTTCCTTCGGAAAAACAATTCTTCCTTTCGTACCAATTTTCAAGTCTTGTGTTCTCACGTCCGTTTTCTTATACATGTCCTAGACTTACGGGGTGTAACATTCTTCTCCCCTTAGAAACATTCGTCCCCGAATGTTTTTAGTCGGTTGTCAAGCTATACAAACTCCGGTATAGTCTTTTTACTATGCCTATCAATCAATTCTCCACGAGACCAATGATGCTACACATGGCCACCATGTAACATATGTAAACATAACAATTGAATTTCCATCCGTGGTCTCTTCTTACAAAACTCGAAGGTTACAGTCTTATAAAAAACGGGATCTTTTAGAGGTTCCTTTCTTTTTCCCGCATAAAGGGATGGCCCTGTCGTATTCTAAGCCATGGGACTAACACTATCTGAATCCTTCAGTCGGACTTCAACTCAGCTAACTGATGTGTTCCCTCATATTACTTCCTCTCTCTGTCTCACTTAGTCACAATACTAGTTGGGGCATGGACCCATAATCTGCCTAGCTTAGTTTACCAACCGGTGTAAACTCTAATACTAGTAGCATCTCAATCATGAGCACCTAAGGAAAGTGTTACTGAACCTAAGACGTGTGTATCATCACAATTAACCTCCACTCATGGCCTAAAAAGGATTCTCTTTACCCACCTACATTACTCATAACCATAATCACTATAGTTCTTTTAACCCCTGTTCCTTCCTTTTCTTAATTGTTATACTTCCTCATACTTCCAAACTTATTTTAGTACAAGTACAAAATTTCAAATATTGTTTCTGTTCTCCAGTCCTTGGAGTTACTATCCAACCTTGGCCATTATGCTACTTGCATTTCCGTTAAGGCCCTGCTCGGCCCTCACGACCTGGTTCCGGTGGAATGCGTCCCCGAACTCGTACAACGATTAACTAGACTTGGGCCTTGCATCCTCGTGACCCTATCACATAGCGGGATCATTTACAACTAACATCACCCCATTCCATACTACTGGTTGACCCGAAATGAGTCCATAACCTGACCCATCGTCATACTTAACTTCTCATTTTAGTCTGAAATAAATCTCTCTCTTATCTCAAGGTACTTCTCACCCTATCCTCCCATTCACTAGAGGTTCGAAACATAGGCTGAAGTATTTCTACTGTACATCCTTCCTTATCGGTCTTTACACTATTACGGGGTAATTACAACTTGTGAACCCTACACAACTATAGTCTCAGTTCACATTTTCATTCTTGTCAACATTCTTCACTTTTCACTTTACTAATCAAAGTATCCCTACTTCTGGTGGTGCTATCACTTACAACTACTAGCAACAAGGGAAAACATATATGCTAGGGCGAAATCTGAATCTATCAATGCACGTATGATTCAAAAGAATCGAAATATACCTGTAACCCCATGCGATGTTGCCTCTTGATCCTGCCCAGTAGTCACGTCATCTATGCGGTTCGAAGGACCGCCAGAACTATAAACTCCACCATTACCTCTACCACGGCTGGCTAACATCTGAACACCCTGCCCTGGGGGCCGCACAGCTGTGGAGGAAAGTGAACCAACCACCGACCTCATAGGCTGAGCCACCTCACCGGTGCTCTTTCTAAAAGGACATTGCCACTGCTTATGGCCCGAACGGTCACAATAATAACAAACACCTGTGCCATGACGACATTTCCCCGAATGACGCTTACCACATCGGAAACACTGAGGAATAGGTGGCCTCGACTGAGAAAATCCTCTACTCCTCTGAGAACCTCGACTCCTGGAGCTTGAACCGGCTCCTAAATACCTTGTGGGGTCCAATCTCCCACATATGAGCTGCGGGGGTATGTACTGGGTAGGCTGGGATGAATATCTCACTCGCTGCTGAGGCTGCTTGTCCAAAAACTCACCAGGATAACCAACCGGTCTAGCCCTCTTATGCTGATTCCAGCGTTGGCCTACCATCTGTACACCTGTTTGTATTGGCCGAATAACCTCTTGCTAATGAAACTATAGCACCTCTATCTTGGTCAATAACATAACTGCTTTCCTTATGACCCTATAGTCTTCCCCTAACTGAGAAACTGGAGGCTCTGGTGCTGGGGCCTCAAAACCTGGCGCAGAAGAACTCTACGACTGCGACACAATATCCGGTATATCCTGGGCATGCGACATATCAACTCTCTGAGTCTGACTGGTAGCTCCTCCTACTGTTTTGCCCTTCTACGATCGTTCTCCTCGCGGAGGCATAACTGTAACATAATAATACGTCAGAGAGGAATTATCTTAATAACACAGTTCTATGGCACGATCTCAGAGTGAGAATAATAGAAACCAACTCCTAAATGTCCTGTAGCCTCCTGTTTATGGGTGTGGCACGCAACACACCGATAATCAAGACTCTACTAGACACGGTCTGTATACATTCCGAGGGTATCGCTCGATACCACTACATCACGCCCGAACCGGGCCGTGGTGGTGCCCTACCTGGCACCCTTCTATCTAACTGACACAAGTAAATCGCGGTATTAAATAACACCTGGTTTTTTTTAAAACCAACGAACATGCAAGGGAAAAGCCGACAAGCCTGCCATATAATATACATAATAAAAAGGCATTACATTGTATATGAGTCCAATCCCACATATGAATACAAACCTCTAAGAGTTTTACTGAACTATGACGGGACAAGGCCCCGCCGTACCTATAACTCTACAAACGCCTGTACTGAAGGATCTATACCAAAATGATAAACTCCTGAACAGATGGAGCTATCCAAAACTCGGAGCAGGGTCCTACACCTGCAGATCACCAAACTGCGTACCTAAACCTGCGGCATGAATGCAGCCCCCCGAAGGAGGTCAGTACGAAGAATGTACCAAGTATGTGAAACTAAAAATACTGTAATGAAATCATAACATTCTATACAAAACAGGAGACATGTATGATAGCTAAACTACAGTACACAATACATAAGCAGTCATGTCAAATCAGGGACGCATGCCTTCAAAGTCATTACTCAAATATAACCACGGGTCTCACACCCACAATATCAATCATGCCCGTGGAATCCTTCCTCACTGTCGGCAGTCCATAATATGATATAACATCAATAAGCACACTGAACCTTGCAATCATGAGAGTAAAGCAATCATCTTTATCTTTTAAGTTATGCTTTTAACAATGATACCAACTGTTCCACTTAAGTCATAAACACACTGCACCCTTTCATTAATGAAATCACTACCGTTTCAAAACATGAAGGTCGTGCCAGTGCCAGGGTCAACCACCCTCTGTGTTATAATGCAACCTATCATGGGACTATTTCACCCGCATAGGTCATGTGGACCCGCAATGAGTCATCGGTATACGATACTCGCATCACGGATAGCTAATCCATGGATTATATATATCCCGGGAATTTACCCCGCCTGAGTCAAATACCGACCCGCCGTGAGTGTGTACCACTCCATGATATCCTTGAAACAAGTTGCCGACCCTTTATGGAGAGACGCGGAGATGTGGAAATACGACACTTGCACGAATGTCTATATGAGCAACCCATATGCAAGCAAACCATTCTTGACCTTTATTTATAAAATGAATAACCATCATTTTAGCAAACCAAGACAACACCATGCCTTTTCCTTTTTACATAAACCAAGTCAATACCATGCCTTTACACAAAAAAAGACAATTACCATGTCTTTCCTTTTTACATAAACCAAGAAAATACCATGCCTTTCCCTTTTACATAAACCAAGACAATACCATGCCTTTCCTTTTTACATAAACCAAGAGTAATTCTTATTTAAGCAAGTCAAAGTACTATCAAGGCACAAATAGAATAATTCTCATTTAATCAAGCCAAAGTACTATCAAGGCACAAATAGAATAATTCTCATTTAAACAAGCCAAAGTACTACGTACGCCCATTCTTTTCAAAAGACTCCTTTTTATATAAAACCCCAAGATACTAACACCCGTAGTATCAAGGCATGTCTATTCTTCAAAATAAGTTACTACACCTTTTAGAAATTCATTTCAAGGCTTTGAAACCAAGTAACTTCAATTTTCACAATCTAGGCAACTCATACCTATCCATCAAAATAGACAACTCTCTTAACCTTCCATAAAACCGTTATAACCAACTTCCCATAAATTTGTTATAACCCTTTATGGTTTTAGACAAATTCATTCTTTTATATCCAAGAGACTTATACTTTTAAAACCAAGTATCATATACTTTCAAATCAATTTTCTTAACTTTCGAAATACTTCAAGTCTCTTAACTTTAGAAATCAAGTTTCTTAACTTTAGAAATCAAGTAACTTATACTTTTAAATCTCAAGTAACTCACACCTTTAAAACAAGTTACTTTTCTTAAATCATGTCATTTCTCCTCTTTTAACTCAATTAAGTAAATCACTCCTTTGACTACCCTAAAGTCATTATAACAACCTTTAGGTTTTGGAAATAAGGCACTAGCCAAAAGATTTGGAAACCACTTCCTTTTCAAGACTCTATGTACTTTAAGTAAAATACTTTCACTTTTGAAAATCCAAACTTCATTAAGGGAATGGACTATAACAACTTCCAATTTAAATATCCAAAGTACAATCAAGGAAGTATATAGAATAACTTCTATATTAGGCAATCCAAGTACAATCAAGGAAGTATATAGAACAACTTCTATATTAGGCAATCCAAGTACAATCAAGGAATGGATCATTTAAGGAGTAGGACTTACTTTCTTTATCATAAGGAATCATGCTAGAAGAAGAGGAGATGGTTCACATACCTTTTCGGCTTAATCCACAAGCTAAGTCGAATACGCCGCACGTAGAATTGTCAACCTATAATGGCCACAACACGACTATCAACTTCTAGTTTCTAACGTAGAATAATACTAAGTATACGGTCTCTTATTCTACGGAAAATCGGGCAGCACCTCCTTTGTTTCTACATACTTTTCCACCTTTTTCAAGGCCCGATAATCAATAACCAACATGCCACATTTAAGGCTCAATACATCAACCAATCAAAGGGGATTACACGCCTTACAATACGTGTAAAATTCTGCCCCACAATTAATACCAAGTAACTTCAATATTCAAAGCCATTCTCGGCTAACATGTACAACAACACAAGTCCTTTCCAATTCTTTTTCAATCCAAGTTCTTAGGTCTAACATGTTATATAGTCATAAACAACTTTAACAACTATAATTCCTTCTTTATATAACATGTGACGACTTAAACTAATAATCAAATTGAATTGTAATCTCAAAGGCTAAACATGCTAGTTTCGGATTAGGGTTCCAATAGACAATACACTTATCAAACTTCATACTATATACCTCATGCTTGCTAATATCCTTAGCTACAACAATAAGTAATCTTAATTACTAAAACGACAAGATTGTTACCTTTATAAGCCCTTATAAATTCAAAGATTCAAAGTCGCTCCTTAGCAATTCTTAGCTCCCTTCCTTTACGCTCCAATCCGCTATTTGAAGCCTTTACAAGTTCACAACCAACTTCTCTTCCATTTCCAATCCAAAACTATGAAAACGACTTAGGTTTTCGCCTTGCGACTAACGTGAAAACGTTGTTTTTCCGAGATATTTCTATTGAGATATCCTTACAATACCCTTAGGGACCTTGGGTTAAAGTCTTGTGAATAATGAACCAAAATTACAAAATTTTTGTGTGGGAACAAGCTCAAACCCGAGAGCTCCTAGTCTTGCACAAAGCTTCTCTAATTTTTTCTAAGTGTTGAAGACTAAGTCTTGCACTAGTGTAGTATATATAACACAATGGAGGGCTTAGATTATAACATATGTGTGGCTAGGATGAAGAGCAATTAATTATCTATACAAGTGGAAAGTTGACTTGGTCAATTTTCTCAAGCTTGAAGACTTGATCATCTACCTTGGTCAATGACCATTAAACCCTTGTCAAAATCGTGCAAGCCTATGTGGGGGTGACACGTGTCGCCCTCCCTGTCACGACCCGACCCCGTGTTATACCCCGTATTTCCAGAGTATGTACGTGTGGGCGTACGTAGAAAAGTTTGAGCCTTAAAGTTAGGCAAAATTCGAAATTTGTACACAACCCCCGTAAAGAATCGTTTTTCGACGAAGCGTTTCTGAGAACTTGCGAAGGAAAATTCGGCTATGTCATTTATTATTTTTGCGGATTTTGAGACGGAATATTTTGGACAACGAGAGGTGACACTTGTCACCCTCAGTGGGCTGGCGAGCGATTTGCCTTGGACGAATGGCATGAATTTGGGGCCTAAAACATGGGCCATTGTTTGTGGAGTGATTTGAGGAGTAGGTTAGGGGGCACTTGGGCAAATCTTGGCCATCCACTTGCCCCCACTTGGCTTGATCATAGCCATTGGTTTCCCTATAAATACCCCTCCCTTGTTGAAGACTTCTTCATCCTAAAATTGTTTCTAAGTCTTGAAAGCCCTCTCCCCCTCTTAGTGTAGTGTTCTCGTCCAAGAACACCCCTCCCTTCGTGAGGCCCAGCGAGAGTTATTTCCCCACTCACAGTGGTGCTAGCCAGGGTACCCCTACCTTGAGTTGTTCTCGTAAAATACACCCCTTGGTAGAAAGTATTCTCCAAGTATTGTTACTATTTCAAAATACCTTAGCCTTATACCTTGTAGTATTCCAAAGGTTACCTCTATCGTAGAGCAGGAAATACTACATTTTGTCCTTTAGTCTCAAACCAAAACCTAAGGAAAATCTTCATAGCGAGTTGAAGTATTAAGTAGAGTTGCGTAGAACTTCTAAGGGTTGTTTGGAGCGGGTTGGGCGCCAGTGGAGCTAAACGTTGCTCGGGATCGACATTTAAACTTGGATAATTTTGGGCTTATCGAGGTAAATACGCTGACCTTCTTTTTGTAATTAGAGTGCATCTTGTTGAAGTATAAGAATTAAGTATAAGTTATATACCGAAGGTATATAAGAAGGAAGCTGACTGTACTTACATAGAATTTGTATTCTGATGAACTTGTGTAGTTTGGCGGGTAGGGAAGTCTTACAATTTTCCGTAGAATTATTTCTGAGATAGTCTAGTCGTTGATAGACTTGTGTGACCATTATAGGGTGAAATCGCGAGTAGCGTATTCTACTCGAAGAAGTGAAAAAGGCTAGCGGGATTCTGATGCTTTGGAGCTATTTGCTGATAGTCGATAATCGTCGCGAGGTATGTGATTCTTCCTATACTCTTGAGCATGATATTTTAAAGGAATATATATATATATATATATATTACGGTAGATGTACGTGTGGCAATGTCTTTTGACTTAAGCATGAATAATAAGAAACTGAAAGTATTTTACAAGAATATATATATAGTAATGTAGACTTACTTGTGTTAAATGAATTTAGTGTTACTGCAATGTCTTTTGACTTAAGCCTTAATAATAAGACTCTTGAAGTATTTCAAAAGATTTAAGAACCATTTTTGAAAGAAGAGTAATACTTGGTTTTGAAAGCTTAAAAGTTATACTAGCTTTATGGGAAGTTAGGTATAATGACTTAAGTTGATAAAAGGAAGGGTTTATTGATTTTAGAAGTTACGAGACTTAATATTAAAAGATAAGAGACTTGACTTAATTAAATTGATGTGAAGGTTGTTAAGAAGTGTGAAACCTCATTCGTGAGTAATGAGTACTTGGTTTTTAAAGAATAATGTTTTACTAATTTCGGAAATGAGAATAAGTAAGGAACTTGATTTCTAAAAGAGACTTGAGGAAATTAAAGAGTTTTTGGTTTAAAAAGAAAGGCATTGTTTTGTCTTAAATTTGGTTTAAAACATAAAGTGTTATAACAGCTTTATGGGAAGTTAGTTATAACGACTTTATGAAAACGAAAGAATGGTTTTATCATTGGTTTTAAAGTGGTAACTTGACTTTAAAAGGAGAAGTGTTTTGGTCTAAAAAGAAGGCATGGTATTGCCTTAATTTAGTTTTAAAAGGAAAGTATGGAAGTTGTTTTGGTTTACTTAAAAGATGTTAGTCACTCTATACTGCGGGTATCGGGTGACCTTTGTAAAAGAAATGGATCCTTTAAAAAGAGTTTAACATACGTAGTGCTTTGGGGTTAAAACCTGGACTTTGGCATAAAATAAAAAGTACCTTGAGTTGTGTGTAACTTTCCTATGTTTGTGTATGATAGCCTTGTTGTGCAAAGTGTTGTATTCTTATGTTACCGCGTCTCTCGAATGGAGGGCCGGTCGTGTTATTCTTGATCATTTTGGACATACTGACACGATGGGTGGCCCACGGGTATGCTTCCACTATGATAGTCCATGGGCATACTGACTCGATGGATGGTCCACGGGTATGCGGCCATGATGAGGGTTCGTTTCCCTGTTGATAGTGTTATTCCATGGACTAGCTCTCCATGAGGTTTCTTACTGATTCGGCCTTGGTATCTGGTGGTCGGCTTTCGTACTTGCCCCGTCTCGTGGCTGATTCGGCCTTGGTACCTGGTAGTTAGCCCTCGCACTTGCCCCGTTCAGTGTAGTGACGAAGTCTCGTGACACGGCCTTGGTACCTGGTAGTTAGCCCTCGTACTTGCCCCGGTCAGCTACGTGACACGACCTTGGTATCTGGTAGTCGGCTTTCGTACTTGCCCCGTGTCAGCTTCGTGGTTTGGTTGTATAGTATTGTTAGTACAGACTTGGTGTTCATGTGTACTCTGTGGTGTTATTATATCATAGACTGCCGGCAGTGAGGAAGGTATTCCACGGGCATGATTGATGTTGCGGGCGTGAGACCCATAGTTATATTTGAGTGATGACTCGAGGCGTGAGTCCACGACTTACATGATCGCTATTTATTGTGAGCGTAGTTTGGTTATCATACATATCTCACCTTTATATAGACCGCTATGATTTCATTCTGATATTTTGATTTCATATACTTGGTACTGTTATGCTCGACCTCGCCCGGGGCTGCGTTCATGCCGCATGAATAAGTACATCGATTGCTGATCCTCGCTCTTAGGATCACAGTTCAGCGTTGGGAAGCTCCGTTTCTCCGGAGGTTTATCTTTGGTATGTTACCCTGAGTTGTAGGTTCTTGTACATTCGGGGTATGGCGGGAGCCACTGTCGTCATGTTGTATAAAAACTCTTAGAGTGCATGTAATCTTGTTGTGGCGGGGTTTGTAAAAAGGATTAAAGCTCGGTTTGAAAGAATTGTATACATATATTTTATTGGAAGGTAACCGCTTGGTTGCTTTGTTTATGATCTTATCTCTTGTTTCATGTTTAAAGTTTTAGTTCCGCTGATTTTCTCTGATGTTGTATCACTAGGGTGCCCGGGGTAAAGCACCAGTCACGGGCGCGGGATCGGGTCGTGACAAAAGTGGTATCAGAGCAGTTAATCCTCGGAAAGTGTCTCTGACCGTGTCTAGTAGAGTCTTGATTATCGGTGTGTTGTGCACCACATCTATAATCGGGAGGCCGCGGACATTTAGGATTAGTTTCCGCCTTCTCATTCTGAGATCGTGCCTTAGAGCTGTGTTGTAAGTTGGACCCCTCTGACGTATCTCGTTTTTACCAGTTATGCCTCCGCGCAAGGCAATCCGGGCCCACGTGGGCAAGGCAGCGAGGAGCCGCTAGTGAGATCTGAGAGGAGTGCGAGGCGCAGCCGTCGATGAGATAGTGCTTACGGCGGGAGTTTTGCGGCGCCACCGACCCAGCAGAGTTTAGAGCCGCAGCGGTGGCTGCGAGACAACGATGCACGAGCCTCTAGTCCCGGCTGGAGCGAGAGGAGATGGGTTACAAAGAGATGGCCCGATTCTTGGCGTGATCGTGGCGAACATGAGGATAGGCCTTGGCGGTTCGAGCACCGTGGTTCACCCGAGATCGGATAGTTTGAGTCTACGGGACTTTCTGAGTTGTAGCCCGCCAGAGTTCTACGGGTCGAGGCACGAGGATGATCCGCGGGAGTTCATCAAGCGATTCTGATGGATCGTGAGTGATCAAGGCCGGAGACCGAGTCGGTGGTCTTGGGTTCGCATCGGCTGCGTGATCCAGCAGTCGACTGGTTTGATTCGTGGGAGCTGTCCCGGGGAGAGCATGCACTTCCAGCCGTATGGAACGAGTTCTCAGAGGAATTTCTTGCACATTTCTTACCTCCACGGCGAGAGGCTCGGGCCAAGCAATTTTTGGTGTTGAGCGAGCGGGCGTGCGGTTCGGGAGTACAATGTGTGGAGTTCGACTCATTGGCTCGGTATGTCCCGCGTTAGTAGCGATATGGAGGGCGAGTGCACCACCACGTCACCGGCTCGATGACTACTTGGCGAGGCTTGTTCGGTGTAGCTCTTGGCCGGGCATGGACATTGCCGCATGCAGCTTATGCACTTGGATGTGAGGCGTAGAGGTCGGCGGAATGACGAATCAGCGAAGAGGCGAGCAATGCAGGTCCTTTGATAACTTTCGAGGCGGACCGCCGGCGGCCGAACTAGTTATGTACCTCGTCGATGCAGTGGTCCTCCACAGCCGGGACGCCGGGGCGTTCGAGGAGCGGTCGTGGCTCCTGTTTCAGATTTTCAGGGGAGTAGGAGTGCTCGCCGGATGAGGTCGCCCTTGTCTCAGTGTGGCCGTTGTGGAAAACTTCATAAGGGAGAGTGTCGTACTAACTTGGGAGATTGTTATGCTTGCGGCCAACAGGGCCATTTGGCGAGAGACTGTCCGACCAGGGGTAGCACTGGTAGGATAGCACAGACTACGAGATCAGTTGCGGGTTCTTCACCTTCCATAGCTAGGCAGGATGTTCATACACCGGCAGGCCACGACAGAGGTCGCGGTGGAAGTTCCCAGATTTAGCGGTCCTTTGAACCGCCTATCTTTTCAGGTATATCCTTAACCCTCTAGAGTTTTGCATGCGTGATACGATGATTGTATGTTGAGTGCTATGTACAGATAGCTTTGTGTGTATCGTAGTTTATAGACTTGGATAGTTGAAAGAATAAGTGTGGGGACAGGGAAGGTATGAACCTTAGAATTTTACACGTTGAGACCTTAGATGTAAGGCCGGCTTGAATAAAAGATGTTACGGTTAGTCTTTGTCGAAATACTTGGTTTGCGTATAAATGTATTGTGGGATAATTCCGTGAGTTGTGTAAAATGAAAGTGGTAGCTTTCATGATGTGAATTAGTAAGATTGTTCCGTATCGAGGAGCAAGAGTTGGCGCGACGGAGGGTCGGATTGAGGGCGTATTGCGGGTCAACCCGTAGCCCGGATTTAGGTGGGGTCAGTTCTTGGTGGTCCCGCCAGATGGTAGGGTCACGAGGGTGCTAGGCCCAAGTTTAGATGACCATCGTATGAGCTCGTGGGTATGTTCAACCAGAAGCGGATCGTGAAGGCCGGGATTGGCCTTAAAGAAGATCGAGGCTAGTAAGATGACCGAGTTTGGAGGTAGTGACTCCAGAGATTTTGGAAACTGAAGTAATGGTCAAGTATGATGCATTATGCTAAAAGAGTTCAAGTGTTAGAAGAGTACGAGTAAGGGAAGAAGCGAGCATGTGTTGAGAGCATAGAAGTGATAATTTTGTTGTGAAGTGAAATTGCGAAGGAAGTATCCTTTAGATCAGGGTGGAAGCTTTTGTTATGCTTGAGGTGAATTCTCGTGGACTTGGATTAAATATTTGACCGTGTGTTATTTTGTGGCCAGGTGTGGCATTGGCAACTGGCTTAAGTTATGAGGAACTGATCATTATCTGTTTTGAGAAGGAACATTCGGGACGAATGTTTCTAAGGAGGAGAATGTTATACCGTATTTCCAGTATATGCGTGTGGGCGTACGTAGAAAAGTTTGAGCCTTAAAGTTAGGCAAGATTCGAAATTTGTACACAACCCCCGAAAAGAATCGTTTTTCGACGAAACGTTTTACAGAACTTGCGAAGGGAAAATTCTGGCTATGTCATTTATTATTTTTGCGGATTTTTCCGAGAGACGGAATATTTTGGACCAACGAGAGGGTGACACTTGTCACCTCAGTGGGCGACCAAGGGCGGTTTGCCTTGGACGAATGGCATGAATTTGGGGCCTAAAACATGGGCCATTGTTTGTGGAGTGATTTGAGGAGTAGGTTAGGGGGCACTTGGGCAAATCTTGGCCATCCACTTGCCCCCCACTTGGCTTGATAATAGCCATTGGTTTTCCTATAAATACCCCTCCCTTGTTGAAGACTTCTTCATCCTAAAATTGTTTCTAAGTCTTGAAAGCCCTCTCCCCCTCTTAGTGTAGTGTTCTCGTCCAAGAACACTGTTATACCCCGTTGTTCCAGGGTATGTATGCGAGGACGTACGTACGAGAATACGACAGAAAGATTGGAAAGGAAGAAAGAGGTGATTTTTCCACGGAAAAGTTTCTGGTTTTTGTGAAGGAAAAAGGTTCGTTAATGGGAATTGGTTTCCCAGATTTGGTATTTGGACTTCTTAGATTATATTAGAATTTTGGGATTTTATTTTCGGAAATGGTCACGTGGGGCCCACGGGAGAAATTCTGTTTTTGTAGAAGCTTTGATTTTGAGATTTTGGCGTTATGGATATTTTCGAAGACGAAATATTTTGGGCGAATCGGGGCGACACGTGTCACCCCATGTGGCACCGCTTGGCGAAATATGTTTGTACACTGACCTTTGGTTAGAGTCGTTTTTAAACGTTCTACCTAACTTACGAAGGGTAAATTACGGCTATGTCATTTAGTATTTTTGCGGATTTTTCCGAGGCGAAACGTTTTGGACCAGCGAGAGGGCAACTTGGCACCCTCGTTGGTGGACTAAGCGGTTAGGGCGAATGGATGAGCAGTGTTGGTTGATATTTGTGTAGATATTTGTGAGGTTTTAAGGAGTAGGGTCTAGGGGCACTTGGGCATATCTTGGCCTCCACCACCCCACTTGGCTAGATCTTGGCCATTGGTTGGCCTTTGCTTTATAAATACCTCCCCTTTGAAGACTTCTTCATCAATTCCATAATTTCCAAGTCTTGAAAACCTCCTCCCTCCTTGTTGGTTTCCTGTCCCTCCTCTTCCTTTGTGAAGCCTTGGCCGAGGGTGCACCTCCTAGAGGCCTTGGCCGAAGTACACCCTCCTAGTGGTGTCTTGGTGAGGTACCCCCTGCCTTGTTTTCTCGTAGAATACACCCTCTTGGTAGAAATACTCTCAAAAGTATTGTTACTATACCCAAATTACCTTAGCCGTATACCTTGTAGTATTCCAAAGAAACCTCTATCGTAGAGCAGGAAATACTCTAGTATGTCCTTTTTGTCTCAAACCGAAACCTAAGGAAATCTTCGTTGATTGATTGAAGTATTTAAGTAGAAGTTGGTTAGAACTTCTAAGGGTTGTTTGAGCGGGTTGGAGCACCGGAGTAGGAGCTAAGCGTTGCTAAGGATCGACATTTATACTTGGATAATTATGGGCTTATCGAGGTAATTATCTTGTCCTCTATTTGTAATTGGAAATTACATGTTGTTAGGATATATAGTTGAAGTATACTATATATAGAACTAAGCTTAATCTTTGTGATGTCTTTTGACTTAAGCTGAAGAATAAAGAAAAGAATCAATGTATTTACATAGGGTATTGCGGTGAGACTTGTGTAGTATTCTTGAGTAGAATTGTACACGCCCGTTAGACGTGTAAACCCCACGGTTGGCTTGGTGGCCGCCTCGTTAGAGGAGGAGATTTACTGTTGTCATGCGGTGAAATCTTGCAATTTTACGTAGAAATGGAACCTTGTGTTTTGAAGTTAATAGACGTTTGTGACCTTTTAGGTGAAAGTACTAAGAGTAGCGTATTCTACTTGAGGAGTGGAAAGGGCTAGCAAGGTTGTAGTACTTGGAGCATTTTGCTTATTGTCGATACTCGTCGCGGTATGTGAACCTTTTCTATCTCTTCTAGCATGATATGTGTGAACTATGTAGTGCGGTAGACGTACGTGTTAACCGTGTTTGATTGTTTTAAAAACATAAAGTGTTATAACGGCTTTATGGGAAGTTGGTCATAACAGCTTTATGTAGGTAAGAAAATACCTTGTGGTTTTAAAAGGTAACTGATGTGAATTATAACTGGCTTGTTATAATAAGGAACTTGATGTATTTCAAAAGAATTATAAATCGTTTTGAAGGGAGAGTAATACTTGGTTTTTGAAAACTTAAGAGTTATACTAGCTTTATGGGAAGTTAGGTATAACGGCTTAAGAATGTTTCTCGATTTCGAAATCGTAATGTATCGCCAAACCACTGCAGCGTTAATAAAGGAAAATGTACTGACTAATGAGTTGTATTATTAAAACCAGTAGAAACCTCCATCTGCATAGAAACTAAGATGAGACAAAATGATATTACATTTTCTAGGTCATGGCTGTTGTAGTAAGATAATTATAAACAAGAATAACCTATTCACACATAAGACTTATGTTACTCAAATGTTTTAAAAGAGATTAAGACTATGAGTTATGAAACCTTTCTAAAATAAGTGACTTGAGCATTTGAAATTAGGCAAACTTGGACGTTTGGAAAATAATGTTGTTACTTGATTTTACAAAGGTAAGTGTTTTGGGTTTACTTAAAAAAACAGTCACTCTATTTTATACTATGGGTATTGTGTGACTTATGTGGAAGAGCAGATCTTTTAAAGATTTAATGTGTGAAGTACTTTGGGGGTAGATACCCGAACTTGTTAATAGAAAGTACCTTGTGTGAATAACTTGATTGTATTGGTTTGTGATAGCCTTGTAATACTTTCTTGTTGATTTGATAAGTAAACATGTTAGGATGCTACGTGTGTTAGTATCTTGTGATGTTAGTGTAAAGGGTTTTCCCGATCGCGCTTAAAGTTGTTTGATTATCACCGTTATGTTGGTATTGTACCACTTACCTTGACTTGTGTCCGAGGTTGCGCCTCCGACGGGGTAGACTCGAGCGTCCGGGACCATGATTCGAGAATACCTCATGCGGGTCGGGGATCCATGCGGAACTACGGAGTTCCGTGTTAGTTTACGGCCCTTGTGGTCATGCGGTCTTTGTGGCCATGCGGATGCGAGTCGGGGCGATGCGGGAGTAGCTACCCTCGACGCGGGGTTATACCTCATGCGGGCCTACGAGGTTGGCCTATGCGGCTACGGAAAGTTCAGGCTAGACGCGCATTTGATATGCGCGCGAGTGACCAGCTTTTATCATGTGACGGTGCAGACAGATATCATGACACGCTTTATGACCTTGTTGCATGCGTAGGTGTTAGTAGTCGGCTATGCCTTCGTTTACCTGTCTTGTTTTATTAGGACACAGTGGGACCCGTGTTCATGTGTATTCCTTGGTGCTTGTATATCATAAACGGCGGTGAGGAAGGTATTCCACGCACGATTGATGTTGTGGCGTGAGACCCATTGTTAAATTTGAGTGATGACTTGAGGCGTGAGTCACGACTTGGCATGGCTATTTATCTTTGAATCGTAGTTTGGTTATCATACATGTCTCTACCTTCGTATAGACTACTATGATTTCATTCTGATGGTTATTTTCGGTTTCACATACTTGGTACTGTTGTATCGACCTCCGGGGCTGCGTTCATGCTGCGCAGTAAAGGTACACCGATCGTTGATCCTCGCTCTTAGGGTCACGATTCGGCGTTTGGGAAAGCTCCGTTTCTCCGAGGCTTATCTTCGTATAGTCCTGTTGTTGTAGGTGCTTACATTCGAGGGTATGGCGCCCTGTCGTCGTTGTTGTCATTTCATTCATAAGTGCTGTAAATGCGATGTGGGGTTGTAAAAGGATTAAACTGCTCGCTTTAAAAGATTGTTTATATATGCCAAAGGCAAGTTTTCCTGATTATTGTTTATACTTCTTGTTATTTCATGTTGTTGTTTATATTCCGCTGATTACTCTGATGTTGTATCACTAGGGTGCCCGGGGTAAGGCACCAGTCACGGGCCCGGGTTTGGGTCGTGACAAAAGTGGTATCAGAGCAGTTAATCCTCGGAAAGTGTCTGAGCCGTATCAGATGAAGTCTTGATTATCGGTGTGTTGTGCACCACATCAATAATCGTGAGGCTATAGGATATTTAGGATTGGTTTCTATTCTTCTCACTCTGAGATCGTGCCTTAGAGCTGTGTTGTAAGTAGACCCTCTGACGCATTTCTTTCCCTTATCGTTATGCCTCCGCGTAGGGCAAACCCCGCCCGAGGAGGCGCGCGTAGGAGGCTGCGAGTAGAGTTCAGAGGTTACGTGGCACAGCCCAATCATTACCTAGGGTAATGCTTCATTCGAGGATTCTGCGACATCACTAGCCCGATAAAGTTTAGCACGGCGGCGGTTCCTCTGCGCCATGATATTTGAACCTTCGGTTCCACGACCGTGAGCAGAGAATATGGATTGCAAAGAGGCGACCACATTACTAGCTATGGATTTGGCTACGGAGAGTATACCGATGTCTGCGAGTCTTGATGGCTATCTAAGAGAGGGTCGTGCAAGAGTAATTCTTGATTAGGCTTGAGCATGGCACGTATGCGGGCTTATGCGCATCGGTAGAAGCATAGAAATCATGGTGGGTTAACCGAGTAAGATTTTGGGGGTTAGAGAAGGTGTGGGCCTTAGAGTGTTATACGTAGAGACCTTAGAGGTGAGGCCATCTCAAGAAAAGGTGTGGTGTTATGTTTGATCCTTATCAGAAGTGCATAGTGCACGTGAGCTATGTTTGGGATAGGTCCCTAGTAGTGTGGGATGAAAGGGGTAGTTGAGCTAGAAGACCGCTAGGTTTTCTAACGTGATTAGTGAGATTGTTCCTTCCGGGAACTAGTGTTTCGGCGTTCTTGGTCAGGTTGAGGCCGCGTCGCGTCAACCCGCGACTGTTTTATGGTGGGTCGGTTGTGGTGGTCCCGCCTTGTGATAGGGTCATGAGGGTGTTAGGCCCATGTTTAGTTAACCAGCGTACGAGTTCGTGGATGCATTCGACCAGTAGTCGGGCCGATGGGGGCAGCCCGTCGTGTTTTTTTCGATCGAGACCATGTACTTGCAGTGTTGATTATATCATAAAGGTTGTAAGGCTGCGCGGGTGCCTACCTTCACCTTATGACAGTGAAGCCCTGTTGTGGCTATTTTCTTTCTAAGAGTTTGACCAGCAGGTTAAGAACTCGAGTGAGTCTCAGATCGCATTCGCCCCGGGCGGTGTGTGGATTTGTGGGTAATTGTGAGGATTGTTGGTTCCTGTGGAGGGAGTGTTTAAGCTACCATTTCAGTGTTCGGATGTCGCCTTATGAAGCCTTGTAGGGGCGGAAGTGTAAGTTGCCGGTCGATTGGTTCGATGCTGGCAAGGTTCAGATAGTTGGTTCAGGCTTGTTCCAGCAGACTGCGGTTAGGGTGAAGTTTGTCCAGAAGAGGTTCTGGCAGCTCAGAGAAATCGTACGGATAATCGGCGACGCTTAGAGTTCAGGCTGACGGTCGATCTTCTTGAAAGTACCACCCCGGATTGGGTGTGACGAGTTTTGGAAACAGAATGAACTTAGCCCGAGTTACTTTGGGCCTTTTGAGTTCATGAAGAATAGGCGGGTTGCACTATATGTTAGCAATTGCCGTCCGACTTAGGAGGCAGTACGTCCGGTCTTTCGTATTGTTGTTCGGGGGGCTGCACGTATAAAGAGGCCAGAGCCTCTACCACGGGAATGCAGAACCGTGGCTCTCGTATGGCACATCACGAGAAGTAGAAGGGCACGCCTCGTGGATCGCAGCGACCGGCACCATTTGTTGGGTCGTCGAGCAAGGCTCGCGACAAAGTGACAAAAGTGGTATCGCGACTAAGGAAGTATATTTTTGACCCGGAAGAGGTATTTGTGGTGATGTAGAGGTGTTTCCTCGTGGGCTTGGATGTAAGTTTTTGCGCAGTGTTTCCATGACGGTGTGGCGTGATTGTTCTAAGTATAGTAGTAGAGACTATATCGACGCTTGTATGTTTGGGGACTTAGAAGGAACATTCGGACGAATGTTTCTAAGAGAATGTTATACCGTAGTTCCGTGGTATGTATGCGAGGACGCACGTGCGAGAATACGCAGTAAAGATTGGAAAGGAAGAAATAGGTGATTTTTCCACTAAAAGTTTCGGTTTTGTGAAGGAAAAAGGTTCGTTAATGGGAATTGGTTTCCCAGTTTGGTATTTGGACTTCTTAGATTATATTAGAATTTTGGGATTTTATTTTCGAAATGGTCACGCTGGGCCCACGGAGAAATTTACGCTTTTGGCCCGCTTTGATTTTGAGATTTTGGCGTTATGGATATTTTCTAAGACGAAATATTTTGGATTTAATCGGGGCGACACGTGTCACCCCACGTGGCACCCTCGCCGAAATATGTTTGTACACAACACCCTGTTAGAGTCGTTTTTGACGAACGTTCTACCTAACTACGGGCGGTAAATTACGGCTATGTCATTTAGTATTTTTGCGGATTTTTCCGAGAGACGAAACGTTTTGGACCAACGAGGGCAACACTTGGCACCTCTCGTTGGCGGACTGAGGCGGTTAGGGCGAATGGACGAGCAAGTGTTGGTTGATATTTGTGTAGATATTTGTAGGTTTTAAGGAGTAGGGTCTAGGGGGCACTTGGGCATATCTTGGCCCTCCACTTGCCCCCCACTTGGCTAGATCTTGGCCATTGGTTGGCCTTTGCTTGGCCTATAAATACCCTCCCCCTTTGAAGACTTCTTCATCAATTCCATAATTTCCAAGTCTTGAAAACCTCCTCTCCTCCTTGTTGGTTTCGTCCCTCCCTCTTCCTTTGAAGCCTTGGCCAGGGTGCACCCTCCTGAGGCCTTGGCCGAAGGGTACACCCCCCCTCCTAGTGGTGTGCCGTGAGGTACCCCCCCTTGCCTTGTTGTTCTCGTAGAATACACCCCCCCTCTTGGTAGAAATACTCTCAAAAGTATTGTTACTATACCCAAATTACCTTAGCCGTATACCTTGTAGTATTCCAAAGAAACCTCTATACGTAGAGCCCGGAAATACTACCGTATGTCCTTTTTGTCTCAAACCTAAACCCTAAGGAAATCTTCATTGAGTGATCAAGTATTTAAGTGAAGTTGGTTAGAACTTCTAAGGGTTGTTTGGAGCGGTCGAGCACCCGAGTAGGAGCTAAGCGTTGCTAAGGATCGACATTTATACTTGGATAATTATGGGCTTATCGAGGTAATTATCTTGTTCTCTATTTGTAATTGGAAATTACATGTTGTTAGGATATATAGTTGAAGTATACTATATATGTAACTAAGCTTAGATCGCGGCAATGTCTTTTGACTTAAGCCTCAAGAATAAAGAAAAGAACCGAATCAGATTTACATAGGATCAGATTGCGTAGACTTGTGTAGTATTGTCGAGTAGAATTGTACACGTCCTGCTAGACGTGAAACCCCCTTGTTGGCTTGGTGGCCGCCTCGTTAGAGAGGAGATTTACGCTGCCATGTGTGAGGTGTCGAATTTTCTCAGAGAGAAATGGAACCTTGTGTTTTGAAGTTAATAGACGCTTGTGACCTTTTAGGTGAAAGTACTAAGAGTAGCGTATTCTACTGAGGAGTGGAAAGTGGCCAGTGCGTTGTAGTACTTGGAGCATTTTGCTTATCACGATACTCGTCGCGAGGTATGTGAACCTTTTCCTATCTCTTCTAGCATGATATGTGTGAACTATGTAGTACAGACGTACGTGTTAATCGTGTTTGATTGTTTTAAAAACATAAAGTGTTATAACGGCTTTATGGGAAGTTGGTCATAATGCCTTTATGTAGGTAAGAAAATACCTCGTGGTTTTAAAAGGTAATCGATGTGAATTATAACGGCTTGTTATAATAAGGAACTTGATGTATTTCAAAAGAATTATAAATCGCTTTGAAGGAGAGTAATACTTGGTTTTTGAAAACTTAAGAGTTATACTAGCTTTATGGGAAGTTAGGTATAACGCTTAAGAATGTTTTCTCGATTTCTAAATCGAATGTATCGCCAAACCACCGCAAATGCTAATAAAGGAAAATGTATCGACTAATGAGTTGTATTATTAAAACCAAGAGAAACCTCCATCCGCATAGAAACTAAGATGAGACAAAATGATATTACATTTTCTAGGTCATGGTCACGTAGTAAGATAATTATAAACAAGAATAACCTATTCACACATAAGACTTATGTTACTCAAATGTTTTAAAAGAGATTAAGACTATGAGTTATGAAACCTTTCTAAAATAAGTGACTTGAGCATTTGAAATTAGGCAAACTTGGACGCTTGGAAAATAATGTTGTTACTTGATTTTACAAAGGTAAGTGTTTTGGGTTTATTTAAAAAGACCACTCTATTTTATACTACGGGTATCATGTGACTTATGTGGAAGGAACGGATCTTTTAAAGATTTAATGTGAAGTACTTTGGGGTAGATACACGAACTTGTTAATAGAAAGTACCTTGTGTGAATAACTTGATTGTATTGGTTTGTGATAGCCTTGTAATACTTTCTTGTTGATTTGATAAGTAAACATGTTAGGATGCTACGTGTGTTAGCATTCGTGATGTTAGTGTAAAGGGGTTTTCCTCGATCGCGCTTAAAGTTGTTTGATTATCACCGTTATGTTGGTATTGTACCACTTACCTTGACTTGTGTCCGAGGTTAAGCCGCCTCCGACGCGGGTAGACTCAGCGTCCAGGACCATGATTCGAGAATACCTACGCGGGTCCGTGGATCCATGCGAACTACGGAGTTCCGTGTTAGTTTACGCCTCGTGGTCACGCGGTCTTTGTGGCCATGCGCGATCGCGAGTCCGTGACGATGCCGGAGTAGCTACCGACGCGGGTTATACCTCACGCGGCTATGAGGTTGGCCTACGCGGGCTACTGAAAGTTCGTGGCTAGACGCGCACATTTGATATCAAGCGCGAGTGACCGCCTTTATCATGTGACGGCCTAGACAGATATCATGACACGCTTTATGACCTTGTTGGTACCGTGGGTGTTAGTAGTCGGCTATGCCTTCGCATTTACCGCATCGCTTTATTAGGACACAGTGGGACTCGTGTTCACGTATTCTCGCGCTTGTATATCATAACCGCCGGCAGGTGGCGAAGGTATTCCAGGCACGATTGATGTTGTGGGCGTGAGACCCATTGTTAAATTTGAGTGATGACTTGAGGCGTGAGTCCTCGACTTGGCATACGATCGCTATTTATGCCGAATCGTAGTTTGGTTATCATACATGTCTCTCGCCAGATAGACTACTATGATTTCATTTACGAGTTATTTTCGGTTTCACATACTTGGTACTGCCAGATCGACCTCTTCGGAAGTGCGCTCATGCCGCAGTAAAGGTACACCGCCGCTGATCCTCGCCTTAGGGTCACAGTCATTGGGAAAGCTCCGCTTTCTCCGAGGCTTATCTTGGTATAGTCCCCTGTTGTTGTAGGTGCTTACATTCAGGGGTATGACGGGGCCCTGTCCCGTCGTTGTTGTCATTTCATTCACAGAGGTCTGTAGTAATCGATGGGCGGTGGTTGTAAAAGGATTAAATTGTTCGCTTTAAAAGATTGTTTATATATGCCAAAGGCAAGTTTTCACAGATTATTGTTTTATACTTCTTGTTATTTCATGTTGTGTTTATATTCCAGACACTGATGTTGTATCACTAGGTGCCCGGTAAGGCACCAACACGGCCCGTTCGGTCGTGACAACACCCCCTCCTTCGTGAGGCCCTCGCCGAGAGTTATTTCCCCCCTCCTAGTGGTGCTAGCCGAGGGGTACCCCCCCTACCTTGAGTTGTTCTCGTAAAATACACCCCCCCCTTGGTAGAAAGTGTTCTCCAAGTATTGTTACTATTTCAAAATACCATAGCCTTATACCTTGTAGTATTCCAAAAGTTACTTCTATACGTAGAGCCCGGAAATACTACCTTTTGTCCTTTTAGTCTCAAACCAAAACCCTAAGGAAAATCTTCATAGCGAGTTGAAGTATTAAGTAGAAGTTGCGTAGAACTTCTAAGGGTTGTTTGAGCGGTCGAGCGCCTGCAATCGAGCTAAACGCTGCTCAGATCGACATTTAAACTTGGATAATTTTGGGCTTATCGAGGTAAATACGCTGACCTTCTTTTGTAATTAGAGTGCATACCGTCAAGTATAAGAATTAAGTATAATTTATATACCAGAAGGTATATAAGAAGGAATCAATCAGATTTACATAGACCGTATTTACAGAGACTTGTGTAGTTTGGCGGTAGGGAAGTCTTGCCCAATTTTTCAGAATTATTTTACGTATAGTCTAGTCGCTGATAGACTTGTGTGACCATTATAGGGTGAAGTATCGCGAGTAGCATATTCTACTCAAGAAGTGAAAAGGCTAGCAGGATTACAAGATTTTGGAGTTATTTGTCGATAGTCGATAATCGTCGCGAGGTATGTGATTCTTCCTATACTCTTGAGCATGATATTTTAAAGGAATATATATATAGTACTAGACGACGTGTGACAATGTCTTTGACTTAAGCCCAATAATAAGAATCTGGAAGTATTTTACAAGAATATATATATAGTACGGTAGACGACGCTGTTAATCGAATGTAGTGTTACTTAGCAATGTCTTTTGACTTAAGCCCAATAATAAGAATCTTGAAGTATTTCAAAAGATTTAAGAACCGCTTTTTGAAAGAAGAGTAATACTTGGTTTTGAAAGCTTAAAAGTTATACTAGCTTTATGGGAAGTTAGGTATAATCATATACCCCGTGGTTCGTGCCGCGTATGGGGCCACGCGGAAGGAGTTAGGACTCAAATCGTAAAACTTCGGCCGTGGCTCAGTGGCCGCGGCGCCGAGGCGGCCGCGCCAAGGCGTGGAATTCATGGTCGCGCGCCGAACTGGCCGCGCGCCATGCCCGGAGTCCGCAGGAAGTTGCGCGCCACGACGCCAACCGCAGGCCGCGCCGAGGCGGATCTCGCGAGTTAGTGGAAATTTCAGACCGCTTTATTTTAAAAGAGGCCACGTGGGTGATGTTGTTCCCCATCCGAAATGTCAGATGTTTTATATTGACCAAGTCTTGAAGACTTGGTCATCTTTTCATCTTTCATCTCTCTCTCTCTCTAAGCTAAAAAGCTCTCCTTCTCTCTAGAAAATCTAGAGAAACTCCAAGCTTAAGAAAAATCAAAAGGGTGTTAAGAAGGAAAGTTAATCGCAAGCTCATGGAGGTTGTTGTAGTGGTATTCTTGAAAAGGAGGCTAGAAAATTGTTGGAATAATTTTGGCTAAAGCTCCAAAGGTAACATTTCTTCTCAGAGCTAGTTATTGGTGTTGCATGAAGAATAAGGAATTTGTAGTGGTAAAGAATGCTCTTAGAATCATTGCATGTAAGAAAATGGTTTGATATGAAGGATTGGTTAAAGAGATATTATGAGCATGTTGTAGCCTACAAACCACTTTAGAATTGTTAAGTATATTGTTTTACCTATTGGGGCAGAATTTTACACACCTAAGATTGGTTGTGTAATCCCTTTGAAATATTGGATTGTCGGGCCTTAAACGTGGCGTTTGGTTATTGATTTCGGCCTTGAAAAAGGTGGCAAAGTATGTAGAATCAAAGGAAATGATGCCCAATTTTCCTTAGGAATTAGTAACTTGAATTTGGAAATTCTACAATGAAATTAGGGGTTAATAAACGTATTATGGTCATTATAGGTTGACATATTACGCAGTATTTGACTTAGCAAGTGGATTAACCAAGAGGTATGTGGAACTTTCTTATCTCGAGCATGAATAAATTGTAAATGTATAGTACGCAGAGACGACAAGATTTTGACAATCTAGTATATTTGATATCCTTGGCTTATTTCAAGTATGTCCAAGTTGGTTGAGTTAGGGAGTTAACTCACTTGTTTTAAATATTAAGGATATCTTGGTTTTCAAAAGTTAAGAGACTTTAAGTATGTTGAAAGTATTTTTGATACTTGTTTTGTTGAAAAGTATAAGTCCCTCGTTTAGGGAAAATGTATTTGACAAAGGAATAACGCTAATATAATGACTTTATGGAAGTTGGTTATATTAGTTTTGAGAGGTTCACAAAGAAAGGTTTACTCTAATTAAAACAAATACTGTAAAGGATTTGAAACTAAGAAAGGTGAATTGATTTTTAGGCATTGGTTGCCTAAGGTTTTAAAGGAAACGGTCACTTGATTTAGAAGCTTATTATATTTCTAAAAGGAAATGTGACTTGTTTTGAAAATAAATTGTAACTTGATACTATGGTGATTAGTATCTTGGAATTTTGTATAAAAGGAGTTATTTCTTAAAAGGTTAGAAGTACATGGTACTTGGGTTAAATTCTGATTTTCTATTAAAAGACATGTTGGTGCCTTAGGTATACTAAAATGAGAGGATATATTAATAATGTTAATAAGAAGTTAGGGATTTCTTAACTTGCTTATGTTATGATATGATAGGCCTAGAGTGCTTATGTTATGATGATGAAGCGGTAGTGCTTATGTTATGATATGATAGCCAGAGTGCTTATGTTATGATATGATAGTCAGAGCGTGCTAATGTTATGATATGATAGGCCTGAGTGCTTATGTTATGTATGATAGCCGAACGAGCTATGTTGTATATATATTATTACTGTAAACCCCGTTATTATCTATGCCATGGATTTTCTACCCATGACGCGAGCGCGCGCTTGCACTCACGCGGATCCGACCACGTGATCCACGCGTGAAATAGTCCCACGCGAGTACCGCGACGGTACTCACGCGTCCACATGATCCACGCGGTGAAATAGTCCCACGCGGGTGAAATAGTCCCACGACGAGGCGGATGACCTCACGCGGGTCCACAGACCCACGCGGTGAAATAGTCCTGCGAGTAGGATCGCTTAACGATACTACGCGAGGCAATTCCGCTTTGATCGCGAGCCTCCTATTTTTACGCTATAAGATATATACTTGTTACTCATTGTTAGTAAGGCACAAAGCAAGGAAATTGATTTCTATCTATGACTCCAAATTATTTTTGACTTATGATATTACTACGATTTTCCGCTTTACATACTTGGTACGTCAGGTATCGACTCTTCCTGGGGCTGCTCACGCCGCAGTAGGGAAAATGTGGTAGATCCTCATTCCTGTGATCTTTTACTCAGTGTCAAGAGCTCCATTTCTTCTAAGCTCGACTTTTGGTGTGGTTTTCCCGGTGTCATGATATTTTGTACATTCAGGCATGACGGCCCCGTCCCGCCATAGTATTACTCATTCTGTAGGCTGTAGTCTTGTCATAACTTGGGTTGTTAAAGGATATAGCCGTCGGTTTTACGACGTCAGTAACCATTTTGGGCTAGACTATTTATACCATTATGGTTGTTTTATTTTGAGTTTATATTCACGTTTTCTCGATGTCAGTGTCACGCGGTGCCTGTCAAGGCACCGGCCACGATCCGGTCGGGTCAGGACAAAGTGGTATCGTGAGCGCTAATCCTGAAAGCGGTCTACATGCCGATCTAGTAGAGTCTTGATTATCGGGTGTTGTGCACCACATCTATAATCGTGAGGTCGCAGGATATTTAGGATCGTTTCCATTTCTTCTCACTAAGATCGTATGACAGAGTCGCGTGGTTAGTGGTCGCCTCTCCCTAATGTTATGGTGTTTGCCCAAGAGGAAGCAAGAAGGACCCAGTGGAAGATTATGTGGATCATGATCCGTGATGGTAATACTTGTAGTATAGTTGGTATCGTGACATACAGCTATACAGATTTTTGTATGAGGGTCACATATGTGTTGCCTAGAATGATTTTAGATTACCAGGATTTGGTAAGGACTAAATAGATACCGGAAAGGTATGAACAGTTAAGGAACTCTCATCGAGGTTTTACGTATAGTTTGAGAAAATTAGAGACGATGAGTTGTCTAAAAAAATAATGGAACCTAAGCTTAATTAAGGGCCCAATAGAGACTATGTTTGTAAATTGCCACGTGGTACGCTTAAGATGACGGTACGGATGAGATCCGTGTGAGTAAGTAATGGTTGTTGTGACCAAGACGACACGACTATGGTATTACGAGAAGTTAGTATACCCGCATGGGCGGATCGCTTAATAGTAGTCCCGCCACGACAGGTCACGAGGGTACAAGCCCGAGTCTAATTAATCATTTTACGATTTCGCACCGTATTCCACCGAACTGTCGCGAGCGCTTAAATGACCTTATATTGTTTAACTTAGTAACTCCAAGATCAAGGCCGCCTTTATTATAAGTTATGTACGTAAGCTAGAATAAGTTTGGAAGCACTAAAAGAGTACGACCGGTAAGGAAGTGAGCAACCAAGTGTGAAAGAAATGGCCGTAATCCGTGAAAACCTTTACGAGGTAACCACACCCGCGAAGGTTGGGTGGTAGCCGAGCGGCAGATAATAATTGGTGAACGATACAAATGCTTGACCTAGCAGAGCTGTTATGACAGACGCCGAGGTCATTACGAGTACGCTAGTTGGCCTCATGTTATGCCAACGCGACTACGTAAGAGATTGATTCGGCACGCTTCCTGCAAGCTAGTTATCGAGCGAGAAAGGGAAGTGGTAGTAACCGCGAATTATCCTTCCTTCTTTGGCATCATTGTTTTTAATAAGTCCGTGACTTGTTCATCGGGAAAAATTGACGCAGAAAGTAAGTAATACTTGAATTTGAAGGAATTTATGTTAAGTTCCTCGAGGTACTTGAGTTGGTTCGGCGGTCGTGGCCACGACCTTCCTGATAATTTCAAGGAAATGTGCAAGGCAAGAATAAAATAAGTACGGCACGCCATGAAAGCCGAGGGCATCTTTGGTAGGTTTTGAAAATCTACACGATTTTAAGGCTGCGTGAATGATTAGATATTTACAGACCACGAGAGGACCCTGATTGGTTGTGACACCAAGGAAAGTTTATCACGGAGATAAGTTCTCTCCCTACATAAAAGGATAGTCTTACGACATGGGTTATGTGTACCCATGTAGTTAGACGGGACGTGAGACCGTAGGTCTTCGATCGCCATGCCATAAGTTACGCTTTAGATAACCGTGGAAAAGTATTATGTTGGGGTAATTAAGAACGACGTTACAAAACGGTCGTGAAGTGTCGTAAGAAAATGTAGTAGTACGATATTTGAAATCAGACGACATGGATCAAATTAGAAACACGTTACTATTAATAAGCATAAGGTAGGTTATGACCGTATGATAAAAGAGAATACAACTATGGTTATGTTGCACGAGATACGCTTCCCGACTAGTGTAAGACCATTAGTAGGTAATGGGCGTGGGAACACCTCGAGGAAAGGTAGTAGCATCCAGATCGACGAGAAAGATAGTAAGAGAATACGGAAAGGTAAGGGACCCTGTGACAACTTGAAATAACTTATAAAGGAAAGACGAGTAGACACTGAACGATAAGAAATCTCGACAAGTCATCGATTATGTAATACCGTGAATCGAGGTCAACACCGACTATAAGCCCTACGAAATGAGAGAGGATAATAGGATTACTACTTGACAAGATCAAGGAAGTCTTCCCTAAATTGTGATCGCAGAAGTCTTAGCCACGCGGCAAGCAAAGCGAATCATATCCAAGCATAGTAACCAAGTTTGGTTGCAACAGGAAAGGGAAACAGAACCATAATCGAGATTAGGATGCCCGAATATTTCGCAAGTACAAGAAAGGTTTCCGGGCTATTCGAAGAGAAGTTGACCACGACTATAGCTTCTAACCCTCTGAGACTAGAGGGTTAGGTATTATTGTAACACGTCATGTCATTAGGTTGTGGCCGACGCAACACGATAAGGTTAGAGCTTATGTTTCCTGGTTAGGGAAGCAAGAAAGGAATTACGTTAATCACGATTTAGAGTCATGCGCTTAATCGCACTGAAGATTCGAGGCAATTTCATATAGATTTCATGTGGATATTTGTGTAGACCACAAGAAACTCCGGTATATCTTCAGACTGAGGCAGCTGAATTTGCGACAGAGACGGTGGTTAGGGTTACTCAAGTATTGTGATATTGATATCCTATACCACCCAGGGAAGGCCAACGTAGCCGCAGACGCCTTAGTCGCAGATCGACGGGTAGTCCGTCAGGGTGCAACCACTTGGTAAGGATACGGTCCGAGAGTTACAAAGCCTAGCAGCCTCGGGGTTCGCTTTGGTTGATTCTTAGCGACGGAATTCGGTTCGCGAGGTTGCCGAGTCTTCCATCGCCGAGGCGAAGAGGCGGCGATGAGGATCCGATTTTGGTACGCATGCAGATGCCGCTGTTCGTAAAGAGAGGAGTTCTGCTTGAGGTAGCCACGAGGTGCAGATTCGAGGCGGCCACAGTGTTCCCGATGCGGACAGACTTCACGCCAGATTTGTGAGGCACACGCTCGTTATTCTATTCATCCGGATCGACTAAAATGTATCGTGACCTCGACGCGTATTGGTGGGACGGCCTAAAGAGGACGCCATGGGTTCGTGACACGCGTCTGAATTGTCGCCAGGTTAAGATCGAGCACCGTGGTTTCGCTGGTCATTGCAGGATATTGATATTCGACTGGAAGCCGAGGTGATAAATATGGATTTTATTACGTGACTACCTACCACTCGAGGAAGCATGATTCCATTTGGGTGATTGTCGACAGTCGACGAAATCAGCCCATCTTCTTCCTGGCCGTAACGACGCTTCACCGAGGACTATGCCGATTATATATTAGAGAGATTGTGAGATCGCACGGTCCCGGTGTCGATTATATCGATAGAGGAGCCCAGCTTCGGCTAACTCGAGGTCCTTTCGTATGGATTAGGGACACGGTGAGTCTCAAGACGACATTTCATCCTCGCATCGACGGACAAAGCCGAGCGCACTATCCGCACACTCGAGGATATCGCGGGCTTGTGTTATTGATTTCTGGGTACCGGGAGGATCATTTGCCTCGGAGTTTGCTTACAACAACACTACCATTCCGGATTCGGATGGCGCCATGAGGCCTTATACTGAGGAAGCGCAGTCACCTATAGGCTGGTTCGAGGTGGGAGAAGTTCGCTTAGTCGGGCCGCACTTGGTACACAGTAGTGGATAAGCGGTTTATCCAGAGCGGTTATTGTCACCGCAGTCGACATAAGTCGATGTCGATCATCGGCGCGACACTTGGAATTTGAGATGATGATTGGGTTTTTCTAGCGTATCGCCTACGGCGGCGTGATGAGATCGGGAAAGAAGGGAAGCTTAGCCCAAGGTACATCGGGTCGTATCGATTGTCCGCAGGCAGCGTAGCTGCGCGAAGTTAGATCTGTCGTCCGATTTCGAGGCGGTACATCCAGCTTTTCCATGTGTCCATGTTATGGAAATGTATCGAGATCCATCTATAGTGCAACCGGCTCATGATGTCCAAGTAACAGAGAGCTATCGCACGGCGAGAGTCCCATAGCGATACTGATCGACACGTTAGCGACTTCGACGAAGGACGGGCTTTCGCCAAGGTCTTATGGCGAACGAGAACAGGAGGAAATGACGCGGAAGCGAGGATGACATGATGAAGAAGATCCTCACTTATTCCCTACCCTCCGTAACCTACTTTCCCGCTTGTTAGTTTTGGTTAGCAATTGTGCTTGAGTTTTGTTGTACGCGTCGCGCGAGCGCCTTTAATCGAAGTCTATGTCGATATTGTGATTTAAGTAAGTTTGTGAGGAACATTCGACGAATGTTTCTGGGGGAGAATGTTATACCCGTGGTTCAGCCGCGGCGATGGGCTACGGAAGGAGTTAGGACTCAAATCGTAAAACTTCTGGCCGTGGCTCGCGCGCCGAGGCGTGGCCGCGCGCCAAGTGGAATCTGGCCGCGCCGGAATCGTGGTCGCGACACCTAAAGTTCTCGAGTCCGCAGAGCGCGGCCGCGCGCCGATCGCAGGCCGCGCGCCGAGGCGGATCTCGCGAGTTAGTGGAAATTTCTGACCGCTTTGTTTTAAAAGAGGCCATGCGGGTGACAAGTTCCCCATCCAAATGTCAGATGCCTTATATTGACCAAGTCTTGAAGACTTGTTCATCTTTTCATCTTTCATCTCTCTCTCGCCTCTAAGCTAAAAAGCTCTCCTTCTCTCTAGAAAATCAAGAGAAACCCAAGCTTAAGAAAATCTGAAAAGGGTGTTAAGAAGGAAAGTTAATTGCAAGCTCATGAGGTTGTCAGAAGTGGTATTCTTGAAAAGGAGGCTAGCAAATTGTTGGAATAATTTTGGCTAAAGCTCCAAAGGTAACATTTCTTCTCAGAGCTAGTTATTGGTGTCAGCATGTGAAGAATAAGGAATTTGTAGTGGTAAAGAATGCTCTTAGAATCATCGCATGTAAGAAAATGGTTCGATAATAAGGATTGGTTAAAGAGATATTATGAGCATGTTGTAGCCTACAAACCACTTTAGAATTGTTAAGTATATTGTTTTACCTATTCGGGCAGAATTTTACACACCTAAGATTGGTTGTGTAATCCCCTTTGAAATATTGGATTGTCAGCCTTAAATGTATGCTTGGTTATTGATTTCGGCCTTGAAAAAGGTGGCAAAATATGTAGAAACATCGGAAATGCTGCCCAATTTTCCTTAGTAATTAGTAACTTGAATTTGGAAATTATACATTGAAATGAGGGGTTAATAAACTTATTATGGTCATTATAGGTAGACATATTACGTGCGGTATTTCTGACTTAGCAAGTGGATTAACCGAAGAGGTATGTGGAACTTTCTTATCTCTTGAGGATGAATAAATTGTAAATGTATAGTACGGTAGACGTACAAGATTTTGACAATCTAGTATATTTGATATCCTTGGCTTATTTTAAGAATGTCCAAGTTGGTTGAGTTAGGGAGTTAACTCACTTGTTTTAAATATTAAGGATATCTTGGTTTTCAAAAGTTAAGAGACTTTAAGTATGTTGAAAGTATTTTTGATACTTGTTTTGTTGAAAAGTATAAGTCCCTTGGGTTTAGGGAAAATGTATTTGACAAAGGAATAACGCTAATATAATGACTTTATGGGAAATTGGTTATATTAGTTTTGAGAGGTTCACAAAGAAAGGTTTACTCTAATTAAAACAAATACTGTAAAGGATTTGAAACTAAGAAAGGTGAATTGATTTTTAGGCATTGGTTGCCTAAGGTTTTAAAGGAAACGAAGTCACTTGATTTAGAAGCTTATTATATTTCTAAAAGGAAATGTGACTTGTTTTGAAAAGAAATTGTAACTTGATACTACGGTGATTAGTATCTTGGAATTTTTGTATAAAAGGAGTTATTTCTTAAAAGGTTAGAAGTACATGGTACTTGGGTTAAATTCCTGATTTTCTATTAAAAGACATGCTGGTGCCTTAGGTATACTAAAACGAGAGGATATATTAATAATGTTAATAAGAAGTTGTGATTTCTTAACTTGCTTATGTTATGATATGATAGGCAGAGTGCTTATGTTATGATATGATGTCTGTAGTGCTTATGTTATGATATGACAGGCAGAAGGCTTATGTTATGATATGATAGGCCTAGAGCGATGTTATGATATGATAGCCTAGAGTGCTTATGTTATGTATGATAGCCGAACGAGATATGTTGTATATATATTATTACTGTAAACCCCGGGTTATTATCTATGCCATAGATTTGCTACCCATGACGCGAGCGCGCCAGACTCACGCGATCCGACCACGTGATCCACGCGTGAAATAGTCCCACGCGAGTACGGCGATGGTACTCACGCGTCCACAGATCCACGCGGGTGAAATAGTCCCACGACGAGGCGGATGACCTCACGCTGGTCCACAGACCCACGCGGTGAAATAGTCCTGCGAGTAGGATCGCTTAACGATACTACGCGCGAGGCACCGCTTTGATCGCGAGCCTCCTATTTTTACGCTATAAGATATATACTTATTACTCTCATTGTTAGTAAGGCACAAAGGCAAGGAAATTGATTTCATCTATGACTCCAAACTATTTTTGACTTATGATATTACTACGATTTTCCGCTTTACATACTTGGTACGTTGGCATCGACCCCTTCCTGGCCGCGCTCACGCCGCAGTAGGAAAATGTGGTAGATCCTCATTCCTGTGGATCTTTACTCAGTGTCGAGCTCCATTTCTTCTAAGCTCGACTTTTAGTGGTTCTCCCCGGTGTTGTTGATATTTTGTACATTCAGGGCATGACGGCCCCGTCCCGCCATAGTATTACTCATTCTGTAGGCCTGTAGTCTTGTCATAACTCGTTGTTAAAGGATATAGTCGGTTTTATGTACGTCAGGGTAGCCATTTTGGGCTAGACTATTTATACCATTACGGTTGTTTTATTTTGAGTTTATATTCGCCGGTTTTCTCGATGTTGGTCACAAGGTGCCCGTCAAGGCAATCGCCACTGATCCGGCTCGGTCGTGACAATAACGACTTAAGTTGATAAAATATGGTTTATTGATTTTAGAAGTTAAGATACTTAATCTTAAAAGATAAGAGACTTGACTTAATTAAATTGATGCCAAGGTTGTTAAGAAGTGTGAAACCTCATTCATGAGTAATGAGTACTGGTTTTTAAAGAATAATGTTTTATTAATTTCGAAATGAGAATAAGTAAGGAACTTGATTTCTAAAAGAGACTCGAGGAAATTAAAGAGTTTTGGTTTAAAAAGAAAGGCATTGTTTTGTCTTAAATTTGTTTAAAACATAAAGTGTTATAACAAATTTTACGGGAAGTTAGTTATAACGACTTTATGAAAACGAAAATGGTTTTATCATTGGTTTTAAAGTGGTAACTTGACTTTAAAAGGAGAAGTGTTTTGTCTAAAAGAAGGTACGGTATTGCCTTAATTTAGTTTTAAAAGGAAAGTATGAAGTTGTTTTGGTTTACTTAAAAGATGTTAGTCACTCTATACCGCGTATCGGTGACCTTTGTAAAAGAAATGGATCCTTTAAAAAGAGTTTAACATACGTAGTGCTTTGGGGTTAAAACCGACTTTGGCATAAAATAAAAAGTACCTCGAGTCAGGTGTAACTTTCCCATGTTTGTGTACGATAGCCTTGTTGTGCAAAGTGTTGTATTCTTATGTTACCGCTGCCTCGAATCGAGGGTCCGTGGTTATTCTTGATCATTTTCGACATACCGACACGACGGGTGGCCCACTGCATGCTTCCACTATGATAGTCCACGGGCATATCGACTCGATGGACGGTCCACGTACGCATGCGCCGATGAGGTTCGCTCGCTGATAGTGTTATTCCACGACTAGCTCTCCATGAGGTTTCACCGATTCGCCTTGGTATCCGTGGTCGGCCATTGCCCCGCCTCGTGGCTGATTCGCCTGCACCGTAGTTAGCCCTCGACTTGCCCCGCTCAGAGTGACGGTCTCATGACACGCCTTGGTACCGTAGTTAGCCCTCGCATTGCCTCGGTCACCACGTGACACGCCTTGGTATCCGTAGTCGCCAGACTTGCCCCGCGGTCGCCTTCGTGGTTTGGTCAGATAGTATTGTTAGTACGCATCGCGTTCATGTACTTCGTAGTGTTATTTTATCATGATCGCCGACAAGGCGAAGGTATTCCACGCATGATTGATGTTGCGAGCGTGAGACCCATAGTTATATTTGAGTGATGATTGGCGCGAAGTCCTCGACTTACATGATCGCTATTTATCAGGAATCGTAGTTTGTTATCATACATGTCTCTCGCTTATATAGATCGCTATGATTTCATTTACGCATTTTCGCCATATACTTGGTACCGTTGTATCGACTTCCTTCGGCCGCTCATGCCGCAGTGAGGTACATCGATTGCCGATCCTCGCCTAGGATCACGCCAAATATTGGGAAGCCCGCTTATCCGAGGTTTATCTTCGCATGTTACCACGAGTCAGGTTCTGTACATTCGTGGTATGGCGGCCCCGTCCCGCCATGTTGTATAAAAACTCTGTGAGGTCCAGTACTCAAGTGTGGTTTGTAAAAGGATTAAACTATTCGCTTGAAAGAATTGTATACATATATTTTATCGAAGCGTAACCGCTTGTTGGCCTGCTTTATGATCTTATCTCTGTTTCATGTTTAAAGTTTTATTTCGCTGATTTTCTCGATGTCAGATCACAGGTGCCCGGTAAGGCACCACACGCCCGGATCGGTCGTGACACCCCGCCCGCGGATCGTGCCTTACCCCGCACCCTAGTGATACAACATCGAGTAACCAATCTAATATAAAACAAGACATGAAACAATATGAATGAGAAACAGCTTTATTCGAGAAAAGTTGCCTTTCGCATATATATATATATGAAAACTTAAACAAGCATATCCCTTTACAAACTCCGCCACAACAAAGATTACAAACCTCTAAGAATGTTATAATAAAATGACGGACAGGCTCGCCATACCTCAATGTAAGTACCTACAACGATGCGGACTATACCAAAGATAAGCCTCCGAGAAACGGAGCTTCCCAAAACGCCGAATCGCGACCCTACGAGCGAGGATCAACAATCGCGTACCTCTACCGCAGCATGAACGCAGCTCGGGCGAGGTCGCATAACAGTACCAAGTATGTGAAATCAAAAATATCGTAAGTGAAATCATAATAGTCTATATAAAATGTAAGACATATATGATAACCAATTTATTTATGCACAATATGTAAGCAGTCATGTCAAGTCAGGGACTCACGCCCTTAAAGTCATTACTCAAATATAACCATGGGTCTCATGCCCACAATGTCACGACCCGAACCCGGGCCCGTGACTGGTGCCTTACCCCGGGCACCCTAGTGATACAACATCAGAGTAATCAGCGGAACATAAAACAATAACATGAAACCAATGCAATAAGACGTTGAAATAGTTAAGACAAAGCAACCCAAAACGTTACCTTCATAATATATAACAATTTGAACAAGCATATCCCTTTCTACAACTCGCCACAACAAGATTTACGCACTTCTAAGAATGATACGACAACAATGGACAGGCCCCGCCAAACCCCGAATGTAAACACCTACTACGACATGGGACTATACCATCGATAAGCCTCCGAGAAACGGAGCTTCCCAAACGCTGAATCATGACTCCGAGAGCTAGGATCAACGACTTCAGGTACCTCAACTCGCAGATGAACAAAGCCCCCGGGCGAGGTCGCATAACAGTACCAAGTATGTGAAATCAAAAATCAGAATGAAATCATAATAGTCTATAAAGGTGAGACATGTATGATAACCAAACTACGCTTATAATTAAATAAGCAAATATGTCAAGTCAGACTCACGCCTCAAAGTCATCACTCAAATATAACTTTGGTCTCAAGCCCATAACATCAATCACGCCCGTGGAATACCTTCCTCACCGCCAGCTTATGATATAAAAGCACCAAGAACTACACATGAACACCGTGTCCCACTGTGTCCTAATAAAACAAGACAGGTAAGTACGAAGGCATAACCGACTACTAACACCTACAAGATTAACAGTGGTCATAAATCAGATCATGATATATGTCTGCACCGCCACATGATCAAAGCCGTCACTCGCTCGCAGATCGATGCGCGCCTCAGCCCCGAACTCTCCGCACCAAGATAGGCCAACCTCATAGGCCCGCAGGTATTCTCGATCGAGGGTAGCTACTCCCAAGATCGCCCCGACTCGCAGTCCGTATGGCCACGAAGACCGCATGACCACAAGCGGCCGCAAACTAACCTAACTCCCGTAGTTCCGCATGGATCCCCGACCCGCATGAGGTATTCTCAATCACGGTCCTGCATCACCGAGCCTACCCCGCATCGGAGGCGCCTTAACCTCCTAAACAAGTCGCGAGTGGTACAATACCAACATAACTACCGAGAGTCAAACAACTTTAAGCGCAATGGCGGAAACCCCTTTACACTAACATCACAAGATACTATCACACGTAGCATCCTAGCATGTTTACTTAACAAATCAACAAGAAAGTATTACAAGGCAATCATAAACCAACATAATCAAGTTATATACACAAGGTACTTTCTACTATATGACTAACAAGATAGGGTTTTTATCCCCAAAGTATTTCATACATTAACTCTTTAAAAGATACGTTACTTTCACAAAAACCACACAATACCCGTAGTATATGAAAATAGAGTGATTATCTTTTGAAGTAAATCAAAACACTTACCCTTGTAAAATCAAGTAACAACATTATTTTCCAAACGTCCAAGTTTGCCTAATTTCAAATGTTCACTTTTCTTATTTTAGAAAGGTTTCGTAGTTCATAGACTTATTCATTTAAGAATATTATTCTCTTTTAAACCATCTGAGAAACATAAGCCTTATATGTGAGTAGGATATTCCTGTTTATAACAATCTTATTACAAAGACATGATCTAGAAATATCATTTTGTCTCATCTTAGCTTCTATGCAGATGGAAGTTTCTACCGGTTTTAATAATACTTAATCACAAAACATTTCTTTATTAACGCCGCAGTTGGTTTGTCGATACACATTCCGATTTCCAACTCAAGAAACATTCTTAAGCCGTTATACCTAACTTCCCATAAAGCTAGTATAACTCTTAAGTTTTCAAAAACTAAGTATTACTCTTCTTTCAAAATGATTCAAAATCTTTCAAATACTTCAAGTTCTTTATTATCACATAACCAGCTACCTTTTAAAACCATAAGTATTTTCTTACATACATAAAGTCGTTATAACTAACTTCCCATAAAGCCGTTATAACACTTTATGTTTTAGACCAATCAAATACATTTAACACACGACGCCTACCGCATACATAGTTACACACATATCATGCTACAAGAGATGTGAAGAGGTTCACATACCTCGCGACGACATCGACTAATAGCAAAACGCCCAAGTACCTCAAACCGCCGGCCACTCCTTAAGCCAAGTAGATCGCGCCACGCATAGTACTTCCACCTATAAGTCCACAAGGCGCTTATTAACATTTAGGTCTCTTCGAGAACATTCTACGTAAAATTCGCAAAGACTTCCCCGCAACAACAGAAATCTCCTCCTCTATCTGGGCCGCTACCAAGCCAACCAGGGTTATACGCCTAATCCGACGTGCACAATTCTACCTCACGTAAAAGTTACACAAGTCATCAGAATACACCCCATGTAATTACGCTCAAGACTTTCTTCGAAAAGGTTTCTTATTATTCAGCTTAAGTTAAAAGACATCACGATAACTACGCTCGCTCTATATCCAGTATACTTCAACTATATATTCTACAAACATGTACGTTCCAATGACAATCTGGGGACAAGATACTCACCTCGATAAGCCCCGAATTATCCAAGTCAAAAGTCGATCCGGGGCAACGCTTAGCTCCAACTCCGCGGCGCCCAACCTCAGAACGACTGCCCGGCCTACATCGTGCCTTATCCCGCACCCTAGTGACACAACATCGAGAAAACCATGAAAATAAAACTTTAAACAAGAAACAAGATATATGAACATAAACAAAGCCAACCCAACTGCTACCTTCCAATAACATAAATAAATACAACTCTTTCAAAACGAATAGCTTAATCCTTTACAAACCCCGCCCACAACAAGATTACAGCACTTAAGATTTACAACAACTATGACGGACAGTGGCTCGCCATACCCCCGAATGTACAAGAACCTACAACTCAGTGGAACACATACCAAAAGATAAGCCTCCTGAGAAACTGAGCTTCCCAAAACGCCGAACCGAGATCCTAAGAGCGAGGATCCACGATCGATGCACTTACTCATGCAGATGAACGCACTTCAAGCGAGGTCAAGATAACAGTACCAAGTATGTGAAATCAGAAATATCAGAAATGAAATCATACTAGTCTATATAAAGCAGAGACATGATGATAACCAAACTACAGCTCACAACATAAAAGCAACATATGTCCAAATGTGACTCACGCCTCAAGTCATCACTCAAATATAACTACGGGTCTCACGCCCACAACATCAATCAGTTCGCATCACGGCCGCATGCCCCCGAATTCAGATTGCGTAGACATGTCCATGATGCAACAATAATACCAATGCCCCATGGCCACATGCCCCTAATTCTACCCTGCAGACATCGCCCACGTGACATTAATAACAATATACGGGTGATCAACCTCGCCGCATGGCCACATGCCCCGAAATTCTACCTCCTGCAGACATGTCCATGTAACCACAATAAGACAAGAATCAAAATGGAAACATACCCGTGGAATTCTCCACATCGCCAAAGACGCCCAAGTAAGTTCTCAATAAGTCAACCTACTCTATCGGTAGACGCAGAATACGTAAATACAACACTTGTACAACAAAGGCTATCATCACAAGATAGCAAGTTTCACACAACTCAAAGTACTTTCACATAAGTCACACAATACCCGTAGTATAAAAATCGTGACTATCTTTTAAGTAAACAAGACACTTCCCTTTGTAAAATCAAGTAACAACATTATTTTCCAAACGCTCAAGTTTGCCTAATTTCAAATGCTCAAGTCACTTATTTTGGAAAGGTTTCATAACTCATAGTCTTAATCTCTTTAAAACAATCGAGTAACATATGTCATACATGCGAGTAGTTTATTCTTGTTTATAACATCTTATTACAAAAGCCTATGATCTAGAAAATGTAATATCATTTTGTCTCATCTTAGCTTCTACGCAGATGGAGGTTTCACCGGTTTTAATACAACACATCATTATTCAATACATTTTCCTTTTTTTAACGCCGCAGTTGGTCCTGTCGATACACATTCTGATTTCCAAATCAAGAAACATTATCCCTTTAAAAACCAAGTACTCATTACTCACGAATGAGGTTTCACACAAACATCCATATTAAAACAAATAAGTTAAGTCTCTTATCTTATTAGATCAAGTCTCTAACTTCTAACATCAAGAAACCATTTTCTTACCTACATAAAGTCGTTATAACCAACTTCCCATAAAGCCGTTATAACACTTTATGTTTAAACCAAACAAATACACTTAGCACCTGCACGCCCACCGCACTACATAGTTACACACATATCATGCTAGAACAGATAGAAGAGGTTCACATACCTCAAGCAGTATCGACAATAAGCAAAATGCTCCAAGTACTACAACCTTGCTAGCCCTTTCCACTCCTCAAGTAGAATACGCTACTCTTAGTACTTTCACCTAAAAGGTCACAAACGCCTATTAACTTCAAAACACAAGGTTCCATTTCTCTACGTAAAATTCGCAGACCTCCCGCAACAACAGAAATCTCCTCCTCTATCGAGGCCGCCACCAAGCCAACCTGGTGTGGGGTTACACGTCTAACCTGACGTGTACCATCTCTACTACACAACAATGCTACACAAGTCTATCGTAATACACCCCATGTAATTACAGTCAGCTTTCTTTAAATTCAGCTTAAGTCAAAAGACATCACGCACAAATAATGTTCATTTCTATATATAGTATACCTCAACTATATATTCCTACTACATGTAATCTCCAATTACAATAAGGACAAGAATATTTACCTCGACAAGCCCAAAATTATCCAAGTTATAATGTCGATCCCGAGCAAGGTTTAGCTCCTACTCCGCGGCGCTCCAATCCTCTCCAAACAACCCTGAAGTTCTAACTAACTTCTACTCAAATACTTCAACCAACTATGAAGATTTCCTTAGGTTTCGCTTGAGACTAAAAGGACAAAAGGTAGTATTTCCTGCCTCTACGACAGAGGTAACTTTGGAATACAACAAGGTAAAGGCTAAGGTATTTTGGGCATTATAACAATACTCTGAGAGTATTTCTACCAAGAGTGGTGTATTATACTAAACAACTAGGCTAGTGGGTACCCCACTACTAGCACCACAAAGTGAGGGGAGGCTCTCGCCACAAGGCCACTCTGGGGAGGGGAAGGCTTAGGACAAGAACACACTCAAAGGAGTGAGAGGGACTCAAGACTTGGAAGATTTTAGGAACGGACTAAGTCTTCTGCTTGTGGGTATTTATAGCAAAACCAAAGGCCAACCAACGCCAAGATCAAGCCATGTGCAAGGCAAGTGTAAGGCCAAGATCAAGCCAAGTGCACCCTAGTCCCTACTCCTTAAAACCCTCACAAATATCTACACAAATATCTACCATCAACTCGCTCTTCAATCGCCAAGTCACGCCCACTTGTTTATCATGGCGTGACACGCCACCCTCCCGCTGGTCCAAAATGCTTCGCCTCTCGAAAAATCCGCAAAATAAGAAAAGACATAGCCTAATTTTCCCTCGCAAGTTATGTAAAACGCTTCACAAAAACGACTTAACCGTGCCAGGCACAAATGTCATTCTACTAAGCCACCTAGCGGGTGACACGTGTCACCTCCTATTGGCCCTCATAAAACGCCTTCCAAAAATATCCACAATGGCCAAAATCTCAAAACAAAGTGGCTCTACAAAATCAGAATTTCTCCCGTGGCCCCACGTGACCATTTCCAAAATAAAATTCCATAATTCTAATATAATCTAAGAAGCCCAAATTCCAAACTGGGAACCCACCCTTCAACGAACATTTTTCCTTACAAAACCGGAAACTTTTTCCGTGGAAGAATCACCTCTTTCTTCCTTTCCAATTTTTCTGCTGCTCTCGCACGCACGCCCTCGCATACATACCTCGAGAATACGGGTATAACATTCTCCTCCTTAGAAACATTCGCCCCGAATGTTCCTTCTCAAGACTGATATCGATGAAGTTCCTCTAACAAGTTGTCAACGCCACATCTTCGCCACGAAATAACACACGCTCTTCTTCCTTCCTTACTCGCCGCCCTTCTAACACTTGAACTCTCCCAAGACGTAACATTCGCCCTGCTCCCAAAAATCTCGAGTCACTACCTCCAAACTTGGTCATCTTACTAACCTCAAACTTCCTTAAGGCCATTCCCGCCTTTACGAACCGCTTGGTCGAACGCGCCCACGAACTCATACGATGATCATACAAACTTGGGCCTAGCATCCTCGTGACTTACCACCGCGACCACCCGTAACTGACCCCACCTTATCAAGCCACGTTGACCCAGATCACGCCCTCAACCCGACCCATAATCGCATCACGCCCTTGTTCCCGACACCTAACAATCCTCGCAATCACATCATGAAAGCTACCACTTCCATCTCACATTACCCACGGATCGATCACTCACATAAAACCCACGAATACTACGCACTCGATAAAGGTCAAACATAAAACGAATCTTTTACTCAAGACGACCTTACCTCTAAGGTCTCAATCGTGATACCAGTGGTTCACACTTACCATGCCCCCATACTTATCCTCCCAACTAAGCATGTTTTCTAACTCACAATTAACACAACGCCATTCGCATATAGCACATAATAATGAGACCATCATAACAAGCATACCAAAACTCTGTAGGTTAAGGATATACCAAGCTACCACTTCACTCTAATCATAGCTCACTGCAGGCGCATAACCGTAGGCGCGGCGAACCAAACACCGATCCTAGAGGCCGAGTCGTAATATCCGCGTATACCCTTGGCCTGACAGCTCGCAAATGGCCCCGCTGGCCGCAAAAATAACAAGCTCCCTGTGCACCACGACACTCCCGGAATGCGGCTCACCACATCGACCACACCGAGGTAGGTGACCGTGATCCGCCAACACCCTTACTTCCTCGAAACTCAACCTCGAGCTCCCGACCGCCTCCCGAATACTGATGCTCAAGGTTGTGGAGGACCACTGCGACCGGCGAGGTACAAAACTAGACCGCCGAGGCGGTCCGCCTCGAAAGTCACCAAAGCGACCTCGCGTTCTCGCCTCTTCGCCGATTCGGGTCATTCCGCCGACCTCCGTGCCTCACATCCCAGCCGCATGAGCCAGACGGCAACGTCCATGCCCTACAAGAGCTACACTCAACAAGCCTCACAAGCAATCATCTAATCCGTGACGTAGCGGTGCACTCTATCCTCCATGGTCGCCACTAAAGCGGGACATACCGAGCCAACGAGTCAAACTCCACGCTGTACTCCCGAATCAGACGCCTCTCTGCCTCAAAGATCACAAATTGTTTACCGCGTTCTCCTCATCCGCGAGGCAAGAAGTGAGCGAGGAATGCCTCGAGAACTCGTCCCATACCGCTGGAGCGCATGCTCTCCCGACAATTCCTACGAATCAAACCAATCGATCGCAGATCACGCACCGACGCGAACCAAAGGTCACAGACTCGGTCTCAAGCCTCGATCACCCGCATGATCCATCAGAATCGCCGATGAACTCGCGATCATCCTCGTGCCTCACCCATAAAACTCGCGGCTACAACTCGTAAAGTCCCGCACCAAACTATCTCGCCGGGTGAACCATCGTGCATCGAACTCGAATCGCCGATCCAAATTTATCCTCATATCTCGCCACGACCGCCAGAATCGCCATCTCTCGTAACCCATCTCCTCTCGCCTGCATCGGGACCGAGGCTCAGTATCGCGTCTCAGCAGCCATTGCCGCGCCTAACTCTGGGCCGGGCGCGCCACAAAACCCACCGTCAAGCACAACTCGTACTGTCCGCTCGCGCTGCACTTCCTCAGATCTCACTAGCAGACTTCTCCGCCTTTGCCCTTCTCGGGCTCGTCACTGGCGCGAGGCATAATCGTAAAACGAGATACGCTGAGGGTCCAACTTACAACATGCCTCTAAGGCACGATCTCGTAACGAGAAGAATGGAAACCAATCCTAAATGTCCTATAGCCTCCTCGACATAGATGTGGTGCACAACACACCGATAATCAAGACTCTAATAGACACGGTTCAGACACTTTCCGAGGACTAATCGCTTCGATACCACTTTGTAACGACTGCTCCGGGTTCAAGCATCGTGCCTTATCCTGCACCCTAGTGACACAACATCGTAGAAAACCAAATGAAAATAAAACTTTAAACAAGAAACAAGATATATGAACATAAAACAAAGCAACCTAACTGCTACCTTCCAATAACATAAATAAATACAACTCTTTCAAAACGAATGCTTAATCCTTTTACAAACCCCGCCCACAACAAGATTACTGCACTTCTAAGATTTTCAACAACTATGACGGACAGGCCCCGCCATACCCCGAATGTACAAGAACCTACAACTCAGTGGAACACATACTAAAAGATAAGCCTCCGAGAAACGGAGCTTCCCAAAACGCTGAACCGAGATCCTAAGAGCGAGGATCCACGACTGATGTACTTACCGCAGATGAACGCAGACTCAAGGAGGTCAAGATAACAGTACCAAGTATGTGAAATCAGAAATATCAGAAATGAAATCATACTAGTCTATATAAAGCAGAGACATGTATGATAACCAAACTACAGCTCACAACATAAAAGCACCATGTCCCGTGACTCACGCCTCAAGTCATCACTCAAATATAACTACGGGTCTCACGCCCACAACATCAATCGTGGTTCGCATCACGGCCGCATGCCCCGAATTCAGATTGGTGTAGACATGTCCATGATGCAACAATAATACCAATGCCCTATGGCCACATGCCCCTAATTCTACCTCGCAGACACGCCCATGTGACATTAATAACAATATACCTGGTGATCAACCCCGCCGCACGCCACATGCCCCTAATTCTACCTCTGTAGACATGTCCATGTAACCACAATAAGACAAGAATCAAAATGGAAACATACCCGTGGAATTCTCCACACCGCCAAAGACGCCCAAGTAAGTTCTCAATAAGTCAACCGCCTCATCGAGAGACGCCAGAATACGTAAATACAACACTTGTACAACAAAGGCTATCATCACAAGCATAGGCAAGTTTCACACAACTCAAAGTACTTTCACATAAGTCACACAATACCCGTAGTATAAAAATCGTGACTATCTTTTTAAGTAAACAAGACACTTCCCCTTTTGTAAAATCAAGTAACAACATTATTTTCCAAACGTTCAAGTTTGCCTAATTTCAAATGCTCAAGTCACTTATTTTGGAAAGGTTTCATAACTCATAGTCTTAATATCTTTTAAAACAATTGAGTAACATATGTCATACATGTGAGTAGTTTATTCTTGTTTATAACATCTTATTACAAAGAAATTTATGATCTAGAAAATGTAATATCATTTTGTCTCATCTTAGCTTCTACGCAGACGGAGGTTTCTACCGGTTTTAATACAACACATCATTATTCAATACATTTTCCTTTTTTTTAACGCAGCTGGTCCTGTCGATACACATTCTCGATTCAAATCAAGAAACATTATCCCTTTAAAACCAAGTACTCATTACTCACGAATGAGGTTTCACACAAACATCCATATTAAAACAAATAAGTTAAGTCTCTTATCTTATTACATCAAGTCTCTTAACTTCTAACATCAAGAAACCATTTTCTTACCTACATAAAGTCGTTATAACCAACTTCCCATAAAGCCGTTATAACACTTTATGTTTAAACCAAACAAATACACTTAGCACTGTGACGCCCACCGCATTACATAGTTACACACATATCATGCTAGAACAGATAGAAAAGGTTCACATACCTCGCAAGTAGTATCGACAATAAGCAAAATGCTCCAAGTACTACAACCTTGCTAGCCCTTTCCACTCCTCAAGTAGAATACGCTACTCTTAGTACTTTCACCTAAAAAGGTCACAAACGCCTATTAACTTCAAAACACAAGGTTCCATTTCTCTACGTAAAATTCAAAGACTCTCGCAAAACAGAAATCTCCTCCTCTATCGAGGCCGCCACCAAGCCAACCAGTGGGTTTACACGTTTAACCTGACGTGTACCATTCTACTACACAACAATGCTACAAAAGTCTACTGTAATACACCCATGTAATTAGCTCGCTTCTCTTTAAATTCAGCTTAAGTCAAAAGACATCACAGACAAATAATGTTCAGCTCTATATATAGTATACCTCAACTATATATTCCTACTACATATAATCTCCAATTACAATAAGTGGACAAGAATATTTACCTCGACAAGCCCAAAATTATCCAAGTTATAATGTCGATCCCGAGCAAGGTTTAGCTCCTACTCTGCGCCCAATCCGCCTCCAAACAACCCTTAAGCTTCTAACTAACTTCTACTCAAATACTTCAACCAACTATGAAGATTTCTTAGGGTTTCGGCTGAGACTAAAAGGACAAAAGGTAGTATTTCCTGCTCTACGATGACAGAGGTAACTTTTGGAATACAACAAGGTAAAGGCTAAGGTATTTTGGCATTATAACAATACTGAGAGTATTTCTACCAAGAGTGGTGTATTATACTAAACAACTAGGCTAGTGGGGTACCCACCGCTAGCACCACAAAGGGAGGGAGGTTCTCGCCACAAGGCCACCTGGGGGGAGGGGAAGGCTTAGGACGAGAACACACTCAAAGGAGGGAGAGGGACTCAAGACTTGGAAGATTTTAGGAACGGACGAAGTCTTCAAGCTTGTGGGTATTTATAGCAAAACCAAAGGCCAACCAACGCCAAGATCAAGCCATGTGCAAGGCAAGTGTAAGGCCAAGATCAAGCCAAGTGCACCCTAGTCCCTACTCCTTAAAACCTCACAAATATCTACACAAATATCTACCATCAACTTGCTCTCTTCAATCGCCAAGCCGCCCACTTGTTCCATCATGGTGGTGACACATGCCACCCTCCCGTTGGTCCAAAATGTTTCGCCTCTCGGAAAAATCCGCAAAATAAGAAAAGACATAGCCGAATTTTCCTCGCAAGTTATGTAAAACGCTTCGCCAAAAACGACTTAACCAAAGGCCAGGCACAAATGTCATTCGCTAAGCCACCTAGGCGGGGTGACACGTGTCACCCTCCTATTGGCCCTCATAAAACGCCTTCCAAAAATATCCACAATGGCCAAAATCTCAAAACAAAGTGGGCTCTACAAAACAGAATTTCTCCCGTGGCCCCACGTGACCATTTCCAAAATAAAATTCCATAATTCTAATATAATCTAAGAAGCCCAAATTCCAAACTGGGAACCCAACCCCTTCAACTAACATTTTTCCTTACAAAAACCGGAAACTTTTTCCGTGGAAGAATCACCTCTTTCTTCCTTTCCAATTTTTCTGTCGTGCTCTCGTACGTACGTCCTCGCATACATACCCTGAGAATACGGGGTATAACAAACCCGCTCCAAACCACCCTTAGAAGTTCTAACCAACTTCTACTTAATACTCCAACTAACTATGGAGATTTTCCTGTGGTTTCTTTGCCAGGATCAAGGAAGTATAATAGTATTTCGGCTTTTCAGATAAGTATAACCTTGGAATACTACAAGGTATAAGGGCCAAGGTATTTTGGGTATAGTAACAATACTTTGAGAGTATTTCTACCAAGGCGGTGTATTTATACGAGACTACACCACAAGTGGGTAGTGTATACCTCTACCAACCCCACTCAGAGTGGGTACTCTCGCCAAGTGGAGGGCTCGACCAAGGGGCCTCACCAAGGGGGGGGAGGGGGGTGTTGGACGAACACCACAAGAGAGGGGGAAGGGATTTTAGACTTAGCACAATTTTTGGATGAAGAAGTTCATCAAAGGGGAGGGGTATTTATAGGTCAAGCCATGGCTAACCAATGGCCAAGATCAAGCCAAGCGTGCAAGCAGTGTAGGGCCAAGATCATGCCAAGTGCACCTTATCCATCTACCACAAAATATCCTACCTACTACTTGACAAAAATGTCAAGGAAATCGTCCCATTTTACCGCCCCACACTACACCAATGAGAGGGTGCCAAGTGGCGCCCTCTTGTTGGTCCAACACGTTTCGTCTCTCGGAAAAATCCGCAAAAATTAAAAATGACATAGCCGAAATTTACCCTACGCGAGTTGTGTAAACGTCTTTAAAAACGACTTAACCGTGTTGTGCACAAAAATAATTTCGCCAAGCACTTTAAGGCACAACTTTTCTACGCACGCCCCACGCATATACTGAAATACTGGTATAACACACAATATCAATCACGCCCGTGGAATTCCTTCCTCACCGCTTCTAAATTCATGATATAAAAGCACCAAGGAATACACATGAACACCGTGTCCTACCAGGTCATAATAAAACCGCACGGTAAGTACGAAGGCATAGCCGACTACTAAAACCTACAGCACTCAACAATGCCATAAATCAGATTACGAGGTCTTTCTAGACCGCGCCACATGATCGGCCGCCACTCGCCTCGCATCAATGTGCGCGTTTAATCTCGAGCATGCCGCTGCTCCGCATAGGCCACACATAGGCCCGCATGAGGTATTCCTCGCATCGGGGGTAGCTAACCCGCGGTATCCTTCTGGACTCCCGCAGTCCGCATAGTCATATAGACCGCATAGTCACACGCATCGCATGAGGCATTCTCGTGACGGATAATACACCAAATGGTCAATCTCGAACTTCCGCAGCCCGCATAGTCACACAGACCGCATAGCCGATAGACCGCATCAAGGGTGGCAAGCCCTCGGTATAACAAGTCAAGGGTATGTGATATAATAACAAGATAACGCTTAACGCTTAACAACGTAGCACAACAAGTGGAACCCCTTTACACAAACATCACAAGATACTAACACACGTAGCATCATAACATGTTTACTTATCAAACCAACAAGGAAGCATTACAAGGCTATCACAAACCAACATAGTCAAGTTATTCACACAAGGTACTTTCTACTTTATGTCAACAAGTTCGGCTTTTATCCCCAAAGTACTTCATACATTAACTCTTTAAAACTAAGTACTCATTGCTCACGAACGAGGTTTCACACTTTTAACAAAATTCATATCAAGTCAATTTAGTCAAGTCTCTTATCTTCAAAAGATTCATAGATCATAGTTTTAAACACTTAACAACGTAATCTCCTTTTAAAACAATTTGAGTAACATATGCCTTATGCGTGAGTAAGTTATTCTTGTTTATAACAATCTTATTAAAACAAATGATCTAGAAATGTAATACAATTTTGTCTTATCTTAGCTTCTATGCAGATGGAGGTTTCTACCGGTTTTAATAATCCTTAATTAGTCAATACATTTTCCTTTATTAGCCAGAAGTGGTTTGTTCGACATTTATTCTCATTTCCAAATCAATATAAGGCTTTCAGAACAATTAAGTAAACTGCCTTTTATCTCTCTTAAGTCGTTATACCTAACTTCCCATAAAGCTAGTATAACACTTAAGCTTTTAAAACCAAGTATTACTCTTCTTTCAAAAACGATTCTTAATTCTTTTGAAATACTTCAAGATTCTTATTATTTAAAACTCAAGTCAAAAGACATCGAAGTAAAACCACGCTCACTAACACACGACGCCTACCGCATTATATATATATTCTTTTAAAATATCATGCTCAAGAGGATAGGAAGAATCACATACCTCCTCGGTGAAATCCACCTGCCAAGTCGAATATGTCGCGCGCAGAGTATCAACCTATAATAGTCAAATACGTCTATCAACATCTAGACTACTCTGTAGAATATTCTAAGTAGAAGGTGCTTATTGCTACGGAAAATCGGGCAACACTTCCCTACCCGTCTAACTACACAAGTCTACTGTAATACAGTCCTATGTAATTACAGTTCAATTCTCTACTTATACCATCCTTCTATATCTTATACTCATTTATAAACTACTATATGTAATCTCCAATTACAATAGAAGGACAAAGATATTTACCTCGATAAGCCCAAAATTATCCAAGTTTAAATGTCGATCCTGAACAACGTTTAGCTCCTAATCCGTGCGCTCCAATTCGCTCCAAGAAACCCTTAGAAGTTCTACACAACTTCTACTTAATACTTCAACCACTATGAATATTTTTCCCTAGGATTCGTTTTGTGACTAAAGAAAGTACAGTAGTATTTCCGGGCTCTTAGTATTGAAATAACTTTGGAATACTACATGGTATATGGCTAGGGTATTTTGGGATAGTAACACTACTTGGAGAATATTTTCTACCAAGGGGGGGGGGGAGGCTTTTGACGAGACAACTAGGAAGGGGGGGAAAGGGGGTGTTTCGGCTATCTCTTCTCAAGAGGGGGAAACTTGACGAGACTTCTACTCAAAGGGAAGGATTTTGAGACTAAGAAAATGTGGAGTTGATGAAGAAGTCTTCAACTCAAGGGGGGGTATTTATAGAACACCCAAGGGTCAAGATTAAAACAAATGGAGGGTGGGGATTAGGATCCATGTGAAAGATGAGATCTTCCAACCAAGTGTCCACCACAATGTTGGGACATATTTCCACCACAACATTGGGACATATGTCCCCCACAACAAAGAGCCATGTGGCCTCCACTATCTCACAAAACCGTCCAACCTTACCTACCCCCACTACCCAAAAATATCTTGCAAGACTTGACCAATTGGCCTTGTCCACTTGGTCACATTTTCGTCCAACTCATGCCAACTAAGGGTGACACATGTCGCCCTCCTATTGGTCCAAATATTTCGTCTCTCGGAAAAATCTGTAATCGCTTAAAATATTAAAAACGTAGAATTTCCTTCACAAGGTTCGGAATCTTTTCCGTCGAAAGTTCACAATTTCATCCTTAACCTAAATAGGGCTTGTACAACGACGCACGCCTCACATACATACTGGAAAATACTGGTGTAACATTCTCCTCCTTAGAAACATTCGTCCCGAATTGTTATACCCTCGTATTTCCGCAGTATGTACGTATGACGACGACGTGAGAAAATTTGAACTTGAGAATTAGGCTCGCCGAATTAACTTTGTTCACAACACCCTGCTAGAGTCGCTTTTCGACTAAACGCTTTCACAGCCTTCGTAGGGAATTTCCGCTATGTCATTTTTAATTTTTTAGGTTTTTTCCGAGAGACGAAACATTTTGGACCAACAAGAGGGCGCCACTTGGCACCCTCTCATTGGTGGGCTTTGGGGCGGCAAGTTGGACGATTTGCTTGACATTTTTGTCAAGTAGTAGGTAGGATATTTTTGTGGTAGATGGATAAGGTGCACTTGGCATGATCTTGGCCCTAGACTTGCACCACACTTGGCTTGATCTTGGCCATTGGTTGGCCTTTGCTAGACCTATAAATACCCCTCCCCTTTGATGAACTTCTTCATCCAAAAATCTCTAAGTCTTGAAAGCTTCTTCCTCCCCCCTTAGTGTAGTGTCTTGGCCAAGAGCCCCTCTTCTCCCCCCTTGGCCGAGAGTTCCCCCCCTAGTGGGGTAGGCCGAGGGGTATACACCCCCCCTCCTTGGGGTGCTAGCCGTGGTACCCCTAGCCTAGTTGTTTTCGTATAATACCCCTCTCGTAGAAATACTGAAAGTATTGTTATAATGCCCAAATTACCTTAGCCGTATACCTTGTAGTATTCTAAGGTTATACTTATACGAAAAGCCCGTAAATACTATTATACTTCCTTCCGCACAAAACCAAACCCTAAGGAAATCTCCATGGTTAGTTGGAGTAATAAGTAGAAGTGAGTTAGAACTTCTAAGGGTTGTTTGGAGCTGGCCTGAGCACTGAGTAGAGCTAAACCTTGCTCAGATCGACATTTAAACTCGTATAATTATGGGCTTATCGAGGTAAATATCTTGTCCTCTATCAGAATCGAAATTACACGTTGTATGATTATATAGTTGAAGATACTATATATAGAACTGAACGTAGTTATCGGCAATGTCTTTTGACTTAAGCCCAATAATAAGAAACCTTTTCGAAAGAAGAGTACCGAATCAGAATTACATAGGATCAGACATGAGACTTGTGTAGCTTTGCAGTAGTAATCGCACACGCCCGTTAGACGCGCAAACCCCACCGTTGGCTTGGTAGCCGCCTCGATAGAGAGGAGATTTACGTCATGTGTGGGGGAGTTGTCGCGAATTTTCAGAGAATGTTCACGATAAGATCTAGATGTTAATAAGCTCCTCGTGGCCTTATAGGTCAAGATCGCGCGTGGCGCGATCTACTTGGCGAGGAGTAGCCGACATTGAGGTACTTGGAGCGCTTTGCTATTAGTCGATACTGTCGCGAGGTATGTGAACCTCTTCCTATCTCTTCTAGCATGATATGTGTGAACTATGTAGTACGGTAGACGCATACGTGCTAAATGTATTTGATTGTTTAAAACATAAAGTGTTATAACGCTTTATGGGAAGTTGGTTATAATAAATTTTATGTTGGTAAGAAAATACTTGTGGTTTTTAAAAGGTAACTGATTTGAACTATGACTGGCTTGTTATGTGTTAATAAAGAACTTGAAGTATTTCAAAAGATTTTTGAATCATTTCGAAAGAAGAAGAAATACTTGGTTTTTGAAAACTTAAGAGTTATACTAGCTTTACGGGAAGTTAGTAATAACGCTTAAGAATGTTTTAATCGATTCGAAATCGTAACGTATCGACAAACCATCGCATAGTTAATAAAAGGAAATGTTTTAACAGATTAAGTATTATTAAAACCAAGAGAAACTTCCATCCGCATGTAAGCTAAGACGACAAAATGATATTTCCTAGATCATGGTCAGAATAAGATTGTTATAAACAAGAATATCCTACTCACATATAAGGCTTATGTTTCGTATAGTTTAAAAGAGAGAATTATATTCTTAAATGAATAAGACTATGAACTACTAAACCTTTCTAAAATAAGAAACGTGAACATTTGAAATTAGGCAAACTCGACGCTTGATAATAATGCTGTTACTGATTTTACAAAGATAAGTGTTTTGATTCACTTCAAAAGATAATCACTCTATTTTTATATACTACGTATCAGGTGACTTTTGTGAAAGTAAAGTATCTTTTAAAAGTTAATGTATGAAGTACTTGGGGATAGAAACCCGAACATGTTGACACATAGTAGAAAGTACCTTATGTGAATAACTTGATCAGATTGGTTTGTGATAGCCTTGTAATACCTTCGTGTTGATTTGATAAGCAATCATATTAGGATGCTACGGTGTTAGTATTCTCGTGATGTTTGTGTAAAGGGGTTTTCCTCGATTGTGCTTATGTTGTTTAAACGCTAAACCGTTATGTTAGTATTATACCACTCACCGTGTTTCCGGTTGTCGCCTCCGACGCGGGTAGACTCAGCGGTTCCGGGACCATGATTCGAGGATACCTCATGCGGTCCCGGCCTGCGCGAGCTACGAGTTCCGTGTTAGTGTGCGCCTTATGGTCACGCGGTCTACGCGGGCCACGCGATCGCGAGTCCGTGACGACGCCGGGAGTAGCACCGACGCGGGTTATACCTCACGCGCCTACGAGATTGGCCTACGCGGAGCTGGGAGTTCCGTGGCTAGACGCGCACATTTGATATTGCGGCGCGAGCGACTCCTTTGATCATGTGACGCAGACAGATATCATGATACGCTTTATGACCTTGTTAGTACCTGGTGTTAGTAGCTCGGCCATGCCTTCGCATTTACCTCGCATCGCTTTATTTGGACACAGCGGACCCGCTGTTCGTGTGTATTCCTTGGTGCTTTATATATCATAGATCGCCAGCGAGAAAGGTATTCCACGCATGATTGATGTTGCGGCGTGAGACCCATTGCTATATCGAGTGATGACTTTGAGGCGCGAGTCCCTAACTTGATATGATCGCTATTTATCAGGAACGTAGTTTGGTTATCATACATGTCTCCCGCTTTATATAGACTACTATGATTTCATTTACGTGATTTTTCGCCACATACTCTGCACTGTAATCGACTTCGGGGCCGCTCATGCCGCAGTAAAGGTACACCGCCGCCGATCCTCGCCTAGGATCACAAGCCGTTGTTCGAAAGCTCCTTCCTGAGGCTTATTCGGTATAGTCCCCGTTGTTGTAGGTGCTACATTCGTGGTATGACGGCCCCGTCCCGCCGTTGTTGTAATATCATTCGTAGAGGTCTGTAGTACCGCAGGCGTAAATTGTAAGAGGGTTTGTAAAAGGATTAACTGCTCAAATTGTTATTTATATGTACCGACGATAACCGCTTTTGGTTAGCCTGCCTTCTTATTTCACCGCCTTATTACATTAGTTTCATGTATTTTCTTTATGTTCCATTGATTACTCGATGTTGTATCACCAGGTGCCCGGTAAGGCACCAAGAACGCCCTAACGGTCGTGACAAAAGTGGTATCGTGAGCGCTTAATCCTGAAAGTTGCCACGCATCGCATCCGCAGAAGTTCGATTATCGCGTGCGCGCACTACACCAATAATCGTGAGGCTATAGGATATTTAGGATTGGTTTCTATTTCTTCTCACTGAGATCGCGGCCTAGAGCCGTGTTGTAAGTCGACCTCTAACGTATTTCTTCCTTACCGCTATGCCTCCGCAGGCAACCCGCCAGAGGGCAAGGCACCGATGAGTCGCGAGTGTAGCATGCAGGGTTACGCGGGCACAGCCCAATCATCACCGTGGTGCTTCATTCGGGAGTTTTATGACGCCACTAGCCCCAAGAGATTAGCACGCACGCGCAGCTAGCCTCACCGCGCGCCATGATATTTGAACCTTCGCCCACGACCGAACAGAATATAGATTTCAAGGAGGCGACCAGATTTGACTACCGCAGAGTATACCGACGTGTCGCGAGTCTTGATGAATATCAACGGTAGGTTGTGCAAAAGTAAGTTCTTCGCCAGGCTTCGAGCATGGCCTCGTGGTACGGCTTATGCGCGCAGCAGCCGAGAAACGAGATCGACGTTAACGGAGGACAACAAGCAGGCCGAGCAGCAAGGTCCTTTGGTAACTTTCGAGGCGAGTCACCTCACCAATGGATTAGATTATGCGCATCCACCAAGGCAGTAAAGGTCCTCCACAGGTTCAGGACGCTCGGTACGCAGAGTTGGTCGAGCTCCAGAGCTTCCTGCTCACGCCACACGGCGTTCCCGCCATCCGATTCGCTTTTTCTCGTTCACAGCGGCGCGCCATCTCGTGGAATGTTGTCTTTAGTTGGTACTTGTTGCACCTATGACCGCCGTGGTCCGATGTCGAAAGAGTGTCCTCGCGAGGACTTAGCCTTCGTGATTGGCGGTAGTTGTCATCTTCCTTAGCTACGCGCTCACGGCATGTTTGATTAGGACGACTACGGGAGTGAAGCAAGAGATATAGATATATCCTTAACCCTCTGTAGATCTCAGATGCGTGATAAGCGAGTATACCTCAAGTGCTATGTTCGATAGCAGTGTTAGTTGTGATTAGAAATCATGGTGGGTTAACCGAGTAAGATTTTGGGGATGAGAAGGCGCGAGCCTTAGAGTTTTATACGCAGACCTTAGAGGTAAGGCCATCTCGACTATAGACGATGTTTATGTTTGACCCTTATAGGAGTGCATAGTGCACGTGAGCTATGTTTACTGGATGAGTCCCCGAGTAGTGTGGCATGAAAGAGGGTAGTCGAGCCAAGACCGCTAGATTTTCGTGAACGTGATTAGCGAGAGTTTTCCTTCTAGAGCTAGCCTAGCTGCCGCCGGTCGGGTTCAGGCCACTTTGGGTCAACCCGCCGCATGCTTGGTGGTGGGGTCGTGGTGGTCCCGCCTCGTGGTAGGGTCACGAGGGTATTAGGCCCGAGTTTAGTTAACCAACGCGACTGCGGACGATTCGACCAAAGAGTCGGGCCGGCGAGGTCACCGCCTTGTCTTCTAGCAAAGACCGCTTACTCGCCAGTTGTTGATTTTATCGTAAAGGTTGTAAGGTCGCATCGGTGCCTACCTTCACCTTACGATGCATAAAGTGAGCCTGTACCGCTGTTTTTGGTTTCGAAGTTTACCGTGGTTAAGAACTCAGTAGTCTCAGACCGCATTCGCCTCTGCCAGCCAGTGTATTTCGAGGTAGCGGTGGTATTGTTGTCTCCTATGGAGGAGTGTTTAAGCTACCATTTCAATTTTCGAATGTCGCCTTACGAGGCCTCAGAGGGCGGAAGTGTAGGTTGTCTGGCCGATTGGTTCGATGTTGGCAAGATTCAGATAGTTGGTTCAGCCGGTTCCAGCAGATCGCGGATAGGTAAAGTTTGTTCAGGAGAGGTTCTGCACCGCAGAAATCGTATGATAATCGGCGACGACGCTAGAGTTCAAAGCCGACGGTCGGTCTTCTTGAAAGTACCACCCGGGTTGGGTGTGATGAGTTTTGGAAAACAGAGGGAACTTAGCCCGAGTTACTTTGGGCCCTTTTTGAGTTCATGTGGAAAATAGGCCAGATTGCCTATATGTTAACTTTTGCCATCCGACTTAGAGGCAAGACGTCCTGCCTTTCAGATTGTTATGATCGTGAAAGTATCGAGATCCATCCAGAGTGTTCCCGCTAATGATGACCACGCAGAGATAGTAACTCGAAGTTTTGAGATCAAGCAGATCGTAATGTGGTAAGAGTTCGAGTGTACGACACCTCGTGGATCGCATGTAGTCCGTACCATTTGTTGGTCGCCGGAGTGACACTAGAACCTCGCGCAAAGTGACAAAAGTGGTATCGGGAAGAAGCGAGCATGTATGGCGCAGCATAGATGTGATCATTTCTTTTGTAAGGAGAAGGTGCGAAGGAAGTATATTTTAGAATTCCGAGAAGGCTGTGGTAATGTTAGAGGTGTTTCTCGGACTTGGACGGAGGTTTTTGCGCGAAGTTTCGCGTGGCCAGTGGCGTGATTGTTCGTAAGTATAGTAGTGAAGACTATATCGCGCACGCTTGTTTTGAGACTTAGAAGGAACATTCGACAAATGTTTCTGGCGAGGAGAATGTTATACCGTGATTTCCGCAGTATGCGTAAGGACGCACGAGAAAATTTGAACTTGAGAATTAGGCTTGGCCGAATTAACTTTGTTCACAACACCCTGCTAGAGTCGCTTTGACTAAACGCTTTCACACTTTCGTAGGGAATTTCCGCCATGTCATTTTTAATTTTTATGATTTTTCCGAGAGACGAAACATTTTGGACCAACAAGAGGGCGCCACTTGGCACCCTCTCATCAGCGGGCTTAGCGCAAGTTGGACGATTTGCTTGACATTTTGTCAAGTAGTAGGTAGGATATTTTTGTGGTAGATGGATAAGGTGCACTTGGCACGATCTTGGCCCTACACTTGCACCACACTTGGCTTGATTCGCCATTGGTTGGCCTTTGCTAGACCTATAAATACTCTCCCTTTGATTTAACTTCTTCATCCAAAATCTCTAAGTCTTGAAAGCTTCTTCCTCCCCTTAGTGTAGTGTCTTGCCGAGAGCCCTCTTCTCCCCTTGGCCGAGAGTTCCCCTAGTAAGGCCGAGGGTATACACCCCCTCCTGGTGCTAGCCGTGGTACCCCTAGCCTAGTTGTTTTCAGATAATACCCCCTTGGTAGAAATACTGAAAGTATTGTTATAATGCCCAAATTACCTTAGCCGATACCTTGTAGTATTCTAAGGTTATACTTATACTAAAAGCCCAGTAAATACTATTATACTTCCTTCCACACAAAACCGAAACCCTAAGGAAATATCCATGGTTAGTTGGAGTAATAAGTAGAAGTGGTTAGAACTTCTAAGTTGTTTGGAGCTGGCCTGAGCGCACTTTGAGGTGAGCTAAACCTTGCTCAGATCGACATTTAAACTCTGATAATTATGGGCTTATCGAGGTAAATATCTTGTCCTCTATCGTAATTGGAAATTACATGCTGTATGATTATATAGTTGAAGTATACTATATAGAACTCAACGAAGTTATCGCAATGTCTTTGACTTAAGCTCAATAATAAGAAACCTTTTCAAAGAAGAGTACCGAATCAGAATTACATAGGATCAGACATAAGAGACTTGTGTAGCTTTGTCGTAGTAGAATCGCACACGCCCTGTTAGACGGCAAACCCCACCGTTGGCTTGGTAGCCTACCGATAGAGGAGGAGATTTACGATGTCATGTGGGGAGGTGCCGAATTTTCAGAATGTTCTACGATAAGATCTAGATGTTAATGTCGCTTGTGGCCTTATAGGTCAAGCATCGCGCGTGTGGCGCGATCTACTTGGCTTAAGGAGTAGCCGACGGCTGAGGTACTGAGCGCTTTGCTATTAGTCGATACTGCCGCGAGGTATGCGAACCTCTTCCTATCTCTTCTAGCATGATATGTGTGAACTATGTAGTACGGTAGACGCATACGTGCTAAATGTATTTGATTGTTTAAAACATAAAGTTGTTATAACGGCTTTACGGGAAGTTGGTTATAATGTTTTATGTTGGTAAGAAAATACGTGTGGTTTTTAAAAGGTAACTGATTTGAACTATAACTGGCTTGTTATGTGTTAATAAAGAACTTGAAGTATTTCAAAATATTTTTGAATCATTTCGAAAGAAGAAGAAATACTTGGTTTTTGAAAACTTAAGAGTTATACTAGCTTTATGGGAAGTTAGGTAATAACGCTTAAGAATGTTTTAATCGATTCTAAATCGAACGTGTATCGACAAACCATCGCAATAAGTAATAAAAGGAAATGTTTTAACAGATTAAGTATTATTAAAACCAAGAGAAACTTCCATCCGCATGTAAGCTAAGATGAGACAAAATGATATTTCCTGCATCATGGTCATTGTAATAAGATTGTTATAAACAAGAATATCCTACTCACATATAAGGCTTATGTTTCTCAGATAGTTTAAAAGAGAGAATTATATTCTTAAATTAATAAGACTATGAACTACGAAAACTTTATAAAATAAGAAACGTGAACATTTGAAATTAGGCAAACTTCTACGATTTGATAATAATTATGATACTTCATTTTACAAAGATAATTGTTTTGATTCACTTCAAAAGATAATCACTCTATTTTTATATACTACCAGATTGTGTGACTTTTGTGAAAGTAAAGCATCTTTTAAAAGTTAATGTATGAAGTACTTTGGGGATAGAAACCCGAACATGTTGACACATAGTAGAAAGTACCTTATGGTGAATAACTTGATTGTATTGGCTCATGATAGCCTTGTAATACCTTCTGTTGATTTGATAAGTAATCATATTAGATGCTACGTGTGTTAGTATTCTCGTGATGTTTGTGTAAAGCGGGTTTTCCTCGATTGTGCTTACGTTGTTTAAACGTTAAACCGTTATGTTGGTATTATACCACCACCGTGTTTCCGGGTTAAGCCGCCTCCGACGCGTGGTAGACTTCAAAGTGTCCGGGACCATGATTCGAGGATACCTCGCGCGTCCCGGCCCATGCGGAGCTACGAGTTCCGTGTTAGTGCGCGCCTTTATGGTCACGCGTCTATGGGCCATGCGCGATCGCGAGTCCAGACGACGCCGGAGTAGCACCGACGCGGGTTATACCTCACGCGCCTATGAGATTGGCCTATGCGGAGCTGCGGGGAGTTCCAGGGCTAGACGCGCACATTTGATATTGCGGGCGAGCGACCATCTTTGATCATGTGACGGTCTAGACAGATATCATGATACAGTTTATGACCTTGTTAGTACTGTGGGTGTTAGTAGTCGGCTATGCTTCGCATTTACTCCCGCACTATTTTATTTGGACACAAAGTGGACCTGCTCGTGTGTATTCCTTGGTGCTTTATATATCATAGACCGCCATGAGAAAGGTATTCCACGCATGATTGATGCTGGGCGCGAGACCCATTGCTATATCGAGTGATGACTTTGAGGCGCGAGTCCCCGACTTGATATGATCGCTATTTATCGTGAATCGTAGTTTGGTTATCATACATGTCTCTCGCTTTATATAGACTACTATGATTTCATTTACGTGATTTTTCGCCACATACTCTGCACTGCAGATCGACCTCCTTCGGGGCCGCTCATGCCGCAGTAAAGGTACACCGCCGCCGATCCTCGCCTTAGATCACAGTTCGAAGCCCGCTTCTCCGAGGCTTATTCGGTATAGTCCTCGTTGTTGTAGGTGCTACATTCAGGGTATGACGGCCTCGCCCCGCTGCTGTTGTCATATCATTCGTAGAGGTCTGTAGTACCGTGGCAGAAATTGTGCAGAGGTTTGTAAAAAGGATTAACTGCTCAAATTGTTATTTATATGTACCGACGTAACCGTTTTTGGTTAGCCTGTCTTCTTATTTCACTGTCTTATTACATTGGTTTCATGTATTGTCTTTATGTTCCGCTGATTACTCTGATGTTGTATCACTAGGGTGCCCGGGGTAAGGCACCAGTCACGGGCCCCGGAACGGGTCGTGACACGAATATTCCTTCTCAAGACAGATAACGATAAAGTTCCTCATATCTTAAACAATTTGCAAATTCCACCCATGGTCACAATATAACACACGCGCAAATACTTAACTCCAAGTCCACGAGGAAACACCTCTAACATCACAAAAAGCTCCTACCCAAGGTCTAAAAGATACTCCCTTCGCACCTTTACTTCACATAATAATTGATCACTTCTATACTCTTAACCCATGCTCGCTTCTCCCCTTACTCGTCGTACCTTCCTCGAACACTCGAATTCTTCCGGATAAACTTACCACATTTCTGTTATTGCTTCAGTTTCCAAAATCTCAGGGTCACTACCTCCAACTTGGTCATCATTAACTGAGAACACTCTGGATGGATCTCCGATACTTTTCCGAACATAGCAACATGAAAGACCGGACGACGCTTCCTACGCTGACGACAAAGCTAACTTATAGGCAACCCGCCTATTCTCCAAATGATCTCGAAATGCTCAAAGTACTCGCTAAGTTTCGCTTCCAAATCTCGCCACGCCTTCCGGTGGTACCTTCAAGAAAACCCATCGCCAACTCAACTCTGGCAATGACGCCGATTATCCGCACGATTCGCTGACTCGAAATAACCGCCCCATCGTATGTCAGACAAGTCCGACCAACTATCTGAACCTTGCCAACATCGAACCAATCGACCGGCAACCTACACTTCCGCCCATACGAGACTTCATAAGGTGACATCCGAATACTGAAATGGTAGCTATTATAATACACACTCAACAAGAGGCGAATAATCCTTACTGAGACTCACCTGAGTTCCTCTGAAAATAAAAAAACCTCCATATATAAAAAAAAAAACACCGTAAACTGGGCTCCACTGTCTGTCATAAAGTAAAAGTAGGAACCCCGTGCAGACTTACAACCTTCCTGATATATAACATCTTGCATAACCCTCTGCCGAGTAAACAGTTCTGACTGATAGACAAGATGGGCTGACCTTATCGGCCCGACTACTGGTCGAACGCATCCACGAACTCGTACGATGGTTAACTAAACTTGGGCCTAAATGGTAGCTATTATAATACACACTCAACAAGAGGCGAATAATCCTTACTGAGACTCACCTGAGTTCCTCTGAAAATAAAAAAACCTCCATATATATAAAAAAAAAAAAAATAGCCGTAAACTAGGCTCCACTGTCTGTCATAAAGTAAAAGTAGAACCCCGCAGCATTTACAACCTTCCCGATATATAACATCTTGCATAACCTCTCGAGTAAATAGCTTCGATCGAAAGACAAGATGGGTCGACCTTATCGCCCGACCATCGGTCGAACGATCCACGAACTCGCACGACGGTTAACTAAACTTCGCCTAACACCCGTGACCCTATCACAAAGCGACCACCACAATTTTTGCTTTCTTCAAACCGGCCGGGTTGACTCGCACCGCCTCAACTCCGACCCATTTATCGCGCCAAGCTCTTGTTTCCGATCCGAATAATCTCACCATCGAGTCACGAAAACCTAGCATTTCACACTACTCGTGACTTATCACACAAATCTATCCCACGATACTAAGCACTCCGATAAAGGTCAACATAAATAAATCTTTACTCGAGATGGCCTCGCCTCTAAGGTCTCCACGATAAAACTCTAAGGCTCACACTTTCCTATCCCCAATCTTACCCTTTTAACTAATCATGATTTCTAATCACAATTAACACAATGCTATCCAACATCACACCTAAAATATACACATCTTATCACACATACAAATCTCTAGAGGGTTAAGGATAAACTCAGATTCATCGCTTCACTCTCCTTTGTCGCTCTAATCAATCTCGCTGGGCGATAGCTAGTGGCGTGATGAACTAGCCACCGATCCCGAAAGCCGAGTCTCTATATCCGCACCACCGGCCTGACAATTGCTCGCAAAATGGCCTCGCTGGCCGCAGCATAACAAGTCGAAGAAGTACGACACTCCCACAATGACACCTACTACAACGCCACACCGAAAGCGTGGCCTCCTCCGGTTAACACCCCTTCCTCTCCAACCACCTAATCCGCAACTAACTGTAGGTCGAGTCCTCCTACTTGCATCCTCCTACTTGAACATTCTTTCATTATACGGCCCCGACGGTCGCAGTAAAACAAGCACCAACGAAAGACGACATTCCCGACGACGCCGCCACACCGCGGAACACCGAGGAAAATCAATCCACTGGCCGAACCTACGTATCTCGGAACTAAGCCTCGGAGTTCACCAACTCTTGCATACCCCGAACGCCCCGAACCCCGCGAGGACCACTCAGACCGGGCGAGGCGCGATTCACCGTCACGAGGCGATCCGCCAAAGTTACCAGCGACCCCGCCGATCCGCCTCTTCGCCGCTTCGTTAACCCGCCGAACTCTACGCTTTCTCGGCCGCATAAGCCCATACGCAGCCATGCTCATGCCTCGACTAAAGCGGCTACTTACACAACCTCCTTAGATAATCATCAAGACCGCGATAAATCGGTACATAAAATACTGCTGCTAAATCCCTAAATAGTAACAGGTCGCCTCTTTGCAATACATACCGCTCAAGCATCGTCGGAACCAAGGTCAGATATCATGGCCGCAGAGGAACCGCCGCTCGTCAGACTAAACTCGGGCAGCGACGAGCGTAACTCCCCGAACGGCACCACCTCGTGATGATTGGGCCTGCGCTCTCAGAATTCCTCGTGTTTCTACTCGCAGCCTCCTCGCTTTGCCCTTCTCGCCCGGCCTTGCGCGGAGGCATAACTAGTAGGGAAAAGAATTACGTTAGAGGGGTCCAACTTATAATCACAGCTCTAAGGCACGATCTCAGAGTGAGAAGAATGGAAACCAATCCTAAATATCCTATAGCCTCTCGACATTGGTGCACAACACACCGATAATCAAGACTCTACTAGATACGGTCAGTAGACACTTTCCGAGGATTAATCGCTCGATATCACTTTTGTCACGACCGACCCGCCCGGATCGTGCCTTACCCCGGGCACCCTAGTGATACAATTTCACGACCCAAACCCGGGCCCGTGACTGGTGCCTTACCCCGGGCACCCTAGTGATACAATGTCACGACCCAAACCCGGGCCCGTGACTGGTGCCTTACCCCGGGCACCCTAGTGATACAACATCAGAGAAAAACCAGCGGAAATAAAAACTTAAACATACAAATAGATATGGATCAAGATAAAAGAAAATAGGCCAACCAAAACGGTTACCTTTCAACATATATATATATATATCGACATTTGAATGTGCATAATCCTTACAACCCCGCCCACAACAAGGTTATGCACTTAAGATTTTTACAACAACTATGACGACAGGCCCCGCCATACCCTCGAATGTACAAGAACCTCTGCACTGTGGTAACATACCAAAGATAAGCCTCCAAGGAACTGAGCTTCCCAATACGCCGAAAGGTGATCATAAAAGCTGGATCGATAACGACGTACTCTACCGCAGATGAACGCAAATTTCAAGGAGGTCAAGATAACAGTACCAAGTATGTGAAATCAAAATATCAGAATGAAATCATAATAGTCTATAAAAAGTGTAAGACATGTATGATAACCAAACTACAATACACAACATATAACCATAATAAGTCGTGACTCACGCCCAAATTATCACTGTGTCTGTGGAATTCCTTCCTCACCGCCAGCCTATGATATAACAACACCAAGGGGTATATATGAACACCGTGTCCCACCGTGTTATAAAACCGTGACGGGCAAGTATAACTACCAGATCCGACCGCATTAATAATATCGCATACAACCATATCACGGCCGACACGCAGCAAGTGCAATAGCCTCCACCGCCTCCTCCCTCGCGCCACGAGCCGACGGGGCAAGTGAATCGCCACGCACCAGATCACAACCGTAAGTCACGGCTCCATCCAAACACCGACTCGCTGGTCGACACGCGGCAGTGCACCAGCCTCCACCGCCTCCTCGCGCCACGAAATGACCGACGCAAGTGAATCGGCTAAGCACCGATCACAACCGTAAGTCATGATACTCGCCGCTGTCGACACGCGGTGCGCAATAACCTATACCAGATCCACCGCCACGTGAGTCGACGGGGCAAGTAAACAGCTACGCACCCGATCACAACCGTAAGTCACGACATTTCGCCATAAATAACTATAATGGTCACATGTCCACGTAATCCATCATCTGTAGACATGCCCATGTAACAATAATAATGGAAGCATACCGCGGAATCTTCCACACCGCAGACGCCCAAGTATGTTCTCAATAAGTCAACCGGCCTCCATCGAGACGCCAGAGTATAAAAACACATTTTGCACAACAAAGGCTACCACAACAATCATAGGCAAGTTACACAACAACAAGCATAGGCAAGTTACACAACAACAAGCATAGGCAAGTTATACACAACTCAAGGTACTTTCATTTTATGTCAAAGTCCGGGTTTTAACCCTAAAGTACTACGTACGTTAACTTCCTTTTAAAGAGATACATTCCTTTTATAAAAGTCACCCGATACCCGTAGTATAAAATTAGAGTGACTCACATTTTTAAGTAAACTAACACTTCCTTTTTCTAAAATCAAGTAACGACATTCTTTCCTAAAGTTCCACTTGCCTAATTTCAATTACTCAAGTCTCTTTATTTTAGAAAAGTTTCATAGTTCAATGTCTTAATCTCTTTTAAAACAATTGAGTAACATATGCCATATGTGTGAGCAGTTTATTCTTGTTTATAACCATCTTATTAAAGCAAATATGATCCGGAAAATGTAATATCATTTTGTCTCATCTTAGCTTCTATGCATTTGAGGTTTCTACCGGTTTTAATAATACTTCATTAGTCATTACATTCCCTTTATTAACGCCGCAGTTGGTTTGTCGATACTCATTCGATTCAAATCAAGAAACATTATTCCTTTTAAAACTAAGTACTCATTACTCACGAATGAGGTTTCACACAAAATTCATATTAATTCATTTAAGTCAAGTCTCTTATCTCTTAAGATCAAGTCTCTTAACCTTTAAAATCAATAAACCATTCATTTTATCTTTCTTAAGTCGTTATACCTAACTTCCCATAAAGCTAGTATAACTCTTAAGCTTTTAAAACCAAGCATTATTCTTCTTTCAACAAGGTTTCTTAATTCTTTGAAATACTTCAAGATTCTTATTATTCAGCTTAAGTCAAAAGACATTACCGTGAAACTATATTCACTCACACGCACGCCTCACCGCACTATATATATATATATTATTCAGCTTAAGTCAAAAGACATTGCATAATTACGCTCGCTTAACACACGTACGTCTACCATACTATATATATTCCTTTAAAATATCATGCTCAAGAGTATAGGAAGAATCACATACCTCGCGACGATTATCGACTATTAGCAAAACGCTCCTCCGCTATAACCCGGCTAGCCTTGTCCACCTTCCAAGTAGTACATGCTACTCGCAGTAATACCAACCAATAAAGGTTATAAGATCATCAGAATACGGCCCTATGTAAGTACGCTTTAATCTTCTACTTAAATATTCTTCCGATGTGATTTCACTCAAGTCTTATCTGTAATATCCTTCTATTACGCTTCAAATCTCTTCTATGAATCTTATATTCATTTTCAATAATACTACAGATGTAATCCCCCTTTACAATAGAAGGATAGGATTATTTACCCTTGAAGCTCCAAAATTATCCAAGTTTAAAGTCGATCCCGAGCAAGGTTTAGCTCCTACTCCGTACGCCCGAGAAACCCTTAGAAGTTCTACACAACTTCTACTTAGTACTCCAACCAATTATGGAGATTTTTCCATGTGGTTTCGCTTAGTGGCTAAAGGAAGTATAATAGTATTTTCCTGCTTTTCAGATAGAGGTACTTGGAAATACTACAAAGGTTTTGGGCTAGAGTATTTGGCATTATAACAATACTGAGAAGTATTTCTATACCACAAAAGGGGGTATTATACGAAACCAACTAGGCAAAAGGGGGTTTGCCTGCCAGGCTCACAAAGGGGGTTTCGCCAAGGTCTCTCCAAGGGCTGGACGAGAACCTTTCTAAGAGTGGGGAAGGATTTTAACACTTAGAACAATTTTGAAGAAGTTCATCAACCAAGGGGGTATTTATAGGTCAAGCAATGGCCAACCAATGGCCAAGATCAATCCAAGTGTTAGGCAAGTGTAGTGGCTAGATTTAACCACGTGACCTTATCCATCTACCACCAAAATATCACAAAATATCCTACCAACTCCCTTGACCCCAAATCGCCCAAGCCGCCACAATCTCTTCCAATGCGAGGGTGACACATGTCACCCTCCCGCTGGTCCAAAATGTTTCGCCTCTCTGAAAAATCCGCAAAAATTAAAATGACATAGCCGTATTTTTCCTTCGCAAGTCTTGTAAAACGTCATTTAAAAATGATTCTTTTCGGCACTTGTGTACAAATTTCGAACCTTGCCAACCTTAAGGCTTAAATTTTTATACGTACACCCTCACGTACATACTCTGGAAATACGGGGTATAACATTCTCCCCTCCTTAGAAACATTCGTCCCGAATGTTCCTTTTCAAGACAGATAACGATCAAGTTCCTCATAGCTTAACCAGTTTGTAAATGCCGCACATGGTCACAGAATAACACGCGCGCAAATACTTAAATCCAGGCCAACGAGGAATCACCTCTACGATGCAAAACAGCACCAACTCTCGCTTCTGGTCCAAAGGATACTCCCTTCGCACATTCATTTCACAAAAATGATTACTCCCATCTTTCAGCACAAGCTCACTTCTTTCCTTTCTCGCGCACTTTCTAACACTCAACTCTTCTTAGTACACGAACACACTTCACCAACAATTTCATTTAAACTTTCGAGTCACTACCTCCAAACTTGGTCATCTTACTAGCTTCACTTTCTTCTAAGGCCATTCCCGCCTTCACGAACCGATTCTGTCGAACGCATCCACGAACTCATACGACGGTCATCTAAACTGGCCTAGCACCCTCGTGACCCTACCACCGCGGACCACCTGCAGCCGACCCCACATCGAACAGCCGCAGTTCGCCCGCAACATGGCCCCAACCCGACACACTTAACGCATCAAGCTCTTGTTTCCGATCCGAACAATCTTATTTATACAGTCATGAAAGCTACTACTTCCATTTTACACCACCCAAGGAATTTTCCCACAATTACTCCACGTATACTTATACCTTCTGACAAAGATCACCCGCAAAAATCTTGTACTCAAGACGGCCTTACATCTAAGGTCTCAACTGTAATATTCTAAGGTTCATCATTTTCACCCTGTGTTTACCCTTTTTCACTAACCAGGTTTCTAAATCACATTTTAGCACAAAGCTATCCGAACATAACACTTAAAACATCATCATAACATCAATACATACAAGTCTCTAGAGGGTTAAGGATATACCTGAAAATAGGCGGTTCAAAGGACCGCTAAAACTGGGAACTTCCACCGCGACCGCCGTGGCTCACGGCAGATGAACATCCTCGCTTAGCTATGGAAGGTGAAGAACCCAGAATCGATCTAGTAGCTCAGGTTATCCCACTGCACCTCGGTCGGATAGCCTCGCCAAATGGCCCCGCTGGCCGCAAGTATAGCAATCTCCCAAACCAAGACGACATTCCCTATGGCTTACCACAACGCCACACCGAGATACGGTGGCCTCATCCGCGAGCACTTCTACTCCTCGAAATCTGAAACTGGAGCCCCGACCGCCTGCATCGTCCCAAACGCCCCGACGACGCGGGGACCACTTGCACCGGAGGAGGCGCAAATCGCTCACACGAGGCGGTCCGCCTCGAAGTCACCAGCGACCTCGCTGCTCGCCCTCTTCTCACGATCTTCGTCTTTCCATCGATTTCTCCGCCTCACATCCAAGTGCATAAGCTCGCATGTGGCAATGTCCATGCCCTACCGAAGGGCTACACCGAACAACTCTCTCGCTAGGCAATCATCGAGCCCTCGTAACATATTGGTGCACTCGATCCTCCATACTAGCTACTAACGCGGACGACGAGCCAATGAGTCAAACTCCACATTGTACTCCCGACCGTACGCCTGCTTCGCGCAACACCAAAAATTTGTCGCCCGAGCCCTCCTCATCTCGCGAGGCAAGAAATGTGCAAGAAATGCCTCAGAACTCGCCCCATATACCGGAAGTGCATTCTCTCCCGACGCCTCCCACGATCAAACCACGATCGCAGTATCACGCAAACGATGCGAACCTGTGACCACCGACTGGTCTCCGATGCCTTGATCACTTTATGATCCGTCAGAATCGCCGATGAACTCCCGCGATCATCCTCGTGCCTCACCCGTAGAACTCGCGCTACAACTCGTAATATCCCGTAGCCTCAAACTATCTCGATCTAGTGGTGAACCATCGCGCATCGAACCGCCGCGCCCAAATTTATCTCGTGTTCGCCACAACCTCGCCAATAATCGCCAACTCCTCAGAACCCATCTCTCTCGCCTGCATCGCGGACCGAGGCTCGTATCGTGGTCTTCGTAGAGACCGCGCCGCTTACCGCAGCCTCCTTCACGCTTTGCCCTTCGCCCGGTATCTCGCGCGAGGCATAATCGTAAAAACGAAATACGCCGAGGGGTCCAACTTATCACACGCCTCTAAGGCACGATCTCGTAATGAGAAGAATGGAAACTAATCCTAAATGTCTCAGCCTCTCGATTATAGACGTGGTGCACGACACATCGATAATCAAGACTCTACTAGACACGGTTCAGACACTTTCCGAGGACTAATCGCCTCGATACCACTTTTGTCACGACCAACCTGCCCGTGATCGTGCCTTACCCCGGGCACCTTAGTGATACAACATCAGAGAAAAACCAGCGGAAATAAAACTTAAACATACAAATAGATATGGATCAAGATAAAAGAAAATAGGCCAACCAAAACGGTTACCTCTCAGCATATATATATATATATATATATATATCGACATTTGAACAGTTACAATCCTTACAACCCTGCCTACAACAAAGGTTATTGCACTTCTAAGATTTTTACAACAACTATGACGACAGGCCCCGCCATACCCCGAATGTACAAGAACCCATGCACTGTGGTAACATACCAAAGATAAGCCTCCAAGGAACTGAGCTTCCCAATACGCCAAAGGTGATCCTAAAATGGATCGACAAATGATGTACTTCTACCGCCAGATGAACGCAGCCTCAAGGAGGTCAAGACAACAGTACCAAGTATGTGAAATCAAAATATCAGAATGAAATCATAATAGTCTATAAAAAGCAGAGACATGTATGATAACCAAACTACAATACACAACATATAATCACTATAACAAGTCGTGATTCACGCCCAAATTATCACTGTGTCTGGAATTCCTTCCTCACCGCCAGCCTATGATATAACAATACCAAGGGTATATATGAACACCAGTCCCACTGGTGTTATAAAACCGTGACGGCAAGTATAACTACCAGATCCGACCGCATTAATAATACCGCATAACCATATCACGGTCGACACGCGGCAAGTGCAATAGCTCTCGGGGCTTCCTCCTCGCGCCACGAGAACGACGGGGCAAGTGAATCGCCACGCACTGCATCACAACCGTAAGTCACGGCTCCATCCAAACACCGACTCGCGGCCGACACGCGGCAAGTGCACTAGCCTCACACAGCTCTCCCGCGCCACGAATGACGGGGCAAGTGAATCGGCTAAGCACCGTATCACAACCGTAAGTCACGATACTTCGCGCGCCGACACGCAAGTGCAATAACCTATACCAGATCCACCTGCGTCACGTAGCTGACGGGGGCAAGTAAACAGGCTACGCACCCGATCACAACCGTAAGTCACGATACTTCGCCATAAATAACTATAATGGTCACATGTCCACAGAATCCATCATCGGTGTAGACATGCCCATGTAACAATAATAATGGAAGCATACCCGTGGAATATTCCGTCACTGCCAGTACGTCCAAGTAAGTTCTCAACAAGTCAACCGGCCCTCCATCGAGACGCAGAGTATAAAAACACAATTTTTGCACAACAAAGGCTACCACAACAAGCATAGGCAAGTTACACAACAACAAGCATAGGCAAGTTACACAAAAACAAGCATAGGCAAGTTATACACAACTCAAGGTACTTTCATTTTATGTCAAAGTCCGGGTTTTAACCCTAAAGTACTACGTACGTTAACTTCCTTTAAAGAGATCCATTCCTTTTAAAAAGTCACCCGATACCGTAGTATAAAATTAGAGTGACTACATTTTTAAGTAAACTGCACACTTCCTTTTTCTAAAATCAAGTAACGACATTCTTTCCTAAAGTTCGCTTGCCTAAGTTCAATTACTCAAGTCTCTTTATTTTAGAAAAGTTTCATAGTTCAATGTCTTAATCTCTTTTAAAACAATTGAGTAACATATGCCATATGTGAGCAGCTTATTCTTGTTTATAACCATCTTATTAAAGCAAATATGATCCGAAAATGTAATATCATTTTGTCTCATCTTAGCTTCTACAGATGGAGGTTTCTACCGTTTTAATAATACTTCATTAGTCATTACATTCCCTTTATTAACGCCGCTGTTGGTTTGTCGATACTATTCGATTTCAAATCAAGAAACATTATTCCTTTTAAAACCAAGTACTCATTACTCACGAATGAGGTTTCACACAAAATTCATATTAATTCATTTAAGTCAAGTCTCTATCTTTTAAGATCAAGTCTCTTAACCTTTAAAATCAATAAACCATTCATTTTATCTTTCTTAAGTCGTTATACCTAACTTCCCATAAAGCTAGTATAACTCTTAAGCTTTTAAAACCAAGCATTATTCTTCTTTCAACAAGGTTTCTTAATTCTTTTGAAATACTTCAAGATTCTTATTATTCAAAGCTTAAGTCAAAAGACATTACCGTGAAACTATATTCGGTTCACACCGCACGCTCACCGTTCATATATATATATATATTATTCGTGCTTAAGTCAAAAGACATTGCCGTATAATTACGCTCGCTAACACACGCACGCTCACCGCATTATATATATTCCTTTAAAATATCATGCTCAAGAGTATAGGAAGAATCACATACCTCGCGACGATTATCGACTATTAGCAAAACGCTCCTCGGCTATAACCCGGCTAGCCTTGTCCACCTTCCAAGTAGTACATGCTACTCACAGTAATGTACCAACCAATAAAGGTTATAAGACTCATCAGAATACTACGGTCCTATGTAAGTACGCTTAATCTTCTACTTAAATATTCTTCTGATGTGATTTCAGTTCAAGTCTTATCTGTAATATCCTTCTATTACAGTTCAAATCTCTTCTATGAATCTTATATTCATTTTCAATAATACTACAGTATGTAATCCCCATTTACAATAGAAGGATAGGATTATTTACCTCGGTAAGCTCCAAAATTATCCAAGTTTAAAGTCGATCCTGAGCAAGGTTTAGCTCCTACTCCGTGCGCTCCGAGAAACCCTTAGAAGTTCTACACAACTTCTACTTAGTACTCCAACCAATTATGGAGATTTTTCCATAGGGTTTCGTTTAGTGGCTAAAGGAAGTATAATAGTATTTTCCTGCTTTTCGATAGAGGTACTTGGAAATACTACAAAGGTTTTGGGCTAGAGTATTTTGGCATTATAACAATACTTGGAGAAGTATTTTATACCACAAAGGGGTATTATACTAAACCAACTAGGCAAAAGTGGGGTTTGCCTCGCTGTGGCTCACAAAGGGGTTTCGCCAAGGTCTCTCCAAGGGTTGGACGAGAACCTTTCTAAGAGGGAAGGATTTTAACACTTAGAACAATTTTGGATGAAGAAGTTCATCAACTAAGGGGTATTTATAGGTCAAGCAATGGCCAACCAATGGCAAGATCAATCCAAGTGTTAGGCAAGTGTAGGGCTAGATTTATCCATGGACCTTATCCATCTACCACCAAAATATCACAAAATATCCTACCAACTCCTTGACCCCAAATCGCCCAAGTCGCCCACAATCTCTTCCAATGCGAGGTGACACATGTCACCCTCCCGTTGGTCCAAAATGTTTCGTCTCTCGGAAAAATCCGCAAAAATTAAAAATGACATAGCCGTATTTTTCCCTTCGCAAGTCTTGTAAAACGTTTCGTCGAAAAACGATTCTTTTCGGCACTTGTGTACAAATTTCGAACCTTGCCAACCTTAAGGCTTAAATTTTTATACGTACGCCCTCACGTACATACTCTGGAAATACGGGGTATAACATACAACATCAGAGTAACCAGCGGAATATAAAACAAGACATGAAACAATATGAATGAGAAACAGTTTATCTGAGAAAAGTTGCCTTTCGGCATATATATATATATGAAAACTTGAACAGTTACATCCCTTTTACAAACCCACTCGCAAAGATTACGTACTTCTAAGAATGTTATAACAAAATGACGGACAGGTTCTCGCCATACCTCGAATGTGTACCTACAACGACAGGGGACTATACCACAGATAAGCCTCCGGAGAAACGGAGCTTCCCAAAAACGCTGAACTGTGACCCTATGAGCGAGGATCAACAATCATGTACTTACCGCAGATGAACGCAGCCAAGGAGGTCAAGATAACAGTACCAAGTATGTGGCGAAAATATCGTAAGTGAAATCATAATAGTCTATATAAAATGTAAGACATATATGATAACCAATTTACGATGCACAATATGTAAGCAGTCATGTCAAGTCAGGGACTCACGCCTTTAAAGTCATTACTCAAATATAACCATGGGTCTCATGCCCACAATATCAATCATACCCGTGGAATTCCTTCCTCACTGCCGACAGTCCATGATATAAAAGCACCAAGGAATACACATGAACACCGTGTCCCACTGTGTCATAATAAAATCGTGAGAGGTAAAGAAGGCATAGCCGACTCAAAACCCACGCATCAACAATGCCATAAATCGTATCACGAGGTCTTTCTGCATCAGCGCCACATGATCGGCCGCCACTGCGCCTCGAGATCAATGTGCGCGTTTAATCTCGAGCATGCCGCTGCGCATAAGCCACATAGCCCGCATGAGGTATTCTCGTGACGGGGCAGCTAACCCGCGATATCCTCCCCGACTCCGCACCGCGATAGTCATATAGACCGCATAGTCACACGCATCGCGTGAGGCATTCCTCGTGACGGATAATACACCCGAATGGTCAATCCTCGAACTCCGCACTCGCGATAGTCACACGCACGCGATAGCCGATAGACCCGCATCGCGTGGAAAGCCCTCAGATAACAAGTCGGGTATGTGATATAATAAGATAACGCTTAACGTTTAATAACGTAAGCACAACAAGGGAACCCCCCTTTTACACAAACATCACAAGATACTAACACACGTAGCATCATAACATGTTTACTTATCAAACCAAAAAGGAAGCATTACAAGGCTATCACAAACCAACATAGTCAAGTTATTCACACAAGGTACTTTCTACTTTATGTCAACAAGTTCGGGTTTTTATCCCCAAAGTACTTCATACATTAACTCTTTAAAAACCAAGTACTCATTGCTCACGAATGAGGTTTCACACTTTTTAACAAAATTCATATCAAGTCAATTTAGTCAAGTCTCTTATCTTCAAAAGATTCATAGATCATAGTTTTAAACACTTAACAACGTAATCTCCTTTTTAAAACAATTTGAGTAACATATGCCTTATGTGTGAGTAAGTTATTCTTGTTTATAACAATCATATTAAAACAGTCATGATCTAGAAAATGTAATACAATTTTGTCTTATCTTAGCTTCTATGCGTATGGAGGTTTCTACCGGTTTTAATAATCCTTAATTAGTCAATACATTTTCCTTTATTAGCGATGCAGTGGTTTGTTCGATACTTATTCTCATTTCCGAAATCAATATAAGGCTTTCGTAAACAATTAAGTAAATCGTTCCTTTTATCTCTCTTAAGTCGTTATACCTAACTTTCCATAAAGCTAGTATAACACTTAAGCTTTTAAAACCAAGTATTACTCTTCTTTCAAAAACGATTCTTAATTCTTTTGAAATACTTCAAGATTCTTATTATTTAAAACTCAAGTCAAAAGACATCGAAGTAAAACCATCGCTCAATAACACACGCACGCTCACCGTACTATATATATATTCTTTTAAAATATCATGCTCAAGAGGATAGGAAGAATCACATACCTCCTCGGCGAAACCACCTGCCAAGTCGAATATGTCGCGCGCAGAGTATCAACCTATAATAGTCAAATACGTCTATCAACGTCTAGACTACTCTGTAGAATATTCTAAGCAGAAGGTGCTTATTGCTACGGAAAATCGGGCAGCACTTCCCTACCCGTATAACTACACAAGTCTACTGTAATACAGTAATATGTAATTACAGTTCAATTCTCTACTTATACCATCCTTCTATATCTTATACTCATTTATAAACTACTATATGTAATCTCCAATTACAATAGAAGGACAAAGATATTTACCTCGATAAGCCCAAAATTATCCAAGTTTAAATGTCGATCCTGAACAACGTTTAGCTCCTAATCCGTGCGCTCCAATTCGCTCCAAGAAACCCTTAGAAGTTCTACACAACTTCTATTTAATACTTCAACCACTATGAAGATTTTTCCCTAGGGTTTCGTTTTGTGACTAAAGAAAGTACAGTAGTATTTTCGGGCTCTTAGTATTGAAATAACTTTGGAATACTACAAGGTATATGGCTAGGGTATTTTGGGATAGTAACACTACTTGGAGAATATTTTCTACTGCAAGGGAGGCTTTTGAGACACCTAGGAAGGGGAAAGGGTGTTTGGCCAGCTCTTCTCAAGAGAGGGGAAACTTGGACTAAACTTCTACTCAAAGGGGAAGGATTTTGAGACTTAGAAAATGTGGAGTGGATGAAGAAGTCTTCAACTCGAGGGGTATTTATAGAACACCCAGTCGAGATTAAAACAAATGGAGGGTGGGGATTAGGATCCATGTGAAAGATGAGATCTTCCAACCAAGTGTCCACCACAATGTTGGGACATATGTCCACCACAACATTGGGACATATGTCCCCCACAACAAAGAGCCATGTGGCCTCCACTATCTCACAAAACCGTCCAACCTTACCTACCCCCACTACCCAAAAATATCTTGCAAGACTTGACCAATTGGCCTTGTCCACTTGGTAACATTTAAATCAACTCATGCCAACTAAAGGGTGACACATGTCGCCTCCTATCGTCCAAATATTTCGCTCTCGGAAAAATCCTTGTCGGTTAAAATATTAAAAACGTAGAATTTCCTTCACAAGGTTCGGAATCTTTTCCGTCGAAAGTTCACAATTTCATCCTTAACCTAAATAGGGCTTGTACAAACGTACGTACGTCCTCACATACATACTCTGGAAAAAATACGGGGTGTAACACTCCCATTCATCCATAAAATTTCGTAACCCTCGTGGGCCCCACAAAACGTAAAATTTCTCGGGTGGGCCCCATGTGACAAAATCCGTAAAAATAAATTTCCATAATGATAATAAGTTCCATAATCCTAAAATAATGCATTTTGAGAATCCAATTCTCATCAACGAATATTTTTCCTTTCCGACGTTCGGAGGATTTTCCGTCGGAAAAACAATTCTTTCTTTCGTACCAATTTTCAAGTCCTGTGTTCTCGCGTCCATTCTCTTATACATGTCCTGAAATTATGGGGTGTAACAGGAACTTAGCCGCCTTTTGAGTCAGCCTGGTCTCGGCCAAGTCTTGACCGCCTCAATCTTCGACGTATCAACTCGAATGTCATCGGCCCCGATAATGTGTCCCAAGAATGCCACTGAGGCCAACCAAAACTCACACTTGGAGAACTTGGCATACAACTGCCGGCTACGGAGGACTCCAAGTACCGTCCTCAAGTGATCTGCATGCTCCTGCTCTGTGCGAGAATAAACCAGGATGTCATCAATGAATACTATAACAAATGTATCCAGAATGGCTTGAACACCCGGTTCATCAAATCCATAAATACCGCTGGAGCGTTAGTCAAACCGAAAGACATCACCCTGAACTCATAATTCCCATACCGGGTCCTGAATGCGCTTGGGATATCGCCTCTCTAACTGCAGACTTGATGATAAGCAAGACGCAGTCTATCTTGGAGAAATACCTCGCACCCTGCAACTGGTCAAACAAATCATCAATCCTGGGGAGGTGGTATCTATTTTTGATGGTTACCTTATTCAGCTGCCTGTCGTCAACACACATACGCTGTGTCCCATCCTTCCTTTTTACAAACAAAACCGGCGCTCCCCATGGAGAAACACTAGGCCTAATAAAGCCCTTTTCCATCAAATCTTTCAGCTGGTCCTTCAGTTCCTTCAACTCAGCAGGTGCCATCCTGTACGGCGGAATAGATATAGGCCGAGTATCTGGAAGCACATCAATACAAAACTTTATCTCCCTCTCTGGAGGAATACCTAAGAGATCATCTAGAAATATATCTGGAAACACTCTAACTATCGGAACCTCAGCCTCTGTATCGAATACCCGAACCAGATGATAGATGTACCATTTCTGAACCATCTTCCTAGCCTTGAGGTAAGAAATAAACCTACCCCTCGGTGATGTTGTATTGCCTTTAATCGAACCAAACTGTCTCTACAGTCAACATTGGCATAACAAGAAGCCAACCAGTCCATACCCATAATAACATCAAAATCTGTCATCTCCAACTCTATCAAGTTTGCTAGGGTCTGACGACTGTATATGAACACCAGACAATTTTTATATACCCGCTCAGATACCACAGAATCACCCACTGACGTAGCTACCTCAAAAGGCTCTATCGACACAGGCTCTATTCATATTCTACCAGCAATAAGAGGGGATACATAGGACAAAGTAGAACCCGGATCTATCAAAGCATAAACGTCACAACACGAAAATAATATACCTGTGACGACATTCGGTAAAGCCTCCTGGTCCTGCCGGCCGGCTAAGGAATATATGCGGTTCTGTGGACCGCTAGAACTAGGACCTCCACCATGACCTCTGTCGCGGCTTGCCGGCCAGTGAATACCCTACCTTCCGGGGCGCATAACTACAGAAGATGAAGACCCGACAAATGACTCTGTAGGCTGAATCATACTACCCATGTTGCCTCTGGTCGGACAATCCCTCTTCAAATGGCCCTGCTGGTCGCAAGAGTAACAAGCTCTGGGAGAAATACGACACTCTCCACGATGGGACCTACCACATCGACCACACCGAGGTAAAGGTAGCCTCTTCTGACTAGGACCCTGGTTCCTCTGGAAACCAGAAGCCTTGGAGCTCTGACCTGCTCCCGTATAACCCGACTGATCAAACCTCCTACCAAAAGACTGGGAAGGAGCACTCTGTGTCGGCTGAAATATAGACCTAGCCTGCTGCTGAGGTTGTCCGCCTCGAAAGTTACCCTGAAACCCTGCCGTCCTGGCCCTCTTGGGCTGGCCTCGTTCTGGCTGGTCCTCTCTCTCCCTGTCCTCAATCCCCTGTGCATATGCCTGCATCCTGGAAATATCCATACCTGGCTGAAGGGCCACTCCCAGGCATGCAGTAACCATGTAGTGGTCTATCCCCATCACATAAGATGAACTCTATCAGCCATGTCAGCCACAATAGTGAGCGCATACCTGACCAATGAGTCAAACTCCAGGTTATACTCTCTGATGGTCCTTCCATTCTGCCTCAACGTCAAGAACCTATCAACACGGGCTCTCCTCATCTCAGGAGGTAAAAAGTGATTAAGGAAGGCCTCTATGAACTCGTCCCAAACAGCTGGAGGAGCACCCACACCCCTAGACAATTCCCATGACTCAAACCAGTTCAACGCAATATCGCGTAACCGGTAAGAAGCTAGCACAACTGACTCTGTCTCCGAGGCCCTAAGTACCTGCATAGTCCGCTGTATCTGCCGAATGAACTCCTGAGGATCATCCTCAGATCTTGAACCATAGAACTCGGGTGGATTACAACCCAGAAAATCCCGAATTCTCAAACGACTCACTGGGTTAGCTATGCGCTTCCGCTTACGGCTCGCCACTATCTTTGGTCAATAACCTGATATGCTCTCCATAATCTCTGTAGTCCACCCCTGGCTGAGGGACTGGAGGCTCAGGTATCGGAACCTCTGGAGCTGCGGCTGCTCCCGGCTCCTCTAATACTGCCGGCGTGGCTGAACTCACCAACCGACCCACAACCTCAGGCATAGTCTAGGCCTGAGTCCTAGTAACTCTCTGCGTACCACTAGCAACCCCTTTTGCTGCCTTGCCCTTCTGGGCCCTGGTCGCCTTCCGTGGAGGCATAACTGATACATAAGAATATTTCAGAGAGGGTTCAACCTAGTAAAATAGCTCTACTACACGATCTCAGAGAGAGAAGAATGGAAACCAATCCTAAATGTGTTGTAGCCTCCTGATTATAGATGTGGTGCACAACACACTGATAACCAAGACTCTACTAGACACAGTCTGTAGACACTTTTCGAGGACTAACTGCTCTGATACCACTTTTGTCACGACCTCAAGCCGCGTGGTGCCCTACCCGCACCGCTACGTATATACATCAGAGATAATCAGCGAAATATACATAACCACGTGTAACAACAGAAATAAACAACAGGCTAGCCGATAAGGCTACCTCCCTGGACATATATATAATTACATATCCAAAAGCAGTTACATCCCTTCTTTTACAAACTGACCCACAAGATATGACTACAGACCTCTAAGAGTTTTGACATAAGAACTATGACAGGATAGGGCCCCGCCATACCCCTGAATGTACATAAATCTACAACAACAGGGAAACCGTACCAAAAGACAAGCCTCCGGAGAAATGGAGCTTTCTGACAGCGATCGATGATCTAAGAGTGAGGATCCGCAACTCTTACCCCACCTTCGCATGAACGGCCCACGAGGAAGGGTCGATGCAACATATGTACAGTATGTGGCGAAAATCTTGAAATGAAATCATATAGTCTAAAATAAATCTGGAGACATGTATGATAACCAAAATAACAGTACACTGTGCCTTACTAATAATGAGAGTAAACAAGAGTACACTTTACTGCATAAAAATAGGAAGCTTATGATCAAATTAGGGCCACCCGCTCGTAGTATCAATAGGCAATCCTACTCCTGGGACTATTTCACCCGCAGAGGTCCTGTGGACCCGCAATGGAGCAATTTGCTCCGTATGAGACTATTTCACCCGCATAGGACTATTTCACCCGCATGGGCCCGATAGACCCGCAATGAGTACATACACCGCACTCGCTTCGTGGGGAGCAAAACACGGAATATGTAGTAATTCGGGGGTTTACCTCGCAAGATTAATATAACACTAGCACCTAAGGCTACCATAAATATCATAACATAAGCACAACTGACTATCGTAAATATCATAAGCAAGTTAAGAAATCCCTTAACTTCTCATTAGACTTAATTAGCATGCACTCTCACTTTATTTAACTTAAGGCACTAACATGTCATGAAAATCCGGGAATTTAACCCAAAGTACTACGTACCTTTATCTTTTCAAAAATGACTCTTTCTCGTACAAAACCCCCAAGATACTAACACTCGTAGTATCAAGGCTTGTCTACTTTTCAAAACAAGTCACTACACTTTTAGAAATATATTTTTAGGCTTCTAAACCAAGTGACTTTTACTTTAAAACTTTAAGCAATTGATGCCTTTAAATCAATTTGCCATTCTTCATTTCAAGTCATTTATCTTTGTTTACATTACTAGAGTAAACCATTCTTTTAACTTTCCATAAAGTTGTCATAACCAACTTCCCATAAAGCCGTTATACTAACTTTATGTTTTAGAAACTAAGACATTTTTATCCTTTAAAACAAGTGAGTTAATTCTCTAACTCAACTAACTTGGACATTCTTAAAACAAGTCAAGGATATCAAAATGAAACTGAATTTATTTAAATCTCGTACGTCTACCGTACTATACATTTATAACTACTCATGCTCAAGAGATAAGAAAAGTTCCACATACCTCTTCGGTTCAATCCACTTGCTAAGTCCAATATGCCGCACGTAGGATGTCAACCTATAATGACCATAATACATCTATCAACTTCTAGCTTTCTAACGTAGAATATTCTAAGTGTAAAGTCACTTATTCTACGGAAAATTGGGCAGCACTTCCTTTGTTTCTACTTACTTTTCCACCTTTTTCAAGGCCCGAAATCAATAACCTATAGGCCACATTTAAGGCTCAACTAACAGCCAACCAAAGGGGATTACACGCCTTACAGGACGTGTAAAATTCTGCCCCACAATTAATATCAATAAGTTCAATGCCATTCTCGGCTATAATGTACAACAATATAAAGTCTTTTCCAATTCTTTTTCAATCCAAGTTGTTTAGTCTAACATGTTATATAGCCGTAATCGATAATAACACTAAAATCCTTTCTTTATATAACATGCGACGGTTTTATCTATAGTCCAATTTGTATTGCAATTCCAATGGCTAATAAGCTCATTCTCGGATTTAGGCTCCCAATATTCCATAACACTTATTAATCTTCATTATATAATTCACATGATCAAATATCAACTACTAAAACATGTAATCTTTAATTACATAAGTAAGATGAAGATTATTACCTTGTTAAGACCAAATACAATCCAAAACCTAAAGTCGATCCTTAGCAACTTTAGCTCATTTCCTTCACGCTCCAATCCGCTATTTGAAGCCCTTAGAAGTTCATAAACAACTTTCCTTTAATTTCCAATCAAAACTTATGAAAACAACTTAGGTTTTCATCTTGCGACTAACGTATAAACGTAGCTTTTCCGGGATCTTTGTATTGAGATATCCTTATAATACCTCTAGGAACCCTTGGTTTGAATATTGGGATTTATGAACAACAATTGATTTTTTTTCTTGTTCTCTAGATGGCAAACCCGAGAGCCTCTTTTCTTGCTCAAGTTTTCTTGATTTTTTTCTAAGTGTTGGAACTTGTCTTGCTACTAGTGTGAATAAATACTACATTCAAGGGTCAAGATTAATACACTTGTGTGGCTTGGATGAAGAAAATTTAAATATCCTATGTCAACTTGACTAGTTGACTTGGTCAATTATCTCAAGCTTGATCATTAACACTTGACTACTTAACCTTGGTCAATTGACCACTTAACCTTGGTCAAAATTCGACCAAGCCCACGTGGGGGGGGGGGGGGGTGACACGTGTCACCCTCTCATTCGTCATAATATTTCATTTTCCGACATTTCCATAATTCTGATAAATTCTACAAGTCTCAAATCTTAAAGTCCTGTCTTCTTACGTATGTTCTTATATACATATCCTGGAGTTACGGGGTGTAACAATAAGCTATAACCTTACCATGATGCATCAACACACAACCTAGCCCAACACCTGAAGCATCACAATAAACAACATAACCCTCTAGTCCCTCAGGAAGAGTTAGAACTGGAGCCGTAGTCAACTTATCCTTCAACAACTGGAAGCTTTGCTCGCAAGCATCCGTCCATTGGAACTTAGCCTCCTATGAGTCAGCCTAGTCAAAGGCACTGAGATCGAGGAAAACTTCTTCATAAACCTCCGGTAATACCGTGCTAGCCCCAGAAAACTGAGTACCTCTGTAGGAGTCGTAGGTCTGGGCCAAGTCTTAACTGCCTCAATCTTCTGTGTATCCACCTGAATACCATCAGTTCCAATAATATGCCCCAAGAATGCCACTGAGGCCAACCAAAATTCACACTTAGAAAACTTGGCATACAATCGCGGTCGGAGGACCAAGCTTGTCGCCAAACGATCTGCATGCTCCTGCTCTAAACGCGAATAAACCAGGATGTCATCAATGAATACAATAACAAACGTATCCATGAACGGCTTGAACACCCAGTTCATTAAATCCATAAACACTGCTGGAGCATTGGTCAACCCAAATGACATCACCCTAAACTCATAATGCCCGTATCGGGTCCTAAATGCTGTCTTTGGGATATCTACCTCCCTGACCCGCACCTGATGATAATCGGACCGCAGGTCTATCTTCGAGAAGTACTTAGCACCCTGCAACTGGTCAAATAAATCATCAATCCTGGGGAGGGGATACATGTTCTTGATGGTTACCTTATTCAGCTGCCTATAATCAATGCACATCCGCAGCGATCCATCCTTCTTCTTCACAAATAATACCGGTGCCCCCCAAGGAGATGTACTAGGCTTAATGAAGCTTTTTCTAATAAATATCTCAGCTGCTCCTTCAACTCATTCAACTCTGCAGGTGTCATTCTATAAGGAGGAATGGATATAGGTTGGGTATCTGGGAGTACATCGATAGTGAACTCTATCTCCCGCTCTGGAGGAAGACCTGAGTGATCATCTGAGAATACGTCTAGGAATTCATTAACCATTTGAACTGACTGAAGAGCTGGTACCTCGGCTTCCATATCATGTACCCGAACCAAGTGGTAAATATACCCTTTTCTAACCATCTTCTATGCCTTGAGGTATGAAATAAACCTACCCCTCAACGACATTGTATTCCATTTCCACTGTATAACTGGTTTACCTGAAAACTGGAATCGCACCAACGTCCCTCTATAATCAACATTAGAATAACAAGAAGCTATCCAATCCATACCCATAATCACATCAAAGTCAGTCATGTCTAACTCTATCAAATCCGCTATGGTATGGCGACTGCATATAATCACCGAACATTTTTATATACACGCCTAGCCATGACTGAATCTCCTACCGGTGTAGCTACCTCAAAAGGTTCTATTGACTCAGGTTCTATCCTAATTCTACTAGCAACAAGGGGAGATATATAGGATAAAATGGAACCTGGATCTATCAATGCATATACATTACGGAAAAAGATCAACAATATACCTGTGATAACATCTGGTGATGCCTCCTGGTCGGGTCTACTGGCCAAAGAATAAATACTGTTCGAAGGACCGCCAGAACTAGAAGCTCCGCCACGACCTCTACCACGGCCTGCTGGCCTGTGAACACCTTGCCTTGCGGGGCGCATAGCGATAGTAGATGACGAACTAACAACTGATCCAGTAGGCTGAGTCATACCACTTCTAAAATGACATTCCCTCCTCACATGGCCTTGACAGCCGCAAGCAAAACAAGCACCTGTAGATGCGCGACATTCCCCAAAATGGGACCTGCCACACCGAGCACACTGAGGCAAATGTGGCCTCGACTGGCTAGAACTTCTGTATATCTGTGAACCTGCAGCCCTGGAGCTCTGACCAGCTCCTGAATACCCCTTGCGATCGAATCTCCTACCCGTATAATGTGTGGGTACACTCTATGCTGGCTGGGAAGAATATCTACCCTGCTGCTGAGGCTGTCCGCCTCGAAACTTACCAAACTGTCCAGCCGACCTAACCCTCTTAGCCTGGCCTCGGTTGTGCTCTCGGTCTGACTGACGCCCTCTATATCTGTCCTCCACCCCCTGTGCATATGCCTGGATACGAGTAATATCTATGCCCGGCTGAAGAGCCACTGCCATGCACCCATCGATCAAATAGTGGTCTAAACCCATCATATAGTGATGAACTCTATCCGCCATGTCGGCCACAATAGTAGGTGCATACCTAAACAATGAATAAAACTCCAGGCTATACTCGCGAATGGTCCTGCCACCCTACCTCAACTGTAAGAATCTGTCCACTCTAGCCCTCCTTATCTCTGGAGGCAAGAAGTGACCAAGGAAGGCCTCTGTAAACTCATCCCATGTAGCTGGAGAAACATCCTATCCTCTAGACAACTCCCATGACTTATACTAGTTAGTAGCTATATCCCTCATCCTATACGATGTCAACTCCACAGACTCGGTCTCTGAAGCCCTGATTACCCTCAGTGTACGCTGCATCTGTCGGATGAACTCCTGCGGATCATCCTCGGGCTGTGACCCGAAAAACTATGGAGGATTGCAAATCAAGAAATCCCGAACCCTCAAACTGTCGGACCTAGGATTAACTCCTAGTCCCTGTCTGCGGCTCTGCCCTGCCACTAGTCTAGTCAACAGCTTTGTCACGACCCGACCCCAGGCAGTAAAAAAATCATAACTGTACAAAATCAATGACAGGGGCAAGTATAAAAAGGGTAAATACCAGATCATACCGTGTCATTACAACTCATGAACTTAATCGCACTTTATTATCTTTTCCTATTTTTCAATAAGAGTTATAGTCAAATTCTTACGCGCATACTTAGGAAAAATCATCAAGTTCATAAACATATAACCTACGTATCTTGCATAACATAATCTAGCCCTTTATGGAGGGACGCCTCATTTTGGAGTTCACTTTGATTATCCATACGTGATAATGTAACCCGACCCATTTGCGGGACACGGCGAATTCATAAAAAGTCTTCCCTCGAAGGTATACTGCCCGACCCATTCTGGGATGCGATAAAGTCATATAAGTCTGCCTATAAAGGTATACTTCCCGGCCCATTCTGGGACGCGATAAATTCATATAAGTCTGTCCATAAAGGTATACTGCCCGGCCCATTCTGGGACGCGATAAAGTCATATAAGTCTGCCCATAAAGGTATACTGCCCGACCCATTCTGGGACGCGATAAAGTCATATAAGTCTGCCCATAAAGGTATACTGCCCGGCCCATTCTGGGACGTGATAAAGTCATATAAGTCTGCCCATAAATGTATACTGTCGGGCCCATTCTGGGACGCGATAAAGTTTCTTTACCTAACATTTTAAACCATCTTTTCATTTCTTCTTAAGTCGTTATAACAACTTCCCATAAAGCTATTATAACAACCTTTCACTTTAGAGAAATTAAGACACTTTTATTTCTTATTACATTAGGGAAAATTTAAACCCAAAAGTACTACGTACATACATACTTAAAAAAGAATCATAAAACTCCTTCTCTTTTAAATCAATAAACTTCTTCTTTTGAAAACTCAAGTTACATTCTCTTTTGAAGTCAAGACTCTTAACTTTTGAAATAAATCATAGAAACCATACTTTTTAAATCAAGTCATTCCTTCCTTTAAGAATCAAGTCCCATAACTTGAAAAATAAAGTCTCATAACCTTTTAAGAAATCAAGGTTCATAGTCTTAAAACTTCATGACATAAACTCTTCAAATTAAGTAACATATACTTTTATGAGTTGTGAATAGGTTATACTTGTTTATAACAATCTTATTAAAGCAGCCATGGTCTAGAAAAATGTAATACAATTTTGTCTTATCTTAGTTTCTATGCAGATGGAGAATTCTACTCATTTTAGTATAATTGATTGTCGATACATTTTTATTAACGCTGCAATGACTTGTTCGATACTTATTCTCATTAGTGCAGTAAATTAGCAAAGTCACCTCGACTCCACACACTTCCTAACAACTCTTACCAACATCCCCCATAAGACTTGGTAAGAACTTAGGATAACTTAGACATACCTTTTACATAGAGTAAATCAACATACGTACCTCTTAACTTCTAAGAGTAGAAGGAATCATGAAATAACACCACATGTATATTTCATACATAGAACATGCCAAAAGAAGGAAGAGGTTCACATTCCTCGCGACGACTATCGACAAGTAGCAAAATGCTCCAAAGTACTTCAACCTTGTTAGCTATTCCACCCTTCAAGTAGAATACGCTATACGTAGTACTTCAACCTATAGTAATCATAAAATGTCTATCAACTCCTAGCTTATCAACGTGGAATAATACTAAAGTTCTAAGTCTCTTATTCTATGGAAATTTGGGCAGCACTTCCTTTGTTTCTACGTACTTTTCCACCTTTTTCAAGGCCCGAAATCAATAACCAACATGCCACATTTAAGGCTCAACAGTTCAGCTAACCAAAGGGGATTACACACCTTAACAGGACGTGTAAAATTCTGCCCCACAATTTAATATAAAACTGTTACACTCCGTAATTCCAGGACATGTATAAGAGAATGTATGTAAGGAATCAAGACTTGAAAAATTGGTACGAAAGAAAGAATTGTTTTTCCGAAGGAAAATCTTCCGAACGTCGGAAAGGAAAAAGGTTCGTTGATGAGAATTAGATTCTCAAAATGCATTAATTGAGGATTATGGAATTTATTATCATTATGGAAATTTATTTTTACGGATTTGGTCACGTGGGGCCCACCACATTTTGTGGGGCCCACGAGGATTACGGAATTTTATGGACGAATGGGAGGGCGACATGTGTCACCCCCACATGGCTTGATCGAATTAAAACAAGGGTAAAATGGTCATTGACCATTGTAGATGATCAAGTCTTCAAGCTTGAGAAAATTGACTTAGTCAACTTGTCCACTTGGCTAAATATTTAATTACTCTTCATCCTAGCCATTCATATGTTGTTATCTTGACCCTCCATTGTGTTATATATACACACTAGTTGCAAGACTTGTCTCAACACTTAGAAAATTTCAAGACTTCATTCTTGTTCTTCATGTGAGCTCTCGGGTTTAGGGCATAGCCACACAATTTTTTTTGCAATTGTGGTTCGTTATTCACAAGACTTTAACCCAAGGTCCCTAAGGGTATTGTAAGGATATATAAATAGAAAGAGCTCGGAAAAACGACGTTTTCACGTTATTCGCAAGGCGAAAACCTAAGTCGTTTTCATAGTTTTGGATTGGAAATGGAAGAGAAGTTGGTTGTGAACTTCTAAAGGCTTCAAAAAGCGGATTGGAGCGTAAAGGAAAGGAGCTAAGAATTGCTAAGGAGCGACTTTGAATCTTGGAATTTATAAGGGCTTATAAAGGTAACAATTCTTGTCGTTTTAGTAATTAAGATTACTTATTGTTGTAGCTATGGATATTAGCAAGCATGAGGTATATAGTATGAAGTTTGATAAGTGTATTGGCTATTGGAACCCTAATCCGAAACTAGCATGTTTAGCTCTTAAGATTACAATTCAATTTGATTAATAGTTTAAGTCGTCACAAGTTATATAAAGAAGGAATTATAGTTATTAAAGTTGTTTATGACTATATAACATGTTAGACCCAAGAACTTGGATTGAAAAAGAATTGGAAAGGACTTTGTGTTGTTATACATATTAGCCAAGAATGGCTTTGAATATTGAAGTTACTTGGTATTAATTGTGGGGCAGAATTTTACATGTATTGTAAGGAGTGTAATCCCCTTTGATTGGATAATGTATTGAGCCTTAAATGTGGCATGTTGGTTATTGATTATTGGGCCTTGAAAAAGGTGGAAAAGTATGTAGAAACAAAGGAGGTGCTGCCCGATTTTCCGTAGACTAAGAGACCATATACTTAGTATTATTCTACGTTAGAAACTAGAAGTTGATAGTCGTGTTGTGGCCATTATAGGTTGACAATTCTACGTGCGGCGTATTCGACTTAGCTTGTGGATTAAGCCGGAAAGGTATGTGAACCATCTTCTCTTCTTCTAGCATGATTTCCTATGGTAAAGTAAGTAAGTCCTACTCCTTAAATGATCCATCCTTGATTGTACTTGGATTGCCTAATATAGAAGTTGTTATATATACTTCCTTGATTGTACTTTGGATGATTAAATTGTAAGTTTTATAATCCATTCCCTTAATGAATTTTGGATTCTCAAAAGTGAAAGTGTTTTACTTAAAGTACATGGAGTCTTGAAAAGGAAGTGGTTTCCAAATCTTTTGGCTAGTGCCTTAGTTCCAAAACCTAAAGATTGTTAATGACTTTAGGGGAGTCAAAGGAGTGATTTACTTAATTTTTTTAAAAGAGGAGAAATGACATAACTTAAAGAGAGGTAACTTGTTTTAAAGGTGTGAGTTACTTGAGATTTAAAAGTAGAAGAAACTTGATTTCTAAAGTTAAGAAACTTGATTTCTAAAGATTAAGAGACTTGAAGTATTTTGAAAGTTAAGAAACATGATTTCTAAAGATTAAGAGACTTGAAGTATTTTGAAAGTTAAGAAACTTGATTTGAAAGTATTTGATACTTGGTTTTAAAAGTATAAGTCTCTTGGTTATAAAAAGAATGAATTTGTCTAAAACCATAAAGGGTTATAACGACTTTATGGGAAGTTAGTTGTAACGGCTTTATGGAAGGTTAAGAAAATTGTCTATTTTGATTGATAGGCATGAGTTGCCTAGGTTGTGAAATTTAATGTTACTTAGTCTCAAAGCCTTGAAATGAATTTCTAAAGGTGTAGTAACTTATTTTGAAAAATAGACATGCCTAGATACTACGGGTGTTAGTATCTTGGGGCTTTGTATAAAAATGAGTCTTTTGAAAAGAATGGACGTACGATAGTACTTTGGCTTGTTAAATGAGAATTATTCTATTTGTGCCTTGATAGTACTTTGGCTTGTTAAATGAGAATTATTCTATTTGTGCCTTGATAGTACTTTGGCTTGCTTAAATAAGGATTTCTCTTGGTTGTAAAAAGAAGGCATGGTAATTGTATTGGTTTATGTAAAAAGAAGGCATGGTAATTGTCTTGGTTTATGTAAAAAGAAGACATTGTAATTGTCTTGGTTTATGTAAAAAGAAGGCATGGTAATGTCTTGGTTTATGTAAAAAGAAGGCATGGTAATTGTCTTTGTTTGTGTAAAGGCATGGTATTGTCTTGGTGTGTAAAGGCATGGTATTGTCAAGGTTTGCTTGCATATGGGTTGCTCATATAGACATTCGTGCAAGTGTCATATTTTCACATCTCCGCGTCCCTCCATAAAGGGCCGGCAACTTGTTTCAAGGATATCATGGAGTAGCTCCCCATGGTGGTGAGTGGTACACACTCACGGCGGGTTGGTATTTGACTCGGGCGGGTTAAATTCCCAGGATATATATATAAGCCATGGATTAGCTATCTGTGATGCGAGTATCGTGTACCGATGACTCATTGCGGGTCCACATGACCTAAGCGGGTGAAATAGTCCCTTGCGGGTGAAATAGTCCCATGATAGGTTGCATTATAACACAGAGGGTGGTTGACCCTGGCACTGGCACGACCTTCATGTTTTGAAACGGTAGTGATTTCATTAATGAAAGGGTGCAGTGTGTTTATGACTTAAAGTGGAACAGTTGGTCTCATTGTTAAAAGCATAACTTAAAAGATAAAAATGATTGCATTACTCTCATTATTGCAAGGTTCAATGTACTTATTGATGTTATATTATATCATGGACTTCCGACAGTGAGGAAGGATTCCACAGGCATGATTGATATTATGGGCGTGAGACCCTTGGGTATATTTGAGTAATGACTTTGAGGGCATGCGTCCCTGACTTGATATGCCTGCTTATGTATTGTGTACTGTAGTTTGGCTATCATACATGTCTCCTGTTTTGTATAGACTGTTATGATTTCGTTACAGTATTTACTGTTTCACATACTTGGTACATTCTTCGTACTGACCTCCTTCGGGGGGCTGCGTTCATGCCGCAGGTTTAGGTTCACAGTTTGGTGATCTGCAGGTGTAGGACCCTGCTCAGAGTTTTTGAATAGCTACATATGTTCAGGAGTTTATCATTTTGGTATAGATCCTTCAGTACATGCTTTTGTACAGTTATGGGTACGGCGGGGCCTTGTCCCATCATAGTTCAGTAAAACTCGTAGAATCTGTATTCATATATGGGATTGGACTCATGTACAGTGTAGTACTTTTTTTATGCATATTTATGTGGCAGCCTTGTCGGCTTTGCCCTTGCATGTTCGTTGGTTTTAAAAGAAAAAAAACGAGGTGTTATTTAGTTCCGCGGTTTACTTATGTCAGTTAGGTAGAAGGGTGCCCAGGTAGGGCACCAGTCACGGGCCCGGGGTTCGGGTCGTGACAAAAACAGTCCATAATCTTTAGGCAATTCTCGGCAATATCAAGGACAACAACAACATTTATTTCTTTTCTGTTTCCTTTTCAATCCAAGTTGTTATTCTAACATGTTATATAGTCGCAATCAATTATAACAACTAAAATCCCTTTCTTATACAACATGGGACGATTATAACTATCGACCCAATTGATTTCCAATTTTAATGGCTAACATGCCAAATCTCGGATTTAAGCTTCCAGATTCCATAACACTTATCAATCTTCATAATATATATCACATGATAATTTCTAACTTATCATAACATGGAATCTTCAATTACAATAGTAAGACGAAGATTATTACCTCAATAAGCCCAAATCTAATACAAAATTGAAAGTCGATCCTTAGCAACTTTAACTCATCTTCTTGACATTCCAATCCGCTATTTGCAACCCCTAGAAGCTTGTGAAGAACTCCTCTTCTATTTCCAACTTCAAAGTTGAACAACACCTTAGGTTTTCACCTTGCGACTAACGTAAAAACGTAGTTTTTCCGGGATTTTTGTATTGAGATATCCTTATAATACCTTTAGGGATCTTGGGTTTGAATATTGAGATTTATGAAACAAAATTGCAAAAAAAATTTGTGTGGAAAAGAGGCTATGCCGAGAGCTCTTGGAAGAGCAAGAAGTTTTTTTGGAAATTTTTCTAAGTGTGGATCTTGTTGATGCGCGGTAAGATGCACACACTTTAAACGCAAGTGCACGTTATCGTGATAAGTAGTATAGTCTTGATAAGACCGAATATCGTCCACAAGGATTAGGGTTCAATTACCAACTATCTATTTTCTAGTATCTATTTGGTGAATTGATAATTGATTTGTTGTTTATAACTAAGAATTATGCAAGCTATTTAAATATAAAGATATATTTCAGTGGTGATGAGAATAGGGCTTCCATGTATCCTTACTATCCGCTTATGCTACTTACTAATGCATTAACTTATGGTATTCTTCTTTTGGAGAAAGCAGGTTTACGAAATCGTTTTATACTCCCGTTAGGGTTATATAAACACTCAACCCCAGTATCGCACCTTACCTACCTTTCGGTGATAAGGATAACTTTATAGGAGGATTAAGAACAAAAATCTAGTTGACCGTCACGCACAATGCGCAAAATTAGGGTTGTTAAGCCTCTCATCAACGCTACATAAATAATTGAGGTATTTTCATCCCCAATCCAAGAATGTCTACCCAACTTACAGCATATTCACAATCCCCCCTTCTCAGAATCTGATTAGAAATCATATAGTGATAATTAGTTGTCAATTAATTACCAAGAATTCAACTCAATTATTGGATAGATCTCACAATAAGAAAAATAACCATAAGCATGCATTAATTTATAACATAAGTTTCTAGCAATTCAACATGGAAAGCCCTATAAGAGAATTAGTTCCTAGCCATTGTCATGACAAGAACTAATTCCATGTTCATCATACAAAATAGAAATAAAGAACAAGAAAGGGAAAAGAAATTACTAAACTAATGGTATCCAATCTCCAAGCAAAAGTCTTGTGTTGTGCAGAAGGGAACCTCAAAACCGCCTGTGGTTCTCCTTTTATAGGCAGAAAACCGCCTCCCTCTTTTCCTTCAGCGGCCTGAATTTCACAAAAGACCTAATTTTTCCGATCGGCGCGCCTGCAGACGCCATGGCCACGAAGTTCTGCAATCCGTCGTGTGTTTTGGCGCCGCGCTCGATATCTGGCTCGAGGCACCGCGCACAGAACTCCTGTAGCTTCGGATGTTTAGGCGTTGCGGCCTCGTGACCGCTTCTTCGAGGGCGCGGTGCCGAGTCTTCGCAGCCTCTCGAATAGTGGGCGCCGCTACTTTGATCGCAGTGAGGCGCCGCGGCTGTCCAGATTTCACCCTCGTTCGCCACTTTCTCTGTTTTCAGCTCTGGCATCTCCTCTTTTGCCCTCTTTTAGCTCTTTTTCCGCCATTTGGCCATTTTAGCCACTTTGACTCAATAGAAAGGAAAACTATCCTAATACAACACTTATATGTGCAAAACGGGACAAAAGACTAACTAAAACTGACTCAAAAGGTGTATATAAAATACACCGATCAAATACCCCCAAACTTAACCTTTGCTCGCCCTCGAGCAAAGATAGAAAGAAAAAAATAAAAGACTCAAAGAAACAACAAAAAAAATAAAAGACTCACTGCCATTGATTACTTTTGCTGCAATAGTGTTAACTAGAAAAACATGAAGGTTAGCAAAATAATATGCAGGAACATATAGCATAAAATTTTCAGCACACTAAACACATGAAGCTAAATATTTCGCAAACTCATATTCATCATGCTTAATGGAAGTCAATATACTAAATCATGCATGTAAATTCAAGAATTCCTATGGCATGCTTACTTGCTATTCTCCACTAATTCTGGATATGCATAAAAGAGATCTTCAGGACTTTAAGGGTTGTAATGTAGGCTTAGGTAGGGGTTGGTAAAAATAGGCATTTAGGCTCATTTTTGTGTACCATAAGCTCTTTAGCTTTTCAGTACTTCCCTTTTCTTTTTGTTCTTTTCTTCATTTCGATTCTATCTTTCCCCTCTTTTGTTTTGGGAGAGTGAAATATCTAATAATGACAAGACTCCCAAACTTAGGCTTTGCCTATTTCTTATTACTTTTGTATTGGGTGCAACAGACTTATTCACTCTTTTTGTCTCTTTTTAACACAATGTATTCCACTATTTCATATTTTCACTTATGGTACAATTTGTGGGAATATAGGTGTCAAAGAAGAAGTTTCAAATTTAGGCTCAATGGGGTGACTAGGGATATTTTTAAAGTACGGATATAAAAGAATGGTAAGAATTGGCTATCAAAGAAATGCGAGTCATCTCCTAGCACGCATATCCTAACTATTTCCTCAAATAGCAAGCAATCATAACACATAAGTATTTATCATTTAGCATGCATAACTCAAGCAAGAAACTTCAAATAGACAGATTCTGTGAGTTTTTGGCATATCTAACTTAGGTGTTTAGATAGTTGCTTCAATTCCGTTACATTATTCCACCTTACTTCACTAGGTGTTTCTAGCAACTACAGTATACATGATATTTGACAAACAATTATGACTCAAAAAGAAAAAAATTTGGTGACTCAAAAATAAACATAAAACAATCAAAAAGACTTAACTAAAACATAACATGACACAAAGAAAATAAAACACAAATAAACACCCCAAAACTTAAATCACACATTGTCCCCAATGTGTGCAAGACTCAAAGAAAAATAAAAGAAATAGGACTTACAGACTTTGGCTAAAATGGTGGTGGTGGCGGTGGATAATGCATCGACCATTGGTTGAACAAGGAACTCAACTAGTTGATTTGTTGCCTTGTTTCTTGCTGTCCTTGTACTATCAGATCCAAGGTCCGCATCATCCTCATCCGATTTTGAAACAATTGCTCCATCGTGGGCGTTGGAGGTTCTGCTTCCCGTGGTTGGCGGTGGCTAGGTCTGCCTCATTGAGCCCCTATTTCAGGCTCATCTTCGTCCATGGCGGCCTCTGCTGCTGCTGCTGGTGGTACTCTTCGTCTGGCTGCTGGGGGGCTTGGGTCTGGGAAAGAGTGCACTATCCCACAGGACACCGGCAGTTGGTTTCTCTCATGAGTGTCAGTGGGTAGTCTTGGGACTGCACTCATGTGGCAGAGACTGGTAATAAGTGAACCGTGTCCCAATCCACCTGTTGTCACCAACCTGCTGATTTCTTCAATGCTCTGCACTATTTCTCTCCACATCAATCGTCATTCCTCATAATTCCATATACCGCTTAATCCTATCCTCTGGCACTCTGGTAAAGTGCGTGGATGGAATCATGCGGGCGCTGACGAAATATATCCAACCTTTGGCCACTTTGTTGAATTGGCACCTGTTCAGTGCTCTTGATCCATTTCTTCCAATATCAAAAACAGCCCCATGGTAGTTCACGGTGTCTGCAACGGCATTCCAGTCGATGTGGTCAGTGCTTCTAGACCATGTTCTAAAGTGATTCCAATCACTTCTTTCTTCAACATCAACCGTATTCAATTGTGAATTTACATTCTCTGCTGTCACATCCACATAAGCTCCCCTAACAAAGCATCCCCTTTCCACCTTCTCCGGAAGGTTGGCATAAAATTCACGCACCATTGTTGTGTTCACTGGTGCTATCTTCTCTGGATTTACGAATCTCCTCCACCCCCTTAACTCAATCATAGCCCGGATGGGCTCATAAACATCTTCCTCCCCATATGACTCCCTCTGGTAGTCCATTCCCCTTTCTGGTATTATGGGTCTGGTATCAAGCTTTTTGTATCTTTGGAAGGCTTCGTAGCTCACAAACCTAGTATTATCGTAATGTGGGGTTGGGGTGGATGTGGAGCCTCTTCTCTTCCTGGTGGCCATGGTTTTAAAATAGTTTCTGGAGCTTTCAATTTAGTGGCACAAAGGATTCCTACACAATCTACAACTAGCAGCGAACACAACACCCCCAAACTTCAACTTTTCTACCCAATACCCACACTCATTTTCTACTCTTTTATCCAAACTTCACAATCAACTTTTCAGTACCCAATTACTTCAACTACAATACTCCTTCAAACTACTACCTCCTGTGACTTCAGTAAAGGATTCAAGAACAGAAAAAGATTACCTTTTTATGAGAAGCTTCAAGCTGTTCTTGTTTCTAATGGTGGTTTGAGGCTATGGAATGGAGCTTTGTTGGTTGAGATGGCTAAGGGTTTTAGGAATTTAAGAGTTTTGGTTGTGGTTGGGTTTAATTTGTGGAGGATTTGTGGGCAAATTTTTGGAATTTCGTGGGTTTTTGGAGAGGAAGGGTTATGTTTTTGAAATTGGATTTGGGGAAAATCTGATTCTGGGCGTTTTAAGTTCTGGATTCCCGCTTAGCGTCGGCCGCTTTTAGCGCGCGGCCAAACTTCGCGCTCGCCTTCGACTTTCGCGCGCGACACATTACGGGCGCCGCGGTGCCTAAATTTGGCCAATTTTCTGGACTTTTTGGCGCCGCGGCCCTGCTCCTGGGCGCCGCGGTGCTTACCCGCTCGAAATTCGCTTTTCTTGATTTTTCGCCTTGATTTATTTCCTCAGACCTATCAATCACAGCACAAACACAAGAATCCAAGACCGTGAGATTGTTCTAGACAAAATAAAATAAAATAAAGACAGAAATTAAGAAACATAATTGAAATTTTGGGTTGCCTCCCAACAAGCGATGTCTTTAACATCTTTTAGTCGGACGCAATTAACCGGTACGAGTGCTCATTGGACCCTTTTGCGAACTACTTGCAATTCGCAGATTTATTGCTATAGGTCTCAATTTCCCTATAACTATTTGCTCAACCAAGAACCTTAAACATACAATTATCCCCCAAGTACACAAGACAGACTTGTCTTTTATGCTTTTTATAACGTAGGAATCCGTGAAATTCTCTACATCTCTCAACTCTAGGGGGTACCCTTGCTGGTATGGGCTTCCTAATTGAGGATCAGTCGTGATAGCTAGTGGTGGTTCTTCTGTAATAGATGCAAGAAAAAGGATTTCTACAGAGTCCAAGAAGGTAAATAATTGGAACTCTGCAATCTTTTCCTTTTCTACACCAACTATCTCACCAGATTCCTCAATAGTTGGGTTTGGTTCAGGCTCCTCAAATTGTTGTTCGCTATTAAAAATGACTGCGAGTTCTCTTATTTGCAGTTCCAGCTTCTTTATGGCCAATCTCATTTCGTCCATGAACTGCGCTTGATACTTAGTGAGACTGAGTATGACTTCTCGCAATTCCTCTCTCTCTTCCTCTATGGTTGGAGCTCGATCATATTGACAGTAGAAATCCATGTCTTGAGGATCCCTGAGATGCATCAAAACCAACAACGTATCACGGCACCCTTGTTTTCACACAATAAATACATAAAACGAAAAATAATAAAATAAAATAGAATAAATAAAAACATATAAAAATTAAAAAAGAGTAAAAACCAAATTAGAAATTAAAAATAGATAAATTTGATATTGAACTATGCCTAATCCTCAAGAACGCCAAAAACTTGATGCGCGGTAAGATGCACACACTTTAAACGCAAGTGCACGTTATCGTGACAAGTAGTATAGTCTTGATAAGACCGAATATCGTCCACAAGGATTAGGGTTCAATTACCAACTATCTATTTTCTAGTATCTATTTGGTGAATTGATAATTGATTTGTTGTTTATAACTAAAAATTATGCAAGCTATTTAAATATAAAGATATATTTCAGTGGTGATGAGAATAGGGCTTCCATGTATACTTACTATCCGCTTATGCTACTTACTAATGCATTAACTTATGGTATTCTTCTTTTGGAGAAAGCAAGTTTACGAAATCGTTTTATACTCCCGTTAGGGTTATATAAACACTCAACCTCAAAGATCGCACCTTACCTACCTTTCTGATAAGGATAACTTTATAGGAGGATTAAGAACAAAACCTAGTTGACCACACACAATGCGCAAAATTAGGGTTGTTAAGCCTCTCATCAACGCTTACATAAATAATTGAGGTATTTTCATCCCCAATCCAAGAATGTCTACCCAACTTACAAAGATATTCACAATCCCCTTTCTAACTGATTAGAAATCATACAGTGATAATTAGTTGTCAATTAATTACCAAGAATTCAACTCAATTATTGGATAGATCTCACAATAAGAAAAATAACCATAAGCATGCATTAATTTATAACATAAGTTTCTAGCAATTCAACATGGAAAGCCCTATAAGAGAATTAGTTTCTAGCCATTGTCATGACAAGAACTAATTTCATGTTCATCATACAAAATAGAAATAAAGAACAAGAAAGGGAAAAGAAATTACTAAACTAATGGTATCCAATCTCCAAGCAAAAGTCTTGTGTTGTGCAAGAAGGGAACCTCAAAACTGCCTAGGGTTCTCCTTTTATAGGTTGAAAACCGCCTCCCTCTTTTCCTTCAGGCCTGGCCCAGAATTTCGTCAAAAGACCTAATTTTTCCGCGTCGGCGCCGCGACCCTGCAGACAGGCGCCACGGCCCTGATATCTGCTGTCTGAGGGCACCGCGACAGAACTCCCGTAGCTTCTGATGTTTAGCGCCGCGCCCTACATCCGCTGTTCGAGGGCGCGCGACGCCAGTCTTCGCAACCTCTCAATAGTGGCGCCGCGCTCGCTGATCGGCAGGAGGCCGCGCTGGTCCGGATTTCACCTCGTTCGCCACTTTCTCTGCTTTCACTGCATCTCCTCTTTGCCCTCTTTAGCTCATTTTCCGCCATTTGGCCATTTTAATCAGAACGACCTGCTCGGCCCAAGCATCGTGCCTTATCCTGCACCCTAGTGATACAATCATCGAGAAAACCAGGAAAATAAAACTTAAACAAGAAATGATATATGAACATAAACAAAGCAACCTAACGGTTACCTTCCAATAACATAATAAATACAACTCTTTCAAAACGAACTTTAATCCTTTTTACAAACCCCGCCACAACAAGATTTACAGCACCTCTAAGATTTACAACAACTATGACGGGACAGGGCCGCCATACCCCGAATGTACAAGAACCTACAACTCGTGGAACACATACCAAAAGATAAGCCTCCGAGAAACGGAGCTTCCCAAAACGCTGAATCGAGATCCTAAGAGCGAGGATCCACGATCGATGTACTCTACTGCGGCATGAACGCAGCCTCAAGGAGGTCAAGATAACAGTACCAAGTATGTGAAATCAGAAAATATCAGAATGAAATCATACTAGTCTATATAAAGCAGAGACATGTATGATAACCAAACTACGATCACAACATAAAAGCGATCATGTCGACGTGACTCACGCCTCAAGTCATCACTCAAATATAACTATGGGTCTTACGCCCACAACATCAATCATGTTCGCATCACGGCCGCATGCCCCGAATTCTGCAGACGGTAGACATGTCCATGATGCAACAATAATACCAATGCCCCACGGCCACATGCCCCGAATTCTACCTCGCCAGACACGCCCATGTGACATCAACAATAATATATTGGGTGATCAACCCCGCCGCACGCCACATGCCCCCTAATTTACGTCGGTGTAGACATGTCCATGTAACCACAATAACAATATATCGGTAATCAACCCGCCGCACGGCCGCATGCCCCGAATCTTGCGACGGTGCAGACATGTCCACGTGACATCAACAACAAGACAAGAATCAAAATGGAAACATACCCGTGGAATTCTCCATCACCGCCAAGACGCCCAAGTAAGTTCTCAACAAGTCGACCGCCTCTATCGAGAGACGCCAGAATACGTAAATACCACACTTGCACAACAAAGGCTATCATCACAAGCATAGGCAAGTTTCACAACAACAAGCATAGGCAAGTTTCACAACAACAAGCATAGGCAAGTTTCACACAACTCAAAGTACTTTCATTTTATGCCAAAGTCCTGTTTTTAACCCCAAAGTACTACATATGTTAAGTTCTTTAAAAAGATATCCATGACTTTTATAAAAGTCACACTATACCCATAGTTTTTGAATGACCAAGGCACATTACTTTTCAAAATCAAGTAACAACATTCTTTTCATAAGTTACAGTTTGCCTAGTTTCAATTACTCAAGCTTCTCATTTTCAAATGCTCAAGTCACTTATTTTAGAAAGGTTTCATAACTCATAGTCTTAATCTCTTTTAAAACAATTGAGTAACATATGTCATATATGAGTAGTTTATTCTTTGTTTATAACGATCTTATTACAAAGACCATGATCTAGAAAATGTAATATCATTTTGTCTCATCTTAGCTTCTATGCAGATGGAGGTTTCTACCGGTTTTAATACAACACATCATTATTCAATACATTTTCCTTTATTAACGCTGCAATGGTCTGTCGATACACATTCGATTCCCAAATCAAGAAACAATATCCCTTTAAAACCAAGTACTCATTACTCACGAATGAGGTTTCACACAAACATCCACATTAAAACAAATAAGTTAAGTCTCTTATCTTATAAGATCAAGTCTCTTAACTTCTAACATCAAGAAACCATTTTCACTACATAAGGTCGTTATAACTAACTTCCCATAAAGCTATTATAACACCCTATGTTTTAAACCAACCAAATCACTTAGCACATGTAACGTCTACCGCACTACATAGTTCACAACAATCATGCTAGAAAAGATAGGAAGAGGTTCACATACCTCGCGACGATTTATCGACAATAAGCAAAACGCCCAAGTACTTCAACCCGCTCTTACTCCTAAGCCAAGTAGATCACGCCACACGTAGTACTCCACTCCTAAAATGGTCATGGTACTCCTATCAAACCTTTCTTATCATCAAGACTTATACCAATAAAAGCCCTCAAAATCTACGGAAATTTCTACAAAGACTTCCCGCTTATACTCACTTTTCCATCTTTTACCAAGGCCGAATAACCGTAATATATATACCATATATATATATAAGGCGTAATAATTAAACAACATAAAGAAGGGATTACACGCCCAAACGGTAACGCGTTTACTATCACGCCCATAACAACAATAAGTAAAAGAAGGATTACGCGCCAACCGTAACGGTTTACTATCACGCCTTCATAACAATACAATAATTAAAAAGGGATCACACGCCCAAACTAACGCGATTGAAAAATCTTCCTTAATGTAAATGTAAATACCCAATGTAAATACCCAAAGTAAATACGGTCCAAAGTAAATACCAAAGTAAATACAAATTCTTAAGTTGGGGTCCTTGGCCAACTTTGTCCATTTTACTTATCCAATTTACTCATTAGTCATCCAACTTATATTTCCATTCTTAATATAAGTTATAGTTACTTTGTTATTAGCTTCTTAGCAAGTAAGATACGCTTACCATTTTAATGGCAAACGGCCAATCCTTTCTTTTAACAAGTTAACAAGATCCAACTCTTCCAAACTTACTCCATATATTATATAATCCATAATATACTTATAAGATATGTATAACAACCACTTCACAAAGAGGTTTAAGTTCCACTACCTCAAATAGCCCAAAATATCCAAGTTCTTAAAGTCGCTCCAAGCAAGTCTTAGCTCCAAATCTTTACGTTCCAATCCGCTACAAGCAACCCATGTAAGCTCCTAACCAACTTCTCTTCAAGATTCAACTCCAAAAAGTGAAGAACACTTAGGTTTCAAGATGACAACTTTCGCCAAGGCATCCCTTCAAGGCTGTGGGTGTGAAATCTTTTCCAACTCTTGGTACACAATCTTCCTAACACCTTAGGGAAGAACACTTGAGAGTTTAAGAATTGTTGGACAAATTTTGCTCAAGAAATGGGGCAAAACCGAGAGCTCTAGGTCAAGGGAGAAGGAGGGTTTTTCAAGTCTTCAAATGTCTAAGTGTGGAAGATTTCATCAACTAAGGGTGCATATATAGGACAACCAAGGGATAGGATGAAGGCAAGTGTGTGGTTGAGATTGGGGACAAGTGTGGGTGGGACCCACAAGCCACTTGTCCACACAAAATATCTAGCAAGACTGGCCACTTGTCTTGCCACTGTCTAGCTAATTTCGGCCAAGGGCCACCTGTGGGTGACACGTGTCGCCTCCTACTGGCCCAAAATATTTCATCTCCTAAAATATCCATAATGGCCAAAATCTCAAAACTAAGCTGCCCCACAAAACAGAATTTCACCCGTGGGCCCCACGTGACCATTTCCTAAATAAAATTCCATAATTCTCAAATATTCTAAGAAGTCCGAATACCAAACTGGGAATCCATTCCATTAACGAACCTTTTCTTCACAAAACCTAAACTTTTCCGTCGAAAAATCACATCTTTCTTTCTTTCCAAAATTTCGTCAGTAATCTCGCACGCATATCCTCACCTATATACCCGGAACTACTGGTATAACATTCTTCCTCTTAGAAACATTCGTCCCGAATGTTCATTCTAAGTCTCCAAACGCATTTGTGTCGGATAGTCTTCACTACTATACTTACAAACCGATCATGCCACCAATGGCCGAATATAACATGTGCGCAAAACTCAAATCCAAGCCAACGAGGAATCATTTCTAATCTTACAACAGCTCCCACTAGCTTCAATTTACTCTAAGGCCATTCCCGCCTTCACGATCCGATTCTCGTGAACGCATCCACGAACTCGCACGATGGTTACCTAAACTGGGCCTAGCACCCTCGTGACCTACCACCAAGGGACCACCTCGAACCGACCCCACCTCAATATGGGCTGCGGGTTGACCCGCAAATGGCCTCAACCCGACCCCTAAACGCGCCAACTCTTGTTCCCGATCCGAACAATCTTACTAATTCACGCCATGAAAGCTACCACTTCCATCTCACACTACCCATGTAATTATCCCACAATATTTCCCCGCATACCAAGTACATCCAAGAAGACCAACCGTAAAATCACCCACTCAAGACGGCCTCGCCTCTAAGGTCTCCACGTATAAAACTCTAAGGTTCACACTTTCCATGCCCCACACTTATCCTTCCAACTAACCATGTTTTCTAACTTACAAACAACACAACGCTATCCGTACATAGCACACAATAATAAGATCATCATATCGCGCAAACCAAACTCTGAGGGTTAAGGATATACCCAAGCTACCGCCCACTCTAATCATAGGCCCACTGCAGGCGCATAATCGTAGGCGATGAACCAGCCATCGATCCGTGAGGTCGAGTCGTAACATCCGTATACCTTGTCGGATAGCCTCGCAAATGGCCTCGCTGGCCGCAAAAATAACAAGCTCCCCGCACCACGACACTCCCAAATGCGGTCTACCACATCGACCACACCGAGGTAGGGTGACCGTGATCCGCCAACACCCTTACTTCCTCGAAACTCAACCTCGAGCCCCGACCGCCTCCCGAATACTCAAGGTTGTGGAGGACCACTCGCACCGGCGGAGGTACAAAACTAGTATGTCGCCGAGGCGTCCGCCTCGAAAGTCACCAAAGGACCTCGTTGTTCTCGCCTCTTCGCGATTCGTCATTCCGCCGACCTCTCCGTGCCTCACATCCTGCAGCATGAGCTCGCATGCGGCAATGTCCATGCCCAACAAGAGCTACTCCCGAACATGCCTCGACATGTAATCATCGAGCCTCGTAACATATCGGTGCACTCGATCCTCCATACTAGCTACCAACGCCTGACGCATCGCCAATGAATCGAACTCACATTGTACTCCAACCGCACGCCGCCTGTCTAAGCATCAAAAATCGTCACCCGCCCTCTCATCTGCGGAGGCAAGAAGTGCGTGAACGCCCAAAACTCATCCCATACCGGAGTGCATGCTCTCCCGAAAGCTCCCATGAATCAAACCAATCGATCGCGGTATCACGCAGCCGATGCGAACCAAAGGTCACAGACTCGGTCTCAAGCTTGATCACCCGCATGATCCGTCAGAATCGCCGGATGAACTCCTCGCGATCATCCTCGTGCCTCGACCCATAAAACTCAAGCGCTACAACTCGTAAAGTCCCGTAGCCTCAAACTATCTCGCCGGGGTGAACCATCGGTGCTATCGAACTGAATCGCCAGATTCAAATTTATCCTCATATCTGCCACGACTTCGCCAAAGAATCGGGCCATCTCTTATAACCCATCTCTCTCGCCTGCATCGTGGACCGAGGCTCGTGTATCATGTCTCGCAGCCATTGCTGCGCTCTAACCTCTCGCTGGGCGGGCGCCACAAAACCCGCCTCAAGCACAACTCGTGCATCGCTCGGCTCGCGCTGCACTTCTCTCAGATCTCACTAGCGGTTCCTCTACTGCCTTGCCGCTTCGTGGCTCGTTGCTCGCGCGAGGCATAATCGTAAAACGAGATACGCCGAGGGGTCCAACTTACAACACAATCTAAGGCACGATCTCTGAATGAGAAGAATGGAAACCAATCCTAAATGTCTGCAGCCTCCGATTATAGATGTGGTGCACAACACATCGATAATCAAGACTCTACTAGACACTCTCAGACACTTTCCGAGGATTAATCGCTCGATACCACTTTTGTAACGACTGCCCGGTTCAAGCATCGTGCCTTATCCCGCACCCTAGTGATACAATCATCGAGAAAACCAATGAAAATAAAACTTAAACAAGAAACAGATATATGAACATAAAATAGCCAACCCAACGGTTACCTTCCAATAACATCATAAATACAACTCTTTCAAACCGAACAGTTTAATCCCATTTTACAAACCCTGCCCACAACAAGATTTCATGCACTTCTAAGATTTACAACAACTATGACGGGACAGGGCCCCGCCATACCCCTGAATGTACAAGAACCTACAACTCAGTGAACACATACCAAAAGATAAGCCTCCGGAGAAACGGAGCTTCCCAAAACGCTGAACTGAGATCCTAAGAGCGAGGATCCACGACCGATGTACCTTACCGCAGATGAACGCAGCCTCAAGCGAGGTCGATAACAGTACCAAGTATGTGAAATCAGAAAATATCAGAATGATATCATACTAGTCTATATAAAGCAGGAGACATGTATGATAACCAAACTACAGTTCACAACATAAAAGCAGTCATGTCCAGTCAGGGACTCACGCCCTCAAGTCATCACTCAAATATAACTATGGGTCTTACGCCCACAACATCAATCATGTTCGCATCATGGCCGCATGCCCCGACTCGTGACGGTAGACATGTCCATGATGCAACAATAATACCAATGCCCCACGGCCACATGCCCCGAATTCTACCTGTAGACACGCCCACGTGACATCAACAATAATATATCGTGATCAACCCCGCCGCACGCCACATGCCCCTAATTCTACCTCGGTGTAGACATGTCCATGTAACCACAATAACAATATATCGGTAATCAACTACCGCACGGCCGCATGCCCTCTAATATCGTGACGGTAGACATGTCCATGTGACATCAACAACAAGACAAGAATCAAAATGGAAACATACCCGTGGAATTCTCCATCACCGCCAAAGACGCCCAAGTAAGTTCTCAATAAGTCGACCGCCTCTATCGAGAGACGCCAGAATACGTAAATACCACACTTGCACAACAAAGGCTATCATCACATGCATAGGCATGTTTCACACCAACAAGCCTCGGCTATTTTGACAACAACAAGCATAGGCAAGTTTCACACAACTCAAAGTACTTTCATTTTATGCCAAAGTCCGTGTTTTTAACCACAAAGTACAACATACGTTAAGTTCTATTAAAAGAGATCCATTACTTTTATAAAAGTCACCCTATACACATAGTATTAGAATTACCAACCCACATTCCTTTTCAAAATCAAGTAACAACATTCTTTCCTAAGTTCCAGCTTGCCTAGTTTCAATTACTCAAGCTTCTCATTTTCAAATGCTCAAGTCACTTATTTTAGAAAGGTTTCATAACTCATAGTCTTAATCTCTTTTAAAACAATTGAGTAACATATGTCATATATGTGAGTAGTTTATTCTTTGTTTATAACGATCTTATTACAAAGAATGCCATGATCTAGAAAATGTAATATCATTTTGTCTCATCTTAGCTTCTATGCAGATGAGGTTTCTACCGGTTTTAATACAACACATCATTATTCAATACATTTTCCTTTATTAACGCTGCAATGGTCCTGTCGATACACATTCTCGATTCCCAAATCAAGAAACAATATCCCTTTAAAAACCAAGTACTCATTACTCACGAATGAGGTTTCACACAAACATCCACATTAAAACAAATAAGTTAAGTCTCTTATCTTATAAGATCAAGTCTCTTAACTTCTAACATCAAGAAACCATTTTCACTACATAAGGTCGTTATAACTAACTTCCCATAAAGCTATTATAACACCCTATGTTTTAAACCAACCAAATCACTTAGCACACGTACGCTCACCGTACTACATAGTTCACAACAATCATGCTAGAAAAGATAGGAAGAGGTTCACATACCTCGCGACGATTTATCGACAATAAGCAAAACGCCCAAGTACTTTCAACCCGCTTCGGCTACTCCTTAAGCCAAGTAGATCACGCCACACGTAGTACTCCACTCCTAAAATGGTCATGGTACTTCTATCAAACCTTTCTTATCATTGAAGACTTATACCAATAAAAAGCCCTCAAAATCTACGGAAATTTCTACAAAGACTTCCCGCTTATACTCACTTTTCCATCTTTTACCAAGGCCGAATAACCGTAATATATATACCATATATATATATAAGGCGTAATAATTAAACAACATAAAGAAGGGATTACACGCCCAAACGGTAACGCGTTTACTATCACGCCCATAACAACAATAAGTAAAAGAAGGGATTACGCGCCAACCAGAACGCGTTTACTATCACGCCTTCATAACAATACAATAATTAAAAAGTGGATCACACGCCAAACGGAACGCGATTGAAAAATCTTCCTTAATGTAAATGTAAATACAAACCAATGTAAATACAAACAAAGTAAATACGGTCCAAAGTAAATACCCAAAGTAAATACAAATTCTTAAGTTGGGGTCTCGCCAACTTTGTCCATTTTACTTATCCAATTTACTCATTAGTCATCCAACTTATATTTCCATTCTTAATATAAGTTATAGTTACTTTGTTATTAGCTTCTTAGCAAGTAAGATACGCTTACCATTTTAATGGCAAACGCCAATCCTTTCTTTTAACAAGTTAACAAGATCCAACTCTTCCAAACTTACTCCATATATTATATAATCCATAATATACTTATAATATATGTATAACAACCAATTCACAAAGAGGTTTAAGTTCCACTACCTCAAATAGCCCAAAATATCCAAGTTCTTAAAGTCGCCCAAGCAAGTCTTAGCTCCAAATCTTTACGCCCAATCCGCTACAAGCAACCCATGAAGCTCCTAACCAACTTCTCTTCAAGATTCAACTCCAAAAAGTGAAGAACACTTAGGGTTTCAAGATGACAACTTTCGGCCAAGGCATCCCTTCAAGGCTGTGGTGTGAAATCTTTTCCAACTCTTGGTACACAATCTTCCTAACACCTTAGGGAAGAACACTTGAGAGTTTAAGAATTGTTGGACAAATTTTGCTCAAGAAATGGGGCAAACCGAGAGCTCTAGGTCAAGGGAGAAGGAGGGTTTTTCAAGTCTTCAAATGTCTAAGTGTGGAAGATTTCATCAACTAAGGGTGCATATATAGGACAACCAAGGGATAGGATGAAGGCAAGTGTGTGGTTGAGATTGGGGACAAGTGTGGGTGGGACCCACAAGCCACGTGGCCACACAAAATATCTAGCAAGACTCGCCACTGTCTTGCCACTTGTCTAGCTAATTTCGCCAGGGCCACCTAGGGGTGACACGTGTCGCCTCCTACTGGCCCAAAATATTTCATCTCCGAAAATATCCATAATGGCCAAAATCTCAAAAACTAAGCGGCTCCACAAAACCAGAATTTCACCCGTGGCCCCACGTGACCATTTCCTAAATAAAATTCCATAATTCTCAAATATTCTAAGAAGTCCGAATACTAAATCTGGGAATCCAATTCCCATTAACGAACCTTTTTCTTCACAAAAACCGGAAACTTTTCCGTCGAAAAATCACATCTTTCTTTCTTTCCAAAATTTCTGTCGTAATCTCGCACGTACATCCTCACCTATATACCCTGGAACTACGGGGTATAACATTAACCACTTTGACTCAATAGAAAGGAAAACTATCCTAATACAACACTTATATGTGCAAAACGGGACAAAAGACTAACTAAAACTGACAAAAAAGATGTATATAAAATACACCGATCACTTGTCTTGCACTAGAAATGTGGATATATAATACAACCAATGGTCTAGATCAACACAAATGGATGGCTAAGATTGGTCCATTATGTCAAGCCTCAACTTGCCCTTTGACTTGGTCCATTTTATCAAGCTAATATTTGCTACACTAGCATACAATTTCGTCCAAGATGATTCATGTGGAGGGTGACACGTGTCGCCCTCCCATTGGTCCATAATGTTTCGTTTTTCGAAATTTCCATAATTGGTCAAAATATAGAAAACCTCGTGGGCCCCATAAAAACGTAAAATTTCTCGGGTGGGCCCCACGTATCCAACTCTGAAAATAAAATTATATAGTTCTGATAAATTCCAACAGTCTCAAATAAAAATTTTGAGAACCCAATTCTCATTAACGAACAATTTTCCTTCCCGAGGTTCGGAAGATTTTTCCTTGAAAAACAATTCTGTCTTTCGTTCAAATTTTTAAGTCTTGTTTCCTTACGTACAATCTTATATACTCGTCCTGGAATTACGGGGTGTAACAAGCTGAATTGCATCTCTCATGGCCCTATCCTCTGCCCATGGATGAGGAATTGGAGGGTCAAGTATCGGGGCCTCTGGAGCTGCTCTATGCTCCTTTGGTGACGGAGGTGTAACTGAACTCACCGACTGGTGTACCATCTCAGGCACAGACTGGGCATGTGCCCTAATAACTCTCTGTGTCTAACTAGTAGCTCTCGCATCGACTTGCCCTCCCGCCATCACTACTTTCCTGAGGCATAGCTGCAACACAATAATACATTAGAGAGGGGAATTCTCCTAATAAAACTGCTCTATTACACGATCTATGAGATGAAAGAATGGAAACCAATCCTAAATGTCCAGCAACCTCCTGTGTATAAGTATGGTGCACAACATACCTATACCCAAGACTCTAATTAGACACGGTCTGTAGGCATTCCGAGGACGAACTGCTCTGATACCACTTTTGTCACGACCCAAGCCGAAGGGACCGCGACTGGTGCCCTACCTGGGCACCCTTATACTCACATATCACATAAAACCAGCGGAAGCTAATGAAAAACTCGTAGTCTCAAACAAACGGGATCCTATCCCCAGAACTATCATATAATAAAATAGGCAAGCCGACAAGGCCGCCATTATATACACAAATCTGAAATGAAATACAACTGTACATATGTCCAACCCACAAAAGAACTATAGACCTCTAAGAGTAAGACAATAACTATGATGGGACAAGGCCCCACCGTACCCCTGAATATACATAAGCCAGTAACGGCAAAACTGTACCAAAATGATAAGCCCCAGAACAATAGAGCTATCCCAAAAACTGAGCAATGATCCTAAGCACGCGGATCACCAAACTATGTACCTACACCTGCGGGCATGAACGCAGCCCCCCGGAGAAGGGGGTCATTACAACAAGTATCAAGTATGTAAACATAAAGTACAATAAATAAGATCATAACTGGTCAACAGATGTGTCACGACCTGACCCCCGGGCCCGCGACTGGTGCCCTACCTGGGCACCCCTTACAGGTAAACATCAGAGAATAGTAGCAGAATATACATACAACTTAAAAGAAATAAATAACAGTCATGAAATTTCAACAGGTCAGCCGATAAGGCCACCTTCCAAAGATATACACAAAATCCCAAAAAAAGCAATTACCTCTCTTTATTTTTTTTACAACCCAATCCACAAGATATGACTACAGACCTCTAAGAATTTTTACATAGCAACTGTGACGGGACAGAGCCCCGCCATACCCCTGAATGTATGTAAATCTACAACACCAGGGAAACCATACCAAAAGACAAAGCCTCCGGAGAAATGGAGCTTTCCAAGAACTGAACAGTGATCCTAAGAGTGTGGATCAACAAGCTATGTACCTCAACCTGCGACATGAACGCAGCCCCCCGAAGGAGGTCAGTACGAAATATGTACCAAGTATGTAAAACTGAAAGTACTGTAATGAAATCATAATAGTCTAAAATAAAGTTGGAGACATGTATGATAACCAAAATAACGATAATCGTGGCCTTGCCAAGTGAAAGTAATGAAAGTCGCTTTACCTTTTAAAGACTATTTCAACACATGAACAATAGTCACACTGTGGTTATGGACACAAGCCCTCAAATATCATCACACACCAGCAGTGGTCTCAAGCCCACAAATATCAAAGCGCGTCTGGAATCCCCATCACTGCCGACAACCGTAAGTGTAAAATATAACCATGTGACGCGCCCGTGGCATCCTACCTCACTATCAGCGTACACATATGCAATACATATATATATCTCATGCCCGTGGAATCCCCCATCACTGCCGACAGTCGTAAGTGTAAAATATAACCATGTGACGCGCCCGTGGCATCCTACCTCACTGTCGGCTTACACATATGCAATATATATATATATATATATATATATATATATATATATATATATATCTCATGCCCGTGGAATCCTCTATCATCGCCGATAGTAAGTGTAAAATATAACCACGTGACGCGCGTGGCATCCTACCTCACTGTTTACAGACACATATGCAATATATATATATATATATATATATATATATATATCGCATGCCCGTGGAATTCCTCATCTCGGGTACATGACTTCATGGAGAGCTAATCCATGGGGTAATAATCGTATATCACATGCCCGTGGAATCCCTCATCTCGGATACATGTCTTCATGGAGAGCTAATCCATGAAGTAATAGTACATAACATGGTCGCATGCCCCGGAATCCCTCATCGTATAAGCATGGCCATGGGGTAATAATAGCATCCGGGAATTTAACCCGCATCCTGGTCGCATGCCCCGAAATCCCTCATCGTATAAGCATGTCCAAGGATCAATCACAATGGAAGCATACCCGTGGAATCCTCCATCACTGCCGGTACGTCCAAGTAAATTCACAAATGCATACCGCCATCCAACTGAGAGTCACGGCAGCGTAAAAATATAATACTTGCACTCAAAGGCTATCACAAGCAAGCATAGGCAAGTTCATAAAATCTTTTAGACTTTCATTAGCATACTAAAATGAATCTCATTTCATAAACTCAAGGCACTTTCGTATCACATAAAAATCCAGGAATTTAACCCAAAGTACTACGTACTTCCATTCTTTTCAAAAGACTCCTTTTTATATAAAACCACAAGATACTAACACCCGTAGTATCAAGGCATGCCTATTTTTCAACTTAAGTTACTAAACCTTTAGAAATTCATTTCAAGACTTTGAAACCATGTAACTTCTAATTTCACAACCTAGGAAACTCATGCCTATCAATCAAAATAGACAACTCTCTTAACCTTCCATAAAGCCGTTATAACTAACTTCACATAAAGCCGTTATAACTCTTTATGTTTTGGACAAATTCATTCTTTTTTTATAACCAAAAGACTTATACTTTCAAATCAAGTTTCATAACTTTAAATCAAGTCATTCATTCCTTTAAGAATCAAGTCCCATAACTTGAAAAATAAAGTTTCTTAACCTTTTAAGAATTCAAGGTTCATAGTCTTAAAACTTCATAACGTAAGCTCTTTAAATTAAGTAACATATACTTTTAATGCGTTGTGAATAGGTTATACTCGTTTATAACGATCTTATTAAAACAGCCATGATCTAGAAAATGTAATACAATTTTGTCTTATCTTAGTTTCTATGCAGATGGAGAATTCTACTCATTTTAATATAATTGATTGTCGATACATTTTCTTTTATTAACGCTGCAATGGCTTGTTCGATACTTATTCTCATTCATGCAGTAAATTAGCAAAGTCAACTCGACTCCAAATACTTCCTAACGACTCTTACCAACATCCCCCATAAGGCTTGGTAAGAACTTAGGATAACTTAGACATAACTTTTACATAGAGTAAATAAACGTACATACCTCTTAACTTCTAAAAGTAGAAGGAATCATGAAATAACACCACATGTATATTTCATACATAGAATCATGCCAAAAGAAGGAAGAGGTTCACATACCTCGCGACGATTATCGACAAGTAGCAAAATGATTCAAAGTACTTCAACCTTGATAGTTATTCCATCCCTTAAATAGAATACGCTATACGTAGTACTTCAACCTATAATGGCCATAATACGTACTTTTCCACCTTTTTCAAGGCCCGAAAATCAATAACCAAACGCCACATTTAAGGCCCAACAATTCAGCAATACAAAGGGGGTTACACGCCTAATAGGACGTGTAAAATTCTGTCCCACAATCAATATAAAACTGTCCAATATATCCAAGCCATATTCGGCTACCCTTTGTCACAATAATTATCAATTTCCTTTCAACTCCTTTTTCAATCCAAGTTGTTATTCCAACATGTTATAAACATAATAACAATTACAACAACTATAAATCCATTCTTCTTTAACATGCGACGATTGTAATTATCGACCAAATTGATTACAACATATATGGCTAACTTGTCCATTTTTGGTTTTAACATGTAGACATGATCCAAATCTTTTCAAACTTCAATCTATATACCACATTCTCATTTCTTAACTACTATAACATGTAATCTTCAATCACATTAAGAAGATGAAGATTTTACCTCAATAAGCCCTAATAATATCCAAGCGTCAAAGTCGATCCTAGCAACTTTTAGCTCCTCTTCTTACGTTCCAATCTGCTCCAAGCACTCCTTAGAAGCTCATGAAGAACTCTTCTTCAAGTTCCAACTTCAAAGTTGAAGAACACCTTAGGTTTTCGCCTTGCGACTAACGTGAAAATGTCGTTTTTCCGGGATCTTTCTATTGAGATATCCTTACAATACCTCTAGGAATCTTGGGTTAAAGTCTTGTGAATGATGAACCACAAACTAAATTTTTTTGTGTGGAGAGTACCTCAAACCCGAGAGCTTCTATCTCCCTCTCTCAAGTTTCTCAATTTTTTTTCTAAGTGTGAAGACTTGTTGTTATACCCCGTAGTTCCAGGGTATGTATGCGAGGACGTACGTACGAGGATACGACAGAAAGATTGGAAAGGAAGAAAGAGGTGATTTTTTCCACGGAAAAGTTTCCGGTTTTTGTGAAGGAAAAAGGTTCGTTAATGGGAATTGGATTCCCAGATTTGGTTTTTGGACTTCTTAGATTATATTAGAATTATGGAATTTTATTTTCGGAAATGGTCACGCGGGGCCCACTGAGAAATTTACGGTTTGGGGCCCGCTTTGATTTTGAGATTTTGGCCGTTATGGATATTTTCTAAGACGAAATATTTTGATTTAATCGGGCGACACGTGTCACCCCATGTGGCACCCTGGGCGAAATATGTTTGTGCACAACACCCTGCTAGAGTCGTTGACGAAACGCTCTACCTAACTTACGGGCGGTAAATTACGCTATGTCATTTAGTATTTTTGCGGATTTTTCCGAGAGACGAAACGCTTGGACCAACGAGGGCAACACTTGGCACCCTCTCGTTGGTGGACTTGAAGGGTTAGGGCCGATTGGACGGGCAAGGGTTGCTAGATATTTGTGTAGATATTTGTGAGGTTTTGCGAGTAGTGGTCTAGGGGCACTTGGGCATATCTCCCTCCACTTGCCCCCACTTGGCTAGATCTTGGCCATTGGTTGGCCTTCGCTGGCCTATAAATACCCTCCCCTTGAAGACTTCTTCATCCATTCCATAATTTCCAAGTCTTGAAAACCTCCTCCTCCTCGTTGGTTTCGCCCTCCTCTTCCTCATGAGGCCTTGGCCGAGGTGCACCCTCCTCCCAGAGGCCTTGGCCGAGGGTACACCCCCTCCTAGTGGTGTCGTGAGGTACCCCTCTTGGTAGGAAATACTCTCCAAGTATTGTTGTAATGCCCAAATTACCTTAGTCAGATACCTTGTAGTATTCCAAAGAAACCTCTATACGAAGAGTCTTAAATACTACAGATGTCCTTTTTGTCTCAAACCGAAACCCTAAGGAAATCTTCATCGAGTGATCAAGTAATTAAGTAGTTGGTTAGAACTTCTAAGGGTTGTTCGAGCGGTCGAGCACCCGAGTAGGAGCTAAGCGCCATAAGGATCGACATTTATACTTGGATAATTATGGGCTTATCGAGGTAATTATCTTGTCCTCTATTTGTAATTGGAAATTACATGTTGTTAGATTATATAGTTGAAGTATACTATATAGAACTAAGCTTAGTACTGCGGCAATGTCTTTTGACTTAAGCCTGAAGAATCGAATCGAATCAGAATTACATAGGATCAGACAGAGACTTGTGTAGTAGTACCGTGGAGTAGAATTGTACCCGTCGTTAGATGTATAACCCCGGTTGGCTTGGTAGCCGCCCGTTAGAGGAGAGATTTTACGCCGCCGCGGAGGGGAGTCCACGAATTTTCTCAGAGAATGTTCTACGATAAGATCTTGATGTTAATAAGCGCTTGTGGCCTTATAGGTCAAGTACTACGTGTGGCGCGCTCTACTTGGCTTAGGAGTAGCCGACTGGAAGTACTGAGCGTTTTGCTATTGGTCGATACTCGCCGCGAGGTATGTGAACCTCTTCCTATCTCTTCTAGCATGATATGTGTGAACTATGTAGTACTGAGACGTACATGTACTAAATGTATTTGATTGGTGTAGAATATAAAGTGTTATAACGACTTTATGGGAAGTTGGTTATAACGGCTTTATGTTGGTAAGAAAATACATGTGGTTTTTAAAAGGTAATCAATTGAACTATAATCGCTTGTTATGTGTTAATAAAGAACTTGAAGTATTTCAAAAGAGTTTTGAATCATTTTGAAAGAAGAAGTAATACTTGGTTTTTGAAAACTTAAGAGTTATACTAGCTTTATGGGAAGTTAGGTATAACGCTTAAGAATGTTTTATTGATTTCGAAATCGAATGTGTATCGACAAACCACAACAAATTAATAAAGGGAAATGTTTTGATTAATTAAGTATTAATAAAACCAAGAGCAACTTCCATCCGCATAAGCTAAGATGAGACAAAATGATATTTCCTAGATCATGGTTCTTTGTAATAAGATTGTTATAAACAAGAACATCCTACTCACATATAAGGCTTATGTTTCTCATTGTTTAAAAGAAAATTATATTCTTAAATGAATAAGGCTATGAACACTAAACCTTTCTAAAATAAGAAACGTGAACATTTGAAATTAGGCAAACTTGGACGTTTGGGAAATAATGTTGTTACTTGATTTTACAAAGGTAAGAGTTTTGGTTTTCTTAAAAGGACGGCCACTCTATTTTATACTACTGTATTGTGTGACTTATGTGAAAGAAACAGATCTTTTAAAGATTTAATGTGTGAAGTACTGGGGTTAGATAATTCAACTTGTTAGTAGAAAGCACCTTGTGTGAATAACTTGATTGTATCGGTTTGTGATAGCCTTATAATACTTTCTTGTTGATTTGAGAAGTAAACATGTTAGGATGCTACGTGTTAGTATCTTGTGATGTTAGTGTAAAGGGGTTTTCCTCGATCGCGCTTAAAGTTGTTTGACTATCACCGTTATGTTGGTATTGTACCACTCACCTTGACTTGTGTCCGAGGTTGCCGCCTCCGACGCGGGTAGACTCAGCGATGCAGGACCATGATTCGAGGATACCTCACGCGGTCCGGGGATCCATGCGAACTACGGAGTTCCAGTTAGTTTACGCCCGTGTGGTCACGCGGTTCAGTGGCTACGCGGATCGCGAGTCCGTGACGACGCCGGAGTAGCTACCTCGATGCGGGTTATACCTCACGCGCCTACGAGGTTGGCCTACGCGAGTCGCGAGAGTTCGTGGCTAGACGCGCACATTTGATATCGCGCGAGTGACCAGCCTTTTATCATGTGACGGCAGACAGATATCATGACACATTTTATGACCTTGTTGGTGCGTGTGTTAGTAGTCGGCTATGCCTTCGATTTACCTGCATCGTTTTATTAGGACACAGCGGACCCGTGTTCATGTGTATTCCTTGGTGTTTGTGTATCATAACCGCCAGCGTGAGGAAGGTATTCCACGGCACGATTGATGTTGTGGGCGTGAGACCCATTGGTAAAATTGAGTGATGACTGAGGCGTGAGTCCCCGACTTGATATGATCACATTTATGGTGAATCAGAGTTTGGTTATCATACATGTCTCCCGCTTTGTATAGACTACTATGATTTCATTTACGTGATTTATTTTCGTTTCACATACTTGGTACTGTTGATCGACCTCCTTCGGGCCGCGTCATGCCGCAGTAAAGGTACACCGCCATCGATCCTCGCCGTAGGGTCACAATTGGCATGGGAAAGCTCCGCTTCTCCGAGGCTTATCAGCGTATAGTCCCCTTGTTGTAGGTGTTTACATTCGTGGTATGGCGGGCCCCGTCCCGCCATTGTTGTCGTATCATTTCTTAGAGGTCTCAGAGTACCGCTGTAAGCGTGGTTTGTAAAAGGGATTAAAACTGCTCATGTTGGAAAAGTTGTTATTTATATATATGCCGAAAGGCAAGTTTTTCTCGATTATTGTTTCATATTTCATAATATGTCTCGTATTGTTTTATGTTCCATTGACACTGATGTTGTATCACTAGGGTGCCCGGTAAGGCACCACCACGCCCTAATCGGTCGTGACAAAAGTGGTATCGAGCGCTAATCCTCTGAAAGTGTCTACGCATCGTATCCAAGAGAGTCTTGATTATCGGTGTGTTGCGCACCACGCCAATAATCGTGAGGCTATAGGATATTTAGGATTGGTTTCTATTCTTCTCACTCAGATCGTGCCTTAGAGCGAAGTTGTAAGTCGACCCTCCGATGAAATTCTTTCCTTATCGCTATGCCTCCGCGTAGGCAACCCGCCCGTGAGGGCGCAAGGCAAAGGAGCGGCGAGCAGAGTTCAGGGTCATGAGGGCACAGCCCAATCATTACCTAGGTAGTGCTTCATTCGGGATTTCGCGACGTCACTAGCCCCAAAGAGAGTTTAGCATGCTGACGGCAGCCTCCAAGGCCCATGATATTTGAACCTTCGCCCACGACCGAACAAGTGAATATAGATTGCAAAGAGGCGACCACATTAGCTATGGATTTGGCTACCGAGATTATACCGATGTACCACGAGTCTTGATGACTACCTAAGAGAGGTTGTGCAAGAGTAGCTCTTCAGTTAGGCTTGAGCATGGCCTGTGGACGGGCATATGCACAGCAGGCCGAGAAACGTAGAGATCGACGGGTTAACCAAGGACAGGAGTTGTGGGCCAGAGCAGCAAGGTCCTTCAGTAACTTTCAAGGTGAGTATACCTTAAGTGCTATGTTCTGATAGCAGTGTGTTAGTTGTGATTAGAACTCATGGTGGGTTAACCGAGTAAGATGTTGGGGGATATAGAAGGTGTGAGCCTGAGAGTGTTATACGTGGAGACCTTAGAGGTCAGGCCATCTAAAGCAAAGGTGTAGTGTTATGTTTGATCCTTATCGTAAGACATAGTGCACGTGAGCTATGTTTGGGGATAGGTCCCTGGCAGTGTGGAATGAAAGCTGGTCGAGTTGAGGCCACGCCGCGGTCAACCCGCGGCGTGTTTGGCGCGGGTCGTTTGTGGTGGTCCCGCCTTGTGTTAGGGTTGTGAGGTGTTAGGCCCAAGTTTAGTTAACCAGACGAAGTTTGTGGATGCTCGACCGTGGTCGGGCCGATGGGGCAGCCCATCGTATTTTTCACCAGACCGCTTATCTACCGTGTTGAGTTATCTAAAAGGTTGTAAGGTTGCACGGGTGCCTACCTTCACCTTATGACAAACAAAGGAGCCAGTGGTACGCTGTTTTTGTTTCGAAGTTTTACCAGCAGGTTAAGAACTCGCGTAGTCTCAGACGCATTCGCCGCCAGCGGTGTGGATTTCGTGGGTAGTCGTGGGATTGTTGTCTCCTCAGAGAGAAGTGCTTCTAGCTACCTTTTCGTGTTCGGATGTCGCTTATGAAGCCTTATAAGGGCGGAAGTGTAAGTTGCCGGCCGATTGGTTCGATGTTGGCGTTCGCATACTGGTTCAGCTTGTTCCAGCAGATCGTGGATGTGGTAAAGCTCGCTAGAAGAAGTTCGCAGCTCGGAGGAATCGTATGCGGATAATCGCGACGACGCTTAGAGTTCAGTGCCGATGGTCTTCTTGAAAGTACCACCGGACAGGTGTGACGAGTTTTGGAAATGAAGGAACTTAGCCCGAGTTACTTTGGGCTTTTTGAGTTCATGAAGAATAGGCCAGTTGCCTATATATGTTAGCAATTGCCGTCCGACTTAGGAGGCAAGACGTCCGCCTTTTCGTATTGTTATGTTCGGGGCCGAGCGTATAAAGAGGCCGAGCTCTACCACGGAATGCACCAACCGTGGCTCCGTATGGCACATCCCGAGAAGCGGCCGGGCGGCACGCCTCGAGGATCGCAGTTTCCGGCACCATTTGTTGGGTCGCCGAGCAAGGCTCGCGCAAAGTGACAAAAGTGGTATCGCGGATCGAGGAAGTATATTTTGACCCCGGAAGAGGTATTTGTGGTGATATAGAGGTGTTTCCTCGTGGGCTTGGATGTAAGTCTTTGCGCAGTGTTTCATGGCCAGCGTGTGGCGTGATTGTTCTCATAAGTATAGAGTAGAGACTATATCGACGCTTGTATGTTTGGGGACTTAGAAGGAACATTCGACGAATGTTTCTAAGGAAGAATGTTATACCCGTAGTTCCGTGGTATGTATGCGAGGACGACGCATTTGAGGATACGACAGAAAGATTGGAAAGGAAGAAAGAGGTGATTTTTTCCATGAAAAGTTTCCGGTTTTTGTGAAGGAAAAAGGTTCGTTAATGGGAATTGGATTCCCAGATTTGGTTTTTGGACTTCTTAGATTATATTAGAATTATGGAATTTTATTTTCTGAATGGTCACTGGGCCCACGGAGAAATTTACTGCCATGGGCCCGCTTTGATTTTGAGATTTTGGCCGTTATGGATATTTTCAAAGACGAAATATTTTGATTTAATCGGGGCGACACGTGTCACCCCACGTGGCACCCTTGGGCCGAAATATGTTTGTGCACAACACCGTTAGAGTCGCCGATTTAAACGCTCTACCTAACTTACGGCGGTAAATTACGGCTATGTCATTTAGTATTTTTATGGATTTTTCCGAGAGACGAAACGTTTTGGACCAACGAGGGCAACACTTGGCACCCTCTCGTTGGTGGACTGAAGAGGCGTTAGGCCGATTGGACGGGCAAGGTTGCTAGATATTTGTGTAGATATTTGCAGGTTTTAAGGAGTAGGGTCTAGGGGCACTGGGCATATCTTGGCCTCCACTTGCCCCACTTGGCTAGATCTTGGCCATTGGTTGGCCTTTGCTTGGCCTATAAATACCTCCCTTTGAAGACTTCTTCATCCATTCCATAATTTCCAAGTCTTGAAAACCTCTCCCTCCTCCTTGTTGGTTTCGTCCCTCCTCTTCCTTTGTGAGGCCTTGGCCGAGGTGCACCCTCCTGAGGCCTTGGCCGAGGGTACACCCCCTCCTAGTGGTGTCGTGAGGTACCCCTCTTGGTAGAAATACTCTCCAAGTATTGTTGTAATGCCCAAATTACCTTAGCCGTATACCTTGTAGTATTCCAAAGAAACCTCTATACGAAGAGCCCGGAAATACTACCGTATGTCCTTTTTGTCTCAAACCGAAACCCTAAGGAAATCTTCTTCATCGAGTGATTCAAGTAATTAAGTAGAAGTTGGTTAGAACTTCTAAGGGTTGTTTGAGCGGTCGAGCACCGAGTAGGAGCTAAGCCGCTAAGGATCGACATTTATACTTGGATAATTATGGGCTTATCGAGGTAATTATCTTGTCCTCTATTTGTAATTGGAAATTACATGTTGTTAGATTATATAGTTGAAGTATACTATATATAGAACTAAGCTTAGCATCTTGCGCAATGTCTTTTGACTTAAGCCCAAGAATCGAATCAATCAGTAATTACATAGGAATGTACAGAGACTTGTGTAGTAATCGTGGAGTAGAATTGTACCCGTCGGGTTAGATGTATAACCCCGTTGGCTTGGTAGCCTACCGTTAGAGGAGGAGATTTTACGCCATGTGAGAGTGCCGAATTTTCTCGTAGAATGTTCTACGATAAGATCTTGATGTTAATAAGCGCCTGTGGCCTTATAGGTTGAAGTACTACGCAGGCACGCTCTACTTGGCTAGGAGTAGCCGATTGGAAGTACTTGAGCGTTTTGCTATTGGTCGATACTGCCGCGAGGTATGTGAACCTCTTCCTATCTCTTCTAGCATGATACGTGTGAACTATGTAGTACGGTGAGACGTCATACGTACTAAATGTATTTGATTGGTGTAGAACATAAAGTGTTATAACGGCTTTATGGGAAGTTGGTTATAACGGCTTTATGTTGGTAAGAAAATACATGTGGTTTTTAAAAGGTAATCAATTGAACTATAATCGCTTGTTATGTGTTAATAAAGAACTTGAAGTATTTCAAAAGAGTTTTGAATCATTTTGAAAGAAGAAGTAATACTTGGTTTTGAAAACTTAAGAGTTATACTAGCTTTATGGGAAGTTAGGTATAACGGCTTAAGAATGTTTTACTTGATTTGAAATCGTAATGTGTATCGACAAACCACAAAGAAATTAATAAAGGGAAATGTTTTGATTAATTAAGTATTAATAAAACCAAGAGCAACTTCCATCTACATGAAGCTAAGATGAGACAAAATGATATTTCCTAGATCATGGTCATGTAATAAGATTGTTATAAACAAGAACATCCTACTCATATAAGGCTTATGTTTCTCGATTGTTTAAAAGAAAATTATATTCTTAAATGAATAAGGCTATGACACTTAAACCTTTCTAAAATAAGAAACGTGAACATTTGAAATTATGCAAACTTGGACGTTTGGGAAATAATGTTGTTACTTGATTTTTCAAAGGTAAGAGTTTTGGTTTTCTTAAAAGGACGGTCACTATATTTTATACTACGTATCAGGTGACTTATGTGAAAGAAACAGATCTTTTAAAGATTTAATGTGTGAAGTACTTTGGGGTTAGATAATTCGAACTTGTTAGTAGAAAGCACCTTGTGTGAATAACTTGATTGTATCGGTTTGTGATAGCCTTATAATACTTTCTTGTTGATTTGAGAAGTAAACATGTTAGGATGCTACGTGTTAGTATCTTGTGATGTTAGTGTAAAGGGTTTTCCTCGATCGCGCTTTAAAGTTGTTTGACTATCACCGTTATGTTGGTATTGTACCACTCACCTTGACTTGTGTCCGAGGTTGTCGCCTCCGACGCGGGTAGACTCAGCGGTGCGGGGACCATGATTCGAGGATACCCTCGCGGGTCCGTGGATCCATGCGGAACTACGGAGTTCCGTGTTAGTTTACGCCTGTGGTCATCGCGGTCTTTGTGGCTACGCGATCGCGAGTCCGTGACGATGCCGGAGTAGCTACCGACGCGGGTTATACCTCATGCGGGCCTATGAGGTTGGCCTATGCGAGTCAGCAGAGAGTTCGTGGCTAGACGCGCACATTTGATATCGCGGCGAGTGACCGCCTTTTATCATGTGACGGCCAGACAGATATCATGACACATTTTATGACCTTGTTGGTACCGCTGGTGTTAGTAGCTCGCTATGCCTTCGCATTTACCTGCATCGCTTTATTAGGACACAGCGGGACCCGTGTTCATGTGTATTCCTTGGTGTTTGTGTATCATAAACTGCCGGCAGTGAGGAAGGTATTCCACGGGCACGATTGATGTTGTGGGCGTGAGACCCAGTGGTAAAAGTGAGTGATGAGTTGAGGGCGTGAGTCCCTGACTTGACATGATCGCTACTTATGGTGAATCAGAGTTTGTTATCATACATGTCTCCCGCTTTGTATAGACTACTATGATTTCATTTACGTGATTTATTTTCGCCACATACTGTACTGTTGATCGACTCCTTCGGGGGTTGCTCATGCCGTAGGTAAAGGTACACCGCCATCGATCCTCGCTCTTAGGGTCACAGTCATGTGGAAAGCTCCGCTTCTCCGAGGCTTATCAGCCGTATAGTCCCCGTTGTAGGTGTTTACATTCGTGGTATGGCGGGCCCCGTCCCGCCATTGTTGTCGTATCATTTCTTAGAGGTCCGTAGTACCGCAAGCGTGGTTTGTAAAAGGGATTAAAACTGTTCATGTTGGAAAAAGTTGTTATTTATATATATGCCGAAAGGCAAGTTTTTCTCAGATTATTGTTTCATATTTCATAATATGTCTCGTATTGTTTTATGTTCCGCTGATTACTCTGATGTTGTATCACTAGGGTGCCCGGGGTAAGGCACCAGTCACGGGCCCGGAATCGGGTCGTGACACTTGTCTTGCTACTAGTGTAGTATATATAAAACAATAGAGGGTCAAGATTACAACATTTGTGTGGCTTGGATGAAGGAGATTTAATATCTAGACAAGTGGGCAAGTTGACTTAGTAAAAAATCTCAAGCTTGTCAAGACTTGATCATCTACATTGGTCATTGACCATAATACCCTTGGTCCAATTCGAGCAAGCCCATGTGGGGGGGGGGGGGGTGACACGTGTCACCCTCCCATTAGTCCATAAAATTTCGTAACTCTCGTGGGCCCCACAAAACGTAAAATTTCTCGGGTGGGCCCTACGTGACCAAATCCGTAAAAATAAATTTCCACAATGTCAATAAATTCCATACTCCTCAAATAATGCATTTTGAGAATCTAATTCCCATCAGCGTACATTTTTCCCTTCCGAAGTTCGGAAGATTTTCCTTCGGAAAAACAATTCTTTCTTTCGTACCAATTTAGTGTCCTTATTCCTTACGTACATTCTCTTAAACATGTCCTGGAATTACGGGGTGTAACAAGATGACAGGGACAAGTATGAAAATCAAATACCAGACCCAACCGTGCCATATAAAATAAAGCCAACTGTACTTTGAAAAAAATCGAGAGTCAACTGTGCCTTTTAAAAAGTTAGAGTCATATACTATCCCTGGTACATATACCCGCATCATGGAAGCTTGTCCATGGAATAATATACGTATAAACATTACCGGCCCTTTAGTGAGGGACTCGGTGAACAAGTGCAAGGGCGCACATATAAACATTGCCGACCCTTTAGGGAAGGACTCGGTGAACATTGTCGGTCCATTTTGGGACTCGGTGAAATCATATAAACATTGTCGGCCCATTAAGGGACTCGGTGGAATGGAATAATAACACTTGCATGAATAGCTATCATGAGCAACCTTGTGCAATTTTAAACATCATTGGACTCTCAATAAAATCTTTAAAAATGAACTTTCATTTTAGAAAACCAAGGAACTCTCATGTCATGTATCCTTTCGAAACCATCATTTGGAAAATCAATGCATTATGTATCATGTATCATTTAAAAGCATCATTTGAAAAACCCAAGGCACTATACATCATGTATCATTTAAGAAGTATGACTTAATGGAATTAAGTACGTTCGTCGTACACTCATTTCATATAACGTCATGCCAAAAGAAGAAATGATAGTTCACATACCTTATAGGCTATACCAACTTGACAACTAGAATACGCCTCAAGTAGTACTTCAACCTATAATAACAAAAATACGTATATTAACTCCCTGCTTACTAGTGTAGGTCATATACCAAGTAATGTGTTACACCCCGTAAATTCCAAGACATTAATATGAACGTACGTAAGGAAATAAGATTTGAATATTGAAATGAAAGTATAAGTACATTTTCTGATGGAAAAACTTTGGAAAAATGTGACGACGAAAAATTTATTAACTCGGAGTTGGATTCCCTAATATGGATTTATGGACTTAGTATTATATTATGAAGTCTTGGGATTAAGAATATGAGCTAATTGAAAATTTCACAATTGGGGGGGGGGGGGGTTCCATCGAAAATACTAAGTGTTGGATTAATATTTTGTGAAGAGATTAGTGTGGATTAATTAAGTCTCGGCCTTGGGAATGTTTAGTCCATCGAAATAGAAAAATATGACTAAGTGTGGGAGATATATTATGTATTGCAAGATTTGCTAAAGTGTGGAAGATATTTTCATACAAGTGGATAAGTGAGTCCCCCATCCACTTGTCTTGTGCACACATTATATGTACAAATGTAGCAAGACTTAGCCTCACAACATATCTTCATCCAAACTCTCCTTGACCTCTCTTCTCCTCCAAATTTTTGAACCAACCCTAAGCCAAGAGAAGATCTTATTTTCTTTCCAAGAATAAGCACCTCAATTAAGTGCTAAGCCTAGTTTACTCTCCAAGAACCATAAGTCATGGTTTGGCTGAAAATGGTGGTGAAAACCTAGGCTTGTTTATGAACTTTTTGGAAGTAATACAAGAAGGGAAGATGGTTACAAGCTTGTAGTGGATACATGAATGTGATTGGAACTTGAAGAAGTGGAGCTAAGACAAAACTGTGGGCCGAAAGTTAGTGGACTGTTTTGGGAGAATTTGAGGTAAGATTTCTTCCTCCTTTTGAAGTAATTGGATATTACATGATGTTATAGTTAAGGGACGAACATGTATTAAGTGAAATGGAGAATAAGAAATGCATGAGACTATTTTTGGCATGTTAGACGAATTGGGACAATTTTGGTGTCGATTGTATTCGTTGGTTATTGTTGTTGTTATCGTTACTACTTGAATGTTAAAATGAAGGAATCTTGTTTTTGATAAGTTAATATTGTTTATATTAAAGTGTTGAGACTTGAATTGAAATATAAATGATTATTGAAAAGGGCTTTGGTTGTAGTTGTTTGACCGAGACTTGTTTAAAACTGTTGATTATTGTTATGCAGTTTTAAGGGACTTTTTTGTGGCGTATAATGCTGGCAATTCAGCCACCTATATGCATGTTTAAATGTGGTAAAATCTAATGTAAGTCCTAAAGGAATAAGGGTATAGAAAGGTGTTGAAAGGCCTCACATTTTACCCTCGTTATTATTGGATTGTGGACTATTTTTATGGACTGTTTTGCCGAGATTGTGGACTGTTTTTACGTGAGAAATAGGTGTGTGAATCACCTTGGTTAACTGTTAGGTTGTGCCCTTAATTGGTGCTTGGTTGTTGATGCATTTGGCATTCTTGAAAGGTGGAAAAGTACGTATAAGTAGGGGAAGTGCTGCCCGAATTTTTAGAGTAAAAGAGAGTCATTATGTGGTATATGTCTTATACTAGTATCATGAGGTTGATAGACGTGTTGTTGTCATTATAGGTTGAAGTACCTATTTGGAACATATTATATTTGTCGTGTTGGTTAGTCGTCAATAAGGTATGTGAACCTCTTCCTTCCTTCTTTGACATGTTCTACGTATGAAATATAAATGTGGTATTGTTTCATGATTCATTAGACTCTTAGAAGTTAAAAAGTATTCATGTTATTGATTCTATGCTAAAGGCATGTCTAAATTATTTCTAAGTCCTTACCAAGTATTATGGGATATGGTGGTAGGAGTTTTTAGGAACTTTTGGGGTCGAGTTTGTTACACCCCGTAGTTCCAGGACTCGTGTTTAAGAGAATGTACGTGAGAAAGTACGACTTTAAAAATTGAAACGAAAGAAGGATTGCTTTTTCCTACGGAAAATGATTTCGAGCCTCGGGAAGGAAAATTGTTTGTTAATGAGAATTGGGTTTCCGAATTTGATATTTGAGACTTATAGAATTTATCGAAATTTCGGGAGATGAAATATTTTAGACCAATCGGAGGGCGACACGTGTCACCCTCCAAGTTTCATGTGGGGCGGAAAAATGATGACAAGTCAAGAGCCACTTGGCTTGATATTGTTGACCACATCTCATCCACACAAGTGTTTTAATCTAGGCCCTTGGTTGTTATATATATCCTATACTAGTGCAAGACAATTCTACACTTAGAATTAAATCAAGAACTTGATGTTCTTGAGAAGAGGCTCTCGGGTTTTCCCTCATAGAACAAGAAAGTATTTTCGTTTGTGGTTCATTAGCCACAAGAATTTAACCCAAGGTTCCTAGGGGTATTGTAAGAATATCTCAATAGAAAGATCTCAGAAAAACGACGTTTTCACGTTAGTCGCAAGGCGAAAACCTAAGGTGTTCTTCAACTTTGAAGATGGAACTTGAAGAGGAGTTCTTCATGAGCTTCTAAGGAGTGCTTGGAGCGGATTGGAACATAAGAAGAGGAGCTAAAAGTTGCTAAGGATCGACTTTTACGCTTGGACATTATTAGGGCTTATTGAGGTAAAATCTTCATCTTTTTAATGTAATTGAAGATTACATGTTATAGTAGTTAAGAAATGAGCATGTGGTATATATATTGAAGTTTGAAAAGATTTGGATCATGTCGACATGTTAAAACCGAAAAATGGACAAGTTAGCCATTAATGTTGAAATCAATTTGGTCGATAGTTACAATCGTCGCATGTTAAGGAAGAAAGGATTTATAGTTGTTGTAATTGTTATTATGTATATAACATGTTGGAATAACAACTTGGATTGAAAAAGGAAATTGGAAGACAATTGACATTGTTATGGATAGTGATATTGCCGAGAATGTGCCTTAAGGAATAGACAGTTTTATATTGATTGTGGGGCAGAATTTTACACGTCCTATTAGGCGTGTAATCCCCTTTGTATTTGCTGAATTGTTGGGCCTTAAATGTGGCGTTTGGTTATTGATTTTTGGGCCTTGAAAAAGGTGGAAAAGTACGTAGAAACAAAGGAAGTGCTGTCCGATTTTCCGTAGAATTTGGTGACTTTACACTTAGAATATTCTACGTTTGAAGCTAGAGGTTAATAGACGTATTATGGCCATTATAGGTTGAAGTACTAATTATAGCGTATTCTACTTGAAGGATGGAATAGCTATGAAGGTTGAAGTACTTTGGAGCATTTTGCTACTAGTCGATAATCGTCGCGAGGTATGTGAACCTCTTCCTTCTTTTGACATGATTCTATGTATGGAATATACATGTGGTGTTATTTCATGATTCCTTCTACTCTTAGAAGTTAAGAGGTATGTATGTTGATTTACTCTATGTAAAAGGTATGTCTAAGTTATCATAAGTTCTTACCAAGTCTTATGGGGGATGTTGGTAAGAGTCGTTAGGAAGTGTGTAGAGTCGAGGTGACTTTGCTAATTTACTGCACTAATGAGAATAAGTATCGAACAAGCCATTGCAACGTTAATAAAAATGTATCGACAATCAATTATACTAAAATGAGTAGAATTCTCCATCTGCATAGAAACTAAGATAAGACAAAATTTTATTACATTTTCTAGATCATGGCTGCTTTAATAAGATCATTATAAATAAGTATAACCTATTCACAACGCATAAAAGTATATGTTACTTAATAGTAAAGAGTTTACGTTATGAAGTTTTAAGATCATGAACCTAGAATTCTTAAAAGGTTAAGAGACTTTATTTTTATAAGTTAAATAGACTTGATATTCTAAGTTAAGAAACTTGATTTCTAAAGTTAAGAGACTTGAAGTATTTTGAAAGTTATGTAACTTGATTTGAAAGTATAAGTCTCTTGGTTATAAAAAAAGAAGAATGTAAGTGTCTAAAGCATAAAGTTAGTATAACGACTTTATGGGAAGTTGGTTATAATAGCTTTATGGAAAGATGAAAGAATGGTTTACTCTAGTGATGTAAATAAGGATAAATGACTTGAAATAAAGAAAGGCAAATTGATTTGAAGGCATCAATTGCTTAAAGTTTAAAGAAAGAAGTCACTTGATTTAGAAGCCTATAAATGTATTTCTAAAAGGTATTGTGACTTGTCTTGAAAAGTAGATATGACTTGATACTACGGTTATTAGTATCTTGGGTTTTATATGAAAATGAGTCTTTTGAAAAGAATGGAAGTACGTAGTACTTTGGGTTAAATTCCCGGATTTTTATGTGAAATGAAAAGTGTCTTGAGTATATAAAATTAAAGTCTAAAGATTTAATGAACTTTCCTATGCTTGCTTGTGATAGCCTTGAGTGCAAGTATTATATGTTTACGCTGTCGTGACTCTCAGTTGGAGGGCCGGCTGTCTTGTTGTGAATTTACTTGGGCGTCGAAGCGATGTGGAGGCTTCCACGGGTATGCTTCCATTGTGATTGATCCTTGGATATGCTTATACGATGAGGGATTCCGGGGCATGCAACCAGGAGGCGGGTTAGATTCCAAGATTTATTTTGTTACCCCATGGCCATGCTTATACGATGAGGGATTCCGGGGCATGCGACCATGTTATGTACTATTACTCCATGGACTAGCTCCCCATGAAGACATGTACCCGAGATGAGGGATTCCACGGGCATGTTATATACGATTATTACCCCATGGATTAGCTCTCCATGAAGTCATGTACCCGAGATCAGGGATTCCACGAGCATGAGATATATATATATATTGCATATGTGTGTACGCCGACAGTGAGGTGGGATTCCACGGGCGCGTCACATGGTTATATTTTACACTTACGGTTGTCGGCAGTGATGGGGGATTCCACGGGCAGGGGATATATATATATGTATTGTATGTGTGTACGCCGACAGTGAGGTAGGATGCCACGGGCGCGTCACATGGTTGTATTTTACACTTACAGCTGTCGGCAGTGATGGGGGATTCCACGGGCACACTTTGATATTTGAGGGCTTGTGTCCATAGCCCTGGTGTGACTATTGTTCATGTGTTGAAATAGTCTGAACAAGGTAAAAACTGACTTTCATTACTTTCACTTCGATAAGGCACAGTGTACTGTTATTTTGGTTATCATACAGGTCTCCAGCTTTATATAGACTGTTATGATTTCATTACAGTATATTCTGTTTCACATACTTGGTACATATTTCGTACTGACCTCCTTCAGGGGGCTGCGTTCATGCCGCAGGTTGAGGTACATAGCTTGTTGATCCGCACTCTTAGGATCACTGTTCAGTTCTTGGAAAGCTCCTTTTCTCCGGAGGCTTTGTCTGCTAGTACGGTTCCCTGAGGTTGTAGTTTTATGTACATTTAGGGGTATGGCGGGGCCCTGTCCCGTCACAGTTGTTATGTCAAAAAAATTCTTAGAGGTCTGTAGTCATATCTTGTGGATTGGGTTGTGTAAAAAAAAAGAGGTAACTGCTTTTAGGTTACGTATATATATTTTTGGAAAGTGGCCTTATCGGCTAGCCTGTTATTTATTTCTTTTGAGATGTATGTATGTTCTGCTACTATTCTTTGATGTATACCTGTAAGGGTGCCCAGGTAGGGCACCAGTCGCGGGCCTGGGGTCGGGTCGTGACAGAGTTGATCTTGCTAAGTTACAACACTAATTTGGATTAATTTAGCAATTCGTATCGGTTATCACTATGCAAATGTTTCCATAATGTTAACCAGATGAGCGAGACGAATTTAGATTATCGAGTTGGTACAGACGACAAGTGTTAGTATGTGACTCTTTCTTTTTTCTTTGAGCATGAACTTTATAAAATGAGTGTACGGTGGACATACGTGTTTTAAATGAATCTAGATTTCATTTGGTACATGAGACGATAGTAACTTGATTTTAAAAGTATACTTGACTTGATTTTAAAAGTATGAGTCATTTGGTTGTAAAAGTGTAAGTGTTTTGATTTTTCAAAAGAGGATTTAAAATGATACTTGATATGATAAGTGTCTTGATTTTCCAAATGAGTATTTAAAAATGAAAGATATGAGAGTGCCTCGGCATTTCTAAAAGGAAAAGTTTATTATATGTGATTGGTACATGATATGTTGGTACCACATATTTCTAAAAGGAAAAGTTTATTATATGTGATTGATACATGATATGTTGGTACCACACATTTCTAAAAGGAAAAGTTTATTATATATGATTGGTATATGATATGTTAGTAATACACATTTCTAAAAGGAAAAGTTTATTATATGTGATTGGTACATGATATGTTGGTACAACACATTTCTAAAAGGAAAGTTCATTTTAATATTTGGTACACGAGATGTTGGTACCTAGGTTTAGTTAAAATGAAAGATTTTATATGTGTTTGGTACAAGGTATGTTGGTACCTTGGCATAGTTAAAATGAAAGATTTTATATGTGTTTGGTACATGATATGTTGGTACATTGGCATAGTTAAAATGAAAGATTTTATATGTGTTTGGTACATGATAAGTTGGTACCTTGGCATAGTTAAAATGAAAGATTTTATATGTGTTTGGTACATGATATGTTGGTACCTTGGCATAATTAAAATGAAAGATTTTATATGTGTTTGGTACATGATATATTGGTACCTTGGCATAGCTAAAATGAAAAGTTCGTATATGTGATTGGTACATGAGATGTTGGTACTGTTACACCCCGTAAATTGCAGGACATGTTTATAAGAACGTACGTAAGAATTCAAATGTTAAGATTTGAGACTATTAAAAATTTATCGAAATTATGGAAATGTCGGAAAATGAAATATTGCGACGAACAGGAGGGCGACACATGTCACCCCCCCCCCCCCCCTTAGTGGTCTTGGATGATTTGGACATGGCCAAAATGGTCATTTGACCATTAAATATATGACCAAGTCTTGCTAAGGGCTAGAGCTTGATATTGTTGACTTAGTCCAAGGGCCACTTGGGCTTGATCCTTGTGAAACTCATCCAAGCCACACAATTGTGCTAATCTTGAACCTTCCTAGTGTTATATATGTATACTAGTAGCAAGACTAACTCCCACACTTAGAAAATTTTCAAGAAAACTTGAAGGCCTCATAAGTTTGCTCTCGGGTTAGGCTTCCATTTGGAGGAATTTTTTTTTGTTTGTTGTCCAATAAGCTCCACACTTTAAACCAAGGTACCTAAGTGTATTGTAAGGGTATCTCAATAGATCCCGGAAAAGTTGCATTTTCGTATTAGTCGCAAGGTGAAAACCTAGTCACTTTCCTAGGTTTAGAGTTGGAATTGAAGGAAAGTTGTTTGTGATCTTCTAAGGGCTTCAAGTGGCGGATTGGAGTGTCAAGGAGAGGCTCTAAGTTGCTAGGAAGCGACTTCAGATCTTGAAGTGGATTAAGGCTCACTAAGGTAACAATCTTGTTCTCTTAAGTGTATAAGATTACATATTGTTGTAACCTTACTTTTTGAATATCATGAAGTATATGTATTAAAGATTGATAAATGTCATGGATATTTGTAGCCTAAAATCCGAAATGACATGTTTAGCCATTTGAAATTGAAATACAATTTTGGTCGATATTTAGAATCGTCGCATGTTACCTACTTGAAGATTGTAGTAGTTATAATCAATTGCGGCTTGATAGCATGTTATATTAAACAACTTGAATTGAAAAGGAATTGGAAAGGTTGATATGTTGTTACACCTTTGGCCGAGAATGACTATGTATGTTGGACTAGTTTGATATTAATTTGTGGGGCGGAATTTTACACGTCTTGTAGGCGTGTAATCCCCTATTGATAACTACATAATTGAGCCTTAAATGTGGCGTGTTTGGTTATTGAATTCGGGCCTTGAAAAAGGTGGAAAAGTATGTAGAAAAAAAGGAAGTGTTGTCCGATTTTCCGTAGAATTATTGACTTTGCACTTAGAATATTCTACGTTGAAACTAGAAGTTAATAGACGTATTATGGTCATTATAGGTTGACATACTACGTACAGCGTATTGGACTTAGAAAGTGGATTGAACCGAAGAGGTATGTGGAACTTTCTTATCTCTTGAACATGAGTAGTTGTAAATATATAGTACGGTAGACGTACAAGATTTTGACAATCTAGTCCATTTGATACCCTTGGCTTATTTTAAGAATGTCCAAGTTGGTTGAGTTAGGGACTTAACTCACTTGTTTAAGAATATTAAGGATATCTTAGTTTCTAAAAGTTAAGAGACTTAAAGTATTTTAAAAGTATGATACTTGGTTTTGAAAGTATAAGTCTCTTGGATATAAAGAAGAATGTATTTGTCTAAAGTATAAAGCTAGTATAACGGCTTTATGGGAAGTTGGTTATAATAGCTTTATGGAAAGTTAAAAGTGTGGTTTACTCTAAGTAATGATAAATGACTTGAATTATGAAAGGCAAATTGATTTGAAGGAATCAATTGCTTAAGGTTTTAAAAGAAAGAAGTCACTTGATTTAGAAGCCTAAATGTATTTCTAAAAAGGTATTGTGACTTGTCTTGAAAAGTAGATATGACTTGATACTACGGTTATTAGTATCTTCGAAGTTTTATATGAACAAGAGTCATTTTTAAAAGAGTAAAAGTACGTAGCACTTTGGGTTAAATTCCCGGATTTTTATAATGACATGATAGTGTCTTAAGTAAACTAAAATGAGAGTGTATATGTATAAGACTAATAAGAAGTTAGGGGGATTTCTTAACTTGATTATGTTATGTATGATAAGCCGGTAGCGCTTATGTTATGTTAGGATAAGCCGGTAGCGCTTATGTTATGTATGATAAGCGGTGGCGCTCATTATGTTAGGATAAGCCGGTAGCGCTTATGTTATGTATGATAAGCCGGTAGCGCTTATGTTATGTTAGGATAAGCCGGTAGTGCTTATGTTATGTATGATAGCCGGTTGCGCTAGTTTATGTTATTCTTTGGGGTAAAGCCCCGGGTTACTACTAATTCCATGGATTTTCTACCCATGATGCGAGTGCGGCGTTTGTACTCATTGCGGGCCCACCGGGCCTAAGTGAGTGAAATAGTCCTGTGCGGGTGAAATAGTCCTATGCGAGGAATACCTCATGCGGGTCCACACGACCTATGCGGGCGGATACAGTCTATGCGAGGAAGTTACCTCATGCGGGTCCATACGGCCCTTGCGGGTGAAATAGTCACAGGAGTAGGATTGCTTAATGATACTACGGGCGGGTGGCCCTACTTTGATCATGAGCCTCCTATTTTTATGCAGTAAAGTATACTCTTGTTTACTCTCATTTTTAGTAAGACACAGTGTACTGTTATTTGATTTATCATACATGTCTCCAGCTTTATTTTAGACTTATGATTTCATTACAAGATTTCGCCAGATATTTGGTACATGTTAGATCGACTCCTTCTGGGCTGCGTTCATGCCGCAGGTAGAGTATACAGGTTGCTGATCCTCACTCTTAGGATCACTATTCAGCTGTTGAGAAGCTCCTTTACTTCGGAGGCTTATCCCTGGTATTGTCGGTTGTTGTACATTCAGGGGTATGGCGGGGTCCTGTCCCGCCACAGTTGTTATTCTTAGAGGCCTGTAATCACAGTTGTGGATTGGGTTGTAAAAAAAAAAGATGTACTGGTTTATTTTATTTTGGTTCATGTATATTTTACGGAAGGTGACCTTATCGGCTAACCTGTTGATATTTACTATTTTAGTATTTAAGAGTTTTATATGTTCCGCTGCTATTCTCTGATGTATGCCTGTAAGGGGTGCCCAAGTAGGGCACCAGTTGCGGGCCCGGGGTTGGGTCGTGACAAAAGTGGTATCAGAGCAGTTAGTTCTCGGAAAGTGTCTACAGACCGTGTCTAGTAGAGTCTTGGTTATCGGTATGTTGTGCACCACATCTATAACCAGGAGGCTGCAGGACATTTAGGATTGGTTTCCATTCTTCTCACTTTGAGATCGTGCGATAGAGCTGTGTGGTTAGGGTCGTCTTTCCCTAAGAAGTTATGTTGATTGCAGCTACGAGAAAGGCAGCAGTGATGTTATACCCCGTATTTCCCGAGTATGTACGTAAGGACGTACGTAGAAAATTTGATCTTGAGAATTAGGCTTGGCCGAAATTTATTTGTTCACAACACGGTTGAGTCGTTTTTAGTAAACGTTTTCACAGCTTTCGTAGGGGAATTTCTGGCTATGTCTTTTTTAATTTTTGCGGATTTTTCCGAGACACGAAACATTTTGGACCAACAAGAGGGCGACACTTGTCACCCTCTCATTGGGAGGAATGGGCGGAAATGGCTTGGACGATTGGAGTGGCTTTTGTCAAGTAGTAGGTAGGATATTTTGGTGGTAGATGGATAAGGTGTACTTGGGTGAATCTTGGCCCTACACTTGCATAGCACTTGGCTAGATCTTGGCCATTGGTTGGCCTTGGCTTGTAGTATAAATACCCCTCACTTTGATGAACTTCTTCATCCATAAATTTGCCTAAGTCTTGAAAGCTCTCCTTCTCCCTCCCCTTGTGTTGAGTTCGGCCAAGGGCCCCCTCAGGTCGAGAGCACCGCCCCCCTCTCGGGTTGCTAGCCGAGAGTGTACCCCCCCTAGCCTAGTTGCTTTCGTATAATACCCCTCTTTTTGTGGTGTAGAAATACTCTCCAAAGTATTGTTATAATGCCCAAATTACCTTAGCCGTATACCTTGTTGTATTCTAAGGTTATACCTATACGAAAAACCCAGAAATACTATTATACTTCCCTTCAGTCACAAAACCGAAACCCTAAGGAAAATCTCCATAGTTAGTTGGAGTATTAAGTAGAAGTTGGTTAGAACTTCTAAGGGTTGTTTGAGCTGGCCTGAGCGCACTGAGTAGGAGATAAACCTTGCTCATGATAGACATTTAAACTCTGATAATTATGGGGTTATCGTGGTAAATATCTTGTCCCCCTATTGTAATTGGAAATTAGATGTTGTTTGATTATATAGTTGAAGTATACTATATATAAGATCGAACGTTGTTATTCGCAATGTCTTTTGACTTAAGCCCAATAATAAGAAACCTTTTCGAAAGAAGAGTAATCGAATCAGATTTTTACATGGACTGTATTCTGAGACTTGTGTAGCTTTTCGTGAGGTAGAATTGTGCACGTCCGATTAAGCGTATAACCCCCGGTTGGCTTGGTAGCCACCCGATAGAGAGGAGATTTACGCTGTTGCGGGGAGGTGTCGCCGAATTTTCTCAGAGAGTATTCTACGGCGGATCTAAAAGTTAATAAGCGCTGTGGCCTTATAGGTTGAAGTACTACGTGTGGCGCGATCTACTGGCTTAAAGGAGTAATGACAAGTTGGAAGTACTTGGAGCATTTTGCTATTAGTCGATAATCGTCGCGAGGTATGTGAACCTCTTCCTATCTCTTCTAGCATGATATGTGTGAACTATGTAGTACGTAGACGCATACGTGCTAAATGTATTTGATTGTTTAAAACATAAAGTGTTATAACGCTTTATGGGAAGTTGGTTATAAACTTTATGTTGGTAAGAAAATACTTGTGGTTTTTAAAAGGTAACTGATTTGAACTATAACTGGCGTTTGATGTGTTCAGAAAGAACTTGAAGTATATCAAAAGATTTTTGAATCATTTCGAAAGAAGAAGTAATACTTGATTTGTTTTGAAAACTTAAGAGTTATGCTAGCTTTATGGAAAGTTAGGTATAACGTCTTAAGAATGTTTTACTGATTTTGGAAATCAGAATGTGTATCGACAAACCACTGCAGCGTTTATAAGAGGAAATGTTTTAATAATTAAGTATTATTAAAACCAAGAGAAACTTCCATCTGCATAGAAGCTAAGATGAGACAAAATGATATTTCCTAGATCATGGCTGCTGTAATAAGATTGTTATAAACAAGAATATCCTACTCACATATAAGACTTATGTTTCTCAGATAGTTTAAAGGAGAATTATATTCTTAAATGAATAAGACTATGAACTACGAAACCTTTCTAAAATGAGAAACTTGAACATTGGAAATTAGGCAAACTTGAACATTGGAAATTAGGCAAACTTGATCATTGGAAAAGAATGTTGCTACTTGATTTTACAAAGAGAAGTAATTGATTTACTTTAAAAGGATAGTCACTCTATTTTTATACTATGGGTATTGTGTGACATTTTGAAAGTAACGTATCTTTTAAAGAGTTAATGTATGAAGTACTTTGGGGATAAAACCCCGAACTTGTTGGCATATAGTAGAAAGTACCTTGTGTGTATAACTTGATTGTGTTGGTTTGTGATAGCACGTAATACTTTCTTGTTGATTGATAAGTAAACATGCTAGGATGCTACGTGTGTTAGTATCTTGTGATGTTGTGTAAAGGGTTTCCTTTGTTGTGCTTATGTTGCTTAACGATAAGTCATTGTGTTAGTATTTTACATCACTCATCTCGAGATGATTCCGGTTAAGCCGCCTCCGACGCGGGTAGACTCAGCGGGTCGATGGACCTATGATTCGAGAATACCTCACGCAGTCCCGGGGCCTATCGCGGAGCTACGAGTTCCGTGTTAGTGTCGCCCTTTATGGGCATGCGTCCACGCGCCACGCGGATCGCGTTCGTGATCGATGCCGGAGTAGCTACCCTCGATGCGGGAATACCTCATGCGGGCGATGAGATTGGCCTACGCGAGTCGCGGAAAGTTCCAGGCTAGACGCGCACATTAGATACTGCGGGCAAGTGGTCGGCTTTGATCATGCGATGCAGACAGATCTTATGATACGATTCATGACCTTGTTGGTGCTGGTGTTAGTAGTCGGCTATGCCTTCGCATTACCCCCATGCGGTGTTATTATAGCACAGTGGGACTCGTGTTCATGTGTGTTCCTTGGTGCTTTTATATCATAAACCGCCAGCTGGCGGAAGGTATTCCACGCATGATTGATGTGGGCGTGAGACCCATTGTTATATTTGAGTGATGACTTGAGGCGTGAGTCACGACTTGATATGATCGCTTGTTATTGTGAATCGTAGTTTTGTTATCATACATGTCTCCCGCTTTATATAGACTACTATGATTTCATTTACGATTTTCAGTTCACATACTCGTGACCAGATCGACCTCCTTGGGCCGCGTTCATGCCGCAGTAAAGGTACACCGCCGTTGATCCTCGCTCTTAGGGTCACGTCACTGGGAAGCTCCGTTTCTCCGGAGGCTTATCTTCGTATAGTCCTGTTATTGTGGTGCTTACATTCGTGGTATGACGGCCCCGCCCCGTCGTTGTTGTCATATCATTCTTAGGTCCGTAGTAATGCTGTGGCGTGGTTTGTAAAAAGGATTAAGCTGTTCATGATTGAAAGAGTTGTTGTTTATATATATGCCGGAAGGCAAGTTTTCACAGATTACTGTTTTGTACTTCATTTTTTCACGTACGTGTTTTATGTTCCGCTGATTACTCTGATGTTGTGTCACTAGGGTGCCCGGGGTAAGGCACCAGTCACGGGCCCAGTTTCGGGTCGTGACAAAAGTGGTATCAGAGCAGTTAATCCTCGGAAAGTGTCTACGGGCCGTATCCAAGAAGTCTTGATTATCGGTGTGTTGTGCACCACACCAATAATCGTGAGGCTATAGGATATTTAAGATTGGTTTCTATTCTTCTCACTCGAGATCGTGCCTTGAGCCGTGTTGTAAGTTGAACCTCTAACGTATTTCTTTCCTTATCGTTATGCCTCCGCGTAGGCAAACCCGCCCGTGAGGGCAAGGCGGCGGAGCTGCGAGTTTAGTACAGAGGGTCACGAGGGCACGAGCCCAATCATTACCTAGGGTAGTGCTTCATTCGGGGATTTCTGCGACGTCACTAGCCCTAGTAAAGTTTAGCACGGCGGCGCCTCATCGCGCCATGATATTTGAACCTTCGCCCACGATCGAACAGAGCAGAATATAGATTACAAAGAGGCGACCCTGATACTAACTATCGATTTGACTACCAGAGAGTATACCGATGTACAGTGACTCATGATTACGATTTAAAAGAGCGTTGTGCAAGATAAATTCTTCATTGGCTTCGAGCATGGCCTCGTATGCGGGCTTATGCGCAGCCGAGAAACGTAGAGATCGACGGGTTAACCAAGGCGACGAAGAAGGCGCCGAGCAGAAGGTCCTTTGGTAACTTTCGTGGCGAGTCACCTCACCAGCAGATTTGATTATGCACGTCAACCAGTACAGATTGGTCTTCCACGGATTTCAGGACGTTCGTGGTACGCAGGTGTTGGTCATAGCTCCAGTTCTTCCGGTCATACAGCGATGACGCCATCCCGGAATGTCGTCTTTTAGTTGGTACTTGTTGTACCGACCGCCGTGGTCCGATGTCGAAAGAGTGTCCTTGTAGGAGGACTTAGCCTTCAGATCAATGGGTAGTCGCCACCTTCCTTAGCTATCGCCTACGGGCGAGTTTGATTAGAACGACTAAGGGAGTGAAGCGATGAGATATAGATATATCCTTAACCTCAGAGATCTCATGTGTGATAAGGTGAGTATACCTTAAGTGCTATGTTCTGATAGCAGTGTGTTAGTTGTGATTAGAAATCTTGGTTGTTTAACCAAGTAAGATTTTGGGAGATAGAGAAGGTGTGAGCCTTAGAGTTTTATACGTAGAGACCTTAGAGGTGAGGCCATCTCGAGAAAAGGTGTAGTGTTATGTTTGATCCAGATCGGAAGTGCATAGTGCACGTGAGCTATGTTGGGATAGGTCCCTGGTAGTGTGGAATGAAAGGGGTAGTTGAGCTAAGAAGACCGCTAGGTTTTCGTAACGTGTTTAGTGAGAGTTTCCTTCGCGAGCTAGCGGCGTTTCGGCGTTGCCCGTCGGGTTGAGGCCACGCGCGGGTCAACCCGCGGCATGGTCGGTGGTAGGTCAGTGGTGGTCCCGCCTTGTGATAAGTCACGAGGGTGTTAGGCCCAAGTTTAGTTGACCAACAGACGAGTTCGTGGACGCGCTCAACCATGGTCGGGCCGATGGGGCAGCCCATCGTGTTCTTCGGTCTGGACCGTTCACTCAGCAGTGTTGATATATCAGAAAAGTTGTAAGGCTGCACGGGGTGCCCACCTTCACCTTATGACGCATGGAGCCAGTGGTACCTGTTTTGTTTTTCGTAAGTTTTACCAGTGCAGGTTAGGAACTCAGTGAGTCTCGACCACATTCGCCCTGCCGTTGTTTGATTTCGGGGATAGTTGCGAGAATTGTTATCTCCTGTTGGGGAAGTGTTTTATAGATACCATTTCAGTGTTCGGATATCGCCTTGTGACGCCTTGTAGGGGCGGAAGTGTAAGTTGCCGGTTGATTGGTTCGACGTTGGCAAGATTCAGATAGTTGGTTCAGGCTTGTTCCAGCAGACTGTGGATAGAGTAAAGCTTGTCGAGGTTCCGCGGCTCGGAAATCGTGCGGATAATCGGCGACGACGCTTAGAGTTCAGGTTGACGGTCGGTCTTCTTGAAAGTACCACCCCGGGGTGGGTGTGACGAGTTTTGGAATACAGAGGGAACTTAGCCCGAGTTACTTTGGGCCTTTGAGTCCATGTGAAGAATAGGCCAGGTTGCCTATATGTTAGCTTTTGCCGTCCGACTTAGGAGGCAGTATGTCCGGTCTTCGTATTGTTATGATCGGAAAGTATCGAGATCCATCCAGTATTCGGTTAATGATGACCACGTTAGGGATAGTAACCCCGAGTTTTGGAAACGGAAGCAGTATCAGAATGTGGTAAGAGTTCGAGTGTACGACATCCTCAGGGATCGCAAGCAGCCCGGTACCATTTGTTGGGTCGTCGGAGCAAGGCTCGCGACAAAGTGACAAAAGTGGTACCATTTGTTGGGTCGCCTGAGAAGGTTAATGCCTCAGGCAAGGTGACAAAGTGGTATCTACGGCGAGTAAAGAGAGGAGCGAGCATGCATGGCGAGCATAGAGGTGATCATTTCTTTTGTAAAGAGAAGGTGCGAAGGAAGTATATTTTAGACCCCGGTAAGAAGTGGTTTGTGGTGATGATTAGAGGTGTTTCCTCGTGGACTTTGATGTAAGTAGTTACGCAGGTGTTTCTGTGACCAGCTGTGGCAGGATTGTTCGTAAGTATGGTAGTGAAGACTATACTGGCGCACGTTTGTTTTGAGACTTAGAAGGAACATTCGGGACGAATGTTTCTAAGGAGGGGTGAATGTTATACCCCGTATTTCCCGAGTATGTACGTAAGGACGTACGTAGAAAATTTGAACTTGAGAATTAGGCTTGGCCGAAATTTATTTGTTCACAACACCCACGGTTGAGTCGTTTTCGTAAACGTTTTCACAGCTTTCGTAGGGGAATTTCCGGCTATGTCTTTTTTAATTTTTGCGGATTTTTCCGAGACACGAAACATTTTGGACCAACAAGAGGGCGACACTTGTCACCCTCTCATTGGGAGGAATGGGCGGAAATGGCTTGGACGATTGGAGTGGCTTTTGTCAAGTAGTAGGTAGGATATTTTGGTGGTAGATGGATAAGGTGTACTTGGGTGAATCTTGGCCCTACACTTGCATAGCACTTGGCTAGATCTTGGCCATTGGTTGGCCTTGGCTTGTAGTATAAATACCCCTCCCTTTGATGAACTTCTTCATCCATAAATTTGCCTAAGTCTTGAAAGCTCTCCTTCTCCCTCCCCTTGTGTTGAGTTCGGCCAAGGGCCCCTCATGTCGGAGAGCACCCCTCTAGGGGTGCTAGCCGAGAGTGTACCCCCCCCTAGCCTAGTTGCTTTCGTATAATACCCCTCTTTTTGTGGTGTAGAAATACTCTCCAAAGTATTGTTATAATGCCCAAATTACCTTAGCCGTATACCTTGTTGTATTCTAAGGTTATACCTATACGAAAAACCCAGAAATACTATTATACTTCCCTTCAGTCACAAAACCGAAACCCTAAGGAAAATCTCCATAGTTAGTTGGAGTATTAAGTAGAAGTTGGTTAGAACTTCTAAGGGTTGTTTGGAGCGGATCGGAGCGCACAGAGTAGGAGCTAAACCTTGCTCAGGATCGACATTTAAACTCGGATAATTATGGGCTTATCGAGGTAAATATCTTGTCCCCCTATTGTAATTGGAAATTACATGTTGTTAGATTATATAGTTGAAGTATACTATATATAATAATTAACGTTGTTATCGGCAATGTCTTTTTACTTAAGCCTGAATAATAAGAAACATTTTCGAAAGAAGAGTAATCGAATCAGTATTTTACATAGGGTATTCTGATGAGACTTGTGTAGCTTTTACGTGAGGTAGAATTGTGCACGTCCGGATTAACGTATAACCCCGGTTGGCTTGCAACCGCCCGATAGAGGAGGAGATTTACGCTGTTGCGGGGGAGGTCTTTGCGAATTTTCTGTAGAGTATTCTACGAAGGGATCTAAAAGTTAATAAGCGCCTTGTGGCCTTATAGGTTGAAGTACTACGTGTGGCGCGATCTACTTGGCTTAAAGGAGTAGCCGACAGTTGGAAGTACTTGGAGCATTTTGCTATTAGTCGATAATCGTCGCGAGGTATGTGAACCTCTTCCTATCTCTTCTAGCATGATATGTGTGAACTATGTAGTACGGTAGACGTACATGTGCTAAATGTATTTGATTGGTTTAAAACATAAAGTGTTATAACAGCTTTATGGGAAGTTGGTTATAACAGCTTTATGTTGGTAAGAAAATACTTGTGGTTTTTAAAAGGTAACTGATTTGAACTATAACTGGCGTGTTATGTGTTAATAAAGAACTTGAAGTATATCAAAAGATTTTTGAATCATTTCGAAAGAAGAAGTAATACTTGATTTGTTTTGAAAACTTAAGAGTTATGCTAGCTTTATGGAAAGTTAGGTATAACGTCTTAAGAATGTTTTACTGATTTTGGAAATCAGAATGTGTATCGACAAACCACTGCAGCGTTTATAAGAGGAAATGTTTTTAATAATTAAGTATTATTAAACCAGTAGAAACTTCCATCTGCATAGAAGCTAAGATGAGACAAAATGATATTTCCTAGATCATGGCTGCTGTAATAAGATTGTTATAAACAAGAATATCCTACTCACATATAAGACTTATGTTTCTCAGATAGTTTAAAGGAGAATTATATTCTTAAATGAATAAGACTATGAACTACGAAACCTTTCTAAAATGAGAAACTTGAACATTGGAAATTAGGCAAACTTGAACATTGGAAATTAGGCAAACTTGATCATTGGAAAAGAATGTTGCTACTTGATTTTACAAAGAGAAGTAATTGATTTACTTTAAAAGGATAGTCACTCTATTTTTATACTACGGGTATTGTGTGACATTGTGAAAGTAACGTATCTTTTAAAGAGTTAATGTATGAAGTACTTTGGGGATAAAACCCCGAACTTGTTGGCATATAGTAGAAAGTACCTTGTGTGTATAACTTGATTGTGTTGGTTTGTGATAGCCTGGTAATACTTTCTTGTTGATTGATAAGTAAACATGCTAGGATGCTACGTGTGTTAGTATCTTGTGATGTTGTGTAAAGGGGTTTCCTTTGTTGTGCTTATGTTGCTTAACGATAAGCTGTTGTGTTAGTATTTTACATCACTCATCTCTTGAGATGATTCCGGTTAAGTCGCCTCCTCCACGCGGGTAGACTCAGGGTCGATGGACCTATGATTCGAGAATACCTCACGCAGTCCTGCGGGCCTGCGCGAGCTACGAGTTCCGGTGTTAGTGCGTCCTTTATGGGCATGCGGTCCATGGCCATGCGGATCGCGAAGTCGGGGCGATGCCGGAGTAGCTACCCTCGATGCGGGGAATACCTCATGCGGTCCGATGAGATTGGCCTATGCGGAGCTGCGGAAAGTTCCAGGGCTTGACGCGCACATTAGATACTGCGGGCAAGTGGCCAGCTTTGATCATGTGACGGTCTAGACAGATCTTATGATACGATTCATGACCTTTGGTACTGGGTGTTAGTAGTCGGCTATGCCTTCGCATTTACCCCCATGCGGTGTTATTATAGCACAGTGGGACTGGTGTTCATGTGTGTTCCTTGGTGCTTTTATATCATAAAGCTGCAGCGAGGAAGGTATTCCACGCATGATTGATGTTGTGGGCGTGAGACCCATTGTTATATTTGAGTGATGACTTGAGGCGAGTCCACGACTTGATATGATCGCTTGTTATCAGGAACTGTAGTTTTGTTATCATACATGTCTCTGCTTTATATAGACTACTATGATTTCATTTACTGATTTTCGCCACATACTGCACTGTTATCTCGACCTCCTTGGCCGCGTTCATGCCGCAGTAAAGGTACACCGCCGCCGTTGATCCTCGCTCTTAGGTCACGATTCAGCTTTTGGAAGCTCCGTTTCTCGGAGGCTTATCTTGGTATAGTCCCTGTTATTGTAGGTGCTTACATTCGGGGTATGGCGGCCCCTGTCCGTCGTTGTTGTCATATCATTCTTAGGTGCAGAGTAATCTTGTTGTAAGCGTGGTTTGTAAAAAGGATTAAAGCCGCTCATGATTGAAAGAGTTGTTGTTTATATATATGCCGAAGGCAAGTTTTCACAGACATCGTTTTGTACTTCATTTGTTTCACGTATGTGTTTTATGTTCCGCTGATTACTCTGATGTTGTGTCACTAGGGTGCCCGGGGTAAGGCACCAGTCACGGGCCCAGTTTCGGGTCGTGACAAGTGACCCAGGAAAGATTATTTGGATTGCGTACCCAGGTTGGTAATATGTGTAGTATAGTTGGTAATATGTGTAGTATAGTTGGTATTGTGACATACAACTATACATATTTTTGTATGAGGGTCAAACGCGTGTTGCCTAGAATGATTTTAGATTACCAGGAATTGGTAAAGACTAAATAAATACCGGCAAGGTATGAAACAGTTTAATAAATTCTCATCAAAGTTTACGTACTAATTTGAGATAATTAGGAGATGATGAGTTGTCTAAGAAGGTAATGGACCCTTAAGAAGTTATAATTAAGGGACTTAATGGAAGACTATGTTAATAGATTAATCCACGTGGTATGATTAAGAGAATGGTACGGATGAGATCCGTATGGAGTAAGTATGGTTGTTGTGGTCAAGACAACACAATTATGGTATTACGAGAAGTTTTTGTACCCGTTTACGGGGGAACTGATAAGGTAGGCTTGGAGCATGGAAATTGTGGGCCTAAGAATGTTGATAACCGCCGAGACCTTAGGTATATAAGGCCTTCTCGGGTAGTAAAAATTTAAGTCAGACCAAGGGTAAGAGTTAAGTGCGACGCCGAGTCAGTTTGAGGACCTATTAAGGGTCGCCCCATAGCCTGTAATGGAATGGGATCAGTTGGTAGTAGTCCCGCTACGTGACAGGGTCACGAGGGTGCACGACCCGAGTCTAGTTAATCGTTTTACTGGTTCGTGGGCGCATTCCACCGGAACCAGGTTGTGAGAGCCGAAAATGGCCTTATATTGTTTAATTTAGTAACTCCAAAGATTGGAGGCCAGATTTAGTATGGAAGTTATGTAACTATGGTAGTATAAGTTTGGAAGTACGAAAAGCGTACGACCAGTGAAAAAGAGAGCAACCAAGTGTAAAGAAATAGAGCCTGAATCCATGAGAACCTTTCGAGGTGACTACACCCGTGAGTGTTGGGTGGTAGCTGAGCGGGTAGATAATAACTTTCCGGTGGCGATGCAGTTGTCAGACCATAGCAGACCTAGTAGAGCTGACATGACAGACCTTGAGGTCATCATGAGTACGGGCTAGTTGTCCTCTTGTTATGCCAATGTTGACTGCAGAGAGATGTTGGCTCGATTCCGGTTTCCCGGTAAGCCGGTTATCGAGTGGAAATGAAGAGAAGTGGTGGTAACCAGTGAATTATCCTTCCTTCTTTGGCATCATTGTTTTTAATAAGTCTGTGTGACTTGCTCATTTGAGGTGAATTGAGGCAGAAGGTAAGAAGTACTTGAATTTGAAGGAGTTTATTTTAAGTGCCCTTGGAGGTACTTGGAGTTGGTTTGGTGTGGTGGTCAGGGCCACGACCTTCCGGATAAGTTCAGGATAGCGCGCAAGCAAGAATAAGATAAGTACGAGTGCTGCCGGTGGAAAGCTGAAGGCATCTTTGGTAGGTTTTGAAAATCTACACGATTTTAAGACGGTGCTTGATGATTAGATATTTACAGGACCGCAAGAGGACCATGTGATTAGGGTTGTGACTCCAAGGAAAGTTTATTTAAGAGAGATAAGTTCTCTCCCCCACGTAAAAGGATAGTTTTACGTATTATGGGGTTACGTGTACCCATGTTGTTAGACGAAGGATAGGAGACGGGTAAGGTCTTCAGTATCGTCATACCATATGTTACAGTTTTAGATAACCGTGGGAAAAGTTTTGTGTTGGGGTAATTGAGAATGACGTACGAAATGGTCGAGGAAGTGTCGTAAGGATATAAATGCAGGTAGTACACATGTATGAAACTGTACGATTATGGATCAAGATAGAAATACTTTTGCTAATAATAAGCATAAGGTAAGGTTATGACCAGAATGATAAAAGAGAATACAACTATGGTTATGTAAGTTGCACGAGATATGATTACCCCAGACTAGTGTAAAGACCATTAGTAAATGATGGGCAGTAAGAACACCTCGAGGAAATATGGTAACATCTGTACTGACGAGAAAAATAGTAAAAAAATACGGAGGGGTAAGGGACCCCAGGACAACTTGAAATAACTTATAAAGGAAAGACGAGTAGACACTCGAACGATAAGAAATCTTGACAAGTCATTGGAGTAGGTAATACCGTGAATTGAGGTTGAACACCTGACTATAAGCTCTACGAGCTGGGAGAGAATAATCGGGTTACTACTTGACGAGATCAAGGAAATCTCCCCCATAAATTGTGATTGACAGGGAGTCTTAGCCACGAGGCAAGCAAAGGAATCAAATCTAAGTTGGTGACCAAGTTTGGTTGCGACAGAGAAAGGGAAACAGGAACCATAATTGAGATTAAGGATACCCGAATATTTCGCAGTTATGGGAAAGGCTTTCAGTTATTGGAAGATAAGTTGACCACGACTACAGTTCTAACCCCTCATGAGAGACTAGAGGGTTAGGTTATTATTGTAACACGTTGGGTGTTGGGCTAGGTTGTGTGCTGACGCAACACGATAAGGTTAGAGCCTATATTTCCCGGCAGTTAGGGAAGCATGAGGGGAAATTACGCCACTCATGATTTAGAGTTGGCGGCAGTTAATCATGCCTTGAAGATTTGGAGGCATGACATATATATAGACTTCATGTGGATATTTGTGCAGACCACAAGAGCCTCCGGTATATCTTCAGACAGAGGCGGTTGAATTTGCGACAGAGACGGTGGTTAGAGTTACTCAAGGATTGTGATATTGATATCCTATACCATTCGGAGAAAGCCAAGACAATTACAGATGCTCTTAGTCGTGGATCTATGGGTAGTCTGTCAGATGGGCAGCCAGATAGACAGGACGTGGTCCGTGAGATTCATCAGCTACCGAGCCGATGGGTTCGATTATTTGTTTCCAAGGTTAATGAAGTTTAGATCCGAGAGGTTGCCCAGTTTTCCGTCGTTGAGGAGGTAAAGAGGCGGCGATGAGGATCCGATGATAATCTGATCGAGATACGGCTCTCCGAGAAGAGAAGAGCCTGTTTGAGTAGCACCGGATGGGGTGCTGTGATATGAGGATAGATTGTGTGTACCCGGTGCTGCAGGACTTGTCAGCAGGTTTTGGAGGAGGCACGCAGTGCTTATTGCTCTAATTGTTCGGGGTCGACTAAGTTGTGTCGTGACCTCAGATGTTTGTATTGGTAAGATGGCCTGAAGGGGATGTAGCAGAGTTGTTGCTTAATGTCTGAATTAGTAGCAGGTCAAGGTGGAACACCAGAAGCCCAGTGGGCTATTACAGGTGATTTAAATCCCGACTTAGATATGAGAGGTAATTAATATGGATCTTGTTACAGGGTGGCATCGTACTCAGATGAAGTGCGACTCCCTAGGGGTCATGGTAAATAGGCTGGCGAAACCAGCCGTGTTCTTCCTGCTAGGACCACTTACTCGGCTGAGGATTATGCTAGCTTATATAGCAGAGAGATTATGAGACTGCACGGGGTTCCCATATTTATGATGTCAGACAGATGAGCTCAGTTTACGACTGACTTCTAGAGGTTTTCCAGAAGGTATTAGGGACACATGTGACTCTCAGTGTGGCATTCCACCCTCAGACCGACGGACAGGCAGAACGTACTATCCAGGAACTTGAGGATAGGTGGCGGGCCTGTGTTTTTTATTTCAGGGGTAGCTGGGAGGATCATTTGCCTCTTGTTGAGTTACGTACGATAACAGATACCCTTCCAGTATTCAGATGACGCCATATGAGGTTTTGTATGTAAGAAAGTGTAGATCGCCGGTTGGTTGGTTCGACGTAGGCGAGGTTCAGTTAGTTGGCCTAGACTTGATTCAGCAGGCTATGGATAAGGTGAAGCTTATCCAGGAAAGATTATTAGTAAGCTCAGAGTCGATATAAGTTGTATGCAGTTAACCGACGTCGACACTTGGAGTTCAGGTTGACGTTCTGGTATAAGTATGGTTATGTGGCCACGTGTGGCATTATTGGTATGTAAGGGTTGTAAAAGGAGACATGCCGCTATCCATAAGTTTGAATCCCAAAAGAACATTCGGGGACGAATGTTTCTAAGGGGGGAAGAATGTTACACCCCGTAATTTACAGGACATGTTTATAAGAACGTACGTAAGAATTCAAATGTTAATATTTGAGACTAGTAAAAATTTATCGGAATTATGGAAATATCGGAAAACGAAATATTGTGACGAACGGGAGGGCGACACGTGTCACCCCTCCTTAGTGGTCTTGGACGATTTGGACATGGCCAAAATGGTCATTTGACCATTAAAGATATGACCAAGTCTTGCTTGGGGGCTAGAGCTTGATATTGTTGACTTAGTCCAAGGGCCACTTGGGCTTGATCCTTGTGAAACTCATCCAAGCCACACAATTATGCTAATCTTGACCCTTCCTAGTGTTATATATGTATACTAGTAGCAAGACTAACTCCCACAATTAGAAAATTTTCAAGAAAACTTGAAGGCCTCATAAGTTTGCTCTCGGGTTAGGCTTCCATTTGGAGGAAATTTTTGTTTCTTTTTTGTCCAATAAGCTCCACACTTTAAACCAAGGTACCTAAGGGTATTGTAAGGGTATCTCAATAGAAAGATCCCGGAAAAGTGGCATTTTCGTAATAGTCGCAAGGTGAAAACCTAGTCACTTTCCTAGGTTTGGAGTTGGAATTGAAGGAAAGTTGTTTGTGATCTTCTAAGGGCTTCAAGTGGCGGATTGGAGTGTCAAGGAGAGGCTCTAAGTTTATAGGAAGCGACTTCGGATCTTGAAGTGGATTAAGGCTCACTAAGGTAACAATCTTGTTCTCTTAAGTGTATAAGATTACATATTGTTGTAGCCTTACTTTTTGAATAGAATGAAGTATAAGTATTAAATATTGATAAGTGTTATGGATATTTGTAGCCTAAAATCCGAAATGACATGTTTAGCCATTTGAAATTGAAATACAATTTTGGTCGATATTTAGAATCGTCGCATGTTACCTACTTGAAGATTGTAGTAGGTATAATCAATTGCGGCTTGATAACATGTTATATTAAACAACTTAAATTGAAAAGGAATTGGAAAGTTTGATATGTTGTTACACCTTTGGCCGAGAATGACTTTGTATGTTGGACTAGTTTGATATTAATTTGTGGGGCGGAATTTTACACGCCTTGTAGGCGTGTAATCCCCTATTGATAACTACATTATTGAGCCTTAAATGTGGCGTGTTTGGTTATTGAATTCGGGCCTTGAAAAAGGTGGAAAAGTATGTAGAAACAAAGGAAGTGTTGTCCGATTTTCCATAGAATTTAGTGACTTTGCACTTAGAATATTCTATGTTGAAACTAGAAGTTAATAGACGTATTATGGTCATTATAGGTTGACATACTACGTACGGCGTATTGGACTTAGCAAGTGGATTGAACCGAAGAGGTATGTGGAACGTTCTTCTCTTGAGCATGAGTAGTTGTAAATATATAGTACGGTAGACGTACGAGATTTTGACAATCTAGTCCATTTGATACCCTTGGCTTATTTTAACAATGTCCAAGTTGGTTGAGTTAGGTACTTAACTCACTTGTTTAATAATATTAAGGATATCTTAGTTTCTAAAAGTTAAGAGACTTAAAGTATTTTAAATGTATATGATACTTGGTTTTGAAAGTATAAGTCTCTTGGATATAAAGAAGAATGTATTTGTCTAAAGTATAAAGCTAGTATAACGGCTTTATGGGAAGTTGGTTATAATAGCTTTATGGAAAGTTAAAAGTGTGGTTTACTCTAAGTAATGATAACTGACTTGAATTATGAAAGGCAAATTGATTTGAAGGCATCAATTGCTTAAGGTTTTAAAAGAAAGAAGTCACTTGATTTAGAAGCCTAAATGTATTTCTAAAAAGGTATTGTGACTTGTCTTGAAAAGTAGATATGACTTGATACTATGGTTATTAGTATCTTGGAACTTTATATGAAAAAGAGTCATTTTTAAAAGAGTAAAAGTACGTAGCACTTTGGGTTAAATTCTCAGATTTTTATAATGACATGATAGTGCCTTAAGTAAACTAAAATGAGAGTGTATATGTATAAGACTAATAAGAAGTTAGAGGGATTTCTTAACTTGCTTATGTTATGTATGATAAGACGGTAGCGCTTATGTTATGTTAGGATAAGCCGGTAGCGCTTATGTTATGTATGATAAACCGGTAGCGCTTATGTTATGTTAGGATAAGCCGGTAACGCTTATGTTATGTATGATAAGCCGGTAGTGCTTATGTTATGTTAGGATAAGCCGGTAGTGCTTATGTTATGTATGATAGCCGGTTGCGCTAGTTTATGTTATTCTTACGGGGTAAAGCCCCGGGTTACTACTAATTCCATGGATTTGCTACCCATGATGCGAGTGCGGCGTTTGTACTCATCATGGGCCCATCGCCTAAGCGTGAAATAGTCTGTCGCGGTGAAATAGTCCTATCACGAGGAATACCTCATGCGGGTCCACACGACCTATGCGCGAGCGGATACGCTATGCGAGGAAGTTACCTCATGCGGGTCCATACGGCCCTTGCGGGTGAAATAGTCCCAGGAGTAGGATTGCTTAATGATACTACGGGCGGGTGGCCCTACTTTGATCATGAGCCTCCTATTTTTATGCAGTAAAGTATACTTTTGTTTACTCTCATTTTTAGTAAGGCACAGTGTACTTGTTACACCCCGTAAGTTCAGGACATGTAAAAGAGAATGCACGTAAGGAATCAAGACTTGGAATGGGTACGAACGGAAGAATTGTTTTTCCGACGGAAAAATATTCCGAACGTCGGAAAGTAAAAATGTTCGTTGTTGAGAATTGGATTCTCAAAATGCATTATTTGAAGAGTATGGAACTTATATTATTTATGGAAATTTATTTTTACGGATTTGGTCACGTGGGGCCCACCCGAGGAATTTTACGTTTTGTGGGGCCCACGAGGGTTACGGAAATTTTATGGACGAATGAGAGGGCGACACGTGGCACTCCTTCCACATGGCTTGGTCGAATTATGTAAGGGCAAAATGGTCATTGACCATGGTAGAAGATAAGTCTTCCAAAGCTTGATATTGTTGACAAGTCAACTTGTCCACCTAGGCTTGATCCAAGTGAAATTCATCCTAGCCTCACATTTGTGATAATCCAAGCCCTCCATTGTGTGTTATAAGCTTACTACTAGTGCAAGACTAGCTCATTTACACTTAGAAAAAAATTAGAACACCTTGTGCTTGAGAGATAGTGTCACGCCCCGAACACCGGTCCCGTGACTGGTGCCCTACCTGGGCACCCTTCTACCTTAACAACTAAGTACATTGCGGAAATTAATAACAACTCTTTTTTTTTTAAAACCAACGTACGTACAAGGCAAAGCCGACTAGGCTGCCATATAATATACATAAACAAAAGACACTACACCGTACATGAGTCCAATCCCACATATGAATACAGACCTCTAGGAGTTAAACTGAACTATGACGGGACAAGGCCCCGCCGTACCCATAAATGTACAAAAGCTTGTACTGAAGGAACTATACCAAAATGATAAACTCCTGAACAAAGGGAGCTATCCAAAAACTCGAAAGGTGGTCCTACACTGCCGATCACCAAATCATTACCTAAACTGCGGATGAACGCAGCCCGGCGAGGTCGAGACGAAGAATGTACCAAGTATGTGCACGATGTATCGTAATAAAATCATAACAGTCTAAATAAAACATGAGACATGTATGATATCCAACCTACAGTACATAACACATAAGCAGTCATATCAAGTCAGGGACGCAGGCCCTCAAAGTCATTACTCAAATATAACCATGGGTCTCACGCCCATAATATCAATCATGCCCGTGGAATCCTTCCTCACTGCCGGCAGTCCATGATGTAACAACACCCATAAGGATACATGAACACCAAGTCCCACCTGTGTCCTAAATACCTCGTGGTCTCATGCCCCGGAATCCTACCTCGTAAAAGCATGACCATAGGGTAACACATATATGATACTCAAAATACAACACCTTGTGCCTTACTACAATGAGAGTAAACAGTAGTATCCTTACAATATAAAATAGGAAGCTCATGATCAAAGCAGGACCATCCGCCCGCAGTATTATTCAGCAATCCTATTCCTGGGACTATTTCACCCGCATAGGTCGCGTGGACCCGCGTGAGGTATTCCTCGCATAGGCTGGACCCGCCCGCATGGGACTATTTCACCCGCATAAGCCCTTTCGGACCCGCATAAGGTATTCCTCGCATAGGACTATTTCACCCGCATAAGCCCTTACGGACTCGCATGAGGTATTCCTCGCATAGGCTGGACCCGCCCGCATGGGACTATTTCACCCGCATAAGCCCTACGGACTCGCATGAGGTATTCCTCGCATCGTGGGTAGAAAATCTACAGAATTATGCAAATGCCACAAACCCGGTGAATGACCCCGAAACGACTGATATACCAATAGCACACAACCGGCTATTTCCAGCACACATAGGCAATTCTCAATTAACAAGCCAAAGTACTTATCAAGGCACACTTAGACAAATCCTCAATTTATCAAGCCAAAGTACTAATCAAGGCATACATAGAATAATTCTCTTTTAACAAGCCAAAGTACTTATCAAGGCACACTTAGACAAATCCTCAATTTATCAAGCCAAAGTACTAATCAAGGCATACATAGAATAATTCTCTTTTAACAAGCCAAAGTACTTATCAAGGCACACTTAGACAAATCCTCAATTTATCAAGCCAAAGTACTACGTACGTACATTCTTTTATAAAAGACTTCTTTCTATGTAAAGCCCCAAGATACTAACACCCGTAGTATCAAGGCGTGTCTATTTTTTTTTAAAGTAAGTTACTACACTTTTAGAAAACTCATTTCAAAGCTTGAAATCAAGTAACTCCAAATTTTCACAATCTAGGCAACTTATGCCGATTAATCAATTTAGACAACTTTCTAAACCTTCCATAAAGCCGTTATAACCAACTTCCCATAAAGCCGTTATAACCCTTTATGGTTTTAGACATATCCATTCCTTCAATAACCAAGAGACTTATACTATTAAAACCAAGTATCACATACTTACAAATCAAGTTCTTAACTTTCAAAATACTCCAAGTCTCTTAATAGTTAGAAAACAAGTTTTCTTCTACCTTTTAAACCTCAAGTAACTTCACCCTTAACACAAGTTACTTCTCTTAAAACATGTCATTTCTCCTCTTTTAAATCAAATAAGTAAATCACTCCTTTGACTCCCCTAAAGTCATTATAATGACCTTTAGGTTTTAGAATTAAGGCACTAGCCAAAAGATTTGGAAACCACTTCCTTTTTAAGACTCCATGTACTTTAAGTAAAATACCTTCACTTTTAAGAATCCAAACTTCATCAAGAAAATGGATTATACAACTTACAATCTAAACATCAAAGTACAATCAAGGAAGTACATAGAACATATTCTATTCTAGGCAATCCAAGTACAACGAGGGATGGATCGTTTAAGGAGTAAAACTTACTTTCTTTATTCTAAGGAATCATGCTAGAAGAGGAGATAGTTCACATACCTTTTGGCTAAATCCACAAGCTGCGAATACGCCAGACGTAGAAGTGTCAACCTATAATGGTCACAACAAGACTATCAACTTCTAGTCTCTAACGAGAATAATACTAAGTATTTGGTCTCTAATTCTACGGAAAATCGGGCGACTTCCTTTGTTTCTACTCACTTTGCCACCTTTTTCAAGGCCGAATACAATAACCAACAAGCCACATTTAAGGCTCCAAACAACAACCAAACAAAGGGGATTACACGCCTTACAATACGTGTAAAATTCTGCCCCACAATTCATACGAAGTAGTTTAATGCACACTAGCCAATTCTCGGCCAACTTACATAGCAACACTAAGTCTTTTCCAACCCTTTTCAAATTCCAAGTTCCAAGGTCTAACATGTTATATAGTTATAAACTACTTCAACAACTACAATTTCCTTCTTTATACCACATGCGACGCTTAGACCAATAGTCGACTTGAATTGTAATCTTAAGGCTAAACATGCTAGTTTTCGGATTAGGGTTCCAATTGCCAATAAACATATCAAACTTCATACTATATAACACATGCTTGCTAAAATCCATAGCTACAACAATAAGTAAGTCTTAACTACTAAAACGACAAAATTTATACCTTTATAAGCCCTTAAAATTTCCAAGATTCCAAAGTCGCGCCTTAGCAATTCTTAGCTCCTTTCCTTAGGTTCCAACCCGCTCCAAGCACTCCTTAGAAGCCTATGAAGAACCCCTCTTCAAGTTCCAACTTCAAAGTTGAAGAACTCCATTAGTTTCCGCATTGCGACTAACGTAAAAATGCGTTTTTTCCGAAATCTTTCTATTGAGATATCCTTACAAAACCCTTAGGGACATTAGGTTTAAGTCTTGTGGCTAATGGATCAAAAACTAAATTTTTTGTGTGTAGACATGGATGCAAACCCGAGAGCTCTTCTCTCAAGCACAAGGGCTCTCTAATTTTTCTAAGTGTAGAAATGCCAATTCTTGCTACTAGTTAGTATATAACACATATTGGAGGGCTTAGACTTAAACAAATGTGAGGCTAGGATTAAAATCACATGGATCAAGCCTAAGTGGCAAGTTGACTAGTCAATTATGTCAAGCTTTGAAGACTTATCTTCCAAGAGGTTCAATGACCAAATTAACCCTCCTCTAATTCGACCAAGACCACTTATGGGGGTGCCACGTGTCGCCCTCTCATTCGTCCATAAAATTCCGTAACCCTCGTGGGCCCCACAAAACGTAAAATTCCTCGGGTGGGCCCCACGTGACCAAATCCAGAAAATAAATTTCCATAATATTAATAAGTTCCATACTCTTCAAATAATGCATTTTGAGAATCCAATTCTCAATAACGAACATTTTTCCTTTCCGACGTCCGGAAGATTTTCCGTCGGAAGAACAATTCTTCCTTTCGTACTAATGTCCAAGTCTTGTTTCCTTACGTACATTCTCTTATACATGTCCTGGACTTACGGGGTGTAACAGATAGCTCTCGGCTTTGTCCCTCTTCCAACAAGAAAATTTTGTGATTTTGATCCATTAGCCACAAGACTTTAACCCAATGTCCCTAAGGGTATTATAAGGATATCTCAATAGAAAGATTTCGGAAAAACGGAGTTTTCACGTTAGTCGCAAGGCGGAAACTTAAGAAGTTCTTCAACTTTGAAGTTGGAACTTGAAGATGGGTTCTTCATAGGCCTCTAAGGAGTGCTTGGAGCGGATTGGAACCTAAGGAAAGGAGCTAAGAATTGCTAAGGCGCGACTTTGATTCTTGGAAATTTTAAGGGCTTATAAAGGTATAATCTTGTCGTTTTAGAAATTAAGGTTTACTTATTGTTGTAGCTATGGTTATTAGCAAGCATGAGTTATATATTACGAAGTTTGATTATTACATTGGCTATTGGAACCCTAATCCGAAAACTAGCATGTTAGCCTTAAGACTACAATTCAAGTTGATTATTCGTTTAAGTCGTCGCATGTTGTGTAGGAAGGAAATTGTAGTTGTTGAAATGGCTTATAACTATATAACATGTTAGACCTTAGAACTTGGAATTGGAAAAGGATTGGAAAAGACTTTGAATTGTTAGTTGTAGTTGGCCGAGAATGGCTTGGAGTTTTAAACTACTTGGTATGAATTGTGGGGCGGAATTTTACACGTATTGTTAGGCGTGTAATCCCCTTTGGTTGGTTGTTGTTTGGAGCCTTAAATGTGGCATGTTTGGTTATTGTATTCGGCCTTGAAAAAGGTGGCAAAGTGAGTAGAAACAAAGGAAGTCTTTGCCCGATTTTCCGTAGAATTAGAGACCGTACACTTAGTATTAGTCTACGTTAGAGACTAGAAGTTAATAGTCTTGTTGTGACCACTATAGGTTGACACTTCTACGTACGGCGTATTCGGCTTAGCTTGTGGATATTAGCCGAAAAGGTATGTGAACTATCTCCTCTTCTAGCATGATTCCTTAAGATTAAGAAAGTATGTTCTACTCCTTAAATGATCCATTCCTTGGTTGTATTTGGATTGCCTAGAATAGAATTTGTTCTATGTACTTCCTTGATTGTACTTTGATTTTTAAATTGTAAGTTGTAAAATCCATTTTCTTAGTGAAGTTTGGATTCTTAAAAGTGAAAGTATTTTACTTAAAGTACATAGAGTCTTGAAAAGGAAGTGGTTTCCAAATCTTTTGGCTAGTGCCTTAGTTCCAAAACCTAAAGGTCATTATAATGACTTTAGGGGAGTCAAAGGAGTGATTTACTTATTTGATTTAAAAGAGGAGAAAGTACATGGTTTAAGAGAAGTAATTTGTCTTAAAGGTGTGAGTTACTTGAAGTTTAAAAGTAGAAGAAACTCGTTTTCTTTATATTAAGAGACTTGAAGTAATTTGAAAGTTAAGAACTTGTTTTGCAAGTATGTGATACTTGGTTTTTAAAGTATAAGTCTCTTGGTCATAAAAGGAATGGATATGTCTAAAACCATAAAGGGTTATAACGGCTTTATGGGAAGTTGGTTATAACGGCTTTTTGGAAGGTTAAGAAAGTTGTCTATTTTGATTAATGGGCATAAGTTGCCTAGATTGTGAAAATTTGAAGTTACTTGATTTCAAGTTTTGAAATGAGTTTTCTAAAAGTGTAGTAACTTACTTTGAAAAATAGACATGCCTTGATACTACGTGTTAGTATCTGGGGTCTACATAAAATGAGTCTTTGAAAAGAATGTACGTCACGTAGTACTTTGGCTTGTTAAATGAGAATTATTCTATTTGTGCCCGATAAGTACTTTGGCTTGTTAAATGAGAATTATTCTATTTGTGCCTGATAAGTACTTTGGCTTGTTAAATGAGAATTATTCTATTTGTGCCTTGATAAGTACTTTGGCTTGTTAAATGAGAATTATTCTATTTGTGCCCTGATAAGTACTTTGGCTTGTTAAATGAGAACTATTCTATTTGTGCCTTGATAAGTACTTTGGCTTGGTTAATTGAGAATTAACCTATGTGTGCTGGTGATAGCCTTTGAGTACAAGTATTATGTTTTATTATGTTGCCGCGACTCGGTTGAAAGTAGGTTGTCTTGTTGTAAGTTACTTGGACGTACCGATAGTGATGTGGGATTCCACGGGTATGCTTCCGTTATTTGTAGTACTGGGTTAAATTCCCGGATTTTTATAAAAGACATGGTAGTGCTTGTGTCTTGTTTGATGGTCGGTCGAGATAGGGTAAGAGTATAAATGAGGGGCAAGCCCCAAGACGTTATACCACCTCCTCCAGGGTAAGAGTATTAGTGAGGGGTAAACCCCCAAGACGTTGTACCACCTGTTTTATGTGTTGTTTGGCCAGGTTGAGATAGGTAAGAGTATAAATGAGGCAAGCCCCAAGATGTTATACCACCTTCTCCGAGTAAGAGTATAAGTGAGGGTAAACCCCAAGATGCTATACCACCTGCTTTACCACCTTCTCCAGGGTAAGAGTATAAGTGAGGTGTAAACCCCCAAGATGCTATACCACCGGTGGGACTTGATGTTATATTATATCATGGATCGCGGTGAGAAGGATTCCACGGGCATGATTGATATTATGGGCGTGAGACCCATGGTTATGTTTTAGTAACGACTTTGAGGGCATGCGTCCCTGACTTGATATAACTGTTTATGTATTGTGAACTGTAGTTTGATTATCATACATGTCTCCGTTTTGTTAGACTGTTATGATTTGTTTACAGTATTTTCAGTTCACATACTTGGTACATTCTTCAGTCTTGACCTCGCCCGGGCTGCGTTCATGCCGCAGTTTAGGTAGCTGTTTGGTGATCGGCAGTGTAGGACCGCCGAGTTTTGGATAGCTCCTTCATTGGAGTTTATCTTTTTGGCATAAGTTCTTTCGATGCAGCTTTTGTACGCATGGGTACAGCGGGGCCTTGTCCCGTCATATTTCGATTTAACTCTTGAAGTGCAGTATTCATATGTGGATTGGACTCATATGCGGTGTAGCTTCTTTTGTTATGTATTGTATATGGCACCTTGTCGGCTTTGCCTTGCACGCATCGATTGGTTTTCAAAAAAAAAAAAGAGATGTTATTTAATTTCATGATTTACTTGTGTTGTTAAGGTAGAAGGTGCCGGTAGGGCACCGATCACGTCTGGTTCGGGATGTAGTGATCTTATTATTTGAGTTATCATACATGTCTCGGCTTTATTTTAGACTTATGATTTCATTCTGAAGATTTCTGATTTCACATATTTGGTACATGTTGTACTACCTCCCAGGGCCGTTCATGCCGCGGTAGAGTATCTGAGTTGATGATCCTCACTCTAGGATCACTTGTTACTGTTGAGAAGCTCCTTTACTTCGGAGGCTTATCCCTGGTATTGTCGGTTGTTGTACATTCAGGGGTATGGAGGGGCCCTGTCCCGCCACAGTTGTTATTCTTAGAGGTCTGTAGTCACAGTTGTGGATTGGGTTGTAAAAAAAAAGATGTACTGGTTTATTTTATTTTGGTTCATGTATATTTTACGGAAGGTGGCCTTATCGGCTAACCTGTTGATATTTACTGTTTTAGTATTTATGAGTTTTATATGTTCTGCTGCTATTCTCTGATGTATACCTGTAAGGGGTGCCCAGGTTGGACACAAGTCGCGGGCCCGGGGTTGGGTCGTGACAGGTACCTTGGTTTTATTCCTTTGTGAGTCAAAAGATGAGTTAAGCTGCACAAAGTTGCTTATGGTAGCTATTCGTGCAAGTGTTATTATTCCATTTCCCCGAGTCCCACACTAAAGGGTCGGGATACATTATAGTGAGTTCGCCGAGTCCCTCACTAAAGGGTCGGGATGCGTTATATGAAAACAAATATGATGACTCACATTTATATAAAGTACATTGGTACCGTGGTATAGTGGTACAGTGATGATACGATGGAAAAAGATGCTGATTGGCTCTTATTTTATATGGCACGGTTAGATCTGATATTTGATTTTCATACTTGTCCCTGTCATTATTTTGTACAGTTATGATCTTGTTTACTGTACTTCCTGGTTACATACTTAGTATTTGTTGTACTGACCCCCTTCGGGGGGCTGCGTTCATGGCCGCATGTATAGGTACTCAGTTGGGTGATCCGAGAGCTTAGTATCCTTGCCAACTTGTTGAGACAACTCGGGTAGAAGGGTGCCCAGGTAGGGCACCAATCACGGGCCCGGGGTTTGGGTCGTGACAAATGTGGTATCAGAGCAGTTTTGTGAGTTGTGCCCAAATTCGTCCTATGCCTAATCTTAAGGCTAAACTTTTGTACGTACGCCCTTACGTACATACTCTCGAAATACGGGGTATAACATTCTCCCCTCCTTAGAAACATTCGTCCCGAATGTCCCTTCCCAGAACAGCGTCGATAAGGTTCTTCATAACTTAAGCGGTTTGCAAATGCCTCGCGTGGCCTGATACAACATTTAAGCAAATAAGTCAATGAAAATTATAAGTAGGAAAGTGAGTTACCTGGAGGTGTGGGGAATATGTGAGGATACTTCTGCCTCATGTCCTCCTCAGCTTCCCACGTCATCTCCTCCCTGAGCTCGTTCCGCCACAAGACTTTGACGGAAGCCACGTCCTTGGTCGCGACGCCTAACGACGATCGATTATCGCTATGGGAATCTCCTCATCGATAACCCGCCGGTCACTGGACATCGTCAATCGGGTGCACTCTAGATGGATCCGATACATCTCGCCGGCGTAGAAACATGAAACACGGATGCGCCTCCGGGTCGGACGGCGAATCAACTCATAGGCAACATTGCCTACCTGCGGACAATCGATACCGCCCGATGTACCTTGGTGGGTTTCCCTTTCTTCTCGAACCTCATCACACCGCCATGGGTGGCGCGCGAGAAAAACCCAATCATCAACCTCGAACTCGGATCTGCGGCGATGATGATCTGCGTATGACACATGCGACTACGGTGTCGATGCGCTCTGGATAAGCTTCACCTTATCCGCACTGCTGCACCAAGTCGGTCCCACTAATCGCACCTCGCCCACATCAAACCCAACTATCGGCGTCACTTCCTCCCATACAAGGCCTCGTAAGGCGTCATCGAATCTTTGGGTGGTAGCTATTATTATCACGCAAACTCAACTAGAGGCAAATGATCCTCCCGGCTACCCACGAAGTCAATAACAGGCTCGCGGACATATCCTCGAAGTGCGGATAGTGCGCTCGGCTGTCGCTTGTGCGTGGATGGAATGCGGTACTCGAGCTCTGCGTCCTAAACCCTGCGGAAAGACCTCCAAAGTTAGCGTAAAGCGGGCTCCTGCATGCGATATGATCAAAATAGGGACTCCATGCGATCGGCGATCTCTCGGATATAAAGTCGGCATAATCCTCGGTAGAAAAAGTCGTCTGGTGGAAGAAAGTGGGCTGATTTGTCGACTGTCGACGATAACCCAAATAGAATCATGCTTCCTCGAGTGCGAGGTAATCACGTGATAAAGTCCATGTTGATCACCTCCGGCTTCGGTCGGGATCTCGATAAATGCGCAACAAACCACCGGGCCTCACGGTGCTCTACCTTCACTGCGACAACACGGGCGCGAGCTACAAACTGCAGCGTCCTCTTGAGCCATCCCGCAATACGGATCTAAGGTCGTGGTACATCTTGGTCGACCACGGATGGATGAAATGCAGTGTGTGCTTCCCTAGAACACTGTGCGAAGTCTGCAATATCTGGAACACACAACCTGCCCTCAAACCTTAGCACCCCATCGGTGCTACGTCAAGGACCCTTCCCGCCGCGAAGAGCCGTATCGCGATGCAGTGTTAAAAGCGGATCCTCGAACTTTTGCCTCTTCACCTCGCCGGCGATGGAAGACTCGGCAACCTCTCGAACTCGAACCCCACTGCTATCAGAACCAATCAAGCGGACTCGAGGCTCGCTGGCGATGTAACTCGCGGACCGTGCCCTCTTCTCCGCCGCGTCGATAGGCTACCCGTCGACCTACGACTAAGGGCATACGCCCAACGTTGGCCTTCCGGGTGAGTACGGGATATCGACATCATAATCCTTAAGCAACTCTAACCACCGTCTGCATCGTAAGTTCGCTCCTGCGGCTAAAGATATCTGGAGGCTCTTGTAGTGCGTATAAATATCCACATGAACCCCATACAAATAGTGCCTCCAGGATCTTGGCGTGAATCACCGCGCGACTCAAATCATGAGTGGGGTAGTTCCTCTCATGCTTCTTAAGTCGGGATGTGCGCTATAACTTTGCCTGCTGCATCAACACACATCCCAACCCGATGCTGGCGTCACAATACACGACATAGCGTGCGGACCTGCGGAAGAGTAAAGCGAGGCGGTCGTCGATCTCTCAACCGATGCGGAAACCACGCTCCACGCGTGATCCACTGAAACTTAGCTGCCTTCTGAGTCAGCCTAGTCAATGGTGCAGAGATAGAAGCAAACTTCTCCACGAACCGCCGATAGTAACCTGCAAGGCCCAGAAAGTTGCGCACCTCTGTCGGAGTAGTAGGTCTAGGCCAAGTCCTGACTGCCTCGATCTTGGTCGAATCCACCCGAATACCATCGGCCCCGACAATATGCCCAAGAAAAGCCACCGAAGCCAACCAAAACTCACAATTGGAAAACTTGGCGTATAACTGCTGGTCCTGGAGAACTCTCGGCCTGATCGCCAAATGCTCGCGTACTCGCGCTCTGGCGAGAATAAACCAAGATATCATCAATGAACACTATCACAAACGTGTCCAAAAATGGCTTGAACACTCGGTTCATCAAATCCATGAATACCGCTGGAGCATTGGTCAACTGAAAGACATAAACCCTGAACTCATAGTGCGTCTGGGTCGGAATGCGATCCTAGGGACATCAGCCTCTCTAACACGCACTGATGATAGCGATCGCGGATCAATCTTGGAGAAACATCTCGCACCACTGCAACAGTCGAACAAATCATCAATCACGGGAAGGGGTATCATTCTTAATGGTCACCTTGTTCATTTGCTGTAATCAACACACATGCGCGGCGTCCATCCTTCTTCTTCACGAACAATACTGGCGCTCCCGGGGAGAAACACTAGGCGATGAAGCCGCTTCTCCGGCCAAATCTCTCGGTGGTCCTTGACTCTCTCAACTCGGCGGTGCCATTACGTATGGCGGAATGGAAATAGGCGAGTGTCTGCATTCTGTCGATACAAAACTCTATCTCTCTCGGGAGGATGCAGGAGGTCTTGGAAACACATGCAGGAACTCTCGACTCTGGGCCCGACTAAAAATCTGGTATCGCGACCTCGATGTCGAACACCGAATGAGATGGTAGATGTACCCATACGCACCATCTTCCTAGCCTTGAGGTAGGAAATAAACCTACCCTCGGCGACAGTGTTCCTCACTCAACAATGGCTCGCCGGGAAGCGGAACCGTACCACTCTCTCCCTGCGGTCTACATTGGCGTAGCAAGAAGCTAGCCAATCCATACCGTGATCACATCGAAATCGGTCATATCGACTCTATCAAGTCGGCTAGGGTTTGGCGACTACATATAGTCCTTTGGACAAGCCCTATATACCGCGAGCTACCACGAATCACCCACTGGCGTAGCTACCTCGAAAGGGTCTATGGACTCAGGCTCTATCACTATCCTACTAGCAATAAGGGGAGATATATAGGACAGAGTAGAACCCGGATCAATCAAGGCATACACGTCTGACGAGGCCCGATAAAGTACACGGCGACATCAGTGAGCCTCACGGTCTGCCGGTGGACAAGGCATAAATGCGATTCTGAGGACCGCTAGAACTGGGACCCGCGCCACGACCTCTGCCGCGACCTGCTGGCCCATGAGTACCTTGCCCTCGGGCGAGCTATGGGAGGCGAAGAAGACCGCGAAAGAACACGTGGTGACCCTACCACCCGCGCTGCTCCTAGTCGGACAGTCTCTCGCAAAGTGATCCTGCTGGCCACAAGTGTAGCAACCTCCTGAAGTAGGACCACAACTCTCGAGATGGGATCTACCGCATCGGCCACACTGAGGGGGGGGGGGTGGTCTCGATCGGTTAGCACCTCTGCTACCCTGGAAGTCCGAAGTCCAGGGCCACGACTGCCCGAATACTCTGGTGTCTTTGAAGATGGAGCAGGAGTGCTCTGAGCTGGCTGTGGTGCAAATCTAGACTGCTGCTGAGGCTGTCCACCCCAATAGCTACCAAAAGACCCTGTCGTCCTGGTCTTACCCTGCTTTGTCTGTCGACTGTCGGCTCTCGCTCCTCGCATCAGTGCATGAGCTGCATACGGGTAATGTCCATGCACGGTGAAGATCCACACCCGCAAGACTTCGACCATATAATCATCTAGCCGGTGGCGTAGCGATGCACCACTGTCCTCCATATCTGCTACCAGCGCGAGGGCGTGTCGAGCCAACGACCGAACTCAACGTTGTACTCCTAGCGTGCGTACCCTGCGTCTCGGCAACAAAAATCTGCCGGCCCTTGCCCTCCTCATGCGTGGAGGCAAGAAGTGAGTGAAAGGCCTCGAGAACTCGTCCCAAGTAGGCGGGGGCGCGTTCTCTCCGAGATAACTCCGCGAATCGAACCAATCATCGCGGTATCACGCAGACTATGTGAACCGAAGATCACGGACTCGGTCTCTGAAGCCTTGATCACTCGCATGATCCTCTGTAGCTGACGGATGAACTCCTGCGGATCATCCTCGTGCCTCGACCGTAGAACTCTCGGGCTCTGACTCGGAAAATCCGTAGCCTCAATGTCCGATCTCGGGTGAACGCGGTCTGCTTGGGGCTGGCTGCTGCATCGGCTATCCTCGTATGCGCCACGATCACGGCGATGGCGGGCCATCTCTCTGTAACCCATCTCATCTGCTCCGGTGTGGGCGGAGGTGCAGGTACTGGGGTCTCATCAGCCACTGCTGCGGCCCTAAACCATGCTGGGGTCGGCGGCGTCGTGGAACTCGCCGTCTCGGGTATAGACTGGGCCTAAGCCCTCGTGACTCTCGGTGTCCTACTAGCAGCTCCCTCGGCTGCCTTGCCATACGGGCGGGTTGCCTTACGTGGAGGCATAAGCATTCGAAAGGAATACGTTAGAGGGGTCCAACTTATAACACAGCTCTAAGGCACGATCTCAGAGTGAGAAGAATGGAAACCAATCCTAAATATCCTATAGCCTCCTGATTATTGGTGTGGTGCACAACACACCGATAATCAAGACTCTACTAGATACGGTGCAGTAGACACCCGAGATTAAGCTGCTCGATACCACTTTTGTCGAGGACCCGTTCGGGGCAGTGGATCGTGCCTTACGGGCACCCAGTAGTCATACATCGAGAAAATCGCGGAATATAAAAACAAGACATGAAACAATGTAAATTGAGACACAATTTATCGAGAAAGTCCTTTCGGCATATATATATAAACCAAAATCGCGGTTTACATCCCAGTATAATAGGACTCTGCACCTCTGGAAGTAAACAACTATGGCGGGACGAGGCCGCCATACACCTGAATGTACAAAACTATCTACACAGGAGATCATACCCAAAGTCGAGCCTCGGAGAAGGTGGAGCTCACGACACCAAAGCAAAAGATCCTAAGGATGCGGATCTAGCACTGCTTTCCACCTGCGGCATGAGCGGCCCGAAGGAGGTCGATTACAGTACTAAGTATGTGAAAGCGTAAAGTACTTAATGAAATCATATCATTTTAAAACCAATTTTACAAATATGCAGAAACAACCAATGTAACCGCACATAGTGCCACATCATAAACAAGAGCAACAATAGGTAAGCATATGGTCTTTTCTAGGATGCGAATGATCGAGCGGGGCCAATCGCCCATAGTATCATTATGCATGCCTAATCACGGACTCCGTGTGCGCATGGGCGCTAGGCGCGTGAGGTATTCCTCGCATCGAGGGTAGCTACTCCCGGCATCGTCTGGACTCGTAGTCCGCATGGCCACATAGACCGCGTGAGGTATAACCCGCACACTAACACGGAACTCTCATAGCCGCATAGGTCCCTGGACCCGCGTGAGGTATTCTCGAATCATGGTCCCCGGACACGAGTCTACCCGCGTCGGAGGCGACAACCCCGGTATCAAGAGGTGAGTGATATAATACTAACGTAACCGCTTATCGTTAAACAACATAAGCCTGACAAGAATACCTCTTATACACACGTTACAAGACACTAACACACATAACATCATAATATGTCTACTCATCAAACCATCTTATTATACTTTCCATAAATCAATACAAGTCTTTTATAAACGCATAAGTAAACTGTTCCTTTTATCTGTCTTAAGTAGTTATACCTAACTTCCCATAAAGCTAGTATAACTCTTAAGCTTTTTGTTTTAAAAACAATATCCTTCTTCTTTCAAAAATGATTTATAATTCTTTTGAAAGACTTCAAGATTCTTATTATTCAGGAAACTACGTTCAGTTAACACACGTACGTCTACCGTACTATATATATATTTTAAAATATCATGCTCAAGAGTATAGGAAGAATCACATACCTTCTCGGCGAAATCCACCTGCCAAGTCGGATATGTCGCACGCAGAGTATCGACCTATACCAGTCAAATACGTCTATCAACGTCTAGACTACTCTGTAGAAATTTCTAAGCAGAGGGTTCTTAATTCTACGGAAAATCGGGCGACTTCCCTGCAGTAAGCTATACAAGTCTCTGTAAATACTGATCCTATGTAAGTCTGATTCAATTCTCTTCTTTAATATCCTTCTATGTGTTTTATACCTATTTCTATACTTCTACAGTATGTATTCTCCAATTACAATAGAAGGATAAGATATTTACCTCGATAAGCCCAATATTATCCAAGATATAAGTCGATCCTGAGCGAGGTTTAGCTCCTAATCTGTATGCTCCAGTCCGCTCCAAGAAACCCTTAGAAGTTGCTACACAACTTCTACTAACTACTTCAACCAACAATGAAGTTTCTCCAAGGGTTTCGTTTAGTGACTAAATGGAAGTATAGATAGTATTTCTGGTCTTTTAGTATATAGGTGACTTTGGAAATACTATAAGGTATACGGCTAGGGTATTTTGGGGATAGTAACAATACTTGGAGAGTATTTCTACCAAGATGGGGGGTGTGTTTGGACGAGAGCAATACCAAGGGAAGGTTGGGTGTGCCTCGGCTAGGACACTACAAAGGGGGAGGGGGTGGTTTCGGCCAAGGCCTTCTCAAGGGGGAGGGAAGAGGGCTTTGGACGAAAACTATAAGGATATGGGAGGGATTTTGGAGACTTGGAAAGTTGATTTGTGGATGAAGAACTCATCAACTCAAGGGGGGTATTTATAGGGCTTTCAATGGCCAAGATGAAGCCAAGTGGTAGGCAAGTGTAAGGTGGAGATTTGCACAAGTGCACCCTAGCCCTACTCCACAAATCCCTCACAAAACATTGACCCAAGATTTAAGCCACAAAACCATGGCAATCGTCCAAGGTGCCGCCCCACTTGGCCGTCCACTTGAGGGTGACAAGTGTCACCCTCTCGTTGGTCCAAAATGTTTCATCTCTCGGAAAAATCCGCAAAAATTATAAATGACATAGCCGGAATTTTCCCTTCGCAAGTTTTATAAAACGTTTCGTCGGAAAACCATTCGTTTTGTGAGTTGTGCCCAAATTCGTCCTATGCCTAATCTTAAGGCTAAACTTTTGTACGTACGCCCTTACGTACATACTCTGGAAATACGGGGTATAGCACTATTCTTCTTACTCTGAGATCGTGCAATAGAGCTATGATTAGGATAATCCTCTCTAACGTACTATGGCGTTGCAACTATGCCTCCGAAGAAGGCAACCATTCCAAAAAATGGATATATGGACTTTGGATACAGGTTAGTAAACTTGTTGTATAGTTGGTGTAATTGTTATACCCCGTATTTCCAGAGTATGTACGTGAGGACGTACGTAGGAAAATTTAAGCCTTAAAGTTAGGCAAGGTTCGAATTTTGTTCACTACCCCCGATTAGAATCGTTTTTCGACGAAACGTTTTACACAACTTGCGAAGGGAAAATTCCGGCTATGTCATTTAGTATTTTTGCGGATTTTTCCGAGAGATGAAATATTTTGGACCAACAAGAGGGCGACACTTGGCACCCTCTAATTGGTGGACTTATGGGCGGCAAGTTGGACGAAAGGAGAGTGGGAGTAGGTAGGATATTTTGTGATATTTGTGTGGTAGATGGATAATTTTGGGCTTATCGAGGTAAATACTCTTGTCCTTATATTGTAATTGGAAATTACATATTGTTGTAGCATAGAAATGAATATAAGATTCATAGAAGAGAATTGAACTGTAATGGAAGGATAATACAGAAAAGACTTGAACTGAAATCACATCAGAAGAATAATATACAGAGTAGTCTAGTCATTGATAGACTTGTATAACCCTTATAGGTTGATTGATCTGCGAGTAGCATGTACTACTTGAAAGGTGGACGAGGCTAGCCGGGTTATAGCCGTGGAGCGTTTTGCTAATAGTCGATAATCGTCGTGAGGTATGTGATTCTTCCTATACTCTTGAGCAAGATATTTTAAGAATATATATATAGTACGGTGAGCGTCGTGTGTTAAGCGAGCGTAGTTTTACGGCAATGTCTTTTGACTTAAGCCTGAATAATAAGAATCTTGAAGTATTTCAAAAGAATTAAGAAGCCTTTTTGAAGGAAGAGTAATGCTTGGTTTTAAAAGCTTAAGAGTTATACTAGCTTTATGGGAAGTTAGGTATAACGACTCAAGAGAGATAAAAAGAATGGTTTATTAATTTTAGAAGTTAAGAGACTTGATCTTAAAAGATAAGAGACTTGATTTAATTGAATTAATATGAATTTTGTTAATAAGTGTGAAACCTCATTCGTGAGTAATGAGTACTTGGTTTTAAATGGGATAATGTTTCTTGATTTGGAAATCGTAATAAGTATCGAACAAACCATCATAGCGCTAATAAAAGGAAATGTCTTGAATAATTAAGTATTATTAAAACCAAGAGAAACCTCCATCCGCATAAGCTAAGATGAGACAAAATGATATTACATTTCCTAGATCATGGTCGCTTTAATAAGATTGTTATAAACAAGAATAACCTACTCACATATAAGGCATATGTTTCTCAAATCGTTTTAAAGGAGAATTATATCATTAAGTGATTAAAACTATGAACTACGAAACCTTTCAAAATGAGAAACTTGAGCATTTGAAATTAGGCAAACTTGAGCGTTTGGAAAATAATGTTGTTAATTGATTTTACAAAAGGAAGTGTTTTGGTTTACTAAAAAGATAGTCACTCTATTTTAATACTACGGGTATTGTGTGACTTTTGAAACGGATCTTTAAAGGGTTAATGTATGAAGTACTTTGGGGATAAAACCCAATTGTTAACATAAAGTAGAAAGTACCTTGCGTGAATAACTTGATTGTGTTGGTTTGTGATAGCCTTGTAATACTTTCTTGTTGATTTGATAAGTAAACATGTTAGGATGCTACGTGTGTTAGTATCAGTGATGTTTGTGTAAAGGGGTTTCCTTGTTGTGCTTATGTTGTTTAACGATAAGTTGTTATGTTATTATATCACATACCCTTGACTTATTATACCGAGGGCTTGCCACCCTTGATGCGGGTCTATACTACGCTTCATGCGTGACTATGCGAGCGCGGTATGCTCGAGATTGATCATTCCGGTGTTTTATCCCGACGGGGATGCCCTATGCGGCTGTGTGACTATGCGGTCTATTGAGACTATGCGGATCGGGAGTCTAGGAGGGTACCGGTTAGCTACCCCGACGCGGTCTATACGACCTATGCGGGTCTATGTGTGACCTATGCGGCCATGCGGAAGTCGAGATTAGGCACGCATAATGATACTATGGGCGATTGGCCTTGCTTCGATCATTAGCGGCCTAGAAAAGACCGATTCTGAGATATTTATTTCACTCTTGTTTATATTGTGGCGTGAGACCCATATTTATAATTGAGTGATGACTTTGGCGTGAGTCCACGACTTGACATATTTGCTTATTTATTGTGAGCGGTAGTTTGGTTATCATACATGTCTCTGCTTTATATAGACTACTATGATTTTATTTACGATTTTCGTTTCACATACTTGGTACCGCTGATCGACTCCTTCGGGGCTGCGTTCATGCCGCGGTAGAGGTACACGATCGTTGATCCTCGCTCATAGGGTCACACGGCTGACGTTGGGAAGCTCCATTTCTCCGGAGGCTTATCAGTGGTATAGTCCCCTGTCGTAGTAGGTACTTACATTCAGGGGTATGGCGGGGCCCTGTCCCGCCATTGTTGTCGTATCATTCTTAGATGTCTGTAGTACTGTTGTGGGCAGAGTTGTAAAAAGGGATGTAACTGTTCTAGTTGTTATATATATATGCCGTAGGGCAACTTTTCGCAGAAAAACTGTTTTACACTTCACTTTATTCATGTCTTGTTTTATATTCCGCTGATTACTCTGATGTATGGCTACTTGGGTGCCCGGGGTAAGGAACCAGTCACGGGCCCGGGTTCGGGTCTTGACAAAAGTGGTATCAGAGCAGTTAATCCTCGGAAAGTGTCTACAGACCGTATCCAGTAGAGTCTTGATTATCGGTGTGTTGTGCACCACACCAATAATAAGGAGGCTATAGGATATTTAGGATTGGTTTCCATTCTTCTCACTCTGAGATCGTGCCTTAGAGCTGTGTTATAAGTTGGACCCCTCTAACGTATTTCTTTCCCTTACCGTTATACCTCCGTGTAAGGAAACCCGGGCACAGAAGGGCAAGGCAGCCGAGGGAGCTGCGAGTTGAGTACAGAGGGTTACGAGGGCGCAGGCCCAATCATCACCTGGGGTGGTGCTTCATTCGGGGAGTTCTGCGACGTCAACAGCCCCAGCAGAGTTTAGCACGGCGGCAACAATTCCCACTGCGGCCAGGATGTATGAGCCTTCAGTTCCACGACCAGGAACAAAGAATATGGATTAAAAGGAATGGACTTGTTACTAGCTAGGATTTTAGCAACCAGAGAATATATAGTGCACCGATATATCACGGGTCTTGATGACTATCTAAAGAAAGGATGTGCAAGAGTAGCTCTTGATCGAGCTGAGCATGGCTCACAGACGGCTTATGCGCAGCGGGCCGAGAAACGTAGGGATCAACGGGTTAACCAAAATCAGCAGAAGAGGGCCAGATCGGCAGAGTCCTTTGGTAACTTTCGAGGCAAATCGCCTCAGCAGCAGACTGGATATGCGCCTCCGCCAGAACAGAGTGGTCCTCCACAGGGTTCAGGACGTTCAGGGTATTTAGGAGTTGGTCAGAACTCCAGGGTTTCTGGTTCACAGATTTACATAGGTTCTAGCCAGCCAGATTCAGTTTTCCCGGTGTCATACGCGATGCACGTCATCCCGGGGAATGTCGTCTTTTTGTTGGAGCTTGTTATACTTACGGCCAGCAGGGCCATTTTGCAAGGAATTGTACGACTAAAGGTGGCGCGGATGTAGAGACTCAGCCTTCAGGATCAGTGGCTAGTGAATCACCTTCCCTAGCTATGCGCCCTACGGGGCAGGATTGATTAGAACGACAAAGGGGAAGTGAAGCGGTAGATACATGTATATCCTTGAACCCTCTAGAGATTGTATGTGTGATAAGATAAGCGTATCTTAAGTGTTATGTTCAGATAACATAAGTGTTAATTGTGATTAGAAATCATGGTTAGTTAACCGGGTAAGATTGGGGGGCAGAGAAAGTGTGAGCCTTAGAGCTTTATGCGTAGGGACCTTAGAGGAAAGGCCATCTCGAGTAAAAGATGATTTTTTCTTTATGTGTGATTGACCCTTATCGGAGTGCATAGTGAACGTGAGATATAATTGTATAATAAGTCCCTGAGTAGTGTGGAATGAAAGAGGGTAGTTGAACTAAGAAGACCACTAGGTTTTCGTGACTTGATTAGTGAGATCGTTCCGGATCGGGGAACAAGAGTCTTTGCGCGATAGCGGGTCGGGTTGAGGACCGATCGCGGGTCAAACCGCGACCTATTTTGTGGTGGGGTCAGTTCGGGGTGGTCCCTCCAGGTGGTAGGGTCACGAGGGTGTTAGGCCCAAGTTTAGTAAACCAGCGTACGAGTTCGTGGATGCGTTCGACCAGTAGTCGGGTCGATGAGGTCAGCCCATCTTGTCCTTCAGGTTATGCGAGATGTTATTTATCAGGAAGGTTGTAAGGCTGCACGAGGCGCCTACTTTCACCTTATGACAGACAGTGAAGCCCAGGTTGTGGCTATTTCATTTTCCGGAAGTTTTACCAGGCAGGGTTGAGGAACTCAGGTGAGTCTCAGTATCGCATTCACCCTCGGGCCTGTGTTTGGATTTCAGGGGTAGCTATGAGGATTGTTGCCTCCTGTTGAGGGAGTTCTTTCATAACTACCATTTCAGTATTCGGATATCTCCTTACGAAGCCTCGTAGGGGCGGAAGTGTAAGTTGCCGGTCAATTGGTTCGATGTTGGCAAAGTTCAGATAGTGGGTTCATACTTGTTTCGGCAGGATGGGGATAGGGTGAAGCCTATCCAGGAGAGGTTATCGACAGCTCAGAATCAACAGAAGTCGTACGGATGATCGGCGACGACGCTTGGAGTTCAGGTTGACGGTGAGTCTTCAAGGTACCACCCCTGGCGGTGTGACGAGATTCGGAAACAGAGGAAACTTAGCCCGAGTTACTTTGGGCCTTTTCAGGTCATGTGAAGAGTAGGCCAGGTTGCCTATATGTTAGCTTTTGCCGTCCGACTTAGGAGGCGTGATGTCCGCCCTTCATGTTGTTAGGTTCGGAAAAGTATCGGAGATCCATCCAGAGTATTCCTAGTTATGATGATCAAGTTGGAGGTAGTAACCCAAAGATTTTTGAAATTGATGCAGAATGTAAACGCGGTGTTATGAGAAGGAGTTCGCGAGAAGAAGGGTACGACGAGTAAGGGAAGAAGCGAGCATGTGTTAAGAACATAGATGTGATCTTTTCTTTTGTAAAGTGAATGTGCGAGGGGAGTACCTTTTAGCCCTTGGGTGGGAGTTTTTGTGATGTTAGAGGTGATTCCTCGTGGACTTGGATGTCAGTATTTGCGCGGGTGTTTTCTGTGGCCATGTGTGGCATTTGCAAGTTTGTTAAGCTATGAGGAACTTCATCGTTATCCGTCTTGAGAAGGAACATTCGGGACGAATGTTTCTAAGGAGGGGAGTGTTATACCCCGTATTTCCAGAGTATGTACGTGAGGGCGTACGTATACAATTTGAGCCATGTTGGTAGAGATGAGTGAGTAGTCTCATACTACAGTAAGTTAAGAAGATATCTTAGCTAAGAATAAAGTGAGTAGTCTCATACTACTGTTTCGCATCTTAAATAGTTATTCCGCTTTATTCACACTTTATGGTATCAGAGCCATGTTGGTAGAGATGAGTGAGTAGTCTCATACTACCGTCCTTAGGGCGGTGTTGTTCTTAGGTTGCTAGGAAGTTCCTGTTACTCTGTTTGAATTCCTGTGAGCTACCAAGATAGTGACTCGCTCACAGTGGTTATAATCGTTCTTAGTTTCATCAGTAGTTACCGATGTCGTAACCCTGTTCCGTTAGAGGTCATACTGTTTAAGGTTCCTGTAGTTACCGATGTTGTTACCCTGTTCCGTTAGAAGTCATACTGTTTAAAGTTCCTGTAGCTACCAGAACTGTTTACCTGTTCCGTTAGGAGTCCACTATTCCGGAGTAAGTTTAATCACTTAGAGGTCGACCGCTCGCTTGAAAGATCGATCCAAAGTACTATCAAGTAAGCTTTCCTCGCGAGACAAGCCCGCTAGGCCGAGGTAGGCGGGCGGTATGACCGCTTGGATGTCAAGAACGTAGAGATGGTCTCGCATAAAACAGAACGAGTCACTCGCTTAAGTTATTAAAAAGAATAGGAAATAGTGTTGATAAGTTAAGGATAGGAGAACTATTTAGGTGGTTATAGTAATTGAAAACCAGTATGATAACTACGGTAGGAGAACTATTTAGGTAGTTATAGTAATTAAAAACTAGTATGACTATTATGGTAGGAGAACTATTTAGGTAATTATAGTTAGAGAAGAACTAGTATAGACAACTAGGATAGGAGTACTGTTTAGGTAGTCGGAGGAATAGGAAAAGAGTAGGATTGAGTCCTAGTAACAAGATAGAACAGCAGCCCTAGGTAAAGGATGGTAGTTTCCACGCTTGTCATTGCACCTTGGTTAAACCAAGAAGTTTATAAATGAAGATGCGTCAAGAATTTAATCTTATAAGAAAGTATAATTCTCAAAAGTTAATTTACATAATTGAAAGTTATCATTATAATCAGAGGATAAAGGCTAATCTCAGAGAATTGGAGTATTATAAGACTGCTAAGCCTATAGAAGGTTTAGATAATCATAAGTCAGTATTAGTTAGACAAGTAATCATCAATAGAATGGTTCAACTCTACGAAGAAACCGAAGAGTTAAGGGTAAAGGTTCGCTCTTGTGCAACCTGGGAAAAAGTAGCGAGTCGATTAATCGAACTCTATACTATCCAGTATTAATGGAAACTTTTTTATCTCCAGAAGATAATTTAGTTAACAGAATTGATACTTTATTAGCTCGAGAAGCTAATCACAGTAAGGATAGATACTCAGTATCTTCTTCCAAATCCCGGGAGGAGGAAAAGTATTTTGACAGATCTGGTGAAACTATACTTGAACGAAAAGTTCAGAGGATAGACTATTCGCCAACAGTACCCAAAGTCTACTGTCAACCAATTGATAGAAAGACTAACGGTCCCACTAAAAGCAATAAGCTTAGTGAACTCAGTATGATTAAAAAAGATTTAATCAACAGAACTAATGATTTAGCTCTAGAAGCTAATTTAATCAAAAGAATTGATTCTTTGTTAGCTCCAAAAGCTAATTCAGTCGATGGTAGAAGTACTAAGGCTATGCTTCCACAAAAGCACAGTAAGCTTGGTATTATTAATGAAGACATCGGTTTTAAAATCGATTGGAAAACCCTTAACAAGTTATGGGTAGATCCAGAAAATACCATTAAAAGAAAATGGTACAACAGCACTTTCCCACTCGAGGAAAGAAAAGAATTTAGAAATAATTGGATAAGTGATATGAACAGAATTAATTCTAATGTAGAATTCTTTAAGTGGTTCCAAATCACTGATAAACTCCATAACGGCATGAAGTGTATTAACACCATTGCTGAAGAATGGTTCAAAAGAGAGAATACTGTTGAAACAGTAACTCCGCCATTAGAACAGATTAAGGTCCCCGTAAAGGGTAAGATCTTGATTAACCAGTCGTTTAAAAAGAACGAAAAGGATCCAAAAGGAATCCAAAAAGATAAGGAAGAAATCCGACAGTTGTTACAAGATACTGGTGCAAGTAAGGCCCATGTGTCTAGTGATATACCGATTGGAACAGAAAGGAAAACCCTTTCTGATTATTTCTTTAATATTAAAGATTGTTTGGCAAAACGCCGCTCAAACTCAGATGATAATAATAAGTTATCAAACATGATTAATAGTAAGCTTAAAGAGCTGAACTCAATCGTAAAACCCAAGTGGTTCTAATTCAAATGGTAAAAAGATGGATTAACCAGTCCAAAGATCATTAATAAGATTATTAATATCAAGAAGGGTCAGAAAACCCAAAAGAAGAATGAACAATAATTCATTAACTATTACAAAGTTAAATGAAGAACATCAGTTGATAATCAAGTTTCTTCAGGAAAATATTACAGTGACAAAAGTTCATCGACATACCAGTAGTTCCACCTCCACTGCATCATGCGAGTAATCGGGAAAATCAGACTTGTATGAAAAGGAGTTCGGTTATCACGAATAACCACCAGGAAGTTTCCATTAGAGAAACTAAAACAAACACTATGATTCAGGATTTATTAAAAGAGATTGTAAATCTAAAAAGAGAAATCCTCGACCAAAAAGAATCACAGTCCCACAGAGGCTGAAACCTTGACTAAATTAACCAGTTCAGAGTTAATAAAAGTCAAAAAGAAAAGAATCAGAAATCATAAAAAGAATGATAAAACTGATTCATTAGATGATAATTCTAATACATTGGTTAATGATTCATTAAGGGATTTATTTCCTGTTAATAATCAATTAACACCACCTACTTCTGAAGAAGCAGTTAGTAAACCAGTGTCAATGTTAATGTCCAAAGCACTAAGCTACCAGGTCATTAATAAGATTTTAATAAACAGAGATTTTATTATAAAATCCATTAAGTTATTAGACTCTGGAGCAGGTCAAAATTGTATTTGCGAAGGATTAGTTCCAACTAAGTACTTAAGTAAAAGTACCCATAAGTTATACTCTGCTACAGGAGATAGCATTAATATAAACCGGAAGCTTCTAAAAGCTCATAAAGATATTTGCTTCGATAATGATTTTATTAAAATCATAACTGAAGAGATAAATTTAGGAATATCCTTCCTAACTCAGATAAAAGCTTATACCGCAAAATTAAACGGTATTTACACCAGTCCTATGGGAAGAAACTTTGTGTTCCCATACGTACATGTTTTTGATCACAGTGATCATGTTAAACAGAAAACAGTCTTTAAAATACGGCTATTAACCAATCAGGTTAACTACGTAAAAAAGGATGTTAAAATAAAAGGAATAGAATCCAATTTAAAAACCCCGGAGGTGATTAATAGGGTTAAAATTTTAATTGATTCTATGAAAAGAGAAATATGTCCAGCTCTACCAAATGCTTTCATGAAGAAAGAAGCATATCAGATTCGCATACACGGATGACTTGAGTGAGAAGAACATTCCCACAAAAGCCAGACCGATCCAGATGAGCCATGAGCTCATAAAACACTGTAAAGAGGAAGTCAATGATCTACTTGAAAAAGAAATCATTAGACATTCTAAAAGAAATTATTCAGCTTTCTATTCTTACAAGAACGCTGAAAAAGAAAGAGGAGTCTCGAGACTCGTGATAAACCATAAACTGCTTAACAAAGCATTAAAATGGATTAGGTACCCGATACCTAGTAAAAAAGATTTTTTGATATCTGTTCAGGCAGCCATTAAGTCCTTAAGATATGTTCTATATCAAGGAACCGATAAACCAATCCATAGAGCCATTGAGTTCTCGGATCCCGAGTAAGATTCCTATAGGAAGTCTTAGGTTTTATAAAAGGATTAGTCCAGAAAATTCCAGGTCTAGGAATCTCTAAGACTTTTATGATAAAGTAAGTCTTTAACAGTCAGGCTAAAAACCATTGGATTTAGCATGAAAGGTCGGAAGGACCTATGCCGTCTTTCAGTGGAAATAGCCAGAAGGATCGTTAAGACAGATACCTCCTAAATAGGAAGTAGTCTTCAGAAACAGTCGAACAATTTGATAAGAGTCAAAATTGTTTCAAAATAATTTGCTAAATATTTTAAAGAGTCGACTGCAAAACAGCCAAAGAAACTTTACAAAAGAATTTAGTTTCAAAACAGATTTTTGCCAAGAGGCAAGCTTTATTATCAAATTTCGAATTTTAAATTTGATTTTATAAAAGAGAAAACTCTCTACCAGATTTTCTGATGAGAGAATTTTGCAGGGAAATAATGAGGCCAGGATCCCAGGGCTTACGCCCGATGAGACCACCTTTTCAGAATAAATTGGAAGAAAAAATGAAACAGCCTTTTGCGTAAAAATCAGCTCCAATTCTTCATAAACCCGTGGACAAAATAGGTTCACAGCTGGGAGATCTCCCGATTATACCGCTCCTCTAAAAGGGAAGGAATGTTCACTGCTCAAGGCTACACCAAAGATCCGCCCAAAGCAGACACATGAGATGGTTCCCCTAATCATACTCGAAGCGCTAAACCAAGAGGCCCTCTAAGAAAGAGATACCACTCTATCCGTAAATGGGAATTTATCCATACCTGCACTCACGATAATGGCACCGACAAACAAGACGAAAATTTCAGTGGTACAAGATTTGCTAAAACCTGTTATACGTACCACCAAGATGTGGATACTCAAGACTCGAAAACTAGGAAGTACTATGAGTTTATTTTAGTTGATACCGACTCCATGTAAGTCGAACACAAGTATTTTGATAAAACAGACGGAATTGAGTATTCCAAGTTTACTATTAAAAAGATTTTAAGTCCATTTAATTGGTATGTAGATCACCTACAAACCCAAATACCATTATCCAGGACTCACAGACCGCAAGCCTATAATTGGTATGATTATAAGGATGCATGGTTCAACTTTCTGTATGTTAGACAAATACCCACACTTGGTTCATCAAATATGCAGGCGGATTAAGGAGAAAGTTATTCCCAGATGGTTCTACGAATGGTGGAGCATCTTTGGAGGAAATTCACAGGTGGTAGCTTCAAGCTTCCAGGATAAGTATAAGAGTTTCCAAGAGGAACAACAGATTTCGACTTTACCAGAACATATTAAGTTATGCAAGTTCTTTTTTAATAAAAGAATTTCGTATATCATTAATTGGTCATTTGATATCCAGGAGATAAACAGGATCCGTTATTTAAGCAAGACCATCAGAATTAAAGGATGGAGCCCAAAACCCAGGGAAGAACTTAAGGTAAAACCAGAAAGAAGAAGTCCATCTTCCTCAGGAGAAACCTCACGTTCTAAATCGAAACCGTAGGAAGCTATTAAGCTCCGCAAAATCGGATGAAGAAGAAGTGGAATCCAACCACAGTGAAACAGATAATGGCGACATGCTCATTCCCCGAGGAATTGCACAAGCCTACGCAGATGCGTACCTCAGCAAATAACGACAGCAGGTCCCTTCCAGAAAAGGACGTAAAGCAGGATGGTGACACTTGCCCTTTCAGAAAAGTAAAGGACACTTGCCCCTTCAGATAAAGCAGAAAGCGACACTTGCCCCTTCGGAAAAGCAAGAGTCAAAAGTAAAGCAGATGGTGACATTTGCCCTTTCGCAAAAGCAAAAGGACAAAACCCATAAAGCAGACAGCGACATTTGCCTCTTCAGAAAAGAAAGAGCCAAAGACAGCGACATAAAGCAGAAGAAGACAAAGGACTTTAAAGCAGAAGAAGACGTTTGCCCTTTCAAAAAAGAAAAGGTCATGTAATCTTAGCCGTCCATTTGTTTTAAATAGAACCGTCCACGTGTTAGGACGAATAGTTCATTCGAGGCCTATTTAAGGTTCTCATTTGTAAACATAGAAGGCATTCGGAAATACCCTCTCTCTCTCTTTCCTTGCCTGATCTTGTATCCCTCTCCTTTCAAATGCTTTGAATAAAATTTGTAAGTTTTAAATTATATTTTCTTATGGTTTAAAGTTTTAAATTCAGTCTTTCGCATCTGTCTTAGTTATTCCGCTTTATTCACACTTTATGGTATCAGAGCCATGTTGGTAGAGATGAGTGAGTAGTCTCATACTACCGTCCTTAGGGCGGTGTTGTTCTTAGGTTGCTAGGAAGTTCCTGTTACTCGCTTGAATTTCGTAGAGCTACCAAGATAGTGACCTGTTCGCTAGTGGTTATACCGTTCTTAGTTTATCAGAGTTACCGATGTCGTAACCTGCCCGCTAGAGGTCATACCGCTAAGGTTCCCGTAGTTACCGATGTTGTTACTCGCTCCGTTAGAAGTCATACCGCTTAAAGTTCTGTAGCTACCGTAATCGCTTACCTGCTAGGAGTCCACTATTCCGAGTAAGTTTAATCACTTAGAGGTCGACCGCTCGCTTGAAAGATCGATCAAAGTACCATCAAGTAAGCTTTCTGGCGAGATTGAAGCCCGCTAGCCGAGGTAGGCGGGCGGTATGACCGCTTGGATGTCGTGAAGAACGTAGAGATGGTCTCGCATAAAACAGTAACGAGTCACTCGCTAAGTTATTAAAAGAATAGGAAATAGTGTTGATAAGTTACTGATAGAGAACTATTTAGGTGGTTATAGTAATTGAAAACCAAGATGATAACTACGGTAGGAGAACTATTTAGGTAGTTATAGTAATTAAAAACTAGTATGACTATTACTGAGGAGAACTATTTAGGTAATTATAGTTAGTAAAGAACTAGTATAAACAACTAGGATAGAGTAATCTTGTAGTAGTCTGAGGAATAGGAAAAGAGTAGGATTGAGTCCTAGTAACAAGATAGAACAAATTTCTAAGAAAAGGATGGTAGTCTCCACGCTGACAACAACCTTTTGGTTAAAACCAAAGTATTTTATAAATGAAGATGCGTCGAGTTTAATTACATAAGAGAATATAATTCTCGATTCTTGAATTTGTCATAGCAAGTAAGGAGTGCAATAAGCACCTAAGAGAAACTCTCAGAGAGTTAGACTATTATTCATTGCTAGACTAAATTTCTGTGTTTAGATTCCACGCTAACTATAGTCCGCAAATAATCATTGGAAAAAGAATTGAATTGTAAGAAGTTAGTAAGTTAAGAAGATATCTTAGCTATTTAACTAAAAGACAATCTATGTCCGAATACTTAGTAAGACTCACACGCTCTCATCGATAATGATGAATAACATCAATAGTGAAAACTTAGCAACATCAAAGATTGCTAAAGTTGAAAAAGATTTGCACTGGAATATTCCAAAAGAATCTTTCAAATCTGCTATTTAAACAGAAAGTTTGATTTTATAAAAATTATAATATCAAAACTTGTGAATCCACAAAGAGCTATTAATAACTCAAAAGAGATTATTAAATTGCTATCAATCAAGATATAAACAGATATAAAAAGGAATTTAATTTCCTTCACATAGGTTTGGTACAAATTGTCAGAAACCTTTGTATCGATTGGGTCTTGATACTCTATCCGCCTCTTACTAAGAGATGCAAGGTTATTAAACTTTGATGATTCCTTACTCGGAGTTCTACAAAGTAATTTAGCCAGAGGTCCAGTTTATTTTAACTGTTACCCAAATTTTTCAGTAGATATTAATGATCAGAACGTTATGGATACCTTAACGTTAAACATTAAAACGAAAAATATGAACAGTAAGATAAATACAAGAGAAATAGCTATAATATACAGAGTATATTACAGGCTAATGAAAACAACCTTAGCTCCAAAAGCTAAACTAGTTAGCAGTAAAGGTGCTACCATGCTTATGGAAGCAAACCAGGAACATAGTAACATCTTTGTTCCAAGAATGCTAAAATGGAATGAAATTTTAGCAAAAGATGAATGACACTTCGATGCTATTACCCAGCCAAAGATAGAACCAGAGAGTTCTGATATTGAACAAATAATCCAAAGATTGGATGGTTCAATTGATTTAAAAATTTTAAGATCTAATGGAAGATACTCTTTCGCAGCATCTTCTTCCAAACCCCGAGGACGAAGAGTATTCGATAATTCGCGAAACTATAACCGAACGAAAAGTTCGTGAGTAGACTATTCGTCATCGCACTAAAGTCTACTATCGACCAATCGATAGAACGATCGCAACCACCGTATGAAATGCATGGTGGAGATAGCTCATGATTAAAGAAGATATCGGTTTTAAAATCGATGGAATTACATTGATAAATTATGGAGAGATCCAGAGAACGCCATTAAAAGAAAATGGTATGTAAGCACCTTTTCACTCAGTGAAAGGAAGGTGTTTAAAGAAACATGGATAAAAGACATGAACAATGTTAGAGCAAATCTAGAATTCTTCAGGTGGTTAGAAATCACTGATAAACTCTATAATGACAGATTGTCCGAGTACCATTGTAAAAAATGGTTCACAGTGAAAGAACCGCTGAGTCAAGAACACTCCCTTAGAACAGATAAAGATTCCCGCTGACGTGAAGTCTTAATCGCCGCCTTTTAAAAGGGACATTAAAGAACCAAATGATATCACACATGTAGGTGATATTAATAAAGTTTTACAACAGAACAACTACACCAACCAGTTGTTACATGTTATCTCTAATCAGATTTCTGAGGCAAGCAACGCTTCTACGCTTAGGAATACACCAAGACGGTCAAGAGAAAACCTTATCCGAACCTCTTTTAAGATTCCCGCCAAAAAGCCATCCAAAGTTTGGGAAAGGAATCAAGACGATCCGCTAGATGTAATCGAGTAAGTTTAAAGAGATGAAAGTCTCAAGGATCCACCTCAAAGGAATCTAACCGCCAAGAAGAATGCTAGCGGGGTTCTAGCTCTAAAGGTAATCCAGATGTTAATAGAATTCAAATTAGACAGACTAATGGAAAGAATTTTTATAAACAATCTACGCTCCGCACATGTTGTTTGAAGAACGAATTCCACCCCGCCACTTACTCGGGTGATGAAGTCCACGAATGGAACATTGACGCATGTCGAGGACAAGTTGTTAAAGTGCTCCATGAAATGGGAGTTTGCTTAACCAGTTATAAAATAAAAGCTCACACCGATGATGCCCAATTAGCGTCAATCATAATTTCTGGTTTCACAGGAATGTTAAAAAATTGGTGGGAGAACTTCCTATTCGACATTGAAAAAGCAAGCATCATGAATGCTACTACCACACCAAATAAGGAACATCGATACGCTTTACTAATGAAGTTCACAGTGATGCCTCGCAACCTCGTTATATCAGACGGAAACATTTTGTCAGGTGATCCAAAACTTTTCCAAGACAAGTTTAGAGATCCTTAATAATCTAACGTGTCCAAAATTACACGATTTTAAATGGTATAAAGATATATTTCTTAACAAAGTCATGTTGAGACCGATCAGAACCATGATTATGGAAAGAAAGATTTATCGCTGGTTTGCCTAAACTCTTCGCCGGTAAGGTAAGAACCAATATCGTGAGATGCCACATATGGCGATACTCCCTACGCAATCATGACATATGGAGATTTAATTAGCTATATTAATATGACAGGTTTAGAATTATGTAATTCTATAAAGTCAATAACCAGATACAAAAATACTCCACCAAAGGAGAGTTAGGAAGTTTCATAAGACTTCTATGTTAAGATTTCGCTCCTCAAAGAGCATCAAGAGGATGAAAAAGAATCATAACATTTCTCGCCTAAAGCGTATAAAAGAATTATACTCATAAAAAGAAGTATAACAGAAAGCAAAAGAAAAATACAAAAATAAGAGGAACTTGTTGAATTATGAAAACAGGCCACATGGCCAATAAATGCAGTGAACCTGATAAAAGGAAGGATAAGATTAATTTGTTGGGAATTGATCCCAAAACAAAGGATAAACTGTTTACAATTTTAAATGAAGAAAAGCCTGATAATAGCTCTGAAAGATCTTCGCATGCTTTACAATGACGGCGATCATCGGATCCGTTCTGATTCAGATAGTTCCACTTCCAGCTTTGACTGCGAATGTACTGGGAAAATCTGCACATGTACCAAACAGACTATTGGCGTTATCTCAAGTAGCAGCCAAGAGTTTTTCTTTGATATGGTCGATCACATTGATGACGACGATATTAAAAAGAAATACCTGAAAGAGCTCAAGAAGCTTGTCATTAATCAGAAAAAAGAAAAGGGGATTATAGAACCCTATGACATGAAGAGGGTTTTTAATAAATTTAAAGACTCTAAATCAGGTACTTCGTTACCAGACTTAATCAAAGAAGTCTCGGATCTGAAGGAAGAAATCCTTCGAATAAATAAAAGGCTCTACCATTAGAAATCAAGGATCGCCAAAACCAGAAGTCCGGATCTCACAGAAGATCCCCAAACATCGTCTAAACAGATAATTACTGATAATCAAGATGATGAAGAAACAGATAATAATTCAGGGTTAACTTTGATAGCTAGGGCTAGAGCATTAAGCTACCATATCCCTATTAAGTTAATTATTAACGATTTTGCTATCGAAAGAATAACACTTTTAGATTCAGGAGCGGATCAAAACTGCATTCGCGAAGGTATAATCCCTACCAGGTACTTAAACAAGAGTACGCATAGATTATACTCCGCCACAGGAGAGAATATAGAAATTAATTATAAACTCTCAAAAGCATTCGTATGCAATAAAAATATTGCATTTACTAATAGCTTTATCATAACCAAGGATATAACTGAGGAAATTATCTTAGGAACACCATTCCTAGCCTGATACACTTATACTCAAGAAACCGGATGGTATTCACACCACCACTACGGAGAAGATCTCATATTTCTTACATAAATCCTTTGACAACCGATCGAGTGATCGATAAGCGTAAAGTGGTCTTTAGAACACAGCCAGGCTGAAACCATTTGAAGTAAGCACGAAAGGCTGGAAGGGCCTGTGCCACATCATTGGTAAGATTAGCCAGAAGACGCCATTAGAAAAAGCACGAAAGGCTGGAAAGGCCTGTGCCGTATCTGTTGGTAAAATAAGCCAGAAATTAAGCTGCTTAAAACCAGTTAGAACAACCAGTAACAATCCCAGAATTGTTTAGTTTCTACGTTTTCATAAATCTTTTATCAAAACGTTGATTTTAAAGGTTTTATGAGTCTCTTATCAAAACATTGATTTTGAAGATTTTATAAGGTTTTAAATCTATAAATGATTTAAAGGAATTCCTGCCAATCCAGTAAAACATTTGTTATGGCATCATAACTTCCATAGACAAATTTAAATGGCTCAGACCATCCACAAAGCAGTTCTCCAGAAGAACGTTAGCATTAATGTCCGGCAGTAAGTCACAGTAAATAACTGCAACAAGGAAAGTTCATTTCCCCGAAAAAGAAGGCTCTGTAGGGCCTCAAAGAAAACAAAAGAGACGCGACATAAAGTCACGATGAGACAGGTCCCTTCAGGAAAAGGACACAAAGCAGGATAACGACATTTGCCCTTTCGAAAAAGTAAAGGACACTTGCCATTTCAGAAAAATGAGAAATAAAGCAGAAAGCGACACTTGCCCCTTCGGAAAAGCAAGAGTCAGAAACTGACATAAAGCAGATGGTGACATTTGCCCTTTCGCAAAAGCAAAAGACAAAACCAATAAAGCGCAAGAACACTTGCCTCTTCGTAAAAGCAAGAGCCAAGAAAGCGACGTAGCGTAAGAAACAAAGGACTTAAAGCGAAGAAGACGCTTGCCCTTTCAAAAAGTAAAGGTCATGTAATCTTAGCCATTCATTTGTTTTAACTGAACTGCCCACGTGTTAGACGAATAGTTCAGTCGAGGCCTATTTAAGGCTCTCATTTGTAAACATAGAAGGCATTCGGAAATACCCTCTCTCTCTCTTTCCTTGCCTGATCTTGTATCCCTCTCCTTTCAAATGCTTTGAATAAAATTTGTAAGTTTTAAATTATATTTTCTTATGGTTTAAAGTTTTAAATTCAGTCTTTCGCATCTGTCTTAGTTATTCCGCTTTATTCACACCTTTTCTGAAGAGGCAAATGTCGCTTTCTGCTTTATTGGTTTTGTCCTTTGCTTTTGCGAAAGGGCAAATGTCACCGTCATGATATCGCCTTGACTCTTGCTTTTCCGGCGGCAAGTGTCGCCGCTTTATCCGGCGCAAGTGTCCTTTTTCTCGAAAGGGCAAATGTCGCCATCTTGCTTGTGTCCTTTTCTTGAAGGGACTCACTGGCACGCTGTCATGCGCGGTTACCTTTTGACTTTTATGTCGCTCTATTATTTGTTTGGCGCTCGAGCCTCCTTGTTTCATTTTTGCCGTGAAAATGGCTTTTCGTTCTCGCTATTCTTTGTCGACTTACCCGCCGACATTAATGCCCGCTCTTCCGAGAATCGCTTTGTGGATGGTCTATGCCAAAAATGTCTATGGAACTTATGGTACCATAACCAATGTTTGCAGGAATTCGTTTAAATCGTTATAGATTTAAAATCTGTTTAAAAATAATTTTTGATAAAAGATTTATACGATCATTAAAATCTGTGTTTTAATAAGAGACTCATAAAACCTCAAAATCAATGTTTTGATAAAAGACTTATGAAAATGTAGTAACCAAACAATTCTGGGATTGTTTCTGATTGCTCTAACTGGTTCTAAGAAGCTTATCTTCTGGATTATATTACCAAGGATACTAAGACAGCCCTTCCACTTTCGTGCTTTCTTCAATGGCGCTTTTATTACTCTTACTAATGATGTGGCATGTGCCCTTCCACTTTCGTGCTTACTCAAATGGTTTTAGCCTGCTTGTGTTCTAAAGACCACTTTCTCGCCTAATACGCTCACTTTGATCGCTTGTCAAAGGATTTATGTAAGGAAATATGAGATTTTCTCCCATAGTGGTGGTGTGAATACCATCCGTTTTGCCGTATAAGGTCAGATTCCGCTAGGAATGGTGTTCCTAAAATAATTTCCTCGCTTATATCCTCGTTATGATAAAGCTATTAGTAAATGCAATATTCTTATCAGATACGAACGCTTTTGAGAGTTTATAATTAATTTCTATATTCTCTCCGCGTGAGTATAATCTATGCGCATTTTGTTTAAGTACCGTAGGGATTATACCTTCGCGAATACGCTTTGATCCGCCTCCCGAATCTAAAAGCGTTATTCTTTCGATAGCAAAATCGTCAATAATTAACTTAATAGGGACATGGTAGCTTAATGCCTTAGCCCTAGATATCAAAGTTAACCCTGAATCAGGATTATTATCAGTTTCTTCATCATCTTGATTATCAGTAATTATCAATTTAGACGATGTTTGGGGATCTTCTGTGAGATCCGGACTTCTGGTTTTGGCCAGTGTTTCAGTTTCTAATGAACTGAGCCTTTTATTTATTCGAAGGATTTCTTCCTTCAGATCCGAGACTTCTTTTATTAAGTCCGTAACGGCACCGATTTAGAGTCCTTAAATTTATTAAAAACTCTTTCATGTCATAGGTTCTATAATCCCTTTTTCTTTTTCTCGATTAATGACAAGCTTCGAGCTCTTTCGTATTGCTTTAAAATTGTCGCCATCAATGTGATCGACCATGTCAAAGAAAACCTCGTCGCTACTTGAGATAACGCCAATCGCCTGCTTGGTACATGTGCAGATTTTCCCAGTACATTCGCAGTCAAAGCTGGAAGTGGAACTATCTCAATCAGAATCCGCATTCGCGATCCGTCGTCATCAGAAAAACCGGCTCAAGATCCTTCAGAGCTATTATCAGACTGTTCTTCATTTAAAATTGTAAACAGTTTATCCTTTGTTTTGGGATCAATTCCCAACAAATTAATCTTATCCTTCCTTTTATCAGGTTCACTGCATTTATTGGCCATGTGGCCTGTTTTTCCGCAATTCCAGCAAGTTCCTCTTATTTTTGTATTTTTGTTGTTGCTTTCTCTGTTATACTTCTTTTTATGAGTATAATTCTTTTTATACGCTGAAGTAGAAATGTTATGATTCTTTTCATCCTCTTGATGCTCTTTGAGGAGCAGAAATCTTAACATAGCCAAGTCTTCGCAGAACTTCCTAACTCTCCTTCAGCGAGTATTTTTGTATCCGGTTATTCACTTTATAGAATTACATAATTCTAAACCCGTCATATTAATATAGCCGATTAAATCTCCATATGTCATGATTGATAGTGAGTATCGCCATCATGGCATCTCCCGATATCGTTCTTACCTTCTACAAGAGTTTAGGCAAACCACTGATAAATCTTTCTTTCCAATAATCATGGTTACAATCAGGTCTCAACATGACTTTGTTAAGAAATATATCTTTATACCATTTAAAATCATGTAATTTTGGACACGTTAGATTATTAAGGATCTCTAAACTTCTGTCTTGGAAAAGTTTTGGATCACCAACAAAATGTTTCCCGATACAGTATAACAGGGTTGCCGAGGCATCACTGTGAACTTCATTAGTAAAATCGTATCGATGTTCCTTATTTGATCGCGTAGTAGCATTCATGATGCTTGCTTTTTCAATGTCGAATAGGAAGTTCTCCCACCAATTTTTTAACATTCCTGTGAAACCATAAATTATGATTGACGCTAATTGGGCATCATCGGTGTGAGCTTATATTTTATAACTGGTTAAGCAAACTCCCATTTCATGGAGCACTTTAACAACTTGTCCTTCTGACATGCCGTCAATGTTCCATTCGTGGACTTCATCACCCGAGTAAGTGGCCGGGGGTGGAATTCGTTCTTCAAACAACATGTCTGGGAACGTAGATTGTTTATAAAAATTATTTCCATTAGTCCTGTCTAATTTCAGAATTCTATTAACATCTGGATTACCTTTAGAGCTAGAACCTTCGCTTAGCATTCTTACTGAGCGGTTAGATTCCTTTGAGGTGGATCCTTTAGAGACTTTCATCTCTTTAAACTTACTACTGATTCTGTCTAGCAGATCATCTTCGATTCCTTTCCCAAACTTTGGATGGCTTTTTGCCGAAAACTGGGGAATCTTAAAAAGAGGCTCGGACAAGGTTTTCTCCTCCGACCGTACTGGTGTATTCCTAAACGTAGAAGCATTGCTTGCCTCAGAAATCTGATTAGGGACAACATGTAACAACTGGTTGGTGTAGTTGTTCTGTTGTAAAACTTTATTAATATCACCTACATGTGTGATATCATTTGGTTCTTTAATGTCCCTTTTAAAAGGGGCTAGCTAAGACTTCACCGCCAACGGAATCTTTATCTGCTCTAAGGAGGTGTTATCGACTCAACAGCTTCTTTCACCGTGAACCATTTTTTACAACGGTACTGCATTAATCGCTCACATTATGGAGTTTATCGCTGATTTCAAACCACCAAGAATTCTAGATTTGCTCTAACATTGTTCATGTCTTTTATCCATGTTTCTTTAAACACCTTCCTTTCACCGAGTGAAAAGGTGCTTACATACCATTTTCTTTTAATGGCGTTCTCTCGATCTCTCCATAATTTATCAATGTAATTCCAATCGATTTTAAACCGATATCTTCTTTAATCATGCCTTTATCTCCACCATGCATTTCACTTCGGTGGGTCGCGATGTTCTATCGATTGGTCGATAGTAGACTTTGGGTACCGATGACGAATAGTCTACTCCCGAACTTTTCGCTCGTTATAGTTTCGCCAATTATCGTAATACTCTTCATCCTCCCGGTTTGGAAGAAGATGACCGAAAGAGTATCTTCCATTAGATCTTAAAATTTTAAATCAATCAACCATCCAAATGCCGGATTATTTGTTCAATATCGTAACTCTCTCGTTCTATCTTTGGTTGGGTAATAGCATCAAGTGCCATTCATCTTTTGCTAAAATTTCATTCCATTTTAGCATTCTGGAACAAAGATGTTACTATGTTCCCGGTTTGCTTCCATAAGCACGGTAGCACCTTTATCGCTAACTAGTTTAGCTTTTGGAGCTAAGGTTGTTTTCATTAGCCCGTAATATACTCGTATATTATAGCTATTTCTCTTGTATTTATCTTCTCGCTCATATTTTTCGCTTTAATGTTTAACGTTAAGGTATCCATAACGCTCGATCATTAATATCTACCAAAAATTTGGGTAATGCTTAAAATAAATCGACTCAAGCTAAATTACTTTGTAGAACTCCAAGTAAGGAATCATCAAAGTTTAATAACCTTGCATCTCTTAGTAAGAGACAGATGGGGGTATCAAGACCCAATCGATACAAAGGTTTTACAGCAATTTGTACCAAACCTATGTGAAGGAAATTAAATTCCTTTTTATATCTGTTTATATCTTCAGTTGATAGCAATTTAATAATCTCTTTTGAGTTATTAATAGCTACTGTGGATTCACAAGTTTTGATATTATAATTTTTTATAAAATCAAACTTTCCTGTTTCATAAACAGATTTGAAAGATTCTTTTGGAATATTCCAATTCTGCAAATCTTTTTCAACTTTAGCAATCTTTGATGTTGCTAAGTTTTCACTATTGATGTTATTCATCATTATCGAAGAGATCAAAGCGAGTCTTACTAAGTATTCAGACATAGATTGTCTTTTCGTTAAATAGCTAAGATATCTTCTTAACTTACTAACTTCTTCTTCTAATTCAATTCTTTTTCCAATGATTATTTGCCAGACTATAGTTCGGCAGTAAGAATCTAAACCTGGGGCTGGTCTAGCAACTGAATAATAGTCTAACTCTCTGAGAGTTTCTCTTAGGTGCTTATTGCACTCCTTACTTGCTATGACAAATTCAAGAATCTGAGAATTATATTCTCTTATGTAATTAAACTCGACGATCTTCATTTATAAAATACTTTGGTTTTAACCAAAAGGTTGTTGTTAAGCGTGAGACTACCATCCTTTCTTGTGGTCAGCTGTTCTATCTTGTTACTAGGACTCAATCCTACTCTTTTCCTATTCCTCCGACTACCTAAACAGTACTCCTATCCTAGTTGTTTATACTAGTTCTTTACTAACTATAATTACCTAAATAGTTCTCCTACCGTAATAGTCATACTAGTTTTTAATTACTATAACTACCTAAATAGTTCTCCTACCGTAGTTATCATACTGGTTTTCAATTACTATAACCACCTAAATAGTTCTCCTATCCGTAACTTATCAACACTATTTCCTATTCTTTTTAATAACTTAAGCGAGTGACTCGTTCTGTTTGTCTGAGACCATCTCCTACGTTCTTCAGCGACATCCAACAGTCATACCCTTCGCCTACCTCGGCCTAGCGGGCTTCAATACTGCTTCAGGAAAGCTTACTTCAGTAGTACTTTCAGTCAATCTTTCAAACAGAACAGTGCGACCTCTAAGTGATTAAACTTACTCCGGAATAGTGGACTCCTAACGGAACAGGTAAACAGTTCTGGTAGCTACAGGAACTTAAACAGTATGACTTCTAATGGAACAGGGTAACAACATCGGTAACTACAGGAACCTTATTCAGTATGACCTCTAACGGAACAGGGTTACGACATCGGTAACTACAGTAAACTAAGAACAGTATAACCACTAGCGAACAGGGTCACTATACTGGTAGCTCTACAGGAATTCAAACAGAGTAACAGGAACTTCCTAGCAACCTAAGAACAACACCGCCCTAAGGACGGTAGTATGAGACTACTCACTCATCTCTACCAACATGGCTTTGATACCATAAAGTGTGAATAAAGCGGAATAACTATTTAAGATGCGAAAGACTGAATTTAAAACTTTAAACCATAAGAAAATATAATTTAAAACTTACAAATTTTATTCAAAGCATTTGAAAGGAGAGGGATACAAGATCAGGCAAGGAAAGAGAGAGAGAGGGTATTTCTGAATGCCTTCTATGTTTACAAATGAGAACCTTAAATAGGCCTCGAATGAACTATTCGTCCTAACACGTGGACGGTTCTGTTTAAAACAAATGGACGGCTAAGATTACATGACCTTTTCTTTTTTGAAAGGGCAAACGTCTTCTTCTGCTTTAAAGTCCTTTGTCTTCTTCTGCTTTATGTCGCTGTCTTTGGCTCTTTCTTTTCTGAAGAGGCAAATGTCGTTGTCTGCTTTATGGGTTTTGTCCTTTTTTTGCGAAAGGGCAAATGTCACCATCTGCTTTACTTTTGACTCTTGCTTTTCCGGCGCAAGTGTCGCCGCTTTATCCGCGGCGTGTCCTTTAGTTTTCTGAAAGGGCAAGTGTCGCCATCCTGCTTTACGTCCTTTTCTGGAAGGGACTGCCGTCGTTATTCCGAGGTACGATTCGCGAGGCTTGTGCAATTCCTGGAACGAGCATGTCGCCATTATCTGCTTCACCGTGGTTCGATTCCACTTCTTCTTCATCCTCCAATTTTGCCGTAGCTTCTAATAGCTTCCTTCTCGTTTCGATTTAGAACGCGAGGTTTCTCCCGGCGAAGACGGACTTCTTCTTTCCGGTTTTACCTTAAGTTCTTCCTCGGTTTTGGGCTCCATCCTTTAATTCACGGTCTTGCTTAAATAACGGATCCTGCTTATCTCCCGATATCAAATGACCAATTAATGATATACGAAATTCTTTTATTAAAAAGAACTTGCATAACTTAATATGTTCGTAAAGTCGAAATCATTGTTCCTCTTGGAAACTCTTATACTTATCCCGAAGCTCAAGCTACCACCGTGAATTTCTCCAAAGATGCTCCACCATTCGTAGAACCATCCGGGAATAACTTTCTCCTTAATCCCTTCGCATATTTGATTAACCAAGTGTGGTATTTGTCCTAACATACGTAAAGTTGAACCACGATCCTTATAATCATACCAATTATAGGCTCATGGTCCGCGAGTCCCGGATAATGGTATTTGGGTTTGTAGGTGATCTACATACCAATTAAATGGACTTAAAATCTTTTAATAGTAAACTTGGAATACTCAGCCCGTCTGCTTTATCAAAATACTGTGTTCGACTTCTACGAGTCGGATCAACTAAAATAAACTCATAGTACTTCCTAGTTTTCGTGAGTCTTGAGTATCCACATACCGTGGTCCAGATAATGTGGTTTTAGCAAATCTTGTACCTCAAATTTTCGATTGTTTGTCCAAAGGCCATTATCGCAAGGTCCGTATGGATAAATTCCCATTTCTCGATGTGGCCGTATCTCTTTCTGTAGGCCCTACCGTTTAACCGCTTCGAGTATGATTCCGGGAACCATCCTCAGAATCGTCGCTGGGCAGATCTTGGTGTAGCCTTGAACTACCAACCTGCTCTTCCCTTTTAGAGGAGATCGTATAATCGAGATCTCCCAAAATCGTGAACCTATTTTGTCCACCGTTTATGAAGAATTGAATCGCAGCTTTTTCTCGCAAAGGTCGTTTCATTTTTTCTTCCAATTTATTCTCAAAAGGTGGTCTCATCGCGTAAGCCCCGATCTCGCCTCATTATTTCTCGCAAAATTCTCTCATCGTAAAACTGCAGAGAGTTTTCTTTTATAAAATCAAATTTAAAATTCAAATTTGATAATAAAGCTTGCCTTGGCAAAAATCTGCTTGAAACTAAATTCTTTTGTAAAGTTTCTTGGCTGCTTTGCATGAACTCTTTAAAATATTTAGCAAATTATTTTGAAACAATTTTGACTCTTATCAAATTGTTCGATCAAGCTTCAAGACTACTTCCTATTTGTGAGGTATCCGTCTTAACGATCCTTCCGCTATTTCCATCGAAGACGGATAGGTCCTTCCGACCTTCATGCTAAATCCAATGGTTTTTAGCCCGATCGTTAAAGACTTACTTTATCATAAAAGTCTTAGAGATTCCTAGACCGAATTTTCTCGACTAATCCTTTTATAAAACCTAAGACTTCCTATAGGAATCTTACTCGATCCAGAACTCAACGGCTCTATGGATTGGTTTATCGTTCCTTGATATAGAACATATCTTAAGGACTTAATGGCTGCCTCAATGATATCAAAAATCTTTTTACTAGGTATCGTACCTAATCCATTTTAATGCTTTGTTAAGCGCTTTATGGTTTATCACGAGTCTCGAGACTCCTCTTTCTTTTCAAATTCTTTGTAAGAATAGAAAGTTGAATAATTTCTTTTAGAATGTCTAATGATTTCTTTTCAAGTAGATCATTGACTTCCTCTTTACAAAGGTTTTACGAGCTCATGGCTCATCCGATCGGCCCGCTTTGGGAATGTTCTTCTCACTCAAGTCATCCGTATGGCATCTACAAGATGCTTCTTTCTTTCGCAGAAAGCATTTGGTAGAGCCGACATATTTCTTTTCATAGAATCAATTAAAATTTTAACCCTATTAATCACCTCCGGTTTTTAAATCGATTCTATTCCTTTATTTTAACATCCTTTTTACGTAGTTAACCCGATTGGTTAATAGCCGTATTTTAAAGATCGTTTCGCTTAACATGATCACCGTGATCAAAAACATGTACGTATGGGAACACAAAGTTTCTTCCCATAGATCGTGTAAATACCGCTTAATTTTGCGTGATAAGCTTTTATCCGAGTTAGGAAGGATATTCCTAAATTTATCTCTTCGCTATGATTTTAATAAAATCATTATCGGGCAAATATCTTTATGAGCTTTTAGAAGCTTCCATTTATATTAATGCTATCTCAGAGCAGTATAACTTATGGGTACTTTTACTTAAGTACTTAGTTGAACTAATCCTTCGCAAATACAATTTTGACTCGCCCAGTCTAATAACTTAATGGATTTTATAATAAAATCTGTTTATTAAAATATTATTAATGACCGTAGCTTAGTGCTTGGACATTAACATTGACATCGTTTACTAACCGCTTCTTCGTATAGTGGTGTTAATTGATTATTAACAGAAATAAATCCTTAATGAATCATTAACCAATGTATTAGAATTATCATCTAATGAATCGCTTTATCATTCTTTTATGATTTCGATTCTTTTCTTTTGACTTTTATTAACTCGAATCGTTAATTTAGTCAAGGTTTCAAATTTCTGTGGATCGTGATTCTTTTTCGCATCGAGGATTTCTTTTAGATTTACAATCTCTTTTAATAAATCAATCGTAGTGTTTTTTTAGTTTCTCTAATGGAAACTTCCTGGTGGTTATTCGTGATAACCGAACTCCTTTTCATACAAGTACAGATTTTCCAAGATTTCGCACCGAAATGGAGGTGGAACTACTCGGATCAGAATCGATGAACTTTTGTCACTGTAATATTTTCCTGAAGAAACTTCAGAATTATCACTGGACTGTTCTTCATTTAACTTTGTAATAGTTAATGAATTATTGTTCATTCTTCTTTGGGTTTTCTCGACTCTTCTTGATATTAATAATCTTATTAATGATCTTTGGACCGTTAATCCATCTTTTTACCATTTGAATTAGAACTCATCGGGTTTTCGATTGAGTTCACTTTTAAGCTTACTATTAATCATGTTTGATAACTTATTATTATCATCCGAGTTTGAGCGCGCTTTGCCAAACAATCTTTAATATTAAAGAAATAATCGTAGGGTTTTCCTTTCTGCTCCAATCGGTATATCACTAGACACACGGGCCTTACTTGCACCAAGATCTTGTAACAACCGCCGGATTTCTTCCTTATCTTTTGGATTCCTTTCGATCCTTTTCGCTCTTTTTAAACGATCGTTAATCAAGATCTTACCCTTTACGGGACCTTAATCGTTTCTAATGGCGAGTTATCGCTTCAACAAGATTCTCTTTGAACCATTCTTCAGCAATGGTGTTAATACACTTCATGCCGTTATGGAGTTTATCAGTGATTTGGAACCACTTAAAGAATTCTACATTAGAATTAATTCTGTTCATATCACTTATCCAATTATTTCTAAATTCTTTTCTTTCCTCGAGTGGGAAAGTGCTGTTGTACCATTTTCTTTTAATGGTATTTTCTGGATCTACCCATAACTTGTTAAGGGTTTTCCAATCGATTTTAAAATCGATGTCTTCATTAATGGTGCCAAGTCTACTGTGCTTTTGTGGAAGCATAGTAGTATTCCTACCACCATCCAAATTAGCTTCTGGAGCTAACCTAGTATCAAGTCTACCGTGCTTTTGTGGAAGCATAGTAGTCCTCCTACCATCAATTGATTTAGCTTCAAGAGCTAATCTATCATTAATCTTTCCGATTAACTTATCTTCTTTAACCATATTATGGTTATTCTTATCAAAATACTTTTCCTCCTCCCGGGATTTGGAAGAAGATACTGAGTATCTATCCTTACTGTGATTAGCTTCTCGAGCTAATAAAGTATCAATTCTGTTAACTAAATTATCTTCTGGAGATAAAAAAGTTTCCATTAATAATGGACTGTATGAAGCTCATTCAAACGATGAGTAATTTTTAACGCTGTTGATAAGCTATCAACTCTTATTCTTAACCCTACGTTTTCTTCATAGAGTTCAGTCCTCTTATTGATGATTAACTGTTTAACTATGACTTGATGAAAGTCATTCAAACCTTCAATTGGTTTAGCAATTTTATAATACCCTAATTCTTTTAGGTTTGCCTTTATCCTTCTATTACACTCGTTACTAATTGTAACAAACTTAATAGTTTGAGAATTATATCTTCTTATATGATTAAATTCTTGACGCATCTTCATTTATAAACTTCTTGGTTTAACCAAGGTCTGTCGACAAGCGTGGAAACTACCATCCTTTACCTAGGGCTGCTGTTCTATCTTGTTACTAGGACTCAATCCTACTCTTTTCCTATTCCTCCGACTACCTAAACAGTACTCCTATCCTAGTTGTCTATACTAGTTCTTCTCTAACTATAACTACCTAAATAGTTCTCCTACCGTAATAGTCATACTAGTTTTTAATTACTATAACTACCTAAATAGTTCTCCTACCGTAGTTATCATACTGGTTTTCAATTACTATAACCACCTAAATAGTTCTCCTATCCGTAACTTATCAACACTATTTCCTATTCTTTTTAATAACTTAAGCGAGTGACTCGTTCTGTTTGTCTGAGACCATCTCCTACGTTCTTCAGCGACATCCAACAGTCATACCCTTCGCCTACCTCTACTGGCTTCAATATCGCTCAGAAAGCTTACTCAAGAGTACTTTCAGTCAATCTTTCAAACAGAACAGTGCGACCTCTAAGTGATTAAACTTACTCCGGAATAGTGGACTCCTAACGGAACAAGTAAACAGTTCTGGTAGCTACAGGAACTTTAAACAGTATGACTTCTAACGGAACAGGGTAACAACATCGGTAACTACAGGAACCTTAAACAGTATGACCTCTAACGGAACAGGGTTACGACATCGGTAACTACAGTAAACTAAGAACAGTATAACCACTAGCGAACAGAGTCACTATACTGGTAGCTCTACAGGAATTCAAACAGTAACAGGAACTTCCTAGCAACCTAAGAACAACACCGCCCTAAGGACGGTAGTATGAGACTACTCACTCATCTCTACCAACATGGCTCTGAATTTAAAGTCTACTATCGACCAATCGATAGAACGACTGGCAGCCCCACCAGAAGTGAAATGCATGGTGGAGATAGCTTGGGCATGATTAAAGAAGATATCGGTTTTAAAATCGATTGGAATTACATTGATAAATTATGGAGAGATCCAGAGAACGCCATTAAAAGAAAATGGTATGTAAGCACCTTTTCACTCAGTGAAAGGAAGGTGTTTAAAGAAACATGGATAAAAGACATGAACAATGTTAGAGCAAATCTAGAATTCTTCAGGTGGTTTGAAATCACTGATAAACTCCATAATGACAGATTAATCCGAGTACCATTGTAAAAAATGGTTCACAGTGAAAGAACCGCTGAGTCAAGAATACCTCCTTAGAATGATAAAGATTCCCGTTGACGGTGAAGTCTTAACTGCCGCCCCTTTTAAAAGGGACATTAAAGAACCAAATGATATCACACATGTAGGTGATATTAATAAAGTTTTACAACAGAACAACTACACCAACCAGTTGTTACATGTTATCTCTAATCAGATTTCTGAGGCAAGCAATGCTTCTACGTTTAGGAATACACCAGTACGGTCGGAAGAGAAAACCTTATCCGAACCTCTTTTTAAGATTCCCCAGTTTTCGGCAAAAAGCCATCCAAAGTTTGGGAAAGGAATCGAAGACGATCTGCTAGACAGAATCAGTAGTAAGTTTAAAGAGATGAAAGTCTCTGAAGGATCCACCTCAAAAGAATCTAACCGCTCAGTAAGAATGCTAAGCGAAGGTTCTAGCTCTAAAGGTAATCAGGCGGTGTTGTTCTTAGGTTGCTAGGAAGTTCCTGTTAGGGCGGTGTTGTTCTTAGGTTGCTAGGAAGTTCCTGTTACTCTGTTTGAATTCTCAGAGCTACCAAGATAGTGACCTGCTCACAGTGGTTATACTGTTCTTAGTTTACTGTAGTTACCGATGTCGTAACCCTGTTCCGTTAGAGGTCATACTGTTTAAGGTTCCTGTAGTTACCGATGTTGTTACCCTGTTCCGTTAGAAGTCATACTGTTTAAAGTTCCTGTAGCTACCGTAATCGCACTGCTCAGAGTCCACTATTCCGGAGTAAGTTTAATCACTTAGAGGTCGACCGCTCGCTTGAAAGATTGACCAAAGTACCATCAAGTAAGCTTTCTGGCGATATTAAGCCCGCTAGCCGAGGTAGGCGAAGGCGGTATGATCGCTGGATGTCATTGAAGAACGTAGAGATGGTCTCGCACAAACGTAACGAGTCACTCGCTTAAGTTATTAAAAAGAATAGGAAATAGTGTTGATAAGTTACGGATAGGAGAACTATTTAGGTGGTTATAGTAATTGAAAACCAGTATGATAACTACGGTAGGAGAACTATTTAGGTAGTTATAGTAATTAAAAACTAGTATGACTATTACGGTAGGAGAACTATTTAGGTAATTATAGTTAGTAAAGAACTAGTATAAACAACTAGGATAGGAGTACTGTTTAGGTAGTCGGAGGAATAGGAAAAGAGTAGGATTGAGTCCTAGTAACAAGATAGAACAGCAGCCCTAAGAAAAGGATGGTAGTCTCCACGCTTGACAACAACCTTTTGGTTAAAACCAAAGTATTTTATAAATGAAGATGCGTCCAGAGTTTAATTACATAAGAGAATATAATTCTCAGATTCTTGAATTTGTCATAGCAAGTAAGGAGTGCAATAAGCACCTAAGAGAAACTCTCAGAGAGTTAGACTATTATTCAGTTGCTAGACCATTTCTGTGTTTAGATTCCCATCACGAACTATAGTCTGGCAAATAATCATTGGAAAAAGAATTGAATTAGAAGAAGAAGTTAGTAAGTTAAGAAGATATCTTAGCTATTTAACGAAAAGACAATCTATGTCTGAATACTTAGTAAGACTCCACACAGTCTCTTACTGATAATGATGAATAACATCAATAGTGAAAACTTAGCAACATCAAAGATTGCTAAAGTTGAAAAAGATTTGCAGAATTGGAATATTCCAAAAGAATCTTTCAAATCTGTTTATGAAACAGGAAAGTTTGATTTTATAAAAAATTATAATATCAAAACTTGTGAATCCACAGTAGCTATTAATAACTCAAAAGAGATTATTAAATTGCTATCAACTGAAGATATAAACAGATATAAAAAGGAATTTAATTTCCTTCACATAGGTTTGGTACAAATTGCTGTAAAACCTTTGTATCGATTGGGTCTTGATACCCCCATCTGTCTCTTACTAAGAGATGCAAGGTTATTAAACTTTGATAATTCCTTACTTGGAGTTCTACAAAGTAATTTAGCCAGAGGTCCAGTTTATTTTAACTGTTACCCAAATTGTTCAGTAGATATTAATGATCAGAACGTTATGGATACCTTAACGTTAAACATTAAAACGAAAAATATGAACAGTAAGATAAATACAAGAGAAATAGCTATAATATACAGAGTATATTACAGGCTAATGAAAACAACCTTAGCTCCAAAAGCTAAACTAGTTAGCAGTAAAGGTGCTACCATGCTTATGGAAGCAAACCAGGAACATAGTAACATCTTTGTTCCAAGAATGCTAAAATGGAATGAAATTTTAGCAAAAGATGAATGGCACTTCGATGCTATTACCCAACCAAAGATAGAACCAGAGAGTTCTGATATTGAACAAATAATCCAGCATTTGGATGGTTCAATTGCTTTAAAATTTTTAAGATCTAATGGAAGATACTCTTTCAGTGTGAATAAAGCGGAATAACTATTTAAGATGCGAAAGACTGAATTTAAAACTTTAAACCATAAGAAAATATAATTTAAAACTTACAAATTTTATTCAAAGCATTTGAAAGGAGAGGGATACAAGATCAGGCAAGGAAAGAGAGAGAGAGGGTATTTCCGAATGCCTTCTATGTTTACAAATGAGAACCTTAAATAGGCCTCGAATGAACTATTCGTCCTAACACGTGGACGGTTCTGTTTAAAACAAATGGACGGCTAAGATTACATGACCTTTTCTTTTTTGAAAGGGCAAACGTCTTCTTCTGCTTTAAAGTCCTTTGTCTTCTTCTGCTTTATGTCGCTGTCTTTGGCTCTTTCTTTTCTGAAGAGGCAAATGTCGCTGTCTGCTTTATGGGTTTTGTCCTTTTGCTTTTGAGAAAGGGCAAATGTCACCATCTGCTTTAATTTTGACTCTTATCAAATTGTTCGACTGTTTCTGAAGACTACTTCCTATTTGGGAGGTATCTGTCTTAACGATCCTTCTGGCTATTTCCACTGAAAGACGGCATAGGTCCTTCCGACCTTTCATGCTAAATCCAATGGTTTTTAGCCTGACTGTTAAAGACTTACTTTATAAAAGTCTTAGAGATTCCTAGACCTGGAATTTTCTGGACTAATCCTTTTATAAAACCTAAGACTTCCTATAGGAATCTTACTCGGGATCCGAGAACTCAATGGCTCTATGGATTGGTTTATCGGTTCCTTGATATAGAACATATCTTAAGGACTTAATGGCTGCCTGAACAGATATCAAAAAATCTTTTTTACTAGGTATCGGGTACCTAATCCATTTTAATGCTTTGTTAAGCAGTTTATGGTTTATCACGAGTCTCGAGACTCCTCTTTCTTTTTCAGCGTTCTTGTAAGAATAGAAAGTCAATAATTTCTTTAGAATGTCTAATGATTTCTTTTCAAGTAGATCATTGACTTCCTCTTTCTGAGGTTTTATGAGCTCATGGCTCATCCGATCGGCCCGCTTTTGTGGGAATGTTCTTCTCACTCAAGTCATCCGTGTATGGCAGATCTACAGTATGCTTCTTTCTTTCGCAGAAAGCATTTGGTAGAGCTGGACATATTTCTCTTTTCATAGAATCAATTAAAATTTTAACCCTATTAATCACCTCCGGGGTTTTTAAATTGGATTCTATTCCTTTTATTTTAACATCCTTTTTTACGTAGTTAACCTGATTGGTTAATAGCCGTATTTTAAAGATCGCTCGCTTAACATGATCACTGTGATCAAAAACATGTACGTATGGGAACACAAAGTTTCTTCCCATAGGACTGGTGTAAATACCGTTTAATTTTGCGGTATAAGCTTTTATCTGAGTTAGGAAGGATATTCCTAAATTTATCTCTTCAGTTATGATTTTAATAAAATCATTATCGAAGCAAATATCTTTATGAGCTTTTAGAAGCTTCCAGTTTATATTAATGCTATCTCCTGTAGCAGAGTATAACTTATGGGTACTTTTACTTAAGTACTTAGTTGGAACTAATCCTTCGCAAATACAATTTTGACCTGCTCCAGAGTCTAATAACTTAATGGATTTTATAATAAAATCTCTGTTTATTAAAATCTTATTAATGACCTGGTAGCTTAGTGCTTTGGACATTAACATTGACACTGGTTTACTAACTGCTTCTTCAGAAGTAGGTGGTGTTAATTGATTATTAACAGGAAATAAATCCCTTAATGAATCATTAACCAATGTATTAGAATTATCATCTAATGAATCAGTTTTATCATTCTTTTTATGATTTCTGATTCTTTTCTTTTTGACTTTTATTAACTCTGAACTGGTTAATTTAGTCAAGGTTTCAGCCTCTGTGGGACTGTGATTCTTTTTCAGACTGAGGATTTCTCTTTTTAGATTTACAATCTCTTTTAATAAATCCTGAATCGTAGTGTTTGTTTTAGTTTCTCTAATGGAAACTTCCTGGTGGTTATTCGTGATAACCGAACTCCTTTTCATACAAGTACAGATTTTTTCAAGATTTCGCAATTGAGCCGAGGTGGAACTACCGGATCAGAATCGATGAACTTTTGTCACTGTAATATTTTCCTGAAGAAACTTCAGAATTATCACTGGACTGTTCTTCATTTAACTTTGTAATAGTTAATGAATTATTGTTCATTCTTCTTTTGGGTTTTCTGACCCTCTTCTTGATATTAATAATCTTATTAATGATCTTTGGACTGGTTAATCCATCTTTTTTACCATTTGAATTAGAACCCTTACTGGGTTTTCTGATTGAGTTCAGCTCTTTAAGCTTACTATTAATCCTGTTTGATAACTTATTATTATCATCTGAGTTTGAGCGGCGTTTTGCCAAACAATCTTTAATATTAAAGAAATAATCAGAAAGGGTTTTCCTTTCTGTTCCAATCGGTATATCACTAGACACATGGGCCTTACTTGCACCAGTATCTTGTAACAACTGTCGGATTTCTTCCTTATCTTTTTGGATTCCTTTTGGATCCTTTTCGTTCTTTTTAAACGACTGGTTAATCAAGATCTTACCCTTTACGGGGACCTTAATCTGTTCTAATGGCGGAGTTACTGTTTCAACAGTATCCTTTTTTTTGAACCATTCTTCAGCAATGGTGTTAAGACACTTCATGCCGTTATGGAGTTTATCAGTGATTTGGAACCACTTAAAGAATTCTACATTAGAATTAATTCTGTTCATATCACTTATCCAATTATTTCTAAATTCTTTTCTTTCCTCGAGTGGGAAAGTGCTGTTGTACCATTTTCTTTTAATGGTATTTTCTGGATCTACCCATAACTTGTTAAGGGTTTTCCAATCGATTTTAAAACCGATGTCTTCATTAATGGTGCCAAGTCTATCAGGCTTTTGTGAAGCATAGCCTTAGTACTTCTACCATCGATCAATTAGCTGAGCTAACAAAGAATCAATTCTTTTGATTAAATTAGCTTCTAGAGCTAAATCATTAGTTCTGTTGATTAAATCTTTTTTAATCATACTGAGTTCACTAAGCTTATTGCTTTTAGTGGGACCGTTAGTCTTTCTATCAATTGGTTGACAGTAGACTTTGGGTACTGTTGGCGAATAGTCTATCCTCTGAACTTTTCGTTCAAGTATAGTTTCACCAGATTCCACAAAATACTTTTCCTCCTCCCGATTTGGAAGAAGATACTGAGTATCTATCCTTACTGTGATTAGCTTCTCGAGCTAATAAAGTATCAATTCTGTTAACTAAATTATCTTCTGGAGATAAAAAAGTTTCCATTAATACTGGATAGTATAGAGTTCGATTAATCGACTCGCTACTTTTTCCCAGGTTGCACAAGAGCGAACCTTTACCCTTAACTCTTCGGTTTCTTCGTAGAGTTGAACCATTCTATTGATGATTACTTGTCTAACTATGACTGACTTATGATTATCTAAACCTTCTATAGGCTTAGCAGTCTTATAATACTCCAATTCTCTGAGATTAGCCTTTATCCTCTGATTATAATGATAACTTTCAATTATGTAAATTAACTTTTGAGAATTATACTTTCTTATAAGATTAAATTCTTGACGCATCTTCATTTATAAACTTCTTGGTTTAACCAAGGTCTGTCGACAAGCGTGGAAACTACCATCCTTTACCTAGGGCTGCTGTTCTATCTTGTTACTAGGACTCAATCCTACTCTTTTCCTATTCCTCCGACTACCTAAACAGTACTCCTATCCTAGTTGTCTATACTAGTTCTTCTCTAACTATAATTACCTAAATAGTTCTCCTACCATAATAGTCATACTAGTTTTTAATTACTATAACTACCTAAATAGTTCTCCTACCGTAGTTATCATACTGGTTTTCAATTACTATAACCACCTAAATAGTTCTCCTATCCGTAACTTATCAACACTATTTCCTATTCTTTTTAATAACTTAAGCGAGTGACTCGTTCTGTTTGTCTGAGACCATCTCCTACGTTCTTCAGCGACATCCAACAGTCATACCCTTCGCCTACCTCGGCCTAGCGGGCTTCAATACTGCTTCAGGAAAGCTTACTCAAGAGTACTTTCACCAATCTTTCAAACAAAACAGTGCGACCTCTAAGTGATTAAACTTACTCCGGAATAGTGGACTCCTAACTAATGTAAAATGCCTGTAGCTACAGGAACTTTAAACAGTATGACTTCTAACAGGGTAACAACATCGGTAACTACAGGAACCTTAAACAGTATGACCTCTAACGGAACAGGGTTACGACATCGGTAACTACAGTAAACTAAGAACAGTATAACCACTAGCGAACAGGGTCACTATACTGGTAGCTCTACAGGAATTCAAACAGAGTAACAGGAACTTCCTAGCAACCTAAGAACAACACCGCCCTAAGGACGGTAGTATGAGACTACTCACTCATCTCTACCAACATGGCTCTGATACCATAAAGTCCCACCTGTGTCCTAAATACCTCGTGGTCTCATGCCCCGGAATCCTACCTCGTAAAAGCATGACCATAGGGTAACACAAACAAATCCGGGGACATATATGATACTCAAAATACAACACCTTGTGCCTTACTACAATGAGAGTAAACAGTAGTATCCTTACAATATAAAATAGGAAGCTCATGATCAAAGCAGGACCATCCGCCCGCAGTATTATTCAAAGAATCCTATTCCCGGGACTATTTCACCCGCATAGGTCGCGTGGACCCGCGTGAGGTATTCTCGTGATAGGTCGACCCGCCCGCACGGGACTATTTCACCCGCATAAGCCCGCTCGGACCCGCATAAGGTATTCCTCTGATAGGACTATTTCACCCGCATAAGCCCTTACGGACTCGCATGAGGTATTCCTCGCATAGGCTGGACCCGCCCGCATGGGACTATTTCACCCGCATAAGCCCTACGGACTCGCATGAGGTATTCCTCGCATCGTGGGTAGCAAATCTACAGAATTATGCAAATGCCACAAACCCGGGGAATGACCCCGAAACGACTGATATACCAATAGCACACAACCGGCTATTTCCAGCACACATAGGCAATTCTCAATTAACAAGCCAAAGTACTTATCAAGGCACACTTAGACAAATCCTCAATTTATCAAGCCAAAGTACTAATCAAGGCATACATAGAATAATTCTCTTTTAACAAGCCAAAGTACTTATCAAGGCACACTTAGACAAATCCTCAATTTATCAAGCCAAAGTACTAATCAAGGCATACATAGAATAATTCTCTTTTAACAAGCCAAAGTACTTATCAAGGCACACTTAGACAAATCCTCAATTTATCAAGCCAAAGTACTACGTACGTACATTCTTTTATAAAAGACTTCTTTCTATGTAAAGCCCCAAGATACTAACACCCGTAGTATCAAGGCGTGTCTATTTTTTTTTAAAGTAAGTTACTACACTTTTAGAAAACTCATTTCAAAGCTTGAAATCAAGTAACTCCAAATTTTCACAATCTAGGCAACTTATGCCGATTAATCAAGATAGACAACTTTCTAAACCTTCCATAAAGCCGTTATAACCAACTTTCCATAAAGCCGTTATAACCCTTTATGGTTTTAGACATATCCATTCCTTCAATAACCAAGAGACTTATACTATTAAAACCAAGTATCACATACTTACAAATCAAGTTCTTAACTTTCAAAATACTCCAAGTCTCTTAATAGTTAGAAAACAAGTTTTCTTCTACCTTTTAAACCTCAAGTAACTTCACCCTTAACACAAGTTACTTCTCTTAAACATGTCATTTCTCCTCTTTTAAATCAAATAAGTAAATCACTCCTTTGACTCCCCTAAAGTCATTATAATGACCTTTAGGTTTTAGAATTAAGGCACTAGCCAAAAGATTTGGAAACCACTTCCTTTTAAGACTCCATGTACTTTAAGTAAAATACCTTCACTTTTAAGAATCCAAACTTCATCAAGAAAATGGATTATACAACTTACAATCTAAACATCAAAGTACAATCAAGGAAGTACATAGAACATATTCTATTCTAGGCAATCCAAGTAAAACCAAGGGATGGATCATTTAAGGAGTAAAACTTACTTTCTTTATTCTAAGGAATCATGCTAGAAGAGGAGATAGTTCACATACCTTTTCGGCTAAATCCACAAGCTAAGCCGAATACGCCGTACGTAGAAGTGTCAACCTATAATGGTCACAACAAGACTATCAACTTCTAGTCTCTAACGTAGAATAATACTAAGTATTTGGTCTCTAATTCTACGGAAAATCGGGCAGCACTTTCTTTGTTTCTACTCACTTTGCCACCTTTTTCAAGGCCGAATACAATAACCAACAAGCCACATTTAAGGCTCCAAACAACAACCAAACAAAGGGGATTACACGCCTTACAATACGTGTAAAATTCCGCCCCACAATTCATACGAAGTAGTTTAACGACACTAGCCAATTCTCTGCAAACTTACATAGCAACACTAAGTCTTTTCCAACCCTTTTCAAATTCCAAGTTCCAAGGTCTAACATGTTATATAGTTATAAACTACTTCAACAACTACAATTTCCTTCTTTATACCACATGCGACGCTTAGACCAATAGTCGACTGAATTGTAATCTTAAGGCTAAACATGCTAGTTTTCGGATTAGGGTTCCAATTGCCAATAAACATATCAAACTTCATACTATATAACACATGCTTGCTAAAATCCATAGCTACAACAATAAGTAAGTCTTAACTACTAAAACGACAAAATTTATACCTTTATAAGCCCTTAAAATTTCCAAGATTCCAAAGTCGCGCCTTAGAAATTCTTAGCTCCTTTCCTTAGGTTCCAACCCGCCCAAGCACTCCTTGAAGCCTATGAAGAACCCCTCTTCAAGTTCCAACTTCAAAGTCAAGAACTCCATTAGTTTCCGTGATTGCGACTAACGTAAAAATGCGTTTTTTCCGAAATCTTTCTATTGAGATATCCTTACAAAAACCTTAGGGACATTAGGTTTAAGTCTTGTGGCTAATGGATCAAAAACTAAATTTTTTGTGTGTAGACATGGATGCAAACCCGAGAGCTCTTCTCTCAAGCACAAGGGCTCTCTAATTTTTCTAAGTGTAGAAATGCCAAGTCTTGCTACTAGTTAGTATATAACACATATTGGAGGGCTTAGACTTAAACAAATGTGAGGCTAGGATTAAAATCACATGGATCAAGCCTAAGTGGCAAGTTGACTAGTCAATTATGTCAAGCTTTGAAGACTTATCTTCCAAGAGGTTCAATGACCAAATTACCCCTCCTCTAATTCGACCAAGACCACTTATGGGGGTGCCACATGTCGCTCTCTCATTCGTCCATAAAATTCCGTAACCCTCGTAGGCCCCACAAAATGTAAAATTCCTCGGGTGGGCCCCACGTGACCAAATCCGTAAAAATAAATTTCCATAATATTAATAAGTTCCATACTCTTCAAATAATGCATTTTGAGAATCCAATTCTCAATAACGAACATTTTTCCTTTCCGACGTCCTAAGATTTTCCGTCAAGAACAATTCTTCCTTTCGCACTAATGTCCAAGTCTTGTTTCCTTACGCATATTCTCTTATACATGTCCTGGACTTACGGGTGTAACAGATAGCTCGCTTTGTCCTCTTCCAACAAGAAAATTTTGTGATTTTGATCCATTAGCCACAAGACTTTAACCCAATGTCCCTGGGTATTATAAGGATATCTCAATAGAAAGATTTCGAAAACGGAGTTTTCACGTTAGTCGCAAGGCGGAAACTTAAGAAGTTCTTCAACTTTGAAGTTGGAACTTGAAGATGGGTTCTTCATAGGCCTCTAAGGAGTGCTTGGAGCGGATTGGAACCTAAGGAAAGGAGCTAAGAATTGCTAAGGCGCGACTTTGATTCTTGGAAATTTTAAGGGCTTATAAAGGTATAATCTTGTCGTTTTAGAAATTAAGGTTTACTTATTGTTGTAGCTATGGTTATTAGCAAGCATGAGTTATATATTACGAAGTTTGATTATTACATCGCTATTGGAACCCTAATCCGAAAACTAGATGTTAGCCTTAAGACTACAATTCAAGTTGATTATTCGTTTAAGTCGTCGCATGTTGTGTAGGAAGGAAATTGTAGTTGTTGAAATGGCTTATAACTATATAACATGTTAGACCTTAGAACTTGGAATTGGAAAAGGATTGGAAAAGACTTTGAATTGTTAGTTGTAGTTGGCCGAGAATGGCTTGGAGTTTTAAACTACTTGGTATGAATCACATGGAATTTTACACGTATTGTTAGGCGTGTAATCCCCTTTGGTTGGTTGTTGTTTGGAGCCTTAAATGTGGCATGTTTGGTTATTGTATTCGGCCTTGAAAAAGGTGGCAAAGTGAGTAGAAACAAAGGAAGTGCTGCCCGATTTTCCGTAGAATTAGAGACCGTACACTTAGTATTAGTCTACGTTAGAGACTAGAAGTTAATAGTCTTGTTGTGACCACTATAGGTTGACACTTCTACGTACGGCGTATTCGGCTTAGCTTGTGGATATTAGCCGAAAAGGTATGTGAACTATCTCCTCTTCTAGCATGATTCCTTAAGATTAAGAAAGTATGTTCTACTCCTTAAATGATCCATTCCTTGGTTGTATTTGGATTGCCTAGAATAGAATTTGTTCTATGTACTTCCTTGATTGTACTTTGATTTTTAAATTGTAAGTTGTAAAATCCATTTTCTTAGTGAAGTTTGGATTCTTAAAAGTGAAAGTATTTTACTTAAAGTACATAGAGTCTTGAAAAGGAAGTGGTTTCCAAATCTTTTGGCTAGTGCCTTAGTTCCAAAACCTAAAGGTCATTATAATGACTTTAGGGGAGTCAAAGGAGTGATTTACTTATTTGATTTAAAAGAGGAGAAAGTACATGGTTTAAGAGAAGTAATTTGTCTTAAAGGTGTGAGTTACTTGAAGTTTAAAAGTAGAAGAAACTCGTTTTCTTTATATTAAGAGACTTGAAGTAATTTGAAAGTTAAGAACTTGTTTTGCAAGTATGTGATACTTGGTTTTTAAAGTATAAGTCTCTTGGTCATAAAAGGAATGGATATGTCTAAAACCATAAAGGGTTATAACGGCTTTATGGGAAGTTGGTTATAACGGCTTTTTGGAAGGTTAAGAAAGTTGTCTATTTTGATTAATGGGCATAAGTTGCCTAGATTGTGAAAATTTGAAGTTACTTGATTTCAAGTTTTGAAATGAGTTTTCTAAAAGTGTAGTAACTTACTTTGAAAAATAGACATGCCTTGATACTACGGGTGTTAGTATCTTGGGGTCTACATAAAAATGAGTCTTTTGAAAAGAATGTACGTACGTAGTACTTTGGCTTGTTAAATGAGAATTATTCTATTTGTGCCCTGATAAGTACTTTGGCTTGTTAAATGAGAATTATTCTATTTGTGCCCTGATAAGTACTTTGGCTTGTTAAATGAGAATTATTCTATTTGTGCCCTGATAAGTACTTTGGCTTGTTAAATGAGAATTATTCTATTTGTGCCCTGATAAGTACTTTGGCTTGTTAAATGAGAATTATTCTATTTGTGCCCTGATAAGTACTTTGGCTTGTTAAATGAGAACTATTCTATTTGTGCCTTGATAAGTACTTTGGCTTGGTTAATTGAGAATTAACCTATGTGTGCTGGTGATAGCCTTTGAGTACAAGTATTATGTTTTATTATGTTGCCGCGACTCTCGGTTGAAGGGCCGGTTGTCTTGTTGTAAGTTACTTGGACGCACGACGGTGATGTGGATTCCACGTATGCTTCGTTATTTGTAGTAATCGGGTTAAATTCGAATTTTTATAAAAGACATGGTAGTGCTTGTGTCTTGTTTGATGGCTGGTCGAGATAGGGTAAGAGTATAAACGAGGGCAAGCCCCAAGACGTTATACCACCTCCGTGGTAAGAGTATTAGTGAGGTAAACCCCCAAGACGTTGTACCACCCGTTTTATGTGTTGTTTGACGGCCATTGAGATAGGGTAAGAGTATAAACGAGGGCAAGCCCCAAGACGTTATACCACCTTCTCCAGTAAGAGTATAAGGCGGGTAAACCCCAAGACGCTATACCACCGCTTTACCACCTTCTCCGTGGTAAGAGTATAAGTGAGGTAAACCCCAAGATGCTATACCACCGTGGGACTTGATGTTATATTATATCATGGATCGCCAAGGCGTGGAAGGATTCCACGCATGATTGATATTACGGCGCGAGACCCATGGTTATGTTTTAGTAACGACTTTGGCACGCGCCCGACTTGATATAATCGCTATGTATTGTGAATCGTAGTTTGATTATCATACATGTCTCCGCTTTGTTAGATCGTTATGATTTGTTTACGATTTTCGCTCACATACTTGGTACATTCTTCGCATCGACCTCCTTCGGGCCGCTCACGCCGCAGTTTAGGTACGCTGCTTGGTGATCGGCAGTGTAGGACCGCCGTAGTTTTTGGATAGCTCCTTCGTTCGAGTTTATCTTTTGGCATAAGTTCTTTCAAGATGTGCTTTTGTACGCATGGGTACGGCGGGGCCTTGTCCCGTCATATTTCGCTTAACTCTTGAGGTCCGTATTCATACGTGGATCGACTCATGTACGGTAGCTTCTTTTGTTATGTATTGTATATGGCAGCCTTGTCGGCTTTGCACGCACGATTGGTTTTCAAAAAAAGAGATGCTATTTAATTTCCGCAGCTTACTTGTGTTGTTAAGGTAGCGGTGCCTGTGTAGGGCACCACCACGCCCGGTTCGGATGACAAGATCATATTTGAGTTATCATACATGTCTCCGCCTTTATTTTAGACTTATGATTTCATTACAAGATTTTCGGGCCACATATTTGGTACATGTTGTACTACCTTTCCTGGGCCGCGCTCATGCCGCAGTAGAGTATACAGTTGATGATCCTCACTCTAGGATCACTGCTCACCGCTGAGAAGCTCCTTTACTTCTGAGGCTTATCCTCGGTATTGCCGGTTGTTGTACATTCGTGGTATGGAGGGCCCCGCCCCGCCACGCTTGTTATTCTTAGAGGTCCGTAGTCACAACAGGATCGTTGTAAAAAAGATGTCGTTTATTTTATTTTGGTTCATGTATATTTTACTGAAGGTGGCCTTATCGGCTAACTCGCTGATATTTACCGCTTTAGTATTTATGAGTTTTATATGTTCGCCGCTATTCTCACGATGTATACCGTAAGGGTGCCTGTGTTGGGTACAAGTCGCGCCCGGTTGGGTCGTGACAGGTACCTTGGTTTTATTCCTTTGTGAGTCAAAAGATGAGTTAAGCTGCACAAAGTTGCTTATGGTAGCTATTCGTGCAAGTGTTATTATTCCATTTCCCCGAGTCCCACACTAAAGGGTCGGGATACATTATAGTGAGTTCACGAGTCCTCACCAGCGGTCGGGATGCGTTATATGAAAACAAATACGATGACTCACATTTATATAAAGTACATTGGTACCGTGGTATAGTGGTACAGTGATACAGTGGTACAGTGGAAAAAGGTACAGTTGGCTCTTATTTTATATGGCACGGTTAGATCTGATATTTGATTTTCATACTTGTCCCTGTCATTATTTTGTACAGTTATGATCTTGTTTATCAGATTTCCCGTTACATACTTAGTATTTGTTAGATCGACTTCTTCGGGCCGCTCACGGCCGCATGTATAGGTACTCAGTTGGGTGATCCGAGAGCTTAGTATCCTTGCCAACTTGTTGAGACAACTCGGTAAGTGGTGCCTGTAGGGCACCAATCACGGCCCGGTTTGGGTCGTGACAAACGTGGTATCGAGCGCGAAGTGAGGCCCAAATTCGTCCTATGCCTAATCTTAAGGCTAAACTTTTGTACGTACGCCCTTACGTACATACTCTCGAAATACGGGGTATAACATTCTCCCCTCCTTAGAAACATTCGTCCCGAATGTCCCTTCCCAAGACACACATCGATAAGGTTCTTCATAACTTAAACAGTTTGCAAATGCCTCACATGGCCACAATACAACATTTAAGCAAATAAGTCAATGAAAATTATAAGTAGGAAAGTGAGTTACCTGGAGGTGTGGGGAATATGTGAGGATACTTCTGCCTCATGTCCTCCTCAGCTTCCCACGTCATCTCCTCCCTGAGCTCGTTCCGCCATAAGACTTTGACGGAAGCCACGTCCTTGGTCCGCAGACGCCTAACCTGACGATCGATTATCGCTATGGGAATCTCCTCATACGATAACCCCTGGCCACCGGACATCGCCAATCGGGTGCACTCTAGATGGATCCTCGATACATCTCTCAAAGATAGAAACATGAAACACCGGATGCACGCTTCCGTGCGGACGGCAGATTCAACTCATAGGCAACATTGCCTACCTCGCGGACAACTGATACCGCCTAATGTACCTGGCCGGGTTTCCTTTCTTCCCGAACCTCATCACACCCTTCATGGGTGACACCTTCAGAAAACCCAATCATCAACCTCGAACTCCGATGCCGACGATGATGATTCGTGATATGACTTCGCCGACTCGAGCCGCCAAGAATCGCTTCCCGGATAAGCTTCACCTTATCCATCGCCGCTGCACTCAAGTCCGGTCCTACTAATCGCACTCGCCATTATCAAACCAGCCTATCGGCTATCCGCACTTCCTCTCATACAAGGCCTCATAAGGCGCCATCCGAATACCGAGTGGTAGCTATTATTATACGCAAACTCAATTAGAGGCAAATGATCCTCCCACTACCTCGAAGTCAATAACACAGCTCGCAAAGATATCCTCAAGAGTCCGGATAGTGCGCCACCGTCCGTCTGCTCGTGGATGGAATGCGATTGTGCTCACCGCCCCTAAACCTCCGGAAAGACCTCCAAAAGTTAGCCGAACCGGGCTCCTGCTCGATATGATCGAAATAGGGACTCATGCACCGACGATCTCTGATATAAAGTCCGCATAATCCTCACCAAAAGTCGCCCCGACCGGAAGAAAGTGGGCTGATTTCACACCGCCGACGATAACCCAAATAGAATCATGCTTCCTCTGAGTGCGAGGTAATCCTGTGATAAAGTCCATGTTGATCACCTCCCACTTCCAGGTCGGGATCTCAATCGTCTGCAACAAACCACCGTGCCTCCGTGCTCTACCTTCACCGCCGACAACACGCATCGAGCTACAAACTCGCAACGCCCTCTTCAAGCCATCCCACCAATACACGTATCTAAGGTCGTGGTACATCTTGGTCGACTCGACGGATAGAGTAACGCCGCCGCGTGCTTCCCTAGAACTCCGCCAAGTCCCGCAATATCCGAACACACAACTCGCCTCAAACCTTAGCACCCCATCAGGTGCTACGTCAAAAGGACCCTTCCCCTCACGAAGAGTCGTATCACGGTACCGTGTTAAAACTGGATCCTCAAACTTTTGCCTCTTCACCTCCTCGACGATGGAAGACTCGGCAACCTCTCGAACTCGAACCCCACTGCTATCAGAACCAATCAACCGGACTCCAAGGCTCGCTAACTGATGTAACTCGCGGACCATGCCCCTCTTCTCCTGGCACATCCGATAGGCTACCCATCGACCTACGACTAAGGGCATCCGCCACAACATCGCCTTCCCGTGGTACAGATATCGACATCATAATCCTTAAGCAACTCTAACCACCGCTCTCGCCGTAAGTTCACTCCTCTGGCTAAAGATATACTGGAGGCTCTTGTGGTCTGTATAAATATCCACATGAACCCCATACAAATAGTGCCTCCAGATCTTCAAGGCGTGAATCACCGCTGCCAACTCCAAATCATGAGTGGGGTAGTTCCTCTCATGCTTCTTAAGCCGCTTCGACGTGACGCTATAACTTTGCCCTGCTGCATCAACACACATCCCAACCCGATGCCTGACGCATCACAATACACGACATAGCCGTCTGGACCTCTGGAAGAGTAAGAACGGGGCGGCCGCCGCCTCCTTCAGTAACGGGAAACCCTGCTCACACGCATCAGTCCACTGAAACTTAGTTGCCTTCTGAGTCAGCCTAGTCAATGGTGCAGAGATAGAAGCAAACTTCTCCACGAACCGCCGATAGTAACCTGCAAGGCCCAGAAAGTTGCGCACCTCTGTCGGAGTAGTAGGTCTAGGCCAAGTCCTGACTGCCTCGATCTTGGTCGAATCCACCCGAATACCATCGGCCCCGACAATATGCCCAAGAAAATCCACCGAAGCCAACCAAAACTCACAATTGGAAAACTTGGCGTATAACTGCTGGTCCTGGAGAACTCTCAGCACAGTCCTCAAATGCTCCGCATGCTCCTGCTCTGAGCGAGAATAAACCAAGATATCATCAATGAACACTATCACAAACGTGTCCAAAAATGGCTTGAACACTCGGTTCATCAAATCCATGAATACCGCTGGAGCATTGGTCAACCCGAAAGACATAACCCTGAACTCATAGTGCCCGTACCGGGTCCGGAATGCAGTCCTAGGGACATCCGCCTCTCTAACACGCACCTGATGATAGCCCGATCGCAGATCAATCTTGGAGAAACATCTCGCACCCTGCAACTGGTCGAACAAATCATCAATCTCGGAAGGGGTATTCGTTTAATGGTCACCTTGTTCACCGCTCAGAATCAACACACATGCGCAGCGCCCCATCCTTCTTCTTCACGAACAATACCGCGCTTCCTGTGGAGAAACACTAGGCCCGATGAAGCCCTTCTCCAAAGAAATCTCTCACCGGTCCTTCAACTCTCTCAACTCGGCAGTGTCATTCTCAGATGGCGGAATGGAAATAAAGGCCGAGTGTCCGCAAAGACATCGATACAAAACTCTATCTCTCTCTCAGGAGGGATACCCGGGAGGTCTTCTGGAAACACATCTGGGAACTCTCTGACTACTGGAACTGACTGAAAATCTGGTATCGCAGCCTCAGTATCGAACACCCGAATGAGATGGTAGATGTACCCCTTCTGCACCATCTTCCTAGCCTTGAGGTAGGAAATAAACCTACCCCTCGGCGACACCGTGTTCCCCTCCCACTCAACAACCGGCTCCTCAGAAACCGAACCGCACTCACTCTCTCCTCGCATTTCACATTGGCGTAGCAAGAAGCTAGCCAATCCATACCCATGATCACATCGAAATCAGTCATATCCAACTCTATCAAGTCGGCTAGGGTTTGACGACTACATATGGTCACTGGACAAGCCCTATATACCCGCCGAGCTACCACCGAATCACCCACTAGCGTAGCTACCTCGAAAGGGTCTATGGACTCAGGCTCTATCCCTATCCTACTAGCAATAAGGGGAGATATATAGGACAGAGTAGAACCCAGATCAATCAAGGCATACACGTCACAACAGAAACCGGAGCAAAGTACCGGACGACATCGTGCGAGGCCTCCCGTCCCGCCGGGCCGACAAGGAATAAATGCGGTTCGAGGACCGCTAGAATCGACCCGCGCCACGACCTTCCGCCGACCTGCCGCCCATGAGTACCTTGCCCTCCGGGCGAGTAAATCGTAGGAGACGGCAAGAAGACCCGCGAAAGAACTCGTAGCCGACTTCTACCACTCGCCGCTCCTAGCCTGACAGCCGCAAAGTGACCCGCCGCCACAAGTGTAGCAACCTCCGGCAGGACCACAACTCCCGAGATGGGATCTACCGACGCCACACCGGCGGGTGGTCTCGATCGTTAGCACTCTCGCTACCCTCGAAGTCCAAGTCCTCGGGCCCCGACCGCCCGAATACTCGGTTGGCCAAGACGGAGCAGGAGTGCTCGAGCCGGCCGTGGTGCAAATCTAGATCGCCGAGGCTGCCCACCCCGATAGCTACCAAAAGACCTCGCTGCCCCGGTCTCTTCTCGCTCTCACAACCTCGCCGCCTCTACGCCTCGCATCCAAGTGTACGAGCTCGCATACGTAATGTCCATGCTCGGCCGAAGATCCACACCCGCACAAGACTCACCATATAATCATCTAGCCCGTGACGTAGCGATGCACTCGCCCTCCATATTCGCTACCAACGCAGGACGACGAGCCAACGAATCGAACTCAACGTTGTACTCCCTAACCGCGGCGTACTTCTCCGCCTCAAAGAACAAAATTGCTTTACTGCCCTCCTCATCCGCGAGGCGAAGTGAGTGAGAAAGGCTCTCGAGAACTCGCCCCAAGTAGCCGGGACGCGGTTTCCCGATAACTCCCACGATCGAACCAATCGATCGCGTATCACGCAGACTATGTGGAACCAAGATCACGGACTCGGTCTTCAAGCCTTGATCACTCGCATGATCCTTCAGAGCCGACGGATGAACTCTCGCGATCATCCTCGTGCCTCAACCCGTAGAACTCGCGCTACAACTCGTAAAATCCCGTAGCCTCAAATCGTCCGATTCGTGAACCGCAGTATCGCTGAGCTGGAATCGCCGTGATCCACCTTATCTCATGTTCGCCACGATCTCGCCAAGAATCGCCATCTCTTCAGAATTCCATCTCATCTCGCTTCCAGCCGTGGAATCGAGGCGCAGGTACTGGTCTCACGCCCATCGCCGCGCCCTAAACCATGCTGGGTCGGCGGCGTCGTGGAACTCGCCGCCTGCATAGATCGGGCCTAAGCCCTCGTGACTCTCTGTCCTACTAGCGCCTCCTACGCTTGCCCTTCGGGCCCGGTTGCCTTACGCGAGGCATAATCAGCATGTAAAAGGAATACGTTAGAGGGTCCAACTTATAACACGCCTCTAAGGCACGATCTCGAGTGAGAAGAATGGAAACCAATCCTAAATATCCTATAGCCTCTCGACATTATTGGTGTGGTGCACAACACACCGATAATCAAGACTCTACTAGATACGGTTCAGACACCTTCCGAGATTAATCGCTCGATACCACTTTTGTCGGGACTCGCTCGGGCCCGTGGATCGTGCCTTACCCGCACCCAAGTAGTCATACATCGAGAAAATCAGCGAATATAAAACAAGACATGAAACAATGTAAATTGAGACACAATTTATCCGAGAAAGTCCTTTCTGCATATATATATAAACTAAAATCGCGCTTACATCCCAACTGCATAACAGACTACTGCACTTAAGGAAGTAACAACTATGGCGGACAGTGGCCCCGCCATACCTCGAATGTACAAAACTATCTACACAACAGGAGATCATACCCAAAAGTCGAGCCTCCGCAGAAGGAGCTCCCGACACCAAAGCAAAAGATCCTAAGGATGCGGATCTAGCACTGCTTCCCTTACTCGCAGATGAACGCAAATTTCAAGGAGGTCGCATAACAGTACTAAGTATGTGAAATCAGAAAGTACTTAATGAAATCATATCATTTTAAAACCAATTTTACAAATACGCATTTAAACAACCAATGTAATCGCACATAGTGCCACATCATAAACAAGAGCAACAATAGGTAAATCAGAATGTGTCTTTTCTAGGTCGCGAATGATCGGCAGGCCAATCGCCCATAGTATCATTATGCATGCCTAATCCTCGACTCCGTAGTACGATAGGCCACCTAGGCCCGCATGAGGTATTCCTCGCATCGAGGGTAGCTACTCCCCGGCATCGTCCTGGACTCGTAGTCCGCATGGCCACATAGACCGCATGAGGTATAACCCCGCACACTAACCTGGAACTCTCATAGCTTCGCATAGGTCCCCTGGACCCGCATGAGGTATTCTCGAATCATGGTCCTGCATCGCCGAAGTCTACCCCGCATCGGAGGGCAGCTTAACCCCCGGTATCATGTCAAGAGGTGAGTGATATAATACTAACGTAACCGCTTATCGTTAAACAACATAAGGACAACAAGAATACCCTCTTATACACACGTTACAAGACACTAACACACATAACATCATAATATGTCTACTCATCAAACCATCTTATTATACTTTCCATAAATCAATACAAGTCTTTTATAAACGCATAAGTAAACTGTTCCTTTTATCTGTCTTAAGTAGTTATACCTAACTTCCCATAAAGCTAGTATAACTCTTAAGCTTTTTGTTTTAAAAACAATATCCTTCTTCTTTCAAAAATGATTTATAATTCTTTTGAAAGACTTCAAGATTCTTATTATTCAGGAAACTACGTTCAGTTAACACACGTACTTCTACCGTACTATATATATATTTTAAAATATCATGCTCAAGAGTATAGGAAGAATCACATACCTTCTCGGCGAAATCCACATGCCAAGTCGAATATGTCGCACGCAGAGTATCGACCTATACCAGTCAAATACGTCTATCAACGTCTAGACTACTCTGTAGAAAGTTCTAAGCAGAGGGTTCTTAATTCTACGGAAAATCGGGCAGCACTTCCCTACCCGGTAAGCTATACAAGTCTCATCAGAATACAAATTCCATGTAAGTACAGTTCAATTCTCTTCTTTAATATCCTTCTATGTGTTTTATACCTATTTCTATACTTCTACAGTATGTATTCTCCAATTACAATAGAAGGATAAGATATTTACCTCGATAAGCCCAATATTATCCAAGATATAAGTCGATCCTGAGCGAGGTTTAGCTCCTAATATGTATGCTCCAGTCCGCTCCAAGAAACCCTTAGAAGTTGCTACACAACTTCTACTAACTACTTCAACCAACAATGAAGTTTCTCCAAGGGTTTCGTTTAGTGACTAAATGGAAGTATAGATAGTATTTCTGGTCTTTTAGTATATAGGTGACTTTGGAAATACTATAAGGTATACGGCTAGGGTATTTTGGGGATAGTAACAATACTTGGAGAGTATTTCTACCAAGAGGGGGGGTGTGTTTGGACGAGAGCAATACCAAGGGAAGGGGGGGTGTGCCTCGGCCAGACACTACAAAGTGGAGGGGTGGTTTCGCCAAGGCCGTCTCACGGGGGAGGGAAGAGGGCTTTGGACGAAAACTATAAGGATATGGGAGGGATTTTGGAGACTTGGAAAGTTGATTTGTGGATGAAGAACTCATCAACTCAAGGGGGGTATTTATAGGGCTTTCAATGGCCAAGATGAAGCCAAGTGGTAGGCAAGTGTAAGGTGGAGATTTGCACAAGTGCACCCTAGCCCTACTCCACAAATCCCTCACAAAACATTGACCCAAGATTTAAGCCACAAAACCATGGCAATCGCCCGCGTGCCGCCCACTTGGCCGCTCACTGAGGGTGACAAGTGTCACCCTCTCGTTGGTCCAAAATGTTTCATCTCTCGGAAAAATCCGCAAAAATTATAAATGACATAGCCGAATTTTCCTTCGCAGTTTTATAAAACGCTTCGCCTGAAACCATTCGCTTTGTGAGTTGTGCCCAAATTCGCCCTATGCCTAATCTTAAGGCTAAACTTTCAGACGCACGCCTACGCATATACCGAAATACGGGGTATAGCACTATTCTTCTTACTCTGAGATCGTGCAATAGAGCTATGATTAGGATAATCCTCTCTAACGTACTATGGCGTTGCAACTATGCCTCCGAAGAAGGCAACCATTCCAAAAAATGGATATATGGACTTTGGATACAGGTTAGTAAACTTGTTGTATAGTTGGTGTAATTGTTATACCCCGTATTTCCAGAGTATGTACGTGAGGACGTACGTAGGAAAATTTAAGCCTTAAAGTTAGGCAAGGTTCGAATTTTGTTCACTACCCCCGATTAGAATCGTTTTTCGACGAAACGTTTTACACAATCTTCGAAGGGAAAATTCGCTATGTCATTTAGTATTTTATGATTTTTCCGAGAGATGAAATATTTTGGACCAACAAGAGGGCGACACTTGGCACCCTCTAATTGGTGGACTTATGGGCGGCAAGTTGGACGAAAGGAGAGTGGGAGTAGGTAGGATATTTTGTGATATTTGTGTGGTAGATGGATAATTTTGGGCTTATCGAGGTAAATACTCTTGTCCTTATATTGTAATTGGAAATTACATATTGTTGTAGCATAGAAATGAATATAAGATTCATAGAAGAGAATTGAATCAGAATGGAAGGATATTACAGAAAAGACTTGAACTGAAATCACATCAGAAGAATAATATACAGAGTAGTCTAGTCATTGATAGACTTGTATAACCCTTATAGGTTGATTGATCTGCGAGTAGCATGTACTACTTGAAAGGTGGACGAGGCTAGCCGGGTTATAGCCGTGGAGCGTTTTGCTAATAGTCGATAATCGTCGTGAGGTATGTGATTCTTCCTATACTCTTGAGCAAGATATTTTAAGAATATATATATAGTACGGTAGACGTACGTGTGTTAACTGAACGTAGTTTTACGGCAATGTCTTTTGACTTAAGCCTGAATAATAAGAATCTTGAAGTATTTCAAAAGAATTAAGAAGCCTTTTTGAAGGAAGAGTAATGCTTGGTTTTAAAAGCTTAAGAGTTATACTAGCTTTATGGGAAGTTAGGTATAACGACTCAAGAGAGATAAAAAGAATGGTTTATTAATTTTAGAAGTTAAGAGACTTGATCTTAAAAGATAAGAGACTTGATTTAATTGAATTAATATGAATTTTGTTAATAAGTGTGAAACCTCATTCGTGAGTAATGAGTACTTGGTTTTTAAAATGGGATAATGTTTTACTGATTTCGGAAATCAGAATAAGTATCGAACAAACCATCATAGCTAATAAAAGGAAATGTATCGAATAATTAAGTATTATTAAAACCAAGAGAAACCTCCATCCGCATGAAGCTAAGATGAGACAAAATGATATTACATTTCCTAGATCATGGCTGCTTTAATAAGATTGTTATAAACAAGAATAACCTACTCACATATAAGGCATATGTTTCTCAAATCGTTTTAAAGGAGAATTATATCATTAAGTGATTAAAACTATGAACTACGAAACCTTTCGAAAATGAGAAACTTGAGCATTTGAAATTAGGCAAACTTGAACGTTTGGAAAATAATGTTGTTAATTGATTTTACAAAAGGAAGTGTTTTGGTTTACTAAAAAAGATAGTCACTCTATTTTAATACTACGTATTGTGTGACTTTTGAAACGGATCTTTAAAGGGTTAATGTATGAAGTACTTGGGGATAAAACCCAAATTGTTAACATAAAGTAGAAAGTACCTTGCGTGAATAACTTGATTGTGTTGGTTTGTGATAGCCTTGTAATACTTTCTTGTTGATTTGATAAGTAAACATGTTAGGATGTTACGTGTGTTAGTATTCGTGATGTTTGTGTAAAGGGTTTCCTTTGTTGCTTATGTTGTTTAACGATAAGTTGTTATGTTATTATATCACATACCCTCGACTTATTATACCGAGGGCTTGCCATCCTTGATCGCGGTCTATACGGCTATGCGGTCTATGTGACTATGCGAGCAGCGGTATGCTCCGTGATTGATCATTCCGGTGTTTTATCCCGACGCGGGATGCCCTACGCGTCCGCGCGACTATGCGGTCTATTGAGACTATGCGGATTGCGGGAGTCTAGGAGGGTACCGGGGTTAGCTACCCCCGATGCGGGTCTATACGACCTATGTGGGTCTATGTGTTACCTATGCGGGCTGCGGGAAGTCCAGGATTAGGCACGCATAATGATACTATGGGCGATTGGCCTTGCTTCGATCATTAGCGGCCTAGAAAAGACCAAGCATGATATTTATTTCACTCTTGTTTATATTGTGGGCGTGAGACCCATATTTATAATTGAGTGATGACTTTGAGGGCGTGAGTCCCTGACTTGACATGACTGCTTATTTATTGTGAACGGTAGTTTGGTTATCATACATGTCTCCTGCTTTATATAGACTACTATGATTTTATTTACGATTTTCGGGCCACATACTTGGTACCACAGATCGACCTCCTTCGGGGCCGCGTTCATGCCGCAGGTAGGTACACCACGCCGATCCTCGCCATGTGGTCACAAATTTGGGAAGCTCCATTTCTCCGAGGCTTATCACGTATAGTCCGTCGTAGTAGGTACTTACATTCGTGGTATGGCGGCCCGCCCCACCATTGTTGTCGTATCATTCTTAGAGGTCTGTAGTACTGTTGTGGGCAGAGTTGTAAAAAGGGATGTAACTGTTCTAGTTGTTATATATATATGCCGTAGGGCAACTTTTCGCAGAAAAACTGTTTTACACTTCACTTTATTCATGTCTTGTTTTATATTCCACGACACTGATGTATGGCTACTGGGTGCCCGGTAAGGAACGATCAGTGGCCCGGTTCGGTCGTGACAAAAGTGGTATCGAGCGCTTAATCCTCTGAAAGTGTCTACGCATCAGATCCAAGAAGTCTTGATTATCGCAGTGTTGTGCACCACACCAATAATCGTGAGGCTATAGGATATTTAGGATTGGTTTCCATTCTTCTCACTCGAGATCGTGCCTTAGAGCCGTGTTATAAGTCGACCCCTCTAACGATTTCTTTCCCTTACCGCTATACCTCCGTAAGGAAACCCGCACGTATGGCAAGGCAAATGGCGAGTCGCGAGTCGAGTACAGAGGTTACGAGGGCGCAGCCCAATCATCACCCGGGTGGTGCTTCATTCGGGAGTTCTCAGACGCCACCAAATTTCAAAGAGAGTTTAGCACGGCGCAACAATTCCCATCGCGCCGTGATGTATGAGCCTTCGCCCATGACCAGAACAAAGAATATGGATTAAAAGAATGGACTTGTTACTAGCTAGGATTTTAGCAACTGAGAATATATAGTGCACCGATATATCACGGGTCTTGATGACTATCTAAAGAAAGGATGTGCAAGAGTAGCTCTTCAACAAGCTGAGCATGGCTCGCAGACGGCTTATGCGCGTGGGCCGAGAAACGTAGGGATCAACGGGTTAACCAAAATCAGCAGAAGAGGGCCAGATCGGCAGAGTCCTTTGGTAACTTTCGAGGCAAATCGCCTCAGTAGCAGACTGGATATGCGCCTCCGCCGTATCAGCAGTGGTCCTCCACGGTGGTTCGTGACGCTCGTGGTATTTAGGAGTTGGTCAGAACTCCAGGGTTTCTGGTTCACAGATTTACATAGGTTCTAGCCAGCCAGATTCAGTTTTCCCCAGTGTTCACACATGATGCACGCCATCCCGGGAATGTCGCTTTTTTGTCGAGCTTGTTATACTTACGACAGCAGGCCATTTTGCAAGGAATTGTACGACTAAAGGTGGCGCGGATGTAGAGACTCAGCCTTCAGGATCAGTGGCTAGTTAATCACCTTCCCTAGCTATGCGCTCACGGCGTGATTGATTAGAACGACAAAGGGGAAGTGAAGCGGTAGATACATGTATATCCTTGAACCCTCTAGATATTGTATGTGTGATAAGATAAGCGTATCTTAAGTGTTATGTTCAGATAACATAAGTGTTAATTGTGATTAGAAATCATGGTTAGTTAACCGGGTAAGATTGGGGGGCAGAGAAAGTGTGAGCCTTAGAGCTTTATGCGTAGGGACCTTAGAGGAAAGGCCATCTCGAGTAAAAGATGAATTTTTCTTTATGTGTGATTGACCCTTATCGGAGTTCATAGTGAACGTGAGATATAATTGTATAATAAGTCCCTGAGTAGTGTGGAATGAAAGAGGGTAGTTGAACTAAGAAGACCACTAGGTTTTCGTGACTTGATTAGTGAGATCGTTCCGGATCGGGGAACAAGAGTCTTTGCGCGATAGCGGGTCGGGTTGAGGACCGATCGCGGGTCAAACCGCGACCTATTTTGTGGTGGGGCCGTTCGGGTGGTCCTCCAGTGGTAGGGTCACGAGGGTGTTAGGCCCAAGTTTAGTAAACCAACAGACGAAGTTCAGGACGTTGCTCGACCAGTAGGCCGTCGATGAGGTCACCCATCTTCCTTCGTGTTATGCGAGATGTTATTTATCGTGAAGGTTGTAAGGTCGCACGAGGCGCCTACTTTCACCTTATGACGCATGAAGCCTGTGTTGTGGCTATTTCATTTTCCTAAGTTTTACCAGCAGTGGTCGGCGAACTCAAAGTGAGTCTCAGATCGCATTCACCCTGCCCGTGTTTGGATTTCGGTAGCTATGAGGATTGTTGCCTCCTCGCTGAGGGAGTTCTTTATAACTACCATTTCAGATTCGGATATCGCCTTACGGCCTCGTAGGGGCGGAAGTGTAAGCGCCGGCCAATTGGTCTGATGTTGGCAAAGTTCGATAGTGGGTTCATACTTGTTTCGGCAGGACGGGATAGTGAAGCCTATCCAGAGAGGTTATCGACAGCCGTAATCAACCGTAAGTCGTGACGGATGATCGGCGATGACGCTTGGAGTTCAGCCGACGTGGGTCTTCAAGGTACCACCCCTGGCGGTGTGACGAGATTCGAAACAGAGGAAACTTAGCCCGAGTTACTTGGGCCTTTTCGTGTCATGTGAAGAGTAGGCCAGGTTGCCTATATGTTAGCTTTTGCCGTCCGACTTAGGAGGCAGTATGTCCGGTCCTTCATGTTGTTAGGTTCGGAAAAGTATCAGAGATCCATCCAGAGTATTCCTAGTTATGATGATCAAGTTGGAGGTAGTAACCCAAAGATTTTTGAAATTGATGCAGTAACAGAAATGTGGTAAGTTATGAGAAGGAGTTCGTGTGTACGAGAAGGGTACGACGAGTAAGGGAAGAAGCGAGCATGTGTTAAGAACATAGATGTGATCTTTTCTTTTGTAAAGTGAATGTGCGAGGGGAGTACCTTTTAGCCCTTGGGTGGGAGTTTTTGTGATGTTAGAGGTGATTCCTCGTGGACTTGGATGTCGATTTGCGGGTGTTTTCGCGGGCTACGTGTGGCATTTGCAAGTTTGTTAAGCTATGAGGAACTTCATCGTTATCCGTTGAGAAGGAACATTCGGACGAATGTTTCTAAGGAGGAGTGTTATACCGTATTTCCGCAGTATGTACGTGAGGCGCGACGATACAATTTGAGCCTTAAAGTAGGCATAGGTTCGAATTTGTGCACAAGTTCGAAAGGAGTCGCTTTTTCGACGAAACGCTTTCCACGCCTTCGTAGGACAATTCCGCTATGTCATTTATACTTTTTTATGAATTTTCCGAGAGACGAAAAATTTTTGAACAAACGGAGGGTGACATGTGTAACCCACACATCGACGTGAGAAGTGGACGCAAAGGCATCAATGGCACGCTTTTTGTGTTGATTCTTGGTCGGGGTTAGGTAGGATATTTTGGTGGTAGATGGATAAGGTGCACTTGGCTTGATCTTGGCCTTACACTTGCCTAACACTTGGATGGATCTTGGCCATTGGTTGGCCATTCCTTGACCTATAAATACCCTCTAAGTTGAAGAGTTATTTCATCCAAACTTGAGCAATCTATCTAAGTCTCAAAATCCCTCCCTCTCCTCAACCTTGTTCTCGCCCAAACACCACCCCTCCCCTTCAAGGCCCTACGAACCCCTTGCCTTTGTGGTGCTCCTACCAGGGTACCCCCTAGCCTAGTTGTTTTCAGATAATACCCATTTTTGTGGTATAGAAATACTCTCCTAGTATTGTTATAATGCCCAAATACTTTAGCCCATATACCTTGTAGTACTTTCCAAAGTACCTTTTTTATACAAAAGCCCAGAAAATACTATTATACTTCCTCACCACAAAAACGAAACCCTAAGGAAAACCTTCATAGTCGGTTGAAGTGTTAAGTAGAAGTTGGTTAGAACTTCTAAGGGTTGGTTGGAGCGGTCGAGCGCACTGAGTAGAGCTAAACCTTGCTCAGATCGACATATAAACTCGGATAATTTTGGGCTTATCGAGGTAAACATTCTTGACCTTCGTTGTAATTGGAAATTACATGTTGTAGGAGTATATGGTTGAGTATACTATATATAGAACTGAACATAGTTGTGCGGCAATGTCTTTTGACTTAAGCTCGAATAATACTTACAGAATGTCTTGCGACTTAAGCCCTAATTTTAAGAAGTGAATCGAATCAGAATTACATAGGATCAGACATTACAGGAGGCTTGCGTAGTATTACTGTGAGTAGAATTGTACGCGTCCGGTTAGACGTGCAAACCCCCGGTTGGCTTGGGCAGCCTCGATAGAGAGAGATTTACGCTGCCATGTGGGGGGAGGCATCGCCGAATTTTCGTAAGATATTCTACATTGAGATCTAAGATGTTAATAGGCGCCTTGGCCTCTATAGGTTGAAATACTACGTGTGGCGTGGTCTACTTGGCTTAAGGTGTAGCCGACTTTTGAGGTACTGGAGCGCTTTGCTATTAGTCGCAGAATCGTCGCGAGGTATGTGAACCTCTTCCTATCTGTTCTAGCATGATATGTGTATAACTATGTAGTATGGTAGACGCATACGTGTTTAATGTATTTGATTGGTTTGAAACATAAAGTGTTATAACGGCTTTATGGGAAGTTGGTTATAAACTTTATGTAGGTAAGAAAATGCTTGTGGTTTCAAAGGGTAACCGATTTGACTTATAACGGATTTGATGTGTAGTAATAAAGAACTTGAAGTGTTTCAAAAGACCTTTTGAAAGAAGAGTAATACTTGGCTTTGAAAACATAAGAGTTATACTAGCTTTATGGGAAGTTAGGTATAACGCCTTAAGAGAGATAAAGAGAATGGTTTACCGATTTTTAAGATAAGAGACTTGACTTAAATGTATGAATTTTGGGTGAAACCTCATTCGTGAGTAATGAGTACTTGGTTTTTAAAAGAAATAATGTTTTACCGATTTCGAAATCGTAATAAGTATCGACAAACCACCGCAAATACTAATAAAGGGAAATGTAAAGACTAATGAAGTATTATTAAAACCAAGAGAAACCTCCATCCGCATGAAGCTAAGATGAGACAAAATGATATTACATTTCCTAGATCATGATCGCTTAATAAGATTGTTTATAAACAAGAATAACCTACTCACCTATAAGGCATATGTTTCTCAAAACGCTTAAAGGAGAATTATGTTTAAAGGATTAAAACTATGAACTACGAAACCTTTTCTAAAATGAGAAACTTGAGCATTTGAAATTAGGCAAACTTGAACGTTTGGAAAATAAGGTTGTTACTTGATTTTACAAAGGAAAGCATTTTGGTTTACTTAACGATGTTAGTCACTCTATTTTTATACTACGGTATCGGGTGACCTTTGTAAAAGAAATGGATCTTTAAAAGTAATTTAACGACGTAGTACCTAGGTTAAAACCCGGACTTTGGCATAAAATGAAAGTACTTTGAGTTGTGTATAACTTGCCTATGCTTGTTGTCGTGAAGCTTGCCTATACTTGTTGTTGTGAAACTTGCCTATGCTTGTTGTGATAGCCTTTGTTGTATTTGCACTCGCGCCTCTCGATGGAGGCCGGTTGATTTGTTATGAACGATTCTACACCGAGTCCCACGACGGGCGTGACACGATTTCATTTTATTATACACCGAGTCCCACGAGACGGGCGGTGACACGTATTCCATTCGATTATACACCGAGTCCCACGAGATGGCAGTGACACGTATTCCATCCGATTCTACACCGAGTCCCACGAGATGGGCAGGGACACGTATTTCATCTGATTCTACACCGAGTCCCACGAGATGGGCAGGGACACGTATTTCATCTGGTTATCATACATTGTTCCTGCTTTATATAGACTATTATGATTTCATTTACGCCTTTCTGATTTCATACTTGGTACTGTTATCGACCTCCTTCGGGCCGCGTTCACGCCGCAGTGGAAGTACATCGGTCAGGATCCTCGCCATGTGATCACAAGCCATGCTTGAAGCCCCATTTCTTCTGAGGCTTATCTTTTGGTATGTTACTCGAGTCAGATTCTTATACATTCGTGGTATGGCGGGCCCCGTCCCGTCATAGCCGTTGTAAAAATCTTAGAGGTCTCAGAGTAATCAAGTGTGGTTTGTAAAAAGGATAACCGTCGGTATTTATGTATATATGATGAAGGCAACTGCTTTGGTGGCCTGCTTATTTATCTTGCCTCTTAATTCATGTTCATGTTTTTATTTCCGCTGATTTTCTCTCGATGTTGTATCACTAGGGTGCCCGGTAGGCACTACCACGCCCGGTTCGGTCGTGACAAAAGTGGTATCAGAGCAGTTAGTCCTCGAAAGTGTCTACATACATTGTCTAGTAGAGTATTGATTATCTGTGTGTTGTGCACCACATCTATAATCGTGAGGCTATAGGACATTTAGGATTGGTTTCCATTCTTCTCATTCCGAGATCGTGCCCTGTAGTCAGTGATAAGTTGGACCCTCCGACGTATTCCTTTCCTTTACCGCTATGCCTCCGCGTAAGGCAACCTGTGCCCGATGGGCAAGACAAATGGGCGAGTCATAGTGAGATACAGAGGAGTACGAGGCGCAGCCCTGGCCGCTCGAGATGTTGCTGACGGCGAAGTTTCGCGACGCCAAAGACCAACAGAGTTTAGAGCCGCAGCGGTGGCTGCCGAGACTACGCACTGAGCCTCCGGCCCCACACCGGAGCGATGAGACGGGTACAAGGAGATGGTCTGGCCATCGCCGTGGTCGTGGCCGATATGAGGATAGGCCGATGCAGCAGCCCAAAGAGCACCCGTAGTTCACCCCGAGCGCATTTGAGGCTACGGGACTTTCTCGAGTCAGAGCCCGCCGTTGTTCTATGGATCGAGAGCCGAGGATGACCCTCAGGAGTTTATCCGACAGCTACAACGGATCATGAGAGTGATCAGAGTTTCAGAGGCAGAGTCGGTGGTATTGGGTTCGCATCAGCTGCGTGATACTGCAGTTGACTGGTTTGATTCGTGGGAGTTGTCCCGGGAAGAGCATGCACTTCCAGCCGTATGGGACGAAGTTCTTAGGGCTTTTCTTGCACATTTCTTGCCCCCACAAATGAGGAGGGCTCGGCCGATGCATTTTTGACGCTGAGGCGTGACGGGCGGATTAGAGAGTACAATGTGGAGTTCGACTCATTAGCTCGGTATGTTCCCGCGTGGTAGCCGATATGGAGGACGAGTACACCGCCACGCCACCGGCTGGATGATTACTTGGCGCAGGCTTGCACGGGTGTAGCTCTTCACCGCATGGACATTGCCCGCACGCAAGCTCATGCACTAGGATGTGAGGCACGAGAGGTCGACGGAATGACCGAGATCGGAAGAGGCCGTAATGCAGGTCCTTTGGTAACTTTCGAGGCGGACCGCCAGAAGAGCCTAGTTATGTACCTCCACCAAGATGCAGTGGTCCCCGATCGCCGGGACGCTCGTGGTATTCGAGCCGGTCGAGCTCCGTGGCTTCGTTCACAAATATACATGGGTTCTAGCCGGGTTCGTGTTTTCTCAAGCAGACGATGCGGGCGACGCCATCCCGGAATGTCGTTTTTATCGGGTGCTTATTTTTCTGCGCGTCACAAGGCCATATGACGAAACGCTCTAGTAGGAAGGATGCAAACAGAATGACTCACCACCGGATCGCGGCGTGTTCATCGCTTTCTACAATGCTACCGCAGGCGTGCTTATGATTAGAGTGGAGCGGTAGCTTCAGGTATATCCTTAACCCTCTAGAGGCTTGTATGTTTTGATGTTATGTTAATGTGTTAAGTGTTATGTTCGGATAGCTTTGTGCTAAAATGTGATTTAGGAACCTGGTTGGTGAAAAAGGGTAAGCCTGGGGGTGAGAAAATGATGAACCTTAGAAAATTACAGTTGAGACCTTAGATGTAAGGTCGTCTTGAGTACAAGATTTTATGAGTAATCCTTGTCAGAGTGCATTTTATGCCTAGAATGTATTGTGTGATAAGTCCCTGGGTTGGGTAAATGAAAGTGGTATCTTTCATGATGTGATTTAGCAAGATTGTTCCGTGTCGAGGAGCAAGAGTTGGCGCGACAGTGGGTCGGGTTGGGGCCATGTTGCGGGCCAACCCGCGGCCTGTTTCGAGGTGGGGTCAGCTCTGGGTGGTCCCGCTAGGTGGCAGGGTCACGAGGGTGCTAGGCCCAAGTTTAGATGACCATCGTATGAGTTCGTGGATACGTTCGACAAGAATCAGTTCGTGAAGGCCGAGAATGGCCTTAGAGGAAATCGAGGTTAGTAAGATGACCAAGTTTGGAGGTAGTAACTCCAAGGGTTGGAAAACAGAAACGTTGACGGAAGTGTGGTACGTATACTAGAAGAGTTCAAGTGTTCGAGAAGAGTACGACGAGTAAGGGTAGAGGCGAGCATGTATTGCGAGCATAGATATGATCATTTCTTGTAAAGGGAGAAGGTGCGGAGGATGTATATTTTAGACCTCAGGGATCGCATGCAGTCCGGTACCATTTGTTGTCGCCGAGTGACACTAGAACCTCGCGCAAAGTGACAAGAGTTTGTGATGTTAGAGGTGTTTCCTCGTGGACTCGATATAAGTATTGCGTGCATGTGTTATTTCGTGCGTACAGTGGCGCTGGCAACTTGTTAGAAGAACTTTATCGTTATCCGTCTTGAGAAGGAACATTCGGGACGAATGTTTCTAAGGAGGGGAGAATGTTATACCCCGTATTTCCAGAGTATGTACGTGAGGGCGTACGTATACAATTTGAGCCTTAAAGTAGGCATAGGTTCGAATTTGTGCACAAGTGCCGAAAGGAGTCGTTTTCGACGAAACGCTTTCCACGCCGTAGGAAAATTCCGCTATGTCATTAATAATTTTTATGAATTTTCCGAGAGACGAACATTTTGGACCAACGGAGGTGACATGTGTCACCCTCACATTGGACGTGAGAAGTGGACGGCAAAGGCATCAATGGCACGTTTTTTGTGTTGATTCTTGGTCAAGGGTTAGGTAGGATATTTTGGTGGTAGATGGATAAGGTGCACTTGGCTTGATCTTGGCCTTACACTTGCCTAACACTTGGATGGATCTTGGCCATTGGTTGGCCATTCCTTGACCTATAAATACCCCTCTAAGTTGAAGAGTTATTTCATCCAAACTTGAGCAATCTATCTATGTCTCAAAATCCCTCCCTCTCCTCAACCTTGTTCTCGTCCAAACACCACCCCTCTCCCCTCTCAGGCCCTCACTAACCCCTTGCCTTTGTGGTGCCTCTAGCAGAGGTACCCCCCTAGCCTAGTTGTTTTCAGATAATACCCATTTTGTGGTATAGAAATACTCTCCTAGTATTGTTATAATGCCCAAATACTTTAGCCCATATACCTTGTAGTACTTTCCAAAGTACCCTTTTTATACAAAAGCCCGTAAAATACTATTATACTTCCTCACCACAAAAACGAAACTCCTAAGGAAAACCTTCATAGTCGGTTGAAGTGTTAAGTAAGTTGGTTAGAACTTCTGGGTTGGGTCGAGCGGGTTGGAGCAAGATCGTCACGACCTGCCCGGCCCGTGGATCGTGCCTTACCCCGCACCCTAGTGATACAACATCGAGTAATCACGAACATAAAGACAATACATGAAACCAATGTAATAAGACAAAGGAAATAAGAAGACAAAGCTAACCAAAAACGGTTACCGCAAGATATATAAATAACAATTTGAATAGCTACATCCCTTTCTACCACTCGCCCATAACAGCATTACTGCACTTCTAAGAATGATATGACAACAACGACGGACAGGCTCGCCATACCCCGAATGTAAGCACCTACAATCAATGCGGACTATACCAAGATAAGCCTCCGAGGAACGGAGCTTCCCAAACGCTGAATCGTGACTCCTAAGAGCGAGGATCAACGATCGGTGTACCTTTACTCGCGGCATGAACGCAGCCCTCAAGGAGGTCAAGACACGTGTACCAAGTATGTGAAACATGAAGATATCAGAATGAAATCATAGTAGTCTATAGAAAGCGGGAGACATGTATGATAACCAAACTACAGTTCACAATAAATAAGCAGTCATGTCTAGTCAGGGACTCACGCCCTCAAAGTCATCACTCCAATATAACAATGGGTCTCACGCCCACAACATCAATCATGCCCGTGGACTACCTTCCTCACTGCCGATACCAATGATAAAAGCACCAAGAAATACACATGAACAGCAGTCCCACCGTGTCCAAATAAAAGACAGGTAAGTACGAAGGCATAGCCGACTACTAACACCTACGCATAACAAGGTCATAAATCAGATCATGATATCTGCTGCACCGCCACATGATCAAAGCTGGTCGCCGCGCTCGCAATATCAAATGCGCGCGCGTCTAGCCCTGGAACTCCCCGCAGCTCCGCATAGGCCAATCTCATAGGCCCGCATGAGGTATAACCCCGCATCGAGGGTAGCTACTCCCCGGCATCGTCCTGGACTCGCAGTCCGCATGGCCACATAGACCGCATGACCATAAAGGCCGCACACTAACCTGGAACTCGTAGCTCCGCATAGGCCCCCGGGACCCGCATGAGGTATTCTCGAATCATGGTCCCAGACCGCCTGAGTCTACCCCGCATCGGAGGGCAGCTTAACCCCCGGAAACACGGTGAGTGGTATAATACCAACATAACAGTTTATCGTTTAAACAACATAAGCACAATCAAGGGAAAACCCCTTTATACAAACATCACAGAATACTAACACACGTAGCATCCTAATATGATTACTTATCAAATCAACACGAAGGTATTACAAGGCTATCACAAACCAATACAATCAAGTTATTCACACATAAGGTACTTTCTACTATATGATTAATGAGATCGGGTTTTTATCCCCAAAGTACTTTATACAATAACTCTTTAAAGATATGTTACTTTCACAAAAGTCACACAATACCCGTAGTATATAACAATAGAGTGATTATCTTTTTAAAGTAAATCAATTACTTCTCTTTGTAAAATCAAGTAGCAACCTTCTTTTCCAATGTTCAAGTTTGCCTAATTTCCAATGTTCAAGTTTGCCTAATTTCCCATGTTCAAGTTTCTTATTTTAGAAAGGTTTCGTAGTTCATAGTCTTATTCATTTAAGAATATAATTCTCTTTTTAAGCTATCTGAGAAACATAAGCCTTATATGTGAGTAGGATATTCTTGTTTATAACAATCTTATTACAGCAGCCATGATCTAGGAAATATCATTTTGTCTCATCTTAGCTTCTATGCAGATGGAAGTTTCTACTGGTTTTAATAATACTTAATCACAAAACATTTCCTTTTATTAACGCCGCAGTTGGTTTGTCGATACACATTCGATTTCCAAATCAAGAAACATTCTAAGCCGTTATTACCTAACTTCCCATAAAGCTAGTATAACTCTTAAGTTTTCAAAACCAAGTATTACTTCTTCTTCAAATGATTCAAAAATCTTTTGAAATACTTCAAGTTCTTTATTAACACATAATAAGCCGCTTATAGTTCAAATCGCTTACCTTTTAAAACCACAAGTATTTTCTTACCAATATAAAGTCGTTATAACCAACTTCCCATAAAGCCGTTATAACACTTTATGTTTTAAACCAATCAAATACATTTAGCACACGTATCGTCTACCGCACTACATAGTTCACACATATCATGCTAGAAGAGATAGGAAGAGGTTCACATACCTCGCGACGATTATCGACTAATAGCAAAACGCCCAAGTACCTCAAACCGCCGGCTACTCCTTAAGCCAAGTAGATCGCGCACGCCGTAGTACTCAACCTATAAGGCCACAAGCGCGCTTATTAATATTCAGATCCCTTCAGAGAACATTCTACGTAAAATTCGGCAAAGACTCTCCCGCAACAACAGAAATCTCCTCCTCTATCGGGCCGCTACCAAGCCAACCAGGGGTTATACGCCTAAACCGGACGTACAATTCTACCTCACGTAAAAGCTACACAAGTCTCATCAATACAGCCCTATGTAAATACAATTCAAGATTTTCTTTCGAAAAGGTTTCTTATTATTCAGCTTAAGTCAAAAGACATTGCCGATAACTACGTTCAGTTCTATATATAGTATACTTCAATTATATAATCATACAACATGTAATTTCCAATTACAATAGAGGACAAGATATTTACCTCGATAAGCCCATAATTATCCGAGTTTAAATGTCGCCCCGAGCAAGGTTTAGCTCCTACTCAAGTGCGCCCGACCCGCCTCCAAACAACCCTTAGAAGTTCTAACCAACTTCTACTTATTACTCCAACTAACCATGGAGATTTTCCTTAGGGTTTCGGTTTTGTGACTAAGGAAGTATAATATTATTTCTGGCTTTTCAGATAAGTATAACCTTAGAATACTACAAGGTATACGGCTAAGGTAATTTGGGCATTATAACAATACTTTTGAGAGTATTTCTACCAAGAGGGTATTATACGAAACAACTAGGCAGGGAGGGGTACCCAAGACCCCCGAGGAGGAAGGGCTCTCGCCAGGGGAGGGAGGCTCTTGGCCGAACTCTACACTAAGGAGGGAGGAGGATTTAACACTTAGAAATATTTTAGGAATGGATGAAGAAGTCTTCCAAAGGGGATATTTATAGGTCTAGCAAAGGCCAACCAATGGCCAAGATCATGCCAAGTGCAAGGCAAGTGTAGGGCCAAGATCTTGCCAAGTGCACCTTATCCATCTACCAAAAAATATCCTACCAACTCCAAGACAAAAAGCCAACCCATTCGCCCACTCCACCGCCCAAGACGTCTTCCAATGAGAGGTGCCAGTGGCGCCTCTTGTTGGTCCAAAATGTTTCGCCTCTCGAAAAATCCGCAAAAATTAAAAATGACATAGCCGAATTTTCCCTACGAAAGTCGTGGAAAACGCTTCGGAAAAACGACTCTAACCGTGTTGTGCACAAATAAATTTCGCCAAGCCACTTTTATACAAGTTCAAATTTTCTATGTACGCCCCACGCATATACTGGAAATACGGTATAACATTCTCCTCCTTAGAAACATTCGTCCCGAATGTTCCTTCTAAGTCTCAAAACAAACGCGGCGCCAAGATAGTCTTCACTACTATACTTACGAACAATCTCGCCACACCGCCACGTAAACATCCGCGCAAATACCTCCATCCAAGTCCACGAGGAAACACCTCTAACATTACCACAAACACCTCTCTCCGGGGTCTAAAATATACTTCCTTCGCACCTTCTCCTTACAAAAGAAATGATCACATCTATGCTCGCCATACATGCTCGCTTCTTCCCGATACCACTTTTGTCACTTTGCCGCGAGGTTCTAGTGTCACTCCGGCGACCCAACAAATGGTACCGGACTACATGCGATCCCTGAGGCTGTCGTACACTCGAACTCTTACCACATTTCTGATACTGCTTCAGTTTCCAAAACTCGGGGTTACTATTTCTAACGTGGTCATTATTAACTGGGAACACTCTGGATGGATCTCCGATACTTTCCTGATCATATCAATACGAAAGACCGGACGTACTGCCTCCTAAGTCGGACGGCAAATGCTAACATATAGGCAACCCGCCTATTCTTCACATGAACTCGTGCGGCCCAAAGTAACTCGCTAAGTTCCTCTGTTTTCCAAAACTCGCCATACCCAACCCGGTGGTATTTTCGTGAAGACCGACCGTCAACTCGAACTCTAAGCGTCGCCGATTATCCGCACGATTTCTCCGAGTCGCCGTAACCTCTTCTAGACAAGCTTTACCCTATCCACGACCGGAACAAGCTCGAACCAACTATCCGAGTCTTGCCAACATCGAACCAATCAACCGATCTTACACTTCCGCCCCTACAAGGCCTCATAAGGCGACATTCGAAAACTGAAATGATAGCTTAAACACTCCCTCCACATGAGACAACAATCCCCACCACTACCTCTGAATTCCACACACTGGCCCGAGGGCGAATGCGATTCTGAGACTCACCTGAGTTCTTAACCCTGCTTGGTAAAACTTCCAGAAACAAAAACAGCCGCACCCTGGGCTCCACTGTCTGTCATAAGGTGAAGGTAGGCACCCCGTGCAGCCTTACAACCTTTCTGATAAAATCAACACTGCTGAGTAAACGGTCTTTGCTAGAAGACAAGACGGCTGACCTCCTCGGCCCGACTACTGGTCGAATGCATCCACGAATTCGCACGTTGGTTAACTAAACTCGGGCCTAACACCCTCGTGACCCTACCACAAGACGGGACCACCACAAACTGACCCCACCACCAAACATGCCGCGGGTTGACCCGCAACGTGGCCTCAACCCGACCCGGCAACGCGCTAAACGCTAGCTCCCCGAAGGAAAACTCTCACTAATCACGTTACGAAAACCTAGCGGTCTTCTTAGCTCAACTACCCTCTTTCATGCCACACTACTCAGGGACTTATCCCATAAACATAGCTCACGTGCACTATGCACTCCTATAAGGGTCAAACATAAACATACGCTCATACTCGAGATGGCCTTACCTCTAAGCGTCTCTACGTATAAAACTCTAAGGCTCACACATTCTCTATCCCCAAAATCTTACTCTGCTAACCCACCATGATTTCTAATCACAACTAACACACTGCTATAAGAACATAGCACTTGAGGTATACTCACCTTATCACACATACAGATCTCTAGAGGGTTAAGGATATATCTATATCTACTGCTTCACTCCCCTTAGTCGTTCTAATCAAACTCGCCTGCAGGCGCATAGCTAGGGGAGATGACGAACTACCCACCGATCCTGAAGGCTAAGTCCTCCCGCAAGGACACTCTTTCGACATCAGACCCTGACGGTCATAGGTACAACAAGTACCATCTAAAAGACGACATTCCCTGGGATGACGCCTGCCACACTGTGAACACTGGGAAAAATCAATCCGCCTGGCCGAACCTACGCAGTAGTCGTGAACCGGAAGCTCGAGCTCGACCAACTCTGCATACCCCAACGCCCCGAACCCCGTGGAGGACCTTTCGCACCGTGGATGCGCATAATCTAATCTGTGGCGAGGCGACTCGCCGCAAGTTACCAGCGACCTTGCTACTCGACCTCTTCGCCGCCCTTTGTTAACCCGCCGATCTCTACGCTTGGCTCGCCGCGCATAAGCCCGCATACGTGCCATGCTCGCCTAATCAAGAATTACTTGCACAACCTCTCTTAGCTAGTCTTCAAGACTCGCGTACATCAGATACTCTCTGGTAGCCAAATCCATAGCTAGTAATGTGGTCGCTTTTTGCAATCTATATTCTCTGTTCCCTGGCCGTGGAACCGGCGTTCAAACATCATGGCCGCAGAGAATCGCCGCCGTGCTAAACTCTGGGGCTAGACGCGCAAAACTCCCGAATGAAGCACCACCCAGTGATGATTGGGCCTGTGCCCACGTAACCCTCTCTACTACTCGCAGCCTCCTCCGCCTTGTCCTCCCGGCGGGTTGCCTGCACGCGAGGCATAGCGGTGAGGAAAGAAATACGTTAGAGGTCCAACTTACAACACCGCTCTAAGGCACGATCTCGAGTGAGAAGAATAGAAACTAATCCTAAATATCCTATAGCCTCCGATTATTGGTGTGGTGCACAACACACCGATAATCAAGACTTCATCGGATACGATCGTAGACACTTTCCGAGGATTAATCGCTCGATACCACTTTTGTCACGACTGCCCGGCCCGTGGATCGTGCCTTACCCCGCACCCTAGTGATACAACATCAGAGAAATCAGCTGAATATAAAGACAATACATGAAACCAATGTAATAAGACAATGAAATAAGAAGACAAAGCTAACCAAAACTTACCACAAGATATATAAATAACAATTTGAACGAGCATAACCCTTTCTACCACTCGCCCATAACAAGATTACATGCACTCTAAGAATGATATGACAACAACGACGGACGGGGCCGCCATACCCCGAATGTAAGCACCTACAATCAATGCGGACTATACCAAGATAAGCCTCCGAGGAACGGAGCTTCCCAAACGCTGAATCGTGACCCTAAGAGCGAGGATCAACGATCGTGTACCTTTACTCGCAGATGAACGCAGCCCCGAAGGAGGTCAATTGTGTACCAAGTATGTGAAACATGAAGATATCAAATGAAATCATAGTAGTCTATAGAAAGCGAGAGACATGTATGATAACCAAACTACTTCACATAAATAAGCAAATATGTCTAGTCAGGGACTCACGCCCTCAAAGTCATCACTCTAATATAACAATGGGTCTCACGCCCACAACATCAATCATGCCCGTGGAATACCTTCCTCACTGCCGGCAATCAATGATAAAAAACACCAAGAAATACACATGAACAGCAGGTCCCACCTGTGTCCAAATAAAACAGTACAGGGTAAGTACGAAGGCATAGCCGACTACTAACACCCACAGTACTAACAAGGTCATAAATCAGATCATGATATCTGCTAGACCGCCACATGATCAAAGCTGGTCGTTCGCCCGCAATATCAAATGTGCGCGTCTAGCCCCGAACTCCCCGCAGCTCCGCATAGGCCAATCTCATAGGCCCGCATGAGGTATAACCCCGCATCGAGGGTAGCTACTCCCCGGCATCATCCTGGACTCGCAGTCCGCATGGCCACATAGACCGCATGACCATAAAGGCCGCACACTAACCTGGAACTCTCGTAGCTCCGCATAGGCCCCCGGGACCCGCATGAGGTATTCTCGAATCATGGTCCTGCATCACCGAAGTCTACCCCGCATCGGAGGCGCTTAACCCCTAAACACGGTGAGTGGTATAATACCAACATAACCGCTTATCGCTTAAACAACATAAGCACAATCAAGGAAAACCCTTTATACAAACATCACAGAATACTAACACACGTAGCATCCTAATATGATTACTTATCAAATCAACACGAAGGTATTACAAGGCTATCACAAACCAATACAATCAAGTTATTCACACATAAGGTACTTTCTACTATATGATTAATGAGATCGGGTTTTTATCCCCAAAGTACTTTATACAATAACTCTTTAAAGATATGTTACTTTCACAAAAGTCACACAATACCCGTAGTATATAACAATAGAGTGATTATCTTTTAAAGTAAATCAATTACTTCTCTTTGTAAAATCAAGTAGCAACCTTCTTTTCCAATGTTCAAGTTTGCCTAATTTCCAATGTTCAAGTTTGCCTAATTTCCCATGTTCAAGTTTCTTATTTTAGAAAGGTTTCGTAGTTCATAGTCTTATTCATTTAAGAATATAATTCTCTTTTTAAGCTATCTGAGAAACATAAGCCTTATATGTGAGTAGGATATTCTTGTTTATAACAATCTTATTACAATGCCTATGATCTAGAAATATCATTTTGTCTCATCTTAGCTTCTATGCAGATGGAAGTTTCTACCGTTTTAATAATACTTAATCACAAAACATTTCCTTTTATTAACGCCGCAGTTGGTTTGTCGATACACATTCGATTTCCAAAATCAAGAAACATTCTTAAGTCGTTATTACCTAACTTCCCATAAAGCTAGTATAACTCTTAAGTTTTCAAAACCAAGTATTACTTCTTCTTTAAATGATTCAAAAATCTTTTGAAATACTTCAAGTTCTTTATTAACACATAATAAGCCGCTTATAGTTCAAATCGCTACCTTTTAAAACCACAAGTATTTTCTTACCAACATAAAGTCATTATAACCAACTTCCCATAAAGCCGTTATAACACTTTATGTTTTAAACCAATCAAATACATTTAGCACATGTGACGCTCACCGCATTACATAGTTCACACATATCATGCTAGAAGAGATAGGAAGAGGTTCACATACCGCGACGATTATCGACTAATAGCAAAACGCCCAAGTACCTCAAACCGCTTGGCTACTCCTTAAGCCAAGTAGATCGCGCCACGCGTAGTACTCAACCTATAAGGCCACAAGGCGCTTTATTAATATTCAGATCCCTTCAGAGAACATTCTACGTAAAATTCGCAAAGACCTCCCCGCCTCCCGCAACATGTCCTCTATCTGGGCCGCTACCAAGCCAACCAGGGGGTTATACGCCTAAACCGGACGTGCACAATTCTACCTCACGTAAAAGCTACACAAGTCTCATCAGAATACAGCCCTATGTAAATACAACAAGATTTTCTTCAAAAGGTTTCTTATTATTCAGGCTTAAGTCAAAAGACATTGCCGATAACTATGTTCAGTTCTACATATAGTATACTTCAACTATATAATCATACAACATGTAATTTCAAATTATAATAGAGGGACAAGATATTTACCTCGATAAGCCCATAATTATCCGAGTTTAAATGTCGCTCCTGAGCAAGGTTTAGCTCCTACTCCGTGCGCTCCGACCCACTCCAAACAACCCTTAGAAGTTCTAACCAACTTCTACTTATTACTCCAACTAACCATGGAGATTTTCCTTAGGGTTTCGGTTTTGTGACGGAAGGGAAGTATAATAGTATTTCTGGGCTTTTCGTATAAGTATAACCTTAGAATACTAAAAGGTATTCTGGTAAGGTAATTTGGGCTTTATAAAAATACTTTTGAGAGTATTTCTACCAAGAGGGGGGGTATTATACGAAAACAACTATGCTAGGGGTACCCCATCTAGCACCCTGGAGGGGGAAGGGCTCTCGCCAAGGGGAGGAGGCTCTTGGCCGAACTCTACACTAAGGGAGGAGGAGGATTTAACACTTAGAAATATTTTAGGAATGGATGAAGAAGTCTTCCAAAGGGGGTATTTATAGGTCTAGCAAAGGCCAACCAATGGCCAAGATCATGCCAAGTGCAAGGCAAGTGTAGGCCAAGATCTTGCCAAGTGCACCTTATCCATCTACCACAAAATATCCTACCAACTCCAAGACAAAAAGCCAACCCATTCGCCCACTCCACCGCCCAAGACGTTTTCCAATGAGAGGGTGCCAAGTGGCGCCTCTTGTTGGTCCAAAATGTTTCGCCTCTGAAAAATCCGCAAAAATTAAAAATGACATAGCCGAATTTTCCCTACGAAAGTCGTGGAAAACGCTTTCGAAAAACGACTCTAACCTGTTGTGCACAAATAAATTTCGGCCAAGCCACTTTTATACAAGTTCAAATTTTCTACGCACGCCCCACGCATATACTGAAATACGGTATAACACGCACGAGTAGAGCTAAACCTTGCTCAGATCGACATATAAACTCGGATAATTTTGGGCTTATCGAGGTAAACATTCTTGACCTTCTGTTGTAATTGGAAATTACATGTTGTAGGAGTATATAGTTAAGTATACTATATATAGAATCAACATAGTTGTGCGGCAATGTCTTTGACTTAAGCTCGAATAATACTTACAGAATGTCTTGCGACTTAAGCTCAATTTTAAGAAGTGAATCAATCAGAATTACATAGACCAGACATAAGAGGCTTGTGTAGTATTACCGTGAGTAGAATTGTACGCCCCGGTTAGACGTGCAAACCCCCGCTGGCTTGGCAGCCTACTCGATAGAGGAGATTTACGCTGTCATGTGGGGAGGTGTCGAATTTTCTGTAAGATATTCTACATTGAGATCTAAGATGTTAATAGGCACCTTGTGGCCTCTATAGGTTGAAATACTACGTGTGGCGTGGTCTACTGGCTTAAGGTGCAGCGGTTTGAGGTACTTGGAGCGCTTTGCTATTAGTCGAATCGTCGCGGTATGTGAACCTCTTGCTATCCTGTTCTAGCATGATATGTGTATAACTATGTAGTACGGTAGACGCATACGTGTTTAATGTATTTGATTGGTTTGAAACATAAAGTGTTATAACGCTTTATGGGAAGTTGGTTATAATGACTTTATGTAGGTAAGAAAATGCTTTGTGGTTTCAAAGGGTAACCGATTTGACTTATAACGGATTTGATGTGTAGTAATAAAGAACTTGAAGTGTTTCAAAAGACCTTTTGAAAGAAGAGTAATACTTGGCTTTGAAAACATAAGAGTTATACTAGCTTTATGGGAAGTTAGGTATAACGTCTTAAGAGAGATAAAGAGAATGGTTTACCGATTTTTAGAAGATAAGAGACTTGACTTAAATGTATGAATTTTGGGTGAAACCTCATTCGTGAGTAATGAGTACTTGGTTTTTAAAAGAAATAATGTTTTACTGATTTCGGAAATCAGAATAAGTATCGACAAACCACTGCAGCGTTAATAAAGGGAAATGTAAAGACTAATGAAGTATTATTAAAACCAGTAGAAACCTCCATCTGCATAGAAGCTAAGATGAGACAAAATGATATTACATTTCCTAGATCATGATCGCTAATAAGATTGTTTATAAACAAGAATAACCTACTCACCTATAAGACATATGTTTCTCAAAACGTTTAAAGGAGAATTATGTTTAAAGGATTAAAACTATGAACTACGAAACCTTTTCTAAAATGAGAAACTTGAGCATTTGAAATTAGGCAAACTTGAACGTTTGGAAAATAAGGTTGTTACTTGATTTTACAAAGGAAAGCATTTTGGTTTACTTAACGATGTTAGTCACTCTATTTTTATACTACGGGTATCGGGTGACCTTTGTAAAATAAATGGATCTTTAAAAGTAATTTAACGTACGTAGTACCTTAGGGTTAAAACCCGGACTTTGGCATAAAATGAAAGTACTTTGAGTTGTGTATAACTTGCCTATGCTTGTTGTCGTGAAGCTTGCCTATGCTTGTTGTAGTGAAGCTTGCCTATACTTGTTGTTGTGAAACTTGCCTATGCTTGTTGTGATAGCCTTTGTTGTATTTCGCACTCGTCTCTCGATGGAGGGCCGGTTGATTTGTTATGAACGATTCTACACCGAGTCCCACGAGATGGGCAGGGACACGTATTTCATTTTATTATACACCGAGTCCCACGAGATGGGCAGGGACACGTATTCCATTTGATTATACACCGAGTCCCACGAGATGGGCAGGGACACGTATTCCATCTGATTATACACCGAGTCCCACGAGATGGGCAGGGACACGTATTTCATCTGATTCTACACCGAGTCCCACGAGATGGGCAGGGACACGTATTTCATCTGGTTATCATACATGTCTCCTGCTTTATATAGACTATTATGATTTCATTTACAGTCTTTTACAGTTTCACATACTTGGTACCTGTTGTACTGACCTCCTTCGGGGGGCTGCGTTCATGCCGCAGGTGGAAGTACATCGGTTGTGGATCCTCGCTCATAGGATCACAGTTCAGCGTGTCGGGAAGCCCCATTTCTTCGGAGGCTTATCTTTTGGTATGTTACCCTGAGTCTGTAGATTCTTATACATTCAGGGGTATGGCGGGGCCCTGTCCCGTCATAGCTGTTGTAAAAATCTTAGAGGTCTGTAGCACTGTTGTGGGCAGGGTTTGTAAAAAGGATAACTGTTCGGGTATTTATGTATATATGATGAAGGCAACTGTTTTGGTTGGCCTGTTTATTTATCTTGTCTCTTAATTCATGTTCATGTTTTTATTTCCGCTGATTTTCTCTGATGTTGTATCACTAGGGTGCCCGGGGTAAGGCACTAGTCACGGGCCCGGGTTCGGGTCGTGACAGGGAGAATGTTATACCCCGTATTTCCAGAGTATGTACGTGAGGACGTACGTAGGAAAATTTAAGCCTTAAAGTTAGGCAAGGTTCGAATTTTGTTCACTACCCCCGATTAGAATCGTTTTTCGACGAAACGTTTTACACAACTTGCGAAGGGAAAATTCCGGCTATGTCATTTAGTATTTTTGCGGATTTTTACGAGAGACGAAATATTTTGGACCAACAAGAGGGAGACACTTGGCACCCTCTAATTGGTGGACTTATGGGCGGCAAGTTGGACGAAAGGGAGAGTGGGAGTAGGTAGGATATTTTGTGATATTTGTGTGGTAGATGGATAATTTTGGGCTTATCGAGGTAAATACTCTTGTCCTTATATTGTAATTGGAAATTACATACTGTTGTAGCATAGAAATGAATATAAGATTCATAGAAGAGAATTAAACTGTAATAGAAGGATATTACAGAAAAGACTTGAACTGAAATCACATCAGAAGAATAATCTACAGAGTAGTCTAGTCATTGATAGACTTGTATAACCCTTATAGGTTGATTGATCTACGAGTAGCATGTACTACTTGAAAGGTGGACGAGGCTAGCCGGGTTATAGCCGTGGAGCGTTTTGCTAATAGTCGATAATCGTCGCGAGGTATGTGATTCTTCCTATACTCTTGAGCATGATATTTTAAGAATATATATATAGTACGGTAGACGTACGTGTGTTAACTGAACGTAGTTTTACGGCAATGTCTTTTGACTTAAGCCTGAATAATAAGAATCTTGAAGTATTTCAAAAGAATTAAAAAGCCTTTTTGAAGGAAGAGTAATGCTTGGTTTTAAAAGCTTAAGAGTTATACTAGCTTTATGGGAAGTTAGGTATAACGACTCAAGAGAGATAAAAAGAATGGTTTATTAATTTTAGAAGTTAAGAGACTTGATCTTAAAAGATAAGAGACTTGACTTAATTGAATTAATATGAATTTTGTTAATAAGTGTGAAACCTCATTCGTGAGTAATGAGTACTTGGTTTTTAAAATGGGATAATGTTTTACTGATTTCGGAAATCAGAATAAGTATCGAACAAACCATCATAGCTAATAAAAGGAAATGTACTGAATAATTAAGTATTATTAAAACCAGTAGAAACCTCCATCTGCATAGAAGCTAAGATGAGACAAAATGATATTACATTTCCTAGATCATGGCTGCTTTAATAAGATTGTTATAAACAAGAATAACCTACTCACATATAAGGCATATGTTTCTCAAATCGTTTTAAAGGAGAATTATATCATTAAGTGATTAAAACTATGAACTACGAAACCTTTTGAAAATGAGAAACTTGAACATTTGAAATTAGGCAAACTTGAACGTTTGGAAAATAATGTTGTTAATTGATTTTACAAAAGGAAGTGTTTTGGTTTACTAAAAAAGATAGTCACTCTATTTTAATACTACGGGTATTGTGTGACTTTTGAAACGGATCTTTTAAAGGGTTAATGTATGAAGTACTTTGGGGATAAAAACCCGGAATTGTTAACATAAAGTAGAAAGTACCTTGCGTGAATAACTTGATTGTGTTGGTTTGTGATAGCCTTGTAATACTTTCTTGTTGATTTGATAAGTAAACATGTTAGGATGCTACGTGTGTTAGTATCTGGTGATGTTTGTGTAAAGGGGTTTCCCTTGTTGTGCTTATGTTGTTTAACGATAAGCTGTTATGTTATTATATCACATACCCCCTTGACTTATTATACCGAGGGCTTGCCACCCTTGATGAGGGTCTATACGGCCTATGCGGTCTATGTGACTATGCGGAGCAGCGGTATGCTCCAGGATTGATCATTCCGGGTGTTTTATCCCGATGCGGGGGATGCCCTATGCGGTCTGTGTGACTATGCGGTCTATTGAGACTATGCGGATTGCGGAGTCCGTGAGGGTACCGGTTAGCTACCCCGACGCGTCTATACGACCCATGCGGGTCTACGTGTGACCTATGCGGCCGCGGAAGTCCAGGATTAGGCACGCATAATGATACTATGGGCGATTGGCCTTGCTTCGATCATTAGCGGCCTAGAAAAGACCAGTTACAGTATAATTATTTCACTCTTGTTTATATTTTGGGCGTGAGACCCATAGTTATAATTGAGTGATGACTTTGAGGGCGTGAGTCCCTGACTTGACATGACTGCTTATTTATTGTGAACGGTAGTTTGGTTATCATACATGTCTCCTGCTTTATATAGACTACTATGATTTCATTTACGATTTTCGGGCCACATACTTGGTACATGTTGTAACGACTCTCCTTCGGCTACGCTCATGCCGCAGTAGAGGTACACCGCCGTTGATCCTCGCCATAGGGTCACAGCCGGCTTGGGAAGCTCCGTTCCTCCGAGGCTTATCAGTGGTATAGTACCCTGTCGTAGTAGGTACTTACATTCAGGGGTATGGCGGGGCCCTGTCCCGCCATTGTTGTCGTATCATTCTTAGAGGTCTGTAGTACTGTTGTGTGCAGAGTTGTAAAAAGGGATGTAACTGTTCTAGTTGTTATATATATGCCGTAGGGCAACTTTTCGCAGAAAAACTGTTTTACACTTCACTTTATTCATGTCTTGTTTTATATTCCGCTGATTACTCTGATGTATGGCTACTTGGGTGCCGGTAGGCACCACCACGCCCGGTTCGGTCGTGATAAGAATGAGACACGATCTATTCAAACATATTTATTAGGGTCATGTGTGTGTTGCCTAAAATGATTATGGGTTATCATGATGTGGGTAAGCGTTAAAATTGCTTGGAAGGTATGGATCAGTTTAATGAACCCACATCAAGGTTATATATGTGCTAATTTAGAGTAATTAGGAGGTGATGAACTGTCTGAGAGGGTGATGGACCTTAAAAGGATCATGTTTAATTGACTTAATAACATACCATGTTGTTAGATTAAGCTGTGTTGTATGCTTAAGTGAGATGCACGAATAATATTGGTATGGAGTAAATAGGGTTATTGTGATTGAGACAACATGATTTTGAGATATTGAGAAGTTATCTTGCCCGTATACGGGGAGAGATAATGTAAGTTTGGGACATGAAATATTTGAGTATCTTAGAGTATTGGATAATCGTTGAGACCTTAGATAGACAAAGCCTTCAAGAGTAAAATATTTTATGTGTGATCGTGGTTAAAGTACATGGTATATGTGAAGTATATTAGAGGTGATGATCCCTTGGTTTGAGTATAAACCTCTTGTAATTGTTGTTGATGATTGTTGAGCCTATTGAGAATTTGTATAGCTTGAGACCTTCGATGAACATTCGAGGACGGATGTTTCTAAGGGGGGAAGGATGTTACACCCCGTAATTCAAAGGCATTAATATGAGAACGTACGTAAGGAAATAAGATTTGAATATTGGAAGGAAAGTATAAGTACATTTTCTTATGGAAAAACTTTGGAAAAATGTGACGACGAAAAATTTATTAACTCGGAGTTGGATTCCCTAATATGGATTTATGGACTTAGTATTATATTATGAAGTCTTGGGATTAAGAATATGAGCTAATTGAAAATTTCACAATTTGGGGGGGGGGGGGGTTCCATCGAAAATACTATGAGTTGGCTAAGTGTTGGATTAATATTTTGTGAAGAGATTAGTGTGGATTAATTAAGTCTTGGCCTTGGGAATGTTTAGTCCATCGAAATAGAGAAATATGACTAAGTGTGGGAGATTTATTATGTCACGCCCCGAACCCCGGGCTCGTGACTGGTGCCCTACCTGGACACCCTTCTACCTAACTGACACAAGTAAACTGCGGAATTAAATAACACCTCGTTTTTTTAAAACCAACAAACATGCAAGGGCAAAGCCGTCAGGGCTGCCATGTAATATACATAATAAAAAGACATTATACTGTACACGAGTCCAATCCCACATATGAATACAGACCTCTAAGAGTTTTACTGAACTATGACGGGACAAGGCCCCGCCGTACCCATAACTGTACAAAGCCTGTAATGAAGGATATATACCAAAATGATAAACTCCTGAACAGATGGAGCTATCCAAAAACTCTGAGCAAAGGTCCTACACCTGCAGATCATCGAATCACGCACCTAAACTCGCAGATGAACGCACTTCCGGAGGTCAGTACGAAGAATGTACCAAGTATGTGAAACTGAAAATACTGTAATGAAATCATAACAGTCTATATAAAACAGGAGACATGTATGATAGCCAAACTACAGTACACAATACATAAGCAGTCATGTCAAGTCAGGGACGCATGCCCTCAAAGTCAATACTCAAATATAACCATGGGTCTCACGCCCATAACATCAATCATGCCCGTGGAATCCTTCCTCACTGCCGACAGTCCATGATATAATATAACACCAATAAACATATATGAACACCAAGTCCCACCTGTGTCCTAAAAACTGTACGGGCCAAGTAGGAAAGTGAACCACCAGATCCAGCCTGCATCATAAAACTGACCGGGGCAAGTACGAAAGCCAACTACCAGATCCAGCCTGCGTCAACAACTGACCGGGGCAAGTACGAAAGCTAACTACCAGATCCAGCCTGTCGTCACGAGATATGACCGGGGCAAGTGCGAAAGCTATCTACCGGAGCCTACCGTACCAAACTGTGCAATAGAACTAACGGGGGAAAGTACGAAAGCCAACTACCAGACCATCTCGCGCGACCATCGACGGCAAGTACGAAAGCCAACTACCAGACCATCCAGCATCACTAAACCTCATGGAGGGCTAGTCCATGGAATAAAAATATCCAACATGGTCGCATGCCCCGGAATCCCACATCGTATAAGCATGTCCATGGGTAATAAAACAACCGAATCTAACCCGCCTCCTTGTCGCATGCCCCGGAATCCCACATCGTATAAGCATGTCCAATGAGTAATAAAAACAATCCGGGAATCTAACCCGCCTCCTGGTTGCATGCCCCGGAATCCCACATCGTATAAGCATGTCCAAGGATCAATCACAATGGAAACATACTCGTAGAATCCCCCATCACTGTCGGTACGTCCAAGTCAACTCACAACAAGACAGCCGACCCTCCAACTGAGAGTCGCGGCAGCGTAAAAATATAATACTTGCACTCAAAGGCAATCACAAGCAAGCATAGACAAGTTCATAAAATCTTTAGACTTTCATTATCATACAAAAATAAATTTCATTTTATAAACTCAAGGCACTTTAGTTTTATATAAAAATCCGGGATTTTAACCCTAAGTACTACGTACTTCCATTCTTTTCAAAATACTCTTTTTTATATAAAACCCCAAGATACTAACTGTTACACCCCGTAAGTCCAGGACATGTATAAGAGATTGTACGTAAGGAATCAAGGCTTGAAAATTTGTACGAAAGGAAGAATTGTTTTTCCGACGGAAAATCTTCCGAACGTCGGAAAGGAAAAATGTTCGTTGATGAGAATTGGATTCTCAAAATGCATTATATGATGAGTATGGAACTTATTAACGTTATAGAAATTTATTTTTTTACAGATTTGGTCATATGGGGCCCACCCGAGGAAATTTACGTTTTGTGGGGCCCACGAGGGTTACAAAATTTTATGGACGAATGGGAGGGCGACACGTGTCACTCCCCAATGGTCTTGGACGAAATTAATTCTAGGGTAAAATGGTCATTGACCATCAAGGAAGATAAGTCTTCAAAGCTTGAGTTTATTGACCAAGTCAACTTGCCACTTGTGTAGTTATCCAAGTGTACTTCATCCAAGCCACACATTTGTTATAATCTTGACCCTTCATTTTGTTATATATACCACACTAGTGCAAGACTATCTCTTCAACAATTAGAAAAATTAGAGAACATTTGTGCCAAGAAAAGAGGCTCTCGGGTTTGGCTAGGTTCCACACAAAAAATTGCAATTGTGTTTCTTTATTCACAAGACTTTAACCCTAGGTTCCTAAGGGTATTGTAAGGATATCTCAATAGAAAGATCTCGGAAAAATGGCGTTTTCACGTTAGTCGCAAGGCGAAAACCTAAGTCGTTTTCACAAGTTTGGATTGGAAATGGAAGAGAAGTTGGTTGTGAACTTCTAAAGGCTTCAAATAGCGTATTGGAATATAAGAAAAGGAGCTAAGAATTGCTAAGGAGAGACTTTGAATCTTGGATTTTATAAGGGCTTGTAAAGGTAAAAATCTTGTCGTTTTAACAATTAAAGATTTCTTATTGTTGTAGCTATGGATATTAGCAAGCATGAGGTATATAGTATGATGTTTGATAAATGTATTGGCTATTGGAACCCTAATCTGAAAACTAGCATGTTTAGCCTTTAAGATTACAATTCAAGTTGATTATTAGTTTAAGTCATCACATGTTATATAAAGAAGGAATTGTAGTTGTTGAAGTTGTTTATGACTATATAACATGTTAGACCTAAGAACTTGGATTGAAAGAAATTGGACAAGATGATATGTTGTTGTAGCCGAGAATGGCATTATATTTTGGACTAGTTTGATATCAATTGTGGGGCAGAATTTTACACGTATTGTAAGGCGTGTAATCCCCTTTGTATTTGCTAAATTGATTGAGCCTTAAATGTGGCGTTTGGTTATTGATTTTCGGCCTTAAAAAATGTGGCAAAGTATGTAGAAACAAAGGAAGTGTTGTCCGATTTTCCGTAGGATTTAGTGACTTTACACTTAGAATATTCTACGATTGAAGCTAGAGGTTAATGGACGTGTTATGACTATTATAGGTTGAAGTACTACGAGTAGCGTATTCTACTTGAAGGGTGGAAAGGCTAGCAAAGTTATAGTACTTTGGAGCATTTTGCAACTTGTCGCTAGTCGTCGCAAGGTATGTGAACCTCTTCTTTCTTTGGCATGATCCCACGTATGAAATATCCATGTGATAGTATTTCATGATTCCTTCTACTCTTAGAAGTTAAAAGTATGTTAAATTGTCCTAAGTCCTTACCAAGTCTTATGGGAGATGTTGGTAAGAATGGTTAGGAAATTATGAGATTTGATTTAAAGCTATGTGTCTTGATTTATTTATAGTAAGTGGATTTTATGTTCGAAAATGACTTGAATTTATATGTGAAAAGGGGATTGATTTTAAAAGTGGAAGTTATATGATTTTAAGAGAATAAGTTACTTGGTTTTGGAAGTGTATGAAACTTTATATTTTTTTATAAGTAAATGGACTTTAAAGAATGTATGTTATGAAGTTTTAAGACTATGAACTTTGGTTGTCTTTTAAGGATTATGAAACTTTATTTTTCAAGTTATGGGACTTGATTTCTAAAGTATTGATGACATGATTTTATAAGTATAAGCGACATGATTTTAAAGAGTGTATGCTACGAGGGATTAATACTATAAGCCTTGATTTTATGAGTGGAAATGACTAAACTTTAAAATGTATGGCTTCTTAATTTATTTCAAAAGTTAAGAAGATGGTTTCCAAAAGAGTGTGTGACTTGAGCTTTAAAAAGAAAGGAGTTTTATGATTCTTTTTAAGTTTGTATGTACGTAGTATTTTTGGGTCTAGTTTCCCTAATGTTGCAAGAATAAAGTGTCTTAAGTTCTCTAAAATGAATGGTTATTATAATATCTTTATGGGAAGTTGTTATAACGACTTAAGAAGAAGTAATAATACGATTTAAAATGTTATGTAAGGAAAATCACATCGAGCCTACAAATAGGCCGGATTACGTTATGAAATACACCGAGCCTACAAATAGGCCGGATTATGTTATGAGATACACCGAGCCTACACATAGGCCGGATTACGCCATATTACCCCGAGCCTACACATAGGCCAGGTTACATCATCTTACACCGAGCTCCACAGGCGGGCCGGATTATGCTACATGATTCCACAGTACACCGAACTCCACAGGCGGGCCGGATTATGCTACATGATTCCACAATACACCGAGCTCCACAGGCGGGCCGGATTATGCTACATGATTCCACAGTACACCGAGCTCCACAGGCGGGCCAGATTATGCCACATGATTCATCAGTACACCGTGTCCCGCAAATGGGCCGGATTACGTTATCACGTATGAATAATCAAAGTTAGCTTCCAAATAGGAAGTCCCTGTTATACCCCGTAGTTCCGGAGTATGTATGTGAGGACGTACGTACGAATGTATACGCCCTAATTAGGGTAAGAATGATAGAATTGTTTTCCGACGGAAAGTATTCCGAACTTTGTGAAGGAAATTTTACGTTTTCAATATTTTTCGACTATGTAATTTTTCCGAGAGATGAAATATTTTGGACCAATAGGAGGGCGACATGTGTCACCCCTATATTGGGCCATGTTAGACGAAATTGAGTGGACAAGTGGGCAAGACAAGTGGCCAAAAGTCTTGCATGGCACCTTGGATGGTTTTTGCAAGTTTGTGGGCAAGTCAAATGGTCAAGGTCTTGCATGGCTTTTGTAGGACAAGTGTGGAAAGGAACCTACACAAACACATCTATACCATACACATGTTTCAATCCTAACCCTTGGTTGTGCTATATAAACCCCTTTAGTTGATGAAAATCTTCCACACTTAGTATATTCCAAGACTTGAAAATATTTCTCTCCCTTTCCTATAGTTCTCATCCAACCCCCCCCCCCTTCCTTAACCAAATGTTGTCCAAAAATTCTTAAACTTATAAGTGTTCTTCCTTAATGTATTAGGGAGATTAGTAACCAAGAGTTAGACAAGATTTCACACCCCTAGCCTCAAAAAAATCCCCCTTGGCCGAGAGTGGGCAGATTTTCGGGACTGTTTTGGACAGATTTTTAGTCAAGTTTGGAAGGGAATATCTCCTATCATATTAGGAGTTTTTGGGTGTTTCAAAAGCCTAAAATGAAGTTCGTCGAGTATAGTTTCCAACGCAACAAACCACTCGTCAATAGGACACTGGAGTAGAGAGTTATCAACGTTACAAGTTCAGCTGACGAAGCAGTGGCGAAAAATCTGGACAGTCACGTTTTTTGGACTATCTTGAGGTAATGAACCTTAACCTCTTTGTGAAGTTGATTATTATGTATATATATGGACATTATACATATATTGGAAGTATATTATGGACTATAAGATATAAAGAAAGATTTGAATCTTGTTAAGATGTTAAAAGGAGAATTGGCATATTAGCCATTAAAATGGTAAAAATGTATCCATTACTTGCTAAGAACTTAATAACAAAGAAGCTATAACTTATATAAAGATTGGAATATAAGTTGAAGGACTAATGAAGTAATTGGATAAGTAAAATTGTAAAAGTTGGCCAAGGACCCCAACTTAAGGATCGTATCTACTTTGGACCGTATCTACTTTGGACCGTATCTACTTTGGACTATATTTACTTTGGACCTTCTTTACTTATTGTTATTATGAAGGAGAGATTGTTAATCGCGTTCCGTTTGGGCGTGTTATCCCCTTCTTTACTTATTATTATTATGAAGGAGAGATTGTTAATCGCGTTCCGTTTGGGCGTGTTATCCCCTTCTTTACTTATTATTATTATGAAGGAGAGATTGTTAATTGCGTTCCGTTTGGGAGTGTTATCCCCTTCTTTACTTATTGTTATTATGAAGGAGAGATTGTTAATCGCGTGCCGTTTGGGCGTGTTATCCCCTTCTTTACTTATTGTTATTATGAAGGAGAGATTGTTAATCGCGTTCCGTTTGGGCTTGTTATCCCCTTCTTTACTTATTGTTGTTATGAATGAGAGATTGTTAATCGCGTTCCATTTGGGCGTGTTATCCCCTTCTTTAAATTTCGGTATTATTGCACCTTAATTATAGTATGTTAATTACGGTTATCGGGCCTTGGAAAAGGTAGGAAATTGAGTAGAAACGGGGGAGGTGCTGCCGAATTTTCCGTAGAAATGGAACCTTGTTCTTAGAAATATCCTACGAAGAGATCTAGAGTGTTATACCCCGTATTTCCAGAGTATGTACGTGAGGGCGTACATATAATAATTTAAGCCTTAAGGATTGGCAAGGATCGAAATTTGGGCACAAGTGCCGAAAAGAATCGTTTTTCGACGAAACGTTTTTCAAGACTTGCGAAGGGAAAATTCCGGCTATGTCATTTTTAATTTTTGCGGATTTTTTCGAGAGACGAAACATTTTGGACCAACGGGAGGGTGACATGTGTCACCCTCACATTGGAAGGAATTGTGGGCGGTAATGGACGAAAGGGTGGGTCAAAGTTGGTAGGATATTTGTGCAAGTTGGTGTGGTAGATGGATAAGGTACACATGGTTTAATCCTAGCCCTACACTTGCCTAACACTTGGATTGATCTTGGCCATTGGTTGGCCATTGCTTGACCTATAAATACCCCTCTAAGTTGAAGACTTTCTTCATCCAAACTTGAGCATTTTTCTAAGTCTCAAAATACTCCCTCCCTCTTGAGCTTTCGTCCGCCACACCCCCTCCCCCTTTGAGAGGCCCTCGGCCGAGAATACACCCCCCCCTCTTGCCTAGTTGTTTCGTATAATACCCCCCTTTTTGGTAGAGAAATACTCTCCAAGTATTGTTATAATGCCCTAAATACCTTAGGCCATATACCTTGTAGTACTTTCCAAAGTTACCTCTATACGTAGAGCCCGGAAATACTATTATACTTTCCCTTAGTCGCAAAAACGAAACCCTAAGGAAAACCTTCATAGTCGGTTGAAGTGTTAAGTAGAAGTTCCGTAGAACTTCTAAGGGTTGTTTGGAGCGGGTTGGAGCGCCTGTAGTAGAGCTAAATGTCGCCAGATCGACATTTATACTTGGATAATTTTGGGCTTATCGAGGTAAATAATCCTATCCTTCTAGTGTAATTGGAAATTACATACTGTAGTAGTATTGAAATGAATATAAGATTCATAGAAGAGAATTGAACTGTAATAGAAGGATATTACAGATTAAGACTTGAACTGAAATCGCATCAGAAGAATATTAAAGTAGAAGATTAAACTGTACTTACATAGGACCGTATTTACAGTAGACTAATAACCTTTATTGGTTGAATGTTCTGCGAGTAGCATGAACTACTTGGAAGGTGGACAAGGCTAGCCGGGTTATAGCCGTGGAGCGTTTTGCTTATAGTCGATAATCGTCGCGAGGTATGTGATTCTTCCTATACTCTTGAGCATGATATTTTAAAGGAATATATATAGTACGGTAGACGTACGTGTGGCAATGTCTTTTGACTTAAGCCTGAATAATAAGAATCTGGAAGTATTTTACAAGAATATATATATAGTACGGTAGACGTACGTGTGTTAACAGAACGTAGTTGTACGGCAATGTCTTTTGACTTAAGCCTGAATAATAAGAATCTGGAAGTATTTTACAAGAATATATATATAGTACGGTAGACGTACGTGTGTTAACAGAACGTAGTTGTACGGCAATGTCTTTTGACTTAAGCCTGAATAATAAGAATCTTGAAGTATTTCAAAAGAATTAAGGAACCTTTTTGAAAGAAGAGTAATACTTGGTTTTGAAAACATAAGAGTTATACTAGCTTTATGGGAAGTTAGGTATAACGTCTTAAGAGAGATAAAGAGAATGGTTTACTGATTTTTAGAAGTTAAGAGACTTAATCTTAAAAGATAAGAGACTTGACTTAAACGAATTTATATGAAATTTGTGTGAAACCTCATTCGTGAGTAATGAGTACTTGGTTTTTAAAAGGAATAATGTTTTAACTTATTTCGGAAATCAGAATAAGTATCGAACAAACCACTGCAGCGCTAATAAAGGAAAATGTATTGAATAATGAACTATTATTAAAACCAGTAGAAACCTCCATCCGCATAGAAGCTAAGATGAGACAAAATGATATTACATTTTCTAGATCATGGCTGCTTTAATAAATGGTTATAAACAAGTATAAACTGCTCACACCTATGAAATATGTTACTCAATTGTTTTAAAAGGATTAAGACATTGAACTATGAAACTTTTCTAAAATAAAGAGACTTGAGTAATTGAAATTAGGCAAACTGGAACTTTAGGGAAAAGAAAGGCATTGTTTTGTCTTAAATTGGTTTAAAACATAAAGTGTTATAACAACTTTATGGGAAGTTAGTTATAACGACTTTATGAAAACAAAAAGAAGGGTTTTATCATTGGTTTTAATGTGGTAACTTGGCTTTAAAAAGAGAAATGTTTTGGTCCAAAAAGAAGGCATGGTATTGCCTTAATTTGGTTTTAAAAAGGAAAGTATGGAAGTTGTTTTGGTTTACTTAAAAGATGTAAGTCACTCTATTTTTATACTAAGGGTATCGGGTGACTTTTATAAAAGGAATTTAACGTACGTAGTACTTTAGGGTTAAAACCCGGACTTTGACATAAAATGAAAGTACCTTGAGTTGTGTATAACTTGTCTATGCTTGTTGTTGTGAAACTTGCCTATGCTTGTTGTGATAGCCTTTGTTGTGCAAGAATTGTGTTTCTATACTACCGCGTCTCTCGGTGGAGGGCCGGTTGACTTGTTGAGAACTTACTTGGACGTACCGGCAGTGACGGAGAATTCCACGGGTACGCTCCTGTTGATAGTGTTATTCCATGGACTAGCTCTCCATGAGGTTTCTTACTGTTCAGCCTTGGTTCCTGGTGGTCGGCTTTCGTACTTGCCCCGTCTCGTGGCTGATTCGCCTCGTACTGGTAGTTAGCCCTCGCACTTGCCCCGTTCAATGTAGTGACGAAGTCTCGTGATACGGCCTTGGTACCTGGTAGTTAGCCCTCGTACTTGCCCCGGTCAGCTACGTGGCCGGCCTTAGTATCTGGTAGTCGGCTTTCGTACTTGCCCCGTGTCAGCTTCGTGGTTTGGTTGTATTGTATTGTTAGTACGGCTTTGGCATCAGGTAGGACTTGGTGTTCAGGTGTACTTCTTGGTGTTATCATATCATAGATCGCAGCGGTGAGGAAGGTATTCCACGCATGATTGATGTTATGGGCGTGAGACCCATCGTTATATTTGAGTAATGACTTGGAGGGCGTGAGTCCCTGACTTGATATAACTGTTATATGTGTGTACTGTAGTTTGGTTATCATACATGTCTCCTGCTTTATATAGACTATTATGATTTCATTTACAGTATTTACAGTTTCACATACTTGTACTGTTATCGACCTCCTTCTGGGCTGCGTTCATGCCGCAGTAGAGGTACATCTACCGTCGATCCCCGCTTAGGATCACATTTCAGCGTGTTGGAAGCTCCGTTCCTTCGAGGCTTATCTTTGGTATGTTACCCGAGTCCAGGTTCTTGTACATTCGTGGTATGGCGGGGCCCCGTCCCGTCATAGTTGTAAAAATCATGAGGTCTCAGTTGTGGCGGGGTTGTAAGGATTATAATTGTTCAAAGGTCGATATATATATAAATGCTGAAAGGCAACCGTTTTGGTTGGCCTATTTTCTTTTATCTTGATCTATATCTATTTATATGTTTAAGTTTTCATTTCCGCTGGTTTTTCTCTGATGTTGTATCACTAGGGTGCCCGGGGTAAGGCACCAGTCACGGGCCCGGGTTCGGGTCGTGACATAGAGGTTAATAGACGTTTCATGGCCATTATAGGTGGGAGTACTACGAGTAGCGTATTCTACTTGAAGGGTGGAAAAGGGCTAGCAAAATTATAGTACTTCGGAGCGTTTTGCTAATTGTCGGTAATCGTCGCGAGGTATGTGAACCTCTTCCTATCTTTTCTAGCATGATATTTGTGAAATATATATAGTACGGTAGACGTACGTGTGTAAAATGAATTTGGTTTATTTAAAACATAAAGTGTTATAATGGTTTTATGGGAAGTTAATTATAACAACTTTATGTAGGTAAAAGAATGGTTTATTGATTTTTAAAAAGATAAGAGACTTGACTTATATTTGACTTGACTTGATATGTGAAGAACTTGAATTGTGTGGAAAGTTGTGGAACCTCATTCGTGAGTAATGAGTACTTGGTTTTGAATAATAATGTTATATTGATTTCGGAAATGAGAATAAGTATCGAACAAACCATCATGCGTTAATAAAGGAAAATATATTGACAAATAATTAATATTATTAAAACAAGTAGAAACCTCCATCTGCATAGAAGCTAAGATAAGACAAAATTGTATTACATTTCCTAGATCACGGTTTCTTTAATAAGGTCAATAATAACAAGAAAATAGACTTGAGTAATTGAAGTGTTTTTGGTTTAAAATAAAGGCATGGTTTTGTCTTAAATTGATTTAAAAAGAAGGTATGGAAACTGTTTTGGATTTACTTAAAATGATGGTTACTCTATTTGATACTACGGGTATCGTATGACCTTCGTAAAAGAAATAGATTTCTTTTTGAAAGAATGAAAGTATGTAGTACTTCGGGGTTAAAACCCGGATTTTTGGCATAAAATGAAAGTACCTTGAGTGTGAGTAACTTGCCTATGTTTGCTTGTGATAGCCTTGTTGTGCAAGTGTGGTATCCTTATGTTACCGTGTCTCTCGATGGATGGTCCACGGGTATACGGCCATGATGAGGGTTCGTTTCCCTGTTGATAGTGTTGTCCTTTATTAACGCTGCAGTATACTAGCTCTCCATGAGGTTTACTGATGCAGGCTTTGGTATCTGGTAGTTGGTTTTCGTACTTGCCCCGGTCATTGTCGTGATGCAGGAGGTATCTGGTAGTTAGCCTTCGTACTTGCCCCGGTCAGTGTTATGGCGAAGTCTCGTGATGCAGGAGGTATCTGGTAGTTGGCTTTCGTACTTGCTGATGCGGCTTTGGTATCTGGTAGTTAGCCTTCGTACTTGCCCCGGTCAGCTTCGTGGTATAGTTGTATAGTATTGTTAGTACGACTTTGGTATCTAGTAGTTGGCTTTCGTACTTTCCCCGGTCAGTTGATGATGCGGCTTTGGTATCTGGTAGTTAGCCTTCGTACTTGCCCCATACGGTTTTATGGCGTATTGTTAGTACGGCTTTGGTATCTAGTAGTTGGCTTTCGTACTTGCCTCGGTCAGTTGATGATGCGGCTTTGGTATCTGGTAGTTAGCCTTCGTACTTGCCCCGTACGGTTTTATGGCACAGGTAGGGCCTGATGTTCATGTGTACTCCCTGGTATTGTTATATCATAGACGGCCGGCAGTGAGGAAGGAATTCCACGGGCGTGATTGATGTTGTGGGCGTGAGACCCATTGTTATATTTTGAGTGATGACTTTGAGGGCGTGAGTCCCTGACTTGACACGATTGTTTTAGATTGTGAAATAGTATCTTTTTAGAGACAATGTTGATGTTCATTACTCTTGTTGTTAGCCGGGATTTGTGAAACGCATTTCTTTGATTGCCATACATGTCTCCTGCTTTATATAAACTATTATGATTTCATTACAATATTTTCAGTTTCACATACTTGGTACCTGTTGTACTGACCTCCTTCGGGGGGCTACGTTCATGCCGTAGGTTGAGGTACGTAGCTTGTTGATCCGCGCTCTTAGGATCACTGTTCAGTTCTGGGAAAGCTCCATTTCTACGGAGACTTTGTCTTTTGGTACGGTTCCCTGAGGTCATATACTTTTGTACATTCAGGGGGTATGGCGGGGCCCTGTCCCGTCATAGTTGATTTCATTCTTAGAGGTATGTAGTACTGTTGTGGGTAAGTTTTGTAAAAAAGATTTAACTGTTCAAGTTTTTAGTTTATATACAGAAAGGTAACCGTTTTGGTTAGCCTGTTCTTATGTTAATCTATTGTTTCATGTCTTTGATTTTATTTCCGCTGATTTTCTCTGATGTTGTATCGCTAGGGTGTCCGGGGTAAGGCACCAGTCGCGGGCCCGGGAACGGGTCGTGACAAAAGTGGTATCAGAGCAGTTAGTCCTCGGAAAGTGTCTACAGACCGTGTCTAGTAGAGTCTTGATTATCGGTGTGTTGTGCACCACATCTATAATCAGGAGGCTGCAGGACATTTAGGATTGGTTTCCATTCTTCTCACTCTGAGATCGTGCCTTAGAGTTGTGTTATAAGTTGGACCCCTCTGACATACTTCTTTTACCAGTTATGCCTCTGCGAAAGGCAACCAGGGCCTGGGCAAGGCGCAAGGCGAGTCGCGAGTAGAGCACGAAGGTCACGAGGCACAAGCTCGACCATCACCCGGTGGTGCTTCATTTAGAGAGTTCTGTGATGTCGCCAGCAGAGTTTAACACGGCGCAGCTTCCTCGCGCCGATATATGAGCCTTCGCCCACGGCCGAACCGAGTATGGATTACAAAGGGATAGACCTGTTACTAGCTAGGATTTTAGCAAACAGATAGTATAGAGTGCATCGATATATCACGGGCCTAGACGATTATCTAGTAAAGGGGTGTACAAGAGTAGCTCTTCAGTCAGGCATGGACATTGCCCACGTACAGGCTTATGCACAACAGACTGAGGAACGTAGAGATCGACGGATTAACCAAGATCGGCAGAAGAGGGCCAGAACAGCAGGGTCCTTTGGTAACTTTCGAGGCGGACCTCCTCAGCGGCAGACTGGTTATGCGCCTCCGCCAGTTCATAGTGGTCCTCCACAAGCTTCAGGACGTTCGGAGTATGAAGGAGTTGGTCAGAGCTCCAGGGTTTTTGGTTCACAGATTTACATAGGTTCTAGCCAGCCAGATTCAGTTTTCCCTCAGTGTTCACTATGGGGTAGGCGTCATTCCGGGAAATGTCGTCTTTTACCAATGCTTGTTTTACCTACGGCCGGCAGGGCCATGTGAGGAGAGAATGTCCTAGTAGGAGGGATACAGGTGGGATGACTCGGCTACGTGGTCGGCCATGATTGATGGTTCGGAGAGGAAGGCGTTAGCGAGAGAGCCACCCCACCCTGTGGCCGTTGTGGTAGGTGTCATCGTGGGGAGTGTCGTACTACTTCGACAGCTTGTTATGCTTGCGGCCAGCAGGGCCATTTTGCGAGAAATTGTCCAACCAGAGGTAGCGCGGATGTAGAAACTCAGCCTTCGGGATCAATTGCTGGTTCATCGCCTTCCTTTGCTATGCGCCCTGCAGGGAAGGACTATGATTAGAGTGAAGCAGTAGTTACAGGTATATCCTTAACCCTCTAGAGATTTGTATGCGTGATATGATGATTTTATGTTAAAGTGTTATGTTCGGATAACTTGTGTTAAATTGTGATTTAGAGAAACATGGATAGTTGAAAAGGTAAGTCTGGGGAGGAGACAATTGTGAACCTTAGAATTTATAACAGTTGAGACCGAGACCTTAGATGTAAGGCCGTCTTGAGTAAAAGATTTTACGGTTAGTCTTTGTCGGAGTGCATAGTATACGTGGAGTATTTGTGTGATAATTCCATGGATAGTTTGAGATAGAAGTGGTAGCTTTCATGACGTGAATTAGTAAGATTGTTCTGGATCAGGGAACGAGAGAATTTAGAGCGATAATGGGTCGGGTTGAGGCCATTTCGCGGGTCAACTGTTATACCCCGTATTTCCTAAGTATGTACGTGAGGGCGTACGTACAAAAGTTTAGCCTTAGTTAGGCATAAGGGACGAAATTTGTGCACAACCCACGAAAAGAATCATTTTCCGACGAAACATTTTTCAAAACTTGCGAAGGGAAAATTACGGCTGCGACATTTATATTTTTTGCGGATTTTTCCGAGAGATGAAATATTTTGGACCAACGAGAGGGTGACACTTGTCACCCTCAAGTGGACGGCAAAGAGGGCATGGCTTGGCACGATTTTAAGGCCTAAACCATGGGTCAATGTTTGTGAGTGATTTGTGGAGTAGGGATAGGGTGAAATTGTACAAATCCACACCCTCCACTTGCCCTTCACTTGCCTTCATCTTGGCCCTTGAAAGCCCTATAAATACCCCCTTGAGTTGAAGACTTCTTCATCCACAAATCATCTTCCAAGTCTCCAAACTCCCCCCCCCCCCCCCCTTTTGAGAGAAGCTCTCGTCCAAAGCCCTCTTTACCCCCCCCCCCTCTCTTGTGAAGAGCTTAGCCGAAACACCCCTCCCCCACCCCCCTTTCCTAGTAGTCTCGGCAAAAGCCCCCCCCCTTGGTAGAAAATACTCTCCAAGTATTGTTACTATCCCCAAAATACCCTAGCCATATATCTTATAGTATTCCAAAGTCACCTCTATACTAAAAGCCCAGAAATACTATCTTATATCCATTAGTCACTAAACGAAACCCTGGGGAAATCTTCATAGTTGGTTGAAGTAGTAAGTAGAAGTTGTGTAGAAACTTCTAAGGGTTTCTTGGAGCGGATTGGAGCGTACAAATTAGGAGCTAAACCTTGCTCAGGATCGACTTATAACTTGGATAATTTTGGGCTTACCGAGGTAAATATCTTATCCTTCTATTGTAATTAGAGATTACATACTGCAGAAGTATAGACCTAAGTATAAGACTTATAGAATGATGGTATTAAAAGAAGAGAATTGAACTGTAGTCACATCAGAAGAATATTAAAGAAGATTGAACTGTACTTACATAGGACTGTATTTACAGTAGACTTGTATAGTTTACCGGGTAGGGAAGTGCTGCCCGATTTTCCGTAGAATAGAGGACCCTCTGCTTAGAATGTCCTACAGAGTAGTCTAGACATTGATAGACGTATTTGACTATTATAGGTTGATACTCTGCGCGCGACATATTCGACTTGGCGGTGGATTTCACGAGAAGGTATGTGATTCTTCCTATCCTCTTGAGCATGATATTTTAAAATATATATATAGTACGGTAGACGTACGTGTGTTAACTGAACATGGTTTTACTTGACGTCTTTTGACTTGAGTCGAAATAATAAGAATCTTGAAGTATTTCAAAAGAATTATGAATCATTTTTTAAAGAAGAGTAATACTTGGTTTTTAAACAAAAGCTTAAGAGTTATACTAGCTTTATGGGAAGTTAGGTATAACTACTTAAGAAAGATAAAAGGAACGGTTTACATATGTGTTTATAAAAGACTTGTATTGATTTCTGGAAGGTATAGTAAGATGGTTTGTTGAGTAAACATATTGTGATGCTATGTGTGTTAGTATCTTGTAACGTTTGTGTAAAGAGGTTATTCTTATTGTGCTTATGTTGTTTAACGATAAGCCGTTATGTTAGTATTACATCACTCACCTCTTGACATAATATACCGGGGGTTAAGCTGCCCCCCGATGCGGGGTATACCTCAGGCAGTCTGTGTGACTATGATTCGAGAATACCTCATGCGGGTCCAGGGGACCTATGCGGAGCTACGATAGTTCCAGGTTAGTGTGCGGTCCATGTGGCCATGCAGTCTATGTGGCCATGCGGACTACGAGTCCAGGAAGATGCCGAGGAGTAGTTACCCTCGATGCGGGGATTACCTCATGCGGGCCTAGGTGGCCTATGCGGACTACGGGAGTCCAGGATTAGGCATGCATAATGATACTATGGGCGATCGGCCTTGCTTCGATCATTCGCAGCCTAGAAAAGACCTGTTACAGTTTACCTATTATTACTTTTGTTTGTGATGTGGCACTATGTGCGGTTACATTGGTTGTTTCGTACATATTTGTAAAATTGGTTTTAAAATGATATGATTTCATTTAAGTACTTTACAGTTTCACATACTTGGTACCTGTTGTACTGACCTCCTTCGGGGGGCTGCGTTCATGCCGCAGGTAAGGAAAAACAGGTGCTAGATCCGCATCCTTAGGATCTTTTGCTTTGGTGTCAGGAGCTCCATCTTCTCCGGAGGCTCGACTTTTGGTATGGTTCTTCATGTTGTTGTAGATATATGTACATTCAGGGTATGGCGGGGCCCTGTCCCGCCATAGTTATTCACTTTCTTAGAGGTCTGTAGTCCTATTGTACAATTGGGATTTAACTGCCAGATTTTGGTTTATATATATATGCCGAAAGGTGACTTTTCTCAGATAAACTGTGTCTCGATTTATATTTGTTTCACGTTTTGTTTTTATATTCCGTTGATTACTCTGATGTATGACTACTTGGGTGCCCGGGTAAGGAACCAGTCACGGGCCCCGGAACGGGTCGTGACAAAAGTGGTATCAGAGCAGTTAATCCTCGGAAAGTGTCTACAAACCGTATCTAGTAGAGTCTTGATTATCGGTGTGTTGTGCACCACACCAATAATCAGGAGGCTATAGGATATTTAGGATTGGTTTCCGTTCTTCTCACTCTGAGATCGTGCCTTAGAGCTGTGTTATAAGTTGGACCCCTCTAACGTATTTCCTTTTTTTAACAGTTATGCCTCCACGTAAGGCAACCCGCCCGAAGGCAAGGCAATGAGGAGCTGCTAGTAGGACACCGACAGTCACGAGGCTCGAGCCCGCCTATACCCGACGGCGAGTTCCACGACGCCGCGCCCGGCCAGCAGGTTTAGGGCGCGGCGGTGGTTGATGAGACCACGACTGCACCTCCACCCCACACCGGAGCGGATGAGATGGGTTCTGAGAGATGGCCCGATTCGCCGTGATCGTGGCGAACATGAGGATAGGCCGGATGCAGCCTGGCCCAGCGATACGTGGTTCACCCGAGATCGGATAGTTTGAGGCTACGAGATTTTCTGAGTTGTAGCCCGCCAGAGTTCTATGGGTCGAGGCATGAGGATGATCCGCAGGAGTTCATCCGTCAGTTACAGAGGATCATGCGAGTGATCAAGGCTTCGGAGACCGAGTCCGTGATCTTCGGTTCGCATCGGCTGCGTGATACCGCAGTCGACTGGTTTGACTCGTGGGAGTTGTCCCGGGGAGAGCACGCGTCCTCAACTACGGGGACGAGTTCTCGGAGGCTTTTCTCACTCACTTCTTGCCTCCACGCATGAGGAGGGCACGGCCGCGATTTTTGTCTTTGAGAGAGGACGCACGCCAGGAGTACAACGTTGAGTTCGATTCGTTGGCTCGATATGTCCCTGCGTTGGTAGCAGATATGGAGGACAGGGTGCATCTCTACGTCACCGGGCTAGATGATTATATGGCCGAGTCTTGTGCGGGTGTGGCTCTTCAGCCAGGCATGGAAATTACCCGCATGCAGGCTCATGCACTTGGATGCGAGGAGCGTAGAGGCCGACGGGTTGACAGACAGCGAGAAGGCGCCAGGCAGGTCTTTTAGTAGCTCTCGGGTGGGCGGCCTCGGCGAGTCTAGATTTGCACCACAGCCACTCGAGCACTCCTACACCGTCTCGGGGCGGGGTATTCGAGGCGGACCGGGCCCCGTGACTTCGGCGTCGAGTAGCAGAGGTGCTAACCGATCGGGACCACCCCCCCTCAGTGTGGCCGATGCGGTTGATCCCATTACGGGAATTGTGGTACTACTCCAGGAGTTTGTTTCAGTTGCGGCCAGCCGGGTCACTTTTCGAGAGCCTGTCCGACCAAGGGCAGCGCAGATGGTAGGGGTCAGCTTACAGGTTCTTTCGCCGGGTCTTCTTCATCTCCTACAGTTACTCGCCCCGGAGGTCAGGGTACTCATGGGCCAGCAGGTCACGGCAGAGGTCGTGGCGCGGGTCCCAGTTCTAGCGGTCCTCAGAACCGCATTTATGCCTTGTCCAGCCGGCAGGACCAGGAGGCCTCACCTGATGTCGTCACAGGTACTTTATCAGTTTCATGTTGTGATATGTATGCCTTGATAGATCCGGGTTCTACTCTGTCCTATATATCTCCCCATATTGCTAGTAGGATAGGGATAGAGCCTGAGTCCATAGACCCTTTCGAGGTAGCTACGCCAGTGGGTGATTCGGTGGTAGCTCGGCGGGTATATAGGGCTTGTCCAGTGACCATATGCAGTCATCAGACCCTTGCCGACTTGGTAGAGTTGGATATGACTGATTTCGATGTGATCATGGGTATGGATTGGCTAGCCTCTTGCTACGCCAATGTAGACTGTAGGGAGAGAGTGGTACGGTTCCAGTTTCCTGAGGAGCCGGTTGTTGAGTGGGAGGGGAACACTGTGTCGCCGAGGGGTAAGTTTATTTCTTACCTCAAGGCTAGGAAGATGGTGCAGAAGGGGTATATCTACCATCTCATTCGGGTGTTTGATCACGAGGTCATGTACAGATTTTCGATTCCAGTAGTCAGAGAGTTCCCAGATGTGTTTCCAGACGACCTCCCGGGTATCCCTCCTGAGAGGGAGATAGAGTTTTGTATCGATGTGCTGCCAGACACTCGACCTATTTCCATTCCGCCATACAGAATGGCACCTGCCGAGTTGAGAGAGTTGAAGGACCAGCTGAGAGATTTGCTGGAGAAGGGCTTCATCAGGCCTAGTGTTTCTCCCTGGGGAGCGCCGGTATTGTTCGTGAAGAAGAAGGACGGGACGCTGCGCATGTGTTGATTACAGGAAGCTGAACAAGGTGACCATTAAGAACAGATACCCCCTTCCCAGGATTGATGATTTGTTCGACCAGTTGCAGGGTGCGAGATGTTTCTCCAAGATTGATCTGCGATCGGGCTATCATCAGGTGCGAGTTAGAGAGGCGGATATCCCTAGGACTGCATTCCGGACCCGGTACGGGCACTATGAGTTCAGGGTTATGTCTTTCGGTTTGACCAATGCTCCGGCAGTATTCATGGATTTGATGAACCGAGTGTTCAAGCCATTTTTGGACACGTTTGTGATAGTGTTCATTGATGACATCTTGGTTTATTCCCGCTCAGAGCAGGAGCATGCGGAGCATTTGAGGACTGTGCTGAGAGTTCTCCAGGACCAGCAGTTATACGCCAAGTTTTCCAAATGTGAGTTTTGGTTGGCTTCGGTGGCATTTCTTGGGCATATTGTAGGGGCTGATGGTATTCGGGTGGATACGGCCAAGATCGAGGCAGTCAGGACTTGGCCTAGACCTACTACTCCGACAGAGGTGCGCAGCTTTCTGGGCCTCGCAGGTTATTATCGGCGGTTCGTGGAGAAGTTTGCTTCTATCTCTGCACCATTGACTAGGCTGACTCAGAAGGCAGCTAAGTTTCAGTGGACTGATGCTTGTGAGCAGGGTTTCCAGTTACTGAAGGAGAGACTGACGACCGCCCCCGTTCTTACTCTTCCAGAGGGTCCAGATGGCTATGTCGTGTATTGTGATGCGTCAGGCATCGGGCTTGGATGTGTGTTGATGCAGCAGGGCAAGGTTATAGCATACGCATCCCGACAGCTTAAGAAACATGAGAGGAACTACCCCACCCATGATTTGGAGTTGGCAGCGGTGATTCACGCCTTGAAGATCTGGAGGCACTATTTGTATGGGGTTCATGTGGATATTTATACAGACCACAAGAGCCTCCAGTATATCTTCAGCCAGAGGGAGCTGAACTTACGACAGAGACGGTGGTTAGAGCTGCTCAAGGATTACGATGTCGACATCCTGTACCACCCAGGGAAGGCCAATGTTGTGGCAGATGCCCTTAGTCGTAGGTCGATGGGGAGTCTATCAGATGTACAGCCAGAGAGGAGGGGCATGGTCCGCGAGTTGCATCAGCTAGCGAGCCTTGGAGTCCGATTGATTGATTCTGATAGCAGTGGGGTTCGAGTTCGAGAGGTTGCCGAGTCTTCCATCGTCGAGGAGGTGAAGAGGCAACAGTTTGAGGATCCGGTTTTGACGCGGTACCGTGATACGGCTCTTCGTGAGGGGAAGGGTCCTTTTGAGGTAGCACCTGATGGGGTGCTAAGGTTTGAGGGCAGGTTGTGTGTTCCAGATATTGCAGGACTTCGGCAGCAGGTTCTAGGGGAAGCACACAGCGCGCGTTACTCTATCCATCCGGGGTCGACCAAGATGTACCACGACCTCATATCTGTGTATTGGTGGGATGGCTTGAAGAGGGACGTTGCAGAGTTTGTGGCTCAGTGCCCGTGTTGTCAGCAGGTGAAGGTAGAGCACCAGAGGCCTGGTGGTTTGTTGCAGACGATAGAGATCCCGACCTGGAAGTGGGAGGTGATCAACATGGACTTTATCACAGGATTACCTCGCACTCAGAGGAAGCATGATTCTATCTGGGTTATCGTCGACAGGCTGACGAAATCAACCCACTTTCTTCCCGTCAGGACGACTTTTTCGGCTGAGGATTATGCCAGACTTTACATCCGAGAGATCGTCAGACTGCATGGGGTCCCTATTTCTATCATATCAGACAGAGGATCCCGGATTTACTAACTCGGAGGTCTTTCCAGAAGGGTTTAGGGACGCAGGTGAGCCTGAGTACTGCATTCCATCCTCAGACAGACGGACAGGCAGAGCGCACTATCCAGACTCTTGAGGATATGCTGCGAGCCTGTGTTATTGACTTCAGGGGTAGCTGGGAGGATCATTTGCCTCTAGTTGAGTTTGCGTATAATAATAGCTACCACTCCAGTATTCAGATGGCGCCTTATGAGGCCTTGTATGGGAGGAAGTGCAGATCGCCGATAGGCTGGTTTGATGTAGGCGAGGTGCAGTTAGTGGGACCAGACCTGATACAGCAGGCAGTGGATAAGGTGAAGCTTATCCAGGAGCGGTTACTGACAGCTCAGAGTCGACAGAAGTCATATGCAGATCATCGTCGTCGGCATCTGGAGTTCGAGGTTGATGATTGGGTTTTCCTGAAGGTGTCACCCATGAAGGGTGTGATGAGATTCGGGAAGAAAGGGAAACTCAGCCCAAGGTACATTGGGCCGTATCAGATTGTCCGCAGGTGCGCGTTGCCTATGAGTTGGATCTGCCGTCCGATCTTGAGGCAGTGCATCCGGTTTTTCATGTTTCTATGCTGAGGAGATGTATTGGGGATCCATCTAGGGTACACCCGATTGACGATGTCCAGGTGACCGAGGGGTTATCGTATGAGGAGATTCCCATAGCGATAATCGATCGTCAGGTTAGGCGTCTGCGGACCAAGGACGTGGCTTCCGTCAAAGTCTTGTGGCGGAACGAGCTCAGGGAGGAGATGACGTGGGAAGCTGAGGAGGACATGAGGCAGAAGTATCCTCACCTATTCCCCACACCTCCAGGTAACTCACTTTCCTACTTGTAAATTTTCATTGTCATATTTGCTTAAGTGCTGTATTGTGGCCATGTGTGGCATTTGCAAACTGTTTAAGTTATGAGGAACTTTATCGTTATCTGTCTTGGGAAGGAACATTCGGGACGAATGTTTCTAAGGAGGGGAGAATGTTATACCCCGTATTTCCAGAGTATGTACGTAAGGGCGTACGTACAAAAGTTTAGCCTTAGTTAGGCATAAGGGACGAAATTTGTGCACAACCCACGAAAAGAATTATTTTCCGACGAAACGTTTTTCAAAACTTGCGAAGGGAAAATTACGGCTGCGACATTTATATTTTTTGCGGATTTTTCCGATAGATGAAATATTTTGGACCAACGAGAGGGTGACACTTGTCACCCTCAAGTGGACGGCAACGAGGGCATGGCTTGGCACGATTTTAAGGCCTAAACCATGGGTCAATGTTTGTGAGTGATTTGTGGAGTAGGGATAGGGTGCACTTGTGCAAATCCACACCCTCCACTTGCCCTCCACTTGCCTTCATCTTGGCCCTTGAAAGCCCTATAAATACCCCCCTTGAGTTGAAGACTTCTTCATCCACAAATCATCTTCCAAGTCTCCAAACTTTCCCCCCTCCCCTTTTGAGAGAAGCTCTCGTCCAAAGCCCTCTTTCCCCCCCTCTCTTGTGAAGAGCTTAGCCGAAACACCCCTCCTCCCCTTTCCTAGTAGTCTCGGCAAAGCCCCCTTGGTAGAAAATACTCTCCAAGTATTGTTACTATCCCCAAAATACCCTAGTCGTATATCTTATAGTATTCCAAAGTCACCTCTATACTAAAAGCCCAGAAATACTATCTTATATCCATTAGTCACTAAACGAAACCCTGGGGAAATCTTCATAGTTGGTTGAAGTAGTAAGTAGAAGTTGTGTAGAAACTTCTAAGGGTTTCTTGGAGCGGATTGGAGCATACAAATTAGGAGCTAATCCTTGCTCAGGATCGACTTATAACTTGGATAATTTTGGGCTTACCGAGGTAAATATCTTATCCTTCTATTGTAATTAGAGATTACATAATGCAGAAGTATAGAACTAAGTATAATACTTATAGAAGGATGGTATTAAAAGAAGAGAATTGAACTGTAGTCACATCAGAAGAATATTAAAGAAGATTGAACAATACTTACATAGGACTGTATTTACAGTAGACTTGTATAGTTTACCGGGTAGGGAAGTGCTGCCCGATTTTCTGTAGAATAGAGGACCCTCTGCTTAGAATGTCCTACAGAGTAGTCTAGACATTGATAGACGTATTTGACTATTATAGGTTGATACTCTGCGCGCGACATATTCGACTTGGCATGTGGATTTCGCCGAGAAGGTATGTGATTCTTCCTATCCTCTTGAGCATGATATTTTAAAATATATATATAGTACGGTAGACGTACGTGTGTTAACTGAAAATGGTTTTACTTGACGTCTTTTGACTTGAGTCGAAATAATAAGAATCTTGAAGTATTTCAAAAGAATTATGAATCATTTTTGAAAGAAGAGTAATACTTGGTTTTTAAACAAAAGCTTAAGAGTTATACTCGCTTTATGGGAAGTTAGGTATAACGACTTAAGAAAGATAAAAGGAACGGTTTACATATGTGTTTATAAAAGACTTGTATTGATTTCTGGAAGGTATAGTAAGATGGTTTGTTGAGTAGACATATTGTGATGCTATGTGTGTTAGTATCTTGTAACGTTTGTGTAAAGAGGTTATTCTTATTGTGCTTATGTTGTTTAACGATAAGTCGTTATGTTAGTATTACATCACTCACCTCTTGACATGATATACCGGAGTTGTCGCTCGACGCGGGTATACCTCGACGATCAGTGTGACTATGATTCGAGAATACCTCATGCGGGTCCAGGGGACCTATGCAGAGCTACGAGAGTTCCAGGTTAGTGTGTGGTCCATGTGGCTATGCGGTCTATGTGGCCATGCGGACTATGAGTCCAGGACGATGCCGAGGAGTAGCTACCCTCGATGCGGGGATTACCTCATGCGGGCCTAGGTGGCCTATGCGGACTACGGGAGTCCAGGATTAGGCATGCATAATGATACTATGGGCGATCGGCCTTGCTTCGATCATTCGCAGCCTAGAAAAGACCTGTTACAATTTACCTATTATTACTCTTGTTTGTGATGTGGCACTATGTGCGGTTACATTGGTTGTTTCGTACATATTTGTAAAATTGGTTTTAAAATGATATGATTTCATTTAAGTACTTTACAGTTTCACATACTTGGTACCTGTTGTACTGACCTCCTTCGGGGGGTTGCGTTCATGCCGCAGTTAAGGGAAAGCAGGTGCTAGATCCGCATCCTTAGGATCTTTTGATTTGGTGTCAGGAGCTCCATCTTCTCCAGAGGCTCGACTTTTGGTATGGTTCTCCCTGTTGTTGTAGATATATGTATATTCAGGGTATGGCGGGGCCCTGTCCCGCCATAGTTATTCACTTTCTTAAGTGCGTAGTCCTATTGCATACTGGGATTTAAGCGCGATTTTGGTTTATATATATATGCCGAAAGGCGACTTTTCTCAGATAAACTGTGTCTCGATTTACATTTATTTCACGTCTTGTTTTTATATTCCGCTGATTACTCTGATGTATGACTACTTGGGTGCCCGGGTAAGGCACCAGTCACGGGCCCCGGAACGGGTCGTGACATCAACCCGCAGCCCGGATTGAGGTGGGGTCAGTTTGAGGTGGTGCCGCTAGGTGATAGGATCACGAGGGTGTTAGGCCCAAGTTTAGGTAACCATCGTACGAGTTCGTGGATGCGTTCGACCAGTAGTCGGGCCGATGAGGTCAGCCCATCTTGTCTTTCAGTCAGGACGGTCTACTCGGCGGAGGGTTAGGCGAGATGTTATATATCAGGAAGGTTGTAAGGCTGCACGGGGTTCCTACTTTTATTTTATGACAGGCAGTGGAGCCCAGTTTACGGCTATTTTCTTTTTCTGGAGGTTTTACCAGGCGAGGTTAGGAACTCAGGTGAGTCTCAGTATTGCATTCACCCTCGGGCCGACGGACAAACAACACATTTTATCCAGACATTTGAGGATAGGTTGTGGGCCGGTGTTTCGATTTCGGGGGAGCGGTGAGGATTATTTGCCTCGTGTTGAGTGAGTATTATAATAGCTACCATTTCAGTGTTCGGATGGCGTCTTATGGAGCCTTGTACGGGCAGAAGTATAGGTTGCCGGTCGATTGGTTCGATGTTGGCAAGGTTCAGATGGTTGGTCCATACTTGATTCAGTAGAATGAGGATAAGGCGAAGCTTATCAGAGAAGGTTATTAGCATCTCAGAGTCAACCGAAGTCTTGCGGATAATCGGCGTCAACACTTGGAGTTCAGGTTGACGGTGGGTCTTCTTGAAGGTACCACCCCGGAAGGGTGTGACGAGATTTGGAAAGCAAAGGAAACTTAGCCCAAGGTACTTTGGGCCTTTCAGATCGTTTTTAGAATAGGCCAGGTTGCCTATAAGTTAGCACTGCCGTCCGACTTAGGAGGCAGTACGTCCGGCCTTTCATGTTGCTATGATTCGGAAGAGTATCAGAGATTCATCCAGAGTATTCCCAGTTAATAACAACCAAGTTGAAGATAGTAACCCCGAGATTTTGCAAACTGAAGCAATGACAGAAATGTGATACGTATACTAGAAAGAGTTCGAGTATACGAGGAGGGTACGACGAGTAAGAAAAGAGGCGAAGATGTGTTAAGAAGATAGAAGTGTTCCTTTTAGGAAGTAAAGATGCGAATGGAGTATCCTTTGGACTATGGGTGGAGCTAATAGTATTGTTATACGCTTTAGAGATGATTCTTCGTTGGCTCGGATGTGAGTTTTTGCGCGTACGTTGTATTGTGGCCATATGTGGCATTTTGCAAATTGTTCAAGTTATGAGGGACTATGCCGTTATCTGAGTTATTTGAATCTTGAAGGAACATTCGGGACGAATGTTTCTAAGGGGGGGAGAATGTTATACCCCGTAGTTCCGTAGTATGTATGTGAGGACGTACGTATGAATGTATACGCCCTAATTAGGGTAAGAATGATAGAATTGTTTTCCGACGGAAAGTATTCCGAACTTTGTGAAGGAAATTTTACGTTTTCAATATTTTTCGACTATGGAATTTTTCCGAGAGATGAAATATTTTGGATCAATAGGAGGGCGACATGTGTCACCCCTATATTGGGCCATGTTGGATGAAATTGAGTGGACAAGTGGGCAAGACAAGTGGCCAAAAGTCTTGCATGGTATTGCATGGCACCTTGGATGGTTTTTGCAAGTTTGTGGGAAAGTCAAATGGTCAAGGTCTTGCATGGCTTTTGTAAGACAAGTGTGGAAAGGAACCTACACAAACACATCTATACCATACACATGTTTCAATCCTAACCCTTGGTTGTGCTATATAAACCCCTTTAGTTGATGAAAATCTTCCCCACTTAGTATATTCCAAGACTTGAAAATATTTCTCTCCCTTTCCTATAGTTCTAATCCAACCCCCCCCCCCCCCCCCCTTCCTTAACCAAATGTTGTCCAAAAATTCTTAAACTTATAAGTGTTCTTCCTTAATGTATTATGGAGATTAGTAACCAAGAGTTAGACAAGATTTCCCACCCCTAGCCTCAAAAAAATCCCCCTTGGCCGAGAGTGGGCTGATTTCCGGGACTGTTTTGGACAGATTTTTAGTCAAGTTTGGAAGGGAATATCTCCTATCATATTAGGATTTTTTGGGTATTTCAAAAGCCTAAAATGAAGTTCGTCGAGTCTAGTTTTCAACTCAATAAATCACTCGTCGATAGGACACTGGAGTAGAGAGTTATCAACGTTACAAGTTCAGCTGACGAAGCAGTGGCGAAAAATCTGGACAGTCACGTTTTTTGGACTATCTTGAGGTAATGAACCTTAACCTCTTTGTGAAGTTGATTATTATGTATGTATATGGATATTATACATATATTGGAAGTATATTATGGACTATAAGATATAAAGAAAGATTTGAATCTTGTTAAGATGTTAAAAGGAGAATTGGCATATTAGCCATTAAAATGGTAAAAATGTATCCATTACTTGCTAAGAAGTTAATAACAAAGAAGCTATAACTTATATAAAGATTGGAATATAAGTTGAAGGACTAATGAAGTAATTGGATAAGTAAAATTGTAAAAGTTGGCCAAGGACCCCAACTTAAGTACCGTATCTACTTTGGACCGTATCTACTTTGGACCTTCTTTACTTATTGTTATTATGAAGGAGAGATTGTTAATCGCGTTCCGTTTGGGCGTGTTATCCCCTTCTTTACTTATTATTATTATGAAGGAGAGTTTGTTAATCGCGTTCCGTTTGGGCGTGTTATCCCATTCTTTACTTATTATTATTATGAAGGAGAGATTGTTAATCGCGTTCCGTTTGGGCGTGTTATCCCCTTCTTTACTTATTGTTATTGTGAAGGAGAGATTGTTAATCGCGTTCCGTTTGGGCGTGTTATCCCGTTCTTTACTTATTGTTATTATGAAGGAGAGATTGTTAATCGCGTTCCGTTTGGGCGTGTTATCCCCTTCTTTACTTATTGTTGTTATGAAGGAGAGATTGTTAATCGCGTTCCGTTTGGGCGTGTTATCCCCTTCTTTAAATTTTGGTATTATTGCACCTTAATTATAGTATGTTAATTACGGTTATCGGGCCTTGGAAAAGGTGGGAAATTGAGTAGAAACGGGGGAGGTGCTGCCGAATTTTCCGTAGAAATGGAACCTTGTTCTTAGAAATATCCTACGAAGAGATCTAGAGGTTAATAGACGTTTCATGGCCATTATAGGTGGGAGTACTACGAGTAGCGTATTCTACTTGAAGGGTGGAAAAGGGCTAGCAAAATTATAGTACTTCAGAGCGTTTTGCTAATTGTCGGTTATCGTCGCGAGGTATGGGAACCTCTTCCTATCTTTTCTAGCATGATATTTGTGAAATATATATAGTACAGTAGACGTACGTGTGTAAAATAAATTTGGTTTATTTAAAACATAAAGTGTTATAATGGCTTTATGGGAAGTTAATTATAACAACTTTATGTAGGTAAAAGAATGGTTTATTGATTTTTAAAAAGATAAGAGACTTGATGTTATACCCCGTATTTCTAGAGTATGTACGTGAGGGCGTACGTACGAAAGTTTAGCCTTAAAGTAGGCAATGGGACGTTTTTTTGGGCACAACTCATTAAAAGAATCGTTTTCCGACGAAACGTTTTACACAACTCGCGTAGGATAAATTCCGGCTATGTCATTTCTAATTTTTGCGGATTTTTCCGAGAGACGAAACACTTTGGACCAACGAGAGGGCGACACTTGTCACCCTCTCCTTGGTGGATGTGTGGACGGCATTAGGGCCGAATGAATGGCTTATTTTGTCTTGGAGTTGGTAGGATATTTTGTGTGCAAGTTGGCTAGGTACACTTGCCCAAATCTTGGCCTTACACTTGCCTTGCACTTGGCATAATCTTGGCCATTGGTTGGCCATCCCTTGACATATAAATACCCCTCTTGTGATGAAGAGTTCTTCATCCACAAACAAACTTTCCAAGTCTAAAATCCTCTCCTCTCCCTTGAGCCTTTTCGTCCAACATACCTCCCCCCCCCTTGGAGAAGCTTAGCCGAGGCAATCCCCCCCCTAGCCTAGCCGAAATCTACCCCCCCTCCCTTGGTAGAAAAGTTGCCTTCTAGTATTGTTATAATGCCCAAAATACCCTAGCCCAAATCCCTTAGTACTTAGTAGAAGTTGTGAAGAACTTCTAAGGTTTCCTTGGAGCTATCGGAGCGTACAACTTAGGAGCTAAGCCTTGCTCCGAATCGACTTATATCTAGGATATTATTGGGCTTACCGAGGTAAATAATCCTAACCCTCTTTTGTATTAGAGAATACATACTGTAGAAGTATAGAATTAAGTATTGAATACTTAGAAAGATAGTACAGAATAGAATTGAACTGTTATCACAGTAAGGGTTTAAAAGATGAATAATCAAACTGCTTACATAGACTGTTTCGCATGAACTTGAGTAGCTCACCGTAGGGAAGTGCTGCCCAATTTTCCGTAGGATAGAGAACCCTCTGCTTAGAATCAATTTCTGAGTAGTCGAGCGTTGATAGACGTGTCTGACTATTATAGGTTGATTCTCTGCGCGCGACATATTCAACTTGGCAGGTGGATTTCGCCGAGAAGGTATGTGATTATTCCTATACCCTTGAGCATGATATTTTAAATATATATAGTACGGTAGACGTACGGGTGTTAACTGAATAATAACTACGGCAATGTCTTTGACTTAAGCCTGAATAATACTTACGGCAATGTCTTGTGACTTAAGCCTGAATAATACTTACGGCAATGTCTCGCGACTTAAGCCTGAATAATAAAGATCTGAAAGCATTTCAAAAGAATACTGAATCATTTTTAACAGAAGGGAACTAATTGGTTTTTAAACAGAAAGCTTAAGAGTTATACTAGCTATATGGGAAGTTAGGTATAACAACTTAAGAATGATAAAAGGAACAATTTACTTATGTGTTTAGAACAGACTTACATTGATCTATGGAAAGAATAATAAAATGGTTTGATAAGTATACATGATATGATGTTATGTGTGTTAGTGTCTTGTAACGTTTGTATAAAAGGGTATTCTTGTTGTGCTTATGTGTTTAAAGATAAGCTGTTATGTTAGTATTATATCACTCACCTCTTGACATGATACCGGGGGTTAAGCACCACAGCCAGCTCAGAGCACTCCTGCACCATCCTCAGCACAGCCAGAGTATTCGGGGGCAGGTCAGGGCCCCAGGACTTCAGACTTTCAGGGTGGCAGAGGTGCCGGCCGGTCGGGACCACCCCCCCTCAGTGTGGCCGATGCGGTAGATCCCATTTCGGGAATTGTGGTACTCCTCCGAGGGTTTGTTACAGTTGCGGCCAGACGGGTCATATTGCGAGGGCTTGTCCGATCGGGGGCAGCGCGGGTGGTAGGGCTCAGCCTACAGGGTCTGTTGCCGGTTCATCATCTCCTCTGATTACTCGCCCGAGGCGTGGTACTCATGGGCCAGCAGGTCGCGGCAGAGGTCGTGGCGCGGGTCCCAGTTCTAGCGGTCCTCAGAACCGCATTTATGCCTTGTCCAGCCGGCAGGATCAGGAGGCCTCACCTGATGTCGTCACAGGTACCTTATCAGTTTCTGGGTTTGATGTGTATGCTTTGATAGATCCGGGTTCTACTGTCCTATATATCTCCTCATATTGCTAGTAGGATAGGGATAGAGCCCGAGTCCATAGACCCTTTCGAGGTAGCTACGCCAGTGGGTGATTCGGTGGTAGCTCGGCGGGTATATAGGGCTTGTCCAGTGACCATTTACAGTCGTCAGACCCTAGCCGACTTGATAGAGTTGGATATGATTGATTTCGACGTGATCATGGGTATGGATTGGCTAGCTTCTTGCTACGCCAATGTAGACTGCAGAGAGAGAGTAGTACGGTTCCGATTTCTCGGCGAGCCATTGTTGAGTGGGAGGAGCATTGACGCCGGCGAGGTAGGTTTATTTCCTACCCCAAGGCTAGGAAGATGGTGCAGAAGGGGTACATTTACCATCTCGTTCGGGTGTTTGATACTGAAGCTGCGGTACCAGATTTTCATCGCCCAGAGTCAAGTTCCCGACGTGTTTCGCACGACCTCCGGTATCCTCCCGAGAGGAGATTGAGTTTTGTATAGATGTGTTGCGGACACTGGCTATTTCCATTCTCGCCATATAGAATGGCACCGCCGAGTTGAGAGAGTTGAAGGATCAGCTTAGAGACTTGGAGAGAAGGGCTTCATCGGACCTAGTGTTTCTCCCCGGGAGCGCCAGATTGTTCGTGAAGAAGAAGGGCGGGGCCATTTGCACGTGTGTTGATCTGACAGGTGAACAAGGTGACCATTAAGAACAGATACCCCCTTCCCAGGATTGATGATTTGTTCGACCAGTTGCAGGGTGCGATATGTTTCTCCAAGATTGATCTACGGTCGGGCTATCATCAGGTGCGAGTCAGAGAGTCGGACATCCCTAGGACTGCATTCCGGACCCGGTACGGGCACTACGAGTTTAGGGTTATGTCGTTTGGTTTGACCAACGCTCCGGCGGTATTCATGGATTTGATGAACCGAGTGTTCAAACCATTTTTAGACACGTTTGTGATAGTGTTCATCGATGATATCTTGGTTTATTCTCGCTCAAAGCAGGAGCATGCGGAGCATTTGAGGCTGTCTTGTGATTCTCGGGACCCAGCTGATTATCGCCAAGTTTTCCAAATGTGAGTTTTGGTTAACCGGTGGCTTTTCTTGGGCATATTAGCCGGTGATCGCATTCGAGTGGATACGACCAAGATCGAGGCAGTCAGGACTTGGCCTAGACCTACTACTCCGACAGAGGTTCGCAGTTTTCTGGGCCTTGCAGGTTATTATCGGTGGTTCGTGGAGAAGTTTGCTTCTATCTCTACACCATTTACTAGGCTGACTTAGAAGGCAGCTAAGTTTGATGGTGATGCTTGTGGCGGGGTTTCGATTCTTGAAGGAGAGATCGGCGATCGCCTCGTTCTTACTCTTCCAGAGGGTCCAGACGGTTATGTCGTGTATTGTGATGCGTCAGGCATCGGGTTGGGATGTGTGTTGATGCAGCATGGCAAGGTTATAGCGTATGCATCCCGACAGCTGAAGAAACAAGAGAGGAACTACCCCACCCATGATTTGGAGTTGGCAGCGGTGATTCACGCCTTGAAGATCTGGAGGCACTACTTATATGGGGTTCATGTGGATATTTATACAGACCACAAGAGCCTCCAGTATATCTTCGGCAGGAGCCGAACTTACGGCGAGAGACGGTGGTTAGAGTTGGTTAAGGATTACGATGTTGATATCCTGTACCACCCGGGGAAGGCCAATGTTGTGGCAGATGCTCTTAGTCGTAGGTCGATGGGGAGTCTATCAGATGTGCAGCCAGAGAGGAGAGACATGGTTCGTGATTTGCATCAGTTAGCGAGCCTTGGTGTCCGTTTGATTGATTCTGATAGCAGTGGGGTTCGAGTTCGTGAGGTTGCCGAGTCATCCATCATCGAGGAGGTGAAGAGGCAACAGTTCGAGGATCCAGTTTTGACACGTTATCGTGATACGGCTCTTCGTGAGGGGAAGGGTCCTTTTGAGGTAGCACCTGATGGGGTGCTAAGGTTTGAGGGCAGCTTGTGCGTTCGGATGTTTGAGACTTGGCAAAGAGTTCTAGGGAAGCACACGCGCGCGTTACTCTATCCATCGAAGTGCGACCAAGATGTGCCACGACCTTAGATCTGTGTATTGGTGGGATGGCTTGAAGAGGGACGTTGCAGAGTTCGTAGCTCAGTGCCCATGTTGTCAGCAGGTGAAGGTAGAGCACCAGAGGCCTGGTGGTTTGTTGCAGACGATAGAGATCCCGACTTGGAAGTGGGAGGTAATCAACATGGACTTTATCACAGGATTACCTCGCACTCAGATGAGACATGATTCTATATGGGTTATCGTTGACAGGCTGACGAAATCAACCCACTTTCTTCCCGTCAGGACGACTTTTTCGGCTGAGGATTATGCCAGACTTTACATCCGAGAGATCGTCAGACTGCATGGAGTCCCTATTTCGATCATATCGATGCAGGAGCCCGGTTTCGACTAACTTCGGAGGTCTTTCGAGAGGGTTTAGGGACGCGGTGAGCACAGTCGCATTCCATCCACAGAGCAGACGGATAGGCGAGCACACTATCCGCACTCTTGAGGATATCTTTGCGAGCCTGTGTTATTGACTTCAGGGGTAGCTGGGAGGATCATTTGCCTCTAGTTGAGTTTGCATACAATAATAGCTACCACTCCAGTATTCAGATGGCGCCTTATGAGGCCTTGTATGGGAGGAAGTGCAGATCGCCGATAGGCTGGTTCGATGTGGGCGAGTGCGATTAGTAGGACCAGATTTGGTGCGGCGGCGATGGATAAGGTGAAGCTTATCCGGGAGAGGTTCTTGGCGGCTCGAGTCGGCAAGTCATATCAGATCATCATCGTCGGCATCCGGGTTCGAGTTGATGATTGGGTTTTCCTGAAGGTGTCACCCATGAAGGGTGTGATGAGATTCGGGAAGAAAGGGAAACTCAGCCCAAGGTACATTGGGCCGTATCAGTTTGTCCGCAGGGTAGGCAAGGTTTCCTATGAGTTGGATCTGCCGTCCGATCTGGAGGCAGTGCATCCGGTGTTTCATGTTTCTATGCTGAGAAGATGTATCGGGGATCCATCTAGGGTGCATCCGATTGACGATGTCCAGGTGACCGAGGGGTTATCGTATGAGGAGATTCCCATAGCGATAATCGATCGTCAGGTTAGGCGTCTGCAGACCAAGGACGTGGCTTCCGTCAAAGTTCTGTGGCGGAACGAGCTCAGGGACGAATATTTCTAAGGAGGGGAGAATGTTATACCCTGTATTTTCAGAGTATGTACGTGAGAGCGTACGTACGAAAGTTTAGCCTTAAAGTAGGCAATGGGACGTTTTTTTGGGCACAACTCATTAAAAGAATCGTTTTCCGACGAAACGTTTTACACAACTCGCGTAGGATAAATTCCGGCTATGTCATTTCTAATTTTTGCGGATTTTTCCGAGAGACGAAACACTTTGGACCAACGAGAGGGCGACACTTGTCACCCTCTCCTTGGTGGATGTGTGGACGGCATTAGGGCCGAATGAATGGCTTATTTTGTCTTGGAGTTGGTAGGATATTTTGTGTGCAAGTTGGCTAGGTACACTTGCCCAAATCTTGGCCTTACACTTGCCTTGCACTTGGCATAATCTTGGCCATTGGTTGGCCATCCCTTGACCTATAAATACCCCTCTTGTGATGAAGAGTTCTTCATCCACAAACAAACTTTCCAAGTCTAAAATCCTCTCCTCTCCCTTGAGCCTTTTCGTCCAACACACCTCCCCCCCCCCCCCTTGAGAAGCTTAGCTGAGGCTATCCCCTCCCCCTAGCCTAGCCGAAATCTACCCCCCCTCCCTTGGTAGAAAAGTTGCCTTCTAGTATTGTTATAATGCCCAAAATACCCTAGCCCAAATCCCTTAGTACTTAGTAGAAGTTGTGAAGAACTTCTAAGGTTTCCTTGGAGCTATCGGAGCGTACAACTTAGGAGCTAAGCCTTGCTCCGGATCGACTTATATCTAGGATATTATTGGGCTTACCGAGGTAAATAATCCTAACCCTCTTTTGTATTAGAGAATACATACTGTAGAAGTATAGAATTAAGTATTGAATACTTAGAAAGATAGTACAGAATAGAATTGAACTGTTATCACAGTAGAAGGGTTTAAAAAGATGAATAATCAAACTGTACTTATATAGGACTGTTTTCGCAGTAGACTTGAGGAGCTCACCGGGTAGGGAAGTGCTGCCCAATTTTCCGTAGGATAGAGAACCCTCTGCTTAGAACTGTTTACAGAGTAGTCTGAACGTTGATAGACGTGTCTGACTATTATAGGTTGATTCTCTGCGCGCGACATATTCAACTTGGCAGGTGGATTTCGCCGAGAAGGTATGTGATTATTCCTATACCCTTGAGCATGATATTTTAAATATATATAGTACGGTAGACGTACGGGTGTTAACTGAATAATAACTACGGCAATGTCTTTGACTTAAGCCTGAATAATACTTACGGCAATGTCTTGTGACTTAAGCCTGAATAATACTTTACAGTGATGTCTCGCGACTTAAGCCTGAATAATAAGGATCTGAAAGCATTTCAAAAGAATACTGAATCATTTTTAACAGAAGGGAACTAATTGGTTTTTAAACAGAAAGCTTAAGAGTTATACTAGCTATATGGGAAGTTAGGTATAACAACTTAAGAATGATAAAAGGAACAGTTTACTTATGTGTTTAGAACAGACTTACATTGATCTATGGAAAGAATAATAAAATGGTTTGATAAGTAGACATGATATGATGTTATGTGTGTTAGTGTCTTGTAACGTTTGTATAAAAGGGTATTCTTGTTGTGCTTATGTGTTTAAAGATAAGCTGTTATGTTAGTATTATATCACTCACCTCTTGACATAAATACCGGGGGTTAAGTCGCCTCCGATGCGGGGTATACCTCGTGCGATGCAGTGTGACTATGATGCGAGGACACCTCATGCGGGTCTGTGTGACCTATGCGGAGCTGCGAGAATTCCAGGTTAGTGTGCGGGGTTATACCTCATGCGGTCTATGTGGCCATGCGGACTACGAGTCCAGGACGATGCCGAGGAGTAACTACCCTCGATGCGGGGCTATGCCTACGCAGCCTACGTGAGTGGCCTATGCGGACTACGGAGTCCGTGATTAGGCTTGCTTAATGATACTATGGGCAATTGGCCTGCTCGATCATTCGCGACCTAGAAAAGACACATTACGATTTACCTATTGTTGCTCTTGTTTATGATGTGGCACTATGTGCGGTTACTTGGTTATTTCATACATATATGTAAACCGATTTTAAAATGATATGTTTTCATTTAAGTACTTTCTGATTTCGCACACTTAGTACTGTTATGCTTGACCTCCTTGAGGGCTGCGTTCATGCCGCGGTAAGAAGCAGTGCTAGATCCACATCCTTAGGATCTTTGCGTTGGTGTCGGGAGCTCCATCTTCTAGGAGGCTCTACTTTTGGTATGATCTCCTGTATTGTAGATAGTTTTGTACATTCGGTATGGCGAGCCCTGTCCCGCCATAGTTGTTTACTTCCTTAGAGGTCTGTAGTCCTATTGTACAGTTGGGATGTAACTGCAAAACAATGTTTTTATATATATGCCGAAAGGCAGGCTTTTCTTCAGATAAACTGTTTCTCCTTTTTAATAATGTTTCTTGTCTTGTTTTATATTTCCGCTGATTTTCTCTGATGTATGACTGCTTGGGTGCCCGGGTAAGGCACCAGTCACGGGCCCCGGAACGGGTCGTGACACTTGACTTATATTTGACTTTACTTGATATGTGAAGAACTTGAATTGTGTGGAAAGTTGTGGAACCTCATTCGTGAGTAATGAGTACTTGGTTTTGAATAATAATGTTATATTGATTTCGGAAATGAGAATAAGTATCGAACAAAACACTGCAGCGTTAATAAAGGAAAATATATTGACAAATAATTAATATTATTAAAACAAGTAGAAACCTCCATCTGCATAGAAGCTAAGATAAGACAAAATTGTATTACATTTCCTAGATCACGGTTGCTTTAAAAGGTCATTAATAACAAGAAAAGAGACTTGAGTAATTGAAGTGTTTTTGGTTTAAAAGAAAGGCATGGTTTTGTCTTAAATTGATTTAAAAAGAAGGTATGGAAACTGTTTTGGATTTACTTAAAATGATGGTTACTCTATTTGATACTACGGGTATCGTATGACCTTCGTAAAAGAAATAGATGTCTTTTTGAAAGAATGAAAGTATGTAGTACTTCGGGGTTAAAACCCGGATTTTTGGCATAAAATGAAAGTACCTTGAGTGTGAGTAACTTGCCTATGTTTGCTTGTGATAGCCTTGTTGTGCAAGTGTGGTATCCTTATGTTACCGTGTCTCTCGATGGATGGTCCACGGGTATGCGGCCATGATGAGGGTTCGTTTCCCTGTTGATAATGTTGTTCCATGGTGTCACGACCCGAACCCGGGCCCGTGACTGGTGCCTTACCCCGGGCACCCAAGTAGCCATACATCAGAGTAATCAGCGGAATATAAAACAAGACATGAATAATGTCACGACCCGAATCCGGGCCCGCGACTGGTGCCTTACCCCGGGCACCCTAGTGACACAACATCAGAGTAATCAGCGGAACATAAAGACAATACATGAAACCAATGTGATATGACAGTGAAATAAGAAGACAGGCTAACCAAAAACGGTTACCTTCAGTATATATATAAACAGCAATTTGAGCGATTTACAACCTCTTACAAATTCTGCCTACAACGATACTCTGAGACCTCTACGAATAATATGACAACAACGACGGGACAGGGCCCCGTCATACCCCTGAATGTAAGCACCTACAATCAACAGGGGACTATACCAAGATAAGCCTCCGGAGAAACGAAGCTTTCCCAAATGCTGAACTGTGACCCTAAGAGCGAGGATCACGACTGATGTAACTTTACCTGCGGCATGAACGCAGCCCGAGGTCGATAACAGTGCAGTATGTGAAACTGAAATAAATACTGTAAATGAAATCATAGTAGTCTATATAAAGCAGGAGACATGTATGATAACCAAACTACAGTTCACAATAAATAAACAGTCATGTCAAGTCAGGGACTCACGCCCTCAAAGTCATCCCTTATGCCCGTGGAGCTCCTTCCTCACTGCCGGCAGTCTAGGTACAAATCCTGTGATACGTATAACAGGTCTCGGCCCATCTTATGGACCCAATATAGAAACGTGTGGAATACATTCCCGGATGAACCGGTAGTCAGTGAATTACATTCCCGGGTGAACCGGTAGTCAAGTGAAATACATTCCCGGATGAACCGGTAGTCGAGTGAAATACATTCCCGGATGAACCGGTAATCAAGTGAAATACATTCCCGGATGAACCGGTAGTCGAGTGAAATACATTCCCGGATGAACCGGTAATCGAGTGAAATACATTCCCGGATGAACCGGTAATCAAGTGAAATACATTCCCGGATGAACCGGTAATCAAGTGAAATACATTCCCGGATGAACCGGTAGTCGAGTGAAATACATTCCCGGATGAACCGGTAATCAAGTGAAATACATTCCCGGATGAACCGGTAGTCGAGTGAAATACATTCCCGGATGAACCGGTAGTCGAGTAGAACACAATATTTGCACAACAAGGCTATCACACGTAACATGGTCAAGTTTCATAACGACAAGCATAGGCAAGTTATACACAACTCAAGGTACTTTCATTTTATGTCAAAGTCCGGATTTTAACCCTAAAGTACTACGTACGTTAAATTCCTTTTAAGATCCATTTCTTTTACAAAGGTCACCCGATACCCGTAGTATAAAATTAGAGTGACTAACATTGTTAAGTAAACCAAAATGCTTTCCTTTGTAAAATCAAGTAACAACCTTATTTTCCAAACGTTCAAGTTTGCCTAATTTCAAATGCTCAAGTTTCTCATTTTAGAAAGGGTTTCGTAGTTCATAGTTTTAAATCCTTTAAAACATAATTCTCCTTTAAACGTTTTGAGAAACCTATGTCTTATAAGTGAGTAGGTTATTCTTGTTTATAATCAATCTTATTAGCGACCATGATCTAGGAAATGTCATTTTGTCTCATCTTAGCTTCTATGCAGATGGAAGTTTCTACTGGTTTTAATAATACTTAATCTGTCAAAACATTTCCTTTTATTAACGCTGCAGTGGTTTGTCGATACACATTCTGATTTCCGAAATCAGTAAAACATTCTTAAGCCGTTATTACCCAACTTCCCATAAAGCTAGTATAACTCTTAAGTTTTCAAAAACCAAGTATTACTTCTTCTTTCGAAATGATTCAAAAATCTTTTGAAATACTTCAAGTTCTTTATTAACACATAACAAGCCAGTTATAGTTCAAATCAGTTACCTTTTCAAAATCACAAGTATTTTCTTACCAACATAAAGCTGTTATAACCAACTTCCCATAAAGCCGTTATAACACTTTATGTTTTAAACCAATCAAATACATTTAGCACTTGTACGTCTACCGTACTACATAGATCACACATATCATGCTAGAAGAGATAGGAAGAGGTTCACATACCTCGCGACGAGTATCGACTAATAGCAAAACGCTCCAAGTACCTCCAACCGTCGGCTACTCCTTAAGTCAAGTAGATCGCGCCACACGTAGTACTTCAACCTATAAGGCCACAAGGCACTTATTAACATTTAGACCTCATCGTAGAACATTCTACCGAAAATTCGGCACCTCCCCAAATCACGTAAATCTCTCTCTCTATCGCGGCCGGATATCAAGCCAACCGGGGGGGTTTCATACATCTAACCGGACGTGCACAATTCTACCTCACAGAAAAGCTACACAAGTCAGTAATACGTCTATGTAATTACGATTCGGTACTCTTCTTTCGAAAGGTTTCTTATATTCGAGCTTAAGTCAAAAGACATTGCCGATAACAACGCTCAGTTTTATATATAGTATACTTCAACTATATAGTCTAACAATCATGTAATTTCCAATTACAATAGAGGACAAGATATTTACCTCGATAAGCCCATAATTATCCGAGTTTAAATGTCGATCCCGAGCAAGGTTTAGCTCTACTCAATGCGCTCAGACCCGCTCCAAACAACCCTTAGAAGTTCTAACCAACTTCTACTTATTACTACAACAAACCATGGAGAATTTCCTTAGGGTTTCGGTGTTTTGAAGGAAGTGAAGTATAATAGTCTTTATGTGTTTTTCGTATAGGTATAACCTTAGAATACTACAAGGTATATGGCTAAGGTAATTTGGGCATTATAACAATACTTTTGAGAGTATTTCTACCAAGAGGGGGGGTGTATTAGACGAGACAACTAGGCTAGGGGGGGGGGTACCCCACGGCCACACTACTAGGAGAGGGGGTGAGGGCTCTCGGCCAAGGGGGAGGGGGAAGGCTCTTGGACGAGAACCACAAGAAGGAAGAGGGAGGGATTTTAACACTTAGAAGATTTTAGGATGAAGAAAGTCTTCAACATAGGGTGGTATTTATAGGCCAACCAATGGCCAACCAATGGCCAAGATCTTGCCAAGTGCAAGGCAAGTGTAGGGCCAAGATCTTGCCAAGTGCACCCTAGCCAACTAACACACAAAAATATCCTACCAACTCCCCTTGACCAACAAGGCCAATCGTCCAACCCTCCCTTTACCGCCCACTCACGTCCGCCAATGAGAGGGTGCCAAGTGGCGCCCTCTTGTTGGCCCAACACGTTTCGTCTCTCGGAAAAATCCGTAAAAATTAAAAATGACATAGCCGGAAATTCCCCTACGAAAGCTGTGGAAACGTTTCGTCGAAAAACGACTCTAATCGGGTGTTGTGCACAAAATTAATTCGGCCAAGCCTAATTAAAAGTTTCAAATTTTCTACGTACGTCCCTTCGTACATACTCTGGAAATACGGGGCATAACATTCTCCCCTCCTTAGAAACATTCGTCCCGAATGTTCCTTCTAGGTCTCGAAACAAACGTGCGCCAGTATAGTCTTCACCACTATACTTACGAGAACAAACCTGCCACACATGGCCACGGAACCAACCTGCGCAAAATGCTTACATCCAAGTCCACGAGGAAACACCTCTAACATCACCAAAAAATGATACCACTTTTGTCACTTTGCCTGAGGCATTAACCTTCTCAGGCGACCCAACAAATGGTACCGGGCTGCATGCGATCACTGAAGCTGTCGTACATTCGAACTCTTACCACATTTCTGATACTGCTTCAGTATCCAAAACTCGGGGTTACTATCCCTAACGTGGTCATCATTAACTGGGAACACTCTGGATGGATCTTCGATACTTCCCGAACATAACAATACGAAAGACCGGACGTACTGCCTCCTAAGTCGGACGGCAACTGCTAACATATAGGCAACCTGGCCTATTCTTCACATGAACTCAAAAGGGCCCAAAGTAACTCGGGCTAAGTTCCCTCTGTTTTCCAAAACTCGTCACACCCAAACCGGGGTGGTACCTTCAAGAAGACCGACCGTCAACCTGAACTCTAAGCGTCGTCGCCGATTATCCGCACGATTTCTCTGAGCTGCCAGAACCTCTTCTAGACAAGCTTTACCCTATCCACAGTCTGCTGGAACAAGCCTGAACCAACTATCTGAATCTTGCCAACATCGAACCAATCGACCAAGAACTTACACTTCCGCCTACAAGGCCTCATAAGGCGACATTCAAAAAGCGAAATGGTAGCTTAAACACTCCTCCACAGGAGACAACAATCCCCACAACGACCTCTGAAATACACACACTGGCCCGAGGGCGAATGCGATTTTGAGACTCACCTGAGTTCTTAACCCTGCTTGGTAAAACTTCCAGAAACCAAAAACAGCCGTACCCTGGGCTCCACTGTCTGCCATAAGGTGAAGGTAGGCACCTCGTGCAGCCTTACAACCTTTCTGATAGATCAATACTGCCGAGTAAACGGTCTTTGTTAGAAAACAAGACGGCTGACCTCCTCGGCCCGACTACTGGTCGAATGCATCCACGAACTCGTACGCTGGTTAACTAAACTTGGGCCTAACACCCTCGTGACCCTACCACAAGGCGGGACCACCACGATGACCCACCACCAAACATGCCGCGGGTTGACCCGCAACGCGGCCTCAACCCGACCCGGCAACGCGCTAAACGCTAGCTCTCCGAAGGAAAACTCTCACTAATCACGTTATGAAAACCTAGCGGTCTTCTTAGCTCAACTACCCTCTTTCATTCCACACTACTCAGGGACTTATCCCGTAAACATAGTTCACGTGCACTATGCACTCCTATAAGGGTCAAACCTGAACACTACACCTTTACTCGAGATGGCCTTACCTCTAAGGTCTCTACGTATAAAACTCTAAGGCTCACACCTTCTCTCCCCCAAAATCTTTCTCGGTTAACCCACCATGATTTCTAATCCCTACTAACACACTGCTATCAGAACATAGCACTTAAGGTATACTCACCTTATCACACATACCGATCTCTAGAGGGTTAAGGATATATCTATATCTCTTGCTTCCTCCTTAGTCGTTCAAATCAAACTGCCTGCAGGCGCAGCTAAGGAAGATGACAAACTACCCACCGATCACGAAGGCTAAGTCCTCCCGCAGGACACTCTTTCGACATCGCACCCGACGGTCATAGGTACAACAAGTACCAACTAAAGCGACATTCCCGATGGCGCTGCCACATGAACAGAAAAAGCGAATCGGATGGCCGAACCTTCGTGTGATGGTGAGCGGAAGCTCGAGCTCGACTAACCGCATACCGAGCGTCCCGAACCACAGGAGGACCTTTTCGCATCGTGGATGTGCATAATCTAATCTCTGGTGAGGTGACTCGACTCGAAAGTTACCAAAGGACCTTCTGCTCGGCCTCTTACGCGTCGCCGTTAACCCGTCGATCTCTACGTTTCTCGGCCTGCTGCGCATAAGCCCACACACAGGCCATGCCCAAGCCTAACTGAAGAACTTACTCTTGCACAACCTTCGTTGATATTCATCAAGACTCGCGGTACATCGGTATACTCTCCGTAGCCAAATCCATAGCTAGTAATAGGGTCGCCTTTTGCAATCTATATTCTCTGTTCGTGGGCGAAGGTTCAAACATCATGGCGCAGATGGCTGCCGCCGCCGTGCTAAACTCTGCGGGGCTAGTGGCGTGCAAAACTCCCGAATGAAGAACCACCTCAGTGATGATTGGGCACGTGCCACGTAACCTGCAGACTCTACTCGCGGCTCCTTGCCTTGCGCCTCTGGGCGGGTTGCCTACGCGGAGGCATAACGGTAAGGAAAGAAATACGTTAGAGGTCCAACTTACAACACGACTCTAAGGCACGATCTCGAGTGAGAAGAAATAGAAACCAATCCTAAATATCCTATAGCCTCACGATTATTGGTGTGGTGCACAACACGATAATCAAGACTCTACTGGATCGATGCGTAGACACTTTCCGAGGATTAATCGCTCGATACCACTTTGTCACGACCGAATCGGGCCCGCTCGTGCCTTACCGGGCACCCTAGTGACACAACATCAGAGTAATCAGCGGAACATAAAGACAATACATGAAACCAATGTGATATGACAGTGAAATAAGAAGACAGGCTAACCAAAAACGGTTACCTTCAGTATATATATAAACAGCAATTTGAACAGTTACAACCCTCTTACAAATTCTGCCACAACGATTACTCTGAGACCTCTACGAATAATATGACAACAACGACGGGACAGGTCCCCGTCATACCCCTGAATGTAAGCACCTACAATCAACAGGGGACTATACCAAGATAAGCCTCCGGAGAAACGAAGCTTTCCCGAATCTTTGACGTGACCCTAAGAGCGAGGATCACGATCGATGTAACTTTACTGCGGCATGAACGCGGCCCGAGAGGTCGATAACAACAGTGCAGAGTATGTGAAACTGAAATAAATACAGTAAATGAAATCATAGTAGTCTATATAAAGCAGGAGACATGTATGATAACCAAACTACAGTTCACAATAAATAAACAGTCATGTCAAGTCAGGGACTCACGCCCTCAAAGTCATCCGCATGCGTGGAGCTCGCCTCACCGCTGGCAGTCTAGGTACAAATCCTGTGATACGTATAACAGGTCTCGGCCCATCTTATGGACCCAATATAGAAACGTGTGGAATACATTCCCGGATGAACCGGTAGTCAGTGAATTACATTCCCGGGTGAACCGGTAGTCAAGTGAAATACATTCCCGGATGAACCGGTAGTCGAGTGAAATACATTCCCGGATGAACCGGTAATCAAGTGAAATACATTCCCGGATGAACCGGTAGTCGAGTGAAATACATTCCCGGATGAACCGGTAATCAAGTGAAATACATTCCCGGATGAACCGGTAATCAAGTGAAATACATTCTCGGATGAACCGGTAGTCGAGTGAAATACATTCCCGGATGAACCGGTAATCAAGTGAAATACATTCCCGGATGAACCGGTAGTCGAGTGAAATACATTCCCGGATGAACCGGTAGTCGAGTAGAACACAATATTTGCACAACAAGGCTATCACCCGTAACATGGTCAAGTTTCATAACGACAAGCATAGGCAAGTTATACACAACTCAAGGTACTTTCATTTTATGTCAAAGTCCGGATTTTAACCCTAAAGTACTACGTACGTTAAATTCCTTTTAAGATCCATTTCTTTTACAAAGGTCACGATACGTAGTATAAAATTAGAGTGACTAACATTGTTAAGTAAACCAAAATGCTTTCCTTTGTAAAATCAAGTAACAACCTTATTTTCCAAACGTTCAAGTTTGCCTAATTTCAAATGCTCAAGTTTCTCATTTTAGAAAGGGTTTCGTAGTTCATAGTTTTAAATCCTTTAAAACATAATTCTCCTTTAAACGTTTTGAGAAACCTATGTCTTATAAGTGAGTAGGTTATTCTTGTTTATAATCAATCTTATTAAGCAGCCATGATCTAGGAAATGTCATTTTGTCTCATCTTAGCTTCTATGCAGATGGAAGTTTCTACTGGTTTTAATAATACTTAATCTGTCAAAACATTTCCTTTTATTAACGCTGCAGTGGTTTGTCGATACACATTCTGATTTCCGAAATCAGTAAAACATTCTTAAGCCGTTATTACCCAACTTCCCATAAAGCTAGTATAACTCTTAAGTTTTCAAAAACCAAGTACTACTTCTTCTTTCGAAATGATTCAAAAATCTTTTGAAATACTTCAAGTTCTTTATTAACACATAACAAGCCAGTTATAGTTCAAATCGATTACCTTTTCAAAATCACAAGTATTTTCTTACCAACATAAAAAGTTATAACCAACTTCCCATAAAGCCGTTATAACACTTTATGTTTTAAACCAATCAAATACATTTAGCACTTGTACGTCTACCGTACTACATAGATCACACATATCATGCTAGAAGAGATAGGAAGAGGTTCACATACCTCGCGACGAGTATCGACTAATAGCAAAACGCTCCAAGTACCTCCAACCGCCGCTACTCCTTAAGTCAAGTAGATCGCGCCACACGTAGTACTTCAACCTATAAGGCCACAAGGCGCTTATTAACATTTAGACCTCATCGTAGAACATTCTACCGAAAATTCTCGGCACCTCCACACGCAATCGCGTAAATCTCCTCTATCGAGGCCGCTATCAAGCCAACCAGGGGTTCATACATCTAACCGACGTGCACAATTCTACCTCACGTAAAAGCTACACAAGTCTCACATGTCTGATCTATGTAATTACTGATTCGGTACTCTTCTTTCGAAAGGTTTCTTATATTGGGCTTAAGTCAAAAGACATTGCCGATAACAACGTTCAGTTCTATATATAGTATACTTCAACTATATAGTCTAACAATCATGTAATTTCCAATTACAATAGAGGGACAAGATATTTACCTCGATAAGCCCATAATTATCCGAGTTTAAATGTCGATCGAGCAAGTTTTAGCTCCTACTCCGTTCGCTCCAACCAGCTCCAAACAACCCTTAGAAGTTCTAACCAACTTCTACTTATTACTCCAACTAACTCTGGAGATTTTCCGTAGGGTATCGGTTTTGTGACGGAAGGAAGTATAATAGTATTTACGGGTGTTTTCGGATCGGTATAACCTTAGAATACTACAAGGTATATGGCTAAGGTAATTTGGGCATTATAACAATACTTTTGAGAGTATTTCTACCAAGAGGGGGGGGGGGTGTATTATACGAGACAACTAGGCTAGGGGGGGTGAGGGCTCTCGGCCAAGGGGGAGGGGGAAGGCTCTTGGACGAGAACCACAAGAAGGAAGAGGGAGGGATTTTAACACTTAGAAGATTTTAGGATGAAGAAAGTCTTCAACATAGGGTGGTATTTATAGGCCAACCAATGGCCAACCAATGGCCAAGATCTTGCCAAGTGCAAGGCAAGTGTAGGGCCAAGATCTTGCCAAGTGCACCCTAGCCAACTAACACACAAAAATATCCTACCAACTCCCCTTGACCAACAAGGCCAATCGTCCAACCCTCCCTTTACCGCCCACTCACGTCCGCCAATGAGAGGGTGCCAAGTGGCGCCCTCTTGTTGGTCCAACACGTTTCGTCTCTCGGAAAAATCCGTAAAAATTAAAAATGACATAGCCGGAAATTCCCCTACGAAAGCTGTGGAAACGTTTCGTCGAAAAACGACTCTAATCGGGTGTTGTGCACAAAATTAATTCGGCCAAGCCTAATTAAAAGTTTCAAATTTTCTACGTACGTCCCTTCGTACATACTCTGGAAATACGGGGCATAACAAATAAAGTGAAGTGTAAAACAGTTATCTGTGAAAACTTGCCTTGCGGCATATATATATATCAACTAGAACAGTTATATCCCTTTTTACAATTACGCACAACAAGTACTGCACCTCTAAGAATGATACGACAACAATGGCGGGGACAGGGCCACCGCCATACCCCGAATGTAAGTACCTACTACGACGGGGACTATCTTGATAAGCCTCGAGGAACGAGCTTCCCAAATGCCGAATCGTGACCCTACGGCGAGGATCAACGGCGGGTGTACCTCTACCTGCGGCATGGGCGCGGCCCGAGGTCGATAACAGTACCAAGTATGTGAAAGCGTAAATCAAGTAAAATCAAAGTATTTAAAACCATTTGCAAATACAACCAGTTCAATCGCATAGTGCCACAACATAAACAAGAGCAAGGTAGATAAAGCGTAATGTGTCTTTTCTAGGCGCGAATGATCGAAGCAAGGCCAATCGCCCATAGTATCATTATGCGTGCCTAATCACGGACTTCCCGCGGCCGCATAGGTCACACACGACCCGCATGAGGTATTCCTCACGTCGGGGTAGCTAACCGGTACCCTCGGACTCCGCGATCCGCATAGTCTCAATAGACCGCATAGTCACACAGACCGCATAGGGCATCCCCCGCATCGGGATAAACACCCGGAATGATCAATCCTGGAGCATATCGCTGCTCCGCATAGTCACATAGACCGCATAGGCCATATAGACCCGCATCAAGGGTGGCAAGCCCTCGGTATAACAAGTCAAGGGGGTATGTGATATAATAACATAACAGTTTATCGTTAAACAACATAAGCACAACAAGGGAAACCCCTTTACACAAACATCACCAGATACTAACACACGTAGCATCATAACATGTTTACTTATCAAATCAACAAGAAAGTATTACAAGGCTATCACAAACCAACACAATCAAGTTATTCACACAAGGTACTTTCTACTTTATGTTAACAATTTCGGGTTTTTATCCCCAAAGTACTTCATGCATTAACTCTTTAAAAGATATGTTTCTTTCACAAAAGTCACACAATACCCGTAGTATAAAAAATAGAGTGACTCTCTTTTTAAGTAAACCAAAACACTTCCCTTTGTAAATCAAGTAACAACATTATTTTCCAAACGTTCAAGTTTGCCTAATTTCAAATGCTCAAGTTTCTTATTTTCGAAAGGTCTCGTAGTTCATAGTTTTAATCACTTAATGATATAATTCTCCTTTAAAACGATTTGGGAAACTTATGCCTTATATGTGAGTAGGTTATTCTTGTTTATAACAATCTTATTAAAGCAGCCATGATCTAGGAAATGTAATATCATTTTGTCTTATCTTAGCTTCTATGCAGATGGAGGTTTCTACTGGTTTTAATAATACTTAATTATTCAATACATTTCCTTTTATTAAGCCATGATGGTTTGTTCGATACTTATTGATTTTGAAATCAAGAAACATTATCCCTTTTAAAAACCAAGTACTCATTACTCACGAATGAGGTTTCACACTTATTAACAAAATTCATATTAATTCAATTAAGTTAAGTCTCTTATCTTTTAAGATCAAGTCTCTTAACTTCTAAAATTAATAAACCATTCTTTTTATCTCTCTTAAGTCGTTATACCTAACTTCTCATAAAGCTAGTATAACTCTTAAGCTTTTAAAACCAAGCATTTCTCTTCTTTCAAAAAAACTTCTTTATTATTCGGGCTTAAGTCGAAAGACATTGCCATACTACGTTCAGTTAACGCACGTACGTCTACCGTACTATATATATATATTTCTTTTAAAATATCATGCTCAAGAGGATAGGAAGAATCACATACCTCGCGACGATTATCGACTATTAGCAAAACGTTCCACGGCTATAACCCGGCTAGCCTTGTCCACCTTTCAAGTAGCACATGCTACTCGCAGAACATTCAACCTATAAAGGTCATATAAGTCTATCAACTTCTACACTAATATTCTACTGATGTGATTTCAGTTCAAGTCTTTTCTGTAATATCCTTCTATTACAGTTCAAATCTCTTCTATGAATCTTATATTCACTTCTATACAACTACAGTATGTAATTTCCAATTACAATAGAAGGATAGGATTATTTACCTCGGTAAGCCCAAAATTATCCAAGTTTAATGTCGATCCTGAGGAACGTTTAGCTCCTACTCCGGGTGCTCCAACCCGCTCCAAACAACCCTTAGAAGTTCTATAACTTCTTCTATCCTTGACCAACTATGGAGATTTTCCTTAGGGTTTCGTGTAGTGACTGAAGGGAAGTATAATAGTATTTCTGGGCTTTTAGTATAAGTGTAACCTTGGAATACTACAAGGTATTTGGGCCAAGGTATTTTGTAATAGTAACAATACTTGGAGAGTATTTCTACCAAGAGGGGGGGTAGTATTTTACGAGACAACTAGGCAATGGGGGTGCTCTCGGCAAGGCCTCTAGGAGGGGGGGTGTACCCCTCGGCCATGGCCTCACGAAAAAGGGGAGGAGGCTTGTTATACCCGTATTTCCGGAGTATGCGTGGGGAATACGTGCAAAAGTTTAGCCTTAAAGATTAGGCCAAGTTCGAAATTGTGCACAACTCGCTTAAAGAATCGTTTTCCGACTAAAGCGTTTCCACGACTTTCGTAGGGAAAATTCGGCTATGCCATTACTAATTTTTGCGGATTTTTAGAGACGAAACATTTTGGACCAACGGGAGGCGACACTTGGCACCCTCCCATTGATGGACAGAATCGTCCATTGGACGAAAATGGAGAGGTTGGGCACGTTTTTTGTGCCTTGCACAAAGTCAAGGAGTTGGTAGGATATTTGTGTATAGTTAATCCTCACCCTACACTTGCCTTGCACTTGTCTTCATCTTGGCCATTGGTTGGCCAAGGCTTGAGCTATAAATACCCCCCTTTAGATGAAGAATTCTTCATCCACAAAGTTATCTTCCAAGTCTAAAAATCCTCTCCTCTCCCTTGAGCCATTTCGTCCAAACACCTTCCCTCCCCCCCCCCCCCCCCTTTGAGTAGTTGGCCGAGGCTTCCTCCCCCCCTAGCCTAGCCAAAACCTACCCCCTCCTTGGTAGAAAAGTTGCCTTCTAGTATTGTTATAATGCCCAAAATACTCTAGCCCAAATCCCTTAGTCCTTAGTAGAAGTTGTGAAGAACTTCTAAGGTTTCTTAGACTCTGGGAGCGTACAACTTAGGAGCTAAACCTTGCTCAGCGACTTTATCTAGGATATTATTGGGCTTACCGAGGTAAATAATCCTAACCCTCTTTTGTATTAGAGAATGCATCTTGTAGAAAGTATAAGAATAAGTATTAAATACTTAGAAGAATATTCAGAATAGAATTGAGCTGTTATCACGATAGAAGGGTTTAAAGAAGAATAATCAAAGCTGTACTTACATAGGACTGTTTTCCTGATGAACTTGAGTAGCTCACGGGTAGGGAAAGTCTTGCCCAATTTTCCGTAGGATATAGAACCCTCTGTTTAGAAGCTGTTTACAAAGTAGTCGAGCGTTGTTAGGCGTGTCGACTATTATAGTGATTCTCTGCGACATATTCAACTTGGCGGCGGTTTTTTGAGAAGGTATGTGAATCTTCCTAAAGCATGATATTTTAAATATATATATAGTGCGGTGAGCGTACATGTGTTAACTGAATAATAACTACGGCAATGTCTTTTGACTTAAGCCTGAATAATAACTACGGCAATGTCTTTTGACTTAAGCCTGAATAATACTTACGGCAATATCTTGCGACTTAAGCCTGAATAATAAAGATCTTAAAAAGTCTTTTAAAAGAATTATAACACAGTTTTGAAAGAAGAAGAATAGTTGTTTTTAAAACAAGAAGCTTAAGGGTTATACTAGCTTTATGGGAAGTTAAGTATAACGGCTTAAGTTTTATAAAAAGGAACAGTTTACTTATGTGTTTTATAAAAGACTTGTATTGATTTCTGAAAGGTATAATAAGATGGGTTTGGTGAGTAGACATATTGTGACGCTATGTGCTAGTATCTTGTAACGTTTGTGTAAAAAGGTCAGTCTTACTTATGCTTATGTTGTTTGAACTATAAGTTGTTGTGTTAGTACTATATCACTCACCTCTTGAGATGATCTGGGGTTAAAGCGCCTCCGTCGGGGTAGACTCGAGCGATGCAGGACCATGATTCGAGAATACCTCATGCGGGTCCATGGGGCCTATGCGGAGCTACGAGAGTTCCAGGTTAGTATGCGGGGTTATGCCTCATGCGGTCTATGTGGCCATGCGGACAACGAGTCCAGGACATTGCCGATGAGTAGCTACCCTCGATGCGGGGTTATGCCTCATGCGGGCCCATGTGAGTGGCCTATGCGGACTCCGGGAGTCCAGGATTAGGCTTGCAGAATGATGATGTGGGCGAGTGGCCCTGTTTTGATCATTCGCAGCCTAGACAAGACCTATTACAGTTTACCTATTGTTGCTCTTGTTTGTGATGTGGCACTATGTGCGGTTTCCTTGGTTGTTTCACACATATTTGTAAACTGGTTTTAAAATGATATGTTTTCATTTAAGTACTTTACAGTTTCGCATACTTAGTACTGTTGTCTTGACCTCGCCCTTGGGCTGCGTTCATCTGCGGTAAGGGCAAGCAGTGCTAGATCCGCATCCTTAGGATCTCTTTGCATTGGTGTCGGGAGCTCCATCTTCTAGGAGGCTCTACTTTTGGTATGATCTCCTGTATTGTAGATAGTTTATGCAGATCGGGGTATGGCGGTGCAATCGCCATAGTTGTATATTTCCTTAGAAGTGCATAGTCATGTTATGCGATTATCGGATGTAGCGCTAAACCTTGTTTATATATATATATGCGAAAGCGGCGTTTGTTCACATAAACTGTGTCTCATTTTATAAACTGTTTCATGTCTTATTTTTATATTTCCGTTGATTACTCTGATGTATGACTACTTGGGTGCCCCGGTAAGGCACGATTCGAACCGGAATGGAGTCGTGACAAAAGTGGTATCGAGCGATTAATCCTCGGAAAGTGTCTGAACCGTATCTAGTAGAGTCTTGATTATCGGTGTGTTGTGCACCACCAATAATCAGGAGGCTATAGGATATTTAGGATTGGTTTCCATTTTTCTCATTCTGAGATCGTGCTTTAGAGCTGTGTTATAGGTTGGACCCCTCTAACGTATTCCTTTCCTATAACAGTTATGCCTCCACGTAAGGCAACCCGGGCCCGAAGGGCAAAGCGTGAGGAGCTGCTAGCGAGACACCCAGTCACGAGGGCTCGTGCCCGTCTATACCTGAGCGGCGAGTTCTATGGCGCCGCCCGGCCCAGCGAGACCACAGTACCCGCGCCTCATGTCCCACGGCTGGGCGGAGGTTAGGGTACAAGGAGATGGCCCAACTATTGGCTAGAGTTGTGGCGGTCGAGAGAGGCTGGATGCGGCGGTTCGGCTCGACTCGATCGCACCGTGGTGCGCAGAAGCGAATAGTTTGAGACTACGAGATTTCTTGAGTTGTAGCGCGAGTTTTACGGTCGGTAGAAGGATGATCGCAGGAGTTCATCCATCGACTGAGAAGAATCGTGAGGGTGATCAAGGCCTCGGAGGCGAGTCTGTGACATTTGGTTCGCATCGGTTGCGTGATACGCGATCGATTGGTTTGATTCATGGGAGTTATCGGGAGAGCACGCGTCCCGGCTACGTGGGATGAGTTCTCGGAGGCTTTCCTCACTCACTTCTTGCGCGGATGAGGAGGCGCGGTGATAGATTCTTGATCTTGAGGCGAGAAGGGCGCACCGTTAGGGAGTACAACGTTGAGTTTGATTCGTTGGCTCGATATGTCCGGCATTGGTAGCGAATATGGAGGATAGGGTGCGCTACGTCACGGGCTAGATGATTACATGGCGAGTCATGTGCGGGTGTTTCTCTTGGTAGGGTATGGACATTACCGCATGCGAGCTCGCGCCCTTGGATGCGAGGCGCGGTCGGCGAGTGGGCGACAGCGGCGAGAAGAAGGCGGGGCGGGAGGGTCTTACGGTGGCTATCGTGGTGGTGGCGGCCTCAGCGGCGATCTATATTTGCACCACGGCCGGCTGAGCACTCCTGCGCGTCGGCCTCGGCCCGGAGTATCAGAGGCGGGACGGGGCGAGGGCTTGGGCGTCGAGTAGCGAGAGTGCGGCGATCGGGACCACCCGGTGTGGCGTCGGTAGATCCCATTACGGGAAGTGTGGTACTACTTTTGGAGCTTATTCTGATTGTGGCCAGCGGTCACTTTGCGAGGCTGTCCGGCCGAAGCGTGGCGGTGGTAGGGCTCGACGCCGAGTTACATTGCGCTTCATCATCTCCTGATTACTCGCCCGGAGCGAGTACTCGTGGGTCGGCCAGTCGCGGCAGGTCGTGGCTCGGGTCCCGATTCTAGCGGTCCTCGAGAACGCATTTATGCTTTGTCGGTAAGCGGGATCGGGAGGCCTCACCGATGTAAATCGCGGTACCTTATCGGTTCTGGGTTTGATGTGTATGCTTTGATAGATCGGGTTCTACTACATCTATATATCTCCCCTTGTTGCTAGTAGGATAGGGATAGAGCACGAGTCCATAGACCACTTTCGAGGTAGCTACGCGATGGGTGATTCGGTGGTAGCTCGGCGGGTATATAGAGCTTGTCTGTGACCATTCTGATCGTCGGACCACTGGCCGACTTGATAGAGTTGGAGATGATTGACCGGCGTGATTATGGGGATGGATTGGCTAGCTTCTTGCTACGCCAATGTAGGCTGAGAGAAAGTAATGCAGTTCGGTTTCACGAGGCCGGTTGTTGAGTGGGAGGAACGCAGTATCGTAGGGGTAGGTTTATTTCCTACCTCAAGGCTAGGAAGATGGTGCGAGAAGGGTATATCTACCATCTCGTTCGGGTGTTTGATCACGAGGCTGCGATGCAGTTTTGATCGATCGATGGTCGAGAGTTCCCGGGCGTGTTTCAGGCGACCTCCGGGTATCCCTCACGAGAGGAGATTGAGTTTGTATAGACATATTGCGGACACTCGGCCTATTTCCATTCGCCATCTGAATGGCACTGCCGAGTTGAGAGAGTGAAGGACCGGTGAGAGATTTCTTTGGAGAAGGGTTTTATCGGACCTAGTGTTTCTCCCAGAAGCGCCGGTATTGTTCGTGAAGAAGAAGGGCGGGGCCAGCTGCGCATGTGTTGACTTCTGACGGTGAACAAGGTGACCATTAAACGAGATACCCCCTTCCGGGATTGATGATTTGTTCGACCGATTGCGAGTGCGAGATGTTTCTCAAGATTGATCTGTGATCGGGCTATCATCAGTGCGAAGTCGAGAGGTGGATGTCCCTAGGGTGCATTCGGACGATGCGGGCATTATGAGTTCGGTCATGTCTTTTGGGTTGACGATGCTCCAGTGGTATTCATGGATTTGATGAACGAGTGTTCAAACCATTTTGGACACGTTTGTGATAGTGTTCATTGATGATATCTTGGTTTATTCGCTCAGGCGAGGAGCATGCGGGCGTTGAGGCTATCTTGTGATTCTCGAGACCCGGCGATTATGCGCCAAGTTTTCCAAATGTGAGTTTTGGTTGACTTGATGGCGTTTCTTGGGCATATTGCCGGGTGATGGCATTCAGTGGAATCTGGCAAGATCGGCGATCGGGACTTGGCGAGACCTCTTACTCAGCGAGAGGTTCGCGATTTTACGGGCCTTGCGAGTTATTATCTCGGTTCGTGGAGAAGTTTGCTTCTATCTGCACCATTGACTAGGTGACTCGAGAAGCGGCCAAGTTCGATGGTGATGCTTGTGGCGGGGTTTCGATTCTTTGAAAAGAGGCCCGGCAGCGCCCCGTTCTTACTCTTCGGAGGTCGAGCGGTTATGTTGTGTATTGTGATCGTCGGGCATCGGGTTGGGATGTGTGTTGATGCGGCATGGCGAGTTATAGCATATCGTCGACGGTGAAGAAACACGAGAGGAACTACCCGCCCATGATTTGGAGTTGGCGGTGTGATTCACGCTTTGAAGATGCGGGCACTATTTGTATGGGGTTCACGTGGATATTTTTACAGACCACAAGAGCCTCGGTATATCTTCACGGAGGAGTGAACTTACGACCTGAGCGGTGGTTAGAGTTGCTTAAGGATTACGATGTTGATATCTGTACCACGAGAAAGCCAATGTTGTGGCGGATGCTCTTAGTCGTAGGTCGATGGGAGCCTATCGGATGTGCAGCTAGAGAGGAGGACATGGTTCGTGATTTGCATCGATTAGCGAGCCTTGGTGTCCGTTTGATTGATTACGATAGCGGTGGGGTTAGAGTTCGTGAGGTTGCGAGTCTTCCATCGTCGAGAGGTGAAGAGGCAACAATTCGAGGATCGATTTTGACACGTTATCGTGATATAGCTCTTCGTGAGGCAAGGTCCTTTTGAGGTAGCACGATGGGGTGCTAAGGTTTGGCGGTTGTGTGTTCGGATGTTTGAGGACTTGGCGGCGAGTTCTTGGGGAAGCACCACGGCGCGCGTTACTCTATCCATCAAGGTCGACCAAGATGTACCACGACCTTAGATCTGTGTATTGGTGGGATGGCTTGAAGAGGGCGTTGCGAGTTCGTAGCTCAATGCGTGTTGTCGGCGGTGAAGGTAGAGCACGGAGGCACGGTGGTTTGTTCTGACGATTGAGATCGACACGGAAGTGGGAGGTAATCAACATGGACTTCATCACGGGATTACCTACTTTCGGAGAGACATGATTCTATATGGGTTATCGTCGGCGGTGTGAAATCAGCCCACTTTCTTCCGTCGGGGCGACTTTTGGTGAGGATTATGCGGACTTTACATCAGAAGATCGTCGGTGCATGGAGTCCCTACCCGATCATATCGAGCGAGAGCCCGGTTTACGGCTAACAGAGTCCTTCGAGAGGGTTTAGGGGCCGGTGAGCACAGTCTGCATTTCATCCACGAGCAGACGGGCGAGCGCACTATCGACTGCGAGGATATCTTTGCGAGCTGTGTTATTGACCGATGGTAGTTGGGAGGATCATTTGACTCTAGTTGAGTTCGCGTATAATAATAGCTACCACTCGGTATTCGGATGGCGCCTTATGAGGCCTTGTATGGGAGGAAGTGCGATCGCCTATAGGTTGGTTCGATGTGGGCGAGTGCGGCTAGTGGGACGATTTGAGTACGAGCGATGGATAAGGTGAAGCTTATCCGAAGGCGGCTATTGACTCGAGTCGACATAAGTCGTATCACGGATCATCGTCGTCGGCATCTTGAGTTCGAGGTTCATGATTGGGTTTTCCTAAAGGTGTCACCCATGAAGGTGTGATGAGATTCGGGAAGAAGAAACTCAGCCCTAGGTACATTGGGCCGTTTCAGATTGTCCGCAGGGTAGGCAAGGTTGCCTACGAGTTGGATCTGCCGTCCGATCTGGAGGCAGTGCATCCGGTGTTTCATGTTTCTATGCTGAGGAGATGTATCGGGGATCCATCTAGGGTACACCCGATTGACGATGTCCAGGTGACCGAGGGGTTATCGTATGAGGAGATTCCCATAGCGATAGTCGATCGTCGGAGTTAGGCGTCTGCGGACGAAGGGCGTGGCTTAGTCAAAGTCTTGTGGCGGAACGAGCTCAGGGAGGAGATGACGTGGGAAGCCGAGGAGGACATGAGGCAGAAGTATCCTCACCTATTTCCCACACCTCCAGGTAATTCACTTTCCTACTTGTAAAATTTTCATTATCATTTATGCCTAAGTGTTGTTCTGTGGCCGTGTGTGGCTTTTGCAACTGTTTAAGTTATGAAGAATCTTATCGTTAACTGTCTTGGGAAGGAACATTCGGGACGAATGTTTCTAAGTGGGGGAGAATGTTATACCCCGTATTTCCAGAGTATGTACGTAAGGGAATACGTACAAAAGTTTAGCCTTAAAGATTAGGCCAAGTTCGAAATTGTGCACAACTCGCTTAAAGAATCGTTTTCCGACGAAACGTTTCCACAGCTTTCGTAGGGAAAATTCCGGCTATGCCATTACTAATTTTTGCGGATTTTTCAGAGGCGAAACATTTTGGACCAGCGGGAGGCGACACTTGGCACCCTCCCATTGATGATGAACTTGAATCGTCCATTGGACGAAAATGGAGAGGTTTGGCACGTTTTTGTGCCTTGCACAAAGTCAAGGAGTTGGTAGGATATTTGTGTATAGTTAATCCTCACCCTACACTTGCCTTGCACTTGTCTTCATCTTGGCCATTGGTTGGCCAAGGCTTGAGCTATAAATACCCCCCTTTAGATGAAGAATTCTTCATCCACAAAGTTATCTTCCAAGTCTAAAAATCCTCTCCTCTCCCTTGAGCCATTTCGTCCAAACACCTCCCCCCTTTGAGTAGTTGGCCGAGGCTTCCTCCCCCCCTAGCCTAGCCAAAACCTACCCCCCCTCCCTTGGTAGAAAAGTTGCCTTCTAGTATTGTTATAATGCCCAAAATACTCTAGCCCAAATCCCTTAGTCCTTAGTAGAAGTTGTGAAGAACTTCTAAGGTTTCTTGGAGCTACCGGAGCGTACAACTTAGGAGCTAAACCTTGCTCAGGCGCGACTTTATCTAGGATATTATTGGGCTTACCGAGGTAAATAATCCTAACCCTCTTTTGTATTAGAGAATGCATACTGTAGAAAGTATAAGAATAAGTATTAAATACTTAGAAGAATATTACAGAATAGAATTGAGCTTATCACGGTAGAAGGGTTTAAAGAAGAATAATCAAAGCAGTACTTACATAGAATTTGTTTTCACGATGAACTTGAGTAGCTCACGGGTAGGAAGTCGCCCAATTTTCCGTAGGATATAGAACCCTCTGTTTAGAACTGTTTACAAAGTAGTCTGAACGTTGTTAGACGTGTCTGACTATTATAGGCTGATTCTCTGCGCGCGACATATTCAACTTGGCAGGCGGTTTTCGCTGAGAAGGTATGTGAATCTTCCTAAAGCATGATATTTTAAATATATATATAGTACGGTAGACGTACATGTGTTAACTGAATAATAACTACGGCAATGTCTTTTGACTTAAGCCTGAATAATAACTACGACAATGTCTTTTGACTTAAGCCTGAATAATACTTACGGCAATGTCTTGCGACTTAAGCCTGAATAATAAAGATCTTAAAAAGTCTTTTAAAAGAATTATAACACAGTTTTGAAAGAAGAAGAATAGTTGTTTTTAAAACAAGAAGCTTAAGGGTTATACTAGCTTTATGGGAAGTTAAGTATAACGGCTTAAGTTTTATAAAAAGGAACAGTTTACTTATGTGTTTTATAAAAGACTTGTATTGATTTCTGAAAGGTATAATAAGATGGGTTTTGTGAGTAGACATATTGTGACGCTATGTGCTAGTATCTTGTAACGTTTGTGTAAAAAGGTCAGTCTTACTTATGCTTATGTTGTTTGAACTATAAGCTGTTGTGTTAATCTTATATCACTCACCTCTTGAGATGATCTGGGGTTAAGCGCCTCCGTCTTGGGGTAGACTCGGCGATGCAGGACCATGATTCGAGAATACCTCATGCGGGTCGAGGGCCTATGCGGAACTACGAGAGTTCGAGGTTAGTATGCGGGGTTATGCCTCATGCGATCTATGTGGCCATGCGGACAGCGAGTCGGGGCGTTGCTTGAGAGTAGCTACCCTCGTGCGGGGTTATGCCTCATGCGGGCCCGTGAGTGGCCTATGCGGACTCAGGAGTCGAGTTAGGCTTGCGGAATGATGATGTGGGCGAGTGGCCACTGTTTCGATCATTCGCGGCCTAGACAAGACTATTACGATTTACCTATTGTTGCTCTTGTTTGTGATGTGGCACTATGTGCGGTTTCATGGTTGTTTCACACATATTTGTAAACTGGTTTTAAAATGATATGTTTTCATTTAAGTACTTTCTGATTTCGCATACTTAGTACTGTTGTCGACCTCCTTGAAGCTGCGTTCATGCAGCGGTAAGAGGCGGCAGTGCTAGATCCGCGTCCTTAGGATCTCTTTGCATTGGTGTCGGGAGCTCCATCTTCTCGAGGCTCTACTTTTAGTATGATCTCACTGTATTGTAGATAGTTTATCTGATCGAGGGTATGGCGGAACCTGTCGCCATAGTTGTATATTTCCTTAGAGAGTGCGTAGTCATGTTATGCGATGTCGGATGTAACTGCTAAACCTTGTTTATATATATATGCCGAAAGGCGACGTTTGTTCACATAAACTGTGTCTCATTTTATAAACTGTTTCATGTCTTATTTTTATATTTCCGCTGATTACTCTGATGTATGACTACTTGGGTGCCCCGGTAAGGCACCAGTTACGGGCCCCGGAATGGGTCGTGACAAGGCTAGGACGAGAACTCAACTCAAAGGGGGGAAGAGGGCTTTCAAGACTTAGAACAATTTTGGGATGAAGAAGTCTTCAAGTTTAGGGGGTATTTATAGGACAACCAAGGGTCAAGATCAAGCCAAGTGGTAGGCAAGTGTAAGGTCAAGATTTGGACAAGTGTTTGTGGGTCCCATTTGCACATCAACTACACAAAATATCCTACCAACTCCCACTCTCCAAATCGTCCAAAAGACGCCCTCAAGTCCACCAATTAGAGGGTGACAAGTGTCGCCCTCTCGTTGGTCCAAAATATTTCGTCTCTCGGAAAAATCCGCAAAAATAATAAATGACATAGCCGGAATTTTCCCTACCCAAGTTTTGGAAGACGTTTCGTCGAAAAACGATTATTTTCGTGTGTTATGCACAAAATTTTCGGTCCTTGCCTAATCTTAAGGCTTAAATTTTTCTACGTACGTCTTCACGTACATACTCTGGAAATACGGGGTATAACATTCTCCCCTCCTTAGAAAAATTCATCCCGAATGTTCCTTCTCAAGACGGATAACGATGAAGTTCTCCTTAACTTAAACAAGTTGCCAATGCCACACATGGCCATAAAATAACACACGCTCCAATACTTAATCCAAGTCTACGAGGAATCACCTCTAACATCACAAAAGCTCCCACCCGAGGTCTAAAATATACTCCCTTCGCACCTTCACTTTACCAAAGAAATGATCACATCTATGTTCTCAACACATGCTCGCTTCTTCCCTTACTCGTCGTACCCTTCTCGTACACTCGAACGCTTTCTCATAACTTACCACATTTCTGTTACTGCTTCAGTTTCCATATCTCTGGGTTACTACCTCCAACTTGGTCATCATTAACTAGGAACACTCCGGATGGATCTCCGATATTTTTCTGATCATAGTAACACGAAAGACCGGACATACTGCCTCCTACGTCGGACGGCAAAGCTAACTTATAGGCAACCTGGCCTATCCTCCAAAGGATCTGAAAACGCCCCAAGTACATCAGGCTAAGTTTCCTCTGGTTTCCAAAACTCGTCATACCCTTTCCGGGGTGGTACCTTCAAGAAGACCCACCGTCAACCTGAACTCCAAGCGTCGTCGCCGATTATCCCATACGACTTACGTGACTCTGAGCTGCCAACAACCTCTTCTGGATAAGCTTCACCCTATCCACATTCTGCTGAACCAAGTATGAACCAACTATCTGAACCTTGCCAACATCGAACCAATCGACCGGCAACTTACACTTCCGCCCCTACAAGGCTTCATAAGGCGACATCCGAATACTGAAATGGTAGTTATAAAAACACTCCTCAGCGAGGCAACAATCCTCCGACTACCCACAAATCCAAACAACGGCCCAGGCGAATGCGCTACTAAGACTCACCTGAGTTCCTTAACCCTGCCTGGTAACACTTCCAGAAAATGAAATAGCCTGACACAGGCTTCACATGCGCCATAAGGTGAAAGTAGGCACCGTGCGACCTTACAACCTTGCGACAAATAACATCTCGCGTAACTCTCTGCCGTAAGCAGATCTGGCGAAGGACAAGATGGGCTGACCTCATCGGCCCGACTACCGGTCGAACGCATCTACGAACTCGTACGATGGTTAACTAAAATTGGGCCTAACACCCTCGTGACCCCACCACCTGGCGGGACCACCTCGAAGCCCGCCACAATGCGAGCGCGGTTTGACCCTGTCGGTCCATGACTTTGCCCGCTATCGCGCAAAAACTCTTGTTCCCCGATCCGGAACAATCTCACTAATCAAGTCACGAAAAACCTAGTGGTCTTCTTAGCTCAACTACCCTATTTTATTTCATACCACTCAGGGATTTATCACACAAACATATCTCACGTGTACTATGCACTCTGATAAGGGTCAAACATAAAAATACATCTTTTACTCGAGATGGCCTCGCCTCTAAGGTCTCTACGTATAAAACTCTAAGGCTCACACTTCCTCTATCCCACAATCTTACCTGGTTAACTAACCATGATTTCTAATCACAATCTACACAATGTTAAGCGGGCGTAACACTTAAGATATACTTATCTTATCACACGTACAATCTCTGAGGTTAAGGATACACTGTATCTCTTTGCTTCACTACCCTCTGTCGTTCCAATCCATCACCTGCTGGCGCAAGCATAACAAGTGTCGAAGAAATGCGACACTCACAATGACACTTACCACAACGGCCACACCGAGGTGGGGTGGCCTCTCTGGCTAACACCCTTCCTCTCCGAACTCACGAATCCATGGCGATGCGGTAGGTGATGTTATACCCGTATTTCAGTTATATGCGTGAGTGTGTGCGTATTATAATTTGAGCCTTAAAGTAGGCTAGTTTCGAAATTTGTACACAAGTGCGAAAAGTCGTTTTTAAATGAAACGTTTCCACGACTTTCGTAGGGAATTTCGGCTATGTCATTTTTAATTTTTGCGGATTTTTAGAGGCGAAACATTTTGGACCAGCGGAGGGTGACATGTGTCACCCTCACATTGGAAGGCTTGACGGCAAACATGGCAAGGCTTGGGCGATTTGGCCTTGGCTTTTAGTCAAGGTTAGGTAGGATATTTTGGTGGTAGATGGATAAGGTGTACTTAGGTGAATCCTAGCCCTACACTTGCTATACACTTGGATGGATCTTGGCCATTGGTTGGCCTTTGCTTGACCTATAAATACCCTCCATGTTGATGAACTTCTTCATCAAAATTGTTCTAAGTGTTAAAAATCTCTCCTCTCCCTCAACCTTGAAATCGTCAACACCCTCCCTTTGTTAAGGCCTTTGGCGAAACAACACCCTCCCCCTTTGTGGTGTCTGGCCGTGGGTACCCCCTAGCCTAGTTGTTTTCATATAATACCCCTTGTTGTGGTATAGAAATACTCTCTAGTATTGTTGTAATGTCCAAATACCTTAGCCCAAATACCTTGTAGTATTCCCAAGGTTACACTTATACAAAAGCCCAGAAAAGACGATTATACTTCCTGTAGCCACAAAAACGAAACCCTCAGGAAATCTTCACCCGTTGTGGAAGTTGTAAGGAGAAGTTGGTTAGAACTTCTAAGGGTAGTTTGGAGGCGGGTTGGGCGCTTGGAGTTGGAGCTAAACCTTGCTCGGGAGGCGACTTTAAACTAGGATAATTTTGGGCTTATCGAGGTAAATATCTTGTCCCTATTGTAATTGGAAATTACATAAGTGTTGAATATATAGTTGTTGTATACTATATGTAGAACTGAACTTAGTATTGTGGCAATGTCTTTTGACTTAAGCTGAAGAATGAGAATTGAGCAGTAATCACGTAGAAGGATAATAAAGCGATGAGCGTAATTACATGGGTGTATTGCGATAGACTTGTGTAGTATTCTTGAGTAGAATTGTACACGTCAGGTTAGGCGTATAAACCCCACAGTTGGCTTGGTAGGCCTCGATAGAGGAGGAGATTTCTGTTGTGGCGGGAGAGTCTTTGCCGAATTTTACGTAGATATTGGAGCGTTGAGATCTAGATGTTAATAAGCGCCTTGTGGCCTTATAGGTTGAAGTACTACGTGTGGAGTGATCCTTGGCTTAGGAGTAGCGGCGGTTTGAGGTACTTGGGCGTTTTGCTATTAGTCGACAATCGTCGCGAGGTATGTGAACCTCTTCCTATCTCTTCTAGCATGATATGTGTGAACTATGTAGTGCGGTAGGCGTCATGGGCTAAATGTATTTGATTGGTTTAAAAACATAAAGTGTTATGGCGGCTTTATGGGAAGTCGGTTATAATAGTTTTATGTGGATAAGCAAATACTTTGTGGTTTTAAAAGGTAAGCGATTTAGTTATAAGCGGCTTGTTATGTGTTAATAAAGAAGTTGAAGTATTTCAAAAGATTTGTGAATCGTTTTGAAAGAAAGAGTAACACTTAGTTTTAAAGGTTTTAAAAAGAGTTATACTAGCTTTATGGGAGTTAGGTATAATGTCTTAAGAGGTAAAGAAAATGGTTTACTGATGTTAGAAGTTAAGAGACTTGATCTTATAAGATAAGAGACTTAACTTATTTATTTTAATGTGGATGTTTGTGTGAAACCTCATTCGTGAGTAATGAGTACTTGGTTGTATTTAAAGGGATAATGTTTCTTGATTTGGAAATCAAAATGTGTATCGACAGGACCAACTGCGGCGTTAATAAAGGAAAATGTATTGAATAATGATGTAGCGTATTAAAAGCAATAAACCTCCATCTGCATAGAAACTAAGATGAGACAAAATGATATTACATTTTCTAGATCATGGTCTTTGTAATAAGAATGTTGTAAACAAGAATAACCTACTCACGTGAGACATATATTACTCAATTGTTCTAAAAAGGAATCAAGTGATTAAGTTTATGAACTATGAAACCATTTGAAAATGAGAAGCTTGAGTAATTGAAACTAGGCAAACTGGAACTTAGGAAAAGAATGTTGTTACTTGATTTTGAAAAGGGAATGTGGGTTGGTCATTCTAATACTACGGGTATCGGGTGACTTTTATAAAAGTAATGGATCTCTTTTAAAAGAAGTTAACGTACGTAGTACTTTAGGGTTAAAACCCGGACTTTGGCATAAAATGAAAGTACTTTGAGTTGTTGTGAAACTTGCCTTTACTTGTTATTGTGAAACTTGCCTTTGCTGGTTGTTGTGAAACTTGCCTATGCTTGTTGTTGTGAAACTTGCCTATGCTTGTTGTTGTGAAACTTGCCTATGCTTGTGATGATAGCCTTTGTTGTGCAAGTGTGGTATTTCTGTGTTACCGCGTCTCTCGATAGAGGGCCGGTTGACTTGTTGAGAACTTACTTGGAGCGTCTTTGGCGGTGATGGAGAATTCCACGGGTATGTTTCCATTTTGATTACTGTCTTGTTGTTGATGTCACATGGACATGTCTACACCGATGCAGTATTCCGGGGGCATGCGGCCATGCGGCCGGGTTGATTACCCGATATATGGTTATTACTGCAACATGGACGTGTCTGCCGTCTGATATTCGGGGCATGTGGCGTGCGGCGGGGTTGACCACCGATATATTGTTATTGAGGTTACATGGGCATGTCTACACCGTCACGATGTCCGGGGCATGTGGCCATGCGGCCTTGTTATTATTGTTGCATCATGGACATGTCTACAGGCGATATTCGGGGCATGCGACCATGATCACGAACATGATAGATGTTGTGGGCGTGAGACCCATAGTTATACTTAGTGGTGACTTTGAGGCGTGAGTCACGACTTGATCGCTTTTATGTTGCGTCTTGTATTTTGGTTATCATACATGTCTCTGCTTTTTAAGCTATTATGATTTCATTTACTGATGTTGTGATTTCACATACTTGGTACTGTTATCGACCTCCTTGAAGTGCGTTCATCTGCGGTAGGTACATCGGTCGTGGATCCGCTCTTAGGATCTCATTTGCGTGTTGGGAAGCTCAGTTCCTTGAGGCTTATCTTTGGTATGTTTCCACTGAGTTGTAGGTTCTTGTACATTCGGGGTATGGCGAAGCCACTGTCCGTCATAGTTGTTGTAAATCTTAAGTGCAGCCTTTGTGTGGCGGGGTTTGTAAAAAGGTTAAGCTGTTGGGTTTTTATGAATATCTTGAAAGGCAAGCTGTTTTGGTTGCTTTGTTTATTTATTATATCTCTTGTTTCATGACTCGTGTTTTATTTTCCTGGTTTTCTCGATGTTGTATCACTAGGGTGCGGGGTAAGGCACGATCACGGGCAGGATTGGGCGTGACAAAGTGGTATCGAGCGATTAGTCCTCGGAAAGTGTCTGACCGTGTCTAGTAGAGTCTTGATTATCGGTGTGTTGTGCACCACATCTATAATCGAGGAGACTATAGGACATTTAGGATTAGTTTCCATTCTTCTCATTACGAGATCGTGCTTTAGAGTGTGTTGTAAGTTGGACCCCTCGGCGTGTTTCGTTTTACGATTATGCCTCTGCGAAAGGCAACCGGGGCGAAGAAGGCAAAGCGGCGAGAGCGCTAGTGGGATTGAGAGAATGCGAGCGCCGCCGGTCGATACGAGTAGTGCTTGACGGCCCGAGTTTTACCGCGCCGCCCGGCCGAGTTTAGAAGCGCGGCGATGGGCTGCTGAGACTCTGATACGAGCCTCGGTCCCACGATGGAGGCGGGAGATAGTCGCGAGAGATGGCGATTATTGGCGAGTTGTGGCGAGATATGAGAGATAAATTTGGGCCGGCGATTCGATTCAGCGGCACATAGTGCGCAGAGCGAGCGGTTTGAGGCTACGGGATTTCCTTAGTTGTAGCCCGCTTTGAGTTTCTGGTCGAGGCGGAGGATGATCGCGAGGAGTTCATCCGTCGATTCTGAGAGGATCGTGCGGGTGATCAAGGCTTGGTGAGTGCAGTGACATTTAGTTCGCATCGGTGCGTGATACGCGATCGATTGGTTTGACTCGTGGGAGCTTTCGGGAGAGCATGCACTTCCGGCCGTTTGGGACGAGTTTTGGGGCCTTCGGCACATTTCTTGCCTCCACAAATGAGGAGGGCTCGGTAAACGATTTTTGATGTTGAGGCGAGCAGGCGTCTGATTCGAGTACAATGTGAGTTCGACTCATTGGCGGTATGTTCCGCATTAGTAGCTAGTATGGAGGATCGAGTGCCGATATGTTACAGGCTCGATGATTACCTAGCGAGAAGTTGTTGGTGTTTCTCTTGGTAGGGCATGGACATTGCCGCGTTGAGCTCGTGCACTGGGTGCGAGGCGCGGTCGGCAGGTGGACGGCTTTCGGCGAGAAGAAGGCGAACGGCCGGTTATTTTGGCGACTTTCGGCGGACCGCCTCGGCGGACTAGTTATGTACCTCCGCCATTGCGAGTGGTCCTCCGCGACGCCGGGACCGCAGGATATTCGAGTAGGTGCAGGCTCCCGGGTTTGAGATGTTCGGGGAGTAGGGGTGTTGGCGGATCGATCACCCTACCTCGGTGTGGTCGATGTGGTAGACGCATTTGGAGTGTCGTAGTACGAGGAGCTTGTTATTCTTGCGGCAGCGGGCCATATGGCGAGAAGGCATCCGACCGAGTAGCGCGGTAGGATAGCCTGACTACTAGAAGCGATTGCGGGCCCACGGTAAGTCGCGGTGGAAGTTCGATTTTAGCGGTCCTTGAACCGCCTATTTTCAGGTATATCCTTCACCATATAGAGTTTTGTATGTTATGATAATGTGTTATGTGTTATGTTCGGATAGCTTGGTGCTAAAATGTGATTTAGAAACATGCTTAGTGAAAGGGTAATCCTGGGGGTGAGAAAATGATGAACCTTAGAATATTACAGTTGAGACCTTAGATGTAAGGCCGTCTTGAGTACAAGATTTTGCGAGTGATCCTTGTCAGAGTGCATTTTATGCCTAGAATGTATTGTGTGATAAGTCCCTGGGTTGGGTAAATGAAAGTGGTAGCTTTCATGATGTGTTTAGCAAGATTGTTCCGTGTCGGAAGCAAGAGTTGGCGCGATAGTAGGTCGGGTTGGGGCCGTGTTGCGGGCCAACCGCGGCTGTTCGAGGTGGGGTCAGCTGCAGGTGGTCGCCGGTGGCGAGTCACGAGGGTGCTAGGCCCAAGTTTAGATGACCATCTTATGAGTTCGTGGATACGTTCGACCAGAATCGATTCGTGAAAGCGAGAATGGCCTTAGAGGAAATCGAGGTTAGTAAGATGACCAAGTTTGGAGGTAGTGACTCAAGGGTTGGAAACGAGCGTTGGATCGAAGTGTGGTGCGTGTCTTGGGAAGAGTTCGAGTGTTGAGCAGTGCGGCAGTAGGGAGAAGTGAGCGAGTGTGATCGTTTCTTTTGTGAAATGAAGGTGCGGAGGAGTATATGTTAGACCTTGGTGGGAAATTTTGTGATAAGAGGTGATTCCTCGTGGACTTGGGATTTCGTATTTTGTGCATTTGTTATTTCATGGCGGTGTGGCATGATTGTTTTTAAATGCGTATAGCGATGAAGACTATCTTGGCGCGTGTTTGTGTTGAGACTTGAGAAGGAACATTCGGGACGAATGTTTCTAAGGAAGAATGTTATACCGTATTTCCAGTATATGCGTGAGTGTGTCGTATTATAATTTGAGCCTTAAAGTAGGCTAGTTTCGAAATTTGTACACAAGTGCGAAAAGTCGTTTTTCGAAAGCGTTTCCACGACTTTCGTAGGGAATTTCCGGCTATGTCATTTTTAATTTTTGCGGATTTTTAGAGAGGCGAAACATTTTGGACCAGCGGGAGGGTGACATGTGTCACCCTCACATTGGAAGGCTTGGACGGCAAACATGGCAAGGCTTGGACGATTTGGCCTTGGCTTTTAGTCAAGGGTTAGGTAGGATATTTTGGTGGTAGATGGATAAGGTGTACTTAGGTGAATCCTAGCCCTACACTTGCTATACACTTGGATGGATCTTGGCCATTGGTTGGCCTTTGCTTGACCTATAAATACCCCTCCATGTTGATGAACTTCTTCATCCAAAAATTGTTCTAAGTGTTAAAAATCTCTCCCTCTCCCTCAACCTTGAAATCGTCCAACACCCCTCCCCTTTGTTAAGGCCTTGGGCAGAGAGCAACACCCAACCCCCTTGGTGGTGTCTAGCCGTGGGGTACCCCCCCCCCTAGCCTAGTTGTTTTCATATAATACCCCTTGTTGTGGTATAGAAATACTCTCCTAGTATTGTTGTAATGTCCAAATACCTTGGCCCAAATACCTTGTAGTATTCCCAAGGTTACACTTATACAAAAGCCCAGAAAATACGATTATACTTCCTTTAGCCACAAAAACGAAACCCTAAGGAAATCTTCACCCGTTGTTGAAGTTGTAAGTAGAAGTTGGTTAGAACTTCTAAGGGTAGTTTGGAGCGGGTTGGAGCGCACGGAGTTGGAGCTAAACCTTGCTCAGGAGCGACTTTAAACTAGGATAATTTTGGGCTTATCGAGGTAAATATCTTGTCCCCCTATTGTAATTGGAAATTACATAAGTGTTGAATATATAGTTGTTGTATACTATATATAGAATGAACTTAGTATTGTGGCAATGTCTTTTGACTTAAGCTTTGAAGAATGAGAATTGAGCAGTAATCACGTAGAAGGATAATAAAGAAGCGAATCTGTAATTACATAGGGGTGTATTGCGATGAACTTGTGTAGTATTCGAGTAGAATTGTACGTCGGTTAGGCGTATAAACCCCCTGGTTGGCTTGGTAGCGGCCTCGATAGAGGAGGAGATTTCTGTTTGTGGCGGGGAGTCTTTGCCAATTTTACGTAGATATTGGAGCGTTGAGATCTAGATGTTAATAAAGCGCCTTGTGGCCTTATAGGTTGAAGTACTACGTGTGGAGTGATCCAGCTTAAGGAGTAGCCGCGGTTTGAGGTACTTTGTTCGTTTTGCTATTAGTCGAGTATCGTCGCGAGGTATGTGATCCTCTTCCTATCTCTTCTATCTTGATATGTGTGAATTTTGTAGTTCGTTAGACGTACATGGGCTAAATGTATTTGATTGGTTTAAAAACATAAAGTGTTATAGCGGCTTTATGGGAAGTCGGTTATAATAGTTTTATGTGGATAAGCAAATACTTTGTGGTTTTAAAAGGTAATCGATTTAGTTATAACTGGCTTGTTATGTGTTAATAAAGAAGTTGAAGTATTTCAAAAGATTTGTGAATCGTTTTGAAAGAAAGAGTAACACTTGGTTTTAAAGGTTTTAAAAAAAGAGTTATACTAGCTTTATGGGGAGTTAGGTATAATGTCTTAAGAGAGGTAAAGAAAATGGTTTACTGATGTTAGAAGTTAAGAGACTTGATCTTATAAGATAAGAGACTTAACTTATTTATTTTAATGTGGATGTTTGTGTGAAACCTCATTCGTGAGTAATGAGTACTTGGTTGTATTTAAAGGGATAATGTTTCTTGATTTGAAATCAAAATGTGTATCGACAGACCACTGCAGCGTTAATAAAGGAAAATGTATTGAATAATGATGTAGCGTATTAAAAACAGTAGAAACCTCCATCTGCATAGAAACTAAGATGAGACAAAATGATATTACATTTTCTAGATCATGGCTGCTGTAATAAGAATGTTGTAAACAAGAATAACCTACTCTCACGTGAGACATATATTACTCAATTGTTCTAAAAAGGAATCAAGTGATTAAGTTTATGAACTATGAAACCATTTGAAAATGAGAAGCTTGAGTAATTGAAACTAGGCAAACTGGAACTTAGGAAAAGAATGTTGTTACTTGATTTTGAAAAGGGAATGTGGGTTGGTCATTCTAATACTACGGGTATCGGGTGACTTTTATAAAAGTAATGGATCTCTTTTAAAAGAAGTTAACGTACGTAGTACTTTAGGGTTAAAACCCGGACTTTGGCATAAAATGAAAGTACTTTGAGTTGTTGTGAAACTTGCCTTTACTTGTTATTGTGAAACTTGCCTTTGCTGGTTGTTGTGAAACTTGCCTATGCTTGTTGTTGTGAAACTTGCCTATGCTTGTTGTTGTGAAACTTGCCTATGCTTGTGATGATAGCCTTTGTTGTGCAAGTGTGGTATTTCTGTGTTACCGCGTCTCTCGATAGAGGGCCGGTTGACTTGTTGAGAACTTACTTGGACGTGCTGGCAGTGATGGAGAATTCCACGGGTATGTTTCCATTTTGATTACTGTCTTGTTGTTGATGTCACATGGACATGTCTACACCGTCTGATTCGGGCATGCGGCCGTGCGGCGGGTTGATTACCGATATATGGTTATTCTTGCAACATGGGCGTGTCTACACCGTCTGATATTCCGGCATGTGGCATGCGTCAGGGTTGACCACCCAGTATATTGTTATTGAGGTTACATGGGCATGTCTACACCGATGCAGTATTCCGGGGGCATGTGGCCATGCGGCCTTGTTATTATTGTTGCATCATGGACATGTCTACACCGAGGCAGTATTCCGGGGGCATGCGGCCATGATGCGAACATGATAGATGTTGTGGGCGTGAGACCCATAGTTATACTTGAGTGGTGACTTTGAGGGCGTGAGTCACGACTTCTAACTTTTATGTTGCGTCTTGTATTTTGGTTATCATACATGTCTCCGCTTTTAAGCTATTATGATTTCATTTACTGATTTGTGATTTCACATACTTGGTACTGTTATCTTGACCTCCTTCGGGCTGCGTTCATCTGTGAGGTACATCGGTCGTGGATCCCCGCTCTTAGGATCTCATTTCAGCGTGTTGGGAAGCTCCGTTCCTTCGGAGGCTTATCTTTGGTATGTTTCCCTGAGTTGTAGGTTCTTGTACATTCAGGGGTATGGCGGGGCCCTGTCCCGTCATAGTTGTTGTAAATCTTAGAGTGCAGCCTTTGTGTGGCGGGGTTTGTAAAAAGGTTAAGCTCGGGTTTTTATGAATATCTGAAGGCAAGCTGTTTTGGTTGCTTTGTTTATTTATTATATCTCTTGTTTCATGACTCGTGTTTTATTTTCCGCTGGTTTTCTCTGATGTTGTATCACTAGGGTGCCCGGGGTAAGGCACCAGTCACGGGCCCGGGATTCGGGGCGTGACAGCTGAGTCCTCCTACTTGCATCCCTCCTACTAGGACATCCTTTCGACACATGGCCCTGACGGCTGCAGGTAAAACAAGTATCAACAAAAGATGACATTCCCCGGGATGGCGCTGTCTGCTGTGAACATTGGGAAAAATCGAATCGGTGGTGGACCTCGTGTATCTATGAATCAGAAGCCCTGGAGCTCTGACCAACTCCTGCATACCCGAGCGTCACGAACCTGTGGAGGACCACTGCCGGCGGAGGCGCATATCGATCTGCTGAGGCGGTCGCCTCGAAAGTTACCAAAGGACCACATTGTTACGGCCTCTCTTGCGATCTTGGTTAATCCGTCGATCTCTACGTTCCTCTGCGTGCTGCGCATAAGCCTGTACGCGGGCAATATCCATGCCTGACTGAAGAGCTACTCTTGCACAACCTTTCTTTAAATAGTCATCAAGACCCGTGATATATCGGTGCACTCTATATTCTCTGGCTGCTAAAATCCTAGCTAGTAACAGGTCCATTACTTTGTAATCCATATACTCTGTTCCCTGCCGTGGAACTGAAGGCTCATATATCATGGCCGTAGTAGGAACTGCTGCCGTTGTGCTAAACTTTGCTGGGGCTGGTGACGTAGCAGAACTCCCCGAATGAAGCACCACCCCAGGTGATGATTGGGCCTGTGCCCTAGTAACCCTCTGTACTCTACTCGCGACTCCTCGGTGTCTTGCCTCATGGGCAGGGTTGCCTTGCGCGGAGGCATAAGCGTGCGGGAAAGAAATACGTTAGAGGTCCAACTTATAACACAACTCTAAGGCACGATCTCGAGTGAGAAGAATGAAACCAATCCTAAATATCCTATAGCCTCACGATTATTGATGTGGTGCGCACAACACCGATAATCAAGACTTACTAGATACGGTGTAGACACTTTCCGAGATTAATCGCTCGATACCATCGTTGTCACGACGACCGGACGTGGTGCCTTACCCCGGGCACCCAAGTAGCCATATATCAGAGTAATCAGCGGAATATAAAACAAGACATGAATAAAGTGAAGTGTAAAACAGTTATCTGTGAAAACTTGCCTTGCGACATATATATATATATATACTAGAACAGTTATATCCCTTTTACAATTCTGTCCACAACAGTACTACAGACCTCTAAGAATGATATGACAACAATGGCGGGACAGGGCCCCGCCATACCCCTGAATGTAAGTACCTACTACGACAGGGGACTATACCACTGATAAGCCTCCGGAGGAACGGAGCTTCTCAAACGCTGATCGTGACCCTACGGCGATCAACGGCGGTGTACCTCTACTTTGCGGCATGACGCGCCCCGAAGGAGGTCGATAACAATTGCAAGTATGTGAAATCGTAAAATCAAGTAAAATCAAAGTATTTAAAATCATTTGCAAATACAACTAGTTCAATCGCATAGTGCCACAACATAAACAAGAGCAAGGTAGATAAAGCGTAATGTCTTTTCTAGGCGCGAATGATCGAAGCAAGGCCAATCGCCCATAGTATCATTATGCGTGCCTAATCCTGGACTTCCGCGCCCGCATAGGTCACACACCGCATGAGGTATTCCTCGCGTCGGGGTAGCTAACCCGGTACCTCACGGACTCCGCATCGCATAGTCTCAATAGACCGCATAGTCACACAGACCGCATAGGGCATCCCCGCATCGGGATAAACACCCGGAATGATCAATCCTAGAGCATACCGCTGCTCCGCATAGTCACATAGACCGCATAGGCCATATAGACCCGCATCAAGGGTGGAAAGCCCTCGGTATAACAAGTCAAGGGGGTATGTGATATAATAATATAACAACTTATCGTTAAACAACATAAGCACAACAAGGGAAACCCCTTTACACAAACATCACCAGATACTAACACACGTAGCATCCTAACATGTTTACTTATCAAATCAACAAGAAAGTATTACAAGGCTATCACAAACCAACACAATCAAGTTATTCACACAAGGTACTTTCTACTTTATGTTAACAATTTCGGGTTTTTATCCCCAAAGTATTTCATACATTAACTCTTTAAAAGATCTGTTTCTTTCACAAAAGTCACACAATACCCGTAGTATAAAAAATAGAGTGACTGTCTTTTTAAGTAAACCAAAACACTTCCCTTTGTAAATCAAGTAACAACATTATTTTCCAAACGTTCAAGTTTGCCTAATTTCAAATGCTCAAGTTTCTTATTTTCGAAAGGTCTCGTAGTTCATAGTTTTAATCACTTAATGATATAATTCTCCTTTAAAACGATTTGGGAAACTTATGCCTTATATGTGAGTAGGTTATTCTTGTTTATAACAATCTTATTAAAGCAGCCATGATCTAGGAAATGTAATATCATTTTGTCTCATCTTAGCTTCTATGCAGATGGAGGTTTCTACTGGTTTTAATAATACTTAATTATTCAATACATTTCCTTTTATTAGCGCCATAGTTGGTTTGTTCGATACTTATTCTGATTTTCGAAATCAGTAAAACATTATCCCTTTTTAAAAACCAAGTACTCATTACTCACGAATGAGGTTTCACACTTATTAACAAAATTCATATTAATTCAATTAAGTTAAGTCTCTTATCTTTTAAGATCAAGTCTCTTAACTTCTAAAATTAATAAACCATTCTTTTTATCTCTCTTAAGTCATTATACCTAACTTCCCATAAAGCTAGTATAACTCTTAAGCTTTTAAAACCAAGCATTTCTCTTCTTTAAAAAAAACTTCTTTATTATTCGGGCTTAAGTCGAAAGACATTGCCATACTACGTTCAGTTAACGCACGTACGTCTACCGTACTATATATATATTTCTTTTAAAATATCATGCTCAAGAGGATAGGAAGAATCACATACCTCGCGACGATTATCGACTATTAGCAAAACGCTCCACGGCTATAACCCGGCTAGCCTTGTCCACCTTTCAAGTAGCACATGCTACTCGCAGAACATTCAACCTATAAAGGTCATATAAGTCTATCAACTTCTACACTAATATTCTACTGATGTGATTTCAGTTCAAGTCTTTTCTGTAATATCCTTCTATTACAGTTCAAATCTCTTCTATGAATCTTATATTCACTTCTATACAACTACAGTATGTAATTTCCAATTACAATAGAAGGATAGGATTATTTACCTCGGTAAGCCCAAAATTATCCAAGTTTAATGTCGATCCTGAGGAACGTTTAGCTCCTACTCCGGGTGCTCCAACCCGCTCCAAACAACCCTTAGAAGTTCTACGCAACTTCTTCTTAATACGCCAACCAACTATGGAGATTTTCCTTAGGGTTTCGTGTAGTGACTGAAGGGAAGTATAATAGTATTTCTGGGCTTTTAGTATAAGTGTAACCTTGGAATACTACAAGGTATTTGGGCCAAGGTATTTTGGAATAGTAACAATACTTGGAGAGTATTTCTACCAAGAGGGGGGGTAGTATTTTACGAGACAACTAGGCAAGGGGGGGGGGGTGCTCTCGGCCAAGGCCACTAGGCGGGGGGGAGGTGTACCCCACGGCCAAGGGCCTCACGAAAAAGGAGGAGGCTGGGGCGAGAACCCAACTCAAAGGGGGGAAGAGGGCTTTCAAGACTTAGAACAATTTTGGGATGAAGAAGTCTTCAAGTTTAGGGGGGTATTTATAGGACAACCAAGGGTCAAGATCAAGCCAAGTGGTAGGCAAGTGTAAGGTCAAGATTTGGACAAGTGTTTGTGGGTCCCACTTGCTCATCAACTATACAAAATATCCTACCAACTCCCACTCTCCAAATCATCCAAAAGACTCCCTCAAGTCCACCAATTAGAGGGTGACAAGTGTCGCCCTCTCTTTGGTCCAAAATATTTCGTCTCTCGGAAAAATCCGCAAAAATAATAAATGACATAGCCGTAATTTTCCCTACGCAAGTTTTGGAAGACGTTTCGTCGAAAAACGATTCTTTTCGTGTGTTATGCACAAAATTTTCGGTCCTTGCCTAATCTTAAGGCTTAAATTTTTCTACGTACGTCCTCACGTACATACTCTGGAAATACGGGGTATAACATTCTCCCCTCCTTAGAAACATTCGTCCCGAATGTTCCTTCTCAAGACGGATAACGATGAAGTTCTCCTTAACTTAAACAAGTTGCCAATGCCACACATGGCCATAAAATAACACACGCTCCAATACTTAATCCAAGTCTACGAGGAATCACCTCTAACATCTCAAAAGCTCCCACCCGAGGTCTAAAATATACTCCCTTCGCACCTTCACTTTACAAAAGAAATGATCACATCTATGTTCTCAACACATGCTCGCTTCTTCCCTTACTCGTCGTACCCTTCTCGTACACTCGAACGCTTTCTCATAACTTACCACATTTCTGTTACTGCTTCAGTTTCCAAATCTCTGGGTTACTACCTCCAACTTGGTCATCATTAACTGGGAACACTCCGGATGGATCTCCGATATTTTTCTGATCATAGTAACACGAAAGACCGGACATACTGCCTCCTACGTCGGACGGCAAAGCTAACTTATAGGCAACCTGGCCTATCCTCCAAAGGATCTGAAAACGCCCCAAGTACCTCAGGCTAAGTTTCCTCTGGTTTCCAAAGCTCGTCATACCCTTTCCGGGGTGGTACCTTCAAGACCGTCGGCACTGAACTCCAAGCGTCGTCGCCGATTATCCGCACGACTTCTGTTGACTCTGAGCTGCCAACAACCTCTTCTGGATAAGCTTCACCCTATCCACATTCTGCTGAACCAAGTATGAACCAACTATCTGAACCTTGCCAACATCGAACCAATCGACCGGCAACTTACACTTCCGCCCCTACAAGGCTTCATAAGGCGACATCCGAATACTGAAATGGTAGTTATAAAAACACTCCCTCAACAGGAGGCAACAATCCTCACAGCTACCCCTGAAATCCAAACACTGGCCCGAGGGCGAATGCGCTACTAAGACTCACCTGAGTTCCTTAACCCTGCCTGGTAACACTTCCAGAAAACGAAATAGCCACAACCTGGGCTTCACTGTCTGCCATAAGGTGAAAGTAGGCACCCCGTGCAGCCTTACAACCTTCCTGACAAATAACATCTCGCATAACTCTCTGCCGAGTAAACAGTCCTGACTGAAGGACAAGATGGGCTGACCTCATCGGCCCGACTACCGGTCGAACGCATCTACGAACTTGTACGATGGTTAACTAAACTTGGGCCTAACACCCTCGTGACCCCACCACCTGGCGGGACCACCTCGAACTGACCCCGCCACAATGCAGGCCGCGGTTTGACCCACAATCGGTCCGCAACCTGCCCCGCTATCGCGCAAAAACTCTTGTTCCCCGATCCGGAACAATCTCACTAATCAAGTCACGAAAAACCTAGTGGTCGTCTTAGCTCAACTACCCTCTTTTATTTCATACCACTCAGGGATTTATCACACAAACATATCTCACGTGTACTATGCACTCTGATAAGGGTCAAACATAAAAATACATCTTTTACTCGAGATGGCCTCGCCTCTAAGGTCTCTACGTATAAAACTCTAAGGTTCACACTTCCTCTATCCCCCAATCTTACCTGGTTAACTAACCATGATTTCTAATCACAATCTACACAATGTTAACTGAACGTAACACTTAAGATATACTTATCTTATCACACATACAATCTCTAGAGGGTTAAGGATACACCTGTATCTACTGCTTCACTACCCTCTGTCGTTCCAATCCATCCTGCCCTGCTGGGCGCAAGCATAACAAGCTGTCGAAGAAGTACGACACTCCCCACAATGACACTTACCACAATGGCCACACCGAGGTGGGGGTGGCCTCCTCTGGCTAACACCCCTTCCTCTCCGAACTACTGAATCCGCAACTGATCTGGTAGGCTGAGTCCTCCTACTTTCATCCCTCCTACTAGGACATCCTTTCGACACATGGCCCTGACGGCCGCAGGTAAAACAAGCATCAACAAAAGATGACATTCCCCGGGATGACGCCTGTCACACTGTGAACATTGGGGAAAAACTGAATCCGGCTGGCTGGACCTACGTGTATCTGTGAATCAGAAGCCCTGGAGCTCTGACCAACTCCTGCATACCCCGAACGTCCTGAACCCTGTGGAGGACCACTCTGCACCGGCGGAGGCACATATCCAGTCTGCTGCTGAGGCGATTCTCCTCGAAAGTTACCAAAGGACCCTGTTGTTCTGGCCCTCTTCTGCTGATCTTGGTTAATCCGTCGATCTCTACGTTCCTCTGCGTGCTGCTCATAAGCCTGTACGCGGGCAATATCCATGCCTGACTGAAGAGCTACTCTTGCACAACCTTTCTTTAAATAGTCATCAAGACCCGTGATATATCGGTGCACTCTATATTCTCTGGCTGCTAAAATCCTAGCTAGTAACAGGTCCATTCCTTTGTAATCCATATTCTCTGTTCCCTGCCGTGGAACTGAAGGCTCATATATCATGGCCGCAGAGGCTAGCTGGTTGTGCTAAACTTTCTTTGTTGGTGGCGTGACGAGAACTCAATGAAGCACCACCTCAGTGATGATTGGGCACGTGCCTAGTAACCCTCTCAGATTTACTCACAGCTCTACGCCGCCTTGCCCTTGCGGGCCTTGCGCGGAGGCATAACTGCACGCGGAAAGAAATACGTTAGAGGGTCCAACTTATAACACAACTCTAAGGCACGATCTCGAGTGAGAAGAATGGAAACCAATCCTAAATATCCTATAGCCTCTCGATTATTGATGTGGTGCACAACACCGATAATCAAGACTCTACTAGATACGGTCTAGACACTTTCCGAGGATTAATCGCTCGATACCACTTTTGTCACGACCGAACCGGGCGGATCGCGCCTACCCGGGCACCCAAGTAGCCATACATCAGAGTAATCAGCGGAATATAAAACAAGACATGAATAAAGTGAAGTGTAAAATAGTTATCTGTGAAAACTTGCCTTGCGGCATATATATATATCAACTAGAACAGTTATATCCCTTTTTACAATTCTTCCCACAACAAGATTACTGCACTTCTAAGACTGATACGACAGCAGTGGCGGGACCGGGCCCCGCCATACCCCTGCATGTAAGTACCTACTACGAGAGGACTATACCATGATAAGCCTCGGAGGAACGGAGCTTCCCAACGCTGGCGTGACCCTACGGCGACGATCAACGGCGGTGTACCTCTACTGCGGCATGAACGGCCCCGAAGGAGGTCGCACAACAGTACCAAGTATGTGAAAGCGTAAAAATCAAGTAAAATCAAAGTATTTAAAATCATTTGCAAATACAACCAGTTCAATCGCACATAGTGCCACAACATAAACAAGAGCAAGGTAGATAAAGCATGCGTGTCTTTTCTAGGCGCGAATGATCGAAGCAAGGCCAATCGCCCATAGTATCATTATGCGTGCCTAATCCTCGACTTCCCGCAGCCGCATAGGTCACACACGCACCGCGTGAGGTATTCCTCGCATCGGGGTAGCTAACCGGTACTCCTCCGGACTCCGCGATCGCATAGTCTCGATAGACCGCATAGTCACACGCATCGCATAGGGCATCCCCGCGACGGGATAAACACCGAATGATCAATCACGGAGCATACCGCTGCTCGCGCATAGTCACATAGACCGCGCGTAGGCCATATAGACCCGCATCAAGGGTGGCAAGCCCTCGGTATAACAAGTCAAGGGGGTATGTGATATAATAACATAACAGCTTATCGTTAAACAATATAAGCACAACAAGGGAAACCCCTTTACACAAACATCACCAGATACTAACACACGTAGCATCCTAACATGTTTACTTCTCAAATCAACAAGAAAGTATTACAAGGCTATCACAAACCAATACAATCAAGTTATTCACACAAGGTACTTTCTACTTTATGTTAACAATTTCGGGTTTTTATCCCCAAAGTACTTCATACATTAACTCTTTAAAAGATCCGTTTCTTTCACAAAAGTCACACAATACCCGTAGTATAAAAAATAGAGTGACTATCTTTTTAAGTAAACCAAAACACTTCCCTTTGTAAATCAAGTAACAACATTATTTTCCAAACGTTCAAGTTTGCCTAATTTCAAATGCTCAAGTTTCTTATTTTCGAAAGGTCTTGTAGTTCATAGTTTTAATCACTTAATGATATAATTCTCCTTTAAAACGATTTGGGAAACCTATGCCTTATATGTGAGTAGGTTATTCTTGTTTATAACAATCTTATTAAAGCAGTCATGATCTAGGAAATGTAATATCATTTTGTCTCATCTTAGCTTCTATGCAGATGGAGGTTTCTACTGGTTTTAATAATACTTAATTATTCAATACATTTTCTTTTATTAGCGCTGCAGTGGTTTTTTCGATACTTATTCTGATTTCCGAAATCAGTAAAACATTATCCCTTTTTAAAAACCAAGTACTCATTACTCACGAATGAGGTTTCACACTTATTAACAAAATTCATATTAATTCAATTAAGTTAAGTCTCTTATCTTTTAAGATCAAGTCTCTTAACTTCTAAAATTAATAAACCATTATTTTTATCTCTCTTAAGTCATTATACCTAACTTCCCATAAAGCTAGTATAACTCTTAAGCTTTTAAAACCAAGCATTTCTCTTCTTTCAAAAAAACTTCTTTATTATTCGGGCTTAAGTCGAAAGACATTGCCATACTACGTTCAGTTAACGCACGTACGTCTACCGTACTATATATATATTTCTTTTAAAATATCATGCTTAAGAGGATAGGAAGAATCACATACCTCGCGACGATTATCGACTATTAGCAAAACGCTCCACGGCTATAACCCGGCTAGCCTTGTCCACCTTTCAAGTAGCACATGCTACTCGCAGAACATTCAACCTATAAAGGTCATATATGTCTATCAACTTCTACACTAATATTCTACTGATGTGATTTCAGTTCAAGTCTTTTCTGTAATATCCTTCTATTACAGTTCAAATCTCTTCTATGAATCTTATATTCACTTCTATACAACTACAGTATGTAATTTCCAATTACAATAGAAGGATAGGATTATTTACCTCGGTAAGCCCAAAATTATCCAAGTTTAATGTCGATCCTGAGCAACGTTTAGCTCCTACTCCGGGTGCTCCAACCCGCTCCAAACAACCCTTAAAAGTTCTACGCAACTTCTTCTTAATACTCCAACCAACTATGGAGATTTTCCTTAGGGTTTCGTTTAGTGACTGAAGGGAAGTATAATAGTATTTCTGGGCTTTTAGTATAAGTGTAACCTTGGAATACTACAAGGTATTTGGGCCAAGGTATTTTGGAATAGTAACAATACTTGGAGAGTATTTCTACCAAGAGGGGGGGGGTAGTATTTTACGAGACAACTAGGCAGGGGGTGCTCTCGGCAAGGCCCCTAGGAGGGTGGAGGTGTACCCCTCGGCCAAGGGCCTCACGAAAAAGGGGGGAGGGGGAGGCTAGGACGAGAACTCAACTCAAAGGGGGGAAGAGGGCTTTCAAGACTTAGAACAATTTTGGGATGAAGAAGTCTTCAAGTTTAGGGGGGTATTTATAGGACAACCAAGGGTCAAGATCAAGCCAAGTGGTAGGCAAGTGTAAGGTCAAGATTTGGACAAGTGTTTGTGGGTCCCACTTGCTCATCAACTACACAAAATATCCTACCAACTCCCACTCTCCAAATCGTCCAAAAGACTCCCTCAAGTCCACCAATTAGAGGGTGACAAGTGTCGCCCTCTCGTTGGTCCAAAATATTTCGTCTCTCGGAAAAATTCGCAAAAATAATAAATGACCTAGCCGGAATTTTCCCTACGCAAGTTTTGGAAGACGTTTCGTCGAAAAACGATTCTTTTCGTGTGTTATGCACAAAATTTTCGGTCCTTGCCTAATCTTAAGGCTTAAATTTTTGTACGTACGTCCTCACGTACATACTCTAGAAATACGGGGTATAACACATGGACTAGCTCTCCATGAGGTTTACTGATGCAGGCTTTGGTATCTAGTAGTTGGTTTTCGTACTTGCCCCGGTCATTGTCGTGATGCAGGAGGTATCTGGTAGTTAGCCTTCGTACTTACCCCAGTCAGTGTTATGGCGAAGTCTCGTGATGCAGGAGGTATCTGGTAGTTGGCTTTCGTACTTGCTGATGCGGCTTTGGTATCTGGTAGTTAGCCTTCGTACTTGCCCCGGTCAGCTTCGTGGTATAATTGTATAGTATTATTAGTACAACTTTGGTATCTAGTAGTTGGCTTTCGTGCTTGTGTCACGACCCGTTGCGGGGCCCGTGACTGGTGCCTTACCCGGGCACCCGTGTAGTCATACATCAGAGAAATCAGCAGAATATAAAACAACCAAGATATGAAACAGTATAAATAAGACACAGTTTCTGGGAAAGAGTTGCCTTTCGGCATATATGTATATAAATACCCCAAAATGAACAGTTACATCCCAACCTTACAACAGGTCTACAGACCTCTAAGAGTTTAAAACAACAATGGCGGGACAGGGCCCCGCCATACCCCTGAATGCAAATATCTACAACGACAGGGGACCATACCAAAATGCTAAGCCTCCGGAGAAACGGAGCTTTTCCAACGCTGAAACGGTGATCCTAAGAACGGGGATCAACAGTAGGAGTACTTCTACCTGCGGCATGAACGCAGCCCCCCGAAGGAGGTCGATAACAATTGCAGTATGTGGCGAAAATCAGTAAATGAAATCATAGTAGTCTATATAAAGCAGGAGACATGTATGATAACCAAAACTACAGTTCACAATAAATAAGCAGTCATGTCAAGTCAGGGACTCACGCCCTCAAAGTCATCACTCAAATGTAACAATGGGTCTCACGCCCACAACATCAATCATGCCCGTGGAATACCTTCCTCACTGCCGGCAGTCTATGATATAAAAGCACCAAGGAATACACAAGAACACCAGGTCCTACCGGTGTCATCATAAAACCGTACGGGGTAAGTACGAAGGCATAGCCGACTCCTAAAACCCACAGTACAAACAAGGTCGTAAACTGTATCATGAGATCTGTCTAGACCGTCACATGATCAAAGCTGGCCACTCGCCCGCAGTATCTAATGTGCGCGTCTAGCCCTGGAACTTCCCGTAGCTCCGCATGGGCCACTCCAATGGCCCGCATGAGGTATTCCCGCATCGAGGTAGCTACTCCCCTGCAGCGTCCTGGACTCTCCGTCCGCATGGCCATATAGACCGCATGACCATGAAGGCCGCACACTAACCCGGAACTCCCGCAGTTCCGCATAGGCCACACGGACCCGCATAAGGTATTCTCGAATCATAGGTCACACAGACCCGCCTGAGTCTACCCCGCATCGGAGGGCAGCTTAACCCCCGGAATCATGAGTGATATAATACTAACATAACAGCTTATCGTTAAACAACCTAAGCACAACAAGGGAAAACCCCTTCACACAACATCACAAGATACTAACTCACGTAGCATCCTAACATGTTTACTTATCAAGTCAACAAGAAAGTATTACAAGACTATCACAAATCAATACAATCAAGTTATTCACACAAGGTAATTTCTACATTATGTTAACAAGTTCGGGTTTTTAGCCCCAAAGTACTTCATGTATTACTCTTTTAAAAGATCCGTTTCTTTCACAAAAGTCACACAATACCCGTAGTATAAAAATAGAGTGATTATCTTTTGAAGTAAATCAAAACACTTCTCTTTGTAAAATTAAGTAACAACATTCTTTTCCCAACGTTCAAGTTTGCCTAATTTCAATGACTCAAGTTTCTCATTTTCGAAAGGTTTCGTAGTTCATAGTTTTAATCCTTTAAAACAATTTGAGAAACATATATCCTATGTGTGAGTAGGTTATTATTGTTCATAACAATCTTATTACAGCAGCCATGATCTAGGAAATGTAATATCATTTTGTCCCATCTTAGCTCCTATGGAAGTTTCTACTGGTTTTAATAATACATTATTAGTCAAAACATTTCCCTTTATTAGCGCTGATGTGGTTTGTTCGACATTCATTCTGATTTCCGAAATCAGTAAAACATCATTCCTTTTGCAAACCAAAATACTCATTACTCACGAATGAGGTTTCACACTTTTTAACAAAATTCACCTTAGTATAATTAAGTCAAGTCCCTTATTTTCTTAAATCAATAAATCATTCTTTTTATCACTCTTAAGCCGTTATACCTAACTTCCCATAAAGCTAGTATAACTCTTAAGCTTTTAAAACCAAGTGTTACTCTTAAAAAGGTTTCTTAATACTTTTGAACTACTTCAGATTCTTTTTATTCAGGCTTAAGTCAAAAGACATTGCCGTAATTATTATTCAGGCTTAAGTCCGAAGACATTGCCGTAATTATTATTCAGGCTTAAGTCCGAAGACATTGCCGTAATTATTATTCGATTAACGCACGTCGTCACCGTACTATATACATATTCTTTAAAATATCATGCTCAAGAGGATAGGAAGAATCACATACCTTCTCGTGAAATCCACGCCAGTTGAATATGTTGCGCGCAGAGAATCGACCTATAACAGTCAAATACGTCTATCAACGTCTAGACTGTACTGTACAAAGCTCTAAGCAGAGGGTTCTCTATTCTATGGACATTTGGGCAGCACTTCCCTACCCGGTGAGCTACTCAAGTCTCATCGTGAAAACTCCCATGTAAATCTGATTCTATTATTCTTCTTTTAAACCCTTCTACTGTGATATCAGTTCAATTTTATTCTTTAATATCCTTCTAAGTATTTATACTTATTCCTATACTTCTACAGTATGTATTTTCTAATTACAAAAGGAGGATAAGGTTATTTACCTCGATAAGCCCAATATTATCCAAGTATAAACGTCGATCCTGAGCGAGGTTTAGCTCCTAAATCTGCCTCATTGGCCCCAAGAACCCTTAGAAGTTCTACACCGCTCCTACTTAAATACTATAAGGGATTTGGGCTAGGGTATTTTGGGCATTATAACAATACTTGGAAGACAACATTCCTACCAAGGGAGGGGGGGTAGTGTTTCGGTTAGGGCTTGCTTTAGGGGGGGGGGCTCTCGGCCAAGCCACTAAGGCTAGAGGGGGAGGGGGGTGTTGGAAGAAAACATAACAAGAGAGGGGAGGGATTTTTAACACTTAGAAAATATTTGGATGAAGAAGTTCATCAACATAGAGGGGTATTTATAGGTCAAGCATTGGCCAACCAATGGCCAAGATGATGCCAAGTGCAAGGCAAGTGTAGGGTGAGGATTTAGGCAAGTGTCCATTCTATCTACTACACAAAAATATCCTACCAACTCCTTGACAAAATAGGCAACCAATCGTCCACTTGTTACCGCCCAACGTCCCCAATGAGAGGGTGACAAGTGTCGCCCTCTCGTTGGTCCAAAATGTTTCGTCTCTCGAAAAAATCCGCAAAAATTAGAAATGACATAGCCGTAATTTATCCTACGCGAGTTGTGTAAAACGTTTCGTCGAAAAACGACTCAAATCGGGTGTTGTGCACAAAGTGAAATTCGGCCCTTGCATACTTTAAGCTTCAACTTTTCTACGTACGTCCCTACGTACATACTCTGGAAATACGGGGTATAACAACTTGCCCCGGTCAGTTGATGATGCGGCTTTGGTATCTGGTAGTTAGCCTTCGTACTTGCCCCGTACGGTTTTATGGAGTATTGTTAGTACGGCTTTGGTATCTAGTAGTTGGCTTTCGTACTTGCCCCGGTCAGTTGATGATGCGACTTTGGTATCTGGTAGTTAGCCTTCGTACCTGCCCCGTACGGTTTTATGGCGTATTGTTAGTACGGCTTTGGTATCTGGTAGTTGGCTTTCGTACTTGCCCCGGTCAGTTGATGATGCGGCTTTGGTATCTGGTAGTTAGCCTTCGTACTTGCCCCGTACGGTTTTATGGCACAGGTAGGGCCTGATGTTCATGTGTACTCCCTGGTATTGTTATATCATAGACTGCCGGTAGTGAGGAAGGAATTCCATGGGCGTGATTGATGTTGTGGGCGTGAGACCCATTGTTATATTTTGAGTGATGACTTTGAGGGCGTGAGTCCCTGACTTGACACGAGTGTTTTAGATTGTGAAATAGTATCTTTTTAGAGACAATGTTGATGTTCATTACTCTTGTTGTTAGCCGGGATTTGTGAAACGCATTTCTTTGATTGCCATACATGTCTCCTACTTTATATAAACTATTATGATTTCATTACAGTATTTTCAGTTTCACATACTTGCTACCTGTTGTACTGACCTCCTTTGGGGGGCTGCGTTCATGCCGCATGTTGAGGTACGTAGCTTGCTGATCCGCGCTCTTAGGATCACTTTTCAGTTCTGGGAAAGCTCCATTTCTCCGGAGGCTTTGTCTTTTGGTACGGTTCCCTGAGGTCATATACTTTTGTACATTCAGGGGGTATGGCGGGGCCCTGTCCCGTCATAGTTGATTTCATTCTTAAGTGCAGAGTAATCGTTGTGGGTAAGTTTTGTGAAAAGGATTTAACTGTTCAAGTTTTTAGTTTATATATACAGAAAGGTAACCGTTTTGGTTAGCATGTTCTTATGTTAATCTATCGTTTCATGTCTTTGATTTTATTTCCGCTGATTTTCTCTGATGTTGTATCACTAGGGTTCCTGGGGTAAGGCACCAGTCGCGGGCCCGGGAACGGGTCATGACAGTCCCTCCATAAACGACCGGATTATGTTATGTAAGATATGTAAGTTATGTGGAAAAACTTGATTAAATTCTTAAGTATGTATGTAAGAATATGATGTTAATTCTTATTGAAAGAAGGAAAGGAACGGTTAATATACGATTGATTTCAGGAGTTAAAATGACATTTTTTATACAGTTATGATTTGGTTGTTGCACCTTATTTCTGTTCCATACTAAATTTTTGTTATGCGGACCCTTCGAGTTGCGTTCATGCCGCAGGTGTTAGGTACACAGGTTGGTGATCCTTGCTCTTAGGATCTCTGTTCAGTTTTTGGGAAGAAGCTCCATTCACTCCGGAGGCTTATCTTTTTGGTACGGTTTCCCTGATGTTGTAGATTCATGTACATTCAAGGGTATGGCGGGGCCCTGTCCCGCCACAGTTGTAATTCTTAGAGGTCTGTAGTCACATGTTGTGGGTCGGTTTGTAAAAACAAAAAAGGGATATAACTGCTGTTGTTTATGTATATGTATATGTGTCCAGGGAGGTAGCCTTATCGGCTAACCTGTTGTTTAAATTCTCGTTGTTTTATTTTATAAGTTTCATGTATGTTCCGCTGATTCTCTCTGATATATACTTGTAAGGGTGCCCATGTAGGGCACCAGTCGCGGGCCCGGGGTCGGGTCGTGACAAAAGTGGTATCAGAGCAGTTAGTCCTCGGAAAGTATCTACAGACCGTGTCTAGTAGAGTCTTGATTATCGGTGTGTTGTGCACCACATCTATAATCAGGAGGCTGCAGGACATTTAGGATTGGTTTCCATTCTTCTCACTCTGAGATCGTGCAGTATAGCTGTATTAATAGGTTGATCCGTCTCTAACGTATTCTTATGTATATGAATTAGCTATGCCTCGGGAAAGCGACGGGGCCCGAGAAGGGCAAAGCGGCCGAGGCGCGATGGTGTGAGGGTTACTAGGACTCGAGCCCGGACTATGCACGAGGTTGTAGTCGGCGCCCGAGTTCGATTCTGCCGGCGGTATTAGAAGCGAAGCGGCCGCGGCTCGGGATTCCGATACGAGCCTCAGTCCCTCGGCCGGCGAGTATAGAGATTATGAAGAGCGGTCGGGTTATTGACTAGCATAGTGGTAGAGGCGGCAAGCGGGAGCGAGTAGCTAACCCAGTAGCGGTTTGAGGATTCGAGATTTTACGGGTTGTAGTCCACGAGTTCTATGGTTGAGATCGAGGAGGATCGTCGGGAGTTTATTCGGCGAATCTGACGGACTATGCATGTGCTTAGGGTCTCGGAGACCGAGTCAGTGGTGCTAGCTTCTTACCGGTTACGCGACATTGCGTTGAACTGGTTTGAGTCATGGGAACTGTCTAGGGGTGTGGGTGCTCCTCCAGCTATTTGGGATGAGTTCACAGAGGCCTTTCTTGATCACTTTTTGCCTCCTGAGATGAGGAGAGCCCGTGTTGATAGGTTATTGTCATTGAGGCAGAATGGGAGGACCATCAGAGGAGTAAAACACAGTTTGACTCATTGGCCAGGTATGCGCACACTATTGTGGCTGACATGGCTGATAGAGTTCATCGCTATGTTATGGGGCTAGACCGTTATATGATCACTGCTTGCCTGGGAGTGGCCCTTCAGCCAGGTATGGATATTGCGGAGATGCGAACATATGCGCGAGATTGAGGGCGAGAGAGAGGACCGACCAGACCAAGGCCAACCCAGAGGCCGGGGCGGCGAGGTTGGGGTGATTTTCGAGGCGGAGAGCCTCGGCGAGCTAGGTCTACATTTCAGGCCACGCAGTGCTCCTTCCCGATTTTTACGGCAGGAGGTTGGATCAGCCGGGTAATTCAGGAGCCGGTCAGAGCTCCAGAGCTTCGGATTCGTATGCGCACATGGGTTCTAGGAAGTCGGGGCCACTCTTCCCTCAGTGTCCACAGTGTGGCCGGCATCACCATGGGAAATGTCGTCGTTGTTACTGGTGCCTGTTTTACCTGTGGCCGTCAGGGCCATATGTTGAGGGATTGTCCTAGTAGGAGAGTTACAGGAGGGATAGCATAGTCTACCGGATCAGTTGCGGGTTCTTCGCCTTCAGTAGCTAGGCAGGATGTTCATACACCGGCAGGTCGTGGCAGAGGTCGTGGTGGAAGTTCCCAGTTTTAGCGGTCATTTGAACCGCCTATAGGATTTCAGGTATATCTTCGACCCTTTAGAGATTTGTATGCATGATAAGGTTGTTGTATGTTTAAGTATCAAGAACGGATAATATTGAGATTATGTATGTATGTTAGAAGTAAGTTGGAAGTACGAAAAGATAATCCTTTTAGGCCATGAATGTGAGTAGATAGTGATGGTGCACACTTTGTATTTGTTTCCTCGTTTGGTTTGTGATGAATAAATATGCAAGCGCGGTGTATTAGGTCCATATGTGGCATAATTAGGTTTTACTAAGTGCAGTTTTATGAGACTATGCCAAGAAATGATAGATTGAGCTCCGAAAGAACATTCGGGGACGAATGTTTCTAAGGGGGGAAGAATGTTACACCCCGTAAGTCCAGGACATGTATAAGAGATTGTATGTAAGGAATCAAGGCTTGAAAATTTGTACGAAAGGAAGAATTGTTTTTCCGACGGAAAATCTTCCGAACGTCGGAAAGGAAAAATGTTCGTTGATGAGAATTGGATTCTCAAAATGCATTATATGATGAGTATGGAACTTATTAACGTTATAGAAATTTATTTTTTACGGATTTGGTAATGTGGGGCCCACCCGAGGAATTTTACGTTTTGTGGGGCCCACGAGGGTTAAGAAATTTTATGGACGAATGGGAGGGCGACACGTGTCACCCCTCAATGGTCTTGGACGAAATTAATGCTAGGGTAAAATGGTCATTGACCATCAAGGAAGATAAGTCTTCAAAGCTTGAGTTTATTGACCAAGTCAACTTGCCACTTGTGTAGTTATCCAAGTGTACTTCATCCAAGCCACACATTTGTTATAATATTGACCCTTCATTGTGTTATATATACCACACTAGTGCAAGACTAGCTCTTCAACACTTAGAAAAATTAGAGAACATTTGTGCCAAGAAAAGAGGCTCTCGGGTTTGGCTAGGTTCCACACAAAAATTTGCAATTGTATTTCTTTATTCACAATACTTTAACCCTAGGTCCCTAAGGGTATTGTAAGGATATCTCAATAGAAAGATCTCGGAAAAATGGCGTTTTCACGTTAGTCGCAAGGCGAAAACCTAAGTCGTTTTCACAAGTTTGGATTGGAAATGGAAGAGAAGTTGGTTGTGAACTTCTAAAGGCTTCAAATAGCGGATTGGAACATAAGAAAAGGAGCTAAGAATTGCTAAGGAGCGACTTTGAATCTTGGATTTTATAAGGGCTTGTAAAGGTAAAGATCTTGTCGTTTTAACAATTAATGATTTCTTATTGTTGTAGCTATGGATATTAGCAAGCATGAGGTATATAGTATGGAGTTTGATAAATGTATTGGCTATTGGAACCCTAATCCGAAAACTAGCATGTTTAGCCTTTAAGATTACAATTCAAGTTGATTATTAATTTAAGTCGTCACATGTTATATAAAGAAGAAATTGTAGTTGTTGAAGTTGTTTATGACTATATAACATGTTAGACCTAAGAACTTGGATTGAAAGAAATTGGACAAGATGATATGTTGTTGTAGCCGAGAATGGCATTATATTTTGGACTAGTTTGATATCAATTGTGGGGCGGAATTTTACACGTATTGTAAGGCGTGTAATCCCCTTTGTATTTGCTGAATTGATTGAGCCTTAAATGTGGCGTTTGGTAATTGATTTTCGGCCTTGAAAAAGGTGGCAAAGTATGTAGAAACAAAGGAAGTGTTGTCCGATTTTCCGTAGGATTTAGTGACTTTACACTTAGAATATTCTACGATTGAAGCTAGAGGTTAATGGACGTGTTATGACTATTATAGGTTGAAGTACTACGAGTAGCGTATTCCACTTGAAGGGTGGAAAGGCTAGCAAGGTTATAGTACTTTGGAGCATTTTGCAACTTGTCGCTAGTCGTCGCAAGGTATGTGAACCTCTTCTTTCTTTGGCATGATCCCACGTATGAAATATCCATGTGATAGTATTTCATGATTCCTTCTACTCTTAGAAGTTAAAAGTATGTTAAATTGTCCTAAGTCCTTACCAAGTCTTATGGGAGATGTTGGTAAGAATGATTAGGAAATTATGAGATTTGATTTAAAGCTATGTGTCTTGATTTATTTATAGTAAGTAAGTGGATTTTATGTTCGAAAATGACTTGAATTTATATGTGAAAAGGGGATTGATTTTAAAAGTGAAAGTTATATGATTTTAAGAGAATAAGTTACTCGGTTTTGGAAGTGTATGGAACTTTATATTTTTTTATAAGTAAATGGACTTTAAAGAATGTATGTTATGAAGTTTTAAGACTATGGACTTTGGTTGTCTTTTAAGGATTATGAAACTTTATTTTTCAAGTTATGGGACTTGATTTCTAAAGTATTGATGACATGATTTTATAAGTATAAGCGACATGATTTTAAAGAGTGTATGCTACGAGGGATTAATACTATAAGCCTTGATTTTATGAGTGGAAATGACTAAACTTTAAAATGTATGGATTCTTAATTTATTTCAAAAGTTAAGAAGATGGTTTCCAAAAGAGTGTGTGACTTGAGCTTTAAAAAGAAAAGAGTTTTATGATTCTTTTTAAGTTTGTATGTACGTAGTATTTTTGGGTCTAGTTTCCCTAATGTTGCAAGAATAAAGTGTCTTAAGTTCTCTAAAATGAAAGGTTGTTATAATAGCTTTATGGGAAGTTGTTATAACGACTTAAGAAGAAGTAATAATACGATTTAAAATGTTATGTAAGGAAAATCACACCGAGCCTACAAATAGGCCGGATTACGTTATGAAATACACCGAGCCTACAAATAGGCCGGATTACGTTATGAGATACACCGAGCCTACACATAGGCCGGATTACGCCATATTACCCCGAGCCTACACATAGGCCGGGTTACGTCATCTTACACCGAGCTCGCAGCGGGCGGATTATGCTACATGATTCCACGATGCAAGGCTCCATAGGCGGGCGGATTATGCTACATGATTCCACGATGCACCGAGCTCCACGGGAGGGCGAATTATGCTACATGATTCCACGATGACAACGAGCTCCATGGCGGGCGGATTATGCTACATGATTCATCAAGATCTGCGTGTCTAAATGGGCCGAATTACGTTATCACGTATGAATAATCAAAGTTAGCTTCCAAATAAGAAGTCCCTCCATAAAGGGTCGGATTATGTTATGTAAGATATGTAAGTTATGTGGAAAAACTTGATTAAATTCTTAAGTATGTATGTAAGAATATGATGTTAATTCTTATTGAAAGAAGGAAAGGAACGGTTAATATACGATTGATTTCAGGAGTTAAAATGACATTCTTTTATACAATTATGATTTGGTTGTTGCACCTTATTTACATTCCATACTAAATTTTTGTTATCGACGCTTGGGCTGCGTTCATGCCGCAGTGTTAGGTACAGGTTGGTGATCCTTGCTCTTAGGATCTCTGTTCAATTTTGGGAAGAAGCTCCATTCACTCGGAGGCTTATCTTTTTAGTACGGTTTCACGATGTTGTAGATTCATGTACATTCGGGGTATGGCGGGCCTGTCCGCCACGTTGTAATTCTTAAGTGCAGTAGTCACATGTTGTGGGTCGGTTTGTAAAAAAATGGATATAAGCTGCGTTGTTTATGTATATGTATATGTGTCGAGGAGGTAGCCTTATCGGCTAACTTTGTTGTTTAAATTCTCGTTGTTTTATTTTATAAGTTTCATGTATGTTCACGATTGTCTCGATGTATACATAAGGGTGCCGGTGTAGGGCACGATCACGCAGGCTTGAGGTCGGGTCGTGACACTAACACCCGTAGTATCAAGGCATGTCTATTTTTCAAATTAAGTTACTACACCTTTAGAAATTCATTTCAAGACTTTGAAACCAAGTAACTTCTAATTACATGACCTAGGCAACTCATGCCTATCAATCAAAATAGACAACTCTCTTAACCTTCCATAAAGCCGTTATAACTAACTTCCCATAAAGTTGTTATAACCCTTTATGGTTTTTAGACAAATTCATTATTTTTATAACCAAGAGACTTATACTTTTAAAACCAAGTATCATATACTTTCAAATCAAGTTACATAACTTTCAAATCAAGTTACATAACTTTCAAAATACTTCAAGCCTCTTAACTTTAGAAATCAAGTTACAGAACTTTCAAAATACTTCAAGTCTCTTAACTTTAGAAATCAAGTTACATAACTTTCAAAATACTTCAAGTCTCTTAACTTTAGAAATCAAGTTTCTTAACTTAGAAATCAAGTAGCTTCTACTTTTAAATCTCAAGTAACTTACACCTTTAAAACAAGTTACTTCTCTTTAAATCATGTCATTTCTCCTCTTTTAAATTAATTAAGTAAATCACTCATTTGACTCCCCTAAAGCTGTTATAACAACCTTTAGGTTTAGGAACTAAGGCACTATCCAAAAGATTTGGAAACCACTTCCTTTTCAAGACTCTATGTACTTCAAGTAAAACACTTTCACTTTTGAAAATCCAAATTTCGTTAAGGTAATGGATTATAACAACTTCCAATTTAAACATCAAAAGTACAATCAAGGAAGTATATAGAACAACTTCTATATTAGGCAATCCATGTACAATCAAGGAGTGGATCATTTAAGGAGTAGGATTTACTTTCTTTATCATAAGGAATCATGCTAGAAGAAGAGGAGATGGTTCACATACCTTTTCGGCTTAATCCACAAGCTAAGTCGAATACGCCGCACGTAGAATTACCAACCTATAATGGCCACAACACGACTATCAACTTCTAGTTTCTAACGTAGAATGGTACTAAGTATACGGTCTCTTATTCTACGGAAAATTGGGCAGCACTTCCTTTGTTTCTACATACTTTTCCACCTTTTTCAAGGCCCGAAAATCAATAACCAACATGCCACATTTAAGGATCAATACATCAACCAATCAAAGGGGATTACACGCCTTACAATATGTGTAAAATTCTGCCCACAATTAATACCAAGTAGTTAAATATCCAAAGCCATTCTCGGCTAACATGTACAACAACACCAAGTCCTTTCCAATTCTTTTTCAATCCAAGTTGCTAAGTCTAACATGTTATTTGGTCGTAAACAACTTTAACAACTACAATTCCTTCTTTATATAACATGCGGCGACTAAACTAATAACCAAATTGAATTGTAATCTCAAAGGCTAAACATGGTAGTTTCGGATTAGGGTTTCAATATTCATAACACTTATCAAACTTCAATATATACATCTCATGCTTGTTTATATCCATAACTACAACAATAAGTAATATTTAATCACTTAACGACAAGATTGTTACCTTGATTAGCCCTTATAAAATTCCAAGATTTAAAGTCGCTCCTTAGCAATTCTTAGCTCCTTTCCTTCACGCTCCAATCCGCTATTTGAAGCCTTTAGAAGTCTACAACCAACTTCTCTTCCATTTCCAATCAAAACTTATGAAAACGACTTAGGTTTTCGCCTTGCGACTAACGTGAAAAATGTTACATCTCGTAGTTCTAACACATGAATCAGAGAACGTACGTAAGACGTTAAGGTTTAAATCGTGAAACGATAGAAGATACGCTTTTCCTTAAGAGAAATATCTGGAACTTGTGAAGGAAAAGGTTTGTTAATTGGAATTTGGTTCTAAAATTTGGTATTTGAGACTTTTGGAATATATTAGAATTATGGATTTTTAAATTCGGATTTGGTCACGTGGGGCCCACGGGAAAATTTTACGGTTTTGTGGGGCCCACAATATTTTGAGATATTTTGACCAATTATGGATATTTTGGAGGATGAAAATATTTTTGGACCAATGAGAGAGTGACACGTGGCACACCCCTTTGACTATTGACTTGGTCTTGGAAGACTTGGTCTTGGAAGACATTTTGGAGACAAGTGAAGGTGGGTCCCACTCCACTTGTCTTGCTACATATAAGGCCATACACTTGTCAAGCATCCACACTTATGGACATATTATATATGCAAGGTAGAGGGCTTGCAAGACTTAGCCACACTTAGAAAATATTTCATCTTTTTCTTCCTCTTCCATGTAGCTTCGGCTAAGGGCCCATTTCAAGAGCAAAAATCCTTCAAAAGTTGATGATAATTCCTCAAACTCAAGCCTAAGATCCCTAGTGGTATACTAAGCAAGGATAAACCCATAAACCCCCGAGATCAAGTGTTGGCCGAGAATAGAGAGGGTGAAACCCTAAGTTTTATCAACTTTTTGGAAGTGAAATACAAAGTGAAGTTGTGTATAAACTCATAGAGGTCACATATATGTGATTGGATGTTGAAGAAGTGGAGCGAAACGAAAACTGCGGACCAAAACCTAAGTGGTTGTTTTGGACGATTTCTTGGCTCAAAATGAGGTAATAATTCTTCTTCCTCCGCAGTAATTGGATATTACTTATTGTTATGTTTAAGGGATGAACTTATGTTAAGGAAGAAATGGAAAATAAGATGTGTATGAGGTAGATATGTTGTTGGCCGATTTGAGGCAATTTTGTGCCCTTGGTTTCGTTTGTTATATGGTTGTTGTTATCCACACTTGTCGCATATTAAAATAAGTTAATATGGTTGTTGATAAGTTGGTATGTCATATATGGAAGTGTTGGAACTCGAATTGGAATAAAATGGATTAAGGAAAGAGTTATCGGATTGTAGTTGTTTTAGCCGAAAAACTGCCCAAAACTGTTAGACGTTGTCGTATCATTTTATGGACTATTTTGGGCATGTATAATGCTGGAAATTAAGCCCCTAATATGCATGTTTAAGTGTAGTAGTTGCTAATGAAAGTCCTAAGGAAATAGGGGTGTGGAAAGATGTTGAAACGCCTCACATTTTACCCTCGTTATTGTTGGATTACAGACTGTTTTTATGGGCTGATTTGTGGACTGTTTTGTATAACCGTGTGGCAGAATTTTACACGTCCTATTAGGCGTGTAATCCCCTTTGTATTGCTGAATTGTTGGGCCTTAAATGTGGCGTTTGGTTATTGATTTTCGGGCCATGAAAAAGGTGGAAAACTACGTAGAAACGAAGAAAGTTGTCACGACCCGAGCCCGGGCCCGTGACTGGTGCCTTACCCCGGGCACCGTAGTGATACAACATCAGAGTAATCAGCGGAATATAAAACACAACATGAAACAATGTAAAGGAGACACATGTTTATCTGAAGAAAAGTTGCCTTTCGGCATATGTATATATAAAAACTTAGATCCGAACAGTTACATCTCATTACAACTCTGCCCACAACAGTACTACAGACCTCTACGAATGATATGACAACAACGACGGGACAGGGCCCCGCCATACCCCTGAATGTAAGCACATACAACAGAGGACTATACCAAAGATAAGCCTCCGGAGAAACGGAGCTTCCCAAACGCTGAACTGTGACCCTATGAGCGAGGATCAACACTGGTGTACCTCTACCTGCGGCATGAACGCAGCCCCCCGAAGGAGGTCAGTACAACAGGTACCAAGTATGTGAAACTGAAAAATACTGTAAATGAAATCATAGTAGTATATATAAGGCAGGAGACATATATGTTAACCAAACTACAGTTCACAATAAATAAGCAGTTATGTCACGTCAGAGACTCACGCCCTCAAGGTCATCACTCAAACATAACTATGGGTCTCACGCCCACCACATCAATCATGCCCGTGGAATACTTTCCTCACTGCCGGCAGTCTATGATATAAACGCACCAAGGAATACACATGAACACCAGGTCCCACCTGTGTCATAATAAAACCGTACGGGGTAAGTACGAAGGCATAGCCGACTACTAACACCCACAGTACCAACAAGGTCATAAACTGTATCATGAGATCTGTCTAGACCGCCATATGATCGAAGCTGGCCACTCGCCCGCAGTATCTAATGTGCGCGTCTAGTCCTGGAACTTACCGCAGCTCCACATAGGCCACACCAATGGCCCGCATGAGGTATTCCTCGCATCGAGGGTAGCTACTCCCCGGCAACGTCCTGGACTCACACTCCGCATGGCCACATAGACCGGATGACAACAAAGGCCGCACACTAACCTGGAATTCTCGTAGCTCCGTATAGGTCACACAGACCCGCATGAGGTATTCTCGAATCATAGGTCACAAAGACCCGCCTGAGTCTACCCCGCATCGGAGGGCAGCTTAACCCCCGGAATCATGTCAAGAGGTGAGTGATATAATACTAACATAACAGCTTATCGTTAAACCACATAAGCACAACAAGGGAAACCCCTTTACACAAACATCACAAGATACTAACACACGTAGCATCCTAACATGTTTACTTATCAAATCAACAAGAAAGTATTACAAGGCTATCACAAACCAACACAATCAAGTTATTCACACAAGGTACTTTCTTTATGTTAACAAGTTCGGGTTTTTATCCCCAAAGTACTTCATACATTAACTCTTTAAAAGATCCGTTTCTTTCACAAAAGTCACACAATACCCGTAGTATAAAAATAGAGTGACTATCTTTTTAAGTAAACCAAAACACTTCCCTTTGTAAAATCAAGTAACAACATTATTTTCCAAACGTTCCAGTTTGCCTAATTTCAAATGCTCAAGTTTCTCATTTTCGAAAGGTTTCGTAGTTCATAGTTTTAATCACTTAATGATGTAATTCTCCTTTAAAACAATTTGAGAAACATATGGCTTATATGTGAGTAGGTTATTTTTGTTTATAACAATCTTATTAACGCAGCCATGATCTATGAAATGTAATATTATTTTGTCTCATCTTAGCTTCTATGCAGATGGGGGTTTCTACTGGTTTTAATAATACTTAATTAGTCAATACATTTCCCTTATTAACGCTGCAGTGGTTTGTTCGATACTTATTCTGATTTCCGAAATCAGTAAAACATTATTCCTTTTAAAAACCAAGTACTCATTACTCACGAATGAGGTTTCACACTTTTTAACAAAACTCATATTAATTTAATTAAGTCAAGTCTCTTATCTTTTAAGATCAAGTCTCTTAACTTCTAAAATCAATAAATCATTCTTTTTATCTCTCTTAAGCCGTTATACCTAACTTCCCATAAATCTAGTATAACTCTTAAGCTTTTAAAACCAAGTATTACTCTTCTTTCAAAAAAAGTTTCTTAATTCTCTTGAAATACTTTAAGATTCTTATTATTCAGGCTTAAGTCAAAAGACATTGCCGTAAAACTACGTTCGATTAACACACGTCGTCGTCTGGTACTATAAATATATATTCTTTAAAATATCATGCTCAAGAGGATAGGAAGAATCACATACCTCGCGACGATTTATCGACTATTAGCAAATAGCTCCAAAGTACTGTAATCCTGCTAGCCTTTTTCACCCTTCGAGTAGAATACGCTACTCGCAGTACTTCAACCTATAACGGTTATACAAGTCTATCAATATCTAGACTACTCGGTAGAATAAATCTAGATACAAGATTCTACGAAAAATTGGGCAGCACTTCCCTACCCGTCAATCTTCACAAGTCTACTGTAAATACAGTCCTATGTAAGTACAGTTCAATTCTCTTCTTATATACCTTCCTTGTATATAACTTATACTTAATTCTTATACTTCAACAGTATGTAAACTCTAATTACAATAGGGGGACAAGAGTATTTACCTCGATAAGCCCAAAATTATCCAAGATTTAATGTCGATCCTGAGCAACGCTTAGCTCCTACTCCGGGTGCTCCAACCCGCTCCAAACAACCCTTAGAAGTTTCACATATTTGGTACATGTTGTACTGACCTCCTTCGGGGGGCTGCGTTCATCTGCATGAGTAAAGTGCAGTTCTTGATCCGCTCTTAGGATCACCGTTCGGTGATGAGAAGCTCTTTTATTAGGAGGCTTATCCACAGTATTGTCGGTTATTGTACATTCGGGGTATGGCGGGAGCCTGTCCACTTGAGTTGTTATTCTTAAGTGCGTAGTCACATTGTGGATGGGTTGTAAAGAAAAAAAAAGTGTCTTTGTTACATTTACGGATTGAGTATATTTTTACGGAAGGTGGCCTTATCGGCTAGCTTTGTTGTTAAGTTATGTTTAAGTATTTTTAGTTGTGTATGTTCATTGCTATTCTCGATGTTTCTGAGAGTGCGGGTAGGGCACCAGTCGCGGGCCCGGGGTCGGGTCGTGACACGTGTAATCCCCTTTGGTTGGTTGTTGTTTGGAGCCTTAAATGTGGCATGTTTGGTTATTGTATTCGACCTTGAAAAAGGTGGCAAAGTTAGTAGAAACAAATGAAGTGCTGCCCGATTTTCCGTAGAATTAGAGACCGTATACTTAGTATTATTCTACGTTGAGACTAGAAGTTGATAGTCTTGTTGTAACCATTATAGGTTGACAACTTCTACGTCTGGCGTATTCGGCTTAGCTTATGGATTTAGCCGAAAGGTATGTGAACTATCTCTCTTAGCATGATTCCTTGAGATTAAGAAAGTATGTTCTACTCGTAAATGATCCATTCCTTGGTTGTATTTGGATTGCCTAGAATAGAATTTGTTATGTACTTCTTGATTGTACTTTGATGTTTAAATTGTAAGTTGTAAAATCCATTTTCTTAGTGAAGTTTGGATTCTTAAAGGTGAAAGTATTTTACTTAAAGTACATAGAGTCTTGAAAAGGAAGTGGTTTCCAAATCTTTTGGGCTAGTGCCTTAGTCCCAAAATCCTAAAGGTCCTTATAATGACTTTAGAAGTCAAAGGAGTGTTTTACTTAATTGTTTTAAAAGAGGAGAAATGACATGATTTAAGAGAAGTAACTTGTTTTAAAGGAGTGAGTTACTTCTGGTTTAAAAGTAGAAGAAACTTGTTTTCTATATATTAAGAGACTTGAAGTATTTTGAAAGTTAAGAGACTTGAAGTATTTTGAAAGTTAAGAACTTGATTTGTAAGTATGTGATACTTGGTTTTAATAGTATAAGTCTCTTGGTTATAAAAGGAATGGATATGTCTAAAACCATAAAGGATTATAACGACTTTATGGGAAGTTGGTTATAACGGCTTTATGGAAGGTTTAGAAAGTTGTCTATTTTGATTAAGGGCATAAGTTGCCTAGATTGTGAAAATTTGGAGTTACTTGATTTAAAGATTTGAAATGAGTTTTCTAAAAGTGTAGTAACTTACTTTGAAAAATAGACACGCTTTGATACTACGAGTGTTAGTATCGTGGGGCTTTACATAGAAAGGAGTCTTTTGAAAAGAATGTACGTACGTAGTACTTTGGCCTGTTTAATTGAGAATAATTCTATGTGATGCCTTGATTAGTACTTTGGCTTGATAAAATGAGAATTATTCTATTTGTGCCTTGATAAGTACTTTGGCTTGTTAATTGAGAATTATTCTATTGTGCCTTGATAAGTACTTTGGCTTGTTAATTGAGAATTATTCTATTGTGCCTTGATAAGTACTTTGGCTTGTTAATTGAGAATTATTCTATTGTGCCTTGATAAGTACTTTGGCTTGTTAATTGAGAATTATTCTATTGTGCCTTGATAAGTACTTTGGCTTGATTAATTGAGAATTAGTCTAAGGGTGCCTTGGAAAGTACTTTGGCTTGCTAAATGAGAATTATTCTATTTGTGCCTTGATAAGTACTTTGTCTTGTTAATTGAGAATTATTCTATTTGTGCCTTGATAAGTACTTTGGCTTGATTAATTGAGAATTAGTCTAAGGGTGCCTTGGTAAGTACTTTGGCTTGCTAAATGAGAATTTTTCCATGTGTTCCTTGATAAGTACTTGGCCTGATTAGTTGAGAATTGCCTATGTGTCTTTGAAATAGCGGTTGTGTGCTATTGGTATATCGGTTGTTTGGTCATTCCGGGTTTGTGGCATTTTCGTTTCGTGGAATTGCTACCCACGATCGAGGAATACCTCGTGCGGGTCGTAAGGACTTATGCGGGTGAAATAGTCCCGTGCGGTAGGGTCTAGCCTATGCGAGGAATACCTCATGCGAGTCGTAAGGGCTTATGCGGGTGAAATAGTCAATCACGAGGAATACCTCACGCGGGTCCACGCGGCCTATCACGGGTGAAATAGTCCCGGGAGTAGGATGGCTAAATGATCTGCGAGCGGATGGTCTGTTTTGATCATGAGCCGTATTTTATATTGTAAGGATACTCTTGTTTACTCTCATTGTTAGTAAGGCACAATGTGTTGTAATTTGATTATTATATATGTCCCGGATTTGTTTGTGTTACCCTATGGTCATGCTTTTTACGATGTGGGATTAGGGCATGAGACCACGTGGTATTTAGGACACAGGTGGGACTTGGTATTCATGTATCCTTATTGGTGTTATTACATCGTAGATGCCGGTGAGGAAGGATTCCAGGCATGATTGATATTATGGGCGTGAGACCCGTGGTTATATTTTAGAAATGACTTAGAGCATCGTCCACGACTTATTATATTTGCTTATGTGTTGTGTACTGAAGGTTGGCTATCATACATGTCTCCTGCTTTGTTTTAGACGGTTATGATTTCATTACAGTACTTACTGTTCACATACTTGGTACATTCTTCCGTCTTGACCTCCTTGAAGCTGCGTTCATGTCGCAGTTTAGGTCTTGATTTGGTGATCGGCAGTGTAGGACCGCCTTTCGAGTTTTGGATAGCTCCTCTGTCCAAGAGTTTATCTTTTTGGTATATCTCCTTGATGCGAGCTTTATGCAGTTTTGGGTACGGCGGGGCCTTGTCGTCATATTTGATTAACTCCAGAGTGCAGTATTCATATGTGGGATTAGACTCGTATGCGGTGTAGTGTCTTTTGTTTATGTATATATGGCGGCCTTGTCGGTTTGCCGCACTTGCGTCGTTGGTTTTAAAAAAAAATGAGGTGTTATTTAATTTCCGCAGTTTTACTTGTGTTGTTAAGGTAGAAGGGTGCCCAGGTAGGGCACCAGTCACGGGCCCGGGGATCGGGGTGTGACAGATATACCTGCATCTACTGCTTCACTTCCCTTTGTCGTTCTAATCAATCCTGCCCGGTTGGGCGCATAGCTAGAGAAGATGATGAATTAGCCATTGATCCCGAAGGCTGAGTCTTTACATCCGCGCCACCTCTGGTCGGACAATTTCTCGCAAAATGGCCCTGCTGGCCGCAAGCATAACAAGCTGTCGAAGAAGCACGACACTCCCCACAATGACATCTACCACAACGGCCACAGAGGTGGGGTGGCCTCCTGCAGCTAACACCCTTCCTCTCCGAACCACCGAATCATTTGTTTGGGCAAGCGTGTATCTATGAATCGAAGCCTGGAGCTCGACCAACTCTTGCATACCCGAGCGTCACGAACCACATGAGGGCCATTCTGCCTTTGGCGGGCGCATATCTAATCTGCTCTTTGGCGGTTCGCCTCGAAAGTTACCAAAGGACCACTGTTGTTCGGCCTCTTACGGTGATCTTGGTTAATCCGTCGATCTCTCGTTCACTCTGCGTCTTCGCATAAGCTGTCTGTGGGCAATATCCATGCCTGACTGAAGAGCTACTCTTGCACAACCTTTCTTTAGATAGTCATCAAGACCCGTGATATATCGGTGCACTCTATATTCTCTGGCTGCTAAAATCCTAGCTAGTAACAGGTCCATTCCTTTGTAATCCATATTCTGTTACACCCCGTAATTGCAGGACATGTTTTAAGAACATAAGTAAGAACTCACAAGTGGTAAGATTTGAGACTTGTATGTTTATCGGAAATTTTGGAATTTGTCGGAAAATGTATTATTGTGACGAATGGGAGGGCGACACGTGTCACCCCCCTTATGTGATGCCTTGGTCGAAATGTGCAAGGGCAAGAGGGTCATTGGACCTTTGTTGCAAGACAAGTCTTGCAACATGTGTAGCATGAGAAATTTGACTTAGTCAAAAGGTCAATAAGTCTTGATCATTTGTAAGACCACATCCAAGCCTCACATTTGTGTTTATCTTGACCATCCAATTCTCTATATAATACTAGTAGAGAGGGAGCTTAACACTTAGAAAATATTTCACAAAAATTGAAGACCACACTTAGGGAGGCTCTCGGGTTTCACTACAAGGAAGAAGATTTTTTTTTTTGTTTCTTGTTCATTCAACTCCCCACTTTAAACCAAGGTTCTTAGGTGTATTGTAAACACATCTCAATAGAAAAATCTTGGAAAAAGATTGTTTTCGGGTTAGTCGCAAAACGAAAACCTAATGGTCTTTCTAGGTTTTGTTTGGTGATTTGAAGGATAATTGTTGGTATTGTTCTAAGGGTCTCAACAAGCGGATTGAGGTGTCTTGGAGAGGCTCTAAACTACTAAGGAGCGACTTCGGATTGGAGTTGGATTAAGAATCGTTAAGGTATAATCTTGTCTTTTAAAGGTGTTACAAGATTACGTATTTATATTGTTGTTGTTAGCTTTACTTGTTGCTAGCATGAAGTTGATAGGTTGAAGTTATAAGTATTATGGATTTCTTGTAGCTAAATCCGAAATGTTATACAAGCCACTTGGAAATTTGGATTACTAATTGGTCGTCTTTAGAAATCGTCGCATGTTACTTACTTAAAGATTATGGTTATTATAATCAAATGCGACTTGATATCATGTTATGCTACCAATATGGATTGAAATGGAATTGGATAAGAATTGGTATTGTTGAACTCAAGGTGGCCGAATTTGGACTTGTAGTTTGTATTAGTTTAGTTATTCATTGGTATTGGACTACCCTCTATATAATTGTGAGCCAATTGGGGCTGTTTAGTTATTCATTTGTATTGGACTACCTTCTATATAATTGTGAGCCAATTGGGGCTGTTTGGTTATTGTATTTCGGCCTTGAAAAAGGTGGCAAAGTAAGTAAAAACAAAGGAGGTGTTGTCCGATTTTCCGTAGAAAATGGAGACTTTACACTTATAATATTCTACATTTGAAGTAAGGCGTTAATAGACGTATTGTGAATATTATAGGTTGATATACTACGGGCGGGACTTTGTACTTGACAAGTGGTTTGACCCGACAAGGTATGTAGAATTTTTCCTATCCTTTGAGCATGACTAGTTTCACGTATATAGTACGGTGAGCGTCTGAACTTTGACATTCTTTACTTGTTTTATGAAATGCCAAGTCGGGTGAGTAGGAGATTAACTCACTTCTTTGAGAATATTAAAGATGTCTTAAGTCTTGTTAAAGATAAGGGACTTGAAGAATTTTAAAGTATGTAATACTTGTGTCGTTTTATACACGTCTATGGACCTTGGATAGGAAATTGTACATGACTAAGGTATAAAGTGAATATAATGACTTTATGGGGAGTTGGTTATATTGACTTTATGGAAAGATAAATGACTTGATTTAATGGAAGGCAATTCGATTTTTAGGCATCAATTGCCTAAGGTTTTATAAGACACGAGTCACTTGATTTAGAAGCCATATTTTATTTCTAAAAGTATTGTGACTTGTCTTGAAAAGAAATTGTCACTTGATACTACGGCTATTAGTATCTTGGAAGTTTTATAATGAAATGAGTCATTTTAAAAGAATAGAAGTACGTAGTACTTTGGGTTAAATTCCCGGATTTTCATAAAGACATGTTAGTGCCTTAAGTAAACAAAAATGAGAGTGTATATGAACAAGAATAGTAAGAAGTTAGGGGATTTCTTAACTTGCTTATATATTGTATGATAAGCCGATAGAGCTTATGTTATGTGTGATAGCCGGATTTGGGCTAGTGATATATTATTATTCGTTGCGGGGTCATTCCCCGGGATTGTGGCATTGTATATTTAGTGGATTTGCTAACCACGATGCGAGAATACCTCATGCGAGTCCGTAAGGGCTTATGCGGGTGAAATAGTCCCGTGCGGGCGGGTCCGACCTATCACGAGGAATACCTCATGCGAGTCGTAAGGGCTTATGCGGGTGAAATAGTCCCGTGCGAGAATACCTCACGCAGGTCCACTGGACCTATGCGGGTGAAATAGTCCCAGGAGTAGGATTCTAATCCTATTTTTCGTTGTAAGTATACACCTATTGTTACTCTCATTGTTAGTAAGGCCTTTGTGTCTTGTAATTTTATTATCATACATGTCTCAGCTTTCTTTTAAACTTATGTTGTAATTACAGTACTTTCGATTTACATACTTAGTACATATGGTGTCTTGACCCCCTTCCTCGGGGCTGCGTTCATCTTGCGAGAAAGGAGTGCGAGTTGCGGATCCACGCTCTTAGGATCACTTATCGGACGTCGGAGCTCCATTCTCGGAGGTTTGTCTTTATTTTAGTCTGATCTTTCCACGATGTTGTAGATTATGTACATTCGAGGGTATGGCGAGCCACTGTCCTGCCAGTTGTTATTCCTGAAGTGCGTATTCACATATGTGGTTGAAAGAAGCGAGTTGTAAAGTTGTACTTTTGACTTTGTTTATATTATGGAAAGCGGCTTATCGGCTGCTTTGTGTTGTTATATTGTTTACACATGTTATGTTGTGTATGTTCATTTGCTATTCTCGATGTATACGAGCAGGTGCCCGGGTAGGGCACGATCGCGGCCGAGTGGTCGTGACAAAAGTGGTATCGAGCGATTAGTCCTCGGAAAGTGTCTGACCGTGTCTGTAGTAAGTCTTGATTATCGGTGTGTTGTGCACCACATCTATGTCGGAGGCTGCGAGACATTTAGGATTGGTTTCCATTCTTCTCTCTGCGAGATCGTGCATTATATTTGTCTTATTAGGTTGAATCCTCTCGACCTCTTCTTATGAAACAGTATGCCTCGCGAAAGCGACGAGCCGAGAAGGCTGGCGGCATCGGAGGCGCTAGCGGTACTCGAGGAGGTTACGGGCTCGAGCACGGACTATGCACGAGGTAGTAAGCGGGTCGGCGAGTTCGCCACGCTGCGATTTTAGAGAGGCAGGCGGCGGTAGCTCGAGGTTACGATACGGACCCTCGGTTCCCGGCCCGGTGCGAGTATAGAGACTACGGGAGAAGATTCGGTTATTGACGGTATAGTAGTCGAGGCGGCAAAGCGAGGAAGCGGCGGCCACCCTAAGCGGTTTGTGGATTAGGGATTTTTACGGATGTCATCCACGAGTTTTATGGTTGAGGTGCGATGAGGATCGCGAGGAGTTCATTCGGCGACTCTGACGGACCGTGCAGTCCTTAGGGCTTGAGACGAGTGCATTACGCTAGCCTCTTCTGGGTTGCGCGATATTGCGTGGCCCGGTTTAAGTCGTGGTTGCTTTCGAGAGGTGATGATGCTCTTCCGGTGTTTGGGAGGAGTTCTGAGGCTTTCATGGATCACTTTTGCCTCGAGATGAGGAGAGCGGGTAGACAGATTCTTGACCTTGAGGCGAGCGGGAGGGCTGTCGGGAGTATAACAGAGTTTGACTCCTTGGCGGTGTCGCATACTATTGTAGCTAGCATGGCGGATAGAGTACATCTTTAAGAGATCGGGCTAGACCGTCATATGATTCTGACATGCTTAGGGTGGCTCTTGGCCGGTATGGACATCACCCGGATGCGAGCCTATCTGCGAGGATAGAGGATAGAGAGGAGGACCAGATTGGCGAGCGGCCCGAGGGCGGAGACATCGAGGTCTCGGGCGATTTCGGCGGGCGGCCTCGGCAGACGGGTCCTCTTTCCGGCCCGGCCTGAGTGCTCCATCACGGTTTCGGTGGGAGATCTGATCGGCAAGGTCATTCGAGGCGGTCGGGGATCGAGGACTTCGGGGTTTCGGAGGCGAGAGATCTCGCCGATCGAGACCACCATACCTCGGTGTGCTCGATGCGGTAGGTCTCGCGAGCGAGTGTCGTGTTCTGCGGGAGGTTGTTACTCTTGTGGCCAGCTGGGCCACTTGAAGAAGGATTGTCCGTCTATAGGCAGCATGGGTGGTACGGCCACGGTAGCGGGATCGATTCTTTGGGTCTTCTCATACGTGGTTATGCGCCGGAGCGAGTACTCACGGACGGGAAGGCGCGGTAGAGTCGTGGTGGTGGTTCGATTCTAGCGGTCCCGAGCGCATATATTCTCTAGCCCGCCCGGGATCGGGAGGCTTCCACGGCGTCGTCGCGGTACATTCGCGATTTCATTTGGTGTGATGTTTATGCATTGATAGATCGAGTTCTACCTTGTCATATGTGTCCCCTCTTGTGCGGGTAGAATCGGGATAGAGCCGATGTAGATAGAGCCGTTTGAGGTAGCTACGCGATGGGTGATTCGGTGTTAGGCGGCGGGTGTATAGAGGTTGTCGATATTTATTCTGATCGTCGGACCACTTGCGAACTTGATAAGTGGAGATGGATTTTGATGTCATTATGGGTATGGGTGGTTGGCTTCTTGTTATGCCAACGTTGGTATGAGACGAGTTGGTTCGGTTCGATTTCTGGCGAGCGATTATCAGTGGAGAGCGGGCAACACAAAGACGTAGGGTAGGTTTATTTCTTACCTCAAGGCTAGGAATATGGTGCAGAAGATGTACATCTATCATCTGGTTAGGGTATTCGTCTGAGGTGATGTGCGATTCTTCGATCGATGCCGATGGTTAGGAGTTTCGGATGTGTTCCCGGATGATCTTGGGTATCCTCTGAGAGGAGATCGAGTTTTGTATTGACACGTTGCGGACACTAGACTATTTCCATTCCGCCATCTGAGGATGGCTTTCTTTGAGTTGAGGAGAGTGAAAGACCGGTGAAAGATTTCTTTGGAGAAAGGCTTTATCGGGCCTAGTGTATCTCCACAGGAGCCTTGGTGTTGTTTTTGAAGAAGAAGGATGGGGCCAGCTGCGTATGTGTGTTGACTACGAGCGGTGAATAAGGTAACCATTAAGAATAGGTACCCTCCCGAGATTGATGATTTGTTTGACGATTTGCGAGTGCGAGGTGTTTCTCAAAGATAGACTGCGATGCAGTTATCATCGAGTTCGAGTTCGAGGCGGACATCCCAAAAGCGCATTCGGGACCGGTATGGGCCTATGAGTTTAGGGTTATGTCTTTCGGTTTGACCAACGCTCCAGGTATTTATGGATTTGATGAGCGGGTGTTCAAGCCATTTTGGATACATTTGTGATTGTATTCATTGATGACATCTGGTGTATTCACGGACAGGCGGGAGCATGCATATCACGAGAGGTATGCCAGGATTCTCGGGCCGCGATTGTCGCCAAGTTCTCAGTGTGAGTTTTGGTTGGCCTCGGTGGCATTCTGGGGCATATTATTGGGGCTGATGGTGTTCGCGTGGATCGGCTAAGATTGAGGCGATCAAGTCTTGGCGAGGCCTACTACTCCGGCCAAGTGCGCGATTTCTTAGGACTAGCGGGTTATTATCGTAGGTTTGTGGAAGCGGTTGCCGATTTGACCAGATTGACTAGGTGACTCGAGCGGCCAAGTTCCGATGGGCGAGGCTTGCGGCGGGGTTTTGATTCTTGAAGGAGAGGTTGACTCTGACCCGATTCTTACTCTTCACGAGGGTTAGGCAGTGCGTGATCTATTGTGATGCCTCGGGTATCGGGCTAGGGTGTGTTTTGATGCGATGCGGCAAGGTTATAGCCTATGCTTCGGCGATTCTGGAAGCATGAGAGGAATTACCCTACCCATGACTTAGAGTTGGCGCGGTTATACATGCCTTGAAGATTTGGGGACACTATTTATGCAGGGGTTCATGTGGATATTTATACTGACCACAAGAGCCTCAGGTATATCTTCGAGCGAGAGGCTGAATTTGAGGCGAGGCGGTGGTTAGAGTTGTTGAAAGATTATGATGTTGATATTCTATACCATCAGGGAAGGCTAACGTAATTCTTGATGCCTTGAGTCGTAGGTCGATGGGGAGCCTATCGGAGTACGGCCGGAGAGGCGGGACATGGTCGTCGAGATCCACGATTAGCGAGCCTTGTGGTTCGATTGATCGATACTGAAGCGATAGTAGATGCGGGTTCGTGAGGTTGCGAGTCTTCCATCGTTGATGAGGTGAAGAAGCGGCGATTTGAGGACCCGGTGTTGGTGCGATGCCGTGATGCGGCTCTTGGGAGGAGAAGAGTCTATTGAGTAGCGCTGATGAAGTCTTTGAGATTTGAGGCGGTTGTGTGTTCCGATGTATCGGGACTTCGTCGTGGTCTGAGAGGCACACAACGCTCGTTATTCTATTCATCGAAGTCGACCAAGATGTACCATGACCTCGAGATGTTTGTATTGGTGGGATGGCACGAAGAGGGGCGTGGCGAGTTTTGTTGCCTGATGTCCTAATTGCCCGGCGAGTTAAGGTCGAGCACGAGACCGATGGATTATTGCGATCTATTGAGATTCCGACTTGGAAGTGGGAGATGATCAACATGGACTTTGTTCTGAGGTTACCTCGTACTCGGAGGAAATGCGACTCCATTTGGGTTATTGTTGTGGTGTGAAATCAGCCCATTTCCTTCGATCGGGGCGGCGTTTTGGTGAGGACTATGCGGATTGTACATCAGAGATAGTGAGGTGCCGCGGTGTTCCGGTGTCGATTATATCTGATAGTTGAGCCCAGTTTACGACTAACTTCTGGAGGTCTTTCCAGAAGGGTTTAGGGACACAGGTGAGTCTCATCACAATATTTCACCCTCGGTGTGGCGGGCGAGCGTACTATCGACAACGAGGATATCTGCGAGCTGCGTGATAGATTTCGATGGTAGTGGGAGGATCATTGCCTCTCGTGGAGTTGCTTATAATATGACTACCATTCCGATATCTGAGATGGCGCCATACGAGGCTTTATATGGCGGAAATGCGGTCGCCGTCGGTTGGTTCGGCGTGGGCGAATGCGATTAGTTGGCGGACTTGATACAGCGGTGTGGATAAGGTGAAGCTTATCGGTGAGGCGATAGCGGCTGAGTCGGCGAAGTCGTATCACGGATAATCGGCGTCGGCATTTGGAGTTTCGGTGACGATTGGGTCTTCTTGAAGGTGTCACCCATGAAGGTGTGATGAGATTCGGTAAGAAGAAACTCGGCCCAGTACATTGGGCCCTACCGGATCGTTCGTAGAGTGGGCAAGGTTGCCTACGAGTTGGATCTGCCATCGAGTTGGAGCGGTACATCCGGTCTTCCATGTTTCTATGTTGCGGAAGTGTATCGGTGATCGGCGAGTTTTCCCTACTAGTGAGGTCCAGGTGACAGAGGGGTTATCGTATGAGGAGAGTCCCATAGCGATACTCGATCGCCAGGTCAGGCGACTACGGACCAAGGATGTAGCTTCCGTCAAAGTCCTGTGGAGAAATGATAACCGGGAGGAGATGACTTGGGAAGTGGAGGAGGACATGTTGTGGAGGTATCCTCACTTATTTCCTATACCTTCAGGTAATTCATTTTCCCTTACTTGTCAGGTTATAATTGAAGTGTTTCTTTTGCTTAAATGCTTTTATGTGGCCATGAGTGGCATTTATGGTATGTCGGGGCTGTGAAAGGAAACTATGTCGCTAATTGTAAGTGTGACTCCGAAAGAACATTCGGGGACGAATGTTTCTAAGGGGGGAAGAATGTTACACCCCGTAATTGCAGGACATGTTTTAAGAACATAAGTAAGAACTCACAAGTGGTAAGATTTGAGACTTGTATGTTTATCGGAAATTTTGGAATTTGTCGGAAAATGTATTATTGTGACGAATGGGAGGGCGACACGTGTCACCCCCCTTATGTGATGCCTTGGTCGAAATTGTCACGACCCGATTCCGGGCCCGTGACTGGTGCCTTACCCCGGGCACCCTAGTGATACAACATCAGAGTAATCAGCGGAACATAAAACAATACGAGACATATTATGAAATATGAAACAATAATCTGAGAAAAACTTGCCTTTCGGCATATATATAAATAACAACTTTTTCCAACATGAACAGTTTTAATCCCTTTTACAAACCACAATTGCGGTACTACAGACCTCTAGAAATGATCGACAACAATGGCGGGACGGGGCCACATACCACGAATGTAAACACCTACAACAACGGGGACTATACACTGATAAGCCTCGGAGAAAGCGGAGCTTTCCATGAACGCTGTGACCCTAGGCGAGGATCGATGGCGGGTGTACCTTTACTGCGGCATGAGCGCCCCGGAGAGTCGATAACAGTACCAAGTATGTGGCGAAAATAAATCGTAAATGAAATCATAGTAGTCTATACAAAGCGGGAGACATGTATGATAACAAACTCTGATTCACCGTAAATGCGATCATGTCAAGTCGGGGACTCGCCTCAGTCATCACTCAATTTTACCAATGGGTCTCACGCCACAACATCAATCGTGCGTGGAATACCTTCGCCAGCTGGCGATTTATGATACCAAACACCAAGGAATACACATGAACACGAGTCCCACTGTGTCTAATAAACGATGCGGGGTAAATGCGAAGGCATAGCCGACTACTAACACCCAGTGCAACAAGGTCATAAAATGTGTCATGATATCTCTGTCTGAACCGTCACATGATAAAAGCTGGTCACTGCTTGCGATTATCAAATGTGCGCGTCTAGCCACAGAACTCTCATGACTCGCGTAGGCCAACCTCATAGGCGCGTGAGGTATAACCCGCGTCGAGGTAGCTACTCCGGCGTCGTCACGGACTCGCGATCGCGTAGCCCTGAACCGCGTGACCACGGCGTAAACTAACACGGAACTCCGTAGTTCGCATGGATCCCGGACCGCGTGAGGTATCCTCGAATCATGGTCCCGGACCGCTGAGTCTACCCGTGGAGGCGACAACCTCGGACCACAAGTCAAGGTGAGTGGTACAATACCAACATGGTGATAGTCAAACAACTTTAAAGCGCGATCGAGGAAAACCCTTTACACTAACATCACAAGATACTAACACGTAGCATCCTAACATGTTTACTTCTCAAATCAACAAGAAAGTATTATAAGGCTATCACAAACCGATACAATCAAGTTATTCACACAGGTGCTTTCTACTAACAAGTTGGTATCTAACCCCAAAGTACTTCACACATTAAATCTTTAAAAGATCTGTTTCTTTCACATAAGTCACCTGATACAGTAGTATAAAATAGAGTGGCCGTCCTTTTAAGAAAACCAAAACTCTTACCTTTGTAAAATCAAGTAACAACATTATTTCCCAAACGTCAAGTTTGCCTAATTTCAAATGTTCACGTTTCTTATTTTAGAAGGGTTTAAATGATTCATAGCCTTATTCATTTAAGAATATAATTTTCTTTTAAACAATCGAGAAACATAAGCCTTATATGTGAGTAGGATATTCTTGTTTATAACAATCTTATTACAGCAACCATGATCTAGGAAATATCATTTTGTCTCATCTTAGCTTATGCGGATGGAAGTTACTCTTGTTTTATTAATACTTAATTAATCAAAACATTTCCCCTTTAATGCTATTTCTTTGTGGTTTGTCGATACATTACGATTTAAATCAAAAACATTCTTAAGCCGTTATACCTAACTTCCCATAAAGCTAGTATAACTCTTAAGTTTTCAAAAACCAAGTATTACTTCTTTCAAAATGATTCAAAACTCTTTTGAAATACTTGAGTTCTTTATTAACACATAACAAGCGATTATAGTTCAATTCGATTACCTTTTAAAAACCACATGTATTTTCTTACCAACATAAAGCCGTTATAACCAACTTCCCATAAAGCGTTATAACACTTTATGTTCTACATCAATCAAATACATTTAGTACGTATGCGTCTCTGCGTACTACATAGTTCCACATATCATGCTAGAAGAGATAGGAAGAGGTTCACATACCTCGCGGCAGTATCGACTAATAGCAAAATGCTCCAAGTACTTCCAGTATCGGCTACTCCTTAAGCCAAGTAGAGCGCCACACGTAGTACTTCAACCTATAAGGCCACAGTGACGCTTATTAACATCAAGATCTTATCGTAGAACATTCTACGAAAATTGGCGACACATCCCCGCAACAGCGTAAATCTCTCCTCTAGGGTAGGCTACGAAGCCAACCAGGGGTTATACATCTAACGAGCGGGTACAATTCTACTCCACGGTACTACACAAGTCTCTTTGTCTGATCCTATGTAATTCTGATTCGATTCGATTCTTGAGCTTAAGTCAAAAGACATTGCGCGATTAAGCTTAGTTCTATATATAGTATACTTCAACTATATAATCTAACAACATGTAATTTCCAATTACAAATAGAGGACAAGATAATTACCTCGATAAGCCCATAATTATCAAGTATAAATGTCGATCCTTAGCAGCTTAGCTCCTACTCCGGTGCTCGACCCGGCTCAAACAACCCGAAGTTCTAACCAACTTCTACTTAATTACTTCAATCACTCAATGAAGATTTCCTTAGGGTTTCGGTTTGAGACAAAAAGGACATACGGTAGTATTTAAGACTCTTCGTATAGAGGTTTCTTTGGAATACTACAAGGTATACGGCTAAGGTAATTTGGGCATTACAACAATACTTGGAGAGTATTTCCTACCAAGAGGGGTACCTCACGGCACACCACTGGAGGGTGTACCCCTCGGCCCAAGCCTCTAGGAGGGTGCACCCTCGGCCAAGGCCTCACAAAGGAAGAGGGAGGGCGAAACCAGCGAGGAGGGAGGTTTTGAGACTTGGAAATTATGGAATGGATGAAGAAGTCTTGAAGGGGAGGTATTTATAGGCGAGCAAAAGGCCAACGGCCAAGATCTAGCCAAGTGGGGCAAGTGGAGGCCAAGATATGCCCTAGACCTACTCCTTAAAACCTCACAAATATCTACACAAATATCTAGCAACCCTGCCCGTCAATCGGCCTAACGCCCTTCATCCGCGGCGAGAGGGTGCGAGTGTTCCCTCGTTGGTCAAAACGTCTCTCGGAAAACTCCGCACAAATACTAAATGACATAGCCGTAATTTACCCTTACGTAAGTTTAGTAGACGTTTTAAAAACGCAATAACACGGTGTTGTGTGTAACAAAACATATTTCGTGCCGTACGTGGGGTGACGTGTGTCGCCCCGATTAAATCCAAAATATTTAGTCTTAGAAAATATCCATAACGGCCAAAATCTCAAAATCAAAGCGGGCCCTTAGCGTAAATTTCTCGTGGGCCCGTGACCATTTCAGAAAATAAAATTCCATAATTCTAATATAATCTAAGAAGTCCAAAAACCAAATCGGGAATCGATTCCATTAACGAACCTTTTTTCACAAAAACCGGAAACTTTTCCGTGGAAAAAAAATCACCTCTTTCTTCCTTTCCAATCTTTATGTCGTATTCTCGTACGTACGTCCTCGCATACATACCCTGGAACTACGGGGTATAACAGAAATGTGCAAGGGCAAGAGGGTCATTGGACCTTTGTTGCAAGACAAGTGCAGCGACGTATGCGAGAAATTTGACTTAGTCAAAAGGTCAATAAGTCTTGATCTTTTGTAAGACCACATCCAAGCCTCACATTTGTGTTTATCTTGACCATCCAATTCTCTATATAATACTAGTAGAGAGGGAGCTTAACACTTAGAAAATATTTCACAAAAAAGAGAAGCACTGGGAGGCTCTGGTTTCACTCTGAGGAAGAAGAATTTTTTTTTTTCTTGTTCAACTCCCCACTTTAAACCAAGGTTCTTAGGTGTATTTTACAAACACGTCAATAGAAAAATCTTGGAAAAGATTGTTTTCGGGTTAGTCGCAAAACGAAAACCTAATGGTCTTTCTAGGTTTTGTTTGGTGATTTGAAGGATAATTGTTGGTATTGTTCTAAGGGTCTCAACAAGCGGATTGAGGTGTCTTGGAGAGGCTCTAAACTACTAAGGAACGACTTCGGATTGGAGTTGGATTAAGAATCGTTAAGGTATAATCTTGTATTTTAAAGGTGTTACAAGATTACGTATTTATATTGTTGTTGTTAGCTTTACTTGTTGCTAGCATGAAGTTGATAGGTTGAAGTTATAAGTATTATGGATTTCTTGTATCTAAATCCGAAATGTTAAACAAGCCACTTGGAAATTTGGATTACTAATTGGTCGTCTTTAGAAATCGTCGCATGTTACTTACTTAAAGATTATGGTTATTATAATCAAATACGACTTGATATCATGTTATGCTACCAATATGGATTGAAATGGAATTGGATAAGAATTGGTATTGTTGAACTCAAGGTGGCCGAATTTGGACTTGTAGTTTGTATTAGTTTAGTTATTCATTGGTATTGGACTACCTTCTATATAATTGTGAGCCAATTGGGGCTGTTTAGTTATTCATTTGTATTGGACTACCTTCTATATAATTGTGAGCCAATTGGGGCTGTTTGGTTATTGTATTTCGGCCTTGAAAAAGGTGGCAAAGTAAGTAAAAACAAAGGAGGTGTTGTCCGATTTTCCGTAGAAAATGGAGACTTTACACTTATAATATTCTACATTTGAAGTAAGGCGTTAATAGACGTATTGTGAATATTATAGGTTGATATACTACGGGCGGGACTTTGTACTTGACAAGTGGTTTGACCCGACAAGGTATGTAGAACTTTTCCTATCCTTTGAGCATGACTAGTTTCACGTATATAGTACGGTAGGCGTCTGAAGACTTTGACATTCTTTACTTGTTTTATGAAATGCCAAGTCGGGTGAGTAGGAGATTAACTCACTTCTTTGAGAATATTAAAGATGTCTTAAGTCTTGTTAAAGATAAGGGACTTGAAGAATTTTAAAGTATGTAATACTTGTGTCGTTTTAAAAACGTATAAGTCCCTTGGATAGGAAATTGTACATGACTAAGGTATAAAGTGAATATAACGACTTTATGGGGAGTTGGTTATATTGACTTTATGGAAAGATAAATGACTTGATTTAATGGAAGGCAATTCGATTTTTAGGAATCAATTGCCTAAGGTTTTATAAGACACGAGTCACTTGATTTAGAAGCCATATTTTATTTCTAAAAGTATTGTGACTTGTCTTGAAAAGAAATTGTCACTTGATACTACGGCTATTAGTATCTTGGAAGTTTTATAATGAAATGAGTCATTTTAAAAGAATAGAAAGTCGTAGTACTTTGGGTTAAATTCCCGGATTTTCATAAAGACATGTTAGTGCCTTAAGTAAACAAAAATGAGAGTGTATATGAACAAGAATAGTAAGAAGTTAGGGGATTTCTTAACTTGCTTATATATTGTATGATAAGCCGATAGAGCTTATGTTATGTGTGATAGCGGTTGGGCTAGTGATATATTATTCGTTGCGGGTCATTCCGGGATTGTGGCATTGTATATTTCCGTGGATTTGCTAACCACGATCGAGAATACCTCATGCGAGTCCGTAAGGGCTTATGCGGGTGAAATAGTCTCGTGCGGCGGGTCCGGCCTATGCGAAGAATACCTCATGCGAGTCGTAAGGGCTTATGCGGGTGAAATAGTCCGTCGAGGAATACCTCACGCAGTCCACCGGACTATCACGGGTGAAATAGTCCCGGTAGGATTCTAATCCTATTTTTCGTTGTAAGTATACACCTATTGTTACTCTCGTTGTTAGTAAGGCCTTTGTGTACTATAATTTTGTTATCATACATGTCTCAAACTTTCTTTTAAACTTATGTTGTAATTCAGTACTTTCGATTTTACATACTTAGTACATATTGTGTCTTGACCCCCTTCGCCGGGCTGCGTTCATCTTGAGAAAGGAGTAGCGAGTTGCGGATCCACACTCTTAGGATCACTTATTGGGCGTCGGAAGCTCCATTCTCGGAGGCTTGTCTTTCTTTTAGTCTGATCTTTCCACGATGTTGTAGATTATGTACATTCGAGGTATGGCGAACCTGTCATACGATTGTTATTCTAAGTGCGTATTCACATATGTGGTTGAGGTACATGGCGAGTTGTAAAGTTGTACTTTTGACTTTGTTTATATTATGGAAGCGGACTTATCGGCTAGCCTGTGTTGTTATATTGTTTACACCTGTGTTATGTTGTGTATGTTCCGCTGCTATTCTCTGATGTATACCTGAACAGGGTGCCCAGGTAGGGCACCAGTCGCGGCCCGGGGTCGGGTCGTGACATATTCTTTGTTCCCGGTCGTGGAACTGAAGGCTCATATATCATGGCCGTAGTAGGAATCGCCGCATTGTGCTAAACTCTGCTGAAATTTGCGACGTCGCAGAACTCCCGAATGAAGCACCACCCGGTGATGATTGGGCTGTGCCCTAGTAACCTCTGTGCTCTACTCGCGGCTCCGCCATTTGCCTTGCCGCCACGGGCGGGTTGCCTTACGCGGAGGCATAGCGGTAAGGAAAGAAATACGTTAGAGGTCCAACTTATAACACGCTCTAAGGCACGATCTCGAGTGAGAAGAATGGAAACCAATCCTAAATATCCTATAGCCTCACGATTATTGGTGTGGTGCACACCGATAATCAAGACTACTAGATACGATCTGTAGACACTTTCAGAGGATTAAGCGCTCGATACCACTTTTGTCACGACCGAGCGGGCGTGGTAGTGCCTACCGGGCACCCTGGTGATACAACATCAGTGTCGTGAAATATAAAACACAACATGAAACAATGTAAAGGAGACACGTGTTTATCTGAAGAAAAGTTGTCTTTCGGCGTATGTATATATAAAAACTTAGATCCGACGATTACATCCCATTACAACTCGCCCACAACGATTACTCTGGACCTACGAATGATATGACAACAACGCGGGACGGGGCCCGCCGTTGTTATACCGTATTTCACGAGTATATGCGTGAGGGCATCGTATATTAATTTGAGCCTTAAAGTAAGCATAGTTTGAAATTTGTACACAAGTGCCAAAAGAGTCGTTTTTAAAAAGCGTTTCCACGACTTTCGTAGGAAAATTCGGCTATGTCATTTATAATTTTTGCAGATTTTTAGAGAGATGAAATATTTTGGACCAGCGGGAGGGTGACACTTGTCACCCAGTGGGCGATTTGGTTGAGCTCCCTTTGGCACGTTTTTCATGTTTCTTGCCTTAAACATTTGGTCAATGTTTGGCTAGATATTTTGTGTAGTAGATGAGAAAGTGGGGCCCACAAACACTTGTCCAAATCCTAGCCCTACACTTGCTAACACTTGTCTTCATCTTGGCCATTGGTTGGCCATTGCTTGACCTATAAATACCCCCTTAGTTGATGAACTTCTTCATCCAAAATCATTCTCCCAGTCTCAAAAATCCCTCCCCCTTAAGTGTAGCATTCGGCCAAGTCCCCTCCCCCTTTGTAGAGGCTTGGCGTGGTACCCACTAGCCTAGTTGTTTCGTATAATACCCTTGTTGTGGTATAGAAATACTCTTCTAGTATTGTTATAATGCCCAAATACCTTGGCCTAAATACCTTGTAGTATTCCCAAGGTTACCTCTATACGAAAAGCCCATAAATACTAGTATACTTTCCTTTAGCCACTAAACGAAACCCTTTGGAAAAATCTTCACCCGTAGTTGAAGTTATAAGTAGAAGTTGGTTAGAACTTCTAAGGGTTGGTTGGAGCGGGTCGGAGCGCGCGGAGTAGGAGCTAAACCTTGCTCAGGATCGACGTATAAACTCGGATAATTTTGGGCTTATCGAGGTAAACATTCCTAACCTTCTGTTGTAATTGGAAATTACATGTTGTAGGAGTATATAGTTAAGTATACTATATATAGAACTGAACATAGTTGTGCGGCAATGTCTTTTGACTTAAGCCTGAATAATACTTACGGCAATGTCTTGCGACTTAAGCCTGAATTTAAAGAAAATCTTGGCTGTAATTACATAGGGTGTATTCTGATGAACTTGTGTAGCATTCTTGTGTAGTAGAATTGTACACGTCAGGTTAGGCGTGTTAACCCCACTGGTTGGCTTGGTGGCGGCCTCGATAGAGAGGAGATTTCTGTTGCGGGGAGAGTCTTTGAATTTTCTGTAGAATATTCTACATTGAGATCTAAGATGTTAATAGGAGCCTTGTGGCCTCTATAGGTTGAAGTACTACGTGTGGAGTGATCTGCTTGGCTTAGAGTGTAGCCGACGGTTTGAGGTACTTGGAGCGTTTTGCTATTAGTCGATAATCGTCGCGAGGTATGTGAACCTCTTCCTATCTTTTCTAGCATGATATGTGTGTAACTATGTAGTCTGGTGAGCGTCGTGTGCTAAATGTATTTGATTGGTTTGAGACATAAAGTGTTATAACGGCTTTATGGGAGGTTAGTTATAACGACTTTATGTAGATAAGAAAATGCTTTGTGATTGTTAAAAGGTAAGCGATTTGACTTATAACTGACTTGATGTGTGATAATAAAGCATTTGAAGTATTTCATTAAGAAACCGTTTTGAAAGAAGAGTAATACTTGGTTTTGAAAACATAAGAGTTATACTAGCTTTATGGGAAGTTAGGTATAACGTCTTAGAGACTTGACTTGATATGGATGTTAGTGTGAAACCTCATTCGTGAGTAATGAGTACTTGATTTTAAAAGGAATAATGTTCTCTTGATTGAAATCGAATAAGTATCGAACAAACCAACTGGCGCTAATAAAGGAAAATGTAATGACTAACAGTATTATTAAAACCGGTAGAAACCTCATCTGCATAGAAGCTAAGATGAGACAAAATGATATTACATTTTCTAGATCATGGTGCTTAATAAGATTGATTATGATCAAGAATAACTACTACTTTAGGGCATATGTTACTCAATTGTTTTAAAAGAGATTAAGACATTGAACTATGAAACTTTTCTAAAAAGAGACTTGCGTAATTGAAATTAGGCAAAGCTGGAACTTTAGGAAAAGAAAGGCATTGGGTTGTCTTAAAATGGTTTAAAGCATAAGGTGTTATAACAGCTTTATGAGAAGTTGGTTATAACGACCTTATGAAAACAAAAGAAAGGTTTTATCATTGGTTTTAATGTGGTAACTTGTCTTAAAAAAAAGAAAGTATGGAAGTTGTTTTGGTTTACTTAAAAGATATAAGTCACTCTATTTTTATACTACGGTATCGGGTGACTTTTATAAAGGAATAAATCTCTTTAGAAGGAATTTAACGTACGTAGTACTTTAGGGTTAAAACTCGAACTTGGGCATAAAATGAAAGTACTTCGAGTTGTGTATAAACTTGCCTATGCTTGTTGTTGTGAAACTTGCCTATGCTTGTTGTTGTGAAACTTGCCTATGCTTGTTGTGATAGCCTTTGTTGTGCAAGAATTGTGTTTCTATACTCTGGCGTCTCTCGATGGAGGTCGGTTGACTTGTTGAGAATTTACTTGGGCGTGGCCGTGTGGCGGATAAATTCCGCAGTGCGTTCTGTTGATAGTGTTACTTTTGTTGTCGCTTTGGACATCTTACGACGATCGTAGCGCGCGGGTATGCTTCCACTTTGATTACCGCCTTGTTGTCTTATTGTTTCCCTTTGGACATCTTGTGCGATGTGTAGCGCGGGTATGCTTCCATTTGGAATCTTTGTCTTATTGTTTCCACTTTGGACATCACGACCATCGTGGCGCGCGGGTATGCTTCCATTTGGAATCTTTGTCTTATTGTTTCCCTTTGGACATCTTGACCACGATCGTGGCGCGCGGGTATCTTCCATTTGGAATGTTGTCTTATTTGTTCCCTTTGGACATCTTGACCACGATGCGTAGCGCAGGTATGCTCCATTTGGATTGTTGTCTTGTTGTTATCATATCATGGCTGGCGGTGAGGAAGGTACTCGCAGGCGGGATTGATGTTGTGGCGTGAGACCACGAATTGATATAAGCATTATGTGTGTGTCTGTAGTTTGGTTATCATACATCTCCTGCTTTTATAGGCTAGTATGATTTCATTCTGATATTTCTGATTTCACATACTTAGTACTGTTATCTTGACCTCCTTGAGGCTGCGTTCATCTGCGGTAAATACATCATTTGTCGATCCGTGTTTAGGATCTCATTTGAGCGTTTTGGGAAGCTCGTTTCGTCGGAGGCTTATCTTTGGTATGTTACCACAGTGCCTAAGTTCTTGAGCGTTCGGGGTATGGCGGGGCCACTGTCGTCATAGTTGTTATATAAATCTTAAGTGCAGCTTTGTTGTAGGCGGGGTTTGTAAAAGGATAATTGTTGGGTATTTATGTATATATGATGAAGAAAGCTGTTTTGGTTGGCTTTGTTTATTTATCTTGTCTCTTAATGCATGTTCATGTTTTTATTTCGATTTTCTCGATGTTGTATCACTAGGGTGCGGGGTAAGGCACGATCCACGGGCGGGTTGGTCGTGACAAAAGTGGTATCAGGCGATTAGTCCTCGGAAAGTGTCTGACCGTGTCTAGTAAGTCTTGATTATCGATGTGTTGTGCACCACATCTATGTCGGAGGCTGAGACATTTAGGATTAGTTTCCATTCTTCTCATTACGAGATCGTGCCTTAGAAGGCTGTGTTGTAAGTTGAACCCTCAGCGTATCTCGTTTTTACGATTATGCCTCGCGCAAGGCAACCGGGCCCGAGAAGGGCAAAGCGGCGAGGAGATCTGAGTAAATGGTAGCGGTCTCTACAGACAGATACGAGCCTCGATCCTACAGTAGGCGGAGAGATGGGTTACAAGGAGATGGCCCGATTAATGGCGAGTTGTGGCGAACTTGAGATAAGGCCGGCCAGCGATTCTAGTCGATAGCACCGTAATTCAACCCCGGCGACGGTTTGAGACTACGGGATTTTACGAGTGTAACGCGAGTTTTATGGGTCGAGGCACGAGGATGATCGCGAGTTCATCCGGCGATTCTGACGGATCGTGAGTGATCAAGGCATCGGAGACCGAGTCGGTGGTCTAGGTTACGCATCGGTGCGTGATACCGATCGATTGGTTTGATCGTGGGAGCGTCGGGAAGAATGCCGGCTTTGTGGGGCGAGTTCTCAAGGCATTTCTTGCACTTCTTGCCGCCATAGATGAGGAGGGCTCGGTAGATAGATTTTTGGTGTTGCGGCGCGAGCGTCTGATGCGGGAGTACAATGTGAGTTCGACTCATTGGCGATGCGTCCGCGTTAGTAGCTAGTATGGAGGATCGAGTCACCGATATATTCTGAGGCTCGATGATTACCTAGCGAAGAGTTGTTAGTGTAGCTCTTGGCGGGCATGGACATTGCCGCATGCGAGCTTATGCACTTGGAGGTGAGGCGGAGAAATCGGCGAATGACGAAATCGGTGAAGAGGCGAGCTGCGAGGTCGCTGGTGATTTTGAGCGAACGCCTCAGCGGCGAACTAGTTATGCGCCTCGCCCGATCTGAGTGGTCTACAATCTTGAGCGTCGAGTTTTGAGGCGGTCGGGGCTCGAGGTTGATTTTCGGGAGAGCGGGGTGTTAACGGTGAAGCCACCTCTACCTCGTTGTGACGTGTAGTAGACTCGCGATGGGAGTGTCGTGCTAGTCAGGGAGTTTGTTTTACATGCGGCAACAGGGCCATTTTGGGGCCATCCGACCGAGTATGCTTGGTAGGATAGCCTGAACTACGAGATCGATTGCGGGTTCTTCACCCTACGGCTAGGCGGGATGTTCATGCCGTGAGCCCGGTAAGTCGCGGTGGAAGTTCCCAGTTTTAACGGTCCTTTGAACCGCCTATTTTCAGGTATATCCTTAACCCTCTAGAGACTTGTATGTATTGATGTTATGATAATGTGTTAAGTGTTATGTTCAGATAGCTTTGTGCTAAAACATGATGTAGAACCTGGTTAGTGAGAAGGGTAAGCTTGGGGGTGAGAAAATGATGAACCTTAGAATATTACAGTTGAGACCTTAGATGTAAGGTCGTCTTGAGTACCAGATTTTGCAAGTGATCCTTGTCAGAGCGCATTTTATGCCTAGAGCGTTTTGTGTGATAAAGTCCTGGGTAGTGTCAATGGAAGTGGTAGCTTTCATGACTGTAGAGTAAGATTGTTCCGGATCGGGAACAAGGCGTGATGCGTTAAGTGGGTCGGGTTGGGGCCGTGATGAGGGCCAACCGCGGCTGTTCGGTAGGGTCAGCTGGGTGGTCGCCCGGTGGTAGTCACGAGGTGTTAGGCCCAGGTTTAGATGACCATCGTATGAGTTCGTGGATATGTTCGACCATAAGCGGATCGTGAAGGCTGGGAATGGCCTTAAGGAAGATTGAGGCTAGTAAGATAACCAAGTTGGAGGTGGTGACTCCAAGGTTTGGAGAAGCGGGCGGCGAAGTGTGGTGCGTATACTAGAAGAGTTCAAGTGTTCGAGAAAGTACGACGAGTAAGGGTAGAGGCGAGCATGTATTGCGAGCATAGATATGATCATTTCTTGTGAAGGGAGAAGGTGCGAAGGATGTATATTTTAGACCTCAGGGATCGCATGCAGTCCGGTACCATTTGTTGGGTCGCCGGAGTGACACTAGAACCTCGCGGCAAAGTGACAAAAGTTTGTGATGTTAGAGGTGTTTCCTCGTGGACTTGGATGTAAGTATTTGCGGGTGTTTACGTGGCGGTGTGGCGAGATTGTTCGTAAGTATGGTAGTGAAGACTATCTTGGCGCGTGTTTGTTTGAGGCTTAGAAGGAACATTCGGGACGAATGTTTCTAAGGAGGATAATGTTATACTCCGTATTTCCTGAGTATGTACGTGAGGGCGTACGTATATTAATTTGAGCCTTAAAGTAAGCATAGTTTCGAAATTTGTACACAAGTGCCAAAAAGAGTCGTTTTTCGACGAAACGTTTCCACAGCTTTCGTAGGGAAAATTCCGGCTATGTCATTTATAATTTTTTTGATTTTTAGAGGCGAAATATTTTGGACCAGCGGGAGGGTGACACTTGTCACCCAGTGAATGATTTGGTTGAGCTCCCTTTGGCACGTTTTTCATGTTTCTTGCCTTAAACATTTGGTCAATGTTTGGCTAGATATTTTGTGTAGTAGATGAGAAAGTGGGGCCACAAACACTTGTCCAAATCCTAGCCCTACACTTGCCTAACACTTGTCTTCATCTTGGCCATTGGTTGGCCATTGCTTGACCTATAAATACCCCCTTAGTTGATGAACTTCTTCATCCAAAAATCATTCTCAGTCTCAAAATCCCTCCCCCAAGTGTAGCATTCGGCCAAGTCCCTCCCTTTGTAGAGGCTTGGCAGTGGGTACCCACCACTAGCCTAGTTGTTTTAGTATAATACCCTTGTTGTGGTATAGAAATACTCTCTAGTATTGTTATAATGCCCAAATACCTTGGCCTAAATACCTTGTAGTATTCCCAGGTTACCTCTATCTGAAAAGCCCATAAATACTAGTATACTTTCCTTTAGCCACTAAGCGAAACCCTTTGGAAAAATCTTCACCGTAGTTGAAGTTATAAGTAGAAGTTGGTTAGAACTTCTAAGGGTTGGTTGGAGCGGGTCGGGCCTTGGAGTAGGAGCTAAACCTTGCTCGGGATCGACATATAAACTCGGATAATTTTGGGCTTATCGAGGTAAACATTCCTAACCTACATTGTAATTGGAAATTACATGTTGTAGGAGTATATAGTTAAGTATACTATATATAGAACTGAACATAGTTGTGCGGCAATGTCTTTTGACTTAAGCTGAATAATACTTACGGCAATGTCTTGCGACTTAAGCTGAATTTAAAGAAATCTTGTTGTAATTACATGGGGTGTATTCTGATGACTTGTGTAGCATTCTTGTGTAGTAGAATTGTACGTCGGTTAGGCGTGTTAACCCCAGTTGGCTTGGTAGCGGCCTCGATAGAGGAGGAGATTTCTGTTGCGGGGAGTCTTTGAATTTTACGTAGAATATTCTACATTGAGATCTAAGATGTTAATAGGAGCCTTGTGGCCTCTATAGGTTGAAGTACTACGTGTGGGTGATGCTTGGCTTAGAGTGTGGCCAAGCGGTTTGAGGTACTTGGGCGTTTGCTATTAGTCGATAATCGTCGCGGTATGTGAATGGCGCCCGAACGGGCCCGTCGGCAGTGCCTTACCCGGGCACCTAGTGATCTGACATCGGAGAAAACGTGAAATAAAACTTTACACATGAAATGAGAGACATAATAAATAAGCGAGCCAAAGCGATTGCCTTGTATATAAAACTTGAGCAGTTTAATCCTTTTACAACCACGCCACTACAGGACCTGCAAGATTTACAGCGACTATGACGGGCGGGGCCGCCATACCTGAATGTACAAGAACCTGCAACTCGGGAAAACACATACCAAAAGATAAGCCTCGGAGAAGCGGAGCTTCCCAATCTGTTGGCGTGATCACATGGCGAGGATCACGGCCGTGTACCTCACTGCGGCGACGCGGCCCCGAAGGAGTCGATCTACAAGTACCAAGTATGTGAAAGCGTAAAATCACGTAAATGAAATCATAACGATCTATACAAAGCGGGAGACATGTATGATAACCAACTGAGATCCGCATAAAAACAAGCATGTCGTAAGTCGAGGACTCGCCTGAAGTCACCACTCAAATATAACTATGGGTCTCACGCCCACAACATCCATCATGTTCGTCATGGTCGCGTGCCGAATCTTGCATCGGTGTAGACATGTCCATGATGCAACAATAATATGACGCCACGTACCGAATCTGCGCCGGTGTGACATGCCCGTAACCTCAATAACAATATCTTGGGTGGTCAACCGCGCGTAGCCACATGCCGAATCTTTGCATCGGTGTAGACCGTCCGTATTGCGATAATAACCATATATCGGGTAATCAACGGCGCGTGGCGTGCCCGGAATCTGCGTCGGTGTAGACATGTCCGTATGACATCAATAAGCGATAATCAAAATGAAACATACGTGGAATTCTCCATCACTTTGCCGCGTCGAGTAAGTTCTCGACAAGTCAGCGGCCTCTCGAGGCGGTAACGAAATACCACGCGCAACAAAGGCTATCATCACGCGTAGGCAAGTTTCACAACAAGCATAGGCGAGTTTCACAGCAACAAGCATAGGAGTTTCGCAACAACAAGCGTAGGCAAGTTTCACAACAAGCCTAGGCAAGTTTCACAACAACACAAGGTACTTTCATTTTATGCCAAAGTCGGGTTTTTAACAAAGTACTACATACGTTAAGTCCTTTTAAAGAGATCCATTACTTTTATAAAAGTCACCCGATACAGTAGTATTAGAATGACCAACCACATTCCTTTTCAAAATCAAGTATGACATTCTTTTCCTAAGTTCGGTTTGCCTAGTTTGATTACTCGAGTTTCTCATTTTCAAATGGTTTCATAGTTCATAAACTTAATCACTTGATTCCTTTTTAGAACAATTGGAGTAATATATGTCTCACGTGAGTAGGTTATTCTTGTTTACAACATTCTTATTACTGACCATGATCTAGAAAATGTATATCATTTTGTCTCATCTTAGTTTCTATGCGGATGGAGGTTTCTCTTGGTTTTAATACAATTCATCATTATTTAATACATTTTCCTTTATTAGCTGCGATGGTGCATGCGATACACGTTCGATTTCGAAATCGGTAAAACATTATCCTTTAAATAAAACCAAGTACTCATTACTCACGAATGAGGTTTCACCAAACATTCACATTAAAACAAATAAGTTAAGTTTCTTGTCTTATAAGATCAAGTCTCTTAACCAACATCGATAAACCATTTTCTTTACCTCTCTTAAGACATTATACATAACTCCCATAAAGCTAGTATAACTCTTTTTAAAACCTTTAAAACCAAGTGTTACTCTCCCTTCAAGCGATTTATAAATCTTTTGAAATCATCAAGTTCTTTATTATAACAAGCGGTTATAATTCACATCAATTACCTTTTAAAACCACAAAGTATTTTCTTACCTACATAAAGTGTTATAACCAACTTCCCGTAAAGCGTTATAACACTTTATGTTTTAAAAATAATCAAACGGTTAACACGTATGCGTCTAGTACTACATAGTTCACACATATCGTGCTAGAAGAGATAGGAAGAGGTTCACATACCTCGCGGCAGTATCGACTAATAGCAAACGCTCAAGCGATCGGCTCTCCTTAAGCCAAGTAAATCGCGCCACGTAGGTACTTGACCTATAAGGCCACAAGGCGCCTATTATCATCTAGACGCAGCGTAGAATATTCTGAGAAAATTGGCGACATCCCCCACGGCGTAAATCTCGCCTATAGGCTACGAAGCCAACGGGGTTTTACGCCTAACCGGGCGTGTACAATTCTACACGATACTACAAGTCTCATGTCTGATCTATGTAATTACATTCGATTGATTCTTAATTCTTGGGCTTAAGTCAAAGACATTGCCACAGTACTAAGTATAGTTCTATATATAGTATACTTCAACTATATATTCTAACAACATGTAATTTCCAATTACAATAGAAGGACAGTAGTGTTTACCTCGATAAGCCCAAAATTATCCGAGTATAATGTCGCTGAGCAGGTTTAGCTCTACTCAGAGTGCTCGACCCGCTCCAAACTACCAGAAGTTCTAACGACTTCTACTTACCAACAACGGGTGAAGATTTCCTTAGGGTTTCGTTTTAGTAGTGAGGAAAGTATAACGGTATTTTACGGGCTTGTATAAGTGTAACCTTAGGAATACTACAAGGTATTTGGGCCAAGGTATTTGGACATTATAACAATACTAGGAGTATTTCTATACCACAACAAAGGGTATTATCACGAAAACAACTAGGCTAGGGGTGCCCACTGCTCTTACAAAGGGAGGGAAGCTCTCGGCGAAGGCCAGGAGGAGGAGAGGCTTTGGGCGAGAACCACAAGAGGAGGAGTATTTGAGACTTAGGTAGATTGCTCAATTTTTGGATGAAGAAAGTTCATCAACTAAGGGGGTATTTATACTACAAGCCAAGGCCAACCAATGGCCAAGATCTGCCAAGTGCATAGCAAGTGTAGGGCGAGATCTTGCCAAGTGCCTAACAACTAACACACAAAATATCCTACCTACTACTTGACAAAATTGTCTGTCGTCAAGCCATTTCCCGAGGTGTTCGATGAGAGGGTGACAAGTGTAAGCCTCTTGTTGGTCCAAAATGTTTAGTCTCGGAAAAATCCGCAAAAAATAAAATATGGCATAGCCGGAAATTCCCTACATTGTGAAAGCGTTTACGAAAAAGCGACTCTAGCAGGGTGTTGTGCACAAATTTCGGCGAAGCCTCTTGAAGTTCGAAATTTCCTCGTGCGTCCTGCGTACATACTGCGGAAATACGGGTATAACATTCTCCCTCGCCAGAAACATTCGTCGAATGTTCCTTCTCAAGCGGATAAAGATGAAGTTACGCTAACAAGTTTCCACACACATATGGCGAACTAACCGCACGTACTCTTTCTTAAGGCCATTCCGGCCTTCACGATCTGCTCGGTCGAACATATCCACGAACTCATCGATGGTCATCAAAACTTGGGCCCGCCACCTGGTGACCTACCTCTGGCGGGACCACCCGGTGACCCACCTCAATCAAGGCTCTGGGTTGACCGCAACCGCCTCAACCCGACCCTCCGTCACGCCAACTCTCTAGTTTCTCGATCGAACAAACTTACCATGCAGTCATGAAAGCTACCACTTCCATTTCACACTACCCGAGGACTTATCACTGATACATTCTAGGCATAAAATGCACTCGGAAGGATCACTTGCAAAAACTTGTACAAGCGGCCTTACATCTAAGGTCTCATCATTTTCTCACGAACACCGCTTTCACTAAGCGTGCTTCTAAGTCACATTTTAGCACAAAGCTATCCGAACATAACACTTAACACATTAACATAACATCAAAACATACAAGCCTCAGAGGTTAAGGATATACTGAAGCTCCGCTCCACTCTGTCGTAAATGCGCCTGCCGTATGCTTGTGAAAGCGATGAACACCTTGCGATCGGTGGCTGCGCCAGCGCTGCGGTACCTCTCCTATAAGTCTCTCGTCACATGGCCACGGACGCGAGAATAACAAGCTCCGCGGTACTCGACTCCGAAATGCGGTCTACCACATCGACCACGCGGGAGTGTGCATCGGCAACACCCTACTCACGAACATCGAAACACAGGAGCCACGACGCTCCTGAATATCCCGAGGTCGAAAGGCTGCGGAGGACCACTCTGCAATGGCGGAGTACATAACTAGTCTGTTCTGAGGCGGTCCTCGAAAGTCGCCAAAATATCGGCCGTCTTGGCCTTCCGTGGCGGTCCGGCGTCGATCTGCGCTCGCCGCGCAGTGCATGAGCGAATGCGGGCAATGTCGTGCGGTGAAGAAACACGAACAACTCTACTAGGTAATCGTGAGCCACTGTAACATATCGGTGCACTCGATCCTCCATACTAGCTACTAATGCGAGAACATCACAAGACGATGAGTCGAACTCCACATTGTACTCGAGTATGCGCGTCGCCTCAACATCAAAAATCGCCGGCGAGCCCTCGCCTCTGTGGGCAAGAAATGTGCCGGAAGGCCCCGAAAACTTCGTCCCGGCGGTGGAAGTGCATGTTCTCCGGAAAGCTCGCGAGTCAAACGATCGGCTGCGGTATCACGCGGACGTCTGAACAAATATCCGCAACTCGGTCTACGAAGCCTTGATCACGCGCGATCCTCTGCGGTAGCGGATGAACTCCTGCGGATCATCCTCGACCTCGACAGTAAAACTCGGGCGGGCTACAACTAAGAAATCCGTAGCCTCAGCTATGCGCCTCGGGTGCACTACAGTCTTCTTTGGGCTGGAACCGCTGCGTCGCCTATCTCATATCGGCCTGACCACGGCGATAAGCGGGCCGTCTCGCGTGACCCGTCTCCGCTCGGTTGTGGTGAGGCTCAGTCTTGTAGTCTCGGCGGCTGCTGCGGCTCTAACTCTTTGGTCTTTGGCGGGCGCGCAAAACTCGCCGTCGAAGCCTTCCGGTCTTGGCGGGCTGCGCCACCGTACTCTCTGAATCCCAGCTAGCGGCTCCTCATGCGCCTTGCCACAGGCCACTGGTTGCCTTCGCAGGCATAGCGGTAAGCAACACGTCGGAGGTCGACTTACACGGCTCTAAGGCACGATCTCGGAATGAGAAGAATGGAAACCAATCCTAAATGTCCTATAGCCTCGATTATAGATGTGGTGCCTGACACAGATAATCAGACTACTAGACACGATGCATAGACACTTTCAGACTAAGCGCTCGATACCACTTTGTGGCGCCCGAACCGGGCGTCACTGGTGCCTTACCGGGCACCCTAGTGATACAACATCGAGAAAACCAGCGAAATAAAAACTTTACACATGAAATGAGAGACATAATAAATAAGCGAGCCAGCAAGCAGTTGCTTGGTATATACATAAAACTTGAGCAGTTTAATCCTTTTACAACCACCTTGCCACGATACTACTGGACCTCTAAGATTTACAACGACTATGGACGGGACGGGGCCGCCGTACCACGAATGTACAAGAACCACAACTCGGGAAAACACATACCAAAAGATAAGCCTCGGAAGCGGAGCTTCCGTCTGTTGGCTTGTGATCCATGGCGAGGATCCCACGGATGTACCTCACTGCGGCATGAGCGCGCCCGAAAGTCGATTACAGTACCAAGTATGTGAAGCGTAAAATCGTAAATGAAATCATAACGATATACAAAGCGGGAGACATGTATGATAACCAGCTACGATCGCGACATAAAAACAATCATGTCAAGTCGAGGACTCGCGCCTCAAAGTCACCACTCAAATATAACTATGGGTCTCGCCCACAACATCCATCATGTTCGCATCATGGTCGCGTGCCGAATCTTGCGTCGGTGTAGACGTGTCCATGATGCGACAATAATACAAGCGTGGCCCGTACCGGAATCTGCGCCGGTGTAGACATGCCCATGTAACCTCAATAACAATATCTTTGGGTGGTCAACCACTGCGCGTGGCCACATGCCGGAATCTTGCCGGTGTAGAACGTCCATGTTGCGATAATAACCATATATCGGGTCAACGGCCGCGTGGCCGCGTGCCGAGAATCTTGCCGGTGTAGACATGTCGTGACATCAACAATAAGGCGATAATCAAAATGGAAACATACGTGGAATTCTCCATTTGCCCGACGTCAGTAAGTTCTCGACAAGTCAACCGGCCTCTATCGAGAGGCGGTAACTGAAATACCACTGCACAACAAGGCTATCATCACAAGCATAGGCAAGTTTCACAACAACAAGCATAGGCAAGTTTCACAACAACAAGCATAGGCAAGTTTCACAACAACAAGCATAGGCAAGTTTCACAACAAGCCTAGGCAAGTTTCACAACAACACAGTACTTTCATTTTATGCCAAAGTCGGGTTTTTAACCCCAAAGTACTACATACGTTAAGTCCTTTTAAAGAGATCCATTACTTTTATAAAGTCACCCGATACGGCGTAGTATTAGAATGACCAACCCACATTCCTTTTCAAAATCAAGTAACAACATTCTTTTCTAAGTTCGGTTGCCTAGTTTGATTACTCGAGTTTCTCATTTTCAAATGGTTTCATAGTTCATAAACTTAATCACTTGATTCCTTTTAGAACAATTGAGTAATATATGTCTCACGTGAGAGTAGGTTATTCTTGTTTACAACATTCTTATTAAAGACCATGATCTAGAAAATGTATATCATTTTGTCTCATCTTAGTTTATGCGGATGGAGGTTTCTACGGTTTAATACAATTCATCATTATTTAATACATTTTCCTTTATTAATGATTGGTGCGTCGATACGATTTCGAAATCGATAAAACATTATCCTTTAAATAAAACCAAGTACTCATTACTCACGAATGAGGTTTCACACAAACATTCACATTAAAACAAATAAGTTAAGTTTCTTGTCTTATAAGATCAAGTCTCTTAACTTCTAACATCGATAAACCATTTTCTTTACCTCTCTTAAGACATTATACATAACTCCCATAAAGCTAGTATAACTCTTTTTAAAACCTTTAAAACCAAGTGTTACTCTCCTTCAAAGCGATTTATAAATCTTTTGAAATGCATCAAGTTCTTTATTATAACAAGCGGTTATAATTCACATCAATTACCTTTTAAAACCACAAAGTATTTTCTTACCTACATAAAGTTTATTATAACGACTTCCCGTAAAGCCGTTATAACACTTTATGTTTAAAATAATCAAACACGATTAACACGTATGTCTACCGTACTACATAGTTCACACATATCATGCTAGAAGAGATAGGAAGAGGTTCACATACCTCGCGGCAGTATCGACTAATAGCAAAAGCGCTCCAAACAGTCGGCTACTCCTTAAGCCAAGTAAATCGCGCCACACGTAGGTACTTGACTATAAGGCCACGGCGCCTATTATCATCTAGACCACGTAGAATATTCTCTGAAAAATTCGGCATCTCCCCCATGGCGTAAATCTCCTTCTATCGGTAGGCTACGAAGCCAACCGGGGTTTACGCCTAACCAGGACGTGTACAATTCTACTACAATAATACTACACAAGTCTCTTATGTCTGATCCTATGTAATTCTGATTGATTCGATTCTTAATTCTTGAGCTTAAGTCAAAAGACATTGCCACGATACTAAGTATAGTTCTATATATAGTATACTTCACTATATATTCTAACAACATGTAATTTCCAATTACAATAGAAGGGCGATAGTGTTTACCTCGATAAGCCCAAAATTATCCGAGTATAATGTCGCTGAGCAAGGTTTAGCTCTACTCGAGTGCTCCAACCCGCTCCAAACTACCCTTAGAAGTTCTAACCTTCTACTTACCACTTCAACAACTGGTGAAGATATCCTTAGTTTTTCGTATTAGTGACTGAGTGAAAGTATAACGGTATTTTATTGGATTGTATATGAGTAACCTTAGGAATACTACAAGGAATTTCTGCCAAGGTATTTGGACATTATAACAATACTAGGAGTATTTCTATACCACAAGGGTATTATCTGAAAACAACTAGGCTAGGGGTACCATTGCTAACCACTGAAGGGGAGGGCTCTCGGCCAAAGGCCCTAGGAGGAGGAGAGGCTTTGGGCGAGAACCACAAGAGGAGGAGTATTTGAGACTTAGGTAGATTGCTCAATTTTTGGATGAAGAAAGTTCATCAACTAAGGGGGTATTTATACTACAAGCCAAGGCCAACCAATGGCCAAGATCTAGCCAAGTGCATAGCAAGTGTAGGGCCAAGATCTTGCCAAGTGCCCCTAACCAACTAACACACAAAATATCCTACCTACTACTTGACAAAATTGTCACCAATCGTCCAAGCCATTTCCGCCTGGTGTTCCAATGAGAGGGTGACAAGTGTGCCCTCTTGTTAGTCCAAAATGTTTCGTCTCTCGGAAAAATCATAAAAATAAAATATGGCATAGCGAAATTCCCTACGAAAAGTGAAAGCGTTTTACAAAACGACTCTAACCGGGTGTTGTGCACAAATTTAAATCGGCCAAGCCTACTTGAAGTTCGAAATTTCCTACGTACGTCCCTGCGTACATACTCTGGAAATACGGGGTATAACATGAACCTCTTCCTATCTTTTCTAGCATGATATGTGTGTAACTATGTAGTACGGTAGACGTACATGTGCTAAATGTATTTGATTGGTTTGAGACATAAAGTGTTATAACGGCTTTATGGGAGGTTGGTTATAACAGCTTTATGTAGATAAGAAAATGCTTTGTGATTGTTAAAAGGTAAGCGGTTGACTTATAACTGACTTGATGTGTGATAATAAAGCATTTGAAGTATTTCATTAAGAAACCGTTTTGAAAGAAGAGTAATACTTGGTTTTGAAAACATAAGAGTTATACTAGCTTTATGGGAAGTTAGGTATAACGTCTTAAGAGACTTGACTTGATATGGATGTTAGTGTGAAACCTCATTCGTGAGTAATGAGTACTTGATTTTAAAAGGAATAATGTTTTACTGATTCGGAAATCAGAATAAGTATCGAACAAACCACTGCAGCGCTAATAAAGGAAAATGTAATGACTAACGAAGTATTATTAAAACGGTGAAACCTCCATCTGCATAGAAGCTAAGATGAGACAAAATGATATTACATTTTCTAGATCATGGGCTTAATAAGATTGATTATGATCAAGAATAACCTACTACTTTAGGGCATATGTTACTCAATTGTTTTAAAAGAGATTAAGACATTGAACTATGAAACTTTTCTAAAAGAGACTTGCGTAATTGAAATTAGGCAAAGCTGGAACTTTAGGAAAAGAAAGGCATTGTGTTGTCTTAAAATGGTTTAAAGCATAAGGTGTTATAACGACTTTATGGGAAGTTGGTTATAACGACCTTATGAAAACAAAAGAAAGGTTTTATCATTGGTTTTAATGTGGTAACTTGTCTTAAAAAAAAAAGTATGGAAGTTGTTTTGGTTTACTTAAAAGATATAAGTCACTCTATTTTTATACTACGGGTATCGGGTGACTTTTATAAAAGGAATAAATCTCTTTAGAAGGAATTTAACGTCGTAGTACTTTAGGAGTTAAAACCGAACTTGGGCATAAAATGAAAGTACTTGAGTTGTGTATAAACTTGCCTATGCTTGTTGTTGTGAAACTTGCCTATGCTTGTTGTTGTGAAACTTTCTATGCTTGTTGTTGTGAAACTTGCCTATGCTTGTTGTGATAGCCTTTGTTGTGCAAGAATTGTGTTTCTATACTCTGGCGTCTCGATGGAGGGTCGGTTGACTTGTTGAGAATTTACTTGGGCGTGGCCGGCGGTGGTGGATAAATTCCGCAGTGCGTTCTGTTGATAGTGTTACTTTTGTTAATCGCTTTGGACATCACGACCGCGATCGTGGCGCGCGGGTATGCTTCCACTTTGATTACCGCCTTGTTGTCTTATTGTTTCCCTTTGGACATCTTGACACGATGTGTAAGCGCGCGGGTATGCTTCCATTTGGAATCTTTGTCTTATTGTTTCCCTTTGGACATCACGACACGATGCGTGGCGCGCGGGTATGCTTCCATTTGGAATCTTTGTCTTATTGTTTCCCTTTGGACATCTTGACACGATCGTGGCGCGGGTATGCTTCCATTTGGAATGTTGTCTTATTTGTTCCCTTTGGACATCTTGACACGATGCGTGCGCGCGGGTATGCTCCCATTTGGATTGTTGTCTTGTTGTTATCATATCATAGGCTAAGCGGTGAGGAAGGTACTCCAGGCGGGATTGATGTTGTGGCGTGAGACCACGAATTGATATAAGCGTATGTGTGTGTGTGTCTTGTAGTTTGGTTATCATACTGTCTCCTGCTTTTATAGGCTAGTATGATTTCATTTGATATTTTCTGATTTCACATACTTAGTACTGTTATCTTGACCTCGCCGGAGTGCGTTCATGCCGCAGGTAGAAGTACATCGGTTGTCGATCCCCGTGTTTAGGATCTCATTTCAGCGTTTTGGGAAGCTCCGTTTCGTCGGAGGCTTATCTTTGGTGTCACGACCGTTCGGGGCGTGGTAGTGCTCTTAGGGGCACCCAAGTAGTCATACATCAGTGTCAGCGGAAACATAAAGCAAGACATGAAACGATTTATAAAATAAGACCACAGTTATGTGAGAAAACATCGCCTTCGGCGTATATATATAATCATGGTTTAGCGATTACATCCGACCATGCAACATGACTCTGACCTCTGAAATATACAACTATGGCGGGACAGGGCCGCCATACCTACTGTACAAAAACTATCTACTGGGGAGATCATACCAAAAGTAGAGCCTCGGAAGAGATGGAGCTCAGACACCAGCGTAGAGATCCTAAGGATGCGGATCTAGCACACCTTGCCCTTACTGCGGCATGAGCGGCCCCTCGAAGGAGGTCGATCTGATTACTAAGTATGCGAAGCGTAAAGTACTTAAATGAAAACATATCATTTTAAAACCGGTTTACAAATATGTGTGAAACAACCGAAACGCGCACAAACAAGAGCAACAATAGGTAAGCATGTCGTCTTGTCTAGGCTGCGAATGATCGAAAGCAGGGCCACTCGCCCACATCCTCATTCTGCAAGCCTAATCACGGACTCTGAGTCGCGTAGGCCACTCGCGTGGGCCGCGTGAGGTATAATCCGCGTCGAGGGTAGATACTCCTCGGCGTCGTCTGGACTCATTGTCGCGTAGCCACATAGACCGCGTGAGGCATAACCCGCATACTAACACGGAACTCGTAGCTCGCGCATAGGCCCCCTGGACCGCGTGAGGTATTCTCGAATCATGGTCCCGGACGCTGAGTCTACCCGCGTCGGAGGCGACAACCTCCGGTATCGTCTCAAGAGGTGAGTGATAGTACACTAACATAACGACTTATCTTTAAACAACATAAGTACAACAAGGATACTCACTTATACAAAGCGTTACAAGGTACTAACACACATAGCAACATGTCATGTCTACTTATCAAACCATCTTATTATTCTTTTCACAATTTCATATAAATGCATTAGAAATACATAGGCAACTTGTTTCTTTTATCAATCTTAAGTGGTTATACTTAACTTCCCATAAAGCTAGTATAACTCTTAAGCTTACATTTAAAAAACCAATTAGTTCTCTTACGTAAAAATGATTGATAGTCCTTTTGAAATGTTTTGATTCTTTATTATTGAGGCTTAAGCGTGAGGCATTGCCGTCACGTATTATTCGGGCTTAAGCGTGAGGCATTACCGTAAGTATTATTCGGGCTTAAGTCAAAGACATTGCCGTTAGTTATTATTCGGTTAACACGTATGCGTCTACCGTACTATATACATATTGTAAAATATCATGCTTTAGGAAGAATCACATACCTTACCGTGAAAACCACACTTGAGTTGAATATATCGTGAGAGTCGGACTATAATAATCACATATATCTATCAAAGACTACTCGAAGGTCATTCTAAGCAGAGGTTCACAATTCTATGGAAAGTTGGGCGCACAACCCTACGGTGAGCTATATGAGTCTCTTGTGAAAAGCAGTCTGTATGTCTGATTCAATTTTATTCTGTGATATTCTTCTAAGTATTTATACTTATTCTTATTCTACAACAGTAAGTATTCTCTAATTCAAAGAGGTTAGGATTAGTTACCTCGGTAAGCCCAATAATATCCTAGAAAAGTCGCGCTGAGCAAGGTTTTGCTCACAAGTTGTATGCTCGAGAGCAGAAGTTCTTCACAACTTCTACTAAGTACTAAGGTATTTGGGCTAGGGTATTTTGGGCATTATAACAATACAAGAAGGCAACTTTTCTACCAAGGGAGGGGTAGGTTTCGGCTAGGCTAGGGGTGGGGTAGCCTCGGCCAAGCTTCTCGAGGGGAGGGGTGTGTTGGGCGAATTGCTTACAAAGGGAGAGGAAGGATTTTTAGACTTGGAAAGCTTTTGTGGATGAAGAACTCTTCATCTCAAGAGGGTATTTATAGGTCAAGGGATGGCCAACCAATGGCCAAGATGAAGACAAGTGCAAGGCAAGTGTAGGGTCAAGATTTGGGCAAGTGTACCTGCCAACTTGCACACAAAATATCTTACCAACAACTTGACCAAGTTAGCGACTCAATCGGCCATATGGGCGTTTCACATCCATCAATTGGAGGGTGACAAGTGTCGCCCTCCCGTTGAATCAAAATGTTTCGTCTCTCGGAAAAATCCGCCAAAAAATAGAAATGGCATAGCGGAATTTATTCTGAAAGGCGTGGAAGCGTTTAGTCGGAAAACTATTAACTTTGTGAGTTGTGCCTAAAAATCGTCAAGGCCTAACTTTAAGACCAAACTTTTTATGCGTATTCCTTTACGTACATACTGCTGGAAATCTGGGTATAACATTCTCCCCTCAGAAACATTCGTCGAATGTTCCTTCCCAGCGAATAACGATAAGGTTCTTCAAAACTTAAGCGGTTGCAAAAGCCACACACGGCCATAAACAACACTTGGCATAAGCGATAATGAAGATTTACAAGTAGGAAAGTGAATTACGGAGGTGTGGGAGCGGTGAGGATACTTACGCCTCATGTCCTCGCCGGCTTCCACGTCATCTCTCCACGAGCTCGTTCCGCCACAAGACTTTGTGAAGCCACGTCCTTCGTCGCAGACGCCTAACGGCGATCGATTATCGCTATGGGAATCTCCTCATACGATAACCCCTCGGTCACTGGACATCGTCAATCGGATGCACCACTAGATGGATCCCGATCGTCTCGCCGGCGTAAAGCGTGAAACACGGATGCTGCGCCTCCGGATCGGACGGCGGATCCAACTCATAGGCAACCTTGCCTACCTGCGGACAATGCGAAGCGGCCCAATGTACGCCGGTGAGTTTCCCCTTCTTCCGAATCTCATCACACCGCCGTGGGTGGCGCTTGAGAAAACCCAATCATCAGCTGCGAACTCGGATGTCGGCGGCGATGATCTGCATCGACTTACATCGACTCACGGTATCGATAGCGCTCTCGGATAAGCTTCACCTTATCCACGCTCTTGCACCGTCTGGTCCCAGCTGCACCTCGCCCACCTCGAACCAACCTATAGGCGATCTGCACTTCCTCACAAGGCCTCGTAGGCGCCATCCCGAATCTTGGGTGGTAGCTATTATTATACGCGAACTCAACTAGAGGCAAATGATCCTCCCAACTACCTGCGAAGTCAATAACACGGGCTCGCGACATATCCTCGAGAGTGCGGATAGTGCGCTCTGCTGTCCGTGCATGCGTGGATGAAATGCGATTACTCGAGCTCACTGCGTCCCTAAACCCCTCTGGAAGGACCTCCAGTTGGCGTGGCGGGCTCCTGCATGCGATATGATCGAGTAGGGACTCCATGCGATCGGCGATCTCTCGGATGTAAAGTCGGCATAATCCTCGGTAGAAAAAGTCGTCTGACGGGAAGAAAGTGGGCTGATTTCGTCGACTGTCGACGATAACCCATATAGAATCATGTCTCCTCCGAGTGCGAGGTAATCACGTGATGAAGTCCATGTTGATTACCTCCCACTTCCAGTCGGGATCTCTATCGCTGTAACAAACCACGGTCTCCGGTGCTCTACCTTCACTGCGACAACCACGGGCCGAGCTACGAACTCTGCAGCGTCCTCTTGAGCCATCCACCAATACGGATCTAAGGTCGTGGTACATCTTGAGTCGACCGGATGGATAAATGCTTGTGTGTGCTTCCCCAGAACTGCTGCGAAGTCACGAAACATCTGGAACACACAACACGCCCTCAAACCTTAGCACCCCATGGTGCTACCTCAAAAGGACCGCCCTCACGAAGAGGCGTATCGCGATATCGAATCAAAGTGGATCCTCGAGCTGTTGCCTCTTCACCTCGCCGGCGATGGAAGACTCGGCAACCTCACGAACTCTAACCCATTGCTATCGAATCAATCAAGCGGACACGAGGCTCGCTAAGCGGTGCAAATTACGAACCATGTCCTTCTCTCTGGCGCACATCGATAGGCTCCCGTGACCTACGACTAAGGCATACGCCATGGCATTGGCCTTGCGGTAGTGCAGGATGTCCACATCGTAATCCTTAAGCAACTCTAACCACCGTCTGCGCCGTAAGTTCGGCTCCTGCGGTGAAGATATCTTTGGAGGCTCTTGTGGTGCGTAAAAATATCCACGTGAACCCCGTACAAATAGTGCCTCGGATCTTGAAAGCGTGAATCACGGTGCCCGACTCAAATCATGGGTGGGGTAGTTCCTCTCGTGTTTCTTGGTGTCGGGATGCATATGCTATAACTCTGCCATCTTTGCATCAACACACATCCCAACCCGATGCACGACGCATCACAATACGACATAACCATGGACCCTGCGGAAGAGTAAGAAGCGAGGCGGTCGTCGGTCTCTCTTTCAAGCTGGAAACCACGCTCACAAGCATCGATCCTTTGAAACTTGGCGCCTTACGAGTCGGCTAGTCAATGGTGCGAGATAGAAGCAAACTTCTCCACGAACGCCGATAATACCTGCAAGGCCCGTAAGCTGCGAACCTGCAGCCGGAGTAGTAGGTCTAGGCCAAGTCATGCGCCTCGATCTTGGCGTATCAACCCGAATGCCATCGGCCCGACAATATGCCCAAAGCATGCTGAAGTCAGCAAAACTCACATTTGGAAAACTTGGCGTACAAGCTGCAGTCTGGAGAAGCTGCCGGCCACGATCGCCGAAATGCTCGCGTGCTCTTGCTCTGGCGAGAATAAACCAAGATATCATCAATGAACACTATCACAAGCGTGTCCAAAATGGTTTGAACACTCGGTTCATCAAATCCATGAATCTGGCGGAGCATTGGTCAACCAAAAGACATGACCACTGAACTCATAATGCGTCTGGGTCGGAATGCGATCTAGGGACATCCACCTCTCGACTCGCACTTTGATGATAGCCGATCGCGGATCAATCTTGGAGAAACATCTCGCACCACAGTGGTCGAACAAATCATCAATCCTAGGAAGGGTATCATTCTTAATGGTCACCTTGTTCATTTGCTTGTAATCAACACACATGCGCGGCGTCCGTCCTTCTTCTTGCGAACAATCTGCGCTCCCGGGAGAAACACTAGGCCTAATGAAGCCGCTTCTCTAGCAAATCCCTAAGGCGATCCTTGACTCTCTCAACTCGGCGGTGCCGTTCTGTATGGCGGAATGGAAATAGGCGAGTATCGCAACACATCTATACAAAACTCGATCTCCTCTCGGGAGGATACGGAGGTCATCACAGGAAACACGTCGGGAACTTCGTGACTCTTTGGCCCGACGGAAAATCTGGTACGCGGCTTGATGTATCAAACACCGAGCGAGATGGCGGATATACCCTACGCACCGTCTTCCTAGCCTTGAGGTAGGAAATAAACCTACCCTCGGCGATCTGGTGCTCCTCACTCGACAGCCGGCTCGCCGAGCTGGAACCGTACTATTCTCTCTCTGCGGTCTACATTGGCGTAGAAGGAAGCTAGCCAATCCATCCCCGTGATCACGTCGAAGTCAATCATCTCAACTCTATCAAGTCGGCGAGTCGACGGCGTAAATGATCACGGGACAAGCTCATATACCCGTAGAGCTACCAGATCACCCACTGGCGTAGCTACCTCGAAAGGGTCTATGGACTCGGGCTCTATCCACTATCCTACTAGCAACAAGGGAGATATATGGGGCCAGTAGAACCGGATCTATCAAAGCATACACATCAAACCCGAGCCCGATAAGGTACCTGTGGCGACATCGGTGAGGCCTCTGATCTGTCGGTGGACAAAGCATAAATGCGGTTCGAGGACCGCTAGGCCAGGACGAGCCACGGCTCTGCGCGACCTGTGACCATGAGCACCACGCCTCGGGGCGAGTAAGCTGTAGGAGATGATGAGCGGCAGCGGAACACGAAGGTGAGCCTACCACAGTAGCGCCCCGGTCGGACGATCCCTCGCAAAGTGACCTGCGGCCTGGCGTAACAAGCTCCAAAAGTAGTACCACACTTCCGTAATGGGATCTACGCATCGGCCACCCTGGGGTGGTCGTCGGCCGATACCTCTGCTACTCGGCGTCCCGAAGCCACAGGGCCACAGTACGCCCTCGAAAACTCTGGGTCTTGAGGGCGGTGCGGGAAGTGCTCTGTCTTTGGCGTGGTGCGAATCTAGGCTACTGCGAGGCCGCCCACGATAACCACGGAAGACCCTCCCGTCACGGCCTTCCTGCTGCTTTGCATCCACTCGTCGACCTCTGCGCTCGCCGCATCCAAGGCGTGAGCTGCGTGCGGGTAATGTCCATACGGTGGAGAGAAACCCGCACATGACTCGGCCATATAGTCGTCTGGCGGTGACATAGCGGTGCACCTATCCTCCATATCTGCTACCAATCTTTGGGACATATCGAGCCAATGAATCAAACTCGACATTGTACTCCACGGCGGTCGTCCTCTGCGCCTCGATGGTAAAAATCTATCGGCCGCGCCCTCGCCGTCGTGGAGGCAAGAAGTGAGTGAGAAAGCCTGAGAACTCATCCCAGTAGGCGGGGCGCGTGCTCTCCGGGATAACTCCCGTGAATCAAACCAATCATTGCGGTATCCACGCGGCCTATGTGAACCAAAGATCACGGACTCGGTCTCCGACGCCACGATCACTCTCAAAATCCTCTGAAGGCGACGGATGAACTCCTGCGGATCATCCTCGGCCTCGATCCATAAAACTCCGTGGGCTGGCTCAAGAAGTCTCGTAGCCTCAAACTCTACGCCTCGGGTGAACAACGGTGCGGCCGTGGGCTGGGCTGGAGGCTGCCGCGTCCGGCCTCTCCTCGTGTCGGGCCTGACTTTAGCCAAAGGCTGGGCCGTCTCCTTGTACCTAACTCCTCCGCCCGGTGTGGGGCGGGAGGTGTGGGTCTTGTGGTCTCTTTGGGGCGGCGTCATAGAACTTCGCCGTCTACGGTATAGGCGGGCACGAGCCCTCGTGACTCTGGGTGTCTGCTAGCGACTCCTCATTTGCCTTGCCCATACGGGCGGGGTTGCCTTACGTGGAGGCATAAGCATTACGAAAGGAATATGTTAGAGGTCCAACCTATAACCTGACTCTAAAGCACGATCTCGGAATGAGAAGAGCGGAAACCAATCCTAAATATCCTATAGCCTCACGATTATTGGTGTGGTGCACAACACAGATAATCAAGACTCTACTAGATACGGTCAGTAGACACTTTCCAGGATTAACTGCTCTGATACCACTTTTGTCACGACCCGTTCCGGGGCCCGTGACTGGTGCCTTACCCGGGCACCCAAGTAGTCATACATCAGAGTAATCAGCGGAAACATAAAGCAAGACATGAAACAGTTTATAAAATAAGACACAGTTATGTGAAAACATCGCCTTTCGGCATATATATATAATCATGGTTTAGCGATTACATCAAACAGCATACAACATGACTCTGAGACCTCTGAAATATACAACTATGGCGGGACGGGGCCGCCATACCACTATCACAAAAACTATCTACAACGGGGAGATCATACCAAAAGTAGAGCCTCAGGAAGAGATGGAGCTCGACACCAACGTAGAGATCCTGAGATGCGGATCTAGCACCTTGCCCTTACCTGCGGCATAAACGCGGCCCGAAGAGGTCGATTACAACAGTACTAAGTATGCGAATCAGAAAGTACTTAAATGAAAACATATCATTTTAAAACCGGTTTACAAATATGTGTGAAACAACGAGAAAGCCGCGCCTGACAAGCAAGCAATAGGTAAGCTATGTCGTCTTGTCTAGGCTGCGAATGATCGAAAGCAGGCCACTCGCCCACATCCTCATTCGCAAGCCTAATCACGGACTCACAGTGTTATACCCGTAGTTCCTGGTATGTATGCGAGGCGTGCGTGCGAGAATCTGACGAAAGATTGGAAATGAAGAAAGAGGTAATTTTTCCACGGAAAAGTTTCGGTTTTGTGAAGGAAAAAGGTTCGTTAATGGGAATTGGATTCCCAGTTTGGTATTCGGACTTCTGGAATATTAGAAAAATATGGAATTTTATTTTGGAAATGGTCACGTGGGGCCCACGGAGAAATTTCTGTTTTGTAGGCCACTTTGTTTTGAGATTTTGGCCATTGTGGATATTTTGGAAGATGTTTTATTTTGGGCCAATAGGAGGGTGACACGTGTCACCCCGCCTAGGTGGCTTAGAATGGCATTTGTGCACAACACCGGTTAGAGTCGTTTTTAAAGCGTTTTACATAACTTGCGAGAGGAAAATTCCGGCTATGTCTTTTCTTATTTTTGCGGATTTTCGAGAGGCGGAACATTTTGGACCAACGAGAGCGGCACTTGGCACCTCGTTGGTGGGCAAAGTGGGCGACACTTGGACGATTTGGGGTGTCAGTGGTAGATATTTTTGGTAGATATTTGTGAGGGTTTTAAGGAGTAGGGACTAGGGGCACTTGGGCATATCTTGGCCTACACTTGTGTAACACTTGGCTAGATCTTGGCCATTGGTTGGCCTTGGCTTGTAGTATAAATACCCTCCCTTTGATGAACTTCATCCATAAATTTGCCTAAGTCTTGAAAGCTCTCCTTCTCCTCCACTTGTGTTGAGTTCGGCCAGGGCCTCCCCCTGTGGCGAGCACCCCCTCTAGGGTGCTAGCCAGAGTGTACCCCACTGCTAGTTGCTTTCGTATGATACCCCTTTGTGGTGTAGAAATACTCTCTAAAGTATTGTTATAATGCCCAAATTACCTTAGTAGTATACCTTGTTGTATTCTAAGGTTATACCTATCTGAAAAGCCGAAATACTATGATACGTCCCGTCAGTCACAAACCAAAAACCATAGGAAAATCTCCATAGTCCGTTGGAGTATTGTGTATAAGTTGGTTAGAACTTCTAAGGTTGGTTTAGAGCGGGTTGGAGCGCTCAGAGTTGGAGCTAAACGATTGCCGGGATCGACTTTATACTTGGATAATTATGGGCTTATCGAGGTAAATATCTTGTCCTCTATTGTAATTGGAAATTACATGTTGTTAGAATATATAGTTGAAGTATACTATATATAGAATCAACGTGGTTAGTTGGCAATGTCTTTTGACTTAAGCTGAAGAAGCTGAGGCCCAGACGTATTCTGATGAACTTGTGTAGTAATCTTGTGGAGTAGAATTGTACAGTTCGGGTTAGATGTATAACCACTGGTTGGCTTGGTGTAGCCCAGTTAGAAGAGTAGATTTACGCCATGTTGGGGAGAGTCTTCCGAATTTTCGGTAGAATGTTCTGCGATAAGGTCTAAATGTTAATAAAGCGCCTTGTGGCCTTATAGGTTGAGGTACTACGTGTGGCGCGTTCTACTTGGCAGGAGTAGCCGGCGGTTGGGAGTACTTGGAGCGTTTTGCTATTAGTCGATACTCGTCGCGAGGTATGTGAACCTCTTCCTATCTCTTCTAGCATGATATGTGTGAACTATGTAGTACGGTGAGCGTACGTGTACTAAATGTATTTGATTGGTGTAAAACATAAAGTGTTATAACGGCTTTATGGGAAGTTGGTTATAACGGCTTTATGTTGGTAAGAAAATACATGTGGTTTTAAAAGGTAATCGATTTGAACTATAAGCGGCTTGTTATGTGTTAATAAAGAACTTGAAGTATTTCAAAAGAGTTTTGAATCATTTTGAGAGAAGAAGTAATACTTGATTTGTTTTGAAAACTTAAGAGTTATACTAGCTTTATGGAAAGTTAGGTATAACGTCTTAAGAATGTTTCTTGATTTTGGAAATCGAATGTGTATCGACAAACCAACTGCGGCGTTAATAAAAGGAAATGTTTGTGATTAAGTATTATTAAAACCGTTAGAAACTTCCATCTGCATAGAAGCTAAGATAAGACAAAATGATATTTACTAGATCATGGCTGCTGTAATAAGATTGTTGTAAACTAGAATATCCTACTCACATATAAGACTTATGTTTCTCAGATAGTTTAAAAGAGAATTATATTCTTAAATGAATAAGACTATGAACTATGAAACCTTTCTAAATAAGAAACATGAACATTTGAAATTAGGCAAACTTGGACGTTTGGAAAATAATGTTGTTACTTGAGTTTTACAAAGAGAAGTGTTTTGATTTACTTCAAAAGATAATCACTATATTTTCATATACTACGGGTATTGCGTGACTTTTGTGAAAGTAACGTATCTTTTAAAGAGTTAATGTATGAAGTACTTTGGGGATAAAACCCCGAACTTGTTAGCATATAGTAGAAAGTACCTTGTGTGTATAACTTGATTGTGTTGGTTTGTGATAGCCTTGTAATACTTTCTTGTTGATTTGATAAGTAAACATGCTAGGATGCTACGTGTGTTAGTATCTTGTGATGTTTGTGTAAAGGGGTTTTTCCTTTGTTGTGCTTATGTTGTTTAACGATAAGCTGTTATGATAGTATTATACATCACTCATCTCTTGAGATGATTAGGGGTTAAGCCGCCTCCGATGCGGGGTAGACTCAGGCGGGTCGATGGACCTATGATTCGAGACTACCTCATGCGGGTCCAGGGGGCCTATGCGGAACTACGGGAGTTCCAGGTTAGGATGCGGCCCTTGTGGTCATGCGGTCCTTGTGGCCATGCGGACGGCGAGTGCAGGACGCTGCCGGGGAGTAGCTACCCTCGATGCGGGGTTATACCTCATGCGGGCCGATCTGATTGGCCTATGCGGGTGCGGAAAGTTCGAGGCTAGACGCGCACATTAGATCTGCGGGCAAGTGGTGGCTTTGATCATGTGGCCGGTCTGCAAGCGGATCTTATGATCTGATTCATGACCTTGTTGGTACGGTGGGTGTTAGTAGTCGGCTATGCCTTCGTACTTACCCTGTACGTGTTATTATGGCACAGGTGGGACCTGGTGTTCATGTGTGTTCCTTGGTGCTTTTATATCATAAAGCTATGGCGTGAGAAGGTATTCCACGGGCATGATTGATGTTGTGGGCGTGAGACCCATTGTTATATTTGAGTGATGACTTGAGGCGTGAGTCCACGACTTGACATATCGCTTATTATTGTGAGCGTAGTTTGGTTATCATACATGTCTCGCTTTATAGACTATTATGATTTCATTTCTGATATTTTTAGTTTCACATACTAAATTTTTGTTATCGACCTCGCTTGGTGCGTTCATGCGCGAGTAAAGGTACACGATCATTGATCCTCGCTCTTAGGGTCACGATTCGGCGTTTGGTAAAGCTCCGTTGCTCGGAGGCTTATCGATGGTATAGTTCCCTGTTGTTGTAGGTGTTTACATTCGGGGTATGGCGGGGCCACTGTCCGCCATTGTTGTCGTATAATTTCTTAAGTGCAGAAGCTGTGGGCGGGGTTTGTAAAGGATTAAAGCGTTCATGTAGGAAAAAGTCTTTATTTATATTTATGCGAAGGCAAGTTTTTCTCAGATTATTGTTTCATATTTCATAATATGTCTTGTATTGTTTTATGTTCCGCTGATTACTCTGATGTTGTATCACTAGGGTGCCCGGGGTAAGGCACCAGTCACGGGCCCGGAATCGGGTCGTGACAAAAGTGGTATCAGAGCAGTTAATCCTCGGAAAGTGTCTACAGACCGTATCCAGTAGAGTCTTGATTATCGGTGTGTTGTGCACCACATCAATAATCAGGAGGCTATAGGGTATTTAGGATTGGTTTCTATTCTTCTCACTCTGAGATCGTGCCTTAGAGCTGTGTTGTAAGTTGGACCCTCTGACGAAATTATTTCCCTTATCGTTATGCCTCCGCGTAGGGCAACCCGGGCCCAGGAGGGCAAGGCAGCCGAGGGAGCTGCGAGTAGAGTTCAGAGGGTTACGTGGGCACAGGCCCAATTATCACCTTGGATGGTGCTTCATTCGGGGATTTCTGCGACGTCACTAGCCCAGTAAAGTTTAGCACGGCGGCGGTTCCTCGTGGCCATGATATTTGAACCTTGGTTCGCGACCGAGAGCAGAGAATATGGATCGCAAAGGCGACCACTGTTACTAGCTATGGATTTGGCTACGAGTATCTGGATGTATCGCGAGTCTTGATGACTACCTAAGAGAGGTTGTGCAGAGTAATTCTTGATTGGGCTTGGCATGGCACGTATGCGGGCTTATGTACAGCGAGTAAACGTAGAGATCGACGGGTTAACCAGGGCGGCGAGGAGAGGGCGAGCGGCGAGGTCCTTCGGTAACTTTCAAGGTGAGTATACCTTAAGTGCTATGTTACGATAGCGTGTGGTAGTTGTGATTAGAAATCATGGTGGGTTAACCGAGTAAGATTTTGGGGATAGAGAAGGTGTGAGCCTTAGAGTGTTATACGTCTGCACCTTAGCGGTAAGGCCGTCGAGTAAAGGTGTAGTGTTATGTTTGATCCTTATCGGAGTGCATAGTGCACGTGAGCTATGTTTGGGATAGGTCCCAAGTGGTATGAAATGAAAGAGGGTAGTTGAGCTAAGAAGACCGCTAGGTTTTCGTAACATGTTTAGTAAAATTGTTCCTTCGGGAGATAGTATTTCGCGCCTTGGGTCGGGTTGAGGCCACGTTGCGGGTCAACCCGCGGCATGTTTGGTGGTGAAGTCGGTTGTGGTGGTCCCGCCTTGTGGTAGGGTCACGAGGTGTTAGGCTCGAGTTTAGTTAACTAGCGTGCGAGTTCGTGGATGCGTTCGACCAGTGGTCGGTCGATGGGGGCAGCCCATCGTGTTCTTCGATCGGGACCGTTCACTCGGCAGTGTTGATTTAGCAGAAAGGTTGTAAGGCTGCACGGGGTGCCTACCTTCACCTTATGGCAGACAGTGGAGCCCAGGTTACGCTGTTTTGTTTCGGAAGTTTTACCAGCGGGGTTAAGGACTCGTAAGTCTCGACCGCATTCGCCTCTGCCGTGCTGGATTTCAGGGGTAGTTGTGAGGATTGTTGTCTCCTGTGGAGGGAGCGTTTAAGCTACCATTTCAGTGTTCGGATGTCGCCTTACGAAGCCTTGTAGGGGCAGAAGTGTAAGTTGCCGGCCGATTGGTTCGATGTTGGCAAGGTTCGATAGATTGGTTCAGCTTGTTCCAGCAGACGTGGATGGAAAAGCTCATCTAGAAGAAGTTACGGCAATTCGAGGAATCGTGCGGATAATCGGCGACGACGCTTAGAGTTCAGGTTGACGGTCGGTCTTCTTGAAAGTACCACCCCGGACTGGGTGTGACGAGTTGTGGAAACAGAAGGAACTTAGCCCGAGTTACTTTGGGCCTTTTGAGTTCATGTGAAGAATAGGCCAGGTTGCCTATATGTTAGCAATTGCCGTCCGACTTAGGAGGCAGTACATCCGGTCTTTCGTATTGTTATGTTCGGGAAAGTATCGAAGATCCATCCAGAATGTTCCCAGTTAATGATGCCCACGTAAAGAGATAGTAACCCCGAGTTTTGGAAACTAAAGCGATGATCGTAAATGTGGTAAGGGTTCGAGTGTCACGACCTTCTGATCGACGCAGGCCGGTACCATTTGTTGGGTCGTCGGAGCTAGGCTCGCGGCAAAGTGACAAAAGAGTATTTGTGGTGATGTTAGAGGTGTTTCCTCGTAGACTTGGATATAAGTATGTTGCGCAGGTATTTTTACGTGGCGGTATGGCGGGATTGTTTCGTAAGTATGAAGTGAAGACTATCTTTGGCGCACGTATGTTTTGAGACTTAGAATGAACATTCGGGATGAATGTTTCTAAGGGGAAGAATGTTATACCCGTAGTTCCCGGTATGTATGCGAGGCGCACGTGCGAGAATACGACGAAAGATTGGAAAGGAAGAAAGAGGTAATTTTTCCACGGAAAAGTTTCCGTTTTTGTGAAGGAAAAAGGTTCGTTAATGGGAATTGGATTCCCAGTTTGGTATTCGGACTTCCGAATATTAGAAAAATATGGAATTTTATTTTGGAAATGGTCACGTGGGCCCACGGAGAAATTTACGGTTTTGTGGCCCACATTGTTTTCGAGATTTTGGCAATTGTGTATATATTCGTAAGATTTTTTATTTTTGGCCAATAGTAGTGTGACACGTGTCACCCCGCCTATTTGGCTTGGCCGAATGGCATTTGTGCACAACACCCGGTTAGAGTCGTTTTTCGACGAAACGTTTTACATAACTTGCGAGGGGAAAATTCCGGCTATGTCTTTTCTTATTTTTGCGGATTTTTCCGAGAGACGGAACATTTTGGACCAACGAGAGGGCGGCACTTGGCACCCTCTCATTGGTGGGCAAGGTGGGCGACACTTGGACGATTTGGGGTGTCAAGTGGTAGATATTTTTGGTAGATATTTGTGAGGGTTTTAAGGAGTAGGGACTAGGGGCACTTGGGCATATCTTGGCCCTACACTTGTGTAGCACTTGGCTAGATCTTGGCCATTGGTTGGCCTTGGCTTGTAGTATAAATACCCCTCCCTTTGATGAACTTCTTCATCCATAAATTTGCCTAAGTCTTGAAAGCTCTCCTTCTCCCTCCCCTTGTGTTGAGTTCGGCCAAGGGCCTCCTCACTTGGCCGAGAGCACCCCTCTGGGGTGCTAGCCAGAGTGTACCCCACTGCCTAGTTGCTTTCGTATGATACCCCCTTTGTGGTGTAGAAATACTCTAAAGTATTGTTATAATGCCCAAATTACCTTAGCCGTATACCTTGTTGTATTCTAAGGTTATACCTATCTGAAAAGCCCGAAATACTATTATACTTCCCGTCCACAAAACCGAAACCCTAGGAAAATCTCCATAGTCCGTTGGAGTATTGTGTAGAAGTTGGTTAGAACTTCTAAGGGTGGTTTAGAGCGGGTTGGGCGCCGAGTTGAGCTAAGCGATTGCCCAGATCGACTTTATACTTGGATAATTATGGGCTTATCGAGGTAAATATCTTGTCCTCTATTGTAATTGGAAATTACATGTTGTTAGAATATATAGTTGAAGTATACTATATATAGAATCAACGTGGTTAGTTGGCAATGTCTTTTGACTTAAGCTGAAGAATCGAATCGAATCAGACATGAGACTTGTGTAGTAGTACTGTGGAGTAGAATTGTACCCGTTCGGGTTAGATGTATAACCCCCCCTGGTTGGCTTGGTAGCCGGCCCCGTTAGAGGAGGAGATTTACGCTGTTGTGCGGGGAGGAGTCGCCGAATTTTCGGTAGAATGTTCTGCGATAAGGTCTAAATGTTAATAAGCGCCTTGTGGCCTTATAGGTTGAAGTACTACGTGTGGCGCGTTCTACTTGGCTTAAGGAGTAGCCGACAGTTGGGAGTACTTGGAGCGTTTTGCTATTAGTCGATACTCGTCGCGAGGTATGTGAACCTCTTCCTATCTCTTCTAGCATGATATGTGTGAACTATGTAGTACGGTAGACGTACATGTACTAAATGTATTTGATTGGTGTAAAACATAAAGTGTTATAACGGCTTTATGGGAAGTTGGTTATAACGGCTTTATGTTGGTAAGAAAATACATGTGGTTTTTAAAAGGTAACTGATTTGAACTATAACTGGCTTGTTATGTGTTAATAAAGAACTTGAAGTATTTCAAAAGAGTTTTGAATCATTTTGAGAGAAGAAGTAATACTTGATTTGTTTTGAAAACTTAAGAGTTATACTAGCTTTATGGAAAGTTAGGTATAACGTCTTAAGAATGTTTTTACTGATTTTGGAAATCGAATGTGTATCGACAAACCATCAGCGTTAATAAAAGGAAATGTTTTGTGATTAAGTATTATTAAACTTAGAAACTTCCATCTGCATAGAAGTTAAGATGAGACAAAATGATATTTCCTAGATCATGGTCTTTGTAATAAGATTGTTGTAAACAAGAATATCCTACTCACATATAAGACTTATGTTTCTCGGATAGTTTAAAAGAGAATTATATTCTTAAATGAATAAGACTATGAACTACGAAACCTTTCTAAATAAGAAACATGAACATTTGAAATTAGGCAAACTTGGGCGTTTGGAAAATAATGTTGTTACTTGAGTTTTACAAAGAGAAGTGTTTTGATTTACTTCAAAAGATAATCACTATATTTTCATATACTACGTATTGCGTGACTTTTGTGAAAGTAACGTATCTTTTAAAGAGTTAATGTATGAAGTACTTTGGGGATAAAACCCGAACTTGTTAGCATATAGTAGAAAGTACCTTGTGTGTATAACTTGATTGTGTTGGTTTGTGATAGCCTTGTAATACTTTCTTGTTGATTTGATAAGTAAACATGCTAGGATGCTACGTGTGTTAGTATCTTGTGATGTTTGTGTAAAGGGGTTTTTCCTTTGTTGTGCTTATGTTGTTTAACGATAAGCTGTTATGATAGTATTATACATCACTCATCTCTTGAGATGATTCCGGTTAAGGCGCCTCCGACGCGGGTAGACTCGGCGGTCGATGGACCTATGATTCGAGACTACCTCATGCGGGTCCGGGGCCTATCGCGAATCGCGGAGTTCCGGTGTTAGATGCGGCCCTTGTGGTCATGCGGTCCTTGTGGCCATGCGGACGGCGAGTGCAGGACGCTGCCGGGGAGTAGCTACCCTCGATGCGGGGTTATACCTCATGCGGGCCGATCTGATTGGCCTATGCGGAGCTGCGGAAAGTTCCAGGGCTAGACGCGCACATTAGATACTGCGGGCAAGTGGTCAGCTTTGATCATGTGACGGTCTAGACAGATCTTATGATACAGTTCATGACCTTGTTGGTACGGTGGGTGTTAGTAGTCGGCTATGCCTTCGTACTTACCCTGTACGTGTTATTATGGCACAGGTGGGACCTGGTGTTCATGTGTGTTCCTTGGTGCTTTTATATCATAAATCGCGGCGGTGAGGAAGGTATTCCACGCATGATTGATGGTGTGGGCGTGAGACCCATTGTTATATTTGAGTGATGACTTGAGGGCGTGAGTCCCTGACTTGACATGACTGCTTATTATTGTGAACTGTAGTTTGGTTATCATACATGTCTCCTGCTTTATAGACTATTATGATTTCATTTACAGTATTTTTAGTTTCACATACTCGGCACTGGCTGCATCGACTTTCGAGGCTGCGTTCATGCCGCAGGTAAAGGTACACCAGTCATTGATCCTCGCTCTTAGGGTCACAGTTCAGCGTTTGGTAAAGCTCCGTTGCTCCGGAGGCTTATCAGTGGTATAGTTCCCTGTTGTTGTAGGTGTTTACATTCAGGGTATGGCGGGCCCTGTCCGCCATTGTTGTCGTATAATTTCTTAGAGTGCAGAGAATCGCTAAGTGTGGTTTGTAAAAATGATTAAAAATGTTCATGTTGGAAAAAGTCGTTATTTATATTTATGCCGAAATGCAAGATTTTCTCTGATTATTGTTGCATATTTCATAATATTTATTGTATTATTTTATGTTCCGACATTACTCGATGTTGTATCACTAGGGTGCCCGGTAAGGCACGATCACGCCCGAATCGGTCGTGACACTGAGTCCGCATAGGCCACTCGCGTGGGCCCGCATGAGGTATAACCCCGCATCGAGGGTAGCTACTCGGCATCGCCCCGACTCGCTGTCCGCAGCCACATAGACCGCGTGAGGCATAACCCCGCATACTAACTGAACTCTCGTAGCTCCGCATAGGCCCCCGACCCGCATGAGGTATTCTCGAATCATGGTCCTGGATCACTGAGTCTACCCGCGTCGGAGGGCGCCAACCTCCGATCATCTCAAGAGGTGAGTGATAGTACACTAACATAACGACTTATCTTTAAACAACATAAGTACAACAAGGATACTCACTTATACAAACGTTACAAGGTACTAACACACATAGCAACATGTCATGTCTACTTATCAAACCATCTTATTATTCTTTTCACAATTTCATATAAGTCTGTTAGAAATACATAGGCAACTTGTTTCTTTTATCAATCTTAAGTGGTTATACTTAACTTCCCATAAAGCTAGTATAACTCTTAAGCTTCTGTTTAAAAAAACCAATTAGTTCTCTTCTGTAAAAATGATTCAGTAGTCCTTTTGAAATGTTTTCAGTTCTTTATTATTCAGGCTTAAGCCGTGAGGCATTGCCGTACGTATTATTCAGGCTTAAGCCGTGAGGCATTGCCGTAAGTATTATTCAGGCTTAAGTCAAAGACATTGCCGTTAGTTATTATTCAGTTAACACATGTACGTCTACCGTACTATATACATATTGTAAAATATCATGCTTTAGGAAGAATCACATACCTTCTCAGCGAAAACCACCTGCCAAGTTGAATATGTCGCGCGCAGAGAGTCAGCCTATAATAGTCACAGATATCTATCAAAGACTACTCTGAAGGTCATTCTAAACAGAGGGTTCACAATTCTATGGAAAGTTGGGCAGCACAACCCTACCCGGTGAGCTATATGAGTTCATCGTGAAAACAAATTCTACGCGAGTTCAATTTTATTCTGTGATATTCTTCTAAGTATTTATACTTATTCTTATTCTACAACAGTAAGTATTCTCTAATTCAAAAGAGGGTTAGGATTAGTTACCTCGGTAAGCCCAATAATATCCTAGAAAAAGTCGCGCCTGAGCAAGGTTTTGCTCTAAGTTGTATGCTCCAGGAAACCTTAGAATTTCTTCACAAATTCTACTAAGTACTAAGGTATTTGGGCTAGGGTATTTTGGGCATTATAACAATACAAGAAGGCAACTTTTCTACCAAGGGAGGGGGGTAGGTTTCGGCTAGGCTAGGGGGTGGGGTAGCCTCGGCCAAGCTTCTCAAGGGGAGGGGGGGTGTGTTGGACGAATTGCTTACAAAGGGAGAGGGAAGGATTTTTAGACTTGGAAAGCTTTTGTGGATGAAGAACTCTTCATCTCAAGAGGGGTATTTATAGGTCAAGGGATGGCCAACCAATGGCCAAGATGAAGACAAGTGCAAGGCAAGTGTAGGGTCAAGATTTGGGCAAGTGTACCTAGCCAACTTGCACACAAAATATCTTACCAACAACTTGACCAAGTTGGCAACTCCAATCGGCCATATGGACGCTTCACATCCATCAATTGGAGGGTGACAAGTGTCGCCCTCCCGTTGGTCCAAAATGTTTCGTCTCTCGGAAAAATCCGCAAAAAATAGAAATGGCATAGCCGGAATTTATTCTACGAAAGCTGTGGAAACGTTTCGTCGGAAAACTATTCGCTTTGTGAGTTGTGCCTAAAAATCGTCCAAGGCCTAACTTTAAGACCAAACTTTTTGTACGTATTCCTTTACGTACATACTCTGGAAATACGGGGTATAACATTTGGTATGTTACCCTTAGTCTGTAAGTTCTTGAACGTTCAGGGGTATGGCGGGGCCCTGTCCCGTCATAGTTGTTGTATAAATCTTAAGTGCAGAGTAATTGTTGTGGCGTGGTTTGTAAAAAGGATAACTGTTCGGGTATTTATGTATATATGATGAAGGCAACTGTTTTGGTTGGCCTGTTTATTTATCTTGTCTCTTAATGCATGTTCATGTTTTTATTTCCGCTGATTTTCTCTGATGTTGTATCACTAGGGTGCCCGGGGTAAGGTACCAGTCACGGGCCCGGGTTCGGGTCGTGACAGCCATACCCTGAATGTAAGCACCTACAACAACAGGGGACTATACCAAAGATAAGCCTCCGGAGAAACGGAGCTTCCCAAACGCTGAACTGTGACTCTATGAGCGAGGATCAACACTGGTGTACCTCTACCTGCGGCATGAACGCACCGGGCGAGGTCGATAACAGGTACCAAGTATGTGAAACTGAAAAATACTGTAAATGAAATCATAGTAGTCTATATAAGGCAGGAGACATATATGTTAACCAAACTACAGTTCACAATAAATAAGCAGTTATGTCACGTCAGGGACTCACGCCCTCAAGGTCATCACTCAAACATAACTATGGGTCTCACGCCCACCACATCAATCATGCCCGTGGAATACTTTCCTCACCGCAGCCTATGATATAAAAGCACCAAGGAATACACATGAACACCGAGTCCAACTGTGTCATAATAAAACCGTCACGGTAAGTACGAAGGCATAGCCGACTACTAACACCTACGCACCAACAAGGTCATAAAGCGTATCATGAGATCTGTCTGACCGCTACATGATCGGCCGCCACTCGCCCGCAGTATCTAATGTGCGCGTCTAGTCCTGGAACTTCCCGCAGCTCTGCATAGGCCACTCCAATGGCCCGCATGAGGTATTCCTCGCATCGAGGGTAGCTACTCCCCGGCAACGTCCTGGACTCGCAGTCCGCATGGCCACATAGACCGCATGACCATAAAGGCCGCACACTAACCTGGAACTCGTAGCTCCGCATAGGTCACATGCACTGCATGAGGTATTCTCGAATCATAGGTCACACAGACTACCGAGTCTACCCCGCGTCGGAGGCGACAACCCCAAATCATGTCAAGAGGTGAGTGATATAATACTAACATAACAGCTTATCGTTAAACCACATAAGCACAACAAGGGAAACCCCTTTACACAAACATCACAAGATACTAACACACGTAGCATCCTAACATGTTTACTTATCAAATCAACAAGAAAGTATTACAAGGCTATCACAAACCAACACAATCAAGTTATTCACACAAGGTACTTTCTTTATGTTAACAAGTTCGGGTTTTTATCCCAAAGTACTTCATACATTATCTCTTTAAAAGATCCGTTTCTTTCACAAAAGTCACACAATACCCGTAGTATAAAAATAGAGTGACAATCTTTTTAAGTAAACCAAAACACTTCCCTTTGTAAAATCAAGTAACAACATTATTTTCCAAACGTTCCAGTTTGCCTAATTTCAAATGCTCAAGTTTCTCATTTTCGAAAGGTTTCGTAGTTCATAGTTTTAATCACTTAATGATGTAATTCTCCTTTAAAACAATTTGAGAAACATATGCCTTATATGTGAGTAGGTTATTCTTGTTTATAACAATCTTATTAACGCAGCCATGATCTAGGAAATGTAATATCATTTTGTCTCATCTTAGCTTCTATGGGGGTTTCTACTGGTTTTAATAATACTTAATTAGTCAATACATTTCCCTTATTAACGCTGCAGTGGTTTGTTCGATACTTATTCTCGATTTCAAATCAAGAAACATTATTCCTTTTAAAAACCAAGTACTCATTACTCACGAATGAGGTTTCACACTTTTTAACAAAACTCATATTAATTTAATTAAGTCAAGTCTCTTATCTTTTAAGATCAAGTCTCTTAACTTCTAAAATCAATAAATCATTCTTTTTATCTCTCTTAAGCCGTTATACCTAACTTCCCATAAAGCTAGTATAACTCTTAAGCTTTTAAAACCAAGTATTACTCTTCTTTCAAAAAAAGTTTCTTAATTCTCTTGAAATACTTTAAGATTCTTATTATTCAGGCTTAAGTCAAAAGACATTGCCGTAAAACTACGTTCAGTTAACACACGTACGTCTACCGTACTATATATATATATTCTTTAAAATATCATGCTCAAGAGGATAGGAAGAATCACATACCTCGCGACGATTTATCGACTATTAGCAAATAGCTCCAAAGTACTGTAATCCTGCTAGCCTTTTCCACCCTTCGAGTAGAATACGCTACTCGCAGTACTTCAACCTATAACGGTTATACAAGTCTATCAATGTCTAGACTACTCGGTAGAATAAATCTAGATACAAGATTCTACGGAAAATTGGGCAGCACTTCCCTACCCGTCAATCTTCACAAGTCTACTGTAAATACAGTCCTATGTAAGTACAGTTCAATTCTCTTCTTATATACCTTCCTTGTATATAACTTATACTTAATTCTTATACTTCAACAGTATGTAAACTCTAATTACAATAGGGGGACAAGAGTATTTACCTCGATAAGCCCAAAATTATCCAAGATTTAATGTCGATCCTGAGCAACGTTTAGCTCCTACTCCGGGTGCTCCAACCCGCTCCAAACAACCCTTAGAAGTTCTACGCAACTTCTTCTTAATACTTCAACCGGCTATGAAGATTTTCCTTAGGGTTTCGTTTTGAGACAAAAAGGACATAAGGTAGTATTTTCGGGCTCTACGTATAGAGGTAACTTTGGAATACTACAAGGTATAAGGCTAAGGTATTTTGGTATAGTAACAATAATTGGAGAGTATTTTCTACCAAGAGGGGGGGGGTATTTTACGAGAACGACTCAAGGTAGGGGGGGTACCTCTCGGCCAAAGCCTTCTCAAGAGGGGGGGTGCTCTTTTGGACGAGAGCTTCAACAAGAGGGGAGGATTTTCAAGACTTAGAAACTATTTTTGATGAAGAAGTCTTCCACAAGGGAGGGGTATTTATAGGGAGATCAATGGCCAAGATCAAGCCAAGTGGTGGGCAAGTGTATGGTCAAGATTTGGACAAGTGTTTGTGGGTCCCACTTGCTCATCAACTACACAAAAATATCTACAAATATCCTACCAACTCTAAGGCAACAAAAACGTGCCAAGAATGGCCCTTTGTCGTCCACTTTGAGGGCGACACATGTCACCCTCCCGTTGGTCCAAAATATTTCATCTCTCGGAAAAATCCGCAAAAATAATAAATGACATAGCCGTATTTTTCCCTTCGCAAGTTTTGTAAAACGTTTCGTCGAAAAACGATTCTTTTCGGTAGTTGTGAACAAAATTTCGTCCTTGCCTAACTTTAAGGCTCAAACTTTTATACGTACTCCCTTACGTACATACTCTGGAAATACGGGGTATAACAGAAGTGATGCCCGATTTTCTGTTATACCCCGTAGTTGCAGGGTATGTAAGTGAGGACGTACGTACGAGAGTACGACAGAAATTTTGAAAAGAAAGAAAGATGTGAGTTTTCGACGGAAAAGTTTCCGGTTTTTGTGAAGAAAAAGGTTCGTTAATGGGAATTGGATTCCCAGATTTGGTATTTGGTCTTCATAGATTATATTAGAATTTTGGGATTTTATTTTCGGAAATGGTCACGTGGGGCCCACGGGAGAAATTTACGGTTTTGTGGGGCCCGCTTTGATTTTGAGATTTTGGCCGTTATGGATATTTTCGGAAGACGAAATATTTTGGACGAATCGGGGGGCGACACGTGTCACCCCCATGTGGCACCCTTGACCGAAATATGTTTGTGCACAACACCCGGTTAGAGTCGTTTTTCGACGAAACGTTCTACCTAACTTTAGAAGGGTAATTTACGGCTATGTCATTTAGTATTTTTGCGGATTTTTCCGAGAGACGAAACGTTTTGGACCAACGAGAGGGCAACACTTGGCACCCTCTCGTTGGTGGACTTGAAGGGGCGGTTAGGGCCGATTGAATGGGCAAGTGTTGGTAGATATTTGTGTAGATATTTGTGAGGGTTTTAAGGAGTAGGGTCTAGGGGGCACTTGGGCATATCTTGGCCCTCCACTTGCCCCCCACTTGGCTAGATCTTGGCCATTGGTTGGCCTTTGCTTGGCCTATAAATACCCTCCCCCTTTGAAGACTTCTTCATCTATTCCATAATTTCCAAGTCTTGAAAACCTCCCTCCCTCCTTGTGGTTTCGTCCCTCCCCTCTTCCTTTGAGAGGCCTTGGCCGAGGGGTGCACCCCCCTCCTAGAGGCCTTGGCCGAGGGGTACACCCCCCCTCCTAGTGGTGTGCCGAGAGGTACCCCCCCTCTCTTGGTAGAAATACTCTCCAAAGTATTGTTACTATACCCAAATTACCTTAGCCGTATACCTTGTAGTATTCCAAAGATACCTCTATACGTAGAGCCCGGAAATACTACCTTATGTCCTTTTAGTCTCAAACCGAAACCCTAAGGAAAATCTCCATAGTTGGTTGGAGTATTAAGAAGAAGTTGTGTAGAACTTCTAAGGGTTGTTTGGAGCGGGTTGAGCGCGGAGTAGGAGCTAAACCTTGCTCAGGATCGACATTATAACTTGGATAATTTTGGGCTTATCGAGGTAAATATTCTTGTCCCCTTAATGTAATTGGAAATTACATGTTGTAGGATTGTATAGTTGAAGTATACTATGTATAGATCTTAATAATACTTGCGGCAATGTCTTTTGACTTAAGCCTGAATAAAGAAGAGAACTGAACTGTAATTACATAGGATTGTATTACAGTAGACTTGTGGTACTATTGTATTGAAGAATTGTATACGTCCGGCTAGACGTATAAACCCCCCCCCTGGTTGGCTTGATAGCCGGCCTCGATCGTGGAGGAGATTTACGCTGTTGCGGGAGGGGGGGGGGGGGGAGATGCTGCCGAATTTTCTGTAAAATATGGAACCAAGTGTTAATAGACGTTTGTGGTCTATATAGGTGGAAGTACTGCGAGTAGCGTATTCTACTTGAAGAGTGGAAAAGGCTAGCAGGGGTACAGTACTGTGGAGCGTATTGCTTCTTGTCGATAATCGTCGCGAGGTATGTGAACCTCTTTCTATCCTTTCTAGCATGATGTTTTGTAAACTATGTAGTACGGTAGACGTACATGTGCTAAACGAGTTTGGTTGGTTCAAAACATAGGGTGTTATAATAGCTTTATGGGAAGTTAGTTATAACGACTCTATGTAGATAACAGAATGATTTATTATTGTAGAAGTTAAAAGACTTGATCTTGAAAGATAAGAGACTTAACCTAATTGACTTGATGTGTAACATTTTGATAAAAATGTTGTAAAACCTCATTAGCGAGTAATGAGTACTTGATTTTAAAAGAATAATGTTTTACTGAATTCGGAAATGAGAATAAGTATCGAACGAACCACAGCAGCGCTAATAAAGGGAAATGTATTGACTAATCAAGTATTATTAAAACTAGTAGGAACCTCCATCTGCATAGAAGCTAAGATGAGACAAAATGATATTACATTTCCTAGATCATGGCTGCTGTTAAAAGATTGTTATAAACAAGAATAACCTACTCGCATATAAGGTATATGTTTCTCAAATTGTTTTAAAGGATTTAAAACTATGAACTACGAAACCTTTCAAAAAAATGAGAAACTTGAGTAAATGGAATTAGGCAAACTTGAACGTTTGGAAAAGAATGTTGTTACTTGATTTTACAAAGAGAAGTGTTTTGATTTACTTCAAAAGATAATCACTCTATTGTTATATACTACGGGTATTGTGTGACTTTTGTGAAAGTAACGGATCTTTAAAGAGTTAGTGTATAAAGTACTTTGGGGATAAAAACCCGATCTCGTTAATCATATAGTAGAAAGTACCTTATGTGTGAATAACTTGATTGTATTGGTTTATGATAGCCTTGTAATACCTTCTTGTTGATTTGATAAGTAAACATATTAGGATGCCACGTGTGTTAGTATTCTGTGATATTTGTGTAAAGGGGTTTCCCCTTGTTGTGCTTATGTTGTTTAAGCAGTGGCCGTTGTGCTAGTATTACATCACTCACCTCTTGCCATGTTTAGGGGTTAAGCGCCTCCGTCGCGGGGTAGACTCGGTGATGCAGGACCATGATTCGAGAATACCTCATGCGGGTCCGGGGCCTATGCGGAGCTACGAGTTCGTGTTAGTGTGCGGCCTTTATGGTCATGCGGTCTATGTGGCCATGCGGTGCGAGTCGGGGCGATGCGGAGTAGCTACCCTCGATGCGGGGTTATACCTCATGCGGGCCTATGAGATTGGCCTATGCGAGTGCGGGGAGTTCGGGCTAGACGCGCACATTTGATATTGCGAGCGGCGACCGGCTTTGATCATGTGGATGCAGACAGATATCATGATACAGTTATGACCTTGTTAGTACTGTGGGTGTTAGTAGTCGGCTATGCCTTCGTACTTACCTTGTACTGTTTTATTTGGACACAGGTGGGACCTGCGGTTCATGTGTATTGTTATACCCCGTATTTTCAGAGTATGTACGTAAGGACGTACGTAGAAAATTTGAAACTTGTACTAAGGCTTGGCCGAATTAATTTTGTTCACAACACCCGTTTAGAGTCGTTTTTACTAGAAACGTTTTCCACGACTTTCGTAGGGAATTTCGGCTATGTCATTTTTAATTTTTGCGGATTTTTCCAGAGACGAAGCGTGTTGGGCCAACAAGAGGCGCCACTTGGCACCCTCCCATTGGGGGCGTGAGCTCGGTTTGGACGAAATGGAGGTGTAGTTGGTAGGATATTTTGTGTGTTAGTTGGTCAAGGACACATGGGTGAATCTTGGCCCTACACTTGCCTTGCACTTGGCAAGATCTTGGCCATTGGTTGGCCTTCACTTGACCTATAAATACCCCTTCCCTTTGAAGACTTCTTCATCCAAAAATATCTCTAAGTCTTGAGCTCCTCCCATTTCGTGAGGCCCCTTGGCCAGAAGTAGCGCCCCCCCTCCGAGTAGTGTGGCCGTGGGGGCCCCCCCCCCCGCGCCTAGTTGCTTTCGTATAAGACCCCCCGTGGTGGTGTAGAAATCCTCTCAAAAGTATTGTTATAATGCCCAACTTACCGTAGCCGTATAACTTATTGTATTATAAGGTTATACCTATCTGAAAATGCCCGAAATACTATTATACTTAGTCGATCCACAAAACCGAAACCCTAGGAAAATCTCCATAGTCCGTTGGAGTATTGTGTAGAAGTTAGTTAGAACTTCTAAGGGTGGTTTAGAGCGGGTTGGAGCGCTCGGAGTTGGAGCTAAACGATTGCCCAGGATCGACTTTAACTAGGATAATTATGGGCTTATCGAGGTAATTATCTTGTCCCTCTATTGTAATTGGAAATTACATATTGTTAGAATATATAGTTGAAGTATACTATATATAGAACTGAACGTAGTTATCGGCAATGTCTTTTGACTTAAGCCTGAATAATACTTACGGCAATGTCTTGCGACTTAAGCCTGAATTTAAAAGAAGAATACTGAACTGTAATTACATAGGGCTGTATTACAGTAGACTTGTGTAGTAGTACCGTGGAGTAGAATTGTACCCGTTAGGGTTAGACGTATAACCCCCCCCCCCCTGGTTGGCTTGGTAGCCGGCCTCGATAGAGGAGGAGATTTACGCTGTTGCGGGGGGGGGAGGTGCTGCCGAATTTTCGGTAGAATGTTCTACGATGAGATCTAAATGTTAATAAGCGCCTTGTGGCCTTATAGGTTGAAGTACTACGTGTGGCGCGATCTACTTGGCTTAAGGAGTAGCCGACGGTTGGAAGTACTTGGAGCGTTTTGCTATTAGTCGATACTCGTCGCGAGGTATGTGAACCTCTTCCTATCTCTTCTAGCATGATATGTGTGAACTATGTAGTACGGTAGACGTACATGTGCTAAATGTATTTGATTGGTTTAAAACATAAAGTGTTATAACGGCTTTACGGGAAGTTGGTTATAACAGCTTTATGTTGGTAAGAAAATACTTGTGTTCTTTAAAAGGTAACTGATTTGAACTATAACTGGCTTGTTATGTGTTAGTAAAGAACTTGAAGTATTTTCAAAAGATTTTTGAATCATTTTGAAAGAAGGAGTAATACTTGGTTTTTGCAAAACTTAAGAGTTATACTAGCTTTATGGGAAGTTAGGTATAACGGCTTAAGAATGTTTTACTGATTTCGGAAATCAGAATGTGTATCGACAAACCACTGCAGCGTTAATAAAAGGAAATGTTTTGACTAATTAAGTATTATTAAAACCAGTAGAAACTTTCATCTGCATAGAAGCTAAGATGAGACAAAATGATATTTCCTAGATCACGGCTGCTGTAATAAGATTGTTATAAACAAGAATATCCTACTCACATATAAGACTTATGTTTCTCAGATAGTTAAAAGAGAATTATATTCTTAACTGAATAAGACTATGAACTACGAAACCCTTCTAAAATAAGAAACTTGAACATTGGAAAAGAAGGTTGCTACTTGATTTTACAAAGAGAAGTAATTGATTTACTTTAAAAAGATAATCACTCTATTTTTCATATACTACAGGTATTGTGTGGTTTTTGTGAAGTAACGTATCTTTTAAAGATTTAATGTATGAAGTACTTTGGGGATAGGTACCCGAACTTGTTAGTAGAAAGTACCTTGTGTGAATAACTTGATTGTATTGGTTTGTGATAGCCTTGTAATACTTTCTTGTTGATTTGATAAGTAAGCATGTTAGGATGCTACGTGTGTTAGTATCTTGTGATTATTGTGTAAAGTCACTCTTGTTGTGCTTACGTTGTCAAGCGTTAAGCGGTTATCTTGTTATTGTATCACATACCCCCGACTTGTTATACCGAGGGCTTGCCACCCTTGATGCGGTCTATACGGCCTATGCGATCCTTGTGACTATGCGAGTCACGGTAGCTCGAGATTGATCATTCCGTGTTTAGCCTGATGCGGGATTCCTATGCGATGCTGTGAGACTATGCGGTCTTTTGAGACTATGCGGGTGCGGGAGCCTAGGCGGATACCGAGGGTTGGCTGCGCCGATGCGGGGTATACCTCGGTGATGCAGGACCATGATTCGAGAATACCTCGTGCGGGTGCGTGGGTGACCTATGCGGGCTGCGAGAGTTCGAGGATAGACGCGCATTGATATTGCGGGCGAGTGGCGCCTTCGATCATGTAGTGCGGTCTAGAAAGACCTCGAGATACGGTTGTGGTATTTTTGTGCGTGGGTCTTAGTAGTCGGCTATGCCTTCGTACTTGCCCCGTACGGTTTTATTGTGATAACTTTGAGGGCGTGAGTCCCTGACTTGACATGACTGCTTATTTATTGTGAACTGTATTTTGGTTATCATACATGTCTCCTGCTTTATATAGACTACTATGATTTCATTTACAGTATTTATTTTCAGTTTCACATACTTGGTACCTGTTGTACTGACCTCCTTCGGGGGGCTGCGTTCATGCCGTAGGTAAAGGTACACCAGTCGTTGATCCTAGCTCTCAGGGTCACAGCTTCAGCATTTGGGAAGCTCCGTTTCTCCGGAGGCTTATCAGTGGTATAATCCCCTGTCGTCGTAAGTGTTTACATTCAGGGGTTTGGCGGGCCCCGTCCATCATTGTTGTCGTATCATTCTTAAGTGCAGTAATCGCTGTGGCGGGGTTTGTAAAAAGGATTAAACTGTTCATGTTGAAAGAGTTGTTATTTATATATATACTGAAGGTAACCGTTTTTTGTTAGCCTGTCTGCTTATTTCACTGTCTTATTACACTGGTTTCATGTATTGTCTTTATGTTCCGCTGATTACTCTGATGTATGGCTACTTGGGTGCCCGGGGTAAGGCACCAGTCACGGGCCCGGGTTCGGGTCGTGACATGTATTCCTTGGTGCTTTTCTATCATAGACTGCCGGCAGTGAGGAAGATATTCCACGGGCATGATTGATGTTGTGGGCGTGAGACCCATTGTTATATTGGAGTGATGACTTTGAGGGCGTGAGTCCCTGACTAGACATGATTGCTTATTTATTGTGAACTGTAGTTTGGTTATCATACATGTCTCATGCTTTCTTTTAGACTACTATTATTTCATTTACAGTATCTTCATGTTTCACATACTTGGTACCTGTTGTACTGACCTCCTTCGGGGGGCTGCGTTCATGCCGCATGTAAAGGTACACCAGTCGTTGATCCTCGCTCTTAGGGTCACAGTTCAGCGTTTGGGAAAGCTCCGTTTCTCCGGAGGCTTATCTTGGTATAGTCCCCTGTTGTTGTAGGTGCTTACATTCAGGGGTATGACGGGGCCCTGTCCCGTCGTCGTTGCCATATCATTCATAGAGGTCTGTAGTACTGTTGTGGGCAGGGTTGTAATGGGATGTAACTGTTCAAATTGATATTTATTTATACTAAAGGTAACCGTTTTGGTTAGCCTGTCTTCTTATTTCACTGTCTTATTACTTTGACTTCATGTTATTGTTTTATGTTCCGCTGATTACTCTGATGTTGTATCACTAGGGTGCCCGGGGTAAGGCACCAGTCACGGGCCCGGGATCGGGTCGTGACAAAAGTGGTATCAGAGCAGTTAATCCTCGGAAAGTGTCCGCTGAACCGTATCTAGTAAGTCTTGATTATCGGTGTGTTGTTCACAACACCAATAATCAGGAGGCTATAGGATATTTAGGATTGGTTTCCATTCTTCTCACTCTGAGATCGTGCTTAGAGCCTTGTTATAAGTTGGACCCCTCTAACGTAATTCTTTCCCTTATCGTTATGTCTTCGCGTAAGGCAACCAGGGCCCGGGAGGCGCAAAGCGGCGAGGATCTGCGAGTTAGTCTGAGAGGTTACGTGGGCACATGCCCAATCATCACCTAGGGTGGTGCTTCATTTTGGGGAGTTCTGCGACGTCACTAGCCCGGCCGGTTCTACTGCGGCCATGACATTTGAACCTTGATTACGGCCAGAAGCAGTGAATATAGATTGCAAAGAGGCGACCCTGTTACTAGCTATGGATTTGGCTACAGAGAGTGTACCGATGTACCGCGAGTCTTGATGACTATCTAAGAGAGGGTGTGCAAGAAGTTCTTCAGTTGGGTTTGAGCATGGCACGTATGCGGGCTTATGCGCAGCGAGCAAGAAATGTAGAGATCGACGGGTTAGCAGGGGCGAAGAGGGCGAGCAGCGAGTCCTTTGGTAACTTTCGAGGCGAACCACCTCAGTAGCAGATTAGATATGCACATCCACCAGTGCGGAGTGGTCTTCCACAGGGTTCGGGGCGTTAGGTATGCGGGAGTTGGTCGAGCTCGAGCTTAGGTTCCACGATTACCGTAGTTTCGGCCCGGCCGGTTAGTTTTCCCCGTGTTCACGGTGTGGCGACGTCATCGAGGAATGTCGTCTTGTAGTTGGTACTTGTTTCTTGGCGGCCGTCGGGCCATGTGTCGAAAGGATGTCTAGTGGGAGGACTCGGCCGAGATCGGTGGGTAGTTCGTCATCTTCCCTAGCTATGCGCCCTACGGGGCAGGTTTGATTAGAACAATTAAGGGGAGTGATGCAGTAGGCAGGTATATTCTTAACCCTCTAGAGATTAGTACGTGTAAGATGAGTTTATCTTAAGTATTATGTTCTGATAACATAAGTAAATTGTGATTAGAGAATCATGGTTAGTTAACCGGGTAAGATTCGGGGGCTTGGCGTATAAAGAGGCGAGCTCTACCCGCGAAACAGACCCAAACCGTGGCTCTCCGTATGGCACGTCCGCTGTGTATGGGATCGCAAGCAGCCCGGTACCATTTGTTGGGTCGCCGGAGTGCTGTGTGTGGCTCGCGGCAAAGTGACAAAAGTGGTATGAAAGATGGTAGTTGAGCTAAGAAGACCGCTAGGTTTTAACGTGATTAGTGAGATTGTTCCGATCGGGAGCTAGAGTTTTGCGGCGTTCGGGTCGGGTTGAGGCCATGTTGCGGGTCAACCCGCGGCTGTTTGTTGGTGGTCGATTCGTGGTGGTCCCGCTTTGTGGTAGGGTCATGAGGGTGTTAGGCCCATGTTTGGTTAGCCAGCGTACAAGTTTGTGGATGCATGTGACCAGTAGTCGGGCTGATGAGGTCAGCCCATCTTGTCCTTCAGTTAGGACTGTTTACTCGGCAGAGGGTTATGCGAGATGTTGTTTCAAGAAGGTTGTAAGGTTGCACGAGGTGCCTACCTTCACCTTATAATGACAGTGAAGCCAGTTGTGGCTATTTTCGTTTTCTGGGAGTGTTATCAGGCAGGGTAGGGACTCCGGTGAGTCTCCGTATCGCATTCGCCCTCGGGCCAGTGTTTGGATTTCAGGGGTAGCTGTGAGGATTGTTGCCCCCTGTTGAGGGAGTGTTTTTATAACTACCATTTCAGTATTCGGATATCGCCTTACGAAGCCTTGTAGGGGCGGAAGTGTAAGTTGCCGGTCGATTGGTTCGATGTTGGCAAGGTTCAGATAGTTAGAGTTAGTAACCCAGAGATTTTGGGAACGGAATCAGTAACAGAAATGTGGTAAGTTATGAGAAAGAGTTCGAGTGTACAAGAAGGGTACGACACGTAAGGGAAGAAGCGAGCATGTATGGCGAGCATAGATGCGATCATTCCTTTTGTAAGAAGAAGGTGTGAGGGAAGTATATTTTAGACTTCGGGTAAAGGCTTTTGTGATGTCAGAGGTGTGTCCTCGTGGACTAGGATGTAAGTATTTTGCGCAGGTTTTCTGTGGCCAGGTGTGGCAGGCTTGTTCTCGTAAGTATAGTAGTAAAGACTATACTGACGCATGTTTGTTTTTGAGACTTAGAAGGAACATTCGGGACGAATGTTACTAAGGAGGGGAGAATGTTATACCCCGTAGTTGCAGGGTATGTAAGTGAGGACGTACGTACGAGTACGCGTAAATTTTGAAAAGAAAGAAAGATGTGAGTTTTTGGAAAAGTTTCGGTTTTGTGAAGAAAAGGTTCGTTAATGGGAATTGGATTCCCAGTTTGGTATTTGGTCTTCATAGATTATATTAGAATTTTGGGATTTTATTTTGGAAATGGTCACGTGGGGCCACGGAGAAATTCTGATTTTGTGGGCCCGCTTTGATTTTGAGATTTTTGCCGTTATGGATATTTTGGAAGACGAAATATTTTGGGCGAATCGGGCGACACGTGTCACCCCAACGTGGCACCCTTGGCCAGAAATATGTTTGTGCACAACACTGTTAAGTCGTTTTTGACGAAACGTTCTACCTAACTTTGAAGGGTAATTTACGGCTATGTCATTTAGTATTTTTGCGGATTTTTCCGAGAGACGAAGCGTTTTGGACCAACGAGAGGCAACACTTGGCACCTCGTTGGTGGACTGAAAAGAGGCGGTTAGGGCCGATTGAACGGGCAAGTGTTGGTAGATATTTGTGTAGATATTTGTGAGGTTTTAAGGAGTAGGGTCTAGGGGCACTTGGGCATATCTTGGCCTCCACTTGCCCCACTTGGCTAGATCTTGGCCATTGGTTGGCCTTTGCTTGGCTATAAATACCCTCCCTTTGAAGACTTCTTCATCCATTCCATAATTTCCAAGTCTTGAAAACCTCCCTCCTCCTTGTGGTTTCGTCCTCCTCTTCCTTTGAGAGGCCTTGGCCAGGGTGCACCCTCTCCTGAGGCCTTGGCGGAAGTACACCCACTCTGATGGTGTCTTGAGAGGTACCCCTCTCTTGGTAGAAATACTCTCCAAAGTATTGTTACTATACCCAAATTACCTTAGCGTATACCTTGTAGTATTCCAAAGATACCTCTATCGTAGAGCAGGAAATACTACCTTATGTCCTTTAGACTCAAACCGAAACCCTAAGGAAAATCTCCATAGTTGGTTGGAGTATTAAGAAGAAGTTGTGTAGAACTTCTAAGGGTTGTTTGGAGCGGGTTGGAGCGCGCGGAGTAGGAGCTAAACCTTGCTCAGGATCGACATTATAACTTGGATAATTTTGGGCTTATCGAGGTAAATATTCTTGTCCCCTTAATGTAATTGGAAATTACATGTTGTAGGATTGTATAGTTGAAGTATACTATGTATAGATCTTAATAATACTTGCGGCAATGTCTTTTGACTTAAGCCTGAATAAAGAAGAGAACTGAATTGTAATTACATAGGATTGTATTACAGTAGACTTGTGGTACTATTGTATTGAAGAATTGTATACGTCCGGCTAGACGAATAAACCCCCCCCCCCCTGGTTGGCTTGATAGCTGGCCTCGATCGAGGAGGAGATTTACGCTGTTGCGGGGGGGGGAGATGCTGGCGAATTTTCTGTAGAATATGGAACCAAGTGTTAATAGACGTTTGTGGTCTATATAGGTGGAAGTACTGTGAGTAGCGTATTCTACTTGAAGAGTGGAAAAGGCTAGCAGGGGTACAGTACTGTGGAGCGTATTGCTTCTTGTCGATAATCGTCGCGAGGTATGTGAACCTCTTTCTATCCTTTCTAGCATGATGTTTTGTAAACTATGTAGTACGGTAGACGTACATGTGCTAAACGAGTTTGGTTGGTTCAAAACATAGGGTGTTATAATAGCTTTATGGTAAGTTTGTTATAACGACTCTATGTAGATAACAGAATGATTTATTATTGTAGAAGTTAAGAGACTTGATCTTGAAAGATAAGAGACTTAACCTAATTGACTTGATGTGTAACATTTTGATAAAAATGTTGTAAAACCTCATTAGCGAGTAATGAGTACTTGATTTTAAAAGAATAATGTTTCTTGAATTTAAATGAGAATAAGTATCGAACGAACCACAACAAGCGCTAATAAAGGGAAATGTATTGACTAATCAAGTATTATTAAAACCATGGAACCTCATGCATAAAAGCTAAGATGAGACAAAATGATATTACATTTCCTAGATCATGGCTGCTGTTAAAAGATTGTTATAAACAAGAATAACCTACTCGCATATAAGGTATATGTTTCTCAAATTGTTTTAAAGGATTTAAAACTATGAACTACGAAACCTTTCAAAAAAATGAGAAACTTGAGTAAATGGAATTAGGCAAACTTGAGCGTTTGGAAAGAATGTTGTTACTTGATTTTAAAAAGAAGTGTTTTGATTTACTTCAAAAGATAATCACTCTATTGTTATATACTACGGGTATTGTGTGACTTTTGTGAAATGCGGATCTTTAAAGAGTTAGTGTATAAAGTACTTTGGGGATAAAAACCCGATCTCGTTAATCATATAGTAGAAAGTACCTTATGTGTGAATAACTTGATTGTATTGGTTTATGATAGCCTTGTAATACCTTCTTGTTGATTTGATAAGTAAACATATTAGGATGCCACGTGTGTTAGTATTCTGTGATATTTGTGTAAAGGGGTTTCCCCTTGTTGTGCTTATGTTGTTTAAGCAGTGGCCGTTGTGCTAGTATTACATCACTCACCTCTTGCCATGTTTAGGGGTTAAGTGCCCTCCGACGCGGGTAGACTCGGTGATGCAGGACCATGATTCGAGAATACCTCATGCGGGTCTGAGGGCCTATGCGAGCTACGAGAGTTCGAGTTAGTGTGCGGCCTTTATGGTCATGCGATGTCATGTGGCCATGCGGACTACGAGTCGGGGCGATGCCGGAGTAGCTACCCTCGATGCGGGTTATACCTCATGCGGGCCTATGAGATTGGCCTATGCGGGCTGCGGGAGTTCGTGGCTAGACGCGCATTTGATATTGCGAGCGGCGACGGCTTTGATCATGTGACGGTGCAGAGCGGATATCATGATCTGATTTATGACCTTGTTAGTCTGTAGGTGTTAGTAGTCGGCTATGCCTTACGTGCCACCTGTCTTGCTTTATTTGGACACGTGGGACTGCGGTTCACGTGTATTCCTTGGTGTTTTCTATCATGCCGTGATGAGGAAGATATTCCACGGGCATGATTGATGTTGTGGGCGTGAGACCCATTGTTATATTGGAGTGATGACTTTGAGGGCGTGAGTCCCTGACTAGACATGATTTCTTATTTATTGTGAACTGTAGTTTGGTTATCATACATGTCTCCTGCTTTCTATAGACTACTATGATTTCATTTACAGTATCTTCATGTTTCACATACTTGGTACTGTTATCTTGACCTCGCCCGAGGCTGCGTTCATCTGCGAGTAAAATACACGATCGTTGATCCTCGCTCTTAGGGTCACAGTTCAGCGTTTGGGAAAGCTCCGTTTCTCCGGAGGCTTATCTTGGTATAGTCCCCTGTTGTTGTAGGTGCTTACATTCAGGGGTATGACGGTGCCCTGTCCCGTCGTCGTTGTCATATCATTCATAGAGGTCTGTAGTACTGTTGTGGGAAGGGTTGTAATGGGATGTAACTGTTCAAATTGATATTTATTTATACTAAAGGTAACCGTTTTGGTTAGCCTGTCTTCTTATTTCACTGTCTTATCACTTTGACTTCATGTTATTGTTTTATGTTCCGCTGATTACTCTGATGTTGTATCACTAGGGTGCCCGGGGTAAGGCACCAGTCACGGGCCCGGGATCGGGTCGTGACATTTTCCGTAGAATAAGAGACCTTACACTTAGTATGATTCTACGTTAAAGTGAGTAGTTGATAGACATGTTATGATTAATATAGGTTGAAGTACTACGAGTAGCGTATTATACTTAAGGGATGGAATAGCTATCAAGGTTGAAGTACTTTGGAGCATTTTGCTACCTGTCGATAATCCTCGCGAGGTATGTGAACCTCTTCCTCCTTTTGGCATGATTCTATGTATGAAATATACATGTGGTGTTATTTCATGATTCCTTCTACTCTTAGAAGTTAAAAGGTATGTATGTTGATTTACTCTATGTAAAAGTTATGTCTAAGTTATCCTAAGTTCTTACCAAGTCTTATGGGGGATGTTGGTAAGAGTCGTTAGGAAGTATTTGGAGTCGAATGGACTTTGGTAATTTACTGCACGAATGAGAATAAGTATCGAACAATCCATTGCAGCGTTAATAAAAGAAAATGTATCGACAAACAATTATATTAAAATGAGTAGAATTTTCCATCTGCATAGAAACTAAGATAAGACAAAATTGTATTACATTTTCCAGATCATGACTGCTTTAATAAGATCGTTATAAACAAGTATAACCTATTCACAACGCATAAAAGTATATGTTACTTAATTTAAAGAGTTTACGTTATGAAGTTTTAAGACTATGAACCTTGAATTCTTAAAAGGTTAAGAGACTTTATTATTCTAAGTTAAGAGACTTGATATTCTAAGTTAAGAAACTAGATTTCTAAAGTTAAGAGACTTGAAGTATTTTGAAAGTTATGTAACTTGATTTGAAAGTATAAGTCTCTTGGTTATAAAAAGAATGAATTTGTCTAAGACATAAAGAGTTATAACGGCTTTATGGGAAGTTAGTTATGACGGCTTTATGAAAGGTTAAAGATGTCTTAGTTTCTAAAGCATAAAGTTAGTATAACGGCTTTATGGGAAGTTGGTTATAACAACTTTATGGAAGGTTAGAAGAATGATTTTCTCTAGTAATGTAAACAAAGAAATGACTTGAAATAAAGAACGACAATTTGATTTAAAGGTATCAATTGCTTAAAGTTTTAAAGTAAGGGTCACTTGATTTAGAAGCGTAGAAATGTATTTCTAAAAAATATAGTGACTTGTTTGAAATGTAGACATGCCTTGATACTACGGGTGTTAGTATCTTGGGGTTTTATATGAAAATGAGTCTTTTGAAAAGAATGGAAGTACATAGTACTTTGGGTTAAATTCCCGGATTGTTATGTGATATGAAAGTCTAAATTTTTTATGAACTTGCCTATGCTTGCTTGTGATAGCCCTTGAGTGCAAGTATTATATTTTTACGCTGTCGTGACTCTCAGTTGGAGGGTCTGCCGTCTTGTTGTAAATTTACTTGGACGTACCGGAAGTGACGGAGGATTCCACGGGTATTCTTCCATTGTGATTGATCCTTGAACATGCTTATACGATGAGGGATTCCGGGGCATGCAACCAGGATGCGGGTTAAATTCCCGGATGCTATTATTACCCCATGGCCATGCTTATACGATGAGGGATTCCGGGGCATCCGACCATGTTATATACAATTATTACTCCATGGACTAGCTCCCCATGAAGACATGTATCCGAGATGAGGGATTCCACGGGCATGTTATATACGATTATTACCCCCATGGATTAGCTCTCCATGAAGTCATGTACCCGAGATGAGGGATTCCACGGGCATGAGATATATATATATATATTGCATATGTGTGTACGCCGACAGTGAGGTAGGATGCCACGGGCGCGTCACATGGTTATATTTTACACTTAAGGCTGTCGTCAGTGATGGAGGATTCCACGGGCAGGAGATATATATATATATATATATGTATTGTATGTGTGTGTAAGACAAGTGAGGTAGGATGTCACGCGCGTCACATGGTTATATTTACACTTACAGTCGCCTACAGTGATGGGGGATTCCACGGGCACGCTTTGATATTTGTGGGCTTGAGACCCTTACTGGACTATGTGATGATATTTGAGGGCTTGTGTCCGTAGCCCTGGTGTGACTATTGTTCATGTGTTGAAATAGTCTTTAAAAGATGAAACTGACTTTCATTACTTTCATTTTGGCAAGGCACAGTGTATTGTTATTTTTATCATACATGTCTCCAACTTTATTTTAGACTATTATGATTTCATTACAGTACTTTCAGTTTCACATACTTGGTACATATTTCGTACTGACCTCCTTCGGGGGGCTGCGTTCATGCCGCAGGTTGAGGTACATAGCTTGATGATCCTCATTCTTAGGATCACTGTTCAGCTGGTTGGAAAGCTCCATTATTTCGGAGGCTTTGTATTTTGGTACAGTTCCCTGAGGTTGTAGATTTATGTTCATTCAGGGGTATGGCGGGACTCTGTCCCGTCATAGTTATTATGTCAAAAATTCTTAGAGGTCTGTAGTTATATATTGTGGATTGGGTTGTGTAAAGAAAAAAAAAAGGTAACTGCTTTTTGGGTTACGTGTATATTTTTATAAGGTGGCCTTATCGGCTAGCCTGTTATTTATTTCCTGTTAAGTTTATGTATGTTCCACTGATTATCTCTGATGTGTACCGGTAAGGGTGCCCAGGTAGGGCACCAGTCGCGGGCCCGGGGTCGGGTCGTGACAAAAGTGGTATCAGAGCAGTTAGTCCTCGAAATATCTACAGACCGTGTCTAGTAGAGTCCTGATTATCGGTGTGTTGTGCACCACACCAATAAACAAGAGGCTACAGAATATTTAGGATTGGTTTCCCTTCTTCTCTCTCTGAGATCGTGCGATAGAGCTGTGTGGTTAGGGTGGTATCTCCCTAACGTAATTGCAACTTTGAGAAAGGCAACAGTGGCCCAGAACAGATTTTATGGATTGCGTATCCAGGTTGGTAAAGTTATCGTATATTAGGTATATTGAGGATGTATATTTGTACGAGTGTATTTATTTGGAGCCGTATATGTATTTCCTAGGATGATTATGAGTTACCATGAATTGGTAAAGCCTTAATAAATACTTGGAAGGTGTGAAACAACTGTTGAATCCACACCTAGGCTTTATATATGTATTGATTTGGAACATCAGGAAGTAATGAACTGTCTAGGATGGTGATATACTCTTAGGAGATCACGTTTAAATGAGTTGATAGCATACCCTATTGTTAGATTAAGCGGGGTGGTACGCTTAAGTGATTGTGTAATTAATATTGGTATGGAGTAAATAGAGTTGTTGTGATTAAGACAAAAGGACTTTGAGATTATGAGAAGCTATATTTCCCGTATGTGGGGATGATAATGTAGACTTGGAACATAGAATGATTTTGAACCTTGGAATATTGATAACCGCCGAGACCTTAGGTATATAAGGCCTTCTCGGGCAATAGGATTTTATTCAGACTAAGGGTAAGAGTTAAGTGCGACGGTGGGTCGGGTTGAGGACCTATTACGGGTCGCCCCATAGCTTGAAATGGAGTGGGATCAATTGGTAGTAGTTCCGCTACGTGACAGGGTCACGAGGGTGCAAGGCCCAAGTCTAGTTAATTGTTTTACAGGTTCGTGGACGCGTTCCACCGGAACCAGGTCGTGAGAGCCGGAAATGGCCTTATATTGTTTAATAGAGTGACTTCAAGGATTGGAAACAGAAGAAATATGTGAGATTACGTACGTATACTAGAATAAGTTTGGAAGTACGGGAAGAGTACGACAAGTAAGAAAAGGAACGAACAAGCGTTAAAGGAATTGAAATGTTTATAGTTAGGATTAATGAAAGTACGAAAGGAGAATCCTTTTAGGCCATGAATGAGAGTTAATAGTGGTGATATACACTCTAGATTTGAGATGTATATGCATGTGTGATATATTGTGGCCATATGTGGCATAATTGGTTTCATAAGTATAGTAGTGAAGACTATACCGGTACATGTGTAGTTGGAGACTTAGAAAGAACATTCGGGACAAATGTTTCTAAGGGGGGGAGAATGTTACACCCCGTAGTTCCAACACATGAATCAGAGAACGTACGTAAGACGTTAAGGTTTAAATCGTGAAACGATAGAAGATACGCTTTTCCTTAAGAGAAATATCGGGAACTTGTGAAGGAAAAGGTTTGTTAATTGGAATTTGGTTCTAAAATTTTGTATTTGAAACTTTTGGAATATATTAGAATTATGGATTTTTAAATTCGGATTTGGTCACGTGGGGCCCATGGGAAAATTTTACGGTTTTGTGGGGCCCACAATATTTTGAGATATTTTGACCAATTATGGATATTTTGGAGGATGAAAATATTTTTAGACCAATGAGAGGGTGATACGTGGCACACCTCTTTGACTATTGACTTGGTCTTGGAAGACTTGGTCTTGGAAGATATTTTGGAGACAAGTGGAGGTGGGTCCCACTCCAATTGTCTTGCTACATATAAGGACATACACTTGTCAAGCATCCACACTTAGGGACATATTATATATGCAATGTAGAGGGCTTGCAAGACTTAGCCACTCTTAGAAAATATTTCATCTTTTTCTTCCTCTTCCATGTAGCTTTGGCTAAGGGCCCATTTCAAGAGAAAAAATCCTTCAAAAGTTGATGATAAATCCTCAAACTCAAGCCTAAGATCCCTAGTGGTATACTAAGCAAGGATAACCCCTTAAACCCCCGAGATCAAGTGTTGGCCGAGAATAGAGAAGGTAAAACCCTAAGTTTTATCAACTTTTTGGAAGTGAAATACAAAGTGAAGTTGTGTATAAACTCATAGAGGTCACATATATGTGATTGGATCTTGAAGAAGTGGAGCGAAACGAAAATTGCGGACCAAAACCTAAGGGGCTGGTTTGGACGATTTCATGTCTCAAAATGAGGTAATAATTCTTCTTCCTCCGCAGTAATTGGATATTACTTATTGTTATGTTTAAGGGATGAACTTATGTTAAGGAATAAATGGAAAATAAGATGTGTATGAGGTATATATGTTGTTGGCCGATTTGAGGCAATTTTGTGCCCTTGGTTTCGTTTGTTATATGGTTGTAGTTATCCACACTTGTCGCATGTTAAAATAAGGTAATATGGTTGTTGATATGTTGGTATGTCATATATGGAAGTGTTGGAACTCGAATTGGAATAAAATGGATTAAGGAAAGAGTTATCGGATTGTAGTTGTTTTAGCCGAAAAACTGCCCAAAACTGTTAGACATTGTCGTATCATTTTATGGATTGTTTTGGGCGTGTATAATGCTGGAAATTAAACCCCTAATAGACATGTTATGATTAATATAGGTTGAAGTACTACGAGTAGCGTATTCTACTTAAGGGATGGAATAGCTATCAAGGTTGAAGTACTTTGGAGCATTTTGCTACTTGTCGATAATCCTCGCGAGGTATGTGAACCTCTTCCTCCTTTTGGCATGATTCTATGTATGAAATATACATGTGGTGTTATTTCATGATTCCTTCTACTCTTAGAAGTTAAGAGGTATGTATGTTGATTTACTCTATGCAAAAGTTATGTCTAAGTTATCCTAAGTTCAAACCAAGTCTTATGGGGGATGTTGGTAAGAGTCGTTAGGAAGTATTTGGAGTCGAGTGGACTTTGGTAATTTACTGCACGAATGAGAATAAGTATCGAACAAGCCATTGCAACGTTAATAAAAGAAAATGTATCGACAATCAATTATATTAAAATGAGTAGAATTTTCCATCTGCATAGAAACTAAGATAAGACAAAATTGTATTACATTTTCTAGATCATGGCTGCTTTAATAAGATCGTTATAAACAAGTATAACCTATTCACAACGCATAAAAGTATATGTTACTTAATTTAAAGAGTTTACGTTATTAAGTTTTAAGACTATGAAACTTGAATTCTTAAAAGGTTAAGAGACTTTATTATTCTAAGTTAAGAGACTTGATATTCTAAGTTAAGAAACTAGATTTCTAAAGTTAAGAGACTTGAAGTATTTTGAAAGTTATGTAACTTGATTTGAAAGTATAAGTCTCTTGGTTATAAAAAGAATGAATTTGTCTAAGACATAAAGAGTTATAATGACTTTATGGGAAGTTAGTTATGAAGGCTTTATGAAAGGTTAAAGATGTCTTAGTTTCTAAAGCATAAAGTTAGTATAACGGCTTTATGAGAAGTTGGATATAACAACTTTATTGAAGGTTAAAAGAATGGTTTTCTCTAGTAATGTAAACAAAGAAATGACTTGAAATAAAGAACGACAATTTGATTTAAAGGTGTCAATTGCTTAAAGTTTTAAAGTAAGGGTCACTTGATTTAGAAGCCTAGAAATGTATTTCTAAAAAATGTAGTGACTTGTTTGAAATGTAGACAGGCCTTGATACTACAGGTGTTAGTATCTTGGGGTTTTATATGAAAATGAGTCTTTTGAAAAGAATGGAAGTACGTAATACTTTGGGTTAAATTCACGGATTGTTATGTGATATGAAAGTCTAAAGATTTTATGAACTTGTCTATGCTTGCTTGTGATAGCCCTTGAGTGCAACTATTATATTTTTACGCTGTCGTGACTCTCAGTTGGAGGGTCGGCCGTCTTGTTGTAAATTTACTTGACGCACTCTGCAGCGATGAGAGGATTCCACGGGTATGCTTCCATTGTGATTGATCCTTGGACATGTTTATACGATGAGGGATTCCGGGGCATGCAACCAGGATGCGGATTAAATTCCCGGATGCTATTATTACCCATGGCCATGCTTATACGATGAGGGATTCCGGGGCATGCGACCATGTTATATACGATTATTACTCCATGGACTAGCTCCCCATGAAGACATGTACCCGAGATGAGGGATTCCACGGGCATGTTATATACGATTATTACCTCATGGATTAGCTCTCCATGAAGTCATGTACCCGAGATGAGGGATTCCACGGGCATGAGATATATATATATATATATATAAATATATTTATATTGCATATGTGTATGCAGCAAATGTGAGGTAGGATGCCACCAAGCGTCACATGGTTATATTTTACACTTTAGGCTGTCGTGAGTTTTGGAGGATTCCACGGGCAGGAGATATATATATATATATATATGTATTGTATGTGTGTACGCCGACAGTGAGGTAGGATGCCACGGGCGCGTCACATGGTTATATTTTACACTTACAGTTGTCGGCAGTGATGAGGGATTCCACGGGCACGCTTTGATATTTGTGGGCTTGAGACCCTTACTGGACTATGTGATGATATTTGAGGGCTTGTGTCTATAGCCCTGGTGTGACTATTGTTCATGTGTTGAAATAGTCTTTAAAAGGTAAAACTGACTTTCATTACTTTCACTTCGGCAAGCCACAGTGTACTGTTATTTTGGTTATCATACGTGTCTCCAGCTTTATTTTAGACTATTATGATTTCATTACAGTACTTTCAGTTTTACATACATGGTACATATTTCAGATCGACCTCCTTCTGGGCCGTTCATGCCGCAGGTTGAGGTACATAGCTTGATGATCCTCATTCTTAGGATCACTGTTCAGCTGGTTGGAAAGCTCCATTATTTCGGAGGCTTTGTAGATTTATGTACATTCAGGGGTATGGCTGGGCCCTGTCCCGTCATAGTTATTATGTCAAAAATTCTTAGAGGTCTGTAGTCATATCTTGTGGATTGGGTTGTGTAAAGAAAAAAAAAGAGGTAACTGCTTTTTGGGTTACGTGTATATTTTTGGAAGGTGGTCTTATCGGCTAGCCTGTTATTTATTTCGTGTTAAGTTTATGTATGTTCCGCTGATTATCTCTGATGTGTACCGGTAAGGGTGCCCAGGTAGGGCACCACTTGCGGGCCCAGGGTCGGGTCGTGACAAAAATGTCGTTTTCCCGAGATCTTTCTATTGAGATATCCTTACAATACCCCTAGGAACCTTGGGTTAAAGTCTTGTGAATAAAGAACCAAAATTGCAAAATTTTTGTGTGGGATTATAGCCAAACCCGAGAGCCTCTTCTAGGAACAAGAATGTTGTGAAATTTTCTAAGTGTTGAAGACTAAGTCTTGCATCTAGTGTGTATATATAATACAATGGAGGGTCAAGATAATAACACTTGTGTGGCTAGGATGAATAATACTTAATATCTATACAAGTGGGCAAGTTGACTAAGTCAAATATCTCAAGCTTTGCAAGACTTGATCATCTACATTGGTCAATGACCATAAAACCCTTGCCCAATTCGTGCAAGACCATGTGGGGGGTGACATGTGTCGCCCTCCCATTCGTCCATAAAATTTCGTAACCCTCGTGGGCCCCACAAAACGTAAAATTTCTCGGGTGGTCCCTACGTGACCAAATCCGTAAAAATAAATTTCCATAATGATAATAAATTCCATACTCCTCAAATAATGCATTTTGAGAATCCAATTCTCATCAACAAACCTTTTTCCTTTTCGACGTTCGGAAGATTTTCCTTCGGAAAAACAATTCTTTCTTTCGTACCAATTTTTCCAAGTCTTGTGTTCTCGCGTCCATTCTCTTAAACATGTTCTTGAATTACGGGGTGTAACATTCTTCCCCCCTTAGAAACATTCGTCCCTGAATGTTCTTAGTCGGTTGTCAAGCTATACAAACTTCGGCATAGTCTCTTAACTATGCCTATCAATCAATTCTCCACGAGACCAATGATGCCACACATGGCCACCATATAACATACGTAAACATATCAATGGACCTTCCATCCGCGGTCCCTTCTCACAAAACTCGAAGGTTACAGTCTTATCAAAAACGAAATCTTTTAAAGGTTCCTTTCCTTTTCCCGCATAAAGGGATGGCCCTGTCGTATTCTAAGTCATGGGACTAACACTATCTGAATCCTTCAGTCGGACTCCCACTCAGCTAATTAATGTGTATCATCACAATTAACCTCTACTCAAAGCCTAAAATGGATTTTCTCTACGCACCTTCATTACTCATATCTACAATCACTATAGTTCTTTTAACCCTTGTTCCTTCATTTTCTTACTTGTCATACTTTCTCGTACTTCCAAACTTATTTAGTGTACGTACAAAATTTCAAACATTGTTTCTGCTCTCCAATCCTTGGAGTTACTATCCAAACTTGTCCATTTTGCTACTTGCATCTCCGTTAAGGCCCTTATCGGCCCTTACGCCCTGGTTCCGGTAGAACGCGTCAACGAACTCGTACAACGATTAACCAGACTTGGGCCTCACATCCTCGTGACCCTATCACATAGCGGGACCAAATCCAACTGACACCACCCCATTCCAAACTACCGGCTGACCCAAAATGAGTCCATAACATGACCCATCGTCACACCTAACTTCTCATTCTTAGTCTGAAATAAATCTCTCTCTTATCTCAAGGTACTTCTCACCCTATCCCCCTATTCACTAGAGGTTCATCACATAGGCCGAAGTATTTCTACTGTACATCCTTCCCTATCGGTCTTCATACTATTATGGGGTAATTACAACTTGTGAACCCTACACAACTATAGTCTCAGTTCACTTTATCATTCTTGTCAACATATTTCACTTTTCACTTTACTAATCAAAGTATCTCTACTTCTGGTGGTGCTATCACTTTACAACTACTAGCAACAAAGGGAAATATATACGCTAGGGCGGAATCTGAATCTATCAGTGCATGTATGATTCAAAAGAATCGAAATATACCTGTAACCCCATGCGATGTTGCCTCTTGATCTTGCCCAGTAGCCACATCATCTATGCGGTTTGAAGGACCGCCAGAACTATAAACTCCACCCTGACCTCTACCACTACCGATCGACATCTCAACACTCGCTCGGGGCGCACAACTGTGGAGGAAAGGGAACCAACCACCGGCCTCATAGGCTGAGCCACCTCACCAGTGCTCTTTCTAAAAGGACATACCCTCAGTATATGGCCCGGAAGTCCACAATAAAAACAAACACATGTGCCATAACGACATTTCCCCAAATGACGCTTACTACATTGGAAATACTGAGTAATAGGTGGCCTCGACTGAGAAAATCCTCTGCTCCTCTGAGAACTTCGAACCCTGGAGTTCGGACCGGCTCCTAAATACCTTGTGGGGTCAAATCTCCCACCTGTGAGCTGCGGGGGTATGTCCTGGGTAGGATGGGATGAATATCTCACTCGCTGCTGAGGCTGCTCATCCAAAAACTCACCGGGATAACCAACCGATCTAGCCCTCTTACGCTGATCTCCGCGTTGGCCCTCTACCCTCTGTACACCTATCTGTACTGGCCGAATAACCTCCTGCTGATGAAACTGTAGCACCGCTATCTTGGTCAATAACATAACTGCTTCCCTTATGACCATATAGTCTTCCCCTAACTGAGAAACTGGAGGCTCTGGTGCTGGGGCCTCAAAACTCGCGCAAGAGCTCGCGATCATGGCAGACAATATCCGGTATACCCTGGGCATGAGCCCTATCAACTCTCTGAGTCTGACTGGTAGCTCCTGCTACTGTTTTGCCCTTCTGGGTGAATGTTGCCCTCCTTGGATGCATAGTTGTAACACAATAATACGTCAGAGAGGAATTATCTTAATAACACAACTCTATGGCACGATCTCAGAGTGAGAAGAATAGAAACCAACTCCTAAATATCCTGTAGCCTCCTGTTTATGGGTGTAGCGCGCAACACACCGATAATCAAGACTCTACTAGACACGGTCTGTAGACATTCCGAGGACTGACTGCTCTGATACCACTCTGTCACGCCACGAACCCCGGGCCATGACTGGTGCCCTACCTGGGCACCCTTCTACCTAACTGACACAAGTAAACCGCAGAATTAAATAACACCTCGTTTTTTTTTAAAACCAATGAACATGCAAGGGCAAATCCGTCAGGGCTGCCATGTAATATACATAATAAAAAGGCACTATATTGTACATGAGTCCAATCCCATATATGAATACAGAGCTCAAAGAGTTTTACTGAACTATGACGGGACAAGGCCCCGTCGTACTCATAACTGTACAAAGCCTGTAATGAAGGATCTATACCAAAATGATAAACTCCTGAACAGATGAAGCTATCCAAAAACTCTGAGCAAGGGTCCTACACCTGCAGATCACCAAACTGCGCACCTAAACTCGCGCAGATGAACGCACTTCGGGCGAGGTCACGAAGAATGTACCAAGTATGTGAAATCAAAATATCAGAATGAAATCATAATCACATGACCACCAAGCTCGCGATCGTGCCCTACCTGGGCACCCTTACAGGTATACATCAGAGATAATCAGCGGAACATATATGAAACTTATTGTTATACCCCGTATTTCCAGAGTATGTACGTAGGGACATACGTAGAAATTTGAACTTGTGATTTAGGCTTGGCCGAATCCTTTTTGTTCACAACACCCGATTTGAGTCGTTTTTCGACGAAACGTTTCCACAGCTTTCGTAGGGGAATTTCCGGCTATGTCATTTTTAATTTTTGCGGATTTTTCCGAGAGACGAAACATTTTGGACCAACGGGAGGGTGACATGTGTCACCCTCACATTGGAAGCAAGGGGCGGCAACCTGGCCGATTGGGCTACTTTATGGCCTTGATTTGTGCCTTGTTTTGTGCCTTGTTTTGTGGAGTGTTTTGTGGAGTAGGGTTAGGGTGCACATGGCTTGATCTTGGCCCTACACTTGCTATGCACTTGGCAAGATCTTGGCCATTGGTTGGCCTTGGCTTGTGCTATAAATACCCCTCTCCCTTTGATGAATTCTTCATCCTTTCCACAAATCTTCTAAGTGTTAAAATCCCTCCTCTCCTCTTGTTGACTCTCGCCCAAGAGCCCCTCTCCCCTTTGAAAGGCCCCTTGGCCGAGAGCCCTCTTCCCTCCGAGTGGTCGGCCGAGAACCCCCCCCCTAGCCTAGTTGCTTTCGTATAATACCCCCCTTTGTGATGTAGAAATACTCTCAAAAGTATTTTTATAATGCCCAAATTACCTTAGCCGAATACCTTGTAGTATTCTAAGGTTATACCTATATGAAAAGCCCAGAAATACTATTATACTTCCGTCACCACAAAACCGAAACCCTAGGAAAATCTCCATAGTCCGTTGGAGTATTGTGTAGAAGTTGGTTAGAACTTCTAAGGGTGGTTTAGAGCGGTTGAGCGCTGAGTGGAGCTAAACGATTGCCCAGGATCGACTTTATACTTGGATAATTATGGGCTTATCGAGGTATATATCTTGTCCCTCTATTGTAATTGGAAATTACATGATTGTTAGACTATAGTTGAAGTATACTATATGTAGAACTGAACGTTGTTGTCGGCAATGTATTTTGACTTAAGCCTGAATAATAAGAAACCTTTTCGAAAGAAGAGTACTGAACTGTTTTTACATAGGACTGTATTACGGTAGAATTGTGCACGTCCGGTTAGATGTATGAACCCCCCCCCCCCCTGGTTGGCTTGATAGCCGGCCCCGATAGAGGAGGAGATTTACGCTGTTGCGGGGAGAGTCTTGCCAATTTTCTGTAGAATGTTCTACGAAGGGGATCTAAATGTTAATAAGCGCCTTGTGGCCTTATAGGTTGAAGTACTACGTATGGCGCGATCTACTGGCTAAGGAGTAGCCGACGGTTTGAAGTACTTGGAGCGTTTTGCTATTAGTCGATACTCGTCGCGAGGTATGTGAACCTCTTCCTATCTCTTCTAGCATGATATGTGTGAACTATGTAGTACGGTAGACGTACATGTGCTAAATGTATTTGATTGGTGTAAAACATAAAGTGTTATAACGGCTTTATGGGAAGTTGGTTATAACAGCTTTATGTTGGTAAGAAAATACATGTGGTTTTTTTTAAGGTAACTGGTTTGAACTATAACTGGCTTGTTATGTGTTAATAAAGAACTTGAAGTATTTCAAAAGATTTTTGAATCATTTTGAAAGAAGAAGTAATACTTGGTTTTAAAAGCTTAAGAGTTATACTAGCTTTATGGGAAGTTAGGTATAACGACTTAAGAATATTTCTTGATTCGAAATCGAATGTGTATCGACAAACCAACTGCGGCGTTAATAAAAGGAAATGTTTTGACTAATTAAGTATTAATAAAACCGGAGAAACCTCCATCCGCATAGAAGCTAAGATGAGACAAAATGATATTTCTAGATCATGGTCATTGTAATAAGATTTTTATAAACAAGAATATCCTACTCACATATAAGGCTTATGTTTCTCAGATTGTTTAAAAGAGGATGATAGTCTTAAGTGATTAATACTATGAACTACTAAACCTTTCTAAAATGAGAAACTTGAACATTGGAAATTAGGCAAACTTGAACATTGGAAATTAGGCAAACTTTATCATTGGAAAAGAATGATTGCTACTTGATTTTACAAAGAGAAGTAATTGATTTACTTTAAAAGGATAGTCACTCTATTTTTATACTACGTATTGTGTGACATTGTGAAAGTAACGTATCTTTTAAAGAGTTAATGTATGAAGTACTTTGGGGATAAAACCCGAACTTGTTGGCATATAGTAGAAAGTACCTTGTGTGTATAACTTGATTGTGTTGGTTTGTGATAGCACAGTAATACTTTCTTGTTGATTGATAAGTAAACATGCTAGGATGCTACGTGTGTTAGTATCTTGTGATGTTGTGTAAATGGGTTTCCTTTGTTGTGCTTATGTTGCTTAACGATAAGTCGTTGTGTTAGTATTTTACATCACTCATCTCTTGAGATGATTCCGGTTAAGCGCCTCCGTCGCGGGGTAGACTCGGTGGTCGATGGACCTATGATTCGAGAATACCTACGCAGTCCCGGGGCCTATCGCGAGCTACGAGAGTTCCGTGTTAGTGTCGTCCTTTACGGGCATGCGGTCCATGTGGCCATGCGATCGCGAAGTCGTGGCGATCGGGGAGTAGCTACCTCGATGCGGGAATACCTCATGCGGGCGATGAGATTGGCCTACGCGGAGTCGCGGAAAGTTCGTGGCTAGACGCGCACATTAGATCTCGCGGCAAGTGGCGGCTTTGATCATGTGACGGTCTAGACAGATCTTATAATCTGATTCATGACCTTGTTGGTACCGTAGGTGTTAGTAGTCGGCTATGCCTTCGCACTTACCTGCACGGTGTTATTATAGCACGTGGGACCCGTGTTCATGTGTGTTCCTTGGTGCTTTTATATCATAAAGCACGGCGTGAGGAAGGTATTCCACGGGCATGATTGATGTTGTGGGCGTGAGACCCATAGTTATTATTGAGTGATGACTTTGAGGCGTGAGTCCACGGCTTGACATGATCGCTATTTATTTTAAAGCGTAGTTGGTTATCATACATGTCTCCGCTTTGTATAGACTACTATGATTTCATTTACGATTTATTTTCGCCACATACTCTGCACTGACCAGATCGACCTCCTGGGGCTGCGTTCATGCCGCAGTAAAGGTACACCCGATCATTGATCCTCGCTCTTAGGGTCACAGTTGCTCGGAAAGCTCCGTTTCTCGAGGCTTATCGATGGTATAGTCCCTGTTGTTGTAGGTGTTTACATTCGGGGTATGGCGGCCCCGTCCCGCCATTGTTGTTGTATAATTTCTTAGAGGTCCGTAGTAATCTTGTAGGCGGTGGTTTGTAAAAGGGATTAAACTGCTCATTTGTAAGAGTTGTTATTTATATATATGCCGAAGGCATGTTTTCCTCGACATCGTTTTGTACTTCATTTGTTTCATGTATGTGTTTTATGTTCTGATTACTGATGTTGTATCACTAGGGTGCCCGGTAAGGCACCATCACGCCCAGTTCGGTCGTGACAAAAGTGGTATCGAGCGATTAATCCTCGGAAAGTGTCTACGCATCAGTATCCAGTAGAGTCTTGATTATCGGTGTGTTGTGCACCACACCAATAATCAGGAGGCTATAGGATATTTAGGATTGGTTTCTATTCTTCTCACTCTGAGATCGTGCCTTAGAGCTGTGTTGTAAGTTGGACCCTCTAACGTATTTCTTTCCCTTACCGATATGCCTCCGCGTAGGGCAAAACCCGGGCCCAGGAGGGCAAGGCAGCCGAGGGAGCTGCGAGTAGAGTTCAGAGGGTTACGTGGGCACAGGCCCAATCATTACCTAGGTAATGCTTCATTCGAGGATTTCGCGGCGTCACTAGCCCCAGAGAGTTTAAGCGGCGACGCAGCTTCCTACTGCGCCATGATATGTGAACCTTCGCCCACGGCCGGGAGCAGAGAATATAGATTTCAAGGAGGCGACCACATTACTAACTATGGATTTGACTACCGAGTATACCGATGTATCGCGAGTCTTGATGAATATCAACGAAAAGGTTGTGCAAGAGTAAGTTCTTCAGTTAGGCTTGAGCATGGCCTGTGTAAGGGCTTTTGCGCAGCAGGCCGAGACGTGTAGAGATCGACGTTAACGGGCGATGAGAAGAGGCCGAGCGGCAAGGTCCTTTGGTAACTTTCGAGGCGAGTCGCCACCGCAGATTAGATTTGGTACATCCACCAGCGCGAGTGGTCTTCCACGGATTTTAGGGCGTTCGGTATGCAGGAGTTGGTTAGAACTCCGTGGCTTCCGCTCATTGGCTTGTGAGCGTCATCCCGGGAATGTCGTCTTTTAGTTGGTACTTGTTGTACCTATGACCGCCGTGGTCCGATGTCGAAAGAGTGTCTGGTAGAAGGACTTAGCCTTCGAGATCGGTGGGTAGTTCGTCACCTTCCTTAGCTATGCGCCTACGGCGAGTTTGATTAGAACGACTAGGGAGTGAAGAGATTCGAGCATATCCTTAACCTCAGAGTTCGGTATGTGTGATAAGATGGGTATATCATAAGTGCTATGTTTTGATAGCGTGTGTTAATATTGTGATTAGAAATCTTGGTTAGTTAACCAAGTAAGATTTGGGGATAGAGAAGGTGTGAGCCTTAGAGTTTTATACGTAGAGACCTTAGAGGTGAGGCCATCTCGAGAAAGGTGTAGTGTTATGTTTGATCCGTATCGGAAGTGCATAGTGCACGTTAGCTACGTTTGGGATAGGTCCCAAGTAGTGTGGAATGAAAGGGGTAGTTGAGCTAAGAAGACCGCTAGGTTTTCGTGGCGTGATTAGTGAGAGTTTTCCTTCGTGGAGCTAGCATTGTGCGCGTTGTCGGTCGGGTTAAGGCCACGTTGCGGGTCAACCCGCGCGGTTTGGTGGTGGTCGGTTGTGGTGGTCCCGTCTTGTGTTAGGGTCACGAGGGTGTTAGGCCCAAGTTTAGTTGACCAACGTACGAGTTCGTGGATGCGTTCGACCAGTGGTTGGGCCGATGGGGGCAGCCCATCGTGTTCTTCGGTCGGGACCGTTCACTCGGCAGTGTTGTTTTAACAGAAAGGTTGTAAGGCTGCACGGGGTGCCTACCTTCACCTTATGGCAGACAGTGGAGCCCAGGGTACGGCTGTTTTTGTTTCTGGAAGTTTTACCAAACATGTGTTAAGAACTCAGGTGAGTCTCAGAATCGCATTCGCCCCGCCAGTGCTTGGATTTCAGGGATAGTTGTGGGGATTGTTGTCTCCTGTGGAGGGAGTGTTTAAGCTACCATTTCAGTGTTCGGATGTCACCTTTTGAAGCCTTGTAGGGGCGGAAGTGTAAAGTTGCCGGTCGATTGGTTCGATGTTGGCAAGGTTGACGATTGGTTGAGCTTGTTCCGGTAGATCGTGGATAGTGTGAAGCTTGTCTAGAAGAAGTTCGCGGCTCGGAGGAGTCGTTGCGGATAATCGGCGACGACGCTTAGAGTTCTGTTGACCCGGTCTTCTTGAAAGTACCACCGGACAGTGTGACGAGCTTTGGAAAACAGAGAAACTTAGCCCGAGTTACTTGGGCCTTTAAGAGTTCATGTGAAGAATAGGCCAGTTGCCTATATGTTAGCATTTGCCGTCCGACTTAGGAGGCGGGGCGTCCGATCTTTCGTATTGTTATGTTCGGAAAGTATCGAAGATCCATCCAGAATGTTCCCAGTTAATGATGCCCACGTAATGAGATAGGAACCCCGAGGTTTGGAAACTAAAGCCGTCTCAGAACGGTGGTAAGGGTTCGAGTGTACGGCGGCCGGTGATCGCACGGCCGGTACCATTTGTTGGGTCGTCGGAGCAAGGCTCGCGACAAAGTGACAAAAGTGGTATCATTTTGGTGATGTTAGAGGTGTTTCCTCGTGGACTTGGATGTAAGTTTTTATGCGCGGTGTTTACGTGGCGGATGTGGAGGGTTGGGTCTCGTAAGTATAGTAGTGAAGACTATACTGGCGCACGTTGTTTTGAGACTTAGAAGGAACATTCGGGACGAATGTTTCTAAGGAGGGGAGAATGTTATACCCCGTATTTCCAGAGTATGTACGTAAGGACGTACGTAGAAATTTGAACTTGTGATTTAGGTCGAATCCTTTTTGTTCACAACACCCGATTTGAGTCGTTTTTCGACGAATCGTTTCCACAGCTTTCGTAGGGGAATTTCCGGCTATGTCATTTTTAATTTTTGCGGATTTTTCCGAGAGACGAAACATTTTGGACCAACGGGAGGGTGACATGTGTCACCCTCACATTGGAAGCAAGGGGCGGCAACCCTTGGCCGAATTGGGCTACTTTATGGCCTTGATTTGTGCCTTGTTTTGTGCCTTGTTTTGTGGAGTGTTTTGTGGAGTAGGGTTAGGGTGCACATGGCTTGATCTTGGCCCTACACTTGCTATGCACTTGGCAAGATCTTGGCCATTGGTTGGCCTTGGCTTGTGCTATAAATACCCCTCTCCCTTTGATGAATTCTTCATCCTTTCCACAAATCTTCTAAGTGTTAAAATCCCTCCCTCTCCCCTCTTGTTGATGTTATACCCCGTATTTCCAGAGTATGTACGTGGGGGACGTACATAGAAATTTTCGAACTTCTTTAGGCTTGGCCGAATTCTTTTTGTGCACAACACCCGGTTAGAGTCGTTTTTCGACGAAACGTTTTCACAGCTTTCGTAGGGGAATTTCCGGCTATGACATTTATAATTTTTGCGGATTTTTCCGAGAGACGAAACATTTTGGACCAACGAGAGGGCGACACTTGTCACCCTCTAATTGGAAGGAGTGGACGGACGAAAGTGGGAAGGTTGGCACGTTTTTTGTGTTGAATTGGTGGTCAAGGAGTTGGTAGGATATTTTGGGTAGATGGATAAGGTTGCACATGGCTTAATCTTGACCTTACACTTGCCTAACACTTGGATGGATCTTGGCCATTGGTTGGCCTTCACTTGACCTATAAATACCCCTCTAGTTGAAGACTTTCTTCATCCAAAACTTGAGCAATCTAACTAAGTCACAAAATACTCCCTCTCCCGTGAGCGTGCGTCCACCACACCCCCCTCCCCCCTTTGAGAGCCCTTGGCCGAGAGCCACCTCCCTCCCCTTTGAGGTGTTTTGCCGTGGGGTACCCCCCCCTAGCCTAGTTGTCTCGTATAAATACCCCCCTTTTGTGGTATAGAAATACTCTCCAAGTATTGTTATAATGCCCAAATACCTTGGCCCAAATACCTTGTAGTATTCCCAAGGTTACACTTCTACAAAAGCCCGTAAAATACTATTATACTTCCTCGACCACAAAAACGAAACCCTAAGTAAATCTTCACCCGTAGTTGAAATTATAAGTAGAAGTTGGTTAGAACTTCTAAGGGTTGGTTGGAGCGGATTGAGCGTCGGAGTAGGAGCTAAGCGTTGTTCAGATCGACCTATAAACTCGGATAATTTTGGGCTTATCGAGGTAAACATTCTTGACCTTCTGTTGTAATTGGAAATTACATGTTGTAGGAGTATGTAGTTAAGTATACTATATATAGAACTGAACATAGTTGTGCGGCAATGTCTTTTGACTTAAGCCTGAATAATACTTACGGCAATGTCTTGCGACTTAAGCCTGAATTTAAAGAAGAGAATCAATGTAATTACATAGATCGTATTCTGAGACTTGTGTAACATTACTGTGTCGTAGAATTGTACACGTCCGGTTAGGCGTGGTAATCCCCCCCCCGGGTTGGCTTGGTAGCCTCGATAGAGAGGAGATTTACGCTGCCATGGGGAGGTGCTGCCGAATTTTCTGTAGAATATTCAACGTCGGGATCTAAAGATATTAATAGGCGTTTGTGGCCTTTATAGGTGAAAGTACTAAGAGTAGCGTATTCTACTCGAGGAGTGGAAAGGGCTAGCAAGGTTGTAGTACTTGGAGCTTTTTGCTTATTGTCGATAATCGTCGCGAGGTATGTGAACCTCTTCCTATCTCTTCTAGCATGATATGTGAACTATGTAGTGCGGTGACGTCATACGTGCTAAATGTATTTGATTGGTTTAAAACATAAAGTGTTATAACGGCTTTATGGGAAGTCGGTTATAATAGCTTTATGTGGATAAGCAAATACTTTGTGGTTTCTAAAAGGTAACTGATTCGAATAATAACTGGCTTGATATGTGTTAATAAAGAACTTGAAGTATTTCAAAAGATTTATGAATCGTTTTGAAAGAATGAGTAGTACTTGGGTTTTGAAAGCTTAAGAGTTATACTAGCTTTATGGGAAGTTAGGTATAACGGCTTAAGAATGTTTTACTGATTTCGGAAATCAGAATGTGTATCGACAAACCACTGCAGCGTTAATAAAAGGAAAATGTATTGACTAATGAAGTATTATTAAAACCAGTAGAAACCTCCATCTGCATAGAAGCTAAGATGAGACAAAATGATATTACATTTCCTAGATCATGGCTGCTTAATAAGATTGATTATAAACAAGAATAACCTACTCACATATAAGACATATGTTTCTCAAAACGTTTAAAGGAGAATTATGTTTTAAAGGACTAAAACTATGAACTACGAAACCTTTTTCTAAAATGAGAAACTTGAGCATTCGAAATTAGGCAAACTTGAACGTTTGGAAAATAAGGTTGTTACTTGATTTTACAAAGGAAAGCATTTTGGTTTACTTAACAATGTTTGTCACTCCAATTTTATACTACGGGTTTCGGGTGACCTTTGTAAAAGAAATGGGTCTTAAAAGGAATTTAACGGACGTAGTACTTTAAGGGTAAAATCCGGACTTTGACATAAAATGAAAGTACCTTGAGTCGTGTGTAACTTGCTTATGCTTGTTGTTATGAAACTTGACCATGTTACGTGTGATAGCCTTGTTGTGCAAGTATTGTGTTCTACTCGACTACGGTTCATCCGAATGTATTTCACTTGATTACACGGTCATCCGAATGTATTTCACTTGATTCACGGTCATCCGAATGTATTTCACTTGATTACCGGTTCATCCGAATGTATTTCACTTGATTACCGGTTCATCCGAATGTATTTCACTTGATTACGGTTCATCCGGAATGTATTTCACTCGACTACGGTTCATCCGAATGTATATCACTTGACTACCGGTTCATCCGAATGTATTTCACCGACTACCGTTCATCCGGAATGTATTCCACACGTTTCTATATTGGGTCCATAAGATGGGCCGAGACTGTTATACGTATCACATGATTTGTACCTAGATCACGGCGGTGAGGAAGAAGTTCCACGCATGAGGATGACTTTGAGGCGTGAGTCCACGACTTTACATGATCGCTTCTATGTTGTGAATCAGAGTTTGGTTATCATACATGTCTCTCGCTTTATATAGACTATTATGATTTCATTTACTGATTTTACGATTTCACATACTTGGTACTGTTATCGACCTCCTTCGGGGCCGCGTTCATGCCGCAGTAAAAGGTACATCGGTCGATCCCCGCTTTAGGATCATCTTTCAGCAGATTGGAAGCTCCGTTCCTTGAGGCTTATCTTTTGGTATGTTACCCGAGTGCAGATGCTTATACATTCGTGGGGTATGGCGGCCCCGTCCGTCATAGCCATTGTAAAATCTTAGAGGTCCAGAGCACCGCTGGCGGTGGTTTGTAAAAAGGATAACGTTTCGGTATTTATGTATATATGATGAAGGCAACTATTTTGGTTGGCTGTTTATTTATCTTTTCTCTTAATTCATGTTCATGTTTTTATTTCGCTGATTTTCTCGATGTTGTATCACTAGGTGCCCGGTAAGGCACGATCACGCCCGGTTCGGTCGTGACAAAAGTGGTATCGAGCGATTAGTCCTCGGAAAGTGTCTACAGACCGTGCCTAGTAGAGTCTTGATTATCGGTGTGTTGTGCACCACATCTATAATCAGGAGGTTGCAGGACATTTAGGATTAGTTTCCATTCTTCTCATTCTGAGATCGTGCCTTAGAGCTGTGTGATAAATTGGACCCTCCGACGTATTCCTTTCCTTTACGATTATGCCTCCGCGTAAAACCTGTGCCCGATGGGCAAGGCGATGAGGAGCTGTTAGCGAGATACAGAGGAGTACGAGGGCGCAGGCCCGGTCAGTACCTGAGACAGGGCTTCCGACGGCGGGTTTCGCGACGCCGCCAAAGACCAAAGAGAGTTTAGAGCGCAGCAGATGGTGCCGAGACTACAAGACTGAGCCTCCGCCTCACACTGAGCCGATGAGATGGGGTACAAGGAGATGGCCCGATTCGCCGTGGTCGTGGCGGATATGAGATAGGCCGGATGCAGCAGCCCACTTCAAAGAAGACTCGTAGTTCACCCCCGAGCGCATTTGAGGCTACGGACTTCACGAGTTGTAGCCTCCGGTGTTCTATGGATCGAGAGCCGAGGCGACCCTCGGGAGTTTATCCGACAAACTACGGATCATGAGAGTGATCGAGCCTCGAGGCGCAGTCGGTGGTATTGGGTTCGCATCACCGCGCGTAATCCGATTGATAGTTTGATTCGCGAGCTGTCCCGGAAGAGCATGCACTTCCAGATTTGGGACGAGTTCTCGAGGCATTTCTTGCGCATTTCTTGCCTCCACGATGAGGAGGGCTCGGGCCGACAAATTTTTGACGCGTTGAGGCGGGGCGGGCGACGGTTAGAGAGTACAATGTGAGTTCGACTCATTAGCTCGGTATGTTCCCAGTAGTAGCGGATATGGAGGACGAGTACACCGCTACGCCACCGGGCTGGACGATTACTTGGCGAGGCTTGTGCGGGTGTAGCTCTTCACCGGGCATGGACATTGCCCGCACGCAAGCTCATGCACTAGGATGTGAGGCACGGAGAGGTCGAATGGCCGAGATCGCAGAAGAGGGCGAGCAGCAGGTCCTTTGGTAACTTTCGAGGCGGACCGCCTCGGCCAGATCTAGTTATGTACCTCCGCCAAGATGCAGTGGTCCTCCGCCTTGGTCGTTCGGGGTATTCGGAGCTGGTCGAGCTCGAGGCTTCGTTCTGTGTTTACGTGAGTGCTAGCCGCCAGGATTCATGTCCCTCGGTGTGCGATGTGGCAAACATCATCCGTGGAAATGTCGCTTTTTATCGGGTGCTTGTTTCACCTGCGCCGTCGGGCCATGTGACGAGATCGTGCTTATAGGAGAGGTACGGCAGCTTGGCGCAGCTCACGGATCGATGCGGTGTTCATCGCTTCTACGATTATCGCCTGCAGGCGTGACTTATGATTAGAGTGGAGCGGTAGCTTCAGGTATATCCTTAAACATCTAGAGGCTTGTATGTTTTGATGTTATGTTAATGTGTTAAGTGTTATGTTCGGATAGCTGTGTGCTAAAATGTGATTTAGGAACCTGGTTGGGGAAAAAGGGTAAGCCTGGGGGTGAGAAAATGATGAACCTTAGAATATTACAGCTGAGACCTTAGATGTAAGGCCGTCTTGAGTACAAGATTTTGCGAGTGATCCTTGTCAGAGTGCATTTTATGCCTAGAATATATTGTGTGATAAGTCTCTGGGTTGGGTAAATGAAAGTGGTATCTTTCATGATGTGATTTAGCAAGGTTGTTCCGGATCGAGAAACGAGAGAGTCGGCGTGACAGAGGCTCGGGTTGAGGACGTGTTGCGTGTCAACCCGTAGCCCGAAATGAGGTGGGGTCAGCTCTGGGTGGTCCCGCCAGGCGGTAGGGTCACGAGGGTGCTAGGCCCAAGTTTAGATGACCATCGTATGAGTTCGTGGATACGTTCGACCAGAAGTAGATCGTGAAGGCCGGGAATGGCCTTAAGGAAGATCGAGGCTAATAAGATGACCAAGTTAGGAGGTAGTGACTCCAAGTTTCGGAAACTAAAGTGTGGTACGTATGCTAAAAGAGTTCAAGAGTTCGAGAAGAGTACGACGAGTAAGGGTAGAGGCGAGTATGTATTGCGAGCATAGATATGATCATTTCTTGTAATGGGAGAAGGTGCGAAGGATGTATATTTTAGACCTCAGGAATCGCATGCAGTCCGGTACCATTTGCTGGGTCGCCGGAGTGACACTAGAACCTCGCGGCAAAGTGACAAAAGTTTGTGATGTTAGAGGTGTTTCCTCGTGGACTTGGATATAAGTATTTGCGTGCATGTGTTGTTTCGTGGCCAGTTGTGGCGTTGGCAACTTATTAGAAGAACTTTATCGTTATCCGTCTTGAGAAGGAACATTCGGGACGAATGTTTCTAAGGAGGGGAGAATGTTATACCCCGTATTTCCAGAGTATGTACGTGGGGGACGTACGTAGAAATTTTCGAACTTCTTTAGGCTTGGCCGAATTCTTTTTGTGCACAACACCCGGTTAGAGTCGTTTTTCGACGAAACGTTTTCACAGCTTTCGTAGGGGAATTTCCGGCTATGACATTTATAATTTTTGCGGATTTTTCCGAGAGACGAAACATTTTGGACCAACGAGAGGGCGACACTTGTCACCCTCTAATTGGAAGGAGTGGACGGACGAAAGTGGGAAGGTTGGCACGTTTTTTGTGTTGAATTGGTGGTCAAGGAGTTGGTAGGATATTTTGGGTAGATGGATAAGGTTGCACATGGCTTAATCTTGACCTTACACTTGCCTAACACTTGGATGGATCTTGGCCATTGGTTGGCCTTCACTTGACCTATAAATACCCCTCTAGTTGAAGACTTTCTTCATCCAAAAACTTGAGCAATCTAACTAAGTCTCAAAATACTCCTCTCCTTGAGCTCGCCCACCACACCCCCCTCCCCCCTTTGAGAGCCCTTGGCCGAGAGCCACCTCCCTCCCCTTTGAGGTGTTTTGCCGTGGGGTACCCCCCCCTAGCCTAGTTGTCTCGTATAAATACCCCCCTTTTGTGGTATAGAAATACTCTCCAAGTATTGTTATAATGCCCAAATACCTTGGCCCAAATACCTTGTAGTATTCCCAAGGTTACACTTTTACAAAAGCCCAGAAAATACTATTATATTTCCCTCAGTCACAAAAACGAAACCCTAAGTAAATCTTCACCCGTAGTTGAAGTTATAAGTAGAAGTTGGTTAGAACTTCTAAGGGTTGGTTGGAACGGATTGGAGCGCCCGGAGTAGGAGCTAAACGTTGTTCAGGATCGACATATAAACTCGGATAATTTTGGGCTTATCGAGGTAAACATTCTTGACCTTCTGTTGTAATTGGAAATTACATGTTGTAGGAGTATGTAGTTAAGTATACTATATATAGAACTGAACATAGTTGTGCGGCAATGTCTTTTGACTTAAGCCTGAATAATACTTACGGCAATGTCTTGCGACTTAAGCCTGAATTTAAAGAAGAGAACTGAGCTGTAATTACATAGGACTCTGACATGAGACTTGTGTAACATTACTGTGTAGTAGAATTGTACACGTCCGGTTAGACGTGTTAACCCCCCCCTGGTTGGCTTGGTAGCCGGCCTCGATAGAGGAGGAGATTTACGCTGTTGCGGGGGGGGGAGGTGCTGCCGAATTTTCTGTAGAATATTCTACGTCGGGATCTAAAGATATTAATAGGCGTTTGTGGCCTTTATAGGTGAAAGTACTAAGAGTAGCGTATTCTACTCGAGGAGTGGAAAGGGCTAGCAAGGTTGTAGTACTTGGAGCTTTTTGCTTATTGTCGATAATCGTCGCGAGGTATGTGAACCTCTTCCTATCTCTTCTAGCATGATATGTGTGAACTATGTAGTACGGTAGACGTACATGTGCTAAATGTATTTGATTGGTTTAAAACATAAAGTGTTATAACGGCTTTATGGGAAGTCGGTTATAACAGCTTTATGTGGATAAGCAAATACTTTGTGGTTTCTAAAAGGTAACTGATTTGAATAATAACTGGCTTGATATGTGTTAATAAAGAACTTGAAGTATTTCAAAAGATTTATGAATCGTTTTGAAAGAATGAGTAGTACTTGGGTTTTGAAAGCTTAAGAGTTATACTAGCTTTATGGGAAGTTAGGTATAACGGCTTAAGAATGTTTCTTGATTTCGGAAATCGAATGTGTATCGACAAACCACGCATGGCGTTAATAAAAGGAAAATGTATTGACTAATGAAGTATTATTAAAACCAGAGAAACCTCCATCTGCATGAAGCTAAGATGAGACAAAATGATATTACATTTCCTAGATCATGGCTGCTTAATAAGATTGATTATAAACAAGAATAACCTACTCACATATAAGACATATGTTTCTCAAAACGTTTAAAGGAGAATTATGTTTTAAAGGACTAAAACTATGAACTACGAAACCTTTTTCTAAAATGAGAAACTTGAGCATTCGAAATTAGGCAAACTTGAACGTTTGGAAAATAAGGTTGTTACTTGATTTTACAAAGGAAAGCATTTTGGTTTACTTAACAATGTTAGTCACTCCAATTTTATACTACGGGTTTCGGGTGACCTTTGTAAAAGAAATGGGTCTTAAAAGGAATTTAACGGACGTAGTACTTTAAGGGTAAAATCCGGACTTTGACATAAAATGAAAGTACCTTGAGTCGTGTGTAACTTGCTTATGCTTGTTGTTATGAAACTTGACCATGTTACGTGTGATAGCCTTGTTGTGCAAGTACTGTGTTCTACTCGACTACCGGTTCATCCGGGAATGTATTTCACTTGATTACCGGGTCATCCGGGAATGTATTTCACTTGATTACCGGGTCATCCGGGAATGTATTTCACTTGATTACCGGTTCATCCGGGAATGTATTTCACTTGATTACCGGTTCATCCGGGAATGTATTTCACTTGATTACCGGTTCATCCGAATGTATTTCACTCGACTACGGCTCATCCGAATGTATATCACTTGACTACGGCTCATCCGGAATGTATTTCATCGACTACGGTTCATCCGGAATGTATTCCACACGCTTTCTATATTGGGTCCATAAGATGGGCCGAGACCGTTATACGATCACATGATTTGTACCTAGATCACGGCGGTGAGGAAGAAGTTCCACGTACGGAGGATGACTTTGAGGCGTGAGTCCACGACTTGACATCGCTTCTATGTTGTGAATCGTAGTTTGGTTATCATACATGTCTCCCGCTTTATATAGACTATTATGATTTCATTTACGATTTTCTGATTTCACATACTTGGTACTGTTATCGACCTCCTTCTGGGCCGCGTTCATGCCGCAGTAAAAGGTACATCGGTACCGATCCCCGCTTAGGATCACCTTTAAGATTGGGAAGCTCCGTTCCTTCGGAGGCTTATCTTTTGGTATGTTACCCGAGTCGTAGATGCTTATACATTCGTGGTATGGCGGGCCCCGTCCGCCATAGCCGTTGTAAAATCTTAAGAGGTCCTTTGTTGTCGCAAGCGTGGTTTGTAAAAAGGATAAGTGTTCGGGTATTTATGTATCTATGATGAAGGCAACTATTTTGGTTGGCCTGTTTATTTATCTTTTCTCTTAATTCATGTTCATGTTTTTATTTCCGATTTTCTCTCGATGTTGTATCACTAGGGTGCCCGGTAGGCACGATCCACGCCCGGTTCGGTCGTGACAAAAGTGGTATCGAGCGATTAGTCCTCTGAAAGTGTCTACGACCGTGTTCAGTAGAGTCTTGATTATCGTGTGTTGTGCACCACATCTATAATCGTGAGGTCGCAGGACATTTAGGATTGGTTTCATTCTTCTCATTCCGAGATCGTGCCTTAGAGTCAGTGATAAATCGACCCTCTCGACGTATTCCTTTCCTTTACCGCTATGCCTCCGCAGAAGGCAACCTGAGCCCGATGGGAAAGGCGATGAGGAGTCATAGTGAGATACGAGGAGTACGAGGCGCAGCCCGATCAAGACGAGACAAGCTTCCGACGCGGGGTTTCGCGACGCCGCCAAAGACCAGCAGAAGCTTAGAGCCGCAGCAGTCGGGCCGAGACTACAAGACTGAGCCTCCGCCTCACACCGGAGCCGATGAGATGGGGTACAAGGAGATGGCGCCATCGCCGTGGTCGTGGCCGATATGAGGATAGGCCGACGCAGCAGCCAATTTCAAAGAAGACCGTAGTTCACCCCCGAGCGCATTTGAGGCTACGGACTTCCCGAGTCAGAGCCTCCGGTGTTCTATGGATCGAGAGCCGAGGACGACCTCGGTGAGTTTATCCGACAGCCTACCGGATCATGAGAGTGATCGAGCCTCGCAGGCGCAGTCGGTGGTATTGAGTTCGCATCACCGCGTGATCTGCAGCTTGATCGGTTTGATTCGTGAGCTGTCCCGGAAGAGCATGCACTTCCAAAGATTTTGGGACGAGTTCTCGAGGCATTTCTTGCGCATTTCTTGCCTCCACAGATGAGGAGGGCTCGCCGACGATTTTTGACGCTGAGGCGGGATCGCGACGGTTAGAGAGTACAATGTGGAGTTCGACTCATTAGCTCGGTATGTTCCCGCCAGAGTAGCGGATATGGAGGACAGAGTACACCGCTACGCCACCGGCCGACGATTACTTGGCGAGGCTTGTACGGGTGTAGCTCTTCACCGCATGGACATTGCCCGCATGCAAGCTCATGCACTAGGATGCGAGGCACGAGAGGTCGACGGAATGACCGAGATCGCCAGAAGAGGCCGAGCAGCAGGTCCTTTGGTAACTTTCGAGGCGGACCGCCTCGAGCAGCCTAGTTATGTACCTCCGCCGATGCAGTGGTCCTCCGCGCCTTCGTGTCGTCGGGTATTCGAGCTGGTCGAGCTCCGTGGCTTCGTTCGTTCAAGTTTACGTGAGTGCTAGCCCAGGATTCATGCCCTCACCGCACGATGTGGCAAACATCATCCGTGAAATGTCGTCTTTATCGGGTGCTTGTTTCACTGCGCCGTCGAGGCCATGTGGACGAGATCGTGCTTATAGAGAGGTACCGCACTGGCGCAGCCACCGGATCGATGGCGTGTGTTCATCGCTTTCATACGCATGCCTGCAGGCGTACTTATGATTAGAGTGGAGCGGTAGCTTCAGGTATATCCTTAACCATCTAGAGGCTTGTATGTTTTGATGTTATGTTAATGTGTTAAGTGTTATGTTCGGATAGCTTTGTGCTAAAATGTGATTTAGGAACCTGGTTGGGGAAAAAGGGTAAGCCTGGGGGTGAGAAAATGATGAACCTTAGAATATTACAATGAGACCTTAGATGTGCGCCGCTTGAGTACAAGATTTTGAGTGATCCTTGTCAGAGTGCATTTTATGCCTAGAATATATTGTGTGATAAGTCTCTGGGTTGGGTAAATGAAAGTGGTATCTTTCATGATGTGATTTAGCAAGGTTGTTCCGGATCGAGAAACGAGAGAGTCGGCGTGACAGAGGCTCGGGTTGAGGACGTGTTGCGTGTCAACCCGTAGCCCGAAATGAGGTGGGGTCAGTCAGGTGGTCTCCGCCAGGCGGTAGGGTCACGAGGGTGCTAGGCCCAAGTTTAGATGACCATCGTATGAGTTCGTGGATACGTTCGACCAGAAGTAGATCGTGAAGGCCGGGAATGGCCTTAAGGAAGATCGAGGCTAATAAGATGACCAAGTTAGGAGGTAGTGACTCCAAGTTTCGGAAACTAAAGTGTGGTACGTATGCTAAAAGAGTTCAAGAGTTCGAGAAGAGTACGACGAGTAAGGGTAGAGGCGAGTATGTATTGCGAGCATAGATATGATCATTTCTTGTAATGGGAGAAGGTGCGAAGGATGTATATTTTAGACCTCGTGAATCGTGCGCATCCGGCATCATTTGGGGTCGCGGAGTGACACTAGAACCTCGCGCAAAGTGACAAAAGTTTGTGATGTTAGAGGTGTTTCCTCGTGGACTTGGATATAAGTATTTGCGCCGCACGTGTTGTTTCGTGGCGGTTGTGGCGTTGGCAACTTATTAGAAGAACTTTATCGTTATCCGTCTTGAGAAGGAACATTCGGGACGAATGTTTCTAAGGAGGGGAGAATGTTATACCCCGTATTTCCAGAGTATGTACGTGGGGGACGTACGTAGAAATTTTTGAACTTCTTTAGGCTTGGCCGAATTCTTTTTGTGCACAACACCCGTTAGAGTCGTTTTCGACGAAACGCTTCACGCCTTCGTAGGGGAATTTCCGGCTATGACATTTATAATTTTTGCGGATTTTTCCGAGAGACGAAACATTTTGGACCAACGAGAGGGCGACACTTGTCACCCTCTAATTGGAAGGAGTGGACGGATGAAAGTGGGAAGGTTGGCACGTTTTTTGTGTTGAATTGGTGGTCAAGGAGTTGGTAGGATATTTTGGGTAGATGGATAAGGTTGCACATGGCTTAATCTTGACCTTACACTTGCCTAACACTGATGGATCTTGGCCATTGGTTGGCCTTCACTTGACCTATAAATACCCTCTAGTTGAAGACTTTCTTCATCCAAAACTTGAGCAATCTAACTAAGTCTCAAAATACTCCCTCCTTGAGCTTTCATCCACCACACCCCCTCCCCTTTGAGAGCCCTCGCCGAGAGCCACCTCCCTCCCTTTGAGGTGTTTTGCCGTGGGTACCCCTAGCCTAGTTGTCTCGTATAAATACCCCCCTTTTGTGGTATAGAAATACTCTCCAAGTATTGTTATAATGCCCAAATACCTTGGCCCAAATACCTTGTAGTATTCCCAAGGTTACACTTTTACAAAAGCCCCTAAAATACTATTATATTTCCTCACCACAAAAACGAAACCCTAAGTAAATCTTCACCCGTAGTTGAAGTTATAAGTAGAAGTTGGTTAGAACTTCTAAGGGTTGGTTGGAACGGATTGGAGCGCCCGGAGTAGGAGCTAAACGTTGTTCAGGATCGACATATAAACTCGGATAATTTTGGGCTTATCGAGGTAAACATTCTTGACCTTCTGTTGTAATTGGAAATTACATGTTGTAGGAGTATGTAGTTAAGTATACTATATATAGAACTGAACATAGTTGTGCGGCAATGTCTTTTGACTTAAGCTTGAATAATACTTACGGCAATGTCTTGCGACTTAAGCCTGAATTTAAAGAAGAGAACTGAGTCAGAATTACATAGTGATCAGACATGAGACTTGTGTAACATTAGTGGGTAGTAGAATTGTACCCGTCCGGTTAGACGTGTTAATCCCCACCCCTGGTTGGCTTGGTAGCCGGCCTCGAGAGAGGAGGAGATTTACGCCATGTGGGAGAGGTGTCACGAATTTTCTGTAGAATATTCTACGTCGGGATCTAAAGATATTAATAGGCGTTTGTGGCCTTTATAGGTGAAAGTACTAAGAGTAGCGTATTCTACTCGAGGAGTGGAAAGGGCTAGCAAGGTTGTAGTACTTGGAGCTTTTTGCTTATTGTCGATAATCGTCGCGAGGTATGTGAACCTCTTCCTATCTCTTCTAGCATGATATGTGTGAACTATGTAGTACGGTAGACGCATACGTGCTAAATGTATTTGATTGGTTTAAAACATAAAGTGTTATAACGGCTTTATGGGAAGTCGGTTATAATAGCTTTATGTGGATAAACAAATACTTTGTGGTTTCTAAAAGGTAACTGATTCGAATAATAACTGGCTTGATATGTGTTAATAAAGAACTTGAAGTATTTCAAAAGATTTATGAATCGTTTTGAAAGAATGAGTAGTACTTGGTTTTGAAAGCTTAAGAGTTATACTAGCTTTATGGGAAATTAGGTATAACGGCTTAAGAATGTTTTCTCGATTTCTAAATCGAATGTGTATCGACAAACCATCGCAGCGTTAATAAAAGGAAAATGTATTGACTAATGAAGTATTATTAAAACCAAGAGAAACCTCCATCCGCATGTGCTAAGATGAGACAAAATGATATTACATTTCCTAGATCATGGTCGCTTAATAAGATTGATTATAAACAAGAATAACCTACTCACATATAAGACATATGTTTCTCAAAACGCTTAAAGGAGAATTATGTTTTAAAGGACTAAAACTATGAACTACTAAACCTTTTTCTAAAATGAGAAACTTGAGCATTCAAATTAGGCAAACTTGAACGTTTGGAAAATAAGGTTGTTACTTGATTTTACAAAGGAAAGCATTTTGGTTTACTTAACAATGTTAGTCACTCCAATTTTATACTACGGGTTTCTGGTGACCTTTGTAAAAGAAATGGGTCTTAAAAGGAATTTAACTGACGTAGTACTTTAAGGTAAAATCCGACTTTGACATAAAATGAAAGTACCTTGAGTCGTGTGTAACTTGCTTATGCTTGTTGTTATGAAACTTGACCATGTTACGTGTGATAGCCTTGTTGCAAGTATCGTGTTCTACTCGACTACCGGTTCATCCGAATGTATTTCACTTGATTCACGGGTCATCCGAATGTATTTCACTTGATTACACGTCATCCGAATGTATTTCACTTGATTACCGGTTCATCCGAATGTATTTCACTTGATTACCGTTCATCCGAATGTATTTCACTTGATTACCGTTCATCCGAATGTATTTCACTCGACTACCGGCTCATCCGAATGTATATCACTTGACTACCGGTTCATCCGGAATGTATTTCATCGACTACCGTTCATCCGGAATGTATTCCACACGTTTCTATATCGGGTCCATAAGATGGGCCGAGACCGTTATACGTATCACATGATTTGTACCTAGATCGCCGGTGAGGAAGAAGTTCCACGCACGGAGGATGACTTTGAGCGTGAGTCCACGACTTGACATGATCGCTTCTATGTTGTGGAATCGTAGTTGGTTATCATACATGTCTCCCGCTTTATATAGACTATTATGATTTCATTTACGTGATTTACGCTTCACATACTTGGTACTGTGATCGACCTCCTTCGGGCCGCGTTCATGCCGCAGTAAAAGGTACATCATTGTCGATCCCCGCTTAGGATCACCTTTCGCCAGATTGGAAGCTCCGTTCCTTCGAGGCTTATCTTTTGGTATGTTACCCCGAGTCAGTAGATGCTTATACATTCGTGGTATGGCGGGCCCCGTCATCATAGCCGTTGTAAAATCTTAGAGGTCCAGAGTAATCACAGCGTGGTTTGTAAAAAGGATAACTGTTCGGGTATTTATGTATATATGATGAAGGCAACTATTTTGGTTGGCCTGTTTATTTATCTTTTCTCTTAATTCATGTTCATGTTTTTATTTCCGCTGATTTTCTCTGATGTTGTATCACTAGGGTGCCCGGTAGGCACGATCACGCCCGGTTCGGTCGTGACAAAAGTGGTATCGAGCGCTTAGTCCTCTGAAAGTGTCTGCACCGCGGTTCAGTAAGTCTTGATTATCGGTGTGTTGTGCACCACATCTATAATCGTGAGGTCGCAGGACATTTAGGATTGGTTTCATTCTTCTCATTCCGAGATCGTGCCTGTAGCCGCATGTGATAAATCGACCCTCCGACGTATTCCTTTCCTTTACCGCTATGCCTCCGCGTAAGGCAACCTGTGCCCGATGGGCAAGGCGATGAGGGAGTCGTTAGTGAGATACAGAGGAGTACGAGGGCGCAGGCCCGATCAGTACCTGAGACAATGCTTCCGACGGCGGGTTTCGCGACGCCGCCAAAGACCAAAGAAGTTTAGAGCGCAGCAGTGGCTGCTGAGACTACAAGACTGAGCCTCCGCCTCACACCGGAGCCGATGAGACGGGGTACAAGGAGATGGCCCAGCCATCGCCGTGGTCGTGGGCCGAATATGAGATAGGTCGATGCAGCAGCCTATTTCAAAGAAGACCCGTAGTTCACCCCGAGCGCATACTGAGGCTACGACTTCCCGAGTCAGAGCCTCCGGTGTTCTATGGATCGAGCCGAGGACGACCTCGTGAGTTTATCCGACAGCCACAATGGATCATGAGAGTGATCGAGCCTCGAGGCGTAGTCGGTGGTATTGGTTCGTGATCACCGCGCGTAATCGCAGCTGATTGATCGTTTGATTCGCGAGCTGTCCCGGAAGAGCATGCACTTCCAAAGATTTTGGGACGAGTTCTCGAGGGCATTTCTTGCGCATTTCTTGCCTCCACAGATGAGGGCTCGGGCCGACGATTTTTGACGCTGAGGCGGGGCGGGCGACGGTTAGAGAGTACAATGGAGTTCGACTCATTAGCTCGGTATGTTCCCGCTTTAGTAGCGGATACGAGGACAGAGTACACCGCTACGCCACCGGGCCGACGATTACTTGGCGAGGCTTGTACGGTGTAGCTCTTCACCGGGCATGGACATTGCCCGCACGCAAGCTCGCACCAGGATGCGAGGCACGGAGAGGTCGACGGAATGACCGAGATCGCAGAAGAGGCCGCAATGCAGGTCCTTTGGTAACTTTCGAGGCGACCGCCAGCCAGCGAGCCTAGTTATGTACCTCCGCCAAGATGCAGTGGTCCTCCGCGCCTTCGTGTCGTTCGGTATTCGAGCCGGTCGAGCTCCGTGGCTTCGTTCACGTGTTTACGTGAGTGCTAGCCCAGGATTCATGTCCCTCAGCCAGCGCGATGGCAAACATCATCCGTGGAAATGTCGTCTTTTATCGGGTGCTTGTTTCACTCGCGCCGCTGTGGCCATGTGGACGAGATCGTGCTTATAGGAGAGGTACCGCAGCGGCGCAGCCTTACCGGATCGATGGTGTTCATCGCTTTCTACATGCTATGCAGGCGTGCACTTATGATTAGAGTGAGCGGTAGCTTGTGTATATCCTTAAACATCTAGAGGCTTGTATGTTTTGATGTTATGTTAATGTGTTAAGTGTTATGTTCGGATAGTCGTGTGCTAAAATGTGATTTAGGAACCAGTTGGGAAAAAGGGTAAGCCTGGGGTGAGAAAATGATGAACCTTAGAATATTACACCGAGACCTTAGATGTAAGCCGTCTTGAGTACAAGATTTTGCAGTGATCCTTGTCGAGTGCATTTTATGCCTAGAATATATTGTGTGATAAGTCTCTGGTTGGGTAAATGAAAGTGGTATCTTTCATGATGTGATTTAGCAAGGTTGTTCCGGATCGAGAAACGAGAGTCGGCGTGACAGAGGCTCGGGTTGAGGACGTGTTGCGTGTCAACCCGTAGCCCGAAATGAGGTGGGGTCAGCTCTGGGTGGTCCCGCCAGGCGGTAGGGTCACGAGGGTGCTAGGCCCAAGTTTAGATGACCATCGTATGAGTTCGTGGATACGTTCGACCAGAAGTAGATCGTGAAGGCCGGGAATGGCCTTAAGGAAGATCGAGGCTAATAAGATGACCAAGTTAGGAGGTAGTGACTCCAAGTTTCGGAAACTAAAGTGTGGTACGTATGCTAAAAGAGTTCAAGAGTTCGAGAAGAGTACGACGAGTAAGGGTAGAGGCGAGTATGTATTGCGAGCATAGATATGATCATTTCTTGTAATGGGAGAAGGTGCGAAGGATGTATATTTTAGACCTCAGGAATCGTGACGCACCGGCACCATTTGGTCGGGTCACGGAGTGACACTAGAACCTCGCGGCAAAGTGACAAAAGTTTGTGATGTTAGAGGTGTTTCCTCGTGGACTCGATATAAGTATTTGCGTGCATGTGTTGTTCGCGTACAGTGGCGTTGGCTACTTATTAGTAGCACTTTATCGTTATCCGTCTTGAGAAGGAACATTCGGGACGAATGTTTATAAGGAGGGGAGAATGTTATACCCCGTATTTCCATAGTATGTCCGTGTGGGACGTACGTAGAAATTTTCGAACTTCTTTAGGCTTGGCGAATTCTTTTGTGCACAACACCCGTTAGAGTCGTTTTTCGACTAAACGCTTTCACGACTTTCGTAGGGAATTTCCGGCTATGACATTTATAATTTTTAGGATTTTTCCGAGAGACGAAACATTTTGGACCAACGAGAGGCGACACTTGTCACCTCTAATCGAAGGAGTGGACGGATGAAAGTGGGAAGGTTGGCACGCTTTTGTGTTGAATTGGTGGTCAAGGAGTTGGTAGGATATTTTGGGTAGATGGATAAGGTTGCATATGGCTTAATCTTGACCTTACACTTGCCTAACACTGATGGATCTTCGCCATTGGTTGCCTTCACTTGACCTATAAATACCCTCTAGTTGAAGACTTTCTTCATCCAAAACTTGAGCAATCTAACTAAGTCTCAAAATACTCCTCTCCCTCGAGCTGGGTTCACCACACCCCCTCCCCTTTGAGAGCCCTGGCCGAGAGCCACCTCCCTCCCTTTGAGGTGTTTTGCCGCGGGTACCCCCTAGCAACCGGCGTGGTTTGTAAAAAGGATAACTGTTCGGGTATTTATGTATATATGATGAAGGCAACTGTTTTGGTTGGCCTGTTTATTTATTTATTTTTCTTAATTCATGTTCATGTTTTTATTTCCGCTGATTTTCTCTGATGTTGTATCACTAGGGTGCCCGGGGTAAGGCACCACCACGGCCCGGTTCGGTCGTGATAGTTGACTCGCCCAAGAGCCCTCTCCCTTTGAAAGGCCCTCGGCCGAGAGCCCTCTTCCTCCTAGTGGTCGGCCGAGAACCCCTAGCCTAGTTGCTGTATAATACCCCTTTGTGGTGTAGAAATACTCTCAAAAGTATTGTTATAATGCCCAATTACCTTAGCCGAATACCTTGTAGTATTCTAAGGTTATACCTATATGAAAAGCCCGTAAATACTATTATACTTCCCGTCACCACAAAACCAAACCCTAGGAAAATCTCCATAGTCCGTGAGTATTGTGTAGTTGGTTAGAACTTCTAAGGGTGGTTTAGAGCGGTTGGAGCGCTGAGTGGAGCTAAACGATTGCCCAGATCGACTTTATACTTGGATAATTATGGGCTTATCGAGGTATATATCTTGTCCTCTATTGTAATTGGAAATTACATGATTGTTAGACTATAGTTGAAGTATACTATATGTAGAACTGAACGTTGTTGTTGTCGGCAATGTCTTTTGACTTAAGCCGAATAATAAGAAACCTTTTCAAAGAAGAGATCGAATCGCTTTTACATAGATCAGATTACGGTAGAATTGTGCACGTCCGTTAGATGTATGAACCCCGGTTGGCTTGATAGCCGCCCGATAGAGAGAGATTTACGCTGCCATGTGGGGAGGTGCAATTTTCGTAGAATGTTCTACGGCGGATCTAAATGTTAATAAGCGCCTTGTGGCCTTATAGGTTGAAGTACTACGCACGGCGCGATCCATCGCTAAGAGTAGCCGACGGTTTGAAGTACTTGAGCGTTTGCTATTAGTCGATACTCGTCGCGAGGTATGTGAACCTCTCCTATCTCTTCTAGCATGATATGTGTGAACTATGTAGTACGCAGACGCATACGCTAAATGTATTTGATTGGTGTAAAACATAAAGTGTTATAACGGCTTTATGGGAAGTTGGTTATAACAGCTTTATGTTGGTAAGAAAATACATGTGGTTTTTTTAAAGGTAACTGGTTTGAACTATAACTGGCTTGTTATGTGTTAATAAAGAACTTGAAGTATTTCAAAAGATTTTTGAATCATTTTGAAAGAAGAAGTAATACTTGGTTTTTGAAAACTTAAGAGTTATACTAGCTTTATGGGAAGTTAGGTATAACGGCTTAAGAATGTTTTGTCGATTCGAAATCGAATGTATCGACAAACCACTGCGGCGTTAATAAAAGGAAATGTTTTGACTAATTAAGTATTAATAAAACCAGAGAAACCTCCATCCGCATAGAAGCTAAGATGAGACAAAATGATATTTCCTGATCATGGTCAGTAATAAGATTTTTATAAACAAGAATATCCTACTCACATATAAGGCTTATGTTTCTCAGATGGTTTAAAAGAGAATGATAGTCTTAAGTGATTAATACTATGAACTACGAAACCTTTCTAAAATGAGAAACTTGAACATTGGAAATTAGGCAAACTTGAACATTGGAAATTAGGCAAACTTGATCATTGGAAAAGAATGATTGCTACTTGATTTTACAAAGAGAAGTAATTGATTTACTTTAAAAGGATAGTCACTCTATTTTTATACTACGTATTGTGTGACATTGTGAAAGTAACGTATCTTTTAAAGAGTTAATGTATGAAGTACTTTGGGGATAAAACCCCGAACTTGTTGGCATATAGTAGAAAGTACCTTGTGTGTATAACTTGATTGTGTTGGTTTGTGATAGCCTGGTAATACTTTCTTGTTGATTGATAAGTAAACATGCTAGGATGCTACGTGTGTTAGTATCTTGTGATGTTGTGTAAAGCGGTTTCTTTGTTGTGCTTATGTTGCTTAACGATAAGTCATTGTGTTAGTATTTTACATCACTCATCTCTTGAGATGATTCCGGGTTAAGCCGCTCACGCGGGTAGACTCAGTGGTCGATGGACCTATGATTCGAGAATACCTCATGCAGTCCTGTGGGCCTATGCGGAGCTACGAGAGTTCCGTGTAGCGTCCTTTATGGGCATGCGTCCATGTGGCCATGCGGATCGCGAAGTCCGTGACGATGCCGGAGTAGCTACCCTCGATGCGGAATACCTCATGCGGCCGATGAGATTGGCCTATGCGAGTCGCGGAAAGTTCGAGGCTAGACGCGCACATTAGATCACGGGCAAGTGGCCGCCTTTGATCATGTGACGGTCAGACAGATCTTATGATACGATTCATGACCTTGTTGGTACTGTAGGTGTTAGTAGTCGGCTATGCCTTCGCATTTACCTCATGCGGTGTTATTATAGCACGGTGGGACCCGTGTTCATGTGTGTTCCTTGGTGCTTTTATATCATAAACCGCCGCGTGAGGAAGGTATTCCACGGGCATGATTGATGTTGTGGGCGTGAGACCCATAGTTATTATCGAGTGATGACTTTGAGGCGTGAGTCCTCGGCTTGACATGATCGCTATTTATTTTAAAGCGTAGTTTGGTTATCATACATGTCTCCCGCTTTGTATAGACTACTATGATTTCATTTACGATTTATTTTCGCCACATACTCTGCACTGTTATCGACCTCTTCGGGGCTGCGTTCATGCCGCAGTAAAGGTACACGATCATTGATCCTCGCTCTAGGGTCACAGCTCGGCGTTCGAAAGCTCCGTTTCTCCGAGGCTTATCGGGTATAGTCCTGTTGTTGTAGGTGTTTACATTCAGGGTATGGCGCCCCGTCCCGCCATTGTTGTTGTATAATTTCTTAGGTCTGTAGTAATCACAAGTGGTTTGTAAAAGGGATAAAACTGTTCATTTGTAAGAGTTGTTATTTATATATATGCCGAAAGGCAAGTTTTCCTCAGATTACTCTTTTGTACTTCATTTGTTTCATGTATGTGTTTTATGTTCCGCTGATTACTCTGATGTTGTATCACTAGGGTGCCCGGGGTAAGGCACCAGTCACGGGCCCAGGTTCGGGTCGTGACACTTATAAAATAAAACAACAAGAATTTAAACAACAGGTTAGCCGATAAGGTTACCTCCCTGGACACATATACATATACATATACATAAACAACCGCAGTTACATCCTTTTTTTTTTACAAACTGACCCACAAATACGTGACTACACTTAAGAATTACAATCGTATGACAGGGCCCCGCCATACCCCTGAATGTACATAATCTATAATATCAGGGAAATCGTACCCAAAAGATAAGCTTCCGGAGTGAATGGAGCTTCTTGCCAAAAAACTGAACAGAGATCACCAACCTGTGTACCTAACACCTGCGGGCATGAACGCAGCCCGGAAGTCGACAACAAAAATTTAGTATGGAACAGAAACAAGGTACAGTAACCAAATCATAACTGTATAAAAGAAATGACAGGGGCAAGTATAAAAATGAAATACCAGATCCTACCGTGCCATTTTAACTCCTGAAATAAATCGTATATTAACCGTTCTTTTCCTTCTTTCAATGAGAATTAACATCATATTCTTACGTACTTACTTTAAGGATTTAATCAAGTTTTTCCACATAACTTACATAACATAATCCGGCCCTTTATTGTCACGACCCGAACCCGGGCCCGTGACTGGTGCCTTACCCGGACACCTAAGTAGACATACATCAGAGTAACCAACGAAATATAAAAACAAGACATGAAACAATTATGAAATGAGAAACAGTTTATCCAAGAAAAGATTTCCTTTCGGCATGTATATATACATCAAGAGTGAACAGTTACATCCCAACTTTACAACAGGACTACAGACCTCTAGGAATGTAAACAACTATGGCGGGATAGGGCCCCGCCATACCCTGAAGGTACAAAATATCTACAACACAGAGAGAGTCGTACCAAAAGTCGAGCCTCCGGAGAAATGGGGCTCCTGACACCAGAGTAAGGATCCTAAGAACGAGGATCTACCACCTGATTTCCCTTTCCTGCGGCATGAACGCAGCCCGGGCGAGGTCGATAACAGTACCAAGTATGTGAAATCAGTAGCATCAAATGAAATCAAAGCATTTTAAAACCACTTACAAATACAACCAATTCAACCGCACATAGTGCCACAACATAAACAAGAGCAAAATAGATATAATGTAACAGGTCTTTTCTAGGCCGCTAATGATCGAAGCAAGGCCAATCGCCTATAGTATCATTATGCGAGCCTATTCCTGGACTCCCGCAGTCCGCATAGACCACCTAGGTCCGCATGAGGTATTCCTCCCATCGGGGGTAGCTAACCCTCGGCATCAACCTGGACTCCCGCAATCCGCATAGTCACACAGACCGCATGAGGTATTCCTCGCATCGGGTAACACACCCGGAGTGATCATCCTGGAACTCCCGCAGCTCCGCATAGGTCACACAGACCCGCATGAGCTATTCCTCGCATTGGGGGCGGCTAACCCTCGGCATAACAAGTCAGGGGGGTAAGTGATATAATATCAGCATAACTGCTTATCGTTAAACAGCATAAGCACAACAAGGGAACCCCCTTTACACAAACGTTACAAGACACTAACACACGTAGCATCATAATATGTCTACTTATCAAACTAACTTACCACACCTTCAGAAATCATTTATAAGGCTTTTATAAACAAACAAGTAAACCGTTTCCTCTTATCTTTCTTAAGTCGTTATACCTAACTTCCCATAAAGCTAGTATAACACTTAAGCTTGTTGAAAAACCAAGTATTACTTTTCTTTCAAAAATGATTCATAACTCTTTTGAAATACTTCAAGATTCTTATTATTTAAAACTCAAGTCAAAAGACAACAGAGTAAAACCAATTTTTGTTAACACACGTACGTCTACCGTACTATATATATATCAAAAATATCATGCTCAAGAGGATAGGAAGAATCACATAACTCCTCGGCGAAATCCACCTGCCAAGTCGAGTATGTCGCGCGCAGAGTATCAACCTATAATAGTCAAATATGTCTATCAACGCCTAGACTACTCTGTAGAATATTCTAAGCAGAGGGTTCTCTATTCTATGGAAAATTGGGCAGCATTTCTCTACCCGCCAAACTACACAAGTCTACTGTAAATACAGTCCTATGTAAGTACAGTTCAATTCTCTTCTTTTATACCATCCTTCTATATAACTTATACTTAATTCTAAACTACTACGATATGTAATCTCCAATTACAATAGAAGGACAAAGATATTTACCTCGATAAGCCCAAAATTATCCAAGATTATATGTCGATCCTGAGCAACGTTTAGCTCCTATTCTGCACGCTCCGATAGCTCCAAGAAACCCTCAGACGTTTCTAAACAACTTCTACTAAATACTTCAACCAACTATGAAGATTTTCCCTAGGGTTTCGTTTTGTGACTAAAGGAAATATAGTAGTATTTCCGGGCTTTTAGTATAGAGGTAACTTTGGAATACTACAAGGGATGTAGGCTAAGGCATTTGGAATAGTAACAATACTAGGAGGGATTTTTCTACCAAGGGGGGGGGGTGTTGTTTCGGACGAGAGCTAGGGAAAGGGGGGGTTCTTTTGGACGAGAACTAGCAACTAAGGGGGGAGGATTTTGTGACTTGGAAATGATAAGTGAATGAAGAAGTCTTGCACTAGAGGGGGGTATTTATAGAACCTTCAATGGCCAAGATTAAAGCAAGTGGAGGGTGTAGATATGGTAGCTTGTGTGACTGGAGTCTTCCACCAAGTGTCCATCACAACATTGGGACATATGTCCACCACAACATTGGGACATATGTCCACCACAACAATGAGCCATGTGGCCATCCACTTGCTCAAGAAAACCGTCCAACAAGGCCTCCCCCACTTGCCCACAAAAAAACGTCCACCAACTCCCACTATCCCAAAGAAAATATCTTGCAAGACTTGAATTATTGACTTGGCCACTTGCCCACCATTTTCGCCCAACCAATGCCACCTAAGGGTGACACATGTCGCCCTCCTATTGGTCCAAAATATTTCATCTCTCGGAAAAATCCGAAATCGGTTAAAATATTAAAAGCGTAAAATTTCCTTCACAAGGTTCGGAATCTTTTCCGTTGGAAGTTCACATTTTCATCCTTAACCTAATTAGGGTTTGTACAAATGTACGTACGTCCTCATATACATACTCTGGAACTACGGGGTATGTCACGACCCGACCCCGGCCGCGACTGGTGCCCTACCTGGGCACCCTTCCAAACATACAACACCAAAACAACTGCGGAAAATAAGTAACACATTTTTTTTAAAACCAAGGCAAAGCCGATGAAGCTGCCATAATATAAATCACCCAAAAAGGGCTTACACTATCAAACAACTGTAATTACAACTCTAACCAGTCCAGCCCACATGTGAATATAGACCTCTAAGATTTGAACACATACTATGACGGGACAAGGCCCCGCCGTACCCCTAATGTGAATACAGACCTCTAAGATTGGAGCCATCTCAAAATGCTGAACCAGGATCATAAGCTCGCGGATCCACAATCAGGTACCTAAACTCGGACATGAACGCACTTCGGCCCAGGGTCAAGACAGTAAAATTTAATATGGAACATAAATAACGTCTGATAAACAGATCATAATCACAAAGAATGACAGGGACAAGTATAAAAATACATACCAGATCCTGCCGTGTCATTACCACTTATGAACTTAATCGCACCTTATTATCTTTTCCCATTTTCAATAAAAGTTATGGTCACATTCTTATGTACATGATTAGGAAAAATCATTAAGTTCCTTACTGTATAACTTACTTATCTTCCATAAGTATAATCCGACCCTTTAAAGAGGGGCGCCTATACTACCCGGCCCAAATCTGGGACGCGATCAAGTCACACAAATATCAAAGCGTGCCCGTGGAATCCCCCATCACTGCCGACAACTATAAGTGTAAAATATAACTATGTGACGCGCCCGTGGCATCCCACCTCACTGTCGGCGTACACATACACAACACATAAATAGATCTCCTGCTCGTGGAATCCCACATCACTGCCGACAGCTATGTTAGACCCCGTATTTACAGGACATGTTTTAAGAACGTACGTAGGAACTCACAAGTGTTAAGATTGGAGACTTGTAAAAATTTATCGGAATTATGAATTTTTTTTTCGGAAAACGTATTATTGTGACGAATGGGAGGGCGACACGTGTCACCCCCCTTATTGATGCCTTGGTCGATTTAGGCATGGCCAAAATGGTCATTTACCATAAGTCTTGGATGACTAAAGTCTTGCAAGTGTAGCTTGAGAATTTTGACTAAGTCAAAGGGTCAACTAGTCTTGATATTTTGAAAGACTTCATCCTAGCCACCCAAATGGTTGCATCTTGTCCCTCCATGACCCTTTATATTACTACTAGTAGCACTACTAGTGCCAACACTTAGAAAATTTCTTGAAAAATTGGATGAACATAGAGCTTGAGCTCTCGGGTTCCATTTAAAAAAACAAAAATCTTTATTTGTGATCCATTTAGCTCCACACCTTAAACCAAGGTTCTTAGGTGTATTGTAAACACATCTCAATAGAAAAGTCTTGGAAAAAGAGAGTTTACGGGTTAGTCGCAAAACGAAAACCTAGTTGTCTTTCTAGGTTTTGTTTGGAGATTTGAAGGATAATTGTTGGTGTTGTTCTAAGGGTCTCAACAAGCGGATTGAAGTGTCTTGGAGAGGCTCTAAACTACTAAGGAGCGACATCGGATTGGAGTTGGATTAAGAATCGTTAAGGTTGACATACTACGGGCGGGACTTTGTACTTGGCAAGTGGTTTGACCCGGCGAAGTATGTAGAACTTTTCCTATCCTTTGAGCATGACTAGTTACACGTATATAGTACGGTAGACGTACAAGATCTTGATATCCTTTACTAGTTTATTGAATGGCCAAGTCGGGTGAGTTAGGAGATTAACTCACTTCTTTGAAAGTATTAAGGATGTCTAATGTTTTATTAAAGTTAAGGGACTTGAAGAGTTTTAAAGTATGCGATACTTGTTCCGTTTTAAATGTATAAGTCCCTTGTATAGGAAATTGTATTTGGCTAAGGTATAAAGTGAATATAACGACTTTATGGGGAGTTGGTTATATTTGCTTTATGGAAAGATAAATGACTTGTTCTAATGAAAAGGCAATTTGATTTTAAGGCATCAATTGCCTAAGTTTTTATAATAAAAATGAGTCACTTGATTTAGAAACCTAACTTTATTTCTAAAGGTATTGTGACTTGTCTTGAAAAGTAATTTTGACTTGATACTACGGTTAATGGTATCTTGGAAGTGTTATATGAAAATGAGTCATTTTTAAAAGGTTAGAAGTATGTAGTACTTTGGGTTAAACTCCCTGATTTATAATAACATATTAAGTGCCTTAAATAAGCTAAAATGAGAGTGTAGATGAATAAGACTAATAAGAAGTTAGGGGGATTTCTAACTTGCTTATTTATTGTATGACGGCCGGTTGAGATATGGTAAGAGTATAAGTGAGGGGCAAACCCCCAAGACGCTATACCACCTTCTCCAGATAAGAGTATAAATGAGGTAAACCCCAAGACGTTATACCACCTGTTTTATTACCTTCTCCAGGATAAGAGTATAAATGAGGGGCAAACCCCCAAGACGTTATACTACCTGCTTCAGGGTAAGAGTATAAATGAGGGGTAAGAACCCTAAGACGTTATACCACCTGTTTCTATGGGTTCGCTACCCATGATTTGATCGGGAGTCTCCTATTGTGATGTTGTACGTATTCTCTTGATTTACTCTCATTGTTAGTAAGACACGTGTAATCGTAATCGTTATCATACATGTCTCGTCTTTGTTTTAAACTTATGTTGTAATTACAGATTTTCCGCTTTACATACTTAGTACATATTGTGTCGACCCTTCCCTGGCCGTTCATGCCGCAGGAAAGGGTAAGCAGGTGGCGGATCCACATTCTTAGGATCACTTAGCTGACGACAGAAGCTCCATTTATCCGGAGGCTTGTCTCTTTTGGTACAGTCTTTTCCCTGGTGTTGTAGATTTATGTACATTCAGGGGTATGGCGGGGCCCTGTCCCGCCACAGTTATTCCTAGAGGTCTGTATTCACATATGTGGTTGGGCTGTAAGAACTGATGTTGTACAGTTGTACTTTTGATTTTGTTATATATATTGGAAGGCGGCCTTATCGGCTAGCCTGGGATGTTTTATAGTTACACATGTGTTTATGTTGTGTATGTTCCGCTGCTATTCTCTGATGTATACCTGAACAGGGTGCCCAGGTAGGGCACCAGTCGTGACCCGGGGTCGGGTCGTGACAAAAGTGGTATCAGAGCAGTTAGTCCTCGGAAAGTGTCTACAGACCGTGTCTAGTAGAGTCTTGATTATCGGTGTGTTGTGCACCACATCTATAATCAGGAGGCTGCAGGACATTTAGGATTGGTTTCCATTCTTCTTTCTCTAGGATCGTGCAGTAGAGCTGTCTTATTAGGTTAAATCCTCTCTGACCTAATCTTATGTAACAGTTATGCCTCCACGGAAGGCGACCAGAGCCCAGAAGGGCAAGGCAGCAGCAGGAGCTGCTAGCGGTACTCAGAGGGTTACACGGGCTCAGGCACAGATTATGCCTGAGGTAGTAGGCGGGTCGGCGAGTTCAGCCACGCCGGCAGTGTTAGAGGAGCCGAGAGCGGCAGAAGCTCCAGAGGTTCCGCACTGCACCCTCCAGGTTCCCACCACCGAGTATAGAGACTACGGGGAGCAGATTCGGTTATTGACCAGTATAGTAGTCGGGCAGCGCCGACAGGAGCAGGCATCCTGTTACACCCCGTAGTTACAGGATATGTTTTAAGAACGTACGTAAGAACTCATAAGTGTTAAGATTTGAGACTTGTAAAAATTTATCGGAATTATGAAATTTTCGGGAAACGTATTATTGTGACGAATGGGAGGGCGACACGTGTCACCCCCCTTAGATGATGCCTTGGACGAAATCTTGCAAGGGCAAGAGGGTCATTGGACCTTGGTTAGCAAGACAAGTCTTGCAAGTAGTAGCTTGACAATATTGACTAAGTCAATGGGTCCACATTAGCTTGATATTTAATTAAGAGCTCATCCAAACCACCCATTTGTTTATATCATGACCCTCCATTACACTTTATAATACTAGTAGTGCAAGACAAGCTTAACACTTAGCCTTATTTTTCACAAAAAATTGAAGGAAGAGCAAGAGAGCTCTCGGGTTCAAGGCATTGTGAAGAGCAAAAATTTTCGTTTCTTGTCCTTTAAGCTCCACATTTTAAACCAAGGTTCATGAGTGTTATGTAAGTGTATCTCAATAGAAAAATCCCGAAAAAAGAGAGTTTTCGTATTAGTCGCAAAGTGAAAACTTAGTTGCTTTCTAGGTTTTGGATTGGAAGTTTGAAGGAAAGTTGTTGGTATGGTTCTAAGGGTCTCAAGTAGCGGATTGGAGTGTCTTGAAGAGGCTCTAAGTTGCTAAGGAGCGACTTCGTTTTGAAGATTGGATTAAGAATCGTTGAGGTATAATCTTGTTCTTTGAAAGTGTTACAAGATTATTTATATTGTTGTTAGCTTTACTTGTTGCTAGCATGAAGTATATGTGTTGAAGTTATAATGATTATGGATCGATTTTAGCCTTGGAAATCCGAAATGTAATGTGAGCCATGTTGAGTTGGATTACAAATTTGGTCGTTTACTAGAATCGTCGCATGTTAATTACTTGGAGATTATAGTAGTTATAATCGTTTGCGACTTGATATCATGTTAGGCTAATAACTTGGATTGAATTGGAAATTGGATAAGAATTGATGTTGTAGTACTTCAAGTTAGCCGAATTGGCCTAGTAAGTTGTATTAATTTGATATTGTTTGTGGGGCGGAATTTTACACGTCTAGTAGGCGTGTAATCCCCTATTGTTGATTTCATTGATTGGGCCTTAAATGTGGGGTGGTTGGTTATTGTATTCGGCCTTGAAAAAAGTGGCAAAGTTAGTAGAAACAAAGGAGGTGCTGTCCGATTTTCCGTAGAAATTAGCGACTTAGCACTTATAATATTCTACATTTGAAGTAAGAGGTTAATGAACATATTGTGACCATTATAGGTTGAAGTACTAGGTATAGCGTATCCTACTTGGAAAGTGGAATAGCTATCAAGTTTGGAGTACTTTGGAGCATTTTGCTACTTATCGATAATCGTCGCGAGGTATGTGAACCTCTTCATTCCTTTGGCATGATTCTATGTATGGAATATACCTGTGGTATCATTTCATGTTTCCTGTTACTCGTAGAAGTTAAGAGGTAGTTGTGTGATCTACTCTATGTAGAACTTTTCCTATCTTTGAGCATGACTAGTTGCACGTATGTAGTACGGTAGACGTACAACACCTTGATATCCTTTACTAGTTTTATGAATAGCCAAGTCGGGTGAGTTAGGAGATTAACTCACTTCTTTGAAAGTATAAAGGATGTCTTAAGTTTTATTAAAGTTAAGGGACTTCAAGAGTTTTAAAGTATGTGATACTTGTTCCGTTTTAAACGTATAAGTCCCTTGGATAGGAAATTGTTTTTGGCTAAGGTATAAAGTGAATAAAACGGCTTTATGGGAAGTTAGTTATATTTTCTTTATGGAAAGATAAATGACTTGATTTTAGTGAAAAGGCAACTTGTTTTTAAGGCACCAATTGCCTAAGGTTTTATAATAAAAGGAGTCACTTGTTTTCTAAAGGTTAAGAGACTAATTGTATTTTTGAAAGTTATGAGAATTGATTTGAAAGTATATAATACTTGGTTTCAAAAAGTAGAAGTCTCTTGGTTATAAAAGGAACGTGTTGGTCAAAACCATAAAGGGTTATAACGACTTTATGAGAAGTTGGTTATAACGGCTTTATGGAAGGTTAAGAGAATGGTTTTCTCTAAGGAAGTAATCAAAGAAATAACTTGTATTAAGGAAGGGCAAATTGATTTAAAGGTACCAATTGCTTAAGGTTTTTAATAAAGAAGTCACTTGATTTAGAAGCCGGTAATTGTATTTCTAAAAAGGTATTGTGACTTGTCTTGAAAGGTGGATAGGACTTGATACTACGGTTGTTAGTATCGGGGAAGTTTTATTTGGAAAGGAGTCTTTTGAAAAGAATGTACGTATGTAGTACTTTGGCTTGATAAATTGAGAATTTGTCTAAGTGTGCCTTGAGTAGTACTTTGGCTTGATAATGTCACGACCCGATTCCGGGCCCGTGACTAGTGCCTTACCCCGGGCACCCTAGTGATACAACATCAGAGTAATCAGCGGAATATAAAACGATACAAGACATATTATGAAATATGAAACAATAACTGAGAAAACTTGCCTTTCTAAGATATATAAAATGACAACTTTTTCAACATGAACAGTTTAATCCTTTTACAACCCCGCCACAACAAGATTACCTGCACTCTACGAAAGATATGACACCAACGCCGGGACAGGGCCCCGTCAAACCCCTGAATGTAAGCACCTACGACAACAGGGGACTATACCAAGATAAGCCTCCGGAGAAACGGAGTTTCCCAAAGTCAATGTGACCCTAAGAGCGAGGATCAACGATCGGTGTACCTTTACTGCGGCATGAACGCAGCCCCCGGGCGAGGTCAAGATAACAAAATGCAGTATGTGAAACTGAAAATAAATCGTAAATGAAATCATAGTAGTCATATAAAGCAGAGACATGTATGATAACCAAACTACGCTTACAACAAAGCGATCATGTCAAGTCGTGACTCACGCCTCAAGTCATCACTCAAGTATAACAAGGGGTCTCAGGCCCACAACATCAATCATGCCCGTGGAATAAATTCCTCACTGCCGGCAGTCTATGATATAAAAGCACCAAGGAACACACATGAACACCGTGTCCCACTGTGTCATAATAAACCGCACGGTAAGTACGAAGGCATAGCCGACTACTAAAACCCACGCATTAACAAGGTCATGAATCAGATCATAAGATCTGTCTAGACCGTCACATGATCAAAGCTGGCCACTTGCCCGCAGTATCAATGTGCGCGTCTAACCCTGGAACTCCCGCACTCGCGTAGGCCAATCTCATCGCCCGCATGAGGTATTCCGCATCGAGGGTAGCTACTCCCGCATCGCCCCGACTTCCGAGTCCGCATGGCCACGCGACCGCATGCCCATAAAGGACGACGCTAACCCGAACTCGTAGCTCGCATAGGCCCTCGTGACCCGCATGAGGTATTCTCGAATCATGGTCCTGCATCACTCGAGTCTACTCCCGCGTCGGAGGGCAACCCCCGTAATCATCTCAAGAGATGAATGCCACAATACTATCATAACGACTGATAGTTAATAAGCACAATCAAGGGAAACCCCTTTACACAAACATCACAAGATACTAACACACGTAGCATCCTAACACGTTTACTTATCAAAGCAACAAGAAAGTATTACAAGGCTATCACAAACCAATACAATCAAGTTGTTCACACAAGGTACTTCCTACTATATGATCAACAAGATCGGGTTTTTATCCCCAAAGTACTTCATACATTAACTCTTTAAAAGATACGTTACTTTCACAAAAGTCACACAATACCCGTAGTATATGAAAATAGAGTGATTATCTTTTTAAAGAAAATCAATTACTTCTCTTTGTAAAATCAAGTAGCAACATTCTTTTCCAATGTTCAAGTTTGCCTAATTTCCAATGTTCAAGTTTCTCATTTTTTAGAAAGGTTTCGTAGTTCATAGTCTTATTCATTTAAGAATATAATTCTCCTTTAAACAACTGAGAAACCTAAGCCTTATATGTGAGTAGGATATTCTTGTTTATTACAATCTTATTACAAAGAATGCATGATCTAGGAAATATCATTTTGTCTCATCTTAGCTTCTATGCAGATGGAAGCTTCATCGGTTTTAATAATACTTAATTAGTCAAAACATTTCCTTTTATTAACGCTGCAGTTGGTTTGTCGATATACATTCGATTTCAAATCAAGAAACATTCTTAAGACGTTATACCTAACTTCCCATAAAGCTAGTATAACTCTTAAGTTTTTCAAAAACCAAGTATATTACTTCTTCTTTCAAAATGATTCAAAAATCTTTTGAAATACTTCAAGTTCTTTATTAACACATAACAAGCCAGTTATAGTTCAAATCAGTTACCTTTTAAAGACCACAAGTATTTTCTTACCAACATAAAGCTGTTATAACCAACTTCCCATAAAGCCGTTATAACACTTTATGTTTTAAATCAACCAAATACGTTTAGCACATGCGCTCACCGCACTACATAGTTCACACATATCATGCTAGAAGAGATAGGAAGAGGTTCACATACCTCGCGACGAGTATCGACTAATAGCAAAACGCCCAAGTACTTCCAAACGCGTCGGCTACTCCTTAAGCCGTAGATCGCGCCACACGTAGTACTTCAACCTATAAGGCCACGCGCGCTTATTAACATTTAGATCTCATCGTAGAACATTCTACCGAAAATTCTAAAGACCTCCCCGCAACAACAGAAATCTCCTCTCTATCGAGGCCGGCTACAAAGCCAACCAGGGGTGGTGGGTTATACATCTAACCCTAACGGGTACAATTCTACTACACTGCTACTACACAAGTCTCATCGTAATACACTATGTAATTACGCAAGATTCTTCTTTCAATCCAGCTTAAGTCGCAAGACATTGCTGTAAGTATTATTCGGGCTTAAGTCAAAAGACATTGCCGATACTACGTTCAGATTCTATATATAGTATACTTCAATTATATATTCTAACAATATGTAATATCCAATTACAATAGAGGACAAGATAATTACCTCGATAAGCCCATAATTATCCTAGTTAAAGTCGATCCGGGAAATCGTTTAGCTCCAACTCGAGCGCCCAACCCGCTCTAAACCACCCTTAGAAGTTCTAACCAACTTCTACACAATACTCCAACGGACTATGGAGATTTTCCTAGGGTTTCGGTTTTGTGGATCGACGGAAGTATAATAGTATTTTCTGGCTTTTCAGATAGGTATAACCTTAGAATACAACAAGGTATATGGCTAAGGTAATTTGGGCATTATAACAATACTTTTGAGAGTATTTCTACACCACAACGAGGGGGGTATTATACGAAAGCAACAAGGCTAGTGGTACCCCACCCACCACACTACTAGGAGGGGAGAGGGCTCTCGCCGGGGGCCTTTCAAAGGGGAGAGGGGCTCTTGGACGAGTCAACAAGAGGGAGAGGAGGATTTTAACACTAAGGATTATTTAGGAATGGATGAATAAGTCTTCAAAGGGATGGGTATTTATAGGCCAAGTGAAGGCCAACCAATGGCCAAGATTGAGCCAAGTGCTACAAGTGTAAGGCCAAGATTTGGGCATGTGTACATAGCCAACTTGCACACAAAATATCCTACCTACTACTTGACAAAACTCACCCAATTCGTCCCATGCTTTACACTCCCACCAACTAGAGGGTGACAAGTGTCGCCTCTCGTTGGTCCAAAATGTTTCGTCTCTAAAAATCCGCAAAAATTAGAAATGACATAGCGGAAATTCCCTACGAAAGTTGGAAAACGTTTCACTAAAAACGACTCAAACCGGGTGTTATGCACAAATAAAATTCGGCCAAGCACTTTAAGGCATAAACTTTTCTACGTACGTCCCCGCGTACATACTCTGGAAATACGGGGTATAACATTCTCCCCTCCTTAGAAACATTCGTCCCGAATGTTCCTTCTAAGTCTCAAAACAAACGCGCGCCAGTATAGTCTTCACTACTATACTTACGAGAACAAACCTGCCACACATGGCCACAGAAACAACTGCGCAAAATACTTATATCCAAGTCCACGAGGAAACACCTCTAACATCACCACAACCACCTCTCTCCAGGGTCTAAAATATACTTCCTTCGTACCTTCTCTCTACAAAAGAAATGATCACACCTATGCTCGCCATACATGCTCACTTATCTCTTTACTCGTCGTAGATACCACTTTGTCACTTTGCCTGAGGCATTAACCTTCTCAGGCGACCCAACAAATGGCACCACTTTTGTCCCTTTGTCGCGAGCCTTGCTCCGACGACCCAACAAATGGTACCGGGCTGCTTGCGATCCCGGAGGATGTCGTACACTCAAACTCTTACCACATTCTGATACGGCTTCATTATCTAAAACTCGGGGTTACTATCTCTAACGTGGTCATCATTAACTGGGAACACTCTGGATGGATCTCCGATACTTTCCCGATCATATCAATACGAAAGACCGACGACGCTTGCCCTAAGTCGGACGACAATTGCTAACATATATAGGCAACCCGGCCTATTCTTCACATGAACTCAAAAGGGCCCAAAGTAACTCGGGCTAAGTTTTCTCTGCTTTCCAAAACTCGTCACCCTAACCGGTGGTACTTTCAAGAAGATCGTCACAACTGAACTCTAAGCGTCGTCGCCGATTATCCGCACGATTTCTCAGAGCTGCCAGAACCTCTTCTAGACAAGCTTTACCCTATCCACAGTCTGCTGGGACAAGCCTGAACCAACTAACTGAACCTTGCCAACATCGAACCAATCGACCGGCAATTTACACTTCCGCCCCAACAAGGCCTCATAAGGCGACACTCGAAAACTGAAATGGTAGCTTAAACACTCCCTCCGCAGGAGACAACAATCCCCACAACTACCTCTGAAATACACACACTGGCCCGAGGGCGAATGCGATTCTGAGACTCACCTGAGTTCCTAACCCTGCTTGGTAAAACTTCCAGAAACAAAAACAGCCGTACCCTGGGCTCCACTGTCTGTCTTAAGGTGAAGGTAGGCACCCCGTGCATCCTTACAACCTTTCTGATAACTCAACACAGCCGAGTAAACGGTCCTGACCGAAGAACATGATGGGCTGCCCCATCGCCCGACCACCGGTCGAACGCATCCACGATTCGTGACGGTTAACTAAACTTGGGCCTAACACCCTCACAACCCTAACACAAGGCGGGACCACCACAACCGACTCACCACCAAACAGCCGCGGTTGACCCGCATCATGGCCTCAATCCGACCCGCAACGCCGCACAACACTAGCTCCCGATCCGAACAATCTCACTAATCATGTTTGAAAACCTAGCGGTCTTCTTAGCTCAACTACCCCCTTTCATTCCACACTACTGGGACCTATCCCAACATAACTCACGTGCACTATGCACTTCCAATAAGGGTCAAACATAACACTACACCTTTCTCGAGATGTCCTCACCTCTAAGGTCTTTACGTAAAAGCTCTAAGGCTCAAACCTTCTCTATCCCCAAAATCTTACTCGGTTAAACAACCATGATCTAATCACGACTAACACACTGCTATCAGAACATAGCACTTAAGGTATACTCACCTTATCACACATACTGATTTCTAGAGGGTTAAAGATATATCTATATCTACTGCTTCACTCCTTAGTCGTCTAATCAAACCTCGCCTGAGGCGATAGCTAAGGAAGGTGACGACTACCCATCGATCCTGAAGGCTAAGTCCTCCTACAAGGACACCCATTCGACACATGGCCCTGACGGCCGCAGGTACAACAAGTACCAACTAAAAGACGACATTCCCGGGATGGCGTCATTACAATGAACCGAAGCCCCGAGTTCTAACCAACTCCTGATACCCCGAATGTCACGAACTCGTGGAAGACCACTGCACCGCGGAGGTGCATAATCTAATCTACGCGAGGTGACTCGCCTCGAAAGTTACCAAAGGACCTTGCCGCTCGCCCTCTTCGTTGTCCTTCGTTAACCCGCCGATCTCTACGCTCGGCCTGCTGCGCATAAGCCCGTACACAGGCCATGCTCAAGCCCAACTGAAGAATTACTCTTGCACAACCCTCTTTTAGATAGTCCTCAAGACTCGCGGTACATCGGTATACTCTCTGGTAGCCAAATCTATAGCTAGTAATGCGTTGCTTTGCAATCTATATTCACCGCTTCCGGCCGCGAATCAAGGTTCAAATATCATGGCCGCAGAGGAATGCGCCGTGCGCTAAACTCACTGGCTAGCTAGTGACGCCGCAGTAACTCCCGAATGAAGCACCACCCAAGGTGATAATTGGGCTGTGCCCACGTAACCCTCTCAGACTTACTCGCAGCCTCCTGGCCGCTTTGCCTCCCTGGGCCGGGTTGCCCTACGCGGAGGCATAACGATAAGGAAAGAATTTACGTTAGAGGTCCAACTTACAACACGCCTCTAAGGCACGATCTCGGAGTGAGAAGAATAGAAACCAATCCTAAATATCCTATAGCCTCCGATTATGGTGTGCACAACACACCGATAATCAAGACTCATCGGATACGGCTCAGATACTTTCCGAGGATTAACTGCTCTGATACCACTTTTGTCACGACCCGTTCCCGGGCCCGTGACTAGTGCCTTACCCGGGCACCCTAGTGATACATCATCAGAGTAATCACGGAATATAAACGATACAAGACATATTATGAAATATGAAACAATAACTGAGAAAAACTTGCCTTTCAGATATATAAAAATGACAACTTTTTCAACATGAGCTTTAATTCTTTTACAACCCCGCCCACAACAAGATTACTGCACCTCTACGAAAGATATGACAACAACGACGGAATGGGGCCGTCATACCCCGAATGTAAGCACTCACGACAACAGGACTATACCAAGATAAGCCTCCGAGAAACGGAGCTTCCAAAGTCGAATCGTGACCCTAAGAGCGAGGATCAACGATCGGTGTACCTTTACTCGCGGATGAACGCAGCCCCGAAGGAGGTCGATAACAAAACCGAGTATGTGAAATCAAAATAAATCAGAATGAAATCATAGTAGTCATATAAAGCGAGACATATGATAACCAAACTACTTACAACAAAGCGATCATGTCAAGTCGTGACTCACGCCTCAAGTCATCACTCAAGTATAACAAGGGGTCTCGGGCCCACAACATCAATCATGCCCGTGGAATACCTTCCTCACCGCCAGCTTCATGATATAAAAGCACCAAGGAACACACATGAACACCAGTCCCACTGTGTCATAATAAAACTCAGACGGTAGTGCGAAGGCATAGCCGACTACTAAAAACCCACGCACCAACAAGGTCATGAATTGTATCATAAGATCTGTCTAGACCGTCACATGATCAAAGCCGCCACTTGCCCGCAGATCAATGTACGCTGCCTAACCTCGAACTCCCGCACCCGCGTAGGCCAATCTCATCGCCCGCATGAGGTATTCCCGCATCGAGGGTAGCTACTCCCGCATCGCCCCGACTTCCAGTCCGCATGGCCACAAGGACCGCATGCCCATAAAGGACGACGCTAACACGAACTCTCAGAGCTCGCATAGGCCCCCAGGACCCGCATGAGGTATTCTCGAATCATGGTCCCAGACCGCCTGAGTCTACCCCGCATCGGAGGGCAGCTTAACCCCCGGAATCATCTCAAGAGATGAATGCCACAATACTATCATAACGACTGATAGTTAATAAGCACAATCAAGGGAAACCCCTTTACACAAACATCACAAGATACTAACACACGTAGCATCCTAACACGTTTACTTATCAAAGCAACAAGAAAGTATTACAAGGCTATCACAAACCAATACAATCAAGTTGTTCACACAAGGTACTTCCTACTATATGATCAACAAGATCGGGTTTTTATCCCCAAAGTACTTCATACATTAACTCTTTAAAAGATACGTTACTTTCACAAAAGTCACACAATACCCGTAGTATATGAAAATAGAGTGATTATCTTTTTAAAGAAAATCAATTACTTCTCTTTGTAAAATCAAGTAGCAACATTCTTTTCCAATGTTCAAGTTTGCCTAATTTCCAATGTTCAAGTTTCTCATTTTTTTGAAAGGTTTCGTAGTTCATAGTCTTATTCATTTAAGAATATAATTCTCCTTTAAACAATCTGAGAAACCTAAGCCTTATATGTGAGTAGGATATTCTTGTTTATTACAATCTTATTACAGCAGCCATGATCTAGGAAATATCATTTTGTCTCATCTTAGCTTCTATGCAGATGGAAGCTTCTACTGGTTTTAATAATACTTAATTAGTCAAAACATTTCCTTTTATTAACGCTGCAGTGGTTTGTCGATACACATTCTGATTTCCGAAATCAGTAAAACATTCTTAAGCCGTTATACCTAACTTCCCATAAAGCTAGTATAACTCTTAAGTTTTTCAAAAACCAAGTATATTACTTCTTCTTTCAAAATGATTCAAAATCTTTTGAAATACTTCAAGTTCTTTATTAACACATAACAAGCCGCTTATAGTTCAAATCGCTACCTTTTAAAGACCACAAGTATTTTCTTACCAACATAAAGTCATATAACCAACTTCCCATAAAGCCGTTATAACACTTTATGTTTTAAATCAACCAAATACGTTTAGCACATGTACTTCTACCGTACTACATAGTTCACACATATCATGCTAGAAGAGATAGGAAGAGGTTCACATACCTCGCGACGAGTATCGACTAATAGCAAAACGCTCCAAGTACTTCCAAACGTCGGCTACTCCTTAAGCCAAGTAGATCGCGCCACACGTAGTACTTCAACCTATAAGGCCACAAGGCGCTTATTAACATTTAGATCTCATCGTAGAACATTCTACCGAAAATTCAGCAAAGACCTCCCCGCAACAACAGAATCTCCTCCTCTATCGAGACCGCTACCAAGCCAACCAGGGGTTATACATCTAACCCTAACTGTACAATTCTACTACACGGTACTACTACACAAGTCTACTGTAATACAGCCCTATGTAATTACAGTTCAGTATTATTCTTTCAATTCAGGTTTAAGTCGCAAGACATTGCCGTAAGTATTATTCAGGCTTAAGTCAAAAGACATTGCCGATACTACGTTCAGTTCTATATATAGTATACTTCAATTATATATTCTAACAATATGTAATATCCAATTACAATAGAGGGACAAGATAATTACCTCGATAAGCCCATAATTATCCTAGTTAAAGTCGATCCTGGGAAATCGTTTAGCTCCAACTCCGAGCGCTCCAACCCGCTCTAAACCACCCTTAGAAGTTCTAACCAACTTCTACACAATACTCCAACGGACTATGGAGATTTTCCTAGGGTTTCGGTTTGTGACTGACGGAAGTATAATAGTATTTTCTGGGCTTTTCGTATAGGTATAACCTTAGAATACAACAAGGTATATGGCTAAGGTAATTTGGGCATTATAACAATACTTTTGAGAGTATTTCTACACCACAAAGGGGTATTATACAAGCAACAAGGCTAGTGGGTACCCTACGACCACACTACTAGGAGGGAGAGGGCTCTCGCCAGGGCCTTTCAAAGGGGAGAGGGCTCTTGGAAGAGAGTCAACAAGAGGAGAGGAGGGATTTTAACACTAAGGATTATTTAGGAATGGATGAATAAGTCTTCAAAGGGATGGGTATTTATAGGCCAAGTGAAGGCCAACCAATGGCCAAGATTGAGCCAAGTGCTACACAAGTGTAAGGCCAAGATTTGGGCATGTGTACATAGCCAACTTGCACACAAAATATCCTACCTACTACTTGACAAAACTCACCCAATTCGTCCCATGCTTTACCGCCCACTCCCACCAACTAGAGGGTGACAAGTGTCGCCCTCTCGTTGGTCCAAAATGTTTCGTCTCTCGGAAAAATCCGCAAAAATTAGAAATGACATAGCCGGAAATTCCCTACGAAAAGTGGAAAACGTTTACTAAAAACGACTCAAACCGGGTGTTATGCACAAATAAAATTCGGCCAAGCACTTTAAGGCACAAACTTTTCTACGTACGTCCCCGCGTACATACTCTGGAAATACGGGGTATAACAGATAAATTGAGAATTTGTCTAAGTGTGCCTTGATTAGTACTTTGGCTTGATAAATTGAGAATTTGTCTAAGTGTGCCTTGATTATTACTTTGGCTTGATAAATTGAGAATTTGTCTAAGTGTGCCTTGAGTAGTACTTTGGCTTGATAAATTGAGAATTTGTCTAAGTGTGCCTTGATTAGTACTTTGGCTTGATAAATTGAGAATTTGTCTAAGTGTGCCTTGATTAGTACTTTGGCTTGATAAATTGAGAATTTGTCTAAGTGCTCCTTGATAAGTACTTTGGCTTGTTAAATGAGAATTATTCTATTTGTGCGCCTTGATAAGTACTTTGGCTTGTTAAATGAGAATTATTCTATTTGTGCGCCTTGATAAATACTTTGGCTTGTTAAATGAGAATTATTCTATTTGTGCGCCTTGATAAGTACTTTGGCTTGTTAAATGAGAATTATTCTATTTGTGCCTTGATAAGTATTTTGGCTTGTTAAATGAGAATTTTTCTATGTGTGCCTTTATAAGTACTTTGGCTTGGTTAATTGAGAATTAACCTATATGTGCTGGTGATAGCCTTTGAGTGCAAGTATTATGTTTTATTACGTTGCCGCGACTCTCGGTTGGAGGGCCGACTGTCTTGTTGTAAGTTACTTGGACGCATCTGCAAGCGGTGATGTGGGATTCCACCGTATGCTCAGCTATTTGTAGTACTTGGGTTAAATTCTCGGATTTTTATAAAAGACATGGTAGTGCTTATGTCTTGTTTGATGGTCGGTTGAGATAGGGTAAGAGTATAAATGAGGGGCAAGCCCCAAGACGTTGTACCACCTTCTCCAGGGTAACAGTATAAGTGAGGGGTAAACCCCCAAGATGCTATACCACCTACTTTACCACCTTCTCCAGGGTAAGAGTATAAGTGAGGGGTAAACCCCCAAGATGCTATACCACCTACTTTACCACTTTCTCCAGGGTAAGAGTATCAGTGAGGGGTAAACCCCAAGACGCTATACCACCTGCTCCAGGGTAAGAGTATAAATGAGGGGTAACCCCCAAGACGTTATACCACCTGCTTGATTGATGTTATGGGCATGAGACCCATGTTTATATTTTACACTTATAGTATCGACGGTGATGTGGGATTCCACGGGAGATATATATATGTATTGTGTATGTACGCCGACGGTGAGGTGGGATGCCACGCGTCACATGGTTATATTTTACACTTATAGTCCGGCGGTGATGGGGATTCCACGGCCACACTTTGCTATTTTGTGTGACTTGATCGCGTCCTGGATTGGGCCGGGTAGTATATGCGTCCCTCCATAAAAGGGCCGGATTGTGTTATGAAAGATAAGTAAGTTTTATGGTAATGAACTTAATGGTTTCCCTAATCATGTACATAAGAGTGTGACTATAACTTTTATTAAAAATGGGAAAAGATGATAAGGTACGATTAAGTTCATAAGTGGTAATGACACGGCAGGATCTGGTATGTACTTTTTATACTTGTCCATGTCATTCTTTTGTACAGTTATGATTTGTTTACTGTACGTTATATTCTGTTCCATATTCTAACTGTTGTAATCGACTTCTGGGGCCGTTCATGCCCGCAGTTTTAGGTACCAGGTTGGTGATCCTTGCTCTTAGGATCTCGGTTGATGCTGGGAAAAAGCTCCATTTGCTCGGAGGCTTATCCTCGTACGGTTTTCCCGAGGTAAGATTCATGTATTATTCAGGGTATGGCGGGGCCCGTCCCGCCACGCTTGTTATGTTAAAACTCTTAGAGGTCCTGTAGTCACATATTGTGGGTCTGCTTGTGAAGAAATGAGGCAACCGCTTGCTATATATATATGTCGGAAGGTAGCCCTATCGGCTAACTCCATTGTTTATTTCTCGTTGTTTTATTTTATAAGTTTCATGTATGTTCACGATTATCTCTCGATGTTTACTGTAAGGGTGCCTGTAGGGCACGATCCACGCCCGGTCGGGTCGTGACAAAAGTGGTATCGAGCGATTAGTCCTCGGAAAGTGTCTACGCATCGTGTCAGTAAAGTCTTGATTATCGGTGTGTTGTGCACCACATCTATAATCGTGAGGCTGCGGGACATTTAGGATTGGTTTCCATTCTTCTCACTCTGAGATCGTGCGATAGAGCTGTGTTGTTAGGGTCGTCCTTCCCTAACGAGTTATGTTGATTGCAGCTACGAGAAAGACAGCAGTGACCCAGGAATGACTATGTGGATTGCGTATCCAGGTTGGTAATGATTATAGTATAGTTGGTATTGTGACATACATCTATACGGAGTTATGTATGAGGGTCAGACGCGTGTTGCCTAGAATGATTTTAGATTTCCAGGGATTGGTAAAGACTAACTAGATACCGGGAAGGTATGGAATAGTTAATGAATTCTCGACAAGGTTTTGTGTTTTATTTTGAGATAATTGGGAAAGGATGAGTCATGCGACAGGGTAGTGAACCCTTAAGAAGCCATGTTAAGGAACCTAACGGAATGTCACGTTAATAGATTAAGCTGCGTAGTAGGCTTAAGAGAATTGTACGGATGAGGTCCGTATAGAGTAAGTAACGGTTGTTGTGATCGAGACAACATGGTTATGGTTTTAAGAGAAGTTTTTGTACCCGTTTACTGAGGGACTGGTAAGGTAGGCTTGGAGCATGGAAATTTCGAGCCTAAGAATATTGATTACTGCCAAGACCTTAGGTATATAAGGCTTTCTCTGGCAATAAGAATTTAAGTCGGACTCGAGGATAAGAGTTAAGTCGCGACGTCGTGGTTGAGGACTCACGGGTCTCCCATGGCCTGGATTGGAGTGGGATCAGTTGGTAGTAGTTTCGCCACGTGACAGGTCACGAGTGCAAGGCCCAAGTCTAGTTAATTGTTTTACGGGTTCGTGGGACTGCTCCACCGAACCAGTCGTGATAGCCGGAAATGGTCGTATATTGTCTTATAGAGTGACTCCAAAGATTAGAGGCCAGAATTGGTATGGAAGTTATGTATGTATGTTAGAAGGAGTTGGAAGTACGAAAAGGTAACCTCTTTTGGGCTTATGATGGACGGGTATGCGTGTGCGAGGTATTAGGGCCATGTGTGGAATTATTGGTATGTCGGGGTTATGAAAGGAAAATATGTCGCAAATTATAAAGATTGACTCCGAAAGAACATTCGGGGACAAATGTTTCTAAGGGGGGAAGAATGTTACACCCCGTAGTTACAGGATATGTTTTAAGAACGTACGTAAGAACTCACAAGTGTTAAGATTTGAGACTTGTAAGAATTTATCGGAATTATGAAATTTTCGGGAAACGTATTATTGTGACGAATGGGAGGGCGACACGTGTCACCCCCCCTTAGATGATGCCTTGGACGAAATCTTGCAAGGGCAAGAGGGTCATTGGACCTTGGTTAGAAAGACAAGTCTTGCAAGTAGTAGCTTGACAATATTGACTAAGTCAATGGGTCCACATTAGCTTGATATTTAATTAAGAGCTCATCCAAACCACCCATTTGTTTATATCATGACCCTCCATTACACTTTATAATACTAGTGGTGCAAGACAAGCTTAACACTTAGCCTTATTTTTCACAAAAAATTGAAGGAAGAGCAAGAGAGCTCTCGGGTTGAAGGCATTGTGAAGAGCAAAAATTTTCGTTTCTTGTCCTTTAAGCTCCATATTTTAAACCAAGGTTCATGAGTGTTATGTAAGTGTATCTCAATAGAAAAATACCGAAAAAAGAGAGTTTTCGTATTAGTCGCAAAGTGAAAACTTAGTTGCTTTCTAGGTTTTGGATTGGAAGTTTGAAGAAAAGTTGTTGGTATGGTTCTAAGGGTCTCAAGTAGCGGATTGGAGTGTCTTGAAGAGGCTCTAAGTTGCAAAGGAGCGACTTCGGTTTTGAAGATTGGATTAAGAATCGTTGAGGTATAATCTTGTTCTTTGAAAGTGTTACAAGATTATTTATATTGTTGTTAGCTTTACTTGTTGCTAGCATGAAGTATATGTGTTGAAGTTATAATGATTATGGATCGATTTTAGCCTTGGAAATCCGAAATGTAATGTGAGCCATGTTGAGTTGGATTATCAGAACGACTGCCCGGCCCGCATCGTGCCTTACCCAGGCACCCTAGTGATACATACATCGAGAAAATCAGCGAACATAAAACATGAGTCATTTAACAAGGATATAATAAATAAACAAAGCCAACCAAAAAAGCTTGCCTTCAAGATATACATAAAACTCCGAACAGCTTTAATCCTTTTACAACCCCGCCCACAACAAGATTACTGCACTTAAGATATACACGACTATGACGACAGTGGCCCGCCATACCCCGAATGTACAAGAACCTACAACTCAGGAACACCTACTAAAAGATAAGCCTCCGAGAAACGGAGCTTCAAATGCGCTGAATCGTGATCCTATGGCGAGGATCCACGATCGATGTACCTACCTGCGGCAGATGAACGCAGCCCCAAGGAGGTCGATAACAGTACCAAGTATGTGAAACTGCATAATATCAGAAATGAAATCATACTAGTCTATATAAAGGCGAGACATGTATGATAACCAAACTACGATTCACAACATAAAACGATCATCACTCCAATATAACTATGGGTCTCACGCCCACAACATCAATCGTTCAGATTATGGCCGCGTGCCCGGAATATCGCGACGGTGTAGACATGTCCATGATGCAACAATAATACCAATGTCCCGGCCACATGCCCGAATTCTGCATCGGTGTAGACATGTCCATGTGACCTCAACAACAAGACAAAGAATCCAAATGGAAGCATACCCGTGCGCTACGCATCGTGTCGATGTCCAAAGGGAAACAATAAGACAACATTCCAAATGGACGATACCCGCAGCGCTACGATCGTGTCGGTATGTCCAAAGGGAAACAATAGACAAGATTCCAAATGGACGATACCCGCAGCGCTACGCATCGTGTCGGTATGTCCAAAGGAAATCACAAGGCGATAATCAAAATGGAAACATACCCGCGCGCCACGATCGTGGTCGATATCCAAAGCGATTAACCACAAGACCTTAACCAAAATGGAAGCATACCCGCGCGCTACGATCGTGTCGGTATGTCCAAAGCGATTAACAACAATAATACTATCAGCGAACGCATCTGCGGAATTTCTCCGCCACCGCCGACGCCCAAGTAAGTTCTCAACTACCAACCGACCTCTATCGAGACGCCAGAACACGTAAACACAACGCTTGTACAATAAAGACTATCATCACAAGCATAGGCAAGTTTCACAACAACAAGCATAGGCAAGTTTCACACAACTCAAAGTACTTTCATTTTATGCCAAAGTCCGGTTTTTAACCCCAAAGTACTACATACGTTAAGTTCTTTTAAAAGAGATCCATTACTTTTATAAAAGTCACCCGATACCGTAGTATTAGAATGACCAACCCATCTTCCTTTTCAAAATCAAGTAACAACATTCCTTTCCTAAGTTCCGGTTTGCCTAGTTTCAATTACTCAAGCTTATTTTCAAATGGTTTCATAGTTCCCAAACTTAATCACTTGATTCCTTTTAGAACAATTGAGTAACATATGTCATATATGTGAGTAGTTTATTCTTGTTTATAACGATCTTATTACAAAGAAATGCATGATCTAGAAAATGTAATATCATTTTGTCTCATCTTAGCTTCTATGCAGATGGAGGTTTCTACCGGTTTTAATACAACACATCATTATTCAATACATTTTCCTTTATTAACGCCGCAGGGTCCTGCCGATACACATTCGATTTCAAATCGTGAAACATTATTCCTTTAAAACCAAGTACTCATTACTCACGAATGAGGTTTCACACAACATTCACATTAAAACAAATAAGTTAAGTCTCTTATCTTATAAGATCAAGTCTCTTAACTTCTAACATCAAGAAACCATTTTCACTTACATAAGGTCGTTATAACTAACTTCCCATAAAGCTATTATAACACCCTATGTTTTAAACCAACCAAATCACTTAGCACATGTATGCTCACCGCACTACATAGTTCACAACAATCATGCTAGAAAAGATAGGAAGAGGTTCACATACCTCGACGATTTATCGACAATAAGCAAAATGCTCCAAGTACTACAACCTTGCTAGCCCTTTCCACTCTCGAGTAGAATACGCTACTCTTAGTACTTTCACCTATAAAGGTCACAAACGCCTATTAACCCCAAAACACAAGTTTTCTATCTTTCTATAGAAAATTCGCAAAGACCTCTCCCCGCAACAACAGTAAATCTCCTCCTCTATCGAGGCCGCTACCAAGCCAACCAAGGGGGGGGGGGGGTTTACACGACTACCCGGACGTGTACAATTCTACTCCGTAATACAACACAAGTCTACCGCAATACACCCTATGTAAATACAATTCGCTTTATTCTTCAGCTTAAGTCAAAAGACATTGCCGAATACTAAGTATAGTTCCATATATAGTATACTTCAACTATATACTCTAACAAACATGTAATTTCCAATTACAATGAGGACAAGATAATTACCTCGATAAGCCCAAAATTATCCGAGTTTAATGTCGCTCCTGAGCAAGGTTTAGCTCCACTCCACGCGCTCCAAACCACTCCAAACAACCCTTAGAAGTTCTAACCAACTTCTACTCACATACTTCAACCAACTATGAAGATTTCCTTAGGGTTTCGGTTTGAGACTAAAGGACAAAAGGTAGTATTTCCTGACTCTACGTAAAGAGGTATCTTTGGAATACTACAAGGTACAAGGCTAAGGTATTTTGGGCATTATAACAATACTTGGAAGACAACTTTCTACCAAGGGGTAGGCTCGGCTAGCACAACTAGGCTAGTGAGGGGGTGTTCTCGCCGGGCCTCTTTCTAAGGGGAGAAGGGAGTTGGGCGAGAGCAACAACAAGTGGAGAGGAGGGATTTCAAGACTTAGACAAAGTGAGGAGTGAATGAATAAGTCTTCACAAGGGAGGTATTTATAGCAAAGCCAAAGGCCAACCAATGGCCAAGATCTAGCCAAGTGCTACACAAGTGTAAGGCCAAGATCAAGCCAAGTGCACCCTAACCCTACTCCACAAATCCCTCACAAATATCTACACAAATATCTACCACAACTTGCCCATCAATTCGGCCCTAGCCGCCTCCACCAACGAGAGGGTGCCAAGTGTTGCCCTCTCGTTGGTCCAAACGTTCGCCTCTGGAAAAATTCGCAAAATACTAAATGACATAGCCGGAATTTTCCTTCGTAGCTTAGTAAAGCGTTTAAAAACGACTCTAATCGGGTGTTGCACAATAAATATTTCGGCGGGTGCCACATGGGGTGACACGTGTCGCCTCGATTCGCCTGCAATATTTCGTCTTCCGAAAATATCCAAAATACCGGAAATCTCAAAAACAAAGCGGGCTCCACAAAACCGTAAATTTCTCCCGTGGGCCCCACGTGACCATTTCCGAAAATAAAATCTCAAAAACAAAGCGGGCTCCACAAAACCGTAAATTTCTCCCGTGGGCCCCACGTGACCATTTCCGAAAATAAAATCTCAAAATTCTAATATAATCTATGAAGTCCAAATACCAAATCTGGGAATCCAATTCCCATTAACGAACCTTTTTCTTCACAAATAACCTAAACTTTTCCGTGAAAACTCACATCTTTCTTTCTTTTCAAAATTTCGCCAGACTCAGACGTGCGTCCTCACATACATACCCTGCAACTACGGGGTATAACATTCTCCCCTCCTTAGAAACATTCGTCCCGAATGTTCCTTCTCAAGACGGATATCGATGAAGTTCCTCTAACAAGTTGTCAACGCCACAGCTTGGCCACGAAATAACACACGTTATCTTCCTCCCTTACTCGTTGTACCCTTCTCGAACACTAGAACTCTCCCAGTACGTACCATACTTCGCCATTACTGCCTCGAAAATCTGCGAGTCACTACCTCCAAACTTGGTCATCTTACTAACCTCGAACTTCCTTAAGGCCATTCCCGCCTTTACGAACCGCTCGTCGAACGCGTCCACGAACTCATACGATGATCATACAAACTTGGGCCTAGCATCCTCGTGACCCTACCACCAAGGGACCACCTAACTGACCCCACCCCAAACCGGGTTACGGGTTGACCCGCAAATGGTCCTCAACCCGACCCCCAACCGCGCCAAACTCTTGTTCCCCGATCCGGAACAATCTTACTAATTCACATCATGAAAGCTACCACTTCCATCTCACACTACCCACGGACTTATCACACAAATAAATCCCACGCACTACTACTCTGATAAGGGTCAAAAATAAATCTTTAACTCAAGACGACCTTACCCCTAAGGTCTCAGTCGTGACATAGTCTAAGGTTCACACTTACCATGCCCCCATACGTATCCTCCCAACTAACCATACATTCTAACTCACACATATCACAATGCTATCCGTACATAGCACACAATAATGAGACCATCATAACCAGCATACCAAAACTCTAGAGGGTTAAGGATATACCTGAAGCTACCGCTCCACTCTAATCATAGGCACACTGCAGGCGCATACCGTATGAAGGTGATGAACCACCACAGATCCCGAAGTCGAGTCGTAACATCCGCGCTTCCCTTGGTCGGACAGCCTTCGCAAAATGGCCTGCCGCCGCATGTAAAACAAACTCCCAATCTAGCACGACACTCTCCAAAATGGAGTCTACCACAATGGTCACAACGAGGTAGGGGTGGCTTCACCGTTAACACCCCGCTCGCCGAAAATCCCGAACCTCGAGCCACGACCGCTTCCCGAAGGCGGTGGAGGACTACTGCATCGCGGTGGGGTATATAACTAGCTGGCCGAGGCGGTCCGCCTCGAAAGCCACCAAAGGACCTGCCGCCACGGCCCTCTTCGCGATCCAGTGTCATTCCGTCGACCCTCCGTGCCTCGCATCCTGGTGCATGAGCTGCGTGCGGGCAATGTCCATGCCCGGTGAAGAGAAACACCCGCACAAGATTCGCCATATAATCATCAAGCCGGTGGCGTGGCGATGCACCCTATCCTCCATATTCGCAACTAGCGCAGGACATATCGAGCCAAAGAATCGAACTCGACATTGTACTCCACGACGCGCGCCTCTCTCGCCTCAACAAAAATCGTTTACCTGCCCTCCTCATCTGCGGAGGCAAGAAGCGTGAGAAAGCCCGAAAACTCATCCCATACTGCTGGAGGTGCATGCTCTCCCGGAAAGCTCCCATGAATCAAACCAATCGATCGCGGTATCACGCGGCGACGCGAACCAAAGGTCACGCATCGGTTCAAGCCTTGATCACCCGTGATGATCCGTCAGAATCGCCGGATGAACTCCTGCGGATCATCCTCGAGCCTCGACCCGTAAAACTCGCGGCTACAACTCGTAAAGTCCCGTAGCCTCAAACTATCTGCTCGGGGGTGAACCATTGGTGCTCGAATCGAATCGCTGCGTCCACCTATCCTCATATCTCGACCACGACTCGCCAGAATCGGGCCATCTCTCGTGACCCGTCTCCCCGCTTCCGGTGTGGGACCGAGGCTCGTGTATCAGAGTCTCGCACCATCGCTGCGCTTTAAACTCTTTGCCGGGCGGCGTCACGAAACTTCGCCGGAAGCACTGCTCAGTCTTGGCCGGGCTCGCGCTCGAACTCCTCAGATCTCACTAGCGGCTCCTCGCCTTGCCCTTCGGGCTCTGGTTGCCTTGCGCGGAGGCATAACTGGTAAAAACGAGATACGTCAGAGGGGTCCAACTTACAACACAGCTCTAAGGCACGATCTCAGAATGAGAAGAATGGAAACCAATCCTAAATGTCCTATAGCCTCCTGATTATAGATGTGGTGCACAACACACCGATAATCAAGACTCTACTAGACACGGTCTGTAGACACTTTCCGAGGATTAACTGCTCTGATACCACTTTTGTAACGACTGCCCGGTTCGCATCGTGCCTTACCCAGGCACCCTGGTGATACATACATCGAGAAAATCAGGAACATAAAACATGAGTCATTTAACAAGGGATATAATAAATAAACAAAGCAACCAAAAAAAGCTTTTCAAGATATACATAAAACTCGAGCAGTTTAATCCTTTTACAACCCCGCCCACAACAAGATTCCTGCACTTAAGATATACATGACTATGACGGACAGGCCCGCCATACCCCGAATGTACAAGAACCTACAACTCGTGGAACACCTACTAAAAGATAAGCCTCCGAGAAACGGAGCTTCAAATGCTTGAATTGTGATCCTATGGCGAGGATCCACGATCGATGTACCTACTGCGGATGAACGCAGCCCAAGGAGGTCGATAACAGTACTACCAAGTATGTGAAATCTGCATAATATCAGAAATGAAATCATACTAGTCTATATAAAGCAGAGACATGTATGATAACCAAACTACGCTCACAACATAAAACGATCATCACTCCAATATAACTATGGGTCTCACGCCCACAACATCAATCGAGTTCGCATTATGGCGCATGCCCTGAATCGCGACGGTGTAGACATGTCCATGATGCAACAATAATACCAATGTCCCGGCCACATGCCCCGGAATTCGTGATCGGTGTAGACATGTCCATGTGACCTCAACAACAAGACAGAAATCCAAATGGAAGCATACCCGTGCGCTACGCATCGTGTCAGTATGTCCAAAGGGAAACAATAAGAGAACATTCCAAATGGACGATACCCGCAGCGCTACGATCGTGTCGGTATGTCCAAAGGGAAACAATAGACAACATTCCAAATGGGCGATACCCGCGCGCGATCGTGTCGAGATGTCCAAAGGGAAATCACAAGGCGATAATCAAAATGGAAACATACCCGCGCGCTACGATCGTGTCGATATATCCAAAGCGATTAACCACAAGACATTAACCCAACTGGAAGCATACCCGTGCGCTACGCATCGTGTCAGTATGTCCAAAGCGATTAACAACAATAATACTATCAACAGGAACGTACCCGTGGAATTTCTCCGTCACTGCCGGCACGTCCAAGTAAGTTCTCAACGATCAACCGACCTCTATCGAGAGACGCCAGAACACGAAACACAACGTTTGTACAATAAAGACTATCATCACAAGCGTAGGCAAGTTTCACAACAACAAGCATAGCAAGTTTCACACAACTCAAAGTACTTTCATTTTATGCCAAAGTCCGGTTTTTAACCAAAAAGTAATACATACTTTAAGTTATTTTAAACGAGATCGTTTACTTTTATAAAAGTCACCAGATAACCGTAGTATTAGAATGACCAACCCATCTTAATTCTCAAAATCAAGTAAATACATTCCTTTCCTAAGTTCCGTTTGCCTAGTTTCAATTACTCAAGCTTTATTTTCAAATGGTTTCATAGTTCCCAAACTTAATCACTTGATTCCTTTTAGAACAATTGAGTAACATATGTCATATATGTGAGTAGTTTATTCTTGTTTATAACGATCTTATTACAAAGCCATGATCTAGAAAATGTAATATCATTTTGTCTCATCTTAGCTTCTATGCAGATGGAGGTTTCTACCGGTTTTAATACAACACATCATTATTCAATACATTTTCCTTTATTAACGCTGCGGTGGTGCTGTCGATACACATTCTCGATTTCAAATCAAGAAACATTATTCCTTTAAAACCAAGTACTCATTACTCACGAATGAGGTTTCACACAACATTCACATTAAAACAAATAAGTTAAGTCTCTTATCTTATAAGATCAAGTCTCTTAACTTCTAACATCAAGAAACCATTTTCACTTACATAAGGTCGTTATAACTAACTTCCCATAAAGCTATTATAACACCCTATGTTTTAAACCAACCAAATCACTTAGCACACGTATGCGCTCACCGTACTACATAGTTCACAACAATCATGCTAGAAAAGATAGGAAGAGGTTCACATACCTCGCGACGATTTATCGACAATAAGCAAAATGCTCCAAGTACTACAACCTTGCTAGCCCTTTCCACTCCTCGAGTAGAATACGCTACTCTTAGTACTTTCACCTATAAAGGTCACAAACGTCTATTAACCCCAAAACACAAGTTTTCTATCTTTCTATAGAAAATTCGCAAAGACTCTCCCCGCAACAGCGTAAATCTCTCTCTCTCTCGAGGCCGGCTACCAAGCCAACCAAGGGGGTTTACACGCCTACCGGGCGTGTACAATTCTACTCGAATACTACACAAGTCTACCGCACATACCCTATGTAAATACAGATTCGATTCTTTATTCTTCAGCTTAAGTCAAAAGACATTGCGAATACTAAGTAGTTCCATATAGAGTATACTTCAACTATATACTCTAACAAACATGTAATTTCCAATTACAATAGAGGGACAAGATAATTACCTCGATAAGCCCAAAATTATCCGAGTTTAATGTCGCTCCTGAGCAAGGTTTAGCTCCACTCCACGCGCTCCAAACCACTCCAAACAACCCTTAGAAGTTCTAACCAACTTCTACTCACATACTTCAACCAACTATGAAGATTTCCTTAGGGTTTCGGTTTGAGACTAAAGGACAAAAGGTAGTATTTCCGACTCTACGTAAAGAGGTATCTTTGGAATACTACAAGGTACAAGGCTAAGGTATTTTGGGCATTATAACAATACTTGGAAGACAACTTTCTACCAAGGGGGGGGTAGGCTCGGCTAGCACAACTAGGCTAGGGGGAGGGGGGGTGTTCTCGGCCAAGGGCCTCTTTCTAAGGGGGAGAAGGGAGTTGGACGAGAGCAACAACAAGGGAGAGGGAGGGATTTCAAGACTTAGACAAAGTGAGGAGTGAATGAATAAGTCTTCACAAGGGAGGGGTATTTATAGCAAAGCCAAAGGCCAACCAATGGCCAAGATCTAGCCAAGTGCTACACAAGTGTAAGGCCAAGATCAAGCCAAGTGCACCCTAACCCTACTCCACAAATCCCTCACAAATATCTACACAAATATCTACCACAACTTGCCCATCAATTCGGCCCTAGCCGCCCCTTCAAGTCCACCAACGAGAGGGTGCCAAGTGTTGCCCTCTCGTTGGTCCAAAACGTTCCGTCTCTCGGAAAAATTCGCAAAAATACTAAATGACATAGCCGTATTTTTCCCTTCGTAAGCTTAGTAAAACGTTTCGTCTAAAAACGACTCTAATCGGGTGTTGTGCACAATAAATATTTCGGCCAAGGGTGCCACATGGGGGTGACACGTGTCGCCCCCCGATTCGCCCAGAATATTTCGTCTTCCGAAAATATCCAAAATACCGGAAATCTCAAAAACAAAGCGGGCTCCACAAAACCGTAAATTTCTCCCGTGGGCCCCACGTGACCATTTCCGAAAATAAAATCTCAAAAACAAAGCGGGCTCCACAAAACCGTAAATTTCTCCCGTGGGCCCCACGTGACCATTTCCGAAAATAAAATCTCAAAATTCTAATATAATCTATGAAGTCCAAATACCAAATCTGGGAATCCAATTCCCATTAACGAACCTTTTTCTTCACAAATAACCGGAAACTTTTCCGTCGAAAACTCACATCTTTCTTTCTTTTCAAAATTTCTGCCGTACTCTCGTACGTACGTCCTCACATACATACCCTGCAACTACGGGGTATAACAATTACAAATTTGGTCGTTTACTAGAATCGTCGCATGTTAATTACTTGGAGATTATAGTAGTTATAATCGTTTGCGACTTGATATCATGTTAGGCTAATAACTTGTATTGAATTGGAAATTGGATAAGAATTGATGTTGTAGTACTTCAAGTTAGCCGAATTGGCCTAGTAAGTTGTATTAATTTGATATCGTTTGTGGGGCGGAATTTTACACGTCTAGTAGGCGTGTAATCCCCTATTGTTGATTTCATTGATTGGGCCTTAAATGTGGCGTGGTTGGTTATTGTATTCGGCCTTGAAAAAAGTGGCAAAGTTAGTAGAAACAAAGGAGGTGCTGTCCGATTTTCCGTAGAAATTAGCGACTTAGCACTTAGAATACTCTACATTTGAAGTAAGAGGTTAATGAACATATTGTGACCATTATAGGTTGAAGTACTAGGTATAGCGTATCCTACTTGGAAAGTGGAATAGCTATCAAGGTTGCAGTACTTTGGAGCATTTTGCTACTTATCGATAATCGTCGCGAGGTATGTGAACCTCTTCATTCCTTTGGCATGATTCTATGTATGGAATATACCTGTGGTATCATTTCATGTTTCCTGTTACTCGTAGAAGTTAAGAGGTAGTTGTGTGATCTACTCTATGTAGAACTTTTCCTATCTTTGAGCATGACTAGTTGCACGTATGTAGTACGGTAGACGTACAACACCTTGATATCCTTTACTAGTTTTATGAATAGCCAAGTCGGGTGAGTTAGGAGATTAACTCACTTCTTTGAAAGTATAAAGGATGTCTTAAGTTTTATTAAAGTTAAGGGACTTGAAGAGTTTTAAAGTATGTGATACTTGTTCCGTTTTAAACGTATAAGTCCCTTGGATAGGAAATTGTTTTTGGCTAAGGTATAAAGTGAATATAATGGCTTTATGGGAAGTTAGTTATATTTGCTTTATGGAAAGATAAATGACTTGATTTTAGTGAAAAGGCAACTTGTTTTTAAGGCATCAATTGCCTAAGGTTTTATAATAAAAGGAGTCACTTGTTTTCTAAAGGTTAAGAGACTAATTGTATTTTTGAAATTTATGAGAATTGATTTGAAAGTATATAATACTTGGTTTCAAAAAGTAGAAGTCTCTTGGTTATAAAAGGAACGTGTTGGTCTAAACCATAAAGGGTTATAACGGCTTTATGGGAAGTTAGTTATAACGACTTTATGGAAGGTTAAGAGAATGGTTTTCTCTAAGGAAGTAATCAAAGAAATAACTTGTATTAAGGAAGGGCAAATTGTTTTAAAGGTACCAATTGCTTAAGGTTTTTAATAAAGAAGTCACTTGATTTAGAAGCCGGTAATTGTATTTCTAAAAAGGTATTGTGACTTGTCTTGAAAGGTGGATAGGACTTGATACTACGGTTGTTAGTATCGGGGAAGTTTTATTTGGAAAGGAGTCTTTTGAAAAGAATGTACGTACGTAGTACTTTGGCTTGATAAATTGAGAATTTGTCTAAGTGTGCCTTGAGTAGTACTTTGGCTTGATAAATTGAGAATTTGTCTAAGTGTGCCTTTGATTAGTACTTTGGCTTGATAAATTGAGAATTTGTCTAAGTGTGCCTTGATTAGTACTTTGGCTTGATAAATTGAGAATTTGTCTAAGTGTGCCTTGATTAGTACTTTGGCTTGATAAATTGAGAATTTGTCTAAGTGTGCCTTGATTAGTACTTTGGCTTGATAAATTGAGAATTTGTCTAAGTGTGCCTTGATTAGTACTTTGGCTTGATAAATTGAGAATTTGTCTAAGTGTGCCTTGATTAGTACTTTGGCTTGATAAATTGAGAATTTGTCTAAGTGCGCCTTGATAAGTACTTTGGCTTGTTAAATGAGAATTATTCTATTTGTGCGCCTTGATAAGTACTTTGGCTTGTTAAATGAGAGTTATTCTATTTGTGCGCCTTGATAAGTACTTTGGCTTGTTAAATGAGAATTATTCTATTTGTGCGCCTTGATAAGTACTTTGGCTTGTTAAATGAGAATTATTCTATTTGTGCCTTGATAAGTACTTTGGCTTGTTAAATGAGAATTTTTCTATGTGTGCCTTGATAAGTACTTTGGCTTGGTTAATTGAGAATTAACCTATATGTGCTGGTGATAGCCTTTGAGTGCAAGTATTATGTTTTATTACGTTGTCGCTCTCTTGGAGAAGCGTTGTCTTGTTGTAAGTTACTTGGGCGTCGCAGCGGTGATGTGGGATTCCACGGGTATGCTTCCGTTATTTGTAGTACTTGGGTTAAATTCCCGGATTTTTATAAAAGACATGGTAGTGCTTATGTCTTGTTTGATGGTCGGTTGAGATAGGGTAAGAGTATAAATGAGGGGCAAGCCCCAAGATGTTGTACCACCTTCTCCAGGGTAAGAGTATAAGTGAGGGGTAAACCCCCAAGATGCTATACCACCTACTTTACCACCTTCTCCAGGGTAAGAGTATAAGTGAGGGGTAAACCCCCAAGATGCTATACCACCTACTTTACCACTTTCTCCAGGGTAAGAGTATCAGTGAGGGGTAAACCCCAAGACGCTATACCACCTGCTCCAGGGTAAGAGTATAAATGAGGGGTAACCCCCAAGACGTTATACCACCTGCTTGATTGATGTTATGGGCATGAGACCCATGTTTATATTTTACACTTATAGTCGCGGTGATGTAGGATTCCACGGCAGAGATATATATATGTATTGTGTATGTATGCGCCGACGGTGGTGGGATGCCACGGGCGCGTCACATGGTTATATTTTACACTTATAGCTGTCGACAGTGATGTGGGATTCCACGGGCAGGAGATATATATATGTATTGTGTATGTGTACGCCGACAGTGAGGTGGGATGCCACGGGCGCGTCACATGGTTATATTTTACACTTATAGCTGTCGGCAGTGATGGGGGATTCCACGGCCACACTTTGCTATTTTGTGTGACTTGATCGCGTCCTGGATTGGGCCGGGTAGTATATGCGTCCCTCCATAAAAGGGCCAGATTGTGTTATGAAAGATAAGTAAGTTTTATGGTAATGAACTTAATGGTTTCCCTAATCATGTACATAAGAGTGTGACTATAACTTTTATTGAAAATGGGAAAAGATGATAAGGTACGATTAAGTTCATAAGTGGTAATGACACGGCAGATCCGTATGTACTTTTATACTTGTCCTCGTCATTCTTTGTACGATTATGATTTGTTTCTTCAGACGTTATATTCTGTTCCATATTAAATTTTTGTTATCGACCCCCTTCGGGGGGCTGCGTTCATGCCCGCAGGTTTTAGGTACCCAGGTTGGTGATCCTTGCTCTTAGGATCTCGGTTCAGTTTTTGGGAAAAAGCTCCATTTGCTCCGGAGGCTTATCCCTTGGTACGGTTTTCCCTGAGGTAGAAGATTCATGTATTATTCAGGGGTATGGCGGGGCCCTGTCCCGCCACAGTTGTTATGTTAAAACTCTTAGAGGTCTGTAGTCACATATTGTGGGTCTGTTTGTAAAGAAATGAGGCAACTGCTTCGGTTATATATATATGTCCAGGAAGGTAGCCCTATCGGCTAACCTGTTGTTTATTTCTGTTGTTTTATTTTATAAGTTTCATGTATGTTCCGCTGATTATCTCTGATGTTTACCTGTAAGGGTGCCCAGGTAGGGCCACGCCCGGTCGGAGTCGTGACAAAAGTGGTATCGAGCGATTAGTCCTCTGAAAGTGGCTACGCATCGTGTCTAGTAGAGTCTTGATTATCGGTGTGTTGTGCACCACATCTATAATCAGGAGGCTGCAGGACATTTAGGATTGGTTTCCATTCTTCTCACTCTGAGATCGTGCGATAGAGCTGTGTTGTTAGGGTCGTCCCTCCCTAACGAGTTATGTTGATTGCAGCTACGAGAAAGACAGCAGTGACCCAGGAATGACTATGTGGATTGCGTATCCAGGTTGGTAATGATTATAGTATAGTTGGTATTGTGACATACATCTATACGGAGTTATGTATGAGGGTCAGACGCGTGTTGCCTAGAATGATTTTAGATTTCCAGGGATTGGTAAAGACTAACTAGATACCGGGAAGGTATGGAATAGTTAATGAATTCTCGACAAGGTTTTGTGTTTTATTTTGAGATAATTGGGAAAGGATGAGCTGTCTGATAGGGTAGTGAACCCTTAAGAAGCCATGTTAAGGAACCTAACGGAATGTCACGTTAATAGATTAAGCTGCGTAGTAGGCTTAAGAGAATTGTACGGATGAGGTCCGTATAGAGTAAGTAACGGTTGTTGTGATCGAGACAACATGGTTATGGTTTTAAGAGAAGTTTTGTACCACATCGAGGATCGTAAGGTAGGCTTGGAGCATGGAAATTGCGAGCCTAAGAATATTGATTACTGCCGAGACCTTAGGTATATAAGGCTTTCTCTGGCAATAAGAATTTAAGTCAGACCAAGGATAAGAGTTAAGTGCGGCCAGAGTGGTTGAGGACTGCACGGGTCTCCCCATGGCCTGGATTGGAGTGGGATCAGTTGGTAGTAGTTCCGCTACGTGACAGGGTCACGAGGGTGCAAGGCCCAAGTCTAGTTAATTGTTTTACGGGTTCGTGGACGCGTTCCACCGGAACCAGGTCGTGAAAGCCGGAAATGGTCGTATATTGTCTTATAGAGTGACTCCAAAGATTAGAGGCCAGAATTGGTATGGAAGTTATGTATGTATGTTAGAAGGAGTTGGATGTACGAAAAGGTAACCTCTTTTGGGCTTATGATGGACGGGTATGCGTGTGCGAGGTATTAGGGCCATGTGTGGCATTATTGGTATGTCGGTGTTATACCCCGTATTTCCAGAGTATGTACGTGAGGGCGTACGTATTAAATTTTTTTGCGTTAAGAATTGACAAGTTTCGAAATTTGGGCACAAATGCCGAAAGAAGTCGTTTTTCGACGAAACGTTTTACTAAACTTGCGAAGGGAAAATTCCGGCTATGTCATTTCTAATTTTTGCGGATTTTTCCGAGAGACGAAACATGTTGGACAACGGGAGGGTGACATGTGTCACCCTCACATTGGATGAGTGTAGGCGGTAATGCTTGGACGAATAGGTGGCATGGTTAGGTAGGATATTTTGTGCAAGTTGTGTGGTAGATGGATAAGGTGCACATGGCTTAATCCTAGCCCTACACTTGCCTAACACTTGGAGTGATCTTGGCCATTGGTTGGCCATGGCTTGACCTATAAATACCCCTCTAAGTTGATGAACTTCTTCATCCTAAATTGTTCTAAGTGTTAAAAATCCTCCCCCCTCTTAGTGTGAGCTTTTCGTCCTCTCCCCTCCTAGTTGAGCTTGGCGAGAGCCACCACACCTCCCCTTGAAGCCTTGGCGAGGTACCCCTAGCCTAGTTGTCTCGTATAAATACCCCTTTTTGTGGTATAGAAATACTCCAAGTATTGTTATAATGCCCAAATACTCGCCCAAATACCTTGTAGTATTCCCAAGGTTACACTTATACAAAAGCCCAAATACTATTATACTTCCTTTAGCCACTAAACGAAACCCTAAGGAAAACCTTCATAGTCGGTTGAAGTGTTAAGTAAGTTGGTAAGAACTTCTAAGGGTTGTTTGAGCGGGTTGAGCGCACTGAGTAGGAGAGCTAAACCTTGCTCAGATCGACTTATAACTTGGATAATTTTGGGCTTATCGAGGTAAAAACTCTTAACCTTACATTGTAATTGGAAATTACATGTTGTTGGAATATATAGTTAAGGTATACTATATATAGAATTGAACATAGTTGTGCGGCAATGTCTTTTGACTTAAGCTGAATAATACTTACAGCAATGTCTTTGCGACTTAAGCTGAACTTTAAGATGAAGCGAATCAGTAATTACTTAGGGTGTATTACAGTAGACTTGTATCGTATTACTGTGAAGTATAATTGTACACGTCCGGTGAAACGTGTAATCCCCCCCCCCTGGTTGGCGTGGTAGTCGGCCTCGATAGAGAGGAGAATTACGCTGTCATGTGAGGAGAGTCTTTGCCGAATTTTCTGTAGAATATTCTACGTCGGGATCTAAAGATATTAATAGGCGCCTTGTGGCCTCTGTAGGTTGTAGTACTACGTGTGGAGTGATCTGCTTGGCTTAGAGTGTAGCCGACGGTTTGAGGTACTGGGAGCGTTTTGCTATTAGTCGATAATCGTCGCGAGGTATGTGAACCTCTTCTTATCTATTCTCGCATGATATGTGTATAACTATGTAGTACGGTAGATGTACATGTGTTAAATGTATTTGATTGTTTTTAAACATAAAGTGTCATAACGGCTTTATTGGAAGTTGGTTATAACAGCTCTATGTAAATGAGAAATGCTTTGTGGTTTTTTTTAAAAGATAACTGATTTGACTTATAACCGACTTGATGTGTGATAATAAAGAACCTTGAAGTATTCTAAAAGATTAAGAAACCTTTTTGAAAGAAGTGTATACTTGGCTTGAAAACATAAGAGTTATACCAGCTTTATGAGAAGTTAGGTGTAATGTCTTAAGAGAGATAAAAAGAATGGTTTAATGGTTTAGAAGTTAAGAGACTTATTCTTAAAAGATAAGAGACTTGACTTAATATGGATGTTTGTGTGAAACCTCATTCGTGAGTAATGAGTACTTGGTTTTTGAAAGGAATAATGTTTCTTGATTTGGAAATCGAATGTGTATCGACAAACCAATGCGGCGTTAATAAAGGAAAATGTATTGAATAATTAAGTATTATTAAAACGGTAGAAACCTCCATCCGCATAAGCTAAGATGAGACAAAATGATATTACATTTTCTAGATCATGGTTGCTTAATAAGATTGATTATGAACAAGAATAACTACTACTTTATGGCATATGTTACTCAATTGTTTTAAAAGAGATTAAGACATTGAACTATGAAACTTTTCAAAAGAGACTTGTGTAATTGAAATTAGGCAAGCTGGAACTTTAGGGAAAAGAAAGGCATTGTGTTGTCTTAAAATGGTTTAAAACATAAGGTGTTATAATGACTTTATGGGAAGTTGGTTATAACGACCTTATGAAAACAAAAGAAAGGTTTTATCATTGGTTTTAATGTGGTAACTTGACTTTAAAAAGAGAAGTGTTTTGGTCAAAAAAGAAGGCATGGTGTTGCCTTAATTTGGTTTTAAAAAGGAAAGTATGGAAGTTGTTTTGGTTTACTTAAAAGATATAAGTCACTCTATTTTTATACTACGGGCATCGGGTGACTTTTATAAAAGGAATAGATCTCTTTAAAAGGAATTTAACGTACGTAGTACTTTAGGGTTAAAACCCGGACTTGGGCATAAAATGAAAGTACTTCGAGTTGTTGTGAAACTTGTCTATGCTTGTTGTTGTGAAACTTGCCTATGCTTGTTGTGATAGCCTTTGTTGTGCAAGAATTGTGTTTCTATACTACCGCGTCTCTCGATGGAGGGTCGGTTGACTTGTTGAGAACTTACTTGGACGGGGCCTAAGTGACGGATAAATTCCGCAGTGCGTTCTGTTGATAGTGTTACTTTTGTTAATCGCTTTGGACATCGACACGATCGTGGCGCTGCGGGTATGCTTCACTTTGATTACCGCCTTGTTGTCTTATTGTTTCCCTTTGGACATCGACACGATGCGTAGCGCGGGTATGCTTCCATTTGGAATGTTGTCTTATTGTTTCCCTTTGGACTCTTGACCGCGATCGTAGCGCGCGGGTATGCTTCCATTTGGAATGTTGTCTTATTTGTTCCCTTGGACATACCGACGATGCGTAGCGCACGGGTATGCTCCCATTTGGATTCTGTCTTGTTGTTATCATATCATGATCGCCGTGATGAGGAAGGTACTCACTGGCGAGATTGATGTTGTGGGCGTGAGACCACGAATTGATATAATCATTATGTGTGTGTCTTGTAGTTTGGTTATAATACTTGTCTCCTGCTTTATAGACTATTATGATTTCATTTCTGATATTTTCTGATTTCACATACTTGGTACTGTTATCTTGACCTCGCCCGGGGCTGCGTTCATCTGCATGGTAAATCATCATTTGTCGATCCGCGTTTAGGATCTCATTTCAGCGTTTTGGGAAGCTCCGTTTCGTCGGAGGCTTATCTTTGGTATGTTACCACAGTGCATGTAAGTTCTTGTATGCGTTCGGGGTATGGCGGGGGCCACTGTCGTCATAGTTGTTGTATAAATCTTAAGTGCATGCTTTGTTGTGGGCGAGTGTAAGGATTATGCTTATTCAAATGTTTATATATATATGTTGGAAGGCAACCGTTTTGGTTGGCCTATTTGCTTTATTTATCATGTCTCTTGTTTCATATTTATGCTTTATGTTCTGATTTTCTCGATGTTGTATCACTAGGGTGCCCGGTAAGGCACGATCCACGAACCGGTTAGGTCGTGTGATCGGGGTTGTGAAAGGAAAATATGTCGCAAATTATAAAGATTGACTCCGAAAGAACATTCGGGGACGAATGTTTCTAAGGGGGGGAAGAATGTTACACCGTGAATTCTGAGGATATGTTTTAGAACGTGCGTAAGAACTCATAGTGTTAAGATTTGAGACTTGTAAGAATTTATCGGAATTATGAAATTTTTGGGAAACGTATTATTGTGACGAATGGGAGGGCGACACGTGTCACCCCCCCTTAGATGATGCCTTGGACGAAATCTTGCAAGGGAAAGAGGGTCATTGGACCTTGGTTAGAAAGACAAGTCTTGCAAGTAGTAGCTTGACAATATTGACTAAGTCAATGGGTCCACATTAGCTTGATATTTAATTAAGAGCTCATCCAAACCACCCATTTGTTTATATCATGACCCTCCATTACACTTTATAATACTAGTAGTGCAAGACAAGCTTAACACTTAGCCTTATTTTTCACAAAAAATTGAAGGAAGAGCAAGAGAGCTCTCGGGTTCAAGGCATTGTGAAGAGGAAAAATTTTCGTTTCTTGTCCTTTAAGCTCCACATTTTAAACCAAGGTTCATGAGTGTTATGTAAGTGTATCTCAATAGAAAAATCCCGAAAAAAGAGAGTTTTCGTATTAGTCGCAAAGTGAAAACTTAGTTGCTTTCTAGGTTTTGGATTGGAAGTTTGAAGGAAAGTTGTTGGTATGGTTCTAAGGGTCTCAGTAGCGGATTGGAGTGTCTTGAAGAGGCTCTAAGTTGCTAAGGGCGACTTCGGTTTGAAAGATTGGATTAAGAATCGTTGAGGTATAATCTTGTTCTTTGAAAGTGTTACAAGATTATTTATATTGTTGTTAGCTTTACTTGTTGCTAGCATGAAGTATATGTGTTGAAGTTATAATGATTATGGATCGATTTTAGCCTTGGAAATCCGAAATGTAATGTGAGCCATGTTGTGTTGGATTACAAATTTGGTCGTTTACTAGAATCGTCGCATGTTAATTACTTGGAGATTATAGTAGTTATAATCGTTTGCGACTTGATATCATGTTAGGCTAATAACTTGTATTGAATTGGAAATTGGATAAGAATTGATGTTGTAGTACTTGAGTTAGCGAATTGGCCTAGTAAGTTGTATTAATTTGATATCGTTTGTGGGGCGGAATTTTACACGTCTAGTAGGCGTGTAATCCCCTATTGTTGATTTCATTGATTGGGCCTTAAATGTGGCGTGGTTGGTTATTGTATTCGGCCTTGAAAAAAGTGGCAAAGTTAGTAGAAACAAAGGAGGTGCTGTCCGATTTTCCGTAGAAATTAGCGACTTAGCACTTAGAATATTCTACATTTGAAGTAAGAGGTTAATGAACATATTGTGACCATTATAGGTTGAAGTACTAGGTATAGCGTATCCTACTTGGAAAGAGGAATAGCTATCAAGGTTGCAGTACTTTGGAGCATTTTGCTACTTATCGATAATCGTCGTGAGGTATGTGAACCTCTTCATTCCTTTGGCATGATTCTATGTATGGAATATATCTGTGGTATCATTTCATGTTTCCTGTTACTCGTAGAAGTTAAGAGGTAGTTGTGTGATCTACTCTATGTAGAACTTTTCCTATCTTTGAGCATGACTAGTTGCACGTATGTAGTACGGTGAGCGTCTGACACCTTGATATCCTTTACTAGTTTTATGAATAGCCAAGTCGGGTGAGTTAGGAGATTAACTCACTTCTTTGAAAGTATAAAGGATGTCTTAAATTTTATTAAAGTTAAGGGACTTGAAGAGTTTTAAAGTATGTGATACTTGTTCCGTTTTAAACGTATAAGTCCCTTGGATAGGAAATTGTTTTTGGCTAAGGTATAAAGTGAATATAACGGCTTTATGGGAAGTTAGTTATATTTGCTTTATGGAAAGATAAATGACTTGATTTTAGTGAAAAGGCAACTTGTTTTTAAGGCATCAATTGCCTAAGATTTTATAATAAAAGGAGTCACTTGTTTTCTAAAGGTTAAGAGACTAATTGTATTTTTGAAATTTATGAGAATTGATTTGAAAGTATATAATACTTGATTTCAAAAAGTAGAAGTCTCTTGGTTATAAAAGGAACGTGTTGGTCTAAACCATAAAGGGTTATAACGGCTTTATGGGAAGTTGGTTATAACGACTCTATGGAAGGTTAAGAGAATGGTTTTCTCTAAGGAAGTAATCAAAGAAATAACTTGTATTAAGGAAGGGCAAATTGTTTTAAAGGTACCAATTGCTTAAGGTTTTTAATAAAGAAGTCACTTGATTTAGAAGCCGGTAATTGTATTTCTAAAAAGGTATTGTGACTTGTCTTGAAAGGTGGATAGCACTTGATACTACGGTTGTTAGTATCGGGGAAGTTTTATTTGGAAAGGAGTCTTTTGAAAAGAATGTACGTACGTAGTACTTTGGCTTGATAAATTGAGAATTTGTCTAAGTGTGCCTTGAGTAGTACTTTGGCTTGATAAATTGAGAATTTGTCTAAGTGTGCCTTGATTAGTACTTTGGCTTGATAAATTGAGAATTTGTCTAAGTGTGCCTTGATTAGTACTTTGGCTTGATAAATTGAGAATTTGTCTAAGTGTGCCTTGATTAGTACTTTGGCTTGATAAATTGAGAATTTGTCTAAGTGTGCCTTGATTAGTACTTTGGCTTGATAAATTGAGAATTTGTCTAAGTGTGCCTTGATTAGTACTTTGGCTTGATAAATTGAGAATTTGTCTAAGTGTGCCTTGATTAGTACTTTGGCTTGATAAATTGAGAATTTGTCTAAGTGCGCCTTGATAAGTACTTTGGCTTGTTAAATGAGAATTATTCTATTTGTGCGCCTTGATAAGTACTTTGGCTTGTTAAATGAGAGTTATTCTATTTGTGCGCCTTGATAAGTACTTTGGCTTGTTAAATGAGAATTATTCTATTTGTGCGCCTTGATAAGTACTTTGGCTTGTTAAATGAGAATTATTCTATTTGTGCCTTGATAAGTACTTTGGCTTGTTAAATGAGAATTTTTCTATGTGTGCCTTGATAAGTACTTTGGCTTGGTTAATTGAGAATTAACCTATATGTCTTGATAGCCTTTGAGTGCAAGTATTATGTTTTATTACGTTCGCGACTCTCGGTTGGAGGAGAATTTGTCTTGTTGTAAGTTACTTGGGCGTCTGAAGCGGTGATGTGGGATTCCACGGGTATGCTTCCGTTATTTGTAGTACTTGGGTTAAATTCCCGGATTTTTATAAAAGACATGGTAGTGCTTATGTCTTGTTTGATGGTCGGTTGAGATAGGGTAAGAGTATAAATGAGGGGCAAGCCCCAGACGTTATACCACCTACTCCAGTAAGAGTATAAGTGAGGGTAAACCCCAGATGCTATACCACCTACTTTACCACCTTCTCCAGGTAAGAGTATAAGTGAGGTAAACCCCAGATGCTATACCACTGCTTTACCACTTTCTCGGTAAGAGTATCGGTGAGGTAAACCCAGGCCATATACCACTGCTCCAGGTAAGAGTATAAATGAGGGTAACCCCAAGATGTTATACCACCGCTGATTGATGTTATGGGCATGAGACCCGTGTTTATATTTTACACTTATAGGCATCGGCGGTGATGTAGGATTCCACGGGCGGGAGATATATATATGTATTGTGTATGTATGCCAGCGGTGAGGTGGGATGCCACGGGCGCGTCACATGGTTATATTTTACACTTATAGCTGTCGACAGTGATGTGGGATTCCACGGGCAGGAGATATATATATGTATTGTGTATGTGTACGCCGACAGTGAGGTGGGATGCCACGGGCGCGTCACATGGTTATATTTTACACTTATAGCTGTCGGCAGTGATGGGGGATTCCACGGCCACACTTTGCTATTTTGTGTGACTTGATCGCGTCCTGGATTGGGCCGTGTAGTATATCGTCCTCAAAAAAATTCGGATTGTGTTATGAAAGATAAGTAAGTTTTATGGTAATGAACTTAATGGTTTCCCTAATCTTGTACATAAGAGTGTGACTATAACTTTTATTGAAAATGGGAAAAGATGATAAGGTACGATTAAGTTCATAAGTGGTAATGACACGGCAGGATCTGGTATGTACTTTTTATACTTGTCCCTGTCATTCTTTTGTACAGTTATGATTTGTTTACTGTACGTTATATTCTGTTCCATATTAAATTTTGTTATCGACCCCGCCGAAGTGCGTTCATGCCGCGAGTTTTAGGTACCAGGTTGGTGATCCTTGCTCTTAGGATCTCGGTTGATTTTAGGAAAAAGCTCCATTTGCTCGGAGCTTATCCATGATGCGGTTTTCCACGAGGTAGAAGTTTCATGTATTATTGAGGTATGGCGGGGCCTGTCCATACGATTGTTATGTTAAAACTCTTAGAGGTGCAGTCACATATTGTGGAGTGCTTTGTAAAGAAATGAAGGCAACCGCTTGGTTATATATATATGTCGGGAAGGTAGCCTATCGGCTAACCTGTTGTTTATTTATGTTGTTTTATTTTATAAGTTTCATGTATGTTCCACTGATTATCTCTGATGTTTACTGTAAGGGTGCCCAGGTAGGGCACGATCACGAGCTTCGAGTCGGTCGTGACAAAGTGGTATCGAGCGGTTAGTCCTCGGAAAGTGTCTACGGGCCGTGTCTAGTAGAGTCTTGATTATCGGTGTCTTGTGCACCACATCTATAATCGTGAGGCCGCAGGACATTTAGGATTGGTTTCCATTCTTCTCACTCTGAGATCGCTCGATAGAGTCGTGTTGTTAATTCGTCCCTCCCAACGAGTTATGTTGATTGCGGTACTGAGAAAAGCAGTGACCGGGAATGACTATGTGGATTGCGTATCGGGTTGGTAATGATTATAGTATAGTTGGTATTGTGACATACATCTATACGGAGTTATGTATGAGGTCGACGCAGCGTGTTGCCTAGAATGATTTTAGATTTCGAGGATTGGTAAAGACTAACTAGATACCGGGAAGGTATGGAATAGTTAATGAATTCTTGACAAGGTTTTGTGTTTTATTTTGAGATAATTGGGAAAGGATGAGCTGTCTGATAGGGTAGTGAACCCTTAAGAAGCCATGATAAGGAACCTAACGGAATGTCACGTTAATAGATTAAGCTGCGTAGTAGGCTTAAGAGAATTGTACGGATGAGGTCCGTATAGAGTAAGTAACGGTTGTTGTGATCGAGACAACATGGTTATGGTTTTAAGAGAAGTTTTGTACCCGTTCTTGAGGGATGGTAAGGTAGGCTTGGAGCATGGAAATTGCGAGCCTAAGAATATTGATTACTTCTTGAGACCTTGGGTATATAAGGCTTTCTCTGTGATAAGATTTTAAGTCGGACCAAGGATAAGAGTTAAGTGCGGCGAGTGGTTGAGGACTGTTCACGGGTCTCCGATGCTGGATTGGAGTGGGATCGGTTGGTAGTAGTTCGCTCGTGGCGAGTCACGAGTGCAAGGCAAGTCTAGTTAATTGTTTTACGGGTTCGTGGGCGCGTTCCACCGAACCAGTCGTGGCCGAAATGGTCGTATATTGTCTTATAGAGTGACTCCAAAGATTAGAGGCCAGAATTGGTATGGAAGTTATGTATGTATGTTAGAAGGAGTTGGATGTACGAAAAGGTAACCTCTTTTGGGATTACGATGGACGGGTATGCGTGTGCGAGGTATTAGGGCCATGTGTGGCATTATTGGTATGTCGGGGTTGTGAAAGGAAAATATGTCGCAAATTATAAAGATTGACTCCGAAAGAACATTCGGGGACGAATGTTTCTAAGGGGGGAAGAATGTTACACCGTGAGTTCTGAGGATATGTTTTAAGAACATACGTAAGAACTCACAAGTGTTAAGATTTGAGACTTGTAAGAATTTATCGGAATTATGAAATTTTCGGGAAACGTATTATTGTGACGAATGGGAGGGCGACACGTGTCACCCCCCCTTAGATGATGCCTTGGACGAAATCTTGCAAGGGCAAGAGGGTCATTGGACCTTGGTTAGCAAGACAAGTCTTGCAAGTAGTAGCTTGACAATATTGACTAAGTCAATGGGTCCACATTAGCTTGATATTTAATTAAGAGCTCATCCAAACCACCCATTTGTTTATATCATGACCCTCCATTACACTTTATAATACTAGTAGTGCAAGACAAGCTTAACACTTAGCCTTATTTTTCACAAAAAATTGAAGGAAGAGCAAGAGAGCTCTCGGGTTGAAGGCATTGTGAAGAGCAAAAATTTTTGTTTCTTATCCTTTAAGCTCCACATTTTAAACCAAGGTTCATGAGTGTTATGTAAGTGTATCTCAATAGAAAAATCCCGAAAAAAGAGAGTTTTCGTATTAGTCGCAAAGTGAAAACTTAGTTGCTTTCTAGGTTTTGGATTGGAAGTTTGAAGGAAAGTTGTTGGTATGGTTCTAAGGGTCTCAAGTAGCGGATTGGAGTGTCTTGAAGAGGCTCTAAGTTGCTAAGGAGCGACTTCGGTTTTGAAGATTGGATTAAGAATCGTTGAGGTATAATCTTGTTCTTTGAAAGTGTTACAAGATTATTTATATTGTTGTTAGCTTTGCTTGTTGCTAGCATGAAGTATATGTGTTGAAGTTATAATGATTATGGATCGATTTTAGCCTTGGAAATCCGAAATGTAATGTGAGCCATGTTGAGTTGGATTACAAATTTGGTCGTTTACTAGAATCGTCGCATGTTAATTACTTGGAGATTATAGTAGTTATAATCGTTTGCGACTTGATATCATGTTAGGCTAATAACTTGGATTGAATTGGAAATTGGATAAGAATTGATGTTGTAGTACTTGAGTTAGCCGAATTGGCCTAGTAAGTTGTATTAATTTGATATCGTTTGTGGGGCGGAATTTTACACGTCTAGTAGGCGTGTAATCCCCTATTGTTGATTTCATTGATTGGGCCTTAAATGTGGCGTGGTTGGTTATTGTATTCGGCCTTGAAGAAAGTGGCAAAGTTAGTAGAAACAAAGGAGGTGTTGTCCGATTTTCCGTAGAAATTAGCGACTTAGCACTTAGAATATTCTACATTTGAAGTAAGAGGTTAATGAACATATTGTGACCATTATAGGTTGAAGTACTAGGTATATCGTATCCTACTTGGAAAGTGGAATAGCTATCAAGGTTGGAGTACTTTGGAGCATTTTGCTACTTATCGATAATCGTCGCGAGGTATGTGAACCTCTTCATTCCTTTGGCATGATTCTATGTATGGAATATACCTGTGGTATCATTTCATGTTTCCTATTACTCGTAGAAGTTAAGAGGTAGTTGTGTGATCTACTCTATGTAGAACTTTTCCTATCTTTGAGCATGACTAGTTGCGTATGTAGTGCAGTGAGCGTCTGACACCTTGATATCCTTTACTAGTTTTATGAATAGCCAAGTCGGGTGAGTTAGGAGATTAACTCACTTCTTTGAAAGTATAAAGGATGTCTTAAGTTTTATTAAAGTTAAGGGACTTGAAGAGTTTTAAAGTATGTGATACTTGTTCCATTTTAAACGTATAAGTCCCTTGGATAGGAAATTGTTTTTGGCTAAGGTATAAAGTGAATATAACGGCTTTATGGGAAGTTAGTTATATTTGCTTTATGGAAAGATAAATGACTTGATTTTAGTGAAAAGACAACTTGTTTTTAAGGCATCAATTGCCTAAGGTTTTATAATAAAAGGAGTCACTTGTTTTCTAAAGGTTAAGAGACTAATTGTATTTTTGAAAGTTATGAGAATTGATTTGAAAGTATATAATACTTGGTTTCAAAAAGTAGAAGTCTCTTGGTTATAAAAGGAACGTGTTGGTCTAAACCATAAAGGGTTATAACGGCTTTATGGGAAGTTGGTTATAACGGCTTTATGGAAGGTTAAGAGAATGGTTTTCTCTAAGGAAGTAATCAACGAAATAACTTGTATTAAGGAAGGGCAAATTGTTTTAAAGGTACCAATTGCTTAAGGTTTTTAATAAAGAAGTCACTTGATTTAGAAGTCGGTAATTGTATTTCTAAAAAGGTATTGTGACTTGTCTTGAAAGGTGGATAGGACTTGATACTACGGTTGTTAGTATCGGGGAAGTTTTATTTGGAAAAGAGTCTTTTGAAAAGAATGTACGTACGTAGTACTTTGGCTTGATAAATTGAGAATTTGTCTAAGTGTGCCTTGAGTAGTACTTTGGCTAGATAAATTGAGAATTTGTCTAAGTGTGCCTTGATTAGTACTTTGGCTTGATAAATTGAGAATTTGTCTAAGTGTGCCTTGATTAGTACTTTGGCTTGATAAATTGAGAATTTGTCTAAGTGTGCCTTGATTAGTACTTTGGCTTGATAAATTGAGAATTTGTCTAAGTGTGCCTTGATTAGTACTTTGGCTTGATAAATTGAGAATTTGTCTAAGTGTGCCTTGATTAGTACTTTGGCTTGATAAATTGAGAATTTGTCTAAGTGCGCCTTGATAAGTACTTTGGCTTGTTAAATGAGAATTATTCTATTTGTGCGCCTTGATAAGTACTTTGGCTTGTTAAATGAGAATTATTCTATTTGTGCGCCTTGATAAGTACTTTGGCTTGTTAAATGAGAATTATTCTATTTGTGCGCCTTGATAAGTAATTTGGCTTGTTAAATGAGAATTATTCTATTTGTGCCTTGATAAGTACTTTGGCTTGTTAAATGAGAATTTTTCTATGTGTGCCTTGATAAGTACTTTGGCTTGGTTAATTGAGAATTAACCTATATGTGCTGGTGATAGCCTTTGAGTGCAAGTATTATGTTTTATTACGTTGCCGCGACTCTCGGTTGGAGGGCCGGCTGTCTTGTTGTAAGTTACTTGGATGTCTGCAAAGCGGTGATGTGGGATTCCACGGGTATGCTTAGATTATTTGTAGTACTTGGGTTAAATTCCCGAATTTTTATAAAAGACATGGTAGTGCTTATGTCTTGTTTGATGGTCGGTTGAGATAGGGTAAGAGTATAAATGAGGGGCAAGCCCCAAGACGTTGTACCACCTTCTCCAGGGTAAGAGTATAAGTGAGGGGTAAACCCCCAAGATGCTATACCACCTACTTTACCACCTTCTCCAGGGTAAGAGTATAAGTGAGGGGTAAACCCCCAAGATGCTATACCACCTACTTTACCACTTTCTCCAGGGTAAGAGTATCAGTGAGGGGTAAACCCCCAAGACGTTATACCACCTGCTCCAGGGTAAGAGTATAAATGAGGGGTAACCCCCAAGACGTTATACCACCTGCTTGATTGATGTTATGGGCATGAGACCCATGTTTATATTTTACACTTATAGTCGCGGTGATGTGGGATTCCACGGGCAGGAGATATATATATGTATTGTGTATGTGTACGCCGACAGTGAGGTGGGATGCCACGGGCGCGTCACATGGTTATATTTTACACTTATAGCTGTCGACAGTGATGTGGGATTCCACAGGCAGGAGATATATATATGTATTGTGTATGTGTACGCCGACAGTGAGGTGGGATGCCACGGGCGCGTCACATGGTTATATTTTACACTTATAGCTGTCGGCAGTGATGGGGGATTCCACGGCCACACTTTGCTATTTTGTGTGACTTGATCGCGTCCTGGATTGGGCCGGGTAGTATATGCGTCCCTCCATAAAAGGGTCGGATTGTGTTATGAAAGATAAGTAAGTTTTATGGTAATGAACTTAATGATTTCCCTAATCATGTACATAAGAGTGTGACTATAACTTTTATTGAAAATGGGAAAAGATGATAAGGTACGATTAAGTTCATAAGTGGTAATGACACGGCAGGATCTGGTATGTACTTTTTATACTTGTCCCTGTCATTCTTTTATGATTATGATTTGTTTCTTATCTTGACCAGCTTCGGGCTGCGTTCATGCCGCAGTTTTAGGTACCTGTGTTGGTGATCTTTGCTCTTAGGATCTCGATTCAGTTTTGGGAAAAAGCTCCATTTGCTCGGAGGCTTATCCGCGATGCAGTTTTCCACGAGGTAGAAGATTCATGTATTATTCGGGGTATGGCGGGGCCCTGTCCATACGATTGTTATGTTAAAACTCTTGAGTGCAGTAGTCACATATTGTGGAGTGCATTTGTAAGAAATGAGGCAAGCTGCTTGGTTATATATATATGTCGGAAGGTAGCCCTATCGGCTAACTTGTTGTTTTTTTCTGTTGTTCTATTTTATTAGTTTCATGTTTTTTCCGATGATTATCTCTGATGTTTACTGTAAGGTGCCTGGGTAGGGCACGATCCACGAGCAGGTCGGGTCGTGACACGACCCCACCCAGAGCGGTTTGCGGATTAGGGATTTTTACGGGATGTCATCCACGAGTTTTATGGTTCGAGTGCGATGAGGATCCGTGAGTTCATTCAGCGACTACAATGGACCATGCAGTTCTTAGGGCTTGAGGCAGTGCATTACGCTAGCCTCTTCTGGGTTGCGCGATATTGCGTTGAACTGGTTTGAGTCGTGGTTGCTTTCGGTGATGATGCTCTTCCGGTGTTTGGGAGGAGTTTACTGAGGCCTTCATGGATCACTTTTGCCTCCCGAGATGAGAGAGCCGGGTAAACAGTTCTTGACCTTGAGGCGAGCGGGAGGGCTGTCGAAGTATAGCTTGAGTTTGACTCGCCCTTGGCGGTTGTCGCATACTATTGTAGGCGGCATGGCGGATAGGGTTCATCGTTACGTGATGGGGCTTGGCCGTCATATGATTACCGCATGCTTAGGTGTGGCTCTTGGCCGGTATGGACATCGCCGGATGCGAGCCTATCTGCGAGGATAGAGGATAGAGAGAGAGGACCAGATTGACTCGAGCGATCGAGGCGGTGACATCGTGGTCTCGAAGCGATTTCGGCGGGCGGCCTCGTGATGAGCAGTCCACTTTCCGGCCGGCCTGAGTGCTCGCCCGCGATTTTACGGCAAGAGTGCGGCGGCCAGTCGGTCGAGAGCAGTCGAGGGCTCGTGCCGGGATTTCGAGGAGGCGAACCGTCACCGTCGGGACCATCCACACCTCGGTGTGCTCGTCACGGTAGGTTCCACCGAGAGAGTGTCGCGAGCCGGGGAGCTTGTTACTCGTGTGGCGGCATGGCCATTTGAGGAAGATTGTCCGTCTAGGGCGGCATGGGTAATCTGATGCAGCCAGCGGGATCCATTCTTTGGGTCTTCTTCTCCTTACGTGGTTGTGCGCCGGGGCGAGGGTACTCACGGACGGCGGACGCGGTAGAGGTCGTGGTGGTGGTTCGATTCGCGGTCCCGAGCGCATATATTCTCTAGCCGGCCGCCGGATCGGGAGGCTTCCACGACGTCGTCACGGGTACATTCGCGATTTGGTGTGATATTTATGCATTGATAGATCCGTGTTCTACCTTGTCCTATGTGTCCCTCTTGTGCGGGTAGAATCGGGATAGAGCGGTGTCGATAGAGCCTTTCGAGGTAGCTACGCCAATGAGAGACTTCGGTGTTAGGCGGCGGGTGTCTGAAGGTTGTCAGGTTTATATTCTGATCGTCGGACCACTTGCAGACTTGATAAATTTGGAGATGACGATTTTGATGTCATTATGGGTATGGGTGGTTGGCTTCTTGCTATGCCAACGTTGATCGTAGGACATGTTGGTTCGGTTCGATTTCTGGCGATCCGATTATCGAGTGGAAGGGCAACACGGCGTCGGAGGGTAGGTTTATTTCTTACCTCAAGGCTAGGAAGATGGTGCGAAGGTACATCTATCATCCGTTCGGGTATTTGATACTGGTGAGTGCGATTCTCGATCGATACCAGTGGTTAGGGAGTTTCCAGATGTGTTCCCAGATGATCTTTCGGGCATCCCTCCTGAGAGGGAGATTGAGTTTTATATTGACACGTTGTCATACACTCTACCTATTTCCATTCCGCCATACAGGATGGCTTTCCGAAGTTGAGGAGTGAAGGACCGGTGAAAGACTTCTGGAGAAGGGCTTTATCGTGCCTAGTGTATCTCCCAGGAGCGCCGGTTTTGTTCGTGAAGAAGAAGCGTGGGGCCAGCTGCGTATGTGTGTTGATTCTGACGGTGAATAAGGTAACCATTAAGAATAGGTACCCCTCCCGAGATTGATGATTTGTTTGACCGATTCTGCGAGTGCGAGTGTTTCTCAAAGATAGACTGCGGTGCAGTTATCATCAGGTTCGAGTTCGAGAGGCAGACATCCCAAAGACTGCATTCAGGACCCGGTATGGACACTATGAGTTTAGGGTTATGTCTTTCGGTTTGACTAACGCTCCAGCGGTATTTATGGATTTGATGAGCGTGTTCAAGCCATTTTGGATACATTTGTGATAGTATTCATCGATGACATCTGATTTATTCGCGGACGGGCGAGCATACAGACGGCGAGGGCGGTACTTGGGGTTCTCGGGCAAGCATTTATTTGCCAAGTTCTCCAAGTGTGAGTTTTGGTTGGCCTCGATGGCATTCGGGCATATTATTGGGGTGATGGTGTTCGCGTGGATACGGCAAAGATTGGCGATCAAGTCTTGGCGAGACCTCTCTACTCCGGCCAAGTGCGCGATTTCTTTGGGTGGCGGGTTATTATCGTAGGTTTGTGGAGCGGTTGCTTGATTTCGGCAGATTGACTAGTGACTGAAAGCGGCCAAGTTCCGATGGGCGAGAGGCTTGCGGCGGGGTTTTGATTCTTGAAGGAGAGGTTGACTACAACCCCAGTTCTTACTCTTCCGGAGGGGTTAGACGGGTACATGATCTATTGTGATGCCTCGGGTATCAGGCTAGGGTGTGTTTTGATGCAGCACGGCAAGGTTATAGCCTATGCTTCGGCGATTCTGAAGCATGAGAGGAATTACCCTACCCATGACTTAGAGTTGGCCGCAGTTGTACATGCCTTGAAGATTTGGAGACATTATTTGTGTGGGGTTCATGTGGATATTTATACAGACCACAAGAGCCTCCAGTATATCTTGAGCGAGAGGAGTGAACTTGAGGCGAGAGCGGTGGTTAGAGTTCTTTGAAAGACTATGATGTTGATATTCTATACCATCCGGAAAGCCAGCGTAATTCTTGATGCCTTAGTCGTAGATCGATGGGAGCACATCGGAGTACGGCCGAGAGGCGATACATGGTCGTCGAGATCCACCGATTAGCGAGCCTTGGGGTTCGATTGATCGATACCGAAGCGATAGTAGATGCGGGTTCGTGAGGTTGCGAGTCTTCCATCGTTGATGAGGTGAAGAAGCGGCGATTTAAGGACCCGATGTTGATGCGGTATCGTGATGCGACTCTTGGGAGAAGAGTCTATTCGAGTAGCGCTGATGGGAGTCTTGAGATTTGAGGCGGTTGTGTGTTCCGTATGTCGAGGACCGTCGTGGTCTGGGAGGCCTGCGGCGCTCGATATTCTATTCATCCGGTCGACCAAGATGTACCATGACCTCGGATGTTTGTATTGGTGGGATGGCACGAAGAGGGGCGTGGCGAGTTTTGTTGCCTGATGTCCTAATTGCCCGGCGAGTTAAGGTCGAGCACGAGGCCAGTGGATTATTGCGATCTATTGAGATTCCGACTTGGAAGTGAGAGGTGATCAACATGGACTTTGTTCTGGGGTTACCTCGTACTCGGAGGAAATGCGACTCCATTTGGGTTATTGTTGTGGTGGCGATATCAGCCCATTTCCTTCGATCGGGGCGGCGTTTTGGTGAGACTATGCGGTGTACATCGGAGAGATTGTGAGGGCCGCGGTGTCGGTGTCGATTATATCGATAGGGAGCCCGGTTCTGGCTAACCTGGAGATCTTTCGAGAAGGTCTAGGGACACGGTGAGTCTTAGTCTGACATTTCATCCTCGGTGATGGGCGGCGAGCGTCTTATCCGAATACTTGAGGATATCTTTGCGAGCTGCGTGATTGATTCGATGGTAGTGGGAGGATCATTTGCCCCTTGGAGTTTGCTTATAACAACAACTACCATTCCGATATCTGAGATGGCGCTATACGAGGCTTTATATGGCGGAAATGCAGTCGCCGTCGGTTGGTTCGGCGTGGGCGAGTACGATTAGTTGGCGGACTTGATACGATGAGGCGTGGATAAGGTGAAGCTTATCCGGGGAAGCGATAGCAGCCAGTCGGCGAAGTCATATGCGGATAATCGGCGGCATTTGGAGTTTGGTGAGCGATTGGGTCTTCTTGAAAGTGTCACCCATGAAGGGTGTGATGAGATTCGGTAGAAGAAACTCGGCCGAGGTACATTGGGCCTACCGGATCGTCGTAGAGTGGGCAAGGTTGCCTCTGAGTTGGATCTGCCGTCGAGTTAGAGCGGTACATCCGGTCTTCCATGTTTCTATGTTGCGGAAGTGTATCGGTGATCCAATGGCGAGTTTTCCCCTACTAGTGAGGTCCAGGTGACAGAGGGGTTATCGTATGAGGAGAGTCCCATAGCGATACTCGATCGCCAGGTCAGGCGACTGCGGACCAAGGATGTAGCTTCCGTCAAAGTCCTGTGGAGGAATGATAGCAGGAGGAGATGACTTGGGAAGCGGAGGAGGACATGTTGAGGAAGTATCCTCACTTATTTCCTATACCTTCAGGTAATTCATTTTCCCTTACTTGTCAAGTTTTAATTGATGTATCTCTTTTGCTTAAATGCTTTTATGTGGCTATGTGTGGCATTTTTGGTATGTCGGGGTTGTGAAAGGAAACTATGTCGCTAATTATAAGTTTGACTCCGAAAGAACATTCGGGGACGAATGTTTCTAAGGGGGGAAGAATGTTACACCCCGTATTTACAGGACATGTTTTAAGAACGTACGTAGGAACTCACAAGTGTTAAGATTGGAGACTTGTAAAAATTTATCGGAATTATGAAATTTTTTTCGGAAAACGTATTATTGTGACGAATGGGAGGGCGACATGTGTCACCCCCCTTATTGATGCCTTGGTCGATTTAGGCATGGCCAAAATGGTCATTTACCATAAGTCTTGGATGACTAAAGTCTTGCAAGTGTAGCTTGAGAATTTTGACTAAATCAAAGGGTCAACTAGTCTTGATATTTTGAAAGACTTCATCCTAGCCACCCAAATGGTTGCATCTTGTCCCTCCATGACCCTTTATATTACTACTAGTAGCACTACTAGTGCCAACACTTAGAAAATTTCTTGAAAAATTGGATGAACATAGAGCTTGAGCTCTCGGGTTCCATATAAAAAAAAAAGAAAATCTTTGTTTGTGATCCATTTAGCTCCACACCTTAAACCAAGGTTCTTAGGTGTATTGTAAACACATCTCAATAGAAAAGTCTTGGAAAAAGAGAGTTTACGGGTTAGTCGCAAAACGAAAACCTAGTTGTCTTTCTAGGTTTTGTGTGGAGATTTGAAGGATAATTGTTGGTGTTGTTCTAAGGGTCTCAACAAGCGGATTGAAGTGTCTTGGAGAGGCTCTAAACTACTAAGGAGCGACTTCGGATTGGAGTTGGATTAAGAATCGTTAAGGTTGACATACTACGGGCGGGACTTTGTACTTGGCAAGTGGTTTGACCCGGCGAGGTATGTAGAACTTTTCCTATCCTTTGAGCATGACTAGTTACACGTATATAGTATGCGGTAGGCGTCTGAGCTTGATATCCTTTACTAGTTTATTGAATGGCCAAGTCGGGTGAGTTAGGAGATTAACTCACTTCTTTGAAAGTATTAAGGATGTCTAATGTTTTATTAAAGTTAAGGGACTTGAAGAGTTTTAAAGTATGTGATACTTGTTCCGTTTTAAACGTATAAGTCCCTTGAATAGGAAATTGTATTTGGCTAAGGTATAAAGTGAATATAACGACTTTATGGGGAGTTGGTTATATTTGCTTTATGGAAAGATAAATGACTTGTTCTAATGAAAAGGTAATTTGATTTTAAGGCATCAATTGCCTAAGTTTTTATAATAAAAAGGAGTCACTTGATTTAGAAACCTAACTTTATTTCTAAAGGTATTGTAACTTGTCTTGAAAAGTAATTTTGACTTGATACTACGGTTAATGGTATCTTGGAAGTGTTATATGAAAATGAGTCATTTTTAAAAGGTTAGAAGTAGGTAGTACTTTGGGTTAAACTCCCGGATTTATAATAACATATTAAGTGCCTTAAGTAAGCTAAAATGAGAGTGTAGATGAATAAGACTAATAAGAAGTTAGGGGGATTTCTAACTTGCTTATTTATTGTATGACGGCCGGTTGAGATAGGGTAAGAGTATAAGTGAGGGGCAAACCCCCAAGACGCTATACCACCTTCTCTAGGATAAGAGTATAAATGAGGGGTAAACCCCCAAGATGTTATACCACATGTTTTATTACCTTCTCCAGGATAAGAGTATAAATGAGGGGCAAACCCCCAAGACGTTATACCACCTGCTTCAGGGTAAGAGTATAAATGATGGGTAAGAACCCTAAGACGTTATAACACTTGTTTCTATGGGTTCGCTACCCATGATTTGATCGGGAGTCTCCTATTGTGATGTTGTACGTATTCCCTTGATTTACTCTCATTGTTAGTAAGTAAGGCACCGTGTCTTGTAATTCTGTTATCATACATGTCTCGGCTTTGTTTTAAACTTATGTTGTAATTCTGATTACTTTCGATTTTACATACTTAGTACATATTGTGTCGACCCCTTCCAGGCTGCGTTAAATGCCGCAGGAAAGGGTAAGCAGGTGGCGGATCCACATTCTTAGGATCACTTAGCTGACGACAGAAGCTCCATTTATCCGGAGGCTTGTCTCTTTTGGTACAGTCTTTTCCCTGGTGTTGTAGATTTATGTACATTCAGGGGTATGGCGGGGCCCTTTCATACGATTGTTATTCCTGAAGTGCAGTATTCACATATGTGGTTGGGCTGTAAGAACTGATGTTGTACAGTTGTACTTTTGATTTTGTTATATATATTGGAAGGCGGCCTTATCGGCTAGCCTGGGATGTTTTATAGTTACACATGTGTTTATGTTGTGTATGTTCCACTGCTTTTCTCTGATGTATACCTGAACAGGATGCCCAGGTAGGGCACCAGTCGTGACCGGGGGTCGGGTCGTGACAAGCTATAAGTGTAAAATATAACCATGTGACGTGCCCGTGGCATCCCACCTCACTGTCGGCGTACACATACACAACACATAAATAGATCTCCTGCCCGTGGAATCGCATCATCGCCGGCTATAAGTGTAAAATATAACCATGTGACGCGCGTGGCATCCCACTCATTTGTCGGCGTACATGCAACACATAAATAGATCTCCTGCCCGTGGAATCCCACATCACTGCCGACAGCTATAAGTGTAAAATATAACCATGTGACGCGCCCGTGGCATCCCACCTCACTGTCGGCGTACACATACACAACACATATATATCTATATATAACGCGGTCGCATGCCCCGGAATCCCACATCGTATAAGCATGGCCATAACGTGCCCTCGGCATCCCTCATCGTAGGTGCAGGTCTTCATGGGGAGCTAGCCCAGGGAGTAATAATATAACATGGTCGCATGCCCCGGAATCCCACATCGTATAAGCATGGCCATGGAGTAATAAAACGCGGGCATCTAACGCGTCCCGGCCGCGTGCCCGACATCCCTCATCGTATAAGCATGGCCAAGATCAATCACAATGGAAGCATACCCGTGGTATCCCCCGTCACTGCCGGTACGTCCAATAAAATGTCCGGGCATCTAACCCGCATCCTGGTCACATGCCCCGGAATCCCACATCGTATAAGCATGTCCAAGGATCAATCATGATGGAAGCATACGTGGAATCCCACATCACCGCTTCGATGCGTCAAGTAAACTTATAACAAGACAATGCCCTCAGTGAGAACCGACAACGTAGACATATAATACTTGCACTCAAAGCTATCACAAGCAAACCTAGGCAAGTGTCACGACCCGATCCCGGGCCCATGACTGGTGCCTTACCCCGGGCACCCTAGGGATACAACATCAGAGAAAACCAGCGGAATATAAAACTTAAACAAGAAACAAGATATATCATCATAAAACAGGCCAACCAAACAGTTACCTTCCAATAAAATATATATAACCAACTCTTTCAAAACGAACAGTTTAATCTTTTTACAAACCACACTTGTGATTCTACAGACCTCTAAGAGTTTTTATACAACATGACGGGACAAGGCCCCGCCATACCCCTGAATGTACAAGAACCTACAACTCAGGGTAACATACCAAAAGATAAGCCTCGGAGAACGGAGCTTCCCAATCTGTTGATCGTGATCCTGAGCGGGGATCCACTACCGATGTACTCCTACTGCGGCATGAACGCGGCCCAGGAGGTCGATCTGGCAGTACCAAGTATGTGGCCTCAAAAAAATCGTAAATGAAATCATAACGATCTATATAAAAGCAGAGACATGTATGAAAACCAAACTACAGTTCACAACATAAAAGCATTCATGTCAAGTCAGGGACTCACGCCCTCAAGTCATCACTCAAATATAACTATGGGTCTCACGGCCACAACATCAATCGTGTTCGCATCATGGCCGCATGCCCCCGGAATTCTGCATCGGTGTAGACATGCCCATGATGCAACAATAATAACAATGCCCCGGCCACATGCCGGAATTCTGCATCGGTGTAGAACGCGTCCAGTGACATTATCAACAATAATCTTGGGTGATTAACCCGCCGCGTAACACGCGCCGAGTGCATCGGTGTAGGCATGTCCATGTAACCACAATAACAATATATCGTAATCAACCCCGCCAGCGTACGCCGGAGTCTGCATCGGTGTAGACATGTCCATGTGACATCAACAACAATATACCGCACAACCAGGCTATCACAAACAAGCTCAAGCAAATTACCATACTTCTAGACTTTTATAAAAAGATCCACTCCTTCCCAAGAAGTCACCTGATATCAACACTTGCACAACAAAGGCTATCACAACAAGCATAGGCGAGTTACACAACAACAAGCATAGGCAAGTTACACACAACTCAAGGTACTTCCATTTCGTATCAAAGTCTGGGTTTTAACCCTAAAGTACTACGTACGTTAAATTCCTTTTTTAAGAGATCCATTCCTTTCATAAAGGTCACCCGATACCCGTAGTATAAAAATAGAGTGACTCACATTTAGGTAAACCAAAATACTTCCCTTTTGTAAAATCAAGTAACAACATTATTTTCCAAACGTTCAAGTTTGCCTAATTTCAAATGCTCAAGTTTCTCTCTTTTTTAGAAGGGTTTCAGAACTCATAGTCTTAATCTCTTTTAAAACAATTGAGTAACATATGTCTTGTACGTGAGCCGTTTATTCTTGTTTACAACAATCTTGTTCTGGACCATGATCTAGGAAATGTAATACAATTTTGTCTTATCTTAGCTTCTATGCGGATGGAGGTTTCTAGTTTTAATAACAATTAGTTAATTGTCGATACACCTTCCTTTATTAAGCGCTTTGTGGTTTGCTCGACACTTATTCTCATTTCCGAAATCAGTAAAACATTATTCTTTTTAAAACCAAGTACTCATTACTCGCGAATGAGGTTTCACCACACATTTAACAAAATGTTAATAACCAAGTAAAACAAGTTAAGTCTCTTATCTTTCAAGATCAAGTCTCATAACTTCTACAATCAACAAACCAATCTTTTACCTACATAGAGTCGTTATAACTAACTTCTCATAAAGCTATTATAACACCCTATGTTTTAAACCAACCAACTCATTTAACACATGTACGTCTACCGTACTACATAGTTTACAAAGCATCATGCTAGAAGGATAGGAAGAGGTTCACATACCTCGCGACGAGTATCGACAATAAGCAAAACGCTCCATAGTACTGTAACCTGGCTAGCCGTTTCCACTCTTCAAGTAGAATACGCTACTCGCGATCTTCCACCTATAAGGCCACAAACGTCTATTAACTTCTAACCGCGGTTCCATATTCTCTGAGAAAATTCGGCGCACTCCGCGGCAGTAAATCTCCTCTATCGAGGCCGACTACCAAGACAACCAGGGGGGGTTTGCACGTCTAACCGGGCGTGTACAATTCTACAACACAGCAATGCTACACAAGTCTCAGTAATACGATCTATGTAATTACTGATTCGATTCTCTTCTTTAAATTCAGGCTTAAGTCAAAAGACATTGCCGCAAGCTATGTTTAGTTCTATATATAGTATACTTCAACTATAATAATCCTACAACATGTAATCTCTAATTACAATAAGGGGACAAGAATATTTACCTCGACAAGCCCAAAATTATCCAAGTTATAATGTCGATCCTGAGCAAGGTTTAGCTCGACTCCGTGCGCTCAAACCACTCCAAACAACCCCAGAAGTTCTAACCAACTTCTACTCAAATCCTTCAACCAACTATGAAGATTTCCTTAGGGTTTCGGTTTGAGACTAAAAGGACAAAAGGTAGTATTTACGGGCTCTACGTATAGAGGTAACTTTTGAAATACAACAAGGTAAAGGCTAAGGTATTTTGGGCATTATAACAATACTTGGAAGACAATTTTCTACCAAGGGGTACCTCTCGGCCACACCACTAGGAGGAGGAACCTCTCGCCACAAGGCCACTCAAAGGGGAGGAAGGCTTAGGGCGAGAACAACTCAAGAGGGAGGTAGAGGACTCAAGACTTGGAAGATTTTGGATGATGAAGTCTTGAGCTTAGGGGTATTTATAGGAAAACCAAAGCCAACCAATGGCCAAGATCAAGCCATGTGCAAGGCAAGTGTAAGGCCTTGATCAAGCCAAGTGCACCCACAACCTACTCCACAAAACAAGCCACAAAACATTGCACAAAACATTGCACAAAACAAGGCCACAACAAGGCACCAATCGGCGAGCCAAACCGCCCCTAAGGCGTCGGCGAGGTGACAAGTGTCACCTCTCGTTAACCAAAATGTTCGTCGCTCGGAAAAATCCGCAAAAATACAAAAGCGACATGGCGGAATTTTCCCTCGCAAGCTCGTAAAGCGTTTAGTCGACGACTCTAATCGGGTGTTGTGCACAATTTCGAACCTATGCCAAACTTTAAGTCTCAAATTTTCGTACGTACGTCTCCACGTACATACTCTGGAAATACGGGGTATAACATTCTCCCCTCCTTAGAAACATTCGTCCCGAATGTTCCTTCTCAAGACGGATATCGATGAATTTCCTCTAACAAGTTGCCAACGCCACGGCAGCCACGAAAATAACACACGTTCCTCACTTCCTTACTCGTGCGTGCGATACCACTTTTGTCACTTTCTTGCGCGAGGTTCTAGTGTCACTCGGCGACCCAACAAATGGTACCGAATCGCATGTGATCCACGAGGTTCTAGTGTCACTCGGGGCGTGCCATCGCCGGTCATTGCTTGATTCTCAAAGCGTGAGTCACTACCTCAAACTTGGTCATCTTACTAACCCCGATCTTCTTTAAGGCCATTCCGGCCTTACGAACCGCTGCAGTCGAACATATCCACGAACTCATACGATGGTCAACTAAAGCGGGCCTAGCACCCTCGTGACCCTACCACGGCGGGACCACCCGACCCGGCCCTAAAGCCGGCTGCGGGTCGACCAGCGGCAATCAACCCGACCAGCGTCGCGCAATACTTGCTCGCCGAAGCGGAACAATCTTACTAATTCACATCATGAAAGCTACCACTTCCATCATACACAACCCCAGGAATTCCCCACAATAACTCCACGTATACTACGTACACTGATAAAGGTCAAACATAAAATAAATCTTTTACACAAGATGACCTTACCTCTAAGGTCTCAATCGTGAAATAGTCTAAGGTTCACACTTACCATGCCCCCGTGCTTACCGCTACACTAACCGATTTTCTAAATCACATTTTAGCACAAAGCTATCTGAACATAACACTAAATACATCAAGATACAAAACTCTAGAGGTTAAGGATATACTGTCTCTCGCTTTCTAATCACGATCCACGCCTGCAGTAGCGGTAGTGAAGGTGATGAACCGACCATCGATCTGAAGGTGAGTCGTAACATCCGTGCTACCCTTGGTCGGACAGTTCCTCGCAAAATGGCCTGCTGGCCGCAAAAGTAACAAGCTCCCTTGGCACCACGACACTCCCCGAAATGCGGTCTACCACATCGACCACACCGAGGTAGGGTGACCGCCCGCCAACACCCACTTCCTCGAAACACGAACCCTTGAGCCACGACTGCTCCGAATACTCTGGATGCTCACGAAGGTTGTGGAGGACCACTCTGCCGGCGGAGGTACAAAACTAGCATGCTGCTGAGGCGGTCCGCCTCGAAAGTCACCAAAGGACCCTGTTGTTCTGGCCCTCTTCTGCTGATCTTGGTCATTCCGTCGACCTCTCCGTGCCTCACATCCAAGTGCATGAGCCTGCATGCGGGCAATGTCCATGCCCGGCTGAAGAGCTACACTCGAACAAGCCTCTGTCAAGTAATCATCTAGCCCGGTGACGTAGCGGTGCACTCTATCCTCCATGGTTGCCACTAAAGCGGGGACATACCGAGCCAACGAGTCAAACTCCACGTTGTACTCCCGAACCGTACGCCCTCTCTGTCTCAGCATCATAAATCTGTCGGCCCGTGCCCTCCTCATCTGCGGAGGCAAGAAGTGAGTGAGGAATGCCTCTGAGAACTCGTCCCATACTGCTGGAAGCGCATGCTCTCCCCGGGACAACTCCCACGAATCAAACCAGTCGACTGCGGTATCACGCAGCCGATGCGAACCTAAGACCACTGACTCGGTCTCCGAAGCCTTGATCACTCTCATGACCAGAATCGCCGGATGAACTCCTGCGTATCATCCTCAGGCCTAGACCCATAAAAGTCTGGCGGGCTGACTTCGAAAGTCCCGTAGCCTCTAACTATCTGCTCGGGGTGAACCACGGTGCTCACTGGGCCAGGCTGCTGCGTCCGGCCTATCTCATATCGGCCACGACCACGGCCGGCGAATCGCCATCTCCTTGTACCCGTCTCATCTGCTCCGGTGTGGGGTGGAGACTCAGTCGGTGGTCTCGGCAGCTGCTGCGGCTCTAAACTTCTTGAAATTGGCGGCGTCGCAAAACCCGCCGTCTGAAGCATAATCTCAGGCACTGACCGGGCCTGCGCCCTCGTACTCCTCTGTATCTCACTAGCAGCACCCTCGGCTGTCTTGCCCTTCTGGGCTCTGGTTGCCTTGCGCGGAGGCATAACTGGTAAAAACGAGATACGTCAGAGGGGTCCAACTTACAACACAGCTCTAAGGCACGATCTCAGAATGAGAAGAATGGAAACCAATCCTAAATGTCCTATAGCCTCCTGATTATAGATGTGGTGCACAACACATCGATAATCAAGACTCTACTAGACACGGTCTGTAGACACCTTCCGAGGATTAACTGCTCTGATACCACTTTTGTCACGACCCGATCTCGGGCGTGGTCGTGCCTACCCGGGCACCCTAGTGATACAACATCGAGAAAACCAGGAATATAAAACTTAAACAAGAAACAAGATATATCATCATAAAGCAGGCCAACCAAACGGTTACCTTCAATAAAATATATATAACCAACTCTTTCAAAGCGAGCAGTTTAATCTTTTTACAAACCACGCTTGCAAGATTACTGCACCTCTAGAGTTTTTATACAACATGACGGGACGGGGCCGTCATACCACGAATGTACAAGAACCTCTGACTCGGGGTAACATACCAAAAGATAAGCCTCGGAGAAGCGGAGCTTCCCAATCTGTTGAGCGTGATCCTATGGCGGGGATCCACTACTGGATGTACTCCTACTGCGGCATGACGCGGCCACGCGAGGTCGATCTGACAGTACCAAGTATGTGGCTCAAAAAAATACTGTAAATGAAATCATAACAGTTTATATAAAAACAGGAGACATGTATGATAACAAAACTACAATTCACAACATAAAAGCATTCATGTCAAGTCAGGGACTCACGCCCTCAAGTCATCACTCAAATATAACTATGGGTCTCACGCCCACAACATCAATCGTGTTCGCATCACGGCGCGTGCCGGAATCTGCATGGTGTAGACATGCCCATGATGCAACAATAATAACAATGCCCGCGACCACATGCCGGAATTGCGCCGGTGTAGACGCGTCAGTGACATTATCAACAATAATCGGGTGATTAACCGCCGCGTAGCACACGCCCGGAATTCTGCATCGGTGTAGACGTGTCCATGTAACCACAATAACAATATATCGTAATCAACCGCGCGTACGTACCACGAGTCTGCATCGGTGTAGACATGTCCATGTGACATCAACAACAATATACCGCACAACCAGGCTATCACAAACAAGCTCAAGCAAATTACCATACTTCTAGACTTTTATAAAAAGATCCACTCTATCCCAAGAAGTCACACGATATCAACACTTGCACAACAAAGGCTATCACAACAAGCATAGGCGAGTTACACAACAACAAGCATAGGCAAGTTACACCTGACTCAGTACTTCCATTTCGTATCAAAGTGCGGGTTTTAACCCTAAAGTACTACGTCGTTAAATTCCTTTTAAGAGATCCATTCCTTTCATAAAGGTCACCGATACAGTAGTATAAAAATAGAGTGACTCACATTTAGGTAAACCAAAATACTTCCCTTTTGTAAAATCAAGTAACAACATTATTTTCCAAACGTTCAAGTTTGCCTAATTTCAAATGCTCAAGTTTCTCTCTTTTTTAGAAGGGTTTCATACCTCATAGTCTTAATCTCTTTTAAAACAATTGAGTAACATATGTCTTGTCGTGGTAGTTTATTCTTGTTTACAACAATCTTGTTACAATGACCATGATCTAGGAAATGTAATACAATTTTGTCTTATCTTAGCTTACATGCGGATGGAGGTTTCTCTTGGTTTTAATAACAATTAGTTAATTGTCAATACACCTTCCTTTATTAAGCGGCTGTGGTTTGCTCGACACTTATTCTCATTTCCAAATCAAGAAACATTATTCTTTTAAAACCAAGTACTTATTACTCGCGAATGAGGTTTCACCACACATTTAACAAAATGTTAATAACTAAGTAAAACAAGTTAAGTCTCTTATCTTTCAAGATCAAGTCTCTTAACTTCTACAATCAACAAACGATCTTTTACCTCATAGAGTCGTTATAACTAACTTCCCATAAAGCTATTATAACACCCTATGTTTTAAACCAACCAACTCATTTAACACGTATGCGTCTACCGTACTACATAGTTTACAAAGCATCATGCTAGAAGGATAGGAAGAGGTTCACATACCTCGCGACGAGTATCGACAATAAGCAAAACGCTCACGATCGTAACACGCTGGCCGTTTCCACTCTTCAAGTAGAATACGCTACTCGCGATTTCCACCTATAAGGCCACAAACGTCTATTAACTTCTAACGCACGGTTCCATATTCTCTGAAAATTCGTGACCTCCACACACGCGACAGCGTAAATCTCTCTCTATCGGCCGCTACCAAGCCAACCGAGGGGTTTGCATCTAACCGGGCGTGTACAATTCTACAACACAATGATACTACCAAGTCTCATGTCTGATACACTATGTAATTACAGATTCATTCTCTTCTTTAAATTGAGCTTAAGTCAAAAGACATTTGCAAGCTATGTTTAGTTATATATATAGTATACTTCAACTATAATAATCCTACAACATGTAATCTCCAATTACAATAAGGGGACAAGAATATTTACCTCGACAAGCCCAAAATTATCCAAGTTATAATGTCGATCCTGAGCAAGGTTTAGCTCGACTCCGTGCGCTCAAACCACTCCAAACAACCGCCAGAAGTTCTAACCAACTTCTACTCAAATACTTCAACCAACTATGAAGATTTCCTTAGGGTTTGGTTTGAGACTAAAAGGACAAAAGGTAGTATTTACTGCTCTACGTATAGAGGTAACTTTTGAAATACAACAAGGTAAAGGCTAAGGTATTTTGGGCATTATAACAATACTTGGAAGACAATTTTCTACCAAGGGGTACCTCTCGGCCACACCACTAGGAGGGGAGGAACCTCTCGGCCACAAGGCCACTCAAAGGGGAGGAAGGCTTGGGACGAGAACAACTCAAGAGGAGGAGAGGGACTCAAGACTTGGAAGATTTTGGATGATGAAGTCTTCAAGCTTAGGGGGATATTTATAGGAAAACCAAAAGCCAACCAATGGCCAAGATCAAGCCATGTGCAAGGCAAGTGTAAGGCCTTGATCAAGCCAAGTGCACCCTAACCCCTACTCCACAAAACAAGCCACAAAACATTGCACAAAACATTGCACAAAACAAGGCCACAACAAGGCACCAATCGGCCAAGGCCAAACCGCCCCTAAGGCGTCCACTTGAGAGTGACAAGTGTCACCCTCTCGTTGGCCCAAAAATGTTCCGTCGCTCGGAAAAATCCGCAAAAATACAAAACGACATAGCCGGAATTTTCCCTACGCAAGCTCTGTAAAACGTTTCGTCGAAAAATGACTCTAATCGGGTGTTGTGCACAATTTCGAACCTATGCCAAACTTTAAGTCTCAAATTTTCGTACGTACGTCTCCACGTACATACTCTGGAAATACGGGGTATAACAGCAAGTTCATTAAAGCATTAGACTTCCATTTTTATAAACTCATGGCACCTTCGTTTTACACATCAAAATCCGGGAATTTAACCCCAAGATACTAACACCCGTAGTATCCAGGCTTGTGTACATTTCACATAAGTCACGATACTTTTAGAAATACATGTCTCGGCTTCTAAATCAAGTGACCCATACTTTAAAGCTTTTAAGCAAGTGATACCTTTAAATCACATTGCCCTTCCTTAATTCAAGTTAATTCTTTGATTACTATTATTAGAGAAAACCATTCTCTTAACCTTCCATAAATCCGTTATAACCAACTTCCCATAAAGCCTTTATAACCCTTTATGGTTTTAGACAAACTCATTCCTTTTATAACCAAGAGACTTCTACTTTTTTTTAAAAAACCAAGTATTGTATACTTTCAAATCGATTCTCTTAACTTCAAAAATACAATTAGTCTCTTAACCTTTAGAAATCAAGTGACTCCTTTTATTATAATACCTTAGGCAATTGATGCCTTAAAATCAAGTCATTATCCTTCCATAAAGCAAATATAACCAACTCCCCATAAAGTCGTTATATTCACTTTATACCTTAGCCAAAATATAATTTCCTATCTGAGGGACTTATACGTTTAAAACGGAACAAGTATCACATACTTTAAAACTCTTCAAGTCCCTTAACTTAATAAAACTTAAGACATCCTTTATTCTTTCAAAGAAATGAGTTAATCTCCTAACTCACCTGACTTGGCTATTTATACAACTAGTAAAGGATATCAAGGTGTTGTACGTCTACCGTACTACATACGTGCAACTAGTCATGCTCAAAAGATAGGAAAAGTTCTACATAGAGCAATTCACACAACTACCTCTTAACTTCTAAGAGTAGGAGGAAACATGAAATGATACCACAGGTATATTCCATACATAGAATCATGCCAAAGGAAGGAAGAGGTTCACATACCTCGCGACGATTATCGACAAGTAGCAAAATGCTCCAAAGTACTTCAACCTTGATAGCTATTCCATCCTTCAAGTAGGATACGCTATACTTAGTACTTCAACCTATAATGGTCACAATACGCCCATTAATCTCTTACTTCAACCGTAGAGTACTCTAAGTGCTAAGTCACTAAATTCTACGGAAAATCGGACAGCACCTCCTTTGTTTCTACTCATTTTGCCACCTTTTTCAAGGCCGAATACAATAACCAAACACGCCACATTTAAGGCCCAATCAAAACAATTAACAATAGGGGAGTAGACGTGTAAAATTCCGCCCCACAATTGATATCAAACTAATACAACTACTAGTCCAATTTCGGTCATATTGAGTACGACAATACCAATTATTATCCAATTTCCATTTCAATCCAAATTGTTAGCATAACATGATATCAAGTCGCAATCGATTATAACTACTATAATCTTCAAGTAAGTAACATGCGACGATTTCTAATAAACGACCAATTAGTAATCCAACTTCAAGTGGCTAATATAACATTTCGGATTTAAGCTACAAGCAATCCATAATACTTATGAACTTCAACATATCAACTTCATGCTAGCAACATGTAAAGCTAACAACAACAATATATATATAATATTGTAACACTAATTAAGAGACAAGATTATACCTCAACGAATCTCAATCCAACTCCAAATCCGAAGTCGCTCCTTAGCAACTTAGAGACTCTTCGAGACACTTCAATCCGCTACTTGAGACCCTTAGAACAACACCAACCAATTTCCTTCAAACTTCCAACCAAAACCTAGAAAAGCCACTAGGTTTTCACCTTGCGACTAACCCGAAAACTATCTTTTTCCGAGATCTTTCTATTGAGATAACCTTACAATACTCTTAGGAACCTTGGGTTTAAGTCTTGTGAATTATCATCCACAATTGCAAAATTTTGTCTTCAAAATAGGCCTAAAGCCGAGAGCTCCATTGCACACACACAAGGTCTCTAAATTTTTCTAAGTGTTAAATGAGCTAGTCTTGCACTAGTTATGCATTTATAACACTATGGAGGGTCAAGACTTAAACAAATGGGTGGCTAAGATGAGTTTCACTAGGATCAAGCCCATGTGGCCCTTTGTGTCAACAATATCAAGCTCTATAATTAGCAAGACTTTCTCATCTTTACAATGGTCAAATGACCCTTTTGCCCTTGCATTATTTCGACCAAGCCATGTGGGAGGGGTGCCACGTGTCGCCCTCCCATTCGTCCATAAAATTCCGTAACCCTCGTGGGCCCCACAAAACGTAAAATTCCTCGGGTGGGCCCCACACGACCAAATCCGTAAAATAAATTTCCATAATGAAAATACATTCCATAATCCTCAATTAATGCATTTTGAGAATCCAATTCTCCTCAACGAACATTTTTCCTTTCCGACGTTCGGAAGATTTTTCGTCGGAAAAACAATTCTTCCTTTCGTACACTTTTCAAGTCTTGAGTTCCTTACGTACATTCTCTTAAACATGTCCTGGAGTTACGGGGTGTAACATTCTTCCCCCCTTAGAAACATTCATCCCCGAATGTTCTTTCGGAGTCCAATCTAAATAGATAGCGACATAGTCTCCTTTTACAACAACCTTTATACAACATATGCCACCCATGGCCACACAACAATACTTATACTAAAATGTCTACCTTGGCACTCACGAAGCCAACTAGCCCATACTCATAATGACCCCAAAGCCCGTCATAATCATCTCTACTAGGTCTACTGGGGTCTGACGACTGTATTATCACCGGGAAAACCTCATATTCCCACTCAGCTACCACTCCAAACACTCTTTTAAACAACATAAGGCCATTTCTGGCTCTCTCAACCTGGTTCCGGTGGAACGTGTCCACGAACCCGTAAAACAATTAACGGACTTGGGCGCACCCTCGTGACCACATCGCGTGGCGGAACTACTACCAACTGATCCCACTCTATTTCAGGGCTATGGGCGACCGTAACAGTCCTCACCCACGCCGTCGCGCACTTAACTCTTATCCGGGTCCGACTTAAAATCTTATGGCGAGAGAGCCTTATATATCTAAGGTCTCGGCGGTTATCAATATTCTTAGGCTCGCATTTCCATGCTCCAAGCCTACCTTACGATCCCCAAGACGGGTACAAAAACTTCTCATAATACCACGATCGTGTCGTCTTGATCACAACAACCATTACTTACTCTATACGGACCTCATCCGTACAATTCTCTTAAGCCTACCACGTAGCTTAATCTATTAACATGACATTCCGTTAAGGTCCTTAACATGGCTTCTTAAGGGTTCACTACCCTATCAGACAACTCATACTTTCCCAATCATCTCAAAATAAAACATAAGACCTTGGCGAGAATTCATTAACTGTTCCATACCTTCTCGGTATCTAGTTAGTCTTTACCAACTCCTGGAAATTTAAAATCATTCTAGGCAACACGCGTCTGACCATCATACATAACTCCGTATAGATGTATGTCACAATACCAACTATACTATAATCATTACCAACCTGGATACGCAATCCACATAGTCCTTCGGGTCATTGCCTTTCGTGCTGCAATCAACATAACTCGTTAGGGAGGCGACCACTACGACCGCGGCTCTATCGCACGATCTCAGAGTGAGAAGAATGGAAACCAATCCTAAATGTCGTGTAGCCTCCTGATTATAGATGTGGTGCACGACACACCGATAATCAAGACTCTACTTAGACACGGTCTGTAGACACTTTCCGAGGACTAACTGCTTTGATACCACTTTTGTCACGACCAGGCCGGCCATGGTGCCTACAGGCACCGCTTCCAAACATACAACACCAAAACAACTGCGGAAAATAAGTAACACATTTTTTTAAAAAAACCAAGGCAAAGCCGATGAAGCTTCCATAATATAAATCACCCAAAAAGGGCTTACACTATCAAACAACTGTAATTACAACTCTAACTATCCATTTACATGGAATACAAACCTCTAAGATTTGAACACATACTATGACGGGACAAGGCCCCGCCGTACCCATAAATATACATAGCCATGACAACTCCGGAACATTGGAGCCATCTCAAAATGCTGAACCAGGATCCTAAGCTCGCGGATCCACAATCACCTAAACTGCGGACATGAGCGGCCGAAGAATTGATACAACAGTGCAGAATATGGAGCAGAAATAACGTCTGATAAGCAATGATCATAACTGTACAAAAGAATGACAGGGACAAGTATAAAAATACATACCAGATCCTGCCGTGTCATTACCACTTATGAACTTAATCGCACCTTATTATCTTTTCCCATTTTCAATAAAAGTTATGGTCACATTCTTATGTACATGATTAGGAAAAATCATTAAGTTCCTTACTGTATAACTTACTTATCTTCCATAAGTATAATTCGGCCCTTTAAAGAGGGGCGCCTATACTACCCGGCCCAAATCTGGGACGCGATCAAGTCACACAAATATCAAAGCGTGCCCGTGGAATCCCCCATCACTGCCGACAACTATAAGTGTAAAATTGTCACGACCCGAACCAGGGCCCGTGACTGGTGCCTTACCCCGGGCACCCTAGTGATACAACATCAGAGAAAATCAGCGGAAATAAAACATAGACATGAAACAAGATACATTAAGAAAACAGGCCAACCAAAACGGTCGCCTTCATGTATATACATATAATCGAACAATTACAATCCTTTACAAAACGCCGCGATTTACAGACCTGCACTTAAGAATGTAACAACAACCATGACGGACGGGGACCCGCCATACCACAGATGTACAAGTACCTACAATGACAGTGGACTATACTAAAGATAAGCCTCGGAGAAAGCGGAGCTTCCCAAATCTTTGAATGCGATCCTATGAGCGAGGATCAACAACTGGTGTACCTCTACCTGCGGCATGAACGCAGCCCCCCGAAGGAGGTCAGTACAACAGGTACCAAGTATGTGAAACTGAAAATACTGTAATGAAATCACATTTCATCATTTAATAAAACCATTTCGAAATAAGTAAACGGTTATGTCAAGAAAGGGGACGCATATCCCCAGAATAATCACTCACACATAACTATGGGTCTCACGCCCATAATATCACTCATGCCCGTGGAACTCATTCTCATCGCTGGCGGTGCATGATGTAAAACAACACCCGTATGTGAACACGAACACTAGATCCACTGCGTCGTCAAACCGACGGGCCAGTAGAATCGCTCTATACGGTTCAAGCTAGTCATAAAACTTCACGGGCAAATGCGGAAGCTAATTACGGATCAAAAGCTAGCCACGCATCGCCGAGGCAAGTACCAAAGCTAACGCACTAGCCAACCATCTCACGAGATATGGCGAGACAAGTATCTCGAGCTATCTACCGCCACTGCCGATACGAGAAATGACCGGGACAAGTATCTAAAGTGTGCACGAACCACGTGTACAAATCAAGCGTGATTGTTCGTCGCGCGGCAAGCTTCATGGATTAGCGGTCCATGGACTAACAACTGAACCTCACAATGACCGCGTGCCGGCATCTCACTCGGAAGTCATGGCCATGAAACCATCCTACGGGCGCGTGCGTGGATCATCCATCGCGTCGGCGTGTCCAAGAAATCAATCGGATAGCGGCCCTCCCGAGAGTCACAGCGATGCGAAACAACCGATCGATACTCAGTGGACGCATACTCGTGGACCACCCAACGTCAGTATGTCCAATCAATCAATCAGATAGCCGGCCCTCCCAGAGAGTCACGGCAGCATATCAACAAAACACTTGCACATCAAAGACTATCACAACAAGCATAGGCAAGTTCAACATACATTCATTTTAATCAACAATCGGGTTTCAAACCCAAAATACTACATACTTTCATTCTTTCAAAAGACCTCTTTTACGTAAAACCACATGATACTAATACTGTAGTATATAAAGAAAACACTTTTACTTTTAAAACCAAATTACTTCACCCGTAAAAATCTTTACAAGGCTTTTAAAATCAAGTACTCTATACTTTTTAAACCAAGTGCTTTTCTTTTAAACAACATCAAGTATACTCTTTAAAACCCAATAACTTACTCTTTCCAAAACAAGTAACCTATACTTAAATCAAGTTACTTCTTCTTTCCCGAAAACAAGTCGTTTATAAGTCAAGTCTCTTATCTTTCAAGATCAAGTCTCTTAATTTTCAAAATCAAATCTTTCTTTTATTTTCATAAAGTCGTTATAACTAACTTCCCATAAAGCCATTATAACACTTTATGTTTAAAACAAACAAAACTCATTTCACACCTGTACGTCCACCGTACTATATAGTTCACAACAATCATGCTCAAGAGTATAGGAAGAATCACATACCTCGCGACGATTATCGACAATAAGCAAAAGCGCTCCACAAGATCAGTAACCTGCTTAGCCGTTTCCACTCTTGAGTAGAATACGCTACTCGTAGTACTGCAACCTATAAAGGCCACAAAACGCCTATCAACTCTTAGATCTCTTCGTAGAATATTCTACAGAAAATTCGGCAGCACCTCGCCCCGCTATCACACAAATCTCCTCCCCTATCCAGGCCCGCTACCAGGCCAACAACTCCCAGGGGATTACACGTCTAACCGGACGTGTACAATTCTACTCCACCATAATACAACAGTCTACTGTAAATACAGCCCTATGTAAATACAGTTCAATTCTTATCAATACTCATTCTATATATAGTATACTCAACTATATATTACTACAATATGTAATTTCCAATTACAATAGGGGGACAAGATTATTTACCTCGATAAGCCCAAAATTATCCAAGATTAAAGTCGATCCTGAGCAACGTTTAGCTCCAATTCCTTACGCTCCAACCCGCTCCAACCGACCCTTAGAGTTTCTAAACAACTTCTCTAAATACTTCCACCAAGCTAGGAAGATTTTTCTAGGGTTTCGTTTTGCGACTATCGGGATAAAGTAGTATTTTCGGGCTCCTAGTATTAAAACAACTTGGAATACTACTAGGGATACTAGGCCAATGTATTTGGGACAATACAATAAAACTCCAAGTATTTCTACAAGAGGGGGAGAGAGGGACGAAAACACCTCAAATGTGGGATGAATTTTACTCTTGACTAAGGGCTGTTATAGAGAATTCAAGGGTTAGGATCGAGGTAAGTGTATGGTCAAGATTGGGCCATGTGTGTGTGGGTCCCACCACACCACATGGACACAAAACAAGACAAGTGGCTTGCCACTTGTAAGGCCAAGTGTAGGGGCGATTCGGCCAACAGGGACAAGTGGCCTAGCCACTTGTCCACCATTCGGCCAGCGTGGCCACCGAGGGTGACACGTGTCTCCCCGATTAAATCAAAATATTTCGTCTTAGAAAATATCCAAAATACCGAAAATCTCAAAAACAAAGCGGGCCCCACAAAACCGTAAATTTCTCCCGTGGGCCCCACGTGACCATTTCTGAAAATAAAATCCAATAATTCTAATATAATCCAAGAAGTCCAAATACCAAAACTGGGAATCCAATTCCCATTAATGAACCTTTTTCTTAACAAAAACCGGAAACTTTTCCGTCGAAAATTCACATCTTTCTTTCATTCCAACATTTCTGTAGTATACTCGTACGTATGTCCTCACATACATACCCTGGAACTACGGGGTATAACAAAAATATAACCATGTGACGTGCCCGTGGCATCCCACCTCACTGTCGGCGTACACATACACAACACATAAATAGATCTCCTGCCCGTGGAATCCCACATCACTGTAAGCGGTATAAGTGTAAAATATAACCATGTGACGCGCGTGGCATCCCACCTCACCGTCGTGCATACATACACAACATAAATAGATCTCTGCCGTGGAATCCTACATCACTGTAAGCGACTATAAGTGTAAAATATAACCATGTGACGGCGCGTGGCATCAGCTCCATTGTCGTACATACACACAATATATATATATCTATATATAACGCGACGCGTGCCGGAATCCACATTGTATAAGCATGGCCATAACGTGCCCTCGGCATCCCTCATCGTAGGTGCGGTCTTCGCGAGCTAGCCCGTGGAGTAATAATATAACTGATCGCGTGCCGGAATCCACATCGTATAATCGTGGCCATGGAGTAATAAACGCGGGCATCTAACGCGTCTGGCAGCATGCCGGCATCCTCATCGTATAAGCATGGCCAAGATCAATCACAATGGAAGCATACGTGGTATCCCCGTCCTTTGCCGATGCGTCTAATAAAATGTCCGGGCATCTAACCCGCATCCTGGTCACATGCCCCGGAATCCCACATCGTATAAGCATGTCCAAGGATCAATCATGATGGAAGCATACCCGTGGAATCCCACATCACTGTCGGTACGTCCAAGTAAACTTATAACAAAACAGCCGGCCCTCCAACTGAGAGACACGACAACGTAGACATATAATACTTGCACTCAAAGCTATCACAAGCAAACCTAGGCAAGTTCATTAAAGCATTAGACTTCCATTTTTATAAACTCATGGCACCTTCGTTTTACACATCAAAATCCGGGAATTTAACCCCAAGATACTAACACCCGTAGTATCCAGGCTTGTGTACATTTCACATAAGTCACGATACTTTTAGAAATACATGTCTCGGCTTCTAAATCAAGTGACCCATAATTTAAAGCTTTTAAGCAAGTGATACCTTTAAATCACATTGCCCTTCCTTAATTCAAGTTAATTCTTTGATTACTATTATTAGAGAAAACCATTCTCTTAACCTTTCATAAAGCTGTTATAACCAACTTCCCATAAAGTCGTTATAACCCTTTATGGTTTTAGACAAACTCATTCCTTTTATAACCAAGAGACTTCTACTTTTAAAAAAAAACCAAGTATTGTATACTTTCAAATCGATTCTCTTAACTTCAAAAATACAATTAGTCTCTTAACCTTTAGAAATCAAGTGACTCCTTTTATTATAATACCTTAGGCAATTGATGCCTTAAAATCAAGTCATTATCCTTCCATAAAACAAATATAACCAACTCCCCATAAAGTCGTTATATTCACTTTATACCTTAGCCAAAATATAATTTCCTATCCGAGGGACTTATACGTTTAAAACGGAACAAGTATCACATACTTTAAAACTCTTCAAGTCCCTTAACTTAATAAAACATAAGACATCCTTTATTCTTTCAAATAAATGAGTTAATCTCCTAACTCACCTGACTTGGCTATTTATACAACTAGTAAAGGATATCAAGGTGTTGTACGTCTACCGTACTACATACGTGCAACTAGTCATGCTCAAAAGATAGGAAAAGTTCTACATAGAGCAATTCACACAACTACCTCTTAACTTCTAAGAGTAGGAGGAAACATGAAATGATACCACAGGTATATTCCATACATAGAATCATGCCAAAGGAAGGAAGAGGTTCACATACCTCGCGACGATTATCGACAAGTAGCAAAATGCTCCAAAGTACTTCAACCTTGATAGCTATTCCATCCTTCAAGTAGGATACGCTATACTTAGTACTTCAACCTATAATGGTCACAATACGTCCATTAATCTCTTACTTCAACCGTAGAGTATTCTAAGTGCTAAGTCACTAAATTCTACGGAAAATCGGACAGCACCTCCTTTGTTTCTACTCACTTTGCCACCTTTTTCAAGGCCGAATACAATAACCAAACACGCCACATTTAAGGCCCAATCAAAGCAATTAACAATAGGGGATTACACGTCTACTAGACGTGTAAAATTCCGCCCCACAATTGATATCAAACTAATACAACTACTAGTCCAATTTCGGCCATATTGAGTACGACAATACCAATTCTTATCCAATTTCCATTTCAATCCAAATTGTTAGCATAACATGATATCAAGTCGCAATCGATTATAACTACTATAATCTTCAAGTAAGTAACGTCGACGATTTCTAATAAAGCGACCAATTAGTAATCCAACTTCAAGTGGCTAATATAAAATTTCGGATTTAAGCTACAAGCAATCCATAATACTTATGAACTTCAACATATCAACTTCATGCTAGCAACACGTAAAGCTAACAACAATATATATATAATCTTGTAACACTAATTAAGAGACAAGATTATACCTCAACGAATCTCAATCGACTCCAAATCCAAGTCGCTCAGCAACTTAGAGACTCTTGAGACACTTCAATCCGCTACTTGAGACCCTTAGAACAACACCAACTAATTTCCTTCAAACTTCCAAAACCTAGAAAAGCCACTAGGTTTTCACTTGCGACTAACCCAAAACTATCTTTTCCGAGATCTTTCTATTGAGATAACCTTACAATACTCTTAGGAACCTTGGGTTTAAGTCTTGTGAATTATCATCCACAATTACAAAATTTTGTCTTCAAAATAGCCTAAAGCGAGAGCTCCATCACCACACACAAGGTCTCTAAATTTTTCTAAGTGTTAAATGAGCTAGTCTTGCACTAGTTATGCATTTATAACACTATGGAGGGTCAAGACTTAAACAAATGGGTGGCTAAGATGAGTTTCACTAGGATCAAGCCCATGTGGCCCTTTGACAAGTCAACAATATCAAGCTCTATAATTAGTAAGACTTTCTCATCTTTACAATGGTCAAATGACCCTTTTGCCCTTGCATTATTTCGACCAAGCCATGTGGGAGGGGTGCCACGTGTCGCCCTCCCATTCGTCCATAAAATTTCGTAACCCTCGTGGGCCCCACAAAACGTAAAATTCCTCGGGTGGGCCCCACACGACCAAATCCGTAAAATAAATTTCCATAATGAAAATACATTCCATAATCCTCAATTAATGCATTTTGAGAATCCAATTCTCCTCAACGAACATTTTTCCTTTCCGACGTTCGGAAGATTTTTCGTCGGAAAAACAATTCTTCCTTTCGTACACTTTTCAAGTCTTGAGTTCCTTACGTACATTCTCTTAAACATGTCCTGGAGTTACGGGGTGTAACAGGGTATAACATTCTACCCTCCTTAGAAACATTCGTCCCGAATGTTCCTTCTAGATTCAATTAAATCAGAAATGACATAGCTCCTCATAACTTAAACAGTTTGCAAATGCCACACATGGCCACAATACAACACTTAAGCATATATGATAATTAAAACCAGCAAGTAGGAAAGTGAGTTACCTGGAGATGTGGGGAATAAGTGAGGATACCTCTGCCTCATGTCCTCCTCTGTTTCCCACGTCATCTCCTCTCTGTGCTCGTTCCGCCATAAGACCTTGACGGAAGCCACATCCTTTGTCCGTAGTCGCCTAACCTGATGATCGAGTATCGTTATGGGAATCTCCTCATACGATAACCCCTCGGTCACCTGGACATCGTCAATCGGGTGCACTCTAGATGGATCTCCGATACATCTCCTCAGCATAGAAACATGAAAAACCGGATGCACTGCCTCCAGATCGGACGGCAGATCCAACTCATAGGCAACTTTGCCTACCCTGCGGACAATCTGATAAGGCCCAATGTACCTTGGGCTTAGTTTCCCTTTCTTCCAGAATCTCATCACACCCTTCATGGGTGACACCTTCAGGAAAACCCAATCATCAACCTCAAACTCCAGATGCCGACGACGATGATCTGCGTCGACTTACATGCGACTCGAGTATCGATAACCGCTCTGGATAAGCTTCACCTTATCCACGCCATCAGATCAAGTCGGTCCACTAATCGCACTCGCCCACATCAAACCAGCCTATCGGCGATCTGCACTTCCTCCCATACAAGGCCTCATAAGGCGCCATCTGAAATACGGAGTGGTAGCTATTATTATACGCAAACTCTACTAGAGGCAAATGATCCTCCACTACCCACGAAGTCAATAACACGGGCTCGCAAAGATATCCTCGAGTGTATGCGGATAGTGCGCTCTGCTGTCCGTGCATCGAGGATGGAATACGATCGAGGCTCACTGCGTCCCTAAACCTTACGGAAAGACCTCCGAAGTTAGCGAAATCGGGCTCCTGCATGCGATATGATAGAAATAGGGACCCGTTGTAACGACCGTTCGGGGCACATTCGGTGCCTTATCCGGGCACCCTAGTGACACAACATCGAGAAAACCAGCGGAAAATAAAACTTTAAACAAGAAACAAGATATATGATCATAAAGCAGGCCAACCCAGGTTACCTTCAATAAAATATATAAATACAACTCTTTCAAAGCGAGCAGTTTAATCCTTTTTACAAACCACGCCCTGGCAGTACTCTGAGACCTCTAAGATTTACAACAACTATGACGGACGGGGCCCGCCATACCCATGAATGTACAAGAACCTACAACTCGAGGAACACATGCAAAAGATAAGCCTCGGAGAAACGGAGCTTCCCAAGCTGGCGAGATCCTAAGAGCGAGGATCCACGGCCGATGTACCTCTACTGCGGCATGAACGCGGCCCCGAAGGAGGTCGATAACAGTACCAAGTATGTGAAATCGAAAAATCGTAATGAAATCATACTAGTCTATATAAAGCGGGAGACATGTATGATAACCAAACTACGATTCACAACATAAAGCGATCATGTCGATCGGGGACTCGCCCTCAAGTCATCACTCAAATATAACTATGGGTCTCACGCCCAACATCAATCATGTTCGCATCACGGCGCATGCCCCGGAATTCTGCATCGGTGTAGACATGTCCATGATGCAACAATAATACCAATGCCCCATGGCCACATGCCCCCGGAATTCTACCTCGGTGTAGACACGTCCATGTGACATCAACAAAAATATCTTTGGGTGATCAACACGCGCGTAGCCACATGCCCCCGGAATTCTACCTCGGTGTAGACATGTCCATGTAACCATAATAACAATATATCGGGTAATCAACCCGACCGCATGGCCGCATGCCCCCGGAATTCTACCTCGGTGTAGACATGTCCATGTGACATCAACAACAAGACAGTAATCAAAATGGAAACATACCCGTGGAATTCTCCATCACTGCCAGCACGTCCAAGTAAGTTCTCAACAAGTCGACCGACCCTCTATCGAGAGATGCGGTAACACAGAAATACCACACTTGCACAACAAAGGCTATCATCACAAGCATAGGCAAGTTTCACAACAACAAGCATAGGCAAGTTTCACAACAACAAGCATAGGCAAGTTTCACACAACTCAAAGTACTTTCATTTTATGCCAAAGTCCGGGTTTTTAACCCCAAAGTACTACATACGTTAAGTTCTTAAAAAAGAGATCCATTACTTTTATAAAAGTCACCCTATACCCATAGTATTAGAATGACCAACCCACATTCCTTTTCAAAATCAAGTAACAACATTCTTTTCCTAAGTTCGGTTTGCTAGTTTGATTACTCAAGCTTCTCATTTTCAAATGCTCAAGTCACTTATTTTAGAAAAGGTTTCATAACTCATAGTCTTAATCTCTTTTAAAACAATTGAGTAACATATGTCATATATGTGAGTAGTTTATTCTTGTTTATAACGATCTTATTACAATGACCATGATCTAGAAAATGTAATATCATTTTGTCTCATCTTAGCTTCATGCGGATGGAGGTTTCTCTTGGTTTTAATACAACACATCATCATTCAATACATTTTCCTTTATTACTTTGCGATTGGTGCTGTCGATACACATTACGATTTCAAATCGGTAAAACATTATCCTTTAAAACCAAGTACTCATTACTCACGAATGAGGTTTCACACAAACATCCACATTAAAACAAATAAGTTAAGTCTCTTAACTTCTAACATCGATAAACCATTTTCTTACCTACATAAAGTCGTTATAACCAACTTCCCATAAAGCCGTTATAACACTTTATGTTTAAACAAACAAATACACTTAGCACTGTCGTCTACCGTACTACATAGTTACACACATATCATGCTAGAACAGATAGGAAGAGGTTCACATACCTCGCGACGAGTATCGACAATAAGCAAAATGCTCCAAGTACTACAACGCACTAGCCCTTTCCACGCTCAAGTAGAATCGCTACTCTTAGTACTTTCACCTAGAAAGGTCACAAACGTCTATTAACTTCAAAACACAAGGTTCCATTTCTCTACTGAAAATTCGGACACCTCACATGACAGCGTAATCTCCTCTCTATCGAGGCCGCCACCAAGCCAACCAGGGGGTTACACGCCTAACCGGGCGTGTACAATTCTACTCGATGTACTACACAAGTCTCTTGCAATACCCTATGTAAATACGATGCGCTTCTTTTCTTTTATTCTTGAGCTTAAGTCAAAAGACATTGCCGCGATTACTAAGCTTAGTTCTATATATAGTATACTTCAACTATATATTCTAATAACATGTAATTTCCAATTACAAATAGAGGGACAAGATAATTACCTCGATAAGCCCATAATTATCCAAGTTAAATGTCGATCCTTAGCAACGTTTAGCTCGACTCGGGTGCTCCATCCCGCTCAAACAACCTTAGAAGTTCTAACCAACTTCTACTTAAATACTTGATCAATCAATGAAGATTTTCTTAGGGTTTCGGTTTGAGACTAAAAGGACAAAAGGTAGTATTTCCGGGCTCTACGTAAAGAGGTATCTTTGGAATACTACAAGGTACAAGGCTACGGTATTTTGGGCATTATAACAATACTTGGAAGACAACTTTCTACCAAGGGGGTAGGCTCGGCTAGCACACTAGGCTAGGGGAGGGTGTTCTCGGCCAAGGCCACGAAAAGGGGAGGGTGTTCTCGGCCAAAGGCCACACGAAAAGGGGAGGAAGGCTCTCGGTTTAGAGCTCACAAAGGGGAGGAGAGGGTTTCAAGACTTGGAAGTTTTGGAATGGATGAAGTCTTCACATTTAGGGGTATTTATAGCAAAACCAAAGGCAACCAGGGCCAAGATCCTTCCAAGTGTATAGCAAGTGTAAGGACAAGATTAAGCCAAGTGCACCTAAACCCTACTCCACAAAACAAGGCACAAAACATGGCACCAAACAAGCCACAAAACAAGGCCAAAACAAAGGAGCCAATAGGCCATAGAAAGCGTGACCCAATCGGCCACCCAAACGCTTACCGGCAGGGTGACAAGTGTCACCCTCCGTTGGTCCAAAACATTTCGTCTCTCGGAAAAATTCGCAAAATACTAAATGACATAGCGGAATTTTCCCAAGGTAAGTTGTGGAAACGTGTCGGCGGAAAACGACTATATTCGGCACTTGTGCCCAAATTCCGAACCAAAGCCTAACTTAAGGCTCAAATTCTCCACGTACGTCCTTACGTACATACTCTGGAAATACGGGGTATAACATTCTCCCCTCCTTAGAAACATTCATCCCGAATGTTCCTTCTCAAGTCTCAACACAAACATGCGCTAGTATAGCCTTCATCTATCTGCACGAAAACAATCATGCCACACCTGCCATAAAAATAACAAGCGCGCAATACTTAAACCAGTCAACGAGGAAACACCTCTAATCATCACAAAACCCCCTTACGAGGTCTAAAATATACTCCTTCACACCTTCATTTCACAAAAGAAACGATCACACACGTTCACTTTACCCCTATCTTGTTGTACCCTTCTCGAACACTCAAACTCTTTCTAGTATCTGTACCACACTTCCGTCAACGCTTCTGTTTCCAACCCTTGGAGTCACTACCTCTAAACTTGGTCATCTTACTAACTTCGATCTTCTAAGGCCGTTCGGCCTCACGATCCGCTTCGGTGAACATATCCACCAACTCATACGATGGTCATACAAACTTGGGCCTAGCATCCTCGTGACCCTACCACTGGCGGGACCACCTGAGCCCGGCCCACTGGCGGGTTCTGGGTTGACCCGCAAATGGTCCTCAACCCGACCCCCAACGCGCCAAACTCTTGTTCCCGATCCGAACAATCTTACTAACTCACATCATGAAAGCTACCACTTCCATCTCACACTACCGGATTTATCACACAAATAAATCCCACGTATACCACTACTCGATAGGTCAAACATAAAATAAATCTTTAACTCAAGACGACCTTACCCTAAGGTCTCGGTCGTGACATAGTCTAAGGTTCACACTTACCATGCCCCATACGTATCCTCCCAACTAAGCATGTTTTCTAACTCACAATTAACACAACGCTATTCGTACATAGCACATAATAATGAGACCATCATAACAAGCATACCAAAACTCTAGAGGTTAAGGATATACCGAAGCTACCGCTCACTCTAATCATAGGCACGCCTGCAGGCGCATAATGAAAGGCGATGAACCAGCCATCGATCCGGTGGTGAGTCGTAACATCCGTTCTACCCTTGGTCGGACAGTTCCTCGCAAAATGGCCTGCTGCCGCAAAATAACAAGCTCCCTGGCACCACGACACTCCCGAAATGCGGTCTACCATCGACCACCGAGGTAGGGGTGACCGCGTCCGCCAACACCCACTTCCTGAAACACGAACCGCGAGCCACGACTGCTCCGAATACTCTGAAGGTTGTGGAGGACCACTCTGCATGGCGGAGGTACAAAACTAGTATCTTTGAGGCGGTCCGCCTCGAAAGTCACCAAAGGACCACTGTTGTTCGGCCTCTTCTGGCGATCTTGGTCATTCCGCCGACCTCTCCGTGCCTCACATCCCGGTCGTGAGCTGCGTGCGGGCAATGTCCATGCGGTGAAGAGCTACTCTGAACATGCCTCGACATGTAATCATCGAGCCACTGTAACATATCGGTGCACTCGATCCTCCATACTAGCTACCAACGGGCGTCACGCCAATGAGTCGAACTCACATTGTACTCCCGAACCGCGCGCTCTGTCTAAGCATCAAAAATCTGTCGGCGTGCCTCCTCATCTGCGGAGGCAAGAAGTGCGTGAGAAAGCCCGAAAACTCATCCCATCTTGCTGGAGGTGCGTATGCTCTCCGGGAAAGCTCAGATGAATCAAACCAATCATTGCGGTATCACGCGGCCGATGCGAACCAAAGGTCCGCGACTCGGTCTCTGAAGCCTTGATCACCGCGTGATCCAGTAGCTGCCGGATGAACTCCTGCGGATCATCCTCGAGCCTCGACCCATAAAACTCTGGCGGGCTGACTCGGAAAGTCCGTAGCCTCAAACTATCTGCTCGGTGAACGGCGGTGCTCTGGGCCCCAGGCTGCTGCGTCCGGCCTATCTCATATCGGCCCACGACCACGGCGGCCAAGCCGGGCCATCTCGCGTAACCCGTCTCCTGCCCGGTGTGGGGTGGAGGCTCAGTGCTGCGGTCTCGGCCCATTCTTTGCGGCTCTAACCTCTCTTTGAAATTTGGCGGCGTCCAAAACCCGTCGTCACAAGCCTGACCTCGAGTCTTATGCGGGCTGCGCCGCCGTACTCCTCTGTATCTCACTAGCGGTTCCTCGGTGACTTGCCGCCCGGGGCTCTGGTTGCTGGCGGAGGCATAGCGGTAAAAGCGAGATCGTCGGAGGGTCAACTTACAACACGGCTCTAAGGCACGATCTCGGAATGAGAAGAATGAAACCAATCCTAAATGTCCTGCGGCCTCACGATTATAGATGTGGTGCACAACACATCGATAATCAAGACTCTACTAGACACGGTGCATAGACACTTTCAGAGGATTAATCGCTCGATACCACTTTTGTAACGACGTTCGGGGCGTTCTTGGTGCCTTATCCGGGCACCCTAGTGACACAACATCGAGAAAACCGGCGGAAAATAAAACTTTAAACAAGAAACAAGATATATGATCATAAAGCAGGCCAACCCAGGTTACCTTCCAATAAAATATATAAATACAACTCTTTCAAAGCGAGCAGTTTAATCCTTTTTACAAACCACACTTGCAGCAGTACTACAGACCTCTAAGATTTACAACAACTATGACGGGACAGGGCCCCGCCATACCCGTGAATGTACAAGAACCTACAACTCTGGGAACACATACCAAAGATAAGCCTCCGGAGAAAGCGGAGCTTCCAGCAATGGCGAGATCCTAGGCGAGGATCCACGGCCGATGTACCTCTACTGCGGCATGAACGCAGCCCGAAGAGGTCGATGCATGTACCAAGTATGTGAAAGCGTAAAATCAGTAATGAAATCATACTAGTCTATATAAAGCGGGAGACATGTATGATAACCAAACTCTGATTCCAACATAAAAGCGATCATGTCGATCGGGGACTCACGCCTCAAGTCATCACTCAAATATAACTATGGGTCTCACGCCCAACATCAATCATGTTCGCGTCATGGCGCGTGCCCGAATTCTGCGCCGGTGTAGACATGTCCATGGTGCAACAATAATACCAATGCCCGGCACGTGCCCCGGAATTCTACCTCGGTGTGAACGCGTCCATGTGACATCAACAATAATATCTTTGGGTGATCAACCTGCGCGTAGCCACATGCCCCCGGAATTCTACCTCGGTGTAGAGATGTCCATGTTACCATAATAACAATATATCGGGTAATCATCCCGACCGCATGGCCGCATGCCCCCTGAATTCTACCTCGGTGTAGACACGTCCATGTGACATCAACAACAAGCGATAATCAAAATGGAAACATACGTGGAATTCTCCATCACCGCCGACGTCCAAGTAAGTTCTCGACAAGTCGTAGGCCTCTATCGAGACGCGGTAACGCGAAATACCACACTTGACAAAGGCTATCATCACAAGCATAGGCAAGTTTCACAACAACAAGCATAGGCAAGTTTCACAACAACAAGCATAGGCAAGTTTCACACAACTCAAAGTACTTTCATTTTATGCCAAAGTCGGGTTTTAACCCCAAAGTACTACATCGTTAAGTTCTTTTTAAAAGAGATCCATTACTTTTATAAAAGTCACCTATACCCGTAGTATTAGAATGACCAACCCACATTCCTTTTCAAAATCAAGTAACAACATTCTTTTCCTAAGTTCGGTTTGCCTAGTTTCAATTACTCAAGCTTCTCATTTTCAAATGCTCAAGTCACTTATTTTAGAAAAGGTTTCATAACTCATAGTCTTAATCTCTTTTAAAACAATTGAGTAACATATGTCATATATGTGAGTAGTTTATTCTTGTTTATAACGATCTTATTACAATGACCGTGATCTAGAAAATGTAATATCATTTTGTCTCATATTAGCTTCATGCGGATGGAGGTTTCTCTTGGTTTTAATACAACACATCATTATTCAATACATTTTCCTTTATTAGCTGCGGTGATGCAGCCGATACACATTCTGATTCCCGAAATCAGTAAAACATTATCCCTTTAAAACCAAGTACTCATTACTCACGAATGAGGTTTCACACAAACATCCACATTAAAACAAATAAGTTAAGTCTCTTAACTTCTAACATCAGTAAACCATTTTCTTACCTACATAAAGCTGTTATAACCAACTTCCCATAAAGCGTTATAACACTTTATGTTTAAACAAACAAATACACTTAGCACTTTGTCGTCCACCGTCTTACATAGTTACACACATATCATGCTAGAACAGATAGGAAGAGGTTCACATACCTCGCGGCAGTATCGACAATAAGCAAAATGCTCCAAGTACTACAACGCACTAGCCCTTTCCACTCGCCGAGTAGAATACGCCACTCTTAGTACTTTCACCTAGAAAGGTCACAAACGTCTATTAACTTCAAAACACAAGGTTCCATTTCTCTCTGAGAAAATTCGGCACCTCACATGACAGCGTAATCTCCTCTCTATCGAGGCGGCCCAAGCCAACCAGGGGGTTTACGCCTAACTGACGTGTACAATTCTACTCGATGTCTTACACAAGTCTCTGCAATACGGTCCTATGTAAATCTGATGCGATTCTTTTCTTTATTCTTCAGGCTTAAGTCAAAAGACATTGCCGCAGTACTAAGCTTAGTTCTATATATAGTATACTTCAACTATATATTCTAATAACATGTAATTTCCAATTACAAATAGAGGGACAAGATAATTACCTCGATAAGCCCATAATTATCCAAGTTAAATGTCGATCCTTAGCAACGTTTAGCTCGACTCCGGTGCTCCATCCCGCTCCAAACAACCCTTAGAAGTTCTAACCAACTTCTACTTAAATACTTCAATCAATCAATGAAGATTTTCTTAGGGTTTCGGTTTGAGACTAAAAGGACAAAAGGTAGTATTTCCGGGCTCTACGTAAAGAGGTATCTTTGGAATACTACAAGGTACAAGGCTACGGTATTTTGGGCATTATAACAATACTTGGAAGACAACTTTCTACCAAGGGGGTAGGCTCGGCTAGCACACTAGGCTAGGGGAGGGTGTTCTCGGCCAAGGCCACTTGAAAAGGGGAGGAAGGCTCTCGGTTTAGAGCTCACAAAGGGGAGGAGAGGGTTTCAAGACTTGGAAGTTTTGGAATGGATGAAGTCTTCACATTTAGGGGTATTTATAGCAAAACCAAAGGCCAACGAGGGCAAGATCCTTCCAAGTGTATAGCAAGTGTAAGGACAAGATTAAGCCAAGTGCACCCTAAACCCTACTCCACAAAACAAGGCACAAAACATGGCACCAAACAAGCCACAAAACAAGGCCAAAACAAGGAGCCAATAGGCCATAGAAACGTGACCCAATCGGCAACCCAACGCCACGGCAGGGTGACAAGTGTCACCCTCCGTTGGTCCAAAACATTTCGTCTCTCGGAAAAATTCGCAAAAATACTAAATGACATAGCGGAATTTTCCCAACGTAAGTCAGGAAGCGTTTCGTCGGAAAACGACTCTATTCGGCACTTGTGCCCAAATTTCGAACCAAAGCCTAACTTAAGGCTCAAATTCTCCACGTACGTCCTTACGTACATACTCTGGAAATACGGGGTATAACACCCATGCAGTCTCACGATCTCTCGGATGTAAAGTCTGGCATAATCCTCTGCCGAAAAAGTCGTCCTGACTGGAAGAAAGTGGGCTGATTTCGTCAGCCTATCGATGATAACCCAGATAGAATCATGCTTCCTCTGAGTGCGAGGTAATCCTGTGATAAAGTCCATGTTGATCACCTCCCACTTCCAGGTCGGGATCTCTATCGTCTGCAATAATCCACGGGCCTGCGGTGCTCTACCTTACTGCGACAACATGGGCCTTTGAGCAACAAACTCTACAATGTCCTCTTCGTGCCATCCCACCAATACGGATCACGAGGTCGTGGTATATCTTTGTCGACCCCGGATGGATAGAGTAACGCGCGTTGTTTGCTTCCCCTAGAACCTGCTGCCGAAGTCCCGCAATATCTGGAACACACAACCTGCCCTCAAATCTCAGCACCCCATCAGGTGCTACCTCAAATGGACCCTTCCCCTCACGAAGAGCCGTATCGCGTCTGTCTCAAAATCGGATCCTCAATGTTGCCTCTTCACCTCGCCGGCGATGGAAGACTCGGCAACCTCTCGAACTCGAACCCCACTACTATCAGAATCAATCAATCGGACTCCAAGGCTCGCTAGCTGATGCAACTCGCGGACCATGCCCCTCCTCTCTGGCTGCACATCTGATAGACTCCCCATCGACCTACGACTAAGGGCATCTGCCACAACATTGGCCTTCCCCGGGTGGTACAGGATATCGATATCATAATCCTTGAGTAACTCTAACCACCATCTCTGTCGTAAGTTCAGCTCCCTCTGGCTGACGATATACTGGAGGCTCTTGTGGTCTGTGTAAATATCCACATGAACTCCATACAAATAGTGCCTCGGATCTTGGCGTGAATCACCGTCGACTCAAATCATGGGTGGGGTAGTTCTTCTCATGCTTCTTGAGCTGCGAGATCGTCTGCTATAACATCACGACCCGAGCCAGAGCAGTGGTGGTGCCTTACCCCGGGCACCCTAGTGATACAACATCAGAGAAAATCAACGGAAATAAAAACTTAAGCATGAATCAAGACAAAATAAGAAACAGGCTAACCAAAATAGTTACATTTCTGCATATATATACCTGAACAGTTATATCCTTTACAAACCCTGCCCACAACAGTACTACAGACCTCTAAGAATGTAACCACAACTACGACGGGACAGGGCCCCGCCATACCACGAATGTAAGTACTACAACGACGGACTATACGAATAAGCCTCGGGAAACGGAGCTTCCTGCACGATTGCGTGATCCTATGGCGAGGATCAACAATCGTGTACCTCTACTGCGGCGTGAACGCAGCCCCGAAGGAGGTCGATACAAGTACCAAGTATGTGGCCCGAAAATACGTAAATGAAATCATAATAGTCTATATAAAGCGGGAGACATGTATGATAACCAAACTACGATACCTGACATATGAGCGATCGTGTCAGTCGAGGACTCGCCTCAAAGTCATCACTCAAAATATAGCAATGGGTCTCACGCCCACAACATCAATCATGCCCATGGAATTCCTTCCTCACTGCCGGCAGTCTATGATATAACAACACCAAGGAGTACACTTGAACACCAGGTCCCACCTGTGTCATAAAACCGTACGGGGCAAGTACGAAGGCTAACTACCAGATACCAAAGCGCGTCATCAATCGGCGGGCAAGTACGAAAGCCAACTACCAGATACCAAAGCCGTACTAACAATACTATATAACCATACCACGAAGCTGACACGGGGCAAGTACGAAAGCCAACTACGGATACAAGGCGCATAACGCGTCGATGGGGGCAAGTACGAGGATAACTACGGATACCAGTAGTGATCACGAGACTTCGCCACAAACCGAGCAGGGCAAGTCACGAAGGCTAACTACCGGATACCAAAGCCGAATCAGCCACGGCCGGGCAAGTATGAGAAACGACCACGGATACAAGGCGAATCGGTAAAACCCGTGGAGGTGGTCCATGGAATGACACTATCAAGAACTGATCGGGGCAAGTACGAAAGCCAACTACCAGAACCAACCTGCATCAGCAACGACCGGGGCAAGTACGAGGGCTAACTACCAGATACCAAGGCCGAATCAGTAAACCTCATGGAGAGCTAGTCCATGGAACAACAATCCTAATGGAACCATACGTGGGCCCAACGTGTCGATGGGTCGAGGATATAACAAGACAACACTCCTAGTGGAAGCATACCCGTGGGCCACCCATCGTGTCAGTATGTCCTTCAATCAACCAGATAGTCGGCCCTCCATCGAGAGACTCGGTAGCACATAATCAAAACACTTGCACAACAAAGGCTATCACATCAAGCATAGGCATCAACGTACTCATAGACTTTCATTTTATTTACAACAAATTAGTTCACCATTTATATGAACTCAAGTACTTCTATTTTGTGCCAACAATCCGGGTTTCAACCCTAAAGTACTACGTACTTAAATTCTTTCAAAAGATCCCTTTCTTTTACAAAAGTCATACGATACCCATAGTATCAAAAATAGAGTAATTATCATTTCAAGTAAACCAAAACCATTTCCACACCTTCTTTTGAAATAAGCCAAGACAACACCATGCTTTCTTTTAAAACCAATTTAAGACAAAACCATGCCTTCTTTTTAAACCATTTTAAGACAAAACCATGCCTTCTTTTTAAACCATTTTAAGACAAAACCATGCCTTCTTTTTAAACCATTTTAAGACAAAACCATGCCTTCTTTTAAACCAAAAACTCTTCAATTCCTCAAGTCCCTTTTCTTTAAGAAATCAAGTTCCTTACTTTGGAATTTAAGAAAAATCAATACTTGTTATTAATGATCTTATTAAAGTAGTCATGATCTAGGAAATGTAATACAATTTTGTCTTATCTTAGCTTCTATGCAGATGGAGGTTTCTACTGGTTTTAATAATAATTAATTAGTCAATACATTTTCCTTTATTAACGCTGCAGTGGTTTGTTCAATACTTATTCTCATTTTCGAAATCAATATAACTTATTCCTTTTTAAAACCCAATTACCCATTTCTCATAAATGCGGTTTCACAATTTTTTAACACAAACCAAGTCCTTAATAATTCACATCAAGTCATTTATAAGTTAAGTCTCTTATCTTTTTAAAAACCACAAACCATTTCTTTACCTACATAAAGTTGTTATAACAAACTTCCCATAAAGCCGTTATAACACTTTATGTTTTAAATAACCAAATTCGTTTATAGCGTCGTCTACCGTACTACATAGTTCACACAATCATGCTAGAAAAGATAGGAAGAGGTTCACATACCTCGCGGCGATTATCGACAATTAGCAAAAGCGCTCCAAATCTTGTAACCTGCTAGCCTTTTCCACCCTCCCAGTAGAATACGCTACTCGTAGTACTTCAACATATAAAGGCCACAAAACGTCTATCAACTTCTAGATCCGCCCGTAGAACATTTCTAAATACAAGGTTCCATATTCTACGGAAAATTCGGCACCTCCCCACCGCAACCACATAAATCTCTCTCTATCAAGGCGCTACCAAGCCAACAACTCGAGGGTTACACGTCTAACTGGCGTGTACAACATCGCCCACAATAATACTACAAGTCTCAGTAAATACGGTCAATGTAAATCTGATTCAATCCTTTATAATCATCCATCCAATATATCGATACTCAATTCTAAACTACTACAATATGTAATATCCAATTCTGATAGAGGGCGTATATCATTACCTCGATAAGCCCAAAATTATCCAAGATTATAAGTCGATCTGAGCAACGTTTAGCTCGATTCCTTACGCTCCAACCCGCTCCAAGCAACCCTTAGAAGTTCCTAACCAACTCCTCTTCAAGATCCAACTCCAAAAAGTGAAGAACACTTAGGCTACAATTTGGCAATGTTTCGGCCAAGGGGCTTATCTAAGGCTAGGGGTGTGAAATATTTTCCAACTCTTGGTACACAATCTTCCTAACACCCTAAGGAAGAACACTTAAAACTTTAAGAATTTTTGGACAACTTTTGCTCAAGAATCATGGCCAAAGCCGAGAGCACACAAGAGAAAGGGAGGGGATTTTCAAGACTTGGAAACTTTCTAAGTGATGGATGAATAAGTCTTGCAACAAGGGGTATTTATAGAGAAATTGAGGGCCAAGATTAAAGCAAGTGTAAGGTGAGGATTGGGTACATGTGTGTGGGTAAACTACCAACCAAATGTCCACCACAAAAATAGGACAAGTGGCTTGCCACTTGTCCCCCACATAAAAACGTCCAAGTGTCCCCTTGAATTCGGCCATAGGGCCACATGGGGGTGACACGTGTCTCCCCCCTACTCGTCCAAAATATTTCGTCTTCCCAAAATATCCGTAATGCCAAAAATCCGAAAATAAAGTGGGCCCCACAAACCGTAAATTTCTCCCGTGGGCCCAACGTGACCAATTCCGGAAATAAAATCCCATAATTCTCAAATATTCCAAAAAGTCCGAATACCAAATCTGGGAATCCAATTCCCTTTAACGAACATTTTTCCTTCACAAAATTCGGAAACTTTTTCGTCGAAAAATCACATCTTTCTTCTTTTCCAAAATTACTGTCGTATTATCGTACGTACGTCCTCACATACATACCCTGGAACTAAGGGGTGTAACATAACCTTACCCTGCTGCATCAACACACATCCAAGCCCGATGCCTGACGCATCACAATACACCACATAACCGTCTGGACCCTCTGGAAGAGTAAGAACTGAGGCGGTCGTCAATCTCCTTCGATGGCCGGAAACCACGCTCACAAGCATCGATCCATCAAACTTAGCTGCTACGAGTCAGCCTAGTCAATGGTGCGAAATAGAAGCAAACTTCTCCACGAACGCCGATAATAACTGCAAGGCCCGTAAAGCTGCGCCTGCAGCCGGAGTAGTAGGTGCAGGCAACTCTGACTGCCTCGATCTTGGCCGTATCCACCCGAATACCATCGGCCCCGATAATATGCCCGAGAAAAGCCACCGAAGCAAACCAAAACTCACATTTGGAAAACTTGGCGTAAAACTGCTGGTCCTGGAGAACTCTCGGCCACGATCTCAAATGCTCGCGTGCTCGCCTGGCGAGAATAAACCAAGATGTCATCAATGAATACTATCACAAACGTATCCAAAAATGGCTTGAACACTCTGTTCATCAAATCCATAAATACCGCCGGATCATTGGTCAAACCGAAAGACATAACCCTGAACTCATAGTGCCCGTACCGGGTCCGGAATGCAGTCCTAGGGACATCCGCCTCTCTAACTCGCACCTGATGATAGCCCGATCGTAGATCAATCTTGGAGAAACATCTCGCACCCTGCAACTGGTCGAACAAATCATCAATCCTGGAAAAGAGGTATCTGTTCTTAATAGTCACCTTGTTCAGCTGCCTGTAATCAACACACATGTGCAGCGTCCCGTCCTTCTTCTTCACGAACAATACCGGCGCTCCCCAGGGAGAAACACTAGGCCTGATGAAGCCCTTCTCCAGCAAATCTCTCAGCTGGTCCTTCAACTCTCTCAACTCGGCAGGTGCCATTCTGTATGGAGGAATGGATATAGGTCGAGTTTCTGGCAGCACATCGATACAAAACTCTATCTCCCTCTCAGGAGGGATACCTGGGAGATCGTCTGGAAACACATCTGGGAAATCTCTGACTACTAGAATCGGTGAAAATGCGGTATCGCAGCCTCAATATCAAACATCCGAATGAGATGGTAGATATACCCATTCTGCACCATCTTCCTAGCCTCGAGGTAAGAAATAAACCTACCCCTCGGCGACACAGTGTTCCCCTCCCACTCAATAACCGGCTCCCCAGGAAACTGGAACCGTACCAACCTCGCCCTGCAGTCCACATTGTCGTAGCAAGAAGCTAGCCAATCCATACCCATGATCACATCAAAATCGGTCATATCCAACTCTATCAAGTCGTCTAGGGTCTGACGACTGCATAAATCCTTTGGGCAAGCCCTATATACCGCCGAGCTACCACCGAATCACCCGGCTGGCGTAGCTACCTCGAAAGTGTCTATGGACTCGGACTCTATCCCTATCCTACTTGGCGATAAGGGAGATATATGGGGCCAGTAGAACCGGATCTATCAAGGCATATCGTCACAACAAGAAACCGATAAAGTACCGTGGCGACATCCGGCGACGCCTCACGGTCTGGCAGTGGGCGAGGCATAAATGCGGTTCGAGGACCGGAGGCTGAGACGTGCCACGACCTGCCGCGACCGGCTGGTCCATGAGTACCACGCCCTCGGGGCGAGTAATCGTAGGAGATGAAGACCTGCGAAGGACCTCAGTGGTGACCCACCATCTGCGGCGCCTGCAGTGGACGGTCCCGCCAAAGTGTCCGCCGGCCGCAAGCATAACAAACTCCTGAAGTAGGTCCACAACTCCCGTAATGGGATCTACCGCATCGGCCACACTGAGGGGGGTGGTCTCGATCGGTTAGCACCTCTGCTACCCTGGAAGTCCAAAGCCATGGGGCCCTGTCCTGCCCCCGAATACTCTGGTTGTACTGAAGACGGTGTAGGAGTGCTCTGAGCTGGATGTGGTGCAAATCTAGTCTGCTGCTGAGACCGTCCACCCTGAGAGCTACCAAAAGATCCTGCCGTTACGGCGCCTTCCTGCTGGCGATATCATCGACCGTCGACCTCTGCTCCTCGCACCAGTCGTGAGCATGAATGCGGGCAATGTCCATGCGATGAAGAGCCACACTGAGCAAGACTACGCCAAATAATCATCTAGCCGGTGGCGTGGCGGTGCACCACTGTCCTCATATCTGCTGCAGCGAGGACATATCGAGCCAACGAAGTCGAACTCACGTTGTACTCCGGCGTGCGCCCTCTCTGCCTCAACATCAAAAATCTGTCGGCCCGTGCTCTCCTCATCTGTGGCGGCAAGAAATGAGTGAGAAATGTCTCATAGAACTCGTCCCATACTGCTGGAGGCGCACGCTCTCCCCGGGATAGCTCCCACGAATCAAACGGTCATTGCGGTATCACGCGGCCGATCACGAACCAGACCAGCGACTCGGTCTCGAAGCCACGATCACTCTCGCGATCCGTGTAGCTGTCGGATGAACTCCTGCGGATCATCCTCAGGCCTCGACCCGTAGAACTCTGGCGGGCTACAACTCAGAAAATTCCATAGTCTCAAGCTGTCCGATCTAGGATGTACTACGGGTGCTACTGGAACTGCTGCGTCCGGCTATCTGCGTGTGCAGCCTGATCACGGCTAATCGGGCCATCTCTCTAACCCATCTCTCTGCTCCGGTGTGGGGTGGGCGCAGTCTTGTGGTCTCTGCTTTGGCGGCGTCGTGGAACTCGTCGTCGAGGTATCGCCTCGGGTATAGGTGGGCACAGGCCTCGTGGCCTCGGTGTCCTACTAGCGACTCCGCCATTTGCCTTGCCATACGGGGGTTGCCTTGCGTGGGCATAAGCGGTACAGAAAGAAATATGTTAGAGGGTCGACTTATAACACGGCTCTAAGGCACGATATCGAGTGAGAAGAATGAAACCAATCCTAAATATCCTATAGCCTCACGATTATTGGTGTGGTGCACAACACACGATAATCAGAACTCTACTAGATACGGTCTGTAGACACTTTCAGGATTAAGCGCTCGATACCACTTTTGTCACGACCGAACCGGGCGTGGTCGTGCCTACCGGGCACCTAAGTAGACATACATCGAGTAACAACGGAATATAAAAACAAGACATGTAACTATTATGAAATGAGAATCAGTTTATACAAGAAAAGATTGTCTTTCGGCATGTATATATACATCAAGAGTGAACAGTTACATCCCAACTTTACAACAGGACTACAGACCTCTAGGAATGTAAACAACTATGGCGAGACAGGGCCCCGCCATACCCTGAAGGTACAAAATATCTACAACACAGGGAGAGTCGTACCAAAAGTCGAGCCTCCGGAGAAATGGGCTTCTGACACCAGAGTAAGGATCCTAAGAACGAGGATCTACCACCATTTTCCACTTACTGCGGCATGACGCGGCCCAGAAAGTCGGTACAACATGTACCAAGTATGTTAAAGCGTAAAAATCTTGAAATGAAATCAAAGCATTTTAAAACCACTTACAAATACAACGATTCAACGCACATAGTGCCACATCATAAACAAGAGCAAAATAGATATAATGTAGCGGTCTTTTCTAGGCGCTAATGATCGAAGCAAGGTCAATCGCCTATAGTATCATTATGCGAGCCTATTCTGAACTCCATGATCCACATAGACCACCTAGGTCGCGTGAGGTATTCCTCGCATCGGGGTAGCTAACCTCGGCATCAACTCGACTCCGCGATCCGCGTAGTCATGTGCATCGCGTGAGGTATTTCTCGCGTCGAGTAACACGCGAGTGATCATCTGGAACTCCGCGACTCGCGCATAGATCACACAGAGCCGCATGAGGTATTCCTCGCATCGGGGGCGGCTAACCCTCGGCATAACAAGTCAGGGGGGTAAGTGATATAATATCAGCATAACTGTTTATCGTTAAACAGCATAAGCACAACAAGGGAACCCCCTTTACACAAACGTTACAAGACACTAACACACGTAGCATCATAATATGTCTACTTATCAAACTAACATACCACACCTTCAGAAATCATTTATAAGGCTTTTATAAACAAACAAGTAAACCGTTTCCTCTTATCTTTCTTAAGTCGTTATACCTAACTTCCCATAAAGCTAGTATAACACTTAAACTTGTTGAAAAACCAAGTATTACTTTTATTTCAAAAATGATTCATAACTCTTTTGAAATACTTCAAGATTCTTATTATTTAAAACTCAAGTCAAAAAACAACAGAGTAAAACCAATTTTTGTTAACACACGTACGTCTACCGTACTATATATATATCAAAAATATCATGCTCAAGAGGATATGAAGAATCACATACCTCATCGGCGAAATCCACCTGCCAAGTCGAATATGTCGCGCGCAGAGTATCAACCTATAATAGTCAAATACGTCTATCAACGTCTAGACTACTCTATAGAATATTCTAAGCAGAGGGTTCTCTATTCTATGGAAAATTGGGCAGCATTTCTCTACCCGCCAAACTACACAAGTCTACTGTAAATACAGTCCTATGTAAATGATTCAATTCTCTTCTTTTATACCATCCTTCTATATAACTTATACTTAATTCTAAACTACTACGATATGTAATCTCCAATTACAATAGAAGGACAAAGATATTTACCTCGATAAGCCCAAAATTATCCAAGATTATATGTCGATCCTGAGCAACGTTTAGCTCCTATTCTGCACGCTCCGATAGCTCCAAGAAACCCTCAGAAGTTTCTAAACAACTTCTACTAAATACTTCAACCAACTATGAAGATTTTCCCTAGGGTTTCGTTTTGTGACTAAAGGAAATATAGTAGTATTGCCGGACTTTTAGTATAGAGGTATCTTTGGAATACTACAAGGGATGTAGGCTAAGGCATTTGGAATAGTAACAATACTAGGAGGGATTTTTCTACCAAGGGGGGGGGGGGTGTTGTTTCGGACGAGAGCTAGGGAAAGAGGGGGGTTCTTTTGGACGAGAAATAGCAACTAAGGGGGAAGGATTTTGTGACTTGGAAATGATAAGTGAATGAAGAAGTCTTGCACTAGAGGGGGGTATTTATAGAACCTTCAATGGCCAAGATTAAAGCAAGTGGAGGGTGTAGATTTGGTAGCTTGTGTGAGTGGAGTCTTCCACCAAGTGTCCACCACAACATTGGGACATATGTCCACCACAACAATGAGCCATGTGGCCATCCACTTGCTCAAGAAAACCGTCCAACAAGGCCTCCCCCACTTGCCCACAAAAAAACGTCCACCTACTCCTACTATCCCAAAGAAAATATCTTGCAAGACTTGACTTATTGACTTGGCCACTTGCCCACCATTTTCGTCCAACCAATGCCACCTAAGGGTGACACATGTCGCCCTCCTATTGGTCCAAAATATTTCATCTCTCGGAAAAATCCGAAATCGGTTAAAATATTAAAAGCGTAAAATTTCCTTGTGAGTTCGAATCTTTTCCGTTGGAAGTTCACATTTTCATCCTTAACCTAATTAGGGTTTGTACAAATGTGCGTACGTCCTCACATACATACTCTGGAACTACGGGGTATAACATTTATGGAGGAACTTCTTATTTGGGAGCTTACTTTGATTATCCATACGTGATAACGTAATCCGGCCCATTTGCGGGACACGGTGTACTGATGAGTCATGTGACATAATCCGGCCCGCCTATGGGGCTCGGTGTACTGTAGAATCATGTAGCATAATCCGGCCCGCCTGTGGAGCTCGGTGTACTGTGGAATCATGTAGCATAATCCGGCGCTGTGGGCTCGGTGTCTTTGTGGAATCATGTAGCATAATCCGGCCCACCTGTGGAGCTCGGTGTACTGTGGAATCATGTAGCATAATCCGGCCCGCCTGTGGAGCTCGGTGTAAGATGATGTAACCCGGCCTGTGTGTAGGCTCGAGGTAATATGGCGTAATCCGGCCTATGTGTAGGCTCGGTGTATCTCATAACATAATCCGGCCTATTTGTAGGCTCGGTGTATTTCATAACATAATCCGGCCTATTTGTAGGCTCGGTGTGATGTTCCTTACATAACATTTTAAATCGTATTTTTACTTCTTCTTAAGTCGTTATAACAACTTCCCATAAAGCTATTATGACAACCTTCCATTTTTGAGAACTTAAGGCACTTTTATTCTTACAACATTAGGGAAACTAGACCTAAAAATACTACGTGAATAAAATCATGTCATCTACACTTTAGAAATCAAGTTCCATAATCTTGAAAAATAAAGTTTGATACACTTCCAAAACCAAGTAGCTTCTTCTCTTTAAAATCATATAACTTCCACTTTTAAAATCAACCTCCTTTTCACATATAAATCCAACTTACTTACTTCAAATAAAACAAGGCACAAAGCTTTAAATCAAATCTCATAACTTCCTAATCATTCTTACCAACATCTCCCATAAGACTTGGTAAGGACTTAGGATAATTTTAGACATATTTCTAACTTAGAATCAACAACTTGGACATTTCTTAACTCCTAAGAGTAGAAAGAATCATGAAATACTATCACATGGCTATTTCATACGTAGGATCATGACAAAGAAAGGAGAGGTTCACATACCTCGCGAAGACTAGCGACAAGTTGCAAAATGCTCCCAAGTACTTTATCCTTGCTAGCTTTTCCACCCCTTCAAGTAGAATATGCTACTCGTAGTACTTCAACCTATAATGGTCATAATACGTCCATTAACCTCTAGCTTCAAACGTAGAATAATACTAAGTATTCGCTCTCTTAATCTACGGAAAATCGGGCAGCACCTCCTTTGTTTCTACATACTTTGCCACATTTTTCAAGGCCGAATTCAATAACCAAACACGCCACATTTAAGGCTCAATACAACAACCAACCAAAGGGGATTACACGCCTTACAATACGTGTAAAATTCCGCCCCACAATTCATACTAAGTAGATCAATAACCAATGCCATTCTCGGCTATTACATACAACAACACAAGTCCTTTCCAATTCTTTTTTTTTCAATCCAAGTTCTTAGGTCTAACATGTTATATAGTCATAGACAACTTCAACAACTACAATTTCTTCTTTATATAACATGTGACGACTTATACAATAATCAAATTGAATTGTAATCTCAAGGCTAAACATGCTAGTTTTCGGATTAGGGTTCCAATAGCCAATACACTTATCATACTTCATACTATATACTTCATGCTTGCTAATATCTATAGCTACAACAATAAGTAATCTTTAATTGCTAAAACGACAAGAATTGTTACCTTTACAAGCCCTTATAAATCCAAAATTCAAAGTCGCTCCTTAGAATTTCTTAGCTTCTTTCCTTTACGCTCCAATCCGCTATTTGAAGCCTTTAGAAGTTCACAACCAACTTCTATTCCATTTCCAATCAAAACCTATGAAAATGCCTTAGGGTTTCGCCTTGCGACTAACGTGAAAACGCCGTTTTTCCGAAATCTTTCTATTGAGATATCCTTACAATACCCTTAGGGACCTTGGGTTAAACTCTTGTGAATAATGGATCAAAACTACAAAATTTTTGTGTTGAAATATAGCCAAAGCCGAGAGCTCAAATGTGGACAACAATTGTTGTGAAATTTTCTAAGTGTTGAAGACTAGTCTTGCACTAGTGTAGTGTATATATAACACAATGGAGGGTTAAGATAATCACAAATGTGTGGCTAGGATGAAGAGCAATTAATTAATTGGCCAAGTGGCAAGTTGACTTGGTCAATAAACTCAAGCTTTGAAGACTTATCTTCCTTGATGGTCAATGACCATTTTACCCTAGCATTAATTTCATCCAAGACCATTGGGGGTGACACGTGTCGCCCTCTCATTCATCCATAAAATTCGATAACCCTCGTGGGCCCCACAAAACGTAAAATTCCTCGGGTTGGCCCCACATGACCAAATCCGTAAAAAAATAAATTTCTATAACGTTAATAAGTTACATACTCATCATATAATGCATTTTGAGAATCCAATTCTCATCAACGAACATTTTCCTTTCCGACGTTCGGATGATTTTCCGTCGGAAAAACAATTCTTCCTTTCGTACAAATTTTCAAGCCTTGATTCCTTACGTACAATCTCTTATACATTGTCCTGGACTTACTGGGTGTAACATTCTTCCCCCCTTAGAAACATTCCTCCCCGAATGTTCTTTCGGAGCTCAATCTATTATTTCTTGGCATAGTCTCATAAAACTGCACTTAGTAAAACCTAATTATGCCACATATGGCCCTAATACACCGCGCTTGCATATTTATTCATCACAAACCAAACGAGGAAACAAATCCAAAGTGTGCACCATCACTATCTACTCACATTCATGGCCTAAAAGGATTATCTTTTCGTACTTCCAACTTACTTCTAACATACATACATAATCTCAATATTATCCGTTCTTGATACTTAAACATACAACAACCTTATCATGCATACAAATCTCTAAAGGGTCGAAGATATACCTGAAATCCTATAGGCGGTTCAAAGGACCGCTAAAGCGAACTTTCACGACCTGCGCCACGGCTGTAGGTGTATGAACATCTGCCTAGCTACGAAGGCGAAGAACCATGGCGATCCGTGGTGCTGTGCTATCCCTCCTGTAACTCTCCTACTAGGACAATCCCTCAACATATGGCCCTGACGGCCACAGGTAAAACAGGCACCAGTAGCACGACGACATTTCCCATGGTGATGTCGGCCACACTGTGGACACTGAGGGAAGAGTGGCCATCGCATAGAACCCCATGCGCATCTGAATCCGAAGCTCTGGAGCTATGACCGGCTCCTGAATTACCCGGCTGATCCAACCTCGCCGAAGCGGGAAGGAGCACTCTGTCTTGGTGAAATGTAGACCTAGCTGCTGTTGAGGCTCTCGCCTCGAAAATCACCTGAACCCTGTCACGGCCTCTTGGGTTGGCCTTGGTCTGGTCGGTCCTCTCTCTCCCTGTCCTCAATCCCCTGTGCATATGTCTGCATCCTGGCAATATCCATACCTGGCTGAAGGGCCACTCCCAGGCAAGCAGTGATCATATAACGGTCTAGCCCCATAACATAACGATGAACTCTATCAGCCATGTCAGCCACAATAGTGTGCACATACCTGGCCAACGAGTCAAAATCCAGGTTGTACTCCCTGATGGTCCTCCCATTCTGCCTCAATGACAAGAACCTATCAACACGGGCTCTCCTTATCTCAGGAGGAAAAAAGTGATCAAGAAAGGCCTCTGTGAACTCATCCCAAATAGCTGGAGGAGCACCCACACCCCTAGACAGTTCCCATGACTCAAACCAGTTCAACGCAATATCGCGTATGTTATACCCCGTATTTCCAGAGTATATACGTAAGGGTGTACGTACAAAAGTTTAGCCTTAGTTAGGCATTATGGACGAAAAAGTTTGTGCACAACTCACTAAAAGAATCGTTTTTCGACGAAACGTTTTACTAAACTCGCGTAGGGTAAATTCCGGCTATGACATTTATTATTTTTGCGGATTTTTCCGAGAGACGAAACATTTTGGACCAACGGGAGGGTGACACTTGTCACCCTCAATGGACGGCAAACATGGGCCAAGGTTGCACGTTTTTTGTGCCTTTGCACAAAGTCAAGGAGTTGGTAGGATATTTGTGTAGTAGATGGATAAGGACACTTGGGTGAATCTCCACCCTACACTTGCCTTGCACTTGGCATCATCTTGGCCATTGGTTGGCCATTTCTTGACCTATAAATACCCCCCTTAAGATGAAGAGTTCTTCATCCACAAAACAAACTTTCCAAGTCTAAAATCCCTCCCTCTCCCTTGTGAGATTTTCGTCCAACACCTCCCCCTCCCCTTGTGAAGGCCTTGGCCGAAACACCCCCCTCTAGCCTAGTAGTCCTAGCCGAAACCTACCCCCCCTCCCTTGGTAGAAATGTTGTCTTCCAAGTATAGTTACTATTCCTAAATACCCTAGCCCAAATCCCTTAGTACTTAGTTGAAGTTGTGAATAACTTCTAAGGGTTCTTGGAGATATCGGAGCGTACAAATTAGGAGCTAAACCTTGCTCAGGAGCGACATTTAACTTGGATAATTTTGGGCTTATCAAGGTAAATACTCTTGTCCTTCTATTGTAATTGGATATTACATATAAGAATAGTATAGACTTGAGTATAAAATACTTAGAAGGATATTACAGAATAGAATTGAACTGTTATCACAGTAGAAGGGTTTAAAAGAAGAATAACTGAACTATACTTACTTAGGACTGTTTTCACAGTAGACTTGAGTAGCTCGACGGGTAGGGAAGTGCTGCCCAATTTTCCATAAAATAGAGAACCCTCTACTTAGAACTGTATACAGAATAGTCTAGACGTTGATAGACGTATTTGACTATTATAGGCTGATTCTCTGCGCGCGACATATTCGACTTGGCAGGTGGATTTCGCCGAGAAGGTATGTGATTCTTCCTATACTCTTGAGCATGATATTTTAAATATATATATAGTACGGTAGACGTACGAGTGTTAACTGAATAATAATTACGGAAATGTCTTTTGACTTAAGCCTGAATAATAACTACGGCAATGTCTTCTGACTTAAGCCTGAATAATAAAGATCTTGAAGCATTTCAAAAGAATACTGAATCATTTTTTTAACAGAAGAGAAACAGTTGGTTTTTAAACAAAAGCTTAAAAATTATACTAGCTTTATAGGAAGTGAGGTATAACAACTTAAGAAAAATAAAAATAATTGTTTACTTATTTGCTTATAAAAACCTTGTATTAATTTCTGTAAGGTGTAGTAAGATCGGTTGATAAATAGACATATTATGATGCTACGTGTGTTAGTGTCTTGTGATGTTGTGAAAGGGGGTCATTCTTGTTGTGCTTACGTTGCTAAACGGTAAGTCAGTTGTACTGTTATTATATCACCTACCCCCTTGACTTGTTATACCGAGGGCTTGCCCCCTTGATGCGGGTCTATACGGTCTATGCGGTCTGGGAGACTATACGGAGCTGCGGGAGTTCCAGGATTGATCATTCCGGGTGCTTTAGCCGTCACGGGGATGCCTATGCGGTCTGTGTGACTATGATGTCTATTGAGACTATGCGGATCGGGAGTCCGGAGGTGCAGGGCTTAGCTACCCCGTCGAGAATACCTCATGCGGGTATGTGTGTGTGACATATGCGGTGCGAAGTCGAGATTAGGCACGCATAATGATACTATGGGCGATTGGCCTTGCCCGATCATTCGCGGCCTAGAAAAGACACATTCTGATTTACCTATTATTGTTCTTGTTTGTGATGTGGCACTATGTGCGATTGAAGCGATTGTATTTGCAAATGGTTTTAAATGTTGTGGTTTCATTTAAGTACTTTACAGTTTCACATACTTGGTACCTGTTGTACTGACCTCCTTCGGGGGGCTGCGTTCATGCCGCAGGTAAGGGCAAGCAGGTGCTAGATCCACATCCTTAGGATCTCTTTGCTTTGGTGTCAGGAGCTCCATCTTCTCCGGAGGCTCGACTTTTGGGTATGATCTCCCTGTTGTTGTATATAGTTTTGTACATTCAGGGTATGGCGGGGCCCTGTCCCGCCATAGTTGTTATCTTCTTAGAGGTCTGTAGTCCTATTGTACAGTTGGGATGTAACTGTAAAACTATGTTTATATATATATGCCGAAAGGCGACATTTTCTCACATAAAACTGTGTCTCATTTTACAACTGTTTCATGTCTTGTTTTTATATTCCGCTGATTACTCTGATGTATGACTACTTGGGTGCCCGGGTAAGGCACGATCCACTGCCGGGCAACGGTCGTGACAAAAGTGGTATCGAGCGATTAATCCTCGGAAAGTGTCTACGCATCGTATCTAGTAGAGTCTTGATTATCGGTGTGTTGTGCACACCAATAATCGGGGCTATAGGATATTTAGGATTGGTTTCCATTCTTCTCACTCGAGATCGTGCCTTAGCTGTGTTATAAGTTGGACCCCTCTAACGTATTCCTTTTACATGTGATTATGCCTCCACGTAAAACCCGGGCCCGAGAAGGGCAAGCGGCCAGAGGCTGCTAGTAGGACACCGAGAGTCACGAGGCACGAGCCCGATTCTTACCCGAGGCGATACCTCGGGCGGCGAGTTCAATGACGCCGCCCGGCCCAGCGAGACCACGATACCGCCCTTCAGTCCACGGCACAGGCGGAGGAGTTAAGTACAAGGAGATGGCCCGGCTATTGGCGAGATCGTGGCGAACGAGAGCAGTGGATCACGGCGATTCGATTCGGCCCAGTAGTACCCATGGTTCACCCGAGGGCAGATAGTTTGAGGCTACGGGATTTCCTGAGTTGTAGCCCGCCAGAGTTTTACGGGTCGAGGCCGGAGGATGATCCGCGGGAGTTCATCCGTCGATTCTGAGAGGATTATGAGGGTGATCGGGCATCGGAGACCGAGTCCGTGACGCTTCGCGTCGGCCGCGTGATACGCGATCGATTGGTTTGATTCGTGGGAGTTATCCTGGGGAGAGCACGCGTCCTCAGCTACTTGGGATGAGTTCTCGGAGGCTTTCCTCACTCACTTTTTGCCTCCACAGATGAGGAGAGCGCGGGCCGACAGATTTTTATTGCTGAGGCAGAGAGGGCGCACAGTTAGGGAGTACAATGTCGAGTTCGATTCTTTGGCTCGATATGTCCCTGCATTGGTAGCGGATATGGAGGACAGGGTGCATCGCTACATCACCGGCTAGATGATTATATGGCGAGTCTTGTGCGGTGTGGCTCTTCACCCGAGCATGGACATTACCGTATGCGAGCTCATGCGTTGGGGCGAGGAGCGTAGAGGCAAGCGAGTCGACATATATCGGCATCGAGAAGAAGGCGAGACGGCCAGGTTCTTTTGGTAGTTCTCGGGGTGGGCGGCCTCAGCGATCTAGATTTGCACCCGGCCAGCTCGAGCACTCCCACATCATTGTCGATGCTGACCCAGTATTCGGGCGGTCGGGGCGGGACTTGATTTCGGGTAGCAAGGTGCTAACCGATCGAGTGCTCGGTGTGTCCGTTGTGGTAGATTCCATTCGAGGAGCTGTAGTACTACTCGGGAGCTTGCTATACTTGTGGCGGCGGTCATTTGCGAGGGCTTGTCGACCGGGGCGGCCAGTGATAGGGCTCACCTACGAGGATCTGTTGTCGGTTCATCGTCTCCTACGATTACTCGCCCGGGCGTGGTACTCATGGGCGGCCAGGTGGCAGAGGTCGTGGCGGGTCCCAGATTCTAGCGGTCCTCGAACCGCATTTATGCCTTGTCCGGTAGGCGGGACTGGGAGGCCTCACTGTTGTAAATCACAGTACCTTATCGATCTCGATTATGATGTGTATGCCTTGATAGATTCGGGTTCTACTCTGTACTATATATCTCCCCTTATTGCCAGTAGGATAAGGATAGAGCACGAGTCCATAGACCGCACGAGGTAGCTACGCGATGGGTGATTCGGTGGTAGCTCGGCGGGTATATAGAGCTTGTCCGGTGACCTTATGCGATCGTCGGACCCTGGCCGACTTGATAGAGTTGGACATGACCGATTCGACGTGATCATGGGTATGGATTGGTTAGCTTCTGCTATGCTAATGTAGGCTGAGAGAGAGAGTGGTACGGTTCCATTTTCTGGGAGCCGGTTGTTGAGTGGGAGGAACATCAGTATCGTAGAGGTAGGTTTATTTCCTACCTCAAGGCTAGGAAGATGGTGCGAAGGGTATATCTACCATCTCGTTCGGGTGTTTGATAACGAGGTGCGGTACCAGATTTTGATCGATTCGATGAGTCGAGAGAGTTCCCGGATGTGTTTCAGACGACCTCCACGTATCCCTCTGAGAGGAGATAGAGTTTTGTATTGATGTCTTTGCGGACACTCGGCCTATTTCCATTCCGCCATACGAGAATGCACTGCCCGAGTTGAGAGAGTTGAAGGACCGGTGAGAGATTTCTTTGGAGAAAGGGCTTCATCGGACCTAGTGTTTCTCCCCGGGAGCGCGGTATTGTTCGTGAAGAAGAAGAAGGGCGGGGCCATTGCGCATGTGTTGATTCTGAGCGGTGAACAAGGTGACCATTAAGAACGAATACCCTTCCGGGATTGATGATTTGTTCGACCACCGCGAGTGCGAGATGTATCTCAAGATTGATCTGCGATCGCTATCATCAGTGCGAGTCGAGGCGGATGTCCTTAGATCGCATTCGGACGTGCGGGCATTATGAGTTCAGGGTCATGTCTTTTGGGTTGACCAATGCTCGTGGTATTCATGGATTTGATGAGCAGTGTTCAAACCATTTTGGACACGTTTGTGATAGTGTTCATTGATGATATCTTGGTTTATTCGCTCGGAGCGGGGAGCATGTGGAGCATTTGAGGCTGTCTTGTGATTCTCGGGACCAGCGATTATACGCCAAGTTTTCCAAATGTGAGTTTTGGTTAGCTTGGTGGCTTTTCTTGGGCATATTGTGGGCCGATGGTATTCGGTGGATACGGCCAAGATCGAGACGATCGAGACTTGGCCTAGACTCTACTCCGACAGTGCGCGGCTTTACGGGCCTTGCGAGTTATTATCGGTTCGTAGAAGTTTGCTTCTATCTCTGCACCATTGACTAGGTTGACTCGTATGCGGCTAAGTTTGATGGACTGATGCGTGTGGCGAGGTTTCGATTCTTGAAGGAGGCGGCGACCGCCCCGTTCTTACTCTTCCGGAGGTCGACGGTTATGTCGTGTATTGTGATCGTCGAGCATCGGGTTGGGATGTGTGTTGATGCAGCGGGGCAAGGTTATAGCGTATGCATCCGACGGTGAAGAAACACGAGAGGAACTACCCCACCCATGATTTGGAGTTGGCAGCGGTGATTCACGCCTTGAAGATCTGGAGGCACTATTTGTATGGGGTTCATGTGGATATTTATACAGACCACAAGAGCCTCCAGTATATCTTCAGCCAGAGGGAGCTGAACTTACGACAGAGACGGTGGTTAGAGCTGCTCAAGGATTACGATGTTGACATCCTGTACCACCCGGGGAAGGACAATGTTGTGGCAGATGCTCTTAGTCGTAGGTCGATGGGGAGTCTATCAGATGTGCAGCCGGAGAGGAGGGGCCTGGTTCACGATTTGCATCAGTTAGCGAGCCTTGGTGTCCGTTTGATTGATTCTGATAGCAGTGGGGTTCGAGTTCGAGAGGTTGCCGAGTCTTCCATCGTCGAGGAGGTGAAGAGGCAACAGTTTGAGGATCCGGTTTTGATTCGGTATCGTGATACGGCTCTTCGTGAGGGCAAGGGTCCTTTTGAGGTAGCACCTGATGGGGTGCTAAGGTTTGAGGCGTGTTGTGTGTTCGGATGTTTGAGGACTTCGGTGAGTTCTTGGGGAAGCACACAATGCGTGTTATTCTATCCATCCAGGGTCGACCAAGATGTACCACGACCTTAGATCTGTGTATTGGTGGGATGGCTTGAAGAGGGACGTTGCAGAGTTCGTAGCTCAGTGCCCGTGTTGTCAGCAGGTGAAGGTAGAGCACCAGAGGCATGGTGGTTTGTTACAGACGATAGAGATCGACCGGAAGTGGGAGGTGATCAACATGGACTTTATCACGGGATTACCTCGCACTCGGAGGAGACATGATTCTATATGGGTTATCGTCGACGGTGTGAAATCAGCCCACTTTCTTCCGTCGAGGATGACTTTTTCGGTGAGAGTATGCGGACTTTACATCCGAGAGATCGTCGATCGCATGGAGTCCCTATTTCGATCATATCGCAGACGAGAGCCAGTTCTGACTAACTTACGGGGTCCTTCCGTAGGGTTTAGGGGACGGTGAGCACAGTCTTGCATTCCATCCACAGACAGACGGTGGCGCACTATCCGCACTCTTGAGGATATCCGCGAGCTGTGTTATTGACTTTAGGGGTAGGGAGGATCATTTGCCTCTAGTTGAGTTTGCTTATAATAATAGCTACCACTCCGGTATTCGGATGGCGCCTTATGAGGCCTTGTATGGGAGGAAGTGCGGATCGCCGATAGGCTGGTTCGATGTGGGCGAGTGCGATTAGTGGGACAGATTTGGTGCGTGAGCGGTGGATAAGGTGAAGCTTATACATGAGAGATTCTTGCGGCTCGAGTCGGCGAAGTCATATCGCGGATCATCGTCGTCGGCATCCGGAGTTCGAGGTTGATGATTGGGTTTTCTGAAGGTGTCACTCATGAAGGGTGTGATGAGATTCGGGAAGAAAGGAAACTCGGCCAAGGTACATTGGGCCATATCGATTGTCGCAGGTAGGCAAGGTTGCCTATGAGTTGAATCTGCCGTCCGATCTGGCGGTGCATCCGTTTTCACGTTTCTATCTTTGAGAGATGTATCGGGGATCCATCTAAGTACACGATTGACGATGTCGGTGTGCCAGGGGTTATCGTATGAGGAGATTCCCATAGCGATAGTCGATCGTCAGGTTAGGCGTCTGCGGACCAAGGACGTGGCTTCAGTCAAAGTCTTGTGGCGGAACGAGCTCAGGGAGGAGATGACGTGGGAAGCTGAGGAGGACATGAGACAGAAGTATCCTCACCTATTCCCCACACCTCCAGGTAATTCACTTTCCTACTTGTAAATTTTTATTGCCATATATGCCTAAGTGTTGTTTTGTGGCCGTATGTGGCATTTGCAAACTGTTTAAGCTTTATCGTTAACTGTCTTGGGAAGGAACATTCGGGACGAATGTTTCTAAGGAGGGGAGAATGTTATACCCCGTATTTCCAGAGTATGTACGTAAGGGTGTACGTACAAAAGTTTAGCCTTAGTTAGGCATTATGGACGAAAAAGTTTGTGCACAACTCACTAAAAGAATCGCTTTTTAAAAAGCGTTTTACTAAACTCGCGTAGGGTAAATTCCGGCTATGACATTTATTATTTTTGCGGATTTTTCCGAGAGACGAAACATTTTGGACCAACGGGAGGGTGACACTTGTCACCCTCAATGGACGGCAAACATGGGCCAAGGTTGCACGTTTTTTGTGCCTTTGCACAAAGTCAAGGAGTTGGTAGGATATTTGTGTAGTAGATGGATAAGGACACTTGGGTGAATCTCCACCCTACACTTGCCTTGCACTTGGCATCATCTTGGCCATTGGTTGGCCATTTCTTGACCTATAAATACCCCCCTTAAGATGAAGAGTTCTTCATCCACAAAACAAACTTTCCAAGTCTAAAATCCTCCTCTCCACTTGTGAGCTTTTCGTCCAACACCTCCCTCCTCCCTTGTGAAGGCCTTGGCGAAACACCCCTCTAGCCTAGTAGTCCTGGCGAAACCTACCCCCCCTCCCTTGGTAGAAATGTTGTCTTCCAAGTATAGTTACTATTCCTAAATACCCTAGCCCAAATCCCTTAGTACTTAGTTGAAGTTGTGAATAACTTCTAAGGGTTCTTGGAGCTATCGGAGCGTACAAATTAGGAGCTAAACCTTGCTCAGGAGCGACATTTAACTTGGATAATTTTGGGCTTATCGAGGTAAATACTCTTGTCCTTCTATTGTAATTGGATATTACATATAAGAATAGTATAGACTTGAGTATAAAATACTTAGAAGGATATTACAGAATAGAATTGAAATTATCACGAAGAGAAGGGTTTAAAAGAAGAATAATTGAACTATACTTACTTAGGACTGTTTTCACAGTAGACTTGAGTAGCTCGACGGGTAGGGAAGTGCTGCCCAATTTTCCATAGAATAGAGAACCCTCTACTTAGAACTGTATACAGAATAGTCTAGACGTTGATAGACGTATTTGACTATTATAGGCTGATTCTCTGCGCGCGACATATTCGACTTGGCAGGTGGATTTCGCCGAGAAGGTATGTGATTCTTCCTATACTCTTGAGCATGATATTTTAAATATATATATAGTACGGTAGACGTACGAGTGTTAACTGAATAATAATTACGGAAATGTCTTTTGACTTAAGCCTGAATAATAACTACGGCAATGTCTTCTGAATTAAGCCTGAATAATAAAGATCTTGAAGCATTTCAAAAGAATACTGAATCATTTTTTTAACAGAAGAGAAACAGTTGGTTTTTAAACAAAAGCTTAAGAGTTATACTAGCTTTATGGGAAGTTAGGTATAACAACTTAAGAAAGATAAAAAGAACTGTTTACTTATTTGCTTATAAAAACCTTGTATTGATTTCTGTAAGGTGTAGTAAGATTGGTTGATAAATAGACATATTATGATGCTACGTGTGTTAGTGTCTTGTGATGTTGTGAAAGGGGGTCATTCTTGTTGTGCTTACGTTGCTAAACGGTAAGTCAGTTGTACTGTTATTATATCACCTACCCCCTTGACTTGTTATACCGAGGGCTTGCCACCCTTGATGCGGGTCTATCGGCTATGCGGTCTGTGAGACTATGCGGGCTGCGGGAGTTCGATTGATCATTCGGGTGTTTTAGCCCGACGGGGATGCCTATGCGGTGCGTGACTATGCGGTCTATTGAGTCTATGCGGTGCGGGAGTCCGTGAGAATGCAGGGGTTAGCTACCCCGATCGAGAATACCTCATGCGGTGCGTGTGTGACCTATGCGGACTGCGAAAGTCCAGGATTAGGCACGCATAATGATACTATGGGCGATTGGCCTTGCTTCGATCATTCGCGGCCTAGAAAAGACCTGTTACAGTTTACCTATTATTGTTCTTGTTTGTGATGTGGCACTATGTGCAATTGAACTGATTGTATTTGCAAATAGTTTTAAATGTTGTGGTTTCATTTAAGTACTTTCTGATTTCACATACTTGGTACTGTTATCTTGACCTCGCCGAGGCTGCGTTCATGCGCAGTAAGGGCAAGCAGTGCTAGATCCATATCCTTAGGATCTCTTTGCTTTGGTGTCGAGCTCCATCTTCTCCGAGGCTCGACTTTTGGGTATGATCTCCTGTTGTTGTATATAGTTTTGTACATTCGGGGTATGGCGGGGCCTGTCGCCATGGTTGTTATCTTCTTAGAGTGCGTAGTCCTATTATGCAGTTGGGATGTATCGCAAAACTATGTTTATATATATATGCCGAAAGCGACATTTTCTCACATAAAGCGTGTCTCGTTTACAACTGTTTCATGTTTTGTTTTTATATTCCGCTGATTACTCTGATGTATGACTACTTGGGTGCCCGGGTAAGGCACGATCCACGAACCGGGCAGGTCGTGACAGCGTAACGATAAGCTAGCACCACTGACTCGGTCTCCGAGACCCTAAGCACCTGCATAGTCCGATGTATCTGCTGAATAAACTCCTGAGGATCCTCCTCAGATCTCGAACCATAGAACTCGGGTGGACTACAACCCAGAAAATCCTGAATCCTCAAACTGTCGGCTCTAGGGTTAGCTACCTGCTCCTGTCGGCGCTGCCCTACCACTATGCTAGTCAATAACCTGATCTGCTCTACATAATCACTATACTCCACCCCTGGCTGAGGGACTGGAGGCTCAGGTATCGAAACCCCTGGAGCTGCGGCTGCTCTCTGCTCTCTGTACCGCCGGCAGAATCAACTAGGCGCCTGGACCACAACCTCAGGCATAGTGCGGGCACGAGTCCTAGTAACCCTCTGCGCTGCTGGCGCCTCCTGCTTTGCCTTCGCCCCTGGTCGCCTTCCGTTGAGGCATAGCTGATTCATATACATAAGAATAGGTCAGAAGGGATTCAACCTACTAAAACAACTCTACTGCACGATCTCAGAGAGAGAAGAATGGAAACCAATCCTAAATGTCCTGCAGCCTCCTGATTATAGATATAGTGCACAACACATCAATAATCAAGACTCTACTAGACACGGTCTGTAGACACTTTCAGAGGACTAACTGCTCTGATACCACTTTTGTCACGACCGACCGGGCATGGCTGGTGCCCTACCTGGGCACCCTTACATGTATACATCAGAGATAATCAGCGGAACATATATGAAACTTATAAAATAAAACAACGAGAATTTAAACAACAGGTTAGCCGATAAAACTACCTCCCTGGACACATATACATATACATAAACAACCGCAGTTACATCCCTTTTTTTTGTGTTTTTACAAACTGACCCACAACATGTGACTACAGGCCTCTAAGAATTACAACTGTGGCGGGACAGGGCCCCGCCATACCCCTGAATGTACATAATCTACAATATCAGGGAAACCGTACCCAAAAGATAAGCTTCCGGAGTGAATGGAGCTTCTTGCCAAAAATCGAACAGAGATCACCAACTGTGTACCTAACACTGCGGGCATGACGCGGCCCCGAAGAATTCGATAACAACAGTGCAGTATGGAATGAAACAAAGGTCTGATAACCAAATCAAAACTGTATCAAAAGAAATGACAGGGGAAAGTATAAAAATGAAATACCAGATCCTACCGTGCCATTTTAACTCCTGAAATCAATCGTATATTAACCGTTCTTTTCTTTCTTTCAATGAGAATTAACATCATATTCTTACGTACTTACTTTAAGGATTTAATCAAGTTTTTCCACATATCTTACATAACATAATCCGGCCCTTTATGGAGGGACTTCTTATTTGGGAGCTTACTTTGATTATCCATACGTGATAACATAATCTGGCCCATTTGCGGGACACGGTGTACTGATGAGTCATGTGACATAATCCGGCCCGCCTGTGGGGCTCGGTGTACTGTGGAATCATGTAGCATAATCCGGCCCGCCTGTGGAGCTCGGTGTACTGTGAAATCATGTAGCATAATCCGGCCCGCCTGTGGAGCTCGGTGTACTGTGGAATCATGTAGCATAATCCGGCCCGCCTGTGGAGCTCGGTGTAAGATGACGTAACCTGGCATGTGTGTAGGCTCGGGGCAATATGGCGTAATCCGGCCTATGTGTAGGCTCGGTGTATCTCATAACATAATCCGGCCTATTTGTAGGCTCGGTGTATTTCATAACATAATCCGACCTATTTGTAGGCTCGGTGTGTTGTTCCTTACATAACATTTTAAATCGTATTTTTACTTCTTCTTAAGTCGTTATAACAACTTCCCATAAAGCTATTATGACAACCTTCCATTTTTGAGAACTTAAGGCACTTTTATTCTTACAACATTAGGGAAACTAGACCTAAAAATACTACGTGCATTCATACTTAAAAAGAATCATAGAACTCCTTTCTTTTTAAAGCTCAAGTCACACACTCTTTTGGAAACCATCTTCTTAACTTTTGAAATAAATTAAGAAGCCATACTTTTTAAAATTTAGTCATTTCCACTCATAAAATCAAGGCTTATAGTCTTAACACCTCGTAGTATACACTCTTTAAAATCATGTCGCTTATACTTCAGAAATCAAGTCCCATACTTGAAAAATAAAGTTTCATAATCCTATAAAGAAAATCAAAGTTCATAGTCTTAAAACTTCATAACATACATTCTTTAAAGTCCATTTACTTATACTCATAAAATCATGTCATCTACACTTTAGAAATCAAGTTCCATAATCTTGAAAAATAAAGTTTCATACACTTCCAAAACCAAGTAGCTTCTTCTCTTTAAAATCATATAACTTCCACTTTTAAAATCAACCTCCTTTTCACATATAAATCCAACTTACTTACTTCAAATAAAACAAGGCACAAAGCTTTAAATCAAATCTCATAACTTCCTAATCATTCTTACCAACATCTCCCATAAGACTTGGTAAGGACTTAGGATAATTTTAGACATATTTCTAACTTAGAATCAACAACTTGGACATTTCTTAACTCCTAAGAGTAGAAAGAATCATGAAATACTATCACATGGCTATTTCATACGTAGGATCATGACAAAGAAAGGAGAGGTTCACATACCTCGCGACGACTAGCGACAAGTTGCAAAATGCTCCCAAGTACTTTATCCTTGCTAGCTTTTCCACCCCTTCAAGTAGAATACGCTACTCGTAGTACTTCAACCTATAATGGTCATAATACGTCCATTAACCTCTAGCTTCAAACGTAGAATAATACTAGGTATTCGCTCCCTTAATCTACGGAAAATCGGGCAGCACCTCCTTTGTTTCTACATACTTTGCCACCTTTTTCAAGGCCGAATTCAATAACCAAACACGCCACATTTAAGGCTCAATACAACAACCAACCAAAAGGGATTACACGCCTTACAATACGTGTAAAATTCCGTCCCACAATTCATACTAAGTAGATCAATAACCAATGCCATTCTCGGCTACTACATACAACAACACAAGTCCTTTCCAATTCTTTTTTTTTCAATCCAAGTTCTTAGGTATAACATGTTATATAGTCATAGACAACTTCAACAACTACAATTTCTTCTTTATATAACATGTGACGACTTATACAATAATCAAATTGAATTCTAATCTCAAGGCTAAACATGCTAGTTTTCGGATTAGGGTTCCAATAACCAATACACTAATCATACTTCATACTATATACTTCATGCTTGCTAATATCCATAGCTACAACAATAAGTAATCTTTAATTGCTAAAACGACAAGAATTGTTACCTTTACAAGCCCTTATAAATCCAAAATTCAAAGTCGCTCCTTAGAATTTCTTAGCTCATTTCCTTTACGCTCCAATCCGCTATTTGAAGCCTTTAGAAGTTCACAACCAACTTCTCTTCCATTTCCAATCAAAACCTATGAAAATGCCTTAGGTTTTCGCCTTGCGACTAACGTGAAAATGTCGTTTTTCCGAAATCTTTCTATTGAGATATCCTTACAATAACCTTATGGACCTTGGGTTAAAGTCTTGTGAATAATGGATCAAAACTACAAAATTTTTGTGTTGAAATATAGCCAAAGCCGAGAGCTCAAATGTGGACAACAATTGTTGTGAAATATTCTAAGTGTTGAAGACTAGTCTTGCACTAGTGTAGTGTATATATAACACAATGAAGGGTCAAGATAATCACAAATGTGTGGCTAGGATGAAGAGCAATTAATTAATTGGCCAAGTGGACAAGTTGACTAGTCAATAAACTCAAGTTTTGAAGACTTATCTTCCTTGATGGTCAATGACCATTTTACCCTAGTATTAATTTCGTCCAAGACCATTGTGGGGGGGGGGGGGGATGCCACATGTCGCCCTCCCATTCATCCATAAAATTCTGTAACCCTCGTGGGCCCCACAAAACGTAAAATTCCTCGGGTGGGCCCCACATGACCAAATCCGTAAAAATAAATTTCCATAATGTTAATAAGTTCCATACTCTTCAAATAATGCATTTCGAGAATCCAATTCTCATCAACGAACATTTTTCCTTTCCGACGTTCGAAAGATTTTCCGTCGGAAAAACAATTCTTCCTTTCGTACCAATTTTCAAGCCTTGATTCCTTACGTACAATCTCTTATACATGTCCTGGACTTACGGGGTGTAACAATAATAGTCTATATAAAACAGGAGACATGTATGATAGCCAAACTACAGTACACAATACATAAGCAGTCATGTCAAGTCAGGGACGCATGCCTTCAAAGTCAATACTAAAATATAACCATGGGTCTCACGCCCATAACATCAATCATGCCCGTGTAATCCTTCCTCACTGCCGACAGTCCATGATATAATATAACACCAAAAAGCATACATGAACATCAAGTCCCACCTGAGTCCTAAAACACATGCGGGCAGTAGGAAAGTCGCGACCCGTTCGGGGCGTGGCGTGCCTTACCCGGGCACCCAAGTAGTCATACATCAGAGTAATCAGCGGAATATAAAAACAAGACATGAAACAAATGTAAATTAAGACACAATTTCTGAGAAAAGTCGTCTTTCGGCATATATATATAGACCAAAATCTGGCAGTTTACATCCCAACTGTACAATAGGACTACAGACCTCTAAGGAAGTAAACAACTATGGCGGGACAGGGCCCCGCCATACCCTGAATGTACAAAACTATCTACACAACAGGGAGATCATACCCAAAAGTCGAGCCTCCGGAGAAGGTGGAGCTCCTGACACCAAAGCAAAAGATCCTAAGGATGCGGATCTAGCACTTTCCTTACTGCGGCGTGAACGCAGCCCAAGTCGAGGTCAAGGTACCAAGTATGTGAAACTGTAAAGTACTTAAATGAAATCATATCATTTTAAAACCAATTTTACAAGTATGCACGAAACAACCAATGTAACCGCACATAGTGCCACATCATAAACAAAAGCAACAATAGGTAAACTGTAACAGGTTTTTTCTAGGCTGCGAATGATCGAAGCAGGGCCAATCGCCCATAGTATCATTATGCATGCCTAATCTCGACTCCGTAGTCGCGTAGGCCACCTAGGCCGCATGAGGTATTCCTCGCATCGAGGGTAGCTACTCCGACATCGCCTGGACTCGTAGTCGCGTAGGCCACATAGACCGCATGAGGTATAACCCGCACTAACACGGAACTCGTAGCTCGCATAGGTCCTCGGACCCGCGTGAGGTATTCTCGAATCATGGTCCTGCATCACCGAGTCTACCCGCATCGGAGGCGCCTTAACCCCGGTATCATGTCAAGAGGTGAGTGATATAACAACTTACCGTTAAACAACATAAGCACAAATAAGAATAACCTTTTTACACAAACGTTACAAGATACTAACACACATAGCATCACAATATGTCTACTCAACAAACCATCTTACTGTACTTTCCAGAAATCAATACAAGTCTTTTATAAACACACAAGTAAACTGTTCCTTTTATCTTCCTTAAGTCGTTATTCCTAACTTCTCATAAAGCTAATATAACTCTTTAAGCTTTTTGTTTTAAAAACAAATATTCTTCTTCTTTTAAAAATGATTTATAATTCTTTTGAAAGACTTCAAGATTCTTATTATTCAGGCTTAAGTCAAAAGACATTGCAGTAAAACTACGTTCGCTTAACACACGCGTCGTCAGTACTATATATATATTTTAAAATATCATGCTCAAGAGTATAGGAAGAATCACATACCTTCTCGGCGAAATCCACCTGCCAAGTCGAATATGTCGCGCGCAGAGTATCGACCTATAATAGTCAAATACGTCTATCAACGTCTAGACTACTCTGTAGAAAGTTCTAAGCAGAGGGTTCTTAATTCTACGGAAAATCGGGCAGCACTTCCCTACCCGGTAAGCTATACAAGTCTACTGTAAATACAGTCCTATGTAAGTACAGTTCAATCTTCTTTAAATCTTCTGATGTGATTATAGTTCAATTCTATTCTTTAATATCCTTCTATGTATTTTATACTAATTTCTATACATCTACAGTATGTATTCTCCAATTACAATAGAAGGATAAGATTATTTACCTCGATAAGCCCAATATTATCCAAGATATAAGTCGATCCTGAGCGAGGTTTAGCTCCTAATCGGTACGCTCCAATCCGCTGCAAGAAACCCTTAGAAGTTTCTACACAACTTCTACTTTCTACTTCAACCAACTATGAAGTTTCTCTTAGGGTTTCGTTTAGTGACTATAGGAATTCAAGGTAGTATTTCCGGACTCTACGTATAGAGGTAACTTTGGAAATACTAAAGGATATACGGCTAGGGTATTTGAGGATAATAACAATACTTGGAGGGTATTTCTACCAAGAGGGGGGTACTTTAGCCGAGGCTACAAGGAAAAGGGGGAGGGAGAGGGTGTTTCGGCTAGGCTCTTTTGGAGGGGGGGAAAGAGAGCTTTGGACGAGATCTCTTAAGGGAGAAAGGGGGATTTTGAGACTTGGAAGATAATTTGTGGATGAAGAACTTCTTCAACTTAGGGGGGGTATTTATAGGGCTTTCAAGGGCCAAGATGAAGCCAAGTGGTAGGCAAGTGTAAGGTGGAGATTTAGGCAAGTGTCCTTATCCATCTACTACACAAATATCCTACCAACTCCTTGACCAAAAACTTAGCACAAAAAACGTGCCAAGGCAAGCCCTTTGCCGTCCACTTGAGGGTGACAAGTGTCACCCTCTCGTTGGTCCAAAATATTTCATCTCTCGGAAAAATCCCAAAAAATAATAAATGACATAGCCGGAATTTTCCCTACGCAAAGTTTGGAAAGCGTTTCGTCGGAAAACGATTCTTTTCGTGTGTTGTGCACAATATTTTCGTCCCTAATGCCTAACTAAGGCTAAACTTTTGTACGTACTCCCTCACGTACATACTCTGGAAATACGGGGTATAACATTCTCCCCTCCTTAGAAACATTCGTCCCGAATGTTCCTTCCCAAGACAGATAACGATGAAGTCTCTCACAACTTAAACAGTTTGCAAATGCCACACATGGCCACAATACAGCACTTAAGCAAATATGTTAATGAAAAATTTACAAGTAGGAAAGTGAGTTACCTGGAGGTGTGGGGAATAGGTGAGGATACTTCTGCCTCATGTCCTCCTCTGCTTCCCACGTCATCTCCTCCCTGAGCTCGTTCCGCCACAAGACCTTGACGGAAGCCACGTCCTTGGTCCGCAGACGCCTAACCTGACGATCGATTATCGCTATGGGAATCTCCTTATACGATAACCCCTCGGTCACCTGGACATCGTCAATCGGGTGCATTCTAGATGGATCCCTGATACATCTCCTCAGCATAGAAACATGAAACACCGGATACACTGCCTCCAGATCGGACGGCAGATCCAACTCGTAGGCAACCTTGCCTACCCTGCGGACAATCTGATAGGGCCCAATGTACCTTGGGCTGAGTTTCCCCTTCTTCTCGAACCTCATCACACCCTTCATGGGTGACACCTTCAGGAAAACCAAATCATCAACCTCGAACTCCAGATGCCGATAAAGATGATCTGCATATGACTTCTGTCGACTCTGAGCTGTCAGTAACCGCTCCTGGATAAGCTTCACCTTATCCACTGCCTGCTGCACCAAATCAGGTCCCACTAACTGCACCTCGCCCACATCAAACCAGCCTATCGGCGATCTGCACTTCCTCTCATACAAGGCCTCATAAGGCGCCATCTGAATACTGAAGTGGTAGCTATTATTATACGCAAACTCAACTAGAGGCAAATGATCCTCCCAGCTACCCCTGAAGTCAATAACACAGGCTCGCAGCATATCCTCAAGAGTCTGGATAGTGCGCTCTGCCTTTCCGTGCATGCGAGGAAGGAATGCAGATTTCGAGCTCACTGCGTCCCTAAACCCTTCTGGAAAGACCTCCAGAAGTTAGCCGTAAACTGGGCTCCTCGGTCAGATATGATAGAAATAGGGACCCCATGCAGTATCACGATCTCTCGGATGTAAAGTCTGGCATAATCCTCAGCCGAAAAGGTCGTCCTGGCGGGAAGAAAGTGGGCTGATTTCGTCAGCCTGTCGACGATAACCCATATAGAATCATGTCTCCTCTGAGTGCGAGGTAATCCTGTGATAAAGTCCATGTTGATCACCTCCCACTTCCAGGTCGGGATCTCTATCGTCTGCAACAAACCACCAGGCCTCTGGTGCTCTATCTTCACCTGCGACAACACGGGCACTGAGCTACAAACTCTGCAACGTCCCTCTTCAAGCCATCCCACCAATACACAGATCTAAGGTCGTGGTACATCTTGGTCGACCCTGGATGGATAGAGAACGTAGCAGCGTGTGCTTCCCTAGAACCTCGCCAAGTCCTGCAATATCTGGAACACACACGCCCTCAAACCTTAGCACCCATCGTGCTACCTCAAAAGGACCGCCTCTCACGAAGAGCCATATCACGGTATCGTGTCAAAATCGATCCTCAAATTGTTGCCTCTTCACCTCGCCGACGATGGAAGACTCGGCAACCTCTCGAACTCGAACCCATCGCTATCGGAATCAATCGGTCGGACTCGAGGCTCAATCGGGTGTAACTCGCGGACCATGGACCTCTCTCTGCTCGCACATCGATAGACTCCCATCGACCTACGACTAAGAGCATCTGCCATAACATTGGCCTTCCGGGTGGTACAGATGTCGACATCGTAATCCTTGGCGACTCTAACCACCGTCTGCCGTAAGTTCGGCTCCTGCCGGTGAAGATATCTGGAGGCTCTTGTGGTACGTATAAATATCCACATGAACCCATACAAATAGTGCCTCCGGATCTTGGCGTGAATCACGTTGCGACTCCAAATCATGGGTGGGGTAGTTCCTCTCATGCTTCTTAAGATGTCGGGATATGCGCTATAACCTTGCCTGCTGCGTCAACACACATCCCAACCCGATGCTGACGCGTCACAATACGACATAGCCGTCTGGACCTCGGAAGAGTAAGAACGAGGCGGTCGTCGATCTCTCAAGAATCGGAAACCACGCTCAAGCATCACCATCAAACTTAGCCGCTTACGAGTCGGCTAGTCAATGGTGCGAAGATAAAGCAAACTTCTCCACGAACCGATAATAACCGGCCGAGGCCCGTAAATCGTGAACCTCAGCCGGAGTAGTAGGTCTAGGCCAACTCGATCGCTCGATCTTGGCGTATCCACCGAATACCATCACCCGACAATATGCCCAAGAAAAGCCACCAAGCCAACCAAAACTCACATTTGGAAAACTTGGCGTATAAGCTGGGTCTGGAGAACTCTCGGCCAGATCGCCAAATGCTCCGCGTGCTCGCTCTGGCGAGAATAAACCAAGATATCATCAATGAACACTATCACAAACGTGTCTAAAAATGGCTTGAACACTCGGTTCATCAAATCCATGAATACCGCCGGAGCATTGGTCAACCCGAAAGACATAACCCTGAACTCATAATGCGTCTGCGGTCCGAATGCGATCTAGGGATGTCCGACTCTCGACTACTTGATGATAGCCCGATCGCAGATCAATCTTAGAAAAACGTCTCGCACCTGCAATCGATCGAACAAATCATCAATCACGGGAAGGGGTATCGTTCTTAATGGTCACCTTGTTCACCGTAATCAACACACGCGCAACATCCCGCCCTTCACGAACAATCCGCGCTCCCGGGAGAAACACTAGGCTGATGAAGCCCTTCTCCAAATCTCTCGGTGGTCCTTCAACTCTCTCAACTCGGCAGTGCCATTACGTATGGCGGAATGGAAATAGGCCGAGTGTCCGCAAAGACATCGACGATACAAAACTCTATCTCCCTCTCAGGAGGGATACCCGGGAGGTCGTCTGGAAACACATCTGGGAACTCTCTGACTACTGGAACTGACTGAAAATCTGGTACCGCAGCCTCAGTATCAAACACCCAAATGAGATGGTAGATATACCCCTTCTGCACCATCTTCCTAGCCTTGAGGTAGGAAATAAACCTACCCCTCGGCGATCTGATGTTCCTCCCACTCAACAACTCGCCTCGTGAAAGCTGAACCGTACCACTCTCTCCTGCGGTCTACATTCGCGTAGCAGAAGCTAGCCAATCCATACCCGTGATCACATCGAAATCGGTCATATCCAACTCTATCAAGTCGGCTGGGGTCGACGATTGCGTATAGTCACGGACAAGCCCTATATACCCGCCGAGCTACCACCGAATCACCCACTGGCGTAGCTACCTCGAAAGGGTCTATGGACTCAGGCTCTATCCCTATCCTACTAGCAATAAGGGGAGATATATAGGACAGAGTAGAACCCGGATCAATCAAGGCATACACGTCACAACAGGAAACTGATAAAGTACCTGTGACGACATCAGGTGAGGCCTCCTGGTCCTGCCGGCTGGACAAGGCATAAATGCGGTTCTGAGGACCGCTAGAACTGGGACCCGTGCCACGACCTCTGCCGCGACCTGCTGGCCCATGAGTACCCTGCCCTCCGGGGCGAGTAACTGTAGGAGATGAAGAAGACCCGGCGAAAGAACCTGTAGGCTGACCCCTACCACCCGCGCTGCTCCTAGTCGGACAGTCTCTCGCAAAGTGGCCCTGCTGGCCACAAGTGTAGCAACCTCCTGAAGTAGGACCACAACTCCCGAGATGGGATCTACCGCATCGGCCACACTGAGGGGGGGTGGTCTCGATCGGTTAGCACCTCTGCTACCCTGGAAGTCCGAAGTCCTGGGACCCTGACCTGCCCCCGAATACTCTGGCTGTGCTGAAGACGGAGCAGGAGTGCTCTGAGCTGGCTGTGGTGCAAATCTAGACTGCTGCTGAGGCCGTCCACCCCGATAGCTACCAAAAGACCCTGCCGTCCTGGTCTTCTTCTGCTGCTGTCTGTCAACCCGTCGGCCTCTACGCTCCTCGCATCCAAGTGCGTGAGCCTGCATGCGGGTAATGTCCATGCATGGTGAAGAGCCACGCGCACAAGACTTCGGCCATATAATCATCTAGCCGGTGGCGTAGCGATGCACCTGTCATCCATATCTGCTACCAACGCAGGACATATCGAGCCAACGAATCGAACTCAACGTTGTACTCCCTGGCGTGCGTTCTCTCTGTCAAGAACAAAAATCTGCCGGCGTGCCCTCGCCGTATGTGGAGGCGAAGTGAGTGAGAAAGGCCTCGAGAACTCGTCCCAGTAGCCGGGACGCGTGTTATCCGGATAACTCTCATGAATCGAACCAATCGATCGCGGTATCACGCGACTATGTGAGCAAGATCAGGACTCGGTCTCTCAAGCCTTGATCACTCGCGTGATCCTCTGCAATCGACGGATGAACTCCTGCGGATCATCCTCGTGCCTCGACCGTAGAACTCAAGCGGCTACAACTCGTAAAATCCTCATGGCCGCATGCGATCTCGGGTGACCGCAGTCTTCTTTGGAGCTGAACTGCGATTCGGCCTATCCTCATGTTTGGCCACGATCTCGGCGATGGCGGGCCATCTCTGTAACCCGTCATCTGCTCCGGTGTGGGCGGAGGTGCAGTGCGGGTCTCATCACCATCGTTGCGGCCTAAACCTGCCGGGCGGCGGCGTCGTGGAACTCGCGTCTCGTATAGGCCCGGGTGCGAGCCCTCGTGACTCGGTGTCCTACTAGCGGCTCCACGGCCTTGCCGCTTCGGGGCGGGTTGCCTTACGTGGAGGCATAATCGCTGAGAAAGGAATACGTTAGAGGTCCAACTTATAACACAACTCTAAGGCACGATCTGAGTGAGAAGAATGGAAACCAATCCTAAATATCCTATAGCCTCACGATTATTGGTGTGGTGCACAATACCGATAATCAAGACTTACTAGATATGCGTAGACACTTTCCGAGGATTAATCGCTCGATACCACTTTTGTCACGACCGAACCGGGCGTGGTCGTGCCTTACCCGGGCACCCAAGTAGACATACACCAGAGTAATCAGCGGAATATAAAACAAGACATGACATAATATGAAATATGAAACAGTTCATCTGAGAAAACTTGCCTTTCGGCATATATATATAGACCAAAATCTGGCAGTTTACATCCCAACTGTACAATAGGACTACAGACCTCTAAGGAAGTAAACAACTATGGCGGGACAGGGCCCCGCCATACCCTGAATGTACAAAACTATCTACACAACAGGGAGATCATACCCAAAAGTCGAGCCTCCGGAGAAGGTGGAGCTTCTGACACCAAAGCAAAAGATCCTAAGGATGCGGATCTAGCACCTGCTTTCCCTTACCTGCGGCATGAACGCAGCCCCCCGAAGGAGGTCAGTACAACAGGTACCAAGTATGTGAAACTGTAAAGTACTTAAATGAAATCATATCATTTTAAAACCAATTTTAAAAATATGCACGAAACAACCAATGTAACCGCACATAGTGACACATCATAAACAAGAGCAACAATAAGTTAATCAGAATAGTCTTTTCTAGGTGCGAATGATCGGGCGGGGCAATCGCCCATAGTATCATTATGCATGCCTAATCACGACTCCGTAGTCGCGTGAGGCCACCTAGGCCCGCATGAGGTATTCCTCGCATCGAGGGTAGCTACTCCCCGGCATCGTCCTGGACTCGTAGTCCGCATGGCCACATAGACCGCATGAGGTATAACCTCGCACACTAACCTGGAACTCTCGTAGCTCCGCATAGGTCCCCTGGACCCGCATGAGGTATTCTCGAATCATGGTCCCAGACCGCCTAAATCTACCCCGCATCGGAGGGAAGCTTAACCTCCGGTATCATGTCAAGAGGTGAGTGATATAACAGCTTACCGTTAAACAACATAAGCACAAATAAGAATAACCTCTTTACACAAACGTTACAAGATACTAACACACATAACATCACAATATGTCTACTCAACAAACCATCTTACTGTACTTTCCAGAAATCAATACAAGTCTTTTATAAACACACAAGTAAACTGTTCCTTTTATCTTCCTTAAGTCGTTATTCCTAACTTCCCATAAAGCTAGTATAACTCTTTAAGCTTTTTGTTTTAAAAACAAATATTCTTCTTCTTTTAAAAATGATTTATAATTCTTTTGAAAGACTTCAAGATTCTTATTATTCAGGATTAAGTCAAAAGACATTGCAGTAAAACTACGTTCAGTTAACACACGTACGTCTACCGTACTATATATATATTTTAAAATATCATGCTCAAGAGTATAGGAAGAATCACATACCTTCTCGGCGAAATCCACCTGCCAAGTCGAATATGTCGCACGCAGAGTATCGACCTATAATAGTCAAATACGTCTATCAACGTCTAGACTACTCTGTAGAAAGTTCTAAGCAGAGGGTTCTTAATTCTCTGAGAAAATCGGGCAACACTTCCCTACCCGGTAAGCTATACAAGTCTACTGTAAATACAGTCCTATGTAAGTACAATTCAATCTTCTTTAAATCTTCTGATGTGATTATAGTTCAATTCTATTCTTTAATATCCTTCTATGTATTTTATACTAATTTCTATACATCTACAGTATGTATTCTCCAATTACAATAGAAGGATAAGATTATTTACCTCGATAAGCCCAATATTATCCAAGATATAAGTCGATTCTGAGCGAGGTTTAGCTCTGTCAGTGCGCTCCAATCCGCTCCAAGAAACCCTTAGAACTTTCTACACAACTTCTACTTTCTACTTCAACCAACTATGAAGTTTCTCTTAGGGTTTCGTTTAGTGACTATAGGAATTCAAGGTAGTATTTCTGGACTCTACGTATAGAGGTAACTTTGGAAATACTAAAGGATATACGGCTAGGGTATTTGAGGATAATAACAATACTTGGAGGGTATTTCTACCAAGAGGGTACTTTAGCCGAGGCTACAAGGAAAAGGGGAGAGAGGGTGTTTGGCCAGGCTCTTTTGGAGGGAAAGAGAGCTTTGGACGAGAGCTCTTAAGGGAGAAAGAGGGATTTTGAGACTTGGAAGATAATTTGTGGATGAAGAACTTCTTCAACTTAGGGGTATTTATAGGGCTTTCAGGGCCAAGATGAAGCCAAGTGGTAGGCAAGTGTAAGGTGGAGATTTAGGCAAGTGTCCTTATCCATCTACTACACAAATATCCTACCAACTCCTTGACCAAAAACTTAGCACAAAAAACGTGCCAAGGCAAGCCCTTTGCCATCCACTTGAGGGTGACAAGTGTCACCCTCTCGTTGGTCCAAAATATTTCATCTCTCGGAAAAATCCGCAAAAATAATAAATGACATAGCCGGAATTTTCCCTACGCAAAGTTTGGAAAGCGTTTCGTCGGAAAACGATTCTTTTCGTGTGTTGTGCACAATATTTTCGTCCCTAATGCCTAACTAAGGCTAAACTTTTGTACGTACTCCCTCACGTACATACTCTGGAAATACGGGGTATAACAAAATCGAACCACCAGATCCAGCCTGCATCATAAAACTGATCGGGGCAAGTACGAAAGCCAACTACCAGATGCATCATGCGTCAACAACTGACCGGGTCAAGTACGAAAGCTAACTACCAGATCCAGCCTGTCGTCACGAGATATGACCGGGTCAAGTGCGAAATCTATCTACCGGAGCCTACCGTACCAAACTGTGCAATAGAACTGACGGGGGCAAGTATGAAAGCCAACTACCAGACCATCCTGCGTCAGCCACCGACGGGGGAAAGTACGAAAGCCAACTACCAGACCATCCAACGTCACTAAACCTCATGGAGGGCTAGTCCATGTAATAACAATATCCAACATGGTTGCATGCCCCGGAATCCCACATCGTATAAGCATGTCCATGGGGTAATAAAAACAAATCCGGGAATCTAACCCGCCTCCTGGTCGCATGCCCCGGAATCCCACATCGTATAAGCATGTCCAAGGAGTAATAAAAACTGCCCCGTAATCTCACATCGTATAAGAATGTCCAAGGATCAATCACAATGGGAACATACCCGTGGAATCCCCCATCACTGTCGGTACGTCCAAGTCAACTCACAACAAGACAGCCGACCCTCCAACTGAGAGTCGCGGCAGCGTAAAAATATAATACTTGCACTCAAAGGCTATCACAAGCAAGCATAGACAAGTTCATAAAATCTTTAGACTTTCATTATCATACAAAAATGAATTTCATTTTATAAACTCAAGGCACTTTTGTTTTATATAAAAATCCGGGATTTTAACCCTAAGTACTACGTACTTCCATTCTTTTCAAAAGACTCCTTTTTATATAAAACCCCAAGATACTAACACCCATAGTATCAAGGCATGTCTATTTTTCAAATTAAGTTACTACATCTTTAGAAATTCATTTCAAGACTTTGAAACCAAGTAACTTCTAATTACACGACCTAGGCAACTCATGCCTATCAATCAAAATAGACAACTCTCTTAACCTTCCATAAAGCCGTTATAACTAACTTCCCATAAAGCCGTTATAACCCTTTATGGTTTATATACAAATTCATTCTTTTTATAACCAAGAGACTTATACTTTTAAAACCAAGTATCATATACTTTCAAATCAAGTTACATAACTTTCAAAATACTTCAAGTCTCTTAATTTTAGAAATCAAGTTACATAACTTTCAAAATACTTCAAGTCTCTTAACTTTAGAAATCAAGTCTCTTAACTTTAGAAATCAAGTTTCTTAACTTTAGAAATCAAGTTTCTTAACTTAGAAATCAAGTAGCTTCTACTTTGAAATCTCAAGTAACTTACACCTTTAAAACAAATTACTTCTCTTTAAATCATGTCATTTCTCCTCTTTTAAATTAATTAAGTAAATCACTCATTTGACTCCCCTAAAGCCGTTATAACAACCTTTAGGTTTAGGAACTAAGGCACTATCCAAAAGATTTGGAAACCACTTCCTTTTCAAGTCTCTATGTACTTCAAGTAAAACACTTTCACTTTTGAAAATCCAAATTTCGTCAAGGTAATGGATTATAACAACTGCCAATTTAAACATCCAAAGTACAATCAAGGAAGTATATAGAACAACTTCTATATTAGGCAATCCAAGTACAATCAAGGAGTGGATCATTTAAGGAGTATGATTTATTTTCTTTATCATAAGGAATCAAGCTAGAAGAAGAGGAGATGGTTCACATACCTTTTCGGCTTAATCCACAAGCTAAGTCGAATACGCCGCACGTAGAATTGTCAACCTATAATGGCCACAACACGACTATCAGCTTCTAGTTTTTAACATAGAATGGTACTAAGTATACAGTCTCTTATTCTACGAAAAATTGGGCAGCACTTCCTTTGTTTCTACGTACTTTTCCACCTTTTTCAAGGCCCGGAAATCAATAACCAACATGCCACATTTAAGGATCAATACATCAACCAATCAAAGGGGATTACACGCCTTACAATACGTGTAAAATTCTGCCCCACAATTAATACCAAGTAGTTAAATATCCAAATCCATTCTCGGCTAACATGTACAACAACACAAAATCCTTTCCAATTCTTTTTCAATCCAAGTTGCTCAGTCTAACATGTTATTTGGTTGTAAACAACTTTAACAACTACAATTCCTTCTTTATATAACATGCGACGACTAAACTAATAACCAAATTGAATTGTAATCTCAAAGGCTAAACATGCTAGTTTCGGATTAGGGTTCCAATATCCATAACACTTATCAAACATCAATATATACATCTCATGCTTGTTTATATCCATAACTACTACAACAATAAGTAATCTTTAATCACTTAACGACAAGATTGTTACCTTGATAAGCCCTTATAAAATTCCAAGATTTAAAGTCGCTCCTTAGCAATTATTATCTCCTTTCCTTCATGCTCCAATCCGCTATTTGAAGCCTTTAGAAGTCCACAACCAACTTCTCTTCCATTTCCAATCAAAACTTATGAAAACGACTTAGGTTTTCGCCTTGCGACTAACGTGAAAACGTCGTTTTTCCGAGATCTTTCTATGGAGATATCCTTACAATACCCCTAGGAACCTTGGGTTAAAGTCTTGTGAATAATGAACCAAAATTGCAAATTTTTTGTGTGGGATTATAGCCAAACCCGAGAGCCTCTTCTAAGAACAAGAATGTTGTGAAATTTTCTAAGTGTTGAAGACTAAGTCCTGCATCTAGTGTGTATATATGATACAATGGAGGGTAAAGATAATAACACTTGTGTGGCTAGGATGAAGAATACTTAATATCTATACAAGTGGGCAAGTTGACTAAGTCAAATATCTCAAGCTTTGCAAGACTTGATCATCTACATTGGTCAATGACCATAAAACCCTTGCCCAATTCGTGCAAGACCATGTGGGGGGGGGGGGGGCCCTACGTGACCAAATCCGTAAAAATAAATTTCCATAATGATAATAAATTCCATACTCCTCAAATAATGCATTTTGAGAATCCAATTCTCATCAAAGAACATTTTTCCTTTCCGACGTTCGGAAGATTTTCCTTCGGAAAAACAATTCTTTCTTTCGTACCAATTTTTCCAAGTCTTGTGTTCTCGCGTCCATTATCTTAAACATGTCCTTGAATTACGGAGTGTAACATATTATGTATTGCAAGATTTGCTAAAGTGTGGAAGATATTTTCATACAAGTGGACAAGTGGGTCCCCCATCCACTTGTCTTGTGCACACATTATATGTACAAGTGTAGCAAGACTTAGCCTCACAAAATATCTTCATCCAAACTCTCCTTGACATCTCTTCTCCTCGAAATTTTCGAACCAACCCTAAGCCAAGAGAAGATCAAGATCAACTTATTTTCTTTCCAAGATTAAGCACCTTAACTAAGTGCTAAGCCTAGTTCACTCTCCAAGAACCATAAGTCATGGTTTGGCCGAAAAAGGTGGTGAAAACCTAGGCTTGTTTATGAACTTTTTTGAAGTAATACAAGAAGGGAAGATGGTTACAAGCTTGTAGTGGATACATGGATGTGATTGAAACTTGAAGAAGTGGAGCTAAGACAAAGCGTGAAATTTGAAAGTTACTTTGGATCGTTAATTTGAGGTAAGATTTTTTCCTCCTTTTGAAGTAATTGGATATTACATGATTTTATAGTTAAGGGATGAACATGTATTAAGTGAAATGGAGAATAAGAAATGCATGAGACTATTTTTGGCATGTTAGCCGAATTGGGACAATTTTGGTGTCGATTGTATTCGTTGGTACTTGTTGTTGTTATCGTCACTACTTGCATGTTAAAATGAAGAAATATTGTTGTTGATAAGTTAATATTGTTTATATTAAAGTGTTGAGACTTGAATTGGAATAAAAAAGATTATTGAAAAGGGTTTTGGTTGTAGTTATTTGGCCGAGACTTGTATAAAACTGTTGGATATTGTTATGCAGTTTTAAGGGACTGTTTTGTGGCGTAAAATTCTGGAAATTTAGACACCTATATGCATGTTTAAATGTGGTAAAATCTAATGTAAGTCCTAAAGGAATAAGAGTATAGAAAGGTGTTGAAAGACCTCACATTTTACCCTCGTTATTGTTGGATTGTGGACTGTTTTGTGGACTATTTTTATGGATTGTTTTGCCGAGATTGTGGACTGTTTTTACATGAGAAATAGGTGTGTGAATCACATTGGTTAACTGTTAGGTTGTGCCCTTAATTGGTTTTTGGTTATTGATGAATTTGGCCTTCTTGAAAGGTGGAAAAATACGTATAAGTAGGGGAAGTGCTGCCCGAATTTTTAGAGGAAAAGAGAGTCATTATGTGGTATATGTCTTATACTAGTATTGTTACACCCCGTAGTTCCAGGACATGTGTTAAAGAGAATGTACGTGAGAAGATACGACTTTAAGTTTGAAACGAAAGAAGGATTGTTTTTTCCTACGGAAAATGTTTCGAGCCTCGGGAAGGAAAATTGTTCATTAGTGAGAATTGAGTTCCCGAATTTGTTATTTAAGACTTTTAGAATTTATCGGAATGATGGAATTTTATTTTTCAGAGTTTGATACGTGGGACCCACCCGAGAAATTTTACGTTTTTGTGGGGCCCACGAGGTTTCCGATATTTTGGCCAATTATGGAAATTTCGGGAAACGAAATATTTTAGACCAACGGGAGGGCGACACGTGTCACCCTCCACATGGGATTGTTGGATGAAAAATAATGGACCAAGTCAATCTAGACAAGTGGAGCTTGACATTCTTGACTAAATCCTTGCCCTTCAAGTGTTTTAATCCTAGCCTTTGATTCTCTTATATATCCTTTACTAGTGCAAGACTAGTGAACACTTAGAAAAAAATTCATAAACTTGTCTTCTTGAAGTATTGCTCTCGGCTTTGTGCCCTTTTGAAGGAAAAAAAAAATTCATTTGTGGTTCATTATTCACAATACTTTAACCCAAGGTTCCTAATGGTATTTTAAGGATATCTTAATAGAAAGATCCCGGAAAAATGACGTTTTTACGTTAGTCGCAAGGCGAAAACCTAAGGTGTTCTTCAACTTTGAAGATGGAACTTGAAGAGGAGTTCTTCATGAGCTTCTAAGGAGTTCTTGGAGCGGATTGGAACATAAGAAGAGGAGCTAAAAGTTGTTAAGGATCGACTTTTACGCTTGGACATTATTAGGGCTTATTGAGGTAAAATCTTCATCTTCTTAATGTAATTGAAGATTACATGTTATAGTAGTTAATAAATGAGTATGTGGTATATAGAATGAAGTTTGGAAAGATTTAGATCATGTCGACATGTTAAAAACCGAAAATGGACAAGTTAGCCATTAATGTTGTAATCAATTTGGACGGTAGTCACAATCGTCGCATGTTAAGGAAGAAAGGATTTATACTTGTTGTAATTGTTATTATGTATATAACATGTTGGAATAACAACTTGGATTGAAAAAGGAATTGAAAGGAAATTGATAATTGTTGTGACATTGTAGCCGAATATGGATTGTTTTGTATTATTGTGGGGCAGAATTTTACGCGTCCTGTTAAGGCGTGTAATCCCCTTTGGTTAGCTAAATTATTGGGCCTTAAATGTGGCATGTTTTGTTGTTAAATTCAGGCCTTGAAAAAGGTGGAAAAGTATGCAGAAACAAAGGAAGTGCTGCCCGATTTTCCGTAGAATTTGGTGACTTTACACTTAGAATATTCTACGTTTGAAGCTAGAGGTTAATAGACGTATTATGGCCATTATAGGTTGAAGTACTACGAGTAGCGTATTCTACTTGAAGGGTGGAAAAGCTAGCAAGGTTATAGTACTTTGGAGCATTTTGCTACTTGTCGATAATCGTCGCGAGGTATGTGAACCTCTTCCTCCTTTTGGCATGATTCTATGTATGAGAAATACATGTGGTGTTATTTCATGATTCCTTCTACTCGTAGAAGTTAAGAGGTATGTATGTTGATTTACTCTATGTGAAAGTTATGTCTAAGTTATCCTAAGTTCTTACCAAGTCTTATGGGGGATGTTGGTAAGAGTCGTTAGGAAGTATTTAGAGTCGAGTTGACCTTGCTAATTTACTGCACGAATGAGAATAAGTATCGAACAAGCCAATGCAACGTTAATAAAAGAAAATGTATCGACAATCAATTATATTAAAATGAGTAGAATTCTCCATCTGCATAGAAACTAAGATAAGAAAAAATTGTATTACATTTTCTAGATCATGGCTGCTTTAATAAGATCGTTATAAACAAGTATAACCTATTCACAACGCACCAAAAGTATATGTTGCTTAATTTAAAGAGTTTACGTTATGAAGTTTTAAGACTATGAACCTTAAATTCTTAAAAGGTTAAGAGACTTTATTTTTCAAGTTATGGGACTTGATTCTTAAAGGAAGAAATGACTTGATTTAAAAGTATAGAATACTTGATTTGGAAAGTATAGATTTCTTGATATTCTAAAGATAAGAGACTTGAAATTCTAAGTTAAGAAACTTGATTTCTAAAGTTAAGAGACTTGAAGTATTTTGAAAGTTATGTAACTTGATTTGAAAGTATAAGTCTCTTGGTTATAAAAAAAATGAATTAGTCTAAGGCATAAAGTTAGTTAACGGCTTCATGGGAAGTTGGTTATAACAACTTTATGGAAGGTTAAAAGAATGGTTTTCTATAGTAATGTAAACAAAGAAATGACTTGAAATAAGGAAGGGCAATTTGATTTAAAGGTATCACTTGCTTAAAGTTTTAAAGTAAGGGTCACTTGATTTAGAAGCCGAGAAATGTATTTCTAAAAATGTAGTGACTTGTTGAAATGTAGACATGCCTTGATACTACGGGTGTTAGTATCTTGGGATTTTATATGAAAAGGAGTCTTTTGAAAAGAATGGGAGTACGTAGTACTTTGGGTTAAATTCCCGGATTTTTATGTGAAACGAAAAGTGCCTTTAGTATATAAAAAAAAAAGTCAAAGATTTTATGAACTTGCCTATGCTTGCTTGTGATAGCCTTGAGTGCAAGTATTATATGTTTACGCTGCCGTGACTCTCAGTTGGAGGGCCGACTGTCTTGTTGTGAATTTACTTGGACGTACCGACAGTGACGGAGGCTTCCACGGGTATGCTTCCATTGTGATTGATCCTTGGACATGCTTATACGATGTGGGATTCCGGGGCATGCGACCAGGATGCGGGTTAGATTCCCGGATTGTTTTTATTACTCCTTGGACATGCTTATACGATGTGGGATTCCGGGGCATGCGACCAGGAGGCGGGTTAGATTCCCGGATTTGTTTTATTACCCCATGGCCATGCTTATACGATGAGGGATTTCGGGGCATGCGACCATGTTATATACGATTATTACCCCATGGCCATGCTTATACGATGAGGGATTCCGGGGCCTGCGACCATGTTATGTATTATTACTCCATGGACTAGCTCCCCATGAAGACATGTACCCGAGATGAGGGATTCCACGGGCATGTTATATACGATTATTACCCCATGGATTAGCTCTCCATGAAGTCATGTACCCGAGATGAGGGATTCCACGTGTTATACCCCGTAGTTCCTGAGTATGTATGTGAGGACGTACGTACAATCGTATAAGCCCTAATTAGGTTAAGAATGAAATTGTGAACTTTCGACGGAAAAGATTCCGAACCTTGTGATGGAAATTTTACGTTTTTAATATTTTAACCGATTACGGATTTTTCCGAGAGATGAAATATTTTGGACCAATAGGAGGGCGACATGTGTCACCCTTAGGTGGCATGTTTGGACGAAAATATTGGGCAAGTGGCCAAGTCAAATAGTCAAGTCTTGGAAGATATTTTGTGGGCAAGTGGGAGGGAAACTTGGACGGTTTTTTTGGAGAAGCAAGTGGCTTGCCACATGGCTCATTGTTGTGGTGGACATATGTCCCAATGTTGTGGTGGACATATGTCCCAATGTTGTGGTGGACACTTGGTGGAAGACTCCACTCACACAAGCAACCAAATCTTCACCCTCCACTTGCTTTAATCTTGGCCATTGAAGGTTCTATAAATACCCCCCTTTAGTGCAAGACTTCTTCATTCACTTAACATTTCCAAGTCACAAAATCCTTCCCCCTTAGTTGCTAGTTCTCGTCCAAAAACTCCCCCCCTTTCCCTAGCTCTCGTCCGAAACAACACCCCCCCCCCCTTTGGTAGAAAAATTGTCTTCAAGTATTGTTACTATTCCAAAATACCTTAGCCTAAATCCCTTGTTGTATTCCAAAGTTACCCCTATACTAAAAGCCCTAAATACTACTTTATATCCTTTAGTCACAAAACGAAACCCTAGGAAAATCTTCATAGTTGGTTGAAGTTTTAAGTAGAAGTTGTTTAGAAACTTCTAAGGGTTTCTTGGAGCTATCGGAGCGTGCAGAATAGGAGCTAAACGTTGTTCAGGATCGACATTTAATCTTGGATAATTTTGGGCTTATCGAGGTAATAATCTTTGTCCTTCTAGTGTAATTGGAGATTACATACTGTAGTAGTATAGAAATGAATATAAAATTTATAGAAGGATATTATAAAGAAGAGAATTGAACTGTACTTACATTGGGCTGTATTTACAGTAGACTTGTGTAGTTTGACGGGTAGGAAAATGCTGCCCAATTTTCCGTAGAATAGAGAACCTTCTGCTTAGAATATTCTACAGAGTAGTCTAGACGTTGATAGACGTATTTGACTATTATAGGTTGATACTCTGCGCGCGACATATTCGACTTGGCAGGTGGATTGAGCCGAGGAGGTATGTGATTCTTCCTATCCTCTTGAGCATGATACTTTTGAAATATATATAGTGCGGTGACGTCATACGTGTTAACTAAACTTGGTTTTACTTTGATGTCTTTTGACTTGAGTTTTAAATGATAAGAATCTTGGAAATATTTCAAAAGAGTTATGAATCATTTTTGAAAGAAAAGTAATACTTGGTTTTAAAAGCTTAAGGAGTTATACTAGCTTTATGGGAAGTTAGGTATAACGACTTAAGAAAGATAAAAGGAACGGTTTACTTATTTGTTTATGAAAGTCTTGTATTGATCTCTGGAAAGTGTAGTAAGATGGTTTGATAAGTAAACATGTTATGATGCTACGTGTGTTAGTGTCTTGTGATGTTTGTGTAAGGGGGTTATTCTTGTTGTGCTTACGTTGTTAAACGATAAGCATGTTGTACTGCTATTATATCACATACCCCCCTGACTTGTTATTATGCCGAGGACTTTCCACCCTCGATGCGAGAAATACCTCATGCGGGTCCATGTGACCTATGCGGAGCTGCGGGAGTTCCAGGATTGATCACTCCGGGTGTGTTACGCCGATGCGAGGGATACCTCATGCGGTCCATAGGACTATGCGGACTTCGGGGGTCCAGGATGATGTCGCGGGTTAGCTACCCCCGATGCGAGGAATACCTCATGCGGGCCTATGTGGCCTATGCGGACTGCGGGAGTTCGAGATTAGGCACGCATAATGATACTATGGGCGAATGGCCTTGCCCGATCATTAGCGGCCTAGAAAAGACCGATTATGTTATATCTATTTTGCTCTAGGTTATCTTTGTGGCACTATGTGCGATTACATTGGTTGTTTACATATTTGTAAAAATTGGTTTTAAAATGATATGATTTCATTTAAGTACTTTCTGATTTCACATACTTGGTACCTATTATGTGACCTCCTTGCTGCGTTAAATCTGCAGTAGAGGTACTCGTTGTTGATCCCCGCTCCTAGGATCACCGTTTTACGCTTTTGGGAAAGCCCGTTTCTCGGAGGCTTGTCTTTTGGGTATGATCTCCCTGCCATTGTAGCTTTATGTACATTCAGGGTATGGCGGGGCCCTGTCCCGCCATAGTTGTTTACATTCCTAGAGGTCTGTAGTCCTGTTGTAAAGTTGGGATGTAACTGTTCACTTTTGATGTATATATACATGCCGAAAGACAATCTTTTCTTAGATAAACTGTGTCTCATTTTACTTATGTTTCATGTCTTGTTTTTATATTCCGCTGGTTACTCTGATGTATGTCTACTTGGGTGCCCGGGTAAGGCACCAGTCACGGGCCCGGGATCGGGTCGTGACACCACGGGCATGAGATATATATATATGTATTGTATATGTGTACGCCGACAGTGAGGTAGGATGCCACGGGCGCGTCACATGGTTATATTTTACACTTACGGCTGTCGGCAGTGATGGGGGATTCCACGGGCAGGAGATATATATATGTATTGTATATGTGTACGCCGACAGTGAGGTGGGATGCCACGGGCGCGTCACATGGTTATATTTTACACTTATGGCTGTCGGTAGTGATGGGGGATTCCACGGGCAGGAGATATATATGTGTATTGTATATGTGTACGCCGACAGTGAGGTGGGATGCCACGGGCGCGTCACATGGTTATATTTTACACTTATGGCTCTCGGCAGTGATGGGGGATTCCACGGGCACGCTTTGATATTTGAGGGCTTGTGTCCATAGCCCTGGTGTGACTATTGTTTATGTGTTGAAATAGTCTTTAAAAGGTAAAACTGACTTTCATTACTTTCACTTCGGCAAGGCACAATGTACTGTCATTTTGGTTATCATACATGTCTCCAGCTTTATATAGACTGTTATGATTTCATTACAGTATTTTCAGTTTCACATACTTGGTACATATTTATCTTGACCTCCTTCGGGGCTGCGTTCATCTGCGAGTTTGAGGTACATAGCTTGCTGATCCTCATTCTTAGGATCACTGTTCAGCTGGTTGGAAAGCTCCATTATTTCGGAGGCTTTGTATTTTTGGTACAGTTCCCTGAGGTTGTAGTTTTATGTACATTCGGGGGTATGGGGGGGAGGGGTGCCACGTGTCGCCCTCTCGTTCGTCCATAATATTTCGTAACCCTCGTGGGCCCCACAAAACGTAAAATTTCCTGGGTGAGCCCCACGTGACCAAATCCATAAAAATAAATTTGCATAATGTTAATAAGTTCTATACTCTTCAAATAATGCATTTTGAGAATCTAATTCTCACCAACGAACATTTTTCCTTTCCGACGTTCGGAAGATTTTTCGTCGGAAAAAACAATTCTTCCTTTCGTACCAATTTCAAGTCTTGTGTTCCTTACGTACATTCTCTTAAACATGTCCTGGACTTATGGGATGTAACATTCTTCCCCCCTTAGAAACATTCGTCCCCAAATGTTCTTAGTCGGTTGTCAAGCTATACAAACTCCGACACAGTCTCTTTACTATGCATATTAATCAATACTCCACAAGACCAACGATGCCACATATGGCCACCACATAACATACGTAAACATAACAATGGACATTCCATCCGTGGTCCCTTCTCACAAAACTCGAAGGTTACAGTCTTCCAAAACGGGATCCTTAGAGGTTCCTTTCTTTTTCCCTGCATAAAGGGATGGCCCTGTCGTATTCTAAGTCATGGGACTAACACTATCTAAATCTTTCAGTCGGACTCCTACTCAGCTAACTGAGGTGTTTCCCCCGTGTTACTTCCCTTCTCTGTCTTACTTAGTCACCAAACTAGTTGGGACATGAATCTATAATCTGCCTAGCTTAGTTTACCAACCGGTGTAAACTCTAATACTAGTAACATCTCAAACACGAGCACCTATGGACAATGTTACTGAACCTAAGGCGTGTGTATCATCATAATTAACCTCCACTCATGGCCTAAAAGGATTCTCTTTTCCCACTTATATTACTCATAATCATAATTACTATAGTTCTTTTAACTCTTGTTCCTTCTTTTTCTTACTTGTCATACTTTCTCGTACTTCCAAACTTATACTAGCATACGTACATAACTCCCATACTAAATCTGGCCTCCAATCTTTGGAGTCACTATATTAAACAATATAAGGCCATTTCTGGCTCTCACGACCTGGTTCCGGTGGAACGCGTCCACGAACCCGTAAAATAATTAACTAGACTTGGGCCTTGTACCCTCGTGACCATGTCACGTAGCGGGACTACTACCAACTGATCCCACTCCATTTCAGGCTATGGGGCGACCCGTAATAGGTCTTCAACCAGACCTACCGTCGCACTTAACTCTTCTCCTAATTCTGAATTAAATCTTATTGCCCGAGAAGGCCTTATATACCTAAGGTCTCGGCGGTTATCCATTTTATTAGGCTCGCATTTCCTATGCTCCAAGCCTACCTTATCAGTCCCTCCGTCAACGGGTACAATCACTTCTCATAATACCATAGTCGTGTTGTCTTGATCACAACAATCATTACTTACTTCATACGGATCTCATCCGTACAATTCTCTTAAGCCCACCATGTAGTTTAATCTATTATCATGGTATTCCATTAAGTCCCTTAACATGACTTCTTAAGGGTTCATCACCCTATCAGACATCTCATCATTTCCTAATTATATCAAATTAGCACATAAACCTTGATGAGAATTCATTAACTGTTTCATACCTTCCCGATATCTATTTAGTCCTTACCAAAATCCTGGTAATCTAAAATCATTCTAGGTAACACGCGTCTGACCCTCATACATAACTCCGTATAGTTGTATGTCATGGTACCAACTATACTACAATCATTACTAACCTGGATACGCAATCCACAAAGTCCTTCCTGGGTCACTGCTGCCTTTCTCGTAGCTGCAATCAACATAACTCGTTAGGGAAAGAAGACCCTAACAACACAGCTCTATCGCACGATCTCAGAATAAGAAGAATGGAAACCAATCCTAAATGTCCTGCAGCCTCCTGATTATAGATGTGGTGCACAACATATCGATAATCAATACTCTACTAGACACGGTCTGTAGACACTTTCCGAGGACTAACTTCTCTGATACCACTTTTGTCACGACCCGACCCCGGGCCGCGACTGGTGCCTACCTGGGTACCCGTACATGTATACATCAGAGATAATCAACGGAACATACATGAAACTTATAAAATAAAAAATCAACAGATTAGCCGATAAGGCTACCTCCCTGGACATATATATACATAACCGAAGTAGTTGCCTCATTTCCTTTACAAACTGACCCACAATATATGACTACAGACCTCTAAGAGTTTTAACATAACAAATGTGGTGGGACAAGGGCCCGCCGTACCCCTGAATATACCTAGCCATAATGACAAACTCCGGAATATTGGAGCCATCTCAAAATGCTGAACCAGAATCCTAAGCTCGCGGATCCACAACTGTGTACCTAAACCTGTGGACATGAACGCAGCCCCGGCGGGGTCCGATAACAAAAATTTAATATGGAACGAAAATAAGCTACAGTAAACAAATCATAACTGTACACAGGAATGACAGGGGCAAGTATATAAACAAAATAGATACCAGATCCTACCGTGTCATTACAATCTCGTGAAATTAATCGCACCTTATTATCCTTTCCCATTTTTCAATAAGAGTTATAGTCAAATTCTTACGTACATACTTAGGAAAAATCATCAAGTTCATAACCATATAACTTACTTATCTTTCATAACATAATCCGACCCTTTATGGAGGGACGCCTATACTGCCCGACCCAATTTGGGACGCGATAAAGTCACATAAGTCTGCCCATAAAGGTATACTGCCCGGCCCAATCTGGGCCGCGATAAAGTCACATAAGTCTGCCCATAAAGGTATACTGCATAAAAATAGGAAGCTTATGATCAAATTAGGGCCACCTGCCCATAGTATCATTTGGCAATCCTACTCCTGGACTATTTCACCCGCAATGGTCTTGTGGACCCGCATAGGACAATTTGTGTCACGACCCGACCCCGGGCCCGCGACTGGTGCCCTACCTGGGCACCCCTTACAGGTATACATCAGAGAATAGCATCAGAACATACACAACACATATAAACACATAGACAACAACCATCAACAGGCTAGCCGATAAGGCCCCCTTCCGTAAAATATACATAGATCAAAATAAATCAGTACATCACTGTTTTTAAAACCCAATCCACAAATGTGACTACAGACCTCTAGGAATAACAACTATGGCGGGATAGGGCCCCGCCATACCCCTGAATGTACATAAATCTACAACATCAGGGAAAACCGTACCAAAAGACAAGCCTCCGGAGAAATGGAGCTTCTGACACCTGATCGGTGATCCTAAGAATGAGGATCCACCACCTGCTTACCCCTACCTGCGGCATGAACGCAGCCCCCGAGGAAAGGGGGTCAGTACACAATATGTACCAAGTATGCAAAACTGCAAAATACTTCAATTTACATCATAAGTCAAAAATAAAGCTGGAGACATGTATGATAATCAAATTACAGTACACTGTGCCTTACTAACAATGAGAGTAGCCAAGTATATACTTTACTGCATAAAAATAGGAGGCTCATGATCAAAGTAGGGTCACCCGCCCATAGTATCATTAAGCGATCCTACTCCTTAATATTTCACCCGCACAGGCCGTATGGACCCGCATGAGGTAACTTTCTCGCATAGGCTGTATCCGCCCGCATAGGTCGTGTGGACCCGCATGAGGTAACTTCCTCACATAGGACTGGTCCGCCCCACATAGGACTATTTCACCCGCATAAGCCCTACGGACTCGCATAAGGTATTCCTCGCATCATGTGTAGCAAATCCACAGAATATGCAAATGCCACAAACCCGGGGAATGACCCCATAATGAACAATATATATACCTCTAGCACAACCGGCTATCATACATAACATAAGCACTACCGACTTATCATACATAACACAAGCAAGTTAAGAATTTCCCTAACTTCTTATTAGCTTTATTCATAAACACTCTCATTTTAGTTTACTTAACGCACTAACATGTCATTATAAAAATCCGGGAATTTAACCCAAAGTACTACGTACTTCTACTCTTTTAACAAATGACTCTTTTTCATATAAAACTTTCAAGATACTAATAACCGTAGTATCAAGTCATATTTACTTTTCAAGACAAGTCATAATACCTTTTAAATATATTTATAGGCTTCTAAATCAAGTGACTTCTTTCCTTTAAAACCTTAATCAATTGATGCCTTTAAATCAATTTGCCTTTCATTAATTCAAGTCGTTTATCATTTCTTACATTACTTAGAGTAAACCACTTTTTTTAACTTTCCATAAAGTTATTATAACCAACTTTCCATAAAGCCGTTATACTAGTTTTATACCTTAGATACTTACGTTCTTCTTTATAACCAAGAGACTTAACTTTCCAATCAAAACAAGTATCATATACTTTCAAAATACTTTAAGTCTCTTAACCTTTAGAAACTAAGATATCCTTAATACTATTAAACAAGTGAGTTAATTCCCTAACTCAACCAACTTGGACATTCTTAAAATAAGCCAAGGATATCAAATGGACTAGATTGTCAAAATCTCGTACGTCTACCGTACTATATATTTATAACTATTCATGCTCAAGAGATAAGAAAGTTCCACATACCTCTTCGGTTCAATCCACTTGCTAAGTCCAATATGCCACACGTAGTATGTCAACCTATAATGACCATAATACGTCTATTAACTTCTAACTTCAAACGTAGAATATTCTAAGTGCAAAGTCACTAAATTCTACGGAAAATTGAACAACACTTCCTTTGTTTCTACATACTTTTCCACCTTTTCAAGGCCCGAATTCAATAACCAAACATGCCACATTTAAGGCTCAACAATGTAGTTAACAATAGGGGATTACACGCCTACAAGACGTGTAAAATTCCGCCCCACAAATGGCTAGAATGTCATTTCGGATATTAGGCTTCCACAATCCGTATCACTTATCAATATTCAATACATATACTTCATGCTAGTTAAAATGTAAGGCTACAACAATATGTAATCTTATAACACCTAAGAGAAAAAGATTGTTACCTTTGCGAGCCTTAATCCACTTTAAGATCCGAAGTCGCTCCCTAGCAACTTAGAGCCTCTCCTTGACACTCCAATCCGCCACTTGAGACCCTTAGAAGATCACAAACAACTTTCCTTTAATCTTCCAATCTAAACCTAGGAAAGTGACTAGGTTTTCACCTTGCGACTAATACGAAAATGATATTTTTCCGGGATCTTTCTATTGAGATACCCTTACAATACCCTTAGGAACCTTGGTTTAAAGTGTGGAGCTTATTGGACAACAAACAAGTTTTTTTCTTGTTGGAACCCTATGAACCCGAGAGGTTCTCAATGTTCATCCAATTTTTCTTGAAATTTTTCTAAGTGTTAAGAGCCTTGTCTTGCTACTAGTATACATATATAACACTATGAAGGGTTAAGATTTGCACATATGTGTGGCTTGGATGAAATTCACTTAAATAACAAGCCAAGTGGCTCTTGACTAAGTCAACAATGTCAAGCTCTAAGACTTAGCAAGACTTGCTCATCTTATTAATGGTCAAATGACCATTTTATCCATGCTAAAATCATCCAATATCAACTTAAGGGGTGACACGTTTCGCCCTCCCATTCAACGCAATATTTCGTTTTCCGACAATTCCATAATTCCGATAAATTTTTACCAGTCTCAAATCTTAACATTTCTGAGTTCTTACGTACATTCTTAAAAATATGCCCTGGAATTACGGGGTGGAACATTCTTCCCCCCTTAGAAACATTCATCCCCGAATGTTCTTTCGGAGTCAAACTTATAGATAGCGACATATTCTCCTTTTACAACCCCTACATACTAATAATGCCACACGTGGACACATAATAGCACATAAGCAAAATACTTTAATCAAAACTTGACAAGTAAGGGAAAAGAATTACCTGAAGGTGTAGCGAATAAGTGAGGATACTTCCTCAACATGTCCTCCTCCGCTTACCACGTCATCTCCTCCCTATTATCATTCCGCCACAAGACTTTGACGGAAGCCACATCCTTGGTCCGCAGTCGCCTGACCTGGCGATCGAGTATCGCTATGGGACTCTCTTCATACGATAACCCCTCTGTCACCTGGACCTCGCTAGCTGGGAAAACTCTCGATGGATCTCCGATACACTTCCGCAACATAGAAACATGGAAGACCGGATGTACCACCTCTAAATCTGATGGCAGATCCAACTCATAGGGAACCTTGCCTACTCTATGGATGATCTGGTAGGGTCCAATGTACCTTGGGCTAAGTTTCCCCTTCCTCCCAAAGAGTCGTATCTCGATATCGTATCATAACTGGGTCCTCATACTGTCGCCTCTTCACCTCATCAATGATGGAAGACTCGACAATCTCACGAACCCGTACCCCACTACCATCGGTATCGACCAATCGAACTCCAAGGCTCGCTAGATGATGGATCTGACGGACCATGTCCTGTCTCTCTGGCTGTACCTCTGACAGACTCCCCATCGATCTACGACTCAAAGCATCTGCAACCACGTTGGCTTTTCCCGGGTGGTATAGGATGTCAACATCATAATCCTTCAACAGCTCTAACCACCGCCTCTGCCGCAAGTTCAGCTCCCTCTTGGGCTGGCCTGGGCCTAAGACTTAGCAAGACTTGCTCATCGTATTAATGGTCAAATGACCATTTTATCCATGCTAAAATTGTCCAATACCAACTTAAGGGGGGTGACACGTGTCGCCCTCCCATTTGTCGCAATATTTCATTTTTCGACAATTCCATAATGTAACGCCCCGAACCCGGGCCCGTTACTGGTGCCTTACCCCGGGCACCCTAGTGATACAACATCAGAGAAAACCAGCGGAAAATAAAACACGAGTCATGAAACAAGAGATATAATAATAAACAAAGCAACCAAAACGGTTGCCTTCAAGATATACATAAACACAGCAGTTTAATCCTTTACAACCCCGCCACAACAAGATTCTGCACTCTAAGATTTACAACGACTATGACGGGACAGGGCCTCGCCATACCCCTGAATGTACAAGAACCTACAACTCAGGGAAACACATACCAAAAGATAAGCCTCCGGAGAAACGGAGCTTCCCACTACGCTGAACTGTGATCCTATGAGCGAGGATCCACGACCGATGTACCTCTACTGCGACATGAACGCACTTCAAGGAGGTCGATAACAGTACCAAGTATGTGAAATCAGAAAAATATCGTAAATGAAATCATAATAGTCTAGATAAAGCAGGAGACATGTATGATAACCAAACTACGCTCACAACATAATAGCGCCATGTCGCCGAGGACTCACGCCTCTAGTCATCCTCACGCCCGTGGAACTCTTTCCTCACCGCCAGCCTAGGTACAAATCATGTGATACGATAATGTGTCTCGCCCATCTTATGGACCCAATATAAACGTGTGGAATACATTCCGGATGAACCGGTAGTCGGTGAAATACATTCCGGATGAACCGGTAGTCAAGTGAAATACATTCGGATAAACCAGAGTCAAGTGAAATACATTCCGGATGAACCAGAGTCAAGTGAAATACATTCCCGGATGAACCGGTAGTCAAGTGAAATACATTCCCGGATGAACCGGTAATCAAGTGAGATACATTCCCGGATGAACCGGTAATCAAGTGAGATACATTCCCGGATGAACCGGTAGTCGAGTGAACACAGTACTTGCACAACAAGGCTATCACACGTAACATGGTCAAGTTTCATAACAATAAGCATAAGCAAGTTACACACAACTCAAGGTACTTTCATTTTATGTCAAAGTCCGGGTTTTAACCCTAAAGTACTACATACGTTAAGTCCTTTTAAAAGAGATACATTCCTTTTATAAAAGTCACCCGATACCCGTAGTATAAAACTAGAGTGATTCACATTATTAAGTAAACCAGAACACTTTCTTTTTAAACTCAAGTACCAACATTCTTTTCCTAAAGTTCCGGTTTGCCTAATTACAAATGCTCAAGTTCCTCATTTTAGAAAAGGTTTCGTAGTCCATAGTTTTAATCCTTTAAAGCATAATTCTCCTTTAAAAGTTTTGAGAAACATATGTCTTATATGTTAGTAGGTTATTCTTGTTTATAATCAATCTTATTAAGCAGCCATGATCTAGGAAATGTAATATCATTTTGTCTCATCTTAGCTTCTATGCAGATGGAGGTTTCTATTGGTTTTAATAATACTTCATTAGTCAATACATTTTCCTTTTATTAACGCTGCAGTGGTTTGTCGATACACATTCTGATTTCCGAAATCAGTAAAACGTTCTTAAGCCGTTATACCTAACTTCCCATAAAGCTAGTATAACTCTTAAGCTTTCAAAACCCAAGTACTACTCATTCTTTCAAAACGATTCATAAATCTTTTGAAATACTTCAAGTTCTTTATTAACACATATCAAGCCAGTTATTATTCAAATCAGTTACCTTTTAAAAACCACAAGGTATTTGCTTATCCACATAAAGCTATTATAACCGACTTCCCATAAAGCCGTTATAACACTTTATGTTTTAAACCAATCAAATACATTTAGCACATGTACGTATACCGTACTACATAGTTCACACATATCATGCTAGAAGAGATAGGAAGAGGTTCACATACCTCGCGACGATTATCGACTAATAGCAAAACGCTCAAGTACCTCAAACCGCTCGGCTACTCCTTAAGTCAAGTAGATCACGCCATCGTAGTACTTCAACCTATAGAGGCCACAAGGCGCCTATTAACATTCTAGATCTCAACGTAGAATATTCTATAGAAAATTCGAAGACTCTCCCCGCCACAGCGTTAATCTCCTCTCTATCAAGGCCGCTACCAAGCCAACCGGGGGTTTGCACGCCTAACCTGGCGTGTACAATTCTACCCACGAATGCTACACAAGTCTACTGTAATACACCCATGTAATTACAGATTCGATTCTCTTTATTTAAATTCAGGCTTAAGTCAAAAGACATTGCCGCACAACTATGTTCAATTCTATATATAGTATACTTCAACTATATATTCCAACAACATGTAATTTCCAATTACAATAGAAGGTCAAGATATTTACCTCGATAAGCCCAAAATTATCCAAGGTATAAGTCGCTTCCCAACAAGGTTTAGCTCCTACTCCGCGCGCTCCAAAACGCTCCAAGAAACCCTGTGTTGTCTACACAACTTCTACAACGTGTGAAGATTTTCCTTAGGGTTTCGTTTAGTGGCTAAAGGAAAGTATAATCGTATTTTCCGGGTTCTACGTATAGAGGGTACCTTGGAGAGTACTACAAGGTATTTGGCTAAAGTATTTTGGGCATTACAACAATACTTGTAATACATTTCTACCAAGGGGTAGTATTTCGACTAGCACAACTAGGCTGTGGGGTTACTCTCGGCTGAGGCACCACAAAAAGGGGGGAGAGGGACCTTCTCGCCAAAGGCCACAAGGAGGAGGGAGGGGAGAGGCTTAGGGCGAGCCACAAGAGGGAGGAGGGATTTCAAGACTTAGACAAAGTGAGGAGTGAATGAATAAGTCTTCACGCTGAGGGTATTTATAGCCAAACCAAAGGCCAACCAATGGCCAAGATCAAGCCATGTGCAAGGCAAGTGTAAGGCCAAGATCAAGCCAAGTGCACCCTAGTCCCTACTCCTTAAAACCCTCACAAATATCTACCAAAAATATCTTTCCACTTGACACCCTAAACGTCCAAGGCCAAACCGCCCACTTGCTTCCAATGTGAGGTGACACACGCCACCCTCCCGTTGGTCCAAAATGTTCACGCTCGGAAAAATCCGCAAAAATACAAAACGACATAGCCGGAATTTTCCTCGCAAGTTATGTAAAACGTTTACGAAAAACGACTCTAACCGCAGGGTGTTGTGCACAAATGTCAATTCGTCCAAGCCACCTTGGCGGGGTGGACACGTGTCACCCTCCGAATGGCCCAACATTACACATCTTCCGAACCTATACACAATGGCCAAAATGTCGAAAACAAAGTGGGCCCACAAAACCAGAATTTCTCCCGTGGCCCCACGTGACCATTTCCAAAATAAAATTCCATAATTCTAATATAATCAAAGAAGCCCAAATTCCAAACTGGAACCCAATTCCCATCAACGAACATTTTCTTTACAAAATCGAAACTTTTTCCGTGGAAAAAATCACCTCTTTCTTCCTTTCCAATTTTCTCGTGCTCGTGACGCACGCCCTCGCATACATACCCCGAGAATACGGGTATAACATTCTCCTCCTTAGAAACATTCGTCGAATGTTCCTTCTCAAGACGGATATCGATGAAGTTCCTCTAACAAGTTGTCAACGCCACGCCGCCACGAAATAACACACGTTCTCTTCCTTCCTTACTCGCGTGCCCTTCTCGAACACTTGAACTCTCCCAAGACGCACCAAACTTCAGTCATTACCTGCTCCCAAAAATCTCCGAGTCACTACCTCCAAACTTGGTCATCTTACTAACCTCAAACTTCCTTAAGGCCATTCCCGCCTTTACGAACCGCTCGTCGAACGCGCCCACGAACTCATACGATGGTTACCAAAACTGGGCCTAGCACCCTCGTGACCGCCACCTGGCGGGACCACCTGAGCTGACCCCACCTTATTCGCTACGGGTTGACCCGTATCACGTCCTCAACCCGACCCACAATCGCGTCCACTCGCTCCCGACACCGGGCGATCCTCGCTAAATCACATCATGAAAGCTACCACTTCCATCTCACACTACCCATGGACTTATCACGCGAATAAAACCCACGTATACTACGCACTCTAATAAAGGTCAAACATAAAACGAATCTTTTACTCAAGACGACCTTACATCTAAGGTCTCAACTGTAATATTCTAAGGTTCATCATTCCCTCACCCCCAGGCTTACCCTTTTTCCCCAACCAGGTTCCTAAATCACATTTTAGCACAAAGCTATCCGAACATAACACCTAACACATTAACATAACATCAAAACATACAAGCCTCTAGAGGGTTAAGGATATACCTGAAGCTACCGCTCCACTCTAATCGTAAGTCCGCCGCAGGCGCATAATCGCAGGCGATGAACCGCCATCGATCCGCAGGTCGCGCTAAGCCGCCGGCATTCTCCTATAAGCACGCCTTCGTCACATGGCCCTCGACGGCCGCAGTGAAGCAAGCACCGCAAAAGGCGACATTCCCGATGATGTTTGCCACATCGCGCACACCGAGGGACGTGAATCGCTGGCTAGAACCCATGTATATCCTGTGAACGAAGCACGGAGCTCGACCAGCCCCGAATACCTGAACGCCCCGACGATCGTGGGGACCACTCGCTTGGTGGAGGTACATAACTAGATCGCTGGCCGAGGCGGTCCGCCTCGAAAGTTACCAAAGGACCTGCTCGCCCTCTTCGCCGATCTCGGTCATTCCGCCGACCTCCGTGCCTCACAACCTAGTGCATGAGCTTGTATGCGCGGCAATGTCCATGCCGGTGAAGAGCTACACCGCATACAAGCCTCGCCAAGTAATCGCCCAGCCCGGTGGCGTAGCGGTGTACTCGTCCTCCATATCGGCTACCACAGCGGAACATACCGAGCTAATGAGTCGAACTCCACATTGTACTCTCTAACCGCCCGCCCGCCCCGCCTCAACGTCAAAAATCTGCGGCCCGAGCCTCCTCATCCGTGGGGCAAGAAATGTGCAAGAAAAGCCTTGAGAACTCGTCCCATACGGTGGAAGTGCATGCTCTTCCCGACAGCTCACGAATCAAACCGATCAATCGCAGATCACGCGGTGATGCGAACCCAATACCACCGACTCGCCTCGAGGCTCGATCACTCATGATCCGTGTAGAGTCGGATAAACTCCCGAGGGTCGCCCTCGCCTCTCGATCCATAGAACACCGACGGGCTACAACTCGTAAAGTCACGTAGCCTCAAACCGCTCGCCGGGGTGAACTACGGTGCTATCGGGCCGAATCGAACTGCTGCATCGGCCTATCCTCATATCGCCACGACCGACCAAAGAATCGGGCCATCTCCTTGTAACCCATCTCCTCCGCCTGCATCGTGGACCTGGAGGCTCGTGTTGTGGTCTCAGCAGCATCGCTGCGCTCTAAACTCTGGGCCGGGCGGCGTCACAAACCCGCCGTCAAGCACAACTCAGTCTTGTCAGGCTCGCGCTCGTACTCTCAGATCTCACTAGCGGACTCTCGCTTTGCCTTGCCTTCTGCACCGGTCGCTGGCGGAGGCATAACTGGTAAAATGAAACACATCAGAGGGGTCCAACTTACAACTCAGCTCTAAGGCACGATCTTAGAAGGAGAAGAATAGAAACCAATCCTACATGTCTTATAGCCTCCTGATTATAGATGTGGTGCACAACACACCGATAATCAAGACTTACTAGACACGGCCCAGAGACACTTTCCGAGGACTAATCGCTCGATACCACTTTGTAACGCCCAACCCGCCCGCATCGTGCCTTACCCCGGGCACCCTAGTGATACAACATCAGAGAAAACCAGCGGAAAATAAAACACGAGTCATGAAACAAGAGATATAATAATAAACAGGCCAACCAAAACTTTTGTCACTTTGTCGCGAGCCTTGCTCCGACGACCCAACAAATGGTACCGGGCTGCTTGCGATCCCTGAGGCATGCCCAACGGCCCTTCTCAGGATGTGCCATACGGAGAGCCACTTGCTCGGTTCGTTTCTCGCGTAGAAGCTCGGCCTCTTTATACGCTCACCGGCCGAGGTCAGACAACAGTACCAAGTATGTGAAAGCGTAAAATATCAGAAATGAAATCATAATAGTCTAGATAAAGCAGAGACATGTATGATAACCAAACTACGATTCACAACATAATAGCGATCATGTCAAGCCGTGGACTCACGCCTCTAGTCATCCTCACGCCCGTGGAACTCTTTCTCACCGCCAGCCTAGGTACAAATCATGTGATACGATAACGGTCTCGGCCCATCTTATGGACCCAATATAGAAACGTGTGGAATACATTCCCGGATGAACCGGTAGTCGGTGAAATACATTCCCGGATGAACCGGTAGTCAAGTGAAATACATTCCCGGATAAACCGGTAGTCAAGTGAAATACATTCGGATGAACCGTAGTCAAGTGAAATACATTCCCGGATGAACCGGTAGTCAAGTGAAATACATTCCCGGATGAACCGGTAATCAAGTGAGATACATTCCCGGATGAACCGGTAATCAAGTGAGATACATTCCCGGATGAACCGGTAGTCGAGTGAACACAGTATTTGCACAACAAGGCTATCACACGTAACATGGTCAAGTTTCATAACAATAAGCATAAGCAAGTTACACACAACTCAAGGTACTTTCATTTTATGTCAAAGTCCGGGTTTAACCCTAAAGTACTACATACGTTAAGTCCTTTTAAAAGAGATACATTCCTTTTATAAAAGTCACCCGATACCCGTAGTATAAAACTAGAGTGATTCACATTATTAAGTAAACCAGAACACTTTCTTTTTAAACTCAAGTACCAACATTCTTTTCCTAAAGTTCCGGTTTGCCTAATTACAAATGCTCAAGTTCCTCATTTTAGAAAAGGTTTCGTAGTCCATAGTTTTAATCCTTTAAAGCATAATTCTCCTTTAAACGTTTTGAGAAACATATGTCTTATATGTGAGTAGGTTATTCTTGTTTATAATCAATCTTATTAAGCAGCCATGATCTAGGAAATGTAATATCATTTTGTCTCATCTTAGCTTCTATGCAGATGGAGGTTTCTACTGGTTTTAATAATACTTCATTAGTCAATACATTTTCCTTTTATTAACGCTGCAGTGGTTTGTCGATACACATTCTGATTTCCGAAATCAGTAAAACGTTCTTAAGCCGTTATACCTAACTTCCCATAAAGCTAGTATAACTCTTAAGCTTTCAAAACCCAAGTACTACTCATTCTTTCAAAACGATTCATAAATCTTTTGAAATACTTCAAGTTCTTTATTAACACATATCAAGCCAGTTATTATTCAAATCGCTACCTTTAAAACCACAAGGTATTTGCTTATCCACATAAAGCTATTATAACCGACTTCCCATAAAGCCGTTATAACACTTTATGTTTTAAACCAATCAAATACATTTAGCACATGACGCTCACCGTACTACATAGTTCACACATATCATGCTAGAAGAGATAGGAAGAGGTTCACATACCTCGCGACGATTATCGACTAATAGCAAAACGCTCAAGTACCTCAAACCGTCGGCTACTCCTTAAGTCAAGTAGATCACGCCATACGTAGTACTTCAACCTATAGAGGCCACAAGGCGCCTATTAACATTCTAGATCTCAACGTAGAATATTCTATAGAAAATTCGGCAGCACCTCCCCCCCCGCCACAGCGTTAATCTCCTCCTCTATCAAGGCCGGCTACCAAGCCAACTGGGGGTTTGCACGCCTAACCGACGTGTACAATTCTACCCACGAATGCTACACAAGTCTACTGTAATACAGTCCTATGTAATTACAGTTCAGTTCTCTTTATTTAAATTCAGGCTTAAGTCAAAAGACATTGCCGCACAACTATGTTCAATTCTATATATAGTATACTTCAACTATATATTCCAACAACATGTAATTTCCAATTACAATAGAAGGTCAAGATATTTACCTCGATAAGCCCAAAATTATCCAAGTTATAAGTCGCTCCTGAACAAGGTTTAGCTCCTACTCCGTGCGCTCCAAAACGCTCCAAGAAACCCTTAGAAGTGTCTACACAACTTCTACTTAATACTTCAACAACGGGTGAAGATTTTCCTTAGGGTTTCGTTTAGTGGCTAAAGGAAAGTATAATCGTATTTTCCGGGTTCTACGTATAGAGGGTACCTTGGAGAGTACTACAAGGTATTTGGCTAAAGTATTTTGGGCATTACAACAATACTTGTAGAATACATTTCTACCAAGGGGGGTAGTATTTCGACTAGCACAACTAGGCAGTGGGGTTACTCTCGGCAGTGGCACCACAAAAGGGGGAGAGGACCCGTCTCGGCCAACGGCCACACGGAGGAGGGAGGGGGAGAGGCTTAGGACGAGAGCCACAAGAGGGAGGGGAGGGATTTCAAGACTTAGACAAAGTGAGGAGTGAATGAATAAGTCTTCACAAGGGAGGGGTATTTATAGCCAAACCAAAGGCCAACCAATGGCCAAGATCAATTCATGTGCAAGGCAAGTGTAAGGCCAAGATCAAGCCAAGTGCACCCTAGTCCCTACTCCTTAAAACCCTCACAAATATCTACCAAAAATATCTTCCCACTTGACACCCTAAACGTCAAATGCCAAACAGCCCACTTGATTCCAATTTGAGCTAGACACATGTCACCCTCCCGTTCTTCCAAAATTTTACTACTCTCGGAAAACTCCGCAAAAATACAAAACGACATAGCCTAATTTTCCCTCGCAGTTATAAAACGTTTAAAAACGACTCTAACCGGGTGTTGTGCACAAATGTCAATTCGGCCAAGCCACCTAGGCGGGGGTGACACGTGTCACCCTCCTAATGGCCCAAAATAAAACATCTTCCGAAAATATCCACAATGGCCAAAATCTCGAAAACAAAGTGGGCCCCACAAAACCGTAAATTTCTCCCGTGGGCCCCACGTGACCATTTCCGAAAATAAAATTCCATAATTCTAATATAATCAAAGAAGCCCAAATTCCAAATCTGGGAACCCAATTCCCATCAACGAACATTTTTCTTTACAAAAACCGGAAACTTTTTCCGTGGAAAAAATCACCTCTTTCTTCCTTTCCAATTTTCTGTCGTGCTCTCGTACGTACGTCCTCGCATACATACCCTGAGAATACGGGGTATAACACATAATTTCGATAAATTTTTACTAGTCTCAAATCTTAACATTTCTGAGTTCTTACGTATGTTCTTAAAAATATGCCCTGGAATTACGGGGTGGAACATTCTTCCCCCCTTAGAAATATTCGTCCCCGAATGTTCTTTCGGAGTCAAACTTATAGATAGCGACATATTCTCCTTTTACAACCCCTACATACTAATAATGCCACACGTGGACACATAATAGCACTTAAGCAAAATACTTTAATCAAAACTTGACAAGTAAGGGAAAAGAATTACCTGAAGGTGTAGCGAATAAGTGAGGATACTTCCTCAACATGTCCTCCTCCGCTTCCCACGTCATCTCCTCCCTATTATCATTCCGCTACAAGACTTTGACGGAAGCCACATCCTTGGTCCGCAGTTGCCTGACCTGGCGATCGAGTATCGCTATGGGACTCTCCTCATACGATAACCCTCTCACACCGACTCGCTAGCTGGGAAAACTCTCGATGGATCTCCGATACACTTCCGCAACATAGAAACATGGAAGACCGGATGTATTGCCTCTAAATCTGATGGCAGATCTAACTCATAGGCAACCTTGCCTACTCTACGGATGATCTGGTAGGGCCCAATGTACCTTGGGCTAAGTTTCCCCTTCTTTCCGAATCTCATCACACCCTTCATGGGCGATACCTTCAAGAAGACCCAATCGCTCACCAAACTCCAAATGTCGACGCCGATTATCTGCATAAGACTTCGCCGACTGCCGCTAATAGTCCATCCCGATAAGCTTCACCTTATCCACAGCCTGCTGAATCAAGTCTGGGCCAACTAACTGAACCTCGCCCACGTCGAACCAACCAATCAGCGACCTACACTTTCGCCCATACAAAGCCTCATATGGTGCCATCTGAATGCTAGAATGGTAGCTGTTGTTATAAGCAAACTCTATAAGAGGCAAATGATCCTCCCAGCTGTTACACCCCGTATTTACAGGACATGTTTTAAGAACGTACGTAAGAACTCACAAGTGTTAAGATTTGAGACTTGTAAAAATTTATCGGAATTATGAAATTGTCGGAAAACATATTATTGTGACGAATGGGAGGGCGACACATGTCACCCCCCCCCTTATAGTTCCTTGGACGAAAATGGGCAAGGACTTAAGGGTCATTTGACCTTTGTAGGATGACTAAGTCTTGCAAGTAGTGAGCTTGAGAAAATTGACTAAGTCAAAGGGTCCACAAGTCTTGATATTTAATTGAATCTCATCCAAGCCACCCATTTGTTCACATCTTGACCCTCCATTGTGCTATATAATACTACTAGTAGCAAGACATAGTCCAATACTTAGAAAAAATTTCAAGAATTTCAAGAACAACAATAGTTGCTCTCGGGTTCACTTGCATTTGAAAAGGAAATTTTTTTGTTTCTTGTTCATTAAGCTCCACACTTTAAACCAAAGTTCATGAGTGTATTGTAAGCGTATCTCAATAGAAAAAATCTCGGAAAAAGATAGTTTCCGTATTAGTCGCAAGGTGAAAACCTAGTTGCTTTCTAGGTTTTGTTTGGAAGTTTGAAGGAAATTTGTTGGTGTTATTCTAAGGGTCTCAAGTAGCGGATTGAAGTGTCTTGAAGAGACTCTAAGTTGCTAAGGAGCGACTTCGGACTTGGAGTTGGATTAAGATTCGTTGAGGTAATAATCTTGTCTCTTAAAAGTGTTACAAGATTATATATATTGTTGTTAGCTTTACATGTTGCTAGCATGAAGTATATGTGTTGAAGTTTATAAGTATTATGGATTGATTGTAGCCTTAAAATCCGAAATGTAATGTAAGTCATGTGAAGTTGGATTACAATTTGGTCGTTTACTAGAATCGTCGCATGTTACTTACTTGAAGATTATAGTAGTATAATCGATTGCGACTTGATATCATGTTATGCTAACAATTTGGATTGAAATGAAAATTGGATAAGAATTGATGTTATAGTACCTCAAGTTTGCCGAATTGGCCTAGTAGTTGTATTAGTTTGATATCGTTCGTGGGGCGGAATTTTACACGTCTAGTAGGCGTGTAATCCCCTATTGATTAATTGCATTGTTGGGCCCTTAAATGTGGCGTGTTTGGTTATTGAATTCGGCCTTGAAAAAGGTGGCAAAGTAAGTAGAAACAAAGGAGGTGCTGTCCGATTTTCCGTAGAATTTAGAGACGTTACACTTATAATATTCTACGTTTGAAGTAAGGCGTTAATAGACGTATTGTGGATATTATAGGTTGACATTCTACGGGCGGGATTTTGTACTTGGCAAGTGGTTTGACCCGAAGAGGTATGTAGAACTTTTCCTATCTTTTGAGCATGACTAGTTGCACGTATATAGTACGGTAGACGTACAAGACCTTGATATCCTTTACTAGTTTTATGAATAGCCAAGTCGGGTGAGTTAGGAGATTAACTCACTTCTTTGAAAGTATTAAGGATGTCTTAAGTTTTATTAAAGTTAAGGGACTTGAAGAGTTTTAAAGTATGTGATACTTGTTCCGTTTTAAACGTATAAGTCCCTTGGATAGGAAATTGTTTTTGCCTAAGGTATAAAGTGAATATAACGACTTTATGGGAAGTTGGTTATATTAGCTTTATGGAAAGATAAATGACTTGATTTAATGAAAGGCAATTTGATTTTAAGGCATCAATTGCCTAAGGTTTTATAAGAAAATGAGTCACTTGATTTAGAAACCAAACTTTATTTCTAAAGGTATTGTGACTTGTCCTGAAAAGTAATTTTGACTTGATACTATGGTTAATAGTATCTTGGAAGTTTTATACTAAAAAGAGTCATTTGTTTTAAAAGAGTAGAAGTATGTAGTACTTGGGTTAAATTCCCGGATTTTTATAAAAGATATGTTAGTGCCTTAAGTAAACTAAAATGAGAGTGTATATGAATAAGACTAATAAGAAGTTAGGGGGATTTCTTAACTTGCTTATTTATTGTATGATAAGCCGGTAGGGCTTATGTTATGTATGATGGCCGGTTGAGATAGGGTAAGAGTATAAATGAGGGGTAAACCCCCAAGACGTTATACCACCTTCTCCAGGGTAAGAGTATAAATGAGGGGTAAATCCCCAAGACGTTATACCACCTGCTTCAGGGTAAGAGTATAAATGAGGGGTGAACCCCCAAGACGTTATACCACCTGTTTTTCCGTGGATTTGCTACCCACGATGCGAGGAATACCTCATGCGAGTCCTTATGGGCTTATGCGGGTGAAATAGTCCCATGCGGGCGGGTACAACCTATGCGAGGAATACCTCATGCGGGTCCACACGACCTATGCGGGTGAAATAGTCCCAGGAGTAGGATTGCTTAATGATACTGCGGGCGGATGGTCCTGCTTTGATCGTGAGCTTCCTATTTTTATGTTGTACGTATACTCTTAGTTACTCTCATTGTTAGTAAGGCACTGTGTACTGTAATTTTATTATCATACATGTCTCCGGCTTTGTTTTAAACTTATGATGTAATTACGATTTTCCGCTTTACATACTTAGTACATATTATGTCTTGACCCCCTTCCTGGGCCGTTCATGCCGCAGTAGGGTAAGGTGTGGTGGATCCTCATACTTAGGATCACTTATCAGACGTCAGAAGCTCCATTTCTCCGGAGGCTTGTCTTTTTGGTACAGTTTTTCCCTGATGTTGTAGATTTATGTACATTCAGGGGTATGGCGGGGCCCTATCCTGCCACTGTTGTTATTCCTACAGGGGAGAATGTTACACCCCGTAAGTCCAGGACATGTATAAGATAATATACGTAAGGAATCAAGACTTGGAAATTGGTACGAAAGGAAGAATTGTTTTTCCGACGGAAAATCTTCCGAACGTCGGAAAGGAAAAATGTTCGTTGTTGAGAATTGGATTCTCAAAATGCATTATTTGAAGAGTATGAAACTTATTAACATTATGGAAATTTATTTTTACGGATTTGGTCACGTGGGGCCCACCCGAGGAATTTTACGTTTTGTTGGGCCCACGAGGGTTACGGAATTTTATGGACGAATGAGAGGGCGACACGTGGCACCCCCACATATGGTCTTGGGCGATTTGTAGTAAGGGTAAAATGGTCTTTGACCATCTTGGAAGATAAGTCTTCAAGCTTGAGATTGTTGACCAAGGTCAACTTGTCCACTTGGCTATTTAATTAATGATCCTCATCCTAGCCACACATTTGTTATAATCTAAGCCTTCCAATGTGTTTTATATACTAAGCTAGTGCAAGACTAAGTCTCAAACACTTAGAAAATTTCACAACATTTTCTTGTCCATAGTATTGCTCTCGGGTTTGGTCCACTATCCACACAAAAAAATTGTAGTTTTGATCCTTTGTTCACAAGACTTAAACCCAATGTCCCTAAGGGTATTTTAAGGATATCTCAATAGAAAGATTTCGGAAAAAACGACGTTTTCGTATTAGTCGCAAGGCGGAAACTTAAGGAGTTCTTCAACTTTGAAGTTGGAACTTGAAGATGAGTTCTTCATAGGATTCTAAGGGGTGCTTGGAGCGGATTGGAACATAAGGAAAGGAGCTAAGAATTGCTAAGGCGCGACTTTGAATCTTGGAAATTTTAAGGGCTTATAAAGGTATAAATCTTGTCGTTTTAGCAATTAAGGTTTACTAATCATTGTAGCTATGGATATTAGCAAGCATGAGTTATATATTATGAGGTTTGATAAGTGTTTTGGCTATTGGAACCCTAATCCGAAAAACTAGCATGTTAGCCTTAAGATTACAATTCAAGTCGATTATTAGTTTAAGTCGTCGCATGTTGTAGAAAGAAGGAAATTGTAGTTGTTGAAGTTGTTTATGACTATATAACATGTTAGACCTTAGAACCTGGAATTGGAAAAGGATTGGAAAAGACTTTGAATTGTTGGTTATGTTGTTGGCCGAGAATGGCTTGAATATGGAACTACTTCGTATTAATTGTGGGGCGGATTTTTACACGTATTGTAAGGCGTGTAATCCCCTTTGTTTGGTTGTTGTTTTGAGCCTTAAATGTGGCGTGTTGGTTATTGTATTCGGCCTTGAAAAAGGTGGCAAAGTGAGTAGAAACAAAGGAAGTGCTGCCCGATTTTCCGTAGAATTAGAGACCGTATACTTAGTATTATTCTATGTTTGAGACTAGAAGTTGATAGTCTTGTTGTGAACATTATAGGTTGACACTTCTACGTATGGCGTATTCGGCTTAGCTTGTGGATTTAGCCGAAAAGGTATGTGAACTATCTCCTATTCTAGCATGATTCCTATAGATAAAGAAAGTATGTCCTACTCCTTAAATGATCCATTCCTTGGTTGTATTTGGATTGCCTAAAATAGAATTCGTTCTATGTACTTCCTTGATTGTACTTTGATGTTTAAATTGTAAGTTGTATAATCCATTTCCTTAGTGAAGTTTGGATTCTTAAAAGTGAAAGTATTTTACTTAAAGTACATAGAGTCTTGAAAAGGAAGTGGTTTCCAAACCTTTTGGCTAGAGCCTTAGTTCCAAAACCTAAGGGTTGTTGTAATGACTTTAGGGGAGTTAAAGGAGTGATTTACTTAATTGTTTTAAGAGAGGAGAAATGACATGATTTAAGAGAAGTAACTTGTTTTAAAGGTGTGAGTTACTTGAGGTTTAAAAGTAGAAGAAACTTGTTTTCTAAATATTAAGAGACTTGTAGTATTTTGAAAGTTAAGAAACTTGATTTGTAAGTATGTGATACTTGGTTTTAAGTATAAGTCTCTTGGTTATAAAAAGGAATGAATATGTCTAAACCCATAAAGGGTTATAACGGCTTTATGGTAAGTTGGTTATAACGGCTTTATGGAAGGTTAAGAAAGTTGTCTATTTTGATTATTAGGCATAAGTTGTCTAGATTGTGAAAATTTGAAGTTACTTGATTTCAAGCTTTGAAAAGATTTTTCTAAAAGTGTAGTAACTTACTTTGAAAAATAGACACACCTTGATACTACGGGTGTTAGTATCTTGGGGTTTTACATAAAAAGGAGTCTTTTGAAAAAAATGTACGTACGTAGTACTTTGGCTTGTTTAATTGAGAATTATTCTATGTGTGCCTGGATAAGTACTTTGGCTTGTTTAATTGAGAATTATTCTATTAGTGCCTTAAGTAAACCAAAATGAGAGTGTATATGAATAAGACTAATAAGAAGTTAGGGGGATTTCTTAACTTGCTTACTTATTGTGTGATAAGCCGGTAGTGCTTATGTTATGTATGATGGCCAGTTGAGGTAGGGTAAGAGTATAAATGAGGGGTGTATCCCCAAAGATCGTTATACCACCTGCTTTATCACTTCCTTCAGGGTAAGAGTATAAATGAGGGGTGTATCCCCAAAGATCGTTATACCACCTGCTTTATCACTTCCTTCAGGGTAAGAGTATAAATGAGGGGTGTATCCCCAAAGATCGTTATACCACCTGCTTTATCACTTCCTTCAGGGTAAGAGTATAAATGAGGGGTGTATCCCCAAAGATCGTTATACCACCTGCTTTATCACTTCCTTCAGGGTAAGAGTATAAATGAGGGGTGTATCCCCAAAGATCGTTATACCACCTGATTTATCACTTCCTTTAGGGTAAGAGTATAAATGAGGGGTGTATCCCCATAGATCGTTATACCACCTGCTTTATCATTTTCTCCAGGGTAAGAGTATAAATGAGGGGTGAATCCCCAAAGATCGTTATACCACCTGTTTCCGTGGATTTGCTACCTATACTTTTGATTACTCTCATTGTTAGTAAGGCACTGTGTACTGTTATTTGAGTAGTGGCTTTGAGGGCATGCGTCCCTGACTTGATATGACTGCTTATGTATTATGTACTGTAGGTTGGCTATCATACATGTCTCCTGTTTTGTTTAGATCTATGATTTCATTCTGATTTCATCGTTTCACATACTTGGTACATTCTTCGTACTGACCTCCTTCGGGGGGTTGCGTTCATGCCGCAGGTTTAGGTACGCAGTTTGGTGATCGGCAGGTGTAGGACCCTGCTCAGAGTTTTGGATAGCTCCTTCTATTCGGGAGTTTATCTTTTTGGTATAAGTTCTTTCAGTACAGGCTTTTGTACAGTTATGGGTACGGCGGGGCCTTGTCCCGTCACAGTTCAGTAAAACTCTTAGAGGTGCAGATTCATATGTGGATTGGACTCGTATGCAGTGTAGTGTCTTTGAGTATGTATATTATATGGCACTTTATCTGCTTTGCCCTCAGACGTATGTTGGTTTAAAAAAAGAGGTGTTATTTAATTTCCGCAGATTTACTTGTATCAGTAGGTAGAAGGTGCCTGTAGGCACCGACACGCCCGGGTTCGGGGCGTGACAGAGTGGTATCAGAGCAGTCAGTCCTCGGAATGTTTACAGACCGTGTCTAGTAGAGTCTTGATTATCGGTGTGTTGCGTGCCACACCCATAAATAGGAGGCTACAGGACATTTAGGAGTTGGTTTCTATTCTTCTCACTCTAAGATCGTGCCATAGAGCTGTGTTAGTAAGATAATTCCTCCGACGTGATTTTGTGTTCTGATTATGCCTCGAGGCAATACCCCTGTGGCGCAGGAATGAGTAGCGAGAGCTACTAGTCGACTCGAAGAGTTGATAGGGCTTATGCCGTGGTATACCGGATGTTGTTCCGCGATCGGCGAGTTCTTCTGCGCCAGTTTTGAGGCCCCGCACGAGCCTCGGGCGATTAGGAGAAGACTATAGGAGTCATGAGGAAGCGATTATGTTATTGACCAAGATAGTGGTGATACAGCCATCGCAGGAGGTTATTCGGCGATGCAGTGTGTACAGAGGGTAGAGGCCAACACGGAGATCGGCGTAAGAGGCTAGACCGGTTGGTTACCCGGTGAGTTTTTGGACGGCAAATTTCAAGATGAGTGAGATATTCGTCCCAGCCTACCCAGTACATACCCCCGCAGTTCACAGGTGGGATATTGGACCTCACAAGGTATTTGGGAGCCGGTCCAAGCTCCAGGGGTCGAGGTTCTCAGATGAGCAGAGGACTTTCTCGGTCGAGGCCACCTATTCCTCAGTGTATCAGATATGGTAAGCGTCATTCGGGGAAATGCCGTTATGGCACAGGTGTTTGTTTTTATTGTGGCCGTCTGGGCCATATTCTGAGGGTATGTCCTTTTAGAAAGAGCACCGGTAAGGTGGCTCAGCCTTTGAGGCCGGTAGTTGGTTCCTCCACAACGTCCCCTGCAAGGTGTGTTCATGTCACCACCGTGGTAGAGGTCAGGGTGGAGTTTATAGTTCTGGCGATCCTTCGAACCGCATAGATGACGTGACTACTGGACAGGATCAGGAGGCGACATCGCATGGGGTTACAGGTATATTTCGATTCTTTTGAATCATACGTGCATTGATAGATTCAGATTTCACCCTAGCATATATGTTTTCCCTTTGTTGCTAGCAGTTGTAAGTGATAGTACCCCCAGAGGTAGGAATACTTTGATTAGTAAAGTGAAAGTTAAGAATGTTGACAATAATGGTAAGTGAATTGAGACTATAGTTGTGTAGAGTTCACAAGTTGTAATTATCCCGTAACAGTGTAAAGACCAATAGGGAAAAATGTACAGTAGAAATACTTTGGCTTATGTGTCGAACCTCAAGTGAATGGGAGGATAGGGTGAGAAGTACCTTGAGATAAGAGAAAGATTTATTTCAGACTAAGAATGAGAAGTTAAGTGTGACAAGTAAGGAAAGAAAGGAACCTCTAAGGATCCCGTGTTTGAGAAGACTGTAACCTTTGAGTTTTGTGAGAAGGGGTCGCGGACGGAAGGTCCATTGATATGTCTACGTATGTTGTGGTGGCCATGTGTGGCATCGTTGGTCTTGTGCAGTTTTGATTGATAGGCATAGTATAGAGTTGTGCCGGAGTGTGTATAGCTTGAAAACCGACTAAGAACATTCGGGGACGAATGTTTCTAAGGGGGGGAGAATGTTACACCCCGTAAGTCCAGGACATGTATAAGAGAATGTACGTAAGGAATCAAGACTTGGAAATTGGTACGAAAGGAAGAATTGTTTTTCCGACGGAAAATCTTCCGAACGTCGGAAAGGAAAAATGTTCGTTGTTGAGAATTAGATTCTCAAAATGCATTATTTGAAGAGTATGGAACTTATTAACATTATGGAAATTTATTTTTACGGATTTGGTCACGTGGGGCCCACCCGAGGAATTTTACGTTTTGTGGGGCCCACGAGGGTTACGGAATTTTATGGACGAATGAGAGGGCGACACGTGGCACCCCCCACATATGGTCTTGGACGATTTGTAGTAAGGGTAAATTGGTCTTTGACCATCTTGGAAGATAAGTCTTCAAGCTTGAGATTGTTGACCAAGGTCAACTTGTCCACTTGGCTATTTAATTAATGATCCTCATCCTAGCCACACATTTGTTATAATCTAAGCCTTCCAATGTGTTTTATATACTAAGCTAGTGCAAGACTAAGTCTCAAACACTTAGAAAATTTCACAACATTTTCTTGTCCATAGTATTGCTCTCGGGTTTGGTCCACTATCCACACAAAAAATTTGTAGTTTTGATCCTTTGTTCACAAGACTTAAACCCAATGTCCCTAAGGGTATTGTAAGGATATCTCAATAGAAAGATTTCGGAAAAACGACGTTTTCGTATTAGTAGCAAGGCGGAAACTTAAGGAGTTCTTCAACTTTGAAGTTGGAACTTGAAGATGAGTTCTTCATAGGCTTCTAAGGGGTGCTTGGAGCGGATTGGAACATAAGGAAAGGAGCTAAGAATTGCTAAGGCGCGACTTTGAATCTTGGAAATTTTAAGGGCTTATAAAGGTATAAATCTTGTCGTTTTAGCAATTAAGGTTTACTTATCATTGTAGCTATGGATATTAGCAAACATGAGTTATATATTATGAGGTTTGATAAGTGTTTTGGCTATTGGAACCCTAATCCGAAAAACTAGCATGTTAGCCTTAAGATTACAATTCAAGTCGATTATTAGTTTAAGTCGTCGCATGTTGTAGAAAGAAGGAAATTGTAGTTGTTGAAGTTGTTTTTGACTATATAACATGTTAGAACTTAGAACTTGGAATTGGAAAAGGATTGGAAAAGACCTTGAATTGTTGGTTATGTTGTTGGCCGAGAATGGCTTGAATATGGAACTACTTCGTATTAATTGTGGGGCGGATTTTTACACGTATTGTAAGGCATGTAATCCCCTTTGTTTGGTTGTTGTTTTGAGCCTTAAATGTGGCGTGTTGGTTATTGTATTCGGCCTTGAAAAAGGTGGCAAAGTGAGTAGAAACAAAGGAAATGCTGCCCGATTTTCCGTAGAATTAGAGACCGTATACTTAGTATTATTCTACGTTTGAGACTAGAAGTTGATAGTCTTGTTGTGACCATTATAGGTTGACACTTCTACGTACGGCGTATTCGGCTTAGCTTGTGGATTTAGCCGAAAAGGTATGTGAACTATCTCCTCTTCTAGCATGATTCCTTAAGATAAAGAAAGTATGTCCTACTCCTTAAATGATCCATTCCTTGGTTGTATTTGGATTGCCTAAAATAGAATTCGTTCTATGTACTTCCTTGATTGTACTTTGATGTTTAAATTGTAAGTTGTATAATCCATTTCCTTAGTGAAGTTTGGATTCTTGAAAAGGAAGTGGTTTCCAAACCTTTTGGCTAGTGCCTTAGTTCCAAAACCTAAGGGTTGTTGTAATGACTTTAGGGAAGTTAAAGGAGTGGTTTACTTAATTGTTTTAAGAGAAGAGAAATGACATGATTTAAGAGAAGTAACTTGTTTTAAAGGTGTGAGTTACTTGAGGTTTAAAAGTAGAAGAAACTTGTTTTCTAAATATTAAGAGACTTGTAGTATTTTGAAAGTTAAGAAACTTGATTTGTAAGTATGTGATACTTGGTTTTAAGTATAAGTCTCTTGGTTATAAAAAGGAATGAATATGTCTAAAACCATAAAGGGTTATAACGGCTTTATGGGAAGTTGGTTATAACGGCTTTATGGAAGGTTAAGAAAGTTGTCTATTTTGATTATTAGGCATAAGTTGCCTAGATTGTGAAATTTTGAAGTTACTTGATTTCAAGCTTTGAAAAGAGTTTTCTAAAAGTGTAGTAACTTACTTTGAATAATAGACACACCTTGATATTACGGGTGTTAGTACCTTGGGGTTTTACATAAAAATGAGTCTTTTGAAAAAAATGTACGTACGTAGTACTTTGGCTTGTTTAATTGAGAATTATTCTATGTGTGCCTTGATAAGTACTTTGGCTTGTTTAATTGAGAATTATTCTATTAATGCCTTAAGTAAACCAAAATGAGAGTGTATATGAATAAGACTAATAAGAAGTTAGGGGGATTTCTTAACTTGCTTACTTATTGTGTGATAAGCCGGTAGTGCTTATGTTATGTATGATGGCCAGTTGAGGTAGGGTAAGAGTATAAATGAGGGGTGTATCCCCAAAGATCGTTATACCACCTGATTTATCACTTCCTTCAGGGTAAGAGTATAAATGAGGGGTGTATCCCCAAAGATCGTTATACCACCTGCTTTATCACTTTCTTCAGGGTAAGAGTATAAATGAGGGGTGTATCCCCAAAGATCGTTATACCATCTGCTTTATCACTTCCTTCAGGGTAAGAGTATAAATGAAGTGTGTATCCCCAAAGATCGTTATAACACCTGCTTTATCACTTCCTTCAGGGTAAGAGTATAAATGAGGGGTGTATCCCCAAAGATCGTTATACCACCTGCTTTATCACTTCCTTCAGGGTAAGAATATAAATGAGGGGTGTATCCCAAAAGATCGTTATACCACCTGCTTTATGACTTTCTCCAGGGTAAGAGTATAAATGAGGGGTGAATCCCCAAAGATCGTTATACCACCTGTTTTCGTGGATTTGCTACCTATACTTTTGATTACTCTCATTGTTAGTAAGGCACTGTGTACTGTTATTTGAGTAGTGACTTTGAGGCATCGTCCCGACTTGATATAACCGCTATGTATTGTGCATCGTAGGTTGGCTATCATACATGTCTCTGTTTTGTTTAGATTGTTATGATTTCATTACGATTTCATGTTTCACATACTTGGTACATTCTTGACCGACCTTCGAGGCTGCGTTCTGCCGCAGTTTAGGTAATGCCAGTTTGGTGATCGGCAGGTGTAGGACCCTGCTCAGAGTTTTGGATAGCTCCTTCTATTCGGGAGTTTATCTTTTTGGTATAAGTTCTTTTCAGTACAGGCTTTTGTACAGTTATGGGTACGGCGGGGCCTTGTCCCGTCACAGTTCAGTAAAACTCTTAGAGGTCTGTATTCATATGTGGGATTGGACTCATGTACAGTGTAGTGTCTTTTGAGTATGTATATTATATGGCAGCCTTATCGGCTTTGCCCTTGTACGTATGTTGGTTTTAAAAAAAATGAGGTGTTATTTAATTTCCGCAGTTTACTTGTGTCTGTTAGGTAGAAGGGTGCCCAGGTAGGGCACCAGTCACGGGCCCGGGGTTCGGGGCGTGACATGTAGTCACATGTTGTGGTTTGGGGCTGTAAGAACCGAGTTGTACAGTTTTTATTTGATTATGCATATTTATGGAAGGCGGCCTTATCGGCTAGCATGTGATATTATTGTCTAAACATGTTGTTTGTTGTGTATGTTCCGCTGCTATTCTCTGATGTATACCTGAACGGGGTGCCTAGGTAGGGCACCAGTCGCGGCACCGGGGTTGGGTCGTGACAAAAGTGGTATCAGAGCAGTTAGTCCTCGGAATGTGTCTACAGACCGTGTCTAGTAGAGTCTTGATTATCGGTGTGTTGTGTACCACATCTATAATCAGGAGGCTGCAGGACATTTAGGATTGGTTTCCATTCTTCTCTCTCTGAGATCGCAAGAGAGCTGTCTTATTAGGTTGAATCCTCTCCGACCTATTCTTATGAAACGATTATGCCTCACGGAGCGACCAGGCCCGAAGGAAAGGCGAACAGAGCTGCTAGCGGTACTCGAGAGGGTTACAGACTGAGCATAGACTATGCACGAGGTAGTAAGCGGTCGGCGAGTTCACCACGCCGGCAAAGAGAGGAGGCGAGAGCGCAGTAGCTCCAGAGGTTCCGTGCGAGCCTCGATCCCACACCAGAGCCGAGTATAAAGACTACGGGAGCGGTCCGGTTATTGACCAAGATAAGCGCGTGGCGTCACGATGAGCGGCTAACCCTGTGAGCCGACAATTTGCGGATTCGGATTTTACGGGTTGTCATCCGCCCAGTTTTATGGTTCGAGGTGCGAGGAGGATCCGCAGGAGTTTATTCGCAGCCTACACGGACTATGCAGTTCTTAGGGCTTGGAGGCAGTGCATTATGCTAGCCTCTTCTGTTACGCGATATTGCGTTGAACTGGTTTGAGTCATAGGAGCTGTCGAGAGGTGAGGATGCTCTTCCAGCTTTTTGGGAGGAGTTCACAGAGGCCTTCATGGATCACTTTTTGCCTCCTGAGATGAGGAGAGCCCATGTAGATAGATTCTTGACCTTGAGGCAGAATGGGAGGACTATCAGGAAGTATAGCCTGGAGTTTGACTCCTTGGCCAGGCATGCGCATACCATTGTAGCCGACATGGCGGATAGAGTTCATGATTATGTGATGGGCTAGGCTGGTCATATGATTCTGTGATGCTTGGGGTGGCTCTTCACCCGGTATGGACATTGCCAGATGCAGCGTATGCGCGAGGATAGAGGATAGAGAGAGGAGGATCGATTGACTCAGCCAGCCAAGAGGCCAGGCAGCAGGTCTCGGGGCGATTTGAGGCGGACAACCTCGGCGAGACTAGGTCCACATTCCACCGGCCTGAGTGCTCCTTCACGGTTTTCTGGCAGGAGGTCTGATCAACCAGGTCATTCAGGAACAGGTCAGGGCTCCAAGACTTCGGGGTTTCAGGGAGACAGAAACCGTCACCGATCGAGACCACCCACATCTCAGTGTGCTCGATGCGGTAGGTCTCACCAGGGCGAGTTTCGTAGGGCTCCGGGAGCTTGTTACTCTTGTGGCCAGCAGGGCCATTTGAGGAGAGATTGTCCATCTAGAGGAGGCATGGGTGGTACGGTATAGCCGACAGGATCAGTTGCTGGGTTTTCCTCTCCTTCTATGGTTATGCGTCCCGGAGGGCAGGGTACTCACGGACCGGCAGGCCGCGGTAGAGGTCGTGGTGGTGGTTCCAGTTCTAGCGGTCCACAGAACCGTATATATTCATTAGCCAGCCTCCAGGATCGGGAGGCTTCCACGACGTCGCCACAGTACATTATTGATTTCATCTTTGTGGCGTTTATGCTTTGATAGATCCAGTTCTACCTTGTCCTATGTGTCCTCTTATGCGGGTAGAATCGGGATAGGCCGTGTCGATAGAGCCTTTTGAGCTACGCCAGCCGGGTGATTCGGTGTTAGATGGCGGGTGTATAGAGTTTGTCCAGATTTATTTACATCGTCGGACTTGCACTTGATAGAGTTGGAGATGACGATTTTGATGTCATTATGGGTATGGGCCGTTGGCTTCTTGTTATGCCAACGTTGGTAGGGACAGGTTGGTTCGGTTCCGCCTTGGCGAGCCGGTGATCGAGTGGAAGCGGCAACACAGCGCCGGCGGGTAGGTTTATTTCTTACCTTAAGGCTAGGAAGATGGTGCGAGCGGTACATCTATCATCCGTTCGTATTTGATACGCTGGTGAGGTGCCGATTCTTGATCGATGCCGATGGTTAGGAGTTTCGGATGTGTTCCCGCACGATCTTTGGGTATCCTCCCGAGAGGAGATTGAGTTTTGTATTGACACGTTGCCAGACACTCGACCTATTTCCATTCCGCCATACAGGATGACACCTGCTGAGTTGAGGGAGTTGAAGGACCAGCTGAAAGATTTGCTGGAGAAAGGCTATATCAGGCCTAGTGTATCACCCTGGGGAGCGCCGGTTTTGTTTGTGAAGAAGAAGGATGGGACGCTGCGTATGTGTGTTGATTACATGCAGCTGAATAAGGTAACCATCAATAATAGGTACCCCCTCCCCAGGATTGTGTTATACCTCGTATTTTCAGAGTATGTACGTGGAGACGTACGTACGAACATTTGAGACTTAAAGTTTGGCTTTGGTTCGAAATTTGGGCACAAGTGCCGAATAGAGTCGTTTTCCGACGAAACGTTTCCACGGCTTACGTAGGGAAAATTCCGGCTATGTCATTTATATTTTTTGCGGATTTTTCCGAGAGATAAAATATTTTGGACCAACGGGAGGGTGACATGTGTCACCCTCACATTGGAAGCGGCAACCCTTGGACGAATTGGGGTCACGTTTTCTTGGCCAATTGGCTCCTTGTTTTGGCCTTGTTTTGTGGCTTGTTTGGTGCCATGTTTTGTGCCTTGTTTTGTGGAGTAGGGGTTAGGGTGCACTTGGCTTGATCAAGGCCTTACACTTGCCTTGCACATGGCTTGATCTTGGCCATTGGTTGGCTTTTGGTTTTGCTATAAATACCCCTAAGCAGAAGACTTCATTCGTCCAAAACTTCCAAGTCTTGAAACCCTCTCCTCCTTCTTGTTGCTCTGGCCGAGAGCTTCCCCTCCCCTTTTCGTGGCCTTTGGCCAGAGGTTCCCTCCTCCTGAGTGGTCTAGTAGGGTACCCCCTAGCCTAGTTGTTTCGTATAATACACCCCCCCCCCTTGGTAGAAAGTATTCTCCAAGTATTGTTATAATGCCCAAAATACCTTAGCCTTATACCTTGTAGTATTCCAAAGTTACCTCTATACGTAGAGCCCGGAAATACTACCTTTTGTCCTCTTAGTCTCAAACTGAAACCCTAAGGAAATCTTCATAGTTGGTTGAAGTATTTGAGTAGAAGTTGGTTAGAACTTCTAAGGGTTGTTTGGAGTGGTTTGGAGCGCACGGAGTTGGAGCTAAACCTTGCTCAGGATCGACATTATAACTTGGATAATTTTGGGCTTGTCGAGGTAAATATTCTTGTCCCCTTATTGTAATTGGAGATTACATGTTGTAGGATTATATAGTTGAAGTATACTATATATAGAATCAACTGTAATTACATGGGGTATTCTGATGAGACTTGTGTAGCATTCTTTGTATAGTAGAATTGTATCGTCAGGTTAGGCGTATAACCCCACGGTTGGCTTGGCGGCCTCGATTGAGAGAGAGATTTTTACGCCGCTGTGGAGGTGCTGCCAATTTTCGTAGAATATGGAACCGATGCGGTTAGAAGTTAATGAGCGTTTGTGGCCTTATAAGTGGAAATCTGCGAGTAGCGTATTCTACTGAAGAGTGAAACGCTAGCCGTGTTACTGATCTTGTGGGCGTTTTGCTTATTATCGATACTCGTCGCGAGGTATGTGAACCTCTTCCTATCCTTCTAGCATGATGCTTTGTAAACTATGTAGTACGGTGACGCGTACGTGTTAAATGAGTTGGTTGGTTTAAAACATGGGTGTTATAATAGCTTTATGGGAAGTTAGTTATAACGACTCTATGTAGGTAAAAGATTTGTTTGTTGATTGTAGAAGTTAGAGACTTGATCTTGAAAGATAAGAGACTTAACTTGTTTTACTTAGTTATTAACATTTTGTTAAATGTGTTGTGAAACCTCGTTCATGAGTAATGAGTACTTGGTTTTAAAAGAATAATGTTTCTTGATTTGGAAATGAGAATAAGTGTCGAGCAAACCACAAGTAGCTAATAAAGGAAGGTGTATTGACAATTAACTAATTGATATTAAAACCGGAGAAACCTCCATCTGCATAGAAGCTAAGATAAGACAAAATTGTATTACATCTCCTAGATCATGGTTGCTGTAACAAGATTGTTGTAAACAAGAATAAACGGCTCACGTACAAGACATATGTTACTCAATTGTTTTAAAAGAGATTAAGACTATGAGTTATGAAACCTTTCTAAAATGAGAAACTTGAGCATTTGAAATTAGGCAAACTTGAGCGTTTGGAAAATAATGTTGTTACTTGATTTTACAAAAGGGAAGTATTTTGGTTTACCTAAATGTGAGTCACTCTATTTTTATACTACAGGTATCGGGTGACCTTTATGAAAGGAATGGATCTCTTAAAAAGGAATTTAACATACGTAGTAACTTTAGGTTAAAACCCAGACTTTGATACGAAATGGAAGTACCTTGAGTTGTGTGTAACTTGCCTATGCTTGTTGTTGTGTAACTCGCCTATGCTTGTTGTGATAGCCTTTGTTGTGCAAGTGTTGATATCAGGTGACTTCTTGGGAAGGAGTGGATCTTTTTATAAAAGTCTAGAAGTATGGTAATTTGCTTGAGCTTGTTTGTGATAGCCGTTGTGCGGTATAATGTTGTTGATGTCACATGGACATGTCTACACCGTCACAGAATTAGGGGCATGTGGCCATGTGGCGGGGTTGATTACGATATATTGTTATTGTGGTTACATGGACATGTCTACACCGGCGCAATTCGGGCGTGTGGCGTGCGGCGGGGTTAATCACCCAGTATTATTGTTGATAATGTCACTTGGACGTGTCTACACCGATGCAGAATTCCGGGGGCATGTGGCCATGGGGCATTGTTATTATTGTTGCATCATGGGCATGTCTACACCGACGCAGAATTTCGGGGGCATGCGGCCATGATGCGAACACGATTGATGTTGTGGGCGTGAGACCCATAGTTATATTTGAGTGATGACTGAGGCGTGAGTCCACGACTGACGCGTATTGCTTTTATGTTGTGAACTGTAGTTGTGTCATCATACATGTCTCCTGTTTTCATATAGATTGTTATGATTTCATTTACGATTTTTCTGATTTCACATACTTGGTACCACTGTCTTGACCTCGCCGGAGCTGCGTTCATCTGCGCGGTAGAGTACATCGGTAGTGGATCCCGCTCATAGGATCACGCCAGCGTATTGGGAAGCTCCGTTCTCGGAGGCTTATCTTTTGGTATGTTACCACGAGTTGTAGGTTCTTGTACATTCGGGGTATGACGGCCCCGTCCCATGTTGTATAAAAACTCTTAAGTGCGTAGTAATGCATGCATGTGGTTTGTAAAAAGGATTAAACTGTTCGTTTTGAAAGAGTTGTTTATATATATATTTTATTGGAAGGTAACCGTTTGGTTGGCCTGTTTTATGATCATATATCTTGTTTCTTGTTTAAGTTTTATATTCCGCTGGTTTTCTCTGATGTTGTATCACTAGGGTGTCCGGGGTAAGGCACCAGTCACGGGCCCGGGATCGGGTCGTGACAGATTGATGATTTGTTTGACCAGTTGCAGGGTGCGAGGTGTTTCTCCAAGATAGACCTGCGGTCTGGTTATCATCAGGTACGAGTTCGAGAGGCAGATATCCCAAAGCGCATTCAGACCGGTATGGGCACTATGAGTTCGAGGTTATGTCTTTCGGTTTGACCAACGCTCATGATATTTATGGATTTGATGAACCGTGTTCAAGCCATTTTGGATACATTTGTGATAGTATTCATTGATGACATCTGGTTTATTGGCGAATGCAGCGAGCATTGTCACGACTGACTTCGCCGTGGTGGTGCCTTACCCCGGGCACCCTAGTGATACAACATCAGAGATAATCAGCGGAAATAAAAACTTAAACAGGAAACAAGATATAACATAAGAAAATAGGCTAACCAAAACGGTCACCTTCATGTATATATATCAAACCGAACAGTTAAATCCTTTTACAAACCCTGCCCACAACAGTACTACAGACCTCTAAGAATGTAACCATAACTATGACGGGATAGGGCCCCGCCATACCCTTGAATGTACAAGCACTTACAATGACAGGGGACTATACCAAAGATAAGCCTCCGGAGAAACGGAGCTTCCCAAACCATTGAACTGTGATCCTATGAGCGAGGATCCACAACCGATGTACCTCTACCTGCGGCATGAACGCAGCCCCCCGAAGGAGGTCAGTACAACAGGTACCAAGTATGTGAAACTGAAAATACTGTAAATGAAATCATGACAGTCTATATAAAACCGGAGACATGTATGACAACCAAACTACAATTTACTACATAAAAGCAGTCATGTCAAGTCAGGGACTCACGCCCTCCAAGTCATCCCTCATGCCCGTGGAACTCCTTCCTCACTGCCGGCAGTCTAGGTATAAATCGTGTGATACGTATAACATGTCTCGACCCATCCCATGGGACTCGAGGTGGAATCGCGTAGTCATCGCCACGACCCGACTCGCCGCGGTGCCCTACACAGGCACCTGTTCGGTATACATCGAGAGAATAGCGGCGGAAAATACACAACATAAACACAGTGTAAACAATATAACAACACAAAGCTGGCCGATAAGGCCGCTTCCATAATATAAACAAAGTCAAAAGTACAACTTACAACTCGGTTCTTACACCCAACCACATATGTGAATACGGACTCTCAGGAATAACAAGCGTGGCGGACAGGGGCCGCCATACCCCTGAATGTACATAAGTCTACAACATCAGGGAAAGACTGTACCAAAAGAAAGACAAGCCTCCGGAGAATGGAGTTTTTCTCAAAACTGAACCGAGATCCTAAGAGCAAGGATCGCCAACCTGGGTACCTATAACCTGTGGGCATGAACGCACTTCGAGCGGGTCGATAACAAAAATTGCGAATATGGAACAGAAATAACGTCACGAAATGATTATAAGCGTAAAAGAATGACAGGACAAGTATAAAAATACATACGGATCTTGCCGTGTCATTACCACTTATGAACTTAATTTCACATCAATATCTTTTCCCATTTTCAATAAAGGTTATAGCCACATTCTTACGCACATGATTAGGAAAAATCATTAAGTTCATTTCTATAAAACCTACTTATCATTCATAAGTATAATCCGCCCTTAAAGGAGGGCACATTTACTACCCGACCAACTGGGACGCGATCAAATCACACTAATATCAAGTGTGTCCGTGGAATCCCATCATCGCCGACTACAAGTGTAAAATATAATCAGTGTCGCGCCGTGGCATCCCACCTCACCGGCGTACATACACAACATATATATATCTCCCGCCCGTGGAATCCCACATCACCGGCGATCCGAGGATATAATAATACACCAATAGGCATACATGAACACCAAGTCCCACCGGTGGTATAGCGTCTTGGGGGTCTACCCCTCACTTATACTCTTACCCTGGAGAAGTTGGTAAAGCAGGTGGTATAGCATCTTGGGGGTCTACCCCTCACTTATACTCTTACCCTGGAGAAGGTGGTATAACGTCTTGGGGCTTTCCCCTCATTTATACTCTTACCCTATCTCAACCGACCATTATACAAAACAAGCAGGGGGTATAATGTCTTGGGGGTTTACCCCTCACTTATACTCTTACCCTGGAGAAGGTGGTATAACGTCTTGGGGCTTGCCCCTCATTTATACTCTTACCCTATCTCAACCGACCATTATACAAAACAGAAGCACTACCATGTCTTCTATAAAAAAAATCCGGAAATTTAACCCAAGTACTACAAATAACGGAAGCATACCCGTGGAATCCCACATCACTGTCGGTATGTCCAAGTACATACAGCAAGACAGCCGGCCCTCCAACCGAGAGTCGCGGCAACGTAATGAAACATAATACTTGCACTCAAAGGCTATCACCAGCACACATAGGCTAATTCCCAATTAACTAGCCAAAGTTACTTATCAAGGCACACTTAGACTAATTCTCAATTAATCAAGCCAAAGTACTAATCAAGGCACAAAATAGATTAATTCTCATTTAACAAGCCAAAGTACTTATCAAGGCACACTTAGACTAATTCTCAATTAATCAAGCCAAAGTACTAATCAAGGCACAAATAGAATAATTCTCATTTAACAAGCCAAAGTACTTATCAAGGCATACTTAGACTAATTCTCAATTAATCAAGCCAAAGTACTAATCAAGGCACAAATAGAATAATTCTCATTTAACAAGCCAAAGTACTTATCAAGGCATACTTAGACTAATTCTTAATTAATCAAGCCAAAGTACTAATCAAGGCACAAAATAGAATAATTCTCATTTAACAAGCCAAAGTACTTATCAAGGCACACTTAGACTAATTCTCAATTAATCAAGCCAAAGTACTAATCAAGGCAGAAATAGAATAATTCTCATTTAACAAGACAAAGTACTTATCAAGGCATACTTAGACTAATTCTCAATTAAACAGGCCAAGGTACTACGTACGTACATTCTTTTCAAAAGACTCATTTCCAAATAAAACTTCTCCGATACTAACAACCGTAGTATCAAGTCCTATCCACCTTTCAAGACAAGTCACAATACCTTTTTAGAAATACAATTACCGGCTTCTAAATCAAGTGACTTCTTTATTAAAAACCTTAAGCAATTGGTACCTTTAAAACAATTTTCCCTTCCTTAACACAAGTTATTTCTTTGATTACTTTATTAGAGAAAACCATTCTCTTAACCTTCCATAAAGCCGTTATAACCAACTTCCCATAAAGCCGTTATAACCCTTTATGGTTTAGACCAACACGTTCCTTTTATAACCAAGAGACTTCTACTTTTTGAAACCAAGTATTATATACTTTCAAATCAATTCTCATAACTTGAAAAAAAAATACAATTAGTCTCTTCACCTTTAGAAAACAAGTGACTCTTTTTATTACAAAACCTTAGGCAATTGATGCCTCAAAATCAAGTTGCCTTTTCAATAAAACAAGTCATTTATCTTTCCATGAATCTAATATAACCAACCCCCCATAAAGTCGTTATATTCACTTTATACCTTAGCCAAATACAATTTCCTATCCAAGGGACTTATGCGTTTAAAACGGAACAAGTATCACATACTTTAAAACTCTTCAAGTCCCTTAACTTTTAATAAAACTTAAGACATCCTTTATACTTTCAAAGAAGCGAGTTAATCTCCTAACTCACCCGACTTGGCCATTCAATAAACTAGTAAAGGATATCAAGGTGTTGTACGTCTACCGTACTACACACGTGCAACTAGTCATGCTCAAAGATAGGAAAAGTTCTACATAGAGTAAATCACACAACTACCTCTTAACTTCTAAGAGTAGAAGGAAACATGAAATGATACCACAAGTATATTCCATACATAGAATCATGCCAAAGGAAGGAAGAGGTTCACATACCTCGCGACGATTGTCGACAAGTAGCAAAATGATCCAAAGTACTTCAACCTTGAGCTATTCCATTCTTCAAGTAGGATACACTATACTTAGTACTTCAACCTATAATGGTCACAATACGCCCATTAACCTCTTACTTCCAACGTAGAATATTCTAGGTGCTAAGTCGCTAAATTATACGGAAAATCGGACAGCACCTCCTTTGTTTCTACTTACTTTGCCACCTTTTTCAAGGTCGAATACAATAACCAAACACGCCACATTTAAGGCACAATCAAAGCAATTAATCAATAGGAGATTACACGCCTACTAGACATGTAAAATTACGCCCCACAAACGATAACAAGCTAATACAACTACTAGTCCAATTTTCGGCCATAATGAATACAACAATACCAATTCTTATCAAATTTCCATTTCAATCCAAATTGGTAGCATAACATGACATCAAGTCGCATTTGATTATAACTACCATAATCTTCAAGTCAACAACATGCGACGATCCTAACAACGATTAAATTGTAATCCAACTTAACATGACTTACATTACATTTCGGATTTCCAAGGCTAAAATCGATCCATAATCATTATAAACTTCTACATATCAACTTCATGCTAGCAACATGTAAGGCTAACAACAACAATATAAATATATAATCTTGTAACACTTTAAAAGACAAGATTATACCTCAACGACTCTTAATCCAACTCCAATCCGAAGTCGCCCCTTAGTAGTTTAGAACCTCTCCAAGACACTTCAATCTGCTTGTTGAGACCCTTAGAACAACACCAACAATTATCCTTTAAACCTCTAATCCAAAACCTAGAAAGCAACTAGGTTTTCACTTTGCGACTAACCCGAAAACTATCTTTTTCCGGGATTTTTCTATTGAGATACACTTGCAATACACCCATGAACCTTGGTTTAAAGTGTTGGGCTTAATGGACAAGAAACAAAAAAATTTCCTTCTTTGAAATGGGGAACCCGAGAGCTCTTCAATGAGTTTCTTCAAATTCTTGTGAAATATGGCTAAGTGTTGGCTCTCTCTTGCTACTAGTAGTATAATAAAGGGACATGGAGGGTTAAGATGTAACCAAATGGGTGGCTTAGATGAAGTCTTACAAAATATCAAGACTAATTGACCTTTGACTTAGTCAACATTCTCATGCCACAACTTGCAAGACATTAGTCATCCAAGACTTATGGTAAATGACCATATTGGCCATGCCTAAATTCGACCAAGGCATCATAAGGGGGGTGACACGTGTCGCCCTCCCATTCGTCACAATAATACGTTTCCCAAAAATTTCATAATTCCGATAAATTTTTACAAGCCTCAAATCTTAACACTTATGAGTTCTCACGTACGTTCTTAAAACATGTCTTGTAAATACGGGGTGTAACATTCTTCCCCCCTTAGAAACATTCGTCCCCGAATGTTCTTTCAGAGTCAATCTTTATAATTAGCGACATAGTCTCCTTATACAACACCCTTCTTACAACATATGCCACCCATGGCCACATAACAATATTTATTCTAAGATGTCTACCTTGGCACTCACGAAGCCAACTAGCCCATACTTATAATGACCTCAAAGTCTGTCATAATCCTCTCTACTAGGTCTACTAGGGTCTGACAACTGTATCATCACCGGGAAAACCTCATATTCCCGCTCGGCTACCACCCCACACACTTACGGGTGTAGTCACCTCGAAAGGTTCTTATGGATTCAGGCTCTACTTCTTTACACTCGGTTGCTATCTTTCTTACTGGTCGTACTCTTTCCGTACTTCCAACTCATACTAGCATACATACATAACTTCCATACGGATTCTGGCCTCTAATCTTTTGAAGTCACTCTCTTTTTACAACATAAGGCCATTTCCGACTCCCACGACCTGGTTCCGGTGGAACACGTCCACGAACCCGTAAAACAATTAACTAGACTTGGGCCTTGCGCCCTCGTGACCCCATCACGTAGCGGAACTACTACCAACTGATCCCACTCCATTCCAGGCCATGGTGAGACCCGTAACAGGTCCTCACCCCGACCCGCCGTCGCACTTAACTCTTATTCTTAGTCTATAATAAATCTTTCTACCCGAGAAAACCTTGTACATCTAAGGTCTCAGCGGTCTTCAACATTCTTAGGCTCGCAATTTCCATGCTCCAAGCCTATCTTATCAGTCTCCCCGTAAACGGGTACAAAAACTTCTCATATTACCATAATCGTGTCGTTGATCACAAGAACCATTACTTACTCTATACGGACCTCATCCTTACAATTTTCTTAAGCCTACTACGCAGCTTAATCTATCAACATGACATTCCGTTAAGTTCCTTAACATGGCTTCTTAAGGGTTCACTACCCTATCAGACAGCTCATCCTTTCCCAACAATCTCATAAAAAAAACCACAAGACCTTGGCGAAAATTCATTAACTATTCCATACCTTCCCGGTATCTAGTTAGTCTTTACCAACTCTTGGTAATCTAAAATCATTCTAGGCAACACGCGTCTGACCCTCATACATAACTCCGTATAGATGTATATCACAATACCAACTATACTACAATCTTAACCAACCTGGATACGCAATCCACATAGTCCTTCTTGGGTCACTGCTGCCTTACTCGTAGCTGCAATCAACATAACTTGTTAGGGAGGGACGACCCTAACAACACAACTCTATCACACGATCTCAGTGTTGGCTCTCTCTTGCTACTAGTAGTATAATAAAGGGACATGGAGGGTTAAGATGTAACCAAATGGGTGGCTTAGATGAAGTCTTACAAAATATCAAGACTAATTGACCTTTGACTTAGTCAACATTCTCATGCCACAATTTGCAAGACATTAGTCATCCAAGACTTATGGTAAATGACCATATTGGCCATGCCTAAATTCGACCAAGGCATCATAAGGGGGGTGACACATGTCGCCCTCCCATTCGTCACAATAATACGTTTCCCGAAAATTTCATAATTCCGATAAATTTTTACAAGCCTCAAATCTTAACACTTATGAGTTCTCACGTACGCTCTTAAAACATGTCTTGTAAATACGGCGGGGTGTAACAGTCATATTCCCGGTCCATCTCATGGACTCGATGTCGGATCGTATGGTCACATTCCCGGTCCATCTCATGGACTCGGTGTCGGATCGTGTGGAATACATTCCCGGTCCATCTCATGGACTCGGTGTCGATTCGGGTGGTATACATGTCTCGGCCCATCTCATGGGACTCGAGGTAGAATCGGCCATAAGATTTAAACCCTCTTTTAAGACAGATTAAGATAATACCATGCTCTCCTTTTAAATCAAACTAAGGCAATATCATGCCCTCCTTTAAAACCGAAACACTTTCCTTTTTAAAATCAAGTAACAACATTCCTTTCCAAAAGTTCAAGTTGCATAATTTCAAATACTCAAGTCTCTTATTTTCGAAAGATTTCATAGTCCATAGTCTTAATCACTTAATAACGTAATCTCTTTTAAAACAATTGAGTAACATATGCCTATGTGTGAGTAGGTTATACTTGTTTATAACAATCTTATTAAAGCAGCCATGATCTAGGAAATGTAATACAATTTTGTCTTATCTTAGCTTCTATGCAGATGGAGGTTTCTACTGGTTTTAATATAATTAATTATTTGTCAATACATTTCCTTTAATAATGCTGCAGTGGTTTGTTCGATACTTATTCTCATTTCCGAAATCAGTAAAACATTATTCTTTAAAAACCAAGTACTCATTACTCACGAATGAGGTTTCACAACTTTTTAACAAAATTCATATCAAGCCAATTAAGTCAAGTCTCTTATCTTTCAAGATCAAGTCTCTTAACTTCTAAAATCAATAAACCATTCTTTTACCTACATAAAGTCGTTATAACTAACTTCCCAAAAAGCTATTATAACACTTTATGTTTTAAACCAACCAAAACTCGTTTAGCACACGTACGTCTACCGTACTACATAGTTCACAACAATCATGCTAGAAAAGATAGGAAGAGGTTCACATACCTCGCGACGATTATCGACAATTAGCAAATAGCTCCAAAATCAGTAACCGCCTAGCCTTTTCCACCCTTCCAGAGAATACGTTACTCGTAGTATTTCAACCTATAAAGGCCACAAAGCGTCTATCAACCTCTCGATCTCTTCGTAGAATATTTCCAAGTACAAGGTTCCTTATTCTACGGAAAATTAGCCTCCTCCCCCGCAACCATATAAATCTCGCCATCTATCGAGGCCCGCTACGAGCCAATAACTCGAGGGTTACACGTCTAACCGGACGTGTACAATCTGCCCACAATAATACTACAAGTCTCATCAGTAAATACGGTCGATGTAAATGATTCAATTCTATCAATCTTCTATCCTCATATAATATACTCAAGTATAACTACTACAACATGTAATATCCAATTACAATAGGGGGACATAGATCATTACCTCGATAAGCCCAAAATTATCCAAGATTATAAGTCGATCCTGAGCAACGTTTAGCTCCAACTCCTTACGTTCAAACCCGCTCCAAGCAACCCTTAGAAGTTTCTAAACAACTTCTCTTAACACTTCAACTCCAAAAGTGAAGAACATTTAGGCTTTAAAAATGGCCACATTCGGCCAAGGCAAGGTTCAAGGCTAGGGGTGTGAAATCTTTTCCAACTCTTGGTACACAATCTTCCTAGCACCCTAAGGACGAACACTTAAAAGTTTAAGAATTTTTGGACAATAATTTGGTCAAGGGGGAGGCTCATAGACGAGAACAACAACAAGGAGAGGGGAGGGAGAATTGCCTTGAAAATCTCAAGTGTGGGATGAAGTCTTGCAAGCTCAAGGGGGGGGGGTATTTATAGAGAAATCAAGGGCCAAGATCAAAGCAAGTGGGTGGTCTAGATTGGGACATGTGTGTGTGGGTCCCACCCTCCAAATGGCTACACAAAGAAGAAGACACTTGGCTTGCCACATGTTGGCCTAAATCGGCCATAGCCACTTGGCAACAAATTTCGGCCACCTTTGGCCACATGGGGGTGACACGTGTCGCCCCCCTACTTGTCCAAAATATTTCATCTTCCGAAAATATCCAAAATATCAAAAATCTCGAAACCAAAGCGGGCCCCACAAAACCGTAAATTTCTCCCGTGGGCCCCACGTGACCATTTCCGAAAATAAAATTCCATAATTCTAATATAATCCAGGAAGTCCAAATACCAAATCTGGGAATCCAATTCCCATTAACGAACCTTTTTCCTTCACAAAAACCGGAAACTTTTCCGTCGAAAAATCACATCTTTCTTCCTTTCCAATTTTTCTGTCGTATTCTCGTACGTACGTCCTCATATACATACCTGGAACTACGGGGTGTAATATTCTTCCCCCCTTAGAAACATTCGTCCCGAATGTTCCTTCTAAGTCTCCAAACATACATGCGCCGGTATAGTCTCCACTACTATACTTACGAAACCAATTATGCCACACATAGTCATAATATAACATACGCGCAAAACTCAAATCTAAGTCAACGAGGAATCACCTCTAACATGTAAACAACACTAACTCTCACTTCTGGTCCAAAGGATACTCTCTTCGCACCTTCACTTCATAAAAATGATCACTTTCATCTCTTAACTCATGTTCGCTTCCTTTTCTTACTCGTCGTACCCTTCTCGTACACCTGAACTCTTTCTACTACACGTACCACACTTCAGTCATCGCTTCAGTTTCCAAAACTTTGGAGTCACTACCTCCAAACTTGGTCATCTTACTAGCCTCAAATTCTTTCAAGGCCATTCCCGGCCTTCACGATCCGATTCTAGTCGAACACATCCGCGAACTCGTCCGATGGTTACCTAAACCTGGGCCTAGCACCCTCGTGATCCTACCAGCTGGAGGGACCACCTCGAACTGACCCCACCTCATTCCGGGTTGCGGGTTGACCCGCGAATGGTCCTCAACCCGACCCATAATCACGCCAAACCCTTGTTCCCCGATCCGGAACAAACTTACTAACTCACATCATGAAAGCTACCACTTCTATCTCACACTACTCATGGAATTATCACGCTAATACTCCACGTACTACACATTCTGACAAGGATTAACCGTAAAATCATCCACTCAAGAAGGCCTTGTATCCAAGGTCCTAACTGTTATCAACTCTAAGGCTCACAATAGTCTCGTCCCTAGACTTACCCCTTTCAACTACCCATGTTTTATAAATCACACTTAACACAATACTATCCGTATAGCACTCCACACGTATCCACCATAACAACATAAACAAGTCTCTTAAGGGCTGAAGATATCTCTGTAACTACTGCCTCACTTTCCCCTTGTCGCTCTAATCATAATCCTTCCCTGCAGGGCGCCTAGCTATATAAGGCGATGAACCAGCCACCGATCCCGAAGGCTGAGTCTCAACATCCGTGCTACCTCTGGTCGGACAAACTCTCACCAAATGGCCCTGCTGGCCGCAAGCATAACAATCTCCCAAACTAGCATGACACCCTGAGGATCATCCTCAGCTCTTTATCCATAGAACTCTGGCGAACTGCAACTCAAGAAATCCCGAAGTCTCAGACTATCGGATCTAGGGAGAATCACTGGTACTGCCGGAACCACCGGCTCCCGTCCGTCCTCATTTCTTGCCACGACCCTAGCTAGTAACTGGGCCATCTCTTTGTAACTCATATCCTCGGCTCCTAGCCGTGGAACTGGAGGCTCATGTATCGTGGCCTCAGTAGAAACTGCTGCCGCTCTAAACTCTGCTGGGGCTAGCGGCGTCATAAAACTCGTCGTCTGAAGTATTATCTCAGGTAATGACCAGGCCTATGCCCTCTTAACCCTCTGTGTTCTACTCGCAGCTCCCTCTGCTGCCTTGCCCATCTGGGCACTGGTTGCCTTGCGCGGAGGCATAACTGGTACATAAGAATACGCCAGAGGGAGTCCAACTTATAACACATCTCTAAGGCACGATCTCAGAGTGAGAATAATGGAAACCAATCCTAAATATCCTGCAGCCTCCTGATTATAGGTGTGGTGCACAACACGCCGATAATCAAGACTCTACTAGATACGATGCAGACACTTTCCGAGGATTAAGCGCTCGATACCACTTTTGTCACGACCGACTTGGGCGTGGTAGTGCCTACCGGGCACCCTAGTGATACAACATCAGAGATAATCAGCGGAAATACAAACTTAAACAGGAAACAAGATATAACATAAGAAAACAGGCTAACCAAAACGGTCACCTTCATGTATATATATCAAACCGAACAGTTAAATCCTTTTACAAACCCTGCCACAACAGTACTATAGACCTCTAAGAATGTAACTATAACTATGACGGGATAGGGCCCCGCCATACCCGTGAATGTACAAGCACTTACAATGACAGGGGACTATACCAAAGATAAGCCTCCGTGTGGAATACATTCCCGGTCCATCTCATGGACTCGGTGTCGAATCGGGTGGTATACATGTCTCGGCCCATCTCATGGGACTCGAGGTAGAATCGGCCATAACATTTAAACCCTCTTTTAAGACAGATTAAGATAATACCATGCTCTCATTTTAAATCAAACTAAGGCAATATCATGCCCTCCTTTAAAACCGAAACACTTTCCTTTTTAAAATCAAGTAACAACATTCCTTTCCAAAAGTTCAAGTTGCATAATTTCAAATACTCAAGTCTCTTATTTTCGAAAGATTTCATAGTCCATAGTCTTAATCACTTAATAACGTAATCTCTTTTAAAACAATTGAGTAACATATGCCTATGTGTGAGTAGGTTATACTTGTTTATAACAATCTTATTAAAGCAGCCATGATCTAGGAAATGTAATACAATTTTGTCTTATCTTAGCTTATGCGGATGGAGGTTTCTCGGTTTTAATATAATTAATTATTTGTCAATACATTTCCTTTAATAATGCTGCAGTGGTTTGTTCGATACTTATTCTCATTTCCGAAATCAGTAAAACATTATTCTTTAAAAACCAAGTACTCATTACTCACGAATGAGGTTTCACAACTTTTTAACAAAATTCATATCAAGACAATTAAGTCAAGTCTCTTATCTTTCAAGATCAAGTCTCTTAACTTCTAAAATCAATAAACCATTCTTTTACCTACATAAAGTCGTTATAACTAACTTCCCATAAAGCTATTATAACACTTTATGTTTTAAACCAACCAAAACTCGTTTAGCACACGTACGTCTACCGTACTACATAGTTCACAATAATCATGCTAGAAAATATAGAAAGAGGTTCACATACCTCGCGACGATTATCGACAATTATCAAATAGATCCAAAGTACTGTAACTCTGCTAGCCTTTTCCACCCTTCCGGTGAATACGCCACTGTAGTATTTCAACCTATAAAGGCCTGGCGTCTATCAACCTCTCGATCTCTTCATAGAATATTTCCAAGTACAAGGTTCCTTATTCTACGGAAAATTCGGCACCTCCCCACGCATGACCACATAAATCTCCTCTATCAAGGCGCACGAGCCAACAACTCGAGGGTTACACGTCTAACCGGACGTGTACAACACTGACCCTCAATAATACTACAAGTCTACTGTAAATACAGTCCAATGTAAATACAGTTCAATTCTATCAATATTCTATCCTCATATAATATACTCAAGTATAACTACTACAACATGTAATATCCAATTACAATAGGGGGACATAGATCATTACCTCGATAAGCCCAAAATTATCCAAGATTATAAGTCGATCCTGAGCAACGTTTAGCTCCAACTCCTTACGTTCCAACCCACTCCAAGCAACCCTTAGAAGTTTCTAAACAACTTCTCTTAACACTTCAACTGCAAAAGTGAAGAACACTTAGGCTTTAAAATTGGCCACATTCGGCCAAGGCAAGGTTCAAGGCTAGGGGTGTGAAATCTTTTCCAACTCTTGGTACACAATATTCCTACCCTAAGGAAGAACACTTAAAAGTTTAAGAATTTTTGGACAACAATTTGGTCAAGGGGGAGGCTCATAGACGAGAACAACAACAAGGAGAGGGGAGGGAGAATTGCCTAGAAAATCTCAAGTGTGGGATGAAGTCTTGCAAGCTCGAGGGGTATTTATAGAAATCAAGGGCCAAGATCAAAGCAAGTGGGTGGTCTAGATTGGGACATGTGTGTGTGGGTCCCACCTCCAAATGGCTACACTGAAGAAGACACTGCTTGCCACGTGTTGGCCTAAATCGGCCATACCACTGGCAACAAATTCCGCCACCTTTGGCCACATGGGGTGACACGTGTCGCCCCTACTGGCCCAAAATATTTCATCTTAGAAAATATCGAAAATCTCGAAACCAGCGGGCCCACAAAATCGTAAATTTCTCGTGGGCCCACGTGACCATTCAGAAAATAAAATTCCATAATTCTAATATAATCCAGAAGTCCAAATACCAAATCGGGAATCCGATTCCCATTAACGAACCTTTTCCATCACAAAAACCGGAAACTTTTAGTCGAAAAATCACATCTTTCTTCCTTTCCAATTTTTACGCCGTATTCTGCATGCGTGCGTCCTCATATACATACCACGGAACTACGAGGGTGTAACAAGCATCAGATCGCTTGAGGGCGGTGCTTGGGTCCTCGGGCCGTGATTGTCGCCAAGTTCTCCAGTGTGAGTTTTGGTTGGCCTCGATGGCATTCACAGAGGCACGTTATTGGGTGATGGTGTTGGTGGATCTGAAAAGATTGAGGCGATCAAGTCTTGGCGAGACCTACTACTCGGCCAAGTGCGCATTTCTTAGGGTGGCGAGTTATTATCGTAGGTTCGTGGAAGCGATTTGATTCGATTTGGCAGATTGACTAGGTGACTGAAGCGGCCAAGTTCCGATGGGCGAGGCTTGCGAGAAGGGTTTCCGGTTGTTGAAGGAAATATTGACTACGACTCGATTCGTACTCTTCACGAGGGTTAGGCAGTGCGTGATCTATTGTGATGCCTCGGGTATCGGGCTAGGGTGTGTTTTGATGCAACGGCAAGGTTATAGCTATGCTTCGGCGATTCTGAAAGCATGAGAGGAATTACCCTACCACGACTTAGAGTTGGCGATTATTCATGCCTTGAAGATTTGGAGACATTATTTGTATGGGGTTCATGTGGATATTTATACGGACCACAAGAGCCACGGTATATCTTCGAGCGAGAGGAGGTGAACTTGCGGCGAGGCGGTGGTTAGAGTTCTTTGAAAGATTATGATGTTGATATTCTATACCATCCGGGGAAAGCCAACGTAGTTGCTGATGCCTTGAGTCGTAGATTGATGGGGAGCCTATCAGAGGTACAGCCAGAGAGACAGGACATGGTCTTTCAGATCCACCAGCTAGCGAGCCTTGGGGTTCGATTGATCGATACCGACGATAATGGGGTACGGGTTCGTGAGGTTGCCGAGTCTTCCATCGTTGATGAGGTGAAGAGGCGACAATTTGACGACCCAGTGTTGGTATGGTATCGAGATGCAGCTCTTCGGGAGGAGAATAGTCTTTTCGAGGTAGCACCTGATGGGGTGCTAAGATTTGAGGGCCGGTTGTGTGTTCCCAATGTGACAGGACTTCGTCAGCAGATTTTGGGGGAGGCACACAGTGCTCGTTATTCTATTCATCCGGGGTCTACCAAGATGTACCATGACCTCAGATGTTTGTATTGGTGGGATGGCCTGAAGAGGGACGTGGCGAGTTTTGTTGCCTGATGTCTAATTGCCCAGGTCAAGTCGAGCACGAGGCCCGGTGGATTATTGCGGTTATTGAGATTCCAACTTGGAAGTGGGAGGTGATCAACATGGAATTTGTTCTGAGTTTACCTCGTACTCGGAGGAAATGCGACTCCATTTGGGTTATTGTTGTGGTGTGAAATCAGCCCATTTCCTTCGGTCGGGCGGCGTTTTGGTGAGGACTATGCAGTTGTACATCGAGAGATTGTGAGGTTGCACGGTGTCGGTGTCGATTATATCGATAGAGCCCGGTTCTGGCTAACCAGGTCTTTCGAGAAGGATTAGGGACATAGGTGAGTCTCGATAACATTTCATCCTCGGAATGGCAGGCGGCGGGCGTCTTATCCGGACAACGAGGATATCTGCGAGCTGCGTGATTGATTTCGAGGGTAGTTGGGAGGATCATTTGCCTCTTGTGGAGTTTTCTTATAACAACGGCTACCATTCTAGTATCTGGATGGTGCCATACGAGGCTTTATATGGCGGAAATGTAGATCGCCGATTGGTTGGTTCGGCGTGGGCGAGTGCGATTAGTTGGCGGACTTGGTTGATGGGATGTGGATAAGGTGAAGCTTATCCAGAGATGATAGCGGCTCGAGTCGGCGAAGTCATATGCGGATAATCGGCGTCGGCATTTGGAGTTTGGTGAGCGATTGGGTCTTCTTGAAGGTGTCACCCATGAAGGGTGTGATGAGATTCGGTAAGAAGGGGAAACTCAGCCCAAGGTACATTGGGCCCTACCAGATCGTCCGTCGAGTAGGCAAGGTTGCCTATGAGTTGGATCTGCCATCGAGTTAGAGAAATTTGTACATCCGGTCTTCCATGTTTCTATATTGCGGAAGTGTATCGGAGATCCAGCGAGAGTTTTCCCTGCTAGTGAGGTCCAGGTGACAGAGGGGTTATCATATGAGGAGAGTCCCATAGCGATACTCGATCGCCAGGTCAGGCGACTGCGGACCAAGGATGTGGCTTCCGTCAAAGTCTTGTGGAGGAATGATAACCGGGAGGAGATGACTTGGGAAGCGGAGGAGGACATGTTGAGGAAGTATCCTCACTTATTCCCTACACCTTCAGGTACTTCATTTCCCTTACTTGTCAAGTTTTAATTGAAGCATTTGTTTTGTGTAAATGCTATTATGTGGCCATGTGTGGCATTATTGGTATGTCGGGGTTGTGAAAGGAAACTATGTCGCTAATTATAAGTTTGACTCCGAAAGAACATTCGGGGACGAATGTTTCTAAGGGGGGAAGAATGTTACACCCCGTATTTACAGGACTTGTTTTAAGAACGTACGTAAGAACTCACAAGTGTTAAGATTTGAGACTTGTAAAAATTTATCGGAATTATGAAATTATCGGAAAACGTATTATTGTGACGAATGGGAGGGCGACACGTGTCACCCCCCCCCCCTTATAGTGCCTTGGACGAAAATGGGCAAGGACTTAAGGGTCATTTGACCTTTGTAGGATGACTAAGTCTTGCAAGTAGTGAGCTTGAGAAAATTGACTAAGTCAAAGGGTCCACAAGTCTTGATATTTAATTGAAGCTCATACAAGCCACCCATTTGTTCACATCTTGACCCTCCATTATGCTATATAATACTACTAGTAGCAAGACATAGTCCAACACTTAGAAAAAAATTCAAGAATTTCAAGAACAACAATAGTTGCTCTCGGGTTCACTTGCATTTGAAAAGGAATTTTTTTTATTTCTTGTTCATTAAGCTCCACACTTTAAACCAAGGTTCATGAGTGTATTGTAAGCGTATCTCAATAGAAAAAATCTCGGAAAAAGATAGTTTTCGTATTAGTCGCAAGGTGAAAACCTAGTTGCTTTCTAGGTTTTGTTTGGAAGTTTGAAGGAAATTTGTTGGTGTTGTTCTAAGGGTCTCAAGTAGCGGACTGAAGTGTCTTGAAGAGACTCTAAGTTTCTAAGTAGCGACTTCGGACTTGGAGTTGGATTAAGATTCGTTGAGGTAATAATCTTGTCTCTTAAAAGTGTTACAAGATTATATATATTGTTGTTAGCTTTACATGTTGCTAGCATGAAGTATATGTGTTGAAGTTTATAAGTATTATGGATTGATTGTAGCCTTAAAATCCGAAATGTAATGTAAGCCATGTGAAGTTGGATTACAATTTGGTCGTTTACTAGAATCGTCGCATGTTACTTACTTGAAGATTATAGTAGTATAATCGATTGCGACTTGATATCATGTTATGCTAACAATTTGGATTGAAATGAAAATTGGATAAGAATTGATGTTATAGTTCCTCAAGTTTGCCGAATTGGCCTAGTAGTTGTATTAGTTTGATATCGTTCGTGGGCGGAATTTTACGTCTAGTAGGCGTGTAATCCCTATTGATTAATTGCATTGTTGGGCCTTAAATGTGGCGTGTTTGGTTATTGAATTCGGCCTTGAAAAGGTGGCAAAGTAAGTAGAAACAAAGGAGGTCTGTCAGATTTTCCGTAGAATTTAGAGCGTTACACTTATAATATTCTACGTTTGAAGTAAGGCGTTAATAGGCGTATTGTGGATATTATAGGTTGACATTCTAGGCGGGATTTTGTACTTGGCAAGTGGTTTGACCGAAGAGGTATGTAGAACTTTTCCTATCTTTTGAGCATGACTAGTTGCGTATATAGTACGGTGAGCGTCTGAGATCTTGATATCCTTTACTAGTTTTATGAATAGCCAAGTCGGGTGAGTTAGGAGATTAACTCACTTCTTTGAAAGTATTAAGGATGTCTTAAGTTTTATTAAAGTTAAGGGACTTGAAGAGTTTTAAAGTATGGGATACTTGTTCCGTTTTAAACGTATAAGTCCCTTGGATAGGAAATTGTTTTTGGCTAAGGTATAAAGTGAATATAACGACTTTATGGGAAGTTGGTTATATTAGCTTTATGGAAAGATAAATGACTTGATTTAATGAAAGGCAATTTGATTTTAAGGCATCAATTGCCTAAGGTTTTATAAGAAAATGAGTCACTTGATTTAGAAACCAAACTTTATTTCTAAAGGTATTGTGACTTGTCCTGAAAAGTAATTTTGACTTGATACTATGGTTAATAGTATCTTGGAAGTTTTATACTAAAAAGAGTCATTTGTTTTAAAAGAGTAGAAGTATGTATTACTTGGGTTAAATTCCCGGATTTTTATAAAAGATATGCTAGTGCCTTAAGTAAACTAAAATGAGAGTGTATATGAGTAAGACTAATAAGAAGTTAGGGGGATTTCTTAACTTGCTTATTTATTGTATGATAAGCGGGTAGGGCTTATGTTATGTATGATGGCCGGTTGAGATAGGGTAAGAGTATAAATGAGGGGTAAACCCCGAGGCGTTATACCACCTTCTCCGGTAAGAGTATAAATGAGGTAAATCCCAAGACGTTATACCACCTTGGGGTAAGAGTATAAATGAGGGGTGAACCCCCAAGACATTATACCACCTGTTTTTTCGTGGATTTGCTACCCACGATGCGAGGAATACCTCATGCGAGTCCTTATGGGCTTATGCGGGTGAAATAGTCTCATGCGGTAGTCTGACCTATGCGAGGAATACCTCATGCGGGTCCACGACTATCACGGGTGAAATAGTCCCGAGTAGGATTGCTTAATGATCTTTGCGGGCGGATGGTCTGCTTTGATCGTGAGCTTCCTATTTTTATGTTGTCACGATACTCTTAGTTACTCTCATTGTTAGTAAGGCCTTTGTATCGTAATTTTATTATCATACATGTCTCGGCTTTGTTTTAAACTTATGATGTAATTCTGATATTTTCTGATTTTACATACTTAGTACATATTGTGTCTTGACCCCTCTCGGGGCCGCGTTCAATCTGCAGTAGGGAGTAGCGGTGGTGGATCCTCATACTTAGGATCACTTATCGGACGTCGAAGCTCCATTTCTCGGAGGCTTGTCTTTTAGTACGATCTTTCCCACGATGTTGTGGATTTATGTACATTCAGGGGTATAGTGGGGCCCTGTCCCGACACTGTTGTTATTCCTAGAGGTCTGTAGTCACATGTTGTGGTTTGGGGCTATAAGAACCGAGTTGTACAGATTTTCTTTGATTATGCATATTTTATGGAAGGCGGCCTTATCGGCTAGCCTGTGATATTATTGTCTAAACATGTTGTATGTTGTGTATGTTCCGCTGCTATTCTCTGATGTATACCTGAATGGGGTGCTCAGGTAGGGCACCAGTCGTGGCCCCGGGGTTGGGTCGTGACACCAGCTACCCTTGAAATCAATAACACAGGCCCACAGCATATCCTCAAATGTCTGGATAGTACGCTCTGCCTGTCCGTCGATCACGAGGATGAAAGCGATCGAGACTCACTTGTGTCCCTAACCCGCCATCGAAAGACCTCAAAAGTTAGCGTAAAGCTGGGCCCCTGCATGCGATATAATCGATATAGGAACTCCGTGCGATCTCATGATCTCCACGATATACAATCGGCATAATCCTCGGTAGAATCGTAGTCTGTGGAAGAAAGTGGGCTGATTTCGTCGACCATCACAATAACCCGGATGGAATCATACTTCCTCCGATGCGAGGTAACCACGTAATAAAGTCCATGTTGATCACCTCCACTTCGGTCGGAATATCAATAACTGCAATAGCCCCGGGCTTACGGTGCTCATGACCTGGCGATAATTAGGCATCGAGCAACAAAACTGCCACGTCCTCTTGAGCCATCCCACCAATACATACATCTGAGGTCATGGTACATCTTAGTCGACCCCGGATGAATAGAATAATGGGCACTGTGTGCCTCCCGAAATCTGGCGACGAAGTCTGCAACATCAGGCTCACAATCGCCTCAAATCTTAGCACCCCATCAGGCGCTACCTCAAACAGACTCTTCACCTCTCGAAGATCCGTATCTCGATATCGTATCATAACTGGGTCCTCATACTGTCGCCTCTTCACCTCATCAATGATGGAAGACTCGGCAATCTCACGAACCTGTACCCCACTACCATCGGTATCGACCAATCGAACCCTAAGGCTCGCTAGCTGATGGATCTGATGGACAATGTCCTGTCTCTATGGTTGTACCTCTGACCGACTCCCCATAGATCTACGACTCAAAGCATCTGCAACCACGTTGGCTTTTCCCGGATGGTATAGGATGTCAACATCATAATCCTTCAACAGCTCTAACCACCGCCTCTGCCGCAAGTTTAGCTCCCTCTACCTGAAGATGTACTGGAGGCTCTTGTGGTCTGTATAAATATCCACATGAACCCCATATAAATAATGTCTCCAAATCTTCAAGGCATGAATAACTGCGGCCAACTCTAAGTCGTGGGTAGGGTAATTCCTCTCATGCTTAGAATCGCCGAAGCATAGGCTATAACTGCCGTCTTTGCATCAAAACGCACCCTGGCCGATGCGAAGAATCACAATAAATCACGTAGCCTCTAACCCGCCGGGAAGAGTAAGAAGCTGGGCCGTCGTCAACTTTTCCTTGATGGCGGAAGCCCTTATCACAAGCTTCGTCGCCGGAACTTAGCTACGAGTCGGCCTAGTCAGCGATCTTTGATATCGAAGCAAAGCGCTCCACAAACCTCGATAATAACTCGCCAAATTTCTAAGCTGCGCACTCGTCGGAGTAGTAGGTCTCGGCCAAGACTTGTCCGCCTCAATCTTTGTCGTATCCACCTGAACAACGTCAGCCCCAATAATGTGCCCCAAGAATGCCACTGAGGCCAACCAAAACTCACACTTGGAGAACTTGGCGAACAGCTGCCGGCTCCGGAGGACCTCAAGTACCGTCCTCAATTGATTTGCATGCTCTTGCTCTGTATGTGAATAAACCAAGATTTCATCTATGAATACTATAACAAATGTATCCAAAAATGGCTTGAACACCCGGTTCATCAAATCCATAAATACCGCTGGAGCGTTGGTCAAACTGAAAGACATCACCTGAACTCATAGTGCCCATCTGGGTCTGAATGCGATCTTTGGGATATCTCGCCTCTCTAACTCGACTTTGATGATAACGGATCGCAGTCTATCTTGGAGAAACACCTCGCACCACAATGGTCAAACAAATCATCAATCACAGGGAGGGTATCATTCTTGATGGTTACCTTATTCAGTATGCGTAATCAACACCTGCATGTGGCGTCCATCATTCTTCTTTACAAACAAAACTGGCGCTTCCCAGGGAGAAACACTAGGCCTGATAAAGCCTTTTTCAAGAAAATCTTTCAGTTGGTCCTTCAACTCCCTCAACTCAGCAGGTGCCATCCTGTACGGCGGTATAGATATAGGCCGAGTGTCTGGCAACATATCAATACAAAGCTCAATCTCCCTCTCAGGAGGGATACCCGGGAGATCGTCTGGAATACATCTGGAAACTCTCTAACCACCGGAACTGACTGAATAGCTGGCACCTCAGTCTCTGTATCAAATACCCGGACCAGATGATAGATGTACCCTTTCTGCACCATCTTCCTAGCCTTGTGGTAAGAAATAAACCTACCCTTCGGCGACGCTGTATTGCCCTTCCACTCGATAACTGGCTCACCAGGAAACTGGAATCGGACCAACCTGTCTCTACAGTCAACGTTGACGTAACAAGAAGCCAACTAGTCCATACCCATAATGACGTCAAAATCTGTCATCTCCAACTCTATCAAGTCTTCTAGGGTCTGACGACTGTAAATAAACACCGGGCAACCTTTGTATACCCGCTCAGCTGACACCGAATTACCCTCTGGCGTAGCTACCTCAAAAGGCTCTATCGACACCGGCTCTATCCCGATTCTACCCGCAATGAGAGAGGACACATAGGACAAGGTAGAACCTGGATCTATCAAAGCATAAACGTCACAACATGAAATCAATAATGTACCTGTGACGACGTCCGGGGAAGCCTCCTGATCCTGGCGGCTGGCTAAGGAATATATGCGGTTTTGTGGACCGATAGAACTGGGACCTCCACTACGACCCCTGCCGCGGCCTGCCGGTCCGTGAACACCCTGCCCTCCGGGGCGCATAACTATAGAAGAAGAAGATCTAGCAACTGACCCTGTCGGCTGAACCATACCACCCCCGCCGCCTCTGGTCGGCCAATCCCTCTTCATATGGCCCTGCTGGCCACAAGAGAAACAAGATCCCGATGAAATTCGGCACTCGCTCGGGTGATATCTACTGCATCGAACACACCGAGATACAGGTGGTCTCGATAGGTGACGGTCTCTGCCTCCCTTAAACCCCGAAGCCCAGGAGCCCTGACCTGCTCCTGAATGACCCGGCTGATCAACCCTCCTGCCAGAAAACCGAGAAGGGGCACTCTGTGCCGGCTGAAATGTGGACCTAGTCTGCTGTTGAGGTTGTCCACCTCGCAAATTTCCCTGAACCCTGTTGTCCTGGCCCTCTTGGGTTGGCTGGGTGTGGATGATCATCTCTCTCTCTGTCCTCTATCCCCTGTGCATATGCCTGCATCCTGGCAATATCCATACCGGGCTGAAGGGCCACCCCCAAGCATGCTGTAATTATATGACGGTCTAGCCCCATCACATAACGATGAACTCTGTCTGCCATGTCAACCACAATGGTGAGCGCATACCTGGACAATGAGTCAAACTTCAGGCTGTACTCTCTGATAGTCCTCCCATTCTGTCTCAATGTCAAGAATCTATCCATGAGGGCTCTCCTCATCTCAGGAGGCAAAAAGTGATCCAGGAAGGCCTCTGTGAACTCATCCCAAACAGCTGGAATAGCATCCTCACCTCTAGACAACTCCCATGACTCAAACCAGTTCAACGCAATATCGTAACCGGTAAGAGGCTAGCACAACTGACTCTATCTCCGAGGCCCTAAGCACCTGCATAGTCCGCAGAATCGCTGAATAAACTCCCGAGATCCTCGCCGGATCTCGAACCATAGAACTCGGGTGGATGACAACCTGAAAATCACGAATCCAAATTGTCGGCTCTGGGGTTAGCTACTGCTCACATCGTTGCCACCTGCTATCTTTGGTCAATAACCGGATCTGCTCTTCGTAATCTCTATACTCGGCCGCGGAGTGGAGGCTCAGTGCAGGAACCTCTGGAGCTCTGCGCTCTCGGCTCTAATCTTTGTCGGTGTGGCTGAACTCGCCGACCGCCACAACCTCGGGCATAGTGCGGGCACGAGTCATAGTAACCTCTGCGTGCACCGCTAGCGCTCCTGCCGCTTTGCCTTCTCGGGCCTGGTGCGCTTCCGTGGAGGCATAACTGATACATAAGAATAGGTCAGAGAGGATTCAACCTAATAAGACAACTCTATTACACGATCTTAGAGAGAGAAGAATGGAAACCAATCCTAAATGTCCTGCAGCCTCCTGATTATAGATGTGGTGCACAAGACACCGATAATCAAGACTCTACTAGACACGGTCTGTAGACACTTTCCGAGAACTAACTGCTTTGATACCACTTTTGTCACGACCCGACCCCGGGCCCGCGACTGGTGCACTACCTGGGCACCTCTTACAGGTATACATCAGAAAAAAGCATAAGAACTTACACAACACATATAAACACATAGACAACAACCATCAACAGGCTAGCCGATAAGGCCCCCTTCCGTAAAATATACATAGACCAAAATAAATCAGTACATCACTGTTTTTAAAACCCAATCCACAAATGTGACTACATACCTCTAGGAATAACAACTGTGGCGGGACAGGGCCCCGCCATACCCCTGAATGTACATAAATCTACAACATCAGGGAAAACCGTACCAAAAGACAAGCCTCCGGAGAAATGAAGCTTCTGACACCTGATCAGTGATCCTAAGAATGAGGATCCACCACCTGCTTACCCCTACCTGCGGCATGAACGCAGCCAGAAAGGGTCGATTACACAATATGTACCAAGTATGCAAAACTGGAAAATACTGCAATTTACATCATAAGTCTAAAATAAAGCTGGAGACATGTATGATAATCAAATTACAGTACACTGTGCCTTACTAACAATGAGAGTAGCCAAGTATATACTTTACTACATAAAATTAGGAGGCTCATGATCAAAGTAGGGTCACCCACCCATAGTATCATTAAGCGATCCTACTCCTGGGACTATTTCACCCGCACAGGCCGTATGGACCCGCATGAGGTAACTTCCTCGCATAGGTTGTATCCGCCCGCATAGGTCGTGTGGACCCGCATGAGGTAACTTCCTCACATAGGACTGGTCCGCCCCGCATAGGACTATTTCACCCGCATAAGCCCTACGGACTCGCATGAGGTATTCCTCGCATCATGGGTAGCAAATCCACGGAATATGCAAATGCCACAAACCCGGGGAATAACTCCATAATGAACAATATATATACCTCTAGCACAACCGGCTATCATACATAACATAAGCACTACCGGCTTATCATACATAACACAAGCAAGTTAAGAATTTCCCTAACCTCTAATTAGCTTTATCATAAACACTCTCATTTTAGTTTACTTAAGGCACTAACATGTCATTATAAAAATCCGGGAATTTAACCCAAAGTACTACGTACTTCTACTCTTTTAACAAATGACTCTTTTTCATATAAAACTTTCAAGATACTAATAACCGTATTATCAAGTCATATTTACTTTTCAAGACAAGTCACAATACCTTTTAGAAATATATTTATAGGCTTCTAAATCAAGTGACTTATTTCCTTTAAAACCTTAAGCAATTGGTGCCTTTAAATCAATTTGTCTTTCATTAATTCAAGTCGTTTATCATTTCTTACATTACTTAGAGTAAACCACTTTTTTTAACTTTCCATAAAGCTATTATAACTAACTTCCCATAAAGCCATTATACTAGCTTTATACCTTAGATACTTACGTTCTTCTTTATAACCAAGAGACTTAACTTTCCAAACAAAACAAGTATCATATACTTTCAAAATACTTTAAGTCTCTTAACCTTTAGAAACTAAGATATCCTTAATACTATTAAACAAGTGAGTTAATTCCCTAACTCAACCAACTTGGACATTCTTAAAATAAGCCAAGGATATCAAATGGACTAGATTTTCAAAATCTCGTACGTCTACCGTACTATATATTTATAACTATTCATGCTCAAGAGATAAGAAAGTTCCACATACCTCTTCGGTTCAATCCACTTGCTAAGTCCAATATGTCGCACGTAGTATGTCAACCTATAATGACCATAATACGTCTATTAACTTCTAACTTCAAACGTAGAATATTCTAAGTGCAAAGTCACTAAATTCTACGGATAATTGGACAGCACTTTCTTTGTTTCTACATACTTTTCCACCTTTTTCAAGCCCAAATTCAATAACCATACATGCCACATTTAAGGTTAAACAATGTAGTTAACAATAGGGGATTACACGCCTACAAGACGTGTAAAATTCCACCCCACAATTGATATCAAACTAGTCCCAAAATACAATGTCAATTCGGCAATTTGAGGGACAACAATACAAATTCTTATCCAATTCCTTTTCAATCCAAGTTGTTTAGTATAACATGATATCAAGCCGCAACCGATTATAACTACTACAATCTTCAAGTAGGTAACATGCGACGATTCTAATTAACGACCAAATTGTATTTCAAGTTCAAATGGCTAGAATGTCATTTCGGATATTAGGCTTCCACAATCCGTATCACTTATCAATCTTCAATACATATACTTCATGCTAGTTAAAATGTAAGGCTACAACAATATGTAATCATATAACACCTAAGAGAACAAGATTGTTACCTTTGCGAGCCTTAATCCACTTCAAGATCTGAAGTCGCTCCCTAGCAACTTAGAGCCTCTCCTTGACACTTCAATCCGCCACTTGAGACCCTTAGAAGATCACAAACAACTTTCCTTTAATCTTCAAATCTAAACATAGGAAAGTGACTAGGTTTTCACCTTGCGACTAATACGAAAATGATATTTTTCCGGGATCTTTCTATTGAGATACCCTTACAATACCCTTAGGAACCTTGGTTTAAAGTGTGGAGCTTATTGGACAACAAACAAGTTTTTTTCTTGTTGGAACCCTATGAACCCGAGAGGTTCTCAATGTTCATCCAATTTTCTTGAAATTTTTCTAAGTGTTAAGAGCCTTGTCTTGCTACTAGTATACATATATAACACTATGAAGAAAGGCAAGTTTTCTCAGATGAACTGTTTCATATTTCATATTATGTCATGTCTTGTTTTATATTCCGCTGATTACTCTGATGTATGTCTACTTGGGTGCCCGGGTAAGGCACCAGTCACGGGCCCGGGTTCGGGTCGTGACAAAAGTGGTATCAGAGCAGTTAATCCTCGGAAAGTGTCTACAGACCGTATCTAGTAGAGTCTTGATTATCGGTGTGTTGTGCACCACATCAATAATCAGGAGGCTATAGGATATTTAGGATTGGTTTCCATTCTTCTCACTCTGAGATCGTGCCTTAGAGCTGTGTTATAAGTTGGACCCCTCTAACGTATTTCTTTCCCGTACCAGTTATGCCTCCGCGCAAGGCAACCCGGGCCCAGAAGGGCAAGGCAGCCGAGGGAGCTGCGAGTAGAGTACAGAGGGTTACTAGGGCACAGGCCCAATCATCACCTGGGGTGGTGCTTCATTCGGGGAGTTACGCTCGTCACGGCCCGTGAGGTTAGCACTGGCACAGCGATTTCTCTGCGGCCATGATATATGAGCCTTGATTCCGGCGAGGAACAAAGAATATGGATTACAAAGGAATGGACACATTACTAGCTAGGATTTTAGCGGCAGAGAATATAGAGTGCAGATATATCACGGGTCTTGATGACTATCTAAAGAAAGGTTGTGCAAGAGTAGCTCTTGATCAGTGTGGATATTGCCAGCGTCAGCTTATGCGCGGCAGCGAGAGCGTAGAGATCGGCGGATTAACGAATCGGTAGAAGAGGCGAACAACGGGTCCTTTGGTAACTTTGGCGAATCGCCTCGGCAGATCGATATGCGCCTCGCCCGGTCTGAGTGGTCCTCCACAGGGTTCAGGACGTTCGGGGTATGCAGGAGTTGGTCAAAGCTCCAGGGCTTCTGGTGCACAGATACACGTAGGTCGGCCGGCGGATTCGATTTTCCCAATGTTCCGCGATGTGAGCGTCATCCCGGGGAATGTCATCTTTTGTTGATGCTTGTTTTACCTGCGGCCGTCAGGGCCATGTGTCGAAAGGATGTCCTAGTAGGAGGGATGCAAGTAGGAGGACTCAGCCTACCAGATCAGTTGCGGATTCAGTAGTTCGGAGATGAAGGGGTGTTAGCCAGACGAGGCCACCCCCACCTCGGTGTGGCCGTTGTGGTAAGTGTCATTGTGGGGAGTGTCGTACTTCTTCGACAGCTTGTTATGCTTGCGCCTAGCAGGGCAGGATTGATTGGAACGATAGAGGGTAGTGAATCAGTAGATACAGGTGTATCCTTAACCCTCTAGAGATTGTATGTGTGATAAGATAAGTATATCTTAAGTGTTACGTTCAATTAACATTGTGTAGATTGTGATTAGAAATCATGGTTAGTTAACCAGGTAAGATTGGGGGATAGAGGAAGTGTGAGCCTTAGAGTTTTATACGTAGAGACCTTAGAGGCGAGGCCATCTCGAGTAAAAGATGTATTTTTATGTTTGACCCTTATCAGAGTGCATAGTACACGTGAGATATGTTTGTGTGATAAATCCCTGAGTGGTATGAAATGAAACAGGGTAGTTGAGCTAAGAAGACCACTAGGTTTTTCGTGACTTGATTAGTGAGATTGTTCCGGATCGGGGAACAAGAATTTTTGCGCAATAGCGGGGCGGAGTTCATGGACCGATTGCGGGTCAAACCGCGGCTGCATTGTGGTGGTCGATTCGAGGTGGTCCCGCCAGGTGGTGGGGTCACAGGGGTGTTAGGCCCAAGTTTAGTTAACCATCGTACGAGTTCGTGAACGCGTTCGACTAGTAGTCGGGCCGATGAGGTCAGCCCATCTTGTCTTTTAGTCAAGACCGTTTACTCGGCAGAGGGTTATGCGAGATGTTATATCAGAAAGGTTGTAAGGCTGCACGAGGTGCCTACTTTCACCTTATGTGACGATGGAGCCCGGTTACTGCTTTCTTTTGGAGGTTTTACCAGCGGGGTTAGGAACTCAGGTGAGTCTCAGTAGCGCATTCGCCCTCGGGCCAGTGTTTGGATTTCAGGGGTAGCTGTGAGGATTGTTGCCTCCTGTTGAGGGAGTGTTTTTATAACTACCATTTCAGTATTCGGATATCGCCTTATAAAGCCTTGTAGGGGCGGAAGTATAAGTTGTCGGTCGATTGGTTCGATGTTGGCAAGGTTTAGATAGTTGGTTCATACTTGTTTCGGCAGAATGTGGATAGGGTGAAGCTTATCCAGTAGAGGTTATTGGCAGCTCAGAGTTAACAGAAGTCGTGCGGATAATCGGCGACGACGCTTGGGGTTCAGGTTGACGGTGGGTCGTCTTGAAGGTACCACCCCGGAAAGGGGGGTGACGAGTTGGGAAAACAGAGGAAACTTAGCCCGAGTTACTTTGGGCCTTTTTAGGTCATGTGAAGAATAGGCCAGGTTGCCTATAGTTAGCATTGTCGCGTCGACGTAGGAAGCGATCGTCTGATCTTTCATGTTGCTATGTTCGGAAGAGTATCGGAGATCCACCCAGAGTATTCTCAGTTAATGATGACCAAGTTGGAGGTAGTAACCCAGAGTTTTGGAAACTGAAGCAGTAACAGGAATGTGGTAAGTTATGAGAAAGAATTCGAGTGTACGAGAAGGGTACGACGAGTAAGGGAAGAAGCGAGCATGTGTTAAGAACATAGATGTGATCTTTTCTTTTGTAAAGTGAAAGTGTGAAGGGAGTATCTTTTAGCCCTTGGTTGGGAGTTTTTGTGATGTTAGAGGTGATTCCTCGTGGACTTGGATGTAAGTATTTGCGCGGGTGTTTTCTGTGGCCATGTGTGGCATTTGCAAACTGGTTAAGCTATGAGGAACTTCGTCGTTATCCGTCTTGAGAAGGAACATTCGGGACGAATGTTTCTAAGGAGGGGAGAATGTTATACCCCGTATTTCCAGAGTATGTACGTGAGGACGTACGTAGAAAAGTTTGAGCCTTAAAGTTAGGCAAGGACGAAATTTTGTTCACAACTACCGAAAAGAATCATTTTTCGACGAAACGTTTTACAAAACTTGCGAAGGGAAAATTACGTCTATGTCATTTATATTTTTTGCGGATTTTTACGAGAGACGAAATACTTTGGACCAACGAGAGGGCGACACTTGTCACCCTCTAATTGGCGGATGTGTGGGCGGAAATGGGACGAATTGGAGGTCTTGGAGTAGGTAAGATATTTGTGATATTTTGTGTGGTAGTTGGATAAGGTACACATGGATGAATCCTCACCCTACACTTGCATAGCACTTGGCTTCATCTTGGCCATTGGTTGGCCTATAAATACCCCCCTAACTTGAAGGTTTTCTTCATCCACAAAATCATTTCTCCAAGTCTTGAAAATCTTCCCCCCTCTCTTGTAGTGTTTCGTCCAACACTCCCCCTCCCCCTTGAGAAAGGCCTTTGGACGAAACCTACCCCCCCTCCTAGTGGTGTTGGCCGAGGCACACCCCCACCTTGCCTAGTTGTTCTCGTAAAATACTACCCCCCCTCTTGGTAGAAATACTCTCCAAGTATTGTTACTATTCCAAAATACCTTGGCCCAAATACCTTGTAGTATTCCAAGGTTACACTTATGCTAAAAGCCCAGAAATACTATTATACTTTCCTTCAGTCACTAAACGAAACCCTAAGGAAAATCTTCACAGTTGGTTGAAGTATTAGGAAGAAGTTTCGTAGAACTTCTAAGGGTTGTTTGGAGCGGGTTGGAGCACCCGGAGTAGGAGCTAAACGTTGCTCAGGATCGACATTAAACTTGGATAATTTTGGGCTTACCGAGGTAAATAATCCTATCCTTCTATTGTAATTGGAAATTACATATTGTAGTGGTATAGAAGTGAATATAAGATTCATAGAAGAGAATTGAACTGTACTAGAAGGATATTACAGAAAAGACTTGAACTGAAATCACGTCATAAGAATATTCTACAGAGTAGTCTAGACTTTGATAGACTTGTGTAACCTTTATAGGTTGAATGTTCTGCGAGTAGCATGTGCTACTTGAAAGGTGGACAAGGCTAGCCGGGTTATAGCCGTGGAGCGTTTTGCTAATAGTCGATAATCGTCGCGAGGTATGTGATTCTTCCTATCCTCTTGAGCATGATATTTTAAAAGAATATATATAGTACGGTAGACGTACGTGTGTTAACGGAACGTAGTTTTACGGCAATGTCTTTTGACTTAAGCCTGAATAATAAGAATCTTGAAGTATTTCAAAAGAATTAAGAAACCTTTTTGAAAGAAGAGTAATGCTTGGTTTTAAAAGCTTAAGAGTTATACTAGCTTTATGGGAAGTTAGGTATAACGACTTAAGAGAGATAAAAAGAATGGTTTATTAATTTTAGAAGTTAAGAGACTTGATCTTAAAAGATAAGAGACTTGACTTAAATGAATTAATATGAATTTTGTGTGAAACCTCATTCGTGAGTAATGAGTACTTGGTTTTTAAAAGGAATAATGTTTTACTGATTTCGAAAATCAAAATAAGTATCGAACAAACCACTGCAGCGTTAATAAAGGGAAATGTTTTGACTAATTAAGTATTATTAAAACCAGTAGAAACCTCCATCTGCATAGAAGCTAAGATGAGACAAAATGATATTACATTTCCTAGATCATGACTGCATTAATAATATTGTTATGAACAAGAATAACCTACTCACACATAAGGCATATGTTTCTCAAATGGTTTTAAAAGAGAATTATATTATTAAGTGATTAAGACTACGAACTACGAAACCTTTCAAAAATGAGAAACTTGAGCATTTGAAATTAGGCAAACTTGAACGTTTGGAAAATAAGGTTGTTACTTGATTTTACAAAAGGAAGCGTTTTGGTTTACTTAAAAAGATAGTCACTCTATTTTAATACTACGGGTATTGTGTGACTTTTGTGAAAGAAACGAATCTTTTAAAGAGTTAATGTATGAAGTACTTTGGGGATAAAAACCCGAAATTGTTAACATAAAGTAGAAAGTACCTCGTGTGAATAACTTGATTGTGTTGGTTTGTGATAGCCTTGTAATACTTTCTTGTTGATTTGATAAGTAAACATGTTAGGATGTTACGTGTGTTAGTATCTGGTGATGTTTGTGTAAAGGGGTTTCCCTTGTTGTGCTTATGTTGTTTAACGATAAGCTGTTATGTTATTATATCACATACCCCCTTGACTTGTTATACCGAGGGTTTGCCACCCTTGATGCGGGTCTATATGGCCTATGCGGTCTATGTGACTATGCGGAGCAGCGGTATGCTCCAGGATTGATCATTCCGGGTGTTTGTCCCGATGCGGGAGATGCCCTATGCGGTCTGTGTGACTATGCGGTCTATCGAGACTATGCGGTGCGGGAGTCTAGGAGAATGCAGGGTTAGCTACCGTCGAGGAATACCTCATGCGGGTGCATGTGTGACTATGCGGGTTGCGGGAAGTCGAGATTAGGCACGCATAATGATACTATGGGCGATTGGCCTTGCCCGATCATTCGCGGCCTAGAAAAGACACATTCTGATTTATCTACCATGCTCTTGTTTATGTTGTACCGAGTGCAGTTGAACTGGTTGTATTTGCAAATGGTTTTAAATACTTTGATTTTACTTCAGTACTTTACAGTTTCACATACTTGGTACCTGTTGTACTGACCTCCTTCGGGGGGCTGCGTTCATGCCGCAGGTAGAGGTACACCAGTCGTTGATCCTAGCTCTCAGGGTCACAGTTCAGCGTTTGGGAAGCTCCGTTTCTCCGGAGGCTTATCAGTGGTATAGTCCCCTGTCGTTGTAAGTGTTTACATTCGTGGTATGGCGGGCCTGTCCGCCATTGTTGTCATATCATTCTTAAGTGCAGTAACCTTGTTGTGGCGAGTTGTAAAGGATGTAATCGTTCTAGTTGTTATATATATTTATGCGAAAGGCAAGTTTTCTCAGATGAATCTGTTTCATATTTCATATTATGTCATGTCTTGTTTTATATTCCACGATTACTCGATGTATGTCTACTTGGGTGCGGGTAAGGCACGATCCGCAGGCGGGTTGGTCGTGACACTCGTGACCACCACTGGCGGGACCACCCGATCGACCCACCTTGTCAAGACTCTGGGTTGACCCGAAATACGTCCCCAACCCGACCCTCTGTCGTGCCGAACTCTCTTGTTTCCCGATCCGGAACAATCTTACCTATTCAAGTCGTGAAAGCTACCACTTTCATTTTACATAACCTAAGAAATTTTCCCACAATTACTCCACGTATACTTATGCATTCCGACAAAGATTAATCGTAAAGTCTTTTACTCAAGCCGGCCTTACATCTAAGGTCTCAACGTGTAATATTCTAAGGTTCATACCTTCCCTGTCCCCATACTTATTCTTTCAACTAACCATGTCTCTAAACCACAATATACACAATGCTATCTGAACATAGTACTCAACATAATCATCATAATACGCATGCTAATCTCTAGAGGCTTAAGGATATACCTGAAAAAATAGGCGGTTCAAAGGACCGCTAACACTGGGAACTTCCACCGCGACCTCTGCCGTGGCCTGCCGGTGTATGAACATCCTACCTAGCTATGGAAGGTGAAGAACCCGCAAATGATCTCGTAGTCTGTGCTATCCTACCAGTGCTACCTCTGATCGGACAGTCTCTCGCCAAATGGCCCTGCTGGCCGCAAGAATAACTGTCACATCCCGATCCCCGGGCCCGTGACTGGTGCCCTACCTGGGCACCCTTCTACCTTAACCACTAAGTAAACTGCGGAAATGAAATAACATCTTTTTTTTTTTTACCATACCAATCGTACGTGCAAGGCAAAGCCGACAAGGCTGCCATGTAATATACATAATAAAAGACACTACATGCATAGGTCAATCCACGTATGAATACGGACCTCTAAGAGTTTTATCAAATATGACGGACAAGGCCCGCCGTACCCATAATCGTACAAAAGCACATCGAAAGAACTTATACCAAAGGATAACTCCGACGAAGGAGCTATCCAAAACTCGAGCATGATCCTACACTGCCGATCACCAAACAACGTACCTAAACTGCGGCGTAACGGCCACGAAGGAGGTCGATGCGAAAAATGTACCAAGTATGTGAGCGATGAAATCGTAATGAAATCATAACAGTCTAAACAAAGCAGGAGACATGTATGATAGCCAACCTACAGTACATAACACATAAGCATTCATATCAAGTCAGGGACGCAGGCCCTCAAAGTCACTACTCAAAAATAATTATGGGTCTCACGCCCATAATATCAATCATGCCCGTGGAATCCTTCCTCACTGCCGGCAGTCCATGATGTAGTAACACCAGTAAAGATACATGAACACCAAGTCCCACCTGTGTCCTAAATGCCTCGTGGTCTCATGCCCCGGAATCCCACATCGTAAAAGCATGACCATAGGGTAACACAACCAAATCCGGGGACATATATGATAATCAAATTACAACACATTGTGCCTTACTAACAATGAGAGTAAACAGTAGTATCCTTACAATATAAAGTAGGAACCTCATGATCAAAACAGGACCATCCGCCCGCAGTATCATTAACCATCCTACTCCTGGGACTATTTCACCCGCATAGGCCGCGTGGACCCGCGTGAGGTATTCCTCGCATGGGACTATTTCACCCGCATAAGCCCTTACAGACTCGCATGAGGTATTCCTCGCATAGGCTGGACCTGCCCGCATGGGACTATTTCACCCGCATAAGTCCTTACGGACCCGCATGAGGTATTCCTCGCATCGTGGGTAGCAATTCCACGGAATCTGCAAATGCCACAAACCCGGGGAATGACCCCGAAACGACGGATATACCAATAGCACACAACCGGCTATTTCCAGCACACATAGGCAATTCTCAACTAAACAAGCCAAAGTACTTATCAGGGCACAAATAGAATAATTCTCATTTTATCAAGCCAAAGTACTAATCAAGGCACACATAGACAAATTCTCAATTTATCAAGCCCAAGTACTAATCAAGGCACACTTAGACAAATTCTCAATTTATCAAGCCCAAGTACTAATCAAGGCATCACATAGAATTATTCTCAATTAACAAGTCAAAGTACTTATCAAGGCACAAATAGAATAATTCTCATTTTATCAAGCCAAAGTACTATTCAAGGCACACTTAGACAAATTCTCAATTTATCAAGCCCAAGTACTAATCAAGGCATCACATAGAATTATTCTCAATTAACAGGCCAAAGTACTACGTACGTACATTCTTTTCAAAAGACTCCTTTTTATGTAAAACCCCAAGATACTTACACCCGTAGTATCAAGGCATGTCTATTTTTCAAAGTAAGTCACTACACGTTTAGAAAACTCATTTCAAGGCTTGAAATCAAGTAACTTCAAATTTTCACAATCTAGACAACTTATGCCCTTTAATCAAAATAGACAACTTTTTAAACCTTCCATAAAGCCGTTATAACCAACTTCCCATAAAGCCGTTATAACCCTTTATGGTTTTAGACATATCCATTCCTTTTATAACCAAGAGACTTATACTTTAAAACCAAGTATCACATACTTACAATTCAAGTTCTTAACTTTCAAAATACTTCAAGTCTCTTAACATATAGAAAACAAGTTTCTTCTACTTTTAAACCTCAAGTAACTCACTCCTTTAGAACAAGTTACTTCTCTTAAATCATGTCATTTCTCCTCTTTTAAAACAATTAAGTAAATCACTTCTTTGACTCCCCTAAAGTCATTATAATGACCTTTAGGATTTTGGGACTAAGGCACTAGCCCAAAAGATTTGGAAACCACTTCCTTTTCTAGACTCTATGTACTTTAAGTAAAATACTTTCACTTTTAAGAATCCAAACTTCACTAAGAAAATGGATTTTACAACTTACAATTTAAACATCAAAGTACAATCAAGGAAGTACATAGAACAAATTCTATTCTAGGCAATCCAAATACAACCAAGGAATGGATCATTTAAGGAGTAGAACATACTTTCTTAATCTTAAGGAATCATGCTAGAAGAGGAGATAGTTCACATACCTTTTCGCTAATATCCACAAGCTGCCGAATACGCGTGCGTAGAAGTGTCAACCTATAATGGTCACAACAAGACTATCAACTTCTAGCCTCTAAGTAGAATAATACTAAGTATACGGCCTCTAATTCTACGGAAAATCGGGCAGCACTTCCTTTGTTTCTACTCACTTTGCCACCTTTTTCAAGGCCGAATACAATAACCAACAAGCCACATTTAAGGCTCCAAACAACAACCAAACAAAGGGGATTACACGCCTTACAATACGTGTAACATTCCGCCCCACAATTCATACCAAATAGTATAATACTTCACTAGCCATTCTCGGCCAACATATAACCAATAACACTACGTCTTTTCCAATCCTTTCCTAATTCCAAGTTCTAAGGTCAACATGTTATTTAGTCATAAACAACTTCAACAACTACAATTTCCTCCTTTATACAACATGTGACAACTTAACTAATAATCGACTTGAATTGAAATCTTAAAGCTAAACATGCTAGATTTTGGATTAGGGTTCCAATAGCCAATACACTAATCCAACAACATAATATATAACTCATGCTTGATAATATCCATAGATACAATCAATAAGCAATCTTAACTACTAAAACGACAAGATTATACCTTTATAAGCCCTTAAAATTTCCAAGATTCCAAAGTCGCGCCTTAGCAATTCTTAGCTCCTTTCCTTAGGTTCCAATCCGCTCCAAGAACTCCTTAGAGGCCTATGAAGAACCCATCTTCAAGTTCTAACTTCAAAGTTGAAGAACTCCCTTAGTTTCCGCCTTGCGACTAACGTGAAAATGCGTTTTTTCCGAAATCTTTCTATTGAGATATCCTTATAATACCCTTAGGGACATTGGGTTAAAGTCTTGTGGCTAATGGATCAAAATCACAAAATTTTTGTGTGGGAAAAGGCTTGAACCCGAGAGCACTTCTAGGCTAAGCTCAATGTTCTCAAATTTTTCTAAGTGTAATGAGCTAGTCTTGCACTAGTAGTATACTTATAAAACACATTGGAGGGCCAAGATTATAACAATTGTGTGGCTAGGATGAATATCACAAGGATTAAGCCTATGTGGACAAGTTGACTTGGTCAATTATGTCAAGCTTGCAAGACTTATCATCTACATAGGTCAAATGACCATTCTACCCCTTGCATTTTCGTCCAAGACCACATGAGGGGGTGCCATGTGTCGCCCTCTCATTCGTCCATAAAATTCCGTAACCCTCATGGGCCCCACAAAACGTAAAATTCCTCGGATGGGCCCCACGTGACCAAATCCGTAAAAATAAATTTCCATAATTTTAATAAGTTCCATAATCTTCAAATAATGCCTTTTGAGAATCCAATTCTCAACAACGAACATTTTTCCTTCCGTCGTCCGGAAGATTTTCCGTCGGAAAAACAATTCTTCCTTTCGTACTAATTTCCAAGTCTTGTTTCCTTTCGTACATTCTCTTTTACATGTCCTGAACTTACGGGGTGTAACAATAACAATCTCCCAAATTAGTACGACACTCTCCCTTATGAAGTTTTCCACAACGGCCACACTGAGACAAGGGCGACCTCATCCGGCGAGCACTCCTACTCCCTTGAAAATCTGAAACCTGGGAGCCCTGACCTGCTCCTGAACGTCCCGAAGGTTCCGAAGGCTGTGGAGGACCACTCTGTACTGGCGGAGGTACATAACTAGTCTGCTGCTGAGGCGGTCCGCCTCGAAAGTTACCAAAGGACCCTGCTGTTCTGGCCCTCTTCTGCTGATCTTGGTCATTCCGTCGACCTCTCCGCTCCTCACACCCAAGTGCATAAGCCTGCATGCGGGCGATGTCCATGCCCGGCTGAAGAGCTACACCCGCGCAACTCTCTGCCAAATAATCGTCGAGCCCTGTGACATAGCGGTGCACTCTGTCCTCCATACTGGCTACTAACGCGGGGACATACCGAGCCAATGAGTCGAACTCCACATTGTACTCCCGAACCGTACGCCCGCTCTGCCTCAACACCAAAAATCTGTCGGCCCGAGCCCTCCTCGTCTGTGGAGGTAAGAAATGTGCAAGAAATGCCTCTGAGAACTCGTTCCATACAGCTGGAAGTGCATGCTCTCCCCGGGACAACTCCCACGAATCACACCCGATCATTGCGGTGTCACGCGGCCGATGTGAACCTAAGACCACCGACTCGGTCTCGAAGCCTTGATCACTATCATGATCCGGCAGTCGCTTGATGAACTCCTGCGGATCATCCTCGTGCCTCGACCGTAGAACTCTGGCGGGCACAACTCGAAAGTCCGTAGCCTCAAACTATCCGATCTTGGGTGAACCGTGGGTACTACCGAACTGCTGCGTCGATCTATCCTCATATGCGCCACGATCCGGCGATGGCGGGCCATCTCTTTGTACCCCAACTCCTGCCCGGTGTGGGGTGGAGTGCAGTGCGTGGTCTCATCGCCCACCATTGCGGCTCTAAACTCTGCTTTGAAAGTGGCGTCGCAAAACTCGCCGTCTGAGCACTATCTCGTAATGGCCGGCTGCACTCGTACTCCTCTGTACCCACTAGCGCCTCCCTCACGCCTTGCCCAGCTGGGCCCAGGTTGCCTTGCGCGGAGGCATAACTGGTGAAAATGAAATACGTCAGAGGGGTCCAACTTATAACACAGCTCTAAGGCACGATCTCAGAATGAGAAGAATGGAAACCAATCCTAAATGTCCTGCAGCCTCCTGATTATAGATGTGGTGCACAACACATCGATAATCAAGACTCTACTAGACACGGTGCGTAGACATTTTCCGAGGATTAATCGCTCGATACCACTTTTGTCGACCGATCCGGGCCGTGGTCGTGCCTTACCCCGGGCACCCTAGTGATACAACATCAGAGAAAATCAGCGGAAATAAAAACTTTAAACATGAAACAAGAGATAAGAATATAAAACAGGCCAACCAACCGGTTACCTTTTTGTATAAATAACTAAAACTTGAACAGTTACATCCTTAAAACCCTGCCCACAACAGTACTACAGACCTCTACGAGTTTTATACAACATGACGGGACAGGGCCCCGCCATACCCCTGAATGTACAAGTACCTACAGTGACAGGGGACTATACCAAAAGATAAGCCTCCGGAGAAACGGAGCTTCCCAATACGCTAAACTGCGATCCTATGAACGAGGATCAACAACTGGTGTACCTCTACCTGCGGCATGAACGCAGCCCCCCGAAGGAGGTCGATAACAGTACCAAGTATGTGAAATCAGCATCGTAAATGAAATCATAGTAGTCTATATAAAGCGAGACATGTATGATAACCAAACTACATCCACAATAAATAAGCGATCATGTCAAGTCGTGACTCACGCCTCAAAGTCATCACTCAAATATAACTATGGGTCTCACGCCCACAACATCAATCATGCCCGTGGAATACCTTCCTCACCGCCTGGCATCATGATATAATAACACCCGAGTACATATGAACACCAAGTCCTACCTGAGTCATAAACCGTGACGGCAAGTACGAAGGCTAACTACGATGTTATACCCGTAGTCCTGTGGTATGTATGCGAGGACGACGCACGAGAATACGACGTAAAGATTGGAAAGGAAGAAAGAGGCGATTTTTCCACGGAAAAGTTTCCGCTTTTTGTGAAGGAAAAAGGTTCGTTAACGGAATTGGATTCCCGATTTGGTATTCGGACTTCGAATATTAGAGAATTATGGAATTTTATTTCCTGAATGGTCACGTGGGCCCACGGAGAAATTTACGCTTTGTGGGGCCCGCTTGATTTTGAGATTTTGGCCGCTGGATATTTTCTAAGACGAAATATTTTGATTTAATCGGGCGACACGTGTCACCCCACGTGGCACCTTTGGGCCGAAATATGTTTGTGCACAACACCCTGCTAGAGTCGAAACGTTTTCACACTTTGTAGGGAATTTCCGCTATGTCATTTAGTATTTTTATGGATTTTTCCGAGAGACGAACATTTTGGACCAACGAGAGGCGCACTTGGCACCCTCTCATCAGCGGCGCATGGGCGATTGAACGGGCAAGTGGTGGAAGATATTTGTGTAGATATTTGCAGGATTTGTGGAGTAGGTTAGGTGCACTTGGCTTGATCTTGGCCTTACACTGTAGCACTTGGCGAGATCTTGGCCAGTGGGTGGCCGTGGCTTGTGCTATCCATACCCCTCTCCTTTGATGAACTTCTTCATCCAACATGCCTCAGTCTGGAGAGCCTTCCTCCTTTTGGCAGGCCCTCGTCGAGAGTTCCCCAGCTGGTAGGCGAGGTAGCCACCCCTCCTGAGGTGCTAGTGTAGTACCCCTGCCTAGTTGCTTTCTTATAATACCCCCCTTTTTTTGGTATAGAAATACTCTCCAAGTATTGTTATAATGCCCAAATTACCTTAGCCGTATACCTTGTTGTATTCTAAGGTTATACCTATACGAAAAGCCCAGAAATACTATTATACTTCCCGTCAGTCGCAAAACCGAAACCCTAGGAAAATCTCCATAGTCCGTTGGAGTGTTGTGTAGGTTGGTTAGAACTTCTAAGGGTGGTTTAGAGCGGTTGGAGCGCCTGAGTCGAGCTAAACGATTGCCCAGATCGACTTTATATTTGGATAATTATGGCTTAGCGAGGTAAATATCTTGTCCCCTATTGTAATTGGATATTACATGTCAGAGGAAAATATAGTTTAAGTATGCTATATATATAATCGAACATAGCTTGTGGCAATGTCTCGACTTAAGCTCAAGAATCTTTACATAGATCAGACATGAGACTTGTGTAGTAGTACCGTGGAGTAGAATTGTACCCGTCGTTAGATGTATAACCCCGGTTGGCTTGATAGCCCGATAGAGGAGAGATTTACGCTGTCATGGGGAGGTGCCGAATTTTTAGAATGTTCTACGATGTTAATAAGCGCGCGGCCTTATAGGTTGAAATGCTACGTGTGGAATGATCCACTTGGCTTAGGAGTAGCCGATCGTTTGAGCGTTTTGCTATTAGTCGATACTCGCCGCGAGGTATGTGAACCTCTTCCTATCTTTTCTAGCATGATTGTTGTGAACTATGTAGTACGGTAGACGCATACGTGCTAAGTGATTTGGTTGGTTTAAAACATAGGGTGTTATAATAGCTTTATGGGAAGTTAGTTATAACGACCTTATGTAAGTAAAAATGGTTTATCGATGTTAGAAGTTAAGAGACTTGATCTTATAAGATAAGAGACTTAACTTATTTGTTTTAATGTGGATGTTTGTGTGAAACCTCATTCGTGAGTAATGAGTACTGGTTTTAAAGGGATAATGTTTTACCGATTTCGAATCGTAACGTATCGGCTGCACCACCGCAGTTAATAAAGGAAAATGTATTGAATAAATGATGTGTTGTATTAAAACCAGAAACCTCCATCCGCATGAAGCTAAGATGAGACAAAATGATATTACATTTTCTAGATCATGGTCATAATAAGATCGTTATAAACAAGAATAAACTACTCACGATATGACATATGTTACTCAATTGTTCTAAAAGGAATCAGTGATTAAGTTTGGGAACTATGAAACCATTTGAAACGAAGCTTCGAGTAATCAAACTAGGCAAACCGAACTTAGGAAAAGAATGTTGTTACTTGATTTTGAAAAGGAAGGTGGGTTTGTCATTCTAATACTACGGGTATCGGGTGACTTTTATAAAAGTAATGGATCTCTTTTAAAAGAACTTAACGTATGTAGTACTTTGGGGTTAAAAACCCGGACTATGGCATAAAATGAAAGTACTTTTTGTTGTTGTGAAACTTGCCTATGCTTGTTGTTGTGAAACTTGCCTATGCTTGTGATGATAGTCTTTATTGTACAAACGTTGTGTTTCTGTGTTACCGCGTCTTTCGATAGAGGGTCGGTTGACTGGTTGAGAACTTACTGACGCGCGGCAGCGACGAGAAATTCCACGCACGCCTCGCTGATAGTATTATTGTTGTTAACCGCTGACATACCGACACGATGCGTGGCGCGGGTATGCTTCCATTTGGTTAAGGTCTGTGGTTAATCGCTTTGGATATATCGACGACGCGTAGCGCACGTATGTTTCCATTTTGATTATCGCCAGTGATTTCCGACATACCGACACGATGCGTAGCGCACGGTATGCGCCCATTTGGAATGTTGTCTTATTGTTTCCCTTTCGACATACCGACACGACGCGTAGCGCACGTATGCTTCCATTTGGATTCTTGTCTTGTTATTGAGGTCACATGGACATGTCTACACCGGCGCATTCCGGCATGTGGCCGACATTGGTATTATTGTTGCATCATGGACATGTCTACACCGGCGCAGATTCCGGCACGCGCCATAATGCGAACTCGTTTGATGTTGTGGGCGAGACCCATAGATATATCGAGTGATGATCGCTTTATGTCAGGAATCGTAGTTTGTTATCATACATGTCTCCCGCTTTATATAGACTAGTATGATTTCATTTACAGTTGCATGGCCACATACTTGGTACCGCTCGACTTTCGGGCCGCTCATGCCGCAGTGAGGTACATCGCCGTGGATCCTCGCCATAGGATCACGCCAAAGATATTGAAGCCCGCTTCTCGAGGCTTATCTTTTAGCAGTGTTCTCGAGTTGTAGGTTCTTGTACATTCGTGGTACGGGCCCTGTCCCGCCATAGTCATCAGATATCTTAGAGGTCGTGGTTGTAAAAGGATTAAACTGCTCGTGTTTTATGTATATACCAAGGCAACTGCTTTGGTTGGCCTGCTTATTTATTATATCCCTTGTTAAATGTCTCATGTTTTATGTTCCGCTGATTTTCTCGATGTATGTATCACTAGGTGCCTGTGTAAGGCACTGGAATGTGCCCCGGACGGTCGTTACAAAAGTGGTATCGAGCGCTTAATCCTCTGAAAGTGTCTACGCATCAGATCCAAGAGTCTTGATTATCGTGTTGTGCACCACACCAATAATCGTGAGGCTATAGGATATTTAGGATTGGTTACTATTCTTCTCACTCTGAGATCGTGCCTTAGAGCCGTGTTGTAAGTTGGACCTCCGACGAAATTATTTCCCTTATCGTTATGCCCGCGCAGGGCAACCCGCCGAGGGCGCGCAGCGGAGCCGCGAGTAGAGTTCAGGGTGGCGAGGGCCAAATCATTACCTGTAGTGCTTCATTCGGGATTTCGCGACGCCACTAGCCCCGAGTTTAAGCATGGCGACGGCAGCTCATCGCGCCATGATATGTGAACCTTCGCCCACGGAACCAAGAATATAGATTGCAAGAGACAACCTTGTTACTAGCTATGGATTTGGCTACCAGAGTATACCGATGTATCGCGAGTCTTGATGACTACCTAAGAGAAGGTTGTGCAAGAGTAATCCTTCGCTTAGGCTTCGAGCATGGCCTCGTATGCGCTTATGCAGCAGCCGAGAAACGTAGATCGACGCGTTAACGGGCGACAATGTACAGGCCGAGCAAAGCGTCCTTTGGTAACTTTCAAGGTGAGTATACCTTAAGTGCTATGTTCGATAGCAAGGTGTTAGTTGTGATTAGAATCATGGTGGGTTAACCGAGTAAGATTTTGGGGATAGAGAAAGTGAGCCTTAGAGCTTTATACGCAAAGACCTTAGAGGTAAGGCCATCTCGAGAAAGGTGTAGTGTTATGTTCGACTTTATAGGAGTGCATAGTGCACGTGAGTGGTTTGGGATAAGTCCCTATGTAGTATGAAATGAAAGAGGGTAGTTGAGCTAAGAAGACCGCTAGGTTTTCGTAACGTGTTTAGTAAGATTGTTCCTTCTGGAGATGGTATTTCGCGCGCCTGGGTTGAGGCTACGCGCGGTCAACCCGCGGTAGGTTTGGTGGTGGGTCAGTTTGTGGTGGTCCTCTTTGTGTTAGGGTCATGAGGGTGTTAGGCCCATGTTTAGTTAGCCGTGCAAGTTCGTGGATGCGTTCGACCGCTGGTCGGGCCGATGGGGCAGCCATCGTGTTCTTCTGGCCGTGTCGCTCTGCAGGTGTTGATGTAATCCGGGTTGTGAGGTTGCACGGGTGCCTACCTTCACCTTATGACGACAGGGAGCCAGTGGTACGGCTGTTTCTCTTCTCGAGTTTGTACGGCTAGAACTCGCGCAGTCTCCAGACGCATTCGCCTCGCCGTTGTTTTGATTTCGGTAGCCGAGGATCGTTGTCTCCTGGTTGGAGTGTTTAAGCTACCATTTCGGTGTTCGGATGTCGCCTTGTGACGCCTTGAGGCAGAAATGCAAGTTGCCACCGATTGGTTCGATGTTGGCGTGGTTCAGATAGTTGGTTCAGCTTGTTCCAGCAGATCGCGCAGCGGTAAGCTTGTCTGAAGAAGTTCGCACTGGAGGAATCGCGGCGGATAATCGGCGACGACGCCAGAGTTCGTCGACGGCCGGTCTTCTTGAAAGTACCACCCGCGGGGTGTGACGAGTTTTGGAAATGAAGGAACTTAGCCCGAGTCACTTGGGCCTTTGAGTTCATGTGAAGAATAGGCCGTTGCTTATATGTTAGTAATTGCCGTCCGACTTGTGAGGCGAGACGTCCGGTCTTTCGTATTGTTATGTTCGGAAAGTATCAAGATCCATCCGAATGTTCCCGCTAATGATGACCTCGTTAGAGATAGTAACCCGGGTTTTGGATACTAAAGCGATCGTAAATATGGTAAGAATTCGAGTGCACGGCTTCCGTGATCGCACGCAAACGGTACCATTTGTTGGGTCGCGAGCAAGGCTCGCGACAAAGTGACAAAAGTAGTATTATTTGTGGTGATGTTAGAGGTGTTTCCTCGTGGACTTGGATGTAAGTATTTTACGTGGGTATTTCGTACACCGCGGATTGTTTCGTAAGTATAGTAGTGAAGACTATACCGCACGTGTTCGCTTGAGACTTAGAAGGAACATTCGGGACGAATGTTTCTAAGGAAGAATGTTATACCCCGTAGTCCCGTGGTATGTATGCGAGGACGCACGACGAGAATACGGCGTAAAGATCGGAAAGGAAGAAAGAGGCGATTTTTCCACTAAAAGTTTCCGCTTTTTGTGAAGGAAAAGGTTCGTTAACGGGAATTGGATTCCCGATTTGGTATTCTGACTTCCCGAATATTAGAGAATTATGGAATTTTATTTCCGAATGGTCACGTGGGCCCACTGAGAAATTTACGGTGTGGGGCCCGCTTTGATTTTGAGAGTTTGGCCGTTTGGATATTTTCTAAGACGAAATATTTTGATCTAATCGGGGCGACACGTGTCACCCCATGTGGCACCTTTCAAATATGTTTGTGCACAACACCCTGCTAGAGTCGTTTTCGACTAAACGCTTTCATTTTGTAGGGAATTTCCGCTATGTCATTTAGTATTTTTATGGATTTTTCCGAGAGACGGAACATTTTGGACCAACGAGGCGGCACTTGGCACCCTCTCATCAGTGGGCATAAGTGGGCGCATACGGACGATTGAACGGGCAAGTGGAAGATATTTGTGTAGATATTTGCAGGGATTTGTGGAGTAGGTTAGGTGCACTTGGCTTGATCTTGGCCTTACACTTGTGTAGCACTTGGCTAGATCTTGGCCATTGGTTGGCCTTGGCTTGTGCTATAAATACCCCTCTCCTTTGATGAACTTCTTCATCCAAAATGCCTAAGTCTTGAGAGCCTTCCCCCTCCCCTTTTCGTGAGGCCCCCTTGGCCGAGAGTTCCCCCAGTGGTAGGCCGAGGTAGCCACCCCCTCCTGAGGTGCTAGCCGTGGGGTACCCCCCCCCTAGCCTAGTTGCTTTCGTATAATACCCCCCTTTTATGGTATAGAAATACTCTCCAAGTATTGTTATAATGCCCAAATTACCTTAGCCGTATACCTTGTTGTATTCTAAGGTTATACCTATACGAAAAGCCCAGAAATACTATTATACTTCCCGTCAGTCGCAAAACCGAAACCCTAGGAAAATCTCCATAGTCCGTTGGAGTGTTGTGTAGAAGTTGGTTAGAACTTCTAAGGGTGGTTTAGAGCGGTTGGAGCGCCTGAGTCGAGCTAAACGATTGCCGTGATCGACTTTATATTTGGATAATTATGGGCTTAGCGAGGTAAATATCTTGTCCCCTATTGTAATTGGATATTACATGTCAGGAAAATATAGTTTAAGTATGCTATATATATAATCAACATAGCTTGTGGCAATGTCCTTCGACTTAAGCTCAAGAATCGAACTGCTTTACATAGATCAGACATGAGACTTGTGTAGTAGTACGTGGAGTAGAATTGTACCCGTCGTTAGATGTATAACCCCGGTTGGCTTCGATAGCCTACCCGATAGAGAGGAGATTTACGCTGCATGGGGAGGGAATTTTTCTCGTAGAATGTTCTACGATGTTAATAAGCGCCAGTGGCCTTATAGGTTGAAATGCTACGTGGAATGATCCACTTGGCTTAGGAGTAGCCGATCGTTTGGAGCGTTTTGCTATTAGTCGATACTGTCGCGAGGTATGTGAACCTCTTCCTATCTTTTCTAGCATGATTGTTGTGAACTATGTAGTACGGTAGACGATACGTGCTAAGTGATTTGGTTGGTTTAAAACATGTGTTATAATAGCTTTATGGGAAGTTAGTTATAACGACCTTATGTAAGTAAAATGGTTTATTGATGTTAGAAGTTAAGAGACTTGATCTTATAAGATAAGAGACTTAACTTATTTGTTTTAATGTGGATGTTTGTGTGAAACCTCATTCGTGAGTAATGAGTACTTGGTTTTAAAGGGATAATGTTTTACCGATTTCGAATCGAATGTATCGACAGCACCACCGCAGCGTTAATAAAGGAAAATGTATTGAATAAATGATGTGTTGTATTAAAACCGAGAAACCTCCATCCGCATAGAAGCTAAGATGAGACAAAATGATATTACATTTTCTAGATCATGGTCTTTGTAATAAGATCGTTATAAACAAGAATAAACTACTCACGATATGACATATGTTACTCAATTGTTCTAAAAAGGAATCAAGTGATTAAGTTTGGGAACTATGAAACCATTTGAAAATGAGAAGCTTGAGTAATGAAACTAGGCAACCGAACTTAGGAAAAGAATGTTGTTACTTGATTTTGAAAAGGAAGGTGGGTTTGTCATTCTAATACTACGGGTATCGGGTGACTTTTATAAAAGTAATGGATCTCTTTTAAAAGAACTTAACGTATGTAGTACTTTGGGGTTAAAAACCCGACTATGGCATAAAATGAAAGTACTTTTTGTTGTTGTGAAACTTGCCTATGCTTGTTGTTGTGAAACTTGCCTATGCTTGTGATGATAGTCTTTATTGTACAAACGTTGTGTTTCTGTGTTACCGCGTCTTTCGATAGAGGGTCGGTTGATCGTTGAGAACTTACTTGGACGCGTGCAGCGGACGGAGAAATTCCACGCACGCCTCGCTGATAGTATTATTGTTGTTAACCGCTGACATACCGACACGATGCGCGCAGCGCATGCTTCCATTTTGGTTAAGGTCTTGTGGTTAATCGCTTTGATATATCGACACGATGCGTAGCGCACGTATGTTTCATTTTGATTATCGCCTTGTGATTTCTTGGACATATCGACACGACGCGTAGCGCACGTATACGCCCATTTGGAATGTTGTCTTATTGTTTCCTTCGACATACCGACACGATGCGTAGCGCACGTATGCTTCCATTTGGATTGCCGTCTTGTTATTGAGGTCACATGGACATGTCTACACCGGCGCAGGGGCATGGGCCGGACATTGGTATTATTGTTGCATCATGGACATGTCTACACCGATGCGATTCCGGGCACGCGCCATAATGCGAACTCGTTTGATGTTGTGGGCGTGAGACCCATAGATATATCGAGTGATGATCGCTTTATGTTGTGAATCGTAGTTTGTTATCATACATGTCTCCCGCTTTATATAGACTAGTATGATTTCATTTACGACATACTTGGTACCGCCATCGACCTCCGGGCCGCGTCATGCCGCAGTAGAGGTACATCGCCGTGGATCCTCGCCATAGGATCACAGCCAGACATTTGAAGCTCCGCTTTCTCGAGGCTTATCTTTTGCAGTGTTCCCTGAGTTGTAGGTTCTTGTACATTCGTGGTATGGCGGCCCCGTCCCGTCATAGTCATCAGATATCTTAGAGGTCAGAGTACTTGTAAGCGTGGTTGTAAAAGGATTAAACTGTTCAGGTTTTATGTATATACTGAAGGCAACTGTTTTGGTTGGCCTGTTTATTTATTATATCCCTTGTTAAATGTCTCATGTTTTATGTTCCGCTGATTTTCTCTGATGTATGTATCACCAGTGCCGTGGTAAGGCACGATGTGCCCGGATCGGGTCGTTACAACCAGATACCAAAGCCGCATCATCAACTGACCGGGGCAAGTACGAAAGCCAACTACCAGATATCAAAGCCGTACTAACAATACTATACAACCAAACCACGAAGCTGACACGGGGCAAGTACGAAAGCCGACTACCAGGTACCAAGGCCGTGTCACGTAGCTGACCGGGGCAAGTACGAGGGCTAACTACCAGATACCAAGGCCGTATCACGAGACTTCGCCACTAAACTGAATGGGGCAAGTGCGAAGGCTAACTACCAGGTACCAAGGCCGAATCAGCCACGAGACGGGGCAAGTACGAAAGCCGACCACCAGATACCAAGGCCGAATCAGTAAAACCTCATGGAGAGCTAGTCCATGGAATAACACTATCAATGCGAGCGCACTGCGGAATTCTCCGTCACCGCCAGACGCCCAAGTAATATCATAACAAATCAGCCGGCCCTCCATTGAGAGACGCGGTGGTATAGAAATACAATACTAGCACGACAAGGCTATCATACGCAAACATAGGCAAGTTACACACAACTCAAGGTACTTTCATTTTATGCTAAAGTCCAGGTTTTAACCCCAAAGTACTACGTACGTTAAATTCTTTTTAAAAGATCCATTTCTTTTACAAAGGTCACCCGATGCCTGTATTATAAAAATAGAGTGACTAACATTTTTAAGTAAACCAAAACAACTTCCATACTGTCCTTTTTAAACCAAAACACTTCTCCTTTTAAAATCAAGTTACAACATTCTTTTCCAAAGTTCGAGTTTGCCTAATTTCAAATATTCACGTCTCTTATTTTCGAAAGATTTCATAGTTTATAGTCTTAATCAAATAACGTACTCTCTTTTAAAACAATAAGCCTTATGTGTGAGTAGGTTATTCTTGTTTATAACAATCTTATAAAAGCAGCCATGGTCTAGGAAATGTAATACAATTTTGTCTTATCTTAGCTTCTATGCAGATGAAGGTTTCTACTGGTTTTAATAATACTTAATTACTCAATACATTTCCCTTTATTAGCGCTGCAGTGGTTTGTTCGATACTTAATCTGATTCAAATCAAGAAACATTATTCCTTTTAAAAACCAAGTACTCATTACTCACGAATGAGGTTTCACACTTTTTAACAAAATTCATATTAATTCAATTAAGTCAAGTCTCTTATCTTTTAAGATCAAGTCTCTTAACTTCTAAAATCAATAAACCATTCTTTTTATCTCTCTTAAGTCGTTATACCTAACTTCCCATAAAGCTAGTATAACTCTTAAGCTTTCAAAACCAAGTATTACTCTTCTTTCAAAAACGATTCTTAATTCTTTTGAAATACTTCAAGATACTTATTATTTAAAACTCAAGTCAAAAGACATCGGAGTAAAACCACGTTCAGTTAACACACGTACGTCTACCGTACTATATATATTCTTTTAAAATATCATGCTCAAGAGGATAGGAAGAATCACATACCTCGCGACGATTATCGACTATTAGCAAACGCTCCACCGCTTATAATCCGCTAGCCTTGTCCACCTTTCAAGTAGAACACGCTACTCGCAGATTTCAACCTATACCGTTATACAAGTCTATCAATGTCTAGACTACTCGCAGAATAAATCTAGATACAAGATTCTACTAAAAAATTGGGCAAGACTTCCCTACCACAAACTTCACAAGTTCATCAGAATACAAATCCTATGTAAGTACAGTTCAATTCCCTTCTTATATACCTTCCTTGTATATAACTTATACTAAATTCTTATACTTCAACAGTATGTAAACTCTAATTACAATAGAAGGTCAAGAGTATTTACCTCGATAAGCCCAAAATTATCCAAGTTTAAATGTCGATCCTGAGAAACGTTTAGCTCCTACTCTGGGTGCTCCAACCCGCTCCAAACAACCCTTAGAACTTCCCAAACAACTTCTACTTAGCACTTCAACCAACTATGAAGATTTTCCTTAGGATTTCGTTTTGAGAGTAAAAGGACATAAGGTAGTATCCGTGTTATAACCCGTATTTTCGGAGTATGTACGTGAGGGCGTACGTACGAAAGTTTGGCCTTAAAAGTTTAGGCATGGCACGTTTTTTTGGGCACAACTCACTCAAGGAATCGTTTTCCGACGAAACGTTTTACAAGACTCGCGTAGGATAAATTCCGGCTATGCCATTTCTAATTTTTGCGGATTTTTCCGAGAGACGAAACATTTTGGACCAACGGGAGGGCGACACTTGTCACCCTCCAATTGGTGGACGTGAGGCGTCTATATGGCCGAATGGAGTGGCTTGTTTTGTCAAGTAGTTGGTAGGATATTTTGTGTGCAAGTTGGCTAGGTACACTTGCCCAAATCTTGACCTTACACTTGCCTTGCACTTGGCATAATCTTGGCCATTGGTTGGCCATCCCTTGACCTATAAATACCCCCTTAAGATGAAGAGTTCTTCATCCACAAATTCCTTTCCAAGTCTTGAAAATCCTTCCCTCTCCCTTGAGCTTTTTTTTCGTCCAAAACACCCCCCCTTTGAGTGAGCTTGGCCGAGGCAACCCCTCCCCCTAGCCTAGCCGAAATCTACCCCCCCTCCATTGGTAGAAAAGTTGCCTTCTAGTATTGTTATAATGCCCAAAATACCCTAGCCCAAATCCCTTAGTGCTTAGTAGAAGTTGTGAAGAACTTCTAAGGTTTCCTTGGAGCTATCGGAGCGTACAACTTAGGAGCTAAGCCTTGCTCCGGATCGACTTATACCTAGGATATTATTGGGCTTACCGAGGTAAATAATCCTAACCCTCTTTTGTATTAAAGAATACATACTGTAGAAGTATAGAATTAAGTATTAAATACTTAGAAGAATATTGCAGAATAGAATTGAACTGTTATCACAGTAGAAGGGTTTAAAAGAAGAATAATGGAACTGTACTCACATAGATCGCTTACTGAGATCGTATAGCTTACCGGGTAGGGAAGTGCTGCCCAAATTCCCATAGAATAGAGAACCCTCTGCTTAAAGCTTTATACAAGATGCCTAGACGCTGATAGACGATTTGATCGTTATAGTCGATTCTCTCGCGACATATTCGACTTGGCGGGAGGTTTTCACGGAAGGTATATGATTCTTCCTATACCCTCGAGCATGATATTTTAAATATATATATAGTACGGTAGACGACGCGTGAGTTAATCGAATAATAACTACGGCAATGTCTTTGACTTAAGCTCGAATAATACTTACGCAATGTCTCGCGACTTAAGCTCGAATAATACTTACGCAATGTCTCGCGACTTAAGCCCGAATAATAAGGATCCAAAGCATTTCAAAAGAATATCAATCATTTTTTAATCAAGAGAACTAATTGGTTTTTAAATGAAAACTTAAGAGTTATACTAGCTTTATGGGAAGTTAGGTATAACAACTTAAGAATGATAAAAGGAACAGTTTACTTATGTGTTTATAATGCATTTACATTGATTTATGGAAAGGATAATAAAATGGTTTGATAAGTAGACATGATATGATGTTATGTGTGTTAGTGTCTTGTAACGCTTGTATAAAAGGGTATTCTTGTGCTTATGTGTTTAACGATAAGTCGTTATGTTAGTATTATATCACTCACCTCTTGACAAATACCGGGGTTGTCGCCTCCGACGCGGTATACCTCGTGCAACAGGTGACTATGATGCGAGGACACCCTACGCGGGTCTGCGTGACCTATGCGGAGTCGCGAGAGTTCCGTGTTAGTGTGCGGGTTATACCTCATACGGCCTATGTGGCCACGCGGACTACGAGTCTAGGGCGACGCCGAGGAGTAGCTACCCGATGCGGGTTACGCCTACGCAGCTCACGTGAGAGGCCTATGCGGACTACGGAGTCCGAGATTAGGCTTGCTTAATGATACTATGGGCAATTGGCCTCGCTCGATCATTCGCACCTAGGAAAGACCTACTGATTTACCTATTGTTGCTCTTGTTTATGATGTGGCACTATGTGCGGTTACCTCGTTGTTTCATACATATATGTAAACTGATTTTTAAATGAAATGTTTTCATTAAGTACTTTACGCTCGCATACTTAGTAATTGTAATCGACCTCCTTCGGGGCTGCGCTCATGCCGCAGGCGGGCAAGCAGTGCTAGATCCACATCCTTAGGATCTCTACGTTGGTGCCTGAGCTCCATCTTCTCCGAGGCTCTACTTTTGGTATGATCTCCCCGTTGTAGTTAGTTTTGTGCGAGGTATGTATGGCCCCGTCCCGCCATAGTTGTTTACTTTCTGAGGTCTGTAGTCCCGCTGTACGGTTGGGATGTAATCGCAAAACTATGTTTATGTATATACGCCGAAAGGCGACTTTTTCTCACATAAAATTGGTTCTTTTTACAACCGTTTCATGTCTTGTTTTATATTCCATTACACTGATGTATGACTACTTGGGTGCCGGGTAAGGCACTACCAAGCGGCCCCTGAACGGGTCGTGACAAAAGTGGTATCGTGAGCGCTTAATCTCTGAAAGTGTCTACGCATCGTATCTAGTAGAGTCTTGATTATCGGTGTGTTATGCACCACACCAATAATCGTGAGGCTATAAGATATTTAGGATTGGTTTCCATTCTTCTCACTCGAGATCGTGCTTTAGAGTTGTGTTAAAGTTGGACCCTCTAACGTATTCCTTTCAGAATAGCTTATGCCTCCACGTAGCAACCCGCCCGTATGGCAAGGCAAAGCGGAGCTGCTAGTAGGACACCGAGAGTTACGAGGGCTCAGGCCCAGTCTATACCTCAGAAGGTGAGTTCTATGACGCCGCCGGCCCCAGCAGAGACCACAGTACCCACATGAGGACAGCCGATGCAGCCTGAGCCCACTTCCGCCACTGCATCGTGGTTCACCCGAGGGCCGAGAGTTTGAGGCTACGAGATTTCCTGAGTTGTAGCCCGCCAGAGTTTTACGGGTCGAGGCCAGAGGATGATCCGCAGGAGTTCATCCGTCAGCTTTAGAGGATTATGAGAGTGATCAGGGCGTCGGAGACCGAGTCTGTGATCTTGTTCGCGACGGCCGCGTGATACCGCAATGATTGGTTTGATTCGCGGAGTTATCCCGGAGAGCACGCGTCCCGCCTACTGGGATGAGTTCTCGAGGCTTTCTCACTCACTTCTTGCCTCCACAGATGGCGAGGCGCGGCCGACAGATTTTTATCACGAGACAGAGGACGATGCCAGGGAGTACAATGTCGAGTTCGATTCTTGGCTCGATATGTCCCAAAGATTGTAGCAGATATGGAGGATGTGGTGCACCGCTACGCCACCGCTAGATGATTATATGGCCGAAGTCTTGCGCGGTGTTTCTCTTCACCGGGTATGGACATTACCCGACGCAGCTCATGCACTAGATGCGGCGAGCGCCGAGGCCGACGGGTTGTGACAAAGAAAGAAGAGGACCAGGACGGCAGGGTCCTTTGGTAGTTATCAGGGTGGACGGCCTCAGCAGCAGTCTAGATTCGCACCACAGCCAGCTCAGAGTACTCCTGCACCGTCCTCAGCACAGCCAGAGTATTCGGGGGCAGGTCAGGGCCCCAGGACTTCAGACTTTCAGGGTGGCAGAGGTGCTGGCCGGTCGGGACCACCCTCACCAAGTGGCCGATGCAGATCCCATTTCGAATTGTGGTGCTCTCCGAGGGTTTGTTACGATTGCGCGACGGGTCATATTATGCGGGTTTGCCCGGACGGGGCAGCGGGTGGTAGGCTCACCATGCGGTCTGCTGCCGGTTCATCATCTCCTACGATTACTCACCCCGAGGCGTGGTACTCATGGGCCAGCAGGTCGCGCAGAGGTCGTGGCGCTGGTCCAGCTTCTAGCGTCCTCGAACCGCATTTATGCCTTGTCCACCGGCAGATCGTGAGGCCTCACCGATGTCGCCACAGTACCTTATCGGGCTCGGGTTTGATGTGTATGCTTTGATAGATCCGGTTCTACTGGCCCTATATATCTCCCTTGTTGCTAGTAGGATAGGGATAGAGCCCGAGTCTATAGACCCTTTCGAGGTAGCTACGCCAAATGGTGATTCGTGGTAGCTCGGCGGGTATATAGAGCTTGTCTGTGACATTTACGCCGCCGCACTAGCCGACTGATAGAGTTGGATATGATTGATTTCGACGTGATTATGGGTATGGATTGGCTAGCTTCTGCTACGCCAATGTAGATCGCAGGAGAGAGTAGTGCGGTTCCAGCCTGCAGGAGCGGTTGTTGAGTGGGAGGAGCATCAGACGCCGAGGGTAGGTTTATTTCCTACCTCAAGGCTAGGAAGATGGTGCGGCGGGTACATTTACCATCTCGTTCGGGTGTTTGATCTTCAAGTCGCGTACCAGATTTTCACCCGCCCAGAGTCACGAGTTCCCGACGTGTTTCGCACGACCTCCCGTGTCCTCCCGAGAGGAGATTGAGTTTTGTATAGATGTGTTGCGGACACTCGCCTATTTCCATTCCGCCATATAGAATGGCACCGCCGAGTTGAGAGAGTGAAGGATCACCAGAGACTTGCCGAGAAGCGGCTTCATCGACCTAGTGTTTCTCCCGGGAGCGCCGTGTTGTTCGCGTGAAGAAGAAGGGCGACGCCGCACGTGTGTTGATTACGTGCACCGAACAAGGTGACCATTAAGAATGTATACCCCCTTCCCGTGATTGATGATTTGTTCGACTAGTTGCAGTGCGAGATGTTTCTCCAAGATTGATCTACGGCCGCTATCATCAAAGTGCGAGTCGAGAGTCGGACATCCCTAGATCGCATTTCGACCCGTGACGCATTATGAGTTCGTGGTCATGTCTGGTTGACCAATGCTCCGCCAGATTCATGGATTTGATGAACCGAGTGTTCAAACCATTTTTGGACACGCTTGTGATAGTGTTCATTGATGATATCTTGGTTTATTCTCGCCAGAGCGTGAGCACGCGAGCATTTGGCGATCAGGCCGATAGCTTCCAGACTAATAGCTATACGCCAAGTTTTCCAAATGTGAGTTTTGGTTAACTTCGTGGCTTTTTCGGGCACATTGCCGGGCTGATGGCATTCGAAAGTGATACGGCCAAGATCGGTTAGCCAGACTTGGCCTAGACCTACTACTCCGGCAGAGGTTCGCAGCTTTCGGTCTTGCAGTTATTATCGGTTCGTGGAGAAGTTTGCTTCTATCTCTCGCACCATTGACTAGGCCGACTCGTAAGGCGCTAAGTTTCGATGGACTGATGCTTGTGGAGCGTGGTTTCCAGCTTGAAGGAGAGATCGACGACCGCCCGTTCTTACTCTTCCAGAGGGTCCAGACGGTTATGTTGTGTATTGTGATGCGTCAGGCATCGGGCTGGGATGTGTGTTGATGCAGCAGGGTAGAGTTATAGCGTACGCATCCCGACAACTTAAGAAACACGAGAGAAACTACCCCACCCATGATTTGGAGTCGCGCAGTGATTCACGCTTTGAAGATCTGGAGGCACTATTTGTATGGGGTTCACGTGGATATTTATACAGACCACAAGAGCCTCCAGTATATCTTCAGCCAGAGAGAGTTGAACTTACGACAGAGACGGTGGTTAGAGTTGCTTAAGGATTACGATGTTGATATCCTATACCACCCGGGGAAGGCCAATGTCGTGGCGATGCTCTTAGTCGTAGTCGATGGGAGCCTATCGATGTGCAGCTAGAGAGGAGGGACATGGTTCGTGATTTGCATCGCTTAGCGAGCCTGGTGTCCGCTTGATTGATTATGATAGCAGCGGGGTTCGAGTTCGTGAGGTTGCCGAGTCTTCCATCGCCGGCGAGGCAAGAGGCAACAATTCGAGGATCCGCTTTGACACGTTATCGTGATACGGCTCTTCGTGAGGAAGCGGTCCTTTTGAGGTAGCACCATGGGGTGCTAAGGTTTGAGGCGTTGTGTGTTCCGGATATTTCGTGAATTCGGCAAGGTTCTTGGGAAGCACACAAATAGCGTTACTCTATCCATCCGTGGTCGACCAAGATGTATCACGACCTTAGATCCGTATTGGTGGGATGGCTTGAAGAGGACGCCAGAGTTCGTAGCTCGATGCGTGTTATCGCAGTGAAGGTAGAGCACCGCAGGCCCGTGGTTTGTTACAGACGATAGAGATCCCGTCCTTGAAGTGGGAGGTAATAAACATGGATTTAATAACATGATTACCTCGCACTCAGAGGAGACATGATTCTATATGGGTTATCGTCGACAGGCTGACGAAATCAGCCCACTTTCTTCCCGTTAGGACGACTTTTTCGGCTGAGAATTATGCCAGACTTTACATCCGAGAGATCGTCAGACTGCATGGAGTCCCTATTTCGATCATATCGCATGCAGGAGCCCGGTTACGCTAACTTCGCGAGGTCTTTCCGCAGGGTTTAGGACGCAGTGAGCCCGAGTATCGCATTCCATCCACGCATGCACGACAGCGAACGCACTATCCGCACTCTCGAGGATATCCGCGAGCCCGTGTTATTGACTTCGCGGTAGGTGGGAGGATCATTTGCCTCTAGTTGAGTTTGCATACAATAATAGCTACCACCCAAAGATTCGATGGCGCCTTATGAGGCCTTGTGGGAGGAAGTGCAGACGCCTATAGGCTGGTTCGATGTGGGCGAGGTGCGCTAGTGGGACCAGACGAAGCAGTGCGCGGATAAGGTGAAGCTTATCCAGAGAGGTTGGCGACACTCGTAGTCGATGTAAGTCATACGCAGATCATCGCCGCCGGATCCGGAGTTCGAGGTTCATGATTGGGTTTTTCTAAGGTGTCACCCATGGGCGGTGTGATGAGATTCGGAAGAAGGGAAACTCACCAGGTACATCGGGCCGCTTCGCATTGTCCGCAGGTAGGCAAGGTTGCTATGAGTTGGATCTGCCGTCCGATCCGAGGCGGTGCATCCTGTTTCATGTTTATGCCGAGGAGATGTATCGGGGATCCATCTGTGGTACACCCGATTGACGATGTCCAGTGACCGAGGGGTTATCGTGAGGATATTCCCATAGCGATAGTCGATCGTCAAGTTAGGCGTCATGGACTAAGGACGTGGCTTCCACAAAGTCTTGTGGCGGAACGAGCTCAGGGAGGAGATGACGTGGGAAGCTGAGGAGGACATGAGGCAGAAGTATCCTCACCAATTCCCCACACCTCCAGGTAATTCACTTTCCTATTTATAAATTTTCATTGTCATATTTTGCCTAAGTGTTGTTACGTGGGCCGTGTGGCATTTGCAAATCGCTTAAGTTATGAAGAACCTTATCGTTAATCGTTTTGGGAAGGAACATTCGGACGAATGTTTCTAAGGGGAGAATGTTATACCGTATTTCCGAGTATGCACGCAGGGCGACGACGTAAAGTTTGGCCTTAAAAGTTTAGGCATGGCACGTTTTTTTGGGCACAACTCACTCAAGGAATCGTTTTCCGACGAAACGTTTTACAAGACTCGCGTAGGATAAATTCCGGCTATGCCATTTCTAATTTTTGCGGATTTTTCCGAGAGACGAAACATTTTGGACCAACGGGAGGGCGACACTTGTCACCCTCCAATTGGTGGACGTGAGGCGTCTATATGGCCGAATGGAGTGGCTTGTTTTGTCAAGTAGTTGGTAGGATATTTTGTGTGCAAGTTGGCTAGGTACACTTGCCCAAATCTTGACCTTACACTTGCCTTGCACTTGGCATAATCTTGGCCATTGGTTGGCCATCCCTTGACCTATAAATACCCCCTTAAGATGAAGAGTTCTTCATCCACAAATTCCTTTCCAAGTCTTGAAAATCCTTCCCTCTCCCTTGAGCCTTTTTTTCGTCCAAAACACCCCCCCTTTGAGTGAGCTTGGCCGAGGCAACCCCTCCCCCTAGCCTAGCCGAAATCTACCCCCCCTCCATTGGTAGAAAAGTTGCCTTCTAGTATTGTTATAATGCCCAAAATACCCTAGCCCAAATCCCTTAGTGCTTAGTAGAAGTTGTGAAAAACTTCTAAGGTTTCTCGAGCTATCGGAGCGTACAACTTAGGAGCTAAGCCTTGCTCCGGATCGACTTATACCTAGGATATTATTGGGCTTACCGAGGTAAATAATCCTAACCCTCTTTTGTATTAAAGAATACATACTGTAGAAGTATAGAATTAAGTATTAAATACTTAGAAGAATATTACAGAATTGAACTGTTATCACAGTAGAAGGGTTTAAAAGAAGAATAATGGAACTGTACTCACATAGGACTGTTTTTACAGTAGACTGTATAGCTTACCGGGTAGGGAAGTGCTGCCCAAATTCCCATAGAATAGAGAACCCTCTGCTTAAAGCTTTATACAAGATGCCTAGACGTTGATAGGCGATTTGATCGTTATAGGTTGATTCTCGCCACACATATTCGACTTGGCGGGAGGTTTTCAGAAGGTATGTGATTCTTCCTATACCCTTGAGCATGATATTTTAAATATATATATAGTACGGTAGACGTACGTGAGTTAACTGAATAATAACTACGGCAATGTCTTTGACTTAAGCCTGAATAATACTTACGGCAATGTCTCGCGACTTAAGCCTGAATAATACTTACGGCAATGTCTCGCGACTTAAGCCTGAATAATAAGGATCTGAAAGCATTTCAAAAGAATACTGAATCATTTTTTTAACAGAAGAGAACTAATTGGTTTTTAAACAGAAAGCTTAAGAGTTATACTAGCTTTATGGGAAGTTAGGTATAACAACTTAAGAATGATAAAAGGAACAGTTTACTTATGTGTTTATAACAGACTTACATTGATTTATGGAAAGAATAATAAAATGGTTTGATAAGTAGACATGATATGATGTTATGTGTGTTAGTGTCTTGTAACGTTTGTATAAAAGGGTATTCTTGTTGTGCTTATGTGTTTAACGATAAGCTGTTATGTTAGTATTATATCACTCACCTCTTGACAAATACCGGGGGTTAAGTCGCCTCCGACGCGGGTATACCTCGCGATGCGTGTGACTATGATGCGAGGACACCTCACGCGGTCTCAGGTGACCTATGCGAGCTGCGAGAGTTCCGTGTTAGTGTGCGGGTTATACCTCATGCGGTCTATGTGGCCATGCGGACTACGAGTCCAGGACGATGCCGAGGAGTAGCTACCCTCGATGCGGGGTTATGCCCTATGCAGGCCTACGTGAGAGGCCTATGCGGACTACGGGAGTCCAGGATTAGGCTTGCTTAATGATACTATGGGCAATTGGCCCTCCTTCGATCATTCGCAGCCTAGGAAAGACCTGTTACAGTTTACCTATTGTTGCTCTTGTTTATGATGTGGCACTATGTGCGGTTACCTTGGTTGTTTCATACATATATGTAAACTGATTTTTAAAATGAAATGTTTTCATTAAGTACTTTACAGTTTCGCATACTTAGTACCTGTTGTACTGACCTCCTTCGGGGGACTGCGTTCATGCCGCAGGTAAGGGCAAGCAGGTGCTAGATCCACATCCTTAGGATCTCTACGTTGGTGTCGGGAGCTCCATCTTCTCCGGAGGCTCTACTTTTTGGTATGATCTCCCTGTTGTAGTTAGTTTTGTGCAGTCAGGGTATGGCGGGGCCCTGTCCCGCCATAGTTGTTTACTTTCTTAGAGGTCTGTAGTCCTGTTGTACAGTTGGGATGTAACTGCAAAAACTACGTTTATGTATATATGCCGAAAGGCGACTTTTTCTCACATAAAACTGTGTCTCTTTTTACAACTGTTTCATGTCTTGTTTTTATATTCCGCTGATTACTCTGATGTATGACTACTTGGGTGCCCGGGTAAGGCACCAGTCACGGGCCCCGGAACGGGTCGTGACAATCCGGGCTCTACGTATAGAGGTAACTTTGGAATACTACAAGGTATAAGGCTAAGGTATTTTGGAATACTAACAATACTTGGAGAATACTTTTCTACCAAGGGGGGGGTGTATTTTATGAGAACAACTCAAGGTAGGGGTACCTCGGCTAGCGCCACTAGGAAGGGGTACCTCTCGCCAAAAGGCCTCACAAAGGGAGGAGGCTCTTTGGACGAGAGCTTCTACAAGAGTGGGGATTTTCAAGACTTAGAAAGGTGTGGAGTGGATGAAGAAGTCTTCAACTAAGGGGGGTATTTATAGGGAAACCAATGGACAAGATCAAGACAAGTGGGGGGCAAGTGGAGGGTGAGGATTTGCCCAAGTGCCCCTAGCCATCTACTCCACAATTCACTCCAAACATTGACCCATGGTTTAGGCCACAAAACATGCCACGAAATGGGCACCCAATCGACCACCACAAACTGCCAAATTGAGGGTGACAAGTGTCGCCCTCTCGTTGGTCCAAAATATTCCATCTCTCGGAAAAATCCGCAAAAATTATAAATGACATAGCCGCAATTTTCCCTTCGCAAAGTTCGGAAAACGTTTCGTCGAAAAATAATTCGTTTCGTGGGTTGTGCATAAATTTTCGTCCTATGCCTAACTTAAGGCTTAGACTTTTGTACGTACGTCCTCACGTACATACTCTGGAAATACGGGGTATAACAGTTGAGGGTGGAGAAGGAATAAATGGTGTTTAAAGTATTTAAACACATCATTGAGCCACCAACCATGAGCAGGTGCTTTGCAATCAGCACCATCAAAACCCCCTGTGTCACGACCCGACCCCGGGCCGCGACTGGTGCCCTACCTGGGCACCCTTATAATCATACAACATAATAAACTGCGGAAGATAAATAACACTCCCTTTTTTTTTAAAACTAAGGCCAAGCCGATAAGGCTGCCATAACATAAAAATTACCCGAAATTGTCTACACTGTTTAACAATGTCAAACAACTCTAGCCAGTCCAGCCCACAGATGAATACAGACCTCTAAGATTTGAACAAATACTATGACGGGACAAGGCCCCGCCGTACCCCTGAATATACATAGCCATGACAACTCCGGAACATTGGAGTCATCTCAAAATGAACCAGATCCTAAGCTCGCGGATCCACAATCAGTACCTAAACTGCGGACATTTAACGCACTTCGGCGGGTCGAACAACAATTTAATATGGAACGGAAAATAAGGTACAGTAAACAAATCATAACTGTACAAAAGAATGACAGGGGCAAGTATAAAAAGGGTACATACCAGATCCTACTGTGTCATTACCATCTCGTGAACTTAATCGTACCTTATTATCTTTTCCCATTTCAATAAAAGTTATAGTCACTTTCTTACATACATACTTAGGAAAAATCGTCAAGTTCATTACCATATAACTTACTTATCTTTCATAACATAAGCCGGCCCTTTATGGAGGGACGCAATATACTACCCGGCCCAATCTGGGACGCGATCAAGCCACACAAATATCAAAGCGTGCTCGTGGAATTTCTTTCTCACTGCCGGCAGTCTATGACATAAATCATACTCATGTGACGCGCCCGTGGCATCCTAAATAGGGAAGGAAAAGACATATAAAAGACTGAATAGTATAAAGATAAGTAAAAATACGGATGGTAAATAGAGAAAAGCTAACTTAGCTAAGGTTCCTCATGAAGGAATCCATAAGCATAAGGATCTGCAGGAATTTAATAATTAAAAGTGCAGGAATTTAAAGACTGAAAGTTCATTTTTGTGTGAATTTGGAAAATTTATGAGTTTTGACAAGTCATTCCCCCAATGGATTGGAGCAATTACTCGAAGTATTTTGCAGATCGAACAAGAGGGATCTGGATTGTTATTGAAAAAATTAATTTTTATTGTGGCCGATCCTGTTACGTCAAGGATAGCCTGGTTGAAATATGGGGTTTTTAAATCGTCCCATGATTTATAAAACCATTTTTGTCCAAAATAATTTTGTAGTGCCAAAAAAGGGTCTTTATCAAAATATCATTTTTCGAGGGTTACAATTTTTTGAAAAAATGATTTTATGAGAAATTCAGGAGCTGGTTTTTTGGGTACTTGTGGTGTCACAAGTTGATTTTTGGAAAATTGTTTTTGAGAAAGGTTAATTGAAAATTCTTCCTTCTCGATTTTTGAAAATTCCTTTTGAGAAAGGGTTTTTGAAGATTCTCCTTTCTCGATTTTTGTTTCAATTTTAGAGGTTTTTTCCTCTATCATTTCTTCTTTCGGAATTTGAAGCTGCCTTAATGCCTTCTGTAATTCTGGCGATTTTGTAAGGAGCTGGAGGATATTTTCAGTGGTTAATTCTTCTGGGGTTTTTGCTGGTGATTTCTGCACAGATTATGTGCTGCTGGAATTTATTTGTTCTTCTACCATAACTGCATCATACCAGGACATTGGTTTTTCTGGGGAATTTTCTTTTTCTATTTTCACTGGTTTGGTATTTGTGTTTTGGGGTTTTTTTGGAGCCATGGAATTTTCTTCATGTTGTTGTGGTGTAGTAGCCGGGGTATTTATAGTAGAAAGGGTTTCTTCTTTTCTTTTCACAAGCAAAGATCCACATACCGCCTGTATACAGTATTGTCCACATTCACGCATATCATTCCTTGATATTTTGTGATTGTAGGCTATACACCTGTCATTCGGGCAATGGTAGGACATTTTGACAAAATCACGGACGTGATTCTGGAAGAAATTCTTTAAATATTAATTTTGAGAAAATTCATTTTAATGCAGGATATTGAAAATATATATGATTTTGAAATTCATTTTGAAAAGGGGTTTTGAACATAATGTCATTTGGTTTTTTAGAAAAATTGTTTTTCAATTCTTGTAAATATAACTTTTCCTTTTGTATTGAACACGTTTTCATGAGATTGAGATCTTTTGTTTTTGGTGTTGACATGAACTGGAATTTTAGTTTTTTATTTTTGAAATTAAAGGATATTGATTTATTACTTACTTCATAAGGAGTGATTAAATTCATAAATGACGTTCCTAATATTATGGTATTGTGAATTTCTTTTACCAGGACAAATGATGTTGTTATTGAAGTTCCATCATTTATGATTGATGCCCTTGTTTTATAATTAATTTCTAATTTAGAATTATTAGCAGTTGCTAACGAGTCCTGTGTCTCTTTCAGGAATATTTCTGGTATTATACCAGTTTTTATGCAGTTTAAGTCTGCTCCTGTGTCAAAGAGTGCAACAGTTGTTATCTTGAAATTTTCTGAAAATTTTAATGTTATTTTAATTAGATACTTCTTTGTTGTTATTTGTCTTAATACTGTTAGAAAATCTTCTGGAATTTCTTCTAGATTTTCTATTTGATTATTATTTTCGGGATTTTCTGAATCAGATGAGTCATCATCTTCCGGAACGGAATTTTGTTTTACATTATTCGAAAGTATGATTTTAATTAATTCCGAATCTTTTTGTTGTTTTTCTTTTAATTCTTTTACTTCTAATTTTACCTGAATTATTTGCTTCTGTAATTCATGAATTGTTATTTCTTTAATTTTCTTACCCTATTCCAGGATTTTTGTCAAATCGTATTTTCTGGAAGTACAAGGTAATACATTATTTTTTGTTTCAACCTTTCGTGGTAAAGGTTTTAAGGAGTTTATTCGGATATTCTTTTGGTCTTTGGGTATCTATGTGTTTAATCATATCTACCATAAATTCTTGATCTTTGGTTAACACGCATATTCGTTTTCCTTTAACCTTTTCAGGTTTATCTGTTGAACTACTTGTAAGTAATTCGTCTACTTGGAGGGGTTTATTGTCTTCTGATGAAAGAGAGAAATAGTCAGGGTCTGACTGATTTGCTTCCGAATCAGAGGAATCAAGTAGTAGATTAGATATTTTCTTTGTAGTGTTTTCATCGAGATTTAATTCCTGTAATTTTTTATTCATTCTACAGTATTTTGATGTATGTCCTTTCTTATTACATTTGTAACAAGTTATGTTTCTGTATTTTGAATCAAATTGCTTTTTGTATTTCCTTTATTTTTATAACGATTATTTTTATAGGGATTCTTATAATAATTATTATTATTTTTATAATCTTTTAACAAATTTTTGGAAGGTTTTTCCATTGAAAAGCTACAATTTCCCTCACAGCTTTTGGTATTTTCTATGGTAGCTGGTTCGAATTGTTTACTAAATGTCCCTAATTCACATTTTGTTCTTTTTAATTCTTTTTTGAGGTGTTTTTGTATTTTTAGATCCTGACAGATTTTTAATCCTTCTTGTTGAGTTATACAGACTAGTTCTCCGTATGTAAACTCATCGTAAGGTATAATTTGTTTTCCACAATTTTCTTTTATTTTATTCCTAACTTTTTCTCCCAAGAGGCTTGGTAGTCCGGCTAAGAATTTTTCTTTCCAGAATGGTTGACCAGAGTCTTCTCTGATCATTATTCTAGTTAAGAAGGTATTTTTATACCATTGAAAATCGCTTAATTTTTTGCATTTTAAATTTGAAAGTAATTCAGCATTTTTATTTTTAAGATGTGTAGAATCACCTATGAAATTCAAAGATATTGTGAGTATCAATGTTGATACTGCATCTTGTATAGGCTCTCCTAGATCTGTTAATATTGGGACTCCTTCTTCATCAGTTTTTATGGCATTTAGAATATTTTCTTTTGTCGTCAGTGAGATAATGATCCCACCATCCTTTTAACTGCCCCGAGAATCCTGCGATTAGCAGTTCTGCAGAGGTTTTATCAAGGACTTCTTTTTGCGTTTGGTATGCATTTGCTGCCATTGTCATCTGTTGGAGAAAACTGAGGATATTGTATTCAGTCATTCCATCAAGGTTCCAATCGTAAATTGAAGCGGCATTGTAACGGGATTGAGCTAGGGGTTTGATTATTCCTGTGTCCGAGCAGGATTATTTGTAACCACGAGCTATTTGTATCCTTGAACGGGTTGTTGTTCCCAATTCATATTGTTGATTAGGGTTTTCCTAATTGCTCGATGTATCACCGCTATCGGAGTTATGTGTTAACATTGTTACACTATTCTCGATAAGTGGAATCATTGTTTTAAGGAAGTGATATTGTATGGAGTTTTGAGAGGAATATATCTCAAACCATTTGAAGAACGGAATATTGATTTTATTATCTTGGACAAATTCATAGAATTTTTCTTCTATTTGTTTTCTTGAATTAAGGAAATTTTTAAAGAACCAAATTCTTTTCTCTGAATTATGTTCTCGATAGAATTCTTTTTGTAGTAGTTTTTTATCTACTTGGAATTCTTTTTCTAGAACCTTAATTTCATTTGCTAATTCATTGTGGGTTATTGAAGAGTATGTTGGACTAGTAGGTTCTTCGTCGTCCATCTTTTCTCTAACCACGGGATTCACATATACTGGTCTGGGTATTTGATTTGTGTAGTCTACGTTTGTCAGATTTGGTAGATCTGATGTAGAATACCTAGGTTTAATTTTGACCGGTGTATTTGTTGTTGAAGGAACTTGTGAGACTCTTCCTAAGTCTAAGGTTTCTTCGGAACTGGTGTCTTCATATCTATTACTCATAGATCTTCTTAAAAATGAGAGACTAACCCTACCATCTTGGTATTGTGTAATTTCTCTAAGATGGGTATTTGGTTGCTCAGATTCTAAGGGTTCAGGTTTTACTATGCCTTCCAGGGTCCATTCATCTGGTAGGGTAATATCTTTCCATCTAATGGGCCGCGGTACTACCGTGTTAGATTTGGAAAGGTCTATTTGTAGAAGAAGAGTTTCACCTTTCTTACTATGGTATCTGACTTTTGTTGCAAAAGCAGAAGTCATAGCTTTTTAGTGAATTCTGAAAATTAATGCTACAGGAATAGATCCTTCAAGCATTTGGTAATTATGCGACTTGATTTGTAAGACGAGGGATTTTTGGATATTTTTATCATTTAAAGAAACTGAAAAGTTTGGGTAACAATCAAAAGAGATTGGTCTTGTGCAGAGACTGGACTCAACCGAACTTAACAAGGAATCTTCGAAATTTGTGAATCTTGCATCTCTTAAGATAGCAAGGATTGAGGTGTTTAATCCTTCTTTAGTAAGGGGTTTTATCCCTACTTGGACTAAACCAATGTGAATGTATTTGTAATTTCTTTCTCTATGCTTTTTCAAGGATGTTTGAGAAAGTAATTGAATTGTTTCAAAGGTTTTGTTAATTGAATATCTCTTTCTTCTGTTTTGATTGTGAAATCAGTTTTGAAGAATTGATATTTGGAATTTTTGTAAATTTGATCTCTATTGACTTTTGGGATTTCCCAACTGTCAATTGATTTTTCGAAATCGTGTATAACGATCTCTTCAGAATTGATAATTTTCTTTGATTCAAAAGAAGAAGATGATTGAGAGTTATAAGAATTAGTTCTGGCTAAAAACGGATCCATGTATGGTTTTGTGATTTTATAAAAGTAATCTCTATTTACCTTTTGTAAGATTAATTATCAATCTACTATTCAAAAACGTATATATCGATTTCTTCGGAATTTATTATCTTCTTTGAATCCATGGAATAAGATGATTCCAAAACATAAGAAGTAATTCTATTGAGAGAATGATTTCAAGTATGTGGAATTCCAAGTATGTGGATTCCCAGTTCGAAGACCCTTACCTTCCTACAATCCGGATGTGCGCAGTATAACAATGGGTTCTTGTCAGCCCTACACACGGGGACTTACTGTGACCCTGCGTTCTGATCGCACGACTAAACAGGATTTAACCAACTCGGAAGGCTCAGCCGTAGCCAAGTTTATCGGGGAAAACGAACAAAGGAGCACTGACAGAGTTTACCAATTGCTCAGAATCATTTCTCTTTGTAGAGTTTACCCTTTATGGCTTTGATACCAAGTTAGGCCGAGGATCTAAAGGGGATAATAAATAGGGAAGGAAAAGACATATAAAAGACTGAATAGTATAAAGATAAGTAAAAATACGGATGGTAAATAGAGAAAAGCTAACTTAGCTAAGGTTCCTCATGAAGGAATCCATAAGCATAAGGATCTGCAGGAATTTAATAATTAAAAGTGCAGGAATTTAAAGACTGAATTTAATTGAGGTGGCTTGGCCAACCATATGCAGAATTTAAATAAATTAAAGACGTAAATTTAATTGCAGTAGGTGGTAGAACCAACCATGTTGCAAGATAATTATAATTCAAAAACGTGAATTTTATTCAAAACTTTAATAAAATACTTACAAAGAGGAGTATTTGGATAATTTTGTTATGAATCAGTGGATGAACTGAATCATGTCAATTGTATAATTTTTGGGTATATTTTCGGGTAAGGATTTGGAATATTAGTTCATAGACTCCCCGAGGTCTTATGAACTTGGATAATTTTGGTAAGTGAAGAACTTTGATGATTTTCAACTTCTAGAGAGAAGGAGGAGCAATTTAAACTAAGAGAGAGAAACTATCTGAAAAAATATGACTTGTGAAACTAAGGGAGAGGGGTTCTCTATTTATAAGAGAATTACAAAGGGATATTTTAGTAAATTAACTATTCACCCGCGTTCACTATTCATCCGCGTCACTATTCATCCGCGTCACATTCATTCGAGTGAGATTTGTTGTCAATTTTGTCTCCGTAAATTTCGGTCAATTTGTCTGTCAATTATTCCTCCTGGATTTTCGGTATTTTGGCAGCATCTAGAATCCACTGTTGCCAAAAATTGGGATATTTGCATTTTCAATTCCGGGTTCTTCCTCATCATTTGAAGTGTCATGTTTGGATGAGGATGGTGCAAATTTCAGGAATATTGCATGTATTTCTTCCGGGGTTCTTGCTGCAGCTAGCATGGAAGCCATCTGGGACTTTTGGGAAAGGAACTGTGTATGTTCCTTTGTTTGGAATGGCGTCTGTGCCCTCTGGGGAGGTGCCTGCAATGGAATTGGTTTATTTTCATCCAGCCATTGTTGAACATTTGGTGGTGAGAGGGACCTTGGTATTTTAAAGCTGTCCCACCATCTAATTTTAAATCTTCTTCGGATGACTGGAATTTTGTCATCTGAATAGTCTACAAACCATGTGAAAACCCATGGTAAATGGAATTTTGTGTGAAAAATGTGCAATGGTATAAATCTTTTTTCTTCTTCTGAGGGAGTAAATTGGGATTTGAAGAGGGCAAAAGATTTAATAATTTCTGGCTTTTGTATCTCAAGTGCGGATCCGAATTGTTCCCACCATGAATTCCACCAAGTAGGAAATTGCGAAGCATCACATGAAGTATCAAAATGAAAAAGCCAAGTATGAGACAATTTTGAATTTTGAATTAAAAAGGAATTAAACCAAGATTGTTGGTAGTCCCAATAATTAAAAGGAATATAAAAAAAGGGTTCATTTTTGTGTGAATTTGGAAAATTTATGAGTTTTGACAAGTCATTCCCCCAATGGATTGGAGCAATTACTCGAAGTATTTTGCAGATCGAATAAGAGGGATATGGATTGTTATTGAAAAAAATTAATTTTTATTGTGGCCGATCCTGTTACGTCAAGGATAGCCTGGTAGAAATATGAGGTTTTTAAATCGTCCCATGATTTATAAAACCATTTTTGTCCAAAATAATTTTGTAGTGCCAAAAAAAGGTCTTTATCAAAATATCCTTTTTCGAGGGTTACAATTTTTTGAAAAAATGATTTTATGAGAAATTCAGGAGCTGGTTTTTTGGGTACTTGTGGTGTCACAAGTTGATTTTTGGAAAATTGTTTTTGAGAAAGGTTTTTTTGAAAATTCTTCCTTCTCGATTTTTGAAAATTCCTTTTGAGAAAGGGTTTTTGAAGATTCTCCTTTCTCGATTTTTGTTTCAATTTTAGAGGTTTTTTCCTCTATCATTTCTTCTTTCGGAATTTGAAGCTCCCTTAATGCCTTCTGTAATTCTGGCGATTTTGTAAGGAGCTGGAGGATATTTTCAGTGGTTAATTCTTCTGGGGTTTTTGCTGGTGATTTCTGCACAGATTCTGTGCTGCTGGAATTTATTTGTTCTTCTACCATAACTGCATCATACCAGGACATTGGTTTTTCTGGGGAATTTTCTTTTTCTATTTTCACTGGTTTGGTATTTGTGTTTTAGGTTTTTTTTGGAGCCATGGAATTTTCTTCATGTTATTGTGGTGTAGTAGCCGGGGTATTTATAGTAGGAAGGGTTTCTACTTTTCTTTTCACAAGCAAAGATCCACATACCGCCTGTATACAGTATTGTCCACATTCACGCATATCTTTCCTTGATATTTTGTGATTGTAGGCTATACACCTGTCATTCGGGCAATGGTAGGACATTTTGACAAAATCACGGACCAGATTCTGAAGAAATTCTTTAAATATTAATTTTGAGAAAATTCATTTTAATGCAGGATATTGAAAATATATATGATTTTGAAATTCATTTTGAAAAGGGGTTTTGAACATAATGTCATTTGGTTTTTTAGAAAAATTGTTTTTCAATTCTTGTAAATATAACTTTTCCTTTTGTATTGAACACGTTTTCATGAGATTGAGATCTTTTGTTTTTGGTGTTGACATGAACTGGAATTTTAGTTTTTTATTTTTGAAATTAAAGGATATTGATTTATTACTTACTTCATAAGGAGTGATTAAATTCATAAATGGTGTTCCTAATATTATTGTATTGTGAATTTCTTTTACCAGGACAAATGATGTTGTTATTGAAGTTCCATCATTTATGATTGATGCCCTTGTTTTATAATTAATTTCTAATTTAGAATTATTAGCAGTTGCTAACGAGTCATGTGTCTCTTTCAGGAATATTTCTGGTATTATACCAGTTTTTATGCAGTTTAAGTCTGCTCATGTGTCAAAGAGTGCAACAGTTGTTATCTTGAAATTTTCTGAAAATTTTAATGTTATTTTAATTAGATACTTCTTTGTTGTTATTTGTCTTAATACTGTTAGAAAATCTTCTGGGATTTCTTCTAGATTTTCTATTTGATTATTATTTTCGGGATTTTCTGAATCAGATGTGTCATCATCTTCCGAGCGAATTTTGTTTTACATTATTCGAAAGTATGATTTTAATTAATTCCGAATCTTTTTGTTGTTTTTCTTTTAATTCTTTTACTTCTAATTTTACCTGAATTATTTGCTTCTGTAATTCATGAATTGTTATTTCTTTAATTTTCTTACCTTTTTCCAGGATTTTTGTCAAATCGTATTTTCCGAAGTACAAGGTAATACATTATTTTTGTTTCAACCTTTCGTGGTAAAGGTTTTAAGGAGTTTATTCAGATATTCTTTTTGGTGCTGGGTATCTATGTGTTTAATCATATCTACCATAAATTCTTGATCTTTGGTTAACACGCATATTCGTTTTCCTTTAACCTTTTCAGGTTTATCTGTTGAACTACTTGTAAGTAATTCGTCTACTTGGAGGGGTTTATTGTCTTCTGATGAAAGAGAGAAATAGTCAGGGTCTGACTGATTTGCTTCCGAATCAGAGGAATCAAGTAGTAGATTAGATATTTTCTTTGTAGTGTTTTCATCGAGATTTAATTCCTGTAATTTTTTATTCATTCTACAGTATTTTGATGTATGTCCTTTCTTACTACATTTGTAACAAGTTATGTTTCTGTATTTTGAACTGAAATTCGTTTTTGTATTTCCTTTATTTTTATAACGATTATTTTTATAGGGATTCTTATAATAATAATTATTATTTTTATAATCTTTTAACAATTTTTTGGAAGGTTTTTCCATTGAAAAGCTACAATTTCCCTCACAGCTTTTGGTATTTTCTATGGTAGCTGGTTCGAATTGTTTACAAAATGTCCCTAATTCACATTTTGTTCTTTTTAATTCTTTTTTGAGGTGTTTTTGTATTTTTAGATCCTGACAGATTTTTAATCCTTCTTGTTGAGTTATACAGACTAGTTCTCCGTATGGAACCTCATCGGAAGGTATAATTTGTTTTCCACAATTTTCGTTTATTTTATTCCGAACTTTGGCTCCCAAGAGGCTTGGTAGTCCGGCTAAGAATTTTTCTTTCCGAATGGTTGACGAGTCTTCTCGATCATTATTCTAGTTAAGAAGGTATTTTATACCATTGAAAATCGCTAATTTTTTGCATTTTAAATTTGAAAGTAATTCAAAGATTTTTATTTTTAAGATGTGTAGAATCACCTATGAAATTCAAAGATATTGTGAGTATCAATGTTGATCTCGCATCTTGTATAGGCTCTCCTAGATCCGTTAATATTGGGACTCTTCTTCATCGCTTTTATGGCATTTAGAATATTTTCTTTTGTTGGTCGGTGAGATAATGATCCCACCATCCTTTAATCGCCCGAGAATCCTGCGATTAGCGATTCGCAGAGGTTTTATCAAGGACTTCTTTTTGCGTTTGGTATGCATTTGCTGCCATTGTCATCTGTTGGAGAAAACTGAGGATATTGTATTCAGTCATTCCATCAAGGTTCCAATCGTAAATTGAAGCGGCATTGTAACGGGATTGAGCTAGGGGTTTGATTATTCCTAGGTCTGGAGCAGGGATTATTTGTAACCCTGGAGCTATTTGTATCCCTTGAACGGGTTGTTGTTCCCAATTCATATTGTTGATTAGGGGTTTTCCTAATTGCTCTGATGTATCACTGCTATCGGAGTTATGTGTTAACATTGTTACACTATTCTCGATAGTGGAATCTGTTGTTTTAAGGAAGGGATATTGTATGGAGTTTTGAGAGGAATATATCTCAAACCATTTGAAGAACGGAATATTGATTTTATTATCTTGGACAAATTCATAGAATTTTTCTTCTATTTGTTTTCTTGAATTAAGGAAATTTTTAAAGAACCAAATTCTTTTCTCTGAATTATGTTCTCGATAGAATTCTTTTTGTAGTAGTTTTTTATCTACTTGAAATTCTTTTTCTAGAACCTTAATTTCATTTGCTAATTCATTGTGGGTTATTGAAGAGTATGTTGGACTAGTAGGTTCTTCGTCGTCCATCTTTTCTCTAACCACGGGATTCACATATACTGGTCTGGGTATTTGATTTGTGTAGTCTACGTTTGTCGACGGTAGATCCGATGTAGAATACCTAGGTTTAATTTTGACCAGTGTATTTGTTGTTGAAGGAACTTGTGAGACTTTTCCTAAGTCTAAGGTTTCTTCGAATCGTGTCTTCATATATATTACTCATAGATCTTCTTAAAATGAGAGACTAACCCTACCATCTTGGTATTGTGTAATTTCTCTAAGATGGGTATTTGGTTGCTCGATTCTAAGGGTTCGTGTTTTACTATGCCTTCCAGGTCCATTCATCCGGTAGGTAATATCTTTCAATCTAATGGGCCGGTACTACCGTGTTAGATTTGGAAAGGTCTGCTTGTAGAAGGGTTTCACCTTTCTTACTATGGTATCTCGACTTTTGTTGCAAAAGCGAAGTCATAGCTTTGTAGTGAATTTCGAAAATTAATGCTACAGAATAGATCCTTCAAGCATTTGGTAATTATGCGTCTTGATTTGTAAGACGAGGATTTTTGGATATTTTTATCATTTAAAGAAACCAAAAGTTTGGGTAACAATCAAAAGAGATCGTCCTGTGCAGACCGACTCAACCGAACTTAACAAGGAATCTTCGAAATTTGTGAATCTTGCATCTCTTAAGATAGCAAGGATTGAGGTGTTTAATCCTTCTTTAGTAAGGAGTTTTATCCCTACTTGGACTAAACCAATGTGAATGTATTTGTAATTTCTTTCTCTATGCTTTTTCAAGGATGTTTGAGAAAGTAATTGAATTGTATCAAAAGGTTTTGTTAATTGAATATCTCTTTCTTCTGTTTTGATTGTGAAATCAGTTTTGAAGAATTGATATTTGGAATTTTTGTAAATTTGATCTCTATTGACTTTTGGGATTTCCCAATCACAATTGATTTTTCAAATCGTATAACGATCTCTTCAGAATTGATAATTTTCTTTGATTCAAAAGAAGAAGATGATTGAGAGTTATAAGAATTAGTTCTGGCTAAAAACGGATCCATGTATGGTTTTGTAATTTTATAAAAGTAATCTCTATTTACCTTTTGTAAGATTAATTATCAATCTACTATTCAAAAACGTATATATCGATTTCTTCGGAATTTATTATCTTCTTTGAATCCATGGAATAAGATGATTCCAAAACATAAGAAGTAATTCTATTGAGAGAATGATTTCAAGTATGTGGAATTCCAAGTATGTGGATTCCCAGTTCGAAGACCCTTACCTTCCTACAATCCAGATGCGCGCAGTATAACAATGGGTTCTTGTCGGCCCTACACACGGGGACTATCAGGACTCGCTACGATCGCACGACTAAACAGGATTTAACCAACTCGGAAGGCTCAGCCGTAGCCAAGTTTATCGGGGGAAACGAACAAAGGAGCACCTGATTAGGAGTTTACCACCTGTTCGGTAAATCATTTCTCTTTCTAGAGTTTACCCTTTATGGCTTTGATACCAAGTTAGGCCGAGGATCTAAAGGGGATAATAAATAGGGAAGGAAAAGACATATAAAAGACTGAATAGTATAAAGATAAGTAAAAATACGGCAGGTAAATAGAGAAAAGCTAACTTAGCTAAGGTTCCTCATGAAGGAATCCATAAGCATAAGGATCTGCAGGAATTTAATAATTAAAAGTGCAGGAATTTAAAGACTGAATTTAATTGAGGTGGCTTGGCCAACCATATGCAGAATTTAAATAAATTAAAGACGTAAATTTAATTGCAGTAGGTGGTAGAACCAACCATGTTGCAAGATAATTATAATTCAAAAACGTGAATTTTATTCAAAACTTTAATAAAATACTTACAAAGAGGAGTATTTGGATAATTTTGTTATGAATCAGTGGATGAACTGAATCATGTCAATTGTATAATTTCTGGGTATATTTTCGAGTAAGGATTTGGAATATTAGTTCATAGACTCCCCGAGGTCTTATGAACTTGGATAATTTTGGTAAGTGAAGAACTTTGATGATTTTCAACTTATATTTTCGGCCTAACTTGGTACCAAAAACAAAAGATCCTCGGCCTAACTTGGTATCAAAGCCATAAAGGGTAAACTCTAGAAAGAGAAATGATTTACCGAACAGGTGGTAAACTCCTAATCAGGTGCTCCTTTGTTCGTTTTCCCCGATAAACTTGGCTACGGCTGAGCCTTCTGAGTTGGTTAAATCCTGTTTAGTCGTGCGATCAGAACGCAGGGTCACAGTAAGTCCCCGTGTGTAGGGCCGACAAGAACCCATTGTTATACTGCGCGCATCTGGATTGTAGGAAGGTAAGGGTCTTCGAACTGGGAATCCACATACTTGGAATTCCACATACTTGAAATCATTCTCTCAATAGAATTACTTCTTATGTTTGGGAATCATCTTATTCCATGGATTCAAAGAAGATAATAAATTCCGAAGAAATCGATATATACGTTTTTGAATAGTAGATTGATAATTAATCTTACAAAAGGTAAATAGAGATTACTTTTATAAAATCACAAAACCATACATGGATCCGTTTTTAGCCAGAACTAATTCTTATAACTCTCAATCATCTTCTTCTTTTGAATCAAAGAAAATTATCAATTCTGAAGAGATCGTTATACACGATTTCGAAAAATCATTTGACAGTTGGGAAATCCCAAAAGTCAATAGAGATCAAATTTACAAAAATTCCAAATATCAATTCTTCAAAACTGATTTCACAATCAAAACAGAAGAAAGAGATATTCAATTAACAAAACCTTTTGAAACAATTCAATTACTTTCTCAAACATCCTTGAAAAAGCATAGAGAAAGAAATTACAAATACATTCACATTGGTTTAGTCCAAGTAGGGATAAAACCCCTTACTAAAGAAGGATTAAACACCTCAATCCTTGCTATCTTAAGAGATGCAAGATTCACAAATTTCGAAGATTCCTTGTTAAGTTCGGTTGAGTCCAGTCTCTGCACAGGACCAATCTCTTTTGATTGTTACCCAAACTTTTCAGTTTCTTTAAATGATAAAAATATCCAAAAATCCCTCGTCTTACAAATCAAGACGCATAATTACCAAATGCTTGAAGGATCTATTCCTGTAGCATTAATTTTCAGAATTCACTACAAAGCTATGACTTCTGCTTTTGCAACAAAAGTCAGATACCATAGTAAGAAAGGTGAAACCCTTCTTCTACAAACAGACCTTTCCAAATCTAACACGGTAGTACCGCGGCCCATTAGATGGAAAGATATTACCCTACCAGATGAATGGACCCTGGAAGGCATAGTAAAACCTGAACCCTTAGAATCTGAGCAACCAAATACCCATCTTAGAGAAATTACACAATACCAAGATGGTAGGGTTAGTCTCTCATTTTTAAGAAGATCTATGAGTAATATATATGAAGACACCAGTTCCGAAGAAACCTTAGACTTAGGAAAAGTCTCACAAGTTCCTTCAACAACAAATACACCGGTCAAAATTAAACCTAGGTATTCTACATCAGATCTACCAAATCTGACAAACGTAGACTACACAAATCAAATACCCAGACCAGTATATGTGAATCCCGTGGTTAGAGAAAAGATGGACGACGAAGAACCTACTAGTCCAACATACTCTTCAATAACCCACAATGAATTAGCAAATGAAATTAAGGTTCTAGAAAAAGAATTCCAAGTAGATAAAAAACTACTACAAAAAGAATTCTATCGAGAACATAATTCAGAGAAAAGAATTTGGTTCTTTAAAAATTTCCTTAATTCAAGAAAACAAATACAAGAAAAATTCTATGAATTTGTCCAAGATAATAAAATCAATATTCCGTTCTTCAAATGGTTTGAGATATATTCCTCTCAAAACTCCATACAATATCCCTTCCTTAAAACAACAGATTCCACTATCGAGAATAGTGTAACAATGTTAACACATAACTCCGATAGCAGTGATACATCAGAGCAATTAGGAAAACCCCTAATCAACAATATGAATTGGGAACAACAACCCGTTCAAGGGATACAAATAGCTCCAGGGTTACAAATAATCCCTGCTCCAGACCTAGGAATAATCAAACCCCTAGCTCAATCCTCGCATAATGCCGCTTCAATTTACGATTGGAACCTTGATGGAATGACTGAATACAATATCCTCAGTTTTCTCCAACAGATGACAATGGCAGCAAATGCATACCAAACGCAAAAAGAAGTCCTTGATAAAACCTCTGCAGAACTGCTAATCGTAGGATTCTCGGGGCAGTTAAAAGAATGGTGGGATCATTATCTCACTGACCAACAAAAAGAAAATATTTTAAATGCCATAAAAACTGATGAAGAAGGAGTCCCAATATTAACAGATCTAGGAGAGCCTATACAAGATGCAGTATCAACATTGATACTCACAATATCTTTGAATTTCATAGGTGATTCTACACATCTTAAAAATAAAAATGCTGAATTACTTTCAAATTTAAAATGCAAAAAATTAAGCGATTTTCAATGGTATAAAAATACCTTCTTAACTAGAATAATGATCAGAGAAGACTCTGGTCAACCATTCTGGAAAGAAAAATTCTTAGTCGGACTACCAAGCCTCTTGGGAGAAAAAGTTAGGAATAAAATAAAAGAAAATTGTGGAAAACAAATTATACCTTACGATGAGTTTACATACGGAGAACTAGTCTGTATAACTCAACAAGAAGGATTAAAAATCTGTCAGGATCTAAAAATACAAAAACACCTCAAAAAAGAATTAAAAAGAACAAAATGTGAATTAGGGACATTTTGTAAACAATTCGAACCAGCTACCATAGAAAATACCAAAAGCTGTGAGGGAAATTGTAGCTTTTCAATGGAAAAACCTTCCAAAAAATTGTTAAAAGATTATAAAAATAATAATAATTATTATAAGAATCCCTATAAAAATAATCGTTATAAAAATAAAGGAAATACAAAAACGAATTTCAGTTCAAAATACAGAAACATAACTTGTTACAAATGTAATAAGAAAGGACATACATCAAAATACTGTAGAATGAATAAAAAATTACAGGAATTAAATCTCGATGAAAACACTACAAAGAAAATATCTAATCTACTACTTGATTCCTCTGATTCGGAAGCAAATCAGTCAGACCCTGACTATTTCTCCTTTTCATCAGAAGACAATAAACCCCTCCAAGTAGACGAATTACTTACAAGTAGTTCAACAGATAAACCTGAAAAGGTTAAAGGAAAACGAATATGCGTGTTAACCAAAGATCAAGAATTTATGGTAGATATGATTAAACACATATATACCCAGCACCAAAAAGAATATCTGAATAAACTCCTTAAAACCTTTACCCCTGAAAAGGTTGAAACAAAAAATAATGTATTACATTGTACTTCCAGAAAATACGATTTGACAAAAATCCTGGAAAAGGGTAAGAAAATTAAAGAAATAACAATTCATGAATTACAGAAGCAAATAATTCAGGTAAAATTAGAAGTAAAAGAATTAAAAGAAAAACAACAAAAAGATTCGGAATTAATTAAAATCATACTTTCGAATAATGTAAAACAAAATTCCGTTCCGGAAGATGATGACTCATCTGATTCAGAAAATCCCGAAAATAATAATCAAATAGAAAATCTAGAAGAAATCCCAGAAGATTTTCTAACAGTATTAAGACAAATAACAACAAAGAAGTATCTAATTAAAATAACATTAAAATTTTCGTAAAATTTCAAGATAACAATCATGCACTCTTTGACACAGTGAGCACTTAAATCGCATAAAACTGGTATAATACCAGAAATATTCCTGAAAGAGACACAGGACTCGTTAGCAACTGCTAATAATTCTAAATTAGAAATTAATTATAAAACAAGGGCATCAATCATAAATGATGGAACTTCAATAACAACATAATTTGTCCTGGTAAAAGAAATTCACAATACCATAATATTAGGAATGCCATTTATGAATTTAATCACTCCTTATGAAGTAAGTAATAAATCAATATCCTTTAATTTCAAAAATAAAAAACTAAAATTCCAGTTCATGTCAACACCAAAAACAAATGATCTCAATCTCATGAAAACGTGTTCAATACAAAAGGAAAAGTTATATTTACAAGAATTGAAAAACAATTTTTCTAAAAAACCAAATGACATTATGTTCAAAACCCCTTTTCAAAATGAATTTCAAAATCATATATATTTTCAATATCCTGCATTAAAATTAATTTTCTCAAAATTAATATTTAAAGAATTTCTTCCAGGAATCCTGGTCCGTGATTTTGTCAAAATGTCCTACCATTGCCCGAATGATGTGTATAGCCTACAATCACAAAATATCAAGGAAAGATATGCGTGAATGTGGACACATCAGATACAAAGTGATGTGGATCTTTGCTTGTGAAAAGAAAAGAAGAAACCCTTCCTACTATAAATACCCCGGCTACTACACCACAACAACATGAAGAAAATTCCATGGCTCCAAAAAAACCCCAAAACACAAATACCAAACCAGTGAAAATAGAAAAAGAAAATTCCCGAAAAACCAATGTCGGTATGATGCATTATGGTAGAAGAACAAATAAATTCCAAAGAAAGACAGAACTGCGTAAATCACCAAAGAAACCCTAAGAATTAACCATCAAAATATCCTCCAGCTCCTTACAAAATCGCCAGAATTACAGAAGGCATTAAGGCAGCTTCAAATTCCGAAAGAAGAAATGATAGAGGAAAAAACCTCTAAAATTGAAACAAAAATCGAGAAAGGAGAATCTTCAAAAACCCTTTCTCAAAAGGAATTTTCAAAAATCGAGAAGGAAGAATTTTCAAAAACCTTTCAAAAACAATTTTCCAAAAATCAACTTGTGACACCACAAGTACCCAAAAAACCAGCTCCTGAATTTCTCATAAAATCATTTTTTCAAAAAATTGTAACCCTCGAAAAAGGATATTTTGATAAAGACCTTTTTTTGGCATTACAAAATTATTTTGGACAAAAATGGTTTTATAAATCATGGGACGATTTAAAAACCCCATATTTCTACCAGGCTATCCTTGACGTAACAGGATCGGCCACAATAAAAATTAATTTTTTCAATAACAATCCAGATCCCTCTTATTCGATCTGCAAAATACTTCGAGTAATTGCTCCAATCCATTGGGGGAATGACTTGTCAAAACTCATAAATTTTCCAAATTCACACAAAAATGAACCCTTTTTTGATATTCCTTTTAATTACTGGGACTACCAACAAGCTTGGTTTAATTACTTTTTAATTCAAAATTCAAAATTGTCTCATACTTGGCTTTTGCATTTTGATACTTCATGTGATGCTTCGCAATTTCCTACTTGGTGGAATTCATGGTGGGAACAATTCGGATCCGCACTTGAGATACAAAAGCCAGAAATTATTAAATCTTTTGCCCTCTTCAAATCCCAATTTACTCCCTCAGAAGAAGAAAAAAGATTTATACCATTGCACCTTTTTCACACAAAATTCCATCTACCATGGGTTTTCACATGGTTTGTAGACTATTCAGATGACAAAATTCCAGTCATCCGAAGAAGATTTAAAATTAGATGGTGGGACAGCTTTAAAATACCAAGGTCCCTCTCACCACCAAATGTTCAACAATGGCTGGATGAAAATAAACCAATTCCATTGCAGGCACCTCCCCAGAGGGCACAGACGCCATTCCAAACAAAGGAACATACACAGTTCCTTTCCCAAAAGTCCCAGATGGCTTCCATGCTAGCTGCAGCAAGAACCCCGGAAGAAATACAGGCAATATTCCTGAAATTTGCACCATCCTCATCCAAACAGGACTCTTCAAATGATGAGGAAGAACCCGGAATTGAAAATGCAAATATCCCAATTTTTGGCAACAGTGGATTCTAGATGCTGCCAAAATACCGAAAATCCAGGAGGAATAATTGACAGACAAATTGACCGAAATTTACGGAGACAAAATTGACAACAAATCTCACTCGAATGAATAGTGACGCGGATGAATAGTGACGCGGATGAATAGTGAACGCGGGTGAATAGTTAATTTACTAAAATATCCCTTTGTAATTCTCTTATAAATAGAGAACCCCTCTCCCTTAGTTTCACAAGTCATATTTTTTCGTATAGTTTCTCTCTCTTAGTTTAAATTGCTCCTCCTTCTCTCTAGAAGTTGAAAATCATCAAAGTTCTTCACTTACCAAAATTATCCAAGTTCATAAGACCTCGGGGAGTCTATGAACTAATATTCCAAATCCTTACCCGAAAATATACCCAGAAATTATACAATTGACATGATTCAGTTCATCCACTGATTCATAACAAAATTATCCAAATACTCCTCTTTGTAAGTATTTTATTAAAGTTTTGAATAAAATTCACGTTTTTGAATTATAATTATCTTGCAACATGGTTGGTTCTACCACCTACTGCAATTAAATTTACGTCTTTAATTTATTTAAATTCTGCATATGGTTGGCCAAGCCACCTCAATTAAATTCAGTCTTTAAATTCCTGCACTTTTAATTATTAAATTCCTGCAGATCCTTATGCTTATGGATTCCTTCATGAGGAACCTTAGCTAAGTTAGTTTTTCTCTATTTACCATCCGTATTTTTACTTATCTTTATACTATTCAGTCTTTTATATGTTTTTTCCTTCCCTATTTATTATCCCCTTTAGATCCTCGGCCTAACTTGGTATATATATATATATATATATATAACGCGGCCGCATGCCCCGGAATCCCTCATCGTATAAGCATGGCCATAACGTGCCCTCGACATCCCTCATCGTAGGTGCAAGTCTTCATGGGGAGCTAGCCCATGGAGTAATAATATAACATGCCCCCGGAATCCCTCATCGTGGGTACATGTCTTCATGGGGAGCTAGCCCATGGAGTAATAGTCGTACATAGCATGGTCGCATGCCCCGAAATCTCTCATCGTATAAGCATGGCCATGGGTAATAAAACAAATCCGGGAATCTAACCCGCCTCCTGGTCACATGCCCCGGAATCCCACATCGTATAAGCATGTCCAAGGATCAATCATAATGGAAGCATACTCGTGGAATCCCACATCACTGTCGGTACGTCCAAGTAAACTTACAACAAGACAACCGACCCTCCAACTGAGAGTCACGACAACGTAAACATATAATACTTGCACTCAAAGCTATCACAAGCAAACATAGGCAAGTTCATTAAACCTTTAGACTTCCATTTTTATAAACACATGGCACTTTCGTTTCACACATAAAAATTCGGGAATTTAACCCAAAGTACTACGTGCTTACATTCTTTTCAAAAGACTCATTTTCATATAAAACCCCAAGATACTAACACCCGTAGTATCAAGGCTTGTTTACATTTTACCTAAGTCACTACACTTTTAGAAATACATTTTTCGGCTTCTAAATCAAGTGACTTCTTTCCTTAAAACTTAAGCAATTGATGCTTTTAAATCCATTTGCCTTTCTTTATTTCAAAACATTTATCATTATATAGAGTAAACCACTCTTTTAACATTCCATAAAGCTATTATAACCCATTTCCCATAAAGTCATTATACTAACTTTATACTTTAGGCAAATACATTCTTTTTATAACCAAGAGACTTATACTTTCGAAAACCAAGTATCGTATACTTTCAAAATACTTCAAGTCTCTTATCTTTTAGAATCAAGTTTCGTACTTTAGAAATCAAGTCTCATATCTTGAAAAATAAAGTCTCTTAACCTTTTTAGAATTCATAGTCTTAACACTTCATAACGTAGACTCTTTAAATTAAGCAACATATGTCTTATATGTGTGAATAGGTTATACTTGTTTATAATGATCTCATTAAAGCAGCCATGATCTAGAAAATGTAATACAATTTTGTCTTATCTTAGCTTCTATGCAGATGGAGAATTCTACTTGTTTTAATATAATTTATCGTCATTACATTTTCCTTTATTAACGCTGCAATGGCTTGTTCGATACTTATTCTCATTCGTGCCGTAAATTAGCCAAGTCAACTTGGCTCCAAATACCTCCTAATGACTCTTACCAACATCCCCCATAAGACTTGGTAAGAACTTAGGATAACTCAGATATAACCTTTACATAGAGTAAATCAACATACATACTTCTTAACTTCTAAGAGTAGAAGGAAACATGAAATAATACCACATGTACATTCCATACATAGAATCATGTCAAAAGAAGGAAGAGGTTCACATACCTCGCGACGATTATCGACAAATAGCAAAATGCTCCAAAGGACGTCAACCTTGATAGTTATTCCATCCTTCAAGTAGAATACACTATACTTAGTAATTCAACCTATAATGGCCATAATACGTCCATTAAACCTCTAGCTTTAAACGTAGAATATTCTAAGTGCAAAGTCACTAAATTCTACGGAAAATCGGGCAGCACTTCCTTTGTTTTTACATACTTTGCCACCTTTTTCAAGGCAGAATTCAATAACCAAACGCCACATTTAAGGCTCAATCAATTCAGCAAATACAAAGGGGATTACACGCCCTACAATACATGTAAAATTCCGCCCCACAATATACAAGACAATCCAATAATTTCCATGTCATTCTCGGCTAATAGGTGCAACAACATAAAGTCTTCCAATTCTTTTCCAATCCAAGTTCTTGGGTCAAACATGTTATTTAGTCATAAACAACTTCAACAACTACAATTTCCTTCTTTATATAACATGTGACAACTTATACTAATACTCAAATCGAATTGTAATCTTAAGGGCTAAACATGCTAGTTTTTGGATTAGAGTTCCAATATCCAAAACACTTATCAACTTCATAATAAAAAAAACACCTCATGCTTGCTAATATCCAAAGCTACAACAATAAGTAATCTTAATTACTAAAACGACAAGAATTATACCTTTTCAAGCCCTTAATCTTCCCAAGATTCAAAGTCGCTCCTTAGCAATTCTTAGCTCCTTTACTTGTGTTCCAATCCGCTCCAAGCACTCCTTAGAAGGCTATGAAGAACTCATCTTCAAGTTCCAACTTCAAAGTTGAAGAACTCCTTAAGTTTCCGCCTTGCGACTAATACGAAAACGCCACTTTTCCGGGATCTTTCTATTGAGATAACCTTACAATACTCTTAGGGACCTTGGGTTTAAGTCTTGTGAATTATCATCCACAATTGCAAAATTTTGTCTTAAAAAATAAGCCTAAAGCCGAGAGCCCCCTCACTTTGTTCTTCAATATTTTCTTGAAATATGACTAAGTGTGGAACTAGTCTTGCTACTAGTATGTATTTATAACACTATGGAGGGTCAAGACTTAAACAAATGTGTGGCTAAGATGAGTTTCACTAGGATCAAGCCCATGTGGCCCTTTGACAAGTCAACAAAATCAAGCTTCAAGACTTATCATCCATAATGGTCAAATGACCATTTTTACCTTGCGAAATTTCATCCAAGACCTTGTGGGGGAGGGGACACGTGTCGCCCTCCCATTCGTCCATAAAATTCCGCAACCCTCGTGGGTCCCACAAAATGTAAAATTCCTCGGGTGGGCCCCACACGACCAAATCCGTAAAATTAAATTTCCAAAATGATAATAAGTTTCATACTCTTCAATTAATGCATTTTGAGAATCTAATTCTCACTAACGAACATTTTTCCTTTCCGACGTTCGGAAGATTTTTCGTCGGAAAAACAATTCTTCCTTTCGTACCCTTTTCAAGTCTTATGTTCCTTACGTACATTCTCTTAAACATGTCCTGGACTTACGGGGTGTAACATTCTTCCCCCCTTAGAAACATTCGTCCCCGAATGTTCTTTCGGAGTCCAATCTAATTAGATAGCGACATAGTCTCCTTTTACTACACCCTTCATACAACATATGTCACCCATGGCCACATAACAATACATATACTAAGATGTCAACCTTGGCACTTACGAAGCCAACTAGTCCATACTCATAATGACCTCAAAGTCTGTCATAATCATCTCTACTAGGTCTAATAGGTCCGACGATCAGATTATCATCAAGGCGAATCTCATATACCCGTTCAGCTACCACCCCAGACACTCACGGGTATAGTTACCTCGAAAGGTTCTTATGGATTCAGGCTCTATTCCTTTACACTTGGTTGTTATCTTTCTTACTGGTCGTACTCTTTCCGTACTTCTAACTCATACTAGCATACATACATAACTTCCATACCGATTCTGGCCTCTAATCTTTGGAGTCACTCTATAAAACAATATAAGGCCATTTCCGGCTTTCACGACCTGGTTCCGGTGGAACGCGTCCACGAACCCGTAAAACAATTAACTAAACTTGGGCCTTGCACCCTCGTGACCCTGTCACGTAGCGAAACTACTACCAACTGATCCCGCTCAATTTCAGGATATGGGTGACCCTCAATAGGTCCTCACCCCGTCCCACCGTCCCACTTAACTCTTATTCTTGGTCTATAATAAATCTTTCTACCCGAGAAGACCTTGTACATCTAAGGTCTCAGCGGTCATCAATATTCTTAGGCTTGCAATTTCCATGCTCCAAGCCTACCATACCAGCCCCCCCCGTAAACGGGTACAATAACTCCTCATAATACCATAATCGTGTCGTCTGGATCACAACAACCATTACTTACTCCATACGGACCTCATCCGTACAATTCTCTTAAGCTTACCACGTAGTTTATTCTATTAACATGACATTCCGTTAAGTTCCTTAACATGGATTCTTAAGGGTTCACTACCCTATCAGACAGCTCATCCTTTCCCAATTATCTCAAAATAAAACATAAGATCTTGGTGAGAATTCATTAACTGTTCCGTACCTTCCCGGTATCTAGTTAGTCTTTACCAACTCCTGGTAATCTAAAATCATTCTAGGCAACATGCGTCTGACCCTCATACATAACTCTGTATAGATGTATGTCACAATACCAACTATACTATAATCATTACCAACCTGGATACGCAATCTACATAGTCTTTCCTGGGTCATCACGCTTTCTCGTAGCTGCAATCAACATAACTCGTTAGGGAGAGACGACCCTAACAACACAGCTCTATCGCACGATCTCAGAGTGAGAAGAATGGAAACCAATCCTAAATGTCCCGCAGCCTCCTGATTATAGATGTGGTGCACAACACACCGATAATCAAGACTCTACTAGACACGGTCTGTAGACACTTTCCGAGGACTAACTGCTCTGATACCACTTTTGTCACGACCCTACTCGGCCACATCGTGCCCTACCTGGGCACCCTTATAATCATACAACATAATAAACTGCGGAAGATAAATAACACTCCTTTTTAAAAAAAAACTAAGGCCAAGCCGATAAGGCTGCCATAACATAAAAATTACCCGAAATTGTCTACACTGTTTAACAATGTCAAACAACTCTAGTCACCCAAATTTACGATGAATACATGCACTTCTAAGATTTGAACAAATACTATGACGGACAAGGCCCCGCCTGCACTTCGAATATACATAGCCATGACAACTCCGAACATTGGAGCCATCTCAAAATGTGAACCAGATGCTAAGCTCGCGGATCCACAATCGTACCTAAACCTACGGACATTTAACGCACTTCGGGGGGCCGATAACAAAAATTTAATATGGAATGGAAAATAAGGTACAGTAAACAAATCATAACTGTACAAAAGAATGACAGGGGCAAGTATAAAAAGGGTACATACCAGATCCTACCGTGTCATTACCATCTCGTGAACTTAATCGTACCTTATTATATTTTCCCATTTCAATAAAAGTTATAGTTACTTTCTTACGTACATACTTAGGAAAAATCGTCAAGTTCATTACCATATAACTTACTTATCTTTCATAACATAATATGGCCCTTTATGGAGGGACGCAATATACTACCCGGCCCAATCTGGGACGCGATCAAGCCACACAAATATCAAAGTGTGCCCGTGGAATTCATTCATCACTGCCGGCAGTCTATGACATAAATCATACTCATGTGACGCTCCCGTGGCATCCTACCTCACTGTCGGCGTACACATATACAATACATATATATATATATATATATATATATATATATATAACGCGGCCGCATGACCCTAATCCTCATCGTATAAGCATGGCCATAACGCGTTCTCGGCGTCCTCATCGTAGACGCAGTCTTCGCCGAGCTAGCCCATGGAGTAATAATATAACATGCCCCGAATCCTCATCGCGGTACATGTCTTCATAGGGAGTTAGCCCATGGAGTAATAGTCGTACATAGCATGGTCGCATGCCCCGGAATCCCTCATCGTATAAGCATGACCATGGGTAATAAAACAAATCCGGTAATCTAACCCACCTCCTGGTCACATGCCCCGAAATCCCACATCGTATAAGCATGTCCAAGGATCAATCATAATGGAAGCATACCCGTGGAATCCCACATCATTGTCGGTACGTCCAAGTAAACTTACAACAAGACAGCAGACCCTCCAACTGAAAGTCACGACAACGTAAACATATAATACTTGCACTCAAAGCTATCACAAGAAAACATAGGCAAGTTCATTAAACCTTTAGACTTCCATTTTTATAAACTCATGGCACTTTCGTTTCACACATAAAAATCCGGGAATTTAACCCAAAGTACTACGTGCTTACATTTTTTTCAAAAGACTCCTTTTCATATAAAACCCCAAGATACTAACACCCATAGTATCAAGGCTTGTTTACATTTTACCTAAGTCACTACACTTTTAGAAATACATTTTTCGGCTTCTAAATCAAGTGACTTCTTTCCTTAAAACTTAAGCAATTGATGCTTTTAAATCCATTTGCCTTTCTTTATTTCAAAACATTTATCATTATATAGAGTAAACCACTCTTTTAACATTCCATAAAGCTATTATAACCCACTTCCCATAAAGTCGTTATACTAACTTTATACTTTAGGCAAATACATTCTTTTTATAACCAAGAGACTTATACTTTTGAAAACCAAGTATCGTATACTTTCAAAACTTCAAGTCTCTTATCTTTTAGAATCAAGTTTCGTACTTTAGAAATCAAGTCTCATATCTTGAAAAATAAAGTCTCTTAACCTTTTTAGAATTCATAGTCTTAACACTTCATAACGTAGACTCTTTAAATTAAGCAACATATGTCTTATATGTGTGAATAGGTTATACTTGTTTATAATGATCTCATTAAAGCATCCATGATCTAGAAAATGTAATACAATTTTGTCTTATCTTAGCTTCTATGCGGATGGAGAATTCTAGTTGTTTTAATATAATTTATCGTCATTACATTTTCCTTTATTAACGCTGCAATGGCTTGTTCGATACTTATTCTCATTCGTGCCGTAAATTAGCCAAGTCAACTTGGCTCCAAATACCTCCTAACGACTCTTACCAACAACCCCCAAAAGACTTGGTAAGAACTTAGGATAACTCAGATATAACCTTTACATAGAGTAAATCAACATACATACTTCTTAACTTCTAAGAGTAGAAGGAAACATGAAATAATACCACATGTACATTCCATACATAGAATCATGTCAAAAGAAGGAAGAGGTTCACATACCTCGCGACGATTATCGACAAATAGCAAAATGCTCCAAAGGACGTCAACCTTGATAGCTATTCCATCCTTCAAGTAGAATACACTATACTTAGTAATTCAACCTATAATGGCCATAATACGTCCATTAAACCTCTAGCTTTAAACGTAGAATATTCTAAGTGCAAAGTCACTAAATTCTACGGAAAATCGGGCAGCACTTCCTTTGTTTTTACATACTTTGCCACCTTTTTCAAGGCAGAATTCAATAACCAAATGCCACATTTAAGGCTCAATCAATTCAGCAAATACAAAGGGGATTACACGCCCTACAATACATGTAAAATTCCGCCCCACAATATACAAGACAATCCAATAGTTTCCATGTCATTCTCGGCTAATAGGTGCAACAACATAAAGTCTTCCAATTCTTTTCCAATCCAAGTTCTTGGGTCAAACATGTTATTTAGTCATAAACAACTTCAACAACTACAATTTCCTTCTTTATATAACATGTGACAACTTATACTAATACTCAAATCGAATTGTAATCTTAAGGGCTAAACATGCTAGTTTTCGGATTAGAGTTCCAATATCCAAAACACTTATCAACTTCATAATAAAAAAAACACCTCATGCTTGCTAATATCCAAAGCTACAACAATAAGTAATCTTAATTACTAAAACGACAAGAATTATACCTTTTCAAGCCCTTAATCTTCCCAAGATTCAAAGTCACTCCTTAGCAATTCTTAGATCATTTACTTGTGTTCCAATCCGCTCCAAGCACTCCTTAGAAGCCTATGAAGAACTCATCTTCAAGTTCCAACTTCAAAGTTGAAGAACTCCTTAAGTTTCCGCCTTGAGACTAATACGAAAACGCCACTTTTCCGGGATCTTTCTATTGAGATAACCTTACAATACTCTTAGGGACCTTGGGTTTAAGTCTTGTGAATTATCATCCACAATTGCAAAATTTTGTCTTAAAAAATAAGCCTAAAACCGAGAGCCCCCTCACTTTGTTCTTCAATATTTTATTGAAATATGACTAAGTGTGGAACTAGTCTTGCTACTAGTATGTATTTATAACACTATGGAGGGTCAAGACTTAAACAAAAGGGTGGCTAAGATGAGTTTCACTAGGATCAAGCCCATGTGACCCTTTGACAAGTCAACAAAATCAAGCTTCAAGACTTATCATCCATAATGGTCAAATGACCATTTTGACCTTGCAAAATTTCGTCCAAGACCTTGTGGGGGGAGGGGCCACGTGTCGCCCTCCCATTCGTCCATAAAATTCCGCAACCCTCGTGGGTCCCACAAAATGTAAAATTCCTCGGGTGGGCCCCACACGACCAAATCCGTAAAATTAAATTTCCAAAATGATAATAAGTTTCATACTCTTCAATTAATGTATTTTGAGAATCTAATTCTCACTAACGAACATTTTTCCTTTCCGACGTTCGGAAGATTTTTCGTCGGAAAAACAATTCTTCCTTTCGTACCCTTTTCAAGTCTTATGTTCATTACGTACATTCTCTTAAACATGTCCTGGACTTATGAGGTGTAACACCCTGTGAGCCAGTACAAGCCAAACCAAGGGAGATGACTCCACAAAAGCAGGTATGTGTTCCTGAACCCTCTCTTGATGATAATTCTAAGAAGAGAAGAAGAAGAAGAAGAAAACGAAAAATGTGGAGAAAATGGATTGGTTGTGGGGTTAATCCACCCCACACTGATTGAGTTAAGGAACTTGCGTCCGGCTAAAAGACGTTAAAGACAGCGCTACTTGGGAGGCAACCCAAGGTATTTTGATTTATTTTACTTCAATATAGTAGTTTTTATTAAGAACGGTCTCACGGAGGTAGTGTTTGTGTTGTGATTAACAGGTATAGGCCAACAAATTTGAAGGGCGAAAAACTTAAGAACAACCAGGATTTCCAGAAAAACGGGTGAGCGCCGCGGCGCCCAAGAGTAGGGTCGCGGCGCCAAAAGAGTAGAAAGGCGCTGAAGATTGGCCGCGCGCCTGTGAGCGTGGCGCGCAGAAAATTGTAAGAACGCAGAAATTTGGGCGCCACGGCGCCAATTTGCAGAGCCGCGGCGCCACAACGAAAAAAATCTGAATTTTGAAAGACGCCCTAATCCGAAGGCCCTGTCGCCAAATCAAAAATCCAGAGCTCTCCTCCCCTCACGGAATTCAAAGCATTATCCACCGCCACCGCCACCATTTTTAACCAAGTTTGTAAGTGTCCTTTTTCTTTTATTGTCTTTGAGTCTACACACATTGGGGACAATATGTGATTTATGTTTGGGGGGGTGTCTTATTTGTGTCTTATTGTTATAGTATGTTTAAGTCTTTTTGTTGTTTTTGTGTATTTTTTAGTCATAATTTTTTTTTCTTTTGAGTCATAATTGTCTGTCAAAGATCATCCATGCTGTAGTTACTAGAAACACCTAGTGAAGTAAGGTGGAATAATGTAATGGAATTAAAAGCAACTATCTAAACATTTAGGTTACATATGCCAAAAACTCACAAAATCTGTCTATTTGGAGATTCTTGCTTAAATTGTGCAAGTTAAATGATGAAAACCTATGTGTTATGATTGATTGCTATTTGAGGGGAAATAGTTAGGATATACATGTTTAGGAAGATGACTCAGACGTTTCTTTGTTAGCCAATTCTTACCACTCTTTTCTATCCCTGACATTAAAAATATCCCTAGTCAGCCCCATTGAGCCTAAAAATTGAACTTTTCTTTGATACCCTATATTCCCACAAATGTGCCATAAGTAAACATGTGTAATAGTTGGAATAAAGTGTGTTAAAAAAGAGACAAAAAGAGCAAACAAAATTGATGCACCCCAACTAAAAAGTTATAAGAAATAGGCAAAAGCCTAAGTTTGGGGGTGCTTGCTATTATGATACACTTCACGCTCTCAAAACAAAAGAGGGGAAAGATAGATTTGAAGTGAAGAAAAGAAATCAAAAATTGAAAAGCTAAAGAGCTTATGGTACACAAAATGAGTCTAAATGCCTATTTTTACCTACCCATACCTAAGCCTACATTACAACCCTCAAAAGTCCTGAAGATCTCTTAGATGCATAGCCATGATTAGTGGAGAATAGCAAGTAAAAATGTCATAGCAGTTTTGAAATTAACATGCATGATTCAGTATTTGACTTCCATTAAGCATGATAAAAATGAGTTTGCGAAATATCTAGCTTAATGTGTTTAGTGTGCTAAAATTTCATGCTATATGTTCCTGCATATTATTCTGCTAATCTTCATGTTTTTCTAAGTAATACCAATGCAGCAAAAGTGATCAATGTCATTGAGTCTGTTTATTTTCCTTTGCCTTGAGTCTTTATTTCTTTCTTCTTATCTTTGCTCGAGGGCGAGCAAAGGTTAAGTTTGGGGGTATTTGATCGGTGTATTTTATATACACTTTTTGAGTCATTTTTAGTTAGTCTTTTGTCCCTTTTTATACAAATACGTGTTGTATTAGGATAGATTTTCTTTCTTTTGAGTCAAAGTGGTTAAAATGGTCCAATGGCGGAAAATGAGCGAAAAGAGGGCAAAAACGGAGGTTCCAGAGCTTGAAATGCGAGAAAGTGGCGAGCCGGGCAGAAACACTGCCAGCGGGCCGTGGCGCCCAAATATCAGATAGTGGCCGCGCGCCAACATCCGTAAGGCCGCAGGTTGCAGCGCGTGGCGACCTGCATGCCAGAGAGCAGGGCCGCGACGCCAAATCTCCAGAAACATCGCAGAACTTCCGGCGCCGCGGCGCCGATAGCAGGGCCGCGGCGCCGACGCGGGAAAATCAGGTTTAATGACGAATTTCTGGGCCAGGCCTGAAGGAAAAGTTGGAGGCGGTTTTGAGCCTATAAAAGGAGAACCCTAGGCAGTTTTTAAGGGTTCCCTTTCTTGCACAAACGCAAGGCTTCTTGGAGTTGAATATTGGAGACCATAACTTAGTAATTTTCTTTTCTTTTCTTTTCTTTCTTTATTTCAGTTTTGATGTTGAATATTGAATTAGTTCTTGTCATGTCAATGGCTAGGAACTAATTCCATTATAGGGCTTTCCATGTTAAATCACTAGAACCTTATGTTATGAATTGATGCATGTTTTATGGCTGTTCTTCTTATTGTTGAGATTTACCCAATAATTGCTTTGAATGCTTGGTAATTAATTGATCACTAATTATCATTATTTATATGATTTCTAATCAAACTTCGAAAGGAGGAGGTTGTGAATATGTTGTAAGTTGGGTAGACATATTTTGGATTGGGGATGAAAATACCTCAATTACTTGTGTAGCGTTAACGAGAGGTCTAAACACCTAATTTTACGCATGGCGCGTGACGGTTAACTAGGTTTTTGGTCTTAATCCTCCTATAGAGTCATCCTTATCACCGAAAGGTAGAAAGGAGCGATACTGGGGTTGAGTGTTTATATAGCCTTAACGGGAGTATAAAACGATTTAGTAAACCTGCTAGCTCCAAAAGAAGAAGAACCATAATTCATTGCATTAATAAGTAATATAAGCGGATAGTTGAGGAGACGTGGAAGCCCTATTTCCATCACTACTGAAGTAAACACATAGTTAATTAGTCTTTATAATTGTTAGTTATAAACAACAAAATCAAATATCGATTACCAAATAGATACCAAAAGATAGATAATTGGTACTTGAATACTAATCCTTGTGGACGATATTCGGTCTTACCTAGACTATATTACTTGTCACGATAACGTGCACTTGCGTTAAAGTGTGTGCATCTTTTCGCACATCAATGAGTGTCAGTGGCGGAGACTGTTGAGCAGTGCGGTGGTACGATGGAGTTCGGTGAGTATGACATGGGAGTTGTCGAACTCGAGAAAGGTGTAGTCTATGTTACATAATTTTTTTATATTTGCAAAGGGAAAAATTATCTCGTCAAACGTAACATGACGCGAGACGTGAATTTGACGAGTGGACACATCATAACACAAATAGCCCCTATAATTAGGTGAGAAACCTATGAAGACACAAGGAGTGGTTCGGGGTGCTAATTTATGAGGGACAGTAGAGACGAGATTTGGGTAGCACAGACAACCAGAAATCCAATGGTGATCATAGGAGGGGGTCCGACGGTATAAAATTTTGGTTGGGGTCATGTTATGGAATGTACTAGTTGGTAAAATATTAAGAATGTATTCTACCATTTTGACTGCATAGACCCAAAATGAGGGAGGGAGAGGCATGAAAGAGGAGCGTACAAACCATATTATTGACGGTGCAGATGATTCGTTCGACTTTGCCATTTTGAGGGGAGGTGTGGGGACACAAAAAATTGAAAATCATGCCATTAGTAGAACAAAAATTATGATACGCGGAATTATTAAACTAACGACCGTTATCACATTGAAGCGATTATATGTCTTTTTTCAAATTGTGTTTTGACATAGACACGGAATGCAAGAAATATGGTAAATACTTCAAACTTGAATTTAAGCGGATAGACCTAAACAAAGTGAGAAAAGTCATCTAATAAGACAAGATAAAATGTATGACCCAGTGAGCTAGTAATGGGAGATGTCCATAGATCTGCATGAACAATGTCAAAGGGAGAACATGTAACACTTGAAGAAGACTGAAACGGAAGGCTACCATGTTTGCCCAAAGAACAAGAAATACACTGTTGGACAAATTTCCATTATGACAACGAAATAAATTATTGTTTCTAAGAAAATTAAAAAATAGGGGATCATGGGTTTCCAAGTCTATTGTGCTAGGTTGACGGAGAAATTATTGCTAAAGCAATGGAAATAGTGACATGGACAATTAGAGATGCGATAGGGTTGACACTAACAGCGGACGTGGATAGGAAAGAATAAAGATCTCCCTCACTATTGCATCTCGTAAGGAGTTTCCCTGTACGGAGGTCCATTATAGAAAATCCAAAAGGATCAAAATTAATTGAAACAAAATTATCGGTGACAAATTTCCTAACAGTGATTAGATTTTTGATAATGTGAGGAGCATATAAGACGTTATTCATTGAAAAATAGGGATGCGGTGGTTGGGTTAGTGTGTGGACAAACTCTTGAATTGGAATGCGATGACCGCTTCCAATCATAATAAATTTGGAGTATTTAAACTTCAAAGTTGAGGAAGATTATCAGAATTATTGGTGAGGTGAGACGTGGCGTTCATATCCATATACTATGTATTATCAGGCTACCGATGAGTGAGTGTGATAAAAGTCGGACCCAAATTGAATTGGGATAGGCCTGGAGCGCACTGTTGGTGTCACGACCCGATCCCGGGCCCGTGACTGGTGCCTTACCCCGGGCACCCTAGTGATACAACATCAGAGAAAATCAGCGGAAATAAAAACTTAAACATGAAACAAGAGATATGATAAGAAAACAGACAACCAAACGGTTACCTTCTTGTATATATACATAAAACTTGAACCCGAACAGTTACATCCTTACAAACCCTGCCCACAACAGTACTACAAACCTCTAAGAGTTTTTATACAACATGACGGCACAGGGCCCCGCCATACCCCTGAATGTACAAGTACCTACAGTGACAGGGGACTATACCAAAAGATAAGCCTCCGGAGAAACGGAGCTTCCTAATCTGTTGAATCGTGATCCTAAGAGCGAGGATCAACGATCGTGTACCTCTACTGCGGCATGAACGCAGCCTCGGGCGAGGTCGATAACAGTACCAAGTATGTGAAATCAAAATACCGTAAATGAAATCATAGTAGTCTATATAAAGCGGGAGACATGAATGATAACCAAACTACACCCACAATAAATAAGCGATCACGTAAGTCGTGACTCACGCCTCAAAGTCATCACTCAAATATAACTATGGGTCTCACGCCTCAACATCAATCATGCCCGTGGAATACCTTCCTCATCGCTAGCGGCGTATGATATAATAACACCAAGGAGTACACATAAACACCGTGTCCCACTGAGTCATAAACCGTGACGGCAAGTACGGCGCTAACTAACAGATACCAAAGCCGCATCATCAACTGACCGGGGCAAGTACGAAATCCAACTACCAGATACCAAAGACGTACTAACAATACTATAAAACCAAACCACGGCCGAAATGCACGGCAAGCCAACTACCAGATACCAAGGCCGTATCACGAGACTTCGCCACTAAACTGAACGGGGCAAGTACGAAGGCTAACTACCAGATACCAAAGCCGAATCAGCCACGACTTCGTGGCAAGTACGAGAGTCAACTACCAGATACCAAAGCCGAATCAGTAAAACCTCATGGAGAGCTAGTCCATGGAATAACACTATCAACGTGCACGTGGAATCCTCCACACGGCCAGACGCCCAAGTAAGATCATAACAAATCGGCCCTCCATTGAGAGACGCGGTGGTATAGAAATATAATACTAGCACGACAAGGCTATCACACGCAAACATAGGCAAGTTACACACAACTCAAGGTACTTTCATTTTATGCCAAAGTCCAGGTTTTAATCCCCAAGGTACTTCGTACGTTAAATTCTTTTTAAAGGATCCATTTCTTTTACAAAGATCACCCGATACCCGTAGTATTAAAATAGAAGGACTAACATTTTTAAGTAAACCAACACACTTTCCTTTTTAAAATCAAGTAACAACATTCTTTTCCAAAAGTTCAAGTTTGCCTAATTTCAAATATTCAACTCTCTTATTTTCGAAAGATTTCATAGTTCATAGTCTTAATCAAATAACGTAATCTCTTTTAAAACGATTGAGTAACGTATGCCTTATGTGTGAGTAGGTTATTCTTGTTTATAACAATCTTATTAAAGTAGCCATGATCTAGGAAATGTAATACAATCTTGTTTTATCTTAGCTTCTATGCAGATGGAGGCTTCTACTGGTTTTAATATAATTACTTATTTGTCAATACATTTTCCTTTATTAACGCTGCAGTGGTTCGTTCGATACTTATTCTCATTTCCGAAATCAGTAAAACATTATTCTTTTAAAGACCAAATACTCATTACTCACGAATGAGGTTTCACACTTTTTAATAAAATTCATATCAATTCAATTAAGTCAAGTCTCTTATCTTTTAAGATCAAGTCTCTTAACTTCTAAAATTAATAAACCATTCTTTTTATCTCTCTTAAGTCGTTATACCAACTTCCCATAAAGCTAGTATAACTCTTAAACTTTCAAAACCAAGTATTACTCTTCTTTCAAAAACGATTCTTAATTCTTCTGAAATACTTCAAGAATCTTTATTATTTAAAACTCAAGTCAAAAGACATTGAAGTAAAACCACGTTCAGTTAACACACGTACGTCTACCGTACTATATATATTCTTTTAAAATATCATGCTCAAGAGGATAGGAAGAATCACATACCTCGCGACGATTACCGACAATTAGCAAATAGCTCCAAAGTACTGTAATCCTGCTAGCCTTTTCCCCCCTTCGAGTAGAATACGCTACTTGCAGTACTTCAACCTATAACGGTCATATAAGTCTATCAACGTCTAGACTACTCTGTAGGATGATTCTAGATACAATATTCCTTATTCTATGGAAAATTGGGCAGCACTTCCCTACCCGTCCAACTACACAAGTCTACTGTAAATACAGTCCTATGTAAGTACAGTTCATTTCTCTTCTTTTATACCATCCTTATATACGTCTTATACTCAATTCTATACTACTACAGTATGTAATTTCCAAACACAATAGAAGGGTAAGAGTATTTACCTCGATAAGCCCAAAATTATCCAAGTTTAAAAGTCGATCCTGAGCAAGGTTTAGCTCCTATTCTGTATGCTCCAATTCGCTCCTAGAAACCCTTAGAAGTTCTACACAACTTCTACTTAATACTTCAACCAACTATGAAGATTTTTCCCTAGGGTTTCGTTTAGTGACTAAAGGAAGTATAGTAGTATTTTCCGGGCTTTTAGTATAGAGGTAACTTTGGGAATACTACAAGGGATTTGGGCCAAGGTATTTTGGAATAGTAACAACACTTGGAGAATACTTTTCTACCAAGGGGGGGGGATATTTCACGAGATCAACTCAAGGAAAGGGGGGGGGGGGGGTTTCGGCCGAGGGCCTCTCAAAGGGGGAGGGGGACTTTGGACGAAAACTACACTAAGGGGGGAGAGGGATTTTTGCCTTGGAATTTATCAAGTGAGGATGAAGAAGTCTTCAACTAAGGGGGGGTATTTATAGGGCCTTCAATGGCCAAGATTAAGGAAAGTGGAGGGCAACTGGAGGGTGGGGATTTGGGCAAGTGTACCTTATCCATCTACTACACAAAATATCTCACCAAACATTGACCAAATATTTTAGGCCACAAAAATGAAAAAACGTGCACCACTCCCCTTGATTGCCGTCCACTTGAGGGTGACAAGTGTCGCCCTCTCGTTGGTCCAAAATATTTCATCTCTCGGAAAAATCCGCAAAAATAATAAATGTCGCAACCGTAATTTTCCCTTCGCAACGTCCGAAACGCTTTGGAAAAACAATTCTTTTCGCTAGTTGAGAACAAATTCCCCCTTATGCCTACTTAAGGCTTAAACTTTTGTACGCACGCCTCACGCATACTGGAAATACGGGGTATAACATTCTCCCCTCCTTAGAAACATTCGTCCCGAATGTTCCTTCTCAAGACAGATAACGATAAAGTTCCTCTTAACTTAAACAAGTTGCCAATGCCACACATGGCCACAAAATAACATACGCGCAAATACTGAAATCCAAGTCCACGAGGAATCACCTCTATCATCGCAAAAGCTCCCACTCAAAAGGCTAAAAGATACTGCCTTCGCACCTTTTCTTCACAAAAGAAATGATCACTTCTATTCTCTTAACACATGTTCACTTCCTTTTCTTACTCGTCGTACCCTTCTCGTACACCCGAACTCTCTCCCTAGTACACATTCCATACTCCAGTCATCGCTTCAGTTTCCAAAACTTTGGAGTCACCACCTCCAAACTTGGTCATCTTACTAGCCTTGAATTCCTTCAAGGCCATTCCCGGCCTTCACGATCCAATTCTGGTCAAACATATCCACGAACTCATACGATGGTTACCTAAACCTGGGCCTAGCACCCTCGTGACCCTACCACCCGACGGGATCACCTCGAACTGACCCCACCCCAAACCGGGCTGCGGGTCGACCCGCGAATGGTCCTCAACCCGACCCATAATCGCACCAAACTCTTGTTCCCCGATCCGGAACAATCTTACCTATTCAAGTCCTGAAAGGTACCACTTTCATCTTACACAACCCATGGAATTATCCCACAATACATTTTTACGCATACCAAGTATTTTGATAAAGACTAACCGTAAAATCTTTTATTCAAGACGGCCTTACATCTAAGGTCTCAACGTGTAGTATCCTAAGGTTCATACCTTCCCTGTCCCCATACTTATCCTTTCAACTAACCATGTCTCTAAACCACAATATACACAATGCTATCTGTACATAGTACTCAACATATAATCATCATAATACGCATGCTAATCTCTAGAGGGTTAAGGATATACCTGAAAAAAATAGGCGGTTCAAAGGACCGCTAAAACTGGGAAATTCCACCGCGACCTCTGCCGTGGTCTGCCGGTGTATGAACATCCTGCCTAGCTATGGAAGGTGAAGAACCCGCAAATGATCTTGTAGTCTGTGCTATCCTACCAGTGCTACCTCTGGTCGGACAGTCTCTCGCCAAATGGCCCTGTTGGCCGCAAGAATAACAATCTCCCGAATGTTCCTTCTAAGTCTCAAAACATACATGCGCCCGTATAGTCTTCACTACTATACTTACGAAAACAATCATGCCGTACCTGGTCATAACATAACACACGCGCAATTACTCAACTTCAAGTCCACGAGGAATCACCTCCATTTCTACAAAATCTCCCACCCAAGGTCTAAAAGATACTCCCTTCGCACCTTTTCTTTACAAACGAAATGATCACTTCTATGTTCTTAACACATGCTCGCTTCTTCCCTTACTCGTCGTACTCTTCTCGAACACTTGAACTCTTCTAGTATACGTACCATGCTTCAGTCATTACTTCAGTTTCCAAAATCTCTGGAGTCACTACCTCCAAACTTGGTCATCTTACTAGCCTCGATCTCTTTTAAGGCCACTCCCGGTCTTCACGATCCGATTCTGGTCGAATATATCCACGAACTCATACAACGGTCACCTAAACTTGGGTCTGGCACCCTCGTGACCCTACCACCTGGCGGGACCACCCAGAACTGACCCCACCTTAATCCGGGCTACGGGTTGACCCGCAATACGTCGTGCCGAACTCTCTTGTTTCCCAATCCGGAACAATCTTACCTATTCAAGTCGTGAAAGCTACCACTTTTATTTTACACAACCTAAGAAATTTTCCCACAATTACTCCACGTATACTTAAGCATTCCGACAAAGATTAATCGTAAAGTCTTTTACTCAAGCCGGCCTTACATCTAAGGTCTCAACGTGTAATATTCTAAGGTTCATACCTTCCCTGTCCCCATACTTATTCTTTCAACTAACCATGTCTCTAAACCACAATATACACAATGCTATCTGTACATAGTACTCAACATATAATCATCATAATACGCATGCTAATCTCTAGAGGGTTAAGGATATACCTGAAAAAAATAGGCGGTTCAAAGGACCGCTAAAACTGGGAAATTCCACCGCGACCTCTGCCGTGGCCTGCCGGTGTATGAACAACCTTGCCTAGCTATGGAAGGTGAAGAACCCGCAAATGATCTTGTAGTCTGTGCTATCCTACCAGTGCTACCTCTGGTCGGACAGTCTCTCGCCAAATGGCCATGTTGGCCGCAAGAATAACAATCTCCCAAATTAGTATGACACTCTCCCTTATGAAGTTTTCCACAACGGCCACACTGAGACAAGGGCGACCTCATCCGACGAGCACTCCTACTCCCTTGAAAATCTGAAACAGGAGCCCCGACCGCTTCCCGAACGCCCCGGCGTTCCAAAGGCGCGGAGGACCACTCAGATCGGGCGGAGGTACATAACTAGTTCATGGCCGAGGCGGTCCGCCTCGAAAGTTACCAAAGGACCTCGCTGCTCGCCCTCTTCGCCGATCTTGGTCATTCCGCCGACCTCTCCGCCTCACACCTGTGCATAAGCTCGCACGCGGCGATGTCCATGCCCGGTGAAGAGCTACACCGCGCAACTCTCGCCAAATAATCGCCGAGCCCTCGTGACATAGCGGTGCACTCGCCCTCCATATCAAGCTACTAACGCGGACATACCGAGCCAATGAGTCGAACTCCACATTGTACTCCCGAACCAGACGCCCCGCTCGCCAACACCAAAAATCTGTCGCCCGAGCCCTCTCGCTCGCGAGGCAAGAAATGTGCAAGAAATGCCTTTTAGAACTCGTTCCATACAGCTGGAAGTGCATGCTCTCCCCGGGACAGCTCCCACGAATCAAACCAGTCGACGGCAGTGTCACGCAGCCGATGTGAACCTAAGACCACCGACTCGGTCTCCGAAGCCTTGATCACTCTCATGATCCAGAATCGCTTGATAAACTCCTCGGATCATCCTCGTGCCTCGACTGTAGAACTCGCGCCACAACTCGTAAAGTCCCGTAGCCTCAAACTATCCGATCTTGGGTGAACCATGGTACCATCGAACCGAATCTGGCCGATCCTATCCTCATGTTCGGCAACGATCCCGCCGCAGAATCGCCATCTCTTGGTACCCCACCTTCCGCCTGTGCCGTGGACCGAGGTGCAGTATCGTGGTCTCATCACCACCGCTGCGCTCTAAACATCGCTGGCCGGGCGGCGCCGCAAAACTCGCCGTCTCAAGCACTATCTCGTAATGACCGGCTCGCGCTGCATTCTCTCTGTACCCACTAGCGGCTCCTCGCTTTGCCCATCTGGGCTCGTTGCGCGCGAGGCATAATCGTGAAAACGAAATACGTCAGAGGGGTCCAACTTATAACACAACTCTAAGGCACGATCTCAGAATGAGAAGAATGGAAACCAATCCTAAATGTCCTGCAGCCTCCTGATTATAGATGTGGTGCACAACACATCGATAATCAAGACTCTACTAGACACGGTCTGTAGACACTTTCCGAGGATTGACTGCTCTGATACCACTTTTGTCACGACCCGATCCCGGGCCCGTGACTGGTGCCTAACCCCGGGCACCCTAGTGATACAATGTTATACCCCGTATTTCCAGAGTATGTACGTAAGGACGTACGTACAAAAGTTTAGCCTTAGTTAGGCATTATGGACGAAAAAGTTTGTGCACAACTCACTAAAAGAATCGTTTTTCGACGAAACGTTTTACTAAACTCGCGTAGGGTAAATTCCGGCTATGTCATTAATAATTTTTGCGGATTTTTCCGAGAGACGAAACATTTTGGACCAACGGGAGGGTGACACTTGTCACCCTCATTGGACGGCATGAATGGGCAATTGTTGGCACGTTTTTTGTGCCATTTCCTTAGTCAAGGAGTTGGTAGGATATTTTGTGTAGTAGATGGATAAGGACACTTGCCTAAATCCTCACCCTACACTTGCCTTGCACTTGGCATCATCTTGGCCATTGGTTGGCCTTTGCTTGACCTATAAATACCCCCCTTAAGATGAAGAGTTCTTCATCCACAAATCATTTCTCCAAGTCTTGAAAAATCCCTCCCCCTCTCTTAAAGCTTTTCGTCCAAGCCTCCACTCCCCCCCCCCCCCTTGTGAAGCCCTAGCCGAAACACTACCCCCTCCCTTGGTAGAAAAGTTGTCTTCCAAATACCCTAGCCCAATTCCCTTATAGTATCTTAGTATAAGTTGTTGGGAATTTCTAAGGGTTCTTGGAGCTATCGGAGCGTACAAATTAGGAGCTAAACCTTGCTCAGGAGCGACTTTTAACTTGGATAATTTTGGGCTTACCGAGGTAAATACTCTTGTCCTTCTATTGTAATTGGATATCACATATAAGAATAGTATAGACTTGAGTATATAATATGAAGAATAGAATTGAACTGTTATCACAGTAGAAAGGTATAAAAGAAGAATAATCGAACTATACTTACATAGGACTGTTTTCACAGTAGACTTGAGTAGCTCACCGGGTAGGGAAGTGCTGCCCGATTTTCCGTAGAATAGAGGACCCTCTACTTAGAACTGTTTACAGAATAGTCTAGACGTTGATAGACGTATTTGACTATTATAGTCGATTCTCTGCGCGACATATTCGACTTGGCGGTGGATTTCGAGAAGGTATGTGATTCTTCCTATACTCTTGAGCATGATATTTTAAATATATATATAGTACGGTAGACGTACGAGTGTTAACTGAATAATAATTACGGCAATGTCTTTTGACTTAAGCCTGAATAATAACTACGACAATGTCTTTTGACTTAAGCCTGAATAATAACTACGACAATGTCTTTTGACTTAAGCATGAATAATAAAAGATCTTGAAGCATTTCAAAAGAATACTGAATCATTTTTTAACAGAAGAGAAACAAATTGGTTTTAAACAAAAGCTTAAGAGTTATACTAGCTTTATGGGAAGTTAGGTATAACAACTTAAGAAAGATAAAAGAATCGCATTTACTTACTTGCTTATGAAAACCTTGTATTGATTTCTGTAAGGTGTAGTAAGATTGATTGATAAATAGACATATTATGATGCTACGTGTGTTAGTGTCTTGTGATGTTGTGAAAGGGGGTCATTCATGTTGTGCTTACGTTGCTAAACGGTAAGTCAGTTGTATCATATTATATCACCTACCCTTGACTTATTATACCGAGGGCTTGCCACCTTGATGCGGTCTATACGGCTATGCGGTCTGTGAGACTATGCGGAGTCGCGGAGTTCCGTGATTGATCATTCCGGTGTTTTAGCCCGACGCGGATGCCTATGCGGTCGCGTGACTACGCGGTCTATTAAGACTATGCGGATCGCGGAGTCCGGGAGGGTACCGGGGTTAGCTACCCCGATGCGAGGAATACCTACGCGGTCTCAGATGTGACTATGCGATCGCGGAAGTCGAGATTAGGCACGCATAATGATACTATGGGCAATTGGCCTTGCTTCGATCATTCGCGGCCTAGAAAAGACTGCATTAGCTTACCTATTATTGTTCTTGTTTGTGATGTGCACTATGTGCAATTGAACCGATTGTATTTGAAAATGGTTTTAAATGCTTTGGTTTCATTTAAGTACTTTACGCTTTCACATACTTGGTACTGTTATCGACCTCCTTCGGGGCCGCGTCATGCCGCAGTAAGGGCAAGGTGCTAGATCCACATCCTTAGGATCTTTGCTTTGGTGTCGGGAGCTCCATCTTCTCCGGAGGCTCTACTTTTTGGGTATGATCTCCCTGTATTGTAGATAGTTTTTGTACATTCAGGGTATGGCGGGGCCCTGTCCCTCCATAGTTGTTTAATTCCTTAGAGGTCTGTAGTCCTATTGTACAGTTGGGATGTTACTGCAGAACTTGGGTTATATATATATGCCGAAAGGCAAGCTTTTTCTTCAGATAAACTGTGTCTCATTTTACAGCTGTTTCATGTCTTGTTTTTATATTCCGCTGATTACTCTGATGTATGACTACTTGGGTGCCCGGGTAAGGCACCAGTCACGGGCCCCGGAACGGGTCGTGATAAAAGTGGTATCAGAGCAGTTATTCCTCGGAAAGTGTCTACAGACCGTATCTAGTAGAGTCTTGATTATCGGTGTGTTGTGCACCACACCAATAATCAGGAAGCTATAGGATATTTAGGATTGGTTTCCATTCTTCTCACTCTGAGATCGTGCCTTAGAGTTGTGTTATAAGTTGGACCCCTCTAACGTATTCCTTTCTCAGAATAGCTTATGCCTCCACGTAAGGCAACCCGGGCCCAGAAGGGCAAGGCAGCCGAGGGAGCTGCTAGTAGGACACCGAGAGTTACGAGGTCACAGGCCCAGTTCATACCCGAGGCGATACCTCAGACGGCGAGTTCCATGACGCTGACGGCCCCATCAGAGACCACAGTACCCATACCTCCGGTCCCACAGCCTGGGGCGGAGGAGTTAGGGTACAAGGAGATGGCCCAGCTATTGGCTAGGATCAGGCGACATGAGGATAGGCCGACGCAGTTCTCAGCCTGCACTAGAGCACCTGTGGTTCACCCGAGGGCAGATAGTTTGAGGCTACGGGACTTCTTGAGTTGTAGCCCGCCAGAGTTTTACGGGTCGAGGCCAGAGGATGATCCGCAGGAGTTCACCCGTCAGCTACAGAGGATTATGAGAGTGATCAGGGCGTCGGAGACCGAGTCTGTGATCTTCGGTTCGCATCGGCTGCGTGACACCGCAGTCGATTGGTTTGATTCATGGGAGTTATCCCGGGGAGAGCACGCGTCCCCAGCTACTTGGGACGAGTTCTCGGAGGCCTTTCTTACTCACTTCTTGCCTCCACAGATGAGGAGGGCACGGGCCGAGTGTTTTGTTGGCCGACAGAGGGGACGCATGCCAGGAGTACAACGTTGAGTTTGATTCGTTGGCTCGATATGTCCCTGCGTTGGTGGCAGATATGGAGGATAGAGTGCATCGCTACATCACCGGGCTAGATGATTATATGGCCGAGTCTTGTACGGGTGTGGCTCTTCAGCCAGGCATGGATATTACCCGCATGCAGGCTCATGCACTGGGATGCGAGGAGCGCAGAGACCGCCGGGTCGACAGATATCAGCACGTAAGGCGCCAAGACGGCCGTTCTTTGGTGGTTCTCGAGGTGGACGGCCAGTTAGCCTAGATTTGCACTCGCCGCCAGAGCACTCCTACATCGCTTAGCACAGCCAGAGCATTCGGGCGTGTCGGGGCCCGTGACTTCTGGACTTCGGTAGCAAGGTGCTAACCGATCGAGGTCCGCTCGGTGTGTCCGTTGTGGTAGATTCCATTCAGGAGTCAGAGTACTACTCCGAGCTTGCTATACTTGTGGCCGCAGGTCATTTTGCGAGGGCTTGTCCGACCGGGGCGCAGTGGTAGGCTCACCATGAGATCTATTGTCGCTCATCGCCTCCTACAGCTTACTCGCCCCGAGGGCGTGGTACTCATGGGCCAGGTGTCGCGGCAGAGGTCGTGGCGCGGTCCAGCTTCTAGCGGTTCTCGTAACCGCATTTATGCCTTGTCCACCGGGCAGACTGCGAGGCCTCACCGATGTCGCCACAGTACCTTATCGATCTCCGATTATGATGTGTATGCCTTGATAGATCCGGTTCTACTGGCCCCATATATCTCCCTTATTGCTAGTAGGATAAGGATAGAGCCCGAGTCCATAGACCCTTTCGAGGTAGCTACGCCAAATGGGTGATTCGGTGGTAGCTCGGCGGTATTTAGAGCTTGTCCGGGACTTTATGCGTCGTCCGACCTAGCAGACTTGATAGAGCCGACATGACCGATTTCGGCGTGATCACGGGCATGGATTGGCTAGCTTCTTGCTATGCCAACGTGACCGCAGGGAGAGAGTGGTACGGTTCCGCTTTCCGGGAGCCGTTATTGAGTGGGAGGAACATCAGACGCCGGCGGTAGGTTTATTTCCTACCTCGGCTGGAAGATGGTGCAGGGTACATCTACCATCTCGTTCGGGTGTTTGATACCGAGGTGAAGTGCCGATTTTCACCGATTCAGAGTCGAGAGTTCCCGACGTGTTTCGCACGACCTCCCGTATTCCTCCCGAGAGGAGATAGAGTTTTGCATCGATGTCTTGCTGCACACTCCTATTTCCATTCCGCTATACGTAATGGCACCCGCCGAGTTGAGAGAGTTGAAGGACCACCGCGAGATTTCTTTGGAGAAGCGGCTTCATCGACCTAGTGTTTCTCCCCGGGAGCGCCGGTATTGTTCGTGAAGAAGAAGGATGGGACGCCGCGCATGTGTTGATTACAGGTAGCTGAACAAGGTGACCATTAAGAACAGATACCCCCTTCCCAGGATTGATGATTTGTTCGACCAGCTGCAGGGTGCGAGATGTTTCTCCAAGATTGATCTGCGATCGGGCTATCATCAGGTACGAGTCAGAGAGGCGGATGTCCCTAGGACTGCATTCCGGACCCGGTACGGGCATTATGAGTTCAGGGTCATGTCTTTTGGATTGACCAATGCTCCGGCGGTATTCATGGATTTGATGAACCGAGTGTTCAAACCATTTTTGGACACGTTTGTGATAGTGTTCATCGATGATATCTTGGTTTATTCTCGCTCAGAGCAGGAGCATGCGGAGCATTTGAGGACTGTGCTGACAGTTCTCCAGGACCAGCAGTTATACGCCAAGTTTTCCAAATGTGAGTTTTGGTTAGCTTCGGTGGCTTTTCTTGGGCATATTGTCAGGGATGATGGTATTCAGGTGGATACGGCCAAGATCGAGGCAGTCAGGAGTTGGCCTCTGTTATACCCCGTAGTTCTGACCCTACGTATGAGAGCGTACGAAAGCATGTAAGACTTAAAATTTTCAAAGGATAGGTTGACGGATTATTCCGGACGGGATTTAGTCAACTTTGAGGCGGGTTATGACCCGATTCATTGAGAGTTCCTAGGTATTTTAAAGGCCTAGGGCGTAGTTCGTTGAGTCTAGATTCCAACGCAACCAACCGTTCGTCGATAGGACGTCGGAGTAGAAAGTTATGAGGGTTACAAGTTCAGGCAATGGGCGAAATGCGTTCGTGCAAAGCGCGGCCGCGCGCCTAAAGTACTAAGGGGTCGCTGAAGCATAGCCGCGCCAGACAGCAGGGCGCGCACCGAAAGTTCAGAGCTGCGGAGGTTTCAGCACGCAGCGCCGAGGCGGATTTTGGGCGAAAAACTTAGAAAAGTCGATTTTTCTTTTAAAGACCTTGGGAGGGTGACAAGTGTCCCCCCCCATCTGATTTCTCGCATGCAATATATTGACCAAGTCTTGAAGACTTGGTCATCTTCCAATTTCCCTCTCTCTCTAAAGCTTTAGCTCTCCATTCTCTCTAAGTTTCGAAGAGAAATTCTAAGCCTAAAGAAAATCTGAAAAGTGTGATAGGAAGGAAAGGTTATTACAAGCTTGTGAAGACTATTGTGGTGATATTCTTGGAGTAGAGGCTAGCAATTGTTGGAGTAAATTGGCTAAAAGCTCTAAGGTAACCATTCTTCTTTTATAGTTGGTATTTGGTATTACATGTTAAGTAGGAAGAACTTTTAGTTGGAAATAAGGCCCTTAGATTGATTGCATGTGAGAAATGTGGTTGGGATATGAAAGGATTGGTTAAAAGAACAAATGAGCATGTTGTAGCCTAAAAACTACCTTAAACTTGTTAAAATGAATTATTGTACCTTGTGGGGAAGAATTAGTTGGGTGTGTAATCCCCTTTGCATTGTTGGATGGTTGAGCCTTGAATGAGGCATTTGGATGATAAATTCGGCCTTGAGAAAGGTGGCAAAGTATGTAGAAACAAAGGAAATGGTGCCCAATTTTCCGTAGAATTTAGTGGCTTTGAGTTAGATTATTCTACATTGAAATTAGAGGTTAATGAACATATCATGGTTATTATAGGTTGAAATATTACTTGCGGTAGTTGGACCTAGCAAGTGGATTGACCAAAAAGGTATGTGAAGTTTTCCTATCTCTTGAGCATGAATAGATTAAACTATGTAGTACGGTAGACGTACAACATTTGGTATTCTTACTCGTTTTAAGCATATAATGACTTGTTTCATTTTAAGAATGTATAATTCCTTAGTTAAGGGAAAAGTATGATTTTACTAAAGTGTAGAGTTAATATAACAACTTTATGGGAAGTTGGTTTATTAGCTTCATAAAAGGTTAATGAGAAGAGATTTACTCTAAATAAGATAAGTATATGGAGAGGCAACTTGATTTTAAGGTATCAATTGCCCAAAGGTTTTTATGTATAAAGAAGAGTCATTTTCAAAAGAGTTGAAGTATATAGTACTTGGGTTAAACTCCCGGTATTCTTTTATTAAAGATATGGTTAAGTGCCTTAAGTAAACTAAAATGAGAGGGTATGTGAACAAGACTAATAAGAAGTTATAAGTTTTCTTAACTTATTTATGATTATGATATGATGACAGTTTGAGTTAGGGTAAGAGTATATCTGAGGGGCAAACCCCAAGATCGTTATACCACCTTCTCCAGGGTAAGAGTATGTCTGAGGGGCAAGCCCCAAGATCGTCATACCACCTTCTCCAGTGTAAGAGTATATCTGAGGGGCAGATCCAAGATCGTTATACCATCTGCACCAGTATAAGAGTATATCTGTGGAGCAAGCCCCAAGATCGTTATACCATCTGCTCCAGTGTAAGAGTATATCTGAGGTACAGCCCCAAGATCGTTATACCATCTGCTTCAGGGTAAGAGTATATCTGAGGGGAAAGTCCCCAAGATCGTTATACCACCTGTTCCGTGGATTTGCTACCCATGATGCGAGGAATACCTCATGCGAGTCCTTATGGGCTTATGCGGGTGAAATAGTCCCATGCCGGCGGGTACAGCCGATGCGAGGAGTACCTCATGCGGGTCCACAGGACCCATGCGGGTGAAATAGTCCCAGGAGTAGGATGGTTTTATTGATACTACGGGCGAGGTACCCTGTTTTGATCATGAGCCTCCTACTTTATGCAGTATTATACATATATACTTGTCACTCTCATTGTTAGTAAGGCACAGTAAAAGGTATTTTATTGTCTTTCATGACTCCAGCTTGCTTTTAGACTTATGATATCATATTACAGTATTTTTCCCAGCTTTACGTACTTGGTACATATCAGTACTGACCCCCTTCCCCGGGGGCTGCGTTCATGCCGCAGGTAAGGGTAAGCAGATTGAGGATCCTCGTTCTTAGGATCACTATTCCGGTGTCAGAAGCTCCATTCCTCCGGAAGCTTATTTATTGGTACGGATATTTCCCTGATGCTATAGGTATTTTGTACATTCAGGGGTATGGCGGGGCCCTGTCCCGCCACAGTTGTTATCTTTAGAGTGCGTGGCCACCTATGTGTTTTGGGCTATAAGAACCGGTTGTATTATGAATACTTTGGTTAAGTATGTTTATGGAAGCAAACTTATCTACCGCGGATATGTATTACCCTTTTTATGATGTTATGTGTTGTGTTATGTTCCGCTGCTATTCTCTGACATATACCTGACAGGGTACCCCAGTAGGGTACTAGTCGCGGCCCCGGGGTCGGGTCGTGACAAAAGTGGTATCAGAGCAGTTAGTCCTCGGAAAGTGTCCACAGACCGTGTCTAGTAGAGTCTTGATTATCGGTGTGTCGTGCACCACATCTATAATCAGGAGGCTGCAGGATATTTAGGATTGGTTTCCATTCTTTCACTCTAAGATCGTGCAATAGAGCTGAGTTATAGGTTGAATCTCCCCTGATGTTTTCCTTTATGTATCAGTTATGCCTCCACGCAAGGCAACCGCGCGCGGCCCGGCGCAAGCGGTGAGAGTCCGCTAGTGGACGCGAAGAGTCACGAGGCACGTGCCCGGGCCCCACGGAGATGATGTTTAGGGCGGCGAGTTCCACGTCGTCGCCAGCCTCAGCAGAGTTCGAGGCAGCGGACGCGGCTACTGAGACCGCGGTACCGGAGCCTCCAGTCCCACAGTCAGGGCCTGAGTACAGAGATTACGGGGAACAGATTCGCAATCGACAAAGATAGCAGTGGCAGCGCCGACAGAGCAAAGCGCCAACCCAGAGCCGATAGCCACGGATTCGGGATTTCTTGGGTTGTCACCCACCCGAGTTCTATGGTTCGAGATTTGATGAGGATCCGCAGGAGTTTGTCCGGCGATTCACAGGACCATGTAGGTTCTTAGGGCGTCGAGACTCGAGTGCATTATACTAGCTTCTTACCGGTTACGCGATATTGCGTTGAACTGGTTTGAGTCATGGGTATTGTCGAGGGGTGAGGATGCTCTCCCAGCTGATTGGGAGGAGTTCACAGAGGCGTTCCTAGACCACTTCTTGCCTCCGGAGGTGAGGAGAGCCCGCGTAGATAGGTTCTTGACCTTGAGACAGGACGGGAGGACTATCAGGGAGTACAGCCTGGAGTTTGACTCCTTGGCCAGATATGCACACACCATTGTAGCTGATATGGCAGACAGGGTTCATAGATACGTGATGGGACTAGACCGTCACATGATTACTGCATGCTTGGGGGTGGCTCTTCAGCCAGGGATGGATATTGCCAGGATGCAGGCGTACGCACAGGGGATTGAGGACAGAGAGAGACAGGATCAGCTAGATTTGGGCCAGCCCAAGAGGGCCAGGACATCGGGTTCTCAGGGCAGTTTTCGAGGCGGGCAGCCTCAGCAGCAGACTAGATCCACCTTCCAGCCAGCACAGAGTGCTCCTTCACAGTTTTCCGGCAGGAGGTCTGATCAGCAGGGTTATTCAGGAGCGTGTCGTGGCTCCGGGACGCCGAGTTTTCGCGAGGCGAGACCAAGACTAATCGAGACCACCTACCTCTCGGTGCGTTCGATGCGGTAGGTCTCATCCGGTGAGTGCCGTATAGGTTCGAGATCATGTTACTCTTGTACGCAGGCCATCCAAGAAGGATTGTCCGCCCCAGCGCGCGGAGCATTACGGTTCACCGACGGGCATTCTTTGGATCTTCATCTTCGATGGTTAGCGCCCGGGCGAGTGGTACTATGGGCCAGCAGCGGCGCAGGTCGTGGTAGGGGTTCCAGTTCTAGCGGTCCTCAGAACCGCATATATGCTATGTCCAGTCGACAGGACCAGGAGGCGTCGCCAGATGTCGTCACAGGTACATTATTGGTTTCTTGCTGTGATGTATATGCTTTGATAGATCCAGGTTCTACCTTGTCCTACATATCTCCTCATATTGCCAGTAGAATAGGGATAGAGCCCGAGTCCTTAAGACCTTTTGAGGTGGCTACGCCAGTAGGTGATTCAGTGGTAGCTGAGCGAGTGTATAAGGCTTGTCCTGTGACTATAGATAGCCGTCAGACTCTAGCCGACTTGATAGAGTTGGATATGACAGACTTTGATGTGATTATGGGTATGGATTGACTAGCATCTTGCTATGCCAACGTGGACTGTAGAGAGATTAGTTCGGTTCCAGTTTCCCGGCGAGCCGGTTATCGAGTGGAAGGGGAATACTGCATCGCCGAGGGGTAAGTTTATTTCTTACCTCAAGGCTAGGAAGATGGTGCGGAAAGGGTACATCTATCATATGGTTCGGGTATTCGACACTGAGGCCGAGGTACCGGACCTTCAGTCAGTTCCGGTCATTAGAGAGTTTCCAGACGTATTCCCAGATGAGCTTCCGGGTATCCCTCCTGAGAGGGAGATTGAGTTTTGCATTGACTTGGCGCCAGATACTCGACCGATATCTATTCCGCCATACAGGATGGCACCTGCCGAGCTGAAGGAGTTGAAGGACCAGCTGAAAGATTTGCTGGAGAAAGGCTTTATTAGGCCAAGTGTTTCTCCTTGGGGAGCACCAGTGTTATTTGTAAAGAAGAAGGATGGGACGCTGCGTATGTGTATTGATTACAGGCAGCTGAACAAGGTAACTATCAAGAACAGATATCCCCTCCCCAGGATTGACGATTTGTTTGACCGCACGGTGGTGCAAAGTGTTTTCCCAAGATAGACCTGCGGTCTGGTTATCATCAGGTGCGAGTTAGAGAGATAGATATCCCAAAGACTGCATTTAGGACCCGGTATGGGCACTATGAGTTCAGAGTGATGTCTTTCGGGTTGACCAACGCCCCAGCAGTATTCATGGATTTGATGAATAGGGTGTTCAGGCCATTCTTGGATATGTTCGTTATAGTGTTTATCGATGATATCTTGGTATATTCGCGCACAGAGCAGGAGCATACAGATCATTTGAGGACGGTATTGAGAGTCCTCCGAGACCGGCAGTTGTATGCCAAGTTCTCGAAGTGCGAGTTCTGGTTGACGTCAGTGGCTTTCTTAGGACATGTTATCGGGGCCGACGGTATTCGGGTTGATACAGCTAAGATTGAGGCAGTCAAGACTTGGCCCAGACCCACTACACCGACGGAGGTGCGCAGCTTTTTGGGCCTTGCAGGTTATTATCGGAGGTTTGTAGAGAAGTTTGCTTCTATTTCAGCACCTTTGACTAAGCTGACTCAGAAGGCAGCTATGTTCCGGTGGACGGATACTTGTGAGGAAAGTTTCCAGTTGCTAAAGGAGAAGTTGACGACCGCCCCAGTTCTTACTCTTCCAGAGGGCTTAGATGGATATGTGGTTTATTGTGACGCATCAGGTGTCGGGCTTGGGTGCGTGCTGATGCAGCACGACAGAGTTATAGCTTATGCATCTCGACAGCTTAGGAAGCATGAGAAGAACTATCCCACGCATGACTTGGAGTTGGCAGCGGTGATTCATGCCTTAAAGATCTGGAGGCATTATTTATATGGAGTTCATGTGGACATTTACACAGACCACAAGAGTCTCCAGTACATCTTCAGCCAGAGGGAGCTGAACTTGCGGCAGAGACGGTGGTTGGAGCTACTTAAGGATTACGATGTTGATATTCTATACCACCCAGGGAAGGCCAATGTGGTTGCAGATGCCCTTAGTCGTCGGTCGATGGGTAGTCTGTCTGATGTTCAGCCAGGGAAGAGGGATATGGTCCGAGAGTTACATCAGCTAGCGAGCCTTGGGGTTCGTTTGGTTGATTCTGATAGTGAGGGAATTCGGGTTCGAGAGGTTGCCGAGTCTTCTATCGTCGAGGAGGTAAAGAGGCGACAGTATGAGGATCCGATTTTGGTACGGTACCGAGATGCCGCTGTTCAGAAGGAGAAGAGTCTGTTTGAGGTAGCACCTGATGGGGTGCTAAGATTTGAGGGCCGGTTGTGTGTTCCCGATGTGACAGGACTTCGTCAGCAGATTCTGGGGGAGGCACACAGTGCTCGTTATTCTATTCATCCGGGGTCGACTAAGATGTACCATGACCTCAGATGCGTGTATTGGTGGGATGGCCTAAAGAGGGACGTTGCGGAGTTCGTGGCACAGTGCCCGAATTGTCAGCAGGTTAAGATTGAGCACCAGAAGCCCGGTGGGCTGTTGCAGGCCATTGATATTCCGACTTGGAAGTGGGAGGTGATAAATATGGATTTTATTACAGGGCTACCTACCACTCAGAGGAAGCATGATTCCATTTGGGTGATTGTCGACAGTGTGAAATCAGCCCATTTCCTTCCTGGCCGTAACGACGTTTTCAGCTGGGGACTATGCCAGATTATATATTAGAGAGATTGTGAGACTGCACGGAGTCCCGGTGTTGATTATATCAGATAGAGGAGCCCAGTTCTCGACTAATTTCTGGAGGTCTTTTCTGGCGGATTAGGGACACGGTGAGTCTCGACGGCGTTCATCCCCAGACTGACGGACAGGCCGAGCGCACTATCCAGACACTTGAGGATATGTTGCGGGCTTGTGTTATTGAGTTCAAGGGTAGCTGGGAGGATCATTTACCTCTTGTGGAGTTTGCTTATAACAATAGCTACCATTCCAGTATTCAGATGACGCCTTATGAGGCCTTATACGGGAGGAAGTGCAGGTCACCGATAGGCTGGTTCGAGGTGGGAGAAGTTCAGTTAGTCGGGCCAGACTTAGTTCAGCAGGCAGTGGATAAGGTGAAGCTTATCCAGGAGCGATTGTTGGCAGCTCAGAGTCGGCAAAAGTCGTATGCAGATCATCGGCGTCGACACTTGGAATTCGAGATAGATGATTGGGTTTTTCTAAAAGTATCGCCCATGAAGGGCGTGATGAGGTTTGCAAAGAAGGGGAAGCTTAGCCCAAGGTACATTGGGCCGTATCAGATTGTCCGTAGGGTAGGCAAGGTTTCCTATGAGTTAGTTCTTCCGTCCGATTTGGAGGTGGTGCATCCAGTTTTTCATGTGTCTATGTTGCGGAAATGTATTGGAGATCCATCTAGAGTGCACCCGGTTCAGGATGTCCAAGTGACAGAGGAGTTATCATATGAGGAGAGTCCCATAGCGATACTCGATCGTCAGGTTAGGCGACTTCGAACGAAAGATGTGGCTTCCGTCAAGGTGCTATGGCGGAACGAAAACATGGAGGAAATGACATGGGAAGCAGAGGACGATATGATGAATAAGTATCCTCACTTATTCCCTATACCTCCAGGTAACCTACTTTCCTGCTTGTTAGTTTTGATTTAGTAATTTTGCTTAAGTATGTTGTGGCTCGTGGAGCTTCCTTATTTTTGCAAAAGAGTAGTTGAGAGGGTCTATGTCGATAATATGATTTGAGTAAGCCTAGAAGGAACATTCGGGACGAATGTTTCTAAGGGGGGGAGAATGTTATACCCCGTAGTTCTGACCCTACGTATGAGAGCGTACGAAAGCATGTAAGACTTAAAATTTTCAAAGGATAGGTTGACGGATTATTCCGGACGGGTTTTAGTCAACTTTGAGGCGGGTTATGACCCGATTCATTGAGAGTTCCTAAGTATTTTAAAGGCCTAGGGCGTAGTTCGTTGAGTCTAGATTCCAACGCAACCAACCGTTCGTCGATAGGACGTCGGAGTAGAAAGTTATGAGAGTTACAAGTTCAGCGCGCAGTCGGGCAGAAATGCGTTTCAGGCAAAGGCGACAGGGCCGCGGCGCCGGATGCAGGGCCGCGGCGCCTAAAGTACTGAGGGGTCGCTGAAGTTGCAGCGCCGCGGCGCCAGGACAGCAGGGCCGCGGCGCCGAAAGTTCAGAGAGCCTGCGGAGGTTTCAGCGCCGCGGCGCCGAGGCGGGATTTTTGGGCGGAAAAACTTAGAAAAGTCAGATTTTTCTTTTAAAAGACCTTGGGAGGGTGACAAGTGTCCCCCCCCCATCTGATTTCTTGCATGCAATATATTGACCAAGTCTTGAAGACTTGGTCATCTTCCAATTTCCCTCTCTCTCTAAAGCTTTAGCTCTCCCTTCTCTCTAAGTTTCCAAGAGAAATTCTAAGCCTAAAGAAAATCTGAAAAGTGTGATAGGAAGGAAAGGTTATTACAAGCTTGTGAAGACTATTGTGGTGATATTCTTGGAGTAGAGGCTAGCAATTGTTGGAGTAAATTGGCTAAAAGCTCTAAGGTAACCATTCTTCTTTTATAGTTGATATTTGGTATTGCATGTTAAGTAGGAAGAACTTTTAGTTGGAAATAAGGCCCTTAGATTGATTGCATGTGATAAATGTGGTTGAGATATGAAAGGATTGGTTAAAAGAACAAATGAGCATGTTGTAGCCTAAAAACTACCTTAAACTTGTTAAAATGAATTATTGTACCTTGTGGGGCAGAATTAGTTGGGTGTGTAATCCCCTTTGCATTGTTGGATGGTTGAGCCTTGAATGAGGCATTTGGATGATAAATTCGGCCTTGAGAAAGGTGGCAAAGTATGTAGAAACAAAGGAAATGCTGCCCAATTTAGTGGCTTTGAGTTAGATTATTCTACATTGAAATTAGAGGTTAATGAACATATCATGATTATTATAGGTTGAAATATTACTTGCGGTAGTTGGACCTAGCAAGTGGATTGACCAAAAAGGTATGTGAAGTTTTCCTATCTCTTGAGCATGAATAGATTAAACTATGTAGTACGGTAGACGTACAACATTTGGTATTCTTACTCGTTTTAAGCATATAATGACTTGTTTCATTTTAAGAATGTATAATTCCCTTAGTTAAGGGAAAAGTATGATTTTACTAAAGTGTAGAGTTAATATAACAACTTTATGGGAAGTTGGTTTATTAGCTTCATAAAAGGTTAATGAGAAGAGATTTACTCTAAATAAGATAAGTATATGGAGAGGCAACTTGATTTTAAGGTATCAATTGCCCAAAGGTTTTTATGTATAAAGAAGAGTCATTTTCAAAAGAGTTGAAGTATATAGTACTTGGGTTAAACTCCCGGTATTCTTTTATTAAAGATATGGTTAAGTGCCTTAAGTAAACTAAAATGAGAGGGTATGTGAACAAGACTAATAAGAAGTTATAAGTTTTCTTAACTTATTTATGATTATGATATGATGACAGTTTGAGTTAGGGTAAGAGTATATCTGAGGGGCAAACCCCAAGATCGTTATACCACCTTCTCCAGGGTAAGAGTATGTCTGAGGGGCAAGCCCCAAGATCGTCATACCACCTTCTCCAGTGTAAGAGTATATCTGAGGGGCGGATCCAAGATCGTTATACCATCTGCACCAGTATAAGAGTATATCTGAGGGGCAAGCCCCAAGATCGTTATACCATCTGCTCCAGTGTAAGAGTATATCTGAGGTACAGCCCCAAGATCGTTATACCATCTGCTTCAGGGTAAGAGTATATCTGAGGGGAAAGTCCCCAAGATCGTTATACCACCTGTTCCGTGGATTTGCTACCCATGATGCGAGGAATACCTCATGCGAGTCCTTATGGGCTTACGCGGTGAAATAGTCCCATGCCGCGGTACACCGATGCGATGAGTACCTCACGCGGTCCAGGGACCCATGCGGGTGAAATAGTCCCAGGAGTAGGATGGTTTTATTGATACCACGGGCGAGGTACCCTGTTTTGATCATGAGCCTCCTACTTTATGCAGTATTATACATATATACTTGTCACTCTCATTGTTAGTAAGGCACAGTAAAAGGTATTTTATTGTCTTTCATGACTCCAGCTTGCTTTTAGACTTATGATATCATATTACGATTTTTCCCACTTTACGCATTTGGTACATATTGTGTCTCGACCCTTCCCGGGGCTGCGTTCATGCCGCAGGTAAGGGTAAGCAGATTGAGGATCCTCGTGCTTAGGATCACTATTCCGGTGTCAGAAGCTCCATTCCTCCGGAAGCTTATTTATTGGTACGGATATTTCCCTGATGCTATAGGTATTTTGTACATTCAGGGGTATGGCGGGGCCCTGTCCCGCCACAGTTGTTATCTTTAGAGGTCTGTGGCCACCTATGTGTTTTGGGCTATAAGAACAAGTTGTATTATGAATACTTTGGTTAAGTATGTTTATGGAAGCGGCACTTATCTACCGCGGATATGTATTACCCTTTTTATGATATTATGTGTTGTGTTATGTTCCGCTGCTATTCTCTGACATATACCTGACAGGGTACCCTAGTAGGGTACTAGTCGCGGCCCCGGGGTCGGGTCGTGACAGCCTCGACCTACTACTCCGACAGAGGTTCGCAGTTTTCTGAGCCTTGCAGGTTATTATCGGCGGTTCGTGGAGAAGTTTGCTTCTATCTCTGCACCATTGACTAGGCTGACTCAGAAGGCAGCTAAGTTTCAGTGGACTGATGCATGTGAGCAGGGTTTCCGATTCGGGAGAGATCGGCGATCGCCCCGTTCTTACTCTTCCGGAGGTCCGGATGATTATGTCGTATTGTGATCGCGCCGCATCGGGTTGGGATATGTGTTGATGCAGCAGGGCAAGGTTATAGCGTATGCATCCCGACAGCTGAAGAAACACGAGAGGAACTACCCCACCCATGATTTGGAGTTGGCAGCGGTGATTCACGCCTTGAAGATCTGGAGGCACTACTTGTATGGGGTTCATGTGGATATTTATACAGACCACAAGAGCCTCCAGTATATCGTCAGCCAGAGAGAGCTGAACTTACGACAGAGACGGTGGTTAGAGCTGCTCAAGGATTATGATGTTGACATCATGTACCACCCGGGGAAGGCCAATGTTGTGGCAGATGCCCTTAGTCGTAGGTCCATGGGTAGCCTATCAGAGGTGCAGCCGGAGAGGAGGGGCATGGTTCATGATTTGCATCAGTTAGCGAGCCTTGGTGTCCGTTTGATTGATTCTGATAGCAGTGGAGTTCGAGTTCGTGAGGTTTCCGAGTCTTCCATCGTCGAGGAGGTGAAGAGGCAACAATTCGAGGATCCAGTTTTGATTCGGTATCGTGATACAGCTCTTCGTGAGGCGCGGTCCTTGAGGTAGACCGATGGGGTGCTAAGGTTTGAGGGCGAGTTGTGTGTTCCAGATGCTTGGGACTTGGCAGCAGTTCTTGGGAAGCACACGCGTAGCGTTACTATCCATCCGTGGTCGACCAAGATGTACCACGACCTTAGATCCGTATTGGTGGGATGGCTTGAAGAGGACGTTGCGAGTTCGTAGCTCGATGCCGTGTTGTCGCAGTGAAGGTAGAGCACCGAGGCACGGTGGTTTGTTGCGACGATTGAGATCCCGACCGGAAGTGGGAGGTGATCAACATGGACTTTATCACAGATTACCTCGCACTCGGAGAGGCATGATTCTATATGGGTTATCGCCGACAGTGACGAAATCAGCCCACTTTCTTCCCGTCGGACGACTTTTCTACCGAGGATTATGCCGCACTTTATATCCAGAGATCGTTAGATCGCATGGAGTCCCTATTTCGATCATATCGCATGAGGGAGCCGGCTTACGGCTAACTTCGGAGGTCTTTCCGAAGGGCTTAGGACGCAGTGAGCCTAAATCGTATTCCATCCACGCAGCAGACGGACAGGCTGAGCGCACTATCCAGACTCTTGAGGATATGTTTCGAGCCTGCGTTATCGACTTCAGGGGTAGCTGGGAGGATCATTTGCCTCTAGTTGAGTTTCGATAATAATAGCTACCACTCCGAGATTCGGATGGCGCCTTATGAGGCCTTGTATGGGAGAAGTGCGGTCGCCGATAGGTTGGTTTGATGTAGGCGAGGTGCGATTAGTGGGACGGTTTGTGCGTGCAGCGATGGATAAGGTGAAGCTTATCCAGAGCGTTCTTGATACTCATAGTCGACATAAGTCATATGCAGATCATCGTCGTCGGCATCTGGAGTTCGAGGTTGATGATTGGGTTTTCCTGAAGGTGTCACCCATGAAGGGTGTGATGAGATTCGGGAAGAAAGGGAAACTCAGCCCAAGGTACATTGGGTCCTATCAGATTGTCCGCAGGGTAGGCAAGGTTGCCTATGAGTTGGATCTGCCGTCCGATCTAGAGGCAGTACATCCGGTGTTTCATGTTTCTATGCTGAGGAGATGTATCGGGGATCCATCTAGAGTGCACCCGATTGACGATGTCCAGGTGACCGAGGGGTTATCGTATGAGGAGATTCCCATAGCGATAATCGATCGTCAGGTTAGGCGTCTGCGGACCAAGGACGTGGCTTTCGTCAAAGTCTTGTAGCGGAACGAGCTCAGGGAGGAGATGACATGGGAAGTTGAGGAGGACATGAGGCAGAAGTATCCTCACCTATTCCACATACCTCCAGGTAACTCACTTTCCTACTTGTAAATTTTTCATTGATGTATTTGCTTAAGTGTTGTATTGTGGCCATGTGAGGCATTTGCAAACTGTTTAAGTTAAGAGGAACCTTATCGTTGTGTGTCTTGGGAAGGAACATTCGGGACGAATGTTTCTAAGGAGGGGAGAATGTTATACCCCGTATTTCCAGAGTATGTACGTGGCGACGTCTGCAAAAGTTTAGCCTTAGTTAGGCATTATGGACGAAAAAGTTTGTGCACAACTCACTAAAAGAATCGTTTTTCGACGAAACGTTTTACTAAACTCGCGTAGGGTAAATTCCGGCTATGTCATTAATAATTTTTGCGGATTTTTCCGAGAGACGAAACATTTTGGACCAACGGGAGGGTGACACTTGTCACCCTCATTGGACGGCATGAATGGGCAATTGTTGGCACGTTTTTTGTGCCATTTCCTTAGTCAAGGAGTTGGTAGGATATTTTGTGTAGTAGATGGATAAGGACACTTGCCTAAATCCTCACCCTACACTTGCCTTGCACTTGGCATCATCTTGGCCATTGGTTGGCCTTTGCTTGACCTATAAATACCCCCCTTAAGATGAAGAGTTCTTCATCCACAAATCATTTCTCCAAGTCTTGAAAAATCCCCCCCCCCCCTCTCTTAAAGCTTTTCGTCCAAGCCTCCACTCCCTTGTGAATCCCTAGCCGAAACACTACCCCCTCCCTTGGTAGAAAAGTTGTCTTCCAAATACCCTAGCCCAATTCCCTTATAGTATCTTAGTATAAGTTGTTGGGAACTTCTAAGGGTTCTTGGAGCTATCGGAGCGTACAAATTAGGAGCTAAACCTTGCTCAGGAGCGACTTTTAACTTGGATAATTTTGGGCTTACCGAGGTAAATACTCTTGTCCTTCTATTGTAATTGGATATCACATATAAGAATAGTATAGACTTGAGTATATAATATGAAGAATAGAATTGAACTGTTATCACAGTAGAAAGGTATAAAAGAAGAATAATCGAACTATACTTACATAGGACTGTTTTCACAGTAGACTTGAGTAGCTCACCGGGTAGGGAAGTGCTGCCCGATTTTCCGTAGAATAGAGGACCCTCTACTTAGAACTGTTTACAGAATAGTCTAGACGTTGATAGACGTATTTGACTATTATAGGCTGATTCTCTGCGCGCGACATATTCGACTTGGCAGGTGGATTTCGCCGAGAAGGTATGTGATTCTTCCTATACTCTTGAGCATGATATTTTAAATATATATATAGTACGGTAGACGTACGAGTGTTAACTGAATAATAATTACGGCAATGTCTTTTGACTTAAGCCTGAATAATAACTACGGCAATGTCTTTTGACTTAAGCCTGAATAATAACTACGACAATGTCTTTTGACTTAAGCCTGAATAATAAAAGATCTTGAAGCATTTCAAAAGAATACTGAATCATTTTTTAACAGAAGAGAAACAGTTGGTTTTTAAACAAAAGCTTAAGAGTTATACTAGCTTTATGGGAAGTTAGGTATAACAACTTAAGAAAGATAAAAAGAACTGTTTACTTACTTGCTTATGAAAACCTTGTATTGATTTCTGTAAGGTGTAGTAAGATTGATTGATAAATAGACATATTATGATGCTACGTGTGTTAGTGTCTTGTGATGTTGTGAAAGGGGGTCATTCATGTTGTGCTTACGTTGCTAAACGGTAAGTCAGTTGTACTGTTATTATATCACCTACCCCCTTGACTTATTATACCGAGGGCTTGCCACCCTTGATGCGGGTCTATACGGCCTATGCGGTCTGTGAGACTATGCGGAGCTGCGGGAGTTCCAGGATTGATCATTCCGGGTGTTTTAGCCCGATGCGGGGGATGCCCTATGCGGTCTGTGTGACTATGCGGTCTATTGAGACTATGCGGACTGCGGGAGTCCAGGAGGGTACCGGGGTTAGCTACCCCCGATGCGAGGAATACCTCATGCGGGTCTGTGTGTGACCTATGCGGACTGCGGGAGTCCAGGATTAGGCACGCATAATGATACTATGGGCAATTGGCCTTGCTTCGATCATTCGCGGCCTAGAAAAGACCTGTTACAGTTTACCTATTATTGTTCTTGTTTGTGATGTGGCACTATGTGCAATTGAACTGATTGTATTTGCAAATGGTTTTAAATGCTTTGGTTTCATTTAAGTACTTTACAGTTTCACATACTTGGTACCTGTTGTACTGACCTCCTTCGGGGGGCTGCGTTCATGCCGCAGGTAAGGGCAAGCAGGTGCTAGATCCACATCCTTAGGATCTTTGCTTTGGTGTCAGGAGCTCCATCTTCTCCGGAGGCTCTACTTTTTGGGTATGATCTCCCTGTATTGTAGATAGTTTTTGTACATTCAGGGTATGGCGGGGCCCTGTCCCGCCATAGTTGTTTACTTCCTTAGAGGTCTGTAGTCCTATTGTACAGTTGGGATGTAACTGCAGAACTTGGGTTATATATATATGCCGAAAGGCAAGCTTTTTCTTCAGATAAACTGTGTCTCATTTTACAGCTGTTTCATGTCTTGTTTTTATATTCCGCTGATTACTCTGATGTATGACTACTTGGGTGCCCGGGTAAGGCACCAGTCATGGGCCCCGGAACGGGTCGTGACATACAACATCAGAGAAAATCAGCGAAAATAAAAACTTTAAACATGAAACAAGAGATATGAATATAAAACAGGCCAACCAACCGGTTACCTTTTTGTATAAATAACTAAAACTTGAACAGTTACATCCTTACAACCCTGCCCACAACAGTACTACAGACCTCTACGAGTTTTTATACAACATGACGGGACAGGGCCCCGCCATACCCCTGAATGTACAAGTACCTACAAAGTGATGGGACTATACCAAAAGATAAGCCTCCGGAGAAACGGAGCTTCCCAATACGCTGAACTGCGATCTTATGAACGAGGATCAACAACTGGTGTACCTCTACTGCGCAGATGAACGCAGCCTCGCGAGGTCGATAACAGTACCAAGTATGTGAAATCAGCATCAGTAAATGAAATCATAGTAGTCTATATAAAGCAGGAGACATGTATGATAGCCAAACTACAGTCCACAATAAATAAGCAGTCAAGTCAGGGACTCACGCCCTCAAAGTCATCACTCAAATATAACTATGGGTCTCACGCCCACAACATCAATCATGTCCGTGGAATACCTTACTCACCGTCGGCAGTCTATGATATAATAACACCAAGGAGTACATATGAACACCAAGTCCTACCGAAATAAACCGCAAATGCGGGCAAATGCGAGCTAACTACCAGATATCAAAGCCGTACTAACAATACTATACAACCAAACCACGAAGCTGACATGGGGCAAGTACGAAAGCTAACTACCAGATATCAAAGTCGTACTAACAATACTATACAACCAAACCACGAAGCTGACACGGGGCAAGTACGAAAGCCGACTACCAGGTACCAAGGCCGTGTCACGTAGCTGACCGGGGCAAGTACGAGGTCTAACTACCAGATACCAATGCCGTATCACGAGACTTCGCCACTAAACCGAGCGGGCAAGCGAAGGCTAACTACAGTACCAAGGCCGAATCGTACAAGAGACGGGGCAAGTACGAAAGCCGACCACCAGGTACCAAGGCCGAATCAGTAAGAAACCTCATGGAGATCTAGTCCATGGAATAACACTATCAACGAGCGCACTGCGGAATTCTCCGTCACACGCCAGACGCCCAAGTAATATCATAACAAATCAGCCGGCCCTCCATTGAGAGACGCGGTGGTATAGAAATACAATACTAGCACGACAAGGCTATCATACGCAAACATAGGCAAGTTACACACAACTCAAGGTACTTTCATTTTATGCCAAAGTCCAGGTTTTAACCCCAAAGTACTACGTACGTTAAATTCTTTTTAAAAGATCCATTTCTTTTACAAAGGTCACCCGATGCATGTATTATAAAAAAATGAGTGACTAACATTTTTAAGTAAACCAAAAAAACTTCCATACTGTCCTTTTTAAACCAAAACACTTCTCCTTTTAAAATCAAGTTACAACATTCTTTTCCAAAGTTCGAGTTTGCCTAATTTCAAATATTCACGTCTCTTATTTTCGAAAGATTTCATAGTTTATAGTCTTAATCAAATAACATACTCTCTTTTAAAACAATAAGCCTTATGTGTGAGTAGGTTATTCTTGTTTATAACAATCTTATCAAAGCAACCATGGTCTAGGAAATGTAATACAATTTTGTCTTATCTTAGCTTCTATGCAGATGGAGGTTTCTACTGGTTTTAATAATACTTAATTATTCAATACATTTCCCTTTATTAGCGCCAAGATGGTTTGTTCGATACTTAATCGATTTACGAAATCAAGAAACATTATTCCTTTTAAAAACCAAGTACTCATTACTCACGAATGAGGTTTCACACTTTTTAACAAAATTCATATTAATTCAATTAAGTCAAGTCTCTTATCTTTTAAGATCAAGTCTCTTAACTTCTAAAATCAATAAATCATTCTTTTTATCTCTCTTAAGTCGTTATACCTAACTTCCCATAAAGCTAGTATAACTCTTAAGCTTTCAAAACCAAGTATTACTCTTCTTTCAAAAACGATTCTTAATTCTTTTGAAATACTTCAAGATACTTATTATTTAAAACTCAAGTCAAAAGACATCGGAGTAAAACCACGTTCAGTTAACACACGTACGTCTACCGTACTATATATTCTTTTAAAATATCATGCTCAAGAGGATAGGAAGAATCACATACCTCGCGACGATTATCGACTATTAGCAAAACGCTCCACCGTTATAACCCGGCTAGCCTTGTCCACCTTTCAAGTAGAACACGCTACTCGCAGTACTTCAACCTATACCGGTTATACAAGTATATCAATGTCTAGACTACTCTGCAGAATAAATCTAGATACAAGATTCTACGGAAAATTGGGCAAGACTTCCTACCCACAAACTTCACAAGTCTCATCAGAATACAAATCCTATGTAAATACTTCAATTCCCTTCTTATATACCTTCCTTGTATATAACTTATACTTAATTCTTATACTTCAACAGTATGTAAACTCTAATTACAATAGAAGGTCAAGAGTATTTACCTCGATAAGCCCAAAATTATCCAAGTTTAAATGTCGATCCTGAGCAACGTTTAGCTCCTACTCTGGGCGCTCCAACCCGCTCCAAACAACCCTTAGAAGTTCCCAAACAACTTCTACTTAGCACTTCAACCAACTATGAAGATTTTCCTTAGGGTTTCGTTTTGAGACTAAAAGGACATAAGGTAGTATTTCCGGGCTCTACGTATAGAGATAACTTTGGAATACTACAAGGTATAAGGCTAAGGTATTTTGGAATAGTAACAATACTTGGAGAATACTTTTCTACCAAGGGGGGGGGTGTATTTTATGAGAACAACTCAAGGTAGGGGGGGTACCCTCGGCTAGCGCCACTAGGAAGGGTACCTCTCGCCAAAAGGCCTCACAGTGGGGAGGGAGGCTCTTTGGACGAGAGCTTCTACAAGAGGGGAGGATTTTCAAGACTTAGAAAGGTGTGGAGTGGATGAAGAAGTCTTCAACTAAGGGGGTATTTATAAGGAAACCAATGGACAAGATCAAGATAAGTGGGGGGCAAGTGGAGGGTGAGGATTTGCCCAAGTGCCCCCTAGCCATCTACTCCACAATTCACTCCAAACATTGACCCATGGTTTAGGCCACAAACATGCCACGAAACGGGCACCCAATCGGCCATCATAAACCGCCAACTTGAGGTGACAAGTGTCGCCTCTCGTTGGTCCAAAATATTCCATCTCTCAAAAATCCGCAAAAATTATAAATGACATAGCCGCAATTTTCCCTTCGCAGTTCGAAAACATTTCGTCGAAAAACAATTCGTTTCTGGTCAGTGCACAAATTTTCGCCCTATGCCTAACTTAAGGCTTAGACTTTTATGCGTCGCCCTCACGCATATACTGAAATACGGTATAACAACAACAAGATTACAAACCTCTAAGAGTTTTTATACAACATAACGACAGGCTCCCGCCATACCCTGAATGTACAAGTACTACATGACAGTGGCTATACGAAAGATAAGCCTCCGAGAAACGGAGCTTCCCAATACGCTGAATCGTGATCCTAAGAGCGAGGATCAACGATCGTGTACCTACCGCGGCATGAACGCACTTCGAAAGAGGTCAAGATAACAGTACCAAGTATGTGAATCGAAAATATCAGAAATGAAATCATAGTAGTCTATATAAAGCAGAGACATGTATGATAACCAAACTACATCCATAATAAATAAGCGATACGTAAGTCGTGACTCACGCCTCAAAGTCATCACTCAAATATAACTATGGGTCTCACGCCTCAACATCAATCATGCCCGTGGAATACCTTTCCTCATCACGGCGATCCATGATATAATAACACCAAGAGTACACATAAACACCGAGTCCCACTCGAAATCATAAACCGTGACGGCAAGTACGGCGCTAACTACGGATAACAAAGCCGCGTCATCAATCGACCGGCAAGTACAAAAGCCAACTACCAGATACCAAAGACGTACTAACAATACTATACAACCAAACCACGAAGCTGATACGGGGCAAGTACGAAAGCCGACTACCAGATACCAAAGTCGTGTCACGAGTCGATCGGGCAAGTACGAGGATAACTACCAGATACCGCGTCAGATCACGAGACTTCGCCACTAAACTGAACGGGGCAAGTACGAAGGCTAACTACCAGATACCAAAGCCGAATCAGCCACGACTTCGGGGCAAGTACGAGAGCCAACTACCAGATACCAAAGCCGAATCAGTAAAACCTCATGGAGAGCTAGTCCATGGAATAACACTATCAAGCGTGCGCATCTGTGGAATCCTCCGTCATTCTTGCGACGTCCAAGTAAGATCATAACAAATCAGCCGGCCCTCCATTGAGAGACGCGGTGGTATAGAAATACAATACTAGCACGACAAGGCTATCACACACAAACATAGGCAAGTTACACACAACTCAAGGTACTTTCATTTTATGCCAAAGTCCAGGTTTTAATCCCCAAGGTACTTCGTACGTTAAATTCTTTTTAAATGATCCATTTCTTTTACAAAGGTCACCCGATACCCGTAGTATTAAAATAGAAGGACTAACATTTTTAAGTAAACCAACACACTTTCCTTTTTAAAATCAAGTAACAACATTCTTTTCCAAAAGTTCAAGTTTGCCTAATTTCAAATATTCAAGTCTCTTATTTTTGAAAGATTTCATAGTTCATAGTCTTAATCAAATAACGTAATCTCTTTTAAAACGATTGAGTAACGTATGCCTTATATGTGAGTAGGTTATTCTTGTTTATAACAATCTTATTAAAGCAGCCATGATCTAGGAAATGTAATACAATCTTGTTTTATCTTAGCTTCTATGCAGATGGAGGCTTCTACTGATTTTAATATAATTACTTATTTGTCAATACATTTTCCTTTATTAACGCTGCAGTGGTTCGTTCGATACTTATTCTCATTTCCGAAATCAGTAAAACATTATTCTTTTAAAGACCAAATACTCATTACTCACGAATGAGGTTTCACACTTTTTAATAAAATTCATATCAATTCAATTAAGTCAAGTCTCTTATCTTTTAAGATCAAGTCTCTTAACTTCTAAAATTAATAAACCATTCTTTTTATCTCTCTTAAGTCGTTATACCAACTTTCCATAAAGCTAGTATAACTCTTAAACTTTCAAAACCAAGTATTACTCTTTTTTCAAAAACGATTCTTAATTCTTTTGAAATACTTCAAGAATATTTATTATTTAAAACTCAAGTCAAAAGACATTGAAGTAAAACCACGTTCAGTTAACACACATACGTCTACCGTACTATATATATTCTTTTAAAATATCATGCTCAAGAGGATAAGAAGAATCACATACCTCGCGACGATTACCGACAATTAGCAAATAGCTCCAAAGTACTGTAATCCTGCTAGCCTTTTCCACCCTTCGAGTAGAATACGCTACTTGTTGTACTTCAACCTATAACGGTCATATAAGTCTATCAACGTCTAGACTACTCTGTAGGATGATTCTAGATAAAAGATTCCTTATTCTATGGAAAATTGGGCAGCACTTCCCTACCCGTCCAACTACACAAGTCTCATCAGAATACACCCTATGTAAGTACAGTTCAGTTCTCTTCTTTTATACCATCCTTATATACGTCTTATACTCAATTCTATACTACTACAGTATGTAATTTCCAATTACAATAGAAGGGTAAGAGTATTTACCTCGATAAGCCCAAAATTATCCAAGTTTAAAAGTCGATCCTGAGCAAGGTTTAGCTCCTATTCTGTACGCTCCAATTCGCTCCTAGAAACCCTTAGAAGTTCTACACAACTTCTACTTAATACTTCAACCAACTATGAAGATTTTTCCCTAGGGTTTCGTTTAGTGACTAAAGGAAGTATAGTAGTATTTTCCGGGCTTTTAGTATAGAGGTAACTTTGGGAATACTACAAGGGATTTGGGCCAAGGTATTTTGGAATAGTAACAACACTTGGAGAATACTTTTCACTGGGGTATTTCACGAGATCAACTCGAGGAAAGGGGGTTTCGCCGAGGCCTCTCAAAGGGGAGGGGACTTTGACGAAAACTACACTGGGGGAGAGGGATTTTGCCTTGGAATTTATCAAGTGAGGATGAAGAAGTCTTCAACTAAGGGGGGTATTTATAGGGCCTTCAATGGCCAAGATTAAGGCAAGTGGAGGGCAAGTGGAGGGTGGGGATTTGGGCAAGTGTACCTTATCCATCTACTACACAAAATATCTTACCAAACATTGACCAAATGTTTTAGGCCACAGAAATGAAAAAAACGTGCCAACCACTCCCCTTGAATGCCGTCCACTTGAGGGTGACAAGTGTCGCCCTCTCGTTGGTCCAAAATATTTTATCTCTCGGAAAAATCCGCAAAAATAATAAATGTTGCAACCGCAATTTTCCCTTCGCAAAGTCCGGAAAACGTTTCGTCGGAAAACAATTCTTTTCGCTAGTTGAGAACAAATTTCGTCCCTTATGCCTACTTAAGGCTTAAACTTTGCACGCCGCCTCACGTACATACTCTGGAAATACGGGGTATAACATTCTCCCCTCCTTAGAAACATTCGTCCCGAATGTTCCTTCTCAAGACAGATAACGATAAAGTTCCTCTTAACTTAAACAAGTTGCCAATGCCGCACATGGCCACAAAATAACATACGCGCAAATACTAAAATCCAATTCCACGAGGAATCACCTCTATCATCGCAAAAGCTCCCACTCAAAAGGCTAAAAGATACTGCCTTCGCACCTTTTCTTCACAAAAGATATGATCACTTCTATTCTCTTAACACATGTTCACTTCCTTTTCTTACTCGCCGTACCCTTCTCGTACACCCGAAATCTCTCCCTAGTACACATTCCATACTCCAGTCATCGCTTCAGTTTCCAAAACTTTGGAGTCACCACCTCCAAACTTGGTCATCTTACTAGCCTTGAATTCCTTCAAGGCCATTCCCGGCATTCACGATCCGATTCTGGTCGAACATATCCACGAACTCATACGATGGTTACCTAAACCTGGGCCTAGCACCCTCGTGACCCTACCACCCGGCTGATCACTCGAATCGACCCCACCCCAAACCGGTCATGGTCGACCCGCGAATGGTCCTCAACCCGACCCATAATCGCGCCAAACTTTTGTTCCCCGATCCGGAACAATCTTACCTATTCAAGCCCTGAAAGCTACCACTTTCATCTTACACAACCCATGGAATTATCCCACAATACATTTTTACGCATACCAAGTATTTTGACAAAGACTAACCGTAAAATCATTTATTCAAGACGGCCTTACATCTAAGGTCTCAACGTGTAGTATCCTAAGGTTCATACCTTCCCTGTCCCCATACTTATCCTTTCAACTAACCATGTCTCTAAACCACAATATACACAACGCTATCTGTATATAGTACTCAACATATAATCATCGTATCACGCATGCTAATCTCTAGAGGGTTAAGGATATACCTGAAAAAAATAGGCGGTTCAAAGGACCGCTAAAATTGGGAACTTCCACCGCGACCTCTGTGACTCACGGCAAGAACATCCCGCCTAGCTATGGAAGGTGAAGAACCCGCAATCGATCTCGTAGTCTGCTATCCCAAAGAAGCTATACTGCCTGACGCCTTCTCGCCAAATGGCCCCGTTGGCCGCAAGCATAACAATCTCCCAAATTAGTACGACACTCACCCTTATGAATTTTTCCACAACGCCACACCGAGACAGGTGACCTCATCCGCGAGCACTCCTACTCCCTAAATCTGAAACACAGGAGCCCCGACTGCTCCGAATACCCCGAACGCCCCAAGATCGCGGAGGACCGCTCAGATCGTGGAGGTACATAACTAGCTCGCCACAGGCGGTCCGCCGAAAGTCGCCAAAAGACCTCGCTGTCTCGCCCTCTTCGCTGATCCCGGCCATTCCGCCGACCTCTCCGCTCACACCTGTGCATAAGCTCGCATGGCACTCTATGCCCACAAGAGCTACACCGAACAAGCCTCGCCAAGTAGTCATCGAGCCCGTGACGTAGCGGTGCACTCGCCCTCATGTCGCTACTAACGCGGGACGCATCGAGCTAGTGAGCCAAACTCCACATTGTACTCCCGAACCGCACGCCCGCCCCGCCTCAATATCAAAAATCGCCGCGTTCTCCTCATCGCGAGGCAAGAAGTGGCCGAGAAATGCCTCCGAGAACTCATCCCAAATAGCCGAGGCACATGCTACCCCGACAGCTCCCACGAATCAAACTACCGATCATTGCGGTATCACGCAACCGATGTGAACCTAAGACCACCGACTCGGTCTCCGGCTCGATCACTCATGATCCGATGTAACTATCGGATGAACTCCTCGCGGATCATCCTCGTGCCTCGATCCATAAAACACCGCGGATGCAACTCGTAAAGTCCCGCAGCCTCAAACTATCCGCCTCGTGAACTACGGTACTACGGCACTAATTGCCGTGATCCACTTATCCTCGTGCCTTGCCACTATCCCGCCAATAATCGCCATCTCTTTGTACCCCAACCTCTGCTCGTGATGTGGGACCGAGGCTCGTGCATCAGGTCTCAGCAACACCGCCGCGCTCTAAACTCGCTGGGCCGGGCGGCGCGCAAAACTCGCCGTCAAGCGCTATCTCGGTAATGATCAGGTCACGACCTGCCCGGCCCGTGGATCGTGCCTTACCGGCACCCAAGTAGTCATACATCGAGTAACCAGGAATATAAAACAAGACAGAAACGATTTAAAACAATAAGACACGCTTATCTGATGAAAAGCTTGCCTTTTCGCATAATATAAATAACTCAAGTTTTGCGCTATATCCCAACTGCATAATAGTACTACTGCACTCTAAGGAAGTAAACAACTATGGCGGACAGTGGCCCGCCATACCTCGATCAGATAAAACTATCTACAATACAGTGAGATCATACCCAAAAGTAGAGCCTCCGGAGAAGATGGAGCTCCTGACACCAACGCAAAGATCCTAAGGATGTGGATCTAGCACTGCTGCCCTTACTCGCAGATGAACGCAGCCCCGGGCGAGGTCGATAACAGTACCAAGTATGTGAAACTATAAAGTACTTTAAAATGAAATCAAAGTATTTAAAACCTTTTCACAAATACAATCGGTTCAATTGCACATAGTGCCACATCACAAACAACAACAAAGAATAAAGATCAGAATGTGTCTATTCTAGGCCGCGAATGATCGGGCAAGGCCAATCGCCCATAGTATCATTCTCGCGTGCCTAGTCCTCGACTTCGCACCCGCATAGTCACACATAGACCCGCATGAGGTAGCCCTCGTGATCGGGGCAGCTAACCCCGGATCCGCCTAGGCTCCCGCACCGCATAGCCTCAAAAGACCGCGTAGTCTCAACAGCATCGCATAGGAATCCCCGTGATCGCTAGACGCCCGAATGATCAATCACGAGCATACCGCTGCTCCGCATAGTCTCACAGACCGCATAGCCGTATAGACCGCATCAAGGGGGCAAGCCCTCGGTATAATAGTCAAGGGGTAGGTGATACAGTAACAGTATAACGGACTTACCGGTTAGCAACGTAAGCACAGCAAGAATGACCCCCTTACACAGCATTACTAACACAGGTAGCATCATGATATGTCTACTTATCAAACAATCTTACTACACTTAACAGAGATCAATACAAGGCTTTTATAAACAAACAAGTAAACAGTTCCTTTTTATCATTCTTAAGTTGTTATACCTAACTTCCCATAAAGCTAGCATAACTCTTAAGCTTTTGTTTTAAAAAATGATTCAGTATTCTTTTGAAATGTTTTCAGTTCTTATTATTCAGGCTTAAGCCGTGAGGCATTGCCGTAAGTATTATTCAGGCTTAAGCCGTGAGGCATTGCCGTAAGTATTATTCAGTTAACACATGTACGTCTACCGTACTATATATATTGTAAAATATCATGCTTAGCGTAATCACATACCTTCTCAAATAAAACCACCGCCAAGTCAATATGTCGCAAGAGAGTCACCCTATAATAGCCACGGATATCTATCAAAGACTACTCGAGGGTCATTCTAAACAGAGGGTTCACAATTCTACTGAAAGTCGGGCAGACAACCCTACCCGTGAGCTATATAAGTTCATCGTGAAAACAAATTCTATGTGAGTACAAATGTGATTATTCTTCTTTAAAACCTTCATCGTGGTAATAGTTCAATTCTTTCTGTGATATTCTTCTAAGTATTTATACTTATCCTTATACTACAACAAGAAGTATTCTCTAATTCAAAAGAGGTTAGGATTATTACCTCGGTAAGCCCAATAATATCCTAGATAAAGTCGCGCTGAGCAAGGTTTAGCTCCTAAGTTGACGCCCTAGAGTCTAAGAAACCTTGAAGTTCTTCACAACTTCTACCAAAGACTAAGGGATTTGGGCTAGGTATTTTGGGCATTATAACGATACTAGAAGACAACTTTTCTACCAAGGAGGGGGTAGATTTCGGCTAGGCTAGGGGGTTAGGCCTCGCCAAACTCACAAGTGGGAGGGAAGGGTGTTGGACGAAAAGCTCACAAAGGGAGAGGAGGATTTTTCAAGACTTGGAAGATTTGTGGATGAAGAACTCTTCATCTAAAGGGGTATTTATAGGTCAAGAAGTGGCCAACCAATGGCCAAGATTAAGACAAGTGCAAGGCAAGTGTAGGGTGAGGATTAACTATACACAAATATCCTACCAACTCCTTGACTTGTGCACAAGGCACAAAAACGTGCTAAGGCTCTTCAATTCGCCCAAATGGACGATTCAAGTCCACCAATGGGAGGGTGCCAAGTGTTGCCCTCCCGCTGGTCCAAAATGTTTCGCCTCTGAAAAATCCGCAAAATTAGAAATGGCATAGCCGAATTTTCCCTACGAAAGTCGTGGAAACGCTTTCGCCGGAAACGATTCTTTAGCGAGTGTGTACAAAAACGCCCAAGGCTAACTTTAAAGCCAAACTCTTTCAGACGTATTCCCACGTACATACTGAAATACGGTATAACATTCTCCTCCTTAGAAACATTCGTCCGAATGTTCCTTCTCAAGACAGCTTATCGGAAGCTTAAACAGATAGCAAAAGCCACACACGGCCAAAAAACAACAATTATGCATAAATGATAATGGAAATTTACAAGTAGGAAAGTGAATTACCCTGAGGTGTGGGAATAGGTGAGGATACTTCGCCTCATGTCCTCCTCGCCTCCCACGTCATCTCCTCCCCGAGCTCGTTCGCCACAAGACTTTGACGGCCACGCCCTTCGTCCGCAGACGCCTAACTCGACGATCGACTATCGCTATGGGAATCTCTCATACGATAACCCTCACACCGACATCGCCAATCGGTGTACCTTAGATGGATCCCCGATACATCTCTCAAGATAGATACGTGAAACACCGGATGCACCGCCTCCAGACGGACGGCAGATTCAACTCGTAGCAACCTTGCCTACCTCGCGGACACCAACGCCCAATGTACCTTGGGCCGAAGTTTCCTTCTTCCCGAATCTCATCACACCCTTCATGGGTGACACCTTTAGGAAAACCCAATCATGAACCTCGAACTCAAGATGCCGACGACGATGATCTCGATACGACTTGGCCGACTCAGCCGTCGATAGCCGCCTTGATAAGCTTCACCTTATCCATCGCCGCCGCACCAAATCGTCCCACTAGCCGCACTCGCCACATCGAACCAACCTATAGGCGATCTGCACTTCCTCCCATACAAGGCCTCATAAGGCGCCATCCAATACCGGAGTGGTAGCTATTATTATACGCGAACTCAACTAGAGGCAAATGATCCTCCCAACTACCATCGGTCAATAACACAGCTCGCAGATATCCTCGCAGTCCGATAGTGCGCTCTGCCGTCCGTCTGCTCGTGGATGAAATGCGACTCGTGCTCACTCGCCCCTAAACCCTCTCGAAGGACTCCGTAAGTTAGCCGTAACCGGGCTCCTCTCGATATGATCGAAGTGGGACTCCATGCACCGACGATCTCTGATGTAAAGTCCGCATAATCCTCACCAAAAGTCGTCCGACGGGAAGAAAGTGGGCTGATTTCGTCACCGCCGACGATAACCCATATAGAATCATGTCTCCTCCGAAAGCGAGGTAATCCCGTGATGAAGTCCATGTTGATTACCTCCCACTTCCGTGTCGGGATCTCAATCGCTCAGAATAAACCACCGTGCCTCTCGTGCTCTACCTTCACCGCCGACAACACGCACCGAGCTACGAACTCGCAACGCCCTCTTCAAGCCATCCCACCAATACACCGATCTAAGGTCGTGGTACATCTTAGTCGACCCGATGGATAGAGTAACGCTACGCAGGTGCTTCCCAAGAACTCGCCAAGTCTCAAACATCCGAACACATACCGCTTTCAAACCTTAGCACTTATCAAGTGCTACTCGAAAGGACCCTTGCCCTCACGAAGAGTCAGATCACGATATCGAATCAAAGCCGATCTCGAATCGCTGCTCTTCACCTCCTCGATGATGGAAGACTCGCAACCTCACGCACTCTAACCCCACCGCTATCGTAATCAATCAAACGGACACCAAGGCTCGCTAATCGATGCAAATCACGAACCATGTCCTCCTATCTAGCCGCACATCCGATAGGCTCCCATCGACCTACGACTAAGAGCATCCGCCACAACATCGCCTTCCCGTGGTACAGATATCAACATCGTAATCCTTAAGCAACTCTAACCACCGCCTCTCGCCGAAGTTCAGCCTCCTCTGGTCGAAGATATACCGAGGCTCTTGTGGTCTCAGATAAATATCCACGTGAACCCCATACAAATAGTGCTCCGCATCTTCAAAGCGTGAATCACTACGCTAACTCCAAATCACGCGGGTAGTTCCTCGTGTTTCTTCAAATGCCGGATGCATATGCTATAACTCGCCATGCCGCATCAACACACATCCCAACCCGATGCCCGACGATCACAATACACCACATAACCGCTCGACCTCCGAAGAGTAAGAACGGGCTGGCCAATCTCTCTTCAAAGAATCGAAACCCCGCCACAAGCATCACCATCAAACTTGGCCGCTTTCCGAGTCACCTAGTCAATGGTGCAGATAGAAGCAAACTTCTCCACGAACCGCCGATAATAACCCGCAAGGCCCGTAAAATCGCGAACCTCGCCGAGTAGTAGGTTCAGGCCAAGTCCTCGATCGCTTCGATCTTGGCCGATCCACTAATGCCATCGCCCCGGCAATATGCCCGAAACGCCATCAAGTCAACCAAAACTCACATTTGGAAAACTTGGCGATAATCGCTGATCTCGAGAATCACAAGATAGCCTCAAATGCCCGCATGCTCCTCGCCTGAGCGAATAAACCAAGATATCATCAATGAACACTATCACAAACGTGTCCAAAAATGGTTTGAACACTCGTTCATCAAATCCATGAATACCGCACGAGTATCGTCAACCCAAAAGACATGACCAACTCATAATGCCCGCATCGTCCGAATGCAATTCTAGGGACATCCACCTCTCGACACGAACTCGATGATAGCCCGAACGCAGATCAATCTTGGAGAAACATCTCGCGCCTCGCAATCGTCGAACAAATCATCAATCTCGGGAAGCGGGTATTCTGTTTAATGGTCACCTTGTTCACCGTCAGAATCAACACATGCGCAGCGGCCCCGCCCTTCTTCTTCACGAACAATACCGCGCTTCTGCGAGAAACACTAGGTCTGGAGAAACCCTTCTCCAAAGAAATCCTAAGCCGTCCTTCAACTCTCTCAACTCGGCAGTGCCATTCTCAGATGGCGAATGGAAATAGGCCGAGTGTCCGCAATATGTCAATACAAAACTCAATCTCTCGTGAGGGATACCCGAGGTCATCCGAAACACGCCCTGGGAACTCACGACATCGAATCGATCAAAGTCCGTACCGCAGCCTTCAGATCAAACACCCGAACGAGATGGTAGATATACCCTTCTCGCACCATCTTCCTAGCCTCGAGGTAGGAAATAAACCTACCTCTACGATACCGTGCTCCTCCCACTCAACAACCGGCTCCTCAGAAACCGAACTGCATTACTTTCTCTTCAGCCTACATTGGCGTAGCAAGAAGCTAGCCAATCCATCCCCATAATCACGCCGGTCAATCATCTCCAACTCTATCAAGTCGCCAGGTCCGACGATCAGAATGGTCACAGACAAGCTCTATATACCCGCCGAGCTACCACCGAATCACCATCGCGTAGCTACCTCGAAAGTGGTCTATGGACTCGTGCTCTATCCCTATCCTACTAGCAACAAGGGAGATATATAGATGAGTAGAACCCGATCTATCAAAGCATACACATCAAACCTGAACCGATAAGGTACCGGATTTACATCGTGCGAGGCCTCCCGATCCCGCTTACCGACAAAGCATATACGCGGCTCGAGGACCGCTAGAATCGGGACTCGCGCACGACCTGCGCCACTACTGATCCATGTGTACCTCGCTCCGGGCGAGTAATCGCTTGGGATGAAGCAGGCGCAATGCACTCGTAGGCCGAGCCCTACCACCGCCGCCCGGCCGACAAACTCTCGCAAAGTGACCTCGCCGCCACAAGTATAGCAAGCTCCCGAGTACGCCTCCGTAATGGTATTCGCCACAACGGGCACACCGAGCAGACTCGAACGGTTAGCACCTCGCTACTCGAAATCAAGTCCCGCCCCGACCGCCTCGATCGCGCCTCGGGCCGGCTGAATGAGGTAGAGCGCTCATACTGGCCGTGGTGCACCGACTTCGCCGATGCCGCCACCCCGAGGACCACTAAAAGAACCGCCGCTCGCCTTCTTCGCCGCTGATATCGCTTACCCGCCGGTCTCGCGCCTCGCATCCTAGTGCATGAGCTCGCATGCGGTAATGTCCATACCCGGCCAAGAGAAACACCCGCATACGACTCGCCATATAATCATCTAGCCCGCGACGAGCGGTGTACCCTATCCTCCATATCTGCTACCAATGCCGGGACATATCTAGCCAAAGAATCAAACTCGACATTGTATTCTCGACGCAAGGCCCCCTCGCCTCAAAGAAGAAGAATCTATCACCGTGCCTCCTCATCCGCGGAGGCAAGAAGTGTGTGAGAAAAGCCTCAAAACTCATCCCATACCGCCGAGGTGCATGCTCTCCCGAAAGCTCCTATGATCAAACCAATCGATCGCGTGTCACGCAGCGACGCGAACCGAATGTCACAGCCTCGCCTCCAAGCCCCGATCACCCGCGATAATCCTTCGCAATGACGGATGAACTCCTCGCGATCATCCTCCGCCGACCAGAAACTCGCGGCTACAACTCAAGAAATCTCGCAGCCAAACTATTCGCCTCGTGCACTACGGTGCGATCGAGCCGAGCCGAACTGCCGTGATCCGCCTCTCTCAGACGGGCCACAACTTTAGCCAAAAGTCGGGCCATCTCTCATTCCTAACTCTCCGCCCAGCCGCGGGACGAGGTGGGTATCGTGGTCTCGCTGGGCCGGCGCCATAGAACTCGCCGCCTCGTATAGACTGGCTCGAGCCTCGTGACTCGGGTGTCTCGCTAGCCTCTCACGCTTTGCCCTTCTCGCCCGGTCCGCTTACGCGAGGCATAATCATATAGAAAGGAATACGTTGAGGGGTCCAACCTATAACACGCCTCTAAAGCACGATCTCGTAATGAGAAGAATGGAAACCAATCCTAAATATCCTATAGCCTCCGACATTGGTGTGGTGCACAACACACCGATAATCAAGACTCTACTAGATACGGTCTGTAGACACTTTCCGAGGATTAATCGCTCGATACCACTTTTGTCACGACTGCCCGGCCCGTGATCGTGCCTTACCGGCACCTAAGTAGTCATACATCGAGTAACCAATGAATATAAAACAAGACAGAAACAGCTTTAAAACAATAAGACACACGCTTTATCTGATGAAAAGCTTGCCTTTCGCATAATATAAATAACTCAAGTTTTGCGCTATATCCCAACTGCATAATAGTACTACAGCACTTAAGGAAGTAACAACTATGGCGACAGTGTCTCGCCATACCTCGATCAGATAAAACTATCTACAATACAGGAGATCATACCCAAAAGTAGAGCCTCCTATAAGATGGAGCTCCCGACACCAACGCAAAGATCCTAAGGACGTGGATCTAGCACTGCCGCCCTTACCGCAGCATGAACGCAGCTCCAAGGAGGTCAAGATAACAGTACCAAGTATGTGAAACTATAAAGTACTTTAAAATGAAATCAAAGTATTTAAAACCTTTTCACAAATACAATCGCTCAATTGCACATAGTGCCACATCACAAACAACAATAAAGAATAAAGATCAGAATGTGTCTATTCTAGGCCGCGAATGATCGAAGCAAGGCCAATCGCCCATAGTATCATTCTCGCGGCCTAGTCCTCGACTTTCGCACTCCGCATAGGTCACACATAGACCCGCATGAGGTAGCTCTCGTGACGGGGCAGCCAACCCCAGATCCGCCAGGCTCCCGCACCGCATAGCCTCAAAAGACCGCATAGTCTCACAGCATCGCATAGAATCCCCGCATCGTGCTAGACGCCCGAATGATCAATCCTCGAGCATACCGCCGCCCGCATAGTCTCACAGATCGCATAGCCGTGATAGACCAAGATCGGGGGCAAGCCTCAGATAATAGTCAAGGGGTAGGTGATACAAGAATAAGATAACTGACTTACCGTTAGCAACGTAAGCACAGAAGAATGACCCCTTACACAAAGATTACTAACACAGTAGCATCATGATATGTCTACTTATCAAACAATCTTACTACACTTAACAGAGATCAATACAAGGCTTTTATAAACAAACAAGTAAATGCCTTTTTATCATTCTTAAGTCATATACCTAACTTCCCATAAAGCTAGCATAACTCTTAAGCTTTTGTTTTAAAACCAGATATTTATCTTCCGTTAAAAATGATTCAAAGATTCTTTGAAATGTTTTCGCCTTATTATTCGTGCTTAAGCCGAGGTATCGCGTAAGTATTATTCAAAGCTTGCCGAGGCATTGCCGTAAGTATTATTCAGCTAACACATGTACGCCTACCGCATTATATATATTGTAAAATATCATGCTTAGGCGTAATCACATACCTTCTCAAATAAAACCACCGCCAAGTCAATATGTCGCACAGAGAGTCACCATAATAGCCACGATATCTATCAAAGACTACTCGAGGGTCATTCTAAACAGAGGGTTCACAATTCTACTGAAAGTCGGGCAGACAACCCTACCCTGAGCTATATAAGTTCATCAGAAAACAAATTCTATGTGAGTACAAGCAGATTATTCTTCTTTAAAACCTTCTACGTGGTAATAGTTCAATTCTTTCTCGTGATATTCTTCTAAGTATTTATACTTATCCTTATACTACAACAAGAAGTATTCTCTAATTCAAAAGAGGGTTAGGATTATTACCTCTGTAAGCCCAATAATATCCTAGATAAAGTCGCTCGAGCAAGGTTTAGCTCCTAAGTTGTACGCCCAGAGTCTAAGAAACCTTGAAGTTCTTCACAACTTCTACCAAAGACTAAGGGATTTGGGCTAGGTATTTTGGGCATTATAACGATACTAGAAGACAACTTTTCTACCAAGGAGGGGGTAGATTTCGCTAGGCTAGGGGTTAGGCCTCGCCAAACTCACAAGGAGGGAAGGGTGTTGACTAAAAGCTCACAAAGGGAGAGGAGGATTTTTCAAGACTTGAAGATTTGTGGACGAAGAACTCTTCATCTAAAGGGGTATTTATAGGTCAAGAAGTGGCCAACCAATGGCCAAGATTAAGACAAGTGCAAGGCAAGTGTAGGGTGAGGATTAACTATACACAAATATCCTACCAACTCCTCGACTTGTGCACAAGGCACAAAAACGCTAAGGCTCTTCAATTCGCCCAAATGGACGATTCAAGTCCACCAATGGAGGGTGCCAAGTGTTGCCCTCCGCTGGTCCAAAATGTTTCGCCTCTCTAAAAATCCGCAAAATTAGAAATGGCATAGCCGAATTTTCCCACGAAAGTCGTGGAAACGCTTCGCCGGAAACGATTCTTAAGCCGAGTGTACAAAAACGCCCAAGGCTAACTTTAAAGCCAAACTTCAGACGTATTCCCCACGCATATACTGAAATACGGTATAATGCATCGCTCGCGCCTCGTATTCCTCTCAGATCCTACTAGCATCTTCTCGCCGCTTTGCCCATCCGGGCCCGGCCGCTTTGGCGCGAGGCATAATCGTGAAATGAAATACGCCGAGGGTCCAACTTATAACACAACTCTAAGGCACGATCTCGTAATGAGCGTAATGGAAACTAATCCTAAATGTCCCGCAGCCTCCGATTGTAGATGTGGTGCACAACACATCGATAATCAAGACTCTACTAGACACGGTTCAGAGACACTTTCCGAGGATTAACTGCTCTGATACCACTTTTGTCACGACCCGATCCTGGGACCGTGACTGGTGTCTTACCCCGGGCACCCTAGTGATACAACATCAGAGGAAATCAGCGGAAATAAAAACTTAAACATGAAACAAGAGATATGATAATAAAACAAAGCAACCAAACGGTTACCTTCAGATATATACATAAAACTTAAACCCAACAGCTACATCCTAACAAACCCCGCCAAGAGTTTTTATACAACATGACGATGGCCCGCCATACCCCGAATGTACAAGTACCTACAAAGTGACAGGACTATACTAAAAGATAAGCCTCCGAGAAACGGAGCTTCCTAATACGCTGAATCGTGATCCTAAGAGCGAGGATCAACGATCGCGTACTTCTACCGCTATGAACGCAGCCTCGGCGAGGTCAAGATAACAGTACCAAGTATGTGAAATCAAAATATCAGAAATGAAATCATAGTAGTCTATATAAAGCAGAGACATGAATGATAACCAAACTACATACCACAATAAATAAGCCACGTAAGTCGTGACTCACGCCCTCAAAGTCATCACTCAAATATAACTATGGGTCTCACGCCCTGAACATCAATCATGCCCGTGGAATACCTTCCTCACTGCCGGCAGTCTATGATATAATAACACCAAGGAGTACACATAAACACCAGTGTTATACCCCGTATTTCCAGAGTATGAACGTGAGGGCGTACGTACGAAAGTTTAGCCTTAAAGTAGGCATTGGGACGTTTTTTTTGGGCACAACTCATTAAAAGAATCGTTTTTCGACGAAACGTTTTGCACAACTCGCGTAGGATAAATTCCGGCTATGCCATTTCTAATTTTTGCGGATTTTTCCGAGAGACGAAACACTTTGTTAACGGAGGGCGACACTTGTCACCCTCCAATTGGTGGACGTGAGGCGTCTATATGGCCGAATGGAGTGGCTTGTTTTGTCAAGTAGTTGGTAGGATATTTTGTGTGCAAGTTGGCTAGGTACACTTGCCCAAATCTTGACCTTACACTTGCCTTGCACTTGGCATAATCTTGGCCATTGGTTGGCCATCCCTTGACCTATAAATACCCCTCTTGTGATGAAGAGTTCTTCATCCACAAACAAGCTTTCCAATTCTTGAAATCCTCTCCTCTCCCTTGAGCCTTTTTTTCGTCCAAAACACCTCCCCTTTGCGTGAGCTTGGCCGAGGCAACCCCTCCCCCTAGCCTAGCCGAAATCTACCCCCCCTCCCTTGGTAGAAAAGTTGCCTTCTAGTATTGTTATAATGCCCAAAATACCCCAGCCCAAATCCCTTAGTGCTTAGTAGAAGTTGTGAAGAACTTCTAAGGTTTCTTTAGAGCTATCGGAGCGTACAACTTAGGAGCTAAGCCTTGCTCCGGATCGACTTATACCTAGGATATTATTGGGCTTACCGAGGTAAATAATCCTAACCCTCTTTTGTATTAAAGAATACATACTGTAGAAGTATAGAATTAAGTATTAAATACTTAGAAGAATATTACAGAATAGAATTGAACTGTTATCACAATAGAAGGGTTTAAAAGAAGAATAATAGAACTGAACTCACCTAGGACTGTTTTTACAGTAGACTGTATAACTTACCGGGTAGGGAAGTGCTGCCCAAATTTCCATAGAATAGAGAACCCTCTGCTTAGAATCACATGCATACCTAGACGTTGATAGACGTATTTGACTGTTATAGGCTAATTCTCTGCGTGCGACATATTCAACTTGGCAGGAGGTTTTCGCCGAGAAGGTATGTGATTCTTCCTAAGCATGATATTTTAACATATATATATAGTACCAGACGATACGTGTTAATCGAATAATAACTACTGCAATGTCTTTTGACTTAAGCCTGAATAACAACTACGGCAATGTCTTTTGACTTAAGCCTGAATAATAAGAACCCTGATGCATTTCAAAGGAATACTGAATCATTTTTAATGTAAGAGAAATATCCGGTTTTAAAACAAAGCTAAGAGTTATACTAGCTTTACGGGAAGTTAGGTATAACAACTTAAGAATGATAAAAGGAATCGCTTACTTGTTTGTTTATAAAAGACTTGTATTGATTGCTAAGTATAGTAAGATTGTTTGATAAGTAGACATATTATGACGCTACCGTGTTAGTGTCTTGTAATGCCGTGAAAGAGGTCATTCTTGCGTGCTTACGCTGCTAAACGTAAGTCCGTTGTGATCGTTATTATATCACCTACCCTTGACTTATTATACCGAGGGCTTGCCACCCTCGACGCGGTCTATACGGCCTATGCAGCCATGTGACTACGCGAGTCGCGGAGTTCCGTGATTGATCATTCCGGTGTTTTAGCCCGACGCGGATGCCCTATGCGGTATGTGTGACTACGCGGTCTATCGAGACTATGCGATCGCGGAGTCTAGGCGTACCGGGTTAGCTACCCCGATGCGAGGAATACCTCACGCAGTCTCGCGTGACCTATGCGATCGCGGAGTCCGTGATTAGGCATGCATAATGATACTACGGGCGCCGCCTTGCTTCGATCATTCGCGCCTAGAATAGACTCGCATAGCTTACCTATTATTGTTCTTGTTTGTGATACGCACTATGTGCAATTGAACCGATTATATTTGGAAATGGTTTTAAAATACTTTGATTTCATTTTTAAGTACTTTACGCCCACATACTTAGTACCACAGATCGACTCTCCTTCTGGGCCGCTCATGCCAGAGTTAAGGGAAAGGCGTGCTAGATCCACATCCTTAGGATCTCTTGCATTGGTGTCGAGCTCCATCTTCTCCGAGGCTCTACTTTTGCATACGATCTCCCAGATTGTAGATAGTTTTGTACATTCAGGTATGGCGGCCCCGTCCCGCCATAGTTGTTTACTTCCTAGAGGTCTGTAGTCCCAATGTACAGCTGGGATGTAATCGCAAAACTTGGGTTATTTATATATATATGCCGAAGGCAAGCTTTTCATCGATAAACCGTGTCTCATTTTACAACTGTTTCATGTCTTGTTTTATATTCCGACACTCGATGTATGAATACTGGGTGCGCCGTAAGGCACTACCACGCCCCGAACGGTCGTGACAAAAGTGGTATCGAGCGCTTAATCCTGAAAGTGTCTACGCATCGCATCTAGTAGAGTCTTGATTATCGCTGTTGTGCACCACACCAATAATCGTGAGGCTATAAGATATTTAGGATTGGTTTCCATTCTTCTCACTCGAGATCGTGCTTTAGAGCCGTGTTAAAGTTGGACCTCTAACGTATTCCTTTCTCAGAATAGCTATGCCTCCACGTAAGGCAACCCGCCCGTAAGGCGGCAAGGCAGGAGCCGCTAGTAGGCACCGAGTTACGAGGGCTCGTGCCCGCCTATACCCTGCACGGCGAAGTTCTATGACGCCACCGCCCCAAGCAGAGACCACAAGACGCACACCTCCCGCCCCACACCGGGCGGAGGAGTTAGGGTACAAGGAGATGGCCCACTATTGGCCAGATCGTGGCTGCATACGAGGACAGCCGATGCAGCAGTCAGCCCACCCGCCAGATACGTGGTTCACCCGAGGCCGAGTTCGAGGCTACGAGATTTCCGAGTCAGAGCCCGCCGAGTTTTACGGTCGAGGCCGCAGGATGATCCGCAGGAGTTCATCCGCCACCACAGAGGATTATGAGAGTGATCGTGGCGCCGAGACCGAGTCCGTGATCTTTGGTTCGCATCGGCCGCGCGATAGTGCAATGATTGGTTTGATTCACGGAGTTATCCCGGGAGAGCACGATCCCCGCCTACTGGGACGAGTTCTCTGAGGCCTTTCTTACTCACTTCTTGCCTCCACAGATGATGAGGGCGCGGCCGACAGATTTTTATCACGAGACAATGAGGACGCACGCCAGTGGAGTACAATGTCGAGTTCGATTCTTTGGCTCGACACGCCCCAAAGATTGGTAGCAGATATGGAGGATAGGTGCACCGCCACGCCATCGGGCTAGATGATTATATGGCCGAAGTCTTGTGCGGTTTTCTTCACCGTATGGACATTACCCGCACGCAGCTCATGCACTGGATGCGAGGAGCGCAGACCGACGAGTCGATAGATATCAAGATCGTAAGGCCAGACGGCCGTTCTTTGGTAGTTCTCGGTGGACGGCCTCAAAGTTAGCCTAGATTTGCACCCCACCACTCAGAGCACTCCCACATCATTGTCGCTCACCAGAGTATTCGGGGCGTCGTGGCCCCGTGACTTCGGATTTCCGTGGTGCTAACCGACGAGGTCCGCCAAGCAGGTCCGCCGGGCGTGTTCCATTCGCGGGTTGCAGATTACCCGAGCTTGCTACACTGTGGGCCGCAGGTCATTTTGCGAGTCTGTCTCGAGCAGAGGCACTGATGGTAGAGTCACCGCAGGTCGGGCTGCGGCTTCTTCATCCCCGACAGCTTACTCGCCGAGGGCAAGGTACTCATGGCCGCCAGGTAGCGGCAGAGGTCGTGGCGCGGTCCAGCTTCTAGCGGTCCTCGAATCGCATTTATGCCTTGTCCACCGACAGACTGTGAGGCCTCACCGATGTCGCCACTGTACCTTATCGCCTCCGATATTGATGTGTATGCCTTGATAGATCCGGTTCTACTGCCCCATATATCTCCCATCGTTTCTAGTAGAATAGTGGATAGAGCCCGAGTCCATAGACCCTTTCGAGGTAGCTACGCCAAATGGTGATTCAGGGTAGCTCTACGGTATATGTGGCTTGTCCAAAGGACTATTTACAACGCCGACTCAGCCGACTTGATCGAGTCGATATGACCGATTTCGACGTGATTACGGGTATGGATTGGCTAGCTTCTTGCTACGCCCACGCATCGCAGGAGAGAGTAGTACGGTTCCAGCTTCGGCGAGCCATTGTCGGCGAGTGGGAGGAACATCAGACGCCGGCGGTAGGTTTATTTCCTACCAAGGCTAGGAAGACGGTGCGTAGGTACATTTACCATCTTGTTCGGTGTTTGATAATCGAGGTCGCGATACCAGATTTTCACCGCCCAGAGTCGAGAGTTCCCGCACGTGTTTCCGCACGACCTCCGTATCCTCCCGAGAGGAGATCGAGTTTTGTATAGATGTGATGCGCACACTCGCCTATTTCCATTCCGCCATACGTAATGGCACCGCCGAGTTGAGAGAGTCAAGGACCACCGAGAGATTTGCCGAGAAGCGGCTTCATCGCATCTAGTGTTTCTCCCGGGCGCCAGATTGTTCGTGAAGAAGAAGGACGACGCCGCACGTGTGTTGATTACAGTACCGCAAGGTGACCATTAAGAACAGATACCCTTCCCGTGATTGATGATTTGTTCGACCGGGCCAGTGGCGCGAGATGTTTCTCCAAGATTGATCCGCGATCGCTATCATCGTGCACGAGTCGAGAGGCGGATGTCCCTAGGATCGCATTCCGACCAGACGGCATTATGAGTTCGTGGTCATGTCTTTGATTGACCAATGCTCCGGCGGTATTCATGGATTTGATGAACCGAGTGTTCAAACCATATTTGGACACGCTTGTGATAGTGTTCATCGATGATATCTTGGTTTATTCTCGCCAGAGCAGAGCACGCGAGCATTTGGCGATCGTGGCCGACAGCTTCTCCGACTAGCAGCTTATACGCCAAGTTTTCCAAATGTGAGTTTTGGTTAACTTCGTGGCTTTTCGGGCATATTGTCGGCCGATGGCATTCGAGTGGATACGCCAAGATCGAGGCGCCAGACTTGCCTGCACCTACTACTCCGGCAGAGGTTCGCAGCTTTCGGGCCTCGCAGTTATTATCGCGGTTCAGAGAAGTTTGCTTCTATCTCTCGCACCATTGACTAGGCCGACTCGTAAGGCGCTAAGTTTCAAAGCCGACTGATGCTCAGGAGCAGGTTTCCAGCTGTCGAGAGATCGACGACCGCCCGTTTACTTACTTCCGCAGGTCCGCACGGTTATGTTGTGTATCAGATGCGCCGCATCGGCCGGGATGTGTGTTGATGCAGCAGGTAGAGTTATAGCGCACGCATCCCGACACTTAAGAAACACGAGAGAAACTACCCCACCCATGATTCGAGTCGCGCAGCGATTCACGCCAAGATCCGGAGGCACTATTTGTACGGGTTCACGTGGATATTTATACGCACCACAAGAGCCTCTAGTATATCTTCACCGCAGGAGCCGAACTTACGCAGAGACGGTGGTTAGAGTTGCTTAAGGATTATGACGCCGATATCCCGCACCACCCGGAAGGCCAATGCCAGGCGTACGCCTTAGTCGTAGGTCCACGGTAGCCTATCGAGGTGCAAATGGAGGGGCATGGTTCGTGATTTGCATCGCTTAGCGAGCCTCGTGTCCGCTTGATTGATTCCGATAGCAGCGGGTTCGAGTTCGTGAGGTTGCCGAGTCTTCCATCGCCGGCGAGGCGAAGAGGCAACAGCCGAGGATCCGCTTTGACACGCTATCGCGATACGCCTTCGCGAGGGGAAGCGGTCCTTGAGGTAGCACCACGGGTGCTAAGGTTTGAGGGCGTGTTGTGTGTTCCGCATGTTTCGTGACTTCGCAAGCAGTTCTGGGAAGCACACAACAAGCACTCTATCCATCCGTGGTCGACCAAGATGTACCACGACCTTAGATCCGTGTATCGTGGACGGCTTGAAGAGGACGCTGCGCAGTTCGTAGCTCGCCCGTTGTCAAGCAGTGAAGGCAGAGCACCGCAGGCCCGTGGTTTGTTACGCATTTATAGAGATCCCGACCGGAAGTGGGAGGTAATCAACATGGACTTCATCACGATTACCTCGCACTCGGGAGACATGATTCTATATGGGTTATCGCCGACAGTCGATTTAAATCAGCCCACTTTCTTCCCGTTAGGACGACTTTTTCTACCGAGGATTATGCCGCACTTTACATCCGAGAGATCGCCGATCGCATGGAGTCCCTATTTCGATCATATCGCATGCAGGAGCCCGCTTACGCTAACTTCGGAGGTCTTTCCGTATGGTTTAGGACGCAGTGAGCTCGAGCATCGCATTCCATCCACGCATGACGGACAGCAGAGCGCACTATCCGCACTTCGAGGATATGTCGCGAGCCCGTGTTATTGACTTCGTGGTAGCCGAGGATCATTTGCCTCTAGTTGAGTTTGCATACAATAATAGCTACCATTCCAGATTCGATGGCGCCTTACGAGGCCTTGTATGAGGAAGTGCAGACGCCTATAGCTGGTTCGATGTGGGCGAGGTGCGCTTAGTGGGACCAGATTTGCGTGCAGCAGTGGATAAGGTGAAGCTTATCCAGAGAGGTTGCCGACAAACTCGTAGTCGATGTAAGTCATACGCAGATCATCGCCGCAGATCCGGAGTTCGAGGTTCATGATTGGGTTTTCCTAGCGTGTCACCCATGGCGGTGTGATGAGATTCGGAAGAAGGGAAACTCACCAAGGTACATCGGGCCGCTTCAGATTTTGTCCGCAGGTAGGCAAGGTTGCCATGAGTTGGATCTCGCCGTCCGATCCGAGGCAAAGCATCCGGTGTTTCATGTTTCTACGCCGGCGAGGTGTATCGGGATCCATCTAGGTACACCCGATTGACGATGTCCAGTGACCGAGGTTATCGATGAGGAGATTCCCATAGCGATAGTCGATCGTCAGTTAGGCGCTCATGACTGGGCGACATGGCTTCACAAAGTCTTGTGGCGGAACGAGCTCGTGAGGAGATGACGCGGGAAGCCGGCGAGGACATGAGGCGTAAGTACCTCACCTATTCCCACACCTCCGGGTAATTCACTTTCCTACTTGTAAATCTTTATTATCGCTTATGCCTAAGTGTTTTCCGCGTGTGTGGCATTTGCAAATCGCTTAAGTTATGAGGAATCTTATCGTTAATCGTTTGGAAGGAACATTCGACGAATGTTTCTAAGCGAGGAGAATGTTATACCGTATTTCCGCAGTATGTACGCGAGGGCGACGCACGTAAAGTTTAGCCTTAAAGAGGCATCGGGACGCTTTTTTGGGCACAACTCATTAAAAGAATCGCTTTCCGACTAAACGCTTTACACAACTCGCGTAGGATAAATTCCGCTATGCCATTTCTAATTTTTATGATTTTTCCGAGAGACGAAACACTTTGAGCCAACGGGAGGGCGACACTTGTCACCTCCAATCCGTGGACGGAGGCGCCTATATGGCCGAATGGAGTGGCTTGTTTTGTCAAGTAGTTGGTAGGATATTTTGTGTGCAAATTGGCTAGGTACACTTGCCCAAATCTTGACCTTACACTTGCCTTGCACTTGAATAATCTTGGCCATTGGTTGGCCATCCCTTGACCTATAAATACCCTCTCGTGATGAAGAGTTCTTCATCCACAAACAAGCTTTCCAAGTCTTGAAATCCTCTCCTCTCCTCGAGCCTTTTCATTCCAAAACACCCCCTTTGAGTGAGCTTGGCCGAGGCAACCCCTCCCCCGAGCCTAGCCGAAATCTACCCCCCCTCCTTTGGTAGAAAAGTTGCCGTCTAGTATTGTTATAATTCCCAAAATAACCCAGCCCAAATACCTTAGTGCTTAGTATAAGTTGTGAAGAACTTCTAAGGTTTCTCGAGCTATCTGAGCGCATAACTTAGAGCTAAGCCTTGTCCTGATCGACTTATACCTAGGATATTATTGGGCTTACCGAGGTAAATAATCCTAACCCTCTTTTGTATTAAAGAATACATACTGTAGAAGTATAGAATTAAGTATTAAATACTTAGAAGAATATTACAGAATAGAATTGAACTGTTATCACAATAGAAGGGTTTAAAAGAAGAATAATAGAACTGAACTCACCTAAGACTGTTTTTACAGTAGACTGTATAACTTACCGGGTAGGGAAGTCGCCCAAATTTCCATGTATAGAGAACCTCTCGCTTAGAATCAAGCATGATACCTAGACGCTGATAGACGATTTGATCGTTATAGTCGATTCTCTGCGTCATATATTCAACTTGGCAGAGGTTTTCACGGTATGTATGTGATTCTTCCTAAGCATGATATTTTAACATATATATATAGTACGGTAGACGATACGTGTTAATCGAATAATAACTACGCAATGTCTTTTGACTTAAGCTCAATAACAACTACGCAATGTCTTTTGACTTAAGCCCAATAATAAGAACCCCGATGCATTTCAAAAGAATATCGAATCATTTTTAATGTAAGAGAAATATCCGGTTTTTAAACAAAAGCTTAAGAGTTATACTAGCTTTACGGGAAGTTAGGTATAACAACTTAAGAATGATAAAAGGAACTGCTTACTTGTTTGTTTATAAAAGACTTGTATTGATTTCTCTAAGTATAGTAAGATTGTTTGATAAGTAGACATATTATGACGCTACCGTGTTAGTGTCTTGTAATGCCGTGAAAGAGGTCATTCTTGCGGCTTACGCTAAACGGTAAGTCCGTTGTATCATATTATATCACCTACCCTCGACTTATTATACCGAGGGCTTGCCACCCTTGACGCGGTCTATACGCCTATGCAGGTATGTGACTACGCGGAGTCGCGGAGTTCCGTGATTGATCATTCCGGTGTTTTAGCCCGACGGGGATGCCCTATGCGGTCCGCGTGACTACGCGTCTATCGAGACTATGCGATCGCGGAGTCCAGCGGTACCGGGTTAGCTACCCCGATGCGCGAGGAATACCTCACGCAGTTCACGTGACCTATGCGATCATGAGTCCGTGATTAGGCATGCATAATGATACTATGGGCGCTGCCTTGCTTTCGATCATTCGCGCCTAGAATAGACTCAAGCTGCTTACCTATTATTGTTCTTGTTTGTGATACGCACTATGTGCAATTGAACCGATTATATTTGCAAATGGTTTTAAAATACTTTGATTTCATTTTTAAGTACTTTACGCCCACATACTTAGTACCGTTATCGACCTCCTTCGGGCCGCGTTCATGCCGCAGTAAGGGCAGCAGTGCTAGATCCACATCCTTAGGATCTCTTTGCATTGGTGTCGAGCTCCATCTTCTCCGAGGCTCTACTTTTGGTATGATCTCCCCGATTGTAGATAGTTTTGTACATTCAGGTATGGCGGCCCCGTCCCGCCATAGTTGTTTACTTCCAGAGGTCTATAGTCCTAGTGTACAGCTGGGATGTATCGCAAAACTTGGGTTATTTATATATATATGCCGAAGGCAAGCTTTTCATCGATAAATCGTGTCTCATTTTACAATCGTTTCATGTCTTGTTTTTATATTCCCGATTACTCGATGTATGACTACTTGGGTGCCCGTAAGGCACTACCACGCCCCGAACTGGTCGTGACAACCAGTCCCACTGAGTCATAAAACCGTGACGTGGCACGTAAGGCTAACTACTGTATACCAAAGCCGATCATCAATCGACCGGCAAGTACGAAAAGCCAACTACCGATACCAAAGTCGCACTAACAATACTATACAACCAAACCACGGTTCGCACGGGGCAAGTACGAAGCCAACTACCGATACGATACCAAAGCGTGTCACGAGCTGACCGGCAAGTACGAGGATAACTACAGATACCGCGTCAGATCACGAGACTTCGCCACTAAACTGAACGGGGCAAGCACGAAGGCTAACTACCAGATACCAAAGCCGAATCAGCCACGACATCGGGGCAAGTACGAGAGCCAACTACCAGATACCAAAGCCGAATCAGTAAAACCTCATGGAGAGCTAGTCCATGGAATAACACTATCAATGTGCCGCACTGCGGAATCCTCCGTCACCGCAGACGCCCAAGTAAGATCATAACAAATCAGCCGCCCTCATTTGAGACGCGGTGGTATAGAAATACAATATTAGCATGACAAGGCTATCACACGCAAACATAGGCAAGTTACACACAACTCAAGGTACTTTCATTTTATGCCAAAGTCCAGGTTTTAATCCCCAAGGTACTTCGTACGTTAAATTCTTTTTAAAGGATCCATTTCTTTTACAAAGGTCACCCGATACCCGTAGTATTAAAATAGAAGGACTAACATTTTTAAGTAAACCAACACACTTTCCTTTTTAAAATCAAGTAACAACATTCTTTTCCAAAAGTTCAAGTTTGCCTAATTTCAAATATTCAAGTCTCTTATTTTCGAAAGATTTCATAGTTCATAGTCTTAATCAAATAACGTAATATCTTTTAAAACGATTGAGTAACGTATGCCTTATGTGTGAGTAGGTTATTCTTGTTTATAACAATCTTATTAAAGCAGCCATGATCTAGGAAATGTAATACAATCTTGTTTTATCTTAGCTTCTATGCAGATGGAGGCTTCTACTGGTTTTAATATAATTACTTATTTGTCAATACATTTTCCTTTATTAACGCTGCAGTGGTTCGTTCGATACTTATTCTCATTTCCGAAATCAGTAAAACATTATTCTTTTAAATACCAAATACTCATTACTCACGAATGAGGTTTCACACTTTTTAATAAAATTCATATCAATTCAATTAAGTCAAGTCTCTTATCTTTTAAGATCAAGTCTCTTATCTTTTAAGATCAAGTCTCTTAACTTCTAAAATCAATAAACCATTCTTTTTATCTCTCTTAAGTCGTTATACCAACTTCCCATAAAGCTAGTATAACTCTTAAACTTTCAAAACCAAGTATTACTCTTCTTTCAAAAACGATTCTTAATTCTTCTGAAATACTTCAAGAATCTTTATTATTTAAAACTCAAGTCAAAAGACATTGAAGTAAAACCACGTTCAGTTAACACACATACGTCTACCGTACTATATATATTCTTTTAAAATATCATGCTCAAGAGGATAGGAAGAATCACATAGCTCGCGACGATTACCGACAATTAGCAAATAGCTCCAAAGTACTGTAATCCTGCTAGCCTTTTCCACCCTTCGAGTAGAATATGCTACTTGCAGTACTTCAACCTATAACGGTCATATAAGTCTATTAACGTCTAGACTACTCTGTAGGATGATTCTAGATACAAGATTCCTTATTCTATGGAAAATTGGGCAGCACTTCCCTACCCGTCCAACTACACAAGTCATCAGAAATACATTCCATGTAAGTCATGGGCTTCTCTTCTTTTATACCATCCTTATATACGTCTTATACTCAATTCTATACTACTACAGTATGTAATTTCCAATTACAATAGAAGGGTAAGAGTATTTACCTCAATAAGCCCAAAATTATCCAAGTTTAAAAGTCGATCCTGAGCAAGGTTTAGCTCATATTCTGTACGCTCCAATTCGCTCCTAGAAACCCTTAGAAGTTCTACAAAACTTCTACTTAATACTTCAACCAACTATGAAGATTTTTCCCTAGGGTTTCGTTTAGTGACTAAAGGAAGTATAGTAGTATTTTCCGGGCTTTTAGTATAGAGGTAACTTTGGGAATACTACAAGGGATTTGGGCCAAGGTATTTTGGAATAGTAACAACACTTGGAGAATACTTTTCTACCAAGGGGTTATTTCACGAGATCAACTCAAGGAAAGGGGTTTCACGGAGGCCTCTCAAAGGGGGAGGGGGACTTTGGACGAAAACTACACTAAGGGGGGAGAGGGATTTTTGCCTTGGAATTTATCAAGTGAGGATGAAGAAGTCTTCAACTAAGGGGGGGTATTTATAGGGCCTTCAATGGCCAAGATTAAGGCAAGTGGAGGACAAGTGGAGGGTGGGGATTTGGGCAAGTGTACCTTATCCATCTACTACACAAAATATCTTACCAAACATTGACCAAATGTTTTAGGCAACAAAAATGAAAAAATCGTGCCAACCACTCCCCTTGAATGCCGTCCACTTGAGGGTGACAAATGTCGCCCTCTCGTTGGTCCAAAATATTTTATCTCTCGGAAAAATCCGCAAAAATAATAAATGTTGCAACCGCAATTTTCCCTTCGCAAAGTCCGGAAAACGTTTCGTCGGAAAACAATTCTTTTGGCTAGTTGAGAACAAATTTCGTCCCTTATGCCTTCTTAAGGCTTAAACTTTTGTACGTACGCCCTCACGTACATACTCTGGAAATACGGGGTATAACAGTTGGGCTCTAGTAAATAGGGCCGGATTACTGTGGCTCATTGACTGGGCTGGGATGGACTGGTAGGTTGTCTGAAATTGGGGCCAAAATTAGTTTCCAGAACTTGGGTTGTTAGGCTGCCAGAGGTTGGGCTGTGGCTGTAGCCCCAACTGCTGCTAGGACGCGACTGTTGATCGCATGTTCTTGAATGCTGGGCAGTGTTGTGTCGATGCTGCCATATATATATATATATATATATATATATATATATATTATAATTATTATTATTTTTTCTCGGGCAAGAGGTGAAAGAGAAAAAAATTGTGTTCTTGGGGAAGCCGTCGGTTTTGGTGGGAAGGAAATCAGAACTTTGTATCTCTTGGAAGTTGGAACATGACAAGAAATCAGAGTTATGTTTTGGTACTTATGAGTTGTTTTCCGTAAAACGTGTTGTGTTCTGAAAAAGAGGGCGAAAAGGAGGACAAACAACTTCCCCGGTAAAGAAAGAGCAAAATGTTTTTGTTTTTTGTCAAATTGGGCGAAAAGGAAGATAGCAGAATTTTTTTTGGTTGCCGATGGGAGGCTGCGGTTGAAATAAAGAAATAGGGTTTAGGTTTTAGCTCTTGAAAGATTGTGTTAATTTTTTTTGGGAGTTTTTTCTCATTAATATAAATATATATAGTGTATAATGTGGAACCCTAATACAATAAATATCATATATCTACCATAATTATATATTACTAAATATTATACAATATATGAAGTATATTATAGTAGTACACGTTAAGAAAAACTTATTAAGAAAAACAAAGAGAAGGTGTGTGTGGTGGGGGAGGGATAAAGGAATAAAGTTCTTATTTATAATAAATTTTAAGCGAGGATCAAAACTTATAATTTAGTAATATCTGTGGGAGTCTCCTTAACAGTAAGTATGGGTTCGATTCCCACTGCGGTTCTCTCATCCCTTTGTAATGGGAAAAAAAAATAGATTGAGGCATCAGATACCTTCAAAGGCATCAACTTAAAAGAGAACAATCCTACTAGGATTCACGAAGAAGAGCTTCATATTTTGCTAAAATTTTGGGTTGCCAATCAATGAAGAAAAGAATCTAAGTAAAGGAGGATGAAAAAAGTGCACAAAAGAAATCAAAGGCCTTAGAGAAAAGGGAATAACTGTATGGACATTTGGAGATTATGTGGTTACATCAAATGGACATTAAGAAGATTGCATTGTTTTATTGTCTTTATTATTTTCTACCTTTTTCTTGTGTTTTGGGGGTGAGTGGCTCAAAGATGTTTGCTAAATAAAGAAAGAAAACTGAAAACTCCAATTGGATATGTCGCAGAATATCCAAAATAGTTAAAGACTTATCACATATATTTGTGACTCTATCTTCTTCTTTAATTCTTTCACAACCCCCCTTATCGCCCATATCTAACTTCTTTGGGAAAGTATCTACAACTATGCATGCAACTTGCATGTTTTTTTTTTGTTTGCAGTAAAGAATGGATTTTTTGGCCTAACTTAATTCAAAAACTAGTTTATAGGGAGATAATTGTCCAAGTTCATATAAGGTATCTATATTTCCATTTCATTTACGATGTGAGACTCTTAATATTTTTAACCACAATTTTGATGTTTATTCATAAAGAATATATACAGGACAAGTGTAAATATAAAATAAATCAAATTTGTACTTAAATCTCTTAGCGTCTCTAACGATGCGTTTTAAAGGTAATCACGAATCAATAATTGGAAAACCAAAATAAAAATGGAGAGATACGTGTCATTTTCCTTATTTCGTGAGAAAATAAACAAGAATATGAAACGAAAATAGGAGGACTAGATATTCTTCCACTTCTTAATCCATCCAAAACAAAAAAGAAGAAAACTCTTGAGTTTCTCACTTTATTCCAGCTAAACCAACTAAAGATGGCAATGGGATAGGGGGGACAACATAGCGCAGGTTGAATTTTCTTTAAAAAAATTCTAAGTGAAGCAGACGAGATAGGTTTGTGGATGAAGCTACTAGGTGTAAAACATTACAGCATTTGAATGCCTTTAAATTTAAAATATATTTACGGGTGTAGCATTTATTTCATATTGGTATAGTTAATATGTGTGGCTCCCAAATGCACACACAATCGTACGTGGTCCTACAAGTAATATAGTGATTTTAGAAATCGGATGTCGAACCCATATGGACTTATGATTAACCGTTAGCTAAATTAAACGATCCGAATTATCTATACAAGAGAGGAAATCCGTAGGTTCTAATTCTAAACTAGTTAAAATAAAAAGAAAATAAATAATGAACTTGGATAAAGAAAGAACGGATTTTTATATTATCAATGATATGAAACCGATCTAGGGCTATGGGCTATCTAATAATCACGTTGTATTCTTCAATTGATTCAACTTCTTAATTTATCCAGTTTACTGATTGACATGGTTGATATACGATTACGAATATCTCGAGTCCTCTAGTCGCCTATTTGTATTACTTTCACGCCTATATCTCTATGGTCATGAACCTTAACACAAATACATTTTATATTTCTTGTATTCCAATCAAGTAGGCCGAACTAGTTATATCTCTATCCTAGACACAAATCTGATCCCCGATGCCAAGGATGAGATCCTGCTCCATTTAATCCTATTGCTCCTCTAATATTCCTCTCTCGAGTTCAATCTAAGAATCAAAGATAGTATTCGATCGGTGATCAAACAACCAAATAATTAAGCTCATAATTAAATAAATAAACCAAGACAATAAGCTAATTAATTAAAATCAATATTCTAAAAACAACGTTCATGAAAGAACCATAACCCTAGAACGAGAAATGTAGCTCCACATAAACATGGAGAAAATACGACAAATCATTCAAAGAAAATATAAAAACTTAGTAAGGAGAAGAAAAGGTAAAACCAAATAACTCCGGCCTCCACGACGACTCCAAGCTCTCTCTAGGTTATTAGTTCTGAACTCTGGGTCCCAAGTTATCCCCAAATTGTGTAAAAATTATGCAAATGATCTTTTTATAGTGTTGGAAAATTACCCTCCAAGGCCTATCTGAAACGGGTCAAAACTTGAAATAATTTCCAGTCGGCTAGCTTAGCTCGCTGAGTGAGGTAGGACCTCGCCCTGACCTTCACTCAGCGATGTCAGGGGGTCATTTTGCACTTAGAGTTTTTCACGTTATTTTCACCTTTTAGAAACCACACCTCGCTGATCGAGGTGCACAATGAGAGTGTGCCTCGCTATGGCCTTAGCTTGGTGAGGTTCTATGTCCCTTTCTTACTTAGTAGATTTCATGCATTTTCCCCTCTTGATCAACTCACCTCACCGAGCGAGGTTGAGGGCAAGGTGTTCCCTCACTTTCGCCTTAGCTCAGCGAGGTTCTCACGTCATTTTGCCTTTGGCAATTTCTCATGCAATTTCATTTCCTTTTGAATCAACACGTTTTCCTCTTAAAGTATCTATATGCAACAAAAAGCGCATGTATTAGTTGGTAATGCAAGATTAATCATTAGTTAGATGTAATTAGTACGATTAGTCCTATAAACAAGGTAGAACTATGCCGGTTAGGCGTATAAATACAACTAACATCACCACCCCACACATAAACCTTTGCCCTTCCTCGAACAAATACTAAACACACCCAACTTCACTTAGGATTCGCTGAACGTTACCAAATTGATCAGGTCAACAACATAATAATGGTACTAAGACTATTTAAACATATACGAGCAATCAATTTCAAACATGCCAACAACTTCTTGAAAACCTCCTAACCTATAAAAGTGACTCTCTCAATATGAATTTTGGCAAAAACGGTCCTGCCGCCTAACAAGGGAGTCAAACATGTCACCAATCTCTTATCAATTATGTTCCCTCACTTCAAATAGAGTTGCCCCAAACTTTTTCAATCTAACACACAATAAGGGCAATGAATAGAGAGAATTAAACTCACTCTTCTCCACAAGAAAATTCACATGCTCATGCAACATACCATAGGCTTGCCCTAGATGTCATACTCTATTAACAAAAGCATATTAAGTGTAGAATCAAATAGGTTTTTAGTGGTTGTAATGTCGGTTAGGGGACGAGTAGGAGTTATTTAGGTAAATAGTGACTAACCTCCCTAAACCTTTTAAGACACACTTAGTATCATCCTTATGTACTTTCTATTATTTTGTCAATTCTTCAACTATTCTTTTTTACTTTCCCTTATGTCTCCCCTTTTTCTTTCATTAAGCACTCTTTTTCATACGACTCTAGCAAGGAGAAAATTTTCTATTGTTCTTATTTTCTTTTTGTTCTCCCTACCATCAACATGCACTAAACATATTCAACAAGTGCACCCTCAACCTTATTTTTCTCTAATTTCCACCTTAACTTCCCTTTATATATACTTTCCATTTACTTTGATGCGTTAAATTTCTAAAGTGCTTTAGGAGTTCAGCATCAAATATTTACAGGCTAAACCAACAAAGGGGATGATTAAAGATGCGGCTATCAAAGAAATTAGGCTAAAGGCTAAAAAATGGTTAACGAAGGATATCACATATGGATAGGCAAATAGATAGTCAAAATTCATGGTTAGTAAAGAAATGCCTACATCATCTCCTAAATTAACACGCTTAGTTTCATTTCGTTGACATACTAGGCAAGTTCTAGACATCAATATGAGACATAGAATATATACAGAAACACTCACTACACATGGCACACTCATGGTTCAAGATGGTCCACATTGACCCTCTACTTAGAAAACAATGACACGAATTCAATGCAAATATTTTTAAGCCCACAATTTTCATCCAAGAGTCAAGTAGAAGAGCTTAGGCGTTTCAACACAAGTTATTATTTTTAAACACTATTTTACTTTAAAAATTTGATATATGATCATGTTGTTAATAGTGTATCTAATCCCTAGCACCTAGCATTCAATTGGTTTAAATGGCTCTCATCTCCTACCTTCTTCCTCTTTACTACTCCTAAACAACAAAGCTAATTCTAAAAGTAAAATAAATAAAAATAAAAATAAAATAAAATTACCTGATTCAAAGCCCCCATTTGAAAAATAACCGACGCCATAGGAAAAATCAAGGGGTGGATGATCTATGCCGCTAATGAGGGACAAAGAAGTTATAAAAGAATAAATAAAGTAAAATCTTTTTGATTTTTTTATTATTATATATATATATATATATCTATAGATATATATATGACGCTAATGAGGGACAAAGAAGCTATAAAAGAAGAAATAAAGTAAAATATTTTTGATTTTATATATATATATATAAAAATATCTTATGGCATAATCATCCTCGACCTCAATAGTATCGGAAACACTCCCACCTCCACTTGAAACTATGTGTTGTCCTCAATGCATGAATAACAGAAAAAATTAAAACAAGGGTGAGAAATTCTCCTTGAGACTCTCCAGGGCCTAACAAACAGAATGATCCTTAACATCAAGAGTCGGCACGACTCCACACTTAAAGCCAAACATGTTCCTCAACTTCAACTTCAGGTACTCAGACTTCCCCTAATCTGCAAAATAAAAACAAAACAACACATGCCACTAAAAAAATATTGTAAAACTATTACACATTGTGTTGCCTCCCAATAAGCACCTTAGTTAACGTCGTGGCATGACAGCATCACTTTCACCATTTTACTAGCACTATAACGATTGTGCCTCTAATTTTTCATCAAATTTTGTGTTCCACTCCTGGGGCGGTGGTGTGAAAATAAAGGATCCAAGCAATAGGTACCACATCTGGCACTTCTTGGCCCTTAAGTGAGGTATGTCATTATGTTTGTTTGGTATGACGAATTTTTAAATGTAAGGTCTCATTCTTCATCTATACACCTATCAAGAGGTTTGGAAGGCTCGATTTCCATGTCGCCAACCAAACATAAGGCAGAAAATTATTAGAATGAGGGCCGACATGCCCCAACTCCAAAATTAATTATTTTTTACATCCTCACTAATGTATACTCCCTCAAAGTCAACATCATCAATAAAGTTCTGGTCGAATGGTTGGTACTCCTCTTTTTGCTCCATAAATTGACCGGTGTCCACAGCTGGGCATAATAAATCTCAACCTTTTTATTTAATTGAGTTTGCACGTTATTGATTTCTGAGCCAAATTGGACAATCTCTTGTCTGAGCTCAATTTTGTGTTACACCCCGTATTTACAGGACATGTTTTAAGAACGTACGTAAGAACTCACAAGTGTTAAGATTTGAGACTTGTAAAAATTTATCGGAATTATGAAATTATCGGAAAACGTACTGTTGTGACAAATGGGAGGGCGACACGTGTCACCCCCTTATGGTTTCCTTGGTCGAAATAGGCATGGCCAAAATGGTCATTTGACCATAGTCTTGGATGACTAAGTCTTGCAAGTTGTAGCTTGAGTTTCTTGACTAAGTCAAAGGACCCACATTAGTCTTGATATTTAACAAGAACTCATCCAAACCACCCATTTGTTTGAATCTTGACCCTCCATTGTCCTATATAATACTACTAGTAGCAAGAGAGAGTCCAACACTTAGAAAAATTTCACACAAATTGGATGAACTCAAGCATGAGCTCTCGGGTTCACTAGGCTAGAAAAAGAAAAAAATTGTTTCTTGTCCATTTAGCTCCACACATTAAACCAAGGTTCTTGAGTGTATTGTAAGCATATCTCAATAGAAAAATCTTGGAAAAAGATAGTTTTAGGGTTAGTCGCAAAGCGAAAACCTAATTGTCTTTCTAGGTTTTGTTTGGAGATTTGAAGGAAATTTGTTGGTGTTGTTCTAAGGGTCTCAACTAGCGGATTGAAGCGTCTTAAAGAGGCTCTAAGTTGCTAAGGAGCGACTTCGGATTTGGAGTTGGTTTAAGATTCGTTGAGGTATAATCTTGTCCCTTAAAAGTGTTACAAGATTATTTATATTGTTGTTAGCTTTACATGTTGCTAGCATGGAGTATATGTGTTGAAGTTTATAAGTATTATGGATTGCTTGTAGCCTTAGAATCCGAAATGTTATACAAGCCACTTGAAGATTGGATTACTAATTGGTCGTTTATTAGAAATCGTCGCATGTTACTTACTTGAAGATTTTAGTAGTTATAATCAAATGCGACTTGATATCATGTTATGCTACCAATTTGGATTGAAATGGAAATTGGATAAGAATTGGTATTGTTGTATTTATTATGGCCGAAATTGGACTAGTAGTTGTATTAGTTTGTTATCGTTTGTGGGGCGAAATTTTACACGTCTAGTAGGCGTGTAATCCCCTATTGATTAATTGCTTTGATTGTGCCTTAAATATGGCGTGTTTGGTTATTGTATTCGGCCTTGAAAAAGGTGGCAAAGTAAGTAGAAACAAAGGAGGTGCTGTCCGATTTTCCGTAGAATTTAGAGACTTTACAATTATAATATTCTACGTTTGAAGTAAGGCTTTAATAGACGTATTGTGAATATTATAGGTTGACATTCTACGGGCGGGACTTTGTACTTGGCAAGTGGTTTGACCCAGCGAGGTATGTAGAACTTTTCCTATCCTTTGAGCATGACTAGTTGCACGTATATAGTACGGTAGACGTACAAGATCTTGATATCCTTTACTAGTTTATTAAATGGCCAAGTCGGGTGAGTTAGGAGATTAACTCGCTTCTTTGAAAGTATTAAGGATGTCTTAAGTTTTATTAAAGTTAAGGGACTTGAAGAGTTTTAAAGTATGTGATACTTGATTCGTTTTAAACGTATAAGTCCCTTGGATAGGAAATTGTACTTAACTAAGGTATAAAGTGAATATAATGACTTTATGGGGAGTTGATTATATTGGCTTTATGAAAAGATAAATGGCTTAATTTAATGAAAGACAATTTGATTTTAAGGCATCAATTGCCTAAGGTTTTATAAGAAAATGAGTCACTTGATTTAGAAACCTAACTTTATTTCTAAAGGTATTGTGACTTGCCTTGAAATGTAATTTGGACTTGATACTATGGTTAATAGTATCTTGGAGGTTTTCTACTAAAAAGAGTCATTTTTTAAAGAGTAGAAGTACGTAGTACTTTGGGTTAAATTCCCGGATTTTTTATAAAAGACATGTTAGTGCCTTAAGTAAACTAAAATGAGAGTGTATATAAACAAGAATAATAAGAAGTTAGGGGATTTCTTAACTTGCTTATGTATTGTATGATAAGCCGGTAGTGCTTATGTTATGTATGATAGCCGGATTTGTGCTAGTGGTATATTATTCTTTACGGGGTCATTCCCCGGGTTTGTGGCATTTGCATATTCCGTGGATTTGCTACCAACGATGCGAGGAATACCTCATGCGAGTCCGAAAGGGCTTATGCGGGTGAAATAGTCCCACGCGGCGCGTCCACCTATGCGAGGAATATCTCACGCGAGTCCGTAAGGGCTTACGCGTGAAATAGTCCCATGCGAGGAATACCTCACGCGGGTCCACGCGACCTACGCAGTGAAATAGTCCCGTGAGTAGATTGCTAAATGATCTTCGGGCGGGTGGTCCCGCTTGATCGTGAGCTTCCTATTTTATATCGTAAGGATACTACTATTTACTCTCATTGTTAGTAAGGCACAATGTACTGTAATTTGATTATCATACATGTCTCCGGCTTTGATTTAGACTTATGATGTAATTACAGTATTTTCCAGTTTTACATACTTAGTACATATTGTGTATTGACCCCCTTCCTCGGGGGCTGCGTTCATGCCGCAGGAAAGGGTAAGCAGGTGGTGGATCCTCATTCTTAGGATCACTTATCAGACGTCAGAAACTCCATTTCTCCGGAGGCTTGTCTCTTTTGGTACAGTCTTTCCCTGATGTTGTAGATTTATGTATATTCAGGGGTATGGCGCGGCCCTGTCCCGCCACAGTTGATATTCCTAGAGGTCTGTATTCACATTTGTGGTTGGGCTGTAAGAACTGATTTGTACAATTGTACTTTTGAGTATGTTTATATTATGGAAGACGGTCTTATCGGCTAGCCTGGGATGTTGTTGTTTACACATGTGTTTATATTGTGTATGTTCCGCTGCTATTCTCTGATGTATACCTAAACGGGGTGCCCAGGTAGGGCACCAGTCGCGGTCCCGGGGTCGGGTCGTGATAAAAGTGGTATCAGAGCAGTTAGTCCTCAGAAAGTGTCTACAGACCGTGTCTAGTAGAGTCTTGATTATCGGTGTGTTGTGCACCACATCTATAATCAGGAGGTTGCAGGACATTTAGGATTGGTTTCCATTTTTCTCTCTCTGAGATCGTGCAATAGAGCTGTCTTATTAGGTTGAATCCTCTCTGACCTATTCTTATGAAACAGTTATGCCTCCACGGAAGGCGACGTGGCCCGAAGGGCAAAGCGGCGGGAGGCGCTAGCGGTACTCGAGAGGTTACACGGACTGTGCACGCACTATACCAGAGGTAGTAGGCGGGTCGGTGAGTTCAGCCACGCCGACAGTATTAGAGGAGCCTAGAGCGGCAGTATCTCCAGAGGTTCCTGCACTGAGCCTCGATTCGCGGCCGGTCTGAGTATAGAGACTACGAGGAGCGATCCGATTATTGACCAAGATAGTAATGGCGGCAAATAGCGACAGCGGCACCTAGGGCCGACAGTTTGCAGATTAGGGATTTTCTGGGTTGTCATCCACCTGAGTTTTATGGTTCGAGGTATGAGGAGGATCCGCAGGAGTTCATTCGGCGCCTACATGACCATGCAGTTCTTAGGGCTTCAGAGACAGTGCATTCGCTAGCCTCTTCTAGGTTACGCGATATTGCGTTGAACCGGTTTGAGTCGTGGTTGCTTTCGAGAGGTGAGATGCTCTTCCAATTGTTTGGGAGGAGTTTACGAGGCCTTCATGGATCACTTTACCTCCTAAGATGAGGAGAGCACAGGTAGATAGATTCTTGACCTCGAGGCGAGCGGAGGACTATCGCGAGTATAGCACAGAGTTCGACTCCTTGGCCGCATACGCACACTATTGTAGTGACATGGCGGATAGAGTTCATCGTTATGTGATGGGGCTAGACGTCATATGATTCTGCATGCTTGGGTGTGGCTCTTGGCCCGGTATGGACATTGCCAGATGCAGCCTATGCGCGAGGATAGAGGATAGAGATGGAGGACCAGATTGACTCGAGCCCGGCCCAAGAGGCGGGACAATGAGGTCTCGTGGCGATTTCGGCGGGCGACCTCGGCAATGACTGGTCCACATTCCGGCCAAAGACAGAGTGCTCGTCACGGTTTTCCGCGGGAGTTCGATCACCAGTCATTCAGAGCGAGTTAGGGCTCCGAGACTTGAGGTTCGGCGAGGCGAGATCGTCGCCGATCGAGGCCACCCACATCTCGGTGTGCTCGACGCGATGATCGCACCAGCGAGTGTCGTGTTCCTGTAGGAGCTTGTTACTCTTGTGGCCAGCTTGGCCATTTGAAGAGAGATTGTCCGTCGAGAGGCAACATGGGTGGTACGGCCGGCGAGGATCGATTCTTTGGGTCTTCCTCTCCTTCGTGGTTACGCGCCGAGGCGGTACTCACGGACGGCAGCCGCGGTAGAGGTCGTGGTGGTGGTTCGATTCTAGCGGTCCACGTAACGCATATATTCATTAGCCACCTCGTGATCGTGAGGCTTCCGACGCCGCCACGGTACATTATTGATTTCATGCTGTGACGTTTATGCTTTGATAGATCCAGGTTCTACCTTGTCCTATGTGTCCCCTCTTATTGCGGGTAGAATCGGATGGCCGAGTCTATAGAGCCTTTTGAGGTAGCTACGCCAATGGGAGATTCGGTGTTAGGCGGCGGGTGTCTGAGAGGTTGTCGGTATATATTCTGATCGTTAGACCCTTGCGAACTTGATAGAGTGGAGATGACAGATTTTGATGTCATTATGGGTATGGGTGGTTGGCTTCTTGTTATGCCAACGTTGACCCGTAGGGACAGTTGGTTCGGTTCAGTTTCTGGCGAGCCGCTTATCGAGTGGAAGGCAACACAGCGTCGCCGGCGGTAGGTTTATTTCTTACCTCAAGGCTAGGAAGATGGTGCGAAAGCGGTACATCTATCATCCGTTCGGTATTTGATACGCAGGTGAGGTGCGATTCTTGATCGATGCGGTGGTTAGGAGTTTCGGATGTGTTCCCAGACGATCTTTCGGGTATCCCTCCTGAGAGGGAAATTGAGTTTTGTATTGACACGTTGCCAGACACTCGACCTATTTCCATTCCGCCATACAGGATGGCACCCTTGAGTTGAGGAGTCAAGGACCACCAAAGATTTGCTTGAGAAAGGCTTTATCAGGCCTAGTGTATCTCCCTGGGGAGCGCCGGTTTTGTTCGTGAAGAAGAAGGATGAGACGCTGCGTATGTGTGTTGATTACAGGCAGCTGAATAAGGTAACCATTAAGAATAGGTACCCCCTCCCCAGGATTGATGATTTGTTTGACCAGTTGCAGGGTGCGAGGTGTTTCTCAAAGATAGACCTGCGGTCTGGTTATCATCAGGTACGAGTTCGAGAGGCAGACATCCCAAAGACTGCATTCAGGACCCGGTATGGGCACTATGAGTTCAGGGTTATGTCTTTCGGTTTGACCAACGCTCCAGCGGTATTTATGGATTTGATGAACCGGGTGTTCAAGCCATTTTTGGATACATTTGTGATAGTATTCATTGATGACATCCTGGTTTATTCGCGGACAGAGCAGGAGCATGCAGATCACTTGAGGACTGTACTTGGGGTCCTCCGGAGCCGGCAGTTATTCGCCAAGTTCTCCAAGTGTGAGTTTTGGTTGGCCTCAGTGGCATTCCTGGGGCATATTATTGGGGCTGATGGTGTTCGCGTGGATACGACAAAGATTGAGGCAGTCAAGTCTTGGCCGAGACCTACTACTCCGACCGAGGTGCAGCTTTCTTAGGATGGCGGGTTATTATCGTAGGTTTGTGGAAGCGGTTGCCGATTTCAAAGACCGCTGACTAGGGTGACTCGGAAGCGGCCAAGTTCCGATGGACGAGAGGCTTGCGAGAAGGGTTTCCGATTCTTGAAGGAAAGGTTGACTACAACTCGGTTCTTACTCTTCCGAGGGTTAGACGAGTACGTGATCTATTGTGATACCTCTGCATCGGGCTAGGAGTGTGTTTTGATGCAAGACGACAAGGTTATAGCCTATGCTTCCTGGCGATTCTAAGCATGAGAGGAATTACCCTACCCATGACTTAGAGTTGGCCGCATTTATTCATGCCTTGAAGATTTGGAGACATTATTTGTATGGGGTTCATGTGGATATTTATACAGACCACAAGAGCCTCCAGTATATCTTCAGGCAGAGGGAGTTGAACTTGCGACAGAGACGGTGGTTAGAGTTGCTGAAAGACTATGATGTTGATATTCTATACCATCCAGGGAAGGCCAACGTAGTTGCTGATGCCTTGAGTCGTAGATCGATGGGGAGCCAGTCAGAGGTACAGCCAGAGAGACATGACATGGTCCGTCAGATCCACCAGTTAGCGAGCCTTGGGGTTCGATTGATCGATACCGACGATAGTGGGGTACGGGTTCGTGAGGTTGCCGAGTCTTCCATCGTTGATGAGGTGAGGAGGCGACCGTTTGAGGACCCAGTGTTGGTACGATATCGAGATGCAGCTCTTCGGGAGGAGAAGAGTCTATTCGAGTAGCGCTGATAAGTCTTTGAGATTTGAGGGCCGGTTGTGTGTTCCCGATGTGTCAGGACTTCGTCAGCAGATTCTGTGGGAGGCACACAGTGCTCGTTATTCTATTTATCCGGGGTCGACCAAGATGTACCATGACCTCAGATGTTAGTATTGGTGGGATGGCCTGAAGAGGGACGTGGCAGGTTTTGTTGCACAGTGTCCTAATTGCCGGCCAGTCAAGGTCGAGCACCAGAGGCCCAATGGATTATTGCGAGCTATTGAGATTCCGACTTGGAAGTGGGAGGTGATCAACATGGACTTTGTTACAGGTTACCTCGCACTCGCAGGAAGTACGACTCCATTTGGGTTATTGTTGTGGTGACGAACTCAGCCCATTTCCTTCCAGTCAGGACGACGTTTTCGGCTGAGGACTATGCCAGGTTGTACATCAGAGAGATTGTGAGGCTGTACGGTGTCACGGTGTCGATTATATCTGATAGAGGAGCCCGGTTCTGGCTAACTTGAGGTCTTTCCGAAGGGTTTAGGGACACAAGTGAGTCTCGATGCAGATTCCATCCTCGGTCGACGGGCGGGAAGAGCGTACTATCGGACAACGAGGATATACTGCGGGCCTGCGTGATTGATTTCAGGGGTAGCTGGGAGGATCATTTGCCTCTTGTAGAGTTTGCTTATAACAACAGCTACCATTCCAGTATACAGATGGCGCCATACGAGGTTTTATATGGGCGGAAATGTAGATCGCCGATTGGTTGGTTCGACGTGGGCGAGTGCGATTAGTTGGCGCACTTGGTACAACAGGCTGTGGATAAGGTGAAGCTTATCCAGGAGAGACTGTTAGCAGCCCAGAGTTGGCATAAGTCATATGCGGATAATCGGCGTCGGCATTTGGAGTTTCAGGTAGACGATTGGGTCTTCTTGAAGGTGTCACCCATGGAGGGTGTGATGAGATTCGGTAAGAAGGGGAAACTCAGCCCAAGGTACATTGGGCCCTACCAGATCGTCCGTAGAGTGGGCAAGGTTTCCTACGAGTTGGATCTGCCATCAGAGTTAGAGGCGGTACATCCGGTCTTCCATGTTTCTATGTTGCGGAAGTGTATCGGTGATCCAGCGAGAGTTTTCCCTACTAGTGAGGTCCAGTGTGAGAGGGTTATCGTATGAGGAGAGTCCCATAGCGATACTCGATCGCCAGGTTAGGCGACTGCGGACCAAGGCTGTGGCTTCCGTCAAAGTCTTGTGGAGGAATGATAACCGAGAGGAGATGACTTGGGAAGCAGAGGAGGACATGTTGAGGAAGTATCCTCACTTATTTCCTACACCTTCAGGTAATTCATCTTCCCTTACTTGTCAAGTTTTAATTGAAGTATTTTCTTTTGCTTAAATGCTATTATGTGGCCATGTGTGGCAGTATTGGTATGTCGGGGTTGTGAAAGGAAACTATGTCGCTAATTATAAGTTTGACTCCGAAAGAACATTAGGGGACGAATGTTTCTAAGGGGGGAAGAATGTTACACCCCGTATTTACAGGACATGTTTTAATAATGTACGTAAGAACTCACAAGTGTTAAGATTTGAGACTTGTAAAAATTTATCGGAATTATGAAATTGTCGGAAAACGTACTATTGTGACAAATGGGAGGGCGACACGTGTCACCCCCCTTATGGTTACCTTGGTCGAAATAGGCATGGCCAAAATGGTCATTTGACCATAGTCTTGGATGACTAAGTCTTGCAAGTTGTAGCTTGAGTTTCTTGACTAAGTCAAAGGACCCACATTAGTCTTGATATTTAACAATAGCTCATCCAAACCACCCATTTGTTTGCATCTTGACCCTCCATTGTCCTATATAATACTACTAGTAGCAAGAGAGAGTCCAACACTTAGAAAAATTTCACAAAAATTGGATGAACTCAAGCATGAGCTCTCGGGTTCACTAGGCTAGAAAAAGAAAAAAATTGTTTCTTGTCCATTTAGCTCCACACTTTAAACCAAGGTTCTTGAGTGTATTGTAAGCATATCTCAATAAAAAAATCTTGGAAAAAGATAGTTTTCGGGTTAGTCGCAAAGCGAAAACCTAATTGTCTTTCTAGGTTTTGTTTGGAGATTTGAAGGAAATTTGTTGGTGTTGTTCTAAGGGTCTTAACTAGCGGATTGAAGCGTCTTAAAGAGGCTCTAAGTTGCTAAGGAGCGACTTCGGATTTGGAGTTGGTTTAAGATTCGTTGAGGTATAATCTTGTCCCTTAAAAGTGTTACAAGATTATTTATATTGTTGTTAGCTTTACATGTTTCTAGCATGAAGTATATGTGTTAAGTTTATAAGTATTATGGATTGCTTGTAGCCTTAGAATCCGAAATGTTATACAAGCCACTTGAAGATTGGATTACTAATTGGTCGTTTATTAGAAATCATCGCATGTTACTTACTTGAAGATTTTAGTAGTTATAATCAAATGCGACTTGATATCATGTTATGCTACCAATTTGGATTGAAATGGAAATTGGATAAGAATTGGTATTGTTGTATTCATTATGGCCGAAATTGGACTAGTAGTTGTATTAGTTTGTTATCGTTTGTGGGGCGGAATTTTACACGTCTAGTAGGCGTGTAATCCCCTATTGATTAATTGCTTTGATTGTGCCTTAAATGTGGCGTGTTTGGTTATTGTATTCGGCCTTGAAAAAAGGTGGCAAAGTAAGTAGAAACAAAGGAGGTGCTGTCCGATTTTCCGTAGAATTTAGAGACTTTACACTTATAATATTCTACGTTTGAAGTAAGGCTTTAATAGGCGTATTGTGAATATTATAGGTTGACATTCTACGGGCGGGACTTTGTACTTGGCAAGTGGTTTGACCCGGCGAGGTATGTAGAACCTTTCCTATCCTTTGAGCATGACTAGTTGCACGTATATAGTACGGTAGACGTACAAGATCTTGATATCCTTTACTAGTTTATTAAATGGCCAAGTCGGGTGAGTTAGGAGATTAACTCGCTTCTTTGAAAGTATTAAGGATGTCTTAAGTTTTATTAAAGTTAAGGGACTTGAAGAGTTTTAAAGTATGTGATACTTGATTCGTTTTAAACGTATAAGTCCCTTGGATAGGAAATTGTACTTAACTAAGGTATAAAGTGAATATAACGACTTTATGGGGAGTTGGTTATATTGGCTTTATGGAAAGATAAATGGCCTGATTTAATGAAAGGCAATTTGATTTTAAGGCATCGATTGCCTAAGGTTTTATAAGAAAAAGAATCACTTGATTTAGAAACCTAACTTTATTTCTAAAGGTATTGTGACTTGCCTTGAAATGTAATTTGGACTTGATACTATGGTTAATAGTATCTTGGAGGTTTTCTACTAAAAAGAGTCATTTGTTTTAAAGAGTAGAAGTACGTAGTACTTTGGGTTAAATTCCCGGATTTTTTTATAAAAGACATGTTAGTGCCTTAAGTAAACTAAAATGAGAGTGTATATAAACAAGAATAATAAGAAGTTAAGGGATTTCTTAACTTGCTTATGTATTGTATGATAAGCCGGTAGTGCTTATGTTATGTATGATAGCCGGATTTGTGCTAGTGGTATATTATTCTTTACGGGGTCATTCCCCGGGTTTGTGGCATTTGCATATTCCGTGGATTTGCTACCCACGATGCGAGGAATACCTCATGCGAGTCCAAAAGGGCTTATGCGGGTGAAATAGTCCCATGCGGGCGGGTCCAGCCTATGCGAGGAATACCTCATGCGAGTCCGTAAGGGCTTATGCGGGTGAAATAGTCCCATGCGAGGAATACCTCACGCGGTTCCACGCGACCTATGCGGGTGAAATAGTCCCAGGAGTAGGATTGCTAAATGATATCACGCGCGGTGGTCCTGCTTTGATCGTGAGCTTCCTATTTTATATCGTAAGGATACTACTATTTACTCTCATTGTTAGTAAGACACAGTGTACTGTAATTTGATTATCATACATGTCTCCGACTTTGATTTAGACTTATGATGTAATTACAGTATTTTTCAGTTTTACATACTTAGTACATATTGTGTAATCGACCCTTCCTGGGCTGCGTTCATGCCGCAGGAAAGGGTAAGCAGGTGGTGGATCCTCATTCTTAGGATCACTTATCAGACGTCAGAAGCTCCATTTCTCCGGAGGCTTGTCTCTTTTGGTACAGTCTTTCCCTGATGTTATAGATTTATGTATATTCAGGGGTATGTCGGGGCCCTGTCCCGCCACAGTTGTTATTCCTAGGTCCGTATTCACATTTGTGGTCAGTAAGAACCGATTTGCGATTGTACTTTTGAGTATGTTTATATTATGGAAGACGGCCTTATCGGCTAGCCTGGGATGTTGTTGTTTACACATGTGTTTATGTTGTGTATGTTCCGCTGCTATTCTCTGATGTATACCTAAACGGGGTGCCCAGGTAGGGCACCAGTCGCGGTCCCGGGGTCGGGTCGTGACATTTTGCCTTCTATCGGTTGTATCACTACATTCGTAAGATCATCACGGAGACCCTCATATTCCTCTATTAATTTCCTATAATGATCCATACTAATAAAAACACAAGAATTATTAGAATCATCATAATAAGGACCCCGGGTAAGATTATAAACCTTCACACAACCTTTTCAATTGCTCCACAAATATCACAAGATTGAGATGGTGCACAAAAATCGCCCTTGGGAATATAATGACAATGTTGCCAAAAGTGAGGTCCTTTGCAATATGGACAAGGATCCACAAAACATGTATACTTAACATTCCATAATTTTCCATTCAAAGATGCCATGTCCGGAAGAATAATAATAAAAAATTAGAACTTGAATAGACAAACATAAATTTTAATCTAGATAAACAGTTAATTTATAAGTCCCTGGCAATGACACTAAAAATTTGTTTCTCTCAAACGCACACGCAAACATACGTGGTCGTACAAGTAATATAGTGATTTTAGAAATCATATGTCGAACACACATAGACTTCTGATTAACCGTTAGCTAAATTAAATGATTCGAATTATCTATACAAGAGAGGAAATCCGCAGGTTGTAATTATAAACTTATTAAAATAAAAAACAATTAATGAACTTTGACAAAGAGAGGTTTTCTATATAATCAATGATATGGAACCGATCTAGGGTTATTAGATATCTAACAATCACGTTGTATTCTTCAATTGATTCAACTTCTTAATTTATCATGTTTACTAATTGACAAGGTTGATATTACGACTACGAATCTCTCGAGTCCTCTAGTCGCCTATTTGTATTACTTTCACGCATATACCTCTATGGTCATGAGCCTTAACAAAAATGCATTTATATTTCCTATATTCCAACCAAGTAGGATGAACAAGGTATATCTCTATCCTAGACACAAATCTGATCCCCGAGCTAAGGATGAGATCCTGCTCTATTTAACAATATTGCTATCCTAGTATTCCTCGCTCGAGTTCAATCTAAGAATCAAATATAGTATTCGATTGGTGATCAAACAACCAAATAATTAAGCTCAAAATTAAATAAATAAACCAAGACGAAAAGCTAATTAATTAAAATCAATTTTCAAATAACAACGTTCATGAAAGTACCATAACCCTAGAACGAGAAATGTAGCTCCACATAGACATCGAGGAAATACAACAAATCATTTAAAGAAAATATAAAAACTAGTAGTAAGGAGAAGAAAAGATAAAACCAAATAACAAGAAAAGATAAAACCAAATAACTCCGGCCTCCACGGCGACTCCAAGCTCTCTCTAGGTCATTAGTTTTGAACTAATTTGGGTCCCAAGTTGTCTCCAAATTCTGTAAAAATCATGGAAAGGATATTTTTATAATGTTGTGAAATAACCCTCCAAGACCCATCCGAAACGGGTCAAAACTTGAAATAATTTCCAATCGGCCAGCTTAGCTCGCTGAGTGAGGTAGGAATTCGCCTTGGCCTTCGCTCAGCGAGGTCAGTAGGTCATTTTGCACTTATAATTTTCCATGTAATCTTTCCCTTTTGGCAACCACACCTCGCTAAGTGAGGTGCACAACGATAGTGTGCCTCACTATGGCCTTAGCTCGTCCTGGTCCTATGTCCCTTTTTACTTAGTAGATTTATTGCATTTTCCCTCTTGATCAGATCATCTCACTGAGCGAGGTTGAGGGCGAGCATTCCCTCGCTTTCACCTTAGCTCAGTGAGGTCCTCATGCCATTTTGTTCTTAGCCAATTTCTCGTGCAATTCTATTTCCTTTCAAATCAACATGTATTCCTCTTAAAGTACCTAAATGCAACAAAACACATGTATTAGTTTGTAATGCAAGATTAATTAGTAGTTAGGTTTATTTAGTGCGGTTAGTCCTCTAAACAAGGTATAAATATGGATAAAATACGGTGGTTAGGCATATAAATACACCTAACATCAATATGCTAAGTATAATTTTCGATTAAACTAACAAAAAACATTACATGTAAAACGAATCACTACATTTTCTCTTTTAGCTAAATGCTAAGCATACACCTGAACTTTTGCGATGCATCAGATAATCATTAATTGATGAGAACTTAAGAAAAACACAAAAAATTGTGATCCACTGTTGAGATATACCACATATATACATTGTATATTTATGTGGTTAGTTGGATATTAGTTGGATATATTAGTGAGATAGATATTTTGGTTAGTGAGATATTTTGTCATTAGGGGAGTTTTCGTCATTTATTATAAATAGGGATATATTTGTAATGTTTCACTTGAGCAAACATAATAAGAAAATATCTTCCTCTGAAGAGTAGCAGTTTTTGTCACACCCCGAACCCCGGGCCCGTGACTGGTGCCCTACCTGGGCACCCTTCTACCTTAACAACACAAGTAAACTGCGGAAATTAAATAACACCTTTTTTTTTTTTTTTTAAACCAACATACGTGCAAGGGCAAAGCCGACAAGGCTGCCATATAATATACATAATAAAAAGACACTACACTGTACATGAGTCCAATCCCACATATGAATACAGACCTCTAAGAGTTTTTTACTGAAATATGACGGGACAAGGCCCCGCCGTACCCATAACCGTACAAAAGCCTGTACTGAAGGAACTATACCAAAAGATAAATTCCTGAACAGAGGGAGCTATCCAAAAACTCTGAGCAGGGTCCTACACCTGCCGATCACCAAATAGCGTACCTAAACCTGTGGCATGAACGCAGCCCCCCGAAGGAGGTCAGTACGAAGAATGTACCAAGTATGTGAAACAGATAGCATCAGAATGAAATCATAACAGTCTAAACAAAACAGGAGACATGTATGATAGCCAACCTACAGTACACAATACATAAGCAGTTATATCAAGTCAGGGACGCATGCCCTCAAAGTCACTACTCAAATAACAGAACACAGTGCCTTACTAACAATGAGAGTAATCAAAAGTATAGGTAGCAAGTCCATGGAAACAGGTGGTATAACGATCTTTGGGGATTTACCCCTCATTTATACTCTTACCCTGGAGAAGGTGGTAAAGCAGGTGGTATAACGATCTTTGGGGATACACCCCTCATTTATACTCTTACCCTGAAGAAAGTGATAAAGCAGGTGGTATAACGATCTTTGGGGATACACCCCTCATTTATACTCTTACCCTGAAGAAAGTGATAAAGCAGTTTGTATAACGATCTTTGGGGATACACCCCTCATTTATACTCTTACCCTGAAGAAAGTGATAAAGCAGGTGGTATAACGATCTTTGGGGATACACCCCTCATTTATACTCTTACCCTGAAGAAAGTGATAAAGCAGGTGGTATAACGATCTTTGGGGATACACCCCTCATTTATACTCTTACCCTGAAGAAAGTGATAAAGCAGGTGGTATAACGATCTTTGGGGATACACCCCTCATTTATACTCTTACCTCAAGAAAGTGATAAAGCAGTGGTATAACGATCTTGGGGATACACCTCATTTATACTCTTACCTCAAGAAAGTGATAAAGCGGTGGTATAACGATCTGGGGATACACCCTCATTTATACTCTTACCCTACCTCAACTGGCCATCATACATAACATAAGCACTACCGGCTTATCACACAATAAGTAAGCAAGTTAAGAAATCCCCCTAACTTCTTATTAGTCTTATTCATATACACTCTCATTTTGGTTTACTTAAGGCACTAATAGAATAATTCTCAATTAAACAAGCCAAAGTACTTATCAAGGCACACATATCATAATTCTCAATTAAACAAGCCAAAGTACTTATCAAGGCACACATAGCATAATTCTCAATTAAACAAGCCAAAGTACTTATCAAGGCACACATAGCATAATTCTCAATTAAACAAGCCAAAGTACTACGTACGTACATTCTTTTCAAAAGACTCATTTTTATGCAAAACCCCAAGATACTAACACCCGTAGTATCAAGGTGTGTCTATTTTTCAAAGTAAGTTACTACTCTTTTAGAAAACTCTTTTCAAAGCTTGAAATCAAGTAACTTCAAATTTTCACAATCTAGGCAACTTATGCCTAATAATCAAAATAGACAACTTTCTTAACCTTCCATAAAGCCGTTATAACCAACTTCTCATAAAGCCGTTATAACCCTTTATGGTTTTAGACATATTCATTCCTTTTTATAACCAAGAGACTTATACTTAAAACCAAGTATCACATACTTACAAATCAAGTTTCTTAACTTTCAAAATACTTCAAGTCTCTTAATATTTAGAAAACAAGTTTCTTCTACTTTTAAACCTCAAGTAACTCACACCTTTAACACAAGTTACTTCTCTTAAATCATGTCATTTCTCCTCTCTTAAAACAATTAAGTAAATCACTCCTTTAACTCCCCTAAAGTCATTACACAACCCTTAGGTTTTGGAACTAAGGCACTAGCCAAAAGGTTTGGAAACCACTTCCTTTTCAAGACTCTATGTACTTTAAGTAAAATACTTTCACTTTTAAGAATCCAAACTTCACTAAGGAAATGGATTATACAACTTACAATTTAAACATCAAAGTACAATCAAGGGAGTACATAGAACGAATTCTATTTTAGGCAATCCAAATACAACCAAGGAATGGATCATTTAAGGAGTAGGACATACTTTCTTTATCTTAAGGAATCATGCTAGAAGAGGAGATAGTTCACATACCTTTTCGGCTAAATTCACAAGCTAAGCCGAATACGCCGTACGTAGAAGTGTCAACCTATAATGGTCACAACAAGACTATCAACTTCTAGTGTCAAACGTAGAATAATACTAAGTATACGGTCTCTAATTCTACGAAAAATCGGGCAACACTTCCTTTGTTTCTACTCACTTTGCCACCTTTTTCAAGGCCGAATACAATAACCAACACGCCACATTTAAGGCTCAAAACAACAACCAAACAAAGGGGATTACACGCCTTACAATACGAGTAAAATTCTGCCCCACAACTAATACAAGGTAGTTCCATACTCAAGCCATTCTCGGCCAACAACATAACCAACAATTCAAAGTCTTTTCCAATCCTTTTCCAATTCCAAGTTCTAAGGTCTAACATGTTATATAGTCATAAAAAACTTCAACAACTACAATTTCCTTCTTTATACAACATGCGACGACTTAAACGAATAATCAACTTGAATTGTAATCTTAAGGCTAAACATGCTAGTTTTCGGATTAGGGTTCCAATAGCCAATATAATTATCAAACTTCATACTAAACATCTCATGCTTGCTAATATCCATAACTACAAATATAAGTAGACTTTAATTGCTAAAACGACAAGATTTATACCTTTACAAGCCCTTAAAAATTTCCAAGATTCAAAGTCGCGCCTTAGCAATTCTTAGTGTTATACCCCGTATTTCCCGAGTATGTACGTAAGGACGTACAAAAAAAAATTCGAATTTGAGGATTAGGCTTGGCCGAAATTTATTTGTTCACAACACCCGGTTAGAGTCGTTTTTCGACGAAACGTTTTCACAGCTTTCGTAGGGGAATTTCCGGCTATGTCATTTATAATTTTTGCGGAATTTTCCGAGAGACGAAACATTTTGGACCAACGGGAGGGTGACATGTGTCACCCTCACATTGGCCTTGAGTGGGCGGTAATGGTGGACGAAAAAGAGAGCTTTAGTTGGTAGGATATTTTGTGCAAGTTGTGTGGTAGATGGATAAGGTACACATGGTGGAAATCTAGCCCTACACTTGCTATACACTTGGATGCATCTTGGCCATTGGTTGGCCTTTGCTTGACCTATAAATACCCCACCCTTTGGAAGACTTCTTCATCCAAAAATCTTCCTAAGTCTTGAAGTTCTCTTCCTCCTCCTTGTGTAGTTGGCCCACCACACCCCCTCCCTCTTTGAGAGCCCTCGCCGAGCCACCCCTCCCTTTGTGGTGTTTTGCCGTGAGGTACCCCTAGCCTAGTTGCTTTCGTGATAATACCCCCTTTGTGGTGTAGAAATACTCTCCTAGTATTGTTATAATGTCCAAATACCTCGCCCAAATACCTTGTAGTATTCCCAAGGTTACACGTATACAAGCCCGTAAAATACCGTTATACTTTCCTCACTACTAAAACGAAACCCTAAGGAAATCTTCACCCGTTGTTGAAGTTGTAAGTAGAAGTTGGTTAGAACTTCTAAGGGTAGTTGGAGCGGGTTGAGCGCACGGAGTTGGAGCTAAACCTTGCTCGTGAGCGACTTTAAACTAGGATAATTTTGGGCTTATCGAGGTAAATATCTTGTCCTCTATTGTAATTGGAAATTACATATTGTTGAATATATAGTTGAAGTATACTATATAAAGAACTGAACGTAGTAGTCGGCAATGTCTTTTGACTTAAGCCCGAATAATACTTACGCAATGTCTTGCGACTTAAGCCCGAATTTAAATAAGAGAATCGAATCAGACATGAGACTTGTGTAGTAGTACCGTGAGTAGAATTGTACCCGTTAGGGTTAGATGTATAACCCCCGTTGGCTTGATAGCCTACCTCGATAGAGAGGAGATTAACGCCACATGTGGGAGGTCCGCCAAATTTTCGTAGAAATATGGAACTTGTGTCTAAGATATTAATAGGCGCCAGTGGCCTCTATAGGTTGTAGTACTACGTGTGGAGTGATCTGCTTGACCGAGAGTGTAGCCGACGGTTTGAGGTACTTGGAGCGTTTTGCTTTTTGTCGATAATCGTCGCGAGGTATGTGAACCTCTTCCTATCTCTTCTAGCATGATATGTGTGAACTATGTAGTACGGTAGACGTACATGTGCTAATTGTTTTTGATTGGTTTAAAACATAAAGTGTTATAACGGCTTTATGGGAAGTCGGTCATAATAGCTTTATGTGGATAAGCAAATACCTTATGGTTTTTAAAAGGTAACTGATTTGAATAATAACTGACTTGATATGTGTTAATAAAGAACTTGAAGTATTTCAAAAGATTTATGAATCGTTTTGAAAGAATGAGTATTACTTGGGTTTTGAAAGCTTAAGAGTTATACTAGCTTTTTGGGAAGTTAGGTATAACGGCTTAAGAATGTTTTACCGATGTTAGAAGTTAAGAGACTTGATCTTATAAGATAAGAGACTTAACTTATTTGTTTTAATGTGGATGTTTGTGTGAAACCTCATTCGTGAGTAATGAGTACTTGGTTTTATTTAAGGGGATAATGTTTTACCGATTCGAAATCGAATGTATCGGCAGCACCACCGCAACGTTAATAAAGGAAAATGTATTGAATAATGATGTATCGTATTAAAACCAATAGAAACCTCCATCCGCATAGAAACTAAGATGAGACAAAATGATATTACATTTCCTAGATCATGGTCGCTTAATAAGATTGATTATAAACAAGAATAACCTACTCACATATAAGACATATGTTTCTCAAAACGCTTAAAGGAGAATTATGTTTTAAAGGATTAAAACTATGAACTACGAAACCTTTTCTAAAATGAGAAACTTGAGCATTTGTAATTAGGCAAACCGAACTTTAGGAAAAGAATGTTGGTACTTGAGTTTAAAAAGAAAGTGTTCGTTTACTTAATAATGTGAATCACTCTAGTTTTATACTACGTATCGGGTGACATTTATAAAATGAATGTATCTCTTTAAAAGGATTTACCGTATGTAGTACTTTGGGGTTAAAACCCGACTTTGGCATAAAATGAAAGTACTTTGAGTTGTGTGAAACTTGCCTATGCTTGTTGTTGTGAAACTTGCCTATGCTTGTTGTTGTGAAACTTGACCATGTTACGTGTGATAGCCTTGTTGTGCAAGTATCGCGGTTCACTTGATTACCGTTCACCCGAATGTATTTCACTTGATTACACGGTTTACCCGAATGTATTTCACTTGATTACCGGTTTACCCGAATGTATTTCACTTGACACGGCTCACCCGAATGTATTTCACTTGACGCACCGGTTCATCCGAATGTATTTCACTTGATTACACGGCTCACCCGAATGTATTTCACTTGACGACCGTTCATCCGGAATGTATTTCACTTGACTACGGTTCATTCCGAATGTATTCCACTCGACTTGGCATGATCGCTTATGTTGTGAATCGTAGTTTGGTTATCATACATGTCTCCCGCTTTATATAGACTATTATGATTTCGCCATGATTTTACGCTTTCACATACTTGGTACTGTTATCGACCTCGCCGGGCCGCGTTCATGCCGCAGTAAAGGTACATCGATCGCCGATCCCCGCCATAGGATCACATTCATCGTGGGAAGCTCCGCTTTCTCCGAGGCTTATCTTTTGTATGTGTTCCCGAGTTGTAGGTTCTTGTACATTCGTGGTATGGCGGGCCCCGCCCCGCCATAGTTGTCGTAAATCTTAGAGGTCTGTAGAATCGCAAGTGTGGTTTGTAAAAAGGACAACTGTCGTATTTATGTATATATATGATGAAGGCAACTGCTTTGGTTGGCTGCTTATTTATCTTGTCTCTTAATTCATGTTCATGTTTTTATTTCCGCGATTTTCTCGATGTTGTATCACTAGTGCCCGGTAGGCACTACCACGCCCGGTTCGGTCGTGACAAAAGTGGTATCGTGAGCGCTTAGTCCTCTGAAAGTGTCTACGCATCGTGTCTAGTAGAGTCTTGATTATCGGTGTGTTGTGCACCACATCTATAATCAGGAGGCTATAGGACATTTAGGATTGGTTTCCATTCTTCTCATTCTGAGATCGTGCCTTAGAGCTGTGTGATAAGTTGGACCCCTCTGATGTATTTCATTTTTACCAGTTATGCCTCCGCGTAAGGCAACCCAGACCCAGACGGGCAAGGCGAGGAGCCGCTAGTGGGATACAGGAGTACGAGGCGCAGCCCGCCAAGACTCGAGACAAGTGCTTCCGACGGCGGGTTTCGTGACGCCGCCAGCACCAGCAGAGTTTAGAGCCGCAGCGGTGGGTCACGAGACTACAAGACTGAGCCTCCACCCCACACCGGAGCAGATGACGGGTACAAGGAGATGGCGCCATCGCCGTGGTCGTGGCCGATATGAGGATCGGCCGATGCGCAGCCTCAATTCCAGTAGCACCCGTAGTTCACCCCCGAGAAGACAGGTTGAGGCTACGTGACTTTCTGAGTTGTAGCCCGCCAGTGTTCTATGGATCGAGCCGAGGACGACCGTGAGTTTATCCGACAGCTACAGCGGATCATGAGAGTGATCAGAGCCTCAGGGGCAGAGTCGGTGGTATTAGGTTCGCATCAGCTGCGTGATACTGCAGTTGACTGGTTTGATTCGTGGGAGTTGTCCCGGGAAGAGCATGCACCTCCAGCCGTATGGGACGAGTTCTCAAGGGCTTTTCTTGCACATTTCTTGCCCCCACAGATGAGAAGGGCTCGGGCCGACAGGTTTTTGACGTTGAGGCAGGACGGGCGGACGGTTAGAGAGTACAATGTGGAGTTCGACTCATTAGCTCGGTATGTCCTCAGTAGTAGCCGATATGGAGGATGAGTACACCGCCACGCCACGGGCCGATGAGTACTTGGCGAGGCTTGTTCGGTGTAGCCCTTCAGCAGGGCATGGACATTGCCCGCACGCAGCTCATGCACCAGATGCGAGGCACGAGAGATCGACGGAATGACCGAGGTCAGCAGAAGAGGGCCAGGACGGCAGGGTCCTTTGGTAACTTTCAAGGCGGACCGCCTCAGCAGCAGGCTAGTTATGTACCTCCACCAAGATGCAGTGGTCCCCGCCGCCGTCGGGACGCTCAGGTATTCGAGCTGGTCGAGCTCCGTGGCTTCGTTCACGAATATACGGGTTCTAGCCAGCGATTCACGCCCCTCGGTGTGCACGATGTGGCAAACATCATCCCGGAATGTCGTCTTTTATCGGTGCTTGCTTCACCGCGCCGCCGTGGCCATGTGACAAGAGATCGTGCTTATAGGAGAGGTACCGGCAGCGCAGCCTACCGGATCGATGGCGTTCATCGCCTTCATGCATACTGCGCAGGCGCACTTACGATTAGAGTGAGCGGTAGCTTCAGTATATCCTTAACCCTCTGAGGCTTGTATGTTTTGATGTTATGTTAATGTGTTAGGTGTTATGTTCGGATAGCTTTGTGCTAAAATGTGATTTAGGAACCCGTTGGGAAAAAAAAAAAGGTAAGCTCAGGGTGAGGAATGATGAACCTTAGAATATTACAGTTGAGACCTTAGATGTAAGGCCGTCTTGGGTACAAGATTTTGCGAGTGATCCTTGTCAGAGTGCATTTTATGCCTAGAAAGTATTGTGTGATAAGTCCCTGGGTTGGATAAATGAAAGTGGTATCTTTCATGATGTGATTTAGCAAGATTGTTCCGTCGGCGAGCAAGAGTTGGCGCGACATGGGACGGTCAGCTATGTTGCGCCAACCCGCACTGCTTCGGCGGGGTCACTCAGGTGGTCCCGCCAGGTGGTAGGGTCACGAGGGTGCTAGGCCCAAGTTTTGGTAACCATCGTATGAGTTCGTGGATATGTTCGACCAGAAGCAGATCGTGAAGGCCGGGAATGGCCTTAAGGAAGAGTACGTGTGTTATGTTTGTGGCCATGTGTGGCAGTGGAAACTTGTTAGAAGAACTTCATCTTTTTCCGCCTTGAGAAGGAACATTCGGGACGAATGTTTCTAAGGAGGGGAGAATGTTATACCCCGTATTTCCCGAGTATGTACGTAAGGACGTACAAAAAAAAATTCGAATTTGAGGATTAGGCTTGGCCGAAATTTATTTGTTCACAACACCCGGTTAGAGTCGTTTTTCGACGAAACGTTTTCACAGCTTTCGTAGGGGAATTTCCGGCTATGTCATTTATAATTTTTGCGGAATTTTCCGAGAGACGAAACATTTTGGACCAACGGGAGGGTGACATGTGTCACCTCACATCGCCTCGAGCGGTAATGGTGGACGAAAAAGAGAGCTTTAGTTGGTAGGATATTTTGTGCAAGTTGTGTGGTAGATGGATAAGGTACACATGGTGGAAATCTAGCCCTACACTTGCTATACACTTGGATGCATCTTGGCCATTGGTTGGCCTTTGCTTGACCTATAAATACCCCACCCTTTGGAAGACTTCTTCATCCAAAAATCTTCCTAAGTCTTGAAGTTCTCTTCCTCCCTCCCTTGTGTAGTTCGTCCACCACACCCCCCTCCCTCTTTGAGAGCCCTTGGCCGAGAGCCACCCCCCCTCCCCTTTGTGGTGTTTTGCCGTGAGGTACCCCAGCCTAGTTGCTTTCGTATAATACCCCCCCTTTGTGGTGTAGAAATACTCTCCTAGTATTGTTATAATGTCCAAATACCTTGGCCCAAATACCTTGTAGTATTCCCAAGGTTACACGTATACAAGCCCAGAAAATACCGTTATACTTTCCCTCAGTCACTAAAACGAAACCCTAAGGAAATCTTCACCCGTTGTTGAAGTTGTAAGTAGAAGTTGGTTAGAACTTCTAAGGGTAGTGTGGAGCGGGTTGGAGCGCACGAGTTGAGCTAAACCTTGCTCGTGAGCGACTTTAAACTAGGATAATTTTGGGCTTATCGAGGTAAATATCTTGTCCTCTATTGTAATTGGAAATTACATATTGTTGAATATATAGTTGAAGTATAATATATAAAGAATCGAACGTAGTAGTCGGCAATGTCTTTTGACTTAAGCTCGAATAATACTTACGCAATGTCTTGCGACTTAAGCCTGAATTTAAATAAGAGAACTGAATCAGACATGAGACTTGTAGTAGTACCGTGGAGTAGAATTGTACCCGTTAGGTTAGATGTATAACCCCCGGTTGGCTTGATGGCGCCTCGATGAGAGGAGATTAACGCCGTCATTGCGGGGAGCCGCCAAATTTTCTGTAGAAATATGGAACTTGTGTCTAAGATATTAATAGGCGCTTTGTGGCCTCTATAGTCAGTAGTACTACGTGTGGAGTGATCCGCTTGATCGAGAGTGTAGCCGACGGTTTGAGGTACTGAGCGTTTTGTTTTTGTCGATAATCGCCGCGAGGTATGTGAACCTCTTCCTATCTCTTCTAGCATGATATGTGTGAACTATGTAGTACGGTAGACGATACGTGCTAATTGTTTTGATTGGTTTAAAACATAAAGTGTTATAACGGCTTTATGGGAAGTCGGTCATAATAGCTTTATGTGGATAAGCAAATACCTTATGGTTTTTAAAAGGTAATCGATTTGAATAATAACCGACTTGATATGTGTTAATAAAGAACTTGAAGTATTTCAAAAGATTTATGAATCGTTTTGAAAGAATGAGTATTACTTGGTTTTGAAAGCTTAAGAGTTATACTAGCTTTTGGGAAGTTAGGTATAACGCTTAAGAATGTTTTACCGATGTTAGAAGTTAAGAGACTTGATCTTATAAGATAAGAGACTTAACTTATTTGTTTTAATGTGGATGTTTGTGTGAAACCTCATTCGTGAGTAATGAGTACTTGGTTTTATTTAAGGATAATGTTTTACCGATTCTAAATCGAATGTGTATCGACTGCACCACCGCAGTTAATAAAGGAAAATGTATTGAATAATGATGTATCGTATTAAAACCAAGAGAAACCTCCATCCGCATAGAAACTAAGATGAGACAAAATGATATTACATTTCCTAGATCATGGTTGCTTAATAAGATTGATTATAAACAAGAATAACCTACTCACATATAAGACATATGTTTCTCAAAACGTTTAAAGGAGAATTATGTTTTAAAGGATTAAAACTATGAACTACGAAACCTTTTCTAAAATGAGAAACTTGAGCATTTGTAATTAGGCAAACCGGAACTTTAGGAAAAGAATGTTGGTACTTGAGTTTAAAAAGAAAGTGTTCTGGTTTACTTAATAATGTGAATCACTCTAGTTTTATACTACGGGTATCGGGTGACATTTATAAAATGAATGTATCTCTTTTAAAAGGATTTACCGTATGTAGTACTTTGGGGTTAAAAACCCGGACTTTGGCATAAAATGAAAGTACTTTGAGTTGTGTGAAACTTGCCTATGCTTGTTGTTGTGAAACTTGCCTATGCTTGTTGTTGTGAAACTTGACCATGTTACGTGTGATAGCCTTGTTGTGCAAGTACTGTGTTCACTTGATTACCGGTTCACCCGGGAATGTATTTCACTTGATTACCGGTTTACCCGGGAATGTATTTCACTTGATTACCGGTTTACCCGGGAATGTATTTCACTTGATTACCGGTTCACCCGGGAATGTATTTCACTTGACGACCGGTTCATCCGGGAATGTATTTCACTTGATTACCGGTTCACCCGGGAATGTATTTCACTTGACGACCGGTTCATCCGGGAATGTATTTCACTTGACTACCGGTTCATTCCGGGAATGTATTCCACTCGACTTGCATGATCGCTTTATGTTGTGAATCGTAGTTTGGTTATCATACATGTCTCGCTTTATATAGACTATTATGATTTCGCCATGATTTTACGCTTTCACATACTTGGTACTGTTGATCGACTTCCTCGGGCTGCGTTCATGCCGCAGTAAAGGTACATCGACCGCCGATCCCCGCTTATAGGATCACATTCGGCGTGTCGAAGCTCCGCTTTCTCCGAGGCTTATCTTTTGCATGTGTTCTCGAGTTGTAGGTTCTTGTACATTCGTGGTACGGGGCCCCGTCCGTCATAATTGTCGTAAATCTTAGAGGTCTCAGAGAATCACAAGCGTGGTTTGTAAAAGGACAACTGTCGGTATTTATGTATATATATGATGAAGGCAACTGTTTTGGTTGTCCTGCTTATTTATCTTGTCTCTTAATTCATGTTCATGTTTTTTTTTTATTTCCGCTGATTTTCTCTGATGTTGTATCACTAGGGTGCCCGGGGTAAGGCACCAGTCACGGGCCCGGGTTCGGGTCGTGACACTTAGCTCCTTTCCTTATGTTCCAATCCGCTCCAAGCACTCCTTAGAAGCCTATGAAGAACCCATCTTCAATTTCCAACTTCAAAGTTGAAGAACTCCTTAAGTTTCCGCCTTGCGACTAACGTGAAAACGTCGTTTTTCCAAAATATTTCTATTGAGATATCCTTACAATACCCTTAGGGACATTGGGTTTAAGTCGTGAATAATGGATCACAAACTAAAATTTTTGTGTGGGAATTTAGACCAACCCGTGAGCTCCTATGAAGAACAAGAGTGTTGTGATTTTTTTCTAAGTGTTGGAAGACCTTGTCTTGCAATAGGGTAGTATATAAAACACATTGGAGGGCTTAGATTAAAACAAATGTGTGGCTTGGATGAGGATCATTAATTAAATAGCCAAGTGGACAAGTTGACCTTGGTCAACAATCTCAAGCTTGAAGACTTGATCTTATACCATGGTCAATGACCATTTTACCCTTACAATAAACGTCCAAGACCATATGTGGGGGTGCCACGTATTTCCCTCTCATTCGTCCATAAAATTCCGTAACCCTCGTGGGCCCCACAAAAAGTAAAATTCCTCAGGTGGGCCCCACATGACCAAATCCGTAAAAATAAATTTCCATAATGTTAATAAGTTCCATTCTCTTCAAATAATGCCTTTTGAGAATCCAATTCTCAACAACGAACATTTTTCCTTTTCGACGTTCGGAAGATTTTCCGCCGGAAAAACAATTCTTCCTTTCGTACTAATTTCCAAGTCTTGATTCCTTACATATATTCTCTTATACATGTCCTGGACTTACGGGGTGTAACATTCTTCCCCCCTTAGAAACATTCGTCCCCGAATGTTCTTAGTCGGTTGTCAAGCTATACAAACTCCGGCATAAACTCTATACTATGCCTATCAATCAAAACTGCACAAGACCAACGATGCCACACATGGCCACCACATAACATACGTACAAAATCTCAATATTGTTTCTGTTACACCCCGGAAATTTCAGGATATGTTTATAAGAACGTACGTAAGAACTCAACAATGTTAAGATTTGAGACGAGTAAAAATTTATCGGAATTTTGGAATTTGTCGGAAAATGAAATATTGCGACGAACGGGAGGGCGACACGTGTCACCCCCCTTAATACTCTTGGACGAATTGACATGGGGGAAATGGTCATTTGACCATAGTTTAAAAGATCAAGTCTTGCAAAGGCAAGAGCTTGACATTGTTGACCAAGTCAATGCCACTTGGCTTGATCCTTGTGAAGTGCATCCTAACCACCCATTTATTTTAATCTTGACCCTTCATCTTGTTATAAGTGTATGCTAGTGCAAGACAAGCTTCAACACTTAGTTAAATTTTGCAAACTTTTTGAAGAGCAAAAATGAGGCTCTCGGCTAGGCTTAGGGTTTCAAGAAAAAAAATTTCAATTGTTGTTCAATAATTCCCCCACTTTAAACCAAGGTACCTAAGGGTATTGTAAGTGTTTCTCAATAAAAAGATCCCGGAAATGTGGTGTTTTCGTATTAGTCGCAAGGCGAAAACCTAAAGGGTTATTCAACTTTGAAGTTGAAACTTGAAGATGAGTTTTTCATAAGCTTCTAAGGGTGGCTTGGGGTGGATTGGAATGTCGAAAGGAGGAGCTAAAGGTGCTAGAGATCGACTTGTGATCTTGGATCATAATTGGGCTAATTGAGGTATAATCTTCGTTTTACTTTTGTAATTGAAGATTTCTTGTTATGATAAGTTATAAGTGATCATGTGATTTGTGTAATGAAGTTTGATAAGTGACATGGAATTGGAAGCTCAAAATCCGAAAATGACATATTTAGCCATTTGAAATTGAAATCCAATTTGATCGATAAATTGAATTGTCGCATGTTACCTACTTGGAAAATGTAGTAGCTATAATTAATGGCGGCTTGATATCTTATTATGCTACCAATTTGGATTGAATTGGAAATTGAATAAGAATTGGTATTGTTATATACATTGTGGCCGAAATTGGACTAGTAGTTTAGACTAGTTTGTTATTCATTTGTATTGAACTACCTTATAAATTGTGGTGAGCCAATTGGGGCTGTTTGGTTATTGTATTCGGCCTTGAAAAAGGTGGCAAAGTTAGTAAAAACAAAGGAAGTGCTGTCCGATTTTCCGTAGAATTTAGTGACTTGCACTTGGAATATTCTACGTTTGAAACTAGAAGTTAATAGACGTACTATGGTCATTATAGGTTGGCATACTACGTACGGCGATTGGACTTAGCAAGTGGATTAAACCGAAGAGGTATGTGGAACTTTCTTACCTCTTGAGCATGATTAAGTTGTAAATGTATAGTACGGTAGACGTACAAGATTTTGACAATCTAGTCTATTTGATATCCTTGGCTTATTTTAAGAATGCCCAAGTTGTTTGAGTTAGAGAATTAACTCACTTGTTTATTTATTAAGGATATCTTGGTTTTCAAAGGTTAAGAGACTTTAAGTATGTTGAAAGTATTTTGATACTTGTTCTGTTGGAAAGTTTAAGTCTCTTGGTTAAAAAGAAGTATGTAAGTTGCTAATGTATAAAGCTAGTATAACGGCTTTATGGGAAGTTGGTTATAATAGCTTTATGGAAAGTTAATAAGAGAATGGTTTACTCTTAGTAATTTAAGCATGTTAAGGGACTTGAAGAGTTTTAAAGAATATGACACTTGTTTCGTTTTAAACGTATAAGTCCCTTGGATAGGAAATTGTACTTGACTTAGGTATAAAGTGAATATAACGATTTTATGGGGAGTTGGTTATATTGGCTTTATGGAAAGATAAATGGCTTGATTTATTTGAAAGGCAATTTGATTTGAAGGCATCAATTGCCTAAGGTTTTTACGAGAAAAGAAGTCACTTGATTTAGAAGCCTAATTTTATTTCTAAAAGTATTGTGACTTGTCTTGAAAAAAAAGAAAATTGTAACTTGATACTACGGTTATTAGTATCTTGGAAGTTTTATAATGTAATGAGTCATTTTGAAAGAATAGAAGTACGTAGTACTTTGGGTTAAATTCCCGGATTTTTATAAAGAACATGTTAGTGCCTTAAGTAAACTAAAATGAGAGTGTATATGAAACAGAATAATAAGAAGTTAGGGGATTGCTTAACTTGCTTATATATTGTATGATGTTTCAGAGTGCTTATGTTATGTGTGATAGCGGATTTGTGCTAGTAGTTCAAGAATACTTCATGCGGTCATTCCCGGTTTGTGGCATTGCATATTTCCGTGATTTGATACCCACGATGCGAGGAATACCTCATGCGAGTCCGTAGGGCTTATCGCGGTGAAATAGTCCCACGCGCGGGTCCACCTATGCGAGGAATACCTCACGCGAGTCCGTAAGCGGCTTACGCGGGTGAAATAGTCCCATGCGAGGAATACCTCATGCGGTCCACGCGATCTACGCGGTGAAATAGTCCCGTGAATAGGATTGCGTAATGATACTGCGAATTGGTCCCGCTTGATCGTGAGCTTTCCTACTTTATATTGTAAAGATACCCCTATTTACTCTCATTGTTAGTAAGGCACGCAGTAATCGTTAATCGAGTTATCATACATGTCTCCGCTTTATTTTAGACTTATGATTTCATTACGCATTTCGGGCCACATATTTGGTACATGTTGTCGACCTCCTTCGGGCCGCGTTCACGCCGCAGTAAAGTACGTTGTTGATCCTCGCCTTAGGATCACTGCTCACCGCTGAGAAGCTCCTTTATTCCGAGGCTTATCCTCGGTATTGCCGGCTATTGTACATTCAGGGTATGGCGGGCCCCGTCCCGCCGAGTTGTTATTCTAGAGGTCCAGAGTCACATTGTGGATCGGGTTGTAAAAAAACAATGTCGTTTCTATTTCCTGATTGAGTATATTTTTACGGAAGGTGGCCTTATCGGCTAGCCTGTTGTTAACTTATGTTTAAGTATTTTTTTTAGTTGTGTATGTTCCGCTGCTATTCTCTGATGTTTACTGAGGGTGCCTGTGTAGGCACCGCCGCGCCCGGTCGGGTCGTGATGCTTTTGTTCTCAATCCTGGATTTACTATCCAAACTTGGCCATTATGCTACATACATTCCCGTTAAGGCTCTTCTCGGTCCTTACGACCTGATTCCGGTGGAACGCATCCACGAACTCGTACAACGATCAACTAGACTTGGGCCTTGCATCCCCGGGACCCTATCACATAGCGGGACTATTACCAACTAACATCACCCCATTCCATACAATCGGTTGACCCGAAAGGAGTCCATAACCCGACTCACGTCACCCTTAACTTCTCATTCTTAGTTTGAAGTAAATCTCTCTCTTATCTCAAGGTACTTCTCACCCTACCCCCCTATTCACTAGAGGTTCGGCACATAAACCAAGTATTTCTACCGTACATTCTTCCCTATTGGTCTTATACTGTTATGGGGAAATTACTACTTGTGAACTCTACACAACTATAGTCTTAGTTCACTTACCATTCTTGTCAACATTCTTAACTTTTCACTTTACTAATCAAAGTATTCCTACCTCTGGGGTACTATCACTTACAACTGCTAGCAACAAAGGGAAAACATATATGCTAGGGCGAAATCTGAATCTATCAATGCACATATGATTCAAAAGAATCGAAATATACCAGAACCCACGCGATGTCGCCTCACGATCCTCGCCCAAGAGTCACGTCATCTATGCGGTTCAAGGACCGCCGTAACTATAAACCCACTCGACTCTACCACGGTTGGCCGACATCCGAACACCCTCGCTCGGGGACGCATACCGTGGAGGAAAGGTAACCAACCATCGGCTCATAGCCGAGCCACCTTACCGGTTTTTCTAACAGACATTCCCACTTCGAGGCCCGGACGGTCACAATAATAACAAACATCCGTGCCATAACGACATTTCCCATACGACGCTTACTACATTGGAAACATCGAGGAATATGTGGCTCGATCGAGAAAATCCTCTCTTCCTCTCGAGAACTTGAACCCTGGAGCTCTGACCAGCTCTTAAATACCTTCAGGTCAAACCTCCCACCTATGGATCTGGGGTATGTACCGGGTAGGCTGGGACGAATATCTCACTTGCCGAGGCCGCCGTCCAAAACTCACCGGATAACCAACCGGCCTAGCCTCTTACGCCGATCTCCGCGTTGCCTCTACCCTCTCAGACACTGTCTGCATCGCCGAATAACCTCCTGTGATGAAATCAGAGCACCGCTATTATCACGCCCAACCCAAGCTCGTGGATCGTGCCCTACCTGGGCACCCTTCTACCTTAACAACACAAGTAAACTGCGGAACTTAAATAACACTTTTTTTTTAAAACCAGCGTGCGTGCAAGGGAAAAGCCGATAAGGCTGCCATATAATATACATAAACAAAAGACACAACACTGCATACGAGTCCAATCCTACATATGAATACGCACTCTAAGAGATTTACTAAATCGTGACGGACAAGGCCCCGCTGCATCCATAATCAGATAAAAGATCGCATCAAAGAACTTATACCAAAAGATAAACTCACGATGTATGGAGCTATCCAAAACTCGGTTAGGTCCTACACTGCGGATCACCAAATCAGGCATCTATACCGCAGATGAACGCACTTCAAGGAGGTCAAGACGAAGAATGTACCAAGTATGTGAAATGCAGTCAGTAATGAAATCATAATCTAAACAAAACAGAGACATGTATGATAGCCAACCTACAAGACACAACACATAAGCAAATATAACAAGTCGTGACGACGCCTCAAGTCATTTCTAAAATATAACCATGGGTCTCACGCCCATAATATCAATCATGCCCGTGGAATCTTTCTCACCGCCTATCCATGATATAATATAACACCAATAGGCATACATGAACACCAAGTCCCACCTGTGTTCTAAAACTCAGACGCCAAGTAGGAAAACGAAAGGCGTGGTATAACGCCTTGGGGTTTACCTCATTTATACTCTTATCCCGAGAAGGTGGTAAACAGTGGTATAACGCCTGGGGTTTACCCTCATTTATACTCTTACCCTGGAGAAGGTGGTATAGCGTCTTGGGGGTTTACCCCTCACTTATACTCTTACCCTATCTCAACTGGTAAAGCAGGGGGTATAACGTCTTGGGGGTTTACCCCTCATTTATCCTCTTACCCCGAGAAGGTGGTATAGGCCTGGGGTTTACCTCACTTATACTCTTACCCTATCTCAACCGGCCGTCAAACAAAACATAAGCACTACCATGTCTTTTATAAAAATCCGGGAATTTAACCCAAGTACTACAAATAACGGAAGCATACCCGTGGAATCCCACATCACTGTCGGTACGTCCAAGTAACTTACAACAAGACAGTCGACCCTCCAACCGAGAGTCGCGGCAACGTAATAAACCATAATACTTGCACTCAAAGGCTATCACCAGCACACATAGGCAAGTTCATAAAATCTATAGACTTTCATTTTATAAACTCAAGGCACATATATAATAATTCTCAATTAAACAAGCCAAAGTACTTATCAAGGCACACTTAGACTAATTCTCAATTAGACTAATTCTCAATTAATCAAGCCAAAGTACTTATCAAGGCACACTTAGACTAATTCTCGATTAATCAAGCCAAAGTACTTATCAAGGCACACTTAGAATAATTCTCAATTAATCAAGCCAAAGTACTTATCAAGGCACACTTAGACTAATTCTTAATTAATCAAGCCAAAGTACTTATCAAGGCACACTTAGAATAATTCTCAATTAATCAAGCCAAAGTACTTATCAAGGCACACTTAGACTAATTCTTAATTAATCAAGCCAAAGTACTACGTACGTACATTCTTTTCAAAAGACTCATTTTTATGTAATACCCCAAGATACTAACACCCGTAGTATCAAGGTGTGTCTATTTTTTCAAAGTAAGTTACTACACTCTTAGAAAACTCATTTCAAAGCTTGAAATCAAGTAACTTCAAATTTTCACAATCAAGGAAACTTATGCCCATTAATCAAAATAGACAACTTTCTAAACCTTCCATAAAGCCGTTATAACCAACTTCCCATAAAGCCGTTATAACCCTTTATGGTTTTTAGACAATTTCATTCTTTTTATAGCCAAGAGACTTATACTTAAAACCAAGTATCACAAACTTTCAAATATACTTCGAGTCTCTTAATATATAGAAAACAAGTTTCTTCTACTTTTAAACCTTAAGTAACTCACACCTTTAAAACAAGTTACTTCTCTTAAATCATGTCATTTCTCCTCTTTTAAAACAATTAAGTAAATCACTCCTTTGACTCCCCTAAAGTCATTAAAACGACCATTAGGTTTTGGAACTAAGGCACTAGCCAAAAAGTTTGGAAACCACTTCCTTTTCAAGACTCCATGTACTTTAAGCAAAATACTTTCACTCTTAAGAATCCAAACTCCACTTAGGCAATGGATTATACAACTTACAATTTAAACATCAAAGTACAATCAAGGAAGTACATAGAACAAATTCTATACTAGGCAATCCAAGTACAACCAAGGAATGGATCATTTAAGGAGTAGAACTTACTTTCTTTATCTTAAGGAATCATGCTAGAAGAGGAGATAGTTCACACACCTTTTCGGCTAAATCCACAAGCTAAGCCGAATACGCCGTACGTAGAAGTGTCAACCTATAATGGTCACAACAAGACTATCAACTTCTAGTCTCTAACGTAGAATAATACTAAGTATACGGTCTCTAATTCTACGGAAAATCGGGCAACACTTCCTTTGTTTCTACTCACTTTCCCACCTTTTCAAGGCCGAATACAATAACCAACACGCCACATTTAAGGCTCCAAACAACAACCAAACAAATGGGATTACACGCCTTACAATACGTGTAAAATTCTGCCCCACAACTAATACAAGGTAGTTCCATACTCAAGCCATTCTCGGCCAACAACATAACCAACAATTCAAAGTCTTTTCCAATCCTTTTCAAATTCCAAGTTATAAGGTCTAACATGTTATATAGTCATAAACAACTTCAACAACTACACTTTCCTTCTTTCTACAAATACGCGATTTACTTAAACTAATAATCGAATTGAATTGTAATCTTAAGGCTAACATGCTAGTTTTCGGATTAGGGTTCCAATAGCCAATATACTTATCAAACTTCATACTAAACATCTCATGCTTGCTAATATCCATAGCTACAACAATAAGTAAGTCTTAACTACTAAAACGACAAAATTTATACCTTTATAAGCCCTTAAAATTCCAAGATTCAAAGTCGCGCCTTAGCAATTCTTAGCTCCTTTCCTTAAGTTCCAATCCGCTCCAAGAACTCCTTAGAAGCCTATGAAGAACTCATCTTCAAGTTCCAACTCCAAAGTTGAAGAACTCCTTAAGTTTCCGCCTTGCGACTAATACGAAAACGCCATTTTTCCGAAATCTTTCTATTGAGATATCCTTATAATACCCTTAGGGACATTGGGTTTAAGTCTTGAGGCTAATGGATCAAAATTGCAACTTTTTTTTGTGTGGGGATGCTCAAACCCGAGAGCACTTATTCTAGCACAAAGTGTTGTGAAATTTTTCTAAGTCTTCAAGACCTTGTCTTGCTACTAGTATGTATTTAAAACACATTGGAGGGTCTAGACTTAAATAAATGGGTGGCTAAGATGAAGATCATATGGATTAAGCACAAGTGGCAAGTTGACTTGGTCAACAATATCAAGCTTAGCAAGACTTATCTTCCACCATGGTAAATGACCATTCTACCCTTACTAAATTTCGTCCAAGACCATATGTGGGGGTGCCACGTGTCGCCCTCTCATTCGTTCATAAAATTCCGTAACCCTCGTGGGCCCCACAAAATGTAAAATTCCTCGGGTGGGCCCCACGTGACCAAATCCATAAAAATAAATTTCCATAAGGTTAAGAGTTTCATATTCTTCAAATAATGCATTTTGAGAATCCAATTCTCAACAACGAACATTTTTCCTTTCCGACGTTCAGAAGATTTTCCGCCGGAAAAACAATTCTTCCTTTCGTACCAATTTCCAAGTCTTGTTTCTTACGCATATCTCTCTTTACATGCCCCGACTTACTGGTGTAACATTCTTCCCCCCTTAGAAACATTCGTCCCCGAATGTTCTTAGTCGGTTTTCAAGCTATACACACTCCGGCACAATCTCTATACTATGCCTATCAATCAAAACTGCACAAGACCAACGATGCCACACCTAGACACCACCTAACATACGTAAACATATCAATGGACCTTCCGTCCGCGACCCCTTCTCACAAAACTCGAAGGTTACAGCCTTATCACAAACAAGATCTTTAGAGGTTCCTTTCTTTCCTTACTTGTCATACTTTCTCGTACTTCCAAACTTATTTAGTAAACGTACAACATCTCAAATATTGTTTCTGTTCCCCAAATCCTTGGAGTTACTAACCAAACTTGGCCAAATTGCTACTTACATTCCCGTTAAGGCTCTTCTCGGTCCTTACGACCTAGTTCCGGTGGAACTGTTATACCCCGTATTTCCAGAGTATGTATGCGAGGACGTACATACGAATATTCAAGCCCTAATTAGGTTAAGGATGAAATTGTGAACTTTCAACGGAAAAGATTCCGAACCTTGTGAAGGAAATTCTACGTTTTTAATATTTTAACCGATTACGGATTTTTCCGAGAGACGAAATATTTTGGACCAATAGGAGGGCGACATGTGTCACCCCACTTAGACCCATGTTGGACGATTTGTATGGCCAAGTGGACATGGTAAAGTGGTCAAAGTCGTGGAAGATATTTTCTTTGGGTTAGTGGGGGTAGGTAGGGACGATTTGGTGGGCAAGTGGGGGGCTTGCCTTGGGCGTTTTTTTTGTGCCTAGTGGAAGGCCACATGGCTCTTTGTTGTGGGGACATATGTCCCAATGTTGTGGTGGACATATGTCCCAAGGTTGTGGTGGACACTTGGTGGAAGACTCCACTCACACAAGCTATCTAATCTTCACCCTCCACTTGCTTTGATCTTGGCCATTGATTGGCCTATAAATACCCCTTAAGTTCAAGACTTATTCTTCATCCACTTAACAAATTCCAAGTCTCAAAAACTCCCTCCCCCTTTGAGAAGATCTCGTCCAAACACCCCCCCTTCCTTGTTGGTCTCGCCGAAACCCCCCCCCCCCCTTTGGTAGAAAAATATTCTCCAAGTATTGTTGTTGTTCCAAAATACCTTAGCCCAAATACCTTGTAGTATTCCAAAGTTACCTCTATACAAAAAGCCCTAGGAAAATCTTCATAGTTGGTTGAAGTATTAATTAGAAGTTGTTTAGAAACTTCTAAGGGTTTCTTGGAGCTATCGGAGCGTGCAAATTAGGAGGTAAACGTTGTTCAGGATCGACATTTATCTTGGATAATTTTGGGCTTATCGAGGTAAATATCTTGTCCTTCTATTGTAATTGGAGATTACATACTGTAGTAGTATAGAAATGAGTATAAGTTATAGAAGGATGGTATAAGAGAAGAGAATTGAACTGTATTTACATAGAAATTTGTATTTACAGACTTGTGTAGTTGACGGTAGGGAAACGCCCAAATTTCCATAGAATAGAGAACCTTCTCGCAGAATGATCTACGAGTAGTCTAGATGTTGATAGACGATATGACCATTATAGGTTGAAGTTCTGCGAGTAGCGTGTTCTACTGGGCGGTGGACAAGGCTAGCGGGGTTATAGTACGCGGAGCGCTTGCTATTTGTCGATAATCGTCGCGAGGTATGTGAACCTCTTCCTATCCTTTCTAGCATGATGTTTGTAAACTATGTAGTACGGTAGACGACGCGTGTGCTAAATGAATTGGGTTGGTTTAAAACATAAAGTGTTATAACGGCTTTATGGGAAGTTTGTTATAACAACTTTATGTAGGTAAGAAATGGGTTGTTGATTTTAAGAAAATAAGAGACTTGACTTAATTGGCTTGATATGAATTTTATTAAAAAGTTGTGAAACCTCATTCGTGAGTAATGAGTACTTGGTTTTTTTACTATAAGTTATATTGATTTCGGAAATTAGAATAAGTATCGAACAAACCATCGCAAATGCTAATAAAGGAAAATGTATTGACAAATAATTAACTATATTAAAACCAAGAGAAACCTCCATCTGCATAGAAGCTAAGATAAGACAAAATTGTATTACATTTCCTAGATCATGGCTGCTTTAATAAGATTGTTATAAACAAGAATAAACTACTCACACATAAGATATATGTTACTCAATTTTGTTAAAAGAAGAAATTACGTCGTTAAGTGATTAGGACTATGAACTATGAAATCTTTCGAAAATAAGAGACTTAAGTATTTAAAAATATGCAACTTGAACTTTTGGAAAAGAATGTTGTTACTTGACCTTAAAAAGGGAAAATGTGTTGGTTTAAAATGAAGGCATGGTATGGTCTTAATCTGTCTTAAAAGAGGGTTTAAATGTTATGGACGATTCTTCACCGAGTCCGATGGGATGGGCCGGGACATGTATTCCATACGATTCTTTACCGAGTCCCATGGGATGGGCCGGGACATGTACTCCATACGATTCTTTACCGAGTCCCATGGGATGGGCCGGGACATGTATTCCATACGATTCTTTACCGAGTCCCATGGGATGGGCCGGGACATGTACTCCATACGATTCTTTACCGAGTCCCATGGGATGGGCCGGGATATGTATTCCATACGATTCTTTACCGAGTCCCATGGGATGGGCCGGGACATATATTCCATACGATTCTTTACCGAGTCCCATGGGATGGGCCGGGACATGTATTCCATACGATTCTTTACCGAGTCCCATGGGATGGGCCGGGACATGTATTCCATACGATTCCTTACCGAGTCCCATGGGATGGGCCGGGACATGTATACCACACGATTCCACCTCGTGTCCCATGGGATGGGCCGAGACATGTTATACGTATCATACGATTTATACCTAGACTGCCGGCAGTGAGGAAATAGTTCCACGGGCATGAGGGATGACTTTGAGGGAGTGAGTCCCTGCATTGACATGACTACTTTTATGTTGTAAACTGTAGTTTGGTTATCATACATGTCTCCTGTTTTATATAAACCGTTATGATTTCGCCATGATTTTCCGCCACATACTTGGTACTGTTGTACTAACCTCCTTCGGGGGGCTGCGTTCATGCCACAGGTAGAGGTACACCAGTTGTTGATCCTCGCTCATAGGGTCACAGTTCATCGTTTTGGGAAGCTCCGTGTCTCCGGAGGCTTATCTTTGGTATAGTCCCCTGTCGTTGTAGGTACTTACATTCAGAGGTATGGCGGGGCCCTGTCCCACCATTGTTGTTATAACATTCTTAGAGGTTTGTAGTACTGTTGTGGGCAGGGTTTGTAAAAGGGATGTAACTGTTCAAGTTTTTATATATATATGCCGAAAGGCAACATTTCTCAGATAAACTGTTTCTCACTTCATATTGTTTCATGTCTTGTTTTTATATTCCGCTGGTTACTCTGATGTATGTCTACTGGGGTTCCCGGGTAAGGCACCAGTCATGGGCCCGGGTTCGGGTCGTGACAAAAGTGGTATCAAAGCAGTTAATCCTCAGAAAGTGTCTACAGACCGTATCTAGTAGAGTCTTGATTATCAGTGTGTTGTGCACCACACCAATAATCAGGAGGCTATAGGATATTTAGGATTGGTTTCCATTCTTCTCACTCTGAGAATCGTGCCTTAGAGCTGTGTTATAAGTTGGACCCCTCTAACGTAATTCTTTCCCTTTCCAGTTATGCCTCCACGCAAGGCAATCAGGGCCCAGAAGGGCAAGACAGCAGAGAGAGCTGCGAGTAGAGTAGCGGCGGTCTCTACTGAGACCACAGTACCTGAGCCTCCAGTCCCACAGCCTGGAGCAGAGGAGATGGGTTACAAGGAGATGGCCCAGTTATTGGCCAGGATAGTGGCAAGGCACGAGGCTAAGCTGTATGCAGCAATTCCGGTGCCGGTAGTACCCGTAGTTCACCCGAGAGCGGATAGTTTGAGATCGCGGACTTTTCGAGTTGCAGCCCGCGTTTTATGGATCGAGGCACGAGGATGATCCGCAGAGTTCATCCGAAGCGATAACGGATCATGAGAGTGATCAAGGCTTCGGAGACCGAGTCAGTGGTCTTAGGTTCGCATCGGCTGCGTGATACTGCAGTCGACTGGTTTGATTCGTGGGAGCTGTCCCGGGGGGAGCATGCGCCTCCAACTATTTGGGACGAGTTCTCGGAGGCATTTCTCAGCCACTTCTTGCCTCCGCAGATGAGGAGTGCACGGGCCGACAGATTTCTGATGCTGAGACAGAGAGGGCATACGGTTCGGGAGTACAACGTGGAGTTCGACTCATTGGCTCGGTATGTCCCCGCGTTAGTAGCTGATATGGAGGACAGAGTACACCGCTACGTCACCGGGCTCGATGACTACTTGGCAGAGGCTTGTTCGGTAGCCCTTCACCGGCATGGACATTGCCCGCATGCAGGCTTATGCACTTGGATGTGAGGAGCGGAGGGGTCGACGGAATGACCGAAATCAGCAGAAGAGGGCCAGAACAGCAGGGTCCTTTGGTAACTTTCGAGGCGAACCGCCTCAGCAGCAGGTTAGTTATGCACCTCCCCCAGTACAGATTGGTCCTCCATAGTATTCAGGACGTTCGGGGTATTCGGGAGCTGGTCAGAGCTCCAGGGCTTCTGGTTCACAGGTATACATGGGTTCTAGCCAGTCGGGTTCATGTTTCCCTCAGTGTGCACGATGTGGCAGGCGTCATCCCGGGGAGTGTCGTCTTTTTACTGGTGCTTGTTTCACCTGCGGCCGTCAGGGCCATGTGACGAGAGACTGTCCTAGAAGGAGGGATACAGGTAGAATGACGCAGCCTACCAGGTCAGTGGCAGGTTCATCGCCTTCTATAGCTATGCGCCCGGCAGGGCAGGATTAGGATTAAAGCAACGAAGGGAAAATGAAGCAGATGATACAGGTATATTCTTACCCCTCTAGAGACTAGTATGCGTTGATGATATGATGAAGTGCTTAGTATTATGTTCAGATAGCATTATGTTAAAAATTATGTTTAGAAAACATGGTTAGTTAGAATGGTAAGATTGGGGACAGGGAAATTGTGAGCCTTAGAATATTATACGTAGAGACCTTAGATGCGAGGCCATCTTGAGTAAAAGATTTATTTTATGTTGACCTTTATCGGAGTGCATAGTATGCGTGGGATGTATTTGTGTGATAAGTCCCTGAGTGGTATGAAATGAAAGAGGGTAGTTGAGCTAAGGAGACCACTAGGTTTTCGTGACTTGATTAGTAAGATTGTTCCGGATCGGGGGAACAAGAGTTTGGCGCGATAACGGGTCGGGTTGAGGACCGATCGCGGGTCAACCCGCGGCCTGTAATGTGGTGGGGTCAGTTCGAGGTGGTCCCGCCAGGTGGTAGGGTCACGAGGGCGCTAGGCCCAAGTTTAGATAACCGTTGTACGAGTTCGTGGATGCATTCGACCAATAGCCGGGCCGATAAGATCGGCCCATCTTGTCTTTCGCCAGATCGCTACTCGCAGAGGGTTATGCGAGATGTTATATATCAGGAAGGTTGTAAGACTGCACGGGGTTCCTACTCTTACTTTATGACAGGCAGTGGAGCCCAGTTTATGGCTATTTCTTTTTCTGGAGGTTTTACCAGGCGGGGTTAGGAACTCAGGTGAGTCTCAGTATTGCATTCACCCTCGGGCCAGTGTTTTTGATTTCAGGGGTAGCAGCGAGGATTATGTGCCTTTTGTTGAGTGAGTATCACTATAGCTACCATTTCAGTATTCGGATGTCGCCTTATGAAGCCTTTTATGGGCGGAAGTAGTTGGCCGATTGGTTCGATGTTGGCAAGGTTCGAGATAGTTGGTCCATACTTGATCCAGCGGGATGTGGATGAGGTGGAGCTTATCCGTAAGAGGTTATTGGCGGCGTGAGTCAACAACAGTCGTGCGGATAGTCGGCGTCGACACTTGGAGTTCAGGTTGACAGTGGGTATTCTTTAAGGTACCACCCCGGAAGGGCGTGTCGAGATTTGGAAAGCAGGGGAAACTTAGCCCGAGATACTTTGGGCCTTTTCAGATCGATGAAGAATAGGTCGGGTTGCCTACAAGTTAGCATTGCCGTCTGACGTAGAAGGCAGTACGTCCGGTCTTTCATGTGGATATGTTCGGAATAGTATCGGAGATCCATCCAGAGTGTTCCCAGTTAATGATAACCAAGTTGGAGACAGTAGCCCTGAGAGTTTGGAAACTGAAGCAATAACGGAAATGTGGTAAGTTTATTAGGAAGAGTTCGAGTGTACAAGGAGGGTACGACGAGTAAGGGAAGAAGTGAACATGTGTTAAGAGAATAGAAGTGATCATTTCTTATGGGAAGTAAAGGTGCGAAGGGAGTATCTTTTAGACCTTGGGTGGGAGCTTTTTGTGATGTTAGAGGTGATTCCTCGCGGACTTGGATGTAAGTATTTGCGCGTGTGTTATTCTGTGGCCATGTGTGGCATTTGCAAACTGGTTAAGCTATGAGGAACTTTATCGTTATCTGTCTTGAGAAGGAACATTCGGGACGAATGTTTCTAAGGAGGGGAGAATGTTATACCCCATATTTCCAGAGTATGTATGCGAGGACGTACGTACGAATATTCAAGCCCTAATTAGGTTAAGGATGAAATTGTGAACTTTCAACGGAAAAGATTCCGAACCTTGTGAAGGAAATTCTACGTTTTTAATATTTTAACCGATTACGGATTTTTCCGAGAGATGAAATATTTTGGACCAATAGGAGGGCGACATGTGTCACCCCACTTAGACCCATGTTGGACGATTTGTATGGCCAAGTGGACATGGTCAAGTGGTCAAAGTCTTGGAAGATATTTTCTTTGGGTTAGTGGGGGTAGGTAGGGACGATTTGGTGGGCAAGTGGGGGGCTTACCTTGGGCATTTTTTTTGTTCCTAGTGGAAGGCCACATGGCTCTTTGTTGTGGGGGACATATGTCCCAATGTTGTGGTGGACATATGTCCCAAGGTTGTGGTGGACACTTGGTGGAAGACTCCACTCACACAAGCTATCTAATCTTCACCCTCCACTTGCTTTGATCTTGGCCATTGATTGGCCTATAAATACCCCTTAAGTTCAAGACTAATTCTTCATCCACTTAACAAATTCCAAGTCTCAAAAACTCCCTCCCCCTTTGAGAAGATCTCGTCCAAACACCCCCCCCCCCCTTTCCTTGTTGGTCTCACCGAAACACCCCCCCCCCTTTCCTTGTTGGTCTCACCGAAACCCCCCCCCCCTTTGGTAGAAAAATATTCTCCAAGTATTGTTATTGTTCCAATATACCTTAGCCCAAATACCTTGTAGTATTCCAAAGTTACCTCTATACAAAAAGCCCTAGGAAAATCTTCATAGTTGGTTGAAGTATTAAGTAGAAGTTGTTTAGAAAGTTCTAAGGGTTTCTTGTAGCTATCGGAGCGTGCAAATTAGGAGCTAAACGTTGTTCAGGATCGACATTTATCTTGGATAATTTTGGGCTTATCGAGGTAAATATCTTGTCCTTCTATTGTAATTGGAGATTACATACTGTAGTAGTATAGAAATGAGTATAAGTTATAGAAGGATGGTATAAGAGAAGAGAATTGAATCAGATTTACATGTGTCAGATTTACTGAGAGACTTGTGTAGTTGACGGGTAGGGAAATGCTGCCCAAATTTCCATAGAATAGAGAACCTTCTGCTTAGAATGATCTACAGAGTAGTCTAGATGTTGATAGACGTATATGACCATTATAGGTTGAAGTTCTGCGAGTAGCGTGTTCTACTTGAAGGGTGGACAAGGCTAGCAGGGTTATAGTACGGTGGAGCGTTTTGCTATTTGTCGATAATCGTCGCGAGGTATGTGAACCTCTTCCTATCCTTTCTAGCATGATGTTTGTAAACTATGTAGTACGGTAGACGTACGTGTGCTAAATGAATTGGGTTGGTTTAAAACATAAAGTGTTATAACGGCTTTATGGGAAGTTTGTTATAACAACTTTATGTAGGTAAGAAATGGGTTGTTGATTTTAAGAAAATAAGAGACTTGACTTAATTGGCTTGATATGAATTTTATTAAAAAGTTGTGAAACCTCATTCGTGAGTAATGAGTACTTGGTTTTTTTACTATAAGTTATATTGATTTCGGAAATTAGAATAAGTATCGAACAAACCACTGCAGCGTTAATAAAGGAAAATGTATTGACAAATAATTAACTATATTAAAACCAGTAGAAACCTCCATCTGCATAGAAGCTAAGATAAGACAAAATTGTATTACATTTCCTAGATCATGGCTGCTTTAATAAGATTGTTATAAACAAGAATAAACTACTCACACATAAGATATATGTTACTCAATTTTGTTAAAAGAAGAAATTACGTCGTTAAGTGATTAGGACTATGAACTATGAAATCTTTCGAAAATAAGAGACTTAAGTATTTAAAAATATGCAACTTGAACTTTTGGAAAAGAATGTTGTTACTTGACCTTAAAAAGGGAAAATGTGTTGGTTTAAAATGAAGGCATGGTATGGTCTTAATCTGTCTTAAAAGAGGGTTTAAATGTTATGGACGATTCTTCACCGAGTCCGATGGGATGGGCCGGGACATGTATTCCATACGATTCTTTACCGAGTCCCAAGGGATGGGCCGGGACATGTACTCCATACGATTCTTTACCGAGTCCCATGGGATGGGCCGAGACATGTATTCCATACGATTCTTTACCGAGTACCAGGATGGGCCGACACGTACTCCATACGATTTTTTACCGAGTCCCATGGATGGGTCGACATGTATTCCATACGATTCTTTCATCGAGTCCCACGGATGGGCCGACATGTATTCCATACGATTCTTTACCGAGTCCCATAGGATGGGCCGACATGTATTCCATACGATTCTCATCGAGTCCCACGGATGGGTCGACATGATACCACACGGTTCCAACTCGTTTCCCATTGGATGGGCCGAGACATGTTATACGTACCATACGATTTATACCTAGATCGCCGGTGAGGAAGGAGTTCCACGCATGAGGATGACTTTGAGGAGTGAGTCTGCGCTTGACATGACTACTTTTATGTTGTAAAGCGTAGTTTGGTTATCATACATGTCTCTGCTTTATATAAACAGCTATGATTTCGATTCTGATTTTCCGATTTCACATACTTGGTACTGTTATCGACCTCCTTCGGGCTGCGTTCATGCCGCAGTAGAGGTACACCGATTGTTGATCCTCGCCATGTGGTCACGATTCAGCGTTTGGGAAGCTCCGTGTCTCGGAGGCTTATCTTTCGTATAGTCCTCGCCGTTGTAGGTACTTACATTCAGGGGTATGGCGGGGCCCTGTCCCGCCATTGTTGTTATAACATTCTTAGAGGTCTGTAGTACTGTTGTGGGCAGGGTTTGTAAAAGGGATGTAACTGTTCAAGTTTTTATAAATATATGCCGAAAGGCAACATTTCTCAGATAAACTGTTTCTCACTTCATATTGTTTCATGTCTTGTTTTTATATTCCGCTGGTTACTCTGATGTATGTCTACTGGGGTGCCGGGGTAAGGCACCAGTCACGGGCCCGGGTTCGGGTGGTGACAAAAGTGGTATCAAAGCAGTTAATCCTCGGAAAGTGTCTACAGACCGTATCTAGTAGAGTCTTGATTATCGGTGTGTTGTGCACCACACCAATAATCATGAGGCTATAGGATATTTAGGATTGGTTTTGTTACACCCTGTAATTGCAGGACATGTTTTAAGAACATAAGTAAGAACTCACAAGTGGTAAGATTTGAGACTTGTTTGTTTATCGGAAATTTTGGAATTTGTCGGAAAATGTATTATTGTGACGAATGGGAGGGCGACACGTGTCACCCCCCCTTATGTGATGCCTTGGTCGAAATGTGCAAGGGCAAGAGGGTCATTGGACCTTTGTTGCAAGACAAGTCTTGCAACATGTGTAGCATGAGAAATTTGACTTAGTCAAAAGGTCAATAAGTCTTGATCTTTTGTAAGACCACATCCAAGCCTCACATTTGTGTTTATCTTGACCATCCAATTCTCTATATAATACTAGTAGAGAGGGAGCTTAACACTTAGAAAATATTTCACAAAAATTGAAGACCACACTTAAGGGGGCTCTCGGGTTTCACTACTAGGAAGAAGAAAAAAATTTGTTTCTTGTTCATTCAACTCCCCACTTTAAACCAAGGTTCTTAGGTGTATTGTAAACACATCTCAATAGAAAAATCTTGGAAAAAGATTGTTTTCGGGTTAGTCGCAAAACGAAAACCTAATGGTCTTTCTAGGTTTTGTTTGGTGATTTGAAGGATAATTGTTGGTATTGTTCTAAGGGTCTCAACAAGTGGATTGAGGTGTCTTGGAGAGGCTCTAAACTACTAAGGAGCGACTTCGGATTGGAGTTGGATTAAGAATCGTTAAGGTATAATCTTGTCTTTTAAAGGTGTTACAAGATTACGTATTTATATTGTTGTTGTTAGCTTTACTTATTGCTAGCATGAAGTTGATAGGTTGAAGTTATAAGTATTATGGATTTCTTGTAGCTAAATCCGAAATGTTATACAAGCCACTTGGAAATTTGGATTACTAATTGGTCGTCTTTAGAAATCGTCGCATGTTACTTACTTAAAGATTATGGTTATTATAATCAAATGCGACTTGATATCATGTTATGCTACCAATATGGATTGAAATGGAATTGGATAAGAATTGGTATTGTTGAACTCAAGGTGGCCGAATTTGGACTTGTAGTTTGTATTAGTTTGTTATTCATTGGTATTGGACTACCTTCTATATAATTGTGAGCCAATTGGGGCTGTTTAGTTATTCATTTGTATTGGACTACATTCTATATAATTGTGAGCCAATTGGGGCTGTTTGGTTATTGTATTTCGGCCTTGAAAAATGTGGCAAAGTAAGTAAAAACAAAGGAGGTGCTGTCCGATTTTCCGTAGAAAATGGAGACTTTACACTTATAATATTCTACATTTGAAGTAAGGCGTTAATAGACGTATTGTGAATATTATAGGTTGATATACTACGGGCGGGACTTTGTACTTGGCAAGTGGTTTGACCCGACAAGGTATGTAGAACTTTTCCTATCCTTTGAGCATGACTAGTTTCACGTATATAGTACGGTAGACGTACAAGACTTTGACATTCTTTACTTGTTTTATGAAATGCCAAGTCGGGTGAGTAGGAGATTAACTCACTTCTTTGAGAATATTAAAGATGTCTTAAGTCTTGTTAAAGATAAGGGACTTGAAGAATTTTAAAGTATGTAATACTTGTGTCGTTTTAAAAACGTATAAGTCCCTTGGATAGGAAATTGTACATGACTAAGGTATAAAGTGAATATAACGACTTTATGGGGAGTTGGTTATATTGACTTTATGGAAAGATAAATGACTTGATTTAATGGAAGGCAATTCGATTTTTAGGCATCAATTGCCTAAGGTTTTATAAGACACGAGTCCCTTGATTTAGAAGCCATATTTTATTTCTAAAAGTATTGTGACTTGTCTTGAAAAGAAATTGTCACTTGATACTACGGCTATTAGTATCTTGGAAGTTTTATAATGAAATGAGTCATTTTAAAAGAATAGAAGTACGTAGTACTTTGGGTTAAATTCCCGGATTTTCATAAAGACATGTTAGTGCCTTAAGTAAACAAAAATGAGAGTGTATATGAACAAGAATAGTAAGAAGTTAGGGGATTTCTTAACTTGCTTATATATTGTATGATAAGCCGATAGAGCTTATGTTATGTGTGATAGCCGGATTTGGGCTAGTGATATATTATTCGTCATGGTCATTCCCGGGATTGTGGCATTGTATATTTCGTGGATTTGCTAACCACGATGCGAGGAATACCTCATGCGAGTCCGTAAGGGCTTATGCGGTGAAATAGTCCCACGCGGCGGTCCTATGCGAGAATACCTCATGCGAGTCCGTAAGGGCTTATGCGGGTGAAATAGTCCCACGCGAGGAATACCTCACGCAGTCCACCGACCTATGTGGGTGAAATAGTCCGCGAGTAGGATTCTAATCCTATTTTTCGTAAGTATGCACCTATTGTTACTCATTGTTAGTAAGGCACCGTAATCGTAATTTTGTTATCATACATGTCTCCCGCTTTCTTTTAAACTTATGTTGTAATTACGATTTTCCAGTTTACATACTTAGTACATATTGTGTCTCGACCCCCTTCCTGGCGTTCATGCCGCAGAAAGTGGTAAGGTGTCGGATCCACACTCTTAGGATCACTTATCGGACGCCTAAGCTCCATTCTCCGAGGCTTGTCTTTCTTTTGGTACGCCTTTCCCCGATGTTGTAGATTATGTACATTCGTGGTATGTGGCCCCGTCCCGCCACGCTTGTTATTCCTGTGAGGTCTGTATTCACATATGTGGTCCGTAAGAACCGAGTTGTAAGTTGTACTTTTGACTTTGTTTATATTATGGAAGACGCCTTATCGGCTAGCCTGTTGTTATATTGTTTACACCTGTGTTATATTGTGTATGTTCCGCTGCTATTCTCTGAGGTATACTCAACAGGTGCCCGTGTAGGCACCGCCGCGCCCGGTCGGGTCGTGACAAAAGTTGTATCGAGCGATTAGTCCTCTGAAAGTGTCTACGCATCGTGTTCAGTAGAGTCTTGATTATCGGTGTGTTGTGCACCACATCTATAATCGTGAGGTCGCAGGACATTTAGGATTGGTTTTCATTCTTCTCTCTCGAGATTGTGCATTAGCCGTCTTATTAGGTTGAATCCTCTCCGACCTCTTCTTATGAAACAAATGCTATGCCTCACGGCGACTGAGCCCGAGGCAAGGCAAAGCGGCAGAGGCGCTAGCGGTACTCGAGGGTTACACGCTCAGCACGACTATGCCCGAGGTAGTAGGCGGTCGGCGAGTTCACCACGCTGCAGCTTAGAGAGCCGAGGCGGCGGAGCTCCGGAGGTTCCGATACTGCACTCCAGCCTCCCCAGCCAGCTGCTGAGTATAGAGACTACGGGGAGCAGATTCGGTTATTGACCAGTATAGTAGCCGGGCAGCGCCGACAGGAGCAGGCAGCCCACCCTAGAGCCGACAGTTTGCGGATTAGGGATTTTCTGGGATGTCATCCACCTGAGTTTTATGGTTCGAGGTCTGATGAGGATCCGCAGGAGTTCATTCGGCAGCTACAGCGGACCATGCAGGTCCTTAGGGCTTCAGAGACAGAGTCTGTTACGCTAGCCTCTTACCGGTTGCGCGATATTGCGCTGAACTGGTTTGAGTCGTGGTTGCTTTCGAGAGGTGATGATGCTCTTCCAGCTGTTTGGGAGGAGTTTACAGAGGCTTTCATGGATCACTTTTTGCCTCCCGAGATGAGGAGAGCCCGCAGATGATTCTTGACCTTGAGACAGCGGGAGGATCGCTGGGAGTATAGCTGAGTTTGACTCGCCGCATACGCACATACTATTGTAGCTAGCATGGCGGATAGAGTTCATCGTTATGTGATGGGGCTAGACCGTCATATGATTACAACATGCTTAGGGGTGGCTCTTCAGCCCGGTATGGACATCGCCCGGATGCAGGCCTATGCACAGGGGATAGAGGATAGAGAGAGGGATGACCAGTTGACGCAGCCACCCAAGAGGCCGTGACATCGTGGTCTCGGGCGCTGAGGCGGCGGCCTCGGCAGATCGGGTCCTCTTTTCCACCAAAGACAGAGTGCTCCATCACGGTTTTCTCGTAGGAGATCCGATCAAGAAGGTCATTCAGAGCAGTCGGGGCTCCGTGACTTCTGGTTTCGGGAGGCGAGATCTCGCCGATCGAGACCACCCACACCTCGGTGTACTCGACGGTAGGTCTCACCTGTGCGAGTGTCGTGTTCTGCAGGAGGTTGCTACTCTTGTGGCCACCGGGCCACTTGAAGAGGATTGTCCGCTCAGAGGCGGCATGGGTGGTACAAAGACACCGACGGATCGGGGTGGTCTTCTTCTCCTTACGTGGTTACGCCGAGGCGGTGGTACTCACGACAGCATGCCGCGGTAGAGGTCGTGGTGGTGGTTCCGATTCTAGCGGTCCCCGAACCGCATATATTCTCTAGCCACCGCCAGATCGGGACGCTTCCGACGCCGTCACGTACACATCGATTTCAGGTGTGATGTTTATGCATTGATAGATCCGTGTTCTACCTTGTCCTATGTGTCCCCTCTTATCATGGTAGAATCGGATAGAGCCGGTGTCGATAGAGCCGTTTGAGGTAGCTACGCCCGATGGTGATTCGGTGTTAGCCGGCGGGTGTATAGAGGTTGTCCCAGATTTATTTACGTCGCCGACCGCAGACTTGATAGAGCCGAGATGACGATTTTGATGTCATTACGGTATGGATGGTTGGCTTCGTTATGCCAACGCTGATCGTAGGGACAGTTGGTTCGTTCCGCTTCTGGCGAGCCGATTATCGAGTGGAGGGCAACACAAGATCGCCGGCGGTAGGTTTATTTCTTACCTCAAGGCTAGGAAGATGGTGCGAGCGGTACATCTATCATCCGTTCGGTATTCGATACGCAGGCCGAGTGCGCTTGATCGATGCCGATGGTTAGGAGTTTCGGATGTGTTCCCGGATGATCTTCCGGTATCCTCCCGAGAGGAGATCGAGTTTTGTATTGACACGTTGCGGACACTCGACCTATTTCCATTCCGCCATACAGGATGGCACTGCCGAGTTGAGGAGTGAAAGACCGGTGAAAGATTTCTTTGGAGAAAGGCTTTATCGTGCCTAGTGTATCTCCCCGGGAGCGCGGTGTTGTTTGTGAAGAAGAAGGATGGGACGCCAGGCGTATGTGTTGACTACAGCAAATAATAAGGTAACCATTAAGAATAGGTACCCCCTCCCCAGGATTGATGATTTGTTTGACCAGTTGCAGGGTGCGAGGTGTTTCTCAAAGATAGACCTGCGGTCTGGTTATCATCAGGTTCGAGTTCGAGAGACAGACATCCCAAAGACTGCATTCAGGACCCGGTATGGGCACTATGAGTTTAGGGTTATGTCTTTCGGTATGACCAACGCTCCAGCGGTATTTATGGATTTGATGAACCGGGTGTTCAAGCCATTTTTTGATACATTTGTGATTGTATTCATTGATGACATCCTGGTGTATTCACTGACGAGCGGAGCATGCAGATCACTCGGCGATCAGATTGGGATTCTCCGAGCCGGCGCTATTCGCCAAGTTCTCCAGTGTGAGTTTTGGTTGGCCTCGGTGGCATTCCCGGGCATATTATCGGGCTGATGGTGTTCGCGTGGATACGGCTAAGATTGGCGATCAAGTCTTGGCGAGGCCTACTCCGACCGAGGTGCGCAGCTTTCTTAGGACTAGCGGGTTATTATCGTAGGTTTGTGGAGCGGTTGCTTCGATTTCAGACCGCTGACTAGGATGACTCGTGGCGGCCAAGTTCCAGCGACGGAGGTCATGCGGCGGGGTTTTCATTCTTTGAAGGAGAAGTTGACTACAACCCCGATTCTTACTCTTCACGGCGGGTTAGGCACGCGTGATCTATTGTGATGCCTCGGGTATCGGGCTGGTGTGTTTTGATGCAGCACGGCAAGGTTATAGCCTATGCTTCCCGGCAGTTACGGAAGCATGAGAGGAATTACCCTACCCATGACTTAGAGTTGGCCGCAGTTATACATGCTTTGAAGATTTGGAGACACTATTTGTGCGGGGTTCATGTGGACATTTATACAGACCACAAGAGCCTCCAGTATATCTTCCGGCAGAGGGAGCTGAACCTGAGACAGAGACGGTGGTTAGAGTTGCTGAAAGATTATGATGTTGATATTCTATACCATCCGGAAGGCCAATGTAGTTCGATGCCTTGAGTCGTAGGTCGATGGGAGCCTATCGAGGTACACCCGAGAGACAGACATGGTCCATCGATCCACCGCTTAGCGAGCCTTGGGTTCGATTGATCGATACCGACGATAGCGAGTACGGGTTCGTGAGGTTGCCAGTCTTCCATCGTTGATGAGGTGAAAAGGCGACATTGAGGACCCGGTGTTGGTGCGGTATCGTGATGCAGCTCTTCGAGGAGAAGAGTCTATTCGAGGTAGCGTGATGGGTGCCGAGATTTGAGGGCGGTTGTGTGCTCGATGTATCAGACTTCGCCACTTATTCTCGGGAGGAACACAACGCTCGTTATTCTATTCATCCGGTCGAACAAGATGTACCATGACCTCGGATGTTTGTATTGGTGGGATGGCACGAAGAGGACGTGGCGTTTTGTTGCACTGATGTCCTAATTGCCGCAGTTAAGGTCGAGCACCGTGAGGCCCAATGGATTATTGCGATCTATTGAGATTCCGACTGGAAGTGGGAGATGATCAACATGGACTTTGTTACAGGTTACCTGCACTCGGAGAAGTACGACTCCATTTGGGTTATTGTTGTGGTGACGAAATCAGCCCATTTCCTTCCAAATGACGACGCCACCGAGGACTATGCCGATTGTACATCCGAGAGATAGTGAGGTTGCACGGTGTTCCTGTCGATTATATCCGATAGGAGCCCGGTTTACGGCTAACTTCGAGGTCTTTCCGAAGGGTTTAGGGACACAGTGAGTCTCGGACAACATTTCACCAGATCGACGGCAGCAGAGCGTACTATCCGAACACTGAGGATATGTCGCGAGCTGCGTGATTGATTTGATGGTAGCCGGGAGGATCATTTGCCTCGTGGAGTTTGCTTATAATAATAGCTACCATTCCAAGATACGATGGCGCCATACGAGGCTTTATATGGCGGAAATGCAGTCGCCGATCGGTTGGTTCGGCGTGGCGAGGTACGATTAGTTGGCCCGGACTTGGTACAACAGTGTGGATAAGTGAAGCTTATCCAGTGAGATCATAGCAACTCGTAGTCGGCGAAGTCGTATGCGGATAATCGGCGCCGATTTGGAGTTTCGTGTAGCGATTGGGTCTTCTTGAAGGTGTCACCCATGAAGCGGTGTGATGAGATTCGTAAGAAGGAAACTCAGCCCAAGGTACATTGGGCCCTACCAGATCGTTCGTAGAGTGGGCAAGGTTGCCTACGAGTTGGATCTGCCATCAGAGTTGGAGGCGGTATATCCGGTCTTCCATGTTTCTATGTTGCGGAAATGTATCGGTGATCCAAATGGAGTTTTCCTACTAGTGAGGTCCAGTGACGAGGGTTATCGTATGAGGAGAGTCCCATAGCGATACTCGATCGCCAGTCCGCGATCGCGACCAAGGATGTAGCTTCCGTCAAAGTCCTGTGGAGAAATGATAACCGGGAGGAGATGACTTGGGAAGCGGAGGAGGACATGTTGAGGAGGTATCCTCACTTATTTCCTATACCTTCAGGTAATTCATTTTCCCTTACTTGTCAGGTTATAATTGAAGTGTTTCTTTTGCTTAAATGCTTTTATGTGGCCATGAGTGGCATTTTTGGTATGTCGGGGTTGTGAAAGGAAACCATGTCGCTAATTGTAAGTGTGACTCCGAAAGAACATTCGGGGACGAATGTTTCTAAGGGGGGAAGAATGTTACACCCCGTAATTGCAGGACATGTTTTAAGAACATAAGTAAGAACTCACAAGTGGTAAGATTTGAGACTTGTATGTTTATCGGAAATTTTGGAATTTGTCGGAAAATGTATTATTGTGACGAATGGGAGGGCGACACGTGTCACCCCCCCTTATGTGATGCCTTGGTCGAAATGTGCAAGGGCAAGAGGGTCATTGGACCTTTGTTGCAAGACAAGTCTTGCAACATGTGTAGCATGAGAAATTTGACTTAGTCAAAAGGTCAATAAGTCTTGATCTTTTGTAAGACCACATCCAAGCCTCACATTTGTGTTTATCTTGACCATCCAATTCTCTATATAATACTAGTAGAGAGGGAGCTTAACACTTAGAAAATATTTCACAAAAATTGAAGACCACACTTAAGGGGGCTCTCGGGTTTCACTACTAGGAAGAAGAAAAAAATTTGTTTCTTGTTCATTCAACTCCCCACTTTAAACCAAGGTTCTTAGGTGTATTGTAAACACATCTCAATAGAAAAATCTTGGAAAAAGATTGTTTTCGGGTTAGTCGCAAAACGAAAACCTAATGGTCTTTCTAGGTTTTGTTTGGTGATTTGAAGGATAATTGTTGGTATTATTCTAAGGGTCTCAACAAACGGATTGAGGTGTCTTGGAGAGGCTCTAAACTACTAAGGAGCGACTTCGGATTGGAGTTGGATTAAGAATCGTTAAGGTATAATCTTGTCTTTTAAAGGTGTTACAAGATTACGTATTAATATTGTTGTTGTTAGCTTTACTTGTTGCTAGCATGAAGTTGATAGGTTGAAGTTATAAGTATTATGGATTTCTTGTAGCTAAATCCGAAATGTTATACAAGCCACTTGGAAATTTGGATTACTAATTGGTCGTCTTTAGAAATCGTCGCATGTTACTTACTTAAAGATTATGGTTATTATAATCAAATGCGACTTGATATCATGTTATGCTACCAATATGGATTGAAATGGAATTGGATAAGAATTGGTATTGTTGAACTCAAGGTGGCCGAATTTGGACTTGTAGTTTGTATTAGTTTGTTATTCATTGGTATTGGACTACCTTCTATATAATTGTGAGCCAATTGGGGCTGTTTAGTTATTCATTTGTATTGGACTACCTTCTATATAATTGTGAGCCAATTGGGGCTGTTTGGTTATTGTATTTCGGCCTTGAAAAAGGTGGCAAAGTAAGTAAAAACAAAGGAGGTGCTGTCCGATTTTCCGTAGAAAATGGAGACTTTACACTTATAATATTCTACATTTGAAGTAAGGCGTTAATAGACGTATTGTGAATATTATAGGTTGATATACTACGGGCGGGACTTTGTACTTGGCAAGTGGTTTGACCCGACAAGGTATGTAGAACTTTTCCTATCCTTTGAGCATGACTAGTTTCACGTATATAGTACGGTAGACGTACAAGACTTTGACATTCTTTACTTGTTTTATGAAATGCCAAGTCGGGTGAGTAGGAGATTAACTCACTTCTTTGAGAATATTAAAGATGTCTTAAGTCTTGTTAAAGATAAGGGACTTGAAGAATTTTAAAGTATGTAATACTTGTGTCGTTTTAAAAACGTATAAGTCCCTTGGATAGGAAATTGTACATGACTAAGGTATAAAGTGAATATAACGACTTTATGGGGAGTTGGTTATATTGACTTTATGGAAAGATAAATGACTTGATTTAATGGAAGGCAATTCGATTTTTAGGCATCAATTGCCTAAGGTTTTATAAGACACGAGTCCCTTGATTTAGAAGCCATATTTTATTTCTAAAAGTATTGTGACTTGTCTTGAAAAGAAATTGTCACTTGATACTACGGCTATTAGTATCTTGGAAGTTTTATAATGAAATGAGTTATTTTAAAAGAATAGAAGTACGTAGTACTTTGGGTTAAATTCCCGGATTTTCATAAAGACATGTTAGTGCCTTAAGTAAACAAAAATGAGAGTGTATATGAACAAGAATAGTAAGAAGTTAGGGGATTTCTTAACTTGCTTATATATTGTATGATAAGCCGATAGAGCTTATGTTATGTGTGATAGCCGGATTTGGGCTAGTGATATATTATTCGCATGGGTCATTCCCCGATTGTGGCATTGTATATTTCCGTGGATTTGCTAACCACGATGCGAGGAATACCTCATGCGAGTCCGTAAGGGCTTATGCGGGTGAAATAGTCCCACGCGGGTCCAACCTACGCGAGGAATACCTCATGCGAGTCCGTAAGGGCTTATGCGGTGAAATAGTCCCATGCGAGAATACCTCACGCAGTCCACCGACCTATGCGGTGAAATAGTCCCGTGAGTAGGATTCTAATCCTATTTTTCGTTGTAAGTATACACCTATTGTTACTCCTATTGTTAGTAAGGCAATCGCGGTATCGTAATTTTGTTATCATACATGTCTCCGCTTTCTTTTAAACTTATGTTGTAATTACGATTTTCCGATTTACATACTTAGTACATATTGTGTCTCGACCCCTTCCTCGAGGCCGTTCATGCCGCAGAAAGGGTAAGGTGTCATGGATCCACACTCTAGATCACTTATCTGACGCCTAAGCTCCATTCTCCGGAGGCTTGTCTTTCTTTTAGTACATCTTTGTCACGACCCGATCCGGCCCGTGGATCGTGCCTTACCCGGGCACCCTAGTGATACAACATCGAGAAAACCAATGAATATAAAACTTAAACAAGAAACAAGATATATGATCATAAACAAAGCAACCAAACGGTTACCTTCCAATAAAATATATATAACCAACTCTTTCAAAACGAACGCTTTAATCCTTTTACAAACCCCGCCCACAACAAGATTACAGCACTTCTAAGAGTTTTTATACAACATGACGACAGTGGCCCCGTCATACCCACGAATGTACAAGAACCTACAACTCGTGGTAACATACCAAAAGATAAGCCTCAAGAACGGAGCTTCCCAATACGCTGAACTGTGATCCTATGAGCGGGGATCCACTACCGATGTACTCCTACCTGCGGCATGAACGCAGCCCCGGCGAGGTCGATAACAGTACCAAGTATGTGAAATCAGTAAATATCAGAATGAAATCATAACATCTATATAAAAACAGAGACATGTATGATAACAAAACTACGCTCACGACATAAAAGCGATCGTGTCAAGTCGTGACTCACGCCCTCAAGTCATCACTCAAATATAACTATGGGTCTCATGCCCACAACATCAATCGTGTTCGCATCATGGCCGCATGCCCCCGGAATTCTGCATCGGTGTAGACATGCCCATGATGCAACAATAATAACAATGCCCCATGACCACATGCCCCCGGAATTCTGCATCGGTGTAGACACGTCCAAGTGACATTATCAACAATAATACTGGGTGATTAACCCCGCCGCATGGCCACACACCCCCGGAATTCTGCATCGGTGTAGACATGTCCATGTAACCACAATAACAATATATCAGGTAATCAACCCTGCCGCATGGCCACATGCCCCCGGAATTCTGCATCGGTGTAGACATGTCCATGTGACATTAACAACAATATACCGCACAACCAGGCTATCACAAACAAGCTCAAGCAAATTACCATAATTCTAGACTTTTATAAAAAGATCCACTCCTTCCCAAGAAGTCACCTGATATCAACACTTGCACAACAAAGGCTATCACAACAAGCATAGGCGAATTACACAACAACAAGCATAGGCAAGTTACACACAACTCAAGGTACTTCCATTTCGTATCAAAGTCTGGGTTTTAACCCTAAAGTACTACGTACGTTAAATTCCTTTTTAAGAGATCCATTCCTTTCATAAAGGTCACCCGATACCCGTAGTATAAAAATAGAGTGACTCACATTTTTAGGTAAACCAAAATACTTCCCTTTTGTAAAATCAAGTAACAACATTATTTTCCAAACGTTCAAGTTTGCCTAATTTCAAATGCTCAAGTTTCTCATTTTTAGAAGGGTTTCATAACTCATAGTCTTAATCTCTTTTAAAACAATTGAGTAACATATGTCTTGTACGTGAGCCGTTTATTCTTGTTTACAACAATCTTGATACAGCAGCCATGATCTAGGAAATGTAATAAAATTTTGTCTTATCTTAGCTTCTATGCAGATGGAGGTTTCTTACTGGTTTTAATAACAATTAGTTAATTGTCAATACACCTTCCTTTATTAGCGCCATTGTGGTTTGCTCGACACTTATTCTCATTTCCAAATCAAGAAACATTATTCTTTTTAAAACCAAGTACTCATTACTCGCGAATGAGGTTTCACAACACATTTAACAAAATGTTAATAACCAAGTAAAACAAGTTAAGTCTCTTATCTTTCAAGATCAAGTCTCTTAACTTCTACAATCAACAAACCAATCTTTTACCTACATAGAGTCGTTATAACTAACTTCCCATAAAGCTATTATAACACCCTATGTTTTAAACCAACCAACTCATTTAACACACGTGACGCTTCACCGCACTACATAGTTTACAAAGCATCATGCTAGAAGGATAGGAAGAGGTTCACATACCTCGCGACGATTATCGACAATAAGCAAAACGCTCCACAGTACTGTAACCTGGCTAGCCATTCCACTCTTCAAGTAGAATACGCTACTCGCAGTACTTCCACCTATAAGGACACAAACGTCTATTAACTTCTAACCGCACGGTTCCATATTCTACAGAAAATTCGGCAGCACCTCCCCCCCCGCAACAGCGTAAATCTCCTCCTCTATCGAGGCCGGCTACCAAGCCAACCAGGGGGGGTTTGCACGTCTAACCGGACGTGTACAATTCTACAACACAGCAATGCTACACAAGTCTCAGAATACACCCTATGTAATTACATTCGATTCTCTTCTTTAAATTCAGCTTAAGTCAAAAGACATTGCCGATAACAACGTTCAGTTCTATATATAGTATACTTCAACTATATAATCCTACAACATGTAATCTCCAATTACAATAAGGGGACAAGAATATTTACCTCGACAAGCCCAAAATTATCCAAGTTATAATGTCGATCCTGAGCAAGGTTTAGCTCCAACTCCGTGCGCTCCAAACCACTCCAAACAACCCTTAGAAGTTCTAACCAACTTCTACTCAAATACTTCAACCAACTATGAAGATTTCCTTAGGGTTTCGGTTTGAGACTAAAAGGACAAAAGGTAGTATTTCCGGGCTCTACGTATAGAGGTAACTTTTGAAATACAACAAGGTAAAGGCTAAGGTATTTTGGTCATTATAACAATACTTGGAAGACAATTTTCTACCAAGGGGGTACCTCGGCCACACCACTAGGAGTGAGGGGACCTCTCGCCACAAGGCCACTCAAAGGGAGGGGGAAGGCTTAGGACGAGAACACTCAAGAGGGGAGGGAGAGTTTTCAAGGCTAGACAAAGTGAGGAGTGGATGAATAAGTTCATCACTAAGGGGGGGTATTTATAGGAAAACCAAAAGCCAACCAATGGCCAAGATTAAGCCATGTGCAAAGCAAGTGTAAGGCCAAGATCAAGCCAAGTGCACCCTAACCCTACTCCACAAATCCCTCACAAATATCTACACAAATATCTACCACAACTTGCCCATCCATTCGGCCCTAATTCCGCCCTCAAGTCCACCAACGGAGAGGTGCCAAGTGTTGCCCTCTCGTTGGTCCAAAACATTTCGTCTCTCGTAAAAATCCGCAAAAATACTAAATGACATAGCCGAATTTTCCTTCGTAGCTTAGTAAAACGTTTCGTCGAAAAACGACTCTAATCGGGTATTGTGCACAATAAATATTTCGGCCAAGGGTGCCACATGGGGGTGACACGTGTCGCCCCCCGATTCGCCCAAAATATTTCGTCTTCTGAAAATATCCAAAATACCGGAAATCTCAAAAACAAAGCGGGCCCCACAAAACCAGAATGTCTCCCGTGGGCCCCACGTGACCATTTCCGAAAATAAAATCTCAAAATTCTAATATAATTTAAGAAGCCCATATACCAAATCTGGGAATCCAATTCCCATTAACGAACCTTTTTCTTCACAAAAAACCGAAACTTTTCCGAAACTCACCTCTTTCTTTCTTTTCAAAATTCTCACAGACTCAGACGCACGTCCTCACATACATACCGCAACTACGGGTATATGATCTTCCCCGATGTTGTAGATTATGTACATTCGTGGTATGGCGGCCCTGCCACACGATTGTTATTCCTAGAGGTCTGTATTCACATATGTGGTTGGGCTGTAAGAACTGAGTTGTAAAGTTGTACTTTTGAATTTGTTTATATTATGGAAGGCGGCCTTATTGGCTAGCCTGTGTTGTTATATTGTTTACACCTGTGTTATGTTATGTATGTTCACGCTATTCTCTCGAGGTATACCCAACAGTGTGCCCAGTAGGCACCGCCGCGGCCCGGGGTCGGGTCGTGACAGGTTTCCATTCTTCTCACTCTGAGATCGTGCCTTAGAGATGTGTTATAAGTTGGACCCCTCTAACGTAATTTTTTCCCTTGCCAGTTATGCCTCCACGCAAGGCAATCAGGGCCCAGAAGGGCAAGACAGCAGAGGGAGCTGCGAGTAGATTAGCGGCGGTCTCTACTGAGACCACAGTACCTGAGCCTCCAGTCCCACAGCCTGGAGCAGAGGAGATGTGTTACAAGGAGATGGCCCAGTTATTGGCCAGGATAGTGGCAAGGCACGAGGCTAAGCTGGATGCAGCAATTCCGGTACCGGTAGTACCCGTAGTTCACCCGAGAGTGGATAGTTTGAGACTGCGGGACTTTCTGAGTTGCAGCCCGCCAGCGTTTTATGGATCGAGGCCTGAGGATGATCCGCAGGAGTTCATCCGACAGTTACAACGGATCATGAGAGTGATCAAGGCTTCGGAGACCGAGTCAGTGGTCTTAGGTTCGCACGGTCGCTGCGTGATCTGCAATGATCGGGTTTGATTCGCGAGCTGCCCCGGGGAGCATGCGCCTCAACTATTTGGGACGAGTTCTCGAGGCATTTCGCCACTTCTTGCCTCCGCAGAGGAGTGCACGCCGACAGATTACGCCGAGACGCAGAGGGCATACGGTTCGGGAGTACAACGTGGAGTTCGACTCATTGGCTCGGTATGTCCCCGCGTTAGTAGCTGATATGGAGGACAGAGTACACCGCTACATCACCGGGCTCGATGACTACTTGGCAGAGGCTTGTTCGGGTGTAGCCCTTCAGCCGGGAATGGACATTGCCCGCATTCAGGCTTATGCACTTGGATGTGAGGAGCGGAGGGGTCGACGGAATGACCGAAATCAGCAGAAGAGGGCCAGAATAGCAGGGTCCTTTGGTAACTTTCGAGGCGAACCGCCTCATCAGCAGGTTAGTTATGCACCTCCGCCAAGATGCAGTGGTCCCGCATGCCTTCGTGACGCCGGTATTCGAGCTGGTCGAGCTCCGTGGCTTTCGTTCACGGTATACATGGGTTCTAGCCACCGGGTTCATGTTTCTCGATGTGCACGATGTGGCGCCATCCCGGGAGTGTCGTCTTTTATCGGTGCTTGTTTCACTGCGCCGTCGTAGCCATGTGACGAGATCGCCCTAGAGGGAGGGATACAGGTAGAATGACGCAGCCTACCGGGTCAGTGGCAGGTTCATCGCCTTCTATAGCTATGCGCCCGGCAGGGCAGGATTAGGATTAAAGCAACGAAGGGAAAATGAAGCAGATGATACAAGTATATTCTTACCCCTCTAGAGACTAGTATGCGTTGATGATATGATGAAGTGCTTAGTATTATGTTCAGATAGCATTATGTTAAAAATTGTGTTTAGAAAACATGGTTAGTTAGAAGGGTAAGATTGGGGACAGGGAATTGTGAGCCTTAGAATATTATACGTAGAGACCTTAGATGCGAGGCCTTCTTGAGTAAAAGATTTATTTTATGTTGACCTTTATCGGAGTGCATAGTATGCGTGGGATGTATTTGTGTGATAAGTCCCTGAGTGGTATGAAATGAAAGAGGGTAGTTGAGCTAAGGAGACCACTAGGTTTTCGTGACTTGATTAGTAAGATTGTTCCGGATCGGGGGAACAAGAGTTTGGCGCGATAGCGGGTCGGGTTGAGGACCGACGCGGTCAACCCGCTTTGTAATGGTGGGCGGTTCGAGGTGGTCCCGCCAGGTGGTAGGGTCACGAGGGCGCTAGGCCCAAGTTTAGATGACTGTTGTACGAGTTCGTGGATGCGTTCGACCAATAGCCGGGCCGATAAGATCAGCCCATCTTGTCTTTCGCCAGATCGCATTTACTGCGAGAGGTTATGCGAGATGTTATATATCAGGAAGGTTGTAAGACTGCACGGGGTTCCTACTCTTACTTTATGACAGGCAGTGGAGCCCAGTTTATGGCTATTTCTTTTTCTGGAGGTTTTACCAGGCGGGGTTAGGAACTCAGGCGAGTCTCATTATTGCATTCACCCTCGGGCCAGTGTTTTTGATTTCAGGGGTAGCAGCAAGGATTATGTGCCTCTTGTTGAGTGAGTATCACTATAGCTACCATTTCAGTATTCGGATGTCGCCTTATGAAGCCTTGTATGGGCGGAAGTGTAGGTTGCCGGTCGATTGGTTCGATGTTGGCAAGGTTCAGATAGTTGGTCCATACTTGATCCAGCAGGATGTGGATGAGGTGGAGCTTATCCAGAAGAGGTTATTGGCAGCTCAGAGTCAACAGTAGTCGTGCGGATAGTCGGCGTCGACACTTGGAGTTCAGGTTGACGGTGGGTCTTCTTGAAGTACCACCCCGGAAGGGCGTGTCGAGATTTGGAAAGCAGGGGAAACTTATCCCGAGATACGTTGGGCCTTTTCAGATCGATGAAGAATAGGCCGGGTTGCCTACAAGTTAGCATTGCCGCCCGACGTAGGGCGCAAGACGTCCGTCTTTCATGTGGATATGTTCGGAATAGTATCGGAGATCCATCCAGAGTGTTCCCAGTTAATGATAACCAAGTTGGAGACAGTAGCCCTGAGAGTTTGGAAACTGAAGCAATAACGGAAATGTGGTAAGTTTATTAGGAAGAGTTCGAGTGTACAAGGAGGGTACGACGAGTAAGGGAAGAAGTGAACATGTGTTAAGAGAATAGAAGTGATCATTTCTTATGGGAAGTAAAGGTGCGAAGGGAGTATCTTTTAGACCTTGGGTGGGAGCTTTTTGTGATGTTAGAGGTGATTCCTCGCGGACTTGGATGTAAGTATTTGCGCGTGTGTTATTCTGTGGCCATGTGTGGCATTTGCAAACTGGTTAAGCTATGAGGAACTTTATCGTTATCTGTCTTGAGAAGGAACATTCGGGACGAATGTTTCTAAGGAGGGGAGAATGTTATACCCCGTATTTCCAGAGTATGTATGCGAGGACGTACGTACGAATATTCAAGCCCTAATTAGGTTAAGGATGAAATTGTGAACTTTCAACGGAAAAGATTCCGAACCTTGTGAAGGAAATTCTACGTTTTTAATATTTTAACCGATTACGGATTTTTCTGAGAGACGAAATATTTTGGACCAATAGGAGGGCGACATGTGTCACCCCACTTAGACCCATGTTGGACGATTTGTATGGCCAAGTGGAAATGTTCAAGTGGTCAAAGTCTTGGAAGATATTTTCTTTGGGTTAGTGGGGGTAGGTAGGGACGATTTGGTGGGCAAGTGGGGGGCTTGCCTTGGGCATTTTTTTTGTGCCTAGTGGAAGGACACATGGCTCTTTGTTGTGAGGGACATATGTCCCAATGTTGTGGTGGACATATGTCCCAAGGTTGTGGTGGACACTTGGTGGAAGACTCCACTCACACAAGCTATCTAATCTTCACCCTCCACTTGCTTTGATCTTGGCCATTGATTGGCCTATCAATACCCCTTAAGTTCAAGACTTATTCTTCATCCATTTAACAAATTCCAAGTCTCAAAAACTCCCTCCCCCTTTGGGAAGATCTCGTCCAAACACCCCCCCCCCCCACCCCCCTTTGGTAGAAAAATATTCTCTAAGTATTGTTGTTGTTCCAAAATACCTTAGCCCAAATACCTTGTAGTATTCCAAAGTTACCTCTATACAAAAAGCCCTAGGAAAATCTTCATAGTTGGTTGAAGTATTAAGTAGAAGTTGTTTAGAAACTTCTAAGGGTTTCTTGGAGCTATCGGAGCGTGCAAATTAGGAGCTAAACGTTGTTCAGGATCGACATTTATCTTGGATAATTTTGGGCTTATCGAGGTAAATATCTTGTCCTTCTATTGTAATTGGAGATTACATACTGTAGTAGTATAGAAATGAGTATAAGTTATAGAAGGATGGTATAAGAGAAGAGAATTGAACTGTACTTACATAGGGCTGTATTTACAGTAGACTTGTGTAGTTGACGGGTAGGTAAATGCTGCCCAAATTTCCATAGAATAGAGAACCTTCTGCTTAGAATTATCTACAGAGTAGTCCAGATGTTGATAGACGTATATGGCCATTATAGGTTGAAGTTCTGCGAGTAGCGTGTTCTACTTGAAGGGTGGACAAGGCTAGCAGGGTTATAGTACGGTGAAGCGTTTTGCTATTTGTCGATAATTGTCGCGAGGTATGTGAACCTCTTCCTATCCTTTCTAGCATGATGTTTGTAAACTATGTAGTACGGTAGACGTACGTGTGCTAAATGAATTGGGTTGGTTTAAAACATAAAGTGTTATAACGGCTTTATGAGAAGTTTGTTATAACAACTTTATGTAGGTAAGAAATGGGTTGTTGATTTTAAGAAAATAAGAGACTTGACTTAATTGGCTTGATATGAATTTTATTAAAAAGTTGTGAAACCTCATTCGTGAGTAATGAGTACTTGTTTTTTTTACTATAAGTTATATTGATTTCGGAAATGAGAATAAGTATCGAACAAACCACTGCAGCGTTTATGTCACGACCCATTCCGGGGCCCGTGACTGGTGCCTTACCGGGGCACCCAAGTAGTCATACATCAGAGTAATCAGCGGAAATATAAAACAAGACATGAAACAGTTTATAAAATAAGACACATTTTATGTGAGAAAACATCGTCTTTCGGCATATATATAAAAACATGGTTTTAGCAGTTACATCCGATACTGTACAACATGACTACAGACCTCTAAGGAAAATATACAACTATGGCGGGACAGGGCCCCGCCATACCCTGACTGTACAAAACTATCTACAACAGGGAGATCATACCCAAAAGTAGAGCCTCCGGAGAAGATGGAGCTCCTGACACCAACGCAAAGGATCCTAAGGATGCGGATCTAGCACCTGCTTGCCTTTACCTGCGGCATGACGCGGCCGAGAGAGTCGATAACAGTACCAAGTATGTGAAACTATAAAGAACTGAAATGAAATCAAAGTATTTAAAACCTTTTCACAAATACAATCAGTTCAATTGCACATAGTGCCACATCACAAACAACAACAGTAATAGGAAAACTGTAACAGGTCTATTCTAGGCCGCGAATGATCGAAGCAAGGCGATCGCCCATAGTATCATTACGTGTGCCTAGTCACGGACTTCCGCGATCGCATAGAGTCACTGCGCGACCGCGTGAGGTATTCCTCGCGTCGAGGGCAGCCAACCCCGGCATCCTCCTAGGCTCCGCGGCCGCATAGCCTCAAAAGACGCGTAGTCTCAGCGGACCGCATAGGAATCCCGCGTCGGGCTAAACACCGGAATGATCAATCACTGGAGCATACGCTGCTCGCATAGTCTCACGGTCGCATGGGCGTATAGACCGCGTCAGAGGGCAAGCCCCGATATAACGATCGAGGGTAGGTGATACAATAACGATTACAACGGAACTTACCAGGTTAGCAACGTAAGCCTGGCAGAATGACCCCTTTACGGCGTTTCAAGATACTAACACAGGTAGCATCATAATATGTCTACTTATCAAACAAAGCTTACTACACTTACCAGAAATCAATACAAGACTTTTATAAACAAACAAGTAAACAATTCCTTTTTATCTTTCTTAAGTTGTTATACCTAACTTCCCATAAAGCTAGTATAACTCTTAAGCTTTTGTTTTAAAACCAAATAGTTCTCTTACATTAAAAATGATTCGATATTCTTTTGAAATGCTTTGATTCTTTATTATTCAGGCTTAAGCGTGAGGCATTCCGTAAGTATTATTCGAGCTTAAGCGTGAGGCATTCCGTAAGTATTATTCGATTAACAAATGTCGTCTCCGTACTATATATATATTGTAAAATATCATGCTTTAGGAAGAATCACATACCTTCTCGTGAAAACCACCGCCAAGTTGAATATGTGTGGCAGAGTCGACCTATAATAGTCACGGACATCTATCAAAGACTACTCAAGGTCATTCTATACAGAGGTTCACAATTCTACGGAAAGTTGGGCGACACTTCCCTACGGTGAGCTATATAAGTCTACTTGTGAAAACAGTCTATATAAGCATAGTTCAATTATTCTTCTTTTAAACCATTCTCTTTGTGATAACAGATTCAATTCTATTACGCAATATTCTTCTAAGTATTTATACTTATTCTTATACTTCTACGATTATGTATTCTCTAATACAAAGAGGGTTAGGATTATTTACCTCGGTAAGCCCAATAATATCCTAGATAAAGTCGCGCTGAGCAAGGTTTAGCTCTAAGTTGTACGCTCCGGTAGCTCCAAGAAACCTTAGAAGTTCTTCACAACTTCTACAAAGGACTAAGGGATTTGGGCTAGGGTATTTTGGGCATAATAACAATACTAGAAGACAACTTTTCTACCAAGGGAGGGGGGGTAGATTTCGGCTAGGCTAGGGGGGTAGGCCCTCGGCCAAACTCACTCAAAGGGGGGGGGGGGAGGTGTTGGACGAAAAGGCTTAAGGGAAAGGAGAGGATTTTTCAAGACTTGGAAAGATTTGTGGATGAAGAACTCTGCATCTTAAGGGGGGTATTTACAGGTCAAGAAGTGGCCAACCAATGGCCATGATTAAGACAAGTGCAAGGCAAGTGTAGGGTGAAGATTTACTCCACACAAATATCCTACCAACTCCTTGACTTGTGCACAAGGCACAAAAAACGTGCCAAGGCTTCTCCAATTCGTCCTATGGACGATTCAAGTCCACTAATTGGAGGGTGCCAAGTGTCGCCCTTCCGTTGGTCCAAAATGTTTCGTCTCTCGGAAAAATCCGCAAAAATTAGTAATGGCATAGCCGGAATTTTCCCTACGAAATTTGTGGAAGCGTTTAGTCGGAAAGCGATTCTTTTAGTGAGTTGTGCACAAATAAAAGCGTCGAGGCTAACTTTAAGGCCAAACTTTTTATGCGTATTCCCTTACGTACATACTGCAAAAATCGGGTATAACATTCTCCCTCGCAGAAACATTCGTCGAATGTTCTTCTCAAACGATTATCGATAAGGCTTAAGCGGTTTGTAAGTGCCACGCATACAAAATAACACTTAGGCATATATGATAAAGGAATTTACAAGTAGGAATGTGAATTACGGAGGTGTGGGAATAGGTGAGGATATACGCCTCATGTCTCGCCGGCTTCCCACGTCATCTCTCCTCGAGCTCGTTCGCCGCGAGAACTTTGGCGGAAGCCACGTCCTTGGTCGCGAGCGCTAACTGACGATCGACTATCGCTATGGGAATCTCCTCATCGATAACCCCTCGGTCACTGGACATCGTCAATCGGGTGTACCACTAGATGGATCCCGATACATCTCGCCGGCGTAGATCGTGAAAAAGCGGATGCATCGCCTCCGGATCGGACGGCGGATCCAACTCATAGGCAACCTTGCCTACCTGCGGACAATCTGAAAGCGGCCCAATGTACCTTGGGCTGAATTTCCCTTCTTCCGAATCTCATCACACCGCCGTGGGTGACACGCTAGGAAAACCCAATCATGAACCTCGAACTCAAGATGCTGACGGCGATGATCTGCATCGACTTACATCGACTCGAGTGTCGATAGCGCTCTCGGATAAGCTTCACCTTATCCGCACTGCTGCGCCAAATCTGGTCCCCTAGCGCACCTCGCCCACATCGAACCAACCTATGGCGTCTGCACTTCCTCCATACAAGGCCTCATAAGGCGCCATCGAATCTTTGGGTGGTAGCTATTGTTACGCGAACTCAACTAGAGGCAAATGATCCTCGGCTACCCACTGAAGTCGATAACACGGGCTCGCGACATATCCTCGAGTGCGGATAGTGCGCTCGGCTGTCCGTCTGCTGTGGATGGAATGCGATGCTCGAGCTCACTGCGTCCCTAAACCTCTGGAAAGACCTCGAAGTTAGCGTGGCGGGCTCCTGCATGCGATATGATCGAAATAGGGACTCCATGCGATCGGCGATCTCGGATGTAAAGTCGGCATAGTCCTCGGTAGAAAAAGTCGTCGGACGGGAAGAAAGTGGGTTGATTTCGTCGACTGTCGGCGATAACCCATATAGAATCATGTCTCGCCGGTGCGAGGTAATCTGTGATGAAGTCCATGTTGATTACCTCCACTTCCGGTCGGGATCTCAATCGCTGTAACAAACCACGGGCCTGCGGTGCTCTACCTTCACTGCGACAACGGGCGCGAGCTACGAACTGCGCAGCGTCCTCTTCAAGCCATCCCACCAATACACGGATCTAAGGTCGTGGTACATCTTGGTCGATCCACGGATGGATGAAATGCTTGTATGTGTGCTTCCCAAGAACCTGCTGCGAAGTCTGAAACATCCGGGACACACAACTGCCCTCAAACCTTAGCACCCCATGGTGCTACCTCAAAGGACCGCGCCTCACGAAGAGGCGTATCACGATATCGAATCAAAGCTGGATCCTCGGTATTGCCTCTTCACCTCGCCGGCGATGGAAGACTCGGCAACCTTACGAACTCTAACCCCTGCTATCGGAATCAATCAAGCGGACACAAGGCTCGCTAAGCGATGCAAATCACGAACCATGTCCCTCTCTCTAGTTGCACATCGATAGGCTCCCGTGACCTACGACTAAGAGCATACGCCCTGACATTGGCCTTCCGGGTGATACAGGATATCAACATCGTAATCCTTAAGCAACTCTAACCACCGTCTATGTCGTAAGTTCGGCTCCTCTGGTGAAGATATCTGGAGGCTCTTGTGGTGCGTATAAATATCCACGTGAACCCCATACAAATAGTGCCTCGGATCTTCAAAGCGTGAATCACGGTTGCGACTCTAAATCATGGGTGGGGTAGTTCCTCTCGTGTTTCTTGGTGTCGGGATGCATATGCTATAACCTGCCATGCTGCGTCAACACATCGGCCGATGCGGCGTCACAATACCGCGACATAACCATCGGACCTGCGGAAGAGTAAGAGCGAGGCGTCGTCGATCTCTCTTTTCAGCTGAAACCACGCTCCTGGCATCGATCCATGAAACTTGCGCCTACGAGTCGGCTAGTCAAAGGTGCGAGATAAAGCAACTTCTCTACGACGCGATAATATCTGCAGGCCCGAGCTGCGAACCTGCAGCCGGAGTAGTAGGTCTAGGCAAGTCATTGCCTCGATCTTGGCGTATCCACGAATGCCATCGGCCCAGACAATATGCCCAAGCGCCATCAAGTCAGCAAAACTCACATTTGGAAAACTTGGCGTCAAGCTGCTGATCTGGAGAAGCGTCGGCCTGATCCTCAAGTGCTCGCGTGCTCTGCTCTGGCGAGAATAAACCAAGATATCATCGATGAACACTATCACAAGCGTGTCCAAAAATGGTTTGAACACTCGGTTCATCAAATCCATGAATCTGCCGAGCATTGGTCAACCCAAAGACATGACCACGAATTCGCAATGCCGTCAGGGTCGGAATGCGATCTAGGGACATCCACCTCTCGACTCGCGCTTTGATGATAGCGATCGCGGTCAATCTTGGAAAACATCGCGCACCTGCGGTCGAACAAATCATCAATCACGGGAAGGGTATCTGTTCTTAATGGTCACCTTGTTGTGCACTGTAATCAACACGCATGCGGCGTCGTCTTCTTCTTCACGAACAATCTGGCGCTCCCGGGAGAAACACTAGGCGATGAAGCCGCTTCTCCGGCCAAATCCCTGGTGATCCTTGACTCTCTCAACTCGGCGGTGCCGTTACGTATGGCGGAATGGAAATAGGCGAGTGTCGCAATATGTCAATACAAAACTCAATCTCCTCTCGGGAGGATACAGGGAGGTCGTGCAGGAAACACGTCTAGGAACTCGACCCTTTGGGCGGCGAAAATCTGGTACGCGACTTGATTATCAAACACCGAATGAGATGGTAGATATACCCGCCTGCGCGTCTTCCTAGCCTTGAGGTAGGAAATAAACCTACCACCGGCGATACCGTGCTCCTCCCACTCAACAATGGCTCGCCGGAAGCTGGAACCGTACTACTCTCTCTCTGCGGTCTACATTGGCGTAGCAGAAGCTAGCCAATCCATCCCCGTGATCACGTCGAAGTCAATCATCTCCAACTCTATCAAGTCGGCTGGGTCAGACGGCGTAAATAGTCACGGGACAAGCTCTATATACCGTCGAGCTACCGAATCACCCTGGTGTAGCTACCTCGAAAGGTCTATGGACTCGGGCTCTATCCACTATCCTACTAGCAACAAGGGAGATATATAGGGCCAGTAGAACCGGATCTATCAAGCATACATCAAACCCGAGCGATAAGGTACTGGCGACATCGGTGAGGCCTCACGATCTGTCGGTGGACAAAGCATAAATGCGGTTACGAGGACCGCTAGGCTGAGACCGTGCCACGACCTCTGCCGCGACCTGCTGGTCCATGAGTACCTTGCCCTCCGGGGCGAGTAACTGTCGGGGATGAAGAAGCGACAACAGACCCTGTAGACTGGGCCCTACTACCAGCGCCGCCCCCGGTCGGACAAACTCTCGCGAAATGACCCTGCTGGCCACAAGTATAGCGAGCTCGGTCTGACTCCCGAATGGTATCTACCACAGCGGCACTGGCGGACCTCGAGCAGTTAGCACCCTGCTACCGCAAATCAAAGTCACAGGGCCACGACACGCCCCATCGCTCTGTTTGTACCGAAAATGAGGTAGGGCGCTCTGCGGCGTGGTGCAAATCTGGACCTGGCGATGCCACCACGAGAACCACCAAAAGAACCGACCGTCTTGGCGCCTTCTGCTGATATCGCTCTGCGGCGGTCTCTACGCTCCTCGCATCCTAGTGCATGAGCTGCATAGGGTAATGTCCATACAGTGAAGGACACACCCGCACAAGACTTCGGCCATGTAATCATCTAGTCCGGTGACATAGCGATGCACCGGTCCTCCATATCTGCTACGGTCACGAGGACATATCGAGCCAAAGAATCAAACTCGACATTGTACTCCTCGTATGCGTCCTCCCGTCTCGGCAACAAGAATCTATCGGCTCGTGCCCTCATCTGCGGAGGCAAGAAGTGGGTGAAAAAGCCTCAAAACTCATCTCATCTGCTTGGAGTGCATGCTCTCCCGAAAGCTCCATGAATCAAACCAATCGCTGCGGTATCACGCGGCCGTCGAACCGAATATCACAGACTCGGTCTACGAAGCCTTGATCACCGCGTGATCCTCTGCGGTGACGGATGAACTCCTGCGGATCATCCTCGGCCTCGACCGTAAAACTCGGCGGGCTACAACTAAGAAATCCGTAGTCTCAAACTATACGCCTCGGGTGCACGCAGTGCGGCCCAGGCTGGGCTGAAGCTGCGTCGGCCTATCCTCGTATCTGGCCACAACTCTAGCCAAAAGCTGGGCCCTCTCCTTGTACCTAACTCCTCCGCCCGGTGTGGGGCGGGAGGTGTGGGTGCTGTGGTCTCTATTTGGGGCGCGGCGTCATAGAACTCGCCGTCTGGTATAGGCGGCACGAGCCCTCGTGACTCTGGGTGTCTGCTAGCGGCTCCTCATTGCCTTGCCGCCACGGGCGGGTTGCCTTACGTGGAGAGGCATAAGCATTACGAGGAAAGGAATACGTTAGAGGGTCCAACCTATAACACGACTCTAAAGCACGATCTCGAGAATGAGAAGAATGAAACCAATCCTAAATATCCTATAGCCTCACGATTATTGGTGTGGTGCACAACTGCAGATAATCAAGACTCTACTAGATACGATGCGTAGACACTTTCAGGATTAAGCGCTCGATACCACTTTTGTCACGACCCGTTCAGGGCGTGTGGTGGTGCCTCAGGGCACCCAGTAGTCATACATCGAGTGTCGGCGGAAATATAAAACAAGACATAAACGATTTATAAAATAAGACCACGATTTATGTGAGAAAACATCGCCTTTCGGCATATATATAAAAACATGGTTTTAGCGATTACATCAAATCTTGTACAACATGACTCTGAACCTCTAAGGAAAATATACAACTATGGCGGGACGGGGCCGCCATACCTGGCTAATACAAAACTATCTACAACGGGAGATCATACCCAAAGTAGAGCCTCGGAGAAGATGGAGCTCGACACCAGCGCAAAGGATCCTAAGGATGCGGATCTAGCACACTTGCCTTTACTGCGGCATGAGCATGGCCCAGGAGGTCGATAACAGGTACCAAGTATGTGAGACTATAAATGTTATACCCCGTATTTCCTGAGTATATACGTGAGGGCGTACGTATTAAAAAAAAATTTTGCCTTAAGAATTGACAAGTTTCGAAATTTGGGCACAAGTGCCGATAGGAGTCGTTTTTCGACGAAACGTTTCCACGACTTTCGTAGGGAAAATTCCGGCTATGTCATTTATAATTTTTGCGGATTTTTCAGAGGCGAAACATTTTGGACCAGCGGGAGGGTGACAAGTGTCACCTCACATTGGAAACTTGGACGGCAACCATGGCTTGACTTGGACGATTTGGACCACTTTAGTTGGTAGGATATTTTTGTGCAAGTTGTGTGGTAGATGGATAAGGTCCACATGGTTGAAATCTAGCCCTACACTTGCTATGCACTTGGCAAGATCTTGGCCATTGGTTGGCCATGGCTTGACTATAAATACCCTCTAAGTGAAGGCTTTCTTCATCCACAAATTGTTCTAAGTGATAAATCCCTTCCCTCCCTCTTGTAGACTCTCGTCCAGAGCTCACTCTCCCCTCTCTTGTGAGCTAGCGAGAGCCTCCCCTCCCCATGGCAGAGGTACACCCCTCTAGTGGTGCTAGCCAGTGGGGTACCACTAGCCTAGTTGTTTTCGTATAATACCCCCTTTGTGGTATATAAATACTCACCAAAGTATTGTAGTTATGTCCAAATACCTTTCCACATATACCTAGTAGTATACACAAGGTTACACTTTTAAAAGCCAAGAAAATAAGATTATACTTTCATTTAGCTTCACGAAACCACAAGGAAATCTTCATTGTTGTTTGAAGTACTTAAGAAGTTGGTTAGAACTTCTAAGGGTTGTTTGGGCGGATTGGAGCACTCGGAGGAGGAGCTAAACCTTGCTCGGGAGGCGATATTAAACTCGGATAATTTTGGGCTTATCGAGGTAAATATCTTGTCCCCCTAGTGTAATTGGAAATTACATAAGTGTTTAATATATATTTGTTGTATACTATATATAGAACTGAACTTAGTATTGTGGCAATGTCTTTTGACTTAAGCCTGAAGAATAAAGAATTGAACAGTAATCACATAGAAGGATAATAAGAGAAGAAGCTGACCGTAATTACCTAGAACGTATTCTGATGAACTTATGTAGCATTCTTGTGTAGTAGGGTATGCAGCGTCAGGTTAGGCGTGTTAACCCACGGTTGGCTTGGTAGCCGACCTCGATAAAGGAGGAGATTTCTGTTGTTGCGGAGAGTCTTTAATTTTACGTAGAAAGATAGAAACTTGTGTTTTGGGGTTAATAGGCGTTTGTGACCTTTATAGGTGAAAGTACTAAGAGTAGCGTATTCTACTCAAGGAGTGGAAAGGGCTATGAAGGTTGTAGTACTTGGAGCTTTTTGCTTATTATCGATAATCGTCGCGAGGTATGTGAACCTCTTCCTATCTCTTCTAGCATGATATGTGTGAACTATGTAGTGCAGTGACGTACATGTGTTAAGCTTGTGTTTGATTGTCTTTAAAACATAAAGTGTTATAACGGCTTTATGGGAAGTTGGTTATAACGACTTTATGTAGGTGAGAAAATGGGTTGTGCTTTTCAAAGGTAACTGATTTGGTTATAACTGGCTTGTTATGTGTTAATGAAGAAATTGAAGTATTTCAAAAGATTTGTGAATCGTTTTGAAAGAAAGAGTAACACTTGGTTGTAAAGGTTTTAAAAAGAGTTGTACTAGCTTGATGGGGAGTTAGGTCTAATGTCTTAAGAGGTAAAGAAAATGGTTTCTTGGTGTTAGCTTAAGAGACTTGATCTTATAAGATAAGAGACTTAACTTTTTTGTTTTAAATGTGAATGTTTGTGTGAAACCTCATTCGTGAGTAATGAGTACTTGGTTTTATTTAAAGGGAATGATGTTTCTTGATTCGGAAATCAGAATGTGTATCGACAAACCACTGCAGCGTTAATAAAGGAAAATGTATTAAGTAATGAAGTATTATTAAAACCAGTAGAAACCTCCATCTGCATAGAAGCTAAGATGAGACAAAATGATATTACACTTTCTAGATCATGGCTGCTGTAATAAGATTGCTATAAACAAGAATAACCTACTCACACATATGGCATATGTTACTCAACTGTTTTAAAGGAGATTAAGACTATGAGTTATGAAACCTTTCTAAAATAAGTGACTTAGGCATTTGAAATTAGGCAAACTGGAACGTTTGGAAGATAATGTTGTTACTTGATTTTACAAAAGGGGAAGTATTTTGTTTACTTAATAAGATAGTCACTATTTTAATACTACGGGTATTGTGTGACTTATGTGAAAGAAACGGATCTTTTAAAGGGTTTAATGTAAGTAGTACTTTAGGGTTAAAACCCGGACTTTGGCATAAAATGAAGGTACTTTGAGTGATGTAAAACTTGCCTATGCTTGTTGTGGTGAAACTTTCCTATGCTTGTTGTTGTGAAACTTGCCTATGCTTGTTGTGGTGAAACTTTCCTATGCTTGTTGTTGTGAAACTTGCCTATGCTTGTGATGATAGCCTTTGTTGTGCAAGTGTGGTGTTTTACGTGTTCTGGCGTCTCGATAAGTAGGTTGACTTGTTGAGAACTTACTTGGGCGTCTTTGGCGGTGATGGAGAATTCCACGGGTATGTTTCCATTTGATTCTTGTCTTGTTGTTGATGTCACATGGGCGTATCTGCCGTCACGATGTTAGAGCATCTGGCGTGCGGCGGGTTGATTACCGATATATGGTTATTCTTGCAACATGGGCGTGTCTACACCGTCACGATTCGGGGCATGTGTCCGTGCGGCGGGTTGACCACTGATATATTGTTATTGAGGTTACATGGGCATGTATACTGCCGTCTGATGTCCGGGGCATGTGGCCGTGCGGCGCTTATTGTGTGTTGCATCATGGACATGTCTACCGTCTGATATTAGAGGCATGCGGCCATGATCTGCGAACATGATGGATGTTGTGGGCGTGAGACCCATAGTTATATTTAGTGGTGACTTTGAGGCGTGAGTCCACGGACAGCCTTTTATGTTGTGTCTTGTATTTTGGGTTATCATACATGTCTCACCTTTTTAGGCTATTATGATTTCATTTCTGATGATTGTGATTTCACATACTTGGTACTGTTATCTTGACCTCCTTGAAGCTGCGTTCATCTGCGGTAGAGGTACATCGATCGTGGATCCTTCATGAGATCACGATTCGGCGTATTAGGAAGCTCCGTTTCTCGGAGGCTTATCTTTTGGTATGTGTTTCCACTGAGTTGTAGGTTCTTGTACATTGAGGTATGGCGGGGCCTGTCCGTCATAGTCATGTAAATCTTAAGTGCAGCCTTTGTTGTAGGCGGGGTTTGTAAAAGGATAAGCTGTTCGGGTTTTATGTATATCTTGAAAAGCTGTTTTGGTTGCTTTGTTTATTTATTATATCTCTTGTTTCATGACTCGTGTTTTATTTTCCTGGTTTTCTCGATGTTGTATCACTAGGGTGCCGGGGTAAGGCACGATGCGGGCCGAGTTGGGCGTTACAAAGTGGTATCGAAGCGATTAGTCCTCGGAAAGTGTCTGAGGCGTGTCTAGTAAGTCTTGATTATCGGTGTGTTGTGCACCACGTCTATGTCGAGAGACTATAGGACATTTAGGATTAGTTTCCATTCTTCTCATTACGAATCGTGCCTTAGAGTGTGTTGTAAGTTGGACCCTACGGCGTGTTTCGTTTTTACGATTATGCCTCTGCGAAAAACGGGGCCCGAGAAGGGCAAAGCGGCCGAGGAGGCGCTAGTGGGATTGAGGAATGCGAGCGCGAGCGGTCGATTACGAGTAGTGCTTGAGCGGCGAGTTTTGCGGCGCCGCCCGGCCTGAGTTTAGAGCGCAGCGGTGGCTGCGAGACTCTGATGCACGAGCCTCGGTCCGCGATGCAGGCGGGAGATGGGTCGCGAGAGATGGCGATTATTGGCGAGTTGTGGCGAGATATGAGATAATTTGGGCCGCGGCGATTCGATTCAGCGGCGCTGTAGTGCAGAGGCGACGATTTGAGGCTACGGGATTTCCTTAGTTGTAGCACTTTGAGTTTCTGGTCGGCGGAGGATGATCGCGAGGAGTTCATCCGTCGATTCTGAGAAGGATCATCACGGGTGATCGAAGGCTTGAGTGATCTGTGACATTTAGTTCGCATCGGCTGCGTGATACGCGATCGATTGGTTTGACTTCGTGGGAGCTTTCGGGAGAGCATGCACTTCCGGCCGTTTGGGGCGAGTTTTGAGGGCCTTCGGCACATTTCTTGCCTCGCAAATGAGGAGGGCTCGGGTAAACAGTTTTTGATGTTGAGGCGAAGCAGGCGTCTGATTCGGGAGTACAATGTGAGTTCGACTCATTGGTCGGTATGTTCCGCATTAGTAGCTAGTATGGAGGATCGAGTGCAAATATGTTTGAGGCTCGATGATTACCTAGCGAGAGAAGTTGTTCGGTGTTTCTCTTGTGGGCATGGACGTGCCGCATTGAGCTCATGCACTTGGAGTGCGAGGCGCGAAGATCGGCAGGTGTCTGCTTTCAGTGAAGAAGGCCAACGGCGGATATTTTAGCGACTTTGGCGGACGCCTCGGCCAGCGAACTAGTTATGTACCTCCGCCATTGCGAGTGGTCCTCCGCGACGCCGGGACCGCAGGATATTCGAGAAGCGGTCGGGGCTCCCGGGTTTGAATGTTCGAGGAGTAGGGTGTTGGCGGATCGATCACCCTACCTCGGTGTGGTCGATGTAGTAGACCGCATTTCGGGAGTGTCGTAGTACGAGGAGCTTGTTATTCTTGCGGCAGCGGGGCCATATGACGGCTTGTCAGGCCGAGGTGTGGCGGTAGGATAGCACAGACTACTAGAGCGATTGCGGAGCCACGGTAAGTCGCGGTGGAAGTTCGATTTTAGCGGTCCTTGAACGCCTAGTTTGGTATATCCTTAACCACAGTAGATACTTGTATGTATTGATGTTAATGATGTGTTAAGTGTTATGTTTGGATAGCTTTGTGCTAAAATGTGATTTAGAAACACAGTTAGTGAAAAGGGTAAGTCCACAGGTAGTGTGAAATGGAAGGGTAGCTTTCATGACTGTAGAGTAAGATTGTTCGGATCGAAACTAGAGAGTTAGGCGTGCGAAGGGTCGGGTTGAGGCGTGTTGCGTGTCAACCGTAGTCGGATTGAGGTGGGGTCACGGGTGGTCCGCCGGGAGTAAGTCACGAGTGTTAGGCCCAGTTTTGATGACCATCGTATGAGTTCGTGGATATGTTCGACCAGAGCGGTCGCGAAGGCGGGAATGGCCTTAAGGAAAATGCGTCGCGTTAGTTCGTGGCGGTAGCGGCGTTGGCAACTTGTTAGAAGATCTTCGTGTCCGTCTTGAGAAGGAACATTCGGGACGAATGTTTCTAAGGAGGGAGAATGTTATACCCGTATTTCACGAGTATATACGTGAGGCGTGCGTATTAAAAAAATTTTGCCTTAAATTGACAAGTTTGAAATTTGGGCACAAGTGCGATAAGTCGTTTTTAAATGAAAGCGTTTCCACGACTTTCGTAGGAAAATTCCGGCTATGTCATTTATAATTTTTGCGGATTTTTCAGAGACAAAACATTTTGGACCAGCGGAGGGTGACAAGTGTCACCCTCACATTGGAAACGGGCTGGCAACCGTGGCTTGACTTGGGCGATTTGGACCACTTTAGTTGGTAGGATATTTTTGTGCAAGTTGTGTGGTAGATGGATAAGGTCCACATGGTTGAAATCTAGCCCTACACTTGCTATGCACTTGGCAAGATCTTGGCCATTGGTTGGCCGTGGCTTGACTATAAATACCACTCTAAGTGAAGGCTTTCTTCATCCACAAATTGTTCTAAGTGATAAATCCCTTCCCCTCCCTCTTGTAGACTCTCGTCCGAGCTCCTCTCCCTCTCTTGTGAGCTATCCAGAGCCTCCTCCCCTTATCAGAAGGGTACACCCCTCTCTAGTGGTGCTAGCAGTGGGGTACCCACTAGCCTAGTTGTTTTCGTATAATACCCCCTTTGTGGTATAGAAATACTCTCAATATTGTTGTTATGTCAAATACCTTGGCCCATATACCTTGTAGTATTCCCAGTTACACTTTTAAAAGCCAGAAAATACGATTATACTTTCCTTTAGCCACTAAGCGAAACCCTAAGGAAATCTTCATTGTTGTTTGAAGTACTTAAGAAGTTGGTTAGAACTTCTAAGGGTTGTTTGGAGCGGATTGGAGCACTCGGGAGGAGCTAAACCTTGCTCGGGAAGCGACATTAAACTCGGATAATTTTGGGCTTATCGAGGTAAATATCTTGTCCCTATTGTAATTGGAAATTACATAAGTGTTGAATATATAGTTGTTGTATACTATATATAGAATGAACTTAGTATTGTGGCAATGTCTTTTGACTTAAGCTGAAGAATAAAGAATTGAGCGATAATCACATAGAAGGATAATAAAGAGAAGAAGCGATCGTAATTACCTAGAAATGTATTCTGATGAACTTATGTAGCATTCTTGTGTAGTAGAATTATGCGCGTCGGTTAGGCGTGTTAACCCCACTGGTTGGCTTGGTAGCCAGGCCTCGATAAAGGAGGAGATTTACGTTGTTGCGGGAGGAGAATCTTCTTGAATTTTACGTAGAAAGATAGAAACTTGTGTTTTGGGGTTAATAGGCGTTTGTGACCTTTATAGGTGAAAGTACTAAGAGTAGCGTATTACTCGAGGAGTGGAAAGGGCTAGCAAGGTTGTAGTACTTGGAGCTTTTGCTTATTGTCGATAATCGTCGCGGTATGTGAACCTCTTCCTATCTCTTCTAGCATGATATGTGTGAACTATGTAGTGCGGTGAGCGTCGTGTGTTAAGCTGTGTTTGATTGTCTTTAAAACATAAAGTGTTATAACGGCTTTATGGGAAGTTGTTTATAACGACTTTATGTAGGTGAGAAAATGGGTTGTGGTTTTCAAAGGTAAGCGATTTGGTTATAAGCGGCTTGTTATGTGTTAATGAAGAAATTGAAGTATTTCAAAAGATTTGTGAATCGTTTTGAAAGAAAGAGTAACACTTAGTTGTAAAGGTTTTAAAAAGAGTTGTACTAGCTTTATGGGAGTTAGGTATAATGTCTTAAGAGAGGTAAAGAAAATGGTTTCTTGGTGTTAGCGATTAGAGACTTGATCTTATAAGATAAGAGACTTAACTTATTTGTTTTAAATGTGAATGTTTGTGTGAAACCTCATTCGTGAGTAATGAGTACTTGGTTTTATTTAAAGGGAATGATGTTTCTTGATTTGGAAATCGAATGTGTATCGACAAACCACTGCGGCGTTAATAAAGGAAAATGTATTAAGTAATGAAGTATTATTAAAACCGGTAGAAACCTCAAATGCATGAAGCTAAGATGAGACAAAATGATATTACACTTTCTAGATCATGCTCTTTGTAATAAGATTGCTATAAACAAGAATAATCTACTACTCACATATGGCATATGTTACTCATTGTTTTAAAGGAGATTAAGACTATGAGTTATGAAACCTTTCTAAAATAAGTGACTTAGGCATTTGAAATTAGGCAAACTGGAACGTTTGGAAGATAATGTTGTTACTTGATTTTACAAAAGGGGAAGTATTTTGTTTACTTAATAAGATAGTCACTATTTTAATACTACGGGTATTGTGTGACTTATGTGAAAAAGCGGATCTTTTAAAGGGTTTAATGTAAGTAGTACTTTAGGGTTAAAACCCGGACTTTGGCATAAAATGAAGGTACTTTGAGTGATGTAAAACTTGCCTATGCTTGTTGTGGTGAAACTTTCCTATGCTTGTTGTTGTGAAACTTGCCTATCTTTGTTGTGGTGAAACTTTCCTATGCTTGTTGTTGTGAAACTTGCCTATACTTGTGATGATAGCCTTTGTTGTGCAAGTGTGGTGTTTACGTATTCTGGCGTCTCGATAGAGGCGGTTGACTTATTGAGAACTTACTTGGAGCGTCTTTGGCGGTGATGGAAATTCCACGGGTATGTTTCCATTTTGATTCTTGTCTTGTTGTTGATGTCACATGGACGTGTCTGCCGTCTGATGTAGGGGCATCGCGACGTGCGGCCGGGTTGATTACCGATATATGGTTATTGCCAACATGGGCGATGTCTGCCGTCACGATTCCGGGGCATGTGGCGTGCGGCGGGGTTGACCACCCGATATATTGTTATTGAGGTTACATGGGCATGTCTGCCGTCACGATGTCCGGGGCATGTGGCCATGCGGCCTTGTTGTGTGTTGCATCATGGACATGTCTGCCGTCACGATATTCAGGGCATGCGGCCGTGATGCGAACATGATGGATGTTGTGGGCGTGAGACCCGTAGTTATATTTAGTGGTGACTTTGAGGCGTGAGTCCACGACTTGGCTTTTATGTTGTGTCTTGTATTTTGGGTTATCATACATGTCTCACCTTTTTAGGCTATTATGATTTCATTCTGATGGTTGTGATTTCACATACTTGGTACTGTTGTCGACCTCGCTTGAAGCTGCGTTAAATCTGCGAGTAGAAGTACGTCGGTCGTGGATCTCGCTCATGGATCACGATTCGGCGTATTAGGAAGCTCCGTTTCTCGGAGGCTTATCTTTTGGTATGTGTTTCCACTGAGTTGTAGGTTCTTGTACATTCGAGGGTATGGCGGGCCCTGTCGTCATAGTCGTGTAAATCTTAAGTGCATGCCTTTGTTGTGGCGAGGTTTGTAAAGGATAAGCTGTTGAGTTTTTATGTATATCACGAAAAGGCAATTGTTTTGGTTGCTTTGTTTATTTATTATATCTCTTGTTTCATGACTCGTGTTTTATTTTCGTGGTTTTCTCGATGTTGTATCACTAGGGTGCAGGGTAAGGCACGATCCGAACGGGCGTTGCTCAAAGTACTTTCATATTATGCCAAAGTCGGGTTTTAACCCCAGTACTACATCGTTAAGTTCTTTTAAAGAGATCCATTACTTTTATAAAAGTCACGATACTGTAGTATAAGAATGACCAACCCGCGTCCCTTTTCAAAATCAAGTAACAACATTCTTTTCCTAAGTTCGGTTTGCTAGTTTCAATTACTCAAGCTTCTCATTTTCAAATAGTTTCATAGTTCGTAAACTTAATCAGATTCCTCTTTAGAACAATTGAGTAATATAAGTCTCACGTGAGAGTAGGTTATTCTTGTTTACAACATTCTTATTAATGACCGTGATCTAGAAAATGTAATATCATTTTGTCTCTCTTAGTTTCTATCACGGATGGAGGTTTATACTTGGTTTTAATACAATTCATCATTATTCAATACATTTTCCTTTATTAGCATTTGCGATGATGCAGCCGATGCATTCTGATTTCGAAATCGGTAAAACATTATCCCTTTAAATAAAATCAAGTACTCATTACTCACGAATGAGGTTTCACAACATTCACATTAAAACAAAAAGTTAAGTCTCTTATCTTATAAGATCAAGTCTCTTAACTAACATCAATAAACCATTCTTAAGCTAGTTATACCTAACTTCCCATAAAGCTAGTATAACTCTTAAGTTTTCAAAGCAAATACTACACTTCAAAGCGATTCATAAATCTTTTGAAATACTTCAAGTTTATTATAACGCCCAAGCGATTATAAATCAAATCAATTATCTTTTAAAAACCACGACCCATTTTCTTACCTACATAAAGTATTATAACCAACTTCCATAAAGCCGTTATAACACTTTATGTTTCAAACCAATCAAATACATTAAGCATGTATGCGTCTGTCGTACATAGTTACACGTATCGTGCTAGAAGAGATAGGAAGAGGTTCGCATACCTGTGACGATTTAACGACAATAAGAAAAATGCTCCAATACTACAACGCACTAGCCCCGGTAGAATACGCTACTCTTGTACTTTCACCTATAAAGGCCACTGGCGTCTATTAAATCTTAAACACGCGTTCCCGTCTTTCTCTGAAAATTGGCGCAAAGACTTAGGTAAATCTCCTCTATCGGGTCGGCTACCAAGCCAACGGGGGTTAACACGTCTAACCGGACGCGTGCAATTCTACTACAGTAATGCTACATAAGTCTCGTAATACAACCACAAGTAATTACAGTTCGATTCTTCTCTTTATTATCATACATGTGATTCTTGTTCAATTCTTCATTCTTGGGCTTAAGTCAAAGACATTGCCATAATACTAGATTGATTCTATATATAGTATATAACACTATATATTCAACACTTATGTAATTTCCAATTACAATAGGGGACAAGATATTTACCTCGATAAGCCCAAAAATTATCAGAGTTTAAAGTCGCTCTGAGCGAGGTTTAGCTCTCCTCCGAGTGCTCGATCCAACCGCTTAGAAGTTCTACGCCTTCTACTCCATACTTCAACAACGGGTGAAGATTTTCCTTAGGGTTTCGTGTGAGGCTAAGGAAAGTATAATCGTATTTTAGGGTTTTTAGTACAAAGGGTACTTTTGAAAGTACTACAAGGTATGTGGGCTAGAGTATTTTGGACATTATAACAATACTTAGGAGAGTATTTCTATACCAAAAGAGGGTATTATACGAAAACAACTAGGCTAGGGGTACCCACGGCCAAGGCACCAAAGGGGAGCTCGCGAAGGGGAAAGGGGTGTGGTGGGCCAATTTCACAAGGGAGGGAGGAAGAGAACTTGAAGACTTAGGCAATTTGTGGATGAAGAAAGTCTTCACAAAGGGAGCTATTTATAGGCCAAGCAAAGGCCAACCAATGGCGAGATCCATCCGTGTGTTAGGCAAGTGTAAGGCGAGATCAAGCCAAGTGCACCCACAACACTCCACAAAACACTCGCAAAACAAGCCCTGAAACAAGGCACAAAGGAGGGACAATCGGCGAGGCCAAGCCCCCTCTTTGCCGTCGATGAGGTGACAAGTGTCGCACCCTCCGTTAATCCAAAAATGTTCCGCTCGGAAAAATCCGCAAAAATACTAAATGACATGGCCGAATTTTCCCAGCGTAAATTGTTGAAGCGTTTCGTCAGCGACTCTAATCGACACTTGTGAATTCGAATCGATGCCTAACTTAAGGCTCAAATTTAAATGCGTCGTCCATACATACTGCGGAAATCACGGTATAACATTCATCCCCAGAAACATTCGTCCGAATGTTCCTTGAGTCTCAAAACAACGGCGTCGGTATAGTCTTCAACTGCTATCGTCTGAAAACAATCATGCCACGCGCCACAACATCGTTCACTTTTCCGCTTTCGTAGTACTCCACGAACACTCGAACTCGTTCTAGTATCCGTACCGCACATCCAGCAACACGTTTCCAACCCGAGTCACTACCTCGAGCTTGGTCATCTCGCTAACCTCGATTTCCCTAAGGCCATTCGGCCTTGTGCACGTGATCGATCGAGCGCGTCCACGAACTCATCGATGGTCATCTAAACTTGGGCCTAGCACCCTCGTGACCCTACCACCGGGACCACCCGACCCCACCCCAAACCGGGTTCTGGGTTGACCGCAAATGGTCCTCGGCCCGACCCCGACGCAACTCTTGTTCCCGATCGGAACAATCTTACTATTTCCACGTCATGAAAGCTACTACTTCCGTCTCACAGGACTTACCCTTTTCACTAACGAGTTTCTAAATCACATTTTAGCACAAAGCTATCCAAACATAACATTAAACACATCAACAACATCAATACAAACAAAACTCTAGAGGTTAAGGATATACGAAACTAGGCGGTTCGAGGCCGCTAAAGCGGAAGCTTCCACGCGACCTCTAGTGGCACACTTTGCGCACAGTGATCTGTGCTATCCTACGATGCTACCTGTGGGACGGTCTCTCGTCATATGGCCCTGTTGGCGCAAGAATAACAAGCTCCCTGGTACTACGACACTCCCGAAATGCGGTGCATCGGCCGAGAGTAGGGTAGTATTGCGTCAACCCTACTCACGATCATCGAAACACAGGAGCCACGACACGCTCTGAATATCCCAGCGGTCCGGCTGCGGAGGACTACTGCGCAATGGCGGAGTGCATGCTAATCTGGCTGGCGGTCGCCTCGAAAGTCGCCAAAATATCCGGCCGTCACGGCGCCTTACCGAAGCGGTCGCTGCGTCGATCTGCGCTCGCACCCAGTGTGAGCACGAATGCGGGCAATGTCGTGCGGTGAAGAGAAACACGAACAACTCTGCGCTGCGTGTCGTGAGCCACGTAACATATCGGTGCACTCGATCCTCCATACTAGCTACTAATGCGAACATCAAGACGATAGTCGAACTCCATTGTACTCGGTATGCGCGGTTACGCCTCGACATCAAAAATCGGCGAGCCCTCGCCGTTTGTGGAGGCAAGAAATGTGCCGGGAAGGCCGAAAACTTCGTCAAGCGGTGGAAGTGCATGCTCTCCGGAAAGCTCGCGAGTCAAACCGATCGACTGCGGTATCGCGCGGCCGTCTGAACAAATATCACCGACTCGATCTCTGAAGCCTTGATCACCGCGTGATCCTCTGCAGGCGGATGAACTCCTGCGGATCATCCTCGGTCTCGACCAGTAAAACTCGGCGGAGCTCTGACTAAATCCGTAGCCTCAGTATGCGCCTGCGGGTGCCTACGGTCTTCTTTGGGCTGAGCTGCTGCGTCCGGCCTATCACCATATCGGCCTGACCACGGCGATAAGCGAGCCGTCTCGCTGACCCGTCTCGCTCGGTGTGGGGTGGAGGCTCGAATCTTGTAGTCTCGGCCCGGCTGCTGCGACTCTAAACTCTTTGGTCTTTGTGGCGTCGCAAAACGTCGACACTACCTCAGTCTTGGCCAGGGCTGCGCCTCGTACTCCTCTGAATCCCAGCTGCGCGACTCCTCATTTGCCTTGCCCAGGCCACTGGTTGCCTTCGCGAGCATAAGCGTAAAAGCGAAACACGTCGGAGGTCGACTTACACACGGCTACGATCTCGGAATGAGAAGAATAGAAACCAATCCTAAATGTCCTATAGCCTCACGATTATAGATGTGGTGCGATAATCAAGACTACTAGACGCAGTGCATGACACTTTCCAGAGACTAAGCGCTCACGATACCACTTTGCGCCCGAACGGGCGTTCTTGGTGCCTTACCGGGCACCTAGTGATACAACATCAGAGAAAACGGCGGAAAATAAAACATGAATCATGAAACAAGAGATATAATAAATAGGCAGGCCAACCTAAGCGATTTGCCTTGGTATATCATAAAACGACAGTTTAATCCTTTTACAACCACACTTGTGATTCTGGACCTGCAAGATTTACAGCGACTATGGCGGGATGGGCCGCCCACAGATATGCAGAACTCTGACTCGGGAACCGTACCAAAAGATAAGCCTCGGGAGAAGCGGGCTTCCTGCAACGGCGAGATCACGAGGCGAGGATCACGGCCGATGTACCTCTACTGCGGCATGAGCGGCCCGAAGGAGGTAAATCTGGTACCAAGTATGTGAAATCGTAAATGAAATCATAATAGCTTAACAAGCGGGAGACATGTATGATAGCAAAATCGATCAACATAAAAGCGATCAAGTCGGACTCGCCTCGAAGTCACCAGAATATAACTATGGGTCTCGCGCCATAACATCCATCATGTTCGCATCGTGGCGCGTGCCGAATCGCCTCGGTGTAGACATGTCCGTGATCAACAATAATAACAAGGCGCGTGGCCACGTGCCGAATCTGCATCGGTGTAGGCATGCCCGTATAACCTCGATAAGAATATCTTGGTCAACCTGCGCGTGGCGTACCGGAATCTTTGCGTGGTGTAGACACGTCCATGTTGCAACAATAATAACAAGGCGCGTGGCCACGTACCGGAATCTTTGCGCCGGTGTAGACACGTCCATGTTACCTCAACAATATCTTTGGGTGGTCAACCACGCGCGTCGTACGAATCTTTGCGTGGTGTAGACATGTCCATGTGACATCAGAGCGATAATCAAAATGGAAACATACGTGGAATTCTCCGTGCCGCGTCCAGTAAGTTCTCGACAAGTCAGCGGCCTCTATCGAGAGACACGGTAACGTAAATACCACGCACAACAAAGGCTATCATCATGCGTAGGCAAGTTTCGACAACAAGCATAAGCCGCTGACTCAAAGTACTTTCATATTATGCCAAAGTCGGGTTTTAACCCCAGTACTACATCGTTAAGTTCTTTTAAAGAGATCCATTACTTTTATAAAAAGTCACGATACCGTAGTATAAGAATGACCAACCAGCGTCCTTTTCAAAATCAAGTAACAACATTCTTTTCCTAAGTTCGGTTGCCTAGTTTTGATTACTCAAACTTCGTTTCAAATAGTTTCATAGTTCATAAACTTAATCACTTGATTCCTCTTTAGAACAATTGAGTAATATAAGTCTCGCGTGAGAGTAGGTTATTCTTGTTTACAACATTCTTATTACGACCGTGATCTAGAAAATGTAATATCATTTTGTCGTCTTAGTTTCTATGCGGATGGAGGTTTCTCTTGGTTTTAATACAATTCATCATTATTCAATACATTTTCCTTTATTAGCTGCGATGATGCAGCCGATACACGTTACGATTTCGAAATCGGTAAAACATTATCCCTTTAAATAAAATCAAGTACTCATTACTCACGAATGAGGTTTCACTTGAACATTCGCATTAAAACAAAAAGTTAAGTCTCTTATCTTATAAGATCAAGTCTCTTAACTTCTAACGTGATAAACCATTCTTAAGCGTTATACCTAACTTCCCGTAAAGCTAGTATAACTCTTAAGTTTTCAAAGCACAATACTACACTTCTTTCAAGCGATTCATAAATCTTTTGAAATACTTGAGATTTATTATAACGCCAGAATTATAAATCAAATCAATTATCTTTTAAAAACCACAACCCATTTTCTTACCTACATAAAGTGTTATAACCAACTTCCCGTAAAGCGGTTATAACACTTTATGTTTCAAACAATCAAATACATTAAGCGCGTATGCGTCTCGTACTACATAGTTACACACATATCATGCTAGAAGAGATAGGAAGAGGTTCACGTACCTCGCGGCGATTTAACGACGATAAGCAAAATGCTCCAAGTACTACAACGCGCTGGCCGCCCACTCGCCGGTAGAATACGCTACTCTTAGTACTTTCACCTATAAAGGCCTGGCGTCTATTAAATCTTAAACACACGTTCCCGTCTTTCTGAAAATTGGACTTCCGGCACATCAGCGTAAATCTCCTCTCTGTCGGTCGGCTACCAAGCCAACGGGGTGCTCACGTCTAACGGACGCGTACAATTCTACTACGGTAATGCTACATAAGTCTCTTGTAATACAACCTAGGTAATTACGGTTCGATTCTTCTCTTTATTATCCTTACATGTGATTCTTGTTCAATTCTTCATTCTTGAACTTAAGTCAAAGACATTGCCATAATACTAGGTTGATTTTATATATAGTATATAACACTATATATTCAACACTTATGTAATTTCCAATTACAATAGGGGACAGATATTTACCTCGATAAGCCCAAAATTATCCAGGAGTTTAAAGTCGCTCACGAGCAAGGTTTAGCTCCTCCTCAAGTGCTCGATCGCGCCAAACAACCCTTAGAAGTTCTGCGCCTTCTACTCCATACTTCAACAACGGTGAAGATTTTCCTTAGGGTTTTAGTGTAGAGGCTAAGGAAAGTATAATCGTATTTTAGGGTTTTTCGTACAAAGGGTACTTTGGAAAGTACTACAAGGTATGTGGGCTAAAGTATTTTGGACATTATAACAATACTTAGGAGAGTATTTCTATACCACAACAAAGGGTATTATCAAAACAACTAGGCTAGGGGTACCAGTGAGCACCACAAGGGGAGCTCTCGCGAAGGGAAAGGGGTGTGGTGGGCCAATTTCACAAGGGAGGGAGGAAGAGAACTTCAAGACTTAGGCAATTTGTGGATGAAGAAAGTCTTCTGAGGAGCTATTTATAGGCGAGCAAAGGCCAACCAATGGCGAAGATCCATCCATGTGTTAGGCAAGTGTAAGGCGAGATCAAGCCAAGTGCACCCATGAAACACTCCACAAAACACTCGCAAAACAAGCCACAAAACAAGGCACAAAGGAGGGACCAATCGGCGAGGCCAAGCCCCTCTTTGAGTCGATGAGGTGACAAGTGTCACCTCCGTTAATCCAAAATGTTCCGCTCGGAAAAATCCATAAAAATACTAAATGACATGGCGAATTTTCCCAGCGTAAAGTGTTGAAGCGTTTAGTCGAAAGCGACTCTAATCGGCACATGTGCCCAAATTCGAATCGATGCCTAACTTAAGGCTCGAATTTCGTCGTCCATACGTACGTACTGCGGAAATCACGGGTATAACATTCGTCCCCCAGAAACATTCGTCGAATGTTCCTTCAATCTCAAAACAACGGTGTCGATTATAGTCTTCAACTGCTATCGTGCGAAAACAATCATGCCACGCTAAAACATCGTTCACTTTTCCGCTCGTAGTACTCGTCACGAACACTCGAACTCGTTCTAGTATCCGTACCACATACATCAGCGCCGTTTCCAACCGCGAGTCACTACCTCAAACTTGGTCATCTCACTAACCTCGATTTCCCTAAGGCCATTCCGGCCTTCACGATGGTCGATCGAGCGCGTCACGAACTTCATCGATGGTCATCTAAACTTGGGCTAGCACCCTCGTGACCTACCACTGGCGGGACCACCCAGCCCGCCCCACCCCAAGGGTTCTGGGTTGACCGCAAATGGTCTCAACCCCCGACCGCGCCGACTCTTGTTCCCGATCCGGAACAATCTTACTATTTCACGTCGTAAAGCTACCACTTCCGTCTCAGCTGCCGAGGACTTACCACTTTTCACTAACCAGTTTCTAAATCACATTTTAGCACAAAGCTATCCAAACATAACATTAAACATCAACAACATCAATACAAACAAAACTACAGAGGTTAAGGATATACGAAACTAGGCGGTTCGAGGCCGCTAAAGCGGAAGCTTCCACGCGACCTACCGTGGCATGGCCTCTAGTAGTCGTGCTATCCTACGATGCTACCCTGGACAGTCTCTCGTCATATGGCCTGTTGGCGCAAGAATAACAAGCTCCGGTACTACGACACTCACGAAATGCGGTCTACCACGTCGGCGCGAGGTAGGGTGGCTGCATCGGCCAACCCTACTCACGATCATAAACACAGGAGCCACGACGCTCACTGAATATCCCGAGGTCGAAGGCTGCGGAGGACTACTCTGCAATGGCGGAGTACATGTAATCTGCTCTTTGGCGGTCGCCTCGAAAGTCGCCAAAATATCCGGCCGTCACGGCCTTCCTGCTGGCGGTCCGCCGTCGATCTGCGCTCGCCGCGCGAGTGCATGAGCACGAATGCGGGCAATGTCCATGCGGTGAAGAAAACACCGAACAACTCTGCTAGGTAATCGTGAGCCACTGTAACATGTCGGTGCACTCGATCCTCATACTAGCTACTAATGCGGGAACATCACAAGACGATGAGTGAACTCCATTGTACTCGGCCATGCGCGGGTACGCCTCAGCGTCAAAAATCTGCCGGCGAGCCCTCGCCATTTGTGGAGGCGAAATGTGCGAAGGCCCGGCTTCGTCCCCAACGGTGGAAGTGCATGCTCTCCGGAAAGCTCACGAGTCAAACCAATCGGCTGCGGTATCACGCGGCCGTCACGAACAAATATCACCGACTCGATCTCTGAAGCCTTGATCACGCGTGATCCTCTGCAGTGACGGATGAACTCCTGCGGATCATCCTCGGTCTCGACGTAAAACTCGAGCGGGCTCTGACTAAGAAATCCGTAGCCTCAGCATGCGCCTGCGGGTGCTACAGTCTTCTTTGGGCTGAGGCTGCTGCGTCGGCTATCCTCATATCGGCCTGACCACGGCGATAAGCGAGCCGTCTCGCTGACCCATCTCCCGCTCGGTGTGGGGTGGAGGCTCGGTCTTGTAGTCTCGGCTGCTGCGGCTCTAAACTCTTTGGTCTTTGTGGCGTCGCAAAACTTCGCCGTCTGAAGCACTACCTCAGTCTTGGCCGGGCTGCGCCCTCGTACTCCTCTGAATCCACTAGCGACTCCGCCTTGCCTTGGCCTTTGCCTTTCGCGAGGCATAAGCGGTAAAGCGAAACACGTCGAGAGGGTCGACTTACAACACGACTACAGGCACGATCTCGAATGAGAAGAATAGAAACCAATCCTAAATGTCCTATAGCCTCACGATTATAGATGTGGTGCGCGACACACCGATAATCAAGACTACTAGACACGGTGCAGACACTTTCAGAGGACTAAGCGCTCGATACCACTTTGTAACGCCCGAACCGGGCGATTCGCAGTGCCTTACCGGGCACCCTAGTGATACAACATCAGAGAAAAACAGCGGAAAATAAAACATGAATCATGAAACAAGAGATATAATGAATAGACAGGCCAACCTAAACGATTGCCTTGGTATATCATAAAACGAGCAGTTTAATCCTTTTACAACCACACTTGCAGATTCTACAGACCTCTAAGATTTACATGACTATGGGACGGGGCCCGTACCACAGAATGTACAAGAACCTCTGACTCGGAACACATGCAAAAGATAAGCCTCGGAGAAGCGGAGCTTCCCAACTGGCGAGATCACGAGGCGAGGATCCACGGCCGATGTACCTCTACTGCGGCATGAGCGGCCCCAGGAGTCGATCTGGTACAGTATGTGAAAGCTGTCAAATCGTAAATGAAATCATAATAGCTTAACAAGCGGAGGCATGTATGATAACCAAAATACGATGCAACATAAAAGCAGTCAAGTCGAGGACTCGCGCTCAAAGTCACCACTCGAATATAACTATGGGTCTCACGCCCATAACATCCATCATGTTCGCGTCATGGCGTGCCCGGAATCACGCCTCGGTGTAGACATGTCCATGATGCAACAATAATAACAAGGCGCGTGGCCACGTACCCGAATCTTGCGCCGGTGTAGACATGCCCGTATAACCTCAATAAGAATATCTTGGTCAACCACGCGCGTACGTACCCGAATCTTTGCATCGGTGTAGACACGTCCATGTTGCAACAATAATAACAAGGCCGCGTGGCGTACCGAATCTGCATCGGTGTAGACGCGTCCATGTTACCTCAATAACAATATCTTGGGTGGTCGACCCGCATGGCCACATGCCGGAATCTTGCGTCGGTGTAGACATGTCCGTGTGACATCAACAACAAGCGATAATCAAAATGGAAACATACCGGTGGAATTCTCCATCACCGGACGCGTCAAGTAAGTTCTCATAAGTCAACCGCCTCTGTCGAGACGCGGTAATACGAAATACCACGGCCGCACAACAAAGGCTATAAATCACAAGCGTAGGCAAGTTTCACAACAACAAGCATAGGCAAGCTTCACTGACTCAAAGTACTTTCATATTATGCCAAAGTCGGGTTTTAACCCCAGTACTACATACGTTAAGTTCTTTTTAAAAGAGATCCATTACTTTTATAAAAGTCACGATACCGTAGTATAAGAATGACCAACCACATCCCTTTTCAAAATCAAGTAACAACATTCTTTTCCTAAGTTCCGGTTTGCCTAGTTTGATTACTCAAGCTTCTCATTTTCAAATAGTTTCATAGTTCATAAACTTAATCACTGATTCCTCTTTAGAACAATTGAGTAATATAAGTCTCACGTGAGAGTAGGTTATTCTTGTTTACAACATTCTTATTACAGACCGTGATCTAGAAAATGTAATATCATTTTGTCTCATCTTAGTTTCTATGCGGATGGAGGTTTCTCTTGGTTTTAATACAATTCATCATTATTCAATACATTTTCCTTTATTAGCATTTGCGGTAGTGCATCGATACATTCGATTTCCAAATCAAGAAAACATTATCCCTTTAAATAAAATCAAGTACTCATTACTCACGAATGAGGTTTCACACAAACATTCACATTAAAACAAAAAGTTAAGTCTCTTATCTTATAAGATCAAGTCTCTTAACTTAACATCGATAAACCATTCTTAAGCGTTATACCTAACTTCCCATAAAGCTAGTATAACTCTTAAGTTTTCAAAGCACAATACTACACTTCTTTCAAAAGCGATTCATAAATCTTTTGAAATACTTCAAGTTTATTATAACGCCCAAGCGATTATAAATCAAATCAATTATCTTTTAAAAACCACAACCCATTTTCTTACCTACATAAAGGTTATAACCAACTTCCCATAAAGCCGTTATAACACTTTATGTTTCAAACCAATCAAATACATTAAACGCGTATCGTCTACTACATAGTTACAGCATATCATGCTGTAAGAGATAGGAAGAGGTTCACATACCTCGCGGCGATTTAACGACAATAAGCAAAATGCTCCAAGTACTACAACGCGCTAGCCCTTTCCACTCGCCGAGTAGAATACGCTACTCTAAGTACTTTCCCCCATAAACGCCACAACCCTCTATGAAATCTTAAACACACGTTCCATCTTTCTGAAAATTGGCGTACCTCCCCACATGGCGTAAATCTCCTCTCTATCGAGTCGGCTACCAAGCCAACCGGGGTTAACACGCCTAACCTGGACGCGTACAATTCTACTACGGTAATGCTACATAAGTCTCTTGTAATACAACCTAGGTAATTACGATTCGATTCTTCTCTTTATTATCATACATGTGATTCTTGTTCAATTCTTCATTCTTGAGCTTAAGTCAAAAGACATTGCCATAATACTAGGTTCGATTCTATATATAGTATATAACACTATATATTCAACACTTATGTAATTTCCAATTACAATAGGGGACAAGATATTTACCTCGATAAGCCCAAAATTATCAGAGTTTAAAGTCGCTCTGAGCAAGGTTTAGCTCCTCCTCCGAGTGCTCGATCCGCACTAAACAACCCTTAGAAGTTCTACGCAACTTCTACTCCATACTTCAACAACGGGTGAAGATTTTCCTTAGGGTTTCGTGTAGAGGCTAAGGAAAGTATAATCGTATTTTCCGGGTTTTTCCTGATGAAAGTACTTTGGAAAGTACTACAAGGTATGTGGGCTAAAGTATTTTGGACATTATAACAATACTTAGGAGAGTATTTCTATACCACAACGAAGGGTATTATCTGAAACAACTAGGCTAGGGGTACCCACGGCCAAGGCACCCATGAAGGGGAGCTCTCGGCAAGGGGAAAGGGGTGTGGTGGGCCAATTTCACAAGGGAGGAAGAGAACTTCAAGACTTAGGCAATTTGTGGATGAAGAAAGTCTTCACAAAGGGAGCTATTTATAGGCCAAGCAAAGGCCAACCAATGGCCAAGATCCATCCGTGTGTTAGGCAAGTGTAAGGCGAGATCAAGCCAAGTGCACCCACAAAACACTCCACAAAACACTCGCAAAACAAGCCACAAAACAAGGCACAAGGAGGACCAATCGGCCGGTCAAGCCCCCTCTTTGCCTAATGAGGTGACAAGTGTCACCTCCCGTTGGTCCAAAATGTTCGTCGCTCGGAAAAATCCAAAAATACTAAATGACATAGCCGGAATTTTCCCAACGTAAATGTTGAAACGCTTCGTAAAACGACTCTAATCGCACTTGTGCCCAAATTGAATCAATGCCTAACTTAAGGCTCAAATTTACGTCACGTCGTCCATACGCATATACTGAAATACGAGGTATAACAACCGATGCGGGCGGGTTGCGTTACAATAAAGCGAAATGAAATCAAAGTATTTAAAACCTTTTCACAAATACAATCGGTTCAATAGCACATAGTGCCACATCACAAACAACAAGAATAGGAAAAGCAGAACAGTCTATTCTAGGCCGCGAATGATCGAAGCAAGGCCAATCGCCCATAGTATCATTCTGCGTGCCTAGTCCTGACTTCGCACCGCATAGGTCACACAGCACCGCATGAGGTATTCCTCGCATCGGGGCAGCCAACCCCGGCGTCCGCCTAGGCTCCGCACTCGCATAGCCTCAAAAGACCGCGTAGTCTCAAGCGGACCGCGTAGGAATCCCGCGTCGGGCTAAACACCCGAATGATCAATCACGGAGCATACCGTCTCCGCGTAGTCTCACGAGACGCGCATAGCCGTATAGACCCGCGTCAAGGGGCAAGCCCTGGTATAACATCGAGGGTAGGTGATACAATAACGACAACGGACTTACCTGTTAGCAACGTAAGCAATGAGAATGACCACTTTACAAAGATTTCAAGATACTAACATGTAGCATCATAATATGTCTACTTATCAAACAAAGCTTACTACACTTAATGTAAATCAATACAAGGCTTTTATAAACAAACAAGTAAACAATTCCTTTTATCTTTCTTAAGTTGTTATACCTAACTTCCCATAAAGCTAGTATAACTCTTAAGCTTTGTTTTAAAACCAAATAGTTCTCTTCATTAAAAATGATTCGATATTCTTTGAAATGCTTTGATTCTTTATTATTCAGCTTAAGCGTGAGGCATTGCCGTAAGTATTATTCGCTTAACACGTATGCGTCACCGTACTATATATATATTGTAAAATATCATGCTTTAGGAAGAATCACATACCTTCTCAAAAAACCACCCAAGTTGAATATGTCGCAGAGAGTCAGCCTATAATAGTCACAGACATCTATCAAAGACTACTCTGAAGGTCATTCTATACAGAGGGTTCACAATTCTACGGAAAGTTGGGCAGCACTTCCCTACCCGGTGAGCTATATAAGTCTACTTGTGAAAACAGTCCTATATAAGCATAGTTCAATTATTCTTCTTTTAAACCCTTCTACTGTGATAACAGTTCAATTCTATTCTGCAATATTCTTCTAAGTATTTATACTTATTCTTATACTTCTACGGATGTATTCTCTAATACAAAAGAGGGTTAGGATTATTTACCTCGGTAAGCCCAATAATATCCTAGATAAAGTCGCGCCTGAGCAAGGTTTAGCTCCTAAGTTGTATGCTCCGGTAGGAAACCTTAGAAGTTCTTCACAACTTCTACAAAGGACTAAGGGATTTGGGCTAGGGTATTTTGGGCATTATAACAATACTAGAAGACAACTTTTCTACCAAGGGAGGGGGGTAGATTTCGGCTAGGCTAGGGGGGGTAGGCCCTCGGCCAAACTTACTCAAAGGGGGGGGGGGAGGTGTTGGACGAAAAGGCTTAAGGGAAAGGAGAGGATTTTTCAAGACTTGGAAAGATTTGTGGCTGAAAAACTCTTCTTCTTAAGGGTATTTATAGGTCGAAGTAGCCAACCAATGGCCAAGATTAAGACAAGTGCAAGGCAAGTGTAGGGTGAAGATTTACTCCACACAAATATCCTACCAACTCCTTGACTTGTGCACAAGGCACAAAAAACGTGCCAAGGCTTCTCCAATTCGTCCTATGGACGATTCAAGTCCACCAATTGGAGGGTGCCAAGTGTCGCCCTCCCGTTGGTCCAAAATGTTTCGTCTCTCGGAAAAATCCGCAAAAATTAGTAATGGCATAGCCGGAATTTTCCCTACGAAAGTCGTGGAAAGCGTTTATTTCGGAAAACGATTCTTTTAGTGAGTTGTGCACAAATAAAAACGTCCAAGGCTAACTTTAAGGCCAAACTTTTTGTACGTATTCCCTTACGTACATACTCTGGAAATACGGGGTATAACAGTTAATAAAGGAAAATGTATTGACAAATAATTAACTATATTAAAACCAGTAGAAACCTCCATCTGCATAGAAGCTAAGATAAGACAAAATTGTATTACATTTCCTAGATCATGGCTGCTTTAATAAGATTGTTATAAACAAGAATAAACTACTCACACATAAGATATATGTTACTCAATTTTGTTAAAAGAAGAAATTACGTCGTTAAGTGATTAGGACTATGAACTATGAAATCTTTCGAAAATAAGAGACTTAAGTATTTAAAAATATGAAACTTGAACTTTTGGAAAAGAATGTTGTTAGTTGACCTTAAAAAGGGAAAATGTGTTGGTTTAAAATGAAGGCATGGTATGGTCTTAGTCTGTCTTAAAAGAGGGTTTAAATGTTATGGACGATTCTTCACCGAGTCCCATGGGATGGGCCGGGATATGTATTCCATACGATTCTTTACCGAGTCCCATGGGATGGGCCGGGATATGTACTCCATACGATTCTTTACCGAGTCCCATGGGATGGGCCGGGACATGTATTCCATACGATTCTTTACCGAGTCCCATGGGATGGGCCGGGACATGTACTCCATACGATTCTTTACCGAGTCCCATGGGATGGGCCGGGACATGTATTCCATACGATTCTTTCATCGAGTCCCGTGGGATGGGCCGACGTATTCCATACGATTCTTGACCGAGTCCCATGGATGGCCGACATGTATTCCATACGATTCTTTACCGAGTCCCGTAGGATGGGCGGGACATGTATTCCATACGATTCCTCACCGAGTCCCGTAGGATGGGCCGACATGTATACCACACGATTACACCTCGTGTCCCGTGGGATAGCCGAGACATGTTATCGTATCATCGATTTATACCTAGGCTGGCGGTGAGGAAGGAGTTCCACGCATGAGGATGACTTTGAGAGTGAGTCCCCGCCGACATGACTACTTTTATGTTGTAAATCGTAGTTTGGTTATCATACATGTCTCTGTTTTATATAAACCGCATGATTTGATTCTGATTTTCCGCCACATACTTGGTACTGTTATCGACCTCCTTGGGGCTGCGTTCATGCCGCAGTAGAGGTACACCGCTTGTTGATCCTCGCTCATGGTCACGATTCAGCGTTTTGGGAAGCTCTGTCTCGGAGGCTTATCTTTGGTATAGTACCACAGCCGTTGTAGTACTTACATTCGTGGTATGGCGGGGCCTGTCCATTGTTATTGTTATAACATTCTTAGAGGTCCGTAATCTTGTTGTGGCGGGGTTTGTAAAAGGGATGTAACTGTTCAAGTTTTTATATATATATGCCGAAAGGCAACATTTCTCAGATAAACTGTTTCTCACTTCATATTGTTTCATGTCTTGTTTTTATATTCCGCTGGTTACTCTGATGTATGTCTACTGGGGTGCCCGGGTAAGGCACCAGTCACGGGCCCGGGTTCGAGTCGTGACAGGAACGCATCCACGAATCGTACAATGATTAACTAAACTTGGGCCTTGCATCCTCGGGACCCTATCACATAACGGGACCATTTCTAACTGACATCACCCCATTCCATACTACCGGTTGACCCGAAATGAGTCCATAACCCGACTCATCGTCACACTTAACTTCTCATTTTTAGTCTGAAATAAATCTTTCTCTTATCTCAAGGTACTTCTCACCCTATCCCCCCTATTCACTAGAGGTTTGTCACATAAGCCAAAGTATTTCTACCGTACATTCTTCCCTATTGGTCTTACACTGTTATGGGGCAATTACAACTTGTGAACTCTACACAACTATAGTCCCAGTTCACTTACCATTCTTGTCAACATTATTAACTTTTCACCTTACCAATCAAAGTATTCCTACCTCTGGGGTACTATCACTTACAACTCTAGCAATAAAGGAAAAACATATACGCTAGGGCAAAATCTGAATCTATCAATGCACGTATGATTCAAAAGAATCGAGATATACCTGTAACACCATGAGATGTTGCCTCCTGATGCTGCCTAGTAGTCACGTCATCTATGCGGTTCGAGGGACCGCAAGAACTATAAACTCCTCCCTGACCTCTACCACGACTGGCTAACATCTGAACACCCTGCCCTGGGGAACGCACAGCTGTGGAGGAAAGGGAATCAACCATCGGCCTCATAGGCTGAGCCACCTCACCGGTGCTCTTTCTAAAAGGACATACCCTCCGAATATGGCCCGGACGGCCACAACAAAAACAAACACCTGTGCCATAACGGCATTTCCCCGAATGACGCTTACCACATCTGATACACTGAGGAATAGGTGGCCTCGACCGAGAAAGTCCTCTGCTCCTCTGAGAACCTCGACCCCTGGAGCTCGGACCGGCTCCTAAATACCTTGTGGGATCAAATCTCCCACCTGTGGGCTGCGGGGGTATGTACTGGGTAGGCTGGGACGAATATCTCACTCGCTGCTGAGGCAGCTCGTCCAAAAACTCACCGGGATAACCAACCGGTCTAGCCCTCTTACGCTGATCTCCGCGTTGGCCCTCTACCCTCTGTACACCTGTCTGTACTGGCCGAATAACCTCCTGCTGATGAAACTGTAGCACCGCTATCTTGGTCAATAACATAACTTCTTCCCTCATGACCCTATAGTCTTCTCCTAACTGAGAAACTGGAGGCTCTGGTGCTGGGGCCTCAAAACCTGGCGCAGAAGAACTCGCCGACTGCGGAACAACATCTGGTATACCCTGGGCATAAGCCCTATCAACTCTCTGAGTCTGACTAGTAGCTCCTGCTACTCATTTGCCCTTCTGGGCGGCTGTTGCCCTCCTTGGAGGCATAACTGTAACACAAAATCACGTCAGAGAGGAATTATCTTACTAACACAGCTCTATGGCACGATCTTAGAGTGAGAAGAATAGAAACCAACTCCTAAATGTCCTGTAGCCTCCTGTTTATGGGTGTGGCGCGCAACACACCGATAATCAAGACTCTACTAGACACGGTCTGTAGACATTCCGAGGACTGACTGCTCTGATACCACTCTGTCACGCCCCGAACCCCGGGCCCGTGACTGGTGCCCTACCTGGGCACCCTTCTACCTTAACAACACAAGTAAACTGCGGAACTTAAATAACACTTTTTTTTTAAAACCAGCGTACGTGCAAGGGCAAAGCCGACAAGGCTGCCATATAATATACATAAACAAAAGACACAACACTGTACATGAGTCCAATCCCACATATGAATACAGACCTCTAAGAGTTTTATCAATCGACGGGACAAGGCCCGCCAGTACCATCGTACAAAAGATTGTACTGAAAGAACTTATACCAAAAAGATAAACTCCTGAACAGATGGAGCTATCCAAAAACTCGGAGCAGGGTCCTACACCTGCGGATCACCAAATCATTACCTACACGCGGCATGAACGCACCGAAGGAGGTCAAGACTGAAGAATGTACCAAGTATGTGAAATAAGTACTATAATGAAATCATAACGATCTAAACAAAGCAGAGACATGTATGATAGCGACTACAAGATACACAACACATAAGCAGTCATAACAAGTCAGGGACGCATGCCCTCAAGTCATTTCTAAAATATAACCATGGGTCCCACGCCCATAATATCAATCATGCCCGTGGAATCCTTTCTCACTGCCGGCAGTCCATGATATAATATAACACCAATAGGCATACATGAACACCAAGTCCCACCTGTGTCCTAAAAACTGTACGGGCCAAGTAGGAAAACGAGCAGGTGGTATAACGTCTTGGGGTTTACCCCTCATTTATACTCTTACCCTGGAGAAGGTGGTAAAGCAGGGGGTATAACGTCTTGGGGGTTTACCCCTCATTTATACTCTTACCCTGGAGAAGGTGGTATAGCGTCTTGGGGGTTTACCCCTCACTTATACTCTTACCCTATCTCAACTGGTAAAGCAGGGGGTATAACGTCTTGGGGGTTTACCCCTCATTTATACTCTTACCCTGGAGAAGGTGGTATAGCGTCTTGGGGGTTTACCCCTCACTTATACTCTTACCCTATCTCAACCGGCCGTCAAACAAAACATAAGCACTACCATGTCTTTTATAAAAATCCGGGAATTTAACCCAAGTACTACAAATAACGGAAGCATACCCGTGGAATCCCACATCACTGTCGGTACGTCCAAGTAACTTACAACAAGACAGTCGACCCTCCAACCGAGAGTCGCGGCAACGTAATAAAACATAATACTTGCACTCAAAGGCTATCACCAGCACACATAGGCAAGTTCATAAAATCTATAGACTTTCATTTTATAAACTCAAGGCACATATAGAATAATTCTCAATTAAACAAGCCAAAGTACTTATCAAGGCACACTTAGACTAATTCTCAATTAATCAAGCCAAAGTACTTATCAAGGCACACTTAGCCTAATTCTCGATTAATCAAGCCAAAGTACTTATCAAGGCACACTTAGAATAATTCTCAATTAATCAAGCCAAAGTACTTATCAAGGCACACTTAGACTAATTCTTAATTAATCAAGCCAAAGTACATATCAAGGCACACTTATACTAATTCTCAATTAATCAAGCCAAAGTACTTATCAAGACACACTTAGAATAATTCTCAATTAATCAAGCCAAAGTACTTATCCAGGCACACTTAGACTAATTCTTAATTAATCAAGTCAAAGTACTTATCAAGGCACACTTAGAATAATTCTCAATTAATCAAGCCAAAGTACTTATCAAGGCACACTTAGACTAATTCTTAATTAATCAAGCCAAAGTACTACGTACGTACATTCTTTTCAAAAGACTCCTTTTTATGTAATACCCCAAGATACTAACACCCGTAGTATCAAGGTGTGTCTATTTTTTCAAAGTAAGTTACTACACTCTTAGAAAACTCATTTCAAAGCTTGAAATCAAGTAACTTCAAATTTTCACAATCAAGGCAACTTATGCCCATTAATCAAAATAGACAACTTTCTAAACCTTCCATAAAGCCGTTATAACCAACTTCACATAAAGCCGTTATAACCCTTTATGGTTTTTGGACAATTTCATTCTTTTTATAGCCAAGAGACTTATACTTAAAACCAAGTATCACAAACTTTCAAATATACTTCGAGTCTCTTAATATATAGAAAACAAGTTTCTTCTACTTTTAAACCTTAAGTAACTCACACCTTTAAAACAAGTTACTTCTCTTAAATCATGTCATTTCTCCTCTTTTAAAACAATTAAGTAAATCACTCCTTTGACTCCCCTAAAGTCATTAAAACGACCATTAGGTTTTGGAACTAAGGCACTAGCCAAAAAGTTTGGAAACCACTTCCTTTTCAAGACTCCATGTACTTTAAGCAAAATACTTTCACTCTTAAGAATCCAAACTCCACTAAGGCAATAGATTATACAACTTACAATTTAAACATCAAAGTACAATCAAGGAAGTACATAGAACAAGTTCTATACTAGGCAATCCAAGTACAACCAAGGAATGGATCATTTAAGGAGTAGAACTTACTTTCTTTATCTTAAGGAATCATGCTAGAAGAGGAGATAGTTCACACACCTTTTCGGCTAAATCCACAAGCTAAGCCGAATACGCCGTACGTAGAAGTGTCAACCTATAATGGTCACAACAAGACTATCAACTTCTAGTCTCTAACGTAGAATACTACTAAGTATACGATCTCTAATTCTACGGAAAATCGGGCAACACTTCCTTTGTTTCTACTCACTTTCCCACCTTTTTCAAGGCCGAATACAATAACCAACACGCCACATTTAAGGCTCCAAACAACAACCAAACAAAGGGGATTATACGTCTTACAATACGTGTAAAATTCCGCCCCACAACTAATACAAGGTAGTTCCATACTCAAGCCATTCTCGGCCAACAACATAACCAACAATTCAAAGTCTTTTCCAATCCTTTTCAAATTCCAAGTTCTAAGGTCTAACATGTTATATAGTCATAAACAACTTCAACAACTACAATTTCCTTCTTTCTACAACATGCGACGACTTAAACTAATAATCGACTTGAATTGTAATCTTAAGGCTAACATGCTAATTTTCGGATTAGGGTTCCAATAGCCAATATACTTATCAAACTTCATACTAAACATCTCATGCTTGCTAATATCCATAGCTACAACAATAAGTAAGTCTTAACTACTAAAATGACAAAATTTATACCTTTATAAGCCCTTAAAAATTCCAAGATTCAAAGTCGCGCCTTAGCAATTCTTAGCTCGTTTCCTTAAGTTCCAATCCGCTCCAAGCACTCCTTAGAAGCCTATGAAGAACTCATCTTCAAGTTCCAACTCCAAAGTTGAAGAACTCCTTAAGTTTCCGCCTTGCGACTAATACGAAAACGCCGTTTTTCCGAAATCTTTCTATTGAGATATCCTTATAATACCCTTAGGGACATTGGGATTAAGTCTTGAGGCTAATGGATCAAAATTGCAATTTTTTTTTTGTGTGGGGATGCTCAAACCCGAGAGCACTTATTCTAGCACAAAGTGTTGTGAATTTTTTCTAAGTCTTCAAGACCTTGTCTTGCTACTAGTATGTATTTAAAACACATTGGAGGGTCTAGACTTAAACAAATGGGTGGCTAAGATGAAGATCACATGGATTAAGCACAAGTGGCAAGTTGACTTGGTCAACAATATCAAGCTTAGCAAGACTTATCTTCCACCATGGTAAATGTTACACCCCGTATTTCCAGAGTATGTACGTAAGGACGTACGTAGAGAAGTTTGTGCCTTAAAGTGTAGGGCCGAAAATTATTTGTTCACAACACCCGGTTAGAGTCGTTTTTCGACGAAACGTTTTCACAGCTTTCGTAGGGAAAATTCCGGCTATGTCATTTCCAATTTTTGCGGATTTTTCCGAGAGACGAAACATTTTGGGCCAACAAGAGGGCGACACTTGTCACCCTCTCATTGGCGGATGTGGGGCGGTAATTGGACGAAATTGGAGAGTGTAGTTGGTAGGATATTTTGTGTGTTGATTGATAAAGTGGGACCCACACACACTTGTCCCAATCTTGGCCTTACACTTGCTATGCACTTGGCATGATCTTGGCCATTGGTTGGCCTTGGCTTGTCCTATAAATACCCCCCTAAGTTTGAAGACTTCTTCATCCTTTCCTATATTTCCTAAGTCTAAAATTCCTCCCTCCCCTTGTATGGTGTTTCGTCCAACACCCCCTCTCCCCCCCTTTGTGAGGCCTTGTGGCCATGGAGCACCCCTGGTGGCCGAGGGGTATACACCCCCCCTTGTGGTGTTGTCTCGTATAAATACCCCCCCTCTTGGTAGAAATACTCTCAAAAGTATTGTTGTAAAGCCCAAATTACCTTAGCCGTATACCTTGTAGTATTCTAAGGTTATACTTATACGAAAAGCCCAGAAATACTATTATACTTCCCTTCCGTCACAAAACCGAAACCCTAAGGAAAATCTCCATAGTTGGTTGGAGTATTAAGTAGAAGTTGGTTAGAACTTCTAAGGGTTGTGTGGAGCGGGTCGGAGCGCACGGAGTATGAGCTAAACCTTGCTCAGGATCGACATTTAAACTCGGATAATTTTGGGCTTATCGAGGTAAACACTCTTGACCTTCTATTGTAATTGGAAATTACATGTTGTAGGAATGTATAGTTGAAGTATACTATATATAGAACTGTACATAATTGTGCGGCAATGTCTTTTGACTTAAGCCTGAATTTAAAGAAGAGAACTGAACTGTAATTACATAGGACTGTATTACAGTAGACTTGTGTAGCATTACTGTGTAGTAGAATCGTACACGTCCGGTTAGACGTGCAAACCCCCCGCCCTGGTTGGCTTGATAGCCGGCCTCGATAGAGGAGGAGATTTACGCTGTTTGTTGCGGGGAAGTCTGCGAATTTTTCTGTAGAATGTTCTACGAAGAGACCTAAATGTTAATAAGCGCCTTGTGGCCTTATAGGTTGAAGTACCATGCGTGGCGCGATCTACTTGGCTTAAGGAGTAGCCGACGGTTTGAGGTACTTGGAGCGTTTTGCTATTAGTCGATAATCGTCGCGAGGTATGTGAACCTCTTCCTATCTCTTCTAGCATGATATGTGTGTAACTATGTAGTACGGTAGACGTACATGTGTTAAATGTATTTGATTGGTCTAAAACATAAAGTGTTATAACGGCTTTATGGGAAGTTGGTTATAACAGCTTTATGTATGTAAGAAAATACTTGTGGTTTTTAAAAAGGTAACTGATTTGAACTATAACTGGTTGGTTATGTGATAATAAAGAACTTGAAGTATTTCAAAAGATTTTTGAATCATTTTGAAAGAAGAGTAATACTTGGTTTTTTTTGAAAACTTAAGAGTTATACTAGCTTTATGGGAAGTTAGGTATAACGGCTTAAGAATGTTTTACTGATTTCGGAAATCAGAATGTGTATCGACAAACCACTGCAGCGTTAATAAAAGGAAATATTTTGACAGATTAAAACCAGTAGAAACTTCCATCTGCATAGAAGCTAAGATGAGACAAAATGATATTTCCTAGATCATGATTTCTTTGTAATAAGATTGTTATAAACAAGAATATCCTACTCACATATAAGGCTTATGTTTTCTCAGATGGTTTAAAAGAGAATTATATTCTTAAATGAATAAGACTATGAACTACGAAACCTTTCTAAAATAAGAACCGTGAACATTTGAAATTAGGCAAACTTGGACGTTTGGAAAATAATGTTGTTACTTGATTTTACAAAGGTAAGTGTTTTGATTTACTTCAAAAGATAATCACTCTATTTTCATATACTACGGGTATTGTGTGACTTTTGTAAACGTAACGTATCTTTTAAAAGATAATGTATGAAGTACTTTGGGAATAGATACCCGATCTTGTTAATCATATATTAGAATGTACCTTGTGTGTATAACATGATTGTGTTGGTTTGTGATAGCCTTGAAATAATTTCTTGTTGATTTGATAAGTAAACATGCTAGGATGCTACGTGTGTTAGTATCTTGTGATGTTTTGTGTAAAGGGGGTTTTCCCTCGACTGCGCTTAAAGTTGTTTGACTCTCAGCCGTTATGTTGGTATTGTACCACTCACCTTGACTTGTCTCCGGAGGTTAAGCTGCCCTCCGATGCGGGGTAGACTCAGGCGGTCTGGGACCATGATTCGAGAATACCTCATGCGGGTCCATGGGATCCATGCGGAACTACGGGAGTTCCAGGTTAGTTTGCGGCCCTTGTGGTCATGCGGTCTTTGTGGCCATGCGGACTGCGAGTCCAGGACGATGCCGGGGAGTAGCTACCCTCGATGCGAGGAATACCTCATGCGGGCCTATGAGGTTGGCCTATGCAGAGCTACGGAGAGTTCGGGGCTAGACGCGCACATTTGATCTGCGGGTAGTGACCGGCTTTGATCATGTGGCGGTCTAGATAGATATCATGATCTGACTTATGACCTGTAGAAATCGTAGGTGTTAGTAGTCGGTTATGCCTTCGTACTTACAACTTCATGTTTTATTAGGACACAGGTGGGACCTGGTGTTCATGTGTATTTCTTGGTGCTTTTATATCATAAACTGCCGGCAGTGAGGAAGGTATTCCACGGGCATGATTGATGTTATGGGCGTGAGACCCATAGTTACATTTGAGTGATGACTTTGAGGGCGTGAGTCCCTGACTTGACATGACTGCCTATTTATTGTGAACTGTAGTTTGGTTATCATACATGTCTCTTGCTTTATAGACTATTATGATTTCATTTCTGATATTTTGATTTCACATACTTGGTACTGTCTTGACCTCGCCCGAAGTGCGTTCATCTGCGCAGTTGAGGTACACCAGTCGTTGATCCTCGCTCTTAGGGTCACAGTTCAGCGTTTGGGAAAGCTCCGTTTCTCCGGAGGCTTATCTTGGTATAGTCCCCTGTTGTTGTAGATGCTTACATTCAGGGGTATGACGGGGCCCTGTCCCATCGTTGTTGTCATATCATTCGTAAGTGCATGTAATCTTGTTGTGGGCAGGGTTTGTAAAAGGGATTAAACTGTTCATTTTGAAAGAGTTGTTATTTATATGCCGAGAGGCCACTTTTCTTCAGATAAACATGTGTCTTCTTTACATTGTATCATGTATTGTGTTTTATGTTCCGCTGATTACTCTGATGTTGTATCACTAGGGTGTCCGGGGTAAGGCACCAGTCACGGGCCCGGGTTCGGGTCGTGACAGTAAATGACCATTCTACCCTTACTAAATTTCATCCAAGACCATATGTGGGGGTGTCACGTGTCGCCCTCTCATTCGTTGATAAAATTCCGTAACCCTCGTGGGCCCCACAAAACGTAAAATTCCTCAGGTGGGCCCCACGTGACCAAATCCGTAAAAATAAATTTCCATAAGGTTAAGAGTTCCATATTCTTCAAATAATGCATTTTGAGAATCCAATTCTCAACAACGAACATTTTTCCTTTCCGACGTTCGGATGATTTTCCGCCGGAAAAACAATTCTTCCTTTCGTACCAATTTTCAAGTCTTGTTTCCTTACGTACATTCTCTTTTACATGCCCTGGACTTACGGGGTGTAACAACTATCTTGGTCAATAACATAACTGCTTCCCTCATGACCCTATAGTCTTCTCCTAACTGCGAAAATGGAGGCTCAGTGCTTTGGGGCCTCAAAACTGTGCGAGAAGAACTGTGCATGCGAACAACATCCAGGTATACCACAGGCATAAGCCCTATCAACTCTCTGAGTCGACTAGTAGCTCTGCTACTCCTTTGCCACTCAAGGCGGCGTTGCCCTCATCGAGGCATAGAACACAAAAATACGTCGAGAGGAATTATCTTACTAACACTCATGGCACGATCTTAGAGTGAGAAGAATAGAAACTAACTCCTAAATGTCCTGTAGCCTCCTGTTTATGGGTGTGGCGCGCAACACACCGATTATCAAGACTCTACTAGACACGGTCTGTAGACATTCCGAGGACCGCGCTCGATACCACTCTCTCTTTCCGAACCGGGCGTGGTGGTGCCTACACATGCGCACCTTCTATTTTTTAAAACCAACATACGTGCAAGGGCAAAGCCGACAAGGCTGCCATATAATATACATAATAAAAATACACTACACTGTACATGAGTCCAATCCCACATATGAATACAGACATCTAAGAGTTTTACTGAAATATGACGGGACAAGGCCCCGCCGTACCCATAACCGTACAAAAGCCTATACTGAAGGAACTATACCAAAAGATAAACTCCTGAACAGAGGAAGCTATCCAAAAACTCTGAGCAGGGTCCTACACCTGCCGATCACCAAACAGCGTACCTAAACCTGCGGCATGAACGCAGCCCCCCGAAGGAGGTCAGTACGAAGAATGTACCAAGTATGTGAAACAATAAGTACTGTAATGAAATCAAAACAGTCTAAACAAAACAGGAGACATGTATGATAGTCAACCTACGATTACCTGATACATAGCGATCATATCAAGTCGTGGGGCGCATGCCCTCAAAGTCACTACTCGAATAACGATTACGATGCCTTACTAACAATGAGAGTAATCAAAAGTATAGGTAGCAAGTCCACGAAAACAGGTGGTATAACGATCTTTGGGGATTTACCCCTCATTTATACTCTTACCCTGGAGAAGGTGGTAAAGCAGGTGGTATAACGATCTTTGGGGATACACCCCTCATTTATACTCTTACCCTGAAGAAAGTGATAAAGCAGGTGGTATAACGATCTTTGGGGATACACCCCTCATTTATACTCTTACCCTGAAGAAAGTGATAAAGCAGGTGGTATAACGATCTTTGGGGATACACCTCATTTATACTCTTACCTCAAGAAAGTGATAAAGCGGTGGTATAACGATCTTTGGGGATACACCCTCATTTATACTCTTACCACAAGAAAGTGATAAAGCAGGTGGTATAACGATCTTTGGGGATACACCCCTCATTTATACTCTTACCCTGAAGAAAGTGATAAAGCAGGTGGTATAACGATCTTTGGGGATACACCCCTCATTTATACTCTTACCCTGAAGAAAGTGATAAAGCAGGTGGTATAACGATCTTTTACTCTTACCCTGAAGAAAGTGATAAATCATGTGGTATAACGATCTTTGGGGATACACCCCTCATTTATACTCTTACCCTACCTCAACTGGCCATCATACATAACATAAGCACTACCTAAACATCACACAATAAGTAAGCAAGTTAAGAAATCCCCCTAACTTCTTATTAGTCTTATTCATATACACTCTCATTTTGGTTTACTTAAGGCACTAATAGAATAGTTCTCAATTAAACAAGCCAAAGTACTTATCAAGGCACACATAGCATAATTCTCAATTAAACAAGCCAAAGTACTTATCAAGGCACACATAGCATAATTCTCAATTAAACAAGCCAAAGTACTTATCAAGGCACACATAGCATAATTCTCAATTAAACAAGCCAAAGTACTACGTACGTACATTCTTTTCAAAAGACTCATTTTTATGCAAAACCCCAAGATACTAACACCCGTAGTATCAAGGTGTGTCTATTTTTCAAAGTAAGTTACTACTCTTTTAGAAAACTCTTTTCAAAGCTTGAAATCAAGTAACTTCAAATTTTCACAATCTAGGCAACTTATGCCTAATAATCAAAATAGACAACTTTCTTAACCTTCCATAAAGACGTTATAACCAACTTCCCATAAAGCTGTTATAACCATTTATGGTTTTAGACATATTCATTTTTTTTATAACTAAGAGACTTATACTTAAAACCAAGTATCACATACTTACAAATCAAGTTTCTTAACTTTCAAAATACTTCAAGTCTCTTAATATTTAGAAAATAAGTTTCTTCTACTTTTAAACCTCAAGTAACTCACACCTTTAACACAAGTTACTTCTCTTAAATCATGTCATTTCTCCTCTCTTAAAACAATTAAGTAAATCACTCCTTTAACTCCCCTAAAGTCATTACACAACCCTTAGGTTTTGGAACTAAGGCACTAGCCAAAAGGTTTGGAAACCACTTCCTTTTCAAGACTCTATGTACTTTAAGTAAAATACTTTCACTTTTAAGAATCCAAACTTCACTAAGGAAATGGATTATACAACTTACAATTTAAACATCAAAGTACAATCAAGGGAGTACATAGAACGAATTCTATTTTAGGCAATCCAAATACAACCAAGGAATGGATCATTTAAGGAGTAGGACATACTTTCTTTATCTTAAGGAATCATGCTAGAAGAGGAGATAGTTCACATACCTTTTCGCTAAATCCACAAGCTAAGCGAATCGCGTGCGTAGAAGTGTCAACCTATAATGATCACAACAAGACTATCAACTTCTAGTCTCTAACGTAGAATAATACTAAGTATACGGTCTCTAATTCTATGGAAAATCGGGCAGCACTTCCTTTGTTTCTACTCACTTTGCCACCTTTTTCAAGGCCGAATACAATAACCAACATGCCACATTTAAGGCTCAAAACAACAACCAAACAAAGGGGATTACACGCCTTACAATACGTGTAAAATTCCGCCCCACAATTCGTACCAAGTAGTTTAAAAAAATCCAAGCCATTCTCGGCCAACTTATAACCAACAACACTAAGTCTTTTCCAATCCTTTTTCAATTCCAAGTTCTAAGGTCTAACATGTTATATAGTCATAAACAACTTCAACAACTACAATTTCCTTCTTTATACAACATGCGACGACTTAAACGAATAATCAACTTGAATTGTAATTTTAAGGCTAAACATGCTAGTTTTCGGATTAGGGTTCCAATAGCCAATATAATTATCAAACTTCATACTAAACATCTCATGCTTGCTAATATCCATAACTACAAATATAAGTAGACTTTAATTGCTAAAACAACAAGATTTATACCTTTACAAGCCTTTAAAAATTTCCAAGATTCAAAGTCGCGCCTTAGCAATTCTTACCTCCTTTCCTTATGTTCCAATCCGCTCCAAGCACTCCTTAGAAGCCTATGAAGAACCCATCTTCAATTTCCAACTTCAAAGTTGAAGAACTCCTTAAGTTTCCGCCTTGCGACTAACGTGAAAACGCCGTTTTTCCGAAATATTTCTATTGAGATATTCTTAAAATACCCTTAGGGACATTGGGTTTAAGTCTTGTGAATAATGGATCACAAACTAAAATTTTTGTGTGGGAATTTAGACCAACCCGTGAGCTCCTATGAAGAACAAGAGTGTTGTGATTTTTTTCTAAGTGTTGGAAGACATTGTCTTGCACTAGGGTAGTATATAAAACACATTGGAGGGCTTAGATTAAAACAAATGTGTGGCTTGGATGAGGATCATTAATTAAATAGCCAAGTGGACAAGTTGACCTTGGTCAACAATCTCAAGCTTGAAGACTTGATCTTATACCATGGTCAATGACCATTTTACCCTTGCAATAAACGTCCAAGACCATATGTGGGGGTGCCACGTGTCGCCCTCTCATTCGTCCATAAAATTCTGTAACCCTCGTGGGCCCCACAAAACGTAAAATTCCTCAGGTGGGCCCCACATGATCAAATCCGTAAAAATAAATTTCCATAATGTTAATAAGTTCCATTCTCTTCAAATAATGCATTTTGAGAATCCAATTCTCAACAACGAACATTTTTCCTTTCTGACGTTCGGAAGATTTTCCGCCGGAAAAACAATTCTTCCTTTCGTACCAATTTCCAAGTCTTGATTCCTTACATACATTCTCTTATACATGTACTGGACTTACGGGGTGTAACAGTTTTGCTCCCTAACCGACTCTCTCTCTCCTTACGTTTTTCTCTTCTTTTCTTCCCAGATTTCTTCATCAATTATCATCTATCAAACATAAATCATGGCGAGATTATTAACATGGTATCAGAGCTATGAGATCAATCTTTCGCATCTGATTATAAACCTTGAAATTGAAACATAAATCTTTCGCATATAGAATAATTCTCAATTAAACAAGCCAAAGTACTTATCAAGGCACACTTAGACTAATTCTCAATTAATCAAGCCAAAGTACTTATCAAGGCACACTTAGCCTAATTCTCGATTAATCAAGCCAAAGTACTTATCAAGGCACACTTAGAATAATTCTCAATTAATCAAGCCAAAGTACTTATCAAGGCACACTTAGACTAATTCTTAATTAATCAAGCCAAAGTACATATCAAGGCACACTTATACTAATTCTCAATTAATCAAGCCAAAGTACTTATCAAGACACACTTAGAATAATTCTCAATTAATCAAGCCAAAGTACTTATCCAGGCACACTTAGACTAATTCTTAATTAATCAAGCCAAAGTACTTATCAAGGCACACTTAGAATAATTCTCAATTAATCAAGCCAAAGTACTTATCAAGGCACACTTAGACTAATTCTTAATTAATCAAGCCAAAGTACTACGTACGTACATTCTTTTCAAAAGACTCCTTTTTATGTAATACCCCAAGATACTAACACCCGTAGTATCAAGGTGTGTCTATTTTTCAAAGTAAGTTACTACTCTTAGAAAACTCATTTCAAAGCTTGAAATCAAGTAACTTCAAATTTTCACAATCAAGGCAACTTATGCCCATTAATCAAAATAGACAACTTTCTAAACCTTCCATAAAGCCGTTATAACCAACTTCACATAAAGCCGTTATAACCCTTTATGGTTTTTGGACAATTTCATTCTTTTTATAGCCAAGAGACTTATACATAAAACCAAGTATCACAAACTTTCAAATATACTTCGAGTCTCTTAATATATAGAAAACAAGTTTCTTCTACTTTTAAACCTTAAGTAACTCACACCTTTAAAACAAGTTACTTCTCTTAAATCATGTCATTTCTCCTCTTTTAAAACAATTAAGTAAATCACTCCTTTGACTCCCCTAAAGTCATTAAAACGACCATTAGGTTTTGGAACTAAGGCACTAGCCAAAAAGTTTGGAAACCACTTCCTTTTCAAGACTCCATGTACTTTAAGCAAAATACTTTCACTCTTAAGAATCCAAACTCCACTAAGGCAATAGATTATACAACATACAATTTAAACATCAAAGTACAATCAAGGAAGTACATAGAACAAGTTCTATACTAGGCAATCCAAGTACAACCAAGGAATGGATCATTTAAGGAGTAGAACTTACTTTCTTTATCTTAAGGAATCATGCTAGAAGAGGAGATAGTTCACACACCTTTTCGGCTAAATCCACAAGCTAAGCCGAATACGCCGTACGTAGAAGTGTCAACCTATAATGGTCACAACAAGACTATCAACTTCTAGTCTCTAACGTAGAATAATACTAAGTATACGATCTCTAATTCTACGGAAAATCGGGCAGCACTTCCTTTGTTTCTACTCACTTTCCCACCTTTTTCAAGGCCGAATACAATAACCAACACGCCACATTTAAGGCTCCAAACAACAACCAAACAAAGGGGATTACACGCCTTACAATACGTGTAAAATTCCGCCCCACAACTAATACAAGGTAGTTCCATACTCAAGTCATTCTCGGCCAACAACATAACCAACAATTCAAAGTCTTTTCCAATCCTTTTCAAATTCCAAGTTCTAAGGTCTAACATGTTATATAGTCATAAACAACTTCAACAACTACAATTTCCTTCTTTCTACAACATGCGACGACTTAAACTAATAATCGACTTGAATTGTAATCTTAAGTCTAACATGCTAATTTTCGGATTAGGGTTCCAATAGCCAATATACTTATCAAACTTCATACTAAACATCTCATGCTTGCTAATATCCATAGCTACAACAATAAGTAAGTCTTAACTACTAAAATGACAAAATTTATACCTTTATAAGCCCTTAAAAATTCCAAGATTCAAAGTCGCGCCTTAGCAATTCTTAGCTCGTTTCCTTAAGTTCCAATCCGCTCCAAGCACTCCTTAGAAGCCTATAAAGAACTCATCTTCAAGTTCCAACTCCAAAGTTGAAGAACTCCTTAAGTTTCCGCCTTGCGACTAATACAGCCGTTTTTCCGAAATCTTTCTATTGAGATATCCTTATAATACCCTTAGGGACATTGGGATTTAGTCTTGAGGCTAATGGATCAAAATTGCAATTTTTTTTTGTGTGGGGATGCTCAAACCCGAGAGCACTTATTCTAGCACAAAGTGTTGTGAAATTTTTCTAAGTCTTCAAGACCTTGTCTTGCTACTAGTATGTATTTAAAACACATTGGAGGGTCTAGACTTAAACAAATGGGTGGCTAAGATGAAGATCACATGGATTAAGCACAAGTGGCAATTTGACTTGGTCAACAATATCAAGCTTAGCAAGACTTATCTTCCACCATGGTAAATGACCATTCTACCCTTACTAAATTTCATCCAAGACCATATGTGGGGGTGCCACGTGTCGCCCTCTCATTCGTTCATAAAATTCTGTAACCCTCGTGGGCCCCACAAAACGTAAAATTCCTCAGGTGGGCCCCACGTGACCAAATCCGTAAAAATAAATTTCCATAAGGTTAAGAGTTCCATATTCTTCAAATAATGCATTTTGAGAATCCAATTCTCAACAACGAACATTTTTCCTTTCCGACGTTCGGATGATTTTCCGCCGGAAAAACAATTCTTCCTTTCGTACCAATTTCCAAGTCTTGTTTCCTTACGTACATTCTCTTTTACATGCCCTGGACTTACGGGGTGTAACAACTATCTTGGTCAATAACATAACTGCTTCCCTCATGACCCTATAGTCTTCTCCTAACTGCGAAAATGGAGGCTCTGGTGCTGGGGCCTCAAAACCTGGCGCAGAACTCGCATCGCGGAACAACATCCGGTATACCACAGGCATAAGCCCTATCAACTCTCTCTGAGTCGACTAGTAGCTCCTGCTACTCCTTTGCCCTGCAGGCGGTGTTGCCCTCGGAGGCATAGGTAACACAAAAATACGTCGGAGAGGAATTATCTTACTAACACGACTCATGGCACGATCTTAGAGTGAGAAGAATAGAAACTAACTCCTAAATGTCCTGTAGCCTCACTGTTTATGGGTGTGGCGCGCAACACCGATTATCAAGACTCTACTAGACACGGTCTGTAGACATTCAGGGGTAGCGCTCGATACCACTCTCTCACACCGAACCGGGCGTGGTGGTGCCACTACACATGCGCCTTCTATTTTTTAAAACCAACATACGTGCAAGGGCAAAGCCGACAAGGCTGCCATATAATATACATAATAAAAATACACTACACTGTACATGAGTCCAATCCCACATATGAATACAGACATCTAAGAGTTTTACTGAAATATGGCCGACAAGGCCCGCCGTACCCATGCCGTACAAAAGCCTATCTTGAAGGAACTATACCAAAAGATAAACTCACGAGCGAAGCTATCCAAAAACTCTAGCGGTCCTACACTGCCGATCACCAAACAAGCGTACCTAAACTGCGGCGTGAGCACGGCCCCGAAGGAGGTCGATGCGAAGAATGTACCAAGTATGTGAAGCGATGAAATCGTAATGAAATCAAAGCAGTCTAAACAAAGCAGAGACATGTATGATAGTCAACCTACGACACAATACATAGCGATCATATCAAGTCGTGGACGCGTGCCCTCAAAGTCACTACTCGAATAACGATTACCACAGTGCCTTACTAACAATGAGAGTAATCAAAAGTATAGGTAGCAAGTCCACGAAAACAGGTGGTATAACGATCTTTGGGGATTTACCCCTCATTTATACTCTTACCCTGGAGAAGGTGGTAAAGCAGGTGGTATAACGATCTTTGGGGATACACCCCTCATTTATACTCTTACCCTGAAGAAAGTGATAAAGCAGGTGGTATAACGATCTTTGGGGATACACCCCTCATTTATACTCTTACCCTGAAGAAAGTGATAAAGCAGGTGGTATAACGATCTTTGGGGATACACCCCTCATTTATACTCTTACCCTGAAGAAAGTGATAAAGCAGGTGGTATAACGATCTTTGGGGATACACCCCTCATTTATACTCTTACCCTGAAGAAAGTGATAAAGCAGGTGGTATAACGATCTTTGGGGATACACCCCTCATTTATACTCTTACCCTGAAGAAAGTGATAAAGCAGGTGGTATAACGATCTTTTACTCTTACCCTGAAGAAAGTGATAAAGCATGTGGTATAACGATCTTTGGGGATACACCCCTCATTTATACTCTTACCCTACCTCAACTGGCCATCATACATAACATAAGCACTACCGGCTTATCACACAATAAGTAAGCAAGTTAAGAAATCCCCCTAACTTCTTATTAGTCTTATTCATATACACTCTCATTTTGGTTTACTTAAGGCACTAATAGAATAATTCTCAATTAAACAAGCCAAAGTACTTATCAAGGCACACATAGCATAATTCTCAATTAAACAAGCCAAAGTACTTATCAAGGCACACATAGCATAATTCTCAATTAAACAAGCCAAAGTACTTATCAAGGCACACATAGCATAATTCTCAATTAAACAAGCCAAAGTACTACGTACGTACATTCTTTTCAAAAGACTCATTTTTATGCAAAACCCCAAGATACTAACACCCGTAGTATCAAGGTGTGTCTATTTTTCAAAGTAAGTTACTACTCTTTTAGAAAACTCTTTTCAAAGCTTGAAATCAAGTAACTTCAAATTTTCACAATCTAGGCAACTTATGCCTAATAATCAAAATAGACAACTTTCTTAACCTTCCATAAAGCCGTTATAACCAACTTCCCATAAAGCTGTTATAACCATTTATGGTTTTAGACATATTCATTTTTTTTATAACTAAGAGACTTATACTTAAAACCAAGTATCACATACTTACAAATCAAGTTTCTTAACTTTCAAAATACTTCAAGTCTCTTAATATTTAGAAAATAAGTTTCTTCTACTTTTAAACCTCAAGTAACTCACACCTTTAACACAAGTTACTTCTCTTAAATCATGTCATTTCTCCTCTCTTAAAACAATTAAGTAAATCACTCCTTTAACTCCCCTAAAGTCATTACACAACCCTTAGGTTTTGGAACTAAGGCACTAGCCAAAAGGTTTGGAAACCACTTCCTTTTCAAGACTCTATGTACTTTAAGTAAAATACTTTCACTTTTAAGAATCCAAACTTCACTAAGGAAATGGATTATACAACTTACAATTTAAACATCAAAGTACAATCAAGGGAGTACATAGAACGAATTCTATTTTAGGCAATCCAAATACAACCAAGGAATGGATCATTTAAGGAGTAGGACATACTTTCTTTATCTTAAGGAATCATGCTAGAAGAGGAGATAGTTCACATACCTTTTCGGCTAAATCCACAAGTTAAGCCGAATACGCCGTACGTAGAAGTGTCAACCTATAATGGTCACAACAAGACTATCAACTTCTAGTCTCAAACGTAGAATAATACTAAGTATACGGTCTCTAATTCTATGGAAAATCGGGCAGCACTTCCTTTGTTTCTACTCACTTTGCCACCTTTTTCAAGGCCGAATACAATAACCAACACGCCACATTTAAGGCTCAAAACAACAACCAAACAAAGGGGATTACACGCCTTACAATACGTGTAAAATTCCGCCCCACAATTCGTACCAAGTAGTTTAAAAAAATCCAAGCCATTCTCGGCCAACTTATAACCAACAACACTAAGTCTTTTCCAATCCTTTTTCAATTCCAAGTTCTAAGGTCTAACATGTTATATAGTCATAAACAACTTCAACAACTACAATTTCCTTCTTTATACAACATGCGACGACTTAAACGAATAATCAACTTGAATTGTAATTTTAAGGCTAAACATGCTAGTTTTCGGATTAGGGTTCCAATAGCCAATATAATTATCAAACTTCATACTAAGCATCTCATGCTTGCTAATATCCATAACTATAAATATAAGTAGACTTTAATTGCTAAAACAACAAGATTTATACCTTTACAAGCCCTTAAAAATTTCCAAGATTCAAAGTCGCGCCTTAGCAATTCTTAGCTCCTTTCCTTATGTTCCAATCCGCTCCAAGCACTCCTTAGAAGCCTATGAAGAACCCATCTTCAATTTCCAACTTCAAAGTTGAATAACTCCTTAAGTTTCCGCCTTGCGACTAACGTGAAAATGCCGTTTTTCCGAAATATTTCTATTGAGATATCCTTAAAATACCCTTAGGGACATTGGGTTTAAGTCTTGTGAATAATGGATCACAAACTAAAATTTTTGTGTGGGAATTTAGACCCAACGTGAGCTCACATGAAGAACAAGAGTGTTGTGATTTTTTTCTAAGTGTTGGAAGACATTGTCTTGCACTAGGGTAGTATATAAAACACATTGGAGGGCTTAGATTAAAACAAATGTGTGGCTTGGATGAGGATCATTAATTAAATAGCCAAGTGGACAAGTTGACCTTGGTCAACAATCTCAAGCTTGAAGACTTGATCTTATACCATGGTCAATGACCATTTTACCCTTGCAATAAACGTCCAAGACCATATGTGGGGGTGCCACGTGTCGCCCTCTTATTCGTCCATAAAATTCTGTAACCCTCGTGGGCCCCACAAAACGTAAAATTCCTCAGGTGGGCCCCACATGATCAAATCCGTAAAAATAAATTTCCATAATGTTAATAAGTTCCATTCTCTTCAAATAATGCATTTTGAGAATCCAATTCTCAACAACGAACATTTTTCCTTTATGACGTTCGGAAGATTTTCCGCCGGAAAAACAATTCTTCCTTTCGTACCAATTTCCAAGTCTTGATTCCTTACATACATTTTCTTATACATGTACTGGACTTACGGGGTGTAACAGTTTTTCTCCCTGACCGACTCTCTCTCTCCTTACGTTTTTCTCTTCTTTTCTTCCCAGATTTCTTCATCAATTATCATCTATCAAACATAAATCATGGCGAGATTATTAACATGGTATCAGAGCTATGAGATCAATCTTTCGCATCTGATTATAAACCTTGAAATTGAAACATAAATCTTTCGCATATAGAATAATTCTCAATTAAACAAGCCAAAGTACTTATCAAGGCACACTTAGACTAATTCTCAATTAATCAAGCCAAAGTACTTATCAAGGCACACTTAGCCTAATTCTCGATTAATCAAGCCAAAGTACTTATCAAGGCACACTTAGAATAATTCTCAATTAATCAAGCCAAAGTACTTATCAAGGCACACTTAGACTAATTCTTAATTAATCAAGCCAAAGTACATATCAAGGCACACTTATACTAATTCTCAATTAATCAAGCCAAAGTACTTATCAAGACACACTTAGAATAATTCTCAATTAATCAAGCCAAAGTACTTATCCAGGCACACTTAGACTAATTCTTAATTAATCAAGCCAAAGTACTTATCAAGGCACACTTAGAATAATTCTCAATTAATCAAGACAAAGTACTTATCAAGGCACACTTAGACAAATTCTTAATTAATCAAGCCAAAGTACTACGTACGTACATTCTTTTCAAAAGACTCCTTTTTATGTAATACCCCAAGATACTAACACCCGTAGTATCAAGGTGTGTCTATTTTTTCAAAGTAAGTTACTACACTCTTAGAAAACTCATTTCAAAGCTTGAAATCAAGTAACTTCAAATTTTCACAATCAAGGCAACTTATGCCCATTAATCAAAATAGACAACTTTCTAAACCTTCCATAAAGCCGTTATAACCAACTTCACATAAAGCCGTTATAACCCTTTATGGTTTTTGGACAAATTCATTCTTTTTATAGCCAAGAGACTTATACTTAAAACCAAGTATCACAAACTTTCAAATATACTTCGAGTCTCTTAATATATAGAAAACAAGTTTCTTCTACTTTTAAACCTTAAGTAACTCACACCTTTAAAACAAGTTACTTCTCTTAAATCATGTCATTTCTCCTCTTTTAAAACAATTAAGTAAATCACTCCTTTGACTCCCCTAAAGTCATTAAAACGACCATTAGGTTTTGGAACTAAGGCACTAGCCAAAAAGTTTGGAAACCACTTCCTTTTCAAGACTCCATGTACTTTAAGCAAAATACTTTCACTCTTAAGAATCCAAACTCCACTAAGGCAATAGATTATACAACTTACAATTTAAACATCAAAGTACAATCAAGGAAGTACATAGAACAAGTTCTATACTAGGCAATCCAAGTACAACCAAGGAATGGATCATTTAAGGAGTAGAACTTACTTTCTTTATCTTAAGGAATCATGCTAGAAGAGGAGATAGTTGACACACCTTTTCGGCTAAATCCACAAGCTAAGCCGAATACGCCGTACGTAGAAGTGTCAACCTATAATGGTCACAACAAGACTATCAACTTCTAGTCTCTAACGTAGAATAATACTAAGTATACGATCTCTAATTCTACGGAAAATCGGGCAGCACTTCCTTTGTTTCTACTCACTTTCCCACCTTTTTCAAGGCCGAATACAATAACCAACACGCCACATTTAAGGCTCCAAACAACAACCAAACAAAGGGGATTACACGCCTTACAATACGTGTAAAATTCCGCCCCACAACTAATACAAGGTAGTTCCATACTCAAGCCATTCTCGGCCAACAACATAACCAACAATTCAAAGTCTTTTCCAATCCTTTTCAAATTCCAAGTTCTAAGGTCTAACATGTTATATAGTCATAAACAACTTCAACAACTACAATTTCCTTCTTTCTACAACATGCGACGACTTAAACTAATAATCGACTTGAATTGTAATCTTAAGGCTAACATGCTAATTTTCGGATTAGGGTTCCAATAGCCAATATACTTATCAAACTTCATACTAAACATCTCATGCTTGCTAATATCCATAGCTACAACAATAAGTAAGTCTTAACTACTAAAATGACAAAATTTATACCTTTATAAGCCCTTAAAAATTCCAAGATTCAAAGTCGCGCCTTAGCAATTCTTAGCTCGTTTCCTTAAGTTCCAATCCGCTCCAAGCACTCCTTAGAAGCCTATTAAGAACTCATCTTCAAGTTCCAACTCCAAAGTTGAAGAACTCCTTAAGTTTCCGCCTTGCGACTAATACGAAAACGCCGTTTTTCCGAAATCTTTCTATTGAGATATCCTTATAATACCCTTAGGGACATTGGGATTAAGTCTTGAGGCTAATGGATCAAAATTGCAATTTTTTTTTGTGTGGGGATGCTCAAACCCGAGAGCACTTATTCTAGCACAAAGTGTTGTGAAATTTTTCTAAGTCTTCAAGACCTTGTCTTGCTACTAGTATGTATTTAAAACACATTGGAGAATTCTAGACTTAAACAAATGGGTGGCTAAGATGAAGATCATACGGATTAAGCCTGAGTGGCAAGTTGACTTGGTCAACAATATCAAGCTTAGCAAGACTTATCTTCCACCATGGTAAATGACCATTCTACCCTTACTAAATTTCATCCAAGACCATATGTGGGGGTGCCACGTGTCGCCCTCTCATTCGTTCATAAAATTCCGTAACCCTCTTGGGCCCCACAAAACGTAAAATTCCTCAGGTGGGCCTCACGTGACCAAATCCGTAAAAATAAATTTCCATAAGGTTAAGAGTTCCATATTCTTCAAATAATGCATTTTGAGAATCCAATTCTCAACAACGAACATTTTTCCTTTCCGACGTTCGGATGATTTTCCGCCGGAAAAACAATTCTTCCTTTCGTACCAATTTCCAAGTCTTGTTTCCTTACGTACATTCTCTTTTACATGCCCTGGACTTACGGGGTGTAACAACTATCTTGGTCAATAACATAACTGCTTCCCTCATGACCCTATAGTCTTCTCCTAACTGCGAAAATGGAGGCTCTGGTGCTGGGGCCTCAAAACCTGGCGCAGAAGAACTCGCCGACTGCGGAACAACATCCGGTATACCCTGGGCATAAGCCCTATCAACTCTCTGAGTCTGACTAGTAGCTCCTGCTACTCCTTTGCCCTTCAGTGCCGTTGCCCTCGCGGAGGCATAGCTGTAACACAAAAATACGTCAGAGAGGAATTATCTTACTAACACAGCTCTATGGCACGATCTTAGAGTGAGAAGAATAGAAACTAACTCCTAAATGTCCTGTAGCCTCCTGTTTATGGGTGTGGCGCGCAACACACCGATTATCAAGACTCTACTAGACACGGTCTGTAGACATTCCGAGGTGATCGCTCACGATACCACTCTCTCACCGAACCCGGGCGTGGTGGTGCCCTACCTGCACCGCCACATTTTTAAAACCAACATACGTGCAAGGGCAAAGCCGACAAGGCTGCCATATAATATACATAATAAAAATACACTACACTGTACATGAGTCCAATCCCACATATGAATACAGACATCTAAGAGTTTTACTGAAATATGACGGGACAAGGCCCCGTACCATGCCGTACAAAAGCCTATCTTCAAGGAACTATACCAAAAGATAAACTCTGAGCAGAGGAAGCTATCCAAAACTCGGCAGGTCCTACACGCCGATCACCAAACAAGATACCTAAACTGCGGCGTGACGCGGCCCGAGGAGGTCGATGCGAAGAATGTACCAAGTATGTGAAACAATAAATCAGAATGAAATCAAAACAGTCTAAACAAAACAGGAGACATGTATGATAGTCAACCTACAGTACACAATACATAAGCAGTCATATCAAGTCAGGGACGCATGCCCTCAAAGTCACGACTCAAATAACGATTACCACGAAGGCCTTACTAACAATGAGAGTAATCAAAGTATAGGTAGCAAGTCCACGAAACAGTGGTATAACGATCTTTGGGGATTTACCCCTCATTTATACTCTTACCCTGGAGAAGGTGGTAAAGCAGGTGGTATAACGATCTTTGGGGATACACCCCTCATTTATACTCTTACCCTGAAGAAAGTGATAAAGCAGGTGGTATAACGATCTTTGGTGATACACCCCTCATTTATACTCTTACCCTGAAGAAAGTGATAAAGCAGGTGGTATAACGATCTTTGGGGATACACCCCTCATTTATACTCTTACCCTGAAGAAAGTGATAAAGCAGGTGGTATAATGATCTTTGGGGATACACCCCTCATTTATACTCTTACCCTGAAGAAAGTGATAAAGCAGGTGGTATAACGATCTTTGGGGATACACCCCTCATTTATACTCTTACCCTGAAGAAAGTGATAAAGCAGGTGGTATAACGATCTTTTACTCTTACCCTGAAGAAAGTGATAAAGCATGTGGTATAACGATCTTTGGGGATACACCCCTCATTTATTGTTATACCCCGTATTTCCAGAGTATGTACGCAGGGACGTACGTAGGAAATTTCGAACTTCAAGTAGGCTTGGCCGATTTAATTTTGTGCACAACACCCGGTTAGAGTCGTTTTTAGTGAAACGCTTTCACAACTTTTCGTAGGGAATTTCCGCTATGCCATATTTTATTTTTTGCGGATTTTTCCGAGAGGCGAAACATTTTGGACCAACAAGAGGCGACACTTGTCACCCTCTCATTGGAACACCAGGCGTCAAGCTTGGCGAAAGTTGGCCATTTTTGTCATGGAGTAGGTAGGATATTTGTGTGTTAGTTGGTTAAGGGGCACTTGGCAAGATCTTGGCCCTACACTTGCCTTGCACTTGGCATGATCTTGGCCATTGGTTGGCCTTCACTTGACCTATAAATACCCACCCCTTTGGAAGACAAATTCATCCACAAATTTGCCTAAGTCTTGAAAGCTCTCCTTCTCCCTCCCCTTTGTGTTGAGTTCGGCCGAGGGCCTCCCCCTTGTGGCCGAGAGCACCCCCTCTAGGGTGCTAGCGAGTATACCCCACTAGCCTAGTTGTTTCGTATAATACCCCCCCTCTTGGTAGAAATACTCTCAAAAGTATTGTTATAATGCCCAAATTACCTTAGCCGTATACCTTGTAGTATTCTAAGGTTATACCTATACTAAAAACCCAGAAATACTATTATACTTCCCTTCAGTCACAAAACCAAAACCCTAAGGAAAATCTCCATAGTTAGTTGGAGTAGTATGTAGAAGTTGGTTAGAACTTCTAAGGGTGGTTTGGAGGCGGGTTGAGCGCCGGAGATCGAGCTAACCGTTGCCCAGGATCGACTTTATACTTGGATAATTATGGGCTTATCGAGGTAATTATCTTGTCCCCCTATTGTAATTGGAAATTACATGTTGTTAGAATATATAGTTGGAGTACACTATATATAGAACTGAACGTAGTCTGTCGGCAATGTCTTTTGACTTAAGCTCAAGAATAAAGAACTCAATGTAATTACATAGGGTGTATTCAGAGAGACTTGTGTAGCATTACTGTGAAGTAGAATTGTACACGTCAGGTTAGATGTATAAACCCCCCCCCCCCCTGGTTGGCTTTATAGCCGGCCTCGATAGAGGATGAGATTTACGCGGTTGTGGCGGGAATGTTCTTGAATTTTACGTAGAATGTTCTACGATAAGATCTAAATGTTAATGCGCCTTGTGGCCTTATAGGTTGAAGTACTACGTGTGGCGCGATCTACTTGGCTTAAGGAGTAGGACGGTTGGAAGTACTTGAGCGTTTTGCTATTAGTCGATACTCGTCGCGAGGTATGTGAACCTCTTCCTATCTCTTCTAGCATGATATGTGTGTAACTATGTAGTGCGGTAGACGTCGTGTGTTAAATGTATTTGGTTGGTCTAAAACATAAAGTGTTATAACGGCTTTATGGGAAGTTGGTTATAATGACTTTATGTATGTAAGAAAATACTTGTGGTTTTAAAAGGTAACTTATTTGAACTATAATGGTTGGTTATGTGATAATAAAGAACTTGAAGTATTTCAAAAGATTTTTGAATCATTTTAAAGAAGAGTAATACTTGGTTTTGAAAACTTAAGAGTTATACTAGCTTTATGGGAAGTTAGGTATAACGGCTTAAGAATGTTTCTTGATTTGAAATCGAATGTGTATCGACAAACCACTGCGGCGTTAATAAAAGGAAATGTTTTGTGAGTAAAATCGGAGAAACTTCCATCCGCATGTAAGCTAAGATGAGACAAAATGATATTTCCTAGATCATGGCTTTGTAATAAGATTGTTATAAACAAGAATATCCTACTCACATATAAGGCTTATGTTTCTCGGATGGTTTAAAAGAGAATTATATTCTTAAATGAATAAGACTATGAACTACGAAACCTTCTAAAATAAGAAACGTGAACATTTGAAATTAGGCAAACTTAGACGCTTGGAAAATAATGTTGTTACTTGATTTTACAAGGGTAAGTGTTTTGATTTACTTCAAAAGATAATCACTCTATTTTCATATACTACGTATTGTGTGGTTTTGTGAAAGTAACGTATCTTTTAAAGAGTTAATGTATGAAGTACTTTGGAGATAAAAACCGATCTTGTTAATCATATAGTAGAAAGTGCCTTGTGTGTATAACTTGATTGTGTTGGGTTGTGATAGCCTTGTAATACTTCTTGTTGATTTGTTAAGTACATATGCTAGGGCCACGTGTGTTAGTATCTTGTGATGTTTGTAGGGTTTCCTCGATTGCACCTAAATAGTTTCGCTATCACCGTTATGTTGGTATTGTACCACTCACCTTGGTATTCGGAGGTTAAGGCGCCTCCGTCGCGGGTAGACTCAGCGGTCGATGGACCTATGATTCGAGAATACCTCATGCGGGTCCCAGGGGCCTATGCGGAGCTACGAGAGTTCCAGGTTAGTTTGCGTCCTTTATGGGCATGCGGTCCATGTGGCCACGCGGATCGCGAAGTCAGCGGATGCCGGGAGTAGCTACCCTCGATGCGGGGTTATACCTCACGCAGCCTATGAGTTTGGCCTATGCGGAGTCGCGGAAGTTCAGGCTAGACGCGCATTAGATATGCGGGCGGGTGGCGGCTTTGATCATGTGACGATGCAGACAGATCTCATGATCTGATTTATGACCTTGTTGGTACGGGGCTTTAGTAGTCGGCTATGCCTTCATACTTACCCGTGACGGTTTTATTATAACACGTGGGACCGTGTTCATGTGTGTTCCTTGGTGCTTTCATATCATGCTGGCGGTGAGGAATGTGTCCCACGCACGATTGATGTTGTGGGCGTGAGACCCATTGTTATGTTTTAGTGATGACTTGAGGCGTGAGTCCCCGACTTGACACGATCGCTTATTTATTGTAAAAGCGTAGTTTGGTTATCATACATGTCTCCGCTTTGTATAGACTACTATGATTTCATTTACTGATTTATTTTGATTTCACATACTCTGCACTGTTATCGACCTCCTTGAGGCTGCGTTCATGCCGCAGTAAAGGTACACGATCGTTGATCCTCGCTCTTAGGTCACAGTTCACTTTGGGAAAGCTCGCTTCTCCGAGGCTTATCTTCGTATAGTCCTGTTGTTGTAGGTGCTTATATTCGTGGTATGGCGGGGCCCTGTCCGTCGTTGTTGTCACATCATTCGTAGAGTGCAGTAATCTTGTTGTGGGCGTGGTTTGTAAAAAGATTAAACTGCTCATGTTGAAAAAGTTTGTTTATATATATGCCAAAGTCAAGTTTTTCTCAGATTATTGTTTCGTACTTCATAATATTTTGATGTCTTGTTTTATTCCGCTGATTACTCTGATGTGTGGCTACTTGGGTGCCCGGGGTAAGGCACCAGTCACGGGCCCGTTCGGTCGTGACAAAAGTGGTATCGAGCGATTAATCCTCGGAAAGTGTCTACGATCGTATCGATGAAGTCTTGATTATCGGTGTGTTGTGCACCACCAATAATCGGAGGCTATAGGATATTTAGGATTGGTTTCTATTCTTCTCACTCGAGATCGTGCCTTAGAGCCGTGTTGTAAGTTGGACCCTCGATGAAATTCTTTTCCTTATCGTTATGCCTCGCGTAGGCAACCAGGGCGGGAGGCAAGCGGCGGAGCCGCGAGTATAGTTCAGAGGTTTGCGTGGGCACAGGCCCAATCATTACCTACGGTAATGCTACATTCGGGATTCTGCGACGCCACTAGCCCATGAAGTTTAGCACGGCGGCGGCGATTCCTCTGCGGCCATGATATTTGAACGCCTTACGGCCACGGAACAGAGAATTTTGATTGCAAAGAGGCGACCCTGTTACTAGCTATGGAGTTGGCTACCAGAGAGTATACCGATGTATCGCGAGTCTTGATGACTACCTAAGAGAAGGTTGTGCAAGAGTAATCCTTCAGTTAGGCTTGAGCATGGCCTGTGTACGGGCTTATGCGCAGCAGGCCGAGAAACGTAGAGATCGACGGGTTAACGAAGGACAGCAGAAGAGGGCCAGAGCAGCAAGGTCCTTTTGGTGACTTTCGAGGCGAGTCACCTCACCAGTAGATTAGATTATGCACATCCACCAGTGCAGAGAGGTCCTCCACGGGGTTCAGGACGTTCGGGGTATGCAGGGGTTGGTCGGAGCCCCAGATCTTCCGGTTCACAGTATGGCAGACGTCATCCCGGGGAATGTCGTCTTGTTAGATTGGTACTTGTTGTACCTATGACCGTCAGGGTCTGATGTCGGAAGAGTGTCCTAGTAGGAGGACTTAGCCTTCAGGATCGGTGGGTAGTTTGTCATCTTCCTTAGCTATGCGCCTGCACGGCGTGTTTGTTTAGAACGACTAAGGGGAGTGAAGCAGTAGATATAGATATATCTTTAACCCTCTAGAGTTTTGTTTATGTGATAAGGTGAGTATACCTTAAGTGCTATGTTCTGATAGCAGTGTGTTAGTTGTGATTAGAAATCTTGGTTAGTTAACCAAGTAAGATTTGGGGGGATAGAGAAGGTGTGAACCTTAGAGTTTTGTTACGTAGAGACCTTAGAGGTAAGGTCATCTAGAGTAAAAGACGTATGGTTATGTTGATCCTTATCGGGGTGCCTAGTGCACGTGAGCTATGTTTGGGATAGGTCCCTAGTAGTGTGGAATGAAAGAGGGTAGTTGAGCTAAGAAGACCGCTAGGTTTTCGAAACGTGATTAGTAAGATTGTTCCGGATCGGGGAGCTAGTATTGTGCGCGTTGCCGGGTCGGGTTGAGGCCGTTGGGTCAACCCGCGTAGTTTTGGTGGTAGGTCAGGTTGTGGTGGTCCCGCCTTGTGTTAGGGTTGTGAGGGTGTTAGGCCCAAGTTTAGTTAACCAACGTACGAGTTCGTGGATGCGTTCGACCAGTGGTTGGGCCGATGGGGGCAGCCCATCGTGTTTTCGGTCAGGACCGTGTACTCAGCAGTGTTGTTGTACCAGAAAGGTTGTAAGGCTGCACGGGGTGCCTACCTTCACCTTATGACGCATGTGGAGCCAGTGGTACGCTGTTTTGTTTCCGAAGTTTTACCAGCAGGTTAAGAACTCAGTGAGTCTCGACCGCATTCGCCTCGCCGCGCGCTGGATTGCGGGGGTAGTCGGGATTGTTGTCTCCTGTGGAGGAGCGCTTAAGCTACCATCTCGGTGTTCGGATGTCGCCTTTGAAGCCTTGTAGGGCGGAAGTGTAAGTTGCGGTCGATTGGTTCGAGGTTGGCAAGGTTCGTAGTTGGTTCAGCTTGTTCCACAGATTGTGGATAGGTAAGCTTGTCTAGAAGAAGTTCGCAGCTCGGAGGAATCGCGGCGGATAATCGGCGACGACGCCAGAGTTCAAAGCCGACGGCCGGTCTTCTTGAAAGTACCACCGGACAGTGTGACGAGCTTTGGAAAACAGAGAAACTTAGCCCGAGTTACTTTGGGCCTTTTGAGTTCATGTGAGGAATAGGCCAGTTGCCTATATGTTAGCATTTGCCGTCCGGACGTAGGAGGCAGCGGTCCGCCTTTCGCTTTGTTATGTTCGAAAGTATCGAGATCCATCCAGAGTATTCCCGCATGATGACCACGTTAGGGATAGTAACCCAGTTTTGGAAACCAAGCAGATCAGAATGTGGTAAGAGTTCGAGTGTACGACATCCTCAGGGATCGCAAGCAGCCCGGTACCATTTGTTGGGTTGCCTGAGAAGGTTAATGCCTCAGGCAAAGTGACAAAAGTGGTATTTCTTTTGTAAAGAGAAGGTGCGAAGGAAGTATATTTTAGACCCCGGTGAGAAGTGTTTTGTGGTGATTAGAGGTGTTTCCTCGTGGACTTTGATGTAAGCATTTTGCGCAAGTTGTTTCTGTGGCCAGGTGTGGCAGGATTGATTCTCGTAGGTATAGTAGTGAAGACTATCTTCGCGCGCTTGTTTTGAGATTTAGAAGGAACATTCGACGAATGTTTCTAAGGAGGAGAATGTTATACCCCGTATTTCCGCAGTATGTACGCAGGACGACGTAGGAAATTTCGAACTTCAAGAGGCTCGCCGATGACTTTGTGCACAACACCCGGTTAGAGTCGTTTTTCGGCGAAACGTTTTCACAGCTTTCGTAGGGGAATTTCCGGCTATGCCATATTTTATTGTTATACCCCGTAGTTGCAGGGTATGTATGTGAGGACGTACGTACGAGAGTACGGCAGAAATTTTGAAAAGAAAGAAAGATGTGAGTTTTCACTTAAAAGTTTCCTGCTATTTGTGAAGAAAAGGTTCGTTAATGGGAATTGGATTCCCAGATTTGGTATTTGGACTTCATAGATTATATTAGAATTTTGAGATTTTATTTTCTGAAATGGTCACGTGGGCCCACGGAGAAATTTACTGCTTTAAGGGCCCGCTTTGTTTTTGAGATTTCCGTATTTTGGATATTTTCTAAGACGAAATATTCTGGAATCGGGGCGACACGTGTCACCCCACGTGGCACCCTTGGCCGATTTTACATTTGTGCACAACACCCTGCTAGAGTCGTCTTTGACGAAACGCTTTACATAACTTCGAGGGAAAATTCCGCTATATCTTTTCTTATTTTTGCGGATTTTTCCGAGAGACGAAACATTTTGGACCAACGGGAGGGTGACACGTGTCACCTCACAATGGAAGATGCGGGCGCACTTGGCCGATTTGGCGGCAAGTTGTGGTAGATATTTGTGTAGATATTTGAGGGTTTTGGGAGTAGGTCTAGGTGCACTTGGCTTGATCTTGGCCTTACACTTGCCTTGCACATGGCTTGATCTTGGCCATTGGTTGACTTTTGGTTTTGCTATAAATACCCCTCGCTCAAGACTTCATTCATCCAAATATGTTCCAAGTCTTGCTATCCTTCCTCTCCTCTTGTTTGACTCTCGCCCAAGAGCCCTCCCTAGTAAAGGCCCTGGCCGAGAAACCCTCCCCTCAGGTGCTAGCATGGTACCCCTCTAGCCTAGTTGTTTTCGTATAATACCCCGCCCTTGTGGTATTGAAATACTTCTCCTAGTATTGTTTTAATGCCCAAAATACCTTAGCCTTGTACCTTGTAGTATTCCAAAGATACCTCTTTACGTAGAGCCCTAAATACTACCTTTGTCCTTTTAGTCTCAAACCGAAACCCAAGGAAATCTTCATAGTTGGTCAAGTATTTGAGAAGTTGGCTAGAACTTCTAAGGGTTGTTTGGAGTGGTTTGAGCGCACGAATGAGCTAAACCTTGCTCGTGATCGACATTATAACTTGGATAATTTTGGGCTTGTCGAGGTAATATTCTTGTCCCTTATCAGAATTGGAGATTACATGTTGTTGGAATATATAGTGAGGTATACTATATATAGCTTAGTATCGCGGCAATGTCTTTTGACTTAAGCTCAAGAATAAAGAAAAGAATCGAATCAGATTTACATAGACTATCAGCAGAGACTTGTGTAGTATTGTCGAGTAGAATTGTACACGCCCGGTTAGACGTGTAACCTCGGTTGGCTTGGGCAGCCTCGATAGAGAGAGATTTACGCTGTCATGGGGAGAGGTCGCCAATTTTCAGAAAGATAGAAACTTGTGTTTTGGGGTTAATAGACGCTTTTGACCTTTATAGGTGAAAGTACTAAGAGTAGCGTATTCTACTCAAGGAGTGGAAAGGGCTAGCGCGTTATAGTACTTGGAGCATTTTGCTTATTGTCGATAAATCGTCGCGAGGTATGTGAACCTCTTCCTATCTTTTCTAGCATGATTGTTGTGAACTATGTAGTACGGTAGACGATACGTGCTAAGTGATTTGGTTGGTTTAAAACATAGGTGTTATAATAGCTTAATGGGAAGTTAGTTATAACGACCTTATGTAGTGAAAATGGTTTATCGATGTTAGAAGTTAAGAGACTTGATCTTATAAGATAAGAGACTTAACTTATTTGTTTTAATGTGGATGTTTGTGTGAAACCTCATTCGTGAGTAATGAGTACTTGGTTTTTAAAGGGATAATGTTTTACCGATTTCGAATCGAATGTATCGACAGCACTATTGCAAGCGTTAATAAAGGAAAATGTATTGAATAATGACGTGTTGTATTAAAACCAAATAAACCTCCATCCGCATGTAAGCTAAGATAAGACAAAATGATATTACATTTTCTAGATCATGTCAGTAATAAGATCGTTATAAACAAGAATAAACTACTCACATATATGACATATGTTACTCAATTGTTTTAAAAGAGATTAAGACTATGAGTTATTAAACCTTTCTAAAATAAGTGACTTGAGCATTTGAAAACGGTGCTTGAGTAATCAAACTAGGCAAACCGAACTTAGGAAAAGAATGTTGTTACTTGATTTTGAAAAGGAATGTGGGTTGGTCATTCTAATACTACGGGTATGGGGTGACTTTTATAAAAGTAATGGATCTCTTTTAAAAGAACTTAACGATGTAGTACTTGGGGTTAAAACCCGACTTTGGCATAAAATGAAAGTACTTTGAGTTGTGTGAAACTCGCTTACGCTTGTTGTTGTGAAACTTGCCTATGCTTGTGATGATAGCCTTTGTTGTGCAAGTGTGGTATTTCGTGTTACCGCGTCTCGATAGAGGCGGCCGACTTGTTGAGAACTTACTCGACGCGTCGGCGGTGATGGAGAATTCCACCGTATGTTTCCATTTTGATTACAAGATATTATTGTTGATGTCATGGACATGTCTACACCGATGTAGAATTCGGCACGCGGCCACGCGGTCGGGTTGATTACCCGATATATTGTTATTGTGGTTACATGGACATGTCTACACCGAGGTAGAATTCCGGCATGTGGCCACGCGCAGGGTTGATCACCCAAGATATTATTGTTGATGTCACACGGACGCGTCTACACCGAGGTAGAATTCCGGGCATGTGGCCATGGGCATTGGTATTATTGTTGCATCATGGACATGTCTACACCGGCGCAATTCCGGCACGCGCCACGACGCGAACATGATTGATGTTGTGGGCGTGAGACCCATAGTTATATTTGAGTGATGACTGAGGCGTGAGTCCCCGATCGACATGATCGCTTATGTTGTGAATCAGTAGTTTGGTTATCATACATGTCTCCCGCTTTATATAGACTAGTATGATTTCATTACAAGATCTTTTACGCTTTCACATACTTGGTACCGTTGATCGACCTCCTTTCGGGCTGCGTTCATGCCGCAGTAGGTACATCGGCCGTGGATCCTCGCCTAGATCTCGCCAAATGTTTTGGGAAGCTCCGCTTTCCGAGGCTTATCTTTTGGTATGTGTTCCCGAGTCAGGTTCTTGTACATTCGTGGTATGGCGGGCCCCGTCCCGTCATAGTTGTTGTAAATCTTAGAGGTCCTGTAGCTTCAGTAAGCGTGGTTGTAAAAAGGATTAAACTGCTCGCTTTGAAAGAGTTGTATTTATTTATGTTATTGGAAGGTAACCTGGGTTGGCCTGCTTTATGTTCATATATCTTGTTTCTAGTTTAAAGATTTATTTTCCGATGTTTTCTCTCGATGATTGTATCACCAGGGTGCCCGGATAAGGCACCAAGAACGCCCCGAGCGGTCGTTACAAAAGTGGTATCGCAGCGCTTAATCCTGGAAAGTGTCTATGACCGTGTCTAGTAGAGTCTTGATTATCGATGTGTCAGGCACCACATCTATAATCGTGAGGTCGCAGGACATTTAGGATTGGTTTCCATTCTTCTCATTCCGAGATCGTGCCTTAGAGCCGTGTTGTAAGTCGACCCTCCGACGATCTCGCTTTTACCGCTTATGCCTCCGCGCAAGCGCAACCAGAGCCTGGCGGCAAGGCACCGAGGTGCCGCTAGTGAGATACGAGGAGTACGAGGCGCAGCCCTGACAAGACTGAGGTTGTGCTTCAGACGGCGGGTTTTGTGACGCCGCCACTTCAAAGAAGTTTAGAGTCGCACCGTGGTCGATGAGACTACAAGACTGAGCCTCCACCCCACACCGGGGCGAGAGATGGGTTACGCGAGATGGGGCTTGGCCGCCGTGGTCGTGGCCGATATGAGGATAGGCCGGATGCAGCAGCCTGGGCCCGAGCACCAGCTGGTTCACCCCGAGCGATAGTTTGAGGCTACGGGACTTTCTGAGTTGTAGCCCGCCAGAGTTTTACGGGTCGAGGCCTGAGGATGATCCGCAGGAGTTCATCCGGCAGTTACAGCGGATCATGCGGGTGATCAAGGCTTCAGAGACCGAGTCTGTGACCTTTGGTTCGCATCGCCGCGTGATACCGCAATGATTGGTTTGATTCATGGAGCTTTCCGGGAGAGCATGCACTCAGCAGATGGGATGAGTTTTCGGGCTTTCTCACGCACTTCTTGCCTCCGCAGACGGCGAGGGCACGCCGGCAGATTTTTGATGCTTAGACAGAGCGCGACGGTTCGGAGTACAATGTGGAGTTCGACTCATCGCCCGTGACGTCCCCCAAATGGTAGCTAGTATGGAGGATCGAGTGCACCGATATGTTACGTGGCTCGATGATTACATGTCGAGGCATGTTCAGAGTAGCCTTCACCGGGCATGGACATTGCCCGTGACGCAGCTCATGCGACCGATGCGAGGCACGGAGAGGTCGACGGAATGACCAAGATCGCAGAAGAGGCCGTAACAACAGGTCCTTTGGTGACTTTCGAGGCGACCGCCTCAAAGAAGATACTAGTTTTGTACCTCCGCCAAATGCAGAGTGGTCCTCCACAACCTTCAGAGTATTCGGAGCAGTCGTGGCTCCAAGGGTTGTGTTTCCAGGAAGTGCGGTGTTGGCTGATGCGTCACCCCTACCCTGTGGTCGATGTGGTAGACCGCATTTCGGGAGTGTCGGTGCCAGGAGCTTGTTATTTTTGGCGCAAAGGCCATTTTATGCAGGAACTGTCGACCAAGGGTAGCACGGATGTTACGACTCACCACGGATCGCTGGTCGTTCATCGCTTTCATACATGCTGCCGCAGGCGTGCCTATGATTAGAGTGAGCCAGAGCTGTATATCCTTAACCTCTAGAGTTTTGGTATGCTTGTTATGATGGTCTCATTATTATGTGCTATGTACGAATAGCGTTGTGTTAATTGTGAGTTAGAAAACATGCTTAGTTGGGAGGATACGATGGGCAATGGTAAGTGCGAACCTTAGACTATGTCACGGCGAGACCTTAGGTAAGGTCGCTTGAGTTAAAGATTTATTTTTGACCCTTATCGCAGTAGTAGTATACGTGGGATTTATTTGTGTGATAAGTCCGTGGTAGTGTGAGATGGAAGTGGTAGCTTTCATGATGTGAATTAGTAAGATTGTTCGGATCGGGAACAAGAGTTTGGCGCGTTGGGGTCGGGTTGAGGACCATTTATGTCAACCCGTAACCCGGTTTGGGGTGGCCGGCCTGGTGGTCCCGCCAGTGGTAGGGTCACGAGGATGCTAGGCCCAAGTTTGTATGACCATCGTATGAGTTGGAGGATATGTTCGACCGTGCCGGATCGCGAGGCCGAATGGCCTTACGAGATTGAAGTTAGTATGATGACCAAGTTCGAGGTAGTGACTCGCAGATTTTCGAACTAAGTAATGACTGAAGTATGGTACGACCGAGAGTTCAAGTGTTCGAGAAGCGGCACGACGAGTAAGGAAAGAAGAGGACGTGTGTTATCTCGCGCGTTCGTGGCGCTGCAACTTGTTAGAGGAACTTCATCGATATCCGTTGAGAAGGAACATTCGGACGAATGTTTCTAAGCGAGGAGAATGTTATACCCCGTAGTTGCGGTGGTATGTATGTGAGGACGCACGCATTTGAGAGTACTACAGTAAATTTTGAAAAGAAAGAAAGATGAGTTTTCACTTTAAAAGTTTCCTGTTATTTGTGAAGAAAAAGGTTCGTTAACGGGAATTGATTCCCAGATTTGGTATTTGGACTTCATAGATTATATTAGAATTTTGAGATTTTATTTTCTGAATGGTCACGCTGGGCCCACGGAGAAATTTACGGTTTTAAGGGCCCGCTTTGTTTTTGAGATTTCCGTATTTTGGATATTTTCTAAGACGAAATATTCTGGCGACCGGGGCACACGTGTCACCCCATGTGGCACCTCGCCGATTTTACATTTGTGCACAACACCCTGCTAGAGTCGCTTTTGACTAAACGCTTTACATAACTTATAGGGAAAATTCCGCTATATCTTTTCTTATTTTTATGGATTTTTCCGAGAGACGAAACATTTTGGACCAACGGGAGGGTGACATGTGTCACCTCACAACGGAAGACGCAAGCGCACTGGCCGATCTGGCGGGCAAGTTGTGGTAGATATTTGTGTAGATATTTGTAGGGTTTTAAGGAGTAGGTCTAGGTGCACTTGGCTTGATCTTGGCCTTACACTTGCCTTGCACATGGCTTGATCTTGGCCATTGGTTGGCTTTTGGTTTTGCTATAAATACCCTCGCTTCAAGACTTCATTCATCCAAATATGTTCCAAGTCTTGCTATCCTTCCCTCTCCTCTTGTTTGACTCTCGCCCAAGAGCCCTCCCTAGTAAAGGCCCTTGGCCGAGAACCCTCCCCTTTGTGGTGCTAGCCGGGTACCCCTCTAGCCTAGTTGTTTTCGTGATAATACCCTCCTCGTGGTATTGAAATACTTCTCCTAGTATTGTTTTAATGCCCAAAATACCTTAGCCTTGTACCTTGTAGTATTCCAAAGATACCTCTTTACGTAGAGCCCTAAATACTACCTTTGTCCTTTTAGTCTCAAACCGAAACCCTAAGGAAATCTTCATTGGTTGAAGTATTTGAGTAGGTTGGTTAGAACTTCTAAGGGTTGTTTGGAGTGGTTTGGAGCGCACTGAGTGGAGCTAAACCTTGCTCAGATCGACATTATAACTTGGATAATTTTGGGCTTGTCGAGGTAATATTCTTGTCCCCTTATCAGAATTGGAGATTACATGTTGTTGGAATATATAGTGAGGTATACTATATATAGCTTAGCATCGCGGCAATGTCTTTTCACTTAAGCCTCAAGAATAAAGAAAAGAATCGAATCATTTACATAGGATCAGACAGAGATTGTGTAGTATTGTTTGAGTAGAATTGTACACGCCCGTTAGACGTAACCCCCGTCAAGCTTGTAGCCACTCGATAGAGAGGAGATTTACGCTGTCATGTGTGAGGTGGCCGAATTTTCAGAGAAAGATAGAAACTTGTGTTTTGGGGTTAATAGACGTTTTGACCTTTATAGGTGAAAGTACTAAGAGTAGCGTATTCTACTCAAGGAGTGGAAAGTGGCTAGTGCGTTGTAGTACTTGGAGCATTTTGCTTATTGTCGATAAATCGTCGCGAGGTATGTGAACCTCTTCCTATCTTTTCTAGCATGATTGTTGTGAACTATGTAGTACGGTAGACGCATACGTGCTAAGTGATTTGGTTGGTTTAAAACATGTGGTGTTATAATAGCTTAACGGGAAGTTAGTTATAACGACCTTATGTAGTGAAAATGGTTTATCATGTTAGAATTTAAGAGACTTGATCTTATAAGATAAGAGACTTAACTTATTTGTTTTAATGTGGATGTTTGTGTGAAACCTCATTCGTGAGTAATGAGTACTTGGTTTTTAAAGGGATAATGTTTTACTGATTTCGGGAATCGAATGTATCGACAGCACTATCATGCGTTAATAAAGGAAAATGTATTGAATAATGATGTGTTGTATTAAAACCAATAGAAACCTCCATCCGCATAGAAGCTAAGATAAGACAAAATGATATTACATTTTCTAGATCATGGTCATTGTAATAAGATCGTTATAAACAAGAATAAACTACTCACATATATGACATATGTTACTCAATTGTTTTAAAAGAGATTAAGACTATGAGTTATTAAACCTTTCTAAAATAAGTGACTTGAGCATTTGAAAATGAGGCTTGAGTAATTGAAACTAGGCAACCGAACTTAGAAAAGAATGTTGTTACTTGATTTTGAAAAGGAACGGGTTGGTCATTCTAATACTACTGTATAGGTGACTTTTATAAAAGTAATGGATCTCTTTTAAAAGAACTTAACGATGTAGTACTTTGGGGTTAAAACCCTGACTTTGGCATAAAATGAAAGTACTTTGAGTCAGGTGAAACTTGCCTATGCTTGTTGTTGTGAAACTTGCCTATGCTTGTGATGATAGCCTTTGTTGTGCAAGTGTGGTATTTCGTGTTACCGCTCTCGATAGAGGCCTCGACTTGTTGAGAACTTACTGACGCGTCCGGGCAGTGATGGAGAATTCCACGGGTATGTTTCCATTTTGATTACAGTATATTATTGTTGATGTCACATGGACATGTCTACACCGATGTAGAATTCCGGGGGCATGCGGCCATGCGGTCGGGTTGATTACCCGATATATTGTTATTGTGGTTACATGGACATGTCTACACCGAGGTAGAATTCCGGCACGCGTTACGCGCAGGTTGATCACCCAAAGATATTATTGTTGATGTCACACGGACGGTTCACACCGAGGTAGAATTCCGGCACGCGCCACGGGCATTGGTATTATTGTTGCATCATGGACATGTCTACACCGATGCAGATTCCGGCACGCGCACGATGCGAACATGATTGATGTTGTGGGCGTGAGACCCATAGTTATATTTGAGTGATGACTGAGGCGTGAGTCCCCGATCGACATGATCGCTTATGTCAGAATCGTAGTTTGGTTATCATACATGTCTCCCGCTTTATATAGACTAGTATGATTTCATTACGATATCTTTTACGCTTCACATACTTGGTACTGTTGATCGACCTCCTTCGGCCGCGCTCATGCCGCAGTAGAGGTACATCGGCCGTGGATCCTCGCCTAGGATCTCGCCGGCGTTTTGGGAAGCTCCGTTTCTCCGAGGCTTATCTTTTGTATGTGTTCCTCGAGTTGTGTTCTTGTACATTCTGGTATGGCGGCCCCGTCCCGCCATAGTTGTTGTAAATCTTGAGGTCCAGTAGTACCGTAAGCGTGGTTGTAAAAAGGATTAAACTGTTCGTTTTGAAAGAGTTGTATTTATTTATGTTATTGGAAGGTAACCGTTGGGTTGGCCTGTTTTATGTTCATATATCTTGTTTCTTGTTTAAAGTTTTATTTTCCGCTGGTTTTCTCTGATGATTGTATCACTAGGGTGCCCGGGATAAGGCACCAGTAACGGGCCCCGGAGCGGGTCGTTACATTTATTTTTGCGGATTTTTCCGAGAGACGAAACATTTTGGACCAACAAGAGGGCGACACTTGTCACCCTCTCATTGGAACACCTTGGGCGGTCAAGCTTGGCCGAAAGTTGGCCATTTTTGTCATGGAGTAGGTAGGATATTTGTGTGTTAGTTGGTTAAGGGGCACTTGGCAAGATCTTGGCCCTACACTTGCCTTGCACTTGGCATGATCTTGGCCATTGGTTGGCCTTCACTTGACCTATAAATACCCACCCCTTTGGAAGACAAATTCATCCACAAATTTGCCTAAGTCTTGAAAGCTCTCCTTCTCCCTCCCCTTTGTGTTGAGTTCGGCCGAGGCCTCCTCAGGGTCGAGAGCACCCCTCTAGGGGTGCTAGCCGAGAGTATACCCCCCCCCCCTAGCCTAGTTGTTTCCGTATAATACCCCCCCTCTTGGTAGAAATACTCTCAAAAGTATTGTTATAATGCCCAAATTACCTTAGCCGTATACCTTGTAGTATTCTAAGGTTATACCTATACTAAAAACCCGTAAATACTATTATACTTCCCTTCACTACAAAACCAAAACCCTAAGGAAAATCTCCATAGTTAGTTGGAGTAGTATGTAGAAGTTGGTTAGAACTTCTAAGGGTGGTTTGGAGCGGGTTGAGCGCCTGAGATCGGAGCTAAACGTTGCCCGTGATCGACTTTATACTTGGATAATTATGGGCTTATCGAGGTAATTATCTTGTCCCTATTGTAATTGGAAATTACATGTTGTTAGAATATATAGTTGAGTACACTATATATAATCGAATGTAGTCTGTCGGCAATGTCTTTTGACTTAAGCTCAAGAATAAAGAACTCAATCAGTAATTACATAGGATCAGACATGATGAGACTTGTGTAGCATTACTGTGAAGTAGAATTGTACACGTCCAGTTAGATGTATAAACCCCCCCCCCCTGGTTGGCTTGATAGCCGCCGATAGAGAGGAGATTTACGCTGGGGGGGAGGTGTCACAATTTTCTCAGAATGTTCTACGATAAGATCTAAATGTTAATAAGCGCTTGTGGCCTTATAGGTTCAAGTACTACGTGGCGCGATCTACTGGCTTAAGGAGTAGCCGACTTGGAAGTACTTGGAGCGCTTTGCTATTAGTCGATACTCGTCGCGAGATATGTGAACCTCTTCCTATCTCTTCTAGCATGATATGTGTAACTATGTAGTACGGTGACGCATACGTGTTAAATGTATTTGGTTGGTCTAAAACATAAAGTGTTATAACGCTTTATGGGAAGTTGGTTATAACACTTTATGTATGTAAGAAAATACTTGTGGTTTTTAAAAGGTAACTTATTTGAACTATAACGGTTGGTTATGTGATAATAAAGAACTTGAAGTATTTCAAAAGATTTTTGAATCATTTTAAAAGAAGAGTAATACTTGGTTTTGAAAACTTAAGAGTTATACTAGCTTTATGGGAAGTTAGGTATAACAGCTTTAAGAATGTTTTATCGATTTCGAAATCGAATGTGTATCGACAAACCACCGCAGCTAATAAAAGGAAATATTTTGACAGAGTAAAATCATTAGAAACTTCCATCTGCATAGAAGATAAGATGAGACAAAATGATATTTCCTAGATCATGGCTTCTGTAATAAGATTGCTATAAACAAGAATATCCTACTCACATATAAGGCTTATGTTTCTCGGATGGTTTAAAAGAGAATTATATTCTTAAATGAATAAGACTATGAACTTAAACCCTTCTAAAATAAGAAACGTGAACATTTGAAATTAGGCAAACTTAGACGCTTGGAAAATAATGTTGTTACTTGATTTTACAAGGGTAAGTGTTTTGATTTACTTCAAAAGATAATCACTCTATTTTCATATACTACGTATTGTGTGGTTTTGTGAAAGTAACGTATCTTTTAAAGAGTTAATGTATGAAGTACTTTGGAGATAAAACCCGATCTTGTTAATCATATAGTAGAAAGTGCCTTGTGTGTATAACTTGATTGTGTTGGGTTGTGATAGCCTTGTAATACTTTCTTGTTGATTTGTTAAGTACATATGCTAGACGCCACGTGTGTTAGTATCTTGTGATGTTTGTAGGGTTTCCTCGATTGCGACTAAATAGTTTCGCTATCAGACGTTATGTTGGTATTGTACCACTCACCTTGACTGCTCCGAGGTTGCCGCCTCACGCGGGTAGACTCAGCGGTCGATGGACCTATGATTCGAGAATACCTCACGCGGGTCCTGTGGGCCTACGCGAGCTACGAGAGTTCCGTGTTAGTTTGCGCCCTTATGGGCACGCGTCCATGTGGCCATGCGGATCGCGAAGTCCAGCGGACGCCGGAGTAGCTACCGACGCGGGTTATACCTCACGCAGCCTATGAGTTTGGCCTACGCGAGTCGCGGAAGTTCCGTGGCTAGACGCGCACATTAGATATCGCGGCGTGGCCGCTTTGATCATGTGACGGCAGACAGATCTCATGATACGCTTTATGACCTTGTTGGTACGGGCTTTAGTAGTCGGCTATGCCTTCATACTTACCCCGCATGCTTATTATAACACGTGGGACCTCGTGTTCATGTGTTCCTTGGTGCTTTCATATCATAGATCGCCAAGTGATGAATGTGTCCCACCGCACGATTGATGTTGGGCGTGAGACCCATTGTTATGTTTTAGTGATGACTTGAGGCGTGAGTCCTCGACTTGACATGACCGCTTATTTATTGTAAAGCGTAGTTTGGTTATCATACATGTCTCCCGCTTTGTATAGACTACTATGATTTCATTTACGATTTATTTTCGGTTTCACATACTGCACTGTTGAATCGACTCTTCGGGCTGCGTTCATGCCGCAGTAAAGGTACACCGCCGCCGATCCTCGCTCTTAGGTCACGCTCATCTGGGAAAGCTCCGCTTCTCCGAGGCTTATCTTCGTATAGTCCCCGTTGTAGGTGCCATTCGTGGTATGACGGCCCGCCGTCGTTGTTGTCACATCATTCGTAGAGGTCTCAGTAGTAAGGGGCGTGGTTTGTAAAAAGGATTAAACTGTTCATGTTGAAAAAGCTGTTGTTTATATATATGCCGAAAGGCAAGTTTTTCTCAGATTATTGTTTCGTACTTAATAATATTTTGATGTCTTGTTTTATTTCCGATTACTGATGTGGCTACTTAGGTGCCCGGTAAGGCACGATCCACGTCTTGGGTCGTGACATTTATACTCTTACCCTACCTCAACTGGCCATCATACATAACATAAACACTACCGGCTTATCACACAATAAGTAAGCAAGTTAAGAAATCCCCCTAACTTCTTATTAGTCTTATTCATATACACTCTCATTTTGGTTTACTTAAGGCACTAATAGAATAATTCTCAATTAAACAAGCCAAAGTACTTATCAAGGCACACATAGCATAATTCTCAATTAAACAAGCCAAAGTACTTATCAAGGCACACATAGCATAATTCTCAATTAAACAAGCCAAAGTACTTATCAAGGCACACATAGCATAATTCTCAATTAAACAAGCCAAAGTACTACGTACGTACATTCTTTTCAAAAGACTCATTTTTATGCAAAACCCCAAGATACTAACACCCGTAGTATCAAGGTGTGTCTATTTTTCAAAGTAAGTTACTACTCTTTTAGAAAACTCTTTTCAAAGCTTGAAATCAAGTAACTTCAAATTTTCACAATCTAGGCAACTTATGCCTAATAATCAAAATAGACAACTTTCTTAACCTTCCATAAAGCCGTTATAACCAACTTCCCATAAAGCTGTTATAACCATTTATGGTTTTAGACATATTCATTTTTTTTATAACTAAGAGACTTATACTTAAAACCAAGTATCACATACTTACAAATCAAGTTTCTTAACTTTCAAAATACTTCAAGTCTCTTAATATTTAGAAAATAAGTTTCTTCTACTTTTAAACCTCAAGTAACTCACACCTTTAACACAAGTTACTTCTCTTAAATCATGTCATTTCTCCTCTCTTAAAACAATTAAGTAAATCACTCCTTTAACTCCCCTAAAGTCATTACACAACCCTTAGGTTTTGGAACTAAGGCACTAGCCAAAAGGTTTGGAAACCACTTCCTTTTCAAGACTCTATGTACTTTAAGTAAAATACTTTCACTTTTAAGAATCCAAACTTCACTAAGGAAATGGATTATACAACTTACAATTTAAACATCAAAGTACAATCAAGGGAGTACATAGAATCATGCTAGAAGTGGAGATAGGCAATCCAAATACAACCAAGGAATGGATCATTTAAGGAGTAGGACATACTTTCTTTATCTTAAGGAATCATGCTAGAAGTGGAGATAGTTCACATACCTTTTCGGCTAAATCCACAAGCTAAGCCGAATACGCCGTACGTAGAAGTGTCAACCTATAATGGTCACAACAAGACTATCAACTTCTAGTCTCAAACGTAGAATAATACTAAGTATACGGTCTCTAATTCTATGGAAAATCGGGCAGCACTTCCTTTGTTTCTACTCACTTTGCCACCTTTTTCAAGGCCGAATACAATAACCAACACGCCACATTTAAGGCTCAAAACAACAACCAAACAAAGGGGATTACACGCCTTACAATACGTGTAAAATTCCGCCCCACAATTCGTACCAAGTAGTTTAAAAAAATCCAAGCCATTCTCGGCCAACTTATAACCAACAACACTAAGTCTTTTCCAATCCTTTTTCAATTCCAAGTTCTAAGGTCTAACATGTTATATAGTCATAAACAACTTCAACAACTACAATTTCCTTCTTTATACAACATGCGACGACTTAAACGAATAATCAACTTGAATTGTAATTTTAAGGCTAAACATGCTAGTTTTCGGATTAAGGTTCCAATAGCCAATATAATTATCAAACTTCATACTAAACATCTCATGCTTGCTAATATCCATAACTACAAATATAAGTAGACTTTAATTGCTAAAACAACAAGATTTATACCTTTACAAGCCCTTAAAATTTTCCAAGATTCAAAGTCGCGCCTTAGCAATTCTTAGCTCCTTTCCTTATGTTCCAATCCGCTCCAAGCACTCCTTAGAAGCCTATGAAGAACCCATCTTCAATTTCCAACTTCAAAGTTGAAGAACTCCTTAAGTTTCCGCCTTGCGACTAACGTGAAAACGCCGTTTTTCCGAAATATTTCTATTGATATATCCTTAAAATACCCTTAGGGACATTGGGTTTAAGTCTTGTGAATAATGGATCACAAACTAAAATTTTTGTGTGGGAATTTAGACCAACCCGTGAGCTCCTATGAAGAACAAGAGTGTTGTGATTTTTTTCTAAGTGTTGGAAGACATTGTCTTGCACTAGGGTAGTATATAAAACACATTGGAGGGCTTAGATTAAAACAAATGTGTGGCTTGGATGGGGATCATTAATTAAATAGCCAAGTGGACAAGTTGACCTTGGTCAACAATCTCAAGCTTGAAGACTTGATCTTATACCATGGTCAATGACCATTTTACCCTTGCAATAAATGTCCAAGACCATATGTGGGGGTTCCACGTGTCGCCCTCTCATTCGTCCATAAAATTCTGTAACCCTCGTGGGCCCCACAAAACGTAAAATTCCTCAGGTGGGCCCCACATGATCAAATCCGTAAAAATAAATTTCCATAATGTTAATAAGTTCCATTCTCTTCAAATAATGCATTTTGAGAATCCAATTCTCAACAACGAACATTTTTCCTTTCTGACGTTTCTAAGATTTTCCACGAAAACAATTCTTCCTTTCGTACCAATTTCCAAGTCTTGATTCCTTACATACATTCTCTTATACATGTACTGGACTTACAGGGTGTAACAATTTTGCTCCCTAACCGACTCTCTCTCTCCTTACGTTTTTCTCTTCTTTTCTTCCCAGATTTCTTCATCAATTATCATCTATCAAACATAAATCATGGCGAGATTATTAACATGGTATCAGAGCTATGAGATCAATCTTTCGCATCTGATTATAAACCTTGAAATTGAAATCGCAGGAAAAATCGAATCGCAGCAAAATCGAGAAGAAACAGAGAGATTGAAGACGTGATTGAGGATTGAGGAATTCAACTTTCATTGCGCGATCGAGAACGAATGAACTGAATATCGATCGAGAACGCAAGGAACAAAATCGAGATTTACCGAAAAATCAGAATCGCGACGTAACCGAGATCGAAGGATCTAAGGAGTCGATATCACATGTAGTAAAAGAATCAAAATCAGTGAAGGAGGAACCGATTCAAGGATCGAGGTCGAAGGATCGAATGAGTCGAAATCGAATCTCAGGTTAGAATCACTGATTTAGAAATCTTATTCGCGGATCGAAGGAATCGATTCCTAAGTTGTGAATTTATTCTCTCTATTTTCAATCGGTTCTAGTTGTGAATCGATCCAATCTATTCAAATTTACTAAAAATGACAAATTGGAGAAAAATGTCGTTAGTCGTTATTGTGTTAGTTTCTATTCTGTGTTGGTGAATCGTTTGTATTGTTAAAGTCGTATTTGTGTTGGTGAATTAACGAATTGGAGGAAAAGTGTCGAGTTCGTCGTTGTTTTTGTTGATAGTTGTTGTACTGTTGGTTTCTGTTTTGTGTTGGCGAGTTTTGTGTTGGCGAGTTGTATTAACATTTATAAGTCTTGGTGCTTCTCACTGCTAGTATTATTGATGTGGTTGTTGCTGGAAATGCAACCATGAAATCAAATAGTAGGAAATTTCTATCGATAGGAGAATCGAGGAGTTCTTAGCGACAAATAGACTAAGAATTGAGGGATACTTCGTCGAAGATAATATGGATTGAGTTGAAGCTCAATTCAAGGATTCAAAGAGTTATTCGCAGGTCGATCAAGTGTTAGATTGCCTGTTTTTATATGAGTAGCTCAGGATAGGAGAATCGGAGGATTTCTAGCCGGAATAGGACTAGAAGTTGAGGGAGACTCCGCTGCATATCCGAGCTTATTATGATAGCTTGCGTGATGAGAATAGAGAGATTCTCTAGTCCGAATGAGATTAGAGAACGACGGGTTCTTGCCGTCTAGCTTGCGTGATGAGAATCGAGGGATTCTCTAGTCCGAATGAGACTAGAGAACGAGAGGTTATTGCCGCCATTTTACATAAGGAGAAACTACTGTTTTGTTGACTGTTTCAGCTGCTGGATTTTGGTGATGTTACTGGAAAATATTTGTTGCAGCTGTTGTTGTGCATTTTCATATGTAGGCAGCAGCAGAGGAGGATGATTTGGTGCTGCTACTGATGGATTCTGAATTTAATATGCTTGTTGTTGAGCTATAGTAAGAGGAGGTTATCATTGTGGAGAGAATTAGATTATTCTGGATGTGTTAGCCAAAATTCGGAATATTTTAAAATTTCATTTGATGGGGAGCCACAAGTTCAGCTGTTGGAAATTTTTCTCTACGGAGTTCATTGGGTTTGATTCTGTTACACCCCATAGTTTCAACACATGAATAAGAGAACGTACGTAAGACGTTAAGGTTTAAATCGTGAAACGATAGAAGATACACTTTTTCCTTAAGAGAAATTTCGGAAAACCGTGAAGGAAAAATGTTTAATAATGAGAAGTTGAATCTCAAATTTGGTATTTGGGAATTATAGAATTTATTGGAATTATGGAATTTTATTTCCAGATTTGATCATGTGGGGCCCACCCTGTCACGACCCGACCTCGGGCCCGTGACTGGTGCCTTACCCCGGGCACCCTAGTAATACAACATCAGAGAAAAACCAGCGGAAGTAAAACTCATAAACATGAAACAATAACAAATAAGAAACAGGCTAACCAAAATGGTTACCTTTCTGTAAATATATATAACACAAACTGAATAGTTACATCCTTTACAAAACCCAATTTACAACAGGACTACATACCTCTAAGAGTTTGTAACAACTATGACGGGACAGGGCCCCGTCATACCCATGAATGTACATGAATCTACAATGACAGAGAATCATACCAAAAGATAAGCCTCCGGAGGAACGGGGCTTCCCAAAAGCAGAACGGTGATCCTAAGAGCGAGGATCAACAACCGATGTACCTCGACCTACGACATGAACGCAGCCCCCCGAAGGAGGTCAGTACAACAGGTACCAAGTATGTGAAACTGAAAATACTGTAATGAAATCATAACATTTCCAAACCAAATCCACATATATGTATGAAAAACCAATTAACGCATTACGGCCACAACATAAATAAGAGCAAACAGGTGTAACGCAACCGGTCTCTTCTAGGCTGCTAATGATCGAAGCAGGGCCATTCACCCATAGTATCATTATGCGAGCCTAATCCTGGACTTCCGTAGTCCGTATAGGCCACCTGAGCCCGCATGAGGTACTCCTCGCATCGGGGGTAGCTAACCCGCGGCATTTCCCTGGACTACCGTAGTCCGCATGGCCACTTGGACCGCATGAGGTATTCTCGACGGCCAGAATACACCCGAGTGATTCTGGATCATCAGAGTCCGCATAGGTCACATGGACCCGCATGAGGTATTCCTCGCATAGGGGGTAGCTAACCCGCGACATATGTATCAAGTCAGGGGGGTAAGTGAAATAACACCAGCACAACCGGCTTATCGTAAATCAACATAAGCACAACAAGAAACCCCCTTAACACAAAAGTCACAAGACACTAACACCCGTAGCATAATAACATGTTTAATTATCAAACCAACTTACCCCACCTTCAGAAATCATTACAAGGCTTTTATAAACAAGTAAGCAAACCGTTCTTTTTATCTTCCTTAAGTCGTTATAACTAACTTCCCATAAAGCTAGTATAACACTTAAACTTTGTAATAAATCAAAACATTCACATTTGTTTGGTAAACCAAAAGAACTTATTCTTTTAAAACCAAGTATTAATTTCCTTCAGAATAATGATTCATAACTCTTTTTGAAATATTTCAAGATTCTTAACATTTAGAATTCAAGTCAAAAGACATCAAAGTGAAACCAAATTCAGTTAATACACGTACGTCTACCGTACTATATATTTACAAATATCATGCTCAAGAGGATAGGAATAATCACATACCTCCTCGGCTAAATCTACTTGCCAAGTCGGATATGCCGCGCGTAGAGTATCAACCTATAATAATAAAATACGTCTATCAGCGTCTAGACTTCTTCGTAGCATATTCTAAGTATAAAGTTCCTTATTCTACGGAAAATTGGACAACACTTCCTTTGTTTCTACATACTTTTCCACCTTTTCAAGGTCCGATATCAAACTACTAAATGCCACATTTAAGGCCCAACAATTCAGCAATACAAGGGGATTACACGCCTAACTTGGACGTGTAAAATTCTGCCTCACAATACAAATTAAATAATCCGATAAGTTTAAGGTAGTATCTTGGCTATAACATGCTCACATATCATCCTTATCCAATCCTTTCAAATCCAAATCGTTATTCCTACATGTTATATACCTAAAAGCAATATCGACAACTACAAGGCCTTTCTTCCTCAACATGCAACACAATTTACTTAAAAAGGAGAATGGATTGTTACCTTAGAGTTCACCCAAATCAGTCCAACAAATCTCACTTGCCCTCTTTCCACAATCACCTCCACAAACCTCCTACAAGCTTGTCAACATATTTCCTTCTTGCCGCCTTTCTGAAATTTCTCTAGGCCTTGGTTTTTCCTTGAATTTTTAGATAGAAGGGAGAGGAAATTTTTAGAGAGAAGGAAGAGGGATTTTTTAAAAGAGAAGGAGGTTCTTGAAGAAAGACCAAGTCTTCAAGACTTGGTCAATAAATAGGACTTCCTCACAATCAGATGGGAGGGACACTTGTCACCCTCCCATGGCCTTTACAAAAAAAATATCATCTGATTTTTCCCCCAGTTTTTGCAAAAATCCCGCCTCGGCGCCGCGGCCCTGCAGCCGGCGCCGCGACGCTGAAACCTCTGAGAACTTCAGTACATACGGCACCGCGGCCCTGCATTCCGACACCGCGGCGCTGCAACTTCAGAGAACTCCAGTAAATGCGGCGCCGCGACGCTGTGGCCTCAGACTGAAAATACTCTCCTTCTTGTCTGCGCACTGAACTTGTAACTCCCATAACTTTCTACTCCGATGCCCTATCGACGAGCGGTTTGTTGCGTTGGGAACTAGACTCAACAAAATACATACTAGGCTTTTGAAACACCTAGGAACTCCTAACGTACCTGGGCATAAACCGCCCCAAAGTGGACTAAAACCCGTCCAAATCATTCTGTCCAACTATCTTTCTAAAATTTAAATCTTAATTCCTTTCGTACGTTCTCATAAGCATGACCTGAATTACGGGGTGTAACATTCTCTCCCCCTTAGAAACATTCGTCCCGAATGTTCCTTCTATGCTTACTCAAATCACAATATCGACATAGACCCTCTTAACTATTCTTCTTGCAAAAAGAACGCTCTACATGGCCACAATAACACTTAAGCATATATGTCAATTTAAAACTAACAAGCAGGAAAGTGGATTACATGGAGGTGTAGGGAACAAGTGGGGATACCTCTTCATCATGTCCTCTTCTGCTTCCCATGTCATTTCTTCTCTGTTCTCGTTCCGCCATAAGACCTTGACGGAAGCCACATCCTTTGTCCGCAGTCGCCTAACCTGACGATCGAGTATCGCTATGGGACTCTCCTCATACGATAACCCCTCTGTCACCTGAACATCACAAATCGGGTGTACTCTAGATTGATCTCCGATACACCTTCGCAACATAGACACATGAAAAACTGGATGTACTGTCTTCAGATCGGACGGCAGATCCAACTCATAGGAAACCTTGCCTACCCTACGGACAATCTGGTAAGGCCCAATGTACCTTGGGCTAAGTTTCCCTTTCTTCCCAAACCTCATCACACCCTTCATGGGTGATACCTGCAGGAAGACCCAATCGTCCATCTCAAACTCCAAGTGTCGACGCCAATTATCTGCATACGACTTCTGTCGACTCTGAGCTGACAATAACCGCTCCTGGATAAGCTTCACCTTATCCACCGCCTGCTGAATCAAGTCTGGCCCGACTAACTAAACTTCGCCCACATCAAACCAGCCTATTGGTGACCTGCACTTCCTCCCGTATAAGGCCTCATAAGGCGTCATCTGGATACTAGAATGGTAGCTGCTGTTATATGCAAACTCCACAAGAGATAAATGATCCTCCCAACTACCCTTGAAATCAATAACACAGCCCGCAAAGATATCCTCGCGTTGTCCGGATAGTACACTCGCCCGTCCGCTGTCCGAGGATGAAACATGATTGAGACTCACCGTGTCCCTAATCCCTTCCGAAAGACCTCCGTAAGTTAGTCGTGAATCGCCTCTTCTCAAATAATCGATATAGGAACTCCGTGTAGTCTCACAATCTCTCTGATATACAATCTAGCATAATCCTCGGCCGAAAAAGTCATCCTGACTGGAAGAAAGTGGCCTGATTTCGTTAGTCTGTCGACAATAACCCAGATGGAATCATGCTTCCTCTGAGTGTGAGGTAACCCTATAATAAAGTCCATATTTATCACCTCCCACTTCCATGTCGGAATCTCTATCATCTGCAACAACCCACCAGGCTTCTGATGCTCCACCTTGACCTGCTGACAATTCGGACACTGAGCAACAAACTCCGCAACGTCCCTCTTCAGGCCATCCCACCAATACATACATCTGAGGTCGTGGTACATCTTAGTCGACCCCGGATGAATAGAGTAATGAGCACTGTGTGCCTCCCCCAGAATCTGCTGACGAAGTCCTGCTACATCGGGAACAAACAACCTGCCCTCAAATCTTAGCACCCCATCAGGTGCTACCTCAAAAAGACTCTTCCCCTCTCGACGTGCCATATCTCGATACCGTACCATAATCAGATCCTCATACTGTCGCCTCTTTACCTCCTCGACGATGGAAGACCCGGCAACCTCTCGAACCCGAACCCCACTACTATTAGAACCAACCAAACGAACTCCAAGGCTCGCTAGCTGATGTAACTCGCGGACCATGCCCCTTTTCTCTGGCTGCACATCTGACAGACTACCCATCGATTTGGGACTAAGGGCATCTGCAACTACATTGGCCTTCCCTGGGTGGTATAGGATATCGACATCATAATTCTTAAGTAGCTCAAACCACCGTCTCTGCCACAAGTTCAGCTCCTTCTGGCTGAAGATATACTGGAGGCTCTTGTGGTCTGTGTAAATATCCACATGAACTCCATATAAATAATGTCTCCAGATCTTCAAGGCATGAATCATCACGCTAACTCTAATGTCACGACCGACCCGGCCCGCGGATCGTGCCTTACCCCGCACCCTAGTGATACAACATCGAGAAAATCAATGAAATAAAAACTTAAACATGAAACAAGAGATAAAGTATGAAACAAAGCAACTAAAACGGTCACCTTCCTGAATATATACATCTATATCAACCTGAACAGTTAAATCCTTTTACAAACCCTTCCCACAACAGTACTACAGACCTCTAAGAATGTAACCATAACTATGACGACAGTGGCTCGCCATACCTCAATGTACAAGTAACTACACCGACAGGACTATACCAAAGATGAGCCTCCGAGAAACGGAGCTTCCAAAACGCTGAATCGTGATCCTAAGAGCGAGGATCCACAACCAATGTACCTCTACTGCGTCATGAACGCACTTCGGGCGAGGTCGATAACAGTACCAAGTATGTGAAACTGTAAAATACTGTAAGTGAAATCATAATAGTCTATATAAAGCAGGAGACATGTATGATAACCAAACTACAGTCCACAATATATAAAAAGTCATGTCAAGTCAGGGACTCACGCCCTCAAGGTCATTACTCAAATATACAATGGGTCTCACGCCCACAACATCAATCGTGCCCGTGGAATACCTTCCTCACTGCCGGCAGTCTATGATATAGTCACACCAAGAAGCACACATGAACATCAGGTCCCACCTATGGAATAACAACCGTATGGGGCAAGTACGAAGGCTAACTACCAGATACCAAGCCGCATCATCAACTGACCGGGGCAAGTACGAAAGCCAACTACCAGATACCAAAGCCGTACCAACAAATCTATATAACCAAACCACGGCCGACCAGGCAAGTACGAAGCCAACTACCGGATACCAAGCTGCGCACGCACCGCCGGCAAGTACGAAGACTAACTACCGATACCAAGCCGGAATCACGAGACTTCACACAAACTGAACGGCAAGTACGAAGGCTAACTACCGATACTGTCGAAACAGCCACGACTTCGGGGCAAGTACGAGAGCCAACTACCAGATACCAAGCCGAATCAGTGAAACCTCATGGAGAGCTAGTCCATGGAACAACAATCCTAATGGAACCATACCCGTGGGCCACCCAACGTGTCAGTAGGTCCAAGGATATAACAAGATAACCGGCCCTCCATCGAGAGACACGGTGGTATAGAAATACAATACTAGCACGACAAGGCTATCACACGCAAACATAGGAAAGTTACACACAACTCAAGGTACTTTCATTTTATGCTAAAGTCCAGGTTTTGACCCCAAAGTACTACGTACGTTAAATTCTTTTTAAAAGATCCATTTCTTTTACAAAGGTCACCCAATACCCGTAGTATCAAAATAAAGTGACTAACATTTTAATTAAACCAAAACAACTTCCAGACTTTCCTTTTTAAACCAAATTAAGACAATACCATGCCTTCTTTTTAGACAAAAACACTTCTCCTTTTAAAGTCAAGTTACCATTTTAAAACCAATGATAAAACCATTCCTTTGTTTTCATAAAGTTGTTATAACTAACTTCCCATAAAGCTGTTATAACACCTTATGTTCTAAACCAAAAACTCTTCGATACCACAAGTCTCTTTTCTTTTAAAACAACAACAAGTATTCTTTTAAAACCCAAATAACTTACTCTTTTCAAAAACAAGTAACCTATACTTAAAATCAAGTTACTTCTCTTTTTCCGAAAATAAGTCGTTATAAGTCAAGTCTCTTATCTTTCAAGATCAAGTCTCTTATCTTTCAAAATCAAGTCGTTTATAAGTCAAGTCTCTTAACTTTCAAAAACCAATAAACCATTCTTTTACCTACATAAAGTCGTTATAACTAACTTCCCATAAAGCTATTATAACACCTTATGTTTTAAACCAACCAATTCACTTAGCACATGTACGTCTACCGTACTACATAGTTCATAACAATCATGCTAGAAAAGATAGGAAGAGGTTCACATACCTCGCGACGATTATCGACAAGAAGCAAAAATCTCCAAAGTACAGTAACCCCGCTAGCCTTTTCCACCCTTCAAGTAGAATACGCTACTCGTAGTACTTCCACCTAAAAAGGCCACAAAACGTCTATCAACCTCTCGATCTCTTCGTAGAATATTCTAAATGCATGGTTCCTTATTCTACAAAAAATTCGGCAGCACCTCCCCCCCGCAACCACATAAATCTCTCTCTCTACTCGGGCCCGCTAATGTGCCAACAACTCCCAGGGGAGAGGGTTACACGTCTAACCGGACGTGTACAATTCTACTTCACAATAACACTACACAAGTCTACTGTAAATACAATCCAATGTAAATACAGTTCAATCCTTTATAATCATCCTTCCAATACATCTTATACTCAATTCTAAATTACTACAATATGTAATATCCAATTACAATAGGGGGACATAAATTATTACCTCGATAAGCCCAAAATTATCCAAGATTATATGTCGATCATGAGCAACGTTTAGCTCCAATTCCTTACGCTCCAACCCGCTCCAAGCGACCCTTAGAAGTTTCTAAACAACTTCTCTTAACACTTCAACCAAGTTTATGAAGATTTTCTAGGGTTTCATTTTGCGACTATTGGAATAAAGTAGCATTTCCGGGCTCCTAGTATTAAAACAACTTTGGAATACTACTAGGGATACTAGGCCAAGGTATTTGGGATTATACAACAATACACAAAGTATTTTCTACACAAGAAGGGGGGAGGGACGAAAACACAAGCTCAAGGGAGGGATTATTTTGCCTTGGAAGGCTTAAGTGGGGAATGAATTTAGTCTTCAACTTAAGGGGGTATATATAGAGGATTCAAAGGTCAAGATCTAAGCAAGGTGTGTGGTCAAGATTGGGCCATGTGTGTGTGGGTCCCACCACACCACATGGCCAACGATTTGGGCTACCAAGTGTCAAGGCCATTCGGCCATGACAGCCAAGCTAGCCACTTGTCCCTCCAATTTCGGCCAAGGTGCCACATGGGGGTGACACGTGTCGCCCCCCGACTCATCCAAAATATTTTGTCTTCCGAAAATATCCAAAATACCGAAAATCTCAAAAACAAAGTGGGCCCCACAAAACCGTAAATTTCTCCCGTGGGCCCCACGTGACCATTTCCGAAAATAAAATCCCATAATTTTAATATAATCCAAGAAGCCCAAATACCAAATCTGGGAATCCAATTCCCATTAACGAACCTTTTTCTTCACAAAAACCGGAAACTTTTCCGTCGAAAAAATCACATCTTCCTTTCTTTCCAAAATTTCTGTCGTATTCTCGTATGTACATTCTCACATACATACCCTGGAACTATGGGGTATAACATTCTTCCCCCCTTAGAAATATTCGTCCCGAATGTTCCTTCTAAGTCTCCAAAACATACATGCGTCGGTATAGTCTTCACTACTATACTTACCAAACCAGACCTGCCACCAATGGCCATAGTATAACATACACGCAACTCTCAATCCAAGCCAACGAGGAATTACCTCTAACGTGCATAACAACACAAAACTTCCACCCAGGGTCCAAAGGATACTTCCTTCCCCTCTTCACTTATAAAAAAGGACACTTCCATCATCTTAACACATCTTAGCCTCTTTCCTTACTCGTCGGATCTTCCTCGTACACTAGAAATCTTCCTACAATACGTACCACATTTCTGTCATTGCTTCAGTTTCCAAAACCTCGGGGTCACTATCTCTAACTTGGTCATCATACTAGCCTCAAATTCCCTTAAGGCCATTCCCGACCTTCACGATCCGATTCTGGTCGAACATATCCACGAACTCGTATGATGGTTACCTAAACCTGGGCTTAGCACCCTCATGACCCTACCACCTGGCGGGACCACCTCAAACTGACCCCACCCCAAACTGGGCTGCGGGTTGACCCGCGAATGGTCCTCAACCCGACCCATAATCGCACCAGACTCTTGTTCCCCGATCCGGAACAACCTTACCTATACAAGTCCTGAAAGCTACCACTTTCATTTTACACAACCCAAGGAATTATCCCACTAATACACCCCATGTATATAATGCTCTCCGACAAGGATCACCTGCAATGTCTTATACTCGAGATGAACTTACATCTAAGGTCTCAACGTATAATATTCTAAGGTTCACACCTTCTATGTGTCACACCCCGAAAATCGGGCCCGTGACTGGTGCCTTACCCCGGGCACCCTAGCGATACAACATCAGAGAAAACCAGCGGAAATAAAAACTTTAAACATGAAATGAGAGACATGATAAATAAACAGGCCAACCAAAACAGTTGCCTTCAGTATATACATAAAACCCGAACAGTTTAATCCTTTTACAACCACAATTGCCAGTTCTACTGCACTTAAGATTTACAACAACTATGACGGACGGGCCCCGCCATACCACGAATGTACAAGAACCTATAACTCGAGGAACACATGCAAAAGATAAGCCTCCGAGAAACGGAGCTTCCCAACACGCTGAATGTGATCCTATAAGCGGGGATCGGCGATCGATGTACCTTTTACTCGCGATGAACGCGGCCCAAGGAGGTCGATCTAACAGTACCAAGTATGTGAAATCAGAATATCAGTAAATGAAATCATAATAGTCTATAAAAGCGAGAGACATGTATGATGACCAACTACGATTACATAACATATAACCGATTACCTCAAGTCGAGGACTCACGCCTCCAAATCATCACTGCGTGCGTGGAATTTCTTCCTCACTGCCGTCAGTTTATGATATAACAATACCAAGTAGTATACATGAACACGTGTCCCACGCTGTGTCATAAAACCGTCTGAGACAAGTACAACTACCGGATCCGACCGTGCCAATAATACAATGCAACCACAACCACGGGCGACACGGGGCAAGTGCGAGCCGACTCACGGATACAAGGCGGTCACGTGGTGGCCGGGGCAAGTACGGTGACCACCAGGACCAAGGTCGTATCCACGAAACTTCGTCACTATCTTGAGCAGGGCAAGTGCGGTCGACTACCGGATACAAGGCGAATCACCACGAGGCGGGGCAAATCGAGCCGACCACGGATACCAGGCGAACAGTAAGAAACCTCAACTCGGCCAACCTCTATCGAGACGCCGGTAACACGAAACACCACACTTGCACAACAAAGGCTATCATCACAAGCATAGGCAAGTTTCACAACAACAAGCATAGGAATGTTTCACCACAACAAGCATAGGCAAGTTTCACATCACTCAAAGTACCTTCATTTTATGCCAAAGTCCGGTTTTAACCTAAAGTACTACGACGTTAAATTCTTTAAAAGAGATCCATTACTTATCAAAGTCACCCGATACGTAGTATTAGAATGACCAACCCACATTCCTTTTCAAAATCAAGTAACAACATTCTTTTCCTAAGTTCCGTTTGCCTAGTTTCAATTACTCAAGCTTCTCATTTTCAAATGGTTTCATAGTTCATAAACTTAATCACTTGATTTCTTTTAGAACAATTGAGTAATATATGTCTCACGTGAGTAGGTTATTCTTGTTTACAACATTCTTATTACAATGACCATGATCTAGAAAATGTAATATCATTTTGTCTCATCTTAGTTTCTATGCGGATGGAGGTTTCTACCGGTTTTAATACAATTCATCATTATTCAATACATTTTCCTTTATTAACGCTGCAGTGGTGCTGTCGATACACATTACGATTTCAAATCGGAAACATTATCCTTTAAATAAAACCAAGTACTCATTACTCACGAATGAGGTTTCACACAAACATTCACATTAAAACAAATAAGTTAAGTCTCTTATCTTATAAGATCAAGTCTCTTAACTTCTAACATTAGTAAACCATTTTCTTTACCTCTCTTAAGACATTATACCTAACTCCCATAAAGCTAGTATAACTCTTTTTAAAACCTTTAAAACCAAGTGTTACTCTTCCTTCAAAACGATTATAAATCTTTTGAAATACATCAAGTTCTTTATTATAACAAGCCATTACAATTCACATCAGTTACCTTTTAAAACCACAAAGTATTTTCTTACCTACATAAAGCCGTTATAACCAACTTCCCATAAAGCCGTTATAACACTTTATGTTTTAAGACAATCAAACACAGTTAACACATGTACGTCCACCGTACTACATAGTTCACACATATCATGCTAGAAGAGATAGGAAGAGGTTCACATACCTCGCGACGATTATCGACTAATAGCAAAACGCTCCGAGTACCTCAAACCGTCGGCTACTCCTTAGTCCAGAAGATTACGTCACACGTAGCACTTCAACCTATAAGGCCACAAGGCGCTTATTAAAAATCTAGATCTTAACGTAGAACATTCTACGTAAAATTCGCGACTCCCCGCATGGCGTAAAACTCCACCTCTATCGAGGTCGGCTACCAAGCCAACCAGGGGGGGGTTAACACGTCTAACCGGACGCGTACAATTCTACTATACAGTAATACTACCCAAGTCTACTGTAATACAGTCCTATGTAATTACAGTTCAGTTCAGTTCTTTATATAGTATACAACACTATATTTCAACACTTATGTAATTTCCAATTACAATAGGGGGACAAGATATTTACCTCGATAAGCCCAAAAATTATCCGAGTTTAAAGTCGCTCCTGAGCAAGGTTTAGCTCCTACTCCGAGTGCTCCAATCCGCTCCAACAACCCTTAGAAGTTCTAACCAACTTCTACTCCAAAACTTCAACCAACAGTGAAGGTTTCCTTAGGGTTTCGGTTTGAGACTAAAAGGACAAAAGGTAGTATTTCCGGACTCTACGTATAGAGGTAACTTTGGAATACTACAAGGTATAAGGCTAAGGTATTTTGGGCATTATAACAATACTTGGAGGAGTATTTCAATACCACAAAAGGGGGGTACCACACGAGAACAACACCCAAGGAGGGGGTGTTCTCGCTTTAGGCTCACAAAGGGGAAGGTTTCGCCAAAAGGCCTTCACAAGGAGAGGGGCTCTTGGACGAGAGTCAACAAGAGGAGGAGGGTTCTCAAGACTTAGGCAAGTGAAGAGTGGATGAAGAAGTCTTCAAAGAGAGGGGGTATTTATAGCAAAACCAAAGGCCAACCAATGGCCAAGATTAAGACAAGTGCAAGGCAAGTGTAAGGCCAAGATCAAGCCAAGTGCACCCACAAAACACTCCACAAAACACTCCACAAAACAAGCCACAAAGCAAGGCACAAAAGGAGGGACCAATCGGCCAAGGCCAAGCCTCCTCTTTGCCCAATGAGGTGACAAGTGTCACCTCCCGTTGGTCCAAAATGTTCCGTCGCTCGGAAAAATCCGCAAAAATACTAAATGACATAGCCGAATTTCTCCAACGTAAGTCGTGGAAACGTTTAGTCGAACGACTCTAATCGGCACTTGTGCCCAAATTTCGAATCAATGCCTAACTTAAGGCTCAAATTTCGTGCGTCGTCCATACGTACATACTGGAAATACGGTATAACATTCTTCCTTAGAAACATTCGTCGAATGTTCCTTCTAGGTCTCAAAACAAGCGGCGTCGATAGTCTTCACCGCTATCGTGCGAAAATAATCATGCCACACCGCCACAAAAACACACGTTCACTTCTCCCTTTCGTAGTACTCGTCACGAACACTCGAACTCGTTCTAGTATCCGCACCACACTTCATCAACGCTCGTTTCCAACCCTCGAGTCACTACCTCCAAACTTGGTCATCTCCTAACCTCGATTTCCCTAAGGCCATTCCGGCCTTCACGAACTGATTCGATCGAACGCGTCCACGAACTCATACGATGGTCATCTAAACTTGGGCCTAGCACCCTCGTGACCCTACCACGGAGGACCACCTGAATCGACCCCACCCCAAATCGGGTTACTGGTTGACCGCAAATGGTCCTCAACCCGACCCCCAACGCGCCAACTCTTGCTCGCCGACACGGAACAATCTTACCTATTCAAGCCATGAAAGCTACCACTTCCATCCCACATTACTCATGGACTTATCACACAATTATAACCACGTACACTCGCGTTCCGATAAAGGTCAAACATAAAAAAAAAAATCTTTTACTCAAGACGACCTTACCGTAAGGTCTCAACATAAAATGTCCTAAAGTTCACACTTTCCATGCCCCGTGCTTACCCTTTTTCATCAACCATGCTCCTAAATCACATTTTTGCACAAAGCTATCCGAACATAACACTAAACACATCATCAACATCAATACAATATAAGTCTCTAGAGGGTTAAGGATATACCTGAAAATAGGCGGTTCAAAGGACCGCTAAAGCTAGAACTCCACCGCGACCTCTCTGGGGCCTTCCGGTGTCTGAACATCCCGCTGGTTACGGAAGGTGAAGAACCCAAGCTGCTCTAGTAGTCCTTGCTATCCTACCTGCTACCACAGTCGGACGATCTCTTGCCGGATGGCCTGTTGGCGCAAAATAACAATCTCCGAGTTAGTACGACACTCTCCCTTATGGAGCTTTCCACAACCACCCACCGAGACAAGGGCAACCTCATCCGGCGAGCACTCCTGCTCCCCTGAAAATCTGAAACCTGGGAGCCCCGACCTGCTCCTGAATATCCCGAAGGTCCCGAAAGCTGGGGAGGACCACTCTGTACTGACGGAGGTACATAACTAGTCTGCCGCTGAGACGGTCCGCCTTGAAAGCCACCAAAGGACCCTGCTGTTCTGGCCCTCTTCTGCTGACTTTGGTCATTCCGTCGATTTATCCGCTCCTCACATCCAAGTGTATACGCCTGCATGCGGGCAATGTCCATGCGGTGAAGAGCTACACCGAACAACTCTCTGCAAGGCAATCATCGAGCCTGTAACATATCGGTGCACTCGATCCTCCATACTAGCTACTAACGCGGGACGTCGCCAATGAGTCAAACTCACATTGTACTCCCGAACCGTGCGCCTGCTCGTAACACCAAAAATCTGCCCGAGCCCTCCTCATCCGGGAGGCAAGAAATGTGCAAGAAAGGCCTCGAGAACTGCTCCATACGGCTGGAAGTGCATGCTCTCCACAGCGGCTCAAGAATCAAACGATCATTGCGGTATCACGCGATTGATGTGAACCTAGGGCCACCGACTCGATCTCCGATGCCTGATCACTCTCGCGATCCAGAATCGTCGGATGAACTCCTGCGGATCATCCTCGTGCCTCGACCCATAAAACTCGCGGCTCTGACTCGTAAAATCCGTAGCCTCGAACTATCGATCTAGGGTGAACCATCGTGCCATCGAATCTGCTGCGTCCGGCCTATCCTCAAGTCGCCACAACCGCCATTAATCGGGCCACTCGCGTAACTCATCTCCTCTGCTCCCGGTGCGGGATCGAGGCTCAGTCTTGTGGTCTGCGCCGCTCTACTCGCAGATCCCTCTTGCCTTGCCGCCACGGGCGGGTTGCCTTCGCGAGGCATAATCGGTAAAAAGCGAAACACGTCGGAGGGTCCAATCTTATCACACGCCTCTAAGGCACGATCTCGAGAATGAGAAGAATGGAAACCAATCCTAAATGTCCTATAGCCTCACGATTATAGATGTGGTGCACAACACCGATAATCAAGACTACTAGACACGGTGCAGACACTTTCCGAGGATTAATCGCTCGATACCACTTTGTCACACCCCGAAAATCGGGCGTGGTCGTGCCTTACCGGCGCACCCTAGCGATACAACATCGAGAAAACCAGCGGAAATAAAAACTTTAAACATGAAATGAGAGACATGATAAATAAGCAGCCAACAAGCAGTTGCCTTGGTATATACATAAAACCGAACAGTTTAATCCTTTTACAACCACGCCCACAGTTCTGCACTTAAGATTTACAACAACTATGACGGACAGTGGCCGCCATACCTCGAATGTACAAGAACCTATAACTCGGGAACACATACAAAAGATAAGCCTCGGAGAAACGGAGCTTCCCACAGAATGTGATCCTATAAGCGAGGATCGGCGGATCGATGTACCTTTTACTCGCGGCATGACGCAGCCCGAAGGAGGTCGATAACAGTACAAGTATGTGAAACTGTAAATACTGTAAATGAAATCATAATAGTCTATATAAGCAGGAGACATGTATGATGACCAACTACAGTACATAACATATAACCAGTTACCTCAAGTCAGGGACTCACGCCCTCCAAATCATCACTCGTGCCCGTGGAATTTCTTCCTCACCGCCTAGCTTTATGATATAACAATACCAAGGAGTATACATGAACACGAGTCCCACTGTGTCATAAAAACCGTCTGAGACAAGTACAACTACCGGATCCGACCGCGCCAATAATACAATGCAACCACAACCACGGGCGACACGGGGCAAGTCACGAGCCGACTCACGGATACCAAGGCGGTCACGTGGTGACCGGCAAGTCTGGTGACCACCAGGGACCAAGGCCGTATCACGAAACTTCGTCACTATACTGAACGGGGCAAGTGCGAGGGCTGACTACCAGATACCAAGGCCGAATCAGTCACGAGACGGGGCAAGTACGAGAGCCGACCACCAGATACCCAGGCCGAACAGTAAGAAACCTCAACCAGTCAACCGGCCCTCTATCGAGAGACGCGGTAACACAGAAACACCACACTTGCACAACAAAGGCTATCATCACAAGCATAGGCAAGTTTCACAACAACAAGCATAGGAATGTTTCACCACAACAAGCATAGGCAAGTTTCACATCACTCAAAGTACCTTCATTTTATGCCAAAGTCCGGGTTTTAACCCTAAAGTACTACGTACGTTAAATTCTTTAAAAGAGATCCATTACTTATCAAAGTCACCCGATACCCGTAGTATTAGAATGACCAACCCACCTTCCTTTTCAAAATCAAGTAACAACATTCTTTTCCTAAGTTCCAGTTTGCCTAGTTTCAATTACTCAAGCTTCTCATTTTCAAATGGTTTCATAGTTCATAAACTTAATCACTTGATTTCTTTTTAGAACAATTGAGTAATATATGTCTCACGTGAGAGTAGGTTATTCTTGTTTACAACATTCTTATTACAGCAGCCATGATCTAGAAAATGTAATATCATTTTGTCTCATCTTAGTTTCTATGCAGATGGAGGTTTCTTTGGTTTTAATACAATTCATCATTATTCAATACATTTTCCTTTATTAACGCGCATGGTGCTGTCGATACACATTCGATTTCCAAATCGGAAACATTATCCTTTAAATAAAACCAAGTACTCATTACTCACGAATGAGGTTTCACACAAACATTCACATTAAAACAAATAAGTTAAGTCTCTTATCTTATAAGATCAAGTCTCTTAACTTCTAACATTAGTAAACCATTTTCTTTACCTCTCTTAAGACATTATACCTAACTCCCATAAAGCTAGTATAACTCTTTTAAAAACCTTTAAAACCAAGTGTTACTCTTCCTTCAAAACGATTATAAATCTTTTGAAATACATCAAGTTCTTTATTATAACAAGCCAGTTACAATTCACATCAGTTACCTTTTAAAACCACAAAGTATTTTCTTACCTACATAAAGCCGTTATAACCAACTTCCCATAAAGCCGTTATAACACTTTATGTTTTAAGACAATCAAACACGATTAACACGTATGCGCCCACCGTACTACATAGTTCACACATATCATGCTAGAAGAGATAGGAAGAGGTTCACATACCTCGCGACGATTATCGACTAATAGCAAAACGCTCCGAGTACCTCAAACCGTCGGCTACTCCTTAGTCCAGAAGATTACGTCACACGTAGCACTTCAACCTATAAGGCCACAAGGCGCTTATTAAAAATCTAGATCTTAACGTAGAACATTCTACAGAAAATTCGGCGACTCCCCGCAGCAGTAAAACTCCCTCTATCGAAATGGCTCGCAACTGCCAACCGGGGGTTAACACGCCTAACCTGACGCGTGCAATTCTACTATACAAGAATACTACCCAAGTCTCAGAATACGATCCTATGTAATTCTGATTCGATTCGATTCTTTATATAGTATACAACACTATATTTCAACACTTATGTAATTTCCAATTACAATAGGGGGACAAGATATTTACCTCGATAAGCCCAAAAATTATCCGAGTTTAAAGTCGCTCCTGAGCAAGGTTTAGCTCCTACTCCGAGTGCTCCACTCCGCTCCAACAACCCTTAGAAGTTCAAACCAACTTCTACTCCCAAACTTGAACCACCAGTGAAGGTTTCCTTGTGGTTTCGGTTTGAGACTAAAGGACAAAAGGTAGTATTTCTGACTCTACGTATAGAGGTAACTTTGGAATACTACAAGGTATAAGGCTAAGGTATTTTGGGCATTATAACAATACTTGGAGGAGTATTTCAATACCACAAAAGGGGGGTACCACACGAGAACAACACCCTAAGGGAGGGTGTTCTCGGCTTTAGGCTCATGAGGGAAGGTTTCGCCAAAAGGCCTTCACAAGGGAGAGGGCTCTTGGACGAGAGTCAACAAGAGGAGGAGGGTTCTCAAGACTTAGGCAAGTGAAGAGTGGATGAAGAAGTCTTCAAAGAGAGGGGGTATTTATAGCAAAACCAAAGGCCAACCAATGGCCAAGATCAAGCCAAGTGCAAGGCAAGTGTAAGGCCAAGATCAAGCCAAGTGCACCCACAAAACACTCCACAAAACACTCCACAAAACAAGCCACAAAGCAAGGCACAAAAGGAGGGACCAATCGGCCAAGGCCAAGCCTCCTCTTTGCCGTCCAATGAGGGTGACAAGTGTCACCCTCCCGTTGGTCCAAAAATGTTCCGTCGCTCGGAAAAATCCGCAAAAATACTAAATGACATAGCCGGAATTTCTCCAACGTAAGCTGTGGAAACGTTTCGTCAGAAAACGACTCTAATCGGCACTTGTGCCCAAATTTCGAATCCAATGCCTAACTTAAGGCTCAAATTTCGTACGTACGTCCATACGTACATACTCTGGAAATACGGGGTATAACACTATGTCCCCATACTTATCCTTTCAACTAACCATGTTTTCTAACACATCTATAACACAACGCTATCCGTACATAGCACACAATAATAAGATCACCTTATCAAGCATACTAAACTCTAGAGGGTTAAGGATATACCTATATCTACCGCTTCACTCTAATCATAGGCCTGCCCTGCAGGGCGCATAGCTGTAGAAGGTGATGAGCCAGCCATAGATCCTGAAGGCCGAGTCTCTACATCCGCGCTACCCCTGGTCGGACAATTTCTCGCAAAATGGCCCTGCTAGCCGCATGTAAAACAACCTCCCGAACCAGCACGACACTCCCCCTTATGGATTCTACCGCAACGGCCACACTGAGGTAAGGGTGGCCTCATCTGGTCCACACCACTACTCCCGAAACTCAACCTCGAGCCCCGACCGCTCCCAATACTCTGGATGCCACGAAGATCGCGGAGGACCGCTCAGTCTTGGCGGAGGCGCATAACTAGTCTGCTGGGCGGTCCGCCTCGAAAGTCGCCAAAGACCTGCTGTTCGCCTCTTCTCTACCGATCCTCGTCATTCCGCCGACCTCTCCGCCTCACACCTGTGCATAAGCTGCGTGCGGGCAATGTCCATGCCCGATCAAGAGCTACACCCGAGCAAGCCTCGCCAAGTAGTCATCGAGCCCCGTGACGTGGCGGTGCACTCGCCCTCCATATTTGCCACTAACGCCGGACATATCGGGCCAACGAGTCGAACTCCACGTTGTACTCCCAACCGCGCCGTCCTGCCTCAACATCAAAAATCTATCGGCCCGAGCCCTCCTCATCTGTGGGGGCAAGAAATATGCAAGAAATGCTCCTGAGAACTCGTCACATACAGCTGGAAGCGCATGCTCCCAGGGACGTTCCGTAGAATCAAACCACGATCAGTAGTATCACGCAGCCGATGCGAACCCAATACCACCGACTCTGCCTCTGAGGCCTTGATCACTCTCATGATCCAGAATCGCTTGATAAACTCCCGAGGTCATCCTCGCTCTCGATCCATAGAACACCGTGGATCGCAACTTAAGAAGTCCCGGTCTCCAACTATCGGCCACGGGTGCACTATCGTACCCCGGCCCCGTCTCGTCCTCAAGTCTCGCCATAAACCTAACTAGTAATCGCCATCTCTTTGCAACCCATATCCTCTGCTCTCGCCGCACGGAGGCTCAGTCTTGTGGTCTCAGCGACCAACTGCTGCGGTTCTAAACTCTTTGGGGGCGGCATCGTAGAATCGCCGTCGTAGCACCACCTCGTAAAAACGGGCCTCTCGCCTCGTAACCTCCGTGCTCTACTCGCAGCCTCCTCGCCGCCTTGCCGCTTCGGGCTCGTTGCCTTGCGTGGAGGCATAACTGATATAAAAGAATACGTTAGAGGGAGTCCAACTTACAACACAGCTCTAAGGCACGATCTCAGAGTGAGAAGAATGGAAACCAATCCTAAATGTCCTGCAGCCTCCTGATTATAGATGTGGTGCACAACACATCGATAATCAAGACTCTACTTGACACGGTATGTAGACACTTTCCGAGGACTAATCGCTCGATACCACTTTTGTCACGACCCGACCGGGCGTGGTCGTGCCTTACCCCGGGCACCCTAGTGATACAACATCAGAGAAAATCAGCGGAAATAAAAACTTAAACATGAAACAAGAGATAAAGTATGAAACAGGCTAACCAAAACGGTCACCTTCCTGAATATATACATATATATATCAACCTGAACAGTTAAATCCTTTTACAAACCCTGCCCACAACAGTACTACAGACCTCTAAGAATGTAACCATAACTATGACGGGACAGGGCCCCGCCATACCCCTGAATGTACAAGTAACTACACTGACAGGGGACTATACCAAAGATGAGCCTCCGGAGAAACGGAGCTTCCCAAAACGCTGAACTGTGATCCTAAGAGCGAGGATCCACAACCAATGTACCTCTACCTGCGGCATGAACGCAGCCCCCCGAAGGAGGTCAGTACAACAGGTACCAAGTATGTGAAACTGTAAAATACTGTAAATGAAATCATAATAGTCTATATAAAGCAGGAGACATGTATGATAACCAAACTACAGTCCACAATATATAAACAGTCATGTCAAGTCAGGGACTCACGCCCTCAAGGTCATTACTCAAATATACAATGGGTCTCACGCCCACAACATCAATCATGCCCGTGGAATACCTTCCTCACTGCCGGCAGTCTATGATATAGTCACACCAAGAAGCACACATGAACATCAGGTCCCACCTGTGGAATAACAACCGTACGGGGCAAGTACGAAGGCTAACTACCAGATACCAAGCCGCATCATCAACTGACCGGGGCAAGTACGAAAGCCAACTACCAGATACCAAAGCCGTACCAACAAATCTATATAACCAAACCATGAAGCTGACCCAGGGCAAGTACGAAAGACAACTACCAGATACCAAGCCTGCGCCACGCAGCTGGCCGGGGCAAGTACGAAGACTAACTATCAGATACCAAGCCGAAATCACGAGACTTCGTCACAAAACTGAACGGGGCAAGTACGAAGGCTAACTACCAGATACCAAGCCGAAACAGCCACGACTTCGGGGCAAGTACGAGAGCCAACTACCAGATACCAAGCCGAATCAGTAAAACCTCATGGAGAGCTAGTCCATGGAACAACAATCCTAATGGAACCATACCCGTGGGCCACCCAACGTGTCAGTAGGTCCAAGGATATAACAAGATAACCGACCCTCCATCGAGAGACGCTGTGGTATAGAAATACAATACTAGCACGACAAGGTTATCACACGCAAACGTAGGCAAGTTACACACAACTCAAGGTACTTTCATTTTATGCTAAAGTCCAGGTTTTGACCCCAAAGTACTACGTACGTTAAATTCTTTTTAAAAGATCCATTTCTTTTACAAAGGTCACCCGATACCCGTAGTATCAAAATAAAGTGACTAACATTTTAATTAAACCAAAACAACTTCCAGACTTTCCTTTTTAAACCAAATTAAGACAATACCATGCCTTCTTTATAGACCAAAACACTTCTCCTTTTAAAGTCAAGTTACCATTTTAAAACCAATGATAAAACCATTCCTTTGTTTTCATAAAGTTGTTATAACTAACTTCCCATAAAGCTGTTATAACACCTTATGTTCTAAACCAAAAACTCTTCGATACCACAAGTCTCTTTTCTTTTAAAACAACAACAAGTATTCTTTTATAACCCAAATAACTTACTCTTTTCAAAAACAAGTAACCTATACTTAAAATCAAGTTACTTCTCTTTTTCCGAAAACAAGTCGTTATAAGTCAAGTCTCTTATCTTTCAAGATCAAGTCTCTTATCTTTCAAAATCAAGTCGTTTATAAGTCAAGTCTCTTAACTTTCAAAAACCAATAAACCATTCTTTTACCTACATAAAGTCGTTATAACTACCTTCCCATAAAGCTATTATAACACCTTATGTTTTAAACCAACCAATTCACTTAGCACATGTACGTCTACCGTACTACATAGTTCACAACAATCATGCTAGAAAAGATAGGAAGAGGTTCACATACCTCGCGACGATTATCGACAAGAAGCAAAAAGCTCCAAAGTACTGTAACCCCGCTAGCCTTTTCCACCCTTCAAGTAGAATACGCTAATCGTATTACTTCCACCTAAAAAGGCCACAAAACGTCTATCAACCTCTCGATCTCTTCGTAGAATATTCTAAATGCATGGTTCCTTATTCTACAAAAAATTCGGCAGCACCTCCCCCCCGCAACCACATAAATCTCCTCCTCTACTCAGGCCCGCTACCAGGCCAACAACTCCCAGGGGAGAGGGTTACACGTCTAACCGGACGTGTACAATTCTACTTCACAATAACACTACACAAGTCTACTGTAAATACAATCCAATGTAAATACAGTTCAATCCTTTATAATCATCCTTCCAATACATCTTATACTCAATTCTAAATTACTACAATATGTAATATCCAATTACAATAGGGGGACATAGATTATTACCTCGATAAGCCCAAAATTATCCAAGATTATATGTCGATCCTGAGCAACGTTTAGCTCCAATTCCTTACACTCCAACCCGCTCCAAGCGACCCTTAGAAGTTTCTAAACAACTTCTCTTAACACTTCAACCAAGCTTATGAAGATTTTCTAGGGTTTCATTTTGCGACTATTGGAATAAAGTAGCATTTCCGGGCTCCTAGTATTAAAACAACTTTGGAATACTACTAGGGATACTAGGCCAAGGTATTTGGGATTATACAACAATACACAAAGTATTTTCTACACAAGAAGGGGGGAGGGACGAAAACACAAGCTCAAGGGAGGGAGTATTTTGCCTTGGAATGCTTAAGTGGGGAATGAATTTAGTCTTCAACTTAAGGGGGTATATATAGAGGATTCAAGGGTCAAGATCTAAGCAAGGTGTGTGGTCAAGATTGGGCCATGTGTGTGTGGGTCCCACCACACCACATGGCCAACGATTTGGGCTACCAAGTGTCAAGGCCATTCGGCCAAGGGGACAAGTGGCTAGCCACTTGTCCCTCCAATTTCGGCCAAGGTGCCACATGGGGGTGACACGTGTCGCCCCCCGACTCATCCAAAATATTTCGTCTTCCGAAAATATCCAAAATACCGAAAATCTCAAAAACAAAGTGGGCCCCACAAAACCGTAAATTTCTCCCGTGGCCCCACGTGACCATTTCCGAAAATAAAATCCCATAATTTTAATATAATCCAAGAAGCCCAAATACCAAATCTGGGAATCCAATTCCCATTAACGAACTTTTTTCTTCACAAAAACCGGAAATTTTTCCGTCGAAAAAATCACATCTTCCTTTCTTTCCAAAATTTCTGTCGTATTCTCGTACGTACATTCTCACATACATACCCTGGAACTACGGGGTATAACATCTAAGTCATGTGTGGGGTAGTTCTTCTCATGCTTCTTGAGCTGTCGAGATGCGTAAGCTATTGTTATACCCCGTATTTTCAGAGTATGTACGTAAGGACGTACGTAGAAAATTTGAAACTTGTACTAAGGCTTGGCCGAATTAATTTTGTTCACAACACCCGTTTAGAGTCGTTTTTCGACCCAACGGTTTCACACCTTTGGGTGGGGACATTACGGCGATGTGCTTTTTAATTTTTTGGGTTTTTTGCGAGAGACGAAACGTGTTTGGCCAACAAGAGGCGCCACTTGGCACCTCCCATCAAGGACGTGAGAGCTCGGTTTGGGACGAAATGGAGAGGTGTAGTTGGTAGGATATTTTGTGTGTTAGTTGGTCGAGGACACGTGGGTGAATCTTGGCCTACACTGCCTTGCACTTGGCAAGATCTTGGCCATTGGTTGACCTTCACTGACCTATAAATACCCCTTCCCTTTGAAGACTTCTTCATCCAAAAAAATCTCTAAGTCTTGAGAGCTCCTCCCCATTTCGTGAGGCCCTCGTCGAGAGTAGCGCCCACTCCTAGTAGTGTGGCCGTGGGGTACCCCCCCCCCCCTAGCCAAGTTGTTTTCGTATAATACCCCCATTTGTGGTGTAGAAATACTCTCAAAGTATTGTTATAATGCCCAAATTACCTTAGCCGTATACCTTGTTGGATTATAATGTTATACCTATACGAAAATGCCCGAAATACTATTATACTTCCGGTCACAAAACCGAAACCCTAGGAAAATCTCCATAGTCCGTTGGAGTATTGTGTAGAAGTTAGTTAGAACTTCTAAGGGTGGTTTAGAGCGGGTTGGAGCGCTCGGAGTTGGAGCTAAACGATTGCCCAGGATCGACTTTAACTAGGATAATTATGGGCTTATCGAGGTAATTATCTTGTCCCTCTATTGTAATTGGAAATTACATATTGTTAGAATATATAGTTGAAGTATACTATATATAGAACTGAACGTAGTTATCGGCAATGTCTTTTGACTTAAGCTGAATAATACTTACGGCAATGTCTTGCGACTTAAGCTGAATTTAAAGAAGAATCTTGTTGTAATTACATAGGGTATTACATGAGACTTGTGTAGTAGTACCGTGGAGTAGAATTGTACCGTTAGGGTTAGGCGTATAACCCCCGGTTGGCTTGGTAGCGGCCTCGATAGAGGAGAGATTTACTGTTGTTGCGGGGAGGTCTTTGCGAATTTTCGGTAGAATGTTCTACGATGAAATCTAAATGTTAATAAGCGCCTTGTGGCCTTATAGGTTGAAGTACTACGTGTGGCGCGATCTACTTGGCTTAGGAGTAGCCGACGGTTGGAAGTACTTGGAGCGTTTTGCTATTAGTCGATACTGTCGCGAGGTATGTGAACCTCTTCATATCTCTTCTAGCATGATATGTGTGAACTATGTAGTACGGTGAGCGTCGTGTGCTAAATGTATTTGATTGGTTTAAAACATAAAGTGTTATAACGGCTTTATGGGAAGTTGGTTATAACAGCTTTATGTTGGTAAGAAAATACTTGTGGTCTTTAAAAGATAACTGATTTGAACTATAACTGGCTTGTTATGTGTTAGTAAAGAACTTGAAGTATTTCAAAAGATTTTTGAATCATTTTGAAAGAAGAAGTAATACTTGGTTTTGCAAAACTTAAGAGTTATACTAGCTTTATGGGAAGTTAGGTATAACGGCTTAAGAATGTTTCTTGATTTGGAAATCGAATGTGTATCGACAAACCACTGCAGCGTTAATAAAAGGAAATGTTTTGACTAATTAAGTATTATTAAAACCAGTAGAAACTTCCATCTGCATAGAAGCTAAGATGAGACAAAATGATATTTCCTAGATCATGGCTGTTGTAATAAGATTGTTATAAACAAGAATATCCTACTCACATATAAGACTTATGTTTCTCAGATAGTTAAAAGAGAATTATATTCTTAACTGAATAAGACTATGAACTACGAAACCCTTCTAAAAAAAGAAACTTGAACATTGGAAAAGAAGGTTGCTACTTGATTTTAGAAAGAGAAGTAATTGATTTACTTTTAAAAAAAGATAATCACTCTATTTTCATATACTACAGGTATTGTGTGGTTTTTGTGAAGTAACGTATCTTTTAAAGTTTTAATGTATGAAGTACTTTGGGGATAGGTACCCGAACTTGTTAGTAGAAAGTACCTTGTGTGAATAACTTGATTGTATTGGTTTGTGATAGCCTTGTAATACTTTCTTGTTGATTTGATAAGTAAGCATGTTAGGATGCTACGTGTGTTAGTATCTTGTGATTATTGTGTAAGGGGGTCACTCTTGTTGTGCTTACGTTGTCAAACGTTAAGCGTTATCTTGTTATTGTATCACATACCCCTTGACTTGTTATACCGAGGGCTTGCCACCCTTGATGCGGTCTATACGGCTATGCAGATCCTTGTGACTATCGCAGTCACGGTAGCTCGAGATTGATCATTCGGGTGTTTAGCGATGCGGGATTCCTATGCGGTCTGCTGAGACTATGCGGTCTTTTGAGACTATGCGAGTGCGGGAGCCTAGGCGGATACCGAGGGTTGGCGCCCGATCACGCGGTATACCTCGCGTGATGCAGGACCGTGATTCGAGGAATACCTCACGCGGGTGCGTGGGTGACCTATGCGAGTGCGAGAGTTCGAGGATAGACGCGCACATTGATATTGCGGGCGAGTGGCGGCTTCGATCGTGTGGTGCGGTCTAGAAAGACCTCGAGATACGCTTTGTGGTATTTTTGGTGCGTGGGTCTTAGTAGTCGGCTATGCCTTCGCACTTGCCGTCACGGTTTATTGTGATAACTTTGAGGCGTGAGTCACGACTTGACATATTTGCTTATTTATTGTGAATCGTATTTTGGTTATCATACATGTCTCCGCTTTATATAGACTACTATGATTTCATTTACTGATTTATTTTCGATTTCACATACTTGGTACTGTTATCGACCTCGCCGGCTGCGTTCATGCCGCAGGTAAAGGTACACCGATCGTTGATCCTAGCTCTCGTGGTCACGCTTTGGCGTTTGGGAAGCCCGTTTCTCGGAGGCTTATCGGTGGTATAGTCCGCCGTCGTAAGTGTTTACATTCGGGGTTTGGCGGGGCCTGTCCGCCATTGTTATCGTATCATTCTTAGAGTCCGTAGTAATCTTGTTGTGGCGGGGTTTGTAAAAGGATTAAAGCTGTTCATGTTGAAAGAGTTGTTATTTATATATATCCGAAGGTAACCGTTTTTGGTTAGCTTTATGCCTTATTTCACCGCCTTATTACACCGTTTCATGTATTGTCTTTATGTTCCGCTGATTACTCTGATGCATGGCTACTTGGGTGCCCGGGGTAAGGCACCAGTCACGGGCCCGGGTTCGGGTCGTGACAAAAGTGGTATCAGAGCAGTTAATCCTCGGAAAGTGTCTGCACCGTATCCGATGGAAGTCTTGATTATCGGTGTGTTGTGCACCGCAATAATCGTGAGGCTATAGGGTATTTAGGATTGGTTTCTATTCTTCTCACTCTGAGATCGTGCCTTAGAGGCTGTGTTGTAAGTTGGACCCTCGACGTATTTCTTTCCCTTACCGCTATGCCTCGCGTAGGCAACCGGGCCCGTGAGGTCAAGCGGCCGAGGAGGCTGAGTAGAGTTCGAGGGTGGCGAGGGCACAGCCCAATCATTACCGAGGGTAGTGCGTCAGTCGGGGAGTTTTGCGACGTCACTAGCCCCAGCAGAGTTTGGCACGGCAGCGGCAGTTCCCACTGCGGCCATGATATTTGAACCTTCAGTTCCACGACCGGGGACAGTGAATATAGAGTGCAAAGAAGACGACCCTGTTACTAGCTATGGATGTGGCTACCAGGAAGTATACCGATGTACCACGGGTCTTGATGACTATCTAAGAGAGGTTGTGCAAGTAATTCTTGATTAGGCTTGAGCATGGCACGTATGCGGGCTTATGCGCAGCAGCCAAGCGTAGAGATTTACTGGGTTAACAAAGCGACGGGAGAGGGCGAGCGGCAAGGTCCTTTAGTAACTTTCGAGGCGAGTCGCCTCGCGTGATTAGATATGCACCTCGCCCGGTGCAGTGGTCTTCCAGATTTCGGGGCGTTCGGGGTGTGCGGGAGTTGGTCGAACTCGGGCTTCCGTTCACGTGTGTGACGTCATTCCGGAATGTCGTCTTTTAGTTAATACTTGTTGTACTACGACCGTCGGTCGATGTCGATGGGGTGTCCTTGTAGGAGGACTTAGCCTTCAGGATCGGTGGGTAGTTCGTCATCTTCCTTAGCTATGAGCCCTACGTGGCAGGTTTGATTAGAACGACTAAGGGGAGTGAAGCAATAGATATAGATATATCTTTAACCCTCTAGAGATCAGTATGTGTGATAAGGTGAGTATACCTTAAGTGCTATGTTCTGATAGCAGTGTGTTAGTCGTGATTAGATCATGGTTGTTTAACCGAGTAAGATTTTGGGGGATAGAGAAGGTGTGAGCCTTAGAGCTTTTTACGTAAAGACCTTAGAGGTGAGGCCATCTCGAGAAAGGTGTAGTGTTATGTTTGACCTTTATCGGAGTGCATTGTGGACGTGAGTTATGTTGGTATTTGTCCCTAGTAGTGTGTATTGAAAGGGGGTAGTTGAGCGAAGTAGACCGCTAGGTTTTCGAAACGTGATTAGTGAGATTGTTCGGATCGGGAGCTAGTATTGTGCGGCGTTGCGGGTCGGGTTGAGGCCGCGTTGCGGGTCAACCCGCGGTAGGTTTGGTGGTGGGGTCAGGTTGTGGTGGTCCCGCGTGTTAGGGTTGTGAGGATGTTAGGCCCAAGTTTAGTTAACGTGAACGAGTTCGTGGGTGCGTTCGACCGATGGTCGGGCGATGGGGCAGCCCATCGTGTTCTTGATCGGGACCGTTTACTCGGCGTGTTGAGTTATCGAAGGTTGTAGGGCTGCGAGGTGCCTACCTACACCTTAAGACGATGGAGCCAGATTACGGCTGCTTCTTTTCGGAGGTTTTGCGAGCAAGGTTAGGAACTCGGTGAATCTCGAATCGCATTCGCCACCGGGCGGTGTGTGTATCTCGAGAGGTAGTCGTGGGGATTGTTGTCTCTGTGGAGGAAGTGTTTAAGCTACCATTTCGGTGTTCGGATATCGCCTTATGAAGCCTTGTAAGAGGCGGAAGTGTAAGTTCTTGGTCGATTGGTTCGATGTTGGCAAGGTTGAATGATTAGTTGAGCTTGTTCCGGTATCGTGGTTAGGGTGTGACGAGTTTTGGTATGACAGAGGAACTTAGCCGTGTTACTTTGGGCCGCTTGAGTTCATGTGAAGGATAGGCGGGTTGCCTTTATGATAGCTTTTGCGTCCGACTTAGGAGGCGATGCGTCGATCTTTCGTATTGTTATGATCGGGAAAGTATCGGAGAATCCATCGAGTGTTCCCGATTAATGATGACCACGTTAGAGATAGTAACCCGAGTCTTGAAACTGGCCGTGTCGAATGTGGTAAGAGTTCGAGTGTCACGACGACCTCGAAGTCATGGCGGCCAGTACCATTTGTTGGGTCGTCGGACAAGGCTCGCGACAAAGTGACAAAAGTGGTACCATTTGTTGGGTCGCCGAGAAGGTTAATGCCTCGAGCAAAGTGACAAAGTGGTATCTACGACGAGTAAAGAGAAGCGAGCATGTATGGCGGGCATAGATGTGATCATTTCTTTTGTAAAGAGAAGGTGTGAAGGAAGTATATTTTAGACCCGGTGAGAGTGTTTTGTGGTGATGATTAGAGGTGTTTCCTCGTGGACTTTGATGTAAGTATTTACGCAGTGCATTGTGGCGGGATTGTTCTCGTAAGTATAGTAGTGAAGACTATCTTGGCGCGGTTGTTTGAGACTTATAAGGAACATTGGACGAATGTTTCTAAGGAGGAGAATGTTATACCGTATTTTGAGTATATGCGTGGGGCGTGCGTAGAAAATTTGAAACTTGTACTAAGGCTTGGCGAATTAATTTTGTTCACAACACCCGTTTAGAGTCGTTTTTCGGCGAAACGTTTTCCACGACTTTCGTAGGGAAGTTCCGGCTATGTCATTTTTCATTGTTGCGGCTTTTTCCGGGAGACGAAGCGTGTTGGGCCAACAAGCGGGCGCCACTTGGCACCCTCCCATCAGGCGGGCGTGAGCTCGGTTTGGACGAAATGGAGAGGTGTAGTTGGTAGGATATTTTGTGTGTTAGTTGGTCAAGGACACATGGGTGAATCTTGGCCCTACACTTGCCTTGCACTTGGCAAGATCTTGGCCATTGGTTGACCTTCACTTGACCTATAAATACCCCTTCCCTTTGAAGACTTCTTCATCCAAAAAAAAAATCTCTAAGTCTTGAGAGCTCCCCCTCCCCATTTCGTGAGGCCCCCGTGGCCGAGAGTAGCGCCCCCCGCCGAGTAGTGTGGCCGTGGGGTACCCCCCCCCTAGCCTAGTTGCTTTCGTATAATACCCCCATTTGTGGTGTAGAAATACTCTCAAAAGTATTGTTATAATGCCCAAATTACCTTAGCCGTATACCTTGTTGTATTCTAAGGTTATACCTATACGAAAATGCCCAGAAATACTATTATACTTCCGTCAGTCACAAAACCGAAACCCTAGGAAAATCTCCATAGTCCGTTGGAGTATTGTGTAGAAGTTAGTTAGAACTTCTAAGGGTGGTTTAGAGCGGGTTGGAGCGCTCGGAGTTGGAGCTAAACGATTGCCCAGGATCGACTTTAACTAGGATAATTATGGGCTTATCGAGGTAATTATCTTGTACCTATATTGTAATTGGAAATTAGATATTGTTAGAATATATAGTTGAAGTATACTATATATAGAACTGAACTTATTTATCGGCAATGTCTTTTGACTTAAGCCTGAATAATACTTACTGCGATGTCTTGCGACTTAAGCTGAATTTAAAGAAGAATCTTGAATCAGAATTACATGAGGTGTATTACATGAGACTTGTGTAGTAGTACCGTGGAGTAGAATTGTACCGTTAGGGTTAGGCGTATAACCCCCTGGTTGGCTTGGTAGCGGCCTCGATAGAGGAGGAGATTTCTGTCATGCGGGGGGAAGGTCTTTGCGAATTTTGGTAGAATGTTCTACGATGAAATCTAAATGTTAATAAGCGCCTTGTGGCCTTATAGGTTGAAGTACTCGTGTGGCGCGATCTTGGCTTAAGGAGTAGCGGTTGGAAGTACTTGGGCGTTTTGCTATTAGTCGATACTCGTCGCGAGGTATGTGAACCTCTTCCTATCTCTTCTAGCATGATATGTGTGAACTATGTAGTACGGTGAGCGTCATGTGCTAAATGTATTTGATTGGTTTAAAACATAAAGTGTTATAACGGCTTTATGGGAAGTTGGTTATAACAGCTTTATGTTGGTAAGAAAATACTTGTGGTCTTTAAAAGGTAACTGATTTGAACTATAACTGGCTTGTTATGTGTTAGTAAAGAACTTGAAGTATTTCAAAAGATTTTTGAATCATTTTGAAAGAAGAAGTAATACTTGGTTTTTGCAAAACTTAAGAGTTATACTAGCTTTATGGGAAGTTAGGTATAACGGCTTAAGAATGTTTCTTGATTTCGAAATCGAATGCGTATCGACAAACCACTGCAGCGTTAATAAAAGGAAATGTTTTGACTAATTAAGTATTATTAAAACCAGTAGAAACTTCCATCTGCATAGAAGCTAAGATGAGACAAAATGATATTTCCTAGATCATGGCTGATGTAATAAGATTGTTATAAACAAGATTATACTAATCATATATAAGACTTATGTTTCTCAGATAGTTAAAGAGAATTATATTCTTAAATGAATAAGACTATGAAATACGAAACCCTTCTAAAATAAGAAACTTGAACATTGGAAAAGAAGGTTGCTACTTGATTTTACAAAGAGAAGTAATTGATTTACTTTAAAAAGATAATCACTCTATTTTCATATACTACAGGTATTGTGTGGTTTTGTGAAGTAACGATCTTTTAAAGATTTAATGTATGAAGTACTTTGGGGATAGGTACGAACTTGTTAGTAGAAAGTACCTTGTGTGAATAACTTGATTGGATTGGTTTGTGATAGCCTTGTAATACTTTCTTGTTGATATGATAAGTAAGCATGTTAGGATGCTACGTGTGTTAGTATCTTGTGATTATTGTGTAAGGGGGTCACTCTTGTTGTGCTTACGTTGTCAAGCGTTAAGCCCGTTATCGTTATTGTATCACATACCCCGACTTGTTATACAGGGCTTGCCACCGCGATGCGGTCTATACGGCTATCACGATCCTTGTGACTATGCGGAGTCGCGGTAGCTCGAGATTGATCATTCCGGTGTTTAGCCGATGCGGGGATTCCTATGCGGTCCGTTGAGACTATGCGGTCTTTTGAGACTATGCGGGCTGCGGGAGCCTAAGGCGGATACCGAGGTTGGCGCCTTCGATGCGCGGTATACCTCGGCGATGCAGGACCATGATTCGAGGAATACCTCATGCGGTGCATGGGTGACCTATGCGGAGTCTGCGAGAGTTCGAGGATAGACGCGCATTGATATTGCGGGCGAGTGGCGGCCGATCATGTGGTGCGGTCTAGAAAGACCTCGAGATACGATTTGTGGTATTTTTGGTCGTGGGTCTTAGTAGTCGGCTATGCCTTCGTACTTGCCGTCACGGTTTATTGTGATAACTTTGAGGCGTGAGTCCCGACTTGACATATTCGCTTATTTATTGTGAATCGTATTTTGGTTATCATACATGTCTCCGCTTTATATAGACTACTATGATTTCATTTCTGATTTATTTTCGATTTCACATACTTGGTACTGTTGTCGACCTCGCCGGGGGCTGCGTTCATGCGCAGTAAAGGTACACCGATCGTTGATCCTAGCTCTCGGTCACGCGATTTAGCGTTTGGGAAGCCCCGTTTCTCGGAGGCTTATCGGTGGTATAGTCCACCGTCGTCGTAAGTGTTTACATTCGGGGTTTGGCGGGCCACTGTCCGCCATTGTTGTCGTATCATTCTTAGAGGTGCAGTAATCGTTGTAGGCGGGGTTTGTAAAAGGATTAAAGCTGTTCATGTTGAAAGAGTTGTTATTTATATATATCGGAAGGTAAGCTTTTGGTTAGCTTTATGCCTTATTTCACTGTCTTATTACATCGTTTCATGTATTGTCTTTATGTTCATTGATTACTCGATGCATGGCTACTTGGGTGCGGGGTAAGGCACGATCCACGGCCGGGTTGGTCGTGGCATATAACCTTCTGCCGTCTTTGCATCGACACACCCAAGCCCGACCGGCATCACAATATACCACATATCCGCCTAAACCTCGGGAAGAGTAAGAAGCGGGCGGTCGTCAATTTCTCCTTCAAAGAACAGAAGCTCTCTCAAGCATCCATCCACGGAACATAGCCGCTCTGCAGGTCACTAGTCAAAGATCTTTGAAATGGAAGAAAACTTCTCCACAAACCTCCGATAATAACCCGAGGCCCAAAAGTGTGCACCTCGTCGGTGTAGTGGGTCTAGGCTAAGTCTTGGCCTCAATCTTTCTTTGTATCAACCCGAATACCATCGGCCGATCACATGCCCTAAGAAAGCCATGAAGTCAACCAAAACTCGCATTTCGAACTTGGCATACAATCGCCGGCTCCGAGGACCAAGTACCGCCTCGCCAGTGATCTGCGTGCTCACGTGCGCGAATAAACCAGATGTCATCAATGAATACTATAACGAACATATCCAAGAATGTCTTGAACACGGTTCATTAAATCCATGAATACCTTTGGGCGTTGAGTCAACGAAAGACATCACCTCGAACTCATAGTGCCCATACCGGTCCGAATACGATCTTTGGGATATCTGCCTCTCTAACTCGCACCTGATGATAACCAGACCGCATGTCTATCTTGGAGAAACACCTCGCACCCTACAACTGGTCAAACAAATCATCAATCACGGGGAGGGTATCTTCTTGATAGTTACCTTATTCACCGTAATCAACACATACGCAAACGTCCATCCTTCTTCTTTACAAATAAAACCGTGCTGCCGAGAGAAACACTAGGCCTGATAAAGCCTTTTTCCAGCAAATCCTTCAGCTGGTCCTTCAACTCTCTTAACTCAGCAGGTTCCATCCTGTATGGTGGAATAGATATAGGTCGAGTGTCTGGCGACATATCAATGCAAAACTCAATATCCCTCTAAGGAGGGATACCCGGGAGATCATCTGGGAATACGTCTGGAAACTCTCTAACAACCGGAACTGACTGAAGGTCTAGTATCTTGGCCTCAGTATCGAATACCCGAACAATATGGTAGATATACCCCTTCTGCCCCATCTTCCTAGCCTTGAGGTAAGAAATAAACCTACCCCTCGACGACGCAGTATTCCTCCCACTGATAACGGCTCCCGGAAGCGGAACCGTGCAATCTCTCTACAGTCCACATTGGCATAGCAAGACGCTAGCCAATCCATACCCATAATCACATCAAAGTCCGTCATATCCAACTCTATCAAGTCGGCTAGGGTCTGACGACTGTATATAGTCACAGGGCAAGCCTTATATACCCGTTCAACTACCACTGAATCACCTACAGGCGTAGCCACCTCAAAAGGTTTTATGGACTCAGGCTCTATCCCTATTCTACCAGCAATATGAGGAGATATATAGGACAAGGTAGAACCTGGATTTATCAAAGCATATACGTCACAACATGAAACCAATAATGTACCTGTGACGACATCCGGTGACGCCTCCTGGTCCTGACGGCTGGACATGGCATAAATGCGGTTCTGAGGACCGCTGAAACTAGGACCCTTGCCACGACCTCTGCCGTGACCTGCTGGCCCATGAACACCCTGCCCTTCGGGGCGAGTAACCGTAGGAGATGAGGACCCGACGAATGACCCTGTAGGATGAACCCTACCATCTGCACTGCCTCTGGTCGGACAGTCCCTCGAAATACGACCCTGCTGGCCACAAGTGTAACAAGGCCCACGATACTACCTGACTCCCGAAATGGGATCTACCATCGGCCACAGAGGCGTGGTCTCGATCGGGTAGCATCTGCTTCCTCGAAGCCACAGGGCGACACGCTCCGAATACCGGATGTCGGAAGACGGTGGAGGCGCTCAACCGTCGAGGTGAAAATCGATCTTCTGAGGTCGTCCGCCTAAAAAACTACAGACCCTGCTGTCTGGGCCCTCTTCTGCTGATATTTGTCAATACGCCGACCTCTACGTTCCTCACACCCAAGTGCATAAGCCTGCATGCGGGCAATGTCCATGCCCGGCTGAAGAGCTACACCCGAACAGCCCTCTGCTAAGTAATCATCGAGCCCTGTGACATAACGGTGCACTCTGTTGTTACACCCCGTATTTTCCAGAGTATGTAAGTGAGGACGTACGTATATTTGTACAAACCCTAATTAGGTTAAGGATGGAATTGTGAACTTTCAACAGAAAAGATTCCGAACCTTGTGAAAGAAATTCTACGTTTTTAATATTTTAACCGATTACGGATTTTTCCGAGAGACGAAATATTTTGGACCAATAGGAGGGAGACATGTGTCACCCTTAGTTGACATGGGTTGGAAGAAATGGTGGCCTAGTGGACAAGTCAAATGGTCAAGTCTTGCAAGATATTTTTTGGGTTAGTGGGGGTAGGTATAGTGGCCGGTTTTCTTGAGCAAGTGGGAGGCCACATGGCTCATTGTTGTGGGGGACATATGTCCCAATGTTGTGGTGGACATATGTCCCAAGGTTGTGGTGGACACTTGGTGGAAGAATCCACTCACACATGTTATCTAATCTACACCCTCCATTTGTGTTAATCTTGGCCCTTGGTGGTTCTATAAATACCCCCCTCTTGTGCAAGACTTCTTCATCCACAAACACAACTTCCAAGTCTCAAAAATCCTTCCCTCTAGTAGTGTTTTCGTCCAAGTCCTCTCCCCCCCCCCCCCCTTGCCTAGTGTTTGTCAAACACCCCCTTCCTTCCTTGTAGTTTCGTCCACCCCTTGGTAGAAAAATATTCTCCAAGTATTGTTACTATCCCAAAATACCCTAGCCTTATACTTTGTAGTATTCCAAACTCACCTCTATACTAAAAGCCCAGAAATACTACCTTATATCCATTAGTCACTAAACGAAACCACGGGAAATCTTCATAGTTGGTTGAAGTTTTAAGTAGAAGTTGTTTAGAAACTTCTAAGAGTTTCTTAGCTATCGGGCGTGCAAATTAGGAGCTAAACGTTGTTCGGGATCGACATTTAAACTTGGATAATTTTGGGCTTCGAGGTAAATATCTTGTCCTTATTGTAATTGGAAATTACATAATCGTAGTAGTATAGAAATGAGTATAAGATATATAGAAGGATGGTATAAAAGAAGAGAATTGAGCGTAATTACATAGAATTTGTATTCTGATAGAATTGAGTAGTTTGACGGGTAGGGAAGTGCTGCCCAATTTTCCGTATGATAGAGAACCTTCTACTTAGAATATTCTAGACGTTGATAGACGTATTTGACTATTATAGGTTGATACTCTGCGCGCGACATATTCGACTTGGCAGGTGGATTTCGCCGAGGAGGTATGTGATTCTTCCTATCCTCTTGAGCATGATATTTTTGATATATATTGTTATACCCCGTATTTCCAGAGTATGTACGTAAGGGAATACGTACAAAAAGTTTGGCCTTAAAGTTAGCCTTGGACGTTTTATTTGTGTACAACACACTAGAAGAATCGTTTTCCGACGAAACGTTTCCTGACAATTTCGTAGGAAAATTCCGACTATGTCATTTAGTATTTTTGCGGATTTTTCCGAGATCTGAAACATTTTGGACCAACGGGAGGCGACACTTGTCACCCTCCAATTGGTGGACTTGACACGGCAATAGGGCCGATTGGGTTGGCTTCTTTTGTCTTGGAGTTGGTAGGATATTTTGTGTGCAAGTTGGCCAAGGACACTTGCCTAAATCCTCACCCTACACTTGCCTTGCACTTGTCTTCATCTTGGCCATTGGTTGGCCAAGGCTTGAGCTATAAATACCCTCTTGAGATGAAGAGTTCTTCATCCACAAAAAGCTTTCAAGTCTAAAAATCCTTCCTCTCCCTTTGTTAGCAATTCGTCCAACACCCCCTTCCGCCAGAAGCTTGGCGAGGCCTACCCCACTAGCTAGAAATCTACCCCCTCCTTGGTAGAAAAGTTGTCTTCTAGTATTGTTATAATGCCCAAAATACCTAGCCCAATCCTTTGTACTTAGTAGAAGTTGTGAAGAACTTCTAAGGTTTCTCGAGCTATCGGGCGCACAACTTAGGAGCTAAACCTTGCTCAGCGACTTTTATCTAGGATATTATTGGGCTTACGAGGTAAATAAACTTACCCTTCTTTTATAATTAGAGAGTATATATCTGTAGAAGTATAAGAATAAGTATAAATACTTAGAAGAGTATTAAAGAATAGAATTGGACGTTATCACGAGAAGGGTTTAAAGAAGAATAATTGAACTGTACTCACATAGAATTTGTTTTCACTGATGAACTCATATAGCTCACCGGTAGGGTTGTGCTGCCCGACAATCCGTAGAATTGTGAACCCCTATTTAGAATGACCTTGAGTAGTCTAGACTTTGATAGATGTCTGTGACTATTATGGTGACTCTGCACGCGACATATTCAACTTGGCGGTGGTTTTATTTGAGAAGGTATGTGATTCTTCCTAAAGCATGATATTTTACAATATATAGTACGGTAGGCGTACATGTGTTAATCGAATAATAACTACGGCAATGTCTTTGACTTAAGCTGAATAATACTTAGGCAATGCCTCACGCTTAAGCTGAATAATACTTACGGAATGCCTCACGCTTAAGCTCGAATAATAAAGAATGGAAGCATTTCAAAAGAATATCGAATCATTTTTAACAGAAGATAAATATTTGGTTTTAAAACAAAGGCTTAAGAGTTATACTAGCTTTATGGGAAGTTAGGTATAACAACTTAAGAAAGATAAAAGGAACCTTTACTTGTTTGTTTATAAAAGCCTTGTATTGATTTACATTAAGTGTAGTAAGATTTGTTTGATAAGTAGACATATTATGATGCTACCGTGTTAGTGTCTTGAAATCTTTGTGTAAGGGTCATTCTTCTTTGTGCTTACGTTGCTAACCGTAAGTCCGTTGTCTTGTTATTGTATCACCTACCCCCATTCGTTATACCGAGGGCTTGCCCCCGATCTTGGTCTATACGGCTATGCGGTCTGTGAGACTATGCGAGCAGCGGTATGCTCGTGATTGATCATTCGGGTGTTTAGCCCGATGCGGGGATTCCTATGCGGTCTGCTGAGACTATGCGGTCTTTTGAGGCTATGCGGTGCGGGAGCCTAGGCGGATGCCGGGGTTGGCTGCCCCGATGCGAGGAATACCTCATGCGGGTGCATGTGTGACCTATGCGAGTGCGGAAGTCGAGACTAGGCACGCAGAATGATACTATAGGCGATTGGCCTTGCCCGATCATTCGCGGCCTAGAATAGACTGTTCTGATTTTCCTATTCTCGTTGTTGTTTGTGATGTGGCACTATGTGCAATTGAACGGTGTATTTGTGAAAAGGTTTTAAATACTTTGATTTCATTTGATTCTTTATAGTTTCACATACTTGGTACTGTTATCGACCTCCTTCGAGCTGCGTTCATGCCGGTAAGAGGGCAGCGGTGCTAGATCCGCATCCTTAGGATCTCTTTGCATTGGTGTCGTGAGCTCCATCTTCTAGGAGGCTCTACTTTTGGTATGATCTCCTGTATTGTAGATAGTTTTATGCGATCGGGGTATGGCGGGCCCTGTCCGCCATAGTTGTATATTTCCTTAAGTGCAGTAGTCATGTTTATGCGATTGTCGGATGTAACTGCTAAACCTTGTTTATATATATATGCCGAAAGGCGACGTTTGTTCACATAAACTGTGTCTTATTTTATAAACTGTTCCCTGCCTTGTTTTATATTCCGCTGGTTACTCTGATGTTTGACTACTTGGGTGCCCCGGTAAGGCACCAGTCACGGGCCCCGGAACGGGTCGTGACAAAAGTGGTATCAGAGCAGTTAATCCTCGGAAAGTGTCTACAGACCGTATCTAGTAGAGTCTTGATTATCGGTGTGTTGTGCACCACACCAATAATCAGGAGGCTATAGGATATTTAGGATTGGTTTCCGTTCTTCTCATTCTGAGATCGTGCTTTAGAGCTGTGTTATAGGTTGGACCCCTCTAACGTATTCCTTTCTATGTGATTATGCCTCACGTAAAGGCAACCGGGCCCGAAGGGCAAGCGGCGAGGAGGCGCTAGCGAGACACCCAGTCACGAGGGCTCGAGGCCAGTCTATACTAGAGACGGCGAGTTCTATGGCCGGCCCAGCGAGACCACAGCACCCACACCTCATCCCACGGCTGGGCGGAGAGTTAGGGTACAAGGAGATAGCCCGACTATTGGCTAGAGTTGTGGCCCGATCGAGAGAGAGGCTGGATCGCGGCGGTTCGGCTCGGCTCGATCGCACCGTAGTGCACCGAGGCGAATAGTTTGAGACTACGGGATTTCCTTAGTTGTAGCCCGCGAGTTTTATGGGTCGGCGGAGGATGATCCGCGAGTTCATCCGTCACCGCGAAGGATTATGCGGGTGATCGTGGCTTGAGGCGAGTCTGTGACATTCGGTTCGCGTCGGTGCGTGATACGCAATCGATTGGTTTGATTCATGGGAGCTTTCCGGGAGAGCATGCACCTCCAGCGGTGTGGGATGAGTTTTGAGGCTTTTCTCACACACTTCTTGCCTCGCAGATGAGGAGACGCAGTGATAGATTCTTGTTCTTGAGGCAGGAGGGCGCCGCAGTGAGGAGTACAATGTCGAGTTTGATTCTTTGGCTCGATATGTCCACTGCGCGTAGCGAATATGGAGGACCGGGTGCATCGCTATGTCACGGGCTCGATGATTACATGGCCGAGTCTTGTGCGGGTGTGTCCCTTCACCGAGCATGGACATTACCGGATGCGAGCTCATGCACTAGGATGCGAGGCGTAGAGACGCCGGGTAAGCGATATCAGCCAGAAGAAGGCCAAGACGGCGGTTCTTTTGGTGGTTCGTATGGCGGCATCGGCGAAGTCCAGGTGCACCACGGCCGGCGCGAGCGCTCTACATCTTCGGTACAGCGAGCGATCGGCGGCCAGGCCCGGGACTTCAGTTTCGAGTAGCGAGTGCTAACCGTTGAGGTCTGCCGATGTGCGTTGTGGTAGATACCATTACGAGGCTGTACTCGGGAGCTTGCTACGTGTGGCCGCAGGTTATTTCGCGAGTTTGTCCGAAGCGGCGCGGTGGTAGGGCCCGATCTACGAGTGCATTGCGCTTCTTCATCCCGACGATTACTCGCCCGGAGGCAAGGTACTCGTGGACCAGCAGTCGCGGCGGTCGTGGCTCGGGTCCCGATTCTAGCGGTCCTCGAGCGCATTTATGCTTTGTCCGGTAAGCGAGTTCTGAGGCCTCACCGATGTCGTCACAGTACCTTATCGGTTCGGGTTTGATGTATACGCTTTGATAGATCGGGTTCTACTCTGTCTATATATCTCCCTTGTTGCTAGTAGGATAGGGATAGAGCACGAGTCCATGGACCCTTTCGAGGTAGCTACGCGATGGGTGATTCGGTGGTAGCTCGGCGGGTATATAGAGCTTGTCTGTGACCATTCTGATCGTCGGACCCTAGCCGACTTGATAGAGTGGAGATGATTGACTTCGACGTGATTATGGGGATGGATTGGCTAGCTTCTTTACGCCAATGTAGACTGAGAGAGAGTAGTACGGTTCCGGTTTCGAGGAGCCGGTTGTCGAGTGGGAGAGCACGGTATCGCCGAGAGGTAGGTTTATTTCCTACCTCAAGGCTAGGAAGATAGTGCGAGAAGGGTATATCTACCATCTCGTTCGGGTGTTTGATCTGAAGGCTGCGGTACAGATTTTGATCGATTCGATGGTCGTGAGTTCCCGGGCGTGTTTCGGATGACCTCCGGGTATCCTCCCGAGAGGAGATCGAGTTTTGTATAGATGTATTACGGACACTCGGCTATTTCCATTCGCCATACGAGAATGGCTTTGCCGAGTTGAGAGAGTTGAAGGACCAGCAGGGATTTCTTTGGAGAAGGGTTTTATCGGACCTAGTGTTTCTCCGCAGAAGCGCCGTATTGTTCGTGAAGAAGAAGGGCGGGGCGCTGCGCATGTGTGTTGACTACGACGGTGAACAAGGTGACCATTAAACGAATACCCCTTCCCGTGATTGATGATTTGTTCGACCGGTTGCGGAGCGCGAGTGTTTCTCAAGATTGATCTGGTCGGGCTATCATCAGTGCGAGTCGAGAGGTGGATGTCCTAGATCGCATTCGGACGTCACGGGCATTATGAGTTCGGTCATGTCTTTTGGGTTGACCAATGCTCGGCGGTATTCATGGATTTGATGAACGAGTATTCAAACCATTTTGGACACGTTTGTGATAGTGTTCATTGATGATATCTTGGTTTATTCGCTCGAAGCGAGGAGCATGCGGAGCATTTGAGGCTGTCTTGCGATTCTCGAGACCAGCGATTGCGCCAAGTTTTCCAAATGTGAGTTTTGGTTGACTTGATGGCGTTTCTTGGGCATATTGTCGGGTGATGGCATTCAGTGGATACGGCCAAGATCGGCGATCAGGACTTGGCCTGAACCTACTACTCCGGCGAGGTTCGCGATTTTACGGGCCTTGCGGAGTTATTATCGGTTCGTGGAGAAGTTTGCTTCTATCTCGCACCATTGACTAGGGTGACTCGGAAGGCGGCCAAGTTTGATGGACTGATGCTTGTGGCGGGGTTTTGATTCTTTGAAAGAGAGGCCCGACCGCCCGTTCTTACTCTTCCGCAGGTCGGATGGTTATGTCGTGTATTGTGATGCGTCGGGCATCGGGTTGGGATGTGTGTTGATGCGGCATGGCGAGTTATAGCATATGCATCGACGGTGAAGAAACACGAGGAACTACCCCACCCATGATTTAGAGTTGGCGGTATGATTCACGCTTTGAAGATCTGGAGGCACTATTTGTATGGGGTTCACGTGGATATTTATACGAGACCACAAGAGCCTCGGTATATCTTCACGGAGGAGTGAACTTACGGCGAGACGGTGGTTAGAGTTGCTTAAGGATTACGATGTTGATATCTGTACCACGGGAAGGCAATGTTGTGGCGTATGCTCTTAGTCGTAGGTCGATGGGAGCCTATCGGATGTGCGGCTAGAGAGGAGGACATGGTTCGTGATTTGCATCGATTAGCGAGCCTTGGTGTCCGCTTGATTGATTACGATAGCGATGGGGTTAGAGTTCGTGAGGTTGCCGAGTCTTCCATCGTCGAGAGGTGAAGAGGCAACGATTCGAGATCCGTCTTTGATTCGATATCGTGATACTGACTCTTCGTGAGGCAAGGGTCCTTTTGAGTAGCACCTGATGGGGTGCTAAGGTTTGAGGGCAGATTGTGTGTTCCGGATGTTTGAGACTTGGCGCGAGTTCTTGGGAAAGCACGTAGCGGCGTTACTCTATCCATCCGGGTCGACCAAGATGTACCACGACCTTAGATCGTGTATTGGTGGGATGGTTTGAAGAGGGCGTTGCGAGTTCGTAGCTCGGTGCGTGTTGCCCGGCGGTGAAGGTAGAGCACGGAGGCACGGTGGTGCATTACGGCGATAGAGATCCGACTTGGAAGTGGGAGGTGATCAACATGGACTTCATCACGGGATTGCCTCGCACTCGGAGAGACATGATTCTATATGGGTTATCGTCGACGGTGACGAAATCAGCCCACTTTCTTCCGTTAGGGCGACTTTCGGTGAGGATTATGCGGACTTTACATCAGAGATCGTCGGTGCATGGAGTCCCTATTTCGATCATATCGGCGAGGAGCCCGGTTCTGGCTAACCTGGAGGTCCTTCGAAGGGGTTTAGGGGCCGGTGAGCACGAGTCGCATTTCATCCACGCAGACGGATGGCGGGCGAGCGCACTATCCGCACTCTTGAGGATATCTTTGCGAGCTGTGTTATTGACTTCGATGGTAGTTGGGAGGATCATTTACCTCTAGTAGAGTTTGCGTATAATAATAGCTACCACTCCAAGTATTCGGATGGCGCCTTATGAGGCCTTATATGGGAGGAAGTGCGGTCGCCTATAGGTTGGTTCGATGTGGGCGAGTGCGGCTAGTAGGACCAGATTTGGTACAAAGATGGATAAGGTGAAGCTTATCCGAGGCGGCTATTAATGACTGAGTCGGCAGTCGTATGCAGATCATCGTCGTCGGCATCCGGGTTCGCGATTGATGATTGGGTTTTCTGAAGGTGTCACCCATGAAGGGTGTGATGAGATTCGGGAAGAAGAAACTCGGCCCAAGGTACATTGGGCCATTTCATTGTCGCGAGGTAGGCAAGGTTTCTACGAGTTGGATCTGCCGTCCGATCTGGAGGCGATGCATCCGGTTTTCACGTATCTATCTTTGAGGAGATGTATCGGATCCATCTAGGTACACCGATTGACGATGTCCAGTGACCAGGGTTATCGTATGAGGAGATTCCCATAGCGATAGTCGATCGTCGAGTTAGGCGTCTGCGGACGGGGCGTGGCTTCCGTCAAAGTCTTGTGGCGGAGCGAGCTCGAGGAGGAGATGGCGTGGGAAGCGAGGAGGACATGAGGCGAAGTATCCTCACCTATTCCCACCTCCAGGTAATTCACTTTCCTACTTGTAAATTTCCATTATCATTTATGCCTAAGTGTTATTTTGTGGCCATGTGTGGCACTTACAAACTGTTTAAGCTTCTTCGATAACTGTCTTGAGAAGGAACATTCGGGACGAATGTTTCTAAGGAGGGGAGAATGTTATACCCCGTATTTCCAGAGTATGTACGTAAGGGAATACGTACAAAAAGTTTGGCCTTAAAGTTAGCCTTGGACGTTTTATTTGTGCACAACACACTAGAAGAATCGTTTTCCGACGAAACGTTTCCACAGCTTTCGTAGGGAAAATTCCGACTATGTCATTTAGTATTTTTGCGGATTTTTCCGAGATACGAAACATTTTGGACCAACGGGAGGGCGACACTTGTCACCCTCCAATTGGTGGACTTGACACGGCAATAGGGCCGATTGGGTTGGCTTCTTTTGTCTTGGAGTTGGTAGGATATTTTGTGTGCAAGTTGGCCAAGGACACTTGCCTAAATCCTCACCCTACACTTGCCTTGCACTTGTCTTCATCTTGGCCATTGGTTGGCCAAGGCTTGAGCTATAAATACCCCTCTTGAGATGAAGAGTTCTTCATCCACAAAAGCTTTCAAGTCTAAAATCCTTCCTCTCCCTTTGTTAGCAATTCGTCCAACACCCCCTTCCCGGAAGCTTGGCGAGGCCTACCCCACTGCTAGCGAAATCTACCCCCCCTCCCTTGGTAGAAAAGTTGTCTTCTAGTATTGTTATAATGCCCAAAATACCCTAGCCCAATCCCTTTGTACTTAGTAGAAGTTGTGAAGAACTTCTAAGGTTTCCTTGGAGCTATCGGAGCGTACAACTTAGGAGCTAAACCTTGCTCAGGCGCGACTTTTATCTAGGATATGAGTGGGCTTACCGAGGTAAATAAACTTCCCCTGGTTTTATGATTAGAGAGTATATATCTTTGTAGAAGTATAAGAATAAGTATAAATACTTAGAAGAGTATTAAAGAATAGAATTGGTGTTATCACAGTAGAAGGGTTTAAAGAAGAATAATTGGTATGTACTCACATAGAATTTGTTTTCACAGATGAACTCATATAGCTCACCGTAGGGTTGTCTTTGCCCGACAATCCGTAGAATTGTGAACCCCCTGTTTAGAATGACCTTCAGAGTAGTCTAGACTTTGATAGATGTCTGTGACTATTATAGGCTGACTCTCTGCGCGCGACATATTCAACTTGGCAGGTGGTTTTCGCTGAGAAGGTATGTGATTCTTCCTAAAGCATGATATTTTACAATATATAGTACGGTAGACGTACATGTGTTAACTGAATAATAACTACGGCAATGTCTTTGACTTAAGCCTGAATAATACTTAGGGCAATGCCTCACGGCTTAAGCCTGAATAATACTTACGGCAATGCCTCACGGCTTAAGCCTGAATAATAAAGAACTGGAAGCATTTCAAAAGAATACTGAATCATTTTTAACAGAAGATAAATATTTGGTTTTTAAAACAAAGGCTTAAGAGTTATACTAGCTTTATGGGAAGTTAGGTATAACAACTTAAGAAAGATAAAAAGGAACTGTTTACTTGTTTGTTTATAAAAGCCTTGTATTGATTTCTGTTAAGTGTAGTAAGATTTGTTTGATAAGTAGACATATTATGATGCTACCTGTGTTAGTGTCTTGAAATCTTTGTGTAAGGGTCATTCTTCATTGTGCTTACGTTGCTAACAGGTAAGTCCGCTGTCTCGTTATTGTATCACCTACCCTCATTGTTATCTGAGGGCTTGCCCTCGATCTTGGTCTATACGGCCTATGCGGTCTGTGAGACTATGCGGAGCATCGGTATGCTCCAGGATTGATCATTCCGGGTGTTTAGCCTGATGCGGGGATTCCTATGCGTCCGCTGAGACTATGCGGTCTTTTGAGGCTATGCGGGTGCGGGAGCCTAGGCGGATCTGGGGTTAGCTGCCCCGATGCGAGAATACCTCATGCGGTGCATGTGTGACCTATGCGAATGCGGAAGTCCAGGACTAGGCACGTAGAATGATACTATGGGCGATTGGCCTTGCTTCGATCATTCGCGGCCTAGAATAGACCTGTTACAGTTTTCCTATTACTGTTGTTGTTTGTGATGTGGCACTATGTGCAATTGAACTGATTGTATTTGTGAAAAGGTTTTAAATACTTTGATTTCATTTCAGTTCTTTATAGTTTCACATACTTGGTACTGTTATCTTGACCTCGCCGAGGCTGCATTCAATCTGCGCGGTAAGGGCGCAGTGCTAGATCCGCATCCTTAGGATCTCTTTGCATTGGTGTCGTGAGCTCCATCTTCTCCGAGGCTCTACTTTTGGTATGATCTCCTGTATTGTAGATAGTTTTATGCATCGAGGTATGGCGGGCCCCGTCCCGCCATAGTTGTATATTTCCTTAAGTGCAGTAGTCATTTATGCGGTGTCGGATGTAACTGCTAAACCTTGTTTATATATATATGCCGAAAGGCGACGTTTGTTCACATAAACTGTGTCTTATTTTATAAACTGTTCCCTGCCTTGTTTTATATTCCGCTGGTTACTCTGATGTTTGACTACTTGGGTGCCCCGGTAAGGCACCAGTCACGGGCCCCGGAACGGGTCGTGACATATATATATATAGTACGGTAGACGTACGTGTGTTAACTAAAATTGGTTTTACTCTAATGTCTTTTGACTTGAGTTTTAAATAATAAGAATCTTGAAGTGTTTCAAAAGAATTATGAATCGTTTTTGAAAGAAGAGTAATACTTGGTTTTAAAAGCTTAAGAGTTATACTAGCTTTATGGGAAGTTAGGTATAACGACTTAAGAAAGATAAAAGGAACGGTTTACTAAATTGTTTATGAAAGCCTTGTATTGATTTCGGAAAGGGGAAATAAGTATCGAACAAACCACTGCAGCGCTAATAAGGGAAAATTTATCGACTAAGTAAGTATTAATAAAACCAGTAGAAACCTCCATCTGCATAGAAGCTAAGATAAGACAAAATTGTATTACATTTTCTAGATCATGGCTGCTTTAATAAGATTATTATAAATAAGAATAACTACTCACACATAAGGCATATGTTACTCAATTGTTTTAAAAAGAGATTACGTTATTTGATTAAGACTATGAACTATGAAATCTTTCGGAAATAAAAGACTGGAGTATATTTTTATTTAGGCAACTTGAACTTTTGGAAAAGAATGTTGTTACTTGATTTTAAAAAAAAGAAAGTGTTTTTGATTTAAAAGGAAATCATGGTATTATCTTAATCTGTCTTAAAAGAGAGTTTAAATGTTATGGCCGATTTGATACCGAGTCCATGGGATGGACCGGGAATGTATACCACCCGATTCTACACCGAGTCCATGGGATGGGACCGAATGTATTCCACGATTTGATACCGAGTCCATGGATGGGACCGTGAATGTATTCCACACGATTTTATACAGAGTACATGGTTTGGTCGGGTTATGTATTCCACACGATTTGATACTGAGTCCATGGGATGGACCGGGAATGTATTCCACACGATTTGATACCGAGTCCATGGGATGGACCGGGAATGTATTCCACACGATTTGATACCGAGTCCATGGGATGGACCGGGAATGTATTCCACACGATTTGATACCGATTCCATGGGATAGACCGGGAATGTATTCCACCCGATTTGATACCGAGTCCATGAGATGGACCGGGAATGTATTTCATACGATCCGACACCGAGTCCATGAGATGGACCGGGAATGTATTCCATACGATCCGACACCGAGTCCATGAGATGGACCGGGAATGTGACCATGCGATTCCACCTCGAGTCCCATGGGATGGGCCGAGACATGTTATACGTATCACACGATTTATACCTAGACTGCCGGCAGTGAGGAAGGAGTTCCACGGGCATGAGGGATGCCTTCAGGGCGTGAGTCCCTGTTTTGACATGACTGCTTTTATGTTGTGAACTGTAGTTTGGTTATCATACATGTCTTCTGTTTTATATAGACTGTCATGATTTCATTTACAGTATTTTTCAGTTTCACATACTTGGTACCTGTTGTACTGACCTCCTTCGGGGGGCTGCGTTCATGCCGCAGGTAGAGGTACATCTGTTGTGGATCCTCGCTCATAGGATCACAGTTCAGCGTTTTGGGAAGCCCCGTTTCTCCGGAGGCTTATCTTTGGTATGATCCCTGAGATTGTAGGTTCTTGTACATTCAGGGGTATGGCGGGGCCCTGTCCCGTCATAGTTGTTATAAAATTCTTAGAGGTCTGTAGTACTGTTGTGGGCAGGGTTTGTAAGGATTTAACTGTTCGGTTTGTTATATATACATGAAGGTGACCGTTTTGGTTAGCCTGTTTTCTTATGTTATATCTTGTTTCCTGTTAAGTTTTTATATTCCGCTGGTTACTCTGATGTATGTCTACTTGGGTGCCCGGGTAAGGCACCAGTCACGGGCCCGGGTTCGGGTCGTGACAAAAGTGGTATCAGAGCAGTTAATCCTCGGAAAGTGTCTACAGACCGTATCTAGTAGAGTCTTGATTATCGGTGTGTTGTGCACCACACCAATAATCAGGAGGCTATAGGATATTTAGGATTGGTTTCCATTCTTCTCACTCTGAGATCGTGCCTTAGAGTTGTGTTATAAGTTGGACCCCTCTAACGTATTTCTTTCCCTTACCAGTTATGCCTCCACGCAAGGCAACCCGGGCCCAGAAGGGCAAGGCAGCCGAGGGAGCTGCGAGTAGAGCACAGAGGGTTACGAGGGCACAGGCCCAATCATCACCTGAGGTGGTGCTTCATTCGGGGAGTTCTGCGACGTCGCCAGCCCCAGCAGAGTCTAGCACAGCGGCAACAGTTCCTACTGCGGCCATGATATTTGAACCTTGGTTCGCGACCCGATGCGAAAGTATGGATTGCAAAGAGACGACCCTGTTACTAGCTAGGGATTTAGCAACCAGAGAGTATATTATGTACCGATTTATCACGGGTCTTGATGATTATCTAAGAGAGGGTTGTGCAAGAGTAGCTCTTCAGTCAGGCATGAGCATGGCCTGCGTACGGGCTTATGCGCAGCAGGCCGAGAAACATAGGGATCGACGGGTTAACCAAGATCAGCAGAAGAGGGCCAGAACAGCAGGGTCCTTTGGTAACTTTCGAGGCGGACCTTCTCAGCAGGTTATGCGCCTCGCCCGATCTGAGTGGTCCTCCACAGACTTCAGGACGATCGGGGTATGAAGGAGTTGGTCAGAGCTCCAGGGCTTCTGGATCACAGCTACACGTAGGTTCCGGCCACCGATTCGATTTTCCTCGGTGTTCACAGGTGTGGCGTCATCCCGGGGAATGTCGTCTTTTTGTTGGTGCTTGTTTTACCTGCGGCCGTCAGGGCCATGTGACGAGAGAATGTTCAAGTAGGAGGGATGCAAGCAGGAGGACTCAGCCTACCAGATCAGTTGTGGATTCAGTGGTTCGGAGAGGAAGGGGTGTTAGCTAGAGGCCACCCCACCCTGTGGCCGTTGTGGTAGGTGTCATTGTGGGGAGTGTCGTACTTCTTCGACAACTTGTTATGCTTGCGGCCAGCAGGGCCATTTTGCGAGAAATTGTCCGACCAGAGGTGGCGCGGATGTAGAGACTCAGCCTTCAGGATCAGTGGCTAGTTCATCACCTTCCCTAGCTATGCGCCCAACAGGGCAGGATTGATTAGAACGACAAAGGGGAGTGAAGCAGTAGATACAGATATATCCTTAACCCTCTAGAGATTAGTATGGGTGATAAGATGAGTATATCTTATGTGTTATATTCAGATAGCATTGTGTTAATTGTGATTAGAAATCATGGTTAATTAAAAGGGTAAGATTGGGGATAGGGAAAGTGTGAGCCTTAGAGTTTTATACGTGGAGACCTTAGAGACGAGGCCATCTTGAGTAAAAGATTTATTTTTATGTTTGACCCTTATCGGAGTGCATAGTATACGTGAGATATATTTGTGTGATAAGTCCTTGAGCAGTGTGAAATGAAAGAGGGTAGTTGAGTGTCACACCCTGAACCCCGGGCCCGTGACTGGTGCCCTACCTGGGCACCCTTCTACCTTAACAACACAAGTAAACTGCGGAAATTAAATAACACCCTTTTTGTTTTTTTAAAACCAATCGTACGTGCAAGGGCAAAGCCGACAAGGCTGCCATATAATATACATAGCAAAAGACACTACACCGTACATGAGTCCAATCCCACATATGAATACAGACCTCTAAGAGTAAAACTGAAATATGACGGGACAAGGCCCCGCCGTACCCATAACTGTACAAAGCACATCTTGAAAGAACTTATACCAAAAGATAAACTCCCGAACAGAAGGAGCTATCCAAAAACTCTGAACAGGGTCCTACACCTGCCGATCACCAAACTGCGTACCTAAACCTGTTGCATGAACGCAGCCCCCCGAAGGAGGTCAGTACGAAGAATGTATCAAGTATGTGAAACAATAAGTACTGTAATGAAATCATAACAGTCTAAACAAAACAGGAGACATGTATGATAGCCAACCTACAGTACACCACACATAAGCAGTCATAACAAGTCAGGGACGCATGCCCTCAAGTTATTTCTAAAATCTAACCATGGGTCTTACGCCCATAATATCAATCATGCCCGTGGAATCCTTACTCACTGCCGGCAGTCCATGATATAATATAACACCAATAAGCATAAGGTCAAATAGTCTGCCCATAAAGGTATACTGCCCGGCCCATTCCTGGGAAGCGATAATGTCCTATAGTCTGCCCATAAAGGTATACTGCCCGGCCCATTTCTGGGACGATAATGACATATAGTCTGCCCGTAAAGGTATACTGCCCGGTCCATTCCTGGGACGATAATATCATATAGTGCGCGTAAGGTATATTGCGCCCGTTTTCTGGGACGATAATGTCATATAGTCTGCCCGTAAAGGTATACTACCCGGCCCATTCCTGGGACGATAATGCCATATAAAATCCGGGAATTCTACCCGCCTCCTGGTCACAAGCCCCGGAATCCCACATTATTGTCGTTACGTCCAAGTAAACTTACAACAAGACAGCCGACCCTCTAACCGAGAGTCGCAGCAACGTAATAAAACATAATACTTGCACTCAAAGGCTATCACCAGCACACATAGGCTAATTCTCAATTAACCAAGCCAAAGTACTTATCAAGGCACACATAGAATAATCCTCAATTTAACAAGCCAAAGTACTACGTACGTACATTCTTTTCAAAAGACTTTTTTTTATGTAAAACCCCAAGATACTAACACCCGTAGTATCAAGGTGTGTCTATTTTCCAAAGTAAGTTACTACACCTTTAGAAAACTCATTTCAAAGCTTGAAATCAAGTAACTTCAAATTTTCACAATCTAGGCAATTTATTCCCATTAATCAAAATAGATAACTTTCTAAACCTTGCGTAAAGCCGTTATAACCAACTTCCCATAAAGCCGTTATAGCCCTTTATGGTTTTTAGACAATTTCATTCTTTTTATAACCAGGAGACTTATACTTAAAACCAAGTATCACAAACTTTCAAAATACTTCAAGTCTCTTAATATTTAGAAAACAAGTTTCTTCTACTTTTAAACCTCAAGTAACTCACACCTTTAAAACAAGTTACTTCTCTTAAATCATGTCATTTCTCCTCTTTTAAAACAATTAAGTAAATCACTCCTTTGACTTCCCTAAAGTCATTATAATGGCCTTTAGGTTTTGGAACTATGGCACTAGCCAAAAGATTTGGAAACCACTTCCTTTTCAAGACTCTATGTACTTTAAGTAAAATACTTTCACCTTTAAGAATCCAACATCACTAAGACAATGGATTATACAACTTACAATTTAAACATCAAAGTACAATCAATGTAAGTACATAGAACAAATTCTACTTTAGGCAATCCAAATACAACCAAGGAATGGATCATTTAAGGAGTAGGACGTACTTTCTTTATCTCAAGGAATCATGCTAGAAGAGGAGATAGTTCACATACCTTTTCGGCTAAATCCACAAGCTAAGCCGAATACGCCGTACGTAGAAGTGTCAACCTATAATGGTCACAACAAGACTATCAACTTCTAGTCTCTAAAGTAGAATAATACTAAGTATACGGTCTCTAATTCTACGGAAAATCGGGAAGCACTTCCTTTGTTTTTACTCACTTTGCCACCTTTTTCAAGGCCGAATACAATAACCAACACGCCACATTTAAGGATCAAAACAACAACCAAACCAAAGGGGATTACACGTCTTACAATACGTGTAAAATTCCGCCCCACAATTCGTACCAAGTAGTTTAATACTCACTAGCCATTCTCGGCCAACAATAACCTAACACAAGTCCTTTCCAATTCTTCTTCCAATTCCAAGTTCTAAGGTCTAACATGTTATATAGTCATAAACAACTTCAACAACTACAATTTCCTTCATTATACAACATGCGACGACTTAAACTAATAATCGACTAGAATTGTAATCTTAAGGCTAACATGCTAGTTTTTCGAATTAGGGTTCCAATAGCAAAAACATTTATCAAACCTCATAATATATAACTCATGCTTGCTAATATCCATAGCTACAATGATAAGTAAACCTTAATTGCTAAAACGACAAGATTTATACCTTTATAAGCCCTAAAAATTTCCAAGATTCAAAGTCGCGCCTTAGCAATTCTTACCTCATTTTCTTAGGTTCCAATCCGCTCCAAGCACTCCTTAGAAGCCTATGAAGAACTCATCTTCAAGTTCCAACTTCAAAGTTGAAGAACTCCTTAAGTTTTCGCCTTGCGACTAATACAAAAACGTCGTTTTTCCGCAATCTTTCTATTTATATATCCTTACAATAACCTAAGGGACCTTGGGTTTAAGTCTTGTGGCTAATGGATCAAAACTACAAAATTTTCTTGTTGGAAATGGGACAAAGCCGAGAGCACTAGCTTAAGAACAAGACCTCTCTATTTTTTTCTAAGTGTTCAAGACTAGTCTTGCACTAGTGTAGTGAATATACAACACCTTGGATGGCTTATACTTAAACAAATGGGTGGCTAAGATGAAAATCACATGGATTAAGCACAAGTGGCAAGTTGACTTGGTCAACAAACTCAAGCTAGCAAGACTTATCTTCCAAGATGGTCAATGACCATTATACCCTTGCAAATTTTCGTCCAAGGCCAAGTGTGGGGGTGCCACGTGTCGCCCTCTCATTCGTCCATAAAATTCCGTAACCCTCGTGGGCCCCACAAAAATGTAAAATTCCTCGAGTGGGACCCACATGACCAAATCCGTAAAAACAAATTTCCCTAAGGTTAAGAGTTCCATACTCTTCAAATAATACATTTTGAGAATCCAATTCTCAATAACGAACATTTTTCCTTTCCGACGTTCGGAACATTTTCCGTCGGAAAAACAATTCTTCTTTTCGTACCAATTTTCAGGTTTTGCTTCCTTACGTACATTCTCTTATACATGTCCTGGACTTACGGGGTGTAACATTGAGCTAAGAATACCACTAGGTTTTCGTGACTTGATGGTGATATTGTTCCAGATCGGGAAACAAGAGCTTGGCGCGATGAATGGGTCGGGTTGAGGCCAGATTGCGGGTCAACCCGCTGCCCGGTTTGAAGTAAGGAAAATTTGTGGTGGTCCCTCTATGTGTTAGGGTCACGAGGGTGTTAGGCCCAAGTTTAGTTGACCATCGTACGAGTTCGTGGATGCGTTCGACCAGTTATCGGGCCGATGAGGTCAGTCCATCTTGTCTTTCAGTCAGGACTGTTTACTCGGCGGAGGGTTATGTGAGATGTTATATATCAGGAAGGTTGTAAGGCTGCACGGGGTTCCTACTTTCACTTTATGACAGGCAGTGGAGCCCAGTTTACGGCTATTTCTTTTATGGAGGTTTTACCAGGCAAGGTTAGGAACTCAGGTGAGTCTCAGTATTGCATTCACCCTCGGGCCGGTGTTTTGATTTCAGAGGTAGCTGTAAGGATTATTCGCCTCTTGTTGAGTGAGTATTATAATAGCTACCATTTCAGTATTCGGATGTCGCCTTATGAAGCCGGGTATGGGCGTAAGGGTAGGTCGCCAGTCGATTGGTTCGATGTTGGCAAGGTTCAGATAGTTGGTTCATACTTGATTCAGCAGGATGTGGATAGGGTGAAGCCTATCCAGGAGAGGTTATTGGCAGCTCAGAGTCAACATAAGTCGTACGGATAATCGGCGCCGACACTTGGAGTTCAGGTTGACGATAGGTCTTCTTGAAGGTTCCACCCCGGAAGGGTGTGACGAGATTTGGAAAGCAGGGGGAAACTTAGCCCGGGGTACTTTGGGCCTTTTCAGATCGATGTAGAATAGGCCAGGTTGCCTATAAGTTAGCTTTGACGTCCGACGTAGGAGGCAATACGTCCGGTCTTTCATGTTGCTATGTTCGGAAATGTATCGGGGAACCATCCAGAATATTCCCAGTTTATGATAACCAAGTTGGAGATAGTAACCCTGAGATTTTGGAAACTAAAGCAATAACAGAAATGTGGTAAGTTTATTAGGAAGAGTTCGAGTGTTCGAGGAGGGTACGGCGAGTAAGGGAAGAAGTGAACTTGTGTTAGGAGAATAGAAGTGATCTTTTCTTTTGTGAAGTAAAGGTGCGAAGGGAGTATCTTTTAGACCTTGGGTAGGAGCTTTTGTGATGATAGAGGTGATTCCTCGTGGACTTGGAGTTAAGTATTTGCGCGTGTGTTATATTATGGCCAGGTGTGGCATAATTGGTTCTGTAAGTATAATAGTGAAGTCTTTACCGGTGCTTGTGTGATTAGAGACTTAGACGGAACATTCGGGACGAATGTTTCTAAGGGGGGAAGAATGTTACACCCCGTATTTTCCAGAGTATGTAAGTGAGGACGTACGTACATTTGTACAAACCCTAATTAGGTTAAGGATGGAATTGTGAACTTTCAACGGAAAAGATTCCGAACCTTGTGAAGGAAATTCTACGTTTTTAATATTTTAACCGATTACGGATTTTTCCGAGAGATGAAATATTTTGGACCAATAGGAGGGAGACATGTGTCACCCTTAGTTGGCATGGGTTGGACGAAATGGTGGCCTAGTGGACAAGTCAAATGGTCAAGTCTTGCAAGATATTTTTTGGGTTAGTGGGGGTAGGTATAGTGGACGGTTTTCTTGAGCAAGTGGGAGGCCACATGGCTCATTGTTGTGGGGGACATATGTCCCAATGTTGTGGTGGACATATGTCCCAAGGTTGTGGTGTACACTTGGTGGAAGACTCCACTCACACATGTTATCTAATCTACACCCTCCATTTGTGTTAATCTTGGCCCTTGGTGGTTCTATAAATACCCCCCTCTTGTGCAAGACTTCTTCATCCACAAACACAACTTCCAAGTCTCAAAAATCCTTCCCTCTAGTAGTGTTTTCGTCCAAGTCCTCTCCCCCTTGCCTAGTGTTTCGTCCGAAACACCCCCCTTCCCCCTCTTCCTTGCAGTTTCGTCCCAACCCCCCCCCTTGGTAGAAAAATATTCTCCAAGTATTGTTACTATCCCAAAATACCCTAGCCTTATACTTTGTAGTATTCCAAAGTCACCTCTATACTAAAAGCCCAGAAATACTACCTTATATCCATTAGTCACTAAACGAAACCCTGGGGAAATCTTCATAGTTGGTTGAAGTTTTAAGTAGAAGTTGTATAGAAACTTCTAAGGGTTTCTTGGAGCTATCGGAGCGTGCAAATTAGGAGCTAAACGTTGTTCAGGATCGACATTTAAACTTGGATAATTTTGGGCTTACCGAGGTAAATATCTTGTCCTTCTATTGTAATTGGAAATTACATACTGTAGTAGTATAGAAATGAGTATAAGATATATAGAAGGATGGTATAAAAGAAGAGAATTGAACTGTAATTACATAGGACTGTATTTACAGTAGACTTGAGTAGTTTGACGGGTAGGGAAGTGCTGCCCAATTTTCCGTAGGATAGAGAACCTTCTGCTTAGAATATTCTACAGAGTAGTCTAGACGTTGATAGACGTATTTGACTATTATAGGTTGATACTCTGCGCGCGACATATTCGACTTGGCAGGTGGATTTCGCCGAGGAGGTATGTGATTCTTCCTATCCTCTTGAGCATGATATTTTTGATATATATATATATAGTACGGTAGACGTACGTGTGTTAACTAATATTGGTTTTACTCTGATGTCTTTTGACTTGAGTTTTAAATAATAAGAATCTTAAAGTGTTTCAAAAGAATTATGAATCGTTTTTGAAAGAAGAGTAATACTTGGTTTTAAAAGCTTACGAGTTATACTAGCTTTATGGGAAGTTAGGTATAACGACTTAAGAAAGATAAAATGAACGGTTTACTAAATTGTTTATGAAAGCCTTGTATTGATTTCGGAAAGGGGAAATAAGTATCGAACAAACCACTGCAGCGCTAATAAGGGAAAATGTATCGACTAAGTAAGTATTAATAAAACCAGTAGAAACCTCCATCTGCATAGAAGCTAAGATAAGACAAAATTGTATTACATTTTCTAGATCATGGCTGCTTTAATAAGATTATTATAAACAAGAATAACTACTCACACATAAGGCATATGTTACTCAATTGTTTTAAAAAGAGATTACGTTATTTGATTAAGACTATGAACTATGAAATCTTTCGGAAATAAAAGACTGGAGTATATTTTTATTTAGGCAACTTGAACTTTTGGAAAAGAATGTTGTTACTTGATTTTAAAAAAAGGAAAGTGTTTTTGATTTAAAAGGAAAGCATGGTATTATCTTAATCTGTCTTAAAAGAGAGTTTAAATGTTATGGCCGATTTGATACCGAGTCCATGGGATGGACCGCGAATGTATACCACCCGATTCTACACCGAGTCCACGGATGGGACCGAATGTATACCACACGATTTGATACCGAGTCCATGGGATGGACCGGGAATGTATTCCACACGATTTGATACCGAGTCCATGGGATGGACCGGGAATGTATTCCACACGATTTGATACCGAGTCCATGGGATGGACCGGGAATGTATTCCACACGATTTGATACCTAGTCCATGGGATGGACCGAGAATGTATTCCACACGATTTGATACCGAGTCCATGGGATGGACCGGGAATGTATTCCACCCGATTTGATACCGAGTCCATGAGATGGACCGGGAATGTATTTCATACGATCCGACACCGAGTCCATGAGATGGACTGGGAATGTATTCCATACGATCCGGCACCGAGTCCATGAGATGGACCGGGAATGTGACCATGCGATTTCACATCGAGTCCCATGGGATGGGCCGAGACATGTTATACGTATCACACGATTTATACCTAGATCGCGGTGAGGAAGGAGTTCCACGGGCATGAGGGATAACTTTGAGGGCGTGAGTCCCTGTTTTGACATGACTGCTTTTATGTTGTGAACTGTAGTTTGGTTATCATACATGTCTTCTGTTTTATATAGTATCGCATGATTTCATTCTGATTTTTCGATTCACATACTTGGTACCTGTTATCGACCTCGCCGAGGCCGCGTTCATGCCGCAGTAGAGGTACATCTGTTGTGGATCCTCGCCATAGGATCACAGCGTTTTGGGAAGCCCGTTTCTCCGAGGCTTATCTTTGGTATGATCCACGAGATTGTAGGTTCTTGTACATTCGTGGTATGGCGGGCCCTGTCGTCATAGTTGTTATAAAATTCTTAAGTGCAGTAGTACTGTTGTGGCGGGGTTTGTAAGGATTTAACTGTTGGGTTTGTTATATATACATGAAGGTGACCGTTTTGGTTAGCCTGTTTTCTTATGTTATATCTTGTTTCCTGTTAAGTTTTTATATTCCGCTGGTTACTCTGATGTATGTCTACTTGGGTGCCCGGGTAAGGCACGATCCACGCCCGGTTCGGTCGTGACATCATCTCCATGTCACCAAAACGGGGGCGTCGAGCCAACGAAGTCAAACTCTACGTTGTACTCCGGACCCGCTCTGTCTCAACATCAGAAATCTATCGGCCCGAGCTCTCCTCATCTGCGGAGGCAAGAAATGGCTAAGAAACGCCTCTGAGAACTCGTCCCAAACAGCTGGAAGCGCATGCTCCCCCCGGGACAGTTCCCATGAATCGAACCAGTCGACTGCAGTATCACGCAGCCGATGTGAACCCAATACTACCGACTCTGTCTCCGAGGCCTTGATCACTCTCATGATCCGCCGAATCGTCGGATAAACTCCTGAGGATCATCCTCAGTCCTCGACCCATAGAACTCTGGTGGGCTGCAACTCAAAAAGTCCCGAAGTCTCAAGCTATCAGATCTGGGGTGAACTACGGGTACAACCGGAACCGCTGTCTCCCGTCTGTCCTCCTGCCTCGCCACGATCCTGGCTAATAACTGGGCCATCTCCTTGTAACCCATATCCTCTGCTCCAGGCTGTGTAACTGGAGGCTCAGGTACCGTGGTCTCAGTAGCCACTGCTGCTGCTCTGAACTCTGATAGGGCTGGCGACGTCGTGGAACTCGCCATCCGAAGCATCCCCTCAGGTAAAGACTGGTCCTGTGCCCTCGTAAACCTCTGCGTCCTACTAGCAGCTCCCTCAACTGCCTTGCCCTTTTGGGCCGCGGTTGCCTTGCGTGGAGGCATAACTAATACATAAAATATGTCAGAGGGAGTTCAACCTATAACACAGCTCTATTGCACGATCTTAGAGTGAAAAGAATGGAAACCAATCCTAAATATCATGTAGCCTCCTGATTATAGATGTGGTGCACAACACGCCGATAATCAAGACTCTATTAGATACAGTCTGTAGCCACTTTCCGAGGATTAACTGCTCTGATACCACTTTTGTCACGACCCGACCTCGGGCCCGTGACCGGTGCCTTACCCCGGGCACCCTAGTGATACAACATCAGAGAAAAACCAGCGGAAGTAAAACTCATAAACATGAGACAATATCAAATAAGAAACAGGCTAACCAAAATGGTTACCTTTCTGTAAATATATATAACACAAACTGAATAGTTACATCCTTTACAAAACCCAATTTACAACAGGACTACAGACCTCTAAGAGTTTGTAACAACTATGACCGGACAGGGCCCCGTCATACCCCTGAATGTACATGAATCTACAATGACAGGGAATCATACCAAAAGATAAGCCTCCGGAGGAACGGGGCTTCCCAAAAGTAGAACGGTGATCCTAAGAGTGAGGATCAACAACCGATGTATCTCGACCTGCGGCATGAACGCAGCCCCCCGAAGGAGGTCAGTACAACAGGTACCAAGTATGTGAAACTGAAAAATACTGTAATGAAATCATAACATTTCCAAACCAAATCCACAGATATGTATGAAAAACCAATTAACCGCACACAGTGCCACAACATAAATAAGAGCAAACAGGTGTAACACAACCGGTCTCTTCTAGACTGCTAATGATCGAAGCAGGGCCATTCGCCCATAGTATTATTATGCGAGCCTAATCCTGGACTTCCGTAGTCCGCATAGGCCACTTGGGCCCGCATGAGGTACTTCTCGCATCGGGGGTTGCTAACCCGCGACATTTCCCTGGACTATCATAGTCCGCATGGCCACTTGGACCGCATGAGGTATTTCTCGCATCGGTGTAACGCACCTGGAGTGATTCCTGGACTACCGTAGTCCGCATAGGTTACATGGACCGCATGAGGTATTCCTCGCATCGGGGGTAGCTAACCCGCGACATATGTATCAAGTCAGGGGGGTAAGTGATATAACACCAGCACAACCGGCTTATCGTAAATCAATATAAGCACAACAAGAAACCCCCTTAACACAAAAGTCACAAGACACTAACACCCGTAGCATCATAACATGTTTAATTATCAAACCAACTTACCCCACCTTCAGAAATCATTACAAGGCTTTTATAAACAAGTAAGCAAACCGTTCTTTTTATCTTCCTTAAGTCGTTATAACTAACTTCCCATAAAGCTAGTATAACACTTAAACTTTGTAATAAATCAAAACATTCACATTTGTTTGGAAAACCAAAAGAACTTATTCTTTTAAAACCAAGTATTAATTTCCTTCCGAATAATGATTCATAACTCTTTTTGAAATATTTCAAGATTCTTAACATTTAGAACTCAAGTCAAAAGACATCAAAGTGAAACCAAATTCAGTTAATACACGTACGTCTACCGTACTATATATTTACAAATATCATGCTCAAGAGGATAGGAATAATCACATACCTCCTCGGCTAAATCTACTTGCCAAGTCGGATATGCCGCGCGTAGAGTATCAACCTATAATAATCAAATACGTCTATCAGCGTCTAGACTTCTTCGTAGCATATTCTAAGTATAAAGTTCCTTATTCTACAGAAAATTGGACATCACTTCCTTTGTTTCTACATAATTTTCCACCTTTTCAAGGTCCGATATCAAACTACTAAACACCACATTTAAGGCCCACCAATTCAGCAATACAAGGGGATCACACGCCTAACTTGGACGTGTAAAATTCTGCCCGACAATACAAATTAAATAATCCAATAAGTTTAAGGTAGTATCTTGGCTATAACATGCTCACATATCATCCTTATCCAATCCTTTCAAATCCAAATCTGTTATACCCCGTATTCTCAGGGTATGTATGCGAGGACGTACGTACGAGAGCACGACAGAAAAAAATTTGGAAAGAAAGAAAGATGTGAGTTTTCGACGGAAAAGTTTCCGGTTATTTGTGAAGAAAAAGGTTCGTTAATGGGAATTGGATTCCCAGATTTGGTATTTGGACTTCATAGATTATATTAGAATTTTGAGATTTTATTTTCGGAAATGGTCACGTGGGGCCCACTTTGTTTTCGAGATTTTGGCCATTGTGGATATTTTTCGGAAGACGTTTTATGAGGGCCATTAGGAGGGTGACACGTGTCACCCCGCTAGGCTTGGCCGAATGACATTTGTGCACAACACCCGGTTAGAGTCGTTTTTCGACGAAACGTTTTGCGTAACTTGCGAGGGGAAAATTCCGGCTATGTCGTTTTGTATTTTTGCGGATTTTTCCGAGAGACGAAACATTTTGGACCAACGGGAGGGTGACATGTGTCACCCTCACATTGGAAGCAAGTGGGGTGCTTTGGACGATTTGGGCGTCCAAGAGGGACGTTTGGCCTTGCACAATTGGTTCCTTGTTTTGGCCTTGTTTTGTGCCTTGTTTTGTGGCTTGTTTGGTGCAATGTTTTGTGGAGTAGGGTTAGGGTGTACTTGGCTTGATCAAGGCCATACACTTGCCTTGAACATGGCTTGATCTTGGCCATTGGTTGGCCTTTGGCTTTCCTATAAATACCCCCCTCTCTTGAAGACTTCATTCATCCAAAAATCTTCCAAGTCTTGGAAACCCCTCCCCTCCCTCTTGTTGACTCTCGTCCAAGAGCCCCTCTCCCCCTTAAAATTGGCCTTGGCCGAAACCCTCCCCCCTTTGTGGTGCTAGCCGTGGGGTACCCCCCCCCTAGCCTAGTTGTTTTCGTATAATACCCCCCTTTTGTGGTATAGAAATACTCTCCTAGTATTGTTATAATGCCCAAAATACCTTAGCCTTTACCTAGTAGTATTTCAAAAGTTACCTCTTTACGTAGAGCAGGAAATACTACCTTTTGTCCTTTAGTCTCAAAACCAAACCCTAAGGAAATCTTCATAGTTGGTTGAAGTATTTGAGTAGAAGTTAGTTAGAACTTCTAAGGGTTGTTTGGAGCGGATTGGAGCGCACGGAGTAGAGCTAAACCTTGCTCAGATCGACATTATAACTTGGATAATTTTGGGCTTGTCGAGGTAAATAATCTTGTCACCCTTTTGTAATTGGAAATTACATGTTAGAATATATAGTTGAAGTATACTATATATAGAACTGAACATTATTGTGCGGCAATGTATTTTGACTTAAGCCTGAATGTAAAGAAAGAACTGAACTGTATTTACATAGGACTGTATTGCAGTAGACTTGTGTAGTATTGCTGAGTAGAATTGTACACGTCGGTTAGGCGTGTAAACCCACTGGTTGGCTTGGTAGCGGCCTCGATAGAGGAGGAGATTTCTGTTGTTGCGGGGAGTCTTCAATTTTACGTAGAAAGATAGAAACTTGTGTTTTGGGGTTAATAGACGTTTGTGACCTTTATAGGTGGAAGTACTAAGAGTAGCGTATTACTCGAGGAGTGGAAAGGGCTAGCAAGGTTGTAGTACTTGGAGCATTTTGCTTATTGTCGATAAATCGTCGCGAGGTATGTGAACCTCTTCCTATCTCTTCTAGCATGATATGTGTGAACTATGTAGTACGGTGAGCGTCATGTGTTAAGCGTGTTTGATTGTTCTTAAAACATAAAGTGTTATAACGGCTTTATGGGAAGTTGGTTATAACAACTTTATGTAGGTAAGAAAATACTTTGTGGTTTTAAAAAGAGTTATACTAGCTTTATGGGAGTTAGGTATAATGTCTTAAGAGGTAAAGAAAATGGTTTCTTGATGTTAGAAGTTAAGGGACTTGATCTTATAAGATAAGAGACTTAACTTATTTGTTTTAATGTGAATGTTTGTGTGAAACCTCATTCGTGAGTAATGAGTACTTGGTTTTATTTAAAGGGATAATGTTTCTTGATTTGGAAATCATAATGTGTATCGACAGACCACTGCAGCGTTAATAAAGGAAAATGTTTTGAATAATGATGTATCGTATTAAAACCAGTAGAAACCTCCATCTGCATAGAAACTAAGATGAGACAAAATGATATTACATTTTCTAGATCATGGTCATTGTAATAAGAATGTTGTAAACAAGAATAACCTACTCTCACGTGAGACATATATTACTCAATTGTTCTAAAAAGGAATCAAGTGATTAATTTTGGGAACTATGAAACCATTTGAAAATGAGAAGCTTGAGTAATCAAACTAGGCAAACCGGAACTTAGGAAAAGAATGTTGTTACTTGATTTTGAAAAGGAATGTGGGTTGGTCATTCTAATACTACGTATCGGGTGACTTTTATAAGTAATGGATCTCTTTTAAAAGAACTTAACGATGTAGTACATTGGGGTTAAAAACCCGACTTTGGCATAAAATGAAAGTACTTTGAGTTGTGTGAAACTTGCCTATGCTTGTTGTTGTGAAACTTGCCTATGCTTGTTGTTGTGAAACTTGCCTCGCTGTGATGATAGCCTTTGTTGTGCAAGTGTGGTATTTACGTATTCTGCGTCTCGATAGAGGCGGTTGACTTGTTGAGAACTTACTTGGGCGTCTTTGGCGGTGATGGAGAATTCCACGGGTATGTTTCCATTTTGATTATCGTCTTGTTGTTGCTGTCACATGGACATGTACACCGACGCAAAGATTCCGGGGCATGCGTGCGGCGGGTTGATTACCGATATATGGTTATTACCGCAACATGGACGTGTCTACACCGATGCAAGATTCCGGGGCATGTGGCCGTGCGGCGGGGTTGACCACCCAGATATTGTTATTGAGGTTACATGGGCGTATACTGCCGTCACGATTCCGGCATGTGGCCACGCGGCCTTGTTATTGTTGCATCATGGACATGTCTACACCGTCGCAGATTCCGGGGCATGTGGCCATGATGCGAACATGATGGATGTGGTGGCGTGAGACCCATAGTTATATTTGAGTGGTGACTTTGAGGCGTGAGTCCACGACTTGACCTTTTATGTTGCGTCTTGTATTTTGGTTATCATACATGTCTCCGCTTTATATATCGTTATGATTTAACTGCGATATTCTGATTTCACATACTTGGTACTGTTGTCGACCTCCTTGAAGTGCGTTCATGCCGCAGTAGGTACATCGGTCGTGGATCCTCGCTCTTAGGATCTCGGTTAGCGTTTTGGGAAGCTCCGTTTCTCGGAGGCTTATCTTTTGGTATGTGTTCCACTGAGTTGTAGGTTCTTGTACATTCGGGGTATGGCGGGGCCCTGTCGTTATAGTCGTTGTAAATCTTAAGTGCAGTAATCTTTGTTGTGGCGGGGTTGTAAAAAGGATTAAACTGTTGTGTTTTATGTATATCAAGGCAACTATTTTGGTTGCTTTGTTTATTATTATATCTATTGTTGTATGTCTAAGTTTTTATTTTCCGCTGGTTTTCTCGATGTTGTATCACTAGGGTGCAGGGTAAGGCACGATCACGGGCAATTTCGGGTGTGACAAAGTGGTATCGAGCGATTAGTCCTCGGAAAGTGTCTACGCACCGTGTCTAGTAAGTCTTGATTATCGGTGTGTTGTGCACCACATCTATAATCGAGGATGCTATAGGACATGTAGGATTGGTTTCTATTCTTCTCATTCGAGATCGTGCCTTAGCCGAGTTGTAAGTTGGACCCTCGATGTGTTTCATTTTACGATTATGCCTCCGCTTTAGCGACCAGTGCCCGAAGGGCAAAGCGGCGAGGAGGCGCTAGTGGGATCTGAGAGAATGCGAGCGCGAGTTCGATCGATACACGAGCAGTGCTTCCAGCGGCGAGTTTCGCGACGCCGCCAAAGACCAGCGAGGTTTAGAGCGCGGCCGTGGGCGATGAGACTACAAGACTGAGCCTCGGTCCCACGATGCAGGCGAGGGGATGGGTCACGAGAGATGGCCCGATTATTGGCGGTTGTGGCGAGATATGAGACAGTGGATCGCGGCGATTCGGTTCCAGCGACTGTGGTGCACCCGAGCGAATAGTTTGAGGCTACGGGACTTTCGAGTTGTAGCCCGCGAGTTTTATGGGTCGAGGCTCGAGGATGATCCGCAGGAGTTCATCCGTCGATTCAAAGGATCATCACGGGTGATCAAGGCTTGAGACCGAGTCTGTGACGCCGGTTCGCATCGGTGCGTGATACCGCGATCGATTGGTTTGATTCGTGGGAGCTTTCGGGAGAGCATGCACCTCGGCAGATGGGATGAGTTTTGGGGCTTTTCTCACGCACTTCTTGCCTCCGCGGATGAGGAGCACGCGGTAGACAAATTTTTGTTCTCGAGACGAGAGGCGCGCCGTCGTGAGTACAATGTCGAGTTCGATTCTTTGGCTCGATATGTCCCTGCGCTTGTTGCGAATATGGAGGATAGGGTGCATCGCTACGTCAGGGCTAGATGATTATATGGCGAGTCTTGTGCGGGTGTTTCTCTTCACCGCATGGACATTGCGCGATTCGTGCTCGTACGCGGAGTGCGAGGCGCAGATCGGCAGGTGGACCGCTTTCACAAGAAGGCCAAGACGGCCGGATATTTTGGCGACTTTCGAGGCGGACGCCTCGGCAGAGACTAGTTATGTACCTCCGCCATTGCGAGTGGTCCTCCGCAGCCGGGACCCAGGATATTCGGGAGCGGTCGGGCTCCTGTGTTTGAGATGTTCGGGAGTAGGGGTCTTGGCGGATGCGATCACCTACCTCGGTGTGGTCGATGTGGTAGACCGCATTTCGGAAGTGTCATAGTACGAGGAGCTTGTTATTCTTGCGGCCAACGGGGCCATATGACGAAGACTGTCCGACAGGTAGCGCGGTAGGATAGCACAGACTACTAGAAGCGATTGCGGGCCACGGTAAGTCGCGGTGGAAGTTCGATTTTAGCGGTCCTTGAACCGCCTAGTTTGTGTATATCCTTAACCCTTTAGATACTTGTATGTATTGATGTTAATGATGTGTTAAGTGTTATGTTCGGATAGCTTTGTGCTAAATGTGATTTAGACACCGTTATTGTAGAAGGGTAAGTATGGGGCATGGTAAGTGTGAACCACTGGTATCACGATTGAGACCTTAGAGGTAAGGTCGTCTTGAGTAAAAGATTCGTTTTATGTTTGACCTTTATCAGTAACGTAGTATACGTGGGTTTTATTTGTGTGATAAGTCCATGGGTAGTGTGAGATGGAAGTGGTAGCTTTCATGATGTGATTTAGCGAGGATTGTTCCGTGTGTCGAGAACGAGGGCTTGACGCGATTGTGGGTCGGGTTGAGGGCGTGATACGGGTCAACCGTAGCCGGATTAAGGTGGGGTCAGTTCGGGTGGTCCGCGCGGTGGTAGGTCACGAGGATGCTCGGCCCAAGTTTGTATGATCATCGTATGAGTTCGTGGACGCGTTCGACCAGAGCGGTTCGTAAAGGCGGGAATGGCCTTAAGGAAGTTTGAGGTTAGTAAGATGACCAAGTTTGGAGGTAGTGACTCGCAGATTTTTGGGAGCGAGTAACGATCAAGTATGGTACGTCTTGGGAGAGTTCAAGTGTTCGAGAAGGGCACGACGAGTAAGGAAGGAAGAGGGCGTGTGTTATTTTTGTGGCGGTGGCGTTGGCAACTTGTTAGAAGGAACTTCATCGATATCCGTCTTGAGAAGGAACATTCGGGACGAATGTTTCTAAGGAGGAGAATGTTATACCCGTATTCTCGTGGTATGTATGCGAGGACGTGCGTGCGAGAGCACGCAGAAAAAATTTGGAAAGAAAGAAAGATGTGAGTTTTCGGAAAAGTTTCCTGTTATTTGTGAAGAAAAGGTTCGTTAATGGGAATTGGATTCCCAGTTTGGTATTTGGACTTCATAGATTATATTAGAATTTTGAGATTTTATTTTTGGAAATGGTCACGTGGGGCCCACGGAGAAATTTCTGATTTTGTAGGGCCCACTTTGTTTTGAGATTTTGGCCATTGTGGATATTTTTGGAAGGCGTTTTATGAGGGCCATTAGGAGGGTGACACGTGTCACCCCGCCAGGTGGCTTGCCGAATGACATTTGTGCACAACACGGTTAGAGTCGTTTTTACGAAGCGTTTTTGCGTAACTTGCGAGGAAAATTCCGGCTATGTCGTTTTGTATTTTTGCGGATTTTTCCGAGAGGCGAAACATTTTGGACCAACGGGAGGGTGGCGTGTCACCTCACATTAAGCAAGTGGGGTGCTTTGGGCGATTTGGGCGTCAAGAGGGGCGTTGGCCTCGCACAATGGTTCCTTGTTTTGGCCTTGTTTTGTGCCTTGTTTTGTGGCTTGTTTGGTGCAATGTTTTGTGGAGTAGGGTTAGGGTGTACTTGGCTTGATCAAGGCCATACACTTGCCTTGAACATGGCTTGATCTTGGCCATTGGTTGGCCTTTGGCTTTCCTATAAATACCCCCCTCTCTTGAAGACTTCATTCATCCAAAAATCTTCCAAGTCTTGGAAACCCCTCCCCTCCCTCTTGTTGACTCTCGTCCAAGAGCCCTCTCCCCTTAAAATTGGCCTTGGCGAAACCCTCCTCCCACTTTGTGGTGCTGGCAAGTACCCACTAGCCTAGTTGTTTTCGTATAATACCCCTTTTGTGGTATAGAAATACTCTCTAGTATTGTTATAATGCCCAAAATACCTTAGCCTTTACCTAGTAGTATTTCAAAAGTTACCTCTTTACGTAGAGCAGGAAATACTACCTTTTGTCCTTTAGTCTCAAACCGAAACCACAAGGAAATCTCCATAGTTGGTTGAAGTATTTGAGTAGAAGTTGGTTAGAACTTCTAAGGGTTGTTTGGAGCGGATTGGAGCGCACGGAGTAGGAGCTAAACCTTGCTCAGGATCGACATTATAACTTGGATAATTTTGGGCTTGTCGAGTTAAATAATCTTGTCCCTTTTGTAATTGGAAATTACATGTTAGAATATATAGTTGAAGTATACTATATATAGAATCAACATTATTGTGTGGCAATGTCTTTTGACTTAAGCTGAATGTAAAGAAAGAATCAGATGTATTTACATAGGGGTGTATTGCGATGAACTTGTGTAGTATTCTTGAGTAGAATTGTACACGTCCAGGTTAGGCGTGTAAACCCCCCCAGTTGGCTTGGTAGCCGGCCTCGATAGAGGAGGAGATTTCTGTTGTTGCGGGGAAGTCTTTGCCGAATTTTATGGAGAAAGATAGAAACTTGTGTTTTGGGGTTAATAGACGTTTGTGACCTTTATAGGTGGAAGTACTAAGAGTAGCGTATTCTACTCGAGGAGTGGAAAGGGCTAGCAAGGTTGTAGTACTTGGAGCATTTTGCTTATTGTCGATAAATCGTCGCGAGGTATGTGAACCTCTTCCTATCTCTTCTAGCATGATATGTGTGAACTATGTAGTACGGTAGACGTACATGTGTTAACTGTGTTTGATTGTTCTTAAAACATAAAGTGTTATAACGGCTTTATGGGAAGTTGGTTATAACAACTTTATGTAGGTAAGAAAATACTTTGTGGTTTTAAAAAGAGTTATACTAGCTTTATGGGGAGTTAGGTATAATGTCTTAAGAGGTAAAGAAAATGGTTTCTTGATGTTAGAAGTTCATGGACTTGATCTTATAAGATAAGAGACTTAACTTATTTGTTTTAATGTGAATGTTTGTGTGAAACCTCATTCGTGAGTAATGAGTACTTGGTTTTATTTAAAGGGATAATGTTTTACTGATTTCGGAAATCAGAATGTGTATCGACAGACCACTGCAGCGTTAATAAAGGAAAATGTTTTGAATAATGATGTATCGTATTAAAACCAGTAGAAACCTCCATCTGCATAGAAACTAAGATGAGACAAAATGATATTACATTTTCTAGATCATGGCTGCTGTAATAAGAATGTTGTAAACAAGAATAACCTACTCTCACGTGAGACATATATTACTCAATTGTTCTAAAAAGGAATCAAGTGATTAATTTTGGGAACTATGAAACCATTTGAAAATGAGAAGCTTGAGTAATTGAAACTAGGCAAACTGGAACTTAGGAAAAGAATGTTGTTACTTGATTTTGAAAAGGAATGTGGGTTGGTCATTCTAATACTACGGGTATCGGGTGACTTTTATAAGTAATGAATCTCTTTTAAAAGAACTTAACGTATGTAGTACTTTGGGGTTAAAAACCCGGACTTTGGCATAAAATGAAAGTACTTTGAGTTGTGTGAAACTTGCCTATGCTTGTTGTTGTGAAACTTGCCTATGCTTGTTGTTGTGAAACTTGCCTACGCTTGTGATGATAGCCTTTGTTGTGCAAGTGTGGTATTTACGTATTCCGCTCTCGATAGAGGGCCGGTTGTCTTGTTGAGATCTTACTTGTACGTGCTGGCAGTGATTGTGTATTACTCGGGTTTGTTTCCATTTTGATTACTGTCTTGGTGGTGCTGTCACATGGACATGTCTACCGTCTGATATTCGGGCATGCGGCCCGTGCGGCGGGTTGATTACCGATATATGGTTATTCGCAACATGGGCGATGTCTACACCGATCAAAGATTCCGGGCATGTGGCCGTGCGGCGGGGTTGACCACCCGATATATTGTTATTGAGGTTACATGGGCATGTCTACACCGTCACGATTCCGGCATGTGGCCACGCGACGACCTTGTTATTGTGTTGCATCATGGACATGTCTACACCGTCACGATATTCGGGACATGTGGCCATGATGCGAACATGATGGATGTGGTGGGCGTGAGACCCATAGTTATATTTGAGTGGTGACTTTGAGGGCGTGAGTCCCTGACTTGACTGCTTTTATGTTGCGTACTGTATTTTGGTTATCATACATGTCTCCTGCTTTATATAGACTGTTATGATTTAACTGCAGTATTTACAGTTTCACATACTTGGTACCTGTTGTACTGACCTCCTTCGGGGGGCTGCGTTCATGCCGCAGGTAGAGGTACATCGGTCGTGGATCCTCGCTCTTAGGATCTCAGTTCAGCGTTTTGGGAAGCTCCGTTTCTCCGGAGGCTTATCTTTTGGTATGTGTTCCCTGAGTTGTAGGTTCTTGTACATTCAGGGGTATGGCGGGGCCCTGTCCCGTCATAGTCGTTGTAAATCTTAGAGGTCTGTAGTACTGTTGTGGGCAGGGTTGTAAAAGGATTAAACTGTTCAGGTTTTATGTATATACTGAAGGCAACTGTTTTGGTTGGCCTGTTTATTATTATATCTATTGTTGCATGTCTAAGTTTTTATTTTCCGCTGGTTTTTCTCTGATGTTGTATCACTAGGGTGCCCGGGGTAAGGCACCAGTCACGGGCCCGAATTTCGGGGTGTGACAAAATCGTTATTCCGACATGTTATATACCTAAAAGCAATATCGACAACTACAAGGCCTTTCTTCCTCAACATGCAACACAATTTACTTAAAAAGGAGAATGGATTGTTACCTTAGAGTTCACCCAAATCAGTCCAACAAATCTCACTTGCTCTCTTTCCACAATCACCTCCACAAACCTCCTACAAGCTTGTCAACATATTTCCTTCTTGCCGCCTTTCCGAAATTTCTCTAGGCCTTGGTTTTTCCTTGAATTTTTAGAGAGAAGGGAGAAGAAATTTTTAGAGAGAAGGAAGAGAGATTTTTTTAGAGAGAAGGGGGTTCTTGAAGAATGACCAAGTCTTCAAGACTTGGTCAATAAATAGGACTTCCTCACAATCAGATGGGAGGGACACTTGTCACCCTCCCATGGCCTTTACAAAAAAATATCTTCTGATTTTCCCCCCAGTTTTCGCAAAAATCCCGCCTCGGCGCCGCGGCGCTGAAACCTCCGAGAACTTCAGTACATACGGCGCCGCGGCCCTGCATTCCGGCGCCGCGGCGCTGCAACTTCAGAGAACTCCAAGAATCAGCGCCGCGTACTGGGCCTCGCATCGAAAATACTCTCCTTCTTGTCTGCGCACTGAACTTGTAACTCCCATAACTTTCTACTCCGATGCCCTATCGATGAGCGGTTTATTGCGTTGGGAACTAGACTCAACGAACTACATACTAGGTTTTTGAAACACCTAGGAACTCCTAAGGTAACTGGGCATAAACCGCCCCAAAGTTGACTAAAATCCGTCCAAATCATTCTGTCCACCTATCTTTCTAAAATTTAAATCTTAATTCCTTTCGTACGTTCTCATAAGCATGACCTGAATTACGTGGTGTAACACACCCTATTACACCCCGTAATTCCAGGACATGTTTAAGAGAACGTATGTGAGAAAGTACGACTTTAAGATTGAAATGAAAGAAAGATTGCTTTTTCCTACGGAATATGATTTCGAGCCTCGGGAAGGAAAATTGTTCGTTAATGAGAATTGAGTTCCCGAATTTGATATTTGAGACTTATAGAATTTATCGGATTTTCGGGAGATGTAATATTTTAGACCAACCGGAGGGCGACACGTGTCACCCTCCACATGCCCATGTTGGGCGAGATTGACTAAGGCAAGTGGACAAGTTGACAAGTTGACTCTTGATATTTAAGTCATCCAAATCCAAGCCACACAAGTGTTTTAATCTTGGCCCTTGATCTCTTTATATATCCATTACTAGTGCAAGACAAATTGAACACTTAGAAAAATTTCAAGATGGTGTCTTGCTCATTGTGAGCTCTCGACATTGAGCCCTAGTCCACACAAAAAATTTCGTTTGTTATCCATAATTCACAATACTTAAACCCAAGGTTCCTAGGGGTATTGTAAGGATATCTCAATACAAAGATCACGGGAAAACTACGTTTCTATGTTAGTCGCAACGTGAAACCTTAGGGTGTTCTTCATAAGTTGGATTAGAACTTGAAGAGGAGTTCTTCATGAGCTTCTAAGGAGTGCTTGGAGCGGATTGGAACGTAAGAAGAGGAGCTAAAAGTTGCTAGGATCGACTTTAATCTTGGATTATATATTGGGCTCATTGAGGTAAAATCTTCGTCTTCTTAATGTGATTAAAGATTACATGTTTTAGTAGTTGATAAATGAGCATGTGGTATATAAATTGAAGTTTGAAAAGATTTGGATCATGTCGACATGTTAAAAACCGAAAATGGGCATGTTAGCCATTAATGTTGTAATCAATTTGGTCGATAGTTACAATCGTCGCATGTTAAGGAAGAAAGGATTTATAGTTTTTATAATTGTTATAGGGTATATAACATATTAGAATAACAACTTGGATTGAAAGGAAATTGATATAGTTGTGGCATTGCTTGTAGCCGAGAATGGCTTTGGATTAATGGACAGTTTTATATTGATTGTGGGGCAGAATTTTACACGTCCGGCTAGGCGTGTAATCCCCTTGGAATTTCTGAATTGTTGAGCATTAAATTTGGCATTTGGTTATTGATTTTCGGGCCTTGAAAAAGGTGGAAAAGTACGTAGAAACAAAGGAAGTTCTGCCCGATTTTCCGTAGAATAAGAGTCCTTATACTTAGAAATATTCTACGTTGAAAGATAGAAGTTGATAGGCGTATTGTGGTCATTATAGGTTGACATTCTACGTGCGGCGTATTCAACTTGGCAAGTGGATTGAGCCGGAGAGGTATGTGGAACTTTTCTTATCTCTTCAGCATGAGTAATTATAAGTGTATAGTACTGTAGACGTACGAGATTTAAATGAATTCAGTTTCATTTGATATCCTTGACTTGTTTTAAGAATGTCCAAGTTGGTTGAGTTAGAGAATTAACTCACTTGTTTTTAAAGGATAAAAATGCCTTAGTTTCTAAAGCATAAAGTTAGTTTAACGGCTTTATGGGAAGTGGGTTATAATAACTTTAGGGAAAGTAAAAAAAGAATGGTTTACTCTAGTAATGTAAACAAAGATAAAAATGATTTGAAATAAGAAGGGCAATTTGATTTAAAGGCATCAATTGCTTAAAGTTTAAAGTAAAGGTCACTTGATTTAGAGGCCTAAAAAAATGTATTTCTAAAGTTAAGAAACTTGATTTCTAAAGTTAAGAGACTTGAAGTGTTCTGAAAGTTATGTAACTTGATTTGAAAGTATATGATACTTGGTTTTAAAAGTATAAGTCTCTTGGTTATAAAAAGAATGAATTTGTCTAAAACATAAAGAGTTATAACGGCTTTATGGGAAGTTAGTTATAACGACTTTATGGAAAGTTAAGAGAGTGGTCTATTTGATTGATAGGCATGAGTTGCCTAAGTTGTGAAATTAGAAGTTACTTGGTTTCAAAGCCTTGAAATGAATCTCTAAAGGTGTAGTAACTTAATTTGAAAAATAGACATGCCTTGATACTACGGGTGTTAGTATCTTGGGGTTTTATATAAAAAGGAGTCTTTTGAAAATAATGGAAGTACATAGTACTTTGGGTTAAATTCCCGGATTTTTATGTGACACAAGTGCCTTGAGTTTATAAAATGAAATTCATTTTTGTATGTTAATGAAAGTCTAAAAGATTTTATGAACTTGCCTATGCTTACTTGCGATAGCCTTTGAGTGCAAGTATTATATTTTTACGCTGTCGGGACTCTCAGTTGGAGGGTCGGCTGTCTTGTTGTGAATTTACTTGGACGTACCGACAGTGATGGAGGATTCCACGGGTATGCTTCCATTGTTCTTGTTGTGAATTTACTTAGACGTACCGACAGTGATGGAGGATTCCACGGGTATCCTTCCATTGTGATTGATCCATGGACATGCTTATACGATGATGGATTCCGGGGCATGCAACCATGATGCGGGTTAAATTCCCGGATGCTATTATTACTCTATGGACTAGCTCCCCATGAAGACATGTACCCGAGATGAGGGATTCCACGAGTATGTTATATATTATTATTACCCCATGGATTAGCTCTCCATGAAGTCATGTACCCGAGATGAGGGATTCCACGGGCATGAGATATATATATATTGCATATGTGCACGCCGACAGTGAGGTAGGATTCCACGGGCGTGTTACATGGATATAGTTTACACTTACGACTGTCGGCAGTGATGGAGGATTCCACGGGCACGCTATGATGTTTTGCGGGCTTGAGACCCTTACTGGAATGTGTGATGATTTGAGGGCTTGTGTACCTAGCCCTGGTGTGACTATTGTTCATATGTTGAAATAGTCTTTAAAAGATAAAAACTGACTTTCATTACTTTCGTTTCGGCAAGGCACGGTTGTACTGTTAAATTGATTATCATACTTGTCTCCAGCTTTATATATCTAGACTTTATGATTTAAATTACAGTACTTTCAGTTTTACATACTTGGTACCTGTTGTATTGACCTCCTTCGGGGGGCTGCGTTCATGCCGCAGGTTGAGGTACATAGCTTGCTGATCCTCACTCTTAGGATCACTGTTCAGTTCTTGGGATGCTCCATTTCTCCGGAGGCTTTGTCTTTTGGTACAGTTCCCTGAGGTTGTAGATTTATGTACATTCAGGGGTATGGCGGGGCCCTGTCCCATCACAGTTGTTATGTCAAAACTCTTAGAGGTCTGTAGTCATATCTTGTGGGTCGGTTTGTAAAAAAAAAAGGGTAACTACTTTTGGATTTACGTATTTATATATATCCAGGGAGGTAGCCTCATCGGCTAACCTGTTATTTATTTCTTGTTGAGTTTATGTATGTTCCGCTGATTATCTCTGATGTATACCTGTAAGGGTGCCTAGGTAAGGCACCAGTCGCGGGCCCGGGGTCGGGTCGTGACACTCCCGGGAAATTTTACGATTTTGTGGGGCCCACAAGGTTTTCGATATTTTGACCAATTATTGAGATTTTGGAAGATGAAAATATTTTGGACCAATTGGGGGGCGACACGTGTCACCCCCACTTGTCTTGGAAGACTTGGCTTGACTTAGATATTTTGGAGACAAGTGGAGGTGGGTCCCACTCCACTTGTCCTTCATCTTGACCTTACATATGGATTCATCTTGACCCTTGGTTGTCTTATAAATACAAGGGGAGGTGCAAGAAAAGTTCAACACTTAGAAAATTTTGAGCAAAACCTTTGCTCTCTAAATGGTGCTCTCGGCCAAGGTTGGGCAGATTTTAGCCAACTTTGGAGAGGTATATCTACTGGTATACGATGAGTTTTTAGGTGTTTTAAAAGCCTAAAATGAAGTTCGTCGAGTCTAGTTTCCAACCAACAAACCGTTCGTCGATCGGACATCGGAGTAAAGAGTTATGGACGTCACAAGTTTAGCTGACAAAACAGTAAGCAAAAAAGCTACACTAGGCCGAAAATCAGGGTGAAACCCTAGGCTTATTCGTCGACTTTTCGAAAGCAAAACTTGAAGAGACGTTGGTTATAAGCTTGTGGTGGATGCTTGTGTATGATTGGAACATAAAGAAAAGGAGCTAAACGTGCTAAGGATCGACTTTAAACTTGGATTACTTTGGGCTATATTGAGGTAAGAATTGTTTGTCATCTTAATGTAATGGAAGATTACATATTGTTATAATTAATGGATGAAACTATGTTTAAAAGAATGAAGAGTAAGAAGTTCATTACACTTGTTGACATCTTATAATGAAGGAAATGTTGTTATTGATAATTTATACGAAGTATATAACATGTCGGATGAGAATTAGATTGTAGAAGTTTTGGAAAAAACTTGATATAATGTTGTTGTTGTTGGCCGAGAATGGCATATTGTTGTTGTATATATAGGGCAGAATTTTACACGTCCAGTTAGGCGTGTAATCCCATTTGGTTAGCTGTTTGGTTGAGCCTTAAATGTGGCGTATTGGTTATTGAAATATGGGCCTTGGAAAAAGGTGGAAAAGTACGTAGAAATAAAGGAAGTGCTGCCAAATTCTTCGTAGAGTTAGAGGGCATTATTTGGTATAAGTCTTATACTAGAAAGTATGATATTGATAGAAGTGCGATCGTCATTACAGGTTGAAGTACTACGTGTAGCATATTCTACTTGGAGGGTGGAATATCTAAGAAGGTTGAAGTACATTGGAGCGTATTGCTACTTGTCGTTTGGGTTAGTCGTCACGAGGTATGTGAACTTCTTCCTTCTATCGACATGATTATCCTTGAGGTATACTTGTCTTGTTATTTAGAGTATACGTGACTTGTTTTCTTAAAGTACTTGCCTTGTCATTAGGAAGTATTCATGTTATTGATTTTATGCTAAAGGCATGTCTAAAATATTCCTAAGTTCTTACTAAAGTCTTATGGGGGATGTTGGTAAGAGGTGTTAAGAAGTATTGGAGTCAAGTTAATTGTGTTAAAGAGAAAAGAGTTCTTGATTCAAAGAGTGAAAGTTGTTTTACTTAAAATACTTTGGGCTTTAAAAGTGGAAGTAGTTCTACTTATGGTACTTGAGTTTTAAAAAGGAAATTGTTCCTATTCTCTTAAAAGTACTTTGAGTTTTAAAAGGGAAGTTGTTTCTATTTCATTAATAGTACTTCGAATTTTCAAAAGAATTCCAATTTCCTAATGTTATTTTTTAAGTACGGTGGACGTACTTGATTTAAACGAAATCGGTTTTGTTTTTTTTTGTTTTTTTTAGGTAAATGCAAATATTATTACTAATAACGAAAAGGAAGTGGCTACAATCAGTCGATGAGGTATCTCAAGCCTCAACGTAATGCAAACAAGAAGTGATAGAGGGGAGGGGTGGTCACTCAAAAGGTGCCATTACAAGAGGGGATAAAATCATAGAGAACTCTATAAGATGTTGTTTTGATTCATGCAATGACCTCTTCTGCCGGAAAGCTTGTGCCTTCAAAGAGCATTGTGTTTCTTGCCCTCCAAATCTCATAAACCATTATGCAAAAAGTAAGCAAAATAGCTTTGGCTCGGATGCTTGTCCCGCGGTGTTCTTTCTTAATCCATTTAAGGGAGCTTTCAACAGTTGTCATCTCTCTTCTAATACCCAACCAATCTTTTATGCTCTTCCAAATCATGTGTGTATAAAGGTGAAAAGAAGAGGTGTTCCCTTGTTTCATTAGTTTGCTTGCAGAAGCCGCAAGATTTATCCTCCAAGTTGAGAAATGATAGAGTATCCTTTGTAGCTAACCGCTTTCTGCAATTTAGCCACATAGTAAAAGAGAATTTGGGAGGAATGAAGCCTTTCCAAATTTGTGACATCCAAGGCTTTTTAGCTTATGAGTCGCAAGATATCATACACGAGCTTGAATCAAATATACCGTTGGCACAACATTTTGTAAAGCCGTCAATAGCATCACCATGGCTACCAAAGATAGAAACAAATTTGTCGCGAATCCCACAAATCTTTTTGAATAAGGGGGAGTCCCTAGGACGTACCTCATAGTCCCAAATTGTAATACCTCTCAAATAGTGGCTATTGATCCATTGGACCCAAAGAGAATCAGCTTCCGTGTGAGTTTGCCAAATCGTCCTGGATAGCAAGGCATGATTCCATTCCTTGATGTTCATAAGACCCAAGCCACCTTCAGTTTGAGGCAAGCAAATGATATCCCAAGCAACTCTTGGTGGTTTCCCACCCCATAAGAACTGAATACAAGCAGACCGTACCTTGTTGATAATAGTGGCCGGGATAGGAAGTGCCCGGAACCAAAAGCTCTCAACCCCTTGGACAACCGACCTGATTAGTTCCAGCTTACCAGCATAAGAAAGGGTGTGATGCCCCCATTTCTGAATGTAATTCGAAATAGCACTAGTGAATGGGGCAAATTGATCCACCGAGACTGAAATTGGGGACAAAGGGATCCCCAAGTATCGTACCGGAAAGCTTCCAATGGCGAAACCCACTCTGGACAAAATCAAGTCCCGAACTGTAGAATGCATTCCCGCTAAGTAGACAGAGGATTTAGCTGGGTTAAGAGTTAATCCTGAGGCAGCCTCCAACTCTTCCAGACAATTCATAAGAATCCCAACTGAAGATATATCTCCTTTGGCAAAAAGCATGAGGTCATCCGCGAATGCCAGATGAGTAATGCCCAATTTCTTACACTTTGGAAAATATGAGAAAGCTCTTGCCTCAGCCTTCATTTTAAGCAGCCTTGAGAGGTATTCCATGCACAAGATAAAGAGAGTAGGGGACATAGGATCACCTTGTCTTAGGCCGCGCTTTCCTTTGAAGTATCCATGTAGCTCACCATTGATAGAAAGGGAGAAGGAGGTTGAGCTAACACATTCCATGATCCATCTTGTAAATCTGTCTGGAAATTTTAGACTTCTTAGTACCAATTCGAGAAAGCTCCAAGAGATCAGACGAATGCTTTACGGCGTCCACCATAAGCATACATCTTGGTGAGACTGCTCTATTAAATCCTCTCACAAGCTCTTGTGCCACATATACGTTGTCCATCATGTTTCTTCCTTTCACAAAAGCCCCTTGGGATTTGTCAATGAGAGAAGGAAGGATCAATGCCATTCTGTTAGCAAGAATCTTTGTGATGATCTTATAGATCACATTAGTCAATCCGATTGGCCTGAAATCATTTACCTTGGGATCATGATCAGTCTTTGGTAGCAGGGTAATGATGGTATGATTTACCTGCTTCAAAGAACTCCGAGAGAAGAACTCTTGGACACATCTTACAACATCATGGCCCACATCTTTCCATCTATTCTTGAAGAAGGCAGTCGTATAACCATCTGGTCGAGGTGCCTTGTCATTGCCTATATCAGAGAGAGCTTTCCAAATCTCCTTTGGGGTTATGAAATGCAAAAGCTGTAATCTCTCTTCTTCACTCAGCTTTGGGCCATAGTTGAACACTTCAGGATCAAAGTTGGTAGTGGGTCGGGAAGTACCTAATAAATCTTTGTAAAATTCAACAAGCAACTTCCTAACTTCTTCTGGTGATGTAGTGATAGTACCATTAGCTTTAACAAGAAAGTTAATGGAGTTCCTGACATTAGTCCTTTTGATCAAGCTATGAAAGTATTTGGAACATCTATCACTTCCAATCAAGTGTTTCTGTCTTGACTTCTGCCTTATGAAGTGTCTTTCATCTTCCAGTAAGGTGTTTGCTCTAGCTCTTGAGGACTTAACCTTGGCTTTAAGCTCCTCATCAAAGGGATTTTCCATGTGTGCATTGATAGCCTCCTTGAACTCTATGTTTTCCCCTTTTGCTCTTTGTTCGATACCTCCAAAGTCACTTATGTTCAAAGCCCTTAAAGGTTGCTTCAAGGCTTTCAATTTGGAGGCAGGGACGAATTGAGCAATTCCCAATATGTCTTGTCTCCAACATGAAGTCATAATGTTCTCAAAGGTCAAAGTGAAAGCCACATATTCATGAACTTGAAAGGGCGTTTCCCAACATTATAGGATGTAATAATCGTGGATATCACAGGGCAGTGGTCCGAGACAGTTTCCATAGGCATGAAATTGGCTGTGCATTCTAGGGTCAAATCACTCCAATTTTGATTCATCAGCACTCTATCAAGCTTAGACCAAATCGAACCATTCGTCCAAGTGTAGAAGGAACCGGAAGAAGGAGCGTCTTCTAGTCCATGAGAATTCCTGAAATCTCCAAGATCCCTAAGTGCATAAGGCGTGAGAGGAGGACCCCCCACCTTATCATTAGGGTTGCAGTAAGTGTTGAAATCTCCCATAATCATCCAAGGCTTAGTGATGCCAACGCCCAAGTGAGAAAGGTGATGCCAAAGCATCCTTCTATCCGAGATGCTATAAACCTGCACACAATGTGGCAAGGAAGGACACTTGTGTTATATTGCAACTTGCCTGGACATGGATATGCTGAGAGTCCATACCAAGCACTTCGCAACAAACCCTGGATGGATCCCAAAGTAATAGCATTCTACCGTCTCCAATGAATTCCAAATTTGAGCAAAACTTCCATGCTTTGAATCTTTGAGTAGAGAAAGACTCTGTCCTTGGCCGAGATAACTTAGTTTCCAATAGACAAATCATAGCCGCGTCATGCTGTTTAGTGATACTACACACTAGAGCTTGCGTGGCAGCCCTATCCCTTTGTCTGCAAAGACCACGGACATTCCAACAAAGTATTTTCATTAGGAAACAAAGGAGGTTTTATTAGCACCTCCGCGCTTAGTCGCCGCTTCCCACTATTTCATGCCCATTCTTTTTGGACAAAACCTCTTGCCATCCATCATCTTTGTTGCTGGAAGCCATAACTTGTGTACCAGCCAAGCTATGTTCCCCGCGTTCAAAGTTAACGTTACTTGACACAAGCTGAGCCTTTTCCGTAGCACCGTTGCATGTAACTTCATCCAATGAAGGTGGCGGGTTCATAGGTGTCACACCCCGATCCCCGGGCCCGTGACTGATGCCCTACCTGGGCACCCTTCTACCCTAACCACTAAGTAAACTGCGGAAATGAAATAACACCTTTTTTTTTTTTTTTTTTTTTTTTACCATACCAATCGTACGTGCAAGGCAAAGCCGACAAGGCTGCCATGTAATATACATAATAAAAGACACTACACTGTACATGAGTCCAATCCCACATATGAATACGGACCTCTAAGAGTTTTACTGAAATATGACGGACAAGGCCCCGCCGTACCATAATCAGATAAAAGCACATCTTGAAAGAACTTATACCAAAAAGATAACTCCCGAACAGAAGGAGCTATCCAAAAACTCTGAGCAGGATCCTACACCTGTCGATCACCAAACAACAGACTAAACTCAAGCGACATGAACGCACTTCAAGGAGGTCAAGAAAAATGTACCAAGTATGTGAGCGATGAAATCGTAATGAAATCATAACAGTCTAAACAAAGCAGGAGACATGTATGATAGCCAACCTACATTACATAACACATAAGCAGTCATATCAAGTCAGGGACGCAGGCCCTCAAAGTCACTACTCAAATATAACTATGGGTCTCACGCCCATAATATCAATCATGCCCGTGGAATCCTTCCTCACTGCCGGCAGTCCATGATGTAGTAACACCAATAAAGATACATGAACACCAAGTCCCACCTGTGTCCTAAATGCCTCGTGGTCTCATGCCCCGGAATCCCACATCGTAAAAGCATGACCATAGGGTAACACAACCAAATTCGGGGACATATATGATAATCAAATTACAACACATTGTTCCTTACTAACAATGAGAGTAAACAGTGGTATCCTTACAATATAAAGTAGGAAGCTCATGATCAAAACAGGACCATCCGCCTGCAGTATCATTTAACCATCCTACTCCTGGGACTATTTCACCCGCATAGGCCGCGTGGACCCGCGTGAGGTATTCCTCGCATGGGACTATTTCACCCGCATAAGCCCTTACGGACTCGCATGACGTATTCCTCGTGATAGGTCGGACCCGCCCGCACGGGACTATTTCACCGCATAAGTCCTTACGGACCCGCACGAGGTATTCCTCAGATCGTGGGTAGCAATTCCACGGAATCGCAAATGCCACAAACCCGGAATGACCAAACGATCGATATACCAATAGCACACAACCGGCTATTTCCAGCACACATAGGCAATTCTCCACTAAACAAGCCAAAGTACTTATCAGGGCACAAATAGAATAATTCTCATTTAACAAGCCAAAGTACTAATCAAGGCATCACATAGAATTATTCTCAATTAACAGGCCAAAGTACTTATCAAGGCACAAATAGAATAATTCTCATTTTATCAAGCCAAAGTACTAATCAAGGCACACTTAGACAAATTCTCAATTTATCAAGCCCAAGTACTAATCAAGGCACACTTAGACAAATTCTCAATTTATCAAGCCCAAGTACTAATCAAGGCATCACATAGAATTATTCTCAATTAACAAGCCAAAGTACTTATCAAGGCACAAATAGAATTATTCTCAATTAGCAGGACAAAGTACTTATCAGGGCACAAATAGAATAATTCTCATTTTATCAAGCCAAAGTACTAATCAAGGCACACTTAGACAAATTCTCAATTTATCAAGCCCAAGTACTAATCAAGGCATCACATAGAATTATTCTCAATTAACAAGCCAAAGTACTACGTACGTACATTCTTTTCAAAAGACTCCTTTTTTATGTAAAACCCCAAGATACTTACACCCGTAGTATCAAGGCATGTCTATTTTTCAAAGTAAGTTACTACACATTTAGAAAACTCATTTCAAGGCTTGAAATCAAGTAACTTCAAATTTTCACAATCTAGACAACTTATGCCCTTTAATCAAAATAGACAACTTTTTAAACCTTCCATAAAGCCGTTATAACCAACTTCCCATAAAGCCGTTATAACCCTTTATGGTTTTAGACATATCCATTCCTTTTATAACCAAGAGACTTATACTTTTAAAACCAAGTATCACATACTTACAATTCAAGTTCTTAACTTTCAAAATACTTCAAGTCTCTTAACATATAGAAAACAAGTTTCTTCTACTTTTAAACCTCAAGTAACTCACTCCTTTAAAACAAGTTACTTCTCTTAAATCATGTCATTTCTCCTCTTTTAAAACAATTAAGTAAATCACTCCTTTGACTCCCCTAAAGTCATTATAATGACCTTTAGGATTTTGGGACTAAGGCACTAGCCCAAAAGATTTGGAAACCACTTCCTTTTCAAGACTCTATGTACTTTAAGTAAAATACTTTCACTTTTAAGAATCCAAACTTCACTAAGAAAATGGATTTTACAACTTACAATTTAAACATCAAAGTACAATCAAGGAAGTACATAGAACAAATTCTATTCTAGTCAATCCAAATACAACCAAGGAATGGATCATTTAAGGAGTAGAACATACTTTCTTAATCTTAAGGAATCATGCTAGAAGAGGAGATAGTTCACATACCTTTTCGGCTAATATCCACAAGCTAAGCCGAATACGCCGTATGTAGAAGTGTCAACCTATAATGGTCACAACAAGACTATCAACTTCTAGCCTCTAACGTAGAATAATACTAAGTATACGGTCTCTAATTCTACGGAAAATCGGGCAAAGACTTCCTTTGTTTCTACTCACTTTGCCACCTTTTCAAGGCCGAATACAATAACCAACAAGCCACATTTAAGGCTCCAAACAACAACCAAACAAAGGGGATTACACGCCTTACAATACGTAAAATTCCGCCCACAATTCATACCAAATAGTATAATACTTCACTAGCCATTCTCGCCAACATATAACCAATAACACTACGTCTTTTCCAATCCTTTCCTAATTCCAAGTTCTAAGGTCAACATGTTATTTAGTCATAAACAACTTCAACAACTACAATTTCCTCCTTTATACAACATGTGACAACTTAACTAATAATCGACTTGAATTGAAATCTTAAAGCTAAACATGCTAGATTTCGGATTAGGGTTCCAATAGCCAATACACTAATCCAACAACATAATATATAACTCATTCTTGCTAATATCCATAGCTACAATCAATAAGCAATCTTAACTACTAAAACGACAAGATTATACCTTTATAAGCCCTTAAAATTTCCAAGATTCCAAAGTCGCGCCTTAGAAATTCTTAGCTCCTTTCCTTAGGTTTCAATCCGCTCCAAGCACTCCTTAGAGGCCTATGAAGAACCCATCTTCAAGTTCTAACTTCAAAGTTGAAGAACTCCCTTAGTTTCCGCCTTGCGACTAACGTGAAAATGCATTTTTTCCGAAATCTTTCTATTGAGATATCCTTATAATACCCTTAGGGACATTGGGTTAAAGTCTTGTGGCTAATGGATCAAAATCACAAAATTTTTGTGTGGGAAAAGGCTTGAACCCGAGAGCACTTCTAGGCTAAGCTCAATGTTCTCAAATATTTCTAAGTGTAAAGAGCTAGTCTTGCACTAGTAGTATACTTATAAAACACATTGGAGGGCCAAGATTATAACAATTGTGTGGCTAGGATGAATATCACAAGGATTAAGCCTATGTGGACAAGTTGACTTGGTCAAATATGTCAAGCTTGCAAGACTTATCATCTACATAGGTCAAATGACCATTCTACCCCTTGAATTTTCGTCCAAGACCACATGAGGGGGTGCCACGTGTCGCCCTCTCATTCGTCCATAAAATTTCGTAACCCTCGTGGGCCCCACAAAACGTAAAATTCCTCGGGTGGGCCCCACGTGACCAAATCCGTAAAAATAAATTTCCATAATTTTAATAAGTTCCATAATCTTCAAATAATGCCTTTTGAGAATCCAATTCTCAACAACGAACATTTTTCCTTTCCGTCGGAAAAACAATTCTTCCTTTCGTACTAATTTCCAAGTCTTGTTTCCTTTCGTACATTCTCTTTTACATGTCCTGAACTTACGGGGTGTAACAATAGGCATCTCAGAATCAAAATGTTTTGACTCACCCCTCATCCTAACATGTTGTGTACTGCCATTGTGAGAATTAGGCAGTGAGGACTTTGCTAGAGAATCCCGCAAACATGATGGGCCAGAATGCCCCAAAACCGGAGGACCCACGGCATGTGATACTTCTCCCAAGCTTCCGGTACCAGGAGGTGTTATGTGCTCAGTTTCTTCAATGTCCATCAAGTTATCAGCATCTACGAGATCTTTGAGAAGTCGTGGATGAGAGGAGGGTTGGTTCCACCCGCACTTGTTGACCTTCAAACGAGTAGAATCATCCTTGTTGTTAGTGGTACCTCAAGATTGTGCGTGTTTTGGAGCTTCTTCATTGTTGACATCATCCCTCAGCTTCCTACACTTCAAATGGTTGTGTCCAAAAGCCGCACAATGATAGCAAAAGTCCGGGTAATTCTCATAGTTTACCCTTTGAGTATACCTTCTGTTATCGGGGAGTTTAACGACAAAATCCATTATCGGCTCCTTGATAACATCCACTTCCACTAGAACTCTTGCATAGTTCATTTTAGACCTTTCCTTAGTATATTGGTCAGTGTAAAAAGGTTTTCCTACACGTGAAGCAATCTTACTAATGCCCGTTGCACTCCAAATAGAAAGGGGAATGTCCGGGAAAGTGACCCAAATAGGAATGTCCATAAACAAATTATCCGTTATAAGAACTCCTTTATTGATAGCCTTGAGCATCATGGTTTTCCCGTAGACCATATAAGGGCCTCCGTGAAGTACATTAGTGCGCTCTTCCTCCGTCATGAATTTTAACACTGTCCAGGCTTTGCCATATGGTATAATACGGCATTTAACTCCCCATCCTTTCACAATCGTATTCAATGCATCTCTTCCCGGGAAAGGACCCGTGAAGCAACCTATTAGGCAATAGACCCAAGTTTCTATGAAAGGAACTTCATCCTCAGCTTCTATATCTACTTCCGCCCCTTGTTGTTCGATAAATTGTAACTTCATACCTTTTGCCTCAATCCTAGTTCCCGCAAAGACTCCATCATAAGTCTTTTTAGGAGGGAAGGGACATTTGCCATGGTTTGGGGGAAGATTGTTATGAGTTGTGGTCGTGGTAGGGATATGATGTGGTTTAGAAGATGCATTAGTGTGTAAATCATTGGGAGGTATATCTGGAGGTATAGGCAGAGGGGGAATGGTTGAAGGGAGTGAGCTTGGGCCCGCAATAGAAGAGATGATTTGCGTGCCATTTGGGAGGGTAGGGAATTTGTGTTGGTTTTCAGAAGAAATAGAATGAAGATGAGATAGAAGGGGTGAGGTGTTGTGAAATTCAGGAAGTAGTGAAGTGGTATTAGATGAGAGAGGGGGGATGTTTAAGACTCTATTCGAATCCGAGGAAGTGTTAAAGACGAAAGGAGTGTTGTAATTCTTGAGATTGCCTCCACTTAGCAAACTAGCTAAAGTAGGGAAGGCTTCATTGGTGAAACTTAAAGAAATCTGGGGTTGTTGTATTGAATCACGAGAGGGCACTTTGAATCCCGCATCATTCAACGCGACCCTCTACTCGTGATTATTGATGGTTATGGAGTTCCTAGGCTCCTTGGACATAGAAATAGCTTTGTTTCTCACAATTGACTTGGCTCTTTGTGTAACGTGAGTAGTCAATGCCCCTAGATTATCCCCCTGATCCATCTTGGAAATAAGACCATCATAAAGTCCCGGTGTTATGAGAGAGTCATTGGTACCCGCCTCATAAATGTGCGACGCCTCGGCACCCTCAATAAAAACGTTAGAACACACAACTGACTTAGCTTCTTGTAAAACGGGGGTAGTTAATGTCCCTAGGTTATCCCCTGCCCCGCCTTGGAAATCAGACCATCATAAATGCCCGTGGTTGTGAGTGAAAAGTTGAAACCCGCGGCATTAATTTGTGACGCCTCGGCACCCTCAATAATGACGTTAGGGTCCTTGGGGATAGAAACCCCTTCGTATTCCACATCTTATCTTGATCCTTGCATAGAGTGCATATTCCTAGTATCATTGTTATCCTCGTGGCCTGCCTTAGCCTTCTGACCCAAAACCCAACCCGTAATAGGAGTAGTCACATCGTTTCCCGGGGCATTGAAGTTTGCTCTCTTGACAGCCGCGTTGAACTTCTTGAGGATATGAGTACCATCAATGCTTTCAACTGACTTTGAATCAAACAAGACGTGATTACTCTTGGACCCATGAACACCTGCACGACCCGCCATGAACTTCTGACCCACGCCCTGACCCGGTTTAGACCCGAGAATGCCATCGTGTCTTGCTTCTCCAATTGCAATGTCTGGCCTAGATTTTAACCCTTTTCCGGCTAACCTGAGAGAATTTCCAGGTAGTGTCGGGGTACTAATGTTGGAGTGACTGTCTAGTTCTTCCGAAATGTTCCCTTTACCAACAGATTGGCCCGTGGAATGATCAACCACCATAGTAGCATTAGGGGCGTCAATGGTCCCGCTAAGTTCGCCGCTTCAAACTCACTTATATCCAAGCTTTCAATTTCTATATTTTTTCCCCATTCATGTATCCTTTGTAGCATAGAATCATCTACTACATTTTCTAAAGGAAAGCGCGAGTCTGGAGTAACATGAACCAACACAGAAGGGTCCGAGATTGCCGGAATAAGATTTTCCTCGGCAATTGTTGGACTCGCCATTCTTTTTTTCTTCTTTGTTCTAGCTTTAGCCGAACTGCCTGAACCTCCTGAATCATTGCTAGAACGTGTGTAACGTTTAGACTTTTTCATATTGTGGACAATAACAATTAAACCATAATGAAACAAACGAAAATCTAAGGGGGGGAAGAAGAGGAAGACACCGAAGGAGCAACTAAGGGAAACGTTGAGAGCGTTTTCTTAGTGAGAGAAACTTCTCTCTAACTTCTTTAAGCTTTTAAATCGGTTTTGTTGTAAAAGAAGTTACTTGATATTTGAAAAGTATAGAATACTTGATATTTGAAAAGTATAGACTACTTGATACTTGAAAAGTATAGATTACTTGACTTGGAAAAGTATTGATTACTTGAATTATTTTAAAAGATTATGAGACTTGATTCTTGATTTCTTTAAACGATTATGAGACTTTATTTTTCAAGTTATGAGGCTTGATTTCTAAAGTTAAGAGACTTGATGATTTTGAAAGTTAAGAGGCTTGATTATTTTGAAAGATTAAGAGACTTGATTGGTTCTTAAAGTATAAACTTGATTTTGAAAGAGTATGAAATCTTGAGTTTTAAAAGAAGAAGTTTATTGCTTTAGAAAGAATAAATGACTTTATTTCAAAAGAATAAAAGTAGCTTGATAATGAAAGTCTATGTTACTTAATTTTGAAGGTAGAAGTTACTTGATTTTGAAAGAAGAAGTAACTTGATTTTGTATAAGCTACTTGATTGATTTAAAGAGAACAAATGATTTGATTTGGAAAGAGTAAGTGACTTGATTTAAAGGCATAAGTGTCACGACCCGTTCCCGGGCCCGCGACTGGTGCCTTACCCCGGGCACCCTAGTGATACAACATCAGAGAAAATCAGCGAAAATAAAATCAAAGACATGAAACAATAGATTAACATAAGAACAGGCTAACCAAAACGGTTACCTTTCTGTAAATAAATTAAAAACTTGAACAGTTAAATCCTTTTTACAAACCTTGCCCACAACAGTACTACATACCTCTAAGAGTTTTATAACAACAACGACGGGACAGGGCCCCGCCATACCCCTAAATGTACAAGGACCTACGTTCCAGATTCTTATTATTCAGGCTTAAGTCAAAAGACATTGCCGTAAAACTACGTTCAGTTAACACACGTACGTCTACCGTACTATATATATATTCTTTTAAAATATCATGCTCAAGAGGATAGGAAGAATCACATACCTCGCGACGATTATCGACTATTAGCAAAACGCTCCACGGCTAAAACCCGGCTAGCCTTGTCCACCTTCCAAGTAGTACATGCTACTCGCAGAACATTCAACCAAGAAAGGTTATAAGTCTACTGTAAATACGGTCCTATGTAAGTACAGTTTAATCTTCTACTTATATTCTTCTGATGTGATTTCAGTTCAATTCTCTTCTTTTATACCATCCTTATACGTCTTATATTCATTTCTATACTACTACAGTATGTAATTCCAATTACAACAGAAGGACAGTAGTATTTACCTCGATAAGCCCAAAATTAACCAAGTTTAATGTCGATCCTGAGCAACGTTTAGCTCCTACTCCGGGTGCTCCAACCCGCTCCAAACAACCCTTAGAAGTTCCACGCAACTTCTACTTAACACTTCAACCGACTATGAAGGTTTTCCTTAGGGTTTCGTTTAGTGGCTAAAGGAAGTATAATAGTATTTTCCGGGCATTTCGTATAGAGGGTACTTGGAAATACTACAAAGGTTTTGGGCTAGAGTATTTTGGCATTCCAATAATACTTGGAGAAGTATTTCTATACCACAAAGGGGGGGTGTATTTCTCGAAACCAACTAGGCAAGGGGGGAGGGGTTCTCAGCCGAGGGCCTCACTAAGGGGGAGGGGGAGAGGGCTTGGACGAGAGCTCTTTTTAAGAGGGGGGGGGGAGGATTTTAACACTTAGAAAACATTTTGTGGATGAAGAAGTTCATCAACAAAGGGGGGTATTTATAGGTCAAGCAATGGCCAACCAATGGCCAAGATGAAGCCAAGTGCAAGGCAAGTGTAGGGGGAGGATTCATCCATGTGTCCTTATCCATCTACCACACAAAATATCCTACTTAACCCTTGACCAAGAAAGAGCACAAAAAACGTGCCAAAGAATGCCCTTGCCGTCCACTTTTTGAGGGTGACACATGTCACCCTCCCGTTGGTCCAAAATATTTCGTCTCTCGGAAAAATCCGCAAAAATAATAAATGACATAGCCGGAATTTTCCCTTCGCAAAGTTTGTAAAACGTTTCGTCGGAAAACGACTCTTTTCGGGGGTTGTGCACAAATTTCGAACCTTGCCTACCTTAAGGCTTAAACTTTCGTACGTACGTCTTCACATACATACTCTGGAAATACGGGGTATAACAGTTTTAAAGGTATAAGTCTCTTGGTTAAAAAAAGAATGAAATTGTCTAAAAACCATAAAGGGTTATAACGGCTTTATGGGAAGTTGGTTGTAACGACTTTATGGAAGGTTTAGAAAGTTGTTTATTTTGATTAATGGGCATGAGTTGCCTTGATTGTGAAAATTTGAAGTTACTTGATTTCAAGCTTTGAAATGAGTTTTCTAAAGGTGTAGTAACTTACGTTGAAAAATAGACACACCTTGATACTACGGGTGTTAGTATCTTGGGATTTTACATAAACATGAGTCTTTTAAAAAGAATGTACGTACGAAGTACTTTGACTTGTTAAATGAGAATTATTCTATTTGTGCCTTGATAAGTACTTTGGCTTGTTAAATGAGAATTATTCTATTTGCGCCTTGATAAGTACTTTGGCTTGATTAATGGAGAATTGCCTATATGTGCTGGTGATAGCCTTTGAGTGCAAGTATTATGTTTTATTATGTTGCCGCGACTCTCGGTTGGAGGGCCGGCTGTCTTGTTGTAAGTTACTTGGACGTACCGACAGTGATGTGGGATTCCACGGGTATGCTTCCGTTATTTGTAGTACTTGGGTTAAATTCCAGGATTTTTATAGAAGACATGATAGTGCTTATGTTATGTTTGACGGCCGGTTGAGATAGGGTAAGAGTATGAGTGAGGGGTAAACCCCCAAGATGCTATACCACCTTCTCCAGGGTAAGAGTATAAGTGAGGGGTAAACCCCCAAGACATTATACCCCCTGCTTGTTTCGTTTGATGGTCGGTTGAGATAGGGTAAGAGTATAAGTGAGGGGCCAAGATGCTTTATCACCTTCTCCAGGGTAAGAGTATAAGTGAGGGGTAGACCCCCAAGACATTATACTCGCTTACCACCGCTCGTTTTCTCTTTGGGCTCGTAAAATTTTTAGGACACAGGTGGGACTTGGTGTTCATGTATGCCTATTGGTGTTATACTATATCATGGACTGCCGGCAGTGAGGAAGGATTCCACTGGCATGATTGATATTATGGGCGTGAGACCCATGGTTATATTTTAGAAATGACTTGAGGCACGCGTCCACGACTTGTTATGATCGCATGTGTTGTGTCGTAAGTTGGCTATCATACATGTCTCTGTTTTGCTTAGATCGCTATGATTTCATTACGTATTTCATCGTTTCACATACTTGGTACATTCTTCGTACTGACCTCCTTCGGGGGGCTGCGTTCATGCCGCAGGTTTAGGTACGCAGTTTGGTGATCGGCAGGTGTAGGACCGCTCGTAGTTTTGGATAGCTCCTGCTCTAAGTTTATCTTTTGGTATAAGTTCTTTCAAGACAGGCTTTTATACGATTATGGGTACGGGGCCTTGTCCGTCATAGTTCAATATAACTCTTAGAGGTGCTGTATTCATATGTGGATTGGACTCGTATGCGGTGTAGTGTCTTTTGAGTATATATATTATGGCGGCCTTATGCTTTGCCAGTTACGTATGTTGGTTTTAAAAAAAAAAAAGGTGTTATTTAAATTCGCAGCTTTACTTAGTTGTTAAGCGAAAGGTGCCCAGTAGGTAGGCACGATCACGGCCCGGGTTCGGGTGTGGCAGTGTGGTATCGAGCGATCACCTCGGAATGTTTACGCACCGTGTCTAGTAGAGTCTTGATTATCGGTGTGTTGCGCGCCACACCCATAAACAGGAGGCTACAGGACTTTTAGGAGTTGGTTTCTATTCTTCTCACTCTAAGATCGTGCCATAGAGCTGTGTTAGTAAGATAATTCCTCTCTGACGTATTCTGCTTACGATTATGCCTCCGAGGGAAACCGCCCGAGAAGGGCAAAGGAGTAGCGAGAGCTACTAGTCGGACTCAGAGAGTTGATAGGGCTTATGCCTGTGTTATACCGGATGTTGTTCCGCGATCGCGAGTTCTTCTCAAGCCAGTTTTGAGGCCCCAAAGACTGCACGAGCCTCCAGCTTTCGATTAAGAAGACTTTAGGGTCATGAAGGAAGCCATTATATTATTGTCACGACCCGAACCCGAGCCCGTGACTGGTGCCTTACCCCGGGCACCCAAGTAGACATACATCAGAGTAATCAGCGGAATATAAAACAAGACATGAAATAAAAACAGTTCATCTGAGAAAACTTGCCTTGCGGCATATATATATAACAACTAGAACAATTACATCCTTTTTTACAACTCTGCCCACAACATTTACATGCACTCTAAGAATGATATGACAACAATGACGGGACAGGGCCCCGCCATACCCCTGAATGTAAGCACCTACAACGACAGGGGACTATACCACTGATAAGCCTCCGGAGAAACGGAGCTTCCCAAACGCTGAACTGTGACCCTATGAGCGAGGATCAACACTGGTGTACCTCTACCTGCGGCATGAACGCAGCCCCCCGAAGGAGGTCAGTACAACAGGTACCAAGTATGTGAAACTGTAAAGTACTTTAAATGAAATCAAAGTATTTAAAACCATTTGCAAATACAATTAGTTCAATTTGCACATAGTGCCATATCACAAACAAGAGCAATAATAGGTAAACTGTAACAGGTCTTTCCTAGGCCGCGAATGATCGAAGCAAGGCCAACCGCCCATAGTATCATTATGCGTGCCTAATCCTGGACTCCCGCAGTCCGCATAGGTCACACACAGACCCGCATGAGGTATTCCTCGCATCGGGGGTAGCTAACCCCGGTACCCTCCTGGACTCCCGCAGTCCGCATAGTCTCAATAGACCGCATAGTCACACAGACCGCATAGGGCATCCCCCGCATCGGGATAAAACACCCGGAATGATCAATCCTGGAACTCCCGCAGCTCCGCATAGTCACACAGACCGCATAGGCCGTATAGACCCGCATCAAGGGTGGCAAGCCCTCGGTATAACAAGTCAAGGGGGTATGTGATATAATAACATAACAGCTTATCGTTAAACAACATAAGCACAACAAGGGGAACCCCTTTACACAAACATCACCAGATACTAACACACGTAGCATCCTAACATGTTTACTTATCAAATCAACAAGAAAGTATTACAAGGATATCACAAACCAACACAATCAAGTTATTCACACAAGGTACTTCCTACTTTAAGTTAACAATTTCGGGTTTTTATCCCCAAAGTACTTCATACATTAACTCTTTTTAAAAGATCCGTTTCTTTCAAAAAGTCACACAATACCCGTAGTATAAAAATAGAGTGACTATCCTTTTAAGTAAACCAAAACACTTCCCTTTGTAAATCAAGTAACAACATTATTTTCCAAACGTTCAAGTTTGCCTAATTCCAAATGCTTAAGTTTCTCATTTTCAAAAGGTTTCGTAGTTCATAGTTTTAATCACTTAATGATATAATTCTCCTTTAAAACAATTTGAGATACATATGCCTTATATGTGAGTAGGTTATTCTTGTTCATAATCAATCTTATTTAAGCAGCCATGATCTAGGAAATGTAATATCATTTTGTCTCATCTTAGCTTCTATGCAGATGGAGGTTTCTACTGGTTTTAATAATACTTAATTATTCAAAACATTTCCCTTTATTAGCGCTGCAGTGGTTTGTTCGATACTTATTCTGATTCCCGAAATCAGTAAAACATTATTCCTTTTAAAAACCAAGTACTCATTACTCACGAATGAGGTTTCACACTTTTTAACAAAATTCATATTAATTCAATTAAGTCAAGTCTCTTATCTTTTAAGATCAAGTCTCTTAACTTCTTAAAATCAATAAACCATTCTTTTTATCTCTCTTAAGTCGTTATACCTAACTTCCCATAAAGTTAGTATAACTCTTAAGCTTTCAAACCAAGTATTATTCTTCTTTCAAAAAGGATTCTTAATTCTTTTGAAATACTTCAAGATTCTTATTATTCAGGCTTAAGTCAAAAGACATTGCCGTAAAACTACATTCAGTTAACACACGACGCTCACCGTACTATATATATATTCTTTTAAATTACTTCCAGATTCTTATTATTCAGGCTTAAGTCAAAAGACATTGCCGTAAAACTACATTCAGTTAGCACACGTACGTCTACCGTACTATATATATATTCTTTTAAAATATCATGCTCAAGAGGATAGGAAGAATCACATACCTCGCGACGATTATCGACTATTAGCAAAACGCTCCACGGCTATAACCCGACTAGCCTTGTCCACCTTTCAAGTAGTACATGCTACTCGCAGAACATTCAACCTATATAGGTTATAAGTCTATCAACTTCTACCTTAATATTCTTCTGATGTGATTTCAGTTCAAGTCTTTTCTGTAATAACCTTCTATTACATTTCAATTCTCTTCTATGAATCTTATATTCATTTCTTTACAACTACAGTATGTAATTTCCAATTACAATAGAAGGATAGGATTATTTACCTCGGTAAGCCCAAAATTATCCAAGTTTAATGTCGATCCTGAGCAACGTTTAGCTCCTACTCCGGGCGCTCCAACCCGCTCCAAACAACCCTTAGAAGTTCTACGCAACTTCATCTTAATACTTCAACCAACTGTGAAGATTTTTCCTTAGGATTTCGTTTAGTGACTGAAGGGAAGTATAATAGTATTTATGGGCTTTTAGTATAAGTGTAACCTTGGAATACTACAAGGTATATGGGCCAAGGTATTTTGGAATAGTAACAATACTTGGAGAGTATTTCTACCAAGAGGGAGGGTGTATTTTACGAAAGCAACTCAAGGTAGGGGGGGTACCCCTCGTCTAGCACCACTAGGAGGGGGGGTGGGGTACCTCTCGGCCAAAAGGCCTTCTCAAGGGGGAGGGGGAGGCATGGACGAAACCATAGAGAGGGAGGGAGAGGGATTTCAAGACTTAGGGATTTTTGTGGATGAATAAGTCTTCACAAAGGGGGGGGGGGGGTATTTATAGGACAACCAAGGGCCAAGATCAAGCCAAGTGGTAGGCAAGTGTAAGGTCATAATTTGGACAAGTGTTTGTGGGTCCCACTTGCTCATCAACTACACAAAATATCCTACCAACTCCCACTCTCCAAATCGTCCAAAAGACGCCCTCAAGTCCACCAATTAGAGGGTGAAAAGTGTCGCCCTCTCGTTGGTCCAAAATATTTCGTCTCTCGGAAAAATCCGCAAAAATAATAAATGACATAGCCGGAATTTTCCCTACGTAAGTTTTGGAAGACGTTTCGTCGGAAAATGATTCTTTTCGTGTGTTATGCACAAATTTTTGGTCCTAGCCTAATCTTAAGGCTAAACTTTTCACGTCGCCCCACGCATATACTGAAATACGGTATAACATTCTCCCCTCCTTAGAAACATTCGTCCCGAATGTTCCTTCTAAGTCTCAAAACAAACATGCGCCAGTATAGTCTTCACTGCTATACTTACGAAAACAATCATGCCACACCTGGCCACAATACAACACGCGCAAATACTTACGTCCAAGTCCACGAGGAATCACCTCCATCACTACAAAAACTCCCACCCAAGGGCTAAAAGATACTCCCTTCGCACCTTCTCTTTACAAACGAAATGATCACAACCATGCTCGTAATACATGCTCGCTTCTTCTCTTACTCGTCGTACCCTTCTCGTACACTCGAACTCTTTCTCATAACTTACCACATTTCTGTTACTGCTTCAGTTTCCAAATCTCTGGGTTACTACCTCCAACTTGGTCATCATTAACTGGGAACACTCTGGATGGATCTCCGATATTTTCTGATCATAACAACATGAAAGACCGGACGTACTGCCTCCTACGTCGGACGACAATGCTAACCATAGGCAACTTGGCCTATTCTTCACATGACCTGAAAAGGCCCCAAGTAACTCGGGCTAAGTTTCCTCTGTTTTCCGAAACTCGTCACACCCTTCCGGGGTGGTACCTTCAAGAAGACCCTCCGTCAACCTGAACTCCAAGCGTCGTCGCCGATTATCCGCACGACTTCTGTTGACTCTGAGCTGCCAATAACCTCTTCTGGATAAGCTTCACCCTATCCATATCCTGCCGAGACAAGTATGAACCAACTATCTGAACTTTGCCAACATCGAACCAATCGACCGGCAACTTGCACTTCCGCCCCTACAAGGCTTCGTAAGGCGATATCCGCATACTGAAATGGTAGTTATAAAAACACTCCCTCAACAGGAGGCAACAATACTCACAGCTACCCCTGAAATCCAAACACTGGCCCGAGGGCGAGTGCGCTACTGAGACTCACCTGAGTTCCTAACCCTGCCTGGTAAAACTTCCAGAAAACGAAATAGCCACCACCTGGGCTTCACTGTCTGTCATAAGGTGAAAGTAGGCACCCCGTGCAGCCTTACAACCTTCCTGATAAAAACATCTCGCATAACTCTCTGCCGAGTAAACAGTCCTGACTGAAGGACAAGATGGGCTGACCTCATCGGCCCGACTACTGGTCGAACGCATCTACGAACTCGTACGATGGTTAACTAAACTTGGGCCTAACACCCTCATGACCCTACCACCTGGCGGGACCACCCCGAACTGACCCCACCACAAAACAGGTCGCGGGTTGACCCGCGATTGGTCCTCAACCCGACCCGCTATCGCAAGAAAACTCTTGTTCCCCGATCCGGAACAATCTCACTAAGCAAGTCACGAAAAACCTAGTGGTCTTCTTAGCTCAACTACCCTCTTTCATTTCATACCACTCAGGGACCTATCACACAAGTATATCTCACGTGCACTATGCACTCTGATAAGGGTCAAACATAAAAATACATCTTATACTCGCGATGGCCTTACCTCTAAGGTCTTTACGTATAAAACTCTAAGGCTCACACTTTCCTTAACCCCAATCTTACCCTTATTACTAACCATGATTTCTAATCACAATTAACACTTATGTTACCTGAACATAACACTTAAGATATACTCATCTTATCACATATACTAATCTCTAGAGGGTTAAAGATATACCTGTATCTACTGCTTCACTACCCTCTGTCGTTCCAATCAATCCTGCCCTGCTGGGCGCAAGCGTAACAAGCTGTCGAAGAAGTACGACACTCCCCACAATGACACTTACCACAACGGCCACATCGAGGTGGGGGTGGCCTCCTCTGGCTAGCACCCCTTCCTCTCCGAACCACTGAATCCGCAACTGATCTGGTAGGCTGAGTCCTCCTACTTGCATCCTTCCTACTAGGACATCCTTTCGACACATGGCCCTGACGGCCGCAGGTAAAACAAACACCAACAAAAAGACGACATTCCCCGGGATGACGCCTGTCATACTGTGAACACTGGGGAAAAACTGAATCTGGCTGGCTAGAACCTATATAAATCTGTGAACCAGAAACCCTGGAGTTCTGACCAACTCCTAAATACCCCGAACGCCTCAAGTGCGGAGGTCCACTCAGATCGGGAGGCGCATAACCGTCTGCTGAGAAGGTCCGCCTCGAAAGTTACCAAAGGACCCTGCTGTTCTGGCCCTCTTCTGCTGATCTTGGTTAATCCGTCGATCCCTACGTTCCTCAGTCTGCTGCGCATAAGCCCGCACACAGGCCATGCTCAAGCCTGACTGAAGAGCTACTCTAGTACAACCCTCTCTTAGATAGTCATCAAGACTCGTGATATATCGGTGCACTCTATATTCTCTGGCTGCTAACTCCCTAGCTAGTAACAGGGTCGCCTCTTTGCAATCTATACTGTCTGCTGCTGGTCGTGGAACTGAAGGTGTAAATGTCATGGCCGCAGTAGGAACTGCTGCCGCTGTGCTAAACTCTGCTGGGGCTGGCGACGTCGCAGAACTCCCCGAATGAAGCACCACCCCAGGTGATGATTGGGCCTGTGCCCTAGTAACCCTCTGTACTCTACTCGCAGCTCCCTCGGCTGCCTTACCCTTCTGGGCCCGGGTTGCCTTGCGCGGAGGCATAACAGGTACGGGAAAGAAATACGTTAGAGGGGTCCAACTTATAACACAGCTCTAAGGCACGATCTCAGAGTGAGAAGAATGGAAACCAATCCTAAATATCCTATAGCCTCCTGATTATTGGTGTGGTGCACAACACACCGATAATCAAGACTCTACTAGATACGGTCTGTAGACACTTTCCGAGGATTAACTGCTCTGATACCACTTTTGTCACGACCCGAACCCGGGCCCGTGACTGGTGCCTTACCCCGGGCACCCAAGTAGACATACATCAGAGTAATCAGCGGAATATAAAACAAGACATGAAATAAAAACAGTTCATCTGAGAAAACTTGCCTTGCGGCATATATATATAACAACTAGAACAATTACATCCTTTTTTACAACTCGCCACAACAAGATTACTGCACTTCTAAGAATGATATGACAACAATGACGACGGGCCCCGCCATACCACGAATGTAAGCACCTACAACGACAGGACTATACCATCGATAAGCCTCCGAGAAACGGAGCTTCCCAAACGCCGAATCGTGACCCTATGAGCGAGGATCAACATCGGTGTACTCTACCTGCGGCATGAACGCAGCCCCCCGAAGGAGGTCAGTACAACAGGTACCAAGTATGTGAAACTGTAAAGTACTTTAAATGAAATCAAAGTATTTAAAACCATTTGCAAATACAATTAGTTCAATTTGCACATAGTGCCATATCACACACAAGAGCAATAATAGGTAAACTGTAACAGGTCTTTCCTAGGCCGCGAATGATCGAAGCAAGGCCAATCGCCCATAGTATCATTATGCATGCCTAACCCTGGACTCCCGCAGTCCGCATAGGTCACACACAGACCCGCATGAGGTATTCCTCGCATCGGGGGTAGCTAACCCCGGTACCCTCCTGGACTCCCGCAGTCCGCATAGTCTCAATAGACCGCATAGTCACACAGACCGCATAGGGCTAAAACACCCGGAATGATCAACCTTGGAACTCCCGCAGCTCCGCATAGTCACGCAGACCGCATAGGCCGTATAGACCCGCATCAAGGGTGGCAAGCCCTCGGTATAACAAGTCAAGGGGGTATGTGATATAATAACATAACAACTTATCGTTAAACAACATAAGCACAACAAGGGGAACCCCTTTACACAAACATCACCAGATACTAACACACGTAGCATCCTAACATGTTTACTTATCAAATCAACAAGAAAGTATTACAAGGCTATCACAAACCAACACAATCAAGTTATTCACACAAGGTACTTTCTACTTTATGTTAACAATTTCGGGTTTTTATCCCCAAAGTACTTCATACATTAACTCTTTTTAAAAGATCTGTTTCTTTCAAAAAGTCACACAATACCCGTAGTATAAAAATAGAGTGACTATCCTTTTAAGTAAACCAAAACACTTCCCTTTGTAAATCAAGTAACAACATTATTTTCCAAACGTTCAAGTTTGCCTAATTCCAAATGCTTAAGTTTCTCATTTTCAAAAGGTTTCGTAGTTCATAGTTTTAATCACTTAATGATATAATTCTCCTTTAAAACAATTTGAGATACATATGCCTTATATGTGAGTAGGTTATTCTTGTTCATAATCAATCTTATTTAAGCAGCCATGATCTAGGAAATGTAATATCATTTTGTCTCATCTTAGCTTCTATGCAGATGGAGGTTTCTACTGGTTTTAATAATACTTAATTATTCAATACATTTCTCTTTATTAGCGCTGCAGTGGTTTGTTCGATACTTATTCTGATTCCCAAATCAAGAAACATTATTCCTTTTAAAAACCAAGTACTCATTACTCACGAATGAGGTTTCACACTTTTTAACAAAATTCATATTAATTCAATTAAGTCAAGTCTCTTATCTTTTAAGATCAAGTCTCTTAACTTCTTAAAATCAATAAACCATTCTTTTTATCTCTCTTAAGTCGTTATACCTAACTTCCCATAAAGCTAGTATAACTCTTAAGCTTTCAAACCAAGTATTATTCTTCTTTCAAAAAGGATTCTTAATTCTTTTGAAATACTTCAAGATTCTTATTATTCAGGCTTAAGTCAAAAGACATTGCCGTAAAACTAAATTCAGTTAACACACGTACGTCTACCGTACTATATATATATTCTTTTAAATTACTTCCATATTCTTATTATTCAGGCTTAAGTCAAAAGACATTGCCGTAAAACTACATTCAGTTAGCACACGTACGTCTACCGTACTATATATATATTCTTTAAAAATATCATGCTCAAGAGGATAGGAAGAATCACATACCTCGCGACGATTATCGACTATTAGCAAAACGCTCCACGGCTATAACCCGGCTAGCCTTGTCCACCTTTCAAGTAGTACATGCTACTCGCAGAACATTCAACCTATATAGGTTATAAGTCTATCAACTTCTACCTTAATATTCTTCTGATGTGATTTCAGTTCAAGTCTTTTCTGTAATAACCTTCTATTACAGTTCAATTCTCTTCTATGAATCTTATATTCATTTCTATACAACTACAGTATGTAATTTCCAATTACAATAGAAGGATAGGATTATTTACCTCGGTAAGCCCAAAATTATCCAAGTTTAATGTCGATCCTGAGCAACGTTTAGCTCCTACTCCGGGCGCTCCAACCCGCTCCAAACAACCCTTAGAAGTTCTACGCAACTTCATCTTAATACTTCAACCAACTGTGAAGATTTTTCCTTAGGGTTTCGTTTAGTGACTGAAGGGAAGTATAATAGTATTTATGGGCTTTTAGTATAAGTGTAACCTTGGAATACTACAAGGTATATGGGCCAAGGTATTTTGGAATAGTAACAATACTTGGAGAGTATTTCTACCAAGAGGAGGGTGTATTTACGAAAGCAACTCAAGGTAGGGGTACCTGCCTAGCACCACTAGGAGTGGGGTACCTCCCGCCCAAACGGCCTTCGCCGGGGGCCGGGGCAGGCATGGACGAAACCATAGAGAGGGAGGGAGAGGGATTTCAAGACTTAGGGATTTTTGTGGATGAATAAGTCTTCACAAAGGGGGGGTATTTATAGGACAACCAAGGGCCAAGATCAAGCCAAGTGGTAGGCAAGTGTAAGGTCAAGATTTGGACAAGTGTTTGTGGGTCCCACTTGCTCATCAACTACACAAAATATCCTACCAACTCCCACTCTCCAAATCGTCCAAAAGACGCCCTCAAGTCCACCAATTAGAGGGTGACAAGTGTCGCCCTCTCGTTGGTCCAAAATATTTCGTCTCTCGGAAAAATCCGCAAAAATAATAAATGACATAGCCGGAATTTTCCCTACGTAAGTTTTGGAAGACGTTTCCTCGGAAAACGATTCTTTTCGTGTGTTATGCACAAATTTTCGGTCCTAGCCTAATCTTAAGGCTAAACTTTTCTACGTACGTTCTTACGTACATACTCTGGAAATACGGGGTATAACAGTTATTGACCAAGATAGCAGTGCTACAGTTTCATCAACAGGAAGTTATTCAGCCAGCACAGTCAGGTGTACAGGGGGTAGAGGGCCAACGCGGAAATCTGCGTAAGAGGGCTAGACCGGTTGGTTATCCCGGTGAGTTTTTGGACGAGCTGCCTCAGCAGCGAGTGAGATATTTGTCCCAGCCTACCCAGTACATACCCCCGCAGTTCACAGGTGGGATATTGGACCCCACAAGGTATTTAGGAGCCGGTCCAAGCTCCAGGGGTCGAGGTTCTCAGAGGAGCAGAGGATTTTCTCGGTCGAGGCCACCTTTTCCTCAGTGTATCAGATGTGGTAAGCGTCATTTGGGGAAATGTCGTTATGGCACAGGTCTTTGTTTTTATTGTGGCCGTCCGGGCCATATGCTGAGGGTATGTCCTTTTAGAAAGAGCACCGGTGAGGTGGCTCAGCCTATGAGGCCGATTGTTGATTCCCTTTCCTCCACAGCTGTGCGTTCCCCAGGGCAGGGTGTTCAGATGTTAGCCAGCCGTGGTGGAGGTCAGGGTGGAGTTTATAGTTCTGGCGGTCCTTCGAACCACAGAGATGACGTGACTACTGGACAGGATCAGGAAGCAACATCGCACGGGGTTACAGGTATATGTCGATTCTTTGGAATCATACGTGCATTGTTAGATTCAGGTTTTACCCTAGCGTATATGTTTTCCCTTTATTGCTAGAGTTATAAAGTGAGAAGTTAAGAATGTTGACAAGAATGGTAAGTGGACTGAGACTATAGTTGTGTAGAGTTCACAAGTTGTAATTACCCCGTAACAGTGTGAGACCGATAGGGAAGGACGTCTGATGAAATACTTTGGCTTATATGTCAAACCTCTAGTGAATGGGAGGATAGGGTGAGAAGTACCTTGAGATAAGAGAAAGATTTATTTCAGACTAAGAATGACAAGTTAAGTGTGACGATGAGTCGGGTTATGGACTCATTTCGGGTCAGCCGGTAGTGTGGAATGGGGTGATGTCAGTTAGAAATGGTCCCACTATGTGATAGGGCCACGAGGGTGCTAGGCCCAAGTCTAGTTGATCGTTGTACGAGTTCGTGGATGCGTTCCACCGGAACTAGGTCGTAAGGACCGAGAAGAGCCTTAACGGGAATGTAAGTAACAATATGGCCAAGTTTGGATAGTAACTCCAAGGATTGGAGAAGAGAAACAAAATTTGAGATTTTGTACGTGTACTAGATGATTTTGAAAGTACGAGAAAGTATGACAAGTAAGGAAAGAAAGGAACCTCTAAGGATCCCGTATTTGGGAAGGCAGTAACCTTCGAGTTTTGTGAGAAGGGACCACGGACGGAAGGTCCATTATTATGTTCACGTATGTTGTGGTGGCCATGTGTGGCATCGTTGGTCTTGTGCATGTTTTGATTGATAGGCATAGTATAGAGTTTATGCCGGAGTTTGTATAGCTTGGCAACCGACTAAGAACATTCGGGGACGAATGTTTCTAAGGGCGGAAGAATGTTACACCCCGTAAGTCCAGGACATGTAAAAGAGAATGTACGAAAGGAAACAAGACTTGGAAATTTGGTACGAAAGGAAGAATTGTTTTTCCGACGGAAAATCTTCCGAACGTCGGAAAGGAAAAATGTTCGTTGTTGAGAATTGGATTCTCAAAAAGTATATTTTGAAGAATATGGAACTTATTATTATTATGGAAATCTATTTTTTACGGATTTGGTCACGTGGGGCCCACCCGAGAAATTTTACGTTTTGCGGGGCCCACGAGGGTTACGGATTTTTTATGGACGAATGAGAGGGCGACACGTGGCACCCCCATAAGGTCTTGGTCGAAATTATGGTAAGGGTAAAATGGTCATTGACCATCTTGGAAGATAAGTCTTGCAAGCTTGATATTGTTGACTTGTCAACTTGTCCACATAGGCTTAATCCAAGTGAAATTCATCCTAGCCTCACATTTGTTGTAATCTAAGCCATCCAATGTGTTTTATATACCCAACTAGTAGCAAGACTTGGCATTTAACACTTAGAAAAAATTAGAGAGTCCTTGTGCTTCACTAATAGCTCTCGGGTTTGGCTACTTCACCCACACAAAAATTTGTAGTTTTGATCCTTTGTTCACAAGACTTAAACCTAATGTCCCTAAGGGTATTGTAAGGATATCTCAATAGAAAGATTTCGGAAAAACGGAGTTTTCACGTTAATCGCAAGGCGGAAACTAGAGGAGTTCTTCAACTTTGAAGTTGGAACTTGAAGATGGGTTCTTCATAGGCCTCTAAGGACTGCTTGGAGCGGATTGGAACCTAAGGAAAGGAGCTAAGAATTGCTAAGGCGCGACTTTGAATCTTGGAAATTTTAAGGGCTTGGAAAGGTATTAATTTTATCGTTTTAGCAATTAAGTTTACTTATTGATTGTAGCTATGTATATTAGCAAGCATGAGTTATATATTATGTAGTTGGATTAGTGTATTGGCTATTGGAAGCCTAATTCGAAAAACTAGCATGTTAGCCCTAAGATTTCAATTCAAGTCGATTATTAGTAAAGTCGTCGCATGTTGTAAAAAAGAAGGAAATTGTAGTTGTTAAAGTGGTTTATAACTATATAACATGTCAGACCTTAGAACTTGGAATTGGAAAATGATTGGAAAGGACTTAGTGTTATTATTTATGTTGGGCGAGAATGGCTAGATTAAGGGGCTATTTCGTATGAATTGTGGGGCGGAATTTTACACGTATTGTAAGGCGTGTAATCCACTTTGTTTGGTTGTTGTTTGGAGCCTTAAATGTGGTGTGTTGGTTATTGTATTGGACCTTGAAAAAGGTGGCAAAGTGAGTAGAAACAAAGGAAGTGCTGCCCGATTTTTCATAGAATTAGAGACCGTGTACTTGGTATTATTCTACGTTAGAGACTAGAAGTTGATAGTCTTGTTGTGACCATTATAGGTTGACACTTCTACGTACGGCGTATTCGGCTTAGCTTGTGGATATTAGCCGAAAAGGTATGTGAACTATCTCCTCTTCTAGCATGACTCCTTAAGATAAAGAAAGTATGTCCTACTCCTTAAATGATCCATTCCGTGGTTGTATTTGGATTGCCTAAAATAGAATTTGTTCTATGTACTTCCTTGATTTTACTTTGATGATTAATTTGGAAGTTGTATAATCCATTGCCTTAGTGAAGTTGGATTCTTAAAAGTGAAAGTATTTTACTTAAAGTACCTAGAGTCTTGAAAAAGAAGTGGTTTCCAAACCTTTTGGCTAGTGTCTTAGTTCCAAAACCTAAAGGTCATTATAATGACTTTAGGGGAGTCAAAGGAGTGATTTACTTAATTGTTTTAAAAGAGGAGAAATGACATGATTTAAGAAAAGAAACTTGGTTTCTAAATATTAAGAGACTAGTAGCATTTTGAAAGTTAAGAACTTGTTTTGTAAGTATGTGATACTTGGTTTTTGTCACGACCCGAACCCGGGCCCGTGACTGGTGCCTTACCCCGGGCACCCTAGTGATACAACATCAGAGAACCTACAGACCTCTAAGATTTTTACAACAACTATGACGGGACAGGGCCCCGCCATACCCCTGAATGTACAGAACCTCTGCACTGGTAACATACCAAAAGATAAGCCTCCGAAGGAACGGAGCTTCCCAATACGCTGAAATGTGATCCTATAAGCGGGGATCGACAACCGATGTACCTCTACCTGCGACATGAACGCAGCCCCCCGAAGGAGGTCAGTACAACAGGTACCAAGTATGTGAAACTAAAAATACTGTAAATGAAATCATAATAGTCTATATAAAGCAGGAGACATGTATGATAACCAAACTACAGTACACACATATAACAGTTATATCAAGTCAGGGACTCACGCCCTCCAAGTCATTACTCATATATAATTATGGGTCTCACGCCCACAACATCAATCATGCCCGTGGAATACCTTCCTCACTGCCGATAGTCTGTGATATGATAACCCCAAGAAGTACACCTGAACACTAAGTCCTACCTGATGCCAAAGCCGTACTAACAATACTATACAACCAAACCACGAAGCTGACACGGGGCAAGTACGAAAGCCGACTACCAGATACCAAGGCCGGTCACGTAGCTGACCGGGGCAAATACGAGGGCTAACTACCAGGTACCAAGGCCGTATCACGAGACTTCGTCACTACACTGAACGGGGCAAGTGTGAGGGCTAACTACCAGGTACCAAGGACGAATCAGCCACGAGACGGGGCAAGTACGAAAGCCGACCACCAGATACCAAGGCCGAACAGTAAAACCTCATGGAGAGCTAGTCCATGGAATAACACTATCAACAGGAGCGTACCCGTGGAATTCTCCGTCACTGCCGGCACGTCCAAGTAAGTTCTCAACAAGTCAACCGGCCCTCCATCGAGAGACGCGGTAGTATAGAAACACAATTCTTGCACAATAAAGGCTATCACAATAAGCATAGGCAAGTTTCACAACAACAAGCATAGGCAAGTTATACACTACTCAAGGTACTTTCATTTTATGTCAAAGTCCGGGTTTTAACCCTAAGGTACTACGTACGTTAAATTCCTTTTAAAGATCCATTTCTTTTACAAAGGTCACCCGATACCCGTAGTATAAAAAAATAGAGTGACTAACATTGTTAAGTAAACCAAAACACTTCCCTTTGTAAAATCAAGTAACAACATTATTTTCCAAACGTTCAAGTTTGCCTAATTTCAAATGCTCAAGTTTCTCATTTTCGAAAAGGTTTCGTAGTTCATAGTTTTAATCCCTTTAAAACAATTTGAGAAACATATGCCTTATGTGTGAGTAGTTTATTCTTGTTTATAACAATCTTATTAAAGCAGCCATGATCTAGGAAATGTAATATCATTTTGTCTCATCTTAGCTTCTATGCAGATGGAGGTTTCTACTGGTTTTAATAATACTTAATTAGTCAGAACATTTCCCTTTATTAACGCTGCAGTGGTTTGTTCGATACTTATTCTGATTTCCGAAATCAGTAAAACATTATTCCTTTTAAAAATCAAGTACTCATTACTCACGAATGAGGTTTCACACAAAATTCATTTAAGTCAAGTCTCTTATCTTTTAAGATCAAGTCTCTTAACTTCTTAAAAACAATAAACCATTCTTTTTACCTCTCTTAAGTCGTTATACCTAACTTCCCATAAAGCTAGTATAACTCTTAAGCTTTCAAACCAAGTATTATTCTTCTTTCACAAATGATTCTTAATTCTTTTAAAATACTTCAAGATTCTTATTATTCAGGCTTAAGTCAAAAGACATTGCCGTAAAACTACATTCAGTTAACACACGTACGTCTACCGTACTATATATATATTCTTTTAAAATACTTCCAGATTCTTATTATTCAGGATTAAGTCAAAAGACATTGCCGTAAAACTACATTCAGTTAACACACGTACGTCTACCGTACTATATATATATTCTTTTAAAATACTTCCAGATTCTTATTATTCAGGCTTAAGTCAAAAGACATTGCCGTAAAACTATGTTCAGTTAACACACGTACGTCTACCGTACTATATATATATTCTTTTAAAATATCATGCTCAAGAGGATAGGAAGAATCACATACCTCGCGACGATTATCGACTATTAGAAAAACGCTCCACGGCTAAAACCCGGCTAGCCTTGTCCACCTTCCAAGTAGTACATGCTACTCGCAGAACATTCAACCAAGAAAGGTTATAAGTCTACTGTAAATACGGTCCTATGTAAGTACAATTTAATCTTCTACTTATATTCTTCTGATGTGATTTCAGTTCAATTCTCTCCTTTTATACCATCCTTATACGTCTTATATTCATTTCTATACTACTACAGTATGTAATTCCAATTACAACAGAAGGACAGTAGTATTTACCTCGATAAGCCCAAAATTATCCAAGTTTAATGTCGATCCTGAGCAACGTTTAGTGTTATACCCCGTATTTCCAGAGTATGTACGTGAGGACGTACGTAGAAAAGTTTGAACTTTAAGTAGGCTTGGACGAAAATATTTTGTGCACAACACCCGATTAGAATCGTTTTTCGACAAAACGTTTTACATAACTTGCGAAGGGAAAATTCCGGCTATGTCATTTTTAATTTTTGCGGATTTTTCCGAGAGACGAAATGTTTTGGACCAACGAGAGGGCGACACTTGTCACCCTCAAGTTGGTGGAGTGTGGGGCGGCTTTTGGACGAAAACAAGTCTTGGGTTGGTAGGATATTTTGTGTGTTATATGGATAAGGTGGGACCCACACACACTTGTCCAAATCCTCACCCTACACTTGCCTACTACTTGGCATGATCTTGGCCATTGGTTGGCATATAAATACCCCCTTAGTTGAAGACATTTCTTCATCCACAAACCATTTTCTAAGTCTTGAAAATCCCTTCCCCATCTTGGTAGTGTTTCGTCCAAACACCCTCCCCTTCGGAAGGCCCCTGGCCGAAAGTATCCCCTCCTTTCATAGCCGTGGTACCCCCTTGCCTAGTTGTTCTCATAAAATACACCCCCTGTTGGTAGAAAATACTCCCCAAAGTATTGTTACTATACCAAAATACCTTAGCCGTATACCTTGTAGTATTCCAAAGTTACCTCTATACGTAGAGCCCAGAAATACTACCTTATGTCCTTTTTGTCTCAAATCGTAACCCTAAGAAAAATCTTCATACTTGGTTGAAGTATTAAGTAGAAGTTATGAGAACTTCTAAGGGTTGTTTGGAGCGGGTTGGAGCGCCCAGAGTAGGAGCTAAACGTTGCTCAGGATCGACATTTAAACTTGGTTAATTATGGGCTTATCGAGGTAAATATCTTGTCTCCCTATTGTATTAGAGTTTTCATTCTATTGAAGTATAAGAATTGAGTATAAGTTATATACAAGGAAAGTATTTAAGAAGAGAATTGAACTGTAATAGAAGGATATTACAGAAAAGACTGGAACTGAAATCGCATCAGTAGAATATTAATGTAGAAGTTGATAGACTTATATAACCTTTATAGGTTGAATGTTCTGCAAGTAGCATGTACTACTTGAAAGGTGGACAAGGCTAGCCGGGTTATAACCGTGGAGCGTTTTGCTAATAGTCGATAATCGTCGCGAGGTATGTGATTCTTCCTATACTCTTGAGCATGATATTTTAAAGTATATATATAGTACGGTAGACGTACGTGTGTTAACTGAATAATAATTACGGCAATGTCTTTTGACTTAAGCCTGAATAATAATTACGGCAATGTCTTTTGACTTAAGCCTGAATAATCTTGAAGTATTTCAAAAGAATACTGAATCATTTTTAACAGAAGAGTAATACTTGGTTTTAAAACTTAAGAGTTATACTAGCTTTATGGGAAGTTAGGTATAACGGCTTAAGAAAGATAAAAAGAATGGTTTATTAATTTTAGAGACTTGATCTTAAAAGATAAGAGACTTGACTTAAAGGAATTAATATGAATTTTGTTAATAAGTGTAAAACCTCATTCGTGAGTAATGAGTACGTGGTTTTTTAAATGGGATAATGTTTTACTGATCTCGGAAATCAGAATAAGTATCGAACAAACCATTGCAGCGCTAATAAAAGGAAATGTACTGAATAATTAAGTATTATTAAAACCAGTAGAAACCTCCATCTGCATAGAAGCTAAGATGAGACAAAATGATATTACATTTCCTAGATCATGGCTGCTTTAATAAGATTGTTATAAACAAGAATAACCTACTCACATATAAGGCATATGTTTCTCAAATCGTTTTAAAGGAGAATTATATCATTAAGGGATTAAAACTATGAACTACGAAACCTTTCGAAAATGAGAAACTTGAGCATTTGAAATTAGGCAAACTTGAACGTTTGGAAAATAATGTTGTTAATTGATTTTACAAAAGGAAGTGTTTGGTTTACTTAAAAAGATAGTCACTCTATTTTAATACTACGGGTATTGTGTGACTTTTGAAACGGATCTTTTAAAGAGTTAATGTATGGAGTACTTTGGGGATAAAAACCCGAAAGTGTTAACATAAAGTATAAAGTACCTTGCGTGAATAACTTGATTGTGTTGGTTTGTGATAGCCTTGTAATACTTTCTTGTTGATTTGATAAGTAGACATGTTAGGATGCTACGTGTGTTAGTATCTGGTGATGTTTGTGTAAAGGCGTTTCCCTTGTTGTGCTTATGTTGTTTAACGATAATCTGTTCTGTTATTATATCACATACCCCCTTGACTTATTATACCGAGGGCTTGCCACCCTTGATGCGGGTCTATACGGCCTATGCGGTCTATGTGACTATGCGGAGCAGCGGTATGCTCCAGGATTGATCATTCCGGGTGTTTTATCCCGATGCGGGGGATGCCCTATGCGGTCTGTGTGACTATGCGGTCTATTGAGACTATGCAGATTGCGGGAGTCCAGGAGGGTACCGGGGTTAGCTACCCCCGATGCGGGTCTATACGACCTATGTGGGTCTATGTGTGACCTATGCGGGCTGCGGGAAGTCCAGGATTAGGCACGCATAATGATACTATGGGCGATCGGCCTTGCTTCGATCATTAGCGGCCTAGAAAAGACCAGTTACAGTATATCTATTTCACTCTTGTTTATGTTGTGGGCGTAAGACCCATAGTTATAATTGAGTGATGACTTGAGGGCGTGAGTGTTATACCCCGTATTTCCGGAGTATGTACGTGAGGACGTACATACAAAAGTGTAGCCTTAAAAGTTTAGGCCTAGGACGGTTTTTGGGCACAACTCACACAAAGAATCGTTTTCCGACGAAACGTTTTACACGACTCGCGTAGGGTAAATTCCGGCTATGTCATTTCTAATTTTTGCGAATTTTTCCGAGCGACGGAACCTTTTTGGACCAACGAGAGGGTGACACTTGTCACCCTCAAGTGGACGGCCAAGTGGCCTTTTGCCTTGGACGATAGGGAGGCTTTTGGGGCTTAGAATATGGACCTTTGTTTGTAGAGTGATTTGAGGAGTAGGTTAGGGGGCACTTGGGCAAATCTTGGCCCTCCACTTGCCCCCCACTTGGCTTGATCTTGGCCCTTGGTTTCCCTATAAATACCCCTCTTTGAAGACTTATTCATCAAAAATTTCCAAGCCTAAATCATCCTTCCCCCTTGTGAGCCATCGTCCTAAGCCTCACTTCTTCCACCCCCTTGTGAAGTCTTGGCCGAATACCCCCCCCCCCCCCTCTCTAAAAGAAGCCTAGCCGAAACACTACCCCCCTCCCTTGGTAGAAAAGTTGCCTTCTAGTATTGTTATAATGCCCAAAATACCCTAGCCCAAATCACTTAGTAATTAGTATAAGTTTAGAAGAAATTATAAGGTTTCCTCGAGCTATCTGAGCGTCTGACTTAGGAGCTAAGCCTTGCTCTGATCGACTTTTATCTAGGATATTATTGGGCTTACCGAGGTAAATAATCCTAACCTCTTTTGAATTAGAGAATACATCTTGTAGTAGTATGAGAATAAGTATTAAATACTTAGAAGAATATCACGTAATAGAATTGAATCAATTATCACAGTAGGCGGTTAAAAGAAGAATAATCAAATTGTACTTACATAGGACTGTTTTCACAGTAGACTTGAGTAGCTCACCGGGTAGGGAAGTGCTGCCCAATTTTCCGTAGGATATAGAACCCTCTGCTTAGAACTGTTTACAGAGTAGTCTAGACGTTGATAGACGTGTCTGACTATTATAGGTTGATTCTCTGCGCGCGACATATTCAACTTGGCAGGTGGTTTTCGCCGAGAAGGTATGTGATTCTTCCTAAAGCATGATATTTTAAAATATATAGTACGGTAGACGTACATGTGTTAACTGAATAATAACTACGGCAATGTCTTTCGACTTAAGCCTGAATAATACTTACGGCAATGTCTCGCGACTTAAGCCTGAATAATAAGGATCTGAAAGCATTTCAAAAGATTACTGAATCATTTTTAACAGAAGAGAACTAATTGGTTTTTAAACAGAAGCTTAAGAGTTATACTAGCTTTATGGGAAGTTAGGTATAACCACTTAAGCATGATAAAAGAAACAGTTTGCCTATGTGTTTATAACAGACTTATATTGATTTGTGAAAAGAATAATAAGATGGTTTGATAAGTAGACATGATATGATGCTATGTGTGTTAGTGTCTTGTAACGTTTGTATAAGAGAGTATTCTTGTTGTGCTTATGTTGTTTAACGATAAGCTGTTATGTTAGTATAATATCACTCACCTCTTGACATATTACAGGGGTTAAGTCGCCTCCGACGCGGTAGACTTCGGTGATGCAGGACCATGATTCGAGAATACCTCATGCGGGTCGAGGGACCTATGCGGAGCTACGGAGTTCGAGTTAGTAATGCGAGGTTATACCTCATGCGGTCTATGTGGCCATGCGGACTACGAGTCGGGGCGATGCCGAGGAGTAGCTACCCTCGATGCGAGGTTATATACCCTATGCGGGCCTACGTGAGTGGCCTATGCGGACTACGGGAGTCCAGGATTAGGCTTGCATGGTGATACTACGGGCAATTGGCCCTGCTTCGATCATTCGCAGCCTAGAAAAGACCTGTTACAGTTTACCTATTGTTGCTCTGTTTATGATGTGGCACTATGCGCGTTACCTCGTTGTTTCATACATACTTGCAAAACTGATTTTAAAATGATATGTTTTCATTTTAGTACTTTACGATTTCATATACTTAGTACTGTTAGATCGACTCTCCTGGGCCGTTCATGCCGCAGTAAAGGCAAGGTCTGCTAGATCCACATCCTTAGGATCTCTTTGCATTGGTGTTAGGAGCTCCATCTTCTCCGAGGCTCTACTTTTGGTACGATCTCCTGATTGTAGATAGTTTTGTACATTCAGGTATGGCGGGCCCCGTCCCGCCATAGTTGTTTACTTCCTTAGAGGTGCAGAGTCTATTGTACATTTGGGATGTAACTGCAAAACTTGGGTTATATATATGCCGAAAGGCAAGCTTTTCATCAGATAAACTGTGTCTCATTTTACAACTGTTTCATGTCTTGTTTTATATTTCCGCTGATTTTTCTCTGATGTATGACTGCTTGGGTGCCCGGGTAAGGCACCAGTCACGGGCCCCGGAACGGGTCGTGACAAAAGTGGTATCAGAGCAGTTAATCCTCGGAAAGTGTCTCTGCATCGTATCTAGTAGAGTCTTGATTATCGGTGTGTTGTGCACCACACCAATAATCGTGAGGCTATAGTATATTTAGGATTGGTTTCCATTCTTCTCACTCGAGATCGTGCTTTAGAGTCGTGTTAAAGTCGGACCCTCTAACGTATTCCTTTCTATACAGCTTATGCCCACGTAGGCAACCCGCCGGGCGGCAAGGCAGCGAGGAGCTGCCATCGACACCTAGAGTCACGAGGGCTCGCCCGCTATACGAGACGGCGAGTTCTACGACGCCACGACCCGAGAGGTTTAGGCGCAGCGGCCGATGAGACCACAGATTTACACCTCCGTCCCCACACCGGAGCAGATGAGATGAGTTACAGAGATGGCCCGCCATCGCCAGATCGTGGCGCATACGAGGATACCGATGCGGCAGTTCAGCCCCGCCCATCGTACCGTGGTTCACCCGAGGCGAGATTTTGAGGCTACGAGACTTCCCGAGTTGTAGCCCGCCGAGTTTTACGGTCGAGGCCGAGGATGATCCGCAGAGTTCATCCGCGGCTATAGAGGATTTTGAGAGTGATCGGCCGAGACCGAGTCCGTGATCTTTGGTTCACATAGGCTGCGTGATACCGCAGTCGATTGGTTTGATTCGTGGGAGTTATCCCGGGGAGAGCACGCGTCCCCAGCTACTTGGGATGAGTTCTCAGAGGCTTTCCTCACTCACTTCTTGCCTCACGGATGAGGAGGCGCGGCCGATAGATTTTTACCGCCGAGGCGAGGACGACCGCCGTGAGTACAATGTCGAGTTTGATTCATTGGCTCGATATGTCCCGTTGTAGCAGATATGGAGGATAGGTGCACCGCTACGTCATCGGGCTAGATGATTATATGGCCGAGTCATGCGGTGTTTCTCTTCACCGTATGGACATTACCCGCATGCAGCTCATGCTCTTGGATGCGAGGCGTAGAGACCGACGGCCGACAGCAGCAGAAGAAAACCAGGCGAGGTCTTTGGTGGCTATCGCGTGGGCGGCCTCAGCGGCCTAGATTTGCACCACACCGGCTCGAGCACTCTGCACCGCCCTCAAGACACCAGATATTCGAGGCGGACCACGCGGCCGGACTTGACGCCCGCAGCGGCAGAGATCGCCGACGGGACCACCCTCGGTGTGGCCGATGCGAGATCCCACCGGGAGTTGTGGTGCTACGGAGCTTGTTTCATTGTGGCGGCAGGTCACTATGCGAGGAACCGTCACGAGCGGTGCTAATGGTAAGTCGTCACCATGTTATTTCACCGGGTCTTCTTCATCCCCGACAGCTACTCGCCCTGGAGGGCAAGGTACTCATGGACCAGCAGGTCGCGACAGAGGTCGTGGCACGGGTCCCAGTTCTAGCGGTCCTCAGAACCGCATTTATGCTTTGTCCAGCCGACAGGATCAGGAGGCCTCACCTGATGTCGTCACAGGTACCTTATCGGTTCGGGTTTGATGTGTATGCTTTGATAGATCCGGTTCTACTGTCCTATATATCTCCCTTGTTGCTAGTAGGATAGAGATAGAGCACGAGTCCATAGACCTTTCGAGGTAGCTACGCCAAATGGGTGATTCGGTGGTAGCTCGCGGGTATATAGAGCTTGTCCTGTGACCATTTACGATCCGGACCTAGCCGACTTGATAGAGTTGGAGATGATTGACTTCGACGTGATCATGGGGATGGATTGGCTAGCTTCTTGCTACGCCAATGTAGACTGCAGAGAGAACGTAGTACGGTTCCAGCTTCTGAGGAGCCATTGTTGAGTGGGAGGAGGAGCACCAGACGCCGGTGGTAGGTTTATTTCCTACCTCGAGGCTAGGAAGATGTGCGCAGGCGGGTATATCTACCATCTCGTTCGGTGTTTGATCTCGAGGCTGCAGTGCGATTTTCAGTTCCGTAGTCGAGAGTTCCCGCACGTGTTTCCGGGCGACCTCCCGTATCCTCCCGACAGGAGATTGAGTTTTGTATAGACATATTGCGGACACTCGCCTATTTCCATTCCGCCATACGTAATGACACCCGCCGAGTTGAGAGAGTTGAAGGATCGGCTTAGGGATTTGCCGAGAAGGGCTTCATCGGCCTAGTGTTTCTCCCCGGGAGCGCCGGTATTGTTCGTGAAGAAGAAAGACGGACGCCGCACGCGTGTTGATTACAGCTGAACAAGGTGACCATTAAGAATATACCCCTTCCCGTGATTGATGATTTGTTCGACCCGGTGCGAGTGCGAGATGTTTCTCCAAGATTGATCTGCGATCGGGCTATCATCAGTGCGAAGTCGAGAGGTGGATGTCCCTAGGATCGCATTCCGGACCGGCACGCATTATGAGTTCAGTGGTCATGTCTTTGGGTTGACCAATGCTCCGGTATTCATGGATTTGATGAACCGAGTGTTCAAACCATTTTTGGACACGTTTGTGATAGTGTTCATTGATGATATCTTGGTTTATTCTAGCTCGAGCGGGAGCACGCGAGCATTCGGCGATCAGGCCGACTTCTCCAGACCAGCTTGTACGCCAAGTTTTCCAAATGTGAGTTTTGGTTGACTTCGTGGCTTTTCTTGGGCATATTGTCGGGCCGATGGCATTCGAGTGGATACGCCAAGATCGGCGCGAGGACTTGGCCTGCACCTACTACTCCGACAGAGGTTCGCAGCTCGGGCCTTGCAGATATTATCGGTTCGTGGAGAAGTTTGCTTCTATCTACGCACCATTGACTAGGTGACTCGAGGCAGCCAAGTTTGATGGACTGATGCTTATGAGCGGGGTTTCGATTCTTGAAAAGAGATCGCGGCCGCCCCGCTCTTACACTTCCGCAGGTCCAGCGGTTATGTTGTGTATTGTGATGCATCGGGCATCGGGTTGGGATGTGTGTTGATGCAGCGAGGCAAGGTTATAGCATATGATCCCGACACCAAGAAACACGAGAGGAACTACCCCACCCATGATTTGGAGTCGCGGTGGTGATTCACGCCAAGATCCGAGGCACTACTTGTGCGGGTTCATGTGGATATTTATACGCACCACAAGAGCCTCCAGATATCTTCACCGGAGGAGCCGAACTTACGGCGAGACGGTGGTTAGAGTTGCTTAAGGATTACGATGTTGATATCCCGTACCACCCGGAAGGCCAATGTTGTGGCGTATGCTCTAGTCGTAGGTCGATGGGAGCCTATCGGATGTGCAGCAGAGAGAGGACATGGTTCGTGATTTGCATCGCCAGCGAGCCTTGGTGTCCGCTTGATTGATTACGATAGAAGTGGGGTTCGAGTTCGTGAGGTTGCCGAGTCTTCCATCGCCGGAGAGTGAAGAGGCAACGATTCGAGGATCCGGTTTGACACGTTATCGTGATACGACTCTTCGTGAGGCGCGGTCCTTGAGGTAGCACCATGGGTGCTAAGGTTTGAGGGCGAGTTGTGTGTTTCGATGTTTGAGGACTTGGCAAAGGTTCTGGGAAGCACACAGCGCCGCGTTTCTATCCATCCGTGGACCAAAATGTACCACGACCTTAGATCCGTGTATTGGTGGGATGGCTTGAAAAGGACGTTGCGAGTTCGTAGCTCGGTGCCCATGTTGTCACGGTGAAGGTAGAGCACCGAGGCCCGTGGTTTGTTGCGGCGATAGAGATCCCGACCGGAAGTGGGAGGTAATCAACATGGATTTCATCACAGATTACCTCGCACTCGGAGGAGACATGATTCTATATGGGTTATCGTCGACAGTCGAAATCAGCCCACTTTCTTCCGTCAGGCGACTTTTTCTACCGAGGATTATGCCAAACTTACATCCGAGAGATCGCCGATCGCATGGAGTCCCTATTTCGATCATATCGCATGAGGAGCCGGTTACGCTAACTTCCTGAGGTCTTTCCAGAGGTTTAGGACGCAGTGAGCTCGAGTATCGCATTCCATCCACGCAGACGGACAGCCGAAAGCGCACTATCCGGACTCTTGAGGATATGTCGCGAGCCCTGTTATCGACCGAGGGTAGCCGGGAGGATCATTTGCCTCTAGTTGAGTTCGCGTACAATAATAGCTACCACTCCGATTCGATGGCGCCTTATGAGGCCTTGTATGAGGAAGTGCGGTCGCCTATAGGTTGGTTCGATGTGGGTGAGGTGCGATTAGTGGGACCAGATTTGGTGCAAGCGGTGGATAAGTGAAGCTTATCCAGAGAGGTTCTTGATAGCTCGAGTCGGCAAGTCATATGCAGATCATCGCCGCCGCATCCGGAGTTCGAGGTTCATGATTGGGTTTTCCTAGGTGTCACCCATGAAGGGTGTGATGAGATTCGGGAAGAAGGGGAAACTCACCCAAGGTACATCGGGCGCTTCGTGTTGTCCGCAGGTAGGCAAGGTTGCCTATGAGTTGAATCTGCCGTCCGATCCGGAGGCAAGGCATCCGGTTTTCACGTATCTATGCCGGCGAGATGTATCGGGATCCATCTAGGGTACACCGATTGACGATGTCCAGTGGCCGGGGTTATCGTATGAGAGATTCCCATAGCGATAATCGATCGTCGTGTTAAGCGTCTGCGACGAAGGACGTGGCTTCCACAAAGTCTTGTGGCGAACGAGCTCGAGGAGGAGATGGCGTGGGAAGCCGAGGAAGACATGAGGCAGAAGTATCCTCACCTATTCCCCACACCTCCAGGTAATTCACTTTCCTACTTATAAATTTTCGTTATCGTTTATGCCTAAGTGTTGTTCTGTGGCCGTGTGTGGCATTTGCAACTGTTTAAGTTATGAAGAACCTTATCGATAACTGTCTTGGGAAGGAACATTCGGGACGAATGTTTCTAAGGAGGGGAGAATGTTATACCCCGTATTTCCGTAGTATGTACGTGAGGACGTACGTACAAAAGTGTAGCCTTAAAAGTTTAGGCCTAGGACGTTTTTTGGGCACAACTCACACAAAGAATCGTTTTCCGACGAAACGTTTTACACGACTCGCGTAGGGTAAATTCCGGCTATGTCATTTCTAATTTTTGCGAATATTTCCGAGCGACATAACCTTTTTGGACCAACGAGAGGGTGACACTTGTCACCCTCAAGTGGACGGCCAAGTGGCCTTTTGCCTTGGACGATAGGGAGGCTTTTGGGGCTTAGAACATGGACCTTTGTTTGTGGAGTGATTTGAGGAGTAGGTTAGGGCACTTGGGCAAATCTGGCCCTCCACTTGCCCCACTTGGCTTGATCTTGGCCCTTGGTTTCCTATAAATACCTCTCTTTGAAGACTTATTCATCACAAATTTCCAAGCCTAAATCATCCTTCCCTTGTGAGCCATCGTCCTAAGCCTCACTTCTCCCCTTGTGAAGTCTTGGCCGAATACCCCTCTCTAAAAGAAGCCTGGCCAAACACTACCCCTCCTCCTTGGTAGGAAAGTTGCCTCTAGTATTGTTATAATGCCCAAAATACCCTAGCCCAAATCCCTTAGTACTTAGTAGAGTTCTGAAGAACTTCTAAGGTTTCCGTGTAGCTATCTGATCGTACAACTTAGGAGCTAAGCCTTGCTCCGGATCGACTTTTATCTAGGATATTATTGGGCTTACCGAGGTAAATAATCCTAACCCTCTTTTGAATTAGAGAATACATACTGTAGTAGTATGAGAATAAGTATTAAATACTTAGAAGAATATCACAGAATAGAATTGAACTGTTATCACAGTAGAAGGGTTTAAAAGAAGAATAATCAAATTGTACTTACATAGGACTGTTTTCACAGTAGACTTGAGTAGCTCACCGGGTAGGGAAGTGCTGCCCAATTTTCCGTAGGATATAGAACCTACGCTTAGAATCACTGAGTAGTCTAGGCGTTGATAGACGTGTCGACTATTATAGGTTGATTCTCTGCGCGACATATTCAACTCGCGTGGTTTTCAGAAGGTATGTGATTCTTCCTAAAGCATGATATTTTAAAATATATAGTACGGTAGAAGTACATGTGTTAACTGAATAATAACTACGGAAATGTCTTTCGACTTAAGCCTGAATAATACTTACGGCAATGTCTCGCGACTTAAGCCTGAATAATAAGGATCTGAAAGCATTTCAAAAGATTACTGAATCATTTTTAACAGAAGAGAACTAATTGGTTTTTAAAACAGAAGCTTAAGAGTTATACTAGCTTTATGGGAAGTTAGGTATAACCACTTAAGCATGATAAAAGAAACAGTTTGCCTATGTGTTTATAACAGACTTATATTGATTTGTGAAAAGAATAATAAGATGGTTTGATAAGTAGACATGATATGATGCTATGTGTGTTAGTGTCTTGTAACATTTGTATAAGAGAGTATTCTTGTTGTGCTTATGTTGTTTAACGATAAGCTGTTATGTTAGTATAATATCACTCACCTCTTGACATATTAGGGGTTAAGTCGCCTCCGACGCGGGGTAGACTCAGCGATGCAGGACCATGATTCGAGAATACCTCATGCGGGTCCAGGGACCTATGCGGAGCTACGGAGTTCCAGTTAGTGATGCGGGGTTATACCTCACGCGGCATGTGGCCATGCGGACTACGAGTCCGGGGCGATGCCGAGGAGTAGCTACCGATGCGGGGTTATATACCCTATGTGGGCCTATGTGAGTGGACTATGCGGACTACGGGAGTCCAGGATTAGTCTTGCATGGTGATACTACGGGAAATTGGCCCTGCTTCGATCATTCGCAGCCTAGAAAAGACACATTACGGTTCATATATTGTTTCTCCTGTTTATGATGTGGCACTATGTGCGGTTACCTTGGTTGTTTCATACATACTTGCAAAACTGATTTTAAAATGATATGTTTTCATTTAAGTACTTTACAGTTTCATATACTTAGTACCTGTTGTACTGACCTCCTTCGGGGGGCTGCGTTCATGCCGCAGGTAAAGGCAAGCAGGTGCTAGATCCACATCCTTAGGATCTCTTTGCATTGGTGTCAGGAGCTCCATCTTCTCCGGAGGCTCTACTTTTTGGTACGATCTCCCTGTATTGTAGATAGTTTTGTACATTCAGGGTATGGCGGGGCCCTGTCCCGCCATAGTTGTTTACTTCCTTAGAGGTCTGTAGTCCTATTGTACATTTGGGATGTAACTGCAAAACTTGGGTTATATATATGCCGAAAGGCAAGCTTTTCATCAGATAAACTGTGTCTCATTTTACAACTGTTTCATGTCTTGTTTTATATTTCCGCTGATTTTTCTCGATGTATCGCTTGGGTGCGGGTAAGGCACGATCCACGGCCGAACGTCGTGACATGAGTCCTGACTTGACATGATCGCTTATTTATCAGGAATCGTAGTTTGGTTATCATACATGTCTCTCGCTTTATATAGACTACTATGATTTCATTTACGATTTTCGCCACATACTTGGTACTGTTGTCGACCTCCTCGGGGCTGCGTCATGCCGCGTAGAGGTACACCGCCGTTGATCCTCGCCTTAGGGTCACAATTCATTTGGGAAGCTCCGTTTCTCCGGAGGCTTATCAGTGGTATAGTCCCCTGTCGTAGTAGGTGCTTACATTCAGGGGTATGGCGGGGCCCTGTCCCGCCATTGTTGTCATGTCACTCTTAGAGGTCTGTAGTACTATTGTGGGCAGAGTTGTAATGGGATGTAACTGTTCGGTTTTAAGTTGATTTGTATATATGCCGAAGGGCAAGTTTTCTCAGATTATTGTTTTACACTTTTTGTTATTTCATGTCTTGTTTTATGTTCCGCTGATTACTCTGATGTATGTCTACTTGGGTGCCCGGGGTAAGGCACCAATCACGGGCCCGGTTCGGTCGTGACAAATGTGGTATCGAGCGATTAATCCTCGGAAAGTGTCTACGCATCGTATCCATGAAGTCTTGATTATCGGTGTGTTGTGCACCACACCAATAATCAGGAGGCTATAGGATATTTAGGATTGGTTTCCATTCTTCTCACTCTGAGATCGTGCCTTAGAGCTGTGTTATAAGTTGGACCCCTCTCACGTATGTCTTTCCCTTACCGTTATGCCTCCGCGTAGGGAAACCCAGGCCCAGGAGGGCAAGGCAGTCGAGGGAGCTGCGAGTAGAGCACAGAGGGTTACGAGGGCATAGGCCCAATCATCACCTGGGGTGGTGCTTCATTTGGGGAGTTGTTACACCCCGTAAGTCCAGTACATGTATAAGAGAATGCACGTAAGGAAACAAGACTTGGAAATTAGTACGAAAGAAAGAATTGTTTTTCTGACGGAAAATCTTCCGGACGTCGGAAAGGAAAAATGTTCGTTGTTGAGAATTGGATTCTCAAAATGCATTATTTGAATAGTATGGGACTTAGTAATATTATGGAAATTTATTTTTACGGATTTGGTCACGTGGGGCCCACCCGAGGAATTTTACGTTTTGTGGGGCCCACGAGGGTTACGGAATTTTATGGACGAATGAGAGGGCGACACGTGGCACCCCCACATGGCTTGGTCGAAATTTATGCAAGTGTAAAATGGTCATTGACCATGGTAGAAGATAAGTCTTCCAAAGCTTGATATTGTTGACAAGTCAACTTGTCCACCTAGGCTTGATCCAAGTGAACTCATCCTAACCTCACATTTGTTTAAGTTCTAAGCCCTCCATTGTGTTATAAGTATACTACTAGTGCAAGACTAGCTCATTAACACTTAGAAAATTTTAGAGAAACTCTTGTGCTTCACAATGAGCTCTCGGCTTTGTCCAACTTTCCCACACAAAATTTTGTAGTTTTGATCCATTAGCCACAAGACTTTAACCCAATGTCCCTTAGGGTATTGTAAGGATATCTCAATAGAAAGATTTCAGAAAAAACGCATTTTCACGTTAGTCGCAAGGCGGAAACTATGGGAGTTCTTCAACTTTGAAGTTGGAACTTGAAGATGGGTTCTTCATAGGCCTCTAAGGAGTGCTTGGAGCGGATTGGAACTTAAGGAAAGGAGCTAAGAATTTCTAAGGCGCGACTTTGGATCTTGGAAATTTTAAGGGCTTGGAAAGGTATAAATTTTGTCGTTTTAGTAGTTAAGACTTACTTATTGTTGTAGCTATGGATTTTAGCAAGCATGTGTTATATAGTATGAAGTTTGATATGTTTATGGGCTATTGGAACCCTAATCCGAAAACTAGCATGTTTAGCTTTAAGATTGGAATTCAAGTTGATTATTAGTTTAAGTCATCGCATGTTGAATAAAGAAGGAAATTGTAGTTGTTGAAGTTGTTTATGACTAAATAACATGTTGACCTAAGAACTTGAAATTGGAAAATGATTGGAAAAGACGTAGTGTTATTGGTTATATGTTGGCCGAGAATGGCTAGTGAAGTATTATACTATTTGGTATGAATTGTGGGGCGGAATTTTACACGTATTGTAAGGCGTGTAATCCCCTTTGTTTGGAGCCTTAAAATGTGGCTTGTTGGTTATTGTATTCGGCCTTGAAAAAGGTGGCAAAGTGAGTAGAAACAAAGGAGGTGCTGCCCGATTTTCCGTAGAATTAGAGACCGTATACTTAGTATTATTCTACGTTAGAGACTAGAAGTTGATAGTCTTATTGTGACCATTATAGGTTGACACTTCTACGTACGGCGTATTCGGCTTAGCTTGTGGTTTTAGCCGAAAAGGTATGTGAACTATCTCCTCTTCTAGCATGATTCCTTAAGATTTAGAAAGTATGTTCTACTCCTTAAATGATCCATTCCTTGGTTGTATTTGGATTGCCTAGAACAGAATTTGTGCTATGTACTTCCTTGATTGTACTTGGATGTTTAAATTGTAAGTTGTAAAATCCATTTTCTTAGTGAAGTTTGGATTCTTAAAAGTGAAAGTATTTTACTTAAAGTACATAGAGTCTTGAAAAGGAAGTGGTTTCCAAATCTTTTGTCTAGTGCCTTAGTTCCAAAACCTAAAGGTCATTATAATGACTTTAGGGGAGTCAAAGGAGTGATTTACTTAATTGTTTTAAAAGAGGAGAAATGACATGATTTAAGAGAAGTAACTTGTCTTAAAGGTGTGAGTTACTTGAGGTTTAAAAGTAGAAGAAACTTGTTTTCTATATATTAAGAGACTTGAAGTGTTTTGAAAGTTAAGAACTTGATTTGTAAGTATGTGATACTTGGTTTTTAATAGTATAAGTCTCTTGTTTATAAAAGGAATGGATATGTCTAAAACCATAAAGTGTTATAACGGCTTATGGGAAGTTGGTTATAACGGCTTTATGGAAGGTTTAAAAAGTTGTCTATTTTGAGTATTAGGCATAAGTTGCCTAGATTGTGAAAATTTGGAGTTACTTGATTTCAAGCTGTGAAATGAGTTTTTAAAAGTGTAGTAACTTACTTTGACAAATAGACACGCCTTGATACTACGGGTGTTAGTATCGTGGGGCTTTACATAGAAGGGAGTCTTTTATAAAAGAATGTACGTACGTAGTACTTTGGCTTGATTAATTGAGAATTAGTCTAAGTGTGCCTTGATAAGTACTTTGGCTTGATTAATTGAGAATTATTCCATGTGATGCCTTGATAAGTACTTTGGCTTGTTAATTGAGAATTATTCTATTTGTGCCTTGATAAGTACTTTGGCTTGATTAATTGAGGATTAGTCTAAGGGTGCCTTGATAAGTACTTTGGCTTGCTAAATGAGAATTATTCTATGTGTGCCTTGATAAGTACTTTGTCTTGTTTAGTTGATAATTTCCTATGTGTGCTGGAAATAGCCGGTTGTGTGCTATTGGTATATCAGTCGTTTCGGGGTCATTCCCCGGGTTTGTGGCATTTGGATATTCCGTGGAATTGCTACCCACGATGCGAGGAATACATCATGCGCGTCAGTAAGGACTTATGATGGTGAAATAGTCCCGTGCGCGGGTCCGACCTATGCGAGGAATACCTCATGCGAGTCCGTAAGGGCTTATGCGGTGAAATAGTCCCGTGCGAGGATACCTCACGCGTCCACGCGCCTATGCGGGTGAAATAGTCCCGAGAGTAGGATGGCTAAATGATCTGCGCGCGGATGGTCTGTTTGATCATGAGCTTCCTATTTTATATTGTAAGGATACTACTGTTTACTCTCATTGTTAGTAAGGCACAATGTGTTGTAATTTTATTATCATATATGTCCCCGAATTTGTTTGTGTTACCCTATGGTCATGCTTTTACGATGTGGGATTCCGGGGCATGAGACCACGTGGTATTTAGGACACATGTGGGACTTGGTGTTCATGTATCCTTAGTGGTGTTATTACATCATGGACTGCCGGCAGTGAGGAAGGATTCCACGGGCATGATTGATATTATGGGCGTGAGACCCATAGTTATATTTGAGTAGTGACTTTGAGGGCTGCGTCCACGACTTGATATGATCGCTATGTATTGTAATCGTAGGTTGGCTATCATACATGTCTCCGCTTTGTTTAGATCGTTATGATTTCATTACGATTTCATGTTCACATACTTGGTACATTCTTCGTACTGACCTCCTTCGGGGGGCTGCGTTCATGCCGCAGGTTTAGGTACGCAGTTTGGTGATCGGCAGGTGTAGGACCCTGCTCAGAGTTTTTGGATAGCTCCCTCTGTTCAGGAGTTTATCATTTTGGTATAGTTCCTCCAGTACAGGCTTTTGTACAGTTATGGGTACGGCGGGGCCTTGTCCCGTCATATTTCAGAAAAACTCTTAGAGGTCTGTATTCATATGTGGGATTGGACTCATGTACAGTGTAGTGTCTTTTATTATGTATACTATATGGCAGCCTTGTCGGCTTTGCCTTGCACGTACGATGGAAAAAAAAAAGAGGTGTTATTTAATTTCCGCAGTCTACTTGTGTTGTTAAGGTAGAAGGGTGCCCAGGTAGGGCACCAGTCACGGGCCCGGGGTTCGGGGTGTGACAGAGTGGTATCAGAGCAGTCAGTCCTCGGAATGTTTACAGACCGTGTCTAGTAGAGTCTTGATTATCGGTGTGTTGCGCGCCACACCCATAAACAGGAGGCTACAGGACATTTAGGAGTTGGTTTCTATTCTTCTCACTCTAAGATCGTGCCATAGAGCTGTGTTAGTAAGATAATTCCTCTCTGACGTATTGTTGTGTTACAGTTATGCCTCCAAGGAGGGCAACAACCGCCCAGAAGGGCAAAGGAGTAGCAGGAGCTACTAGTCAGACTCAGAGAGTTGATAGGGCTTATGCCCAGGTTATACCGGATGTTGTTCCGCAGTCGGCGAGTTCTTCTTCGCCAGGTTTTGAGGCCCCAGCACCAGAGCCTCCAGTTTCTCAGTTAGGGGAAGACTTTAGGGTCATGAAGGAAGCCATTATGTTATTGACCAAGATAGCGATACTCTGATTTCCTCAACAGAGGTTATTCGGCGATGCAGACAGTGTACACGGGGTAGAGGCCACGGAGATCTGCGTAAGAGGGCTAGACCGGTTGGTTATCCCGGTGAGTTTTTGGACGAGCTGCCTCAGCAGCGAGTGAGATATTCGTCCCAGCCTACCCAGTACATACCCCCGCAGCTCACAGGTGGGAGATTTGAGCCCACGAGGTATTTAGGAGCCGGTCCAAGCTCCAGGGATCGAGGTTCTCAGAGGAGCAGAGGATTTTCTCAGTCGAGGCCACTTATTCCTCAGTGTTCCAGATGTGGTAAGCGTCATTCGGGGAAATGCCGTTATGGCACAGGTGTTTGTTATTATTGTGGCCGTCCGGGCCATATTCTGAGGGTATGTCCTTTTAGAAGGAGCACCGGTGGGGTGGCTCAGCTTATGAGGCCGATTGTTGATTCCTTTTCCTCCACAGATGTGCGTCCCCCAGGGCAGGGTGTTCAGATGTCAGCCAGTCGTGGTAGAGGTCAGGGTGGAGTTTATAGTTCTGGCGGTCATTCGAACCGCATAGATGACGTGACTACTGGACAGGATCAGGAGGCAACATCTCATGGGATTACAGGTATTTTTCGATTCTTTTAAATCATGCGTGCATTGATAGATTCAGATTTCGCCCTAGCATATATGTTTTCCCTTTGTTGCTAGCAGTTGTAAGTGATAGTACCCCAGAGGTAGGGATACCTTGATTAGTAAAGTGAGGAGTTAAGAATGTTGACAAGAATGATAAGTGAACTGAGACTATAGTTGTGTAGAGTTCACAGGTTGTAGTTACCCCATAATAAGTGTAAGACTGATAGGGAAGAATGTGCAGTAGGAATACTTTGGCTTATGTGACAAACCTCTAGTGAATGGGAGGATAGGGTAAGAAGTACCTTGAGATAAGAGAGAGAAATTTATTTCAAACTAAGAATGAGAAGTTAAGTGTGATGATGAGTCGGGTTATGGACTCATTTCGGGTTAGCCGGTAGTATGGATTGGGGTGATGTCAGCTAGAAATGGTTCCGTTATGTGATAGGGTCCCGAGGATGCCAGGCCCAAGTTTAGTAAATTGTTGTACGAGTTTGTGGACGCGTTCCACCGGAACTAGGTCGTAAGGACCGAGAAAAGCTTAACGGGAATGTAAGTAACAATATGGACAAGTTGGTTAGTAACTCCAAGGATTGGAGAACAGAAACAAAATTTGAAGATTTTGTATGTGTACTAGATGAGTTTGAAAGTACGAGAAAGTATGACAAGTAAGGAAAGAAAGGAACCTTTAAGGATCCCGTGTTTGGGAAGACTGTAACCTTCGAGTTTTGTGAGAAGGAACCACGGACGGAAGGTCCATTGTTATGTTTACGTATGTTGTGGTGGCTATGTGTGGCATCGTTGGTCTTGTGCAGTTTTGATTGATAGGCATGGTATAAAGTTCATGTCGGAGCTGGTAAAGCTTGACAACCGACTAAGAACATTCGAGGACGAATGTTTCTAAGGGGGGGAGAATGTTACACCCCGTAAGTCAAGTACATGTATAAGAGAATACACGTAAGGAAACAAGACTTGGAAATTAGTACGAAAGGAAGAATTGTTTTTCTGACGGAAAATCTTCCGGACGTCGGAAAGGAAAAATGTTCGTTGTTGAGAATTGGATTCTCAAAATGCATTATTTGAATAGTATGGGACTTAGTAATATTATGGAAATTTATTTTTACGGATTTGGTCACGTGGGGCCCACCCGAGGAATTTTACGTTTTGTGGGGCCCACGAGGGTTACGGAATTTTATGGACGAATGAGAGGGCGACACGTGGCACCCCCACATGGCTTGGTCGAAATTTATGCAAGGGTAAAATGGTCATTGACCATGGTAGAAGATAAGTCTTCCAAAGCTTGATATTGTTGACAAGTTAACTTGTCCACCTAGGCTTGATCCAAGTGAAACTCATCCTAACCTCACATTTGTTTAAGTCTAAGCCCTCCATTGTGTTATAAGTATACTACTAGTGCAAGACTAGCTCATTAACACTTAGAAAATTTTAGAGAAACTCTTGTGCTTCACAATGAGCTCTCGCTTTGTCGACTTTCCCACACAAAATTTTGTAGTTTTGATCCATTAGCCACAAGACTTTAACCCAATGTCCCTTAGGGTATTGTAAGGATATCTCAATAGAAAGATTTCAGAAAAAACGCATTTTCACGTTAGTCGCAAGGCGGAAACTATGGGAGTTCTTCAACTTTGAAGTTGGAACTTGAAGATGGGTTCTTCATAGGCCTCTAAGGAGTGCTTGGAGCGGATTGGAACTTAAGGAAAGGAGCTAAGAATTTCTAAGGCGCGACTTTGGATCTTGGAAATTTTAAGGGCTTGGAAAGGTATAAATTTTGTCGTTTTAGTAGTTAAGACTTACTTATTGTTGTAGCTATGGATTTTAGCAAGCATGTGTTATATAGTATGAAGTTTGATATGTTTATGGGCTATTGGAACCCTAATCCGAAAACTAGCATGTTTAGCTTTAAGATTGGAATTTAAGTTGATTATTAGTTTAAGTCGCATGTTGAATAAAGAAGGAAATTGTAGTTGTTGAAGTTGTTTATGACTAAATAACATGTTGACCTAAGAACTTGAAATTGGAAAATGATTGGAAAAGACGTAGTGTTATTGGTTATATGTTGGCCGAGAATGGCTAGTGAAGTATTATACTATTTGGTATGAATTGTGGGGCGGAATTTTACACGTATTGTAAGGCGTGTAATCCCCTTTGTTTGGATGTTGTTTGGAGCCATAAAATGTGGCTTGTTGGTTATTGTATTCGGCCTTGAAAAAGGTGGCAAAGTGAGTAGAAACAAAGGAGGTGCTGCCCGATTTTCCGTAGAATTAGAGACCGTATACTTAGTATTATTCTACGTTAGAGACTAGAAGTTGATAGTCTTGTTGTGACCATTACAGGTTGACACTTCTACGTACGGCGTATTCGGCTTAGCTTGTGGTTTTAGCCGAAAAGGTATGTGAACTATCTCCTCTTCTAGCATGATTCCTTAAGATTTAGAAAGTATGTTCTACTCCTTAAATGATCAATTCCTTGGTTGTATTTGGATTGCCTAGAACAAAATTTGTGCTATGTACTTCCTTGATTGTACTTGGATGTTTAAATTGTAAGTTGTAAAATCCATTTTCTTAGTGAAGTTTGGATTCTTAAAAGTGAAAGTATTTTACTTAAAGTACATAGAGTCTTGAAAAGGAAGTGGTTTCCAAATCTTTTGTCTAGTGCCTTAGTTCCAAAACCTAAAGGTCATTATAATGACTTTAGGGGAGTCAAAGGAGTGATTTACTTAATTGTTTTAAAAGAGGAGAAATGACATGATTTAAGAGAAGTAACTTGTCTTAAAGGTGTGAGTTACTTGAGGTTTAAAAGTAGAAGAAACTTGTTTTCTATATATTAAGAGACTTGAAGTGTTTTGAAAGTTAAGAACTTGATTTGTAAGTATGTGATACTTGGTTTTTAATAGTATAAGTCTCTTGTTTATAAAAGGAATGGATATGTCTAAAACCATAAAGGGTTATAACGGCTTTATGGGAAGTTGGTTATAACGGCTTTATGGAAGGTTTAAAAAGTTGTCTATTTTGAGTATTAGGCATAAGTTGCCTAGATTGTGAAAATTTGGAGTTACTTGATTTCAAGCTGTGAAATGAGTTTTTAAAAGTGTAGTAACTTACTTTGAAAAATAGACACGCCTTGATACTACGGGTGTTAGTATCGTGGGGCTTTACATAGAAGGGAGTCTTTTATAAAAGAATGTACGTACGTAGTACTTTGGCTTGATTAATTGAGAATTAGTCTAAGTGTGCCTTGATAAGTACTTTGGCTTGATTAATTGAGAATTATTCCATGTGATGCCTTGATAAGTACTTTGGCTTGTTAATTGAGAATTATTCTATTTGTGCCTTGATAAGTACTTTGGCTTGATTAATTGAGGATTAGTCTAAGGGTGCATTGATAAGTACTTTGGCTTGCTAAATGAGAATTATTCTATGTGTGCACTTTGGCTTGTTTAGTTGAGAATTGCCTATGTGTGCTGGAAATAGCCGGTTGTGTGCTATTGGTATATCAGTCATTTCGGGGTCATTCCCCGGGTTTGTGGAATTGGATCGCTACCCACGATCGAGGAATACCTCATGCGCGGTCCGTAAGGACTTATGCGGTGAAATAGTCCCGTGCGGGCGGGTCCGACCTATGCGAGGAATACCTCATGCGAGTCCGTAAGGGCTTATGCGGGTGAAATAGTCCCACGCGGAGGATACCTCACGCGGGTCCACGCGCCTATCACGGGTGAAATAGTCCCGGAGTAGGATGGCTAAATGATCTTTGCGCGGATGGTCTGTTTTGATCATGAGCTTCCTATTTTATATTGTAAGGATACTCTGTTTACTCTCATTGTTAGTAAGGCACAATGTGTTGTAATTTGATTATCATATATGTCCCCTGATTTGTTTGTGTTACCCTATGGTCATGCTTTTACGATGTGGGATTCTGGGGCATGAGACCACGTGGTATTTAGGACACGGTGGGACTTGGTGTTCATGTATCCTTAGTGGTGTTATTACATCATGGATCGCTGAAGCGGTGAGGAAGGATTCCACGGGCATGATTGATATTATGGCGTGAGACCCATAGTTATATTTGAGTAGTGACTTTGAGGGCTGCGTCCCCGACTTGATATGATCGCTATGTATTGTGTCTTGTAGGTTGGCTATCATACATGTCTCTGCTTTGTTTAGATCGTTATGATTTCATTACGCATTTCATCGCTCACATACTTGGTACATTCTTCGTCTGACCACGCCGGCTGCGTCACGCCGCGAGTTTAGGTACGCAGCTTGGTGATCGGTAGGTAGGACCGCCGTAGTTTTGGATAGCTCCTCTGTTCGGGAGTTTATCATTTGGTATAGTTCCTCCGATGTGCTTTTGTACGATTATGGATGCAGCGGGACCTTGTCGTCATATTTCGAAAAACTCTTAGGTGCGTATTCATATGTGGATTGGACTCGTATGCAGTGTAGTGTCTTTTATTATGTATACTATATGGCAGCCTTGTCGGCTTTGCCTTGCACGTACGATGGAAAAAAAAAGAGGTGTTATTTAATTTCCGCAGTCTACTTGTGTTGTTAAGGTAGAAGGTGCCCGGTAGGCACCGATCCACGGGCCCGGTTCGGGTGTGGCGAGTTCTGCGACGTCACCAAATCAGGCAGAGTTTAGCACGGCGGCAGCAGTGCCTACTGCGACCTTGATATATGAACCTTCAGTTCCACGACCGGGAACGGAGAATATAGATTGCAAAGAGGCGACCCTGTTACTAGCTATGGATTTGGCTACCAGAGAGTATACCGATGTACCGCGAGTCTTGATGAATATCTAAGAGAGGGTCGTGCAGGAGTAATTCTTCAGTTAGGCTTGAGCATGGCCTGCGTACGGGCTTATGCGCAGCAGGCCAAGAAACGTAGAGATCGACGGGTTAACCAAGGACAGCAGAAGAGGGCCAGAACAGCAAGGTCCTTTGGTAACTTTCGAGGCGAACCACCTCAGCAGCAGATCAGATATGCACATCCACCAGTACAGAGTGGTCCTCCACGGAGTTCAGGACGTTGGGGATAAGCCGGAGTTGGTCAGAGCTCCAGAGCTTCCGGTTCACAGCTACACGTAGGTTCCAAACACCAGATTCGCTTTTTCCCGGTGTTCGCAATGCGAGCATCATCCCGGGAATGTCGTCTTTTAGTTGGTACTTGTTTTACGGCCGTCGAGGCCACGTGTCGAAAGGATGTCCTAGTAGGAGGACTCGGCCTTCGGATCGGTGGGTAGTTCGTCATCTTCCCTAGCTGCGCCTACGGGTAGGTTTGATTAGAACGACTAAGGGAGTGAAGCGAGATACAGTATATCCTTAACCCTCTAGAGTTTAGTACGTATGATGAGATGAGTATATCTTAAGTGTTATGTTCAGATAACATAAGTGTATTGTGATTAGAAATCATGGTTAGTTAACCGGGAAAGATTGGGGGATAAGAAAAAGTGTGAGCCTTATAGCTTTATACGTAGAGACCTTAGAAGCAAGGCCATCTCGAGTAAAAGATTTATATTTTTACGTTTAACCCTTGTCGGAGTGCATGGTGCACGTGAGCTATGTTTGTGGGATAAGTCTCTGAGTAGTGTGGAATGAAAGAGGGTAGTTGAGCTAAGAAGACCGCTAGGTTTTCGTAACGTGATTAGTGAGATTGTTCCGGATCGGGGAGCAAGTGTTTTACGCGAGAGTGGGTCGGGTTGAGGCCATGCCACGGGTCAACCCGCGACCTGTTTTATGGTGGGGTCAGTTTGTGGTGGTCCAGCCAGGTGGTAGGGTCACGAGGGTGTTAGGCCCAAGTTTAGTTAACCATCGTACGAGTTCGTAGATGCGGTCGACCAGTAGTCGGGCCGATGAGGTCAGTCCCTCTTGTCTTTTAGTCGAGACTGTTTACTCGGTAGTAAGTTATGCGAGATGTTTATATCAGGGAGGTTGTAAGGCTGCACGAGGTGCCTACTTTTACCTTATGACAGACGGTGAAGCCCAGGTTTTGGCTACTTCTTTTTCTGGAAGTTTTACGAGCAGGTAGGAACTGGTGAGTCTCGATCGCGTTCGCCTCGGGGCCAGTGTTGGGATTTCAGGGGGAGCTGTGAGGATTGTTGTCTCCTGTTGAGGGAGTGTATTATAGCTACCATTTCAGTGTTCGGATATTGCCTTATGAAGCCTTGTAGGGGCGGAAGTGTAAATTGTCGGTTGATTGATTCGATGTAGCAAGGTTCAGATAGTTGGTTCATACTTGTTCAGCAGAATGTGGATAGGGTGAAGCTTATCCAGATGAGGTTATCGCGTGAGTCAGCGGAAGTCGTGCGGATAATCGGCGTCGACACTTAAAGTTCAGGTTGGCGGTCGGAATTTGAAGGTACCACCGGATAGGGTGTGGCGAGTTTTGGAAAACAGAGGAACTTAGCACGAGGTACTTGGGCGTTTGAGATCCGTTGGATGATAGGCCGTTGCCTATAAGTTAGCTTTGACGTCCGACGTGGGAGGCGATGTCCGGTCTTTCATATTGTTATGTTCGGAAAAGTATCGAGATCCATCCGTAGTGTTCCCGATTAATGATGACCAAGTTGGAGATAGTGACCCGAGATTTTGAAACGAAGCGAGCGAAAATGTAGTAAGTTATGAGAAAGAGTTCGAGTGTACGAGAAGGGTGCGACGAGCAAGAGAATAGAAGTGATCATTTCGTTTGTAAAGAAGGGTGCGGGAGTATATTTTAGACCTTGGGTGGGAGTTTTTGTTATGCTAGAGATGGTTCCTCGTGGACTTGGATTAAGTATTTGCGCGTGTATTATTTTATGGCCAGGCGTGGCGTGTTTGTTTTCGTAAGTATAGCAGTGAAGACTATACTGGCGCATGTTTGTTTTGAGACTTAGAAGGAACATTCGGGACGAATGTTTCTAAGGAGGGGAGAATGTTATACCCCGTATTTCCAGAGTATGTACGTGAGGACGTACGTAGAAAAGTTTGAACTTTAAGTAGGCTTGGACGAAAATATTTTGTGCACAACACCCGATTAGAATCGTTTTTCGACGAAACGTTTTACATAACTTGCGAAGGGAAAATTCCGGCTATATCATTTTTAATTTTTGCGGATTTTTCCGAGAGACGAAATGTTTTGGACCAACGAGAGGGCGACACTTGTCACCCTCAAGTTGGTGGAGTGTGGGGCGGCTTTTGGACGAAAACAAGTCTTGGGTTGGTAGGATATTTTGTGTGTTAGATGGATAAGGTGGGACCCCCACACACTTGTCCAAATCCTCACCCTACACTTGCCTACTACTTGGCATGATCTTGGCCATTGGTTGGCCTATAAATACCCCCTTAGTTGAAGACATTTCTTCATCCACAAACCATTTTCTAAGTCTTGAAAATCCCTTCCCCCTCTTGGTAGTGTTTCGTCCAAACACCCCCCCTCCCCCTTTGAGAAGGCCCCTTGGCCGAAAGTATCCCCCCCTCCTAGTGGTGCTAGCCGTGGGGTACCCCCCCTTGCCTAGTTGTTCTCATAAAATACACCCCCTCTTGGTAGAAAATACTCCCCAAAGTATTGTTACTATACCAAAATACCTTAGCCGTATACCTTGTAGTATTCCAAAGTTACCTCTATACGTAGAGCCCAGAAATACTACCTTATGTCCTTTTTGTCTCAAATCGTAACCCTAAGAAAAATCTTCATACTTGGTTGAAGTATTAAGTAGAAGTTGCGTAGAACTTCTAAGGGTTGTTTGGAGCGGGTTGGAGCGCCCAGAGTAGGAGCTAAACGTTGCTCAGGATCGACATTTAAACTTGGTTAATTATGGGCTTATCGAGGTAAATATCTTGTCTCCCTATTGTATTAGAGTTTTCATTCTATTGAAGTATAAGAATTGAGTATAAGTTATATACAAGGAAAGTATATAAGAAGAGAATTGAACTGTAATAGAAGGATATTACAGAAAAGACTGGAACTGAAATCGCATCAGTAGAATATTAATGTAGAAGTTGATAGACTTATATAACCTTTATAGGTTGAATGTTCTGCAAGTAGCATGTACTACTTGAAAGGTGGACAAGGCTAGCCGGGTTATAACCGTGGAGCGTTTTGCTAATAGTCGATAATCGTCGCGAGGTATGTGATTCTTCCTATACTCTTGAGCATGATATTTTAAAGTATATATATAGTACGGTAGACGTACGTGTGTTAACTGAATAATAATTACGGCAATGTCTTTTGACTTAAGCCTGAATAATAATTACGGCAATGTCTTTTGAATTAATCCTGAATAATCTTGAAGTATTTCAAAAGAATACTGAATCATTTTTAACAGAAGAGTAATACTTGGTTTTAAAACTTAAGAGTTATACTAGCTTTATGGGAAGTTAGGTATAACGGCTTAAGAAAGATAAAAAAAATGGTTTATTAATTTTAGAGACTTGATCTTAAAAGATAAGAGACTTGACTTAAAGGAATTAATATGAATTTTGTTAATAAGTGTGAAACCTCATTCGTGAATAATGAGTACGTGGTTTTTTAAATGGGATAATGTTTCTTGATCTCTAAATCGAATAAGTATCGAACAAACCATTGCGCTAATAAAAGGAAATGTCTTGAATAATTAAGTATTATTAAAACCAAGAGAAACCTCCATCTGCATAGAAGCTAAGATGAGACAAAATGATATTACATTTCCTAGATCATGGCTGCTTTAATAAGATTGTTATAAACAAGAATAACCTACTCACATATAAGGCATATGTTTCTCAAATCGTTTTAAAGGAGAATTATATCATTAAGGGATTAAAACTATGAACTACGAAACCTTTCGAAAATGAGAAACTTGAGCATTTGAAATTAGGCAAACTTGAACGTTTGGAAAATAATGTTGTTAATTGATTTTACAAAAGGAAGTGTTTTGGTTTACTTAAAAAGATAGTCACTCTATTTTAATACTACGGGTATTGTGTGACTTTTGAAACGGATCTTTTAAAGAGTTAATGTATGGAGTACTTTGGGGATAAAAACCCGAAAGTGTTAACATAAAGTAGAAAGTACCTTGCGTGAATAACTTGATTGTGTTGGTTTGTGATAGCCTTGTAATACTTTCTTGTTTATTTGATAAGTAGACATGTTAGGATGCTACGTGTGTTAGTATCTGGTGATGTTTGTGTAAAGGGGTTTCCCTTGTTGTGCTTATGTTGTTTAACGATAAGCTGTTATGTTATTATATCACATACCCCCTTGACTTATTATACCGAGGGCTTGCCACCCTTGATGCGGGTCTATACGGCCTATGCGGTCTATGTGACTATGCGGAGCAGCGGTATGCTCCAGGATTGATCATTCCGGGTGTTTTATCCCGATGCGGGGGATGCCCTATGCGGTCTGTGTGACTATGCGGTCTATTGAGACTATGCGGATTGCGGGAGTCCAGGAGGGTACCGGGGTTAGCTACCCCCGATGCGGGTCTATACGACCTATGCGGGTCTATGTGTGACCTATGCGGGCTACGGGAAGTCCAGGATTAGGCACGCATAATGATACTATGGGCGATCGGCCTTGCTTCGATCATTAGCGACCTAGAAAAGACCAGTTACAGTATATCTATTTCACTCTTGTTTATGTTGTGGGCGTAAGACCCATAGTTATAATTGAGTGATGACTTGAGGGCGTGAGTCCCTGACTTGACATGACTGCTTATTTATTGTGAACTGTAGTTTGGTTATCATACATGTCTCCTGCTTTATATAGACTACTATGATTTCATTTACAGTATTTTCAGTTTCACATACTTGGTACCTGTTGTACTGACCTCCTTCGGGGGGCTGCGTTCATGCCGCAGGTAGAGGTACACCAGTCGTTGATCCTCGCTCTTAGGGTCACAGTTCAGCGTTTGGGAAGCTCCGTTTCTCCGGAGGCTTATCAGTGGTATAGTCCCCTGTCGTAGTAGGTGCTTACATTCAGGGGTATGGCGGGGCCCTGTCCCGCCATTGTTGTCATGTCACTCTTAGAGGTCTGTAGTACTGTTGTGGGCAGAGTTGTAATGGGATGTAACTGTTCGGTTTTAAGTTGATTTATATATATGCCGAAGGGCAAGTTTTCTCAGATTACTGTTTTACACTTTTTGTTATTTCATGTCTTGTTTTATGTTCCGCTGATTACTCTGATGTATGTCTACTTGGGTGCCCGGGGTAAGGCACCAGTCACGGGCCCGGGTTCGGGTCGTGACATTTAGCTCCTACTCCGGGTGCTCCAACCCGCTCCAAACAACCCTTAGAAGTTCCACGCAACTTCTACTTAACACTTCAACCGACTATGAAGGTTTTCCTTAGGGTTTCGTTTAGTGGCTAAAGGAAGTATAATAGTATTTTCCGGGCTTTTCGTATAGAGGGTACTTGGAAATACTACAAAGGTTTTGGGCTAGAGTATTTTGGCATTCCAACAATACTTGGAGAAGTATTTCTATACCAAGATGAAGCCAAGTGCAAGGCAAGTGTAGGGGGAGGATTTATCCATGTGTCCTTATCCATCTACCACACAAAATATCCTACCTAACCCTTGACCAAGAAAGAGCACAAAAAACGTGCCAAAGAATGCCTTTGCCGTCCACTTTTTGAGGGTGACACATGTCACCCTCCCGTTGGTCCAAAATATTTCGTCTCTCGGAAAAATCCGCAAAAATAATAAATGACATAGCCGGAATTTTCCCTTCGCAAAGTTTGTAAAATGTTTCGTCGGAAAACGACTCTTTTCGGGGGTTGTGCACAAATTTCGAACCTTGCCTACCTTAAGGCTTAAATTTTCGTACGTACGTCTTCACATACATACTCTGGAAATACGGGGTATAACATTCTCCCCTCCTTAGAAAGATTCGTCCCGAATGTTCCTTCTCAAGACAAATAACGATCAAGTTCCTCATAGCTTAACCAGTTTGCAAATGCCGCACATGGTCACAGAATAACACGCGCGCAAATACTTAAATCCAAGCCAACGAGGAATCACCTCGACGATGCAAAACAGTACCAACTCTCGCTTCTGATCCAAAGGATACTCCCTTCGCACATTCATTTCACAAAAATGATTACTTCCATCTTTCAGCACAAGTTCACTTCTTTCTTTTCTCGTCGTACCCTTCTCGAACACTCGAACTCTTCCTAGTACACGTAACACACTTCAGTCAATGCTTCTGTTGCCAAAACTTTGGAGTCACAACCTCCAAACTTGGTCATCTTACTAGCTTCACCTTCTTCTAAGGCCATTCCCGGCCTTCACGAACCGATTCAAGTCGAACGCATCCACGAATTCATACGATGGTCATCTAAACTTGGGCCTGGCGCCCTCGTGACCCTACCACCTGGCGAGACCACCTCGAACTTACCTAACCCCAAACCGAGCTACGGGTTGACCCGCAACATGGCCCCAACCCGACCCACTTAACGCGTCAAGCTCTTGTTCCCCGATCCGGAACAATCTTACCTATACAGGTCATGAAAGCTACCACTTCCATTTTACACCACCCAAGGAATTTTCCCATAATTACTCCACGTATACTTATACGTTCTGACAAAGATCACCCTCAAAATCTTGTACTCAAGACGGCCTTACATCTAAGGTCTCAACTGTAATATTCTAAGGTTCATCATTTTCTCACCCCCATGCTTACCCTTTTCACTAACCAGGCTTCTAAATCACATTTTAGCACAAAGCCATCCGAACATAACACTAAACACATCATCATAACATCAATACATACAAATCTCTAGAGGGTTTAAGGATATAGCTGAAAAATAGGCGGTTCAAAGGACCGCTAAAACTGGGAACTTCCACCGCGACCTCTACCGTGGCCTGCCGGTGTATGAACATCCTGCCTAGCTATGGAAGGTGAAGAACCCGCAACTGATCTAGTATTCTATGCTATCCTACCAGTGTTACCCCTGGTCGGACAGTCTCTCGCCAGATGGCCCTGTCGGCCGCAAGAATAACAATCCCCCAAGTTAGTACGACACTCTCCCTTATGAAGTTTTCCTGGCGGCCACACCGAGACAAGAGGCGACCTCATCCGCCGGCCTCCTACTCCCCTGAAAATCTGAAACCTGGGAGCCCTGACCTGCTCCTGAATATCCCGAAGGTCCCGAAGGCTGTGGAGGACCACTCTGTACTGGCGGAGGTACATAACTAGCCTGCTGCTGAGGCGGTCCGCCTCGAAAGTCACCAAAGGACCCTGCTGTTCTGGCCCTCTTCTGCTGAACTCGGTCGTTCCGTCGATCTCTCCGCTCCTCACATCCAAGTGCATAAGCCTGTATGCGGGCAATGTCCATGCCCGGCTGAAGAGCTACACCCGAACAACTCTCTGCTAGGTAATCATCGAGCCCTGTAACATATCGGTGCACTCGATCCTCCATACTAGATACTAACGCGGGGATGTACCGAGCCAATGAGTCGAACTCCACATTGTACTCCCGAACCGTACGCTCGTTCTGCCGCAACACCAAAAATTTGTCGGCCCGAGCCCTCCTCATCTGTGGAGGCAAGAAATGTGCAAGAAATGCCCCTGAGAACTCGTCCCATATAGCTGGAAGTGCATTCTCTCCCCGGGACAGCTCCCATGAATCAAACCAGTCGACTGCGGTATCACGCAGCCGATGCGAACCTAGGACCACTGACTCGATCTCCGATGCCTTGATCACTCTCATGATCCGCCGTAACTGTCGGATGAACTCTTGCGGATCATCCTCAGGCCTCGACCCATAAAACTCTGGCGGGCTACAACTCAGAAAATCCCGTAGCCTCAAACTATCTGGTCTAGGGTGAACCACTGGTGCTCTTTGGGCTGCTGCGTCCGGCTATCCTCAGTCGCTGACCACGGCGGCCAATAACTGGGCCAACTCCTTGTAACCCATCTCCTCTGCTCCAGACTGTGGGACTGGAGGCTCAGGTACTGTGGTCTCTGTAGAGACTGCCGCTGCTCTACTCGCAGCTCCCTCTGCTGCCTTGCCCTTCTGGGCCCGGGTTGCCTTGCGCGGAGGCATAACTGGTACAAACGAGATACGTCAGAGGGGTCCAACTTATCACACAGCTCTAAGGCACGATCTCAGAATGAGAAGAATGGAAACCAATCCTAAATGTCCTGCAGCCTCCTGATTATAGATGTGGTGCACAACACATCGATAATCAAGACTCTACTAGACAGATGCGTAGACACTTTCCGAGGACTAAGCGCTCGATACCACTTTTGTCACGACCCGAACCGGGCGTGGATCGTGTCTTACCGGGCACCTAGTGATACAACATCGAGAGAAAAACCCGGAAATAAAAACTTAAACATACAATTAGATATGGATCAAGATAAAAGAAAATAGGCCAACCAAAGCGGTTGCCTTTCAAATATATATATATATCGACCTTTGAGCGATTCAATCCTGACCCTACCCAGCGATTACTCTGGACCTCTAAGATTTTTACAAAAACTATGACGGGACGGGGCCGCCATACCCTGAATGTACAAGAACCTACTGGACTCGGGTAACATACCAAAAGATAAGCCTCTGAAGGAGCGGAGCTTCCCAATCTGCTGAAATGTGATCCTATAAGCGGGGATCGGCGGTAGATGTACCTCTACTGCGGCGTGAGCGGCCCAGAAGGAGTCGATCTGCAGTACCAAGTATGTGAAACTAAAAATCGTAAATGAAATCATAATAGTCTATATAAAGCGGGAGACATATGCGATAACAAACTACGGTACCTGCATATAACGATTATATCAAGTCGGGGACTCACGCCTCCAAGTCATTACTCATATATAATTATGGGTCTCGCGCCCAACATCAATCATGCGTGGAATACCTTCCTCACTGCCGATAGTCTATGATATGATAACCCCACGAAGTACACCTGAACACCAAGTCCTACCTGATGCCAAAGCCGTACTAACAATACTATACAACCAAACCACGAAGGCGACACGGGAAAATGCGGCCGACTACGGATACCAAGGCGGTCACGTGGTGGCGGGGCAAATCTGAGCTAACTACCGGTACCAAGGCGTATCACGAGACCGTCACTACCTGTTGAGCAGGGCAAGTGCGAGGGCTAACTACCAGTACGAGGCGAATCGACCACGAGGCGGGGCAAATCTGGCGACCACGGATACCAAGGAGCGGTAAAACCTCATGGAGAGCTAGTCCATGGAATAACACTATCAGCGGAGGCGTGCGGTGGAATTCTCCGTCATTGCCGCGTCGAGTAAGTTCTCAACAAGTCAACCGGCCCTCCATCGAGAGACGCGGTAGTATAGAAACACAATTCTTGCACAACAAAGGCTATCACAATAAGCATAGGCAAGTTTCACAACAACAAGCATAGGCAAGTTATACACTACTCAAGGTACTTTCATTTTATGTCAAAGTCCGGGTTTTAACCCTAAGGTACTACGTACGTTAAATTCCTTTTAAAGATCCATTTCTTTTACAAAGGTCACCCGATACCCGTAGTATAAAAAAATAGAGTGACTAACAATGTTAAGTAAACCAAAACACTTCCCTTTGTAAAATCAAGTAACAACATTATTTTCCAAACATTCAAGTTTGCCTAATTTCAAATGCTCAAGTTTCTCATTTTCGAAAAGGTTTCGTAGTTCATAGTTTTAATCCCTTTAAAACAATTTGAGAAACATATGCCTTATGTGTGATTAGGTTATTCTTGTTTATAACAATCTTATTAAAACAGCCATGATCTAGGAAATGTAATATCATTTTGTCTCATCTTAGCTTCTATGCAGATGGAGGTTTCTACTGGTTTTAATAATACTTAATTAGTCAGAACATTTCCCTTTATTAACGCTGCAGTGGTTTGTTCGATACTTATTCTGATTTCTGAAATCAGTAAAACATTATTCCTTTTAAAAACCAAGTACTCATTACTCACGAATGAGGTTTCACACAAAATTCATTTAAGTCAAGTCTCTTATCTTTTAAGATCAAGTCTCTTAACTTCTTAAAAACAATAAACCATTCTTTTTACCTCTCTTAAGTCGTTATACCTAACTTCCCATAAAGCTAGTATAACTCTTAAGCTTTCAAACCAAGTATTATTCTTCTTTCACAAAGGATTCTTAATTCTTTTAAAATACTTCAAGATTCTTATTATTCAGGCTTAAGTCAAAAGACATTGCCGTAAAACTACATTCAGTTAACACACGTACGTCTACCGTACTATATATATATTCTTTTAAAATACTTCCACATTCTTATTATTCAGGCTTAAGTCAAAAGACATTGCCGTAAAACTACATTCAGTTAACACACGTACGTCTACCGTACTATATATATATTCTTTTAAAATACTTCCAGATTCTTATTATTCAGGCTTAAGTCAAAAGACATTGCCGTAAAACTACGTTCAGTTAACACACGTACGTCTACCGTACTATATATATATTCTTTTAAAATATCATGCTCAAGAGGATAGGAAGAATCACATACCTCGCGACGATTATCGACTATTAGCAAAACGCTCCACGGCTAAAACCCGGCTAGCCTTGTCCACCTTCCAAGTAGTACATGCTACTCGCAGAACATTCAACCAAGAAAGGTTATAAGTCTACTGTAAATACGGTCCTATGTAAGTACAGTTTAATCTTCTACTTATATTCTTCTGATGTGATTTCAGTTCAATTCTCTTCTTTTATACCATCCTTATACGTCTTATATTCATTTCTATACTACTATAGTATGTAATTCCAATTACAACAGAAGGACAGTAGTATTTACCTCGATAAGCCCAAAATTATCCAAGTTTAATGTCGATCCTGAGCAACGTTTAGCTCCTACTCCGGGTGCTCCAACCCTCTCCAAACAACCCTTAGAAGTTTCACGCAACTTCTACTTAACACTTCAACCGACTATGAAGGTTTTCCTTAGGGTTTCGTTTAGTGGCTAAAGGAAGTATAATAGTATTTTCCGGGCTTTTCGTATAGAGGGTACTTGGAAATACTACAAAGGTTTTGGGCTAGAGTATTTTGGCATTCCAACAATACTTGGAGAAGTATTTCTATACCACAAAGGGGGGGTGTATTTCTCGAAACCAACTAGGCAAGGGGGGAGGGGTTCTCGGCCGAGGGCCTCTCTAAGGGGGAGGGGGAGAGGGCTTGGACGAGAGCTCTTTTTAAGAGGGGGGGAGGATTTTAACACTTAGAAAACATTTTGTGGATGAAGATGTTCATCAACTAAGGGGGGTATTTATAGGTCAAGCAATGGCCAACCAATGGCCAAGATGAAGCCAAGTGCAAGGCAAGTGTAGGGGGAGGATTCATCCATGTGTCCTTATCCATCTACCACACAAAATATCCTACCTAACCCTTGACCAAGAAAGAGCACAAAAAACGTGCCAAAGAATGCCCTTGCCGTCCACTTTTTTAGGGTGACACATGTCACCCTCCCGTTGGTCCAAAATATTTCGTCTCTCGGAAAAATCATAAAAATAATAAATGACATAGCCGGAATTTTCCTTCGCCAAAGTTTGTAAAGCGTTTAGTCGGAAAACGACTCTTTTAGGGGTTGTGCACAAATTTCGAACCTTGCCTACCTTAAGGCTTAAACTTTCGTACGTACGTCTTCACATACATACTCTGGAAATACGGGGTATAACAGTTTTAAAGGTATAAGTCTCTTGGTTAAAAAAAGAATGAAATTGTCTAAAAACCATAAAGGGTTATTGTTATACCCCGTATTTCCAGGGTATGTACGTGAGGACGTACGTATAAAATTTGAGCCTTAAGTTAGGCAAGTTTCGAAATTTGTACACAACACCCGATAGGAGTCGTTTTTCGACGAAACGTTTCCACATCTTTCGTAGGGAAAATTCCGGCTATGGCATTTTTAATTTTTGCGGATTTTTCCGAGGCGTAACATTTTGGACCAGCGGAGGGTGACATGTGTCACCCTCACATTGGAAGAGGTTGGACGGCAAATGGGCTAGTCTTGCACGTTTTTTGTGTTGAAATTTTGGTCAAGGGTTAGGTAGGATATTTTGTGTAGATGGATAAGGTAACACATGGCTAAATCTTGACCTTACACTTGCTATACACTTGGAAGAATCTTGGCCATTGGTTGGCCTTCACTTGACTATAAATACCCTCTAAGTTGCAGACTTGCTTCATCCTCACGTGCGCAATCTACCTACGTCTCAAAATACTCCCTCCCTCTTGTTCTTTCTTCCCACACACCCCCCTCCCCCTTTGAGAAGGCCCTTGGGCCGAGAACTTCCCCCTCCCCCTTTGTAGTGGTTAGTGTAGGTACCCCCTAGCCTAGTTGTTTTCGTATAATACCCCCCTTTTTGTGGTATAGAAATACTCTCTAGTATTGTTATAATGCCCAAATACCTTGGCCCCAAATACCTTATAGTATTCCCAAGTTACACTTTTACAAAAGCCAGAAAATACTATTATACTTCCTCCACAAAAACGAAACCCTAAGTAAATCTTCACCGTAGTTGAAGTTATAAGTAGAAGTTGGTTAGAACTTCTAAGGGTTGTTGGAGGCGGTCGGCGCACGGAGTAGGAGCTAAACCTTGCTCGGGCCAACATATAAACTCGGATAATTTTGGGCTTATCGAGGTAAACATTCTTGACCTTACGTGGTAATTGGAAATTACATGTTGTAGGAGTATATAGTTAAGTATACTATATATAGAGCGAGCATAGTTGTGCGGCAATGTCTTTTGACTTAAGCTGAATAATACTTACGGCAATGTCTTGCGACTTAAGCTGAATATTAAGAAGTGAATCGAGCGTAATTACATAGGGCGTATTCTGATGAGACTTGTGTAAATTGCTGTGAGTAGATTTGTACACGTCGATTAGGCGTACAAACCCCCACTGGTTGGCTTGGTAGCGGCCTCGATTGAGAGGAGATTTCTGTTTGTTGCGGGGAGGTCTTTGCCGAATTTTTTGTAGAATATTCTACTTTGAGATCTAGGATGTTAATAGGCGCCTTGTGGCCTCTATAGGTTGAAGTACTACGTGTGGTGCAATCAACGTGGCTTAGGAAGTAGCGAAGCGGTTTGAAGTACTTGGGCGTTTTGCTATTAGTCGATAATCGTCGCGAGGTATGTGAACCTCTTCCTATCTGTTCTAGCATGATATGTGTATAACTAAGTAGTGCGGTGACGTACATGTGTTTAATGTATTTGATTGGTTTGAAACATAAAGTGTTATAACGGCTTTATGGGAAGTTGGTTATAACAGCTTTATGTAGGTAAGAAAATGCTTTGTGGTTTCAAAGGGTAACTGATTTGACTTATAACGGATTTGATGTGTAGTAATAAAGAACTTGAAGTGTTTCAAAAGACCTTTTGAAAGAAGAGTAATACTTGGCTTTGAAAACATAAGAATTGTACTAGCTTTATGGGAAGTTAGGTATAACGTCTTAAGAGTGATAAAAGAATGGTTTACTGATTTTTTTGAAGATAAGAGACTTGACTTAATGGTATTGATATGAATTTTGTTAAAAGTGTGAAACCTCATTCGTGAGTAATGAGTACTTGGTTTTAAAAGGAATAATGTTTCTTGATTTTGGAAATCGAATGAGTATCGACAAACCACATGGCGTTAATAAAGGAAAATGTATTGAATAATGAAGTATGGTATTAAAAACCAGTAGAAACCTCCATCTGCATAGAAGCTAAGATGAGACAAAATGATATTACATTTCCTAGATCATGACTGCTTAATAAGATTGTTTATAAACAAGAATAACTTTGCTCACATATAAGACATATGTTTCTCAAAGCGTTTAAAGGAGAATTATGTTTTAAAGGATTAAAACTATGAACTATGAAACCTTTTCTAAAATGAGAAACTTGAGCATCGAAATTAGGCAAACTTGAGCGTTTGGAAAATAAGGTTGTTACTTGATTTTACAAAGGAAAGCATTTTGGTTTACTTAGATGTTAGTCACTCTATTTTTTTATACTACGGGTATCGGGTGACCTTTGTAAAAGAAATGGATCTTTAAAAGGAATTTAACATCGTAGTACTTTGAGTTAAAATCGGACTTTGACATAAAATGAAAGTACCTTGAGTTGTGTCTAACTTGCCTATGCTTGTTGTTATGAAACTTGACCATGTTACGTGTGATAGCCTTGTTGTGCAAGTCTTGTGTTCTACTCGACTCGGTTCATCAGGGAATGTATTTCACTCGACTCTGGTTCATCAGGAATGTATTTCACGACTCAGGTTCATCAGGAATGTATTTCACTCGACCTACGGTTCATCAGAATGTATTTCACTCGACTACCGGTTCATCCGGAATGTATTTCACTCGACTCAGGTTCATCCGGAATGTATTTCACTCGACTAGGTTCATCAGGGAATGTATTTCACTCGACTCTAGGTTCATGGGATGAGCAGGAATGTATTCCACACGTTTCTATCTTTGGGTCCATAAGATGGGCCAAGACACATTATCGTATCACATGATTTGTACCTAGGCTGGCGGTGAAGAAGGAGTTCCACGGGCGTGAGGATGACTTTGAGGCGTGAGTCCACGACTTGGCATGACTGATTTTATGTTGTGAGCGTAGTTTGGTTATCATACATGTCTCTGCTTTATATAGACTATTATGATTTCATTTCTGATATTTCTGATTTCACATACTTGGTACTGTTATCTTGACCTCCTTGAGTGCGTTCATCTGCATGAGTAGAGGTACATCGATTGTCGATCCGCTTATAGGATCACATTTTCAGCGTGTTGGGAAGCTCCGTTCCTTGAGGCTTATCTTTGGTATGTTACCACGATTACGTAGGTTCTTGTACATTCGGGGTATGGCGGGGCCTGTCCGTCATAGTTGTTGTCACTTCTTAGAGGTGCAGTAATCTTGTTGTGGGCGATGCGTAAAAAGGATAAGCTGTTCGGGTATTTATGTATATATCTTGAAGGCAAGCTGTTTTGGTTGCTTTGTTTATTCATCATGTCTCTTAATTCATGTTCATGTTTTTATTTCGTGATTTTCTCCGATGTTGTATCACTAGGGTGCCGGGTAAGGCACGATCCACGGGCCGGGTTGGTCGTGACAAAGTGGTATCGAGTAGTTAGTCCTCGGAAAGTGTCTGAGCCGTGTCTAGTAAGTCTTGATTATCGATGTGTTTTGCACCACATCTATAATCGTGAGGCTATAGGACATTTAGGATTGGTTTCCATTCTTCTCATTACGAGATCATGCCTTAGAAATGTGTGATAAGTTGGACCCTCGGCGTATTCCTTTCTTTTACGATTATGCCTCGCGTAAAACCTGAGCCCACATGGGCAAAGCGATCGAGGAGGCTGTTAGTGAATCTGAGAGAATGCAGCGCGAGCGCAGTCGATGACGAGCAGTGCTTGACGGCGGGTTTCGTGGCGCCCGCCACAGCGAGTTTAGAAGCGCGGCGATGGCTGCTGAGACTCTGATACACGAGCCTCGGTCCACGGCTGGAAGCGGATGAGATAAGTACAAGGAGATGGCGATTCGGCGGTCGTGGCAGATATGAGATAATTTGGATCTGGCGATTCCGGCCCGATAGCACCGTAGTTCACCCCGGCGAGCGATTTGAGACTACGGGATTTTACGAGTGTAACGCGAGTTTTATGGGTCGAGGCACGAGGATGATCGCGAGGAGTTCATCCGGCGATTCTGGTCGTCATGAGAGTGATCAAGGCATCGGATACCGAGTCGGTGGTCCTAGGTTCGCATCGGTGCGTGATACCACGATCTTGGTTTGATTCGTGGGAGCTGTCGGGAGAGAATGCACTTCGGTATATGGGGACGAGTTCTCAAAGGCATTTCTTGCACATTTCTTGCCTCCGCGGATGAGAGGGCTCGGGCCGACAAATTTTTGACGTTGAGGCGGGGCGGGCGGACGGTTAGAAAGTACAATGTGAGTTCGACTCATTAGCTCGGTATGTTCCATTGTGGTAGGCGATATGGAAGGCAGTACGCTACGTCGCCGGGCTAGATGATTACTTGGCGAGGCTTGTGCGAGTGTAGCTCTTCACCGGGCATGGACATTGCCGCGTCTGCAAGCTCATGCACTAGGATGTGAGGCACGGAGAGGTCGACGGAATGGCCGAGATCGCGAAGAGGGCGAGCAGCGAGGTCCTTTGGTAACTTTCGGCGGACCGCCTCGGCGATCTAGTTATGTACCTCCACCGATGCAGTGGTCCTCCGCGATCTTGGGGCGTTCGGGGTATTCGGGAGCTGGTCGAGCTCGAGGCTTACGGTTCCGCGGTATACGTGAGTGCTAGCGGCGGGATTCATGTCCCCACCGGTGTACGCGATGTGGCAAACATCATCCGGGAATGTCGTCTTTTCTGCGGTGCTTGTTTCACTGCGGCCGTTAGGGCCATGTGGCGAAGGCGTGCTTATAGGAGAATGCCGCGGCGTAGCGCACCTACGGATCGATGGCGGAGTTCATCGCCCTACCGATTATGCGCCTGCGGTGTGCTTATGATTAGAGTGGGCGGTAGCTTCGGGTATATCCTTAACCACATAGAGGCTTGTATGTTTTGATGTTATGTTAATGAGTTAAGTGTTATGTTCGGATAGCTTTGTGCTAAAATGTGATTTAGGAACACAGTTGGTGAAAAGGGTAAGCACAGGAGTGAAAATGATGAACCTTAGAATATTACAGTTGAGACCTTAGATGTAAGGCCGTCTTGAGTACAAGATTTTGCAGTGATCCTTGTCGAGTGCATTTTATGCCTAGAATGTATTGTGTGATAAGTCCCAGGTTGGGTAAATGAAAGTGGTATCTTTCATGATGTGATTTAGCAAGATTGTTCCGTGTCGAAACAAGAGTTGGCGCGACGATGGGTCGGGTTGGGAGCGTGTTGCGGGCCAACCGGCGGCTATTTCGAGGTGGGGTCAGCTCTGGGTGGTCGCCGGTGGCGAGTCACGCGGTGCTAGACCCAAGTTTAGATGACCATCGTATGAGTTCGTGGATACGTTACGAGAATCGGTTCGTGAAGGCGAGAATGGCCTTAGAGAAATCGAGGTTAGTAAGATGACCAAGTTTGGAGGTAGTAACTCGAGGGTTGGAAAGCGAAGCGTTGACGGAAGTGTGGTACGGATACTAGAAAGAGTTCGAGTGTTCGAGAAGGGTACAACGAGATAGGGGAGAAGTGAACGTGTGTGATCGTTTCTTTTGAGAAATGAAGGTGCGAAGGGATTATATTTTTAGACTTTGGTGGGAACTTTTGTGAAACAGAGGTGATTCCTTGTTGGATTGGATTTGGGTTTTCGCGCGCATGTTATTTTTGTGGCCAGGTGTGACATGTTTGGTTTCGTAAGTATAGTAGTGAAGGCTATACCGGCACGTGTTTGTTTTGAGACTGGGAAGGAACATTCGGGACGAATGTTTCTAAGGGGGGAAGAATGTTATACCCCGTATTTCCAGGGTATGTACGTGAGGACGTACGTATAAAATTTGAGCCTTAAGTTAGGCAAGTTTCGAAATTTGTACACAACACCCGATAGGAGTCGTTTTTAAATGAGCGTTTCCACAGCTTTCGTAGGGAAAATTCCGGCTATGGCATTTTTAATTTTTGCGGATTTTTCCGAGAGACGTAACATTTTGGACCAACGGGAGGGTGACATGTGTCACCCTCACATTGGAAGAGGTTGGACGGCAAATGGGCTAGTCTTGCACGTTTTTTGTGTTGAAATTTTGGTCAAGGGTTAGGTAGGATATTTTGTGTAGATGGATAAGGTAACACATGGCTAAATCTTGACCTTACACTTGCTATACACTTGGAAGAATCTTGGCCATTGGTTGGCCTTCACTGACCTATAAATACCATAAGTTGAAGACTTTCTTCATCCTTACTTGAGCAATCTACCTAAGTCTCAAAATACTCCTCCTCTTGTTCTTTCGTCCACCACACCCCTCCCTTTGAGAAGGCCCTTTGGTAGAGCTTCCCTCTTTGTAGTGGTTAGCGTAGGGTACCCAGCCTAGTTGTTTTCGTATAATACCCCCTTTTTGTGGTATAGAAATACTCTCTAGTATTGTTATAATGCCCAAATACCTTGGCCCAAATACCTTATAGTATTCCCAGGTTACACTTTTACAAAAGCCGGAAAATACTATTATACTTCCTCGATCCACAAAAGCGAAACCCTAAGTAAATCTTCACCGTAGTTGAAGTTATAAGTAGAAGTTGGTTAGAACTTCTAAGGGTTGTTTGGAGGCGGAGTAGGCGCGGAGTAGGAGCTAAACCTTGCTCGGGGCCAAGCGTATAAACTCGGATAATTTTGGGCTTATCGAGGTAAACATTCTTGACATACGTGGTAATTGGAAATTACATGTTGTAGGAGTATATAGTTAAGTATACTATATATAGAGCAGAGAGCATAGTTGTGCGGCAATGTCTTTTGACTTAAGCTGAATAATACTTACGGCAATGTCTTGCGACTTAAGCTGAATATTAAGAAGTGAATCTGGCTGTAATTACATAGGGTGTATTCAGATGAGACTTGTGTAAATGCTGTGAGTAGATTTGTACACGTCGGTTAGGCGTCTGACCCCGGTTGGCTTGCAGTGGCGGCCTCGATTGAGGAGGAGATTTCTGTTGCGGGAGAGTCTTTGCGAATTTTACGTAGAATAGTCTACTTTGAGATCTAGGATGTTAATAGGCGTCTTGTGGCCTCTCTCGGTTGAAGTACTACGGGTGGTGCAATGTACGTGGCTTAAGGAGTAGCCGACGGGTTGAAGTACTTGGAGCGTTTTGCTATTAGTCGATAATCGTCGCGGTATGTGAACCTCTTCCTATCTGTTCTAGCATGATATGTGTATAACTAAGTAGTGCGGTGAGCGTACATGTGTTTAATGTATTTGATTGGTTTGAAACATAAAGTGTTATAACGGCTTTATGGGAAGTTGGTTATAACGACTTTATGTAGGTAAGAAAATGCTTTGTGGTTTCAAAGGGTAACCGATTTGACTTATAACGGATTTGATGTGTAGTAATAAAGAACTTGAAGTGTTTCAAAAAGACCTTTTTGAAAGAAGAGTAATACTTGGCTTTGAAAACATAAGAGTTGTACTAGCTTTATGGGAAGTTAGGTATAACGTCTTAAGAGTGATAAAAGAATGGTTTCTTGATTTTTGAAGATAAGAGACTTGACTTAATGGTATTGATATGAATTTTGTTAAAAGTGTGAAACCTCGTTCGTGAGTAATGAGTACTTGGTTTTAAAATGAATAATGTTTCTTGATTTTGGAAATCGAATGAGTATCGACAAACCACTTATGGCGTTAATAAAGGAAAATGTATTGAATAATGAAGTATGGTATTAAAACCAGTAGAAACCTCCATCTGCATAGAAGCTAAGATGAGACAAAATGATATTACATTTCCTAGATCATGACTGCTTAATAAGATTGATTATAAACAAGAATAACCTGCTCACATATAAGACATATGTTTCTCAAAACGTTTAAAGGAGAATTATGTTTTAAAGGATTAAAACTATGAACTATGAAACCTTTTCTAAAATGAGAAACTTGAGCATCTGAAATTAGGCAAACTTGAACGTTTGGAAAATAAGGTTGTTACTTGATTTTACAAAGGAAAGCATTTTGGTTTACTTAACAATGTTAGTCACTCTATTTTTTTTATACTACGGGTATCGGGTGACCTTTGTAAAAGAAATGGATCTTTAAAAGGAATTTAACATACGTAGTACTTTGGGGTTAAAATCCGGACTTTGACATAAAATGAAAGTACCTTGAGTTGTGTCTAACTTGCCTATGCTTGTTGTTATGAAACATGACCATGTTACGTGTGATAGCCTTGTTGTGCAAGTACTGTGTTCTACTCGACTACCGGTTCATCCAGGAATGTATTTCACTCGACTACCGGTTCATCAGGAATGTATTTCACTCGACTCTAGGTTCATCCGAATGTATTTCACTCGACTCTGGGTTCATCAGGAATGTATTTCACTCGACTCTGGTTCATCAGGAATGTATTTCACTCGACTCTAGGTTCATCAGGAATGTATTTCACTCGACTGGGTTCATCCGGAATGTATTTCACTCGACTCTGGTTCATCCGGAATGTATTTCACTCGACTCTAGGTTCATAGGATGAGCAGGAATGTATTCTACGTTTCAATCTGGGTCCATAAGATGGGCCAAGACACATTATACGTATCACATGATTTGTACCTAGGCTGGCGGTGAAGAAGGAGTTCCACGGGCGTGAGGATGACTTTGAGGCGTGAGTCACGACTTAGCATGACTGTTTTTATGTTGTGGCGTAGTTTGGTTATCATACATGTCTCTGCTTTATATAGACTATTATGATTTCATTTCTGATATTTTCTGATTTCACATACTTGGTACTGTTATCTTGACCTCGCCCGGGGCTGCGTTCATCTTGAGTAGAGGTACATCGACTGTCGATCCCCGCTTATAGTATCACATTTTCAGCGTGATGGGAAGCTCCGTTCCTTGGAGGCTTATCTTTGGTATGTTACCACAGTGCAGCAGGTTCTTGTACATTCGGGGTATGGCGGGCCCTGTCCGTCATAGTTATTATCACTTCTTAGAAGTGCATGTAATCTTGTTGTGGCGATGCGTAAAAAGGATAAGCTGTTGGGTATTTATGTATATATCTGAAAGCAATTTGTTTTGGTTGGCTGTTTATTCATCATGTCTCTTAATTCATGTTCATGTTTTTATTTCCGCTGATTTTCTACGATGTTGTATCACTAGGGTGCGGTGTAGGCACGATCCGCGGGAGGTTGGTCGTGTGATTATATGATTTTATGGGAAGTTGGTTATAACGGATTTATGGAAGGTTTAGAAAGTTGTCTATTTTGATTAATGGGCATGAGTTGCCTTGATTGTGAAAATTTGAAGTTACTTGATTTCAAGCTTTGAAATGAGTTTTCTAAAGGTGTAGTAACTTACGTTGAAAAATAGACACACCTTGATACTACGGGTGTTAGTATCTTGGGATTTTACATAAACAAGAGTGTTTTAAAAAGAATGTACGTACGAAGTACTTTGGCTTGTTAAATGAGAATTATTCTATTTGTGCCTTGATAAGTACTTTGGCTTGTTAAATGAGAATTATTCTATTTGCGCCTTGATAAGTACTTTGGCTTGATTAATGGAGAATTGCCTATATGTGCTGGTGATAGCCTTTGAGTGCAAGTATTATGTTTTATTATGTTGCCGCGACTCTCGGTTGGAGGGCCGGCTGTCTTGTTGTAAGTTACTTGGACGTCTGAAGCGGTGATGTGGGATTCCACGGGTATGCTTCCGTTATTTGTAGTACTTGGGTTAAATTCCCGGATTTTTATAGAAGACATGGTAGTGCTTATGTTATGTTTGACGGCCGGTTGAGATAGGGTAAGAGTATGAGTGAGGGGTAAACCCCCAAGATGCTATACCACCTTCTCCAGGGTAAGAGTATAAGTGAGGGGTAAACCCCCAAGACATTATACCACTGCTTGTTTCGTTTGATGGTCGGTTGAGATAGGGTAAGAGTATAAGTGAGGGTAAACCCCAGATGATTTACCACCTTCTCCGGGTAGAGTATAAGTGAGGTAGACCACAAGACATTATAACCCTGCTTTACCACCTGCTCGTTTTCTGCTTTGGGCAAATGATTTTAGGACACGAGTGGGACTTGGTGTTCATGTATGCCTATTGGTGTTATACTATATCATGGGTGCCGACGGTGAGGAAGGATTCCACGGGCATGATTGATATTATGGGCGTGAGACCCGTGGTTATATTTTAGAAATGACTTGAGGGCATCGTCCTAACTTGTTATATTTGCTTATGTGTTGTGTCTTGTAAGTTGGCTATCATACATGTCTCTGTTTTGCTTAGGCGCTATGATTTCATTCTGATACTTCTTGTTTCACATACTTGGTACATTCTTCGTCTTGACCTCCTTGAGCTGCGTTCATCTGCGAGTTTAGTACCTTGATTTGGTGATCGGCAGTGTAGGACCTGCTCGGAGTTTTGGATAGCTCATACATTGGAGTTTATCTTTTTGGTATAAGTTCTTTCGATGAGGCTTTTATGCAGTTATGGATGCAGCGGGGCCTTGTCCGTCATAGTTCGATATAACTCTTAGAAGTGCGTATTCATATGTGGGATTGGACTCGTATGCGGTGTAGTGTCTTTTGAGTATATATATTATGGCGGCCTTATCGGCTTTATGCCGTTACTGCGTATGTTGGTTTTAAAAAAAAAGGGTGTTATTTAAATTCGCAGTTTTACTTAGTTGTTTAGGCGGAAGGGTGCGGGTAGGGCACGATCCAGCAGTGGTTGGTGTGACACCTGAACTGAAACATACCAAAAGATAAGCCTCGAGAAGCGGAGCTTCCCAAGCTGAACTGTGATCCTATGGCGAGGATCAACAAGCGGTGTACCTCTACTGCGGCGTGAGCGGCCACGAAGGAGTCGATCTAACAGTACCAAGTATGTGAAGCTGAAAATCGTAAATGAAATCATAATAGTCTATAAAAAGCGGAGACATGTATGATACGAACTACGATTACCTGATATGTAAGCAGTCACGTCAAGTCAGGGACTCACGCCCTCAAAGTCATCACTCAAATATAGCAGTGGGTCTCACGCCCACCATATCAATCATGCGTGGAATTCCTTCCTCTGCCGGCGATCATGATATAAGAATACCAAAGTACCACATGAACACGAGTCCACTGTGTCATAAAACCGTCTGAGGCAAGTATCTGAAGGCATAGCTACCAGATCCAACCTGCATCATCAACTGACCGGGGCAAGTACGAAAGCCAACTACCAGATACCAAAGCCGAAGCAGCAATACTAAATTACTATATCATGGTGGCCAAGGCAAATCGATAGCCTCTGCGGATCCGCTGCGCCCGTATCGGCCGGCAAATCGTAGGCTAACCACCGGATCCTCCTGCATCACGAAACCGTCCAAACAACGACTCACGGTGACACAACACAAGTACGATAGCCTCTACCAGATCCACCTGCGCCACGTAGCTGATGGGGGCAAGTACGAAGACCAACTACCAGATACTAAAGTCGAATCAGTAAAACCTCATGGAGAGCTAGTCCATGGAATAACACTATCAACAGGGAAACGAACCCTCATCATGGCGCGTACGTGGACCGTCAGCGTGTCAGTATGTCCAACAATCAATCAAATAGTCGGCCCTCCACCGAGAGACACGGTAGCACAAAATCAAACACTTGCACAACAAAGCTATCACAACAAGCATAGGCAATTTTTATCGTACTTTTATTTTCATGTCAACTATCCGGGTTTCAACCCCAAATTACTACATACCTTCATTCTTTCATAAAGACCTCTTTTTACGTAAAAGCCATACGATACTATCACTCGTAGTATCAAACACGTTTTCTTTTCAAACCAAATTACTACACCTTCCGAAAAATCTTTACAAGGCTTTTTTAAAATCAAGTGCTTTATAGTTTTAAGATAACATCAAGTATACTTTTAAAACCCCGTAGCTTACTCTTTTTTTTTAAAACAAGTAACCCATACATAAATCCAGTTTCTCCTCCTTTTCCAAAATCAAGTCGTTTATAAGTAAAGTCTCTTATCTTTCAAGATTACGTCGTTTATAAGTAAAGTCTCTTATCTTTCAAAATCAAGTCTCCATTTTATCTTCATAAAGTTGTTATAACTAACTTCCCATAAAGCTATTATAACACTTTTATGTTTTAAATAAACCAAATTCATTTTACACACGTACGTCTACCGTACTATATATATTTCACAAATATCATGCTCAAGAGTATAGGAAGAATCACATACCTCCTCGGCTAAATCCACTTGCCAAGTCGGATATGTCGCGCGCAGAGTGTCAACCTATAATAGTCAAAACACGCCTATCAACTTCTAGTTTTACGTAGGATTCTTCTAAGTACGATTCTTATTCTACGGAAAATTGGGCAGCACTTCCCCCGTTTCTACTCAATCCTCCACCTTTTTCAAGGCCCGATGATAGTAGCCAACATGCCATAAATAAGGCGCAATAATTCCGAAATTTAAAGAAGGGGATCACACGCCCAAACGGAACGCGATTAACAATCTCTCCTTAATAACAACAATAATTAAGAAGGGGATAACACGCCCAAACGGAACGCGATTAACAATCTCTCCTTAACAACAACAATAATTAAAGAAGGGGATAACACGCTTAAACGGAACGCGATTAACAATCTCTCCTTAATAACCATAATAATTAAAGAAGGGGATCACACGCCCAAACGGAACACGATTTAACAATCTTCCCCTTAACAACAATGTAAATACAATTCAAAGTAAATACGGTCCAAAGTAAATACGGTCCTTAAGTTGGGGTCCTTGGCCAACTTTTACAATTTTACTTATCCAATTACTTCATTAGTCTTCCAACTTATATTCCAATCTTTATATAAGTTATAGTTTCTTTTTTGTTAACTTCTTAGTAAGTAATGGATACATTTTTACCATTTTAATGGCTAATATGCCAATTCTCCTTTTAACATCTTAAGAAGATCCAAATCTTTCCTTATGTCTCATACTTCATAATATACTTCCAATATATGTATAATATCCAATATACATAATAATCAACTTCACAAAGAGGTTAAGGTTCATTACCTCAATTTAGCCCAGAAATATCCAAGAACTTAAAGTCGTTCCTAAGCAAGTTTTAGCTCCAAATCTTTGTGTTCCAAACCACCACAAGTCACCCTTAGAAGTTCCTAACCAACTTCTATTCAATAATTAACTCCAAAAAGTGAATAACACTAAGGTTTCACTTAGGCAAGCTCTCGGCCAAGGTGTGGTTTTTGAGGCTAGGGGTGTGAAATCTTGTCTAACTCTTGGTTAATAATCTTCCTAATACATTAAGGAAGAAAACTTAGAAGTTTAAGAATTATTGGACAACAATTGCTCAAAAAAATGGGCTTTGGACGAGAGCAACTAGGAAAAGGGAGAGAAAATATTTTCAAGTCTTGAAATGTTCTAAGTGTGGAAGATTTTCATCAACTAGAGGGGTTTATATAGGACAACCAAGGGTTAGGATTGAAACATGTGTATGGTATAGATTGTTTGTGTAGGTTCCTTTCTCCACTTGTCCCACAAATGCCATGCAAGACTTTGACCATTTGACTAGCCCACTTTCTTACCCAAAACCGTGTATATGGCCATGCAAATTCCATGCAAGACTTTTGGCCACTTGTCTTGCCCACTAGTCTTGAAAAAATCTTCCACTATGTCTACTTGGGGTGACACGTGTCGCCCTCCTATTGGTCCAAAATATTTTATCTCTCGGAAAAATTCCATAATCGCAAAAATATTGAAAACGTAAAATTTCCTTCACAAGGTTCGGAATATTTTCCGTCGGAAAACAATTCTTTCATACCTACCCTAATTAGGGTTTATACAATCGTACGTACGTCCTTACATACATATTCCGGAACTACGGGGTATAACATTCTCCCCCCCCCCTTAGAAACATTCGTCCCGAATGTTCCTTCAAGATTCAATTAACTCAGATAACGGCATAGTCCCCCATAACTTGAACATTTTGCAAAATTGCCACATATGGCCACAATAGAACACTTCTATCTTCTTAACACATCTTCGCCTCTTCTCTTACTCGTCGTACCCTCCTCGAATACTCGAACTCTTTCTATTATACGTACCATACTTCAGTCATCGCTTCAGTTTTCAAAACTTTGGAGTTACTACCTCCCAACTTGGTCATTTTATGTTATACCCCGTATTTCCAGAGTATGTACGTAAGGACGTACGTAGAAAATTTGAACTTGAGAAAGTAGGCTTGGCCGATTTAATTTTGTGCACCTGACAGGTTAGAGTCGTTTTTAGTGAAAGCGTTTTCCACGACTTTCGTAGGGAATTTCGGCTATGCCATATTTTATTTTTGCGGATTTTTCAGAGGCGAAACATTTTGGACCAACAAGAGGCGACACTTGTCACCCTCTCATTGGAACACCTTAGGCGGTCAAGCTTGGCGAAAGTTGGTCATTTTGTCATGGAGTTGGTAGGATATTTGTGTGTTAGTTGGTTAAGGGACACTTGGGTGAATCTTGGCCTTACACTTGTGTAGCACTTGGCTCGATCTTGGCCATTGGTTGGCCTTCACTTGGCTATAAATACCCGTCCCTTTGAAGACTTATTCATCCATTCCTAAATGTTCCTAAGTGTTAAAATCCCTCCTCTCTCCTCTTGTTGACTCTCGTCCAGAGCCCTCTCCCCCTGAAAGGTCCCTTGGCGAGAGCCTCTCCCCTCCTTGTAGTGTGGCCGTGGGGTACCCACTAGCCTAGTTGTCTCGTATAATACACCATCTTGGTAGAAATACTCTCAAAGTATTGTTATAATGCCCAATTACCTTAGCCATATACCTTGTAGTATTCTAAGGTTATACTTATCTGAAAAGCCAGTTATACTATTATACTTCCGTCAGTCACCAAATCGAAACCACAGGAAAATCTCCATGGTTTGTTGGAGTAGTATGTAGAAGTTGGTTAGAACTTCTAAGGGTAGTTTGGAGCGGGTTGGAGCGCGCGGAGTTGGAGCTAAGCGATTGCCGGGATCGACTTTATACTTGGATAATTATGGGCTTATCGAGGTAAATATCTTGTCCTATTGTAATTGGAAATTACATGTTGTTAGATTATATAGTTGAAGTATACTATATATAGAAGAGCGTAGTTATCGGCGATGTCTTTTGACTTAAGCTGAATAATACTTACAGCGATGTCTTGCGACTTAAGCTGAATTTAAAGAAGAATCTTGTTGTAATTACATAGGGTGTATTACGATGAACTTGTGTAGTAGTGCAGTGGAGTAGAATTGTACGTTAGGGTTAGGCGTATAACCCCACGGTTGGCTTGGTGGCCGGCCTCGATAGAGGAGGAGATTTTTTGTTGCGGGAGAGTCTTTGCGAATTTTTACGTAGAATGTTCTCTGAAGGGACCTAAATATTAATAAAGCGCCTTGTGGCCTTATAGGTTGAGTACTACGTGTGGCGCGATCTACTTGGCAAAGGAGTTGAGCGGTTGGAAGTACTTGGGCGTTTTGCTATTAGTCGATACTCGTCGCGAGGTATGTGAACCTCTTCCTATCTCTTCCAGTGATATGTGTGAACTATGTAGTGCGGTAGGCGTCATGTGCTAAATGTATTTGATTGGTTTAAAACATAAAGTGTTATAACGGCTTTATGGGAAGTTGGTTATAACGATTTTATGTTGGTAAGAAAATACTTGTGGTTTTAAAGGGTAAGCGATTTGAACTATAAGCGGCTTGTTATGTGTTAATAAAAGAACTTGAAGTATTTCAAAAGGTTTTGATTCATTTTGAAAGAAGAGGTAATACTTGATTTGTTTTGAAAACTTAAGAGTTATACTAGCTTTATGGAAAGTTAGGTATAACGTCTTAAGAATGTTTCTTGATTTTGGAAATCGAGAATGTGTATCGACAAACCAACTGCGGCGTTAATAAAAGGAAATGTTTTGTGATTAAGTATTATTAAAACCGGTAGAAACTTCCATCTGCATAGAAGCTAAGATGAGACAAAATGATATTTCTAGATCATGATTCTTTGTAATAAGATTGTTGTAAACAAGAATATCCTACTCACATATAAGACTTATGTTTCTCGGATAGTTTAAAAGAGAATTATATTCTTAAATGAATAAGACTATGAACTCTGAAACCTTTCTAAATAAGAAACATGAACATTTGAAATTAGGCAAACTTGGGCGTTTGGAAAATAATGTTGTTACTTGAGTTTTACAAAGAGAAGTGTTTTGAGTTACTTGAAAGATAATCACTCTATTTTCATATACTACGGGTATTGTGTGACTTTTGTGAAAGTAGCGTATCTTTTAAAGAGTTAATGTATGAAGTACTTTGGGGATAAAATCCGAACTTGTTAGCATATAGTAGAAAGTATCTTGTGTGTATAACTTGATTGTGTTGGTTTGTGATAGCCTTGTAATACTTTCTTGTTGATTTGATAAGTAAACATGCTAGGATCTACGTGTGTTAGTATCTTGTGATGTTTGTGTAAAGGGGTTTTCCTTTGTTGTGCTTATGTTGTTTAACGATAATTTGTTATAATAGTATTATACATCACTCATCTCTTGAGATGATTAGGGGTTAAGCGCCTCCGATGCGGGGTAGACTCGGCGGGTCGATGGACCTATGATTGAGACTACCTCATGCGGAGTCGAGGGCCTATCGCGGGCTGCGGGAGTTCGAGTTAGGATCGGCCCTTGTGGTCATGCGGTCCTTGTGGCCATGCGGACGGCGAGTCGGGGCTGCCGGGAGTAGCTACCCTCGATGCGGGGTTATACCTCATGCGGGCGTCGATTGGCCTATGCGGGCTGCGGAAAGTTCGAGGCTAGGCGGCGCACATTAGATCTGCGGGCAAGTGGTGACTTTGATCATGTGGCCGGTCTGCAGACAGATCTTATGATCTGATTCATGACCTTGTTGGATGCGTAGGTGTTAGTAGTCGGCTATGCCTTCGTACTTACCACATGCGTGTTATTATGGCGCAGTGGGACACGGTGTTCATGTGTTCCTTGGTGCTTTTATATCATAAAGCTATGGCGGTGAGGAAGGTATTCCACGGGCATGATTGATGTTGTGGGCGTGAGACCCATTGTTATATTTGAGTGATGACTTGAGGCGTGAGTCACGACTTGACATGGCTTATTATTGTGAGCGTAGTTTGGTTATCATACATGTCTCTGCTTTATAGACTATTATGATTTCATTTCTGATATTTTTAGTTTCACATACTAAATTTTTGTTATCTTGACCTCCTTGGGGCTGCGTTCATGCGCGAGTAAAAGGTACACGATCATTGATCCTCGCTCTTAGGGTCACGATTCGGCGTTTGGTAAAGCTCGTTGCTCGGAGGCTTATCGATGGTATAGTTCCACTGTTGTTGTAGGTGTTTACATTCGGGGTATGGCGGGGCCACTGTCCGCCATTGTTGTCGTATAATTTCTTAAGTGCATGAAATCTTGTTGTGGCGGGGTTTGTAAAAAGGATTAAAGCATTCATGTTGAAAAAGTTGTTGTTTATATATATCTTGAAAGGCAAGTTTTCTCAGTTATTGTTTCATATTTCATAATATGTCTTGTATCGTTTATGTTCGTGATTACTCGATGTTGTATCACTAAGGTGCGAGGTAAGGCACGATCACGGGCCGGAATCGGGTCGTGACAAAGTGGTATCGAGCGATTAATCCTCGGAAAGTGTCTGAACCGTATCGATGAGTCTTGATTATCGGTGTGTTGTGCACCACTTAATGTCGAGGAGGCTATAGGGTATTTAGGATTGGTTTCTATTCTTCTCACTCTGAGATCGTGCCTTAGAATGTTGTAAGTTGGACCCTCGGCGAAATTATTTCCACTTATCGTTATGCCTCGCGTAGGAACCGGGCCGGAGGGCAAGCGGCCGAGGAGGCGAGTAGAGTTCGGAGGGTGGCGAGGCACGGGCCCAATCATTACCTAGGGTAGTGCTTCATTCGGGAGTTACTGCGGCGTCGCTAGCCAGAGTTTTAGCGGCGGCGCTAGTTCCTCTTTGCGCCATGATATTTGAACCGGTTGGCCAGGAGCAGAGAATATGGATTGCAAAGAGACAACCTGTTACTAACTATGGATTTGACTACGGAGAGTATACCGATGTACGCGAGTCTTGATGACTATCAGCGAGAAGGTTGTGCAAAGTAGTTCTTGATTGGGCTTGAGCATGGCACGTGAGTCGGGCTTATGCGCGGCCGAAAGCATGTGTCGGCGGGTTAACGAGGCGCGAAGAGGGCGAGCGGCAAGGTCCTTTGGTAACTTTCGGCGAGTCGCCTCGCGGCCATTAGGTTATGCGCATCCACGGTCTGAAAAGGTCCTTCCGGGTTCGGGGCGTTGGGGTATGCGAGGAGTTGGTGAGCTCGAGCTTAGGTTCCACGATCACCGCGAAGGTTCCAGCCATCTGGATTCAGATTTTCTCAGTGTTCACAGTGTGGCAGGCGTCATCTCGGGGAATGTCGTCTTTTAGTTGGTACTTGTTGTACCTATGACCGTCAGTCGATGTCGAGTGTCTGGTAGGAGGACTCGGCCTTGAGAATCGGTGGGTAGTTTGTCATCTTCCTTAGCTATACGCCTGCAGGCGAGTTTGATTAGAACGACTAAGGGAGTGAAGCGATGAATATAGATATATCTTTAACCCTCTAGAGTTTTGTTTATGTGATAAGGTGAGTATACCTTAAGTGCTATGTTACGATAGCGGTGTGTTAGTTGTGATTAGAAATCATGGTGGGTTAGCAGAGTAAGATTTTGGGGATAGAGAAGGTGTTATCCTTAGTGTTGTATACGTAGAGTCCTTAGAGGTAAGTCCTTCTCGAGTAAAAGATGTATTGTTTATGTTTGACCCTTATAGGAGTGCATAGTGCACGTGAGTTATGCTTGTGGGATTAGTCACGAGTAGTGTGGAATGAAGAGGGTAGTTGAGCTAAGAAGACGCTAGGTTTCGTAGCGTGATTAGTGAGATTGTTAGGTTGGGGAGCTAGTATGGTGCGGCGTTGCGGGTCGGGTTGAGGCCACGTTGCGGGTCAACCGCGGCTTTGTTTGGTGGTGGGGTCGGTTGTGGTGGTCGCCTTGTGATAAGTCACGAGGTGTTAGGCGAGTTTAGTTAACAGTGTCTGAGTTCGTGAATCGTTCGGCCGGTGGTGGTGGTCGATGGGGGCAGCCCGTCGTGTTCTTCGTTCGGGACAGTTTTCTCGGCAGAGGGTTATGCGAGATGTTATATCAGAAAGGTTGTAAGGCTGCACGAGGTGCCTACCTTCACCTTATGTCGACGATGAAGCCCAGGTTGTGGCTATTTTCGTTTTTGGAAGTTTTACCAAGCGAGGTTGAGAACTTCGGTGAGTCTCGGAATCGCGTTCGCCGCCGGGCGGTGTGTATATTTGGTAGTTGTGAAGATTGTTGTCTCGGTGGAGAGTGTTTAAGCTACCATTTGGTGTTCGGATGTCGCCTTATTAAGCCTTGTAGGGGCGGATGTGTAAGTTGTCGGTCGAGTGGTTCGATGTTGGCAAGGTTGACAGTTGGTTGAGCTTGTTCCGGTGACTGTGGTTAGTGAAGCTTGTCTAGAAGGAGTTACGGCGGCTCGGAGGAAATCGTGCGGATAATCGGCGGCGCTTAGAGTTCGAGTTGGCGGTCGGTCTTCTTGAAAGTACCACCGGTTAGGTGTGACGAGCTTTGGAAAAGCGAGAAACTTAGCAGAGTTGTTTTGGGCCTTTTTAAGTTCATGTGAAGAATAGGCGGGTTGCCTATATGTTAGCTTTGGCGTCCGACTTAGGAAGCGATGCGTCCGGTCTTCGTATTGTTATGTTGGAAAGTATCGGAGATCCGTCAGTGTTCCATTAATGATGACCACGTTAGAGATAGTAACCCGAGTCTTGAAAGCCGTGTCGAATGTGGTAAGAGTTCGGTGTCTGACGGCCTCGGGGATCACGTGTAGTCGGTACCAATTGTTGGGTCGCGGGTGACACTAGAACCTCGCGGCAAAGTGACAAAAGTGGTATCGGGAAGAAGCGAGCATGTATGGCGAGCATAGATGTGATCATTTCTTTTGTAAGGAGAAGGTCACGAAGGAAGTATATTTTAGACCCGAGAGAGGTGTTTGTGGTGATGATAGAGGTGATTCCTCGTGGACTTGGATGTAAGTATTTTGCGCGATTGTTTACGTGGCCATTGTGGCGAGATTGTTTAGTAAGTATGGTAGTGAAGACTATCTTGGCGCGCGTTTGTTTGAGACTTAGAAGGAACATTCGGGACGAATGTTTCTAAGAGAGGAGAATGTTATACCGTATTTCAGTATGTGCGTGGGGCGTGCGTAGAAAATTTGAACTTGAGAAAGTAGGCTTGGCGATTTAATTTTGTGCCTGACACGGTTAGAGTCGTTTTTAGTGAAAGCGTTTTCCACGACTTTCGTAGGGAATTTCGGCTATGCCATATTTTATTTTGCGGATTTTTAGAAGGCGAAACATTTTGGACCAACAAGAGGCGACACTTGTCACCTCTCATTAGGCTACCTTAGGCGGTCAAGCTTGGCGAAAGTTGGTCATTTTGTCATGGAGTTGGTAGGATATTTGTGTGTTAGTTGGTTAAGGGACACTTGGGTGAATCTTGGCCTTACACTTGTGTAGCACTTGGCTCGATCTTGGCCATTGGTTGGCCTTCACTTGGCCTATAAATACCCGTCCCTTTGAAGACTTATTCATCCGTTCCTAAATGTTCCTAAGTGTTAAAATCCTCCTCTCCCCTCTTGTTGACTCTCGTCCAGAGCCCTCTCCCCTTTGAAAGGTCCATGGCGAGAGCCCTCTCCACTCCTTGTAGTGTGGCCGTGGGGTACCCCACAACCTAGTTGTCTCGTATAATACACCCCCTCTTGGTAGAAATACTCTCAAAGTATTGTTATAATGCCCAAATTACCTTAGCCATATACCTTGTAGTATTCTAAGGTTATACTTATCTGAAAAGCCAGTTATACTATTATACTTCCGTCGATCACCAAATCGAAACCCTAAGGAAAATCTCCATGGTTTGTTGGAGTAGTATGTAGAAGTTGGTTAGAACTTCTAAGGGTAGTTTGGAGCGGAGTTGGGCGCGGAGTTGGAGCTAAGCGATTGCCGGGATCGACTTTATACTTGGATAATTATGGGCTTATCGAGGTAAATATCTTGTCCCTATTGTAATTGGAAATTACATGTTGTTAGATTATATAGTTGAAGTATACTATATATAGAACTGAGCGTAGTTATCGGATGTCTTTTGACTTAAGCTTTGAATAATACTTACAGCGATGTCTTGCGACTTAAGCTGAATTTAAAGAAGAATCTTGACTGTAATTACATGGGGCTGTATTACGGTGAACTTGTGTAGTAGTACCGTGGAGTAGAATTGTGCAGTTAGGGTTAGGCGTATAACCCCCTGGTTGGCTTGGTAGCGGCCTCGATAGAGGAGGAGATTTTCTGTTGTTGCGGGAGAGTCTTTGCCGAATTTTACGTAGAATGTTCTGAAGGGACCTAAATATTAATAAAGCGCCTTGTGGCCTTATAGGTTGAGTACTACGTGTGGCGCGATCTACTTGGCTTAAAGGAGTTGAAGCGGTTGGAAGTACTTGGGCGTTTTGCTATTAGTCGATACTCGTCGCGAGGTATGTGAACCTCTTCCTATCTCTTCCGGCATGATATGTGTGAACTATGTAGTGCGGTAGGCGTACATGTGCTAAATGTATTTGATTGGTTTAAAACATAAAGTGTTATAACGGCTTTATGGGAAGTTGGTTATAACGATTTTATGTTGGTAAGAAAATACTTGTGGTTTTAAAGGGTAAGCGATTTGAACTATAAGCGGCTTGTTATGTGTTAATAAAAGAACTTGAAGTATTTCAAAAGGTTTTGATTCATTTTGAAAGAAGAGGTAATACTTGATTTGTTTTGAAAACTTAAGAGTTATACTAGCTTTATGGAAAGTTAGGTATAACGTCTTAAGAATGTTTCTTGATTTTGGAAATCAGAATGTGTATCGACAAACCAACTGCGGCGTTAATAAAGGAAATGTTTTGTGATTAAGTATTATTAAAACCGATGAAACTTCCATCTGCATAGAAGCTAAGATGAGACAAAATGATATTTCTAGATCATGCATTCTTTGTAATAAGATTGTTGTAAACAGAATATCCTACTCACATATAAGACTTATGTTTCTCGGATAGTTTAAAGAGAATTATATTCTTAAATGAATAAGACTATGAACTCTGAAACCTTTCTAAATAAGAAACATGAACATTTGAAATTAGGCAAACTTGGGCGTTTGGAAAATAATGTTGTTACTTGAGTTTTACAAAGAGAAGTGTTTTGAGTTACTTGAAAGATAATCACTCTATTTTCATATACTACGGGTATTGTGTGACTTTTGTGAAAGTAGCGTATCTTTTAAGAGTTAATGTATGAAGTACTTTGGGGATAAAATCCGAACTTGTTAGCATATAGTAGAAAGTATCTTGTGTGTATAACTTGATTGTGTTGGTTTGTGATAGCCTTGTAATACTTTCTTGTTGATTTGATAAGTAAACATGCTAGGATCTACGTGTGTTAGTATCTTGTGATGTTTGTGTAAAGGGTTTTCCTTTGTTGTGCTTATGTTGTTTAACGATAATTTGTTATAATAGTATTATACATCACTCATCTCTTGAGATGATTAGAGTTAAGTGCCCTCCGTCACGGGGTAGACTTCGGTAGTCGATGGACCTATGATTGAGACTACCTCATGCGGGTCGAGGGCCTATGCGGGCTGCGGAGTTCGAGTTAGGATCGGCCCTTGTGGTCATGCGGTCCTTGTGGCCATGCGGACGGCGAGTCGGGGCAGCTAGGGAGTAGCTACCTCGATGCGGGGTTATACCTCATGCGGGCGATCGATTGGCCTATGCGGGTGCGGAAAGTTCGGGGCTGAAGCGCGCACATTAGATCTGCGGGCAAGTGGTGGCTTTGATCATGTAATGGTCTGCAGGCAGATCTTATGATCTGATTCATGACCTTGTTGAGTGCGTAGGTGTTAGTAGTCGGCTATGCCTTACACTTACCTGTGCGTGTTATTATAGCACAGTGGGACACGGTGTTCATGTGTGTTCCTTGGTGCTTTTATATCATAAAGCTGGCGGTGAGGAAGGTATTCCACGGGCATGATTGATGTTGTGGGCGTGAGACCCGTTGTTATATTTGAGTGATGACTTGAGGCGTGAGTCACGACTTGACATATGGCTTATTATTGTGAGCGTAGTTTGGTTATCATACATGTCTCTGCTTTATAGACTATTATGATTTCATTTCTGATATTTTTAGTTTCACATACTAAATTTTTGTTATGCGACCTCGCCCGGCTGCGTTACATGCGAGTAAAGTACACCGATCATTGATCCTCGCTCTTAGGGTCGCGATTCGGCGTTTGGTAAAGCTCGTTGCTCGGAGGCTTATCGATGGTATAGTTCCACTGTTGTTGTAGGTGTTTACATTCGGGGTATGGCGGGGCCACTGTCCGCCATTGTTATCGTATAATTTCTTAAGTGCAGAAATCTTGTTGTGGCGGGGTTTGTAAAAGGATTAAAGCTTCATGTTGAAAAAGTTGTTGTTTATATATATGCAGAAAGCAAGTTTTCTCAGATTATTGTTTCATATTTCATAATATGTCTTGTATCGTTTTATGTTCCGCTGATTACTCTGATGTTGTATCACTAAGGTGCCCGGGGTAAGGCACCAGTCACGGGCCCGGAATCGGGTCGTGACATTTTACTAGCCTTTCATTCCTCTAAGGCCATTCCCGGCCTTCACGATCCGATTCTGGTCGAACACATCCGCGAACACGTACGATGGTTACCTAAACTTGGGCTTAACACCCTTGTGACCCTATCATCTGGCGGGACCACCCCAAACTGACCCCACCTCATTCCGGGCTGTGGGTTGACCCGCGATCTAGCCTCAACCCGACCCATTATCGCTCTAAACTTTTGTTCCCGTCCGGGACAATCTTACTATTCTCGTCATGAAAATTACCACTTTTTATCTTGCTCGACCTATGTAATTACCCCACAATACATTTCACGCATACCAAGTACTTCGACAAAGACTAACTGTAAAATCTTTTACTCAAGACGGCCTTACATCTAAGGTCTCAACTGTTATAATATTCTAAGGCTCACAATTTCCCTGCCCCTAAACTTACCTTTTCAACTAACCATGTTCTCTAAATCACAATTTTTACACAGTGCTATCCAAACATAACACTTTAACATAAAATCACCATATCACGCATACAAATCTCTAGAGGGTTAAGGATATACCTGTAACTACTGCTTCACTCTAATCATAGTCCTGCCCTGCAGGGCGCATAGCTAGAGAAGGCGATGAACCAACCACTGATCCCGAAGGATGAGTCTCCACATCCGTGCTATCTCTGGTCGGACAATTTCTCGCAAAATGGCCCTGCTGGCCGCATGTAAAACAAGCCCTCTGAACACCATGACATTCCCCCCCCCCATGGGTTTTACCACAACGGCCACACTGATATACGGGTGACCTCATCCGGCGAGTAGTCCTACTCCCCGGAAAATCTGAAACACAGAGCTCGGACCGCTCCAGATACCTGGATACCACGAAGGCGCGGAGGACCACTCTGTACTGGCGGAGGTGTATAACTAACTTTCTTCTTGAGTGATCTGTCTCCTGAGTTACCGAAGGACCCTGCTATTCTGGCCCTCTTATGCTGATCTTGGTCCCTACGTCGGTCTCTACGTTCCTCCATCCCCTGTGCATGAGCCTGTATACGGGCAATGCCCATGCCCGACTGAAGAGCTACACCCGTGCAACCCTTTGCTAAGTAATCGTCAAGTCCTGTGACATAGCGGTGCACTTTATCCTCCATGTCTGCCACTAAAGCGGGGACATAACGAGCCAACGAGTCAAACTCTATACTGTATTCCCGAACCGTCCGCCCGTTCTGCCTCAACATCATAAATCTATCTACCTGAGCTCTCCTCATCTGCGAGGGCAAGAAGTGTGTAAGAAATGCCTCCGAGAACTCGTCCCATACGGCTGGAAGTGCATGCTCTCCCCGGGACAGCTCCCACGAATCAAACCAGTCGACTGCAGTATCACGCAGCCGATGTGAACCTAGTACCACCGACTCTGTCTCTGAGGCCTTGATCACTTTCATGATCCGCTGCAGCTGTCGAATAAACTCCTGAGGATCTTCCTCAGTTCTCGATCCATAGAACTCTGGTGGACTGCAACTCAAGAAGTCCCGAAGTCTCCAACTATCGGATCTAGGGTGAACCACTGGTATTACCGGAACCGCTGCCTCACGTCTGTCCTCATTCCTCGCCACAAGCCTAGCTAGTAACTGGGCCATCTCCTTGTAACTCATATCCTCGGCTCCTGGTCGTGGAACTGGAGACTCAAGTATCGTAGCCTCAGTAGCTATTGCTGCTGCCCTAAACTCTGTTGGGGCCGGCGGCGTCGTGGAACTCGCCGTCTGAGGTATTACCTCGGGTAATGACCGGGCCTGCGCCATCGTACTCCTCTGTGTTCTACTCGCAGCTCCTCCTGCTGCCTTGCCCTTCTGGGCCCTGGTTGCCTTTCGCAGAGGCATAACTGGTGAAAGAAGTACGTCAGAGGGGTCCAACTTATAACACAGCTCTAAGGCACGATCTCAGAGTGAGAAGAATGGAAACCAATCCTAAATGTCATGCAGCCTCCTGATTATAGATGTGGTGCACAACACACCGATAATCAAGACTCTACTAGACACGGTCTGTAAACACTTTCCGAGGACTAACTGCTCTGATACCACTTTTGTCACGACCCGTTCCTGGGCCCGCGACTGGTGTCTTACCCCGGGGACCCTAGTGATACAACATCAGAGAAAATCAGCGGAAATAAAATCAAAGACATGAAACAATAGATTAACATAAGAACAGGCTAACCAAAACGGTTACCTTTCTGTATATAAATTGCACGACCCGATCCCGTGCCCGTGACTGGTGCCTTACCCGGGCACCCAAGTAGGTATACATCAGAGTAACCAGCGGAATATAAAAACAAAGATATGAAACAATAAAGAGTAAGAACAGTCTAACCGAGAAAAATGTCGCCTTTCGGCATGTATATATAAACCCAAACTTGAACAGTTACATCCTTTACAAACCACCGCCACAACGATACTGGACCTCTAAGAGTTTTTATATCACTATGACGGGACAAGGCCCCGCCATACCCCCTGAATGTACAAAAGTATATGACCTCAGGGAACCGTACCAAAATACAAAGCCTCCGGAGAAATGGAGCTTTCCCAGAACTGAACAGTGATCCTAAGAGCGCGGATCAACAAGCTACGTACCTCAACCTGCGGCATGAACGCTGTCACGCCCCAAATCCCGGGCCCGTGACTGGTGCCCCTACCTGGGCACCCTTCTACCCATACAACATAAATAAACCGCGGAAGATAAATAGCACTCATTTTTTTTAAAACAAAGGCAAAGCCGGAAAGGCTTCTGTATAAATATAAATCACCCGAAAGGGTCTACGATGTACAACAATATAAATACAACTTACACCAGTCCAGCCCACATATGAATACAGACCTCTAAGAAGGTGACAACAACTATGACGGGACAAGGCCCCGCGCACCACGAATATACCTAGCCATAATGACAAACTCCGAACTTGGAGCCATCTCAAAATCTTGAACAAGTATCCTAAGCTCGCGGATCCACAATGTGTACCTAGACTGCGGACATGAGCGGCCCGCCCAAGAATTCAGTACAACAAGTACTAAGTATGGAACGAAAATAAAGTACATTAAACAAGATCATAACTGTACAAAAGAATGACAGGGGCAAGTATAAAAATGGTAAATACCAGATCCTACCGTGTCATTACCATCTCGTGAACTTAATCGTACCTTATTATCTTTTCCCATTTTTACATAAAAGTTATAGTCACATTCTTACGTACATGCTTAGGAAAAACCGTCAAGTTCATTACTATATAACTTACTTACCTTGCATAACATAATCCGGCCCTTTATGGAGGGACGCCTGTAGTGCCCGGCCCAATATGGGACGCGATAAAGTCACATAAGTCTGCCCATAGATGTATACTGCCCGGCCCATTTCTGGGACGCGATAATGTCATATAGTCTGCCCATAAAGGTATACTGCCGAGCCCATTTCTGGGATGCGATAATGTCATATAGTCTGCCCATAAAGGTATACTGCCCGGCCCATTTCTGGGACGCGATAATGTCATATAGTCTGCCCATAAAGGTATACTGCCCGGCCCATTTCTGGGACGCGATAATGTCATATAGTCTGCCCATAAAGGTATACTGCCCGGCCCAATTCTGGGACGCGATAAGGTCATATAAAATCCGGGAATTTAACCCAACGTACTACGTACCTCTACTCCTTTTAAAAATGACTCTTTTTCAAATAAAACTTCCAAGATACTAACAACCGTAGTATCAAGTCATATCTACTTTTCAAGACAAGTCACAATACCTTTTAGAAATACATTTATAGGCTTCTAAATCAAGTGACTTCTTTATTTAAAACCTTAAGCAATTGGTACATTTAAAACAATTTGCCCTTCTTTATTTCAAATCATTTCTTTTCTTACATTACTGAAGAAAACCATTCTTTTAATCTTCCATAAAGTTGTTATAACCAACTTCCCATAAAGCCGTTATAACTCTTTATGTCTTAGACAAATTCATTCATTTTATAACCAAGAGACTTATACTTTCAAATCAAATCACATAGCTTTCAAAATACTTCAAGTCTCTTAACTTTTAAGAAAACAAGTTTCTTTACTTTAGAATGGCAAGAAATCAATACTTTCCAAATCAAGTATTCTATACTTTTAAATCAATTCATTTCTCCCTTTAAGAATCAAGTCCCATAACTTGAAAAATAAAGTCCCTTAACCTTTTAAAAATTTGAGGTCCATAGTCTTAAAACTTCATACGTAAATTCTTATAAATTAAGTAACATATACTTTAAGTGCGTTGTGAATAAGTTATACTTATTTATAACGATCTTAATCAAGTAGCCATGATCTAGAAAATGTAATACAATTTTGTCTTATCTTAGCTTCTATGCAGATGGAGAATTTTACTCATTTTAACTTAATTGATTTTCATTACATTTTCCTTTATTAACGCTGCAGTGGCTTGTTCGATACTTATTCTCATTTGTGCCGTAACTTAGCCAAGTCAACTTGGCTCCAAATACCTCCTAACGACTCTTACCAACATCCCCCATAAGACTTGGTAAGAACTTAGGATAACTTAGACATAACCTTTACGTAGAGTAAATCAACATACATACCTCTTAACTTCTAAAAGTAGAAGGAATCATGAAATAGTACTACATGTATATTCCATACATAGAATCATGTCAAAAGAAGGAAGAGGTTCACATACCTCGCGACGATTATCGACAAATAGCAAAATGCTCCAAAGTACTTCAACCTTGCTAGCTATTCCATCCTTCAAGTAGAATACGCTATACTTGGTACTTCAACCTAAAATGGCCATAACACTTCTATCAACTACAAGCTATCAAGTGTAGGACTTATACCAAATAATGGCCCTCTAATTCTACGGAAAATTGGGCAGCACTTCCTTTGTTTCTACGTACTTTTCCACCTTTTCCAAGGCCCGTATTCATCAACCAACAAGCCACATTTAAGGCACAACCAACAGTTAGCCAAAGGGGATTACACGCCTAAATGGACGTGTAAAATTCTGCCCCACAGTTATACAAAACAGTCCACAAATCAGCCCAAAAAAACAGTCCGCAATCCAACCATAACGAGGGTAAAATGTGAGGCCTTTTAACGCCTTTACACACCCTTATTCCCTTAGGACTTTCATTAGCAACTACTACACTTAAACATGCATAACAACAACTAAATTTCCAGCATTTAATACCTCAAAATAGTCCACTAAACGACACAACAACGTCTAACAGTTTTGGGCAGTTTCTCGGCCACAACAACTACAACCTGATAACTCGTTCCTTAATCCATTTTATTCCAATTCGAGTTCCAAAACTTCTACATAAGTTATAACAACTTATTAACAACAATATTAATCCATTATAACATGCAATAGGTGAAGATAACAACGACAATAACCAACGAATTCCATTTGCACCAAATCTGTCCCAAATCGGTTTTAGCCCCAAAAATGGCTCAAACGCTTTTTATTCTTCATTCTTTTCTAACACAAGTTCATCCATACATGATAACAATAAGTAATATCCAATTACTTTAAAAGAAGAAGGACTTTTACCTCATTTTTTGCCCAAAAACGCCCCAAAACAGTCCGGTCTTTATTGGTACGTAGTTTTCGTTTCGCTCCACTTCTTCAAGTTTCAATCACATATATGTACCCCCTACAACCTTAGGAGTAACTTCTCTTTGAATATCACTTCCAAAAAGTCGACGGAACCCCTACGGTTTTGGCATCAACTTTCGGCCAAGACAAGTAAAAACGTGTAGAATATTAATCTAGGCTTAGCACTTGGTTTAAGGGCTTAATCTTGGAGAAATAAATTGATCAACAATGGTTGTTCTTAGCCAAGGTGCTCTCGAAATTATGGAGCTAAAGGGGAGAAGATGAGAGCTTATTTTTTGGTCTAAGTGTAAAGTGATCCAAGTCTTGCAAGACTTGGATATGTATAGCCAAGTGGAGTGGGACCCATGTCCACTTGTCCCCTCTCAAAATATCTAATTTGTTGTCATCTTAGCAAGACAAGTGGAGGGGTGCCACGTGTCGCCCTCCGATTGGTCCAAAATATTATAATTTTTCGAAGGTCCCTACGAAATTGTGAAATTCTCGGCGGACCCCATATTATCAATTCCAACACCTTATAATCCAATACTAAGTCCATAAATCCAATTAGAAGTATTATACTCCAAGTTAATAATTTTTCCGTCGTCACATTTTTTCCGAAATTTTCCTTAAGAAGATGTAATTATTCTTTCCTTCCAAAATTCAAATCTTAAATCCTTATTCACGTTCTCAATTAGTAGTCCTGGTATTACGGGGTGTAACAACGCAGACCAGAAGGAGGTCGATCTGACAGTACCAAGTATGTGGAAACGAAAATCGTAAATGAAATCATAATAGTCTATATAAAGCGGGAGACGGTATGATAACCAAACTACGATACCAATATATAAGCGATGTCAAGTCAGGGACTCACGCCCTCAAAGTCATCACTCAAATATAACTGGGGGTCTCACACCCACAACATCAATCATGCCCGTGGAATACCTTCCTCACTGCCGGCAGTACATGATGTAATATATAATCCGGTGACGCGCCCGTGGCATCCTACCTCACTGTCGGCGTACACATATACAACATATATATATATATATATATATATATATATATATATAACGACGCATGCCCCTAATCCTCATCGTATATGCATGGCCATAACGTTCCCTCAGAATCCCTCATCGTAGGCGCAGGTCTTCATGGGGATCTAGCCCATGGAAATAAGAATATAACATGCCCCCGGAATCCCTCATCGTGGCTACATGTCTTCACGGGGAGCTAGCCCATGGAGTAAAATATAACATGGTCGCATGCCCCGGAATCCCTCATCGTATAAGCATGGCCATGGAGTAATGAAAGCGTGCGGGCATCTAACGCGTCTGCCGCGTGCCCGCATCCTCATCGTATAAGCATGGCCAAGATCAATCACAATGGAAGCATACCCGTGGAATCCTCCGTCCGCCGTGCGTCGATAAAAGTTCACAACAAGTCGATCGCCCTCCATCGAGAGCGGTGGTATAAAAATACAATGCTTGCACAACAAACGCTATCACGACTAGCATGACAAGTGCAACATACTCTTAGTATCATTAACATGTAAATTGATTCACCATTTGTATAAACTCAAGTACTCTCATTTTATGCCAACCATCCGGGTTTTAACCCTAAAGTACTACGTACTTTAGTTCTTTCAAAAGATCCATTTCTTTTACAAAGGTCACATGATACCCGTAGTATCAAAATAGAGTGACTATCATTTTAAGTAAACCAAAACAATTTCCATACCTTCTTTTTGAATAAACCAAGACAATACCGTGCCTTCTTTTTAAACCAAAAACACTTCAATTCCTCAAGTCTCTCTCTTTTATAAATCAAGTTCCTTACTTTGGAATTTAAGAAAGTTTGTACTTGTTTATAATGATCTTATTAAAGTAGCCATGATCTAGGAAATGTAATACAATTTTGTCTTATCTTAGCTTCTATGCAGATGGAGGTTTCTACTTATTTTAATATAATTAATTATTTGTCAATATATTTTCCTTTATTAACGCTGCAGTGGTTTGTTCGATACTTATTCTCATTCCCGAAATCAATATAACATTATTATTCGAAACCAAGTACTCATTACTCAATATAATTAATTGTCGTTGCTTTTTCCTTTATTAACGTTGCAGTGGTTTGTTCGATACTTATTCTCATTTCCGAAATCAATATAACATTATTATTCGAAACCAAGTACTCATTACTCACGAATGAGGTTTCACAACTTTCCACACAATTCAAGTTTTTCACATATCAAATCAAGTCAAATATAAGTCAAGTCTCTTATCTTTTTAAAAAATCAATAAACCATTCCTTTACCTACATAAAGTTGTTATAATTAACTTCCCATAAAGCCATTATAACACTTTATGTTTTAAACCAACCAAAATCGTTTAGCACACGTACGTCTACCGTACTACATAGTTTAAAATAATCATGCTAGAAAGGATAGGAAGAGGTTCACATACCTCGCGACGATTATCGACAATTAGCAAAACGCACCAAAGTACTATTGTCACGACCCGAACCCGGGCCCGTGACTGGTGCCTTACCCCGGGCACCCTAGTGATACAACATCAGAGAAAATCAGCGGAAATAAAAACATGAACATGAATTAAGAGACATGATAAGTAAACAGGCCAACCAAAACAATTGCCTTCAGTATATATACATAAATACCCGAACAGTTATCCTTTTTACAGACTCTGCCCACAACAGTACTAGAGACCTCTAAGAAGTGACAACAACTATGACGGGGACGGGGCCCGCCATACCCCGAATGTATAAGAATCTACTGCACTCGGGTAACATACCAAAAGATAAGCCTCGAAGGAACGGAGCTTCCAACACGTGAAATGTGATCCTATGGCGGGGATCGGCGGTCGATGTACCTTTACTGCGGCATGAACGCGGCCCGAAGGAGGTCGATAACAGTACCAAGTATGTGAATCGTAAATACGTAAATGAAATCATAATAGTCTATATAAAGCGGGAGACATGTATGATAGCAAACTACGATTCACAACATAAAAGCGATCATGTCAAGTCGTGACTCACGCCTCAAAGTCATCCCTCACGCGTGGAACTTCTTCCTCACCGCGTGATCTAGGTACAAATCATGTGCTACGTATAACAGGTCTCGGCCCATCTTATGGACCCAATATAGAAACGTGTGGAATACCTTCCCGGATGAACTGGTAGTCAAATGAAATACATTCCCGGATGAACCGGTAGTCAAGTGAAATACATTCCCGGATGAACCGGTAGTCAAGTGAAATACATTCCCGGATGAACCGGTAATCAAGTGAAATACATTCCCGGATGAACCGGTAGTTGAGTAGAACACAATACTTGCACAACAAGGCTATCACACGTAACATGGTCAAGTTTCATAACAAAAGCATAGGCAAGTTATACACAAATCAAGGTACTTTCATTTTATGTCAAAGTCCGGATTTTAACCCTAAAGTATTACGTACGTTAAATTCCTTTTAAAGATCCATTTATTTTACGAAGGTCACCCGATACCCGTAGTATAAAAATAGAGTGACTAACATTGTTAAGTAAACCAAAATGCTTTCCTTTGTAAAATCAAGTAACAACCTTATTTTCCAAACGTTCAAGTTTGCCTAATTTCAAAAGCTCAAGTTTCTCATTTTAGAAAAGGTTTCGTAGTTCATAGTTTAAATCCTTTAAAACATAATTCTCCTTTAAACGTTTTGAGAAACATACGTCTTATATGTGAGTAGGTTATTCTTGTTTATAATTAATCTTATTAAGCAGCCATGATCTAGGAAATGTAATATCATTTTGTCTTATCTTAGCTTATATGCAGATGGAGGTTTCTACTGGTTTTAATACCATACTTCATTATTCAATACATTTTCCTTTATTAACGCTGCAGTGGTTTGTCGATACTCATTCTGATTTCCGAAATCAGTAAAACATTATTTTTATCACTCTTAAGACGTTATACCTAACTCCCCATAAAGCTAGTACAACTCTTATGTTTTCAAAGCCAAGTATTACTCTTCTTTCAAAAAGGTCTTTTTGAAACACTTCAAGTTCTTTATTACTACACATCAAATCCGTTATAAGTCAAATCAGTTACCCTTTGAAACCACAAAGCATTTTCTTACCTACATAAAGCTGTTATAACCAACTACCCATAAAGCCGTTATAACACTTTATGTTTCAAACCAATCAAATACATTAAACACAGGTACGTCTACCGTACTACATAGTTATACACATATCATGCTAGAACAGATAGGAAGAGGTTCACATACCTCGCGACGATTATCGACTAATAGCAAAACGCTCCAAGTACCTCAAACCGTCGGCTACTCCTTAAGCCAAGTAGATCACGCCATACGTAGCACTTCAACCTATAGAGGCCACAAGGCGCCTATTAACATCCTAGATCTCAATGTAGAATATTCTACAGAAAATTCGGCAGCACCTCCCCCCCCCCGCAACAGCGTAAATCTCCTCCTCTATCGAGGCCGCCACGGCCAACCGGGGGTTTGCACGTCTGACCGGACGTGTACAATTCTACTACACAGTAATGTTACACAAGTCTCATCTGATACACCCTATGTAATTACGATTCGATTCTCTTCTTTAAATTCAGGCTTAAGTCGCAAGACATTGCCGTAAGTATTATTCAGGCTTAAGTCAAAAGACATTGCCGCACAACTAAGTTCAGTTCTATATATAGTATACTTAACTATATACTCCTACAACATGTAATTTCCAATTACAACAGAAGGTTAAGAATGTTTGCCTCGATAAGCCCAAAATTATCCGAGTTTATATGTTGATCCTGAGCAAGGTTTAGCTCCTACTCTGCGCTCCGACCGCTCAACCAACCCTTAGAAGTTCTAACCAACTTCTACTTAAAACTTCAACTACGGGTGAAGATTTACTTAGGGTTTCGTTTTTGTGACTGAGGGAAGTATAATAGTATTTTCTGGGCTTTTGTAAAAGTGTAACCTTGGGAATTCTACAAGGTATTTGGGCCAAGGTATTTGGGCATTATAACAATACTTGGAGAGTATTTCTATACCACAAAAGGGGGGTATTTATACGAGACAACAAGGCTAGGGGGGGTGTAGAACTCTCGGCCAAGGCTTCTCAAGGGGGTAGTGTGGCGGACAGTAAGCAAGAGGAGGAGGAAAGATTTTTCAAGACTTAGGCAATTTTGGATGAAGAAGTTCATCAACATGGAGGGGTATTTATAGGTCAAGCAAAGGCCAACCAATGGCCAAGATCCATCCAAGTGTTAGGCAAGTGTAAGGCTAAGATTAAGCCAAGTACACCTTATCCATCTACCACCAAAATATCCTACCTAACCCTTGACTAAAAGCCAAGGCCAAATCGTCCAAGAGGACGCCTCAAGTGCTCCAATTAGAGGGTGACAAGTGTCGCCCTCTCGTTGGTCCAAAATGTTTCGTCTCTCGGAAAAATCCGCAAAAATTATTAATGACATAGCCGGAATTTTCCCTACGAAAGCTGTGGAAACGTTTCGTCGGAAAACGACTCTTTTCGGCACTTGTGTACAAATTTCGAAACTATGCCTACTTTAAGGCTCAAATTGTATACGTACGCCCTCACGTACATACTCTGGAAATACGGGGTATAACATTCTCCCCTCCTTAGAAACATTCGTCCCGAATGTTCCTTCTCAAGACGGATAACGATAAAGTTCTTCTAACAAGTTGCCAACGCCACAATTGGCCACGAAATAACACATGCACGCAAATACTTATATCCAAGTCCACGAGGAAACACCTCTAACATCACAAACTTTTGTCACTTTGCCGCGAGGTTCTAGTGTCACTCCGGCGACCCAACATATGGTACCGGACTGCATGCGATCCCTGAGGTCAAAAATATACATCCTTCGCACCTTCTCCCTTTACAAGAAATGATCACACACGTTCACTTCTCCCCTAACTCGTTGTACCCTTCTCGAACACTCGAACTCTTTCTAGTATCCGTACCACACTTCCGTCAACGTTTCTGTTTTCCAGCCCTTGAAGTCACCACCTCCAACTTGGTTATCTTACTAGCCTCAATCTTCCTTAAGGCCATTCCCGGCCTTCACGATCTGCTTCTGGTCGAACACACCCACGAACTCATACGTTGGTCAACTAAACTTGGGCCTAGCACCCTCGTGACCCTACCACCTGGCGGGACCACCCGGTGACCCCACCGAAGCAGTGCGGGTTGGCGCAACACGCCCCAACCCGACCCATCGCGCCAACTCTTGCTCGCCGACGGAACAATCTTGCTAAATCACATCATGAAAGATACCACTTTCATTTACCCAACCCAGGGACTTATCACACAATACATTCTAGGCATAAAATGCACTCTGACAAGGATCACTCGCAAAATCTTGTACTCAAGACGGCCTTACATCTAAGGTTTCAACTGTAATATTCTAAGGTTCATCATTTTCTCACCCCCAGGCTTACCCTTTTCCCCAACTGGTTCCTAAATCACATTTTAGCACAAAGCTATCCGAACATAACACTTAACACATTAACATAACATCAAAACATACAAGCCTCTATAGGGTTAAGGATATACACAAGCTACCGCTCCTCTAATCATAAGTCCGCCTGCAGGCGCATAATCTGAAAGCGATGAACACGCCATCGATCCGGCAGTCGCGCTGCCGTACCTCTCCTATAAGCACGCTCGTCACATGGCTCGACGGCCGCAGGTGAAACAAGCACCAGTAAAAAGACGACATTCCCCGGGATGATGTTTGCCACATCGTGCACACTGAGGGGGACATGAATCCTGTTGGCTAGCACTCACGTATACCTGTGAACCAGAAGCCCTGGAGCTCTGACCAGCTCCCGAATACCCTGAACGTCCCGAAGACTGAGGGGGACCACTCTGTACTGGTGGAGGTACATAACTAGACTGCTGCTGAGGCGGTCCGCCTCGAAAGTTACCAAAGGACCTCTGCTTCGCCTCTTCTGCCGATCTCGGCCATTCCGTCGACCTCTCCGTGCCTCACATCCTAGTGCATGAACTTGCATGCGGGCAATGTCCATGCGGTGAAGAGCTACTCCGCATGCCTCGCCAAGTAATCATCCAGCCCGGTGGCGTGGCGGTGTACTCGCCCTCCATATCGCTACCACGGGAACATACCGAGCTAATGAGTCGAACTCCACATTGTACTCTCTAACCGTCCGCCCGTCCTGCCTCAACGTCAAAAATATGTCGGCCCGAGCCCTCCTCATTTGTGGGGGCAAGAAATGTGCAAGAAAAGCCCTTGAGAACTCGTCCCAAATGGCTGGAAGTGCATGCTCTTCCCGGGACAACTCCCACGAATCAAACCGATCAATGCGGTATCACGCGGTGATGCGAACCCAATACCACCGACTACGCCTCGAGACTCGATCACTCGCGATCCGTAGCTGTCGGATAAACTCCCGAGGTCGCCTCGGCTCTCGATCCATAGAACATCGGCGGGCTACAACTCGTAAAGTCACGTAGCCTCAAACTGCGCTCGGGGTGAACTACGGGTGCTCTGGGCTGGAATCTGCATCTAGCCTATCCTCATATCGCCACGACCACGCCGATGGAATCGCCATCTCCTTGTACCCCATCTCATCGGCTCCAGGCTGTGGGACTGGAGGCTCAGGTACTGTAGTCTCAGCAGCCACTGCTGCGGCTCTAAACTCTGCTGGTGCTGGCGGCGTCGCGAAACCCGCCGTCGGAGCACTGCTCAGTCTTGGCCGGGCTGCGCCTCGTACTCCTCAGTATCTCACTAACAGCTCCTCGATCGCTTTTCCCATCGGGCTCAGGTTGCCTTACGCGAGGCATAATCGTAAAGGAAAGGAATACGTCAGAGGGGTCCAATTTATCACACAACTCTAAGGCACGATCTCAGAATGAGAAGGATGGAAACCAATCCTAAATGTCCTGCAGCCTCCTGATTATAGATGTGGTGCACAACACACCGATAAACAAGACTCTACTGACACGGTGCGTAGACACTTTCCGAGGACTAAGCGCTCGATACCACTTTTGTCACGACCGAACCGGGCCGTGATCGTGCCTTACCCGCACCCTGGTGATACAACATCGAGAAAATCAGCGGAAATAAAAACATGAACATGAATTAAGAGACATGATAAGTAAACAGCCAACCAAAGCGGTTGCCTTCGGTATATATACATAAATACCGACAGTTATCCTTTTACGGACTGCCCACAAGCATTACTACTGACCTCTAAGTGACAACAACTATGACGGACGGGGCCGCCATACCACAGAATGTATAAGAATCTATGCACTGTGGTAACATACCAAAAGATAAGCCTCCGAAGGAACGGAGCTTCCCAACACGCTGAAATGTGATCCTATAAGCGGGGATCGACAGTCGATGTACCTTTACCTGCGGCATGAACGCAGCCCCCCGAAGGAGGTCAGTACAACAGGTACCAAGTATGTGAAACTGTAAAATACTGTAAATGAAATCATAATAGTCTATATAAAGCAGGAGACATGTATGATAACCAAACTACAGTTCACAACATAAAAGCAGTCATGTCAAGTCAGGGACTCACGCCCTCAAAGTCATCCCTCATGCCCGTGGAACTTCTTCCTCACTGCCGGCAGTCTAGGTACAAATCATGTGCTACGTATAACAGGTCTCGGCCCATCTTATGGACCCAATATAGAAACGTGTGGAATACATTCCCGGATGAACCGGTAGTCAAGTGAAATACATTCCCGGATGAACCGGTAGTCAAGTGAAATACATTCCCGGATGAACCGGTAATCAAGTGAAATACATTCGGATGACCGTAATCAAGTGAAATACATTCGGATGAACCGGTAGTTGAGTAGAACACAATACTTGCACAACAAGGCTATCACACGTAACATGGTCAAGTTTCATAACAAAAGCATAGGCAAGTTATACACAAATCAAGGTACTTTCATTTTATGTCAAAGTCCGGATTTTAACCCTAAAGTATTACGTACGTTAAATTCCTTTTAAAGATCCATTTCTTTTCGAAGGTCACCCGATACGTAGTATAAAAAGAGAGTGACTAACATTGTTAATTAAACCAAACTGCTTTCCTTTGTAAAATCAAGTAACAACCTTATTTTCCATACGTTCAAGTGTGCCTAATTTCAAAAGCTCAAGTTTCTCATTTTAGAAAAGGTTTCGTAGTTCTTAGTTTAAATCCTTTAAAACATAATTCTCCTTTAAACGCGTTTTGAGAAACATATGTCTTATATGTGAGTAGGTTATTCTTGTTTATAATTAATCTTATTAAGCGACCATGATCTAGGAAATGTAATATCATTTTGTCTTATCTTAGCTTCTACATGCGGATGGAGGTTTCTCGGTTTTAATACCATACTTCATTATTCAATACATTTTCCTTTATTAACGCTCGCATGGTTTGTCGATACTCATTCGATTTCAAATCAAGAAACATTATTTTTATCACTCTTAAGACGTTATACCTAACTCCCATAAAGCTAGTACAACTCTTATGTTTTCAAAGCCAAGTATTACTCTTCTTTCAAAAGGTCTTTTTGAAACACTTCAAGTTCTTTATTACTACACATCAAATCTGTTATAAGTCAAATCGATTTACCCTTTGAAACCACAAAGCATTTTCTTACCTACATAAAGTCATATAACCAACTACCCATAAAGCCGTTATAACACTTTATGTTTCAAACCAATCAAATACATTAAACACGTATGCGTCACCGTACTACATAGTTATACACATATCATGCTAGAACAGATAGGAAGAGGTTCACATACCTCGCGACGATTATCGACTAATAGCAAAACGCTCCAAGTACCTCAAACCGCTCGGCTACTCCTTAAGCCAAGTAGATCACGCCATACGTAGCACTTCAACCTATAGAGGCCACAGAGCCTATTAACATCCTAGATCTCAATGTAGAATATTCTACGAAAATTCGCAAGACCTCCCCGCAACAGTAAATCTCCTCCTCTATCGAGGCGGCCATCAAGCCAACCAGGGGGTTTGCACGTCTGACCGGGCGTGTACAATTCTACTACACAAGAATGTTACACAAGTCTCATGTCTGATACACTATGTAATTACAGATTCGATTCTCTTCTTTAAATTCAGCTTAAGTCGCAAGACATTCGTAAGTATTATTCGGGCTTAAGTCAAAAGACATTGCCGCACAACTAAGTTCAGTTCTATATATAGTATACTTAACTATATACTCCTACAACATGTAATTTCCAATTACAACAGAAGGTTAAGAATGTTTACCTCGATAAGCCCAAAATTATCCGAGTTTATATGTCGATCCTGAGCAAGGTTTAGCTCCTACTCCGTGCGCTCCGACCCGCTCCAACCAACCCTTAGAAGTTCTAACCAACTTCTACTTAAAACTTCAACTACGGGTGAAGATTTACTTAGGGTTTCATTTTTGTATGAGGAAGTATAATAGTATTTTCTGGGCTTTTGTAAAAGTGTAACCTTGGGAATTCTACAAGGTATTTGGGCCAAGGTATTTGGGCATTATAACAATACTTGGAGAGTATTTCTATACCACAAAAGGGGGGTATTTATACGAGACAACAAGGCTAGGGGGGGTGTAGACCTCTCGGCCAAGGCTTCTCAAGGGGGTAGTGTGGCGGACGAAAGTAAGCAAGAGGAGGGGAAAGATTTTTCAAGACTTAGGCAATTTTGGATGAAGAAGTTCATCAACATGGAGGGGTATTTATAGGTCAAGCAAAGGCCAACCAATGGCCAAGATCCATCCAAGTGTTAGGCAAGTGTAAGGCTAAGATTAAGCCAAGTACACCTTATCCATCTACCACCAAAATATCCTACCTAACCGTTGACTAAAAGCCAAGGCCAAATCGTCCAAGAGGACGCCTCAAGTGCTCCAATTAGAGGGTGACAAGTGTCGCCCTCTCGTTGGTCCAAAATGTTTCGTCTCTCGGAAAAATCCGCAAAAATTATTAATGACATAGCCGGAATTTTCCCTACGAAAGCTGTGGAAACGTTTCGTCGGAAAACGACTCTTTTCGTCACTTGTGTACAAATTTCGAAACTATGCCTACTTTAAGGCTCAAATTGTATACGTACGCCCTCACGTACATACTCTGGAAATACGGGGTATAACAACTATAACCTTGCTAGCCCTTTTCCACCCTTCAAGTAGAATACGCTACTCGTAGTACTTCCACCTATAATGGCCATGAAACGTCCATTAACCTCTAGATCTCTTCGTAGGATATTTCTAAGAACAAGGTTCCATATCCTATGGAAAATTCGACAACACCTCCCCCGTTTCTACTCAATTTTCCACCTTTTCCAAGGCCCGATAACCGTAATTAACATACTATAATTAAGGTGCAATAATACCGAAATTTAAAGAAGGGGATAACACGCCCAAACGGAACGCGATTAACAATCTCTCCTTCATAATAATAATAACTAAAGAAGGGGATAACACGCCCAAATGGAACGCGATTAACAATCTCTCCTTCATAACAATAATAACTAAAGAAGGGGATAACACGCCCAAACGGAACGCGATTAACAATCTCTCCTTCATAATAACAATAAGTAAAGAAGGTCCAAAGTAAATATAGTCCAAAGTAGATACAATCCAAAGTAGATACGGTCCTTAAGTTGGGGTCCTTGGCCAACCTTTACAATTTTACTTATCCAATTACTTCATTAGTCCTTCCACTTATATTCCAATCTTATTATAAGTTATAGTTCCTTTGTTGTTAACCTCTTAGTAAGTAATGAATACATTTTTACCATTTTAATGGATAATATGCCAATTCTCCTTTTTAACATCTTAACAAGATCCAAATCTTTCTTTATATCTTATAGTCCATAATATACTTCCAATATATGTATAATATCCATATATACATAATAATCAACTTCACAAAGAGGTTAAGGTTCATTACCTCAAGATAGCCCAAAAACGTGACTGTCCAGATTTTTAGCCACTGCTTCGTCAGCTGAACTTGTAACGTTGATAACTCTCTACTCCAGTGTCCTATCGACGAGTGGTTTGTTGCATTAGAAACTAGACTCGACGAACTTCACTTTAGGATTTTGAAACACCCAAAAACTTCTTATATGCTAGGATATATTTCCTTTCAAACTTGACTAAAAATCTGCCCAAAACAGTCCCGAAAATCTGCCCACTCTCGGCCAAGGGGGGGGGGGGGGGGTTTGAGGCTAGGGGTGTGAAATCTTGTCTAACTCTTGGTTAATAATTTTCCTAACACATTAAGGAAGAACACTTATAAGTTTAAGAATTTTTGGACAACATTTGGTTAGGGGAGGGGGGGGGGGGTTGGACGAGAGCAAGATAAGAAGGAGGGAAAGTGAAATGTTTTCAAGTCTTGAAATATAATAAGTGTGGAAGATTTTCATCAACTAAAGGGGTTTATATAGCACAACCAAGGGTTAGGATTGAAACATATGTATGGTATAGATGTGTTTGTGTAGGTTCCTTTCCACACTTGTCCTACAAAAGCCATGCAAGACCTTGACCATTTGACTTGCCCACAAACTTGCAAAAACCTTCCAAGGTGCCATGCAAGACTTTTGGCCACTTGTCTTGTCCACTCAATTTCGTCCAACATGGCCCAATCTAGGGGTGACACTTGTCGCCCTCCTATTGGTCCAAAATATTTTATCTCTCGGAAAAATTCCATAATCGTAAAAATATTAAAAACGCAAAATTTCCTTCACAAGGTTCGGAATAATTTCCGTCGGAAAACAATTCTTTCATTCTTACCCTAATTAGGGCGTATACATTCGTACGTACGTCCTCACATACATACTCCGGAACTACGGGGTATAACATTCTCCCCCCCTTAGAAACATTCGTCCCGAATGTTCCTTCAAGATTCAAATAACTCAGATCATGGCATAGTCCCTCATAACTTGAACAATTTGCAAAATGCCACCTATGGCCACAATACAACGTACGCGCAAAAAATCACATCCGAGCCAACGAAGAATCATCTCTAAAGCGTATAACAATACTAATATCTCCACCCATGGGCCAAAGGATACTTTCTTCACATCTTCGCCTTTTTTCTTACTCGTCGTACCTTCCTCGTACACTCGAACTCTTTCTAGTATCGTGCCATACTTGATCGCCGCTTTTCCAAAACCTTGGAGTTACTACCTCCCAACTTGGTTATCGTACTAGCCTTGCATTCCTCTAAGGCCATTCCCGGCCTTCACGATCCGATTCTGGTTGAACGCATCCACGAACTCGCACGATGGTTGCCTAAACTTGGGCTTAGCACCCACGTGACCCTACCACCTGGCGGGACCATCTCGAACTGACCCCACCTCACTCCGGGCTGTGGGTTGACCCGCAATCTGGCCTCAACCCGACCCATTATCACGCCAAACTCTCTTGTTCCCCGATCCGGAACAATCTTACTAATTCACGTCATGAAAGCTACCACTTCCATCTCAAACTACCCATGGAATTATCACACAAATACTCCACGTACTATGCACTCCGAGAAAGACTAACCGTAAAATCTTTTACTCAAGACGGCCTTACATCTAAGGTCTCAACTGTTATAAATTCTAAGGTTCACAATTGTCTCATCCCCAGACTTACCCTTTTCACAAACCAGGCTTAAATCACATCTTAACACGGTATCCGAACATAACACTTAACACATCATCATATCATCAATAAAAACTAGTCTCTAAAGGGTTAAGGATATACACGAAAATCAAATAAGCGGTTCAAAGGACCTAAAGCTGGGAACTTCCGCGACCTCTGCCGTGGCTGCGGTGTATGAACATCCCTGCTAGCTATGAAAGGTGAAGAAACCGCAATCGATCCGTAATGCTGTGCTATCCACGATGCCACTCTGGTCGGACAGTCTCTTGCCAAATGGCCTTGTTGGCCGCAAGCATAACAAGCGGTCGAAGTAGTACGACACTCCCCAACATGGAATCTATTACAGCGACCACACCGGGGTAAATGTGGCTTCCCGCTCTGACCCTCGAGCATCCGTGACCTGCAGCCAGAGCCACGACGCTCCTGAATATCCCCGGCGATCAAACCTCCTGCTAGAAGACTGGGAAGGAGCACTCTCTGTCGGCTGAAATGTTGACCTAGCCTGCTGTTGAGGCTGTCTACCTCAAAAGTTACCAAAGGACCCTGCTGTCTTGGCCTTCTTATGCTGATCCTGGTCCCTACGTCGGTCTCTACGTTCCTCAATCCCCTGTGCATAAGCCTGTATACGGGAAATGTCCATGCCCGACCGAAGAGCTACTCCTGTACAACTCTCTGCTAGATAATCGTCAAGTCCTGTGACATATCGGTGCACTCTATCCTCCATGTCTGCCACTAAAGCGGGGACATAACGAGCCAACGAGTAAAACTCTATACTGTATTCCCGAAACGTCCGACCGTTCTGCCTCAACATCATAAACCTATCTGCCCGAGCTCTCCTTATCTGCGAGGGCAAGCAATGTGTAAGAAATGCCTCTGAGAACTCGTCTCAACCAGCTGGAAGCGCATGCTCTCCTCGGGACAGCTCCCACGAATCAAACCAGTCGACTGCAGTATCACGCAGCCGATGTGAACCTAGTACCACTGACTCTGTCTTTGAGGCTTTGATAACTTTCGTGATCCGCTGCAGCTGTCGAATAAACTCCTGAGGATCTTCCTCAGTTCTCGATCCATAGAACTCTGGTGGACTGCAACTCAAGAAGTCCCGAAGTCTCAAACTATCGGATCTAGGGTGAACTACTGGTACTACCGGAACCTCCGACTCTCGTCTGTCCTCATTCCTAGCCACCAGCCTAGCTAGTAACTGGGCCATCTCCTTGTAACTCATATCCTCGGCTCCAGGCTGTGTAACTGGAGGCTCAGGTATCGCGGTCTCAGCAGCCGCTGCTGCTGCCCCAAACTCAGTTGGGCTGGCGACATCGTGGAACTCGCCGTCCGAAACATCTCCTCAGGTAAGGACAGGGCCTGTGCCCCCGTAACTCTCTGCGTCCTACTAGAAGCTCCCTCCGCTGCCTTGCCCTTCTGGGCTCTGGTTGCCTTGCGTGGAGGCATAACTGTTACATAAGGATATGTCAGAGGAAGTTCAACCTATAACACAGCTCTATTGCACGATATTAGAGTGAAAGCATGGAAACCAATCCTAAATATCCTGTAGCCTCCTGATTATAGATGTGGTGCACAACACACCGATAATCAAGACTCTACTAGACACGGTCTGTAGACACTTTCCGAGACTAATCGCTCACGATACCACTTTTGTCACGACCCGATCCGGGCGTGGATCGTGCCTACCCGGCACCCAGTAGGTATACATCGAGTAACCGGAATATAAAAACAAAGATATGAAACAATAAAGAGTAAAACAGTCTAGCGAGAAAAATGTCGCTTTCGGCATGTATATATAAACCCAAACTTGAGCAGTTACATCATTTACAAACCACGCCACAAAGATTACTCTGACATCTAAGAGTTTTTATATCACTATCTTAGACAGGCCCCGCCATACCCCGAATGTACAAAAGTATATGACCTCGAGAACCGTACCAAAATACAAAGCCTCCGAGAAATGGAGCTTTCCCAGTGAGCAGTGATCCTAAGCGCGGATCGGCAAGATCGTGCCTCAACTGCGGCATGACGCGGCCCAAGAGTCGATAACGGTACAGTATGTGGCCGAAAATCGTAAATGAAATCATAATAGTCTATATAAAGCAGGAGACAGGTATGATAACCAAACTACAGTACACAATATATAAGCAGTCATGTCAAGTCAGGGACTCACGCCCTCAAAGTCATCGCTCAAATATAACTGGGGGTCTCACGCCCACAACATCAATCATGCCCGTGGAATACCTTCCTCACTGCCGGCAGTACATGATGTAATATATAATCTGGTGACGCGCCCGTAGCATCCTACCTCACTGTCGGCGTACACATATACAACACACACACATATATATATATATATATATATATATAACGCGTCGCATGCCCCTAATCCTCATCGTATAAGCATGGCCATAACGTGCCTTCGAATCCTCATCGTAGCGCAGTCTTCACGGGAGCTAGCCCATGGAAATAAGAATATAGCATGCCCCCGGAATCCCTCATCGTGGGTACATGTCTTCACGGGGAGCTAGCCCATGGAGTAAAATATAACATGGTCGCATGCCCCGGAATCCCTCATCGTATAAGCATGGCCATGGAGTAATGAAACGTCCCGCATCTAACGCGTCTGACGCGTGCCCGGCATCCCTCATCGTATAAGCATAGCCAAGATCAATCACAATGGAAGCATACCCGTGGAATCCTCCGTCACTGCCGGTACGTCCAATAAAAGTTCACAACAAGTCAGCCGGCCCTCCATCGAGAGACGCGGTGGTATAAAAATACAATGCTTGCACAACAAACACTATCACAACTAGCATAGACAAGTGCAACATACTCTTAGACTGTCATTAACATGTAAATTGTTTCACCATTTGTATAAACTCAAGTACTATCATTTTATGCCAACCATCCGGGTTTTAACCCTAAAGTACTACGTACTTTAGTTCTTTCAAAAGATCCATTTCTTTTACAAAGGTCACATGATACCCGTAGTATCAAAATAGAGTGACTATCATTTTAAGTAAACCAAAACAATTTCCATACCTTCTTTTTGAATAAACCAAGACAATACCGTGCCTTCTTTTTAAACCAAAAACACTTCAATTCCTCAAGTCTCTCTCTTTTATAAATCAAGTTCCTTACTTTGGAATTTAAGAAAGTTTGTACTTGTTTATAATGATCTTATTAAAGTAGCCATGATCTAGGAAATGTAATACAATTTTGTCTTATCTTAGCTTCTATGCAGATGGAGGTTTCTACTTATTTTAATATAATTAATTATTTGTCAATATATTTTCCTTTATTAACGCTGCAGTGGTTTGTTCGATACTTATTCTCATTCCCGAAATCAATATAACATTATTATTCGAAACCAAGTACTCATTACTCAATATAATTAATTGTCGTTACTTTTTCCTTTATTAACGCTGCAGTGGTTTGTTCGATACTTATTCTCATTTCCGAAATCAATATAACATTATTATTCGAAACCAAGTACTCATTACTCACGAATGAGGTTTCACAACTTTCCACACAATTCAAGTTTTTCACATATCAAATCAAGTCAAATATAAGTCAAGTCTCTTATCTTTTTAAAAATCAATAAACCATTCCTTTACCTACATAAAGTTGTTATAATTAACTTCCCATAAAGCCATTATAACACTTTATGTTTTAAACCAACCAAATTCGTTTAGCACACGTACGTCTACCGTACTACATAGTTTAAAATAATCATGCTAGAAAGGATAGGAAGAGGTTCACATACCTCGCGACGATTATCGACAATTAGCAAAACGCTCCAAAGTACTATAACCTTGCTATCCTTTTTCCACCCTTCAAGTAGAATACGCTACTCGTAGTACTTCCACATATAATGGCCATGAAACGTCCATTAACCTCTAGATCTCTTCGTAGGATATTTCTAAGAACAAGGTTCCATATCCTATGGAAAATTCGGCAGCACCTCCCCCGTTTCTACTCAATTTTCCACCTTTTCCAAGGCCCGATAACCGTAATTAACATACTATAATTAAGGTGCAATAATACCGAAATTTAAAGAAGGGGATAACACGCCCAAACGGAACGCGATTAACAATCTCTCCTTCATAATAATAATAACTAAAGAAGGGGATAACACGCCCAAACGGAATGTGATTAACAATCTCTCCTTCATAATAACAATAAGTAAAGAAGATCCAAAGTAAATATAGTCCAAAGTATATACGGTCCAAAGTAGATACGGTCCTTAAGTTGGGGTCCTTGGCCAACCTTTACAATTTTACTTATTCAATTACTTCATTAGTCCTTCCACTTATATTTCAATCTTATTATAAGTTATAGTTCCTTTGTTGTTAACCTCTTAGTAAGTAATGGATACATTTTTACCATTTTAATGGATAATATGCCAATTCTCCTTTTTAACATCTTAACAATCCAAATCTTTCTTTATATCTTATTGTCCATAATATACTTCCAATATATGTATAATATCCATATATACATAATAATCAACTTCACAAAGAGGTTAAGGTTCATTACCTCAAGATAGCCCAAAAACGTGACTGTCCAGATTTTTAGCCACTGCTTCGTCAGCTGAACTTGTAACGTTGATAACTCTCTACTCCAGTGTCCTATCGACGAGTGGTTTGTTGCATTAGAAACTAGACTCGACGAACTTCACTTTAGGATTTTGAAACACCCAAAAACTCCTTATATGCTAGGAGATATTCCCTTCCAAACTTGACTAAAAATCTGCCCAAAACAGTCCCGAAAATCTGCCCACTCTCGGCCAAGGGGGTTGAGGCTAGGGTGTGAAATCTTGTCTACCTCTTGGTTAATAATCTTCCTAACACATTAAGGAAGAACACTTATAAGTTTAAGAATTTTTGGACAACATTTGGTTAGGGGAGGGGGGGTGGGTTGGACGAGAGCAAGATAAGAAGGAGGGAGAGGGAAATATTTTCAAGTCTTGGAATATACTAAGTGTGGAAGATTTTCATCAACTAAAGGGGTTTATGTAGGTTCCTTTCCACACTTGTCCTACAAAAGCCATGCAAGACCTTGACCATTTGACTTGCCCACAAACTTGCAAAAACCTTCCAAGGTGCCATGCAAGACTTTTGGCCACTTGTCTTGTCCACTCAATTTCGTCCAACATGGCCCAATCTAGGGGTGACACTTGTCGCCCTCCTATTGGTCCAAAATATTTTATCTCTCGAAAAAATTCCATAATCGTAAAAATATTGAAAACGCAAAATTTCCTTCACAAGGTTCGGAATAATTTCCGTCGGAAAACAATTCTTTCATTCTTACCCTAATTAGGGCGTATACATTCGTACGTACGTCCTCACATACATACTCCGGAACTACGGGATATAACAATAAATTAAAAACTTGAACAGTTAAATCCTTTTTACAAACCTTGCCCACAACAGTACTACAGACCTCTAAGAGTTTTATAACAACAACGACGGGACAGGGCCCCGCCATACCCCTAAATGTACAAGGACCTACAAACTCAGGGAAACATACCAAAAGATAAGCCTCCGGAGAAACGGAGCTTCCCAAACGCTGAACTGTGATCCTATGAGCGAGGATCAACAACTGGTGTACCTTTACCTGCGGCATGAACGCAGCCCCCCGAAGGAGGTCAGTACAACAAGTACCAAGTATGTGAAACTGAAAATACTATAAATGAAATCATAATAGTCTATAAAAAGCAGGAGACATGTATGATACCCAAACTACGATTACCTGACATAGCGATCATGTCAAGTCAGGGACTCACGCCCTCAAAGTCATCACTCAAATATAACCGTGGGTCTCACGCCCACCATATCAATCATGCCCGTGGAATTCCTTCCTCACTGCCGGCAGTCTATGATATAAGAACACCAAGTAGTACACATGAACACCAGGTCCCACCTGTGTCATAAAAACCGTACGGGGCAAGTACGAAGGCATATCTACCAGATCCAACCTGCATCATCAACTGATCGGGGCAAGTACGAAAGCCAACTACCAGATACCAAAGCCGTACCAGCAATACTAAATAACTATATCACGAAGCTGACTGGGGCAAGTACGATAGCCTCTACCATATCCACCTGCGCCCGTATCGGCCAGAACAATCGTAGGCTAACCACCAGATCCTCCCTGCATCACGAAACTTCGTCCAAACACTGACTCACAAAGCTAACACGGGGCAAGTATGATAGCCTCTACCAGATCCACCTGCGCCACGTAGCTGACGGGGGCAAGTACGAAGACCAACTACCAGATACTAAAGTCGAATCAGTAAAACCTCATGGAGAGCTAGTCCATGGAATAACACTATCAACAGGGAAACGAACCCTCATCATGGCCGCATACCCGTGGACCATCCAACGTGTCAGTATGTCCAACAATCAATCAAATAGCTGGCCCTCCACCGAGAGACACAGTAGCACAAAATCAAACACTTGCACAACAAAGCTATCACAACAAGCATAGACAATTTTTAACGTACTTTTATTTTCATGTCAACTATCCGGGTTTCAACCCCAAATTACTACATACTTTCATTCATTCATAAAGACCTCTTTTTACGTAAAATCCATACGATACTATCACTCGTAGTATCAAACACGTTTTCTTTTCAAACCAAATTACTACACCTTCCGAAAAATCTTTACAAGGCCTTTTTAAAATCAAGTGCTTTATAGTTTTAAGATAACATCAAGTATACTTTTAAAACCCCGTAGCTTACTCTTTTTTTTAAAAAACAAGTAACCCATACTTAAATCCAGTTTCTCCTCCTTTTCCAAAATCAAGTCGTTTATAAGTAAAGTCTCTTATCTTTCAAGATTACGTCGTTTATAAGTAAAGTCTCTTATATTTCAAAATCAAGTCTCCATTTTATCTTTATAAAGTCGTTATAACTAACTTCCCATAAAGCTATTATAACACTTTTATGTTTTAAATAAACCAAATTCATGTTACACACATATATCTACCGTACTATGTATATTTCACAAATATCATGCTCAAGAGTATAGGAAGAATCACATACCTCCTCGGCTAAATCCATTTGCCAAGTCGGATATGTCGCGCGCAGAGTGTCAACCTATAATAGTCAAAACACGCCTATCAACTTCTAGTTTTACGTAGTATTCTTCTAAGTACGATTCTTATTCTACGGAAAATTGGGCAGCACTTCCCCCGTTTCTACTCAATCCTCCACCTTTTTCAAGGCCCGATTATAGTAGCCAACATGCCATAAATAAGGTGCAATAATTCCGAAATTTAAAGAAGGGGATCACACGCCCAAACGGAACGCGATTAACAATCTCTCCTTAATAACAACAATAATTAAAGAAGGGGATAACACGCCCAAATGGAACGCGATTAACAATCTCTCCTTAACAACAACAATAATTAAAGAAGGGGATAACATGCCCAAACGGAACGCGATTAACAATCTCTCCTTAATAACCATAATAATTAAAGAAGGGGATCACACGCCCAAACGGAACGCGATTTAACAATCTTCCCCTTAACAATAATGTAAATACAGTCCAAAGTAAATACGGTCCAAAGTAAATACGGTCCTTAAGTTGGGGTCCTTGGCCAACTTTTACAATTTTACTTATCCAATTACTTCATTAGAATAAGTTACTTGGTTTTAAAAGTATAAGTTACTTAAGTTTAAAAGAGTAAGTAACTTGGTTTTAATAGTGAAAGTACTTTGGGTTTTGAAAATAGAAGGTACTTGATTTTTAAAGCCTTGAAATGAATTTATAAAGGTGTAGTAACTTGATTTGAAAAGTAGATGTGCCTTGATACTACGAGCGTTAGTATCTTGTGGTTTTTATGTGAAAAGGGTTCTTTCTAAAAAGAGTTGAAGTACGTAGTACTTTTGGGTCTAAATCGCTAATATTTCATGAAATGATTCTTTTATAAAAGAGCGAGCGTACGTAGTACTTTCGGGTTTAACTCCCTAATATTACATGATTTGAGTCTTCTTGTATAGAATGGATGTACATAGTACTTTGGGTTCATTTCCCTAATGTCACATGACATGATAATGCCTTGGGTGTATTAAAAGGAAAGATGTGATAACACCTTAGCTTCATAAAAGTTGTTATAACAGCTTTTTGGGAAGTTGTTATAACGACTTTTATGGAAAGTCGAAGGATGGTTGAAAATCTCATATGGTGTGTGAGATGGTGGTACCTTGGGTTGTCTAAATTGAAAAGTATACCTTACTTGAGTTTAAAATGTGTAGTAACTTGATTGAAAAAAATAGTGTCTTGATACTACGGGTGTTAGTGTCTTGGTTATTTAAAAGGAAGGCATGGTATTGTCTTGGTTATGTTAAAAAGAAGACATGCTAATTGTATTGATTTGTTTAAAAGGAAGACATGGTAATTGTCTTGGTTTAAAGGAAAGACATGGTATTGTCTTGGTTTGCTAAAATGATAGTTATTTCATTTTATAATAATGAGAGTCAACGATGATTTATTTGCATATGGTTATTCATATAGCATTCGTGCAAGTGTTATATTTCTACATCACCGCGTCCCTCACTAGGGGGCCGACAATATTATGATATTATTCCATGAACTTGCGATCCATGATGCGAGCTGGTATAGATGCTTATGCGGGTCCAAGGACTCATGCGGGTGAAAAAGTCCCATGATATTATTCCATGGACTAGCTCTTCATGATGCGGGTATAGATATATACTCATTGCGGGTCTACAAGATCCATGCGGGTTCGAGTCCCATGCGGGTGAAAAAGTCCCAGGATAGGATTGCATAATAATTCTGAGGGCGGATGACCCTGATCTTGACATGGCTTTCATATTTTGAAATGGTATTGGTTTCATATTTGAAAGGGGTACGATTGATTTCATATATTTGCAATGGTATTTGGAAGTAATACAGAGGATCTTGCTTTTAAAAGGTTCAGATGACTCTCATTACTCTACTTTTAAAAAGGGCACAGTGTACTGGTACTTGATTATTATACTTGTCTCTTGTTATTTGTTTGGCCTGTTACAATTACATTGATACAGGAGTATAGTGATACCAGGTACAATTGGCTCTTGTTTTATATGACACGATAGGATCTGGTATTTGATTTTCATACTTGCCCCTGTCATTCTTTTGTACAGTTATGATCTTGTTACTGTACTTTATTTTTGTTCCATACTTGGTACATGTTATGCGGACCCTTCCGGGGCTGCGTTCATATGTTCGCGAGTCTAGGTACGATTGTGGATCCGCGAGCTTAGGATCCTGGTTCAGCATTTTGAGATAACTCCAATGTTCCAGAGCTTGTCATTATGGTTAGGTATATTCAGAGGTACGACGGGGTCTTGTCCCGTCATAGTGTTTGTCCAAACTCTTAGAGGTATGTATTCATATGTGGGCTGGACTGGCTAGAGTTGTGTTTACAATGTTGAACAATGTAGACCCTTTCGGGTGACTTATATGACGACAGCCTTATCAACTTTGCTTTTGTTTTAAGAAAAAAAAGAGTGTTATTTATCTTCTGCGATTTATTATGTTGTATGAAAAGAAGGGTGCCCAGATAGGGAACCAGTCGCGGGCCCGGGGTTCGGGGCGTGACAGATTCAGTTGCTAGTACGAGGAGGTGAAGAATCCTCAACATGACTTGCCAATGGGAATGTTACACCCCATAATTCCAGGACATGTATATAAGAACGTACGTAAGAAAGCAGGACTTTAAGATTTGAGACTCGTAGAATTTATCGGAATTATGGAAATGTTGGGAAACGAAATGCTATAGACGAATGGGAGGGTGACACATGTCACCCCTCACTCTATGGGCTTGGACGAAATGGACAAGGCCAATTTGTCAAGTCTTGAAAGCCAAGGCTTGACATTGTTGACCAAGTCAATAAGCCCACTTGACACTTGATATTTTAATCTCCTTCATCCTATCCCCACAAGTATTTTAATCTTGACCCTCCATTTAATTATATATACACCCATATAGCAAGACAAGTCTCAACACTTAGAAAAAATTAGAGAAACTTTGAGCCAGAAGGGGAAGCTCTCGGGTTTGCCCTCTCAAGAACAAGAAATTTTTTCGTTTGTTGTTCATAATTCACAATACTTAAACCCAAGGTTCCTAGGGGTATTATAAGGATATCTCAATACAAAGATCCCGGAAAAGCTACGTTTTTACATTAGTCGCAAGATGAAAACCTAAGTTGTTTTCATAGGTTTTGTTTGGAGATTAAAGGGAATTTGTTTATGAACTTCTAAGGGATTCAAATGCGGATTGGAGCGTAAAGGAAAGGAGCTAAGTTGCTAAGGAGTGACTTTGAATCTTGGAGTTATATTAGGGCTTATCAAGGTAACAATCTTGTTGTCTTAGTGATTAAAGATTTCATATTGTTGTAGTTATGTATATAAACAAGCATGAGATATATATTATGAAGATTGATAAGTGTTATGGATATTGGAACCACTAATCCGAAACTAGCATGTTTAGCCTTTGAGATTGTAATTCAATTTAGTTATTAGTTTTAGTCGTCGCATGTTATATAAAGAAGGAATTAGAGTTGTTAAAGTGTTTGCGACTATATAACATGTTAGAACGACAAAATGGATTGAAAGGAATTGGAAAGGATTATATGTGGTTGTACTTCGTAGCCGAGAATGATATTTAATATTAGACTGTTTTGTATAAATTGTGGGGCATACTTTTACACGTCCTGTAAGGCGTGTAATCCCCTTTGATTGGTTGATGTGTTGAGCCTTAAATGTAGCATATTGGTTATTGATTTCGGGCCTTGAAAAAGGTGGAAAAGTATGTAGAAACAAAGGAAGTGCTGTCCAATTTTTCGTAGAATAAGTGACTTTACACATAGAATATTTTACGTTAGAAAGCTAGAAGTTGATAGACGTATTATGGTCATTATAGGTTGACATACTACGTGCGGCATATTGGACTTAGCAAGTGGATTGAACCGAAGAGGTATGTGGAACTTTTCTTATCTCTTGAGCATGAGTAGTTATAAATGTATAGTACGGTAGACGTACGAGATTTAAATGAATTTAGTTTCATTTTGATATCCTTGACTTGTTTTAAGAATGTCCAAGTTGGTTGAGTTAGAGAATGAACTCACTTGTTTTAAAGGATAAAAATGTCTTAGTTTCTAAAAGCATAAAGTTAGTATAACGGCTTTATGGGAAGTTGGTTATAACAACTTTATGGAAAGTTAAAAGAATGGTTTACTCTAGTAAGGTAAACAAAGATAAATGAAGAAGGGCAATTTGATTTAAAGGCATCATTTGCTTAAAGTTTTAAAGTAAAAGTCACTTGATTTAGAAGCCTAAATGTATTTCTAAAAGGTGTAGTGACTTGTTTTGAAAAGTAGACAAGCCTTGATACTACATGTGTTAGTATCTTGGGGGTTTTATACGAGAAAGAGTCATCTTCAAAAGGATAAAGGTACGTAGTACTTTGGGTTAAATTCCCGTATTTTTTCATGACATGTTAGTGCCTTAAGTTAAATAAAATGAGAGTGCATGATAATTAAGTCTAATAAGAAGTCAAGGGATTTCTTAACTTGCTTATGTTATGTATGATAGCCGGTTGTGCTAGTGTTATATTATTCTTGCGGGGTAAACCCCCGGGTTACTACTTATTCCATGGATTTGCTACCCATGATGCGAGTGCGGCGTATGTACTCATTACGGGTCCACAAGGCCCATGCGGGTGAAATAGTCTCATGCGAGGCAGATGACCTCATGCGGGTCCACAGGACCTATGCGGGTGAAATAGTCCCAAGAGTAGGATTTCTTAATGATACTACGGACGGGTGACCCTAATTTGATCACGAGCTTCCTATTTTTACGAAGTAACGTATACCCTTGTTTACTCTCATTATTAGTAAGGCACAGTGTACTGTTATTTTGGTTATCATACATCTCTCCAGCTTTATTTTAGACTATATGATTTCATTTCAGTACTTTTAGTTTTACATACTTGGTACATCTATTATACTGACCCCCTTCCTCGGGGGCTTCGTTCATGCCGCAGGTAGGGGTAAACACGTTGTGGATTCAGAATTTTCTGGGTTGTAGTCCACTCGAGTTCTATGGTTCGAGATCTGAGGATGATCCTCAGGAGTTCATTCGGCAGATACAGCGGACTATGCATGTGCTTAGGGCCTCGGAGACGGAGTCAGTTGTGTTAGCTTCTTACCGGTTACGCGATATTGCGTTAAACTGGTTTGAGTCATGGGAATTGTCTAGGGGCATGGGTGCTCCCCCAACCATTTGAGATGAGTTCACGGAGGCCTTTCTTGATCACTTTTTGCCTCCTGAGATGAGGAGAGTCCGAGTTTATAGGTTCTTGACATTGAGACAGACTGGGAGGACCATCAGAGAGTACAACCTGGAGTTTGACTCATTGGCCAGGTATGCACACACTATTGTGGCTGATATGGCTGACAGAGTTCATCGCTATGTGATGGGGCTAGACCGCTACATGGTTACTGCATGCCTGGGAGTGGCCCTTCAGCCAGGTATGGATATTGCAAGGATGCAAGCCTATGCACAGGGGATTGAGGACCGAGAGAGAGAGGACCAGCCAGAGTCAGGCCAGCCCAAGAGGGCCAGGAAGGTAGGGTTTCAGGGTAACTTTCGAGGCGGACAGCCTCAGCAGCAGGCTAGATCTACATTTCAGCCGACACAGAGTGCTCCTTCCCGGTTTTCTGGCAGGAGGTTTGATCAGCCGGGTTATTTGGGAGCAGGTCAGGGCTCTAGGGCTTCAGGTTTCCAGGGGAATCGGGGTCCTAGTCAGATGAGGCTACCTTTACCTTGGTGTGGTCGATGTGGTAGGTCCCATCGTGGGAAGTGTCGTATTCCTTCAGGAGCTTGTTACTCTTGCGGCCAGCAGGGCCATTTGAAGAAGGATTGTCCAACCAGAGGCATCATGGGTAGTATGATTCAGCCTACAGGGTCAGTTGCCGGGTCTTCATCTTCTGTGGCTATGCGCCCCAGAGGGCAGAGTGTTCACGGGTCGGCAGGCCGCGACAGAGGTCGTGGTGGAGGTCCCAGTTCTAGCGGTCCACAGAACCGCATATATTTCTTAGCCAGCCGGCAGGACCAGGAGGCTTCGCCGGATGTCGTCACAGGTATATTGTTGATTTCATATTGTGACGTTTTTGCTTTGATAGATCCAGGTTCTACCTTGTCCTATGTGTACCCTCTTATTGATGGTAGAATAGGGATAGAGCCGGCGTCGATAGAGCCTTTTGAGGTGGCTACGCCAGTGGGTGATTCGGTGTTAGCTGAACAGGTGTATAAAAACTACCCGGTGTTCATATACAGTCGTCAGACCCTAGCAGACTTGATAGAGTTAGAGATGACATATTTTGACGTCATTATGGGTATGGACTAGTTGGCTTCTTGTTATGCCAATGTTGACTGTAGAGACAGGTTGGTCCGATTCCAGTTTTCTGATGAGCCGGTTATCGAGTGGAAGGGAGATACAACGTCGCCGAGGGGTAGGTTTATTTCTTACCTCAAGGCTAGGAAGATGGTTCAGAAAGGGTACATATATCATCTGGTTTGGGTATTCGATACAGAGGATGAGGTACCAGTTCTTCAGTCAGTTCTAGTGGTTAGAGATTTTTCGGATGTATTCCCAGATGATCTCCCAGGTATTCCTCCAGAGAGGGAGATAGAGTTTTGTATTGATGTGCTTCCAGACACTCAACCTATGTATATTCCGCCGTACAGGATGGCACCTGCTGAGTTGAGGGAGTTGAAGGACCAGCTGAAATATTTTCTGAAAAAAGGCTTTATTAGGCCTAGTATTTCTCTCTGGGGAGCGCCGATTTTGTTTGTTAAAACGAAGGATGGGACGCTGCGTATGTGTGTTGACTACAGGCAGCTAAATAAGGTAACCATCAAGAATAGATACCTCTTCCCCAGGATTGATGATTTATTTGACCAGTTGCAGGGTGCGAGGTGTTTCTCCAAGATAGACCTGCGGTCCAGTTATCATCAGGTGCGAGTTAGAGAGAAAGATATCCCGAAGACTGCATTCAGGACCCGGTATGGGCATTATGAGTTCAGGGTGATGTCTTTCGGTTTGACTAACGCTCCAGCGGTATTTATGGATTTGATGAACCGGGTGTTCAAGCCATTTCTGGATACGTTTGTTATAGTATTCATTGATGACATCCTGGTTTATTCTCGCACAGAGAAGGAGTATGCAGATCATTTAAGGACGGTACTTGGAGTCCTCCGGAGCTGGCAGTTGTACGCAAAGTTCTCCAAGTGTGAGTTTTGGTTGGCCTCAGTGGCATTCTTGAGGCACATTATCGGGCCGACGGTGTTAAGGTTGATACGGCAAAGTTGAGGCAGTCAAGACTTGGTCGAGACCTACTACTCCGACGGAGGTGCACAGCTTCTTAGGGCTGGCAGGTTATTACCGTAGATTTGTGGAGCAGTTCGCTTCGATATCAGCGCCTTTGATTAGGCTGACTCAGAAAGAGGCTAAGTTCCAGTGGACGGAAGCTTGTGAGAAAGGCTTCCAGTTATTGAAGGAAAAGTTGACGACGGCTCCAGTTCTTCCTCTTCCCAATGGATTAGAGGGTTATGTGATTTATTGTGATGTCTCGGGTATCGGGCTACGGTGCGTATTGATGCAGCACGGCAAGGTTATAGCCTATGCTTCCCGGCAGCTACAGAAGCATGAGAGGAATTACCCTTCTCACGACTTAGATTTGGCCGCAGTTATTCATGCCTTGAAGATTTGGAGACATTATTTATACAAGGTTCATGTGGATATTTATACAGACCACAAGAGCCTCCAGTACATCTTTAAGCAGAGAGAGCTGAACTTGCGGCAGAGACGATGGTTAGAGTTGCTGAAGGATTATGATGTTGATATACTATATCATACGGGAAAGGCCAACGTGGTTGCAGATGCTCTGAGTCGTAGATATATGGGGAGTTTGTCAGAGGTACATCCAGATAGACAGGACATGATCCGTCAGATCCATCAGCTAGCAAGCCTTGGGGTTCAGTTGGTCGATACCGATGATAGTAGGGTACGGGTTCGAGAGGTTGTCGAGTCTTCCATCATTGAGGAGGTGAAGAGGCAAAAATATGAGGATCCAGTTCTGATACGGGTATCGAGATACGGCTCTTCGAGAGGAGAATAATTTATTTGAGGTAGCGCCTGATGGGGTGCTAAGATACGATGGCAGATTGTGTGTTCCCGATGTTGCAGGACTTCGTCAGCAGGTTCTAGGGGAGGCACACAGTGCTCGTTACTCTATTCATCCTGGATCGACTAAGATGTACCATGAACTCATATGTATGTATTGGTGGGATGGCCTGAAGAGGGACGTAACAGAATTTGTTGCTCAGTGTCCGAATTGTCAGCAGGTCAAAGTTGAGCACCAGAAGCCCGATGGGCTATTGCAGGAGATTAAGATTCCGACATGGAAGTGGGAGGTGATCAACATGGATTTTGTTACAGGGTTACCTCGTACTCAGAGGAAGTGTGATTCCATCTGGGTTATTGTAGACAGGCTGACGAAATCAGCCCACTTTCTTCCAGTCAGGACTACGTATTCGGCTGAGGATTATGCTAGACTTTATATCAGAGAGATTGTGAGACTGCACGGAGTTCCTACATCTATTATATCAGACCGAGGAGCCCAGTTTACGACTAACTTCTGGAGGTCCTTCCAGAAGGGGTTAGGGACATATGTGAGTCTCAGTACCGCGTTTCATCCTCAGACCGACGGACAGGCATAACGTACTATCCAGACACTTGAGGATATGTTGTGGGCCTGTGTTATTGATTATAGGGGTAGCTGGGAGGATCATTTGCCTCTTGTGGAGTTTGCATATAACAACAGTTACCATTCCATCATTCAGATTGCGCCATATGAGGCTTTGTATGGGCGGAAGTATAGGTCGCCGATTGGTTGGTTCGACGTGGGTGAGGTCAAGTTGGTTGTCCCAGACTTGATTCAGCAGGCGGTGGATAAGGTGAAGTGTTATACCCCGTATTTCCAAAGTATGTACGTAAGGACGTACGTAGAAAATTTGAAACTTTTAATATTGGCTTGGCCGAAAATTATTTGTGCACAACACCCGTTTAGAGTCGTTTTTCGACGAAACGTTTTCCACGACTTTCGTAGGGAATTTCCGGCTATGTCATTTTTAATTTTTGCGGATTTTTCCGGGAGACGAAACGTGTTGGGCCAACAAGAGGGCGCCACTTGGCACCCTCCCATTGGCGGACGTGAGGCTCGGTTGTGGCCGATTGGAATGGCTTTAGTTGGTAGGATATTTGTGTGTTAGTTGGTTAAGGGGCACTTGGCAAGATCTTGGCCCTACACTTGCTAGGCACTTGGCTAGATCTTGGCCATTGGTTGGCCTTGGCTTGTGCTATAAATACCCTCTGGGTTGAAGACTTCTTCATCCAAAATGCCTAAGTCTTGAGAGCCTTCCCCTCCCTTTTCGAGGCCCCCTTGGCGAGAGTTTCCCACAGTGGGGTAGGCGAGGTAGCCACCCCACTCCTTTGTGGTGTGGCCGTGGGGTACCCACTAGCCTAGTTTGTTTTCATATAATACCCCCTCTTGGTAGAAATACTCTCAAAGTATTGTTATAATGCCCAAATTACCTTAGCCTTATACCTTGTTGTATTCTAAGGTTATACCTATCTGAAGAGCCGAAATACTATTATACTTACCGTCGGTCACCAAACCAAACCAGGAAAATCTCCATAGTCAGTTGGAGTATTGTGTAGAAGTTGGTTAGAACTTCTAAGGGTGGTTTAGAGCGGGTTGGGCGCTCGAGTTGGAGCTAAGCGATTGCCGGGATCGACTTTAAGCTAGGATAATTATGGGCTTATCGAGGTAAATATCTTGTCCCTCTATTGTAATTGGAACTTACATGTTGTTAGAATATATAGTTGAAGTATACTATATATAGAACTGAACGTAGTTATCGGCAATGTCTTTTGACTTAAGCTGAATAATACTTACGGCAATGTCTTTGCGACTTAAGCCTGAAATTAAAGAAGTTTCTTGGCGTAATTACTTAGGGCTGTATTACGATGAACTTGTGAAGTAGTAGTGGAGTAGAATTGTACAGTTAGGGTTAGATGTATAACCCACCCCCGGTTGGCTTGGTAGCCGGCCTCGATGGAGGAGAGATTTACGCTGTTGTTGCGGAGAGTCTTTGAATTTTCGGTAGAATATTCTACGATGAGATCTAAATGTTAATAAAGCGCCTTGTGGCCTTATAGGTTGAAGTACTACGTGTGGCGCGATCTACTTGGCAGGAGTAGCGGCGGTTGGATGTACTTGGGCGTTTTGCTATTAGTCGATACTCGTCGCGAGGTATGTGAACCTCTTCCTATCTCTTCTAGCATGATATGTGTGAAATATGTAGTACGGTAGACGTCACGTACTTTGACGTATTTGATTGGTGTAAAACATAAAGTGTTATAACGGCTTTATGGGAAGTTGGTTATAACAGCTTTATGTTGGTAAGAAAATACATGTGGTTTTAAAAGGTAAGCGATTTGAACTATAAGCGGCTTGTTATGTGTTAATAAAGAACTTGAAGTATTTCAAAAGATTTTGAATCATTTTGAAAGAAGAAGTAATATTCGGTTTGAAAACTTAAGAGTTATACTAGCTTTATGGGAAGTTAGGTATAACGGCTTAAGAATGTTTCTTGATTTGGAAATCGGAATGTGTAACGACAAACCAACTGCGGCGTTAATAAAAGGAAATGTTTTGAATAATTAAGTATTATTAAAACCGGTAGAAACTTCCATCTGCATAGAAGCTAAGATGAGACAAAATGATATTTCCTAGATCATGGTCTTTGTAATAAGATTGTAATAAACAAGAATATCCTACTCACATATAAGGCTTAGGTTTCTCAGTTGTTTAAAGGAGAATTATATTCTTAAATGAATAAGACTATGAACTACGAAACCTTTCAAAAAATGAGAAACTTGAACATTGGAAATTAGGCAAACTTGAACATTGGAAAAGAATGTTGCTACTTGATTTTACAAAGAGAAGTAATTGATTTACTTTAAAAGATAATCACTCTATTTTCATATACTACGTATTGTGTGACTTTTGTGAAAGTAACGTATCTTTTAAAGAGTTAATGTATGCGTACTTTGGGGATAAAAACCCGATCTTGTTAATCATATAGTAGAAAGTACCTTGTGTGAACAACTTGGTTGTATTGGTTTGTGATAGCCTTGTAATACTTCTTGTTGCTTTGATAAGTAAGCGTGTTAGGATGCTACGTGTGTTAGTATCTTGTGATGTTTGTGTAAAGGGGTTTCCGCTTGATTGCGCTTATTAACTATCGGTCGTTATGATAGTATTGTGGCATTCATCTCTTGAGATGATTAGGGGTTAAGCGCCCTCCGATGCGGGGTAGACTCGGTGATGCAGGACCATGATTCGAGAATACCTCATGCGGGTCACGGGGCCTATGCGGAGCTACGAGAGTTCGAGTTAGCGTCGTCCTTTATGGGCATGCGGTCGCGTGTGGCCATGCGGACTCGGAAGTCGGGGCGATGCGGGGAGTAGCTACCATCGATGCGAGGAATACCTCATGCGGGCGATGAGATTGGCCTATGCGGGCTGCGGGAGTTCGAGGTTAGGCGCGCGCATTGATCTGCGGGCAAGTGGCGGCTTTGATCATGTGACGGTCTAGCGATTCTTATGATACGATTCATGACCTTGTTGATGCTGTGGGTTTTTAGTAGTCGGCTATGCCTTCGCATTACCCCGCATGTTTTATCATGACACAGGTGGGACACGTGTTCAGTGTGTTCCTTGGTGCTTTTATATCATGAGGCCGCGGTGAGGAAGGTATTCCACGGGCATGATTGATGTTGTGGGCACGAGACCCATTGTTATACTTGAGTGATGACTTGAGGCGTGAGTCCACGACTTGACATATTTGCTTTGTTGTAAAGCGTAGTTTGGTTATCATACATGTCTCTGCTTTATATGGCGCTATGATTTCATTTCTGATATGTATTTTCATTTCACATACTCGTACTGTTGTGCGACCTCCTTGAAGTGCGTTCATCTGCAGCGAGTTGAGTACACCCGTCGTTGATCCTAGCTCTCGAGTCACGATTTGGCGTTTGGGAAGCTCCGTTTCTCGGAGGCTTATCGGTGGTATAGTCCCATGCGTCGTAGTGTTTACATTCGGGGGTTTGGCGGGGCCCCGTCCGCCATTGTTGTCGTATCATTCTTAGAAGTGCAGCAATCTTGTGTGGGCGGGGTTTGTAAAAAGGATTAAAGCGTTCATGTTGAAAAAGGTTGCTATTTATATTTATCCGAAGGTAACCGTTTTTAGTTGCTTTGTCTTCTTATTTCACTGTCTTATTACACCGTTTCATGTATTGTCTTTATGTTCCGATTACTCGATGTATGTCTACTTGGGTGCGGGTAAGGCACCGATCCGGGCCCGTTGGTCGTGACAAAGTGGTATCGAGCGATTAATCCTCGGAAAGTGTCTGAGCCGTATCGATAGAGTCTTGATTATCGGTGTGTTGTGCACCACACCAATAATCGTGAGGCTATAGGATATTTTAGGATTGGTTTCTATTCTTCTCACTCGAGATCGTGCCTTAGAGTTGTGTTGTAAGTTGGACCCTCCGACGAAATTCTTTCCCTTATCGTTATGCCTCCGCGTAGGCAACCCGCCTGGGAGGGCAAGCGGAGGAGGCTGCGAGTAAGTCTGAGGAGGGTTACGTGGGCACAGCCCGATTATCACCTTGGGTGGTGCTTCGTTCGGGAGTTCTGCGGCGTCGCACTAGCCCCAGTGAGTTTAGCACGGCGGCGGATTCCTCTGCGACCATGATATTTGAACCTTGGTTCCACGGCCAGGAACGGTGAATATAGATTGCAAAGAGGCAACCACATTACTAGCTATAGATTTGGCTACCGAGAGTATACCGATGTACCGCGAGTCTTGAGGACTATCTAAAGAGGTTGTGCAAGAGTAATTCTTCGTTAGGCTTGAGCATGGCACGTGTGCGGGCTTATGCGCGTGGCCGAGGCGATGTAGAGATCGAAAGGTTAACGAAGGACACGAGAAGAGGGCGAGCGGCAAGGTCCTTTAGTAACTTTTGGCGAGTCGCCTCGCGTGAATAGATTATGCACATCCACCAGTGCAGCGAGGTCCTCCACGAATTTCAGGACGTTCGGGGTATGCGGGAGTTGGTCAGAGCTCCAGAGCTTCCGGTTCACACCTACACGTAGGTTCCAGCCATCCGGATTCAGTTTTTCTCAGTGTTCACAATGTGGCAGGCGTCATCGAGGAATGTCGTCTTTTAGTTGGTGCGTGTTGTACCTATGACCGTCGAGTGCATTGTCGAAAGAGTGTCCTTGCGGGAGGACTTAGCCTTCGAGGATCGGTGGGTAGTTCGTCATCTCCCTTAGCTATCGCCTGCAGGCAGGTTTGATTAGAACGACTAAGGGGAGTGAAGCAGTAGACATAGATCTATCCTTAACCCTCTAGAGTTTTGTATAGGTGATAAGGTGAGTATACCTTAGGTGCTCTGTTCTGATAGCCGTGTGTTAGTTGTGATTTGAAATCATGGTTTATTAGCAGTAAGATTTTGGGGATAGAGAAAGTGTGAGCCTTAGAGCTTTATACGTAGAGACCTTAGAGGTGAGGCCATCTCGAGAAAAGGTGTAGTGTTATGTTTGACCCTTATCGGAGTGCATAGTGCACGTGAGTTATGTTGGGACAGGTCCCTAGTAGTGTGGAATGAAAGAGGGTAGTTGAGCTAAGAAGACCGCTAGGTTTTCGTAACGTGATTAGTGAGATTGTTCCGGTTCGGGGAGCTAGTATGATGCGCGTTGCCGGGTCGGGTTGAGGCCACGTTGCGGGTCAACCCGCGGCAGGTTTGGTGGTGGGGTCAGTTTGTGGTGGTCCCGCCTTGTGGTAGGGTCACGAGGGTGTTAGGCCCATGTTCAGTTAACCAGCGTACGAGTTCGTGGATGCGTTCGGCCGGTGGTGAGTCGATGGGGGCAGCCCATCGTGTTCTTCGTTCGGGACCGTTTACTCGGCTGTGTTGAGTTATCTGAAGGGTTGAAAGGCTGCACGGGGTGCCTACCTTCACCTTATGTCAGACAGTGAAGCCCAGGTTGTGGCTATTTTACGTCCTCTAAAAGTTTACCAGGCAGGGTTAAGAACTCAGGTGAGTCTCAGAATCGCATTCGCCCTCGGGCCAGTGCGTGGATTTCAGGGATAGTTGTGGGGATTGTTGTCTCCTATGGAGGTAGTGTTTGATCTACCATTTCAGTGTTCGGATATCGCTTTGTGAAGCCTTGTAGGCGGAAGTGTAAATTGCCGGTCGATTGGTTCGATGTTGGCAAGGTTCGATTAGTTAGTTGAGCTTGTTCCGGCGATGTGGATAGTGAAGCTTGTCTAGAAGAAGTTACGGCAGCTCGGAGGAATTGTGCGGATAATCGGCGACGCTTAGAGTTCGAGTTGATCGGTCTTCTTGAAGAGTACCACCGGGTTGGGTGTGCGAGTTTGGAATACTGAGAGGAACTTAGCCCGAGTTACTTTGGGCCCTTTGAGTTCATGTGAAGAATAGGCGGGTTGCCTATATGATTAGCTTTTGCCGTCCGACTTAGGAGGTCAGACGTCCGATCTTCGTATTGTTATGATCGGGAAAAGTATCGAGATCCATCCAGTGTTCCACTTAATGATGACCACGTTAGAGATAGTAACCCGAGTTTTGGAAAGCTGACGATGTCAAATGTGGAAAGAATTCGAGTATACGACATCCTCGGGGATCGCGTGCGGTGGTACCATTTGTTGGGTCGCTGAGAAGGTTAATGCCTCGTGCAAAGTGACAAAGTGGTATCTCTGACGAGTAAAGAGAAGCGAGCATGTATGGCGAGCATAGATGTGATCATTTCTTTTGTAAAGAGAAGGTCTGAAGGAGGTATATTTTAAACCCGGTGAGAAGTGTTTTATGGTGATGTAAGAGGTGTTTACTCGTGGACTTGGATGTAGCTTTTTGCGCAAGTTGTTTCGTGGCCATGTGTGGCAAGGATTGTTCTCGTAAGTATAGTAGTGAGGACTATCTTGGCGCGTATTTGTTTGAGACTTAGAAGGAACATTCGGACGAATGTTTCTAAGAGGAGAATGTTATACCGTATTTCCAAAGTATATGCGTGGGGCGTACGTAGAAAATTTGAAACTTTTAATATTGGCTTGGCCGAAAATTATTTGTGCACAACACCCGTTTAGAGTCGTTTTTAGACGAAACGTTTTAAAAGCTTTCGTAGGGGAAATTACGGCGATGTCATTTTTAATTTTTGCGGATTTTTACGAGAGACGAAACCTGTTGGGCCAACAAGAGGGCGCCACTTGGCACCCTCCCATTGGCGGACGTGAGGCTCGGTTGTGGCCGATTGGAATGGCTTTAGTTGGTAGGATATTTGTGTGTTAGTTGGTTAAGGGGCACTTGGCAAGATCTTGGCCCTACACTTGCTAGGCACTTGGCTAGATCTTGGCCATTGGTTGGCCTTGGCTTGTGCTATAAATACCCCTCTAAGGTTGAAGACTTCTTCATCCAAAATGCCTAAGTCTTGAGAGCCTTCCCCCTCCCCTTTTCGTGAGGCCCCCTTGGCCGAGAGTTTCCCCCCCTAGTGGGGTAGGCCGAGGGGTAGCCACCCCCCCTCCTTTGTGGTGTGGCCGTGGGGTACCCCCCCCCTAGCCTAGTTTGTTTTCATATAATACCCCCCCTCTTGGTAGAAATACTCTCAAAAGTATTGTTATAATGCCCAAATTACCTTAGCCTTATACCTTGTTGTATTCTAAGGTTATACCTATCTGAAGAGCCGTAAATACTATTATACTTACCGTCGGTCACCAAACCGAAACCCTAGGAAAATCTCCATAGTCCGTTGGAGTATTGTGTAGAAGTTGGTTAGAACTTCTAAGGGTGGTTTAGAGCGGGTTGGAGCGCTCAGAGTTGGAGCTAAACGATTGCCCAGGATCGACTTTAAGCTAGGATAATTATGGGCTTATCGAGGTAAATATCTTGTCCCTCTATTGTAATTGGAAATTACATGTTGTTAGAATATATAGTTGAAGTATACTATATATAGAACTGAACGTAGTTATCGGCAATGTCTTTTGACTTAAGCCTGAATAATACTTACGGCAATGTCTTGCGACTTAAGCCTGAAATTAAAGAAGTTTACTGAACTGTAATTACTTAGGGCTGTATTACAGTAGACTTGTGAAGTAGTACCGTGGAGTAGAATTGTACCCGTTAGGGTTAGATGTATAACCCCCCCCGGTTGGCTTGGTAGCCGGCCTCGATGGAGGAGGAGATTTACGCTGTTGCGGGGGGGGGAGGTGCTGCCGAATTTTCGGTAGAATATTCTACGATGAGATCTAAATGTTAATAAGCGCCTTGTGGCCTTATAGGTTGAAGTACTACGTGTGGCGCGATCTACTTGGCTTAAGGAGTAGCCGACGGTTGGATGTACTTGGAGCGTTTTGCTATTAGTCGATACTCGTCGCGGTATGTGAACCTCTTCCTATCTCTTCTAGCATGATATGTGTGAAATATGTAGTACGGTGAGCGTCACGTATGCTGAACGTATTTGATTGGTGTAAAACATAAAGTTTGATAACGGCTTTATGGGAAGTTTGTTATCACAGCTTTATGTTGGTAAGAAAATACATGTGGTTTTAAAAGGTAACTGATTTGAACTATAACTGGCTTGTTATGTGTTAATAAAGAACTTGAAGTATTTCAAAAGATTTTTGAATCATTTTGAAAGAAGAAGTAATATTCGGTTTTTGAAAACTTAAGAGTTATACTAGCTTTATGGGAAGTTAGGTATAACGGCTTAAGAATGTTTCTTGATTTGGAAATCGGAATGTGTAACGACAAACCAACTGCGGCGTTAATAAAAGGAAATTTTTTGAATAATTAAGTATTATTAAAACCAAGAGAAACTTCCATCTGCATGAAGCTAAGATGAGACAAAATGATATTTCTAGATCATGGTCAGTAATAAGATTGTAATAAACAAGAATATCCTACTCATATAAGGCTTAGGTTTCTCAGTTGTTTAAAGGAGAATTATATTCTTAAATGAATAAGATTATGAACTGCGAAACCTTTCGAAAATGAGAAACTTGAACATTGGAAATTAGGCAAACCTGAACATTGGAAAAGAATGTTGCTACTTGATTTTACAAAGAGAAGTAATTGATTTACTTTAAAAGATAATCACTCTATTTTCATATACTACGGGTATTGTGTGACTTTTGTAAATGCGTATCTTTTAAAGAGTTAATGTATGACGTACTTTGGGGATAAAACCCGATCTTGTTAATCATATAGTAGAAAGTACCTTGTGTGAACAACTTGGTTGTATTGGTTTGTGATAGCCTTGTAATACTTCTTGTTGCTTTGATAAGTAAACGTGTTAGGATGCTACGTGTGTTAGTATCTTGTGATGTTTGTGTAAAGGGGTTTCCCTTGATTGCGCTTATTAACTATCAGTCGTTATGATAGTATTGTGGCATTCATCTCTTGAGATGATTCCGGGGGTTAAGCTGCCCTCCGATGCGGGGTAGACTCAGGCGGTCTGGGACCATGATTCGAGAATACCTCATGCGGGTCCTGGGGGCCTATGCGGAGCTACGAGAGTTCCGTGTTAGCGTCGTCCTTTATGGGCATGCGGTCGCGTGGCCCGTGCGGACTCGGAAGTCGGGGCGATGCGGGGAGTAGCTACCCTCGATGCGGGAATACCTCATGCGGGCGATGAGATTGGCCTACGCGGGCTGCGGGAGTTCGAGTTAGACGCGCGCATGATCTGCGGGCAAGTGGCGGCTTTGATCATGTGACGGTCTGCGATTCTTATAATCTGATTCATGACCTTGTTGATGCTGTAGGTTTTTAGTAGTCGGCTATGCCTTCGCACTTACCGTCTGATTTTATCATGACACAGTGGGACTGGTGTTCGGTGTGTTCCTTGGTGCTTTTATATCATAGGCGGCGGTGAGGAAGGTATTCCACGGGCATGATTGATGTTGTGGGCCCGAGACCCATTGTTATACTTGAGTGATGACTTGAGGCGTGAGTCCACGACTTGACATGGCGCTTTGTTGTAAATCGTAGTTTGGTTATCATACATGTCTCTGCTTTATATGATCGCTATGATTTCATTTACTGATATGTATTTTCAGTTTCACATACTCTTTTTGTTATCGACCTCGCTTGGGGCTGCGTTCATGCCGCAGGTTGAGGTACACCCGTCGTTGATCCTAGCTCTCAGGGTCACAGTTAAGCGTTTGGAAGCTCCGTTTCTCCGGAGGCTTATCAGTGGTATAGTCCGCCGTCGTGTAAGTGTTTACATTCGGGGGTTTGGCGGGGCCCTGTCCGCCATTGTTGTCGTATCATTCTTAGAGGTGCAGTAATCTTGTGTAGGCAAGGGGTTTGTAAAAAGTTAAACTGTTCATGTTGAAAAAGGTTGCTATTTATATTTATCTTGAAGGTAACCGCTTTTAGTTGCTTTGTCTTCTTATTTCACCGTCTTATTACACTGGTTTCATGTATTGTCTTTATGTTCGTGATTACTCGATGTATGTCTACTTGGGTGCCCGGTAAGGCACGATCACGGGCCGGTTCGGTCGTGACAAAGTGGTATCGAAGCGATTAATCCTCGGAAAGTGTCTGACCGTATCAGATCCGAAGTCTTGATTATCGGTGTGTTGTGCACCACACCAATAATCGTGAGGCTATAGGATATTTTAGGATTGGTTTCTATTCTTCTCACTCGAGATCGTGCCTTAGAAGGCGTGTTGTAAGTTGGACCCTCGACGAAATTCTTTCCCTTATCGTTATGCCTCGCGTAGGCAACCCGCCCGGGAGGGCAAAGCGGAGGAGGCTGAGTAAATCTGAGAGGGTTACGTGGGCACAGCCCAATTATCACCTTGGGTGGTGCTTCGTTCGGGAGTTCTGCGACGTCACTAGCCCCAAGAGTTTAGCGGCGGCGATTCCTACTGCGACCATGATATTTGAACCTTCAGTTCCACGACCGGGAACGGTGAATATAGATTGCAAAGAGGCAACCCTGTTACTAGCTATAGATTTGGCTACCAGAGAGTATACCGATGTACCGCGAGTCTTGAGGACTATCTAAAAGAGGGTTGTGCAAGAGTAATTCTTCAGTTAGGCTTGAGCATGGCCTGTGTACGGGCTTATGCGCAGCAGGCCGAGACGTGTAGAGATCGACAGGTTAACGAAGGACACCAGAAGAGGGCCAGAGCAGCAAGGTCCTTTAGTAACTTTTGAGGCGAGTCGCCTCACCAGCAGATTAGATTATGCACATCCACCAGTGCAGCGAGGTCCTCCACGAATTTCAGGACGTTCGGGGTATGCGGAGTTAGTCGAGCTCGAGCTTCGGTTCACGGCTACGTAGGTTCGGCCATCCGGATTCGATTTTCTCTGTGTTCACTATGTGGCAGGGGTCATCCCAGGGAATGTCGTCTTTTAGTTGGTACGTGTTGTACCTATGACCGTCGAGTGCATTGTCGAAAGAGTGTCCTCGGGAGGACTTAGCCTTCAGATCGGTGGGTAGTTCGTCATCTCCTTAGCTATCGCCCTACAGGCGTGTTTGATTAGAACGACTAAGAGAGTGAAGCGATGAACATAGATCTATCCTTAACCCTCTAGAGTTTTGTATAGGTGATAAGGTGAGTATACCTTAGGTGCTATGTTCTGATAGCAGTGTGTTAGTTGTGATTTGAAATCATGGTTTATTAACCGAGTAAGATTTTGGGGGATAGAGAAAGTGTGAGCCTTAGAGCTTTATACGTAGAGACCTTAGAGGTGAGGCCATCTCGAGAAAAAGGTGTAGTGTTATGTTTGACCCTTATCGGAGTGCATAGTGCACGTGAGTTATGTTGGGACAGGTCCCTAGTAGTGTGGAATGAAAGAAGGTAGTTGAGCTAAGAAGACCGCTAGGTTTTCGTAACGTGATTAGTGAGATTGTTCCGGTTCGGGGAGCTAGTATGATGCGCGTTGCCGGGTCGGGTTGAGGCCACGTTGCGGGTCAACCCGCGGCAGTTTGGTGGTGGGGTCAGTTTGTGGTGGCCCCGCCTTGTGGTAGGGTCACGAGGTGTTAGGCCCATGTTCGATTAACGTCTGAGTTCGTGGATGCGTTCGACCAGTGGTCGGGCCGATGGGGGCAGCCCATCGTGTTCTTCGGTCAGGACCGTTTACTCGGCTGTGTTGAGTCATCTGACAGGTTGAAAGGCTGCACGGGGTGCCTACCTTCACCTTATGTCAGACAGTGAAGCCCAGGTTGTGGCTATTTTACGTCCTCTAAAGTTTACCAGGCAGGGTTAAGAACTCAGGTGAGTCTCAGAATCGCATTCGCCTGGGCGGTGTTTGGATTTCAGGATAGTTGTAGGGATTGTTGTCTCCCTGTGGAGGAAGTGTTTAAGCTACCATTTCGGTGTTCGGATATCGCTTTGTGAAGCCTTGTAGGCGGAAGTGTAAATTGCGGTCGATTGGTTCGATGTTGGCAAGGTTCGATTAGTTGGTTCAGCTTGTTCCAAAGTGATCGTGGATAGTCTGAAGCTTGTCTAGAAGAAGTTACGGCGGCTCGGAGGAATTGTGCGGATAATCGGCGGCGCTTAGAGTTCAGTTGACGGTCGGTCTTGAAGGTACCACCCGGGTTGGGTGTCCGAGTTTGGAATACAGAGGAACTTAGCGAGTTACTTTGGGCCCTTTTGAGTTCATGTGAAGAATAGGCGGGTTGCTTATATGATTAGCTTTTGCGTCCGACTTAGGAGGTATGCGTCCGATCTTTCGTATTGTTATGATCGGAAAAGTATCGGAGATCCATCAGTGTTCCACTTAATGATGACCACGTTAGAGATAGTAACCGAGTTTTGGAAAGCTGAGCGATGTCGTAAATGTGGAAAGAATTCGAGTATACGACATCCTCGGGGATCGCGTGCGGTGGTACCATTTGTTGGGTCGCTGAGAAGGTTAATGCCTCGTGCAAAGTGACAAAGTGGTATCTACGAGTAAAGAGAAGCGAGCATGTATGGCGAGCATAGATGTGATCATTTCTTTTGTAAAGAGAAGGTCTGAAGGAGGTATATTTTAAACCCGGTGAGAAGTGTTTTATGGTGATGTTAGAGGTGTTTCCTCGTGGACTTGGATGTAAGCTTTTTGCGCAAGTTGTTTACGTGGCCATGTGTGGCAAGGATTGTTCTCGTAAGTATAGTAGTGAGGACTATCTTGGCGCATGTTTGTTTGAGACTTAGAAGGAACATTCGGACGAATGTTTCTAAGGAGGAGAATGTTATACCGTATTTCCAAAGTATGTGCGTGGGGCGTGCGTAGAAAATTTGAAACTTTTAATATTGGCTTGGCGAAAATTATTTGTGCACAACACCCGTTTAGAGTCGTTTTTCGGCGAAACGCTTTCCACGACTTTCGTAGGGAATTTCGCTATGTCATTTTTAATTTTTGCGGATTTTTAGGAGACGAAAGCGTGTTGGGCCAACAAGAGGCGCCACTTGGCACCTCCCATCGGACGTGAGGCTCGGTTGTGGCCGATTGGAATGGCTTTAGTTGGTAGGATATTTGTGTGTTAGTTGGTTAAGGGGCACTTGGCAAGATCTTGGCCTACACTTGCTGAGCACTTGGCTGATCTTGGCCATTGGTTGGCCTTGGCTTGTGCTATAAATACCCTCTAGGTTGAAGACTTCTTCAAAATGCCTAAGTCTTGAGAGCCTTCCTCCCCTTTTCGTGAGGCCCTCGTCGAGAGTTTCCCCACAGTGGGGTAGGCGAGGGTAGCCACCCTCCTTTGTGGTGTGGCGTGGGGTACCCACTGCCTAGTTTGTTTTCATATAATACCCACTCTTGGTAGAAATACTCTCAAAAGTATTGTTATAATGCCCAAATTACCTTAGCCTTATACCTTGTTGTATTCTAAGGTTATACTATCTGAAGAGCCCGTAAATACTATTATACTTACCGTCGGTCAAACCGAAACCACTAGGAAAATCTCCATAGTCAGTTGGAGTATTGTGTAGAAGTTGGTTAGAACTTCTAAGGGTGGTTTAGAGCGGGTTGGGCGCTCGAGTTGGAGCTAAACGATTGCCGGGATCGACTTTAAGCTAGGATAATTATGGGCTTATCGAGGTAAATATCTTGTCCTCTATTGTAATTGGAAATTACATGTTGTTAGAATATATAGTTGAAGTATACTATATATAGAACTGAACGTAGTTATCGGCAATGTCTTTTGACTTAAGCTGAATAATACTTACGGCAATGTCTTTGCGACTTAAGCTGAAATTAAAGAAGTTTCTTGGCTGTAATTACTTAGGGTGTATTCAGATGAGACTTGTGAAGTAGTCCGTGGAGTAGAATTGTACCGTTAGGGTTAGATGTATAACCCCGGTTGGCTTGGTAGCGGCCTCGATGGAGGAGGAGATTTCTGTTGTTGCGGGGAGGTCTTTGCCGAATTTTGGTAGAATATTCTACGATGAGATCTAAATGTTAATAAGCGCCTTGTGGCCTTATAGGTTGAAGTACTACGTGTGGCGCGATCTACTTGGCAAGGAGTAGCCGACGGTTGGATGTACTTGGGCGTTTTGCTATTAGTCGATACTCGTCGAGGTATGTGAACCTCTTCCTATCTCTTCTAGCATGATATGTGTGAAATATGTAGTACGGTGAGCGTCTACGTGTCTTTGAACGATTTGATTGGTGTAAAACATAAAGTGTTATAACGGCTTTATGGGAAGTTGGTTATAATGACTTTATGTTGGTAAGAAAATACATGTGGTTTTAAAAGGTAATCGATTTGAACTATAAGCGGCTTGTTATGTGTTAATAAAGAACTTGAAGTATTTCAAAAGATTTTTGAATCATTTTGAAAGAAGAAGTAATATTTGGTTTTGAAAACTTAAGAGTTATAACGGCTTTATGGGAAGTTAGGTATAACGGCTTAAGAATGTTTTACTGATTTCGGAAATCAGAATGTGTAACGACAAACCACTGCAGCGTTAATAAAAGGAAATGTTTTGAATAATTAAGTATTATTAAAACCAGTAGAAACTTCCATCTGCATAGAAGCTAAGATGAGACAAAATGATATTTCCTAGATCATGGCTGCTGTAATAAGATTGTAATAAACAAGAATATCCTACTCACATATAAGGCTTAGGTTTCTCAGATTGTTTAAAGGAGAATTATATTCTTAAATGAATAAGACTATGAACTACGAAACCTTTCAAAAAAAATGAGAAACTTGAACATTGGAAATTAGGCAAACTTGAACATTGGAAAAGAATGTTGCTACTTGATTTTACAAAGAGAAGTAATTGATTTACTTTAAAAAGATAATCACTCTATTTTCATATACTACGGGTATTGTGTGACTTTTGTGAAAGTAACGTATCTTTTAAAGAGTTAATGTATGACGTACTTTGGGGATAAAAACCCGATCTTGTTAATCATATAGTAGAAAGTACCTTGTGTGAACAACTTGGTTGTATTGGTTTGTGATAGCCTTGTAATACTTCTTGTTGCTTTGATAAGTAAACGTGTTAGGATGCTACGTGTGTTAGTATCTTGTGATGTTTGTGTAAAGGGGTTTCCCTTGATTGCGCTTATTAACTATCAGTCGTTATGATAGTATTGTGGCATTCATCTCTTGAGATGATTCCGGGGGTTAAGCTGCCCTCCGTCTGGGGTAGACTCAGCGATGCAGGACCATGATTCGAGAATACCTCATGCGGGTCTGAGGGCCTATGCGAGCTACGAGAGTTCGGGTTAGCGTCGTCCTTTATGGGCATGCGGTCGCGTGGCCATGCGGACTCGGAAGTCGGGGCGATCGGGAGTAGCTACCCTCGATGCGGGGAATACCATGCGGGCGATGAGATTGGCCTATGCGGGCTGCGGGAGTTCGAGGTTAGACGCGCATCGATCTGCGGGCAAGTGGCGGCTTTGATCATGTGACGGTCTAGCAGATTCTTATGATCTGATTCATGACCTTGTTGGTGCGTGGGTTTTTAGTAGTCGGCTATGCCTTCGCATTTACCGTCAGTTTTATCATGACACGTGGGACACGGTGTTCAGTGTGTTCCTTGGTGCTTTTATATCATAGGCTGCCGGCGGTGAGGAAGGTATTCCACGCATGATTGATGTTGTGGGCACGAGACCCATTGTTATACTTGAGTGATGACTTGAGGCGTGAGTCCACGACTTGACATACGCTTTGTTAAATCGTAGTTTGGTTATCATACATGTCTCTGCTTTATATGATCGCTATGATTTCATTTCTGATATGTATTTTCAGTTTCACATACTAAATTTTGTTGTCTTGACCTCGCCGGAGGCTGCGTTCATGCCGCAGGTTGAGGTACACCCGGCGTTGATCCTAGCTCTCCGGGTCACAGTTTTGCGCGTTTGGGAAGCTCCATTTCTCCGGAGGCTTATCGGTGGTATAGTCCGCCGTCGTAAGTGTTTACATTCGGGGTTTGGCGGGCTGTCCGCCATTGTTGTCGTATCATTCTTAGAAGTGCAGTAATCTTGTGTGGGCAGGGTTTGTAAAAAGGATTAAACTGTTCATGTTGAAAAAGGTTGCTATTTATATTTATACTGAAGGTAACCGTTTTTGGTTAGCCTGTCTTCTTATTTCACTGTCTTATTACACTGGTTTCATGTATTGTCTTTATGTTCCGCTGATTACTCTGATGTATGTCTACTTGGGTGCCCGGGGTAAGGCACCAGTCACGGGCCCGGGTTCGGGTCGTGACATGAAGCTTATCCAGGAGAGACTTTTAGAAGCTCAGAGTCGGCAGAAGTCTTATGCAGATAATCGGCGTCGACACTTGGAGTTTCAGGTTGACGATTGGGTCTTCTTGAAGGTATCACCCATGAAGGGTTTGATGAGGTTCGGGAAGAAGGGGAAGCTTAGACCAAGGTACATTGGGCCTTATCAGATCCTCCGTAGAGTAGGCAAGGTTTCCTATGAGTTGGAACTGTCGTCCGACTTGGAGGCAGTACATCCGGTCTTCCATGTTTCTATGTTGCGGTAGTGTATCGGAGATTCATCGAGAGTTTTCCCAGCTAGTGATGTCCAGGTGACAGAGGGATTAACGTATTGTCACGACCCGACCTCGGGCATGGCCAGTGCCTTACCCGGGCACCTAGTGATACAACATCGAGAAAATCGTGGAAATAAAAACTAAAACATGAGACAAGACATAAAGTATGAAACAAAGCTAACCAAAGCGGTCACCTTCACGAATATATACATATATATATCAAAATGAGCAGTTAAATCCTTTTACAAACCCCGCCACAACAAGATTACAGACCTCTAGAATGTAACCATAACTATGACGGACGAGGCCACGCCATACCACGAATGTACAAGTAACTACACTGACAGGGGACTATACCAAAGATAAGCCTCCGGAGAAACGGAGCTTCCAACGCTGAACTGTGATCCTATGAGCGAGGATCCACAACCGATGTACCTCTACCTGCGGCATGAACGCGGCCAAGAGGTCGATCTGGCAGTACAAGTATGTGGCGAAAATCAGTAAATGAAATCATAGTAGTCTATATAAAACAGGAGACATATATGATACCCAAACTACAGTACACAACATGTAAGTAGTCATGTCAAGTCAGGGACTCACGCCCTCAAAGTCATCACTCAAATATAACCGTGGGTGTTACGCCCACCATATCAATCATGCCCGTGGAATTCCTTCCTCACTGCCGACAGTCTATGATATAATAACACCAAGAAGTACACATGAACACGTGTCCCACTGTGTCATAAAACCATACGGGGCAAGTGCGAAGGCTAACTACGGATACCAAAGCGCATCATCAATCGGCCAAGGCAAATGAAGCCAACTACCGGATACCAAAGCCGTACCAACAAATCTACATAACCATACCACGGTGACCCGGGGCACGAAAGCCAACTACGGATACCAAGCTGCGCGCGTAGCTGGCCGGGGCAAGTACGAATACTAACTACCAGATACCAAGCCGGAATCACGAGACTTCGTCACAAAACTGAACGGGGCAAGTACGAAGGCTAACTACCAGATACCAAGCCAAATCAGCCACGACTTCGGGGCAAGTACGAGAGCCAACTACCAGATACCAAACCGAATCTGTCACGACCCGACCCCGGGGCCGCGACTAGTGCCCTACCTGGGCACCCTTACAGGTACACATCAGAGAAAAATCAGCGGAACATACATGAAACCTATAAAAATAAAACAATAGAAGTAAAACAACAGGTTAGCCGATAGGGCTACCTTCCTGGACATAAATATATACAAAGCGGATTGCCTCATTTCTTTACAAACTGACCCACAATATGTGACTACAGACCTCTAAGAGTTTTAACATAACAACTGTGGCGGGACAGGGCCCCACCATACCCCTGAATATACATGAATCTACTACGTCAGGGAAAACCGTACCAAGAGATAAGCCTCCGGAGCAAATGGAGCTTTTTCCCAAAAACTGAACCGAGATCCTAAGAGCAAGGATCACCACACAGGTACCTAAAACTGCGGGCATGAGCGGCCCGAGAAAGTCGATAACAGTGCGAATATGGAGCAAATAACGTCGATAAGCGGATCATAGCGTACAAAAGAATGACGAGACAAGTATAAAAATACATACGAGATCTGCCGTGTCATTACCACTTATGAACTTAATTTCACGTCAATATCTTTTCCCATTTTCAATAAAGGTTATAGCCACATTCTTACGCACATGATTAGGAAAAATCATTAAGTTCATTTCTATATAACTTACTTATCTTTCATAAGTACATCCGGCCCTTTAAGGAGGGGCGCCTATACTACCCGGCCCAATCTGGGACGCGATCAAGGTCACATAGTCTGCCACAAAGGTATCTTTGTCCGCCCGTCTAAAGTCGATAATGTCATATGGTCTGCGTAAAGGTAAAATGCGGCCGTCTGCGGGTCGATAATGTCATATAGTGCGCGTAAAGGTATCTGCCGGCCCATCTGCGGGTCGATAATGTCATATAGTGCGCGCGTAAAGGGATCTTTGCTCGGCCCGTCTCGGGTCGATAATGTCATATAGTGCGCGTAGGTATCTTGCCTGCCCGTCTGGGTCGATAATGTCATATAGTGCGCGTAAAGGTATCTTTGCGGCCCGTCTGGGTCGATAATGTCATATAGTGCGCGTGGGTATCTTGCCGGCCCGTCTGGGTCGATAATGTCATATAGTGCGCGTAAGGGATACTTGCGCCGACCCGTCTGCGGGTCGATAATGTCATATAGTGCGCGTAAAGGTATCTTGCCGGCCCATCTGCGGGTCGATAACGTCATATAGTGCGCGTAAAGGTATCTTTGCCGGCCCGTCTGCGGGTAGATAATGTCATATAGTGCGCGTAAGGTATCTTTGCGGCCCGTCTGGGTCGATAATGTCATATAAAACCCGGGAATTTACCCAAACGTACTACGCGCCTCTACTCCTTTATAAAGACTCTTTTTCAAATAAAACTTCCCAGATACTAACAACTATAGTATCAAGTCCTATCCACCTTTCAAGACAAGTCACAATACCTTTTTAGAAATACAATTACCGGCTTCTAAAACAAGTGACTTCTTTCTTAAAAACCCTAAGCAACTGGTACCTTAAAAACAGTTTGCCCTTCTTTATTTCAAATCATTTCTTTACTTACATTACTGAAGGAAACCATTCTTTTAACCTTCCATAAAGACGTTATAATCAACTTCCCATAAAGCCGTTATAACCCTTTATGGTTTTAGACCAACTTTTTCCTTTTATAACCAAGAGACTTCTACTTTTTGAAACCAAGTATTAAATACTTTCAAATCAATTCTCTTAACTTTCAAAAATACAATTAGTCTCTTAACCTTTTGAACTCAAGTGACTCCTTTTATTATAAAACCTTAGGCAATTGATGCCTTAAAATCAAGTTGCCTTTTCACTAAAATCAAGTCATTTATCTTTCCATAAAGCAATTATAACCAACTCCCCATAAAGTCGTTATATTCCCTTTATGCCTTAGCCAAAATACCATTTCCTATCCAAGGGACATATACGTTTAAAACAGAACAAGTATCACATACTTTAAAAATCTTCAAGTCCCTTAACTTAATAAAACTTAAGACATCCTTTATTCTTTCAAAGAAGTGAGTAAATCTCCTAACTCACCCGACTTGGCTATTCATAAAACTAGTAAAGGATATCAAGGTGTTGTACGTCTACCGTACTACATACGTGGCACTAGTCATGCTCAAAAGATAGGAAAAGTTCTATATAGAGTAAGTCACACAACTACCTCTTAACTTCTAAGAGTATAAGGAAACATGAAATGATACCACAAGTATATTCCATACATAGAATCATGCCAAAGGAAGGAAGAGGTTCACATACCTCGCGACGATTGTTGACAAGTAGCAAAATGCTCCAAAGTACTTCAACCTTGAGCTATTCCATTCTTCAAGTAGGATACGCTATACTTAGTTCTTCAACCTATCATGGTCACAATACGTCCATTAACCCCTTACTTCAAACGTAGAATATTCTAAGTGCTAAGTCGCCAAATTCTACGGAAAATCGGACAGCACCTCCTTTGTGTTTACTTACCTTGCCACCTTTTTCAAGGCCGAATACAATAACCAAACACGCCACATTTAAGGCCCAATCAATGAAATCAACAATAGGGGATTACACGCCTACTAGACGTGTAAAATTCCGCCCCACAAACGATATCAAATTAAAACAACTTACTAGGCCAAATCGGCTAACTTGGAGTACAACAATATCAATTCTTATCCAATTTCTATTCCAATCCAAGTTATAAGCCTAACATGATATCAAGTCGCATTTGATATAACAACCAATTTCTTTAAGTAAGTAACATGCGACGATTTCTAATAAACGACCAATTAGTAATCCAACTTTCAAGTGGCTTGCACAACATTTCAGATTAAGCTACTAGCAATCCATAATACTTATAAACTTCAACATACCAACTTCATGATATCACATGTAAAGCTAACAACAACAATATAAATACATAATCTTGTAACACCTTAAAAGACAAGATTATACCTTAACGATTCTTAATCCAATTCCAAATCCGAAGTCGCTCCTTAGTAGTTTAGAGCCTCTCCAAGACACTTCAATCCGCTTGTTGAGACCCTTAGAACCATACCAACAACTTTCCTTCAAACTTCTAAACAAAACCTAGAAAAACAACTAGGTTTTCGTTTTGCGACTAACCCGAAAACTATCTTTTTCCGAGATTTTTCTATTGAGATACACTCACAATACACTTAGGAACCTTGGTTTAAAGTGGGGAGATTATTGGACAAGAAACAAAAAAAATTTCTTCTTGTTGGACATGAACCCGTGAGCCTTGTTCTTGAGCTCTTCAAATTGTTGTGAAATTTGGCTAAGTGTTAAGCTTGTCTTGCACTACTAGTATTATATAGTGTAATGAAGGATTAAGATCTAAACAAATGGGTGGTTTGGATGAGGTCTTAACAAATATCAAGACTAAAGTGGGGTCTTTGACTTGGTCAATGTTGTCAAGCTCTAAGGCTAGCAAGACTTGTCTTCCTAACAAGGGTCAAATGACCCTTTTGTCCATGAGCAAATTCGTCCAAGGCATTCTAAGGGGGGTGACACGTGTCTCCCTCCCATTCGTCACAATAATACGTTTTCCGACAATTCCTTAATTCCGCTAAATTTTTACAAGTCTTAAATCTTGACGCTTATGCGTTCTTACGTACGTTCTTAAAACATGTCCTGTAAATACGGGGTGTAACATTCTTCCCCCCTTAGAAACATTCGTCCCCGAATGTTCTTTCGGAGTCATACTTAAAATTAGCGACATAGTTCCCTTTCACAACCCCGACATACCAACAATGCCACACATGGCCCTACTACCTCGCACACGCATATCTGTCCATCATAAGCCCAAAAGAGATTATCTTTTCGTACTTCCAACTCCTTCTAACATATACATAGTCTCAATATAATCTGTTCATAAAACTTAAACATACCACAACTTTATCATGCATACAAGTTTCTAAAGGCCAAAGACATACCTGAAATCATATAGGCGGTTCAAGGACCGCTAAAACTGGGAACTCCCACCACGACCTCTGCCACGGCCTGTCGGTGCATGAACCCCCTGCCTAGCTATTGAAGGCGAAGAACCCGCAACTGATCCAGTAGACGGTGTTGTCCCACCAGGACCCCCTCTATAAGGACACTCTCTTAACATATGGCCTAGACGACCACAAGAAAAACAAGCACCGTCTGTGCGGCATACCCCAGAATGTAACCTACCACACTGGGCGCATTGAGGCACAGGTGGCCTCGACTGACTGGAACCCCCATCTGCCTGAGGCTCTGAAGCTCTAGAGACCTGACCGGCCCCTGCATTCCCGGGGTTGTAAAACCCTCCGCCGGAAAACTGTGGAGGAGCACTCGGTGCTGGCTGCAATGTAGACCTAGTCTGCTGCTGAGGCTGTCCGCCTCTAAAACTGCCCTGAGACCCTGATGTCACAGCCTCTTGGGCCGCTTTGAGTCAATCTGGTCCTCTCTCTCTCTATCCTCTATCCCCTGCGCATAGGCCTGCATCCGGGCGATGTCCATACCGGGCTGAAGAGCCACACCCAAGCATGCGGTAATCATATGACGGTCAAGCCCCATCACATAACGATGAACCCTATCCGCCATGTCAGCTACAATAGTATGCGCATGTCTGGCCAAGGAGTCAAACTCCAAGCTATACTCCCTGACAGTCCTCCCGTTCTGCCTCAAGGTCAAGAATCTGTCTACCCGGGCTCTCCTCATCTCAGGAGGCAAAAAGTGATCCATGAAGGCCTCTGTAAACTCCTCCCACACAGCTGGAAGAGCATCATCACCCCTTGAAAGCAACCACGACTCAAACCAGTTCAACGCAATATCGCGCAACCGGTAAGAGGCTAGCGTAACAGACTCTGTCTCTGAAGCCCTAAGAACCTGCATGGTCCGATGTAGCTGCCGAATGAACTCCTGCGGATCCTCATCAGACCTCGAACCATAAAACTCGGGCGGATGACGACCGGAAAATCCGGATCCGCAAACCGGCTCTGGGTTAGCTACTGCTCACATGTGGCCCTACCACTATGTCAGTCAATAGTCTGATCTGTTCTCCATAATCGCAGAGGGTTACCAGGACTCGAGCACAGACTATGCCTGAGGTAGTAGGCGGGGCAGCAAGTTCAGCCACGCCGGCAGTATTAGAGGAAGAAGAACGAAACGAAGTGAGAGGCCGGGGGACAGGGAAAAGAGTCGAGTCGATCAGGCTCATTCTTTGCCTTGCCGCCACGGGCCTGAGTCGCCAGGAGGCATAACTGTTTCATAAGAATAGGTCAGAGAGGATTCAACCTAATAAGACAGCTCTACTGCACGATCTTAGAGAGAGAAGAATGGAAACCAATCCTAAATGTCCTGCAGCTTCCTGATTATAGATGTGGTGCACAACACACCGATAATCAAGACTCTACTGGACACGGTCTGTAGACACTTTCTGAGGACTAACTGCTCTGATACCACTTTTGTCACGACCCGACCCCGTGGCCGCGACTAGTGCCCTACCTGGGCACCCTTACAGGTACACATCAGAGAAAAATCAGCGGAACATACATGAAACTTATAAAAATAAAACAATAGAAGTAAAACAACAGGTTAGCCGATAGGGCTACCTTCCTGGACATAAATATATACAACCGAAGCAGTTGCCTCATTTCTTTACAAACTGACCCACAATATGTGACTACAGACCTCTAAGAGTTTTAACATAACAACTGTGGCGGGACAGGGCCCCACCATACCCCTGAATATACATGAATCTACTACGTCAGGGAAAACCGTACCAAGAGATAAGCCTCCGGAGCAAATGGAGCTTTTTCCCAAAAACTGAACCGAGATCCTAAGAGCAAGGATCACCAACCTGGGTACCTAAAACCTGCGGGCATGAACGCAGCCCCGAAGAAGTCGATTACAACAGTGCAGAATATGGAGCAAATAACGTCTGATAAGTGATCATAAGCGTACAAAAGAATGACAGGGACAAGTATAAAAATACATACCAGATCCTGCCGTGTCATTACCACTTATGAACTTAATTTCACGTCAATATCTTTTCCCATTTTCAATAAAGGTTATAGCCACATTCTTACGCACATGATTAGGAAAAATCATTAAGTTCATTTCTATATAACTTACTTATCTTTCATAAGTACATCCGCCCTTTAAGGAAGGCGTCATACTACGACCCAATGCGGGACGCGATCAAATCACATAGTGCGCCCTCAAAGGTATAATGTCCGCCCGTCTCGGTCGATAATGTCATATGGTGCGCGTAAGGTATCTTGCCCGACCCATCTGCGGGTCGATAATGTCATATAGTGCGCCGTAAAGGTATACTTTGCCGGCCCGTCTACGGGTCGATAATGTCATATAGTGCGCGTAAAGGGATCTTGCGACCCGTCTCGGGTCGAGATAATGTCATATAGTGCGCGTGGGTATCTTTGCCGGCCCGTCTGCGGGTCGATAATGTCATATAGTGCGCGTAAGGTATCTTGCGGCCCGTCTCGGGTCGATAATGTCATATAGTTCGCGTAAGGTATCTTGCGGCCCGTCTGCGTCGATAATGTCATATAGTGCGCGTAAAGGGATCTTGCCTACCCGTCTGCGGGTCGATAATGTCATATAGTGCGCGTAAAGGTATCTTGCCGCCCGTCTACGGGTCGATAATGTCATATAGTCTGCGTAAGGTATATTGCGGCCCGTCTTCGGGTCGATAATGTCATATAGTGCGCGTAAGGTATCTTGCCGACCCATCTCTGGGTCGAAAATGTCATATAAAACCCGGGAATTTACCCCAACGTACTACGCGCCTCTACTCCTTTATAAAGACTCTTTTTCAAATAAAACTTCTCAGATACTAACAACTATAGTATCAAGTCCTATCCACCTTTCAAGACAAGTCACAATACCTTTTTAGAAATACAATTATGAACACTAAAACAAGTGACTTCTTTCTTAAAAACCTAAGAATGGTACCTTAAAAACAGTTTGCCCTTCTTTATTTCAAATCATTTCTTTACTTACATTACTGAAGGAAACCATTCTTTTAACCTTCCATAAAGCCGTTATAACCAACTTCCCATAAAGCCGTTATAACCCTTTATGGTTTTAGACCAACTCATTCCTTTTATAACCAAGAGACTTCTACTTTTTGAAACCAAGTATTAAATACTTTCAAATCAATTCTCTTAACTTTCAAAAATACAATTAGTCTCTTAACCTTTTGAACTCAAGTGACTCCTTTTATTATAAAACCTTAGGCAATTGATGCCTTAAAATCAAGTTGCCTTTTCACTAAAATCAAGTCATTTATCTTTCCATAAAGCAATTATAACCAACTCCCCATAAAGTCGTTATATTCACTTTATGCCTTAGCCAAAATACCATTTCCTATCCAAGGGACATATCGTTTAAAGCAGAACAAGTATCACATACTTTAAAAATCTTCAAGTCCCTTAACTTAATAAAACTTAAGACATCCTTTATTCTTTCAAAGAAGTGAGTAAATCTCCTAACTCACCCGACTTTGCTATTCATAAAACTAGTAAAGGATATCAAGATGTTGTACGTCTACCGTACTACATACGTGCCACTAGTCATGCTCAAAAGATAGGAAAAGTTCTATATAGAGTAAGTCACACAACTACCTCTTAACTTCTAAGAGTATAAGGAAACATGAAATGATACCACAGGTATATTCCATACATAGAATCATGCCAAAGGAAGGAAGAGGTTCACATACCTCGCGACGATTGTCGACAAGTAGCAAAATGCTTCAAAGTACTTCAACCTTGAGCTATTCCATTCTTCAAGTAGGATACGCTATACTTAGTTCTTCAACCTATCATGGTCACAATACGTCCATTAACCCCTTACTTCAAACGTAGAATATTCTAAGTGCTAAGTCGCCAAATTCTACGGAAAATCGGACAGCACCTCCTTTGTGTTTACTTACCTTGCCACCTTTTTCAAGGCCGAATACATTAACCAAACACGCCACATTTAAGGCCCAATCAATGAAATCAACAATAGGGAATTACACGCCTACTAGACGTGTAAAATTCCGCCCCACAAACGATATCAAATTAAAACAACTTACTAGGCCAAATCGGCTAACTTGGAGTACAACAATATCAATTCTTATCCAATTTCTATTCCAATCCAAGTTATAAGCCTAACATGATATCAAGTCGCATTTGATATAACAACCAATTTCTTTAAGTAAGTAACATGCGACGATTTCTAATAAATGACCAATTAGTAATCCAACTTTCAAGTGGCTTGCACAACATTTCGAATTAAGCTACTAGCAATCCATAATACTTATAAACTTCAACATACCAACTTCATGCTATCACATGTAAAGCTAACAACAACAATATAAATACATAATCTTGTAACACCTTAAAAGACAAGATTATACCTTAACGATTCTTAATCCAATTCCAAATCCGAAGTCGCTCCTTAGTAGTTTAGAGCCTCTCCAAGACACTTCAATCCGCTTGTTGAGACCCTTAGAACCATACCAACAACTTTCCTTCAAACTTCTAAACAAAACCTAGAAAAACAACTAGGTTTTCGTTTTGCGACTAACCCGAAAACTATCTTTTTCCGAGATTTTTCTATTGAGATACACTCACAATACACTTAGGAACCTTGGTTTAAAGTGGGGAGATTATTGGACAAGAAACAAAAAAAATTTCTTCTTGTTGGACATGAACCCGTGAGCCTTGTTCTTGAGCTCTTCAAATTGTTGTGAAATTTGGCTAAGTGTTAAGCTTGTCTTGCACTACTAGTATTATATAGTGTAATGAAGGATTAAGATCTAAACAAATGGGTGGTTTGGATGAGGTCTTAACAAATATCAAGACTAAAGTGGGGTCTTTGACTTGGTCAATGTTGTCAAGCTCTAAGGCTAGCAAGACTTGTCTTCCTAACAAGGGTCAAATGACCCTTTTGTCCATGAGCAAATTCGTCCAAGGCATTCTAAGGGGGGTGACACGTGTCTCCCTCCCATTCGTCACAATAATACGTTTTCCGACAATTCCTTAATTCCGCTAAATTTTTACAAGTCTTAAATCTTGACGCTTATGCGTTCTTACGTACGTTCTTAAAACATGTCCTGTAAATACGGGGTGTAACAGAATCAGTAAAACCTCATGGAGAGCTAGTCCATGGAATAATCCTAATGGAAGCATACCCGTGGGCCACCCATCGTGTCAGTATGTCCAAAGGAAATAACAAAGTAACAATCAAAGTGGAAGCATACTCGTGGGCCACCCATCGTGTCAGTATGTCCATCAATCATCGGATAATAGCCGGCGAAGGGCGGTACGGAAATACAACACTTGCACAACAAAGGCTATCACCACAAGCATAGGCAAGTTCAACATACTTTTAGACATTCTTTTTATTACAACTAAACCGGATTTTTAACCCCAAGGTACTACGTATTTTAACTCTTTTCAAAAAGATCTCTTTTTACGTAAAACAACTCGATACTATTATCCGTAGTACAAACACGTTCATGTTTAAATCAAGTACTTTATACTTTTAAACCAAGTGGCTTACACTTTTAAAACAACGTCAAGTATACATTTAAAAACCAGTAACCAACTCTTTTAAGATCAAGGTATTCCTACCTTTTAAAACCAAGTCACTTATATTTTCTCATCAAGAAAAGTTCGATATTTGAAAATAAGTTACTTATACTTTTAAACTCAAGTTACTTCTCTTTTCCCAAAATCAAGTTACCATTTTAAATCCAATAATAAAACCATTCTTTTGTTTCCATAAAGTCGTTATAACTAATCGCCCATAAAGCTATTATAACACTTTATGTTTTAAACAATTAAAGACAAAACCATGCCTTTCTTTTAAACCAAAACACTTCAAATTCTCAAGTCTCTTTTCTTTTAGAAATCAAGTTCCTTACTTTGGAACTTTAAGAAAATCAAAACTTGATTATAATAATTCTTATTAGAGCAATGTGATCTAGGAAAAGTAATACAATTTTGTCTTATCTTAGCTTCTATGCGGATGGAGGTTTCTCTGGTTTTAATATAATTAATTATTTGTCAATACATTTTCCTTTATTAACGCATCGCAGTTGGTTGTTCGATACTTTCTCATTTCCGAAATCAGTAAAACATTATTCTTTAAAAGCCAAGTACTCATTACTCACGAATGAGGTTTCACCACTTTTTAACACAATTAAAGTTCTTCACATTTCATATTAAGTCAAGTCTCTTATCTTTTAAAAACTCAACAAACTATTCTTTTACCTACATAAAGTTGTTATAACTAACTTCCCATAAAGCTATTATAACACTTTATGTTTTAAATCAACCAAAATTCGTTTAGCACACGTACGTCTACCGTACTACATAGTTCACAACATCATGCTAGAAAAGATAGGAAGAGGTTCACATACCTCGCGACGATTATCGACCATTAGTAAATAGCTCCAATTCCTTACGCTCCAACCTGCTCCAAGCAACCCTTAGAAGTTTCTAAACAACTTCTCTTCAAGATCCAACTCCAAAAAGTGAAGAACACTTAGGCTCAAACTATGGCAAGTTTCGGCCAAGGCAAGGTTTCTAGGCTAGGGGTGTGAAATCTTTTCCAACTCTTGGTACACAATCTTCCTAACACCCTAAGGAAGAACACTTAAAAGTTTAAGAATTTTTGGACAACATTAGCTCCTAAAATCAGCCCATGGACGAGAGCTACACTCAAGATGGATGGAGTATTTTTGTCTTGGAAATTATCTCAAGAATGGATGAAGAAGTCTTGCAAGATTAAGGGTCTATTTATAGAGAAATAAATGGCCAAGATCAAGGCAAGTGTGTGGGGAGATCTTGGGACATGTGTGTATGGATTTAACCAACCATATGTCTACCACAAAAAGTGGACAAGTGGCTTGCCACTTGTCCACCACAAAACGTCAGTGGCCCCAATTTCGGCCATAGGGCCACGTAGGGTGCCATGTGTCATCTCCTACTCGTCCAAAATATTTCATCTTCTGAAAAATATCCGGAATGCCAAAAATCCGAAAATAAAGTGGGCCCCACAAAACCGTAAATTTTCCCCGTGGGCCCCACGTGACCAATTCCGGAAATAAAATTCCATAATTCTTAAATATTCCAAAAAGTCCAAATACCAAATCTGGGAATCCAATTCCCTTTAACGAACATTTTTCCTTCACAATATTCGGAAACATTTCCGTCGAAAAATCACATCTTTCATCTTTTTATTTTAAATGTCGTAATCTCGTACGTACGTCCCCACATACATATCCTGGAACTACGGGGTGTAACATTCTTCCCCCTTAGAAACATTCGTCCCGAATGTTCCTTCTAAGTCTCAAAACATACATGCGCCGGTATAGCCTTCACTACTATACTTACCAAACCAAACATGCCACCAATGGCCATAGTATAACATACGCGCAAAACTCAATCCAAGCCAACGAGGAATCACCTCTAACGTGTATAACAACACAAAAGCTTCCACCCATGGTCTAAAGGATACTCCCTTCGCATCTTCACTTAACCACAAAATGATCTCTTTTATTCTGTTAACACATGTTCCTTCTTTCCTTACTCGTCGTACCCTTCTCGTACACCCGAAATCTCTAGTACACGCGCATACTCGATCATCGCCGGTTCCAAAACCTTGAGTCACTACCTCAAACTTGGTCATCTACAAGCCTCTCATTCCGCCAAGGCCATTCGACCTTCACGACGATTCTGGTCGAACACATCCACGAACTCACGCGATGGTTACCTAAACTTGGGCTAGCACCCTCGTGACCCTACCACTGGCGGGACCACCTCAAACTGACCCACATCATTCGGGTTGCGGGTTGACCGCGTCGACCCTCAACCCGACTATCGCGCCCACGCTCTCGTTCCCGATCCGAACAATCTTACTAATTCACGTCATGGAAGCTACCACTTATCTCACACTACCCATGGAATTATCCCACAATATATTTCACGCATACCAAGTACTTCGACAAAGACCAACCGTAAAATTATCCACTCAAGATGGCCTTGCATCCAAGGTCCTAATCATTATAAATTCTAAGGCTCACTCGCATAAATGCCGTCTCGGACTTACCCGTTTCAACTAACCCATGTTTTCTAATTCACACTTAACACAATGCTATCCGTACCTAGCACTTAACATGTATCCACCATAATAACATAAACCCGTCTCCTAAGGGCTGAAGATATCTCTGCAACTACTGCCTCACTTTCCCTTTGTCGCATTAATCATAATCCTTCCTGCAGGCGCTAGCTATATAAGGCGATGAACCGACCACCGATCCGGCGTGAGTCTCTACATCTGTGCTACCTGCGTCGGACAAACTCTCACCAAATGGCCCTGTTGGCCGCAAGCATACAAGTTGTTGAAGTAGTACGACACTCCCTATAATGGAGTCTATCACGACGGCCACAACGAGGTAGGGGTGACCTCATCCGACTAACACCCCTTCTCCCGAACAACTGAACCTGCAACTGACCCGGTAGGCTGAGTCATCCCTCTTGTATCCCTCCTACTTGGACATCCTCCCATCCCATGCAGCGGCCACAGTATAACAATCTCCCAAACTAGCACGACACCTCGAGGATCATCCTCGGCTCTATCCATAGAACTTTGTGAATCGCCTCAAGAAATCCCGAAGTCTCAGACTAACGGATCTAGGGTGAATCACTGGTACTGCCGGAACCACCGGCTCCCGTCCGTCCTCATTCCCAGCCACCAGCCTAGCTAGTAACTAGGCCATCTCCTTCTAACTCATATCCTCGGCTCCTGGACGTGGCACTGGAGGCTCAGGTATCGTGGCCTCAGTAGAAACTGCTGTCGCTCTAAACTCTGCTGGGGCTAGCGGCGTCATAAAACTCGTCGTCTGAAGTACTATCTCGTGTGGACCAGGCTGTGCCCTCGTAACCTCACGTGCTCTACTCGCGTCTCCCTTCTGCCTTGCCCATCCGGGCCACGGTTGCCTTGCGTAGAGGCATAACGGTACATAAGAATACGCCAGAGGAGTCGACTTATAACACGGCTCTAAGGCACGATCTCGAGTGAGAAGAATGGAAACCAATCCTAAATATCCTGTAACCTCCGATTATAGATGTGGTGCAACACACCGATAATCAGACTCTACTAGACACGGTGCGTAGACACTTTCAGAGGATTAAGCGCTCGATACCACTTTTGTCACGACCACGACCTCGGGCGGTCGTGCCTTACCGGGCACCTGGTGATCTGACATCGGAGAAAATCAGTGAAATAAAAACTAAAACATGAGACAAGACATAAAGTATGAAACAGGCTAACCAAAGCGGTCACCTTCGAATATATACATATATATATCAAAGCGATTAAATCCTTTTACAAACCACACTTGCTGATCTACGCACCTCTAAGAATGTAACTATAACTATGGCGGGGGCCCCGCATACCCACACAGATGTACAAGTAACTACACATGGGACTATACCAAAGATAAGCCTCCGAGAAAGCGGAGCTTCCCAACGCAGCTGTGATCCTATGAGCTAGGATCCTCAACCGATGTTCCTCTACCTGCGGCATGAGCACGGCCGAGGTCGGTCTGGCCAATTGCAGTATGTGGCGAAAATCAGTAAATGAAATAATAGTAGTCTATATAAAGCGGAGACATATATGATAACCAAACTACGATACATATGTAGCGATCGCGTCAAGTCGGGGACTCGCGCCAAAGTCATCACTCAAATATAACTATGGGTCTCACGCCACAACATCAATCATGCGTGGAATTCCTTCCTCACCGGCGATCTATGATATAATAACACGAAGTACACATGAACACGAGTCCCACATGTGTCATAAAAAGCCGTCTGGGCAAGTCTGAGCTAACTACCGGATACCAAAGCCGCATCATCAATCGACCGAGGCAAGTCGAAAGCCAACTACGGATACCAAAGCCGTACCAACAAATCTACATAACCATACCACGGGCGACCAGGCAAGTCTGGCAACTACGGATACGAGCTGCGCGCGTAGTGGCGGGAAAATCAGACTAACTACTAGATACCAAGGAATCACGAGACCGTCACAAACTGAGCAGGGCAATCTGAAGGCTAACTACGGATACCAAGCCAAATCAGCCACGACTTGGGCAAGTACGAGCCAACTACGGATACCAAGCGAATCGGTAAAACCTCGCGGAGAGTTAGTCCATGGAATAATCCTAATGGAAGATACCCGTGGGCCACCCATCGTGTCGGTATGTCCAAAGGAAATAACAAAGTAACAATCAAAGTGGAAGCATACTCGTGGGCCACCCATCGTGTCGATATGTCCATCAATCAACGGATAGTCGGCCTCCAACGAGGGCGGTATGTAATCTGATACAACACTTGCACAACAAAGGCTATCACAAGCATAGGCAAGTTCAACATACTTTTAGACATTCTTTTTATTACAACAAAACCGGATTTTTAACCCCAAGGTACTACGTATTTTAACTCTTTTCAAAAAGATCTCTTTTTACGTAAAAACAACTCGATACTATTATCCGTAGTACCAAACACGTTCATGTTTAAATCAAGTACTTTATACTTTTTAAACCAAGTGGCTTACACTTTTAAAACAACGTCAAATATACATTTAAAAACCCAAGTAACCAACTCTTTTAAGATCAAGGTATTCCTACCTTTTAAAACCAAGTCACTTATATTTTCTCATCAAGAAAAGTTCGATATTTGAAAATAAGTTACTTATACTTTTAAACTCAAGTTACTTCTCTTTTCCCAAAATCAAGTTACCATTTTAAATCCAATATGTCACGACCCGTTCCGGGGCCCATGACTGGTGCCTTACCCGGGCACCCAAGTAGTCATACATCAGAGAAATCAGCGGAAAATAAAACAACCAAAATATGAAACAGTATAAATAAGACACAGTTTCTGGGAAAAAGTTGTCTTTCTGCATATATGTATATAAGTACCCCAAAATGAACAGTTACATCCCAACCTTACAACAGGTCTACAGACCTCTAAGAGTTTAAAACAACAATGGCGGGACAGGGCCCCGCCATACCCCTGAATACAAATATCTACAACGACAGGGGACCATACCAAAATGCTAAGCTTAGGAGAAGCGGAGCTTTCCCAGCCAAAGCGGTGATCCTAAGAACGGGGATCAGCGGTAGGAGTACCTTTACTGCGGCATGAGCGGCCCCGAAGAAGTCGCATAACAGTACCAAGTATGGCCCGAAATGCGTAAATGAAATCATAGTAGTCTATATAAAGCGGGAGACATGTATGATAACCAAAACTACAATTCACAATAAATAAACGATCGTATCAAGTCGGGACTCACGCCTCAAAGTCATCATAAAGCCGTGCGGGGTAAGTGCGAGGCATAGCCGACTACTAAAACCCCGGTCTAACAAGGTCGTAAAGCGTATCATGAGATCTGTCTGCCGTCACATGATCAAAGCCGCCACTCGCGATGATATCTAATGTCGCGCGTCTAGCCCGAACTTTCCGTAGCTCGCGTGGGCCACCCGATGGCCGCGTGAGGTATTCCCGCATCGGTAGCTACTCCCGACCGTCCTGGACTCGACGTCCGCGTAGCGCAAAACCGCGTGACCACAAGGGCGCATACTAACACGGAACTCCGTAGCTCGCGTAGGCCATACAGACTGCATAAGGTATTCTCGAATCATAGGTCACTAGACCACTTTGAGTCTACCGCGTCGGAGCGGCTTAACCCCGGAATCATGAGTGATATAATATCAACATGACGGTTTATCGTTAAACAATCTAAGCATAATAAGGAAAACCCTCTGCAAACATCACAAGATACTAACTCACGTAGCATCCTAACATGTTTACTTATCAAGTCAACAAGAAAGTATTACAAGACTATCACAAATCAATACAATCAAGTTATTCACACAAGGTACTTTCTACATTATGCTAACAAGTTCGGGTTTTTAGCCCCAAAGTACTTTATGTATTACTCTTTTAAAAGATCTGTTTCTTTCACAAAAGTCACACAATACCCGTAGTATAAAAATAGAGTGATTATCTTTTGAAGTAAATCAACACATTTCTCTTTGTAAAATCAAGTAACAACATTCTTTTCCCAACGCTTAAGTTTGCCTAATTTCAATTACTCAAGTTTCTCATTTTCGAAAGGTTTCGTAGTTCATAGCTTTAATCCTTTAAAACAATTTGAGAAACATATACCCTAAGTGTGAGTAGGTTATTATTATTCGTAACAATCTTATTACAGCAGCCATGATCTAGTAAATGTAATATCATTTTGTCTCATCTTAGCTTCTATGCGGATGGAAGTTTCTCTTGGTTTTAATAATACTTTATTAGTCAAAATATTTCCCTTTATTAGTCTTTCTTTGTGGTTTGTTCGACATTTATTACGATCGGTAAAACATTATTCCTTTGAAAACCAAAAATACTATTTACTCACGAATGAGGTTTCACACTTTTAACAAAATTCATATTAGTATAATAAGTCAAGTCTCTTATTTCCTTAAATCAATAAATCGTTCTTTTTATCACTCTTGGCCGTTATACCTAACTTCCCGTAAAGCTAGTATAACTCTTAAGCTTTTAAAACCAAGTGTTACTCTTTCAAAAAAGTTTCTTAATTCTTTTGAACTTCTTGATTCTTTTTATTCGGGCTTAAGTCGGAAGACATTCTTTGTAAGTATTATTCGGGCTTAAGTCAGAAGACATTCCGTAATTATTATTCGGTTAACACGTCGTCTACCGTACTATATACATATTCTTAAAATATCATGCTCGAGTATAGGAAGAATCACATACCTTCTCGCGAAATCCACCGCGAGTTGAATATGTCGCGTATGAAGAATCGACTATAACGATCAAATCGCCTATCAGCGTCGGTATCATGTACAAAGCTCTAGCGGAGGGTTCGTTATTCTATGGACATTTGGGCAGCACTTCCCTACGGTGAGCTACTCAAGTCTCTTGTGAAAGCGATCGCATGTAAATGTTCTATTATTCTTCTTTTAAACCTTTCTACTGTGATAACATTTCAATTCTATTCTTTAATATCCTTCTAAGTATTTATACTTATTCCTATACTTCTACAGTATGTATATTCTAATTACAAGAGGAGGATAAGGTTATTTACCTCGGTAAGCCCAATAATATCCTAGATAAAAGTCGCGCCTGAGCAAGGTTTAGCTCCTAAGTTGTGCGCTCCGGTAGCTCCAAGAAAACCTTAGAAGTTCTTCACAACTTCTACTAAGGACTAAGGGATTTGGGCTAGGGTATTTTGGGCATTATAACAATACTAGAAGGCAACTTTTCAACCAAGGGAGGGGGGGTAGGTTTCGGCTCGGCTAGGGGGGCGGTTGCTCTCGGCTAGAGCTTCTCAAAGGGGAGGAGTGTGTTTGGACGAAAACAACAAGAGGGAGAGGGAGGGATTTAAGACTTAGAAAGATTGCTCAATTTAGGATGAAATAACTCTTCAACAAGGGTATTTATAGGTCAAGGATGGCCAACCAAGGGCGAGATGGTGCCAAGTGCAAGGCAAGTGTAGGGTGAGGATTTAGGCAAGTGTCCTTGGCCAACTTGCACACAAAATATCCTACCAACTACATGACAAGAATGGCCATCCATTAATCTTATGTGACAAGTCCACTGATGAGAGGGTGACAAGTGTCGCCTCTCGTTGTCCAAATGTTCGTCTCGCGGAAAAATCCGCAAAAATTAGAAATGACATAGCCGTAATTTATCCTACGCGATTTTAGTAAAAGCGTTTCGTCGGAAAGCGACTCTAGCGGTGTTGTGCACAAAGTGAAATCGTCGAGCCAACTAGGGGTGACACGTGTCGCCCCTACACGTCAAAATATTTCATCTTGAAAATATCCTGATGGCCAAAATCTCAAAACAAAGTGGGCCCACAAAAGTAAATTTTCTCCGTGGGCCCACGTGACCATTTCCGAAAATAAAATTCCAAAATTCTCTAATGTTCCAAGAAGTCCGAATACCAAATCGGGGAATTCAATTCCCATTAACGAACCTTTTTCCTTCACAAAAACCGGAAAATTTTCCGTGGAAAAATCACCTCGTTCTTCCTTACAAAGTTCAATGTCGTATTCTCGTACGTACGTCCTCGCATACATACCCGAAACTACGGGGTATAACATTCTCCCCTCCTTAGAAACATTCGTCCGAATGTTCCTTCAAATATCAAAACAAGCGGCGCCCGAGATAGTCCTTGCTATACTTACGGAAACATCTATGCCACACTGGCCACAACACAACAAACGCACCTACTTATCTCAAGTCCGAGGAATCACCTCTATCACGAAAGCTCCTACTAGAGGTCTAAAAGATACTCCGCCCGCACCTACTCTTTACAAACGAAATGATCACACCTATGCCGTAATAAATTCTCGCTTCTTCCCATACCACTTTTGTCACTGCCTTACTTCGTCGTACTTTCTCGTACACTCGAACTCTTCCTTATCACTTACCATGTTTCGATCGCTTCCCACCGACTACGAGCTGCCAATGACCTCGTCTGGATAAGCTCCACCCGAGCCACGCCCGGCTGAACAAGTACGAACCAACCGTCTGCACCTGGCTTACATCGCATCAATCGATCGGCAATCTTACCCGAGCGCTTATAAAAAGGCTCCAAACGGCGACACCGAATACGAAATGGTAGCTATATAATACATACTCAACAAGGCGAAGAGTCCTTACATACTCGAAATCCAAACAACGGCAGGGTGAATCGACGAGATTCACTGAGTTCCTAACCTTGCTGGTAACTCTTCCGGAAAAAGCAGCAACTTGGACTCCCACTGTCGGCCATAAGGTGAAGGTAGGCACCTCGTGCAGCCTTACAACCTTCTTGAAATAATCATCTAAACTTACTACCGAGTACGGTTTGACTAAAAGATAAGGCGGGTTGACCCCATCGGCCCGACTCATGGTCGAACACATCCACGAACTCGTCTGATATGGTTAACTAAAACTGGGCCTAACACCCTCGTGATCCTAACACAAAGCGGGACCACCACAACCGACCCATCACCAAAGCAGCGTGGAGTCGACCACGGCCTCAACCCGACCCGGCAACGCGCAAAACACTAGCTCCGATCCGAACAATCTCATCAATCACGTTACGAAAACCTGGCGGTCTTCTAAGCTCAACCACCTCTTTCGTTTCCACAACACTCGAGGATTCATCCCATAAAAATATCTCACGTATATTATGCACTTCGATAAGGGTCAAACACGAAAATAATTCTTTTACCAAAGATGGCCTCGCCTCTAAGGTCTTCTACGTAATATTCTAAGGCTCCCTCTCTCTGTCCCCAATCTTACAGGTTAATTAATCAACAATTCTAATCACACTAACACCATGCTAACCGAAAACAATACTTAAGATATTTGCTACACATATAAGTCTCTAAAGGGTTAAGGATATACTGTATCTACGCAGCACTTCCCGAGGTCGTTCTAATCAAACCATACTGCTGTGTGCATTTGAGGAAGGTGATGAACTATCCATGACCCAGAAGGTGAGTCCCTACATCCGCCAACTCTGGTTGGACAATTTCTCAAAATGGCCTGCTGTGTCGCAAACAAAACAAGGCGTGGTAGAAGCACGACACTCGCGATGACATCGACCACAGCCACACCGAGGTGGGGTGGCCTCACAGCTAACACCCCTCCTCTCCGAACCACTGCATCCTGGCCCGATCTGGTAGGCTGAGTCTTCCTACTTGCATCCTTCCTCATAGAACATTCCCTCGCCATATGGCCCTGACGGCCGCAATAAAAACAAGCACCAGTAAAAAGACGGCACTTCCCGGGATGACGCCTGCCACACTGTGAACACTGAGGAAAAACTGAACCCTGTGGAGGGACACTCTGCACTGGCGGAGGCGCATGTCTAATCTGCTGCTGAGGCGGTTCGCCTCGAGAGTTACCAAATGATCCTGCCAAACGGGCCCTCTTCTGCGGATCTTGTTTAATCTGCGATCTACCTCTCTCGGCCCATTGCACATAGTCTGACGCATGGCTTTGGCTCGTTCTGATCAAGAGCTACTCCTCACAACCCTTTCTTTAAGCATCAATATCCTTGGTATCTGTACATAAAATACTCTCTGGCTGCCAAGTCCTTGCTAATGTAATAGTCTCCTTCCAATCCATATTTTTGCTCCAAGTCGTGGGCGAAAGTCAGATGTCATGGCCGCGGTAGGAGCTATTTGCGTGCCAAACTCTGCTTCTTCTTGGCGGCGTCTCGAGAACTCGCGTGAAGCATCACGGGTGATGATTGGGCTGTGCCGCTTCTAAATCTATGTACTCTACTCGCGACTCGCCCTTTGCCTTGCCATCTGGGCCGAGTTACTGGCGTGGAGGCATAAGCGGTAAAGGAAAGGAATACGTTAGAGGGTCCAACTTATAACACGACTCTAAAGCACGATCTCGAGTGAGAAGAATGGAAACCAATCCTAAATATCCTATAGCCTCACGATTATTGGTGTGGTGCACGACACCGATAATCAAGACTCTACTAGATACGGTCTGTAGACACTTTCCAGGATTAAGCGCTCGATACCACTTTTGTCACGACGTTCGGGCGTGGTAGTGCCTTACGGGCACCCAAGTAGTCATACATCGGAGAAATCAGTGGAAAATAAAACAACAAAATATGAAACGATGTAAATAAGACACGGTTTACGGGAAAAGTTGCCTTTCGGCATATATGTATATAAGTACCCCAAAATGAACGATTCATCCCAACCTTACAGTCTACGGACCTCTAAGAGTTTAAAACAACAATGGCGGGACGGGGCCCGCCACCTGAATACAAATATCTACAACGGAGGACCATACAAAATGCTAAGCTTAGGAGAAGCGGAGCTTTCCCAGCCAAACGGTGATCCTAAGAGCGGATCAACGGTAGGAGTACCTTTACTGCGGCATGAACGCAGCCCGAAGAAGTCGATAACAGTACCAAGTATGTGGCGAAAATCGTAAATGAAATCATAGTAGTCTATATAAAGCGGGAGACATGTATGATAACCAAAACTACGATTCCTGATAAATAAACGATCGTATCAAGTCGGGACTCACGCCTCAAAGTCATCATAAAACCGTGCGGGGTAAATGCGAGGGCATAGCCGACTACTAAAACCCCGATGACAACAAGGTCGTAAAGCGTATCATGAGATCTGTCTGACCGTCGCATGATCAAAGCGGCCACTCGCGCGATATCTAATGTCGGCGTCTAGCCACAGAACTTTCGTAGCTCGCGTGGGCCACTCGATGGCCCGCGTGAGGTATTCCCGCATCGAGGTAGCTACTCCCGGCGTCACGGACTCGGCGTCCGCGTGGCAACAAAGACGCGTGACCACAAGGGCGCGTACTAACTGGAACTCCGTAGCTCGCATAGACCATCTGCACTGCATAAGGTATTCTCGAATCATAGGTCACTAGACGCTTTGAGTCTACCCGCGTCGGAGCGGCTTAACCCGGAATCATGAGTGATATAATATCAACATGGCGGTTTATCGTTAAACAATCTAAGCATAATAAGGAAAACCCTCTACACAAACATCACAAGATACTAACTCACGTAGCATCCTAACATGTTTACTTATCAAGTCAACAAGAAAGTATTACAAGACTATCACAAATCAATACAATCAAGTTATTCACACAAGGTACTTTCTACATTATGCTAACAAGTTCGGGTTTTAGCCCCAAAGTACTTTATGTATTACTCTTTTAAAGATCCGTTTCTTTCACAAAAGTCACACATACCAGTAGTATAAAAATAGAGTGATTATCTTTTGAAGTAAATCAACACATTTCTCTTTGTAAAATCAAGTAACAACATTCTTTTCCCAACGCTTAAGTTTGCCTAATTTCAATTACTCAAGTTTCTCATTTTGAAAGGTTTCGTAGTTCATAGCTTTAATCCTTTAAAACAATTTGAGAAACATATACCCTAAGTGTGAGTAGGTTATTATTATTCGTAACAATCTTATTACAGCAGCCATGATCTAGTAAATGTAATATCATTTTGTCTCATCTTAGATCATATGAAGATGGAAGTTTCTGGTTTTAATAATACTTTATTAGTCAAAATATTTCCCTTTATTAAGCGCTTTGTGGTTTGTTCGACATTTATTCTGATCGGTAAAACATCATTCCTTTGAAAACCAAAAATACTATTTACTCACGAATGAGGTTTCACACTTTTTAACAAAATTCATATTAGTATAATAAGTCAAGTCTCTTATTTCCTTAAATCAATAAATCGTTCTTTTTATCACTCTTAAGCCGTTATACCTAACTTCCCATAAAGCTAGTATAACTCTTAAGCTTTTAAAACCAAGTGTTACTCTTCTTTCAAAAAAAGTTTCTTAATTCTTTTGAACTTCTTCAGATTCTTTTTATTCAGGCTTAAGTCAGAAGACATTGCCGTAAGTATTATTCAGGCTTAAGTGCGAAGACATTGCCGTAATTATTATTCAGTTAACACACGTACGTCTACCGTACTATATACATATTCTTAAAATATCATGCTCAAGAGTATAGGAAGAATCACATACCTTCTCGGCGAAATCCACCTGCCAAGTTGAATATGTCGCGCGCAGAATCGACTATAACGATCAAATCGTCTATCAACGTCGGTATCTTGTCTGCAAAGCTCTAGCGAGGGTTCGTTATTCTATGGACATTTGGGCAGAACTTCCCTACCGGTGAGCTACTTAAGTCTCAGTGAAAACAATCACATGTAAATCTGATTCTATTATTCTTCTTTTAAACCATTCTACTGTGATAACAGTTCAATTCTATTCTTTAATATCCTTCTAAGTATTTATGCTTATTCCTATACTTCTACAGTATGTATATTCTAATTACAAGAGGAGGATAAGGTTATTTACCTCGGTAAGCCCAATAATATCCTAGATAAAAGTCGCGCCTGAGCAAGGTTTAGCTCCTAAGTTGTACGCTCCGATAGCTCCAAGGAAACCTTAGAAGTTCTTCACAACTTCTACTAAGGACTAAGGGATTTGGGCTAGGGTATTTTGGGCATTATAACAATACTAGAAGGCAACTTTTCAACCAAGGGAGGGGGGGTAGGTTTCGGCTAGGCTAGGGGGGGTTGCTCTCGGCTAGAGCTTCTCAAAGGGGAGGGGTGTGTTTGGACGAAAACAACAAGAGGGAGAGGGAGGGATTTGAGACTTAGAAAGATTGCTCAATTTAGGATGAAATAACTCTTCAACAAGGGGGGTATTTATAGGTCAAGGGATGGCCAACCAAGGGCCAAGATGGTGCCAAGTGCAAGGCAAGTGTAGGGTGAGGATTTAGGCAAGTGTCCTTGGCCAACTTGCACACAAAATATCCTACCAACTACATGACAAGAATGGCCATCCATTCGGCCCTAATGCCGTGACAAGTCCACCAATGAGAGGGTGACAAGTGTCGCCCTCTCGTTGGTCCAAAGTGTTTCGTCTCTCGGAAAAATCCGCAAAAATTAGAAATGACATAGCCGGAATTTATCCTACGCGAGTGTAGGAAAGCGTTTCGTCGGAAAGCGACTCTAAGCGGGTGTTGTGCACAAAGTGAAATCGTCGAGCCAACTAGGGGGTGACACGTGTCGCCCCCTGCGTCAAAATATTTCATCTTAGAAAATATCCACAATGGCCAAAATCTCAAAACAAAGTGGGCCCAGCAAAAGTAAATTTTCTCCGTGGGCCCAGCGTGACCATTTCCGAAAATAAAATTCCATAATTCTCTAATATTCCAAGAAGTCCGAATACCAAATCTGGGAATCCAATTCCCATTAACGAACCTTTTTCCTTCACAAAAACCGGAAACTTTTCCGTGGAAAAATCACCTCGTTCTTCCTTTCAAATTTCAATGTCGTATTCTCGTACGTACGTCCTCGCATACATACCCCGAAACTACGGGGTATAACACAATAATAAAACCATTCTTTTGTTTCCATAAAGTCGTTATAACTAACTTCTCATAAAGCTATTATAACACTTTATGTTTTAAACCAATTTAAGACAAAACCATGCCTTTCTTTTAAACCAAAACACTTCAAATTCTCAAGTCTCTTTTCTTTTAGAAATCAAGTTCCTTACTTTGGAACTTTAAGAAAATCAAAACTTGATTATAATAATTCTTATTAGAGCAGCCATGATCTAGGAAATGTAATACAATTTTGTCTTATCTTAGCTAATCTGGATGGAGGTTTCTCTTGGTTTTAATATAATTAATTATTTGTCAATACATTTTCCTTTATTAACGCGGTGGTTGTTCGATACTTTCTCATTTCCGAAATCAGTAAAACATTATTCTTTAAAAGCCAAGTACTCATTACTCACGAATGAGGTTTCACCACTTTTTAACACAATTAAAGTTCTTCACATTTCATATTAAGTCAAGTCTCTTATCTTTTAAAAACTCAACAAACCATTCTTTTACCTACAGAAAGTTGTTATAACTAACTTCCCATAAAGCTATTATAACACTTTATGTTTTAAATCAACCAAAATTCGTTTAGCACACGTACGTCTACCGTACTACATAGTTCACAACATCATGCTAGAAAAGATAGGAAGAGGTTCACATACCTCGCGACGATTATCGACCATTAGCAAATAGCTCCAATTCCTTACGCTCCAACCCTCTCCAAGCAACCCTTAGAAGTTTCTAAACAACTTCTCTTCAAGATCCAACTCCAAAAAGTTAAGAACACTTAGGCTCAAACTATGGCAAGTTTCGGCCAAGGCAAGGTTTCTAGGCTAGGGGTGTGAAATCTTTTCCAACTCTTGGTACACAATCTTCCTAACACCCTAAGGAAGAACACTTAAAAGTTTAAGAATTTTTGGACAACATTAGCTCCAAAAATCAGCCCATGGCCGAGAGCTACACTCAAGAAGGAGGGAGTATTTTTGTCTTGGAAATTATCTCAAGAATCGATGAAGAAGTCTTGCAAGCTTAAGGGTCTATTTATAGAGAAATAAATGGCCAAGATCAAGGCAAGTGTGTGGGGAGATCTTGGGACATGTGTATATGGATTTAACCAACCATATGTCCACCACAAAAAACGTCCAAGTGGACCCTAATTTCGGCCATAGGGCCACATGGGGGTGCCATGTATCGCCCTCCTACTCGTCAAAAATATTTCATCTTCCGAAAAATATCCGGAATGCCAAAAATCCGAAAATAAAGTGGGCCCCACAAAACCGTAAATTTTCCCCGTGGGCCCCACGTGTCCAATTCCTGAAATAAAATTCCATAATTCTTAAATATTCCAAAAAGTCCAAATACCAAATCTGGGAATCCAATTCCCTTTAACGAACATTTTTCCTTCACAATAATCGGAAACTTTTCCGTCGAAAAATCACATCTTTCTTCTTTTTATTTTAAATGTCGTAATCTCGTACGTACGTCCCCACATACATATCCTGGAACTACGGCGTGTAACACGTATGAGGAGAGTCCTATAGAGATACTCGATCGCCAGGTCAGGCGACTACGGACCAATGATGTGGCTTCCGTCAAAGTCTTGTGGCGGAATGATAATAGAGAGGAGATGACTTGAGAAGTAGAGGAGGACATGATGAAGAAGTATCCTCACTTATTCCCTACACCTTCAGGTAATTCATTTCCCTTACTTGTTAGTTTTAATTGACGTATTTGTTTAAGTGCTATTATGTGGCCAGATGTGGCATAATTGGTATGTAGGGGTTGTAAAAGGAGATTATGTCGCTATCTAATTTGTTTGACTCCGAAAGAACATTCGGGGACGAATGTTTCTAAGGGGGGAAGAATGTTACACCCCATAATTCCAGGACATGTATATAAGAACGTACGTAAGAAAGTAGGACTTTAAGATTTGAGATTCGTAGAATTTACCAGAATTATGGAAATGTCGGGAAACGAAATGCTATCGACGAATGGGAGGGTGACACGTGTCACCCCCCCACTCTATGGGCTTGGACGAAATGGACAAGGCCAATTTGTCAAGTCTTGAAAGTCAAGGATTGACATTGTTGACCAAGTCAATAAGCCCACTTGACACTAGATATTTTAATTTCCTTCATCCTATCCCCACAAGTGTTTTAATCTTGACCCTCCATTTAATTATATATACACCCATATAGCAAGACAAGTCTCAACACTTAGAAAAAATTAGAGAAACTTTGAGCTAGAAGAGGAAGCTCTCGGGTTTGCCCTCTCAAGAACAAGAATTTTTTTCTTTTGTTGTTCATAATTCACAATACTTAAACCCAAGTTTCCTAGGGGTATTATAAGGATATCTCAATACAAAGATCTCGGAAAAGCTGCATTTTTACATTAGTCGCAAGATGAAAACCTAAGTTGTTTTCATAGGTTTTGTTTGGAGATTAAAGGGAAGTTGTTTATGAACTTCTAAGGGATTCAAATGCGGATTGGAGCGTGAAGGAAAGGAGCTAAGTTGCTAAGGAGCGACTTTGAATCTTGGAGTTATATTAGGGCTTATCAAGGTAGCAATCTTGTCGTTTTAGTGATTAAAGATTTCATATTGTTGTAGTTATGTATATAAACAAGCATGAGATATATATTATGAACATTGATAAGTGTTATGGATATTGGAACCACTAATCCGAAACTAACATGTTTATCCTTTGATTGTAATTCAATTTGGTTATTAGTTTTAGTCGTCGCATGTTATATAAAGAAGGAATTAGAGTTGTTAAAGTGTTTGCGACTATATAACATGTTAGAAAGACAAAATGGATTAAAAGGAATTGGAAATGATTATATATGGTTGTACTTCGTAGCCGAGAATGATATTTAATATTGGAATGTTTTGTATAAATTGTGGGGCAGAATTTTACACGTCCTGTAAGGCGTGTAATCCCCTTTGATTGGTTGATGTGTTGACCCTTAAATGTGGCATATTGGTTATTGATTTCGGGCCTTGAAAAAGGTGGAAACGTATGTAGAAACAAAGGAAGTGCTGTCCAATTTTTCGTAGAATAAGTGACTTTACACATAGAATATTTTACGTTAGAAAGCTAGAAGTTGATAGACGTATTATGGTCATTATAGGTTGACATACTACGTGCGGCATATTGGACTTAGCAAGTGGATTGAACCGAAGAGGTATGTGGAACTTTTCTTATCTCTTGAGCATGAGTAGTTATAAATGTATAGTACGGTAGACGTACGAGATTTAAATGAATTTAGTTTCATTTTGATATCCTTGACTTGTTTTAAGAATGTCCAAGTTGGTTGAGTTAGAGAATGAACTCACTTGTTTTAAAGGATAAAAATGTCTTAGTTTCTTAAGAGAATTGTATGGATGAGATCCGTATGGAGTAAGTAATGATTGTTATGATCAAGACAATATGGTTATGGTATTATGAGAAGTTATTGTACCCGTTTAGGGGGGACTAGTAAAGTAGACTTGGAGCATGGAAATTGCGAGCCTAAGAATATTGATAACCGCCGAGACCTTAGGTATATAAGGCTTTCTCGGGCAATAAGATTTTATTCAGACTAAGGGTAAGAGCTAAGTGCGACGGTGGGTCGGGTTAAGGGCCTATTATGGGTCGCCTCATAGTTTGAAATGGAGTGGGATCAGTTGGTAGTAGTCCCGCTATGTGACAGGGTCACGAGGGTGCAAGGCCCAAGTCTAGTTAATTGTTTTACGGGTTCGTGGACGTGTTCCACCGGAACCAGGTCGTGAGAGCCGGAAATGGTCTTATATTGTTCGATTTAGTAACTCCAAAGATTGGAGGCCAGAATAGGTATGGAGGTTATGTATGTATGCTAGTATAAGTTGGAGGTACGGAAAGAGTACGACCACTAAGAAAGAGAGCAACCAAGTGTAGAGGAATAGAGCCTGAATCCATAAGAACCTTTCAAGGTAACTACACCCACGAGTGTTTGGGTGGTAGCTGAGTGGGTATATGAGATTTGCCCATGTTATACCCCGTATTTCCAGAGTATGTACGCGAGGACGTACGTAGGAAATTTTCGAACTACAAAGTGGCTTGGCCGAATTAGCTTTGTGCACACCACCCGGTTAGAGTCGTTTTTAGTGACGTTTACTTTCGTGGGAATTTCCGGCTATGTCATTTTTATTTTTGCGGATTTTTCCGAGAGGCGAAACATTTTGGACCAGCGGGAGGCGACAGCACCTCCAATTGGTGGACTTGAGCGTCCATTTGGACGAAATTGGCAATGCTTAGCACGTTTTTGTTGCCTTGTTTGGTCAAAGGGAGTTGGTAGGATATTTGTGTGTAGTGATCTTGGCCCTACTGCACCACACTTGGCTTGATCTTGGCCATTGGTTGGCCTTGGCTTATCTATAAATACCCCTCTTTGAAGACTTTCTTCATCCTAAAATGTTCTAAGTCTTAGAAATCCCTTCCCTCCCTTGCTTGTGTTCTCGTCCTCCCCATTTGGCGAGAACCCCTCCCCCAGAGTGGCCTTGTGGCGAGAGCACTCCCATACAGTGGTGCTAGCCGTGGTACACCCCCTAGCCTAGTTGTCTCGTATAAAATACCCTTAGTGGTGTAGAAATACTCTCAAAGTATTGTTATAATGCCCAAATTACCTTAGCCAATACCTTGTAGTATTCTAAGGTTATACCTATACGAAAAGCCCAGAAAATACTATTATACTTCCCGTCAGTCACAAAACCAAAACCCTAGGAAAATCTCCATAGTACGTTGGAGTATTGTGTAGAAGTTGGTTAGAACTTCTAAGGGTGGTTTAGAGCGGGTTGGAGCGCTCGGAGTTGGAGCTAAACGATTGCCCTGGATCGTCTTTAATCTAGGATAATTATGGGCTTATCGAGGTAATTATCTTGTCCCCCTATTGTAATTGGAAATTACATGTTGTTAGATTATATAGTTGAAGTATACTATATATATAGTCTTGAGCGTAATTATCGGCAATGTCTTTTGACTTAAGCTGAATAATACTTCTGTGATGTCTTGCGACTTAAGCTGAATTTAAAGAAGAATCTTGTTGTAATTACATAGGTTTGTATTCACGAGACTTGTGTAGTAGTACCGTGGAGTAGAATTGTAGTTGGGGTTGATCATAACACTGGTTGGCTTGGTAGCGGCCTCGATAGAGGAGGAGATTTCTGTTGTTGCGGGAGAGTCTTTGCGAATTTTACGTAGAATGTTCTGAAGGGATCTAAATGTTAATAGCGCCTTGTGGCCTTATAGGTTGAAGTACTACGTGTGGCGCGATCTACTTGGCTTAGGAGTAGCCGACGGTTGGAAGTACTTGGGCGTTTTGCTATTAGTCGATACTCGTCGCGGTATGTGAACCTCTTCCTATCTCTTCTAGCATGATATGTGTGAACTATGTAGTGCGGTGAGCGTCATGTGCTAAATGTGTTTGAGTGGTCTAAAACATAAAGTGTTATAACGGCTTTATGGGAAGTTGGTTATAATGACTTTATGTTGGTTAGAAAATACATGTGGTTTTTAAAAGGTAAGCGATTTGAACTATAAGCGGCTTGTTATATGTTAATAAAGAACTTGAAGTATTTCAAAAGATTCTTGAATCATTTTGAAAGGAGAAGTAATACTTGGTATTTGAAAACTTAAGAGTTATACTAGCTTTATGGGAAGTTAGGTATAACGGCTTAAGAATGTTTTACTGATTTCGGAAATCAGAAATGTGTATCGACAAACCAGCTGCAGCGTTAATAAAGGAAAATGTATTGAATAATTAAGTATTATTAAAACCGGTAGAAACTTCCATCTGCATAGAAACTAAGATGAGACAAAATGATATTTCTAGATCATGGTCTTTGTAATAAGATAGATATAAACAAGAATATCCTACTCGCATATAAGGCTTTTGTTTCTCAAGCGAGTTTAAAAGAATTATATTCTTAAATGAATAAGGCTATGAACTACGAAACCTTTCTAAAATAAGAAACGTGAACATTTGAAATTAGGCAAACTTGGACGTTTGGAAAATAATGTTGTTACTTGATTTTACAAAGGTAAGTGTTTTGTTTATTTAAAAAGACAGTCACCCTATTTTATACTACGGGTATTGTGTGACTTTCGTGAAGTAACGTATCTTTTAAAGAGTTAATGTATGAAGTACTTTGGGGATAAAAACCCGATCTTGTTAATCGTATAATAGAAAGTACCTTGTGTGAACAACTTGATTGTATTGGTTTGTGATAGCCTTGTAATACTTTCTTGTTGCTTTGATAAGTAAGCGTGTTAGGATCTTCGTGTGTTAGTATCTTGGGATGTTTGTGTAAAGGGGTTTCCCTTGATTGTGCTTATTAACTATCAGTCGTCATGATAGTATTGTGACATTCATCTCTTGAGATGATTATTAAGCGCCTCCGTGGGGGTAGACTCGGGCGGTCGATGGACTATGATTCGAGATACCTCATGCGGGTCACGAGGGCCTATCGCGGGCTACGAGAGTTCGAGTTAGTATCGTCCTTTATGGGCATGCGGTCGCTTGTGGCCATGCGGACTCGAAAGTCGGGGCGATCTTGGGAGTAGCTACCCTCGATGCGGGGATGCCTCATGCGGGCGATGAGATTGGCTATGCGGGTGCGGGAAGTTCGAGACTAAACGCAGCGCATGCGGGCAAGTGGCGGCTTTGATCATGTGATGCAAGCGGATCTTATAATCTGATTCATGACCTTGTTGATGCGTAGGTGTTAGTAATCGGCTATGCCTTACGTACCTGCATCTTGTTTTATTTGGAACCACGGTGGGACACGGTGTTCATGTGTGTTCCTTGGTGCTTTCATATCATAGCGATGAGAAGGTATTCCACGGGCATGATTGATGTTGTGGCGTGAGACCCATTGTTATATTTGAGTGATGACTTGAGGCGTGAGTCACGACTTTACATGGCTTATTTATTGTGAGCGTAGTTAGGTTATCATACATGTCTCTTTATAGACTATTATGATTTCATTTCTGATGTTACTTGATTTCACATACTCGGTACTGTTATGCGACCTCGCCCGCGTTCATCTGCGAGTAAAATACACGATCGTTGATCCTCGCTCTTAGGGTCACGATTGGCATTTGGGAAAGCTCCGTTTCTCGGAGGCTTGTCTTAGTATAGTCCTGTTGTTGTAGGTGCTTACATTCGGGGGTATGGCGGCTGTCCGTCGTTGTTGTCATTCATTCGTAAGTGCAGTAGTACTATTGTGGCGGGGTTTGTAAAAAGGATTAAAATTTGTTCATGTTAAAGAGTTGTTATTTATATATATCTTAGAAAGGCAAGTTTTCCTCAGTTCTTGTTTTGTACTTCACTTGTTTCTTGTATGTGTTTATGTTCGTGATTACTCGATGTTGTGTCACTAGGGTGCGGGGTAAGGCACGATCCAGCCGTTGGTCGTGACAAAAGTGGTATCGAGCGATTAATCCTCGGAAAGTGTCTGACCGTATCGATGAAGTCTTGATTATCGGTGTGTTGTGCACCACGCGATAATCGGAGGCTATGGGATATTTAGGATTGGTTTCTATTCTTCTCACTCTGAGATCGTGCCTTAGATGTGTTGTAAGTTGGACCCTCGAAATTATTTCCACTTATCGTTATGCCTCGCGTAGGGCAACCGGGCGGGAGGCGAAAGCGAGGAGGCTGCGAGTAGAGTTCGGAGGGTGGCGAGAGCACGAGCCCGATCATTGCCTAGGGTAGTGCTTCGTTCGGGAATTTTGCGGCGTCACTAGCCCGTGAGTTAATGCGGCGGCGGTGCCTCTGCGGCCATGATATATGAACGCCCGGTTCCACGACCGAGCAGTGAATATAGGGTGCAAGCGACCACATTACTAGCTATAGATTTGGCTACAGTATACCGATGTACCACGAGTCTTGATGAGTATCAGCGAGAAGTTGTGCAAGAGTAAGTTCTTGATTAAGCTTGAGCATGGCACGTATGCGGGCTTATGCGCGCGAAGGCGTGTAGAGATCGGCGGGTTAACGAAGGGCGGTAGAAGAGGGCGAGCGGCAAGGTCCTTTAGTAACTTTCGAGGCGATCGCCTCGCGTGAATTAGATATGCACCTCCGCCCGATCGCAGTGGTCTTCCACGATTTTAGGGCGTTAGGTGTGCGAGAGTTGGTCGAGAACTCGGGGCTTCGGTTCCGATGTTATAGACGTCATCGGGAATGTCGTCTTTTAGATGGTACTTGTTGTACTATGACCGTCGAGTGCAGTGTGGAAAGTGTCCTTGTAGGAGGACTTAGCCCGAGGATCGGTGGGTAGTTGGTCATCTCCGCCGGTATGTGCCTGCAGGCGGAGTTTGATTAGAACGACTAAGGAGTGAAGCGATGAATATAGATATATCTTTAACCCTCTAGAGTTTTGTTTATGTGATAAGGTGAGTATACCTTAAGTGCTATGTTACGATAGCGGTGTGTTAATTGTGATTAGAAATCTTGGTTAGTTAACAAGTGAGATTTGGGGATAGAAAGGTGTGAACCTTAGAGTTTTATACGTAGAGACCTTAGAGGTAAGGCCATCTCAAGTAAAGGTGTAGTGTTGTGTTTGATCCTTATTGGAGTGCATAGTACACGTGAGCTACGTTTGGGATAGGTCACTAAGTAGTGTGAAAGGAAAGGGGATAGTTGAGCTAAGAAGGCCGCTAGGTTTCGTAACGTGTTTAGTCAGTTGTTCGGATCGGGAGCTAGTATTGTGCGTGTTCTTGCGGGTCGGGTTGGGGCCGTTGCGGGTCAACCGCGGTAGGTTTGGTGGTGGGGTCGGTTGTGGTGGTCCCGCCTTGTGTTAGGAATTCTGAGGTGTTAGGCCCAAGTTTAGTTAACGTGCGAGTTCGTGGATGCGTTCGACCGGTGGTCGGGCGATGAGAGCAGCCCATCGTGTTCTTGATCGGGACCGTTCACTCGGCGATGTTGATTTATCGGAAAAGGTTGTAAGGTTGCAGGGTGCCTACCTTTACCTTAGGCGCAGTGAAGCCCGGTGGTGGCTATTTTCGTTCTAAAAAGTTTTACCAAGCGTGTTAAGAACTGGTGAGTCTCGAGTCGCATTCGCCCTCGGGCGGTGTTTGGATTTGGGTAGTTGTGGGGATTGTTGTCTCTGTGGAGGAGCATTTAAGCTACCATTTCGGTGTTCGGATGTCGCCTTATGAAGCCTTGTGGGGCGGAAGTGTAAGTTGCGTCGATTGGTTCGATGTTGGCAAGGTTGAGATAGTTAGTTGAGCTTGTTCGGTAATTTGTGGATAGTGTGAAGTTTGTCTAGAAGAGGTTACGGCGGCTCGGAGAAATCGTGCGGGTAATCGGCGGCAGCTTAGAGTTGAGTTGTGGTCGGTCTTCTTGAAGATACCACCCGGTTTGGGTGTGGCGAGTTTTGGAAATAGAGGAACTTAGCAGAGTTATTTTGGGCCTTTATGAGTTCATGTGAAGAATAGGCCGGGTTGCCTATATGTTAGCTTTTGCCATCAAATTAGGAAGCGTCCAGGTCCGGTTTCGTATTGTTATGATCGGAAAGTATCGAATCCGTCAGTGTTCCCGATTAATGATGACCACGTTAGAGATAGTAACCGAGTTTTGGAAAGCTGAAGCGATGTTAGAAATGTGGTAAGAGTTCGAAGTGCACCTTAGGGATCGCATGCGGCCGGTACCATTTGTTAGTCGTCGGAGCAAGGCTCGCGACAAAGTGGCAAAGTGGTATCTCGCAAAGTGACAAAAGTGGTATCATTTTGGTAATGTTTGAGGTGTTTCCTCGTGGGCTTAGATGTGAGTATTTGCGCGGTGTTTTTACGTGGCGGTGTGGCGGGATTGTTCTCGTAGTATAGTAGTGAAGACTATCTTGCGCGTTGTTTGAGACTTAGAAGGAACATTCGGGGCGAATGTTTCTAAGAGGGAGAATGTTATACCGTATTTCCAGTATGTGCGAGGGCGTGCGTAGGAAATTTTCGAACTACAAAGTGGCTTGGCGAATTAGCTTTGTGCACACCACGGTTAGAGTCGTTTTTAGTGAACGTTTCCACGACTTTCGTAGGAATTTCGGCTATGTCATTTTTATTTTTGCGGATTTTTAGAGGCGAAACATTTTGGACCAGCGGAGGCGACACTTGGCACCCTCCAATTGGTGGACTTGAGCGTCCATTTGGACGAAATTGGCAATGCTTGCACGTTTTGTTGCCTTGTTTGGTCAAAGGGAGTTGGTAGGATATTTGTGTGTAGTGATCTTGGCCCTACACTTGCACCACACTTGGCTTGATCTTGGCCATTGGTTGGCCTTGGCTTATACTATAAATACCCCCCTCTTTGAAGACTTTCTTCATCCTAAAAATGTTCTAAGTCTTAGAAATCCCTTCCCTCCCTTGCTTGTGTTCTCGTCCTCCCCCATTTGGCCGAGAACCCCCTCCCCCCCTTGAGTGGCCTTGTGGCCGAGAGCACTCCCCCCCCTCTAGTGGTGCTAGCCGTGGGGTACACCCCCCCCCCTAGCCTAGTTGTCTCGTATAAAATACCCCCCCTTAGTGGTGTAGAAATACTCTCAAAAGTATTGTTATAATGCCCAAATTACCTTAGCCAATACCTTGTAGTATTCTAAGGTTATACCTATACGAAAAGCCCAGAAAATACTATTATACTTCCCGTCAGTCACAAAACCAAAACCCTAGGAAAATCTCCATAGTCCGTTGGAGTATTGTGTAGAAGTTGGTTAGAACTTCTAAGGGTGGTTTAGAGCGGGTTGGAGCGCTCGGAGTTGGAGCTAAGCGATTGCCGGGATCGACTTTAAGCTAGGATAATTATGGGCTTATCGAGGTAATTATCTTGTCCCCCTATTGTAATTGGAAATTACATGTTGTTAGATTATATAGTTGAAGTATACTATATATATAGTACTGAACGTAATTATCGGCAATGTCTTTTGACTTAAGCCTGAATAATACTTACGGCAATGTCTTGCGACTTAAGCTGAATTTAAAGAAGAATCTTGGCTGTAATTACATAGGGTGTATTAGACTTGTGTAGTAGTGTGAGTAGAATTGTACCGTTAGGGTTGATCATAACCCACTGGTTGGCTTGGTAGCGGCCTCGATAGAGGAGGAGATTTCTGTTGTTGCGGGAGAGTCTTTGCGAATTTTACGTAGAATGTTCTGAAGGGATCTAAATGTTAATAAGCGCTTGTGGCCTTATAGGTTGAAGTACTACGTGTGGCGCGATCTACTTGGCTTAAGGAGTAGCGGTTGGAAGTACTTGGGCGTTTTGCTATTAGTCGATACTCGTCGCGGTATGTGAACCTCTTCCTATCTCTTCTAGCATGATATGTGTGAACTATGTAGTGCGGTGAGCGTCAATGTGCTAAATGTGTTTGAGTGGTCTAAAACATAAAGTGTTATAACGGCTTTATGGGAAGTTGGTTATAACGACTTTATGTTGGTTAGAAAATACATGTGGTTTTAAAAGGTAATCGATTTGAACTATAAGCGGCTTGTTATATGTTAATAAAGAACTTGAAGTATTTCAAAAGATTCTTGAATCATTTTGAAAGGAAGTAATACTTGGTATTTGAAAACTTAAGAGTTATACTAGCTTTATGGGAAGTTAGGTATAACGGCTTAAGAATGTTTCTTGATTTGAAATCGAAATGTGTATCGACAAACCACGTTAATAAAGGAAAATGTATTGAATAATTAAGTATTATTAAAACCCGGTAGAAACTTCCATCTGCATAGAAACTAAGATGAGACAAAATGATATTTCCTAGATCATGTTGTAATAAGATAGATATAAACAAGAATATCCTACTCGCATATAAGGCTTTTGTTTCTCAAACAGGTTTAAAGAGAATTATATTCTTAAATGAATAAGGCTATGAACTACGAAACCTTTCTAAAATAAGAAAGCGTGAACATTTGAAATTAGGCAAACTTGGGCGTTTGGAAAATAATGTTGTTACTTGATTTTACAAAGGTAAGTGTTTTTGTTTATTTAAAAAAAGCGATCACCCTATTTTATACTACGGGTATTGTGTGACTTTCGTGAAAGTAAATATCTTTTAAGAGTTAATGTATGAAGTACTTTGGGGATAAAAACCGATCTTGTTAATCGTATAATAGAAAGTACCTTGTGTGAACAACTTGATTGTATTGGTTTGTGATAGCCTTGTAATACTTTCTTGTTGCTTTGATAAGTAAGCGTGTTAGGATCTTCGTGTGTTAGTATCTTGTGATGTTTGTGTAAAGGGTTTCCCTTGATTGTGCTTATTAACTATCGATCGTCATGATAGTATTGTGACATTCATCTCTTGAGATGATTCCGGGTTAAGCGCCTCCGTCGGGGGTAGACTTCAGGCGGGTCGATGGACTATGATTCGAGATACCTCATGCGGGTCTGGGGGCTATGCGAGCTACGAGTTCGAGTTAGTATCGTCCTTTATGGGCATGCGGTCGCTTGGCCATGCGGACTCGAAAGTCGGGGCGATCGGGAGTAGCTACCCTCGATGCGGGATGCCTGTGCGGGCGATGAGATTGGCCTATGCGGGCTGCGGGAAGTTCGGGGACTGAGCGCGCATCGAATCTGCGGGCAAGTGGCGGCTTTGATCATGTGGCGGTGCAGGCAGATCTTATAATCTGATTCATGACCTTGTTAGTGCGTAGGTGTTAGTAGTCGGCTATGCCTTCGTACTTACCTGTCTTTGTTTTATTTGGACACAGTGGGACACGGTGTTCATGTGTGTTCCTTGGTGCTTTCATATCATAGGCTGCGGTGAGAAGGTATTCCACGGGCATGATTGATGTTGTGGGCGTGAGACCCATTGTTATATTTGAGTGATGACTTGAGGCGTGAGTCACGACTTTACATATGGCTTATTTATTGTAGTTAGGTTATCATACATGTCTCTGCTTTATAGACTATTATGATTTCATTCTGATATTTACTTGATTTCACATACTCGGTACTGTTATCTTGACCTCGCCGAAGTGCGTTCATCTGCGCGGTAAAGCGATCGTTGATCCTCGCTCTTAGGGTCACGATTCGGCATTTGGGAAAGCTCCGTTTCTCGGAGGCTTGTCTTGGTATAGTCCTGTTGTTGTAGGTGCTTACATTCGGGGTATGGCCGTCGTTGTTGTCATTTCATTCGTAAGTCTGTAGTACTATTGTGGCGGGGTTTGTAAAAAGGATTGCTGTTCATGTTAAAGAGTTGTTATTTATATATGCGAAAGGCAAGTTTTCTCAGTTCTTGTTTTGTACTTCACTTGTTTCTTGTATGTGTTTATGTTCCGCTGATTACTCTGATGTTGTGTCACTAGGGTGCCCGGGGTAAGGCACCGATCCAGCCCGTTTGGTCGTGACAGCCGGTGATGATCTGATCGTCGGACACTAGAAGACTAGTAAATTTGGATACCGGACTTTAAGGTCATTATGAGTATGGACTAATTGGCTTCGTGGGTGCCAAGGTTTTTTTTTTCCGGGTAAATGATAATATTATTACAAAGAAAGAAACTGGGAATTACAATCAATCATTGATGGTTCTCAATCCTCAACGTAACATAAAGCAAGAAATGAATGAGGGAAGGGGCGGTGTTACACCCCGTATTTACAGGACATGTTTTAAGAACGTACGTGAGAATTCCTAATGTTAAGATTAGAGACTTGTAAAAATTTATCGGAATTATGGAATTGTCGAAAAATGAAATATTGTGACGAATGGGAGGGCGACACGTGTCACCCCCCTTATGGTGCCTTGGATGAAATTAGGCAAGGACTAAAGGGTCATTTGACCTTTGTTGTCACGACCCGTTCCGGGGCCCGTGACTGGTGCCTTACCCGGACACCCAAGTAGTCATACATCAGAGTAATCAGCGGAATATAAAAACAAGACATGAAACAGTTGTAAAATGAGACACAGTTTTATATGAGAAAATGTCGCCTTTCGGCATATATATATAAACATAGTTTTGCAGTTACATCCCAACTGTACAATAGGACTACATACCTCTAAGAAGATAAACAACTATGGCGGGCGGGGCCATACCCACTGAATGTACAAAACTATATACAACAAAGGAGATCATACCCAAAGTCGAGCCTCCGAGAAGATGGAGCTCACGACACCAACGCAAAAGATCCTAAGGATGCGGATCTAGCTGCTTGCACTTACCGCGGCATGACGCGGCAGAAGAGAAGTCGATCTGCAGTACCAAGTATGTGAAACTGTAAAGTACTTAAATGAAATCATATCATTTTAAAACCAGTTTACAAATATGTATGAAACAACCAAGGTAACCGCACATAGTGCCACATCATAAACAAGAGCAACAATAGGTAAACTGTAATAGGTCTTTTCTAGGCTGCGAATGATCGAAGCAAGGCCAATCGCCCATAGTATCATTGTGCCTGCCTAATTGTTATACCCCGTATTTCCAGAGTATGTACGTAAGGGACGTACGTAGAAATTTGAAACTTTTAAAAGTGGCTTGGCCGAAATTATTTGTTCACAACACCCGATTAGAGTCGTTTCTCGACGAAACGTTTCCACAGCTTTCGTAGGGTAAAATACGGCTATGTCATTTCTAATTTTTGCGGATTTTTCCGAGAGACGGAATATTTTGGACCAACGAGAGGGCGACACTTGTCACCCTCAAGTTGGCGTTTGCTTGGCGAAAGTGGGGCGTTTGTCTAGATTTCTTGGCCTTGTTTTGTTCATTGTTTTGTGCCTTGTTTTTTGACATGTTTTGTGGAGTAGGGATATGGTGCACTTGGCTTGATCTTGTCATTACACTTGCCTAAAACATGGCTTGATCTTTTCCATTGGTTGGCCCTTGGCTTCCCTATAAATACCCACTCCGCTGTTGAAGACTTCATCATCCAAATGTGTTCTAAGTCTTGAAATCCTTCCTCTCCTCTTGTTTGACTCTCGTCCAGAGCCCCCTCCTAGTAAAGGCCCTGGCCGAGAAACCCCTCCCCCTTTGCGTTGCCTTTGTGGCGGTGAGCCTCCCCCTACCCCCTTTGGGGTGCTAGCCGTGGTACCCCCAGCCTAGTTGCTTTCGTATAATACCCTCTTGTTAGAAATACTCTCAAAAGTATTGTTATAATGCCCAAATTACCTTAGTGTATACCTTGTAGTATTCTAAGGTTATACTTATCTGAAAAGCCCATAAATACTATTATACTTCCCTTAGTCACAAAACCGAAACCACAAGGAGAATCTCCATAGTTAGTTGGAGTAATAAGTAGAAGTTGGTTAGAACTTCTAAGGGTTGTTTGGAGCGGGTTGGAGCGCACGGAGTAGGAGCTAAACCTTGCTCAGGACCGACATTTAAACTCGGATAATTATGGGCTTATCGAGGTAAATATCTTGTCCCTCTATTGTAATTGGAAATTACATGTTGTATGATTATATAGTTGAAGTATACTATATATAGAACTGAACATAGTTATCGGCAATGTCTTTTGACTTAAGCCTGAATAATAAGAAACCTTTTCGAAAGAAGAGTCTTGAATCAGTATTTACATAAGGCGTATTCAGTGAGACTTGTGTAGCCTTTACGTGAGGTAGAATTGTGCACGTCGGTTTAGACTTATAACCCCCGGTTGGCTTGGTAGCCGGCCCGATAGAGGAGGAGATTTCTGTTGTTGGGGAGAGTCGCGAATTTTACGTAGAATGTTCTCTGAAGGGATCTAAATATTAATAAAGCGCCTTGTGGCCTTATAGGTTGAAGTACTACGTGTGGCGCGATCTACTTGGCTTAAGGAGTAGCCGGCGGTTGGAAGTACTTGGGCGTTTTGCTATTAGTCGATATTCGCCGCGGTATGTGAACCTCTTCCTATCTCTTCTAGCATGATATGTGTGAACTATGTAGTACGGTAGCGTCATGTGCTAAATGTATTTGATTGGTTTAAAACATAAAGTGTTATAACGGCTTTATGGGAAGTTGGTTATAATGACTTTATGTTGGTAAGAAAATACTTGTGGTTTTAAAAGGTAATCGATTTGAACTATAAGCGGCTTATTATGTGTTAATAAAAAACTTGAAGTATTTCAAAGATTTTTGAATCATTTGAAAGAAGAAGTAATACTTGGTTTTGAAAACTTAAGAGTTATACTAGCTTTGTGGGAAGTTAGGTAATAACGGCTTAAGAATGTTTCTTGATTTGAACTCAGAATGTGTATCGACAAACCACTGCAGCGTTAATAAAAGGAAATGTTTTGACAGATTAAGTATTATTAAAACCAGTAGAAACTTCCATCTGCATAGAAGCTAAGATGAGACAAAATGATATTTCCTAGATCATGGCTGCTGGAATAAGATTGTTATAAACAAGAATATTCTACTCACATATAAGGCTTATGTTTCTCAGATAGTTTAAATGAGAATTATATTCTTAAATGAATAAGACTATGAACTACGAAACCTTTCTAATGTAAGAAACGTGAACATTTGAAATTAGGCAAACTTGGACGTTTGAGAAATAATGTTGTTACTTGATTTTACAAAGAGAAGTGTTTTGCTTTACTTCAAAAGATAATCACTCTAATCTTCATATACTACGGGTATTGTGTGACTTTTGTAAACGTAACGTATCTTTTAAAAGATAATGTATGAAGTACGTTGGGAATAGATACTCGATCTTGTTAATCATATAACAGAATGTACCTTGTGTGTATAACTGGATTGTGTTGGTTTGTGATAGCCTTGTAATACCTTCGTGTTGATTTGATAAGTAATCATATTAGGATGCTACGTGTGTTAGTATTCTGTGATGTTTGTGTAAGGGGGTTTTCCCTTGATTATGCTTAGGTTGTTTAAACGATAAACTGTTATGTTGGTATTATACCACTCGCGTGTTCGGGGTTAAGCGCCCTCCGATGCGGGGTAGACTCGAGCGATGCAGGACCGTGATTCGAGAATACCTCATGCGGGTCCGGGGCTATGCGGAGCTACGAGTTCGGGTTAGTGTGCGGCCTTTATGGTCATGCGATACATGTGGCCATGCGGTGCGAGTCGGGGCGATGCCGGAGTAGCTACCCTCGATGCGGGGTTATACCTCATGCGGGCCTATGAGGCGGCCTATGCGGGCTGCGGGAGTTCGGGGCTAGGCGTGCACATTTGATATTGCGCGGCGGCGACGGCTTTGATCATGTGACGGTCTAGACATATATCATGATACATTTTATGACCTTGTTAGTACTGTGGGTGTTAGTAGTCGGCTATGCCTTCGTACTTACCCCGTACTGTTTTATTTGGACACAGGTGGGACCTGTTGTTCATGTGTATTCCTTGGTGCTTTTCTATCATTGACTGCCGGCAGTGAGGAAGGTATTCCACGGGCATGATTGATGTCGTGGGCGTGAGACCCATTGTTATATTGAAGTGATGACTTCGAGGGTGTGAGTCCACGACTTGATATATTTGCTTATTTATTATGAGCGTAGTTTGGTTATCATACATGTCTCTGCTTTATATAGACTACTATGATTTCATTTCTGATATTTTGATTTCACATACTAAATTTGTTATCGACCTCCTTGAAGTGCGTTCATCCGCGAGTAAAAGGTACACCGATCGTTGATCCTCGCTCTTAGGGTCGCGATTCAGCGTTAGGAAGCTCGTTCCTCCGAGGCTTATCTTGGTATAGTCCTGTTGTTGTAGGTGTTTACATTCGAGGTATGGCGAACCCATCCGTCGTTGTTGTCATATCATTCGTAAGTGCAGTAATCTTGTTGTGGCGGGGTTTGTAAAAAGGATTAAAGCTGCTCATTTGGAAAGAGTTGTTATTTATATATCTTGTGATGTCGTTTTGGTTAGCTTGTCTTCTTATTTCACTGTCTTCTTACATTGATTTCATGTATGTGTTTTATGTTCGTGATTACTACGATTTTTGTATCACTAGGGTGCAGGGTAAGGCACGATCCAGGCCAGTTCGGTCGTGACAAAAGTGGTATCGAGCGATTAATCCTCGGAAAGTGTCTCTGAGCCGTATCGATAGAGTCTTGATTATCGGTGTGTTGTGCACCACACCAATAATCGAGGAGGCTATAGGATATTTAGGATTGGTTTCTATTCTTCTCACTCGAGATCGTGCCTTAGAGCCGTGTTGTAAGTTGGACCTCTAACGTATTTCTTTCCCTTACCGTTATGCCTCGCGTAGCAGCGGCCCGGGAGGGCAAAGCGGCCGAGGAGGCTGCGAGTAGAGTCTGAGAGGGTTCGTGGGCACAGCCCAATCATCACTGAGGCGGTGCTTCATTCGGGAGTTTGCGATGTCACTAGCCCAGTGAGTTTAGCACGGCGGCGGTTCCTCTGCGGCCACGATGTTTGGACGCCGATTCGCGGCAGAACAGAGAGTATAGAGTATACCGATGTACGCGAGTCTTGATGAATATCAACGAGAAGGTTGTGCGAGTAATTCTTGATTAGGCTTGAGCATGGCACGTATGCGGGCTTATGCAGCAGCGGCGAAAGCGTAGAGATCGACGGGTTAACGAGGGCGGCGAAGAGGGCGAGTAGCGAGGTCGCTTTAGTAACTTTCGAGTCGAGTCACCTCGCGGCCAGATTAGATTATGCACATCCACCGGTCTGAAAGGTCCTCGCGGGGTTCGGGGCGTTAGGTATGCGAGAGTTGGTGAGCTCGAGCTTAGGTTCCACGATCCTGCGAAGGTTCGGCCATCCGATTCGATTTTCTCGGTGTTCACGGTGTGGCGTCATCTCGAGAATGTCGTCTTTTAGTTGGTACTTGTTGTACCTATGACCGTCGAGTGCGATGTCGAAAGAGTGTCCTTGCGGGAGGACTTAGCCTTCGGGATCGGTGGGTAGTTTGTCATCTTCCAGCTATGCGCCTACAGGCGGGTTTGATTAGAACGACTAAGGAGTGAAGCGATGATATAGATATATCTTTAACCTCACAGAGTTTTGTTTATGTGATAAGGTGAGTATACCTTAAGTGCTATGTTACGATAGCGTGTGTTAGTTGTGATTAGAAATCATGGTGGGCTAGGAGTAAGATTTTGGGGATAGAAGGTGTGAGCCTTAGAGTTTTATACGTAGAGACCTTAGAGGTAAGGCCATCTCGAGTAAAAGATGTATTGTTTATGTTTGACCCTTATAGGAGTGCATAGTGCACGTGAGTTATGTTGTGGGATTAGTCCACGAGTAGTGTGGAATGAAGAGGGTAGTTGAGCTAAGAAGACCGCTAGGTTTCGTAACGTGATTAGTGAGTTTTCCTTGGAGAGCTAGCGTTTAGCGGCGTTGCGGGTCGGGTTGAGGCCACGTTGCGGGTCAACCCGCGGCTGTTTGGTGGTGGGGTCGGTTTGTGGTGGTCCGCTTGTGATAGGTCACGAGGTGTTAGGCGAGTTTAGTTAACCAACGTATGAATTCGTGGATGCGTTCGACCGATGAGTCGGGCCGAGGAGGTCACCGCCTTGTCTTCTAGCAAAGGCCGTTTACTCGCAGAGGTTATGCGAGATGATATATCAGAAAGGTTGTAAGGCTGCACGAGGTGCCTACCTTCACCTTATGGCAGACAGTGGAGCCCAGGTTGCGGCTGTTTCTTTTCTGGAGGTTTTACCAGGCAAGGTTAGAAACTCAAGTAAGTCTCAGAATCACATTCGCCTCGCCGGTTTGATTTCGGGGATAGTTGAGAGAATTGTTGTCTCCTGTTGAAGGAGTGTTTAAGCTACCATTTCAGTGTTCGGATGTCGCCTTATGAAGCCTTGTAGGGGGCGGATGTGTGAGTCGCCGGTCGATTGGTTCGATGTTGGCAGGATTCAGATAGTTGGTTCAGGCTTGTTCCAGCAGACTGTGGATAGAGTAAAGCTTGTCTAGAAGAGGTTCTGGCAGCTCAGAGAAATCGTGCGAATAATCGGCGACGACGCTTAGAGTTCAGGTTGACGGTCGGTCTTCTTGAAAATACCACCCCGGGTTGGGTGTGACGAGTTTTGGAATACAGAGGGAACTTAGCCCGAGTTACTTTGGGCCTTTGAGTTCATGTGAAGAGTAGGCCAGGTTGCCTATATGTTAGCTTTTGCCGTCCGACTTAGGAGGCAGTACGTCCGGTCTTTCGTATTGTTATGATCGGGAAAGTATCGGAGATCCATCCAGAGTGTTCCCAGTTAATGATGACCACGTTAGAGATAGTAACCCGAGTTTTGAGATGGCGAAGATTTAAATGTGGTAAGAGTTCGAGTGTCACGGCCTCGTGGATCGCATGTAGTCCGGTACCATTTGTTGGTCGCCGGAGGATCAGAACGACTGCCCGCCCCGCATCGTGCCTTACCCCGCACCCTAGTGATACAACATCGAGAAAACCGGAAAATAAAACATGAGTCATGAAACAAGAGATATAATAATAACAAAGCAACCAAAACGGTTGCCTTCGATATACATAAAACCACGAGCAGTTTAATCCTTTACAACCCCGCCCACAACAAGATTACTGCACTTAAGATTTACAACGACTATGACGGACAGGCCCCGCCATACCCCGAATGTACAAGAACCTACAACTCGTGGAACACATACTAAAAGATAAGCCTCCAAGAAACGGAGCTTCCCAATACGCCGAATCGTGATCCTAGAGCGGGGATCCACGAGATGTACTCTACTCATGCGGATGAACGCAGCCAAGGAGGTCGATAACAGTACCAAGTATGTGAAATCAGAAAATATCAGAATGAAATCATACTAGTCTATATAAAGCGGGAGACATGTATGATAACCAAACTACGATCACAACATAAAGCGATCATATCCAAAGGACTCACGCCTCAAGTCATCACTCAAATATAAATATGGGTCTCACGCCCACAACATCAATCATGTTCGCATCATGGCGCGTGCCGAATTCTGCATCGTGTAGACATGTCCATGATGCAACAATAATACCAATGCCCCATGGCCACATGCCCCGAATTCTACCTCGGTGTAGACACGTCCATGTGACATCAACAATAATATCTTGGGTGATCAACCCCGCCGCACGCCACATGCCCCGGAATTCTACCTCGGTGTAGACATGTCCATGTAACCACAATAACAATATATCGGTAATCGACCGACCGCGTGGCCGCATGCCCCGAATTCGCAGACGGTAGACATGTCCATGTGACATCAACAACAAGACAAGAATCAAAATGGAAACATACCCGCGGGAATTCTCCATCACCGCCAAAGACGCCCAAGTAAGTTCTCAACAAGTCGACCGCCTCTATCGAGAGACGCCAGAATACGTAAATACCACACTTGCACAACGAAGGCTATCATCACAAGCATAGGCAAGTTTCACAAAGAATAAGCATGGGCAAGTTTCACAACAACAAGCATAGGCAAGTTTCACAACAACAAGCATAGGCAAGTTTCACACAACTCAAAGTACTTTCATTTTATGCCAAGGTCCGGGTTTTTAACCCCAAAGTACTACATACGTTAAGTTCTTTTAAAAGAGATCCATTACTTATAAAAGTCACCCGATACCCGTAGTATTAGAATGACCAACCCACATTACTTTTCAAAATCAAGTAACAACATTCTTTTCCTAAGTTCCAGTTTGCCTAGTTTCAATTACTCAAGCTTCTCATTTTCAAATGGTTTCATAGTTCCCAAACTTAATCACTTGATTCCTTTTTTAGAACAATTGAGTAACATATGTCATATATGTGAGTAGTTTATTCTTGTTATAACGATTTTATTACAGCAGCCATGATCTAGAAAATGTAATATCATTTTGTCTCATCTTAGCTTCTATGCAGATGGAGGTTTCTACTGGTTTTAATACAACACATCATTATTCAATACATTTTCCTTTATTAACGCAGCAGTGGTCTGTCGATACACATTCTCGATTTCCAAATCAAGAAACATTATTCCTTTAAAACCAAGTACTCATTACTCACGAATGAGGTTTCACACAACATCCACATTAAAACAAATAAGTTAAGTCTCTTATCTTCTAAGATCAAGTCTCTTAACTTCTAACATCAGTAAACCATTTTCACCTACATAAGGTCGTTATAACTAACTTCCCATAAAGCTATTATAACACCCTATGTTTTAAACCAACCAAATCACTTAGCACATGTACGTCTACCGTACTACATAGTTCACACATATCATGCTAGAAGAGATAGGAAGAGGTTCACATACCTCGCGACGATTTATCGACAATAAGCAAAATGCTCCAAGTACTACAACCTTGCTAGCCCTTTCCACTCCTCGAGTAGAATACGCTACTCTTAGTACTTTCACCTATAAAGGTCACAAACGTCTATTAACCCCAAAACACAAGTTCTATCTTTCTATAGAAAATTCGGCAGCACCTCCCCGCAACAACAGAAATCTCCTCCTCTATCGAGGCCGCTACCAAGCCAACCAGGGGGTTTACACGCCTAACCGACGTGTACAATTCTACTCGAATACTACACAAGTCTACCGCAATACGCCCATGTAAATACAAGATTCGATTCTTTATTCTTCAGGCTTAAGTCAAAAGACATTGCCGAATACTAAGTATAGTTCCATATATAGTATACTTCAACTATATATTCTAACAAACATGTAATTTCCAATTACAATAGAGGGACAAGATAATTACCTCGACAAGCCCAAAATTATCCAAGTTATAATGTCGATCCTGAGCAAGGTTTAGCTCCACTCCGTGCGCTCCAAACCACTCCAAACAACCCTTAGAAGTTCTAACCAACTTCTACTCAAATACTTCAACCAACTTTGAAGATTTCCTTAGGGTTTCAGTTTGAGACTAAAAGGACAAAAGGTAGTATTTCCGGACTCTACGTAAAGAGGTATCTTTGGAATACTACAAGGTACAAGGCTAAGGTATTTTGGGCATTATAACAATACTAGGAGAAGTATTTCAATACCACAAGGGAGGGGTATTATACGAAAACAACGCGGCTCGGGGGGGGTACCCCACGGCTAGCACCACACGGGGGAGGGGGCCCCTTCTCGGCCAACGGCCACACGGAGGAGGGAGGGGGAGAGGCTTAGGACGAGAGCTACAAGAGGGAGGGGAGGGATTTCAAGACTTAGACAAAGTGAGGAGTGAATGAATAAGTCTTCACAAGGGAGGGGTATTTATAGCAAAACCAAAGGCCAACCAATGGCCAAGATCAAGCCATGTGCAAGGCAAGTGTAAGGCCAAGATCAAGTCAAGTGCACCCTAGACCCTACTCCTTAAAACCCTCACAAATATCTACACAAATATCTACCACAACTTGCCCCCTCAATTCGGCCAAGTCACGCCCACATCTTCCATTGTGAGGTGACACATGTCACCCTCCCGTTGGTCCATGTTTCGCCTCTCGGAAAAATCCGCAAAAATACAAAACGACATAGCCGAATTTTCCTTCGCAAGTTACGCGAAAACGCTTCGTCGAAAACGACTCTAACCGGGTGTTGTGCACAAATGTAAAATCGCTGGCGGCCACACGGGGTGACACGTGTCGCCTCGATTCGCCTGAATATTTCGTCTTAGAAAATATCCAAATTAAAATCTCAAAAACAAAGCGGGCCCCACAAAATCAGAATTTCTCCGTGGCCCCACGTGACCATTTCCAAAATAAAACCTCAAAATTCTAATATAATCTATGAAGTCCAAATACCAAACTGGGAATCCAATTCCCATTAACGAACCTTTTTCTTCACAAATAACCGAAACTTTTCCGTAAAAACTCACATCTTTCTTTCTTTTCAAAATTTCGCCAGACTCTCGCACGACGTCCTCACATACATACCCTCGCAACTACGGGTATAACATTCTCCTCCTTAGAAACATTCGTCGAATGTTCCTTCTCAAGACGGATATCGATGAAGTTCCTCTAACAAGTTGCCAACGCCACGCGGCCACGAGATAACACACGTTATCTTCCTCCCTTACTCGTTGTACCTTCTCGAACACTCGAACTCTCCCAAGACGTACCATACTTCATCATTACTCCGCTCGAAAATCTCCGAGTCACTACCTCCAAACTTGGTCATCTTACTAACCTCAAACTTCCTTAAGGCCATTCCCGCCTTTACGAACCGCTCGTCGAACGCGCCCACGAACTCATACGATGATCATACAAACTTGGGCCTAGCATCCTCGTGACCCTACCACCGGCGGACCACCCGTAATCGACTTACCCCAAACCGGTTACGGGTTGACCCGCAAATGGTCCTCAACCCGACCCCCAACCGCAGAACTCTTGTTCCCGATCCGAACAATCTTACTAATTCACATCACGAAAGCTACCACTTCCATCTCACACTACCCACGGACTTATCACACAAATAAATCCCACGTATACCACTACTCGATAAGGGTCAAACATAAAATAAATCTTTAATCTCAAGACGACCTTACCTAAGGTCTCACGTGACATAGTCTAAGGTTCACACTTACCATGCCCCATACGTAACCTCCCAACTAAACATGTTTTCAAACTCACAATTAACACAACGCTTATTCGCATAGCACACAATAATGAGACCATCATAACAAGCATACCAAAACTCTAGAGGGTTAAGGATAAACCCGGCTACCGCTCCACTCTAATCATAGCCCACTGCAGGCGATAATCGTAGGCGCGATGAACCACCATCGATCCGTGAGGTCGAGTCAGAACATCCGTGCTACCCTTGGTCGGACAGCCTCGCAAATGGCCCCCGCTGGCCGCAAAATAACAAGCTCCTGGCACCACGACACTCCGAAATGCGGTCTACCACATCGACCACACCGAGGTAGGGTGACCGATCCGCCAACACCCTTACTTCCTCGAAACTCAACCTCGAGCCACGACCGCCCCGAATACTCAAGGTTGTGGAGGACCACTGACCGGGCGGAGGTACAAAACTAGTATCCGCCGAGGCGGTCCGCCTCGAAAGTCACCAAAGGACCTCGTTGTTCTCGCCTCTTCACGATTCGTCATTCCGCCGACCTCTCCGTGCCTCACATCCCAGCATGAGCTCGCATGCGGGCAATGTCCATGCCCGTGAAGAGCTACTCCCAACATGCCTCCGACATGTAATCATCGAGCCCTCAGAACATATCGGTGCACTCGATCCTCCATACTAGCTACCAACGCTGACGCACGCCAATGAGTCGAACTCACATTGTACTCCCGAACCGTACGCCCGCCTCGTCTAAGCATCAAAAATCTGTCGCCCGCGCCTCCTCATCTCGCGAGGCAAGAAGTGCGTGAGAAAGCCCCAAAACTCATCCCATACCGCTGAGGTGCATGCTCTCCCGAAAGCTCCCATGAATCAAACCAATCGATCGCGGTATCACGCACCGATGCGAACCAAAGGTCACAGACTCGGTCTCCAAGCCTTGATCACCCGCATGATCCGTCAGAATCGCCGGATGAACTCCTCGCGATCATCCTCGTGCCTCGACCCATAAAACTCGCGGGCTACAACTCGTAAAGTCCCGTAGCCTCAAACTATCTCGCCTGGGTGAACCATCGGTGCATCGAATCGAATCGCCAGATCCATTTATCCTCATATCTCGCCACGCACTCGCCAAAGAATCGCCATCTCCTTGTAACCCATCTCTCGCCTGCATCGGACTGGAGGCTCAGTGCATCAGAGTCTCATCGCCCACGGCCGCGCTCTAAACTCACTGGGCCGTGGCGCTACAAAACCCGCCGTCTCAAGCACAACCTGCATCGCCCGGCTCGCGCTGCACTCTCTCTCAGATCTCACTAGCAGCACTCTCGCCGCCTTGCCCTTCTCGGCCTGGTTGCTTGGCGCGGAGGCATAATCGTACAAACGAGATACGCTGGAGGGTCCAACTTACAACACAAGTCTAAGGAACGATCTCAGAATGAGAAGAATGGAAACCAATCCTAAATGTCCTGTAGCCTCCTGATTATAGATGTGGTGCACAACACACCGATAATCAAGACTCTACAAGACACGGTCTGTAGACACTTTCCGAGGATTAATCGCTCGATACCACTTTTGTAACGACTGCCTGCCCCGCATCGTGTCTTACCCCGCACCCTAGTGATACAACATCGAGAAAACCAATGAAAATAAAACATGAGTCATGAAACAAGAGATATAATAATAAACAAAGCAACCAAAACGGTTGCCTTCAAGATATACATAAAACTCGAATAGCTTTAATCCTTTACAACCCCGCCACAACAAGATTACAGCACTTCTAAGATTTACAACGACTATGACGGACAGGCCCCGCCATACCCCGAATGTACAAGAACCTACAACTCAGGAACACATACTAAAAGATAAGCCTCCAAGAAACGGAGCTTCCCAATACGTTGAATCAGGATCCTAAGAGCGGGATCCACGACCGATGTACCTCTACTCGCGGATGAACGCAGCCCAAGGAGGTCAAGATAACAGTACCAAGTATGTGAAATCAAAAATATCAGAATGAAATCATACTAGTCTATATAAAGCAGGAGACATGTATGATAACCAAACTACAGTTCACAACATAAAAGCAGTCATATCCAGTCAGGGACTCACGCCCTCAAGTCATCACTCAAATATAACTATGGGTCTCACGCCCACAACATCAATCATGTTCGCATCATGGCTGCATGCCCCGACTGCAGATCGGTGTAGACATGTCCATGATGCAACAATAATACCAATGCCCCACGGCCACACGCCTAATTCTACCTCTGTAGACACGTCCATGTGACATCAACAATAATATACTGGGTGATCAACCCTGCCGCATGGCCACATGCCCCCGGAATTCTACCTCGGTGTAGACATGTCCATGTAACCACAATAACAATATATCGGGTAATCGACCCGACCGCATGGCCGCATGCCCCCGGAATTCGTGACGGCAGACACGTCCATGTGACATCAACAACAAGACAAGAATCAAAATGGAAACATACCCGTGGAATTCTCCATCACCGCCAAGACGCCCAAGTAAGTTCTCAACAAGTCGACCGCCTCTATCGAGAGACGCCAGAATACGTAAATACCACACTTGCACAACGGCTATCATCACAAGCATAGGCAAGTTTCACAAAGAACAAGCATAGGCAAGTTTCACAACAACAAGCATAGGCAAGTTTCACAACAACAAGCATAGGCAAGTTTCACACAACTCAAAGTACTTTCATTTTATGCCAAGGTCCGGGTTTTTAACCCCAAAGTACTACATACGTTAAGTTCTTTTAAAAGAGATCCATTACTTATAAAAGTCACCCGATACCGTAGTATTAGAATGACCAACCCACATTCCTTTTCAAAATCAAGTAACAACATTCTTTCCTAAGTTCCGGTTGCCTAGTTTCAATTACTCAAGCTTCTCATTTTCAAATGGTTTCATAGTTCCCAAACTTAATCACTGATTCCTTTTAGAACAATTGAGTAACATATGTCATATATGTGAGTAGTTTATTCTTGTTATAACGATTTTATTACAAAGACCATGATCTAGAAAATGTAATATCATTTTGTCTCATCTTAGCTTCTATGCATGGAGGTTTCTACCGGTTTTAATACAACACATCATTATTCAATACATTTTCCTTTATTAACGCCGCAGCGGGTCCATCGATACACATTCGATTTCCAAATCAAGAAACATTATTCCTTTAAAACCAAGTACTCATTACTCACGAATGAGGTTTCACACAACATCCACATTAAAACAAATAAGTTAAGTCTCTTATCTTCTAAGATCAAGTCTCTTAACTTCTAACATCAAGAAACCATTTTCACTACATGTCGTTATAACTAACTTCCCATAAAGCTATTATAACACCCTATGTTTTAAACCAACCAAATCACTTAGCACATGTACGCCTACCGCACTACATAGTTCACACATATCATGCTAGAAGAGATAGGAAGAGGTTCACATACCGCGACGATTTATCGACAATAAGCAAAATGCTCCAAGTACTACAACCTTGCTAGCCACTTTCCACTCCTCGAGTAATACGCTACTCTTAGTACTTTCACCTATAAAGGTCACAAACGTCTATTAACCCCAAAACACAAGTTCTATCTTTCTATAGAAAATTCGAAGATTTTCCCGCAACAACAGAATCTCCTCCTCTATCGAGGCCGCTACCAAGCCAACCGTGGGTTTACACGCCTAACCTGACGTGTACAATTCTACTCAAGAATACTACACAAGTTCATCGCAATACCCTATGTAAATACAGATTCGATTCTTTATTCTTCAGGCTTAAGTCAAAAGACATTGCCGAATACTAAGTATAGTTCCATATATAGTATACTTCAACTATATATTCTAACAAACATGTAATTTCCAATTACAATAGAGGGACAAGATAATTACCTCGACAAGCCCAAAATTATCCAAGTTATAATGTCGATCCTGAGCAAGGTTTATGTGACACCCCGAAAATCGGGCCCGTCACTGGTGCCTTACCCCGGGCACCCTAGTGATACAACATCAGAGAAAACCAGCGGAAAATAAAACATGAATCATGAAACAAGAGATATAATAAATAAACAGGCCAACCAAAACAGTTGCCTTCAGTATATACATAAAACCCGAACAGTTTAAACCTTTTACAACCCTGCCCACAACAGTGCTACAGACCTCTAAGATTTACAACAACTATGACGGGACAGGGCCCCGCCATACCCCTGAATGTATAAGCATCTACGCACTGTGGTAACATACCAAAAGATAAGCCTCCGGAACTGAGCTTTCCAATACGCCAAAGGTGATCCTAAAAGCGGATCGATACCGATGTACCTTTTACTGCAGATTTAACGCACTTCAAGGAGGTCGATAACAGTACTAAGTATGTGAAATCAGAATATCAGAAATGAAATCATAATAGTCTATATAAAGCAGAGACATGTATGATGACCAAACTACAAGATATAACATATAACCATATCAAGACAGGGACTCACGCCCTCCAAATTATCACTCGTGCCCGTGGAATTTCTTCCTCACTGCCGGCAGTTTATGATATAACAATACCAAGGATTATACATGAACACCATGTCCCACCTGTGTTATAAAAACCGTACAGGACAAGTATAACTACCAGATCCGACCGTACCAATAATACAATGCAACCAAAACACGGCCGACACGGCAAGTGCGCGAGCCGACTCATCGGATACTGGCCGGCCACGCACCGACCGGGCAAGTACGAGGGTCGACCACCGTGACCAAGGTCAGATCACGAAACTTCGTCACTATAATCGAACGGGCAAGCGCGAGGGTGACTACCGATACCAAGGCCGAATCACCACGACGGCAAGTACGAGAGCCGACCACCGATACCCAGCCGAATAAGAAGAAACCTCAACTACCAACCGCCCTCTATCGAGACGCGTAAACACGTAAAACACCACACTTGCACAACAAAGGCTATCATCACAAGCATAGGCAAGTTTCACAACAACAAGCAGAGGACTGTTTCACCACACCCAGCATAGGCAAGTTTCACAACACTCACAGTACCTTCATGTTATGCCAAAGTCCGTGGTACAACCCGAAAGTACTACGTACGTTAAATTCTTTAACAGAGATCCATTACTTATCAAAGTCACCCGATACCGTAGTATTAGAATGACCAACCCACATTCCTTTTCAAAATCAAGTAACAACATTCTTTCCTAAGTTCCAGGTTGCCTAGTTTCAATTACTCAAGCTTCTCATTTTCAAATGGTTTCATAGTTCATAAACTTAATCACTTGATTCCTTGTTAGAACAATTGAGTAATATAAGTCTCACGAGAGTAGGTTATTCTTGTTTACAACATTCTTATTACAATGACCATGATCTAGAAAATGTAATATCATTTTGTCTCATCTTAGTTTCTATGCAGATGGAGGTTTCTACTGGTTTTAATACAATTCATCATTATTCAATACATTTTCCTTTATTAACGCCGCAGTTGGTCCTGTCGATACACATTCTCGATTTCCAAATCAAGAAACATTATCCTTTAAATAAAACCAAGTACTCATTACTCACGAATGAGGTTTCACACAAACATCCACATTAAAACAAATAAGTTAAGTCTCTTATCTTATAAGATCAAGTCTCTTAACTTCTAACATCAAGAAACTATTTTCTTTACCTTTCTTAAGACATTATACCTAACTCCCCATCAAGCTAGTATAACTCTTTTAAAACCTTTAAAACCAAGTGTTACTCTCCCTTCAAAACGATTTAGAAATCTTTGAAATACATCAAGTTCTTTATTATAACTAGCCGCTTATAATTCACATCGATTACCTTTTAAAACCACAAAGTATTTTCTTACCTACATAAAGTCGTTATAACCAACTTCCCATAAAGCCGTTATAACACTTTATGTTTTAAGAACAATCAAACACGCTTAACACACGTACGCTCACCGTACTACATAGTTCACACATATCATGCTAGAAGAGATAGAAAGAGGTTCACATACCTCGCGACGATTTAACGACAATAAGCAAAATGCTCCAAGTACTACAACCTTGCTAGCCCTTTCCACTCCTCGAGTAGAATACGCTACTCTTAGTACTTTCACCTATAAAGGCCACAAACGTCTATTAAATCTTAAACACACGCTCCCATCTTTCTACGTAAAATTCAAAGACTCTCCCCGCAACAACAGAAATCTCCTCCTTCATCGAGGTGGCTACCAAGCCAACCGTGGGTTAACACGCCTAACCTGACGCTGCACAATTCTACTACACAAGAATGCTACATAAGTCTCATCAGAATACAACCCTAGGTAATTACGCTCAGCTTCTTCTCTTTATTATCCTTCTATGTGATTACTGCTCAATTCTTCATTCTTCAGCTTAAGTCAAAAGACATTGCCATAATACTAAGTTCATTCTATATATAGTATATAACACTATATATTCAACACTTATGTAATTTCCAATTACAATAGGGACAAGATATTTACCTCGATAAGCCCAAAATTATCCGAGTTTAAAGTCGCTCCCGAGCAAGGTTTAGCTCCTCCTCCGAAGTGCTAATCCGCACCAAACAACCCTTAGAAGTTCTACGCAACTTCTACTCCATACTTCAACAACGGGTGAAGATTTTCCTTAGTGGTTTCGTGTAGAGGCTAAGGAAAGTATAATCGTATTTTCCGGTTTTTCAGACAAAGGGTACTTTGGAAAGTACTACAAGGTATTTAGGCTAAAGTATTTTGGACATTATAACAATACTTAGAGAGTATTTCTATACCACAACAAAGGGTATTATACGAAAACAACTAGGCTAGGGGGGGGGTACCCCACGGCCAAGGCACCACCAAGGGGGGGGGGAGCTCTCGGCAAAGGGGGAAAGGGGTGTGGTGGACGAATTTCACAAGGGAGGGAGGAAGAGAACTTCAAGACTTAGGCAATTTGTGGATGAAGAAAGTCTTCACAAAGGGGAGCTATTTATAGGCCAAGCAAAGGCCAACCAATGGCCAAGATCCATCCATGTGTTAGGCAAGTGTAAGGCCAAGATCAAGCCAAGTGCACCCACAAAACACTCCACAAAACACTCCACAAAACAAGCCACAAAACAAGGCACAAAAGGAGGGACCAATCGCCAAGGCCAAGCCTCCTCTTTGTCCAACGGAGGGTGACAAGTGTCACCCTCCCGTTGGTCCAAAATGTTCCGCCGCCTAAAAATCCGCAAAAATACTAAATGACATAGCCGAATTTTCCCAACGTAAGTCGTGGAAACGCTTCCGTAAAACGACTCTATTCGCACTTGTGCCCAAATTTCAACCAAAGCCAATTCTTAAGGCAAAAAAATTTAATACGCACGCCTCACGCATATACTGGAAATACGGGTATAACATTCATCCTCTTAGAAACATTCGCCCCGAATGTTCCTTCAAGGTCTCAAAACAACAGCGCCGTGATAGTCTTCACCGCTATACGCATTTAAAACAATCATGCCACACCGCCACAAAACATACGCTCACTTTTCCCTTTCTCGTAGTACTCGCCACGAACACTAACTCGCTCTAGTATCCGCACCACACTTCGCCAACGCTTCGCTTTCCAACCCTCGAGTCACTACTTCCAAACTTGGTCATCTCACTAACCTCGATTTCCCTAAGGCCATTCCCGCCTTCACGAACTGATTCTCGATCGAACGATCCACGAACTCATACGATGGTCATCTAAACTGGGCCTAGCACCTCGTGACTCTACCACCAAGTGACCACCTGACTGACCCCACCCCAAACCGGGTTACGGGTTGACCCGCAAATGGTCCTCAACCCGACCCCCAATCGCGCCAACTCTTGTTCCCCGATCCGGAACAATCTTACTATTTCACTTCATGAAAGCTACCACTTCCATCTCACACTACCCAGGGACTTACCCTTTTCACTAACCAGGTTTCTAAATCACATTTTTGCACAAAGCTATCCAAACATAACATTAAACACATCAACGACATCAATACAACAAAACTCTAGAGGGTTAAGGATATACCTGAAACTAGGCGGTTCAAGGACCGCTAAAACTGGGAACTCCCACCGCGACCTCTACCGGGGCCTTCCGGTGTACGAGCATCCCGCTCGCTACGGAAGGTGAAGAACCCGCAATCGCTTTAGTAGTCCATGCTATCCTACCAGTGCTACTCGGCCTGGACAGCTTCTGCCGATGGCCCCGCTGGCCGCAAAAATAACAATCTCCCGAGTTAGTACGACACTCTCCCTTATGAAGCTTTCCACAACGCCACACCGAGACAAGGGCAACCTCATCCGCGAGCACTCGCTTCCTCGAAAATCTGAAACCGGGAGCCCCGACCGCCTCGAATATCCCGGCGTCCCGGAAGCCGGGAGGACCACTGCATCGACGAGGTACATAACTAGTTCACTGGCCGAGGCGGTCCGCCTCGAAAGTCACCAAAGGACCTCGCTGCTCGCCCTCTTCGCCGACTTTGGTCATTCCGCCGATTTATCCGCCTCACATCCAAGTGTATACGCCGCACGCGGCAATGTCCATGCCCACAAGAGCTACGCCAACAACTTCTCGCAAGGCAATCATCGAGCCCTCAGAACATATCGGTGCACTCGATCCTCCATACTAGCTACTAACGCGGGACGCACGCCAATGAGTCGAACTCACATTGTACTCCCGAACCGCACGCCTGCTCGCCAGAACACCAAAAATCTGTTACCGAGCCCTCCTCATCCGGGAGGCAAGAAATGTGCAAGAAAGGCCTCGAGAACTGCTCCATACCGCCGAAGTGCATGCTCTCCTCGACAGCCCCAAGAATCAAACTCCGATCGCGTATCACGCAGCTGATGTGAACCTAGGGCCACCGACTGATCTCCGATGCCTTGATCACTCTACGATCTCAGAATCGCTTGATGAACTCCTCGCGATCATCCTCGTGCCTCACCCATAAAACTCGGGCGCCTACAACTCGTAAAAATCCCGTAGCCTCGAACTATTCGATCTAGGGTGAACCATCAGTGCATCGAATCGCCGCGCCCACTTATCCTCAAGTCTGCCACAACCCCGCCATTAATCGCCTACCTTTGTAACTCATCTCCTCTCCTGCATCGCGGATCGAGGCTCGTGTATCGTGGTCTCTCGCCACGTTTACTCGCAGATCCTCGCCGCTTTGCCCTTCGGGGCCCGGTTGCTTTCGCAGGCATAATCGGTAAAACGAAACACGTCAGAGGGGTCCAATCTTATCACACAGCTCTAAGGCACGATCTCAGAATGAGAAGAATGGAAACCAATCCTAAATGTCCTATAGCCTCCTGATTATAGATGTGGTGCACAACACACCGATAATCCAGACTCTACTAGACACGGTCTGTAGACACTTTCCGAGGATTAACTGCTCTGATACCACTTGTCACTTTGTCGCGAGCCTTGCTCCGACGACCCAACAAATGGTACCGGGCTGCGATCCTCGAGGCATGCCCACGCCGCTTCTCGTGATGTGCCATACGAGAGCCACTTGCCGGTCTGTTTCGCAGGGTAGGCTCGCCTCTTATACGCCACCCAAGGAGGTCAAGACAACAGTACTAAGTATGTGAAATCAGAATATCAGAAATGAAATCATAATAGTCTATATAAAGCAGAGACATGTATGATGACCAAACTACAAGATATAACATATAACCAAGCATCAAGACAGTGGACTCACGCCCAAATTATCACTGCTCGTGGAATTTCTTCCTCACCGCTAGCTTTATGATATAACAATACCAAGGATTATACATGAACACCATGTCCCACCTGTGTTATAAAACCGCAGACAGACAAGTATAACTACCAGATCCGACCGCATACTAATAATACAATGCAACCAAAACACGGCCGACATCGGCAAGTGCGAGAGCCGACATCGGATACTAAGGCCGGCCACGCACCGACCGGCAAGTACGAGGGTCGACCACCGGGACCAAGGTCAGATCACGAAACTTCGCCACTATAATCGAACGGGCAAGTGCGAGGGTCGACTACCGATACCAAGGCCGAATCACCACGAGACGGGCAGTACGGAGCCACCACCGATACCCAGCCGAACAAGAAGAAACCTCAACTACCAACCGCCTCTATCGAGAGACGCCAGAACACGTAAACACCACACTTGCACAACAAAGGCTATCATCACAAGCATAGGCAAGTTTCACAACAACAAGCATAGGAATGTTTCACCACAACAAGCATAGGCAAGTTTCACATCACTCAAAGTACCTTCATTTTATGCCAAAGTCCGGGTTTCAACCCTAAAGTACTACGTCCGTTAAATTCTTTAAAAGAGATCCATTACTTATCAAAGTCACCCGATACCCGTAGTATTAGAATGACCAACCCACATTCCTTTTCAAAATCAAGTAACAACATTCTTTTCCTAAGTTCCAGTTTGCCTAGTTTCAATTACTCAAGCTTCTCATTTTCAAATGGTTTCATAGTTCATAAACTTAATCACTTGATTCCTTGTTAGAACAATTGAGTAATATAAGTCTCACGCAGAGTAGGTTATTCTTGTTTACAACATTCTTATTACAAAGAATCATGATCTAGAAAATGTAATATCATTTTGTCTCATCTTAGTTTCTATGCAGATGGAGGTTTCTACCGGTTTTAATACAATTCATCATTATTCAATACATTTTCCTTTATTAACGCCGCAGTTGGTCCTGTCGATACACATTCGATTTCCAAATCAAGAAACATTATCCTTTAAATAAAACCAAGTACTCATTACTCACGAATGAGGTTTCACACAAACATCCACATTAAAACAAATAAGTTAAGTCTCTTATCTTATAAGATCAAGTCTCTTAACTTCTAACATCAGTAAACTATTTTCTTTACCTTTCTTAAGACATTATACCTAACTCCCATCAAGCTAGTATAACTCTTTTAAAACCTTTAAAACCAAGTGTTACTCTCCCTTCAAAACGATTTAGAAATCTTTGAAATACATCAAGTTCTTTATTATAACTAGCCGCTATAATTCACATCGCTACCTTTTAAAACCACAAAGTATTTTCTTACCTACATAAAGTCGTTATAACCAACTTCCCATAAAGCCGTTATAACACTTTATGTTTTAAGAACAATCAAACACGCTAACACATGTACGCTCACCGCACTACATAGTTCACACATATCATGCTAGAAGAGATAGGAAGAGGTTCACATACCTCGCGACGATTTAACGACAATAAGCAAAATGCTCCAAGTACTACAACCTTGCTAGCCCTTTCCACTCCTCGAGTAGAATACGCTACTCTTAGTACTTTCACCTATAAAGGCCACAAACGCCTATTAAATCTTAAACACACGCTCCCATCTTTCTACGTAAAATTCAAGAAGACTCCCCGCAACAACAGAAATCTCCTCTATCGAGGTCGGCTACCAAGCCAACCAGGGGTTAACACGCCTAACCGACGCGCATAATTCTACTACACAAGAATGCTACATAAGTCTCATCAGAATACAACCCTAGGTAATTACAGTCGCTTCTTCTCTTTATTATCCTTCTATGTGATTATCGCTCAATTCTTCATTCTTCAGGCTTAAGTCAAAAGACATTGCCATAATACTAAGTTCAGTTCTATATATAGTATATAACACTATATATTCAACACTTATGTAATTTCCAATTACAATAGGGGGACAAGATATTTACCTCGATAAGCCCAAAAAAATTATCCGAGTTTAAAGTCGCTCCTGAGCAAGGTTTAGCTCCTCCTCCGAGTGCTCCAATCCGCACCAAACAACCCTAAGTTCTACGCAACTTCTACTCCATACTTCAACAACGGGTGAAGATTTTCCTTAGGGTTTCGTGTAGAGGCTAAGGAAAGTATAATCGTATTTTCCGGTTTTTCAGACAAAGGTACTTTGGAAAGTACTACAAGGTATTTGGGCTAAAGTATTTTGGACATTATAACAATACTTAGGAGAGTATTTCTATACCACAACAAAGGGTATTATACGAAACAACTAGGCTAGTGGGTACTTACTGCCAAGGCACCACCAAGGGGAGCTCTGCAAAGGGGGAAAGGGTGTGGTGGACGAATTTCACAAGGGAGGAGGAAGAGAACTTCAAGACTTAGGCAATTTGTGGACGAAGAAAGTCTTCACAAAGGAGCTATTTATAGCAAGCAAAGGCCAACCAATGGCCAAGATCCATCCATGTGTTAGGCAAGTGTAAGGCCAAGATCAAGCCAAGTGCACCCACAAACACTCCACAAAACACTCCACAAAACAAGCCACAAACAAGGCACAAAAGGAGGGACCAATCGCCAAGGCCAAGCCTCCTCTTTGTTGCCCAACGAGGGTGACAAGTGTCACCTCCCGTTGGTCCAAAATGTTCCGCCGCCGAAAAATCCGCAAAAATACTAAATGACATAGCCGAATTTTCCCAACGTAGTCGTGGAAACGCTTCGCCGTAAAAACGACTTATTCGCACTGTGCCCAAATTTCAACCAAAGCCAATTTAAGGCAAAAAAAAAATTTAATACGCACGCCTCACGCATATACCGAAATACGGGTATAACAGCTAGCTCCACCGCGCGCCCAAACCACTCCAAACAACCCTTAGAAGTTCTAACTAACTTCTACTCAAATACTTCAACCAACTTGAAGATTTCTTAGGGTTTCGGTTGAGACTAAAAGGACAAAAGGTAGTATTTCCTGACTCTACGAAAGAGGTATCTTTGGAATACTACAAGGTACAAGGCTAAGGTATTTTGGGCATTATAACAATACTAGGAGAAGTATTTCAATACCACGTGAGGGGTATTATACGAAACAACTAGCTAGTGGGTACCCCACTACTAGCACCACAAGTGGAACCCTTTCTACCAAAGGCCACAAGGAGGAGGGAGGAGAGGCTTAGGACGAGAGCTACAAGAGGAGGGAGGGATTTCAAGACTTAGACAAAGTGAGGAGTGAATGAATAAGTCTTCACGCGAGGGTATTTATAGCAAAACCAAAGGCCAACCAATGGCCAAGATCAAGCCATGTGCAAGGCAAGTGTAAGGCCAAGATCAAGTCAAGTGCACCCTAGACCCTACCCTTAAAACCTCACAAATATCTACACAAATATCTACCACAACTTGCCCCCTCACGCCGCCGCCCCACATGCTTTCCATTGTAGGGTGACACATGTCACCCTCCCGCTGGTCCGTAATGTTTCGCCTCTCGGAAAATCCGCAAAAATACAAAACGACATAGCCGGAATTTTCCTTCGCAGTTACGCGAAAACGCTTCATTAAAAACGACTCTAACCAAAGGTTGTGCACAAATGTAAAATCGCCAGGTGCCACATGGGGTGACACGTGTCGCCCCGATTCGCCTGAATATTTCGCCTTCCGAAAATATCCAAATTACCGGAAATCTCAAAAACAAAGCGGCCCACAAAACCAGAAATTTCTCCCCAGGCCCCACGTGACCATTTCCGAAAATAAAACCTCAAAATTCTAATATAATCTATGAAGTCCAAATACCAAATCTGGGAATCCAATTCCCATTAACGAACCTTTTTCTTCACAAATAACCGGAAACTTTTCCGTCGAAAACTCACATCTTTCTTTCTTTTCAAAATTTCTGCCGTACTCTCGTACGTACGTCCTCACATACATACCCTGCAACTACGGGGTATAACAGTGACACTAGAACCTCGCGGCAAAGTGACAAAAGTGGTATCGGGAAGAAGCGAGCATGTATGGCGAGCATAGATGTGACCATTTCTTTTGTTTGGAAAAAGTATGGAGGAGGTACATTTTAGACCCCGGAGAGAGGTGTTTGTGGTGATGTTAGAGGTGATTCCTCGTGGACTTGGATGTAAGTATTTTGCGCAGTTGTTTCTGTGGCCATTGTGGCAGGATTGTTTCGTAAGTATGGTAGTGAAGACTATACTGGCAAGACGCTTGTTTTGAGATTCTAAGGAACATTCGACGAATGTTTCTAGCGAGGAGAATGTTATACCGTATTTCCGCAGTATGTACGTAAGGGACGACGAGAAATTTGAAACTTTTAAAAGTGGCTTGGCCGAAATTATTTGTTCACAACACCCGATTAGAGTCGCCGACGCAGACGCTTTCCACAGCTTTCGTAGGTAAAATACGCTATGTCATTTCTAATTTTTATGGATTTTTCCGAGAGACGGAATATTTTGGACCAACGAGGGCTTACACTTGTCACCTCAAGTTGGCGGTTTGTTGGCCGAAAGTGGGACGCTGGCTAGCTTTCTTGGCCTTGTTTTGTGCCTTGTTTTGTGCCTTGTTTTGTGCCATGTTTTGTGGAGTAGGGATAGGTGCACTTGGCTTGATCTTGGCCTTACACTTGCCTAACACATGGCTTGATCTTGTCCATTGGTTGGCCCTCGCTTCCCTATAAATACCCTCCCTTTGTTGAAGACTTCATCATCCAAATGTGTTCTAAGTCTTGAAATCCTTCCTCTCCTCTTGTTTGACTCTCGCCCAAGAGCCCTCCCTAGTAAAGGCCCTCGCCGAGAAACCCTCCCCTTTGAGTGGCCTTGTGGCCGCGCGCCTCCCTCCCCTTTGGGTGCTAGCTGGGTACCCCTAGCCTTTTTGGTTTCGTATAATACCCCCCCCCCCTCTTGTTAGAAATACTCTCAAAAGTATTGTTATAATTCCCAAATTACCTTAGCCAGATACCTTGTAGTATTCTAAGGTTATACTTATACTAAAAGCCCGTAAATACTATTATACTTCCTTCCGTCACAAAACCGAAACCCTAAGGAGAATCTCCATGGTTAGTCGAGTAATAAGTAGAAGTTGGTTAGAACTTCTAAGGGTTGTTTGGAGCGGTTGAGCGCACTGAGTAGAGCTAAACCTTGCTCAGACCGACATTTAAACTCGGATAATTATGGGCTTATCGAGGTAAATATCTTGTCCTCTATTGTAATTGGAAATTACATGTTGTATGATTATATAGTTGAAGTATACTATATATAGAACTGAACATAGTTATCGGCAATGTCTTTTGACTTAAGCTCAATAATAAGAAACCTTTTCAAAGAAGAGTATCGAATCAGATTTACATAAGATCAGACATGAGACTTGTGTAGCCTTGCTGTGAGGTAGAATTGTGCACGTCCGTTTAGACTTATAACCCCTGGTTGGCTTCGTAGCCTACCCGATAGAGAGGAGATTTACGCTGCCATGGAGGTGCCGAATTTTCGTAGAATGTTCTACGGCGGATCTAAATATTAATAAGTCACTTGTGGCCTTATAGGTCAAGTACTACGTGGCGCGATCTACTTGGCTTAAGGAGTAGCCGACGGTTGGAAGTACTTGAGCGTTTGCTATTAGTCGATATTCGTCGCAGGTATGTGAACCTCTTCCTATCTCTTCTAGCATGATATGTGTGAACTATGTAGTACGGTAGACGATACGTGCTAAATGTATTTGATTGTTTAAAACATAAAGTGTTATAACGCTTTATGGGAAGTTGGTTATAATAACTTTATGTTGGTAAGAAAATACTTGTGGTTTTTAAAAGGTAAATCGATTTGAACTATAATCGCTTATTATGTGTTAATAAAAACTTGAAGTATTTCAAAAGATTTTTGAATCATTTCAGAAGAAGTAATACTTGGTTTTTGAAAACTTAAGAGTTATACTAGCTTGTGGAAGTTAGGTAATAACGCTTAAGAATGTTTTATCGATTTCGAAATCGAATGTGTATCGACAAACCACCGCAGTTAATAAAAGGAAATGTTTTGACAGATTAAGTATTATTAAAACCAGAGAAACTTCCATCCGCATGTAAGCTAAGAGACAAAATGATATTTCCTAGATCATGGCTGCTGGAATAAGATTGTTATAAACAAGAATATTCTACTCACATATAAGGCTTATGTTTCTCAGATAGTTTAAATGAGAATTATATTCTTAAATGAATAAGACTATGAACTACGAAACCTTTCTAAAGTAAGAAACGTGAACATTTGAAATTAGGCAAACTTGGACGTTTGAGAAATAATGTTGTTACTTGATTTTACAAAGAGAAGTGTTTTTCTTTACTTCAAAAGATAATCACTCTAGTCTTCATATACTACGGGTATTGTGTGACTTTTGTAAACGTAACGTATCTTTTAAAAGATAATGTAGACGCTGGGAATAGATACTGATCTTGTTAATCATATAATGTAATGTACCTTGTGTGTATAATCGATTGTGTTAGTTTGTGATAGCCTTGTAATACCTTCGTGTTGATTTGATAAGTAATCATATTAGGATGCTACGGTGTTAGTATTCGTGATGTTTGTGCGGGTTTTCCTTGATTATGCTTAGGTTGTTTAAACGATAAACCGTTATGTTGGTATTATACCACTCACCGTGTTTCCGGGTTAAGCCGCCTCCGATGCGGGTAGACTTCAGCGATGCAGGACCATGATTCGAGAATACCTCACGCGGGTCCCGGCCTATGCGAGCTACGAGTTCCGTGTGCGGCCTTTATGGTCACGCTTCATGTGGCCATGCGATCGCGAGTCCGTGATTTACGCCGGGAGTAGCTACCCTAGATGCGGGTTATACCTCACGGGCCTATGATCGCCTATGCGAGCTGCGGGAGTTCGGGGCTAGACGCGCACATTTGATATTGCGAAGCGACCGGCTTTGATCATGTGACGGCCTAGACAGATATCATGATACATTTTATGACTTGTTAGTACCAAGGTGTTAGTAGTCGGCTATGCCTTCGCATTTTACCCCGCATCGCTTTATTTGGACAGTGTGGACCCGTTGTTCATGTGTATTCCTTGGTGCTTTTCTATCATTGATCGGCAGCGAGGAAGGTATTCCACGCATGATTGATGTCGCGGGCGTGAGACCCATTGTTATATCAGTGATGACTTCGAGGCGTGAGTCCCGACTTGATATGACCGCTATTTATTGTGAATCGTAGTTTGGTTATCATACATGTCTCCCGCTTTATATAGACTACTATGATTTCATTTACGATTTTCGCCACATACTCGCACTGTTAGATCGACCTCCTCGGGCCGCGCTCATGCCGCAGTAAAGGTACACCAGCCGTTGATCCTCGCCTAGGTCACAGCCATTGGAAGCTCCGTTCCTCCGAGGCTTATCTTCGTATAGTCCCCGTTGTTGTAGGTGTTACATTCAGGTATGACGGGCCCCGCCCCGCCGTTGTTGTCATATCATTCGTAGAGGTCTAGTACTGCCAGGCGTGGTTTGTAAAAGGATTAAACTGCTCATTTGGAAAGAGTTGTTATTTATATATACCGACGTAATCGCTTGGTTAGCCTGTCTTCTTATTTCACTGTCTTCTTACATTGATTTCATGTATGTGTTTTATGTTCCGCTGATTACTCTGATGTTGTATCACTAGGGTGCCCGGGGTAAGGCACCAGTCACGGGCCCAGGTTCGGGTCGTGACACTAATCCTGGACTCCCGCAGTCCGCATAGGCCACTCACGTGGGCCCGCATGAGGTATTCCCCGCATCGAGGGTAGCTACTCCTCGGCATCGTCCTGGACTCGTAGTCCGCATGGCCACATAGACCGCATGAGGTATAACCCCGCACACTAACCTGGAACTCTCGTAGCTCCGCATAGGTCCCCTGGACCCGCATGAGGTATTTTCGAATCATGGTCCTGCATCACCGAGTCTACCCCGCATCGGAGGGCAGCTTAACCCCCGGTAACATGTCAAGAGGTGAGTGATATAATACTAACATAACAGCTTATCGTTAAACAACATAAGCACAACAAGAATGCCCTCTTATACAAACATTACAAGACACTAACACAAATAGCATCATATCATGTCTACTTATCAAACCATCTTGTTATTCTTTCCATAAATCAATATAAGTCTTTTATAAACACATAAGTAAATTGTTCCTTTTATCTTTCTTAAGTCGTTATACTTGACTTCCCATAAAGCTAGTATAACTCTTAAGCTTCTTATTTTAAAAACAATTACTCTTCTTCTTTCAAAACTGATTTATAATTCTGTTGAAAGACTTTAAGATCTTTATTATTCAGGCTTAAGTCAAAAGACATTTCCGTAGTTACGTTCGCTACGACGCCTACCGACTATATATATATACTTTAAAATATCATGCTCAAGAGTATAGGAAGAATCACATACCTTCTCGGCGAAATCCACCTGCCAAGTCGAATATGTCGCGCGCAGAGAATCAACCTATAATAGTAAGACACGTCTATCAACGTCTAGAATACTCTGTAAACAGTTCTAAGCAGAGGGTTCTCTATCCTACGGAAAATTGGGCACCACTTACCTACCCGTCAAGCTACTCAAGTTCATCAGAAAACAAATTCTATGTAAGTACAGTTCAATTATTCTTCATTTATACCCTTCATCGTGATAACAGCTCAACTCTATTCTTTAATATCCTTCAAATGTCTTATACTCAAGTCTATACTATTCTTATATGTAATATCCAATTACAATAGAAGGACAAGAGTATTTACCTCGATAAGCCCAAAATTATCCAAGTTAAATGTCGCTCCTGAGCAAGGTTTAGCTCCTAATTTGTACGCTCCGATAGCTCCAAGAAACCCTTAGAAGTTCTACACAACTTCTACTAAAATACTATAAGGGATTTGGGCTAGGGTATTTTGGAATAGTGACTATACTGGAAGACAACTTTCTACCAAAGGAGGGGGTAGGTATCGTCAGACTACTAGGCTAGAGGATGGGGTGTTTGGCCAAGGGCCTTCACAAGTGGGGAGGGAGTGTTTGGACGAAACACTACAAGAGAGGAGGATTTTTCAAGACTTGAAATTGATTTGTGGATGAAGAACTCTTCATCTTAAGGGGTATTTATAGGCCAACCAATGGCCAAGATGAAGCCAAGTGGTAGGCAAGTGTAAGGTCAAGATTTGGGCAAGTGTCCTTATCCATCTACTACACAAAAATATCCTACCAACTCCTTGACAAAAAGCCATTCCAATCGCCCAAATGGAAGCTCACGCCACCAACTAGAGGTGACAAGTGTCGCCTCTCTCGTTGGTCCAAAATGTTTCATCCTCAAAAATCCGCAAAAATAATAAATGACATAGCCGAATTTTCCTTTGCAAGTTTTGTAAAACGCTTCGCCGAAAAACGATTCTTTTGATAGGTGTGCCAAATCTTTTCGCCCAATGCCTAACCTTAAGGCAACTTTTGACGTATACTCGCATATACTGAAATACGGTATAACATTCTCCTCCTTAGAAACATTCTTCCGAATGTTCCTTCCCAAGACAGTAACGATAAAGTTCTTCAATACTTAAACAGCTTGCAAACGCCAAACATGGCCACAATACAACACTCAAACAGATATGACAATGAAATTTACAAGTAGGAAAGTGAGTTACCCGGAGGTGGGAATAGGTGAGGATACTTCGCCTCATGTCTTCCTCGCCTTCCCATGTCATCTCCTCTCGAGCCTGCTCCGCCACAAGACTTTGACTAAGCCACGCCCTGGTCCGCAGACGCCTAACTCGACGATCGATTATCGCTATGGAATCTCTCATACGATAACCCCTCACACCGACATCGCCAATCGGTGTACCTAGATGGATCCCCGATACATCTCATCGCGATGGAAACATGAAACACCGGATGCACCGCCTCCGATCGGACGGCAGATCCAACTCATAGGCAACCTTGCCTACCGCGCGGACAATCTGACACGCCCAATGTACTGGCCGAAGTTTCTTTCTTCCCGAATCTCATCACACCCTTAATGGGTGACACCTTCAGAAAACCCAATCATCAACCTCGAACTCGTGCCGACGACGATGATCTGCATATGACTTCGCCGACTCGAGCCGCCAAGAATCGCCTCCCGGATAAGCTTCACCTTATCCATCGCCTCGTTGTACTGTGTCTGGTCCTACTAATCGCACTCGCCACATCAAACCAGCCTATCGGCGACCGCACTTCCTCCCATACAAGGCCTCATAAGGCGCCATCCGAATACCGGAGTGGTAGCTATTATTATATGCAAACTCAACTAGAGGCAAATGATCCTCCCACTACCACTCGAAGTCAATAACACAGCTCGCAGATATCCTCAAGAGTCTGATAGTGCGCCACCGTCCGTCTGCTATGGATGGAATGCAGATTTCGAAGCTCACTCGCCCCTAAACCCTTCCGAAAGACCTCCGTGTTAGCCAGAATCGCTCTCTACGATATGATAGAAATAGGGACTCCATGCACCGACGATCTCTGATGTAAAGTCCGCAAAATCCTCACCAAAAAGTCGCCCCGACGGAAGAAAGGGCTGATTTCACACCGACGATTTATAACCCAAATAGAATCATGTCTCTTCCGAAAGCGAGGTAATCCCGTGATAATATCCATGTTGATCACCTCCCACTTCCGTGCGGGATCTCTATCGTCGCAACAAACCACCGTGCCTCGTGCTCTACCTTCACCGCCGACAACACGCATTGAGCTACGAACTCGCAACGCCCTCTTCAAGCCATCCCACCAATACACGTATCTAAGGTCGTGGTACATCTTGGTCGCACTCGATGGATAGAGTAACGCGCGCCGTGTGCTTCCCGAACTCCGCCGCCAAGTCCTCAAACATCCGAACACACAACTCGCCTAAAACCTTAGCACCCCATCGTGCTACTCAAAAGGACCGCTTGCTCACGAAGAGCCGTATCACGATACCGAATCAAAACCGGATCCTCAAATCAAGCCTCTTCACCTCCTCGACGATGGAAGACTCGCAACCTCTCGAACTCGAACCCCACCGCTATCGTAATCAATCAAACGGACACCAAGGCTCGCTAATCGATGCAAATCGCGAACCAGCCCTCTCCTCTCCCCGCACATCCGATAGACTCCCATCGACCTACGACTAAGGGCATCCGCCACAACATTGGCCTTCCCGTGGTACAGATATCGACGCCATAATCCTTAAGCAACTCTAACCACCGCCTCGCCGTAAGTTCACCGTCTGAATATATACCGAGGCTCTTGTGGTATGTATAAATATCCACATGAACCCCATACAAATAGTGCCTCCAGATCTTCGGCGTGAATCACCGCCGCTAACTCCAAATCATGGGTGGGGTAGTTCCTCTCATGCTTCTTAAGCCGCTGGATGCTGACGCTATAACCTTACCTAGCCGCATCAACACACATCCGAGCCCGACGCCGACGATCACAATACACAACATAACCGTCGACCTCCGGAAGAGTAAGAACGGGCGGCCGCCGCCTCCTTCAAGAATCGAAACCCCGCCACAAGTATCACCATCAAACTTAGCCGCTTTCCGAGTCACTTAGTCAATGGTGCAGATAGAAGCAAACTTCTCCACGAACCGCCGATAGTAACTGCAAGGCCCGAAATCGCGAACCTCGCTTGAGTAAGAGGTCGAGGCCAACTCGATCGCCGATCTTGGCCATATCCACCAATACCATCACCACAATATGCCCAAGAAAAGCCACCAAGTTAACTAACTCACACTTGGAAAACTTGGCGATAATCGCTGGTCTCGAGAATCACAAGATCGCCTCAAATGCTCCGCATGCTCCCGCTCGAGCGAATAAACCAAGATATCATCAATGAACACTATCACGAACGTGTCCAAAATGGTTTGAACACTCGTTCATCAAATCCATGAATACCGCCGAGCATTTGTCAACCCAAAAGACATGACCAACTCATAATGCCCGTGACGTCCGAATGCAATTCTGGGACATCCGCCTCTCGACTCGCACTGATGATAGCCCGATCGCAGATCAATCTTGAGAAACATCTCGCGCTCGCAATCGATCGAACAAATCATCAATCCCGGGAAGGGTATCTGTTTAATGGTCACCTTGTTCACCGCTCAGAATCAACACACATACGCTGGCCCCGCCATTCTTCTTCACGAACAATACCGCGCTCCCGGAGAAACACTAGGTCCGATGAAGCCCTTCTCTAGCAAATCTCTAAGCCGATCCTTCAACTCTCTCAACTCGGCAGTGCCATTCAGATGGCGGAATGGAAATAGGCCGAAGCCGCAAGACATCGATACAAAACTCTATCTCCCTCTCCGGAGGGATACCTGGGAGGTCGTCTGGAAACACATCTGGGAACTCTCTGACTACTGGAACTGACTGAAAATCTGGTACCGCAGCCTCAGTATCAAACACCCGAACGAGATGGTAGATATACCCCTTCTGCACCATCTTCCTAGCCTTGAGGTAGGAAATAAACCTACCTCTGATACAGTTGTTCCTCCCACTCAATAACCGGCCCTCAGAAACCGAACCGCACCACTTTCTCCTCGCAGCCTACATTGGCATAGCAAGCCTAGCCAATCCATGCCCATGATCACGTCGAATCGGGCCATGTCCACTTATCAAGTCGACTAGGTCCGACGATCGCATAAGGTCACTGGACAAGCCCTATATACCCGTCGAGCTACCACCGAATCACCCACTGGCGTAACTACCTCGAAAGGGTCTATGGACTTAGGCTCTATCCCTATCCTACTAGCAATAAGGGGAGATACATAGGACAGAGTAGAACCCGGATCTATCAAGGCATACACATCAAACCTAAACCGATAAGGTACCGTGACGACATCAAAGCGAGGCCTCCCGATCCGCCTACCGACAAGGCATAAATGCGCATGAGGACCACTAGAATCTGGACCACCACGACCTCGCCACACTGGCCGCCCATGAGTACCTTGCTCCGGGCGAGTAATCGTAGGAGATAAAGAAGACCGCAAAGAACTCGTAGGCCGACTTTACCGCGCGCCTTGGCCTGACAATACCGCAAAGTGATCCTACCGCCATAATCGTAATAAACTCCGTAGCGCACCACACCCCGGCGGATCTACCGACGCCACACCGGCGGGTGGTCCCGACGCCGCACTCGCCGCCTCGACGCTCAAGTCCTCGGGCCCCGGTTCGCCTCGAATATCTCCGCAGGCCGAGGACGGTGCAGAGTACTGAGCCGATCAGGTGCAAATCTAGATCGGGCCGAGGCCGCCACCACGAGAAGCTACCAAAAGACCGCCGCCCCTTCTTCTCGCCGCTCACAACCCGCCGCCTCTACGCCTCGCATCCAAGCGCATGAGCTCGCATGTGGTAATATCCATGTCCGTCAAGAGCCACACCCGCACAAGACTCGCCATATAATCATCTAGCCCTGACGTAGCGATGCACCATGTCCTCCATATCGCTACCAATGCAGTGGACATATCGAGCCAACGAATCAAACTCAACGCTGTACTCCCTAATCAAGGCCCTCTCGCCTCAAAGAACAAAAATTTGTCGGCCCGCGCCTCCTCATCCGCGAGGCAAGTGAGTGAGAAAGCCTCCGAGAACTCGCCCCAAGTAGCCGGGACGCGTGCTCTCCCGGATAACTCCCACGATCAAACCAATCGATCGCGGATCACGCAACCGACGCGAACCGGGGTCACGGACTCGGTCTCAAGCCTTGATCACCCGCATGATCCTTCAGAATCGACGGATGAACTCCTCGCGATCATCCTCCGCCTCGACCAGTAAACTCGCGGCTACAACTCGTGAAATCCCGTAGCCTCAAACTATTCGCCTCGGGTGAACCACGGTACTATCGGGCCGAATCGAACCGCCGTGATCCACTGCCTCATGTCCGCCACGATCCCGCCGAATCGGGCTATCTCTCAGAATCCATCTCATCCGCTTCCAGCCGGGATCGAGGCGTAGGTATCGTGGTCTCATCACCATCGCCGCGCCTAAACCTCCTGGGTCGGCGGCGCTGGAACTCGCCATCTCGGTATAGATCGGGCTCGAGCCCTCGTGACTCTGTCCCACTAGCACTCCTCGCTTTGCCCTTCTCGCCCGGTTGCCTTACGTGGAGGCATAATCAGCATGTAAGAGGAATACGTTAGAGGGGTCCAACTTATAACACATCTCTAAGGCACGATCTCAGAGTGAGAAGAATGGAAACCAATCCTAAATATCATATAGCCTCCTGATTATTGGTGTGGTGCACAACACACCGATAATCAAGACTCTACTAGATACGGTCTGTAGACACTTTCCGAGGATTAACTGCTCTGATACCACTTTTGTCACGACCCATTCCGGGGCCCGTGACTGGTGCCTTACCCGGGAACCCAAGTAGTCATACATCAGAGTAATCAGCGGAATATAAAAACAAGACATGAAACAGTTGTAAAATGAGACACAGTTTTATGTGAGAAAATGTCGCCTTTCGGCATATATATATAAACATAGTTTTGTAGTTACATCCCAACTGTACAATAGGACTACAGACCTCAAAGAAGATAAAAAACTATGGCGGGACAGGGCCCCGCCATACCCTGAATGTACAAAACTATATAAAACAACAGGGAGATCATACCCAAAAGTCGAGCCTCCGGAGAAGATGGAGCTCCTGACACCAACGCAAAAGATACTAAGGATGCGGATCTAGCACCTGTTTGCCCTTACCTGCGGCATGAACGCACTTCAAGGAGGTCGATAACAGTACCAAGTATGTGAAATCAGTAAAGTACTTAAATGAAATCATATCATTTTAAAACCGGTTTACAAATATGTATGAAACAACTAAGGTAACCGCATAAGTGCCACATCATAAACAAGAGCAACAATAGGTAAATCAGAATGTGTCTTTTCTAGGTCGCGAATGATCGGGCAAGGCCAATCGCCCATAGTATCATTGTGCATGCCTAATCCTCGACTCCCGCATCCGCATGGAGCCACTCACGCGGGCCCGCATGAGTATTCCCGCATCGAGGTAGCTACTCTCGGCATCGCCCCGAATCGTAGTCCGCATGGCCACATAGACCGCATGAGGTATAACCCCGCACACTAACTCGAACTCGTAGCTCGCATAGTCCCCTCGACCCGCATGAGGTATTCTCGAATCACGGTCCTGCATCACCGAGTCTACCCCGACGGAGGCGCTTAACCCCGGTAACATGTCAAGAGGTGAGTGATATAATACTAACATAACAGCTTATCGTTAAACAACATAAGCACAACAAGAATGCCCTCTTATACAAACGTTACAAGACACTAACACACATAGCATCATATCATGTCTACTTATCAAACCATCTTGTTATTCTTTCCATAAATCAATATAAGTCTTTTATAAACACATAAGTAAACTGTTCCTTTTATCTTTCTTAAGTCGTTATACTCGACTTCCCATAAAGCTAGTATAACTCTTAAGCTTCTTGTTTTAAAAAAAATTATTCTTCTTCTTTCAAAACTGATTTATAATTTTGTTGAAAGACTTTAAGATCTTTATTATTCAGGCTTAAGTCAAAAGACATTGTCGTAAAGCTACGCTCGCCACGACGCCTACCGCATTTCATATATATATACTTTAAAATATCATGCTCAAGAGTATAGGAAGAATCACATACCTTCTCGGCGAAATCCACCTGCCAAGTCGAATATGTCGCGCGCAGAGAATCAACCTATAATAGTCAGACACGTCTATCAACGTCTAGACTACTCTGTAAACAGTTCTAAGCAGAGGTTTCTCTATCCTACGGAAAATTGGGCAGCACTTCCCTACCCGTCAAGCTACTCAATTCTCAGAAAACAAATTCTATGTAAGTACAGTTCAATTATTCTTCATTTATACCCTTCTACTGTGATAACAGTTCAATTCTATTCTTTAATATCCTTCAGTGTGTCTTATACTCAAGTCTATACTATTCTTATATGTAATATCCAATTACAATAGAAGGACAAGAGTATTTACCTCGATAAGCCCAAATTATCCAAGTTAAATGTCGCTCCTGAGCAAGGTTTAGCTCCTAATTTGTATGCTCCGATAGCTCCAAGAAACCCTTAGAAGTTCTACACAACTTCTACTAAAATACTATAAGGGATTTGGGCTAGGGTATTTTGGAATAGTGACTATACTTGGAAGACAACTTTCTACCAAGGGAGGTAGGTTTCGGCCAGACTACTAGGCTAGAGGGGTGTTTCGCCAAGGGCCTTCACAAGGGGGAGGAGTGTTTGGACGAAAACACTACAAGAGAGGGGAGGATTTTTCAAGACTTGAAATTGATTTGTGGATGAAGAACTCTTCATCTTAAGGGGTATTTATAGCCAACCAATGGCCAAGATGAAGCCAAGTGGTAGGCAAGTTTAAGGTCAAGATTTGGGCAAGTGTCCTTATCCATCTACTACACAAAAATATCCTACCAACTCCTTGACAAAAAAGCCATTCCAATCGTCCAAATGGACGCCTCACGTCCACCAACTAGAGGGTGACAATTGTCGCCCTCTCGTTGGTCCAAAATGTTTCGTCCCTCGGAAAAATCCGCAAAAATAATAAATGACATAGCCGGAATTTTCCCTTCGCAAGTTTTGTAAAACGTTTCGTCGGAAAACGATTCTTTTTGATAGGTGTGCCCAATCTTTTTCGTCCAATGCCTAACCTTAAGGCTAAACTTTTGTACGTATGCCCTCACGTACATACTCTGGAAATACGGGGTATAACATTTGTGGGATGACTAAGTCTTGCAACTTGAAGAGCTTGACAATGTTGACTTGGTCAATGGGACCACTAGTCTTGATATTTAATAAGACCTCATCCAAGCCACCCATTTGTACACATCTTGACCCTCCATTGTGCTATATAGTAGTACTAGTAGCAAGACTAAGTTTTACACTTAGAAAAATTTTCAAGAATTTCAAGAACACATTTGAGGGGCTCTCGGGTTTGGCTAAGCCCCAACACAAAAAAATTTGTTTGTTGTCCATTTTGCTCCACACTTTAAACCAAGGTTCATGAGTGTATTGTAAGTGTATCTCAATAGAAAAATCCCGGAAAAAGATAGTTTTCGTATTAGTCGCAAGGTGAAAACCTAGTTGCTTTTCTAGGTTTTGTTTGGAAGATTGAAGGAAATTTGTTGGTGTTGTTCTAAGGGTCTCAAGTGGCGGATTGAAGTGTCTTGAAGAGGCTCTAAGTTGCTAAGGAGCGACTTCGGATTTGGAGTTGGATTAAGATTTGTTGAGGTAATAATCTTGTCTCTTAAAAGTGTTACAAGATTATATATATTGTTGTTGGCTTTACATGTTTGCTAGCATGAAGTATATGTGTTGAAGTTTATAAGTATTATGGATTGATTGTAGCCTTAAAATCCGAATGTCATTTAAGCCATGTGAAGTTGGATTACAAATTGGTCGTTTATTAGAATCGTCGCATGTTACTTACTTGAAGATTATAGTAGTATAATCGATTGTGACTTGATATCATGTTATGCTAACAACTTGGATTGAAATGGAAATTGGATAAGAATTGGTGTTATTGTACTCAATGTGGCCGAATTGGACTAGTAGTTTGTATTAGTTTGATATCTTTTGTGGGGCAAAATTTTACACGTCTAGTAGGCGTGTAATCCCCTATTGTTAATTGCATTGATTGGGCCTTAAATGTGGCGTGTTTGGTTATTGAATGCGGCCTTAAAAAAGGTGGCAAAGTATGTAGAAACAAAGGAGGTGTTTTCCGATTTTCCGTAGAATTTAGTGACTTTACACTTATAATATTCTACGTTTGAAGTGAGACGTTAATAGACGTATTGTGGACATTATAGGTTGACATACTACGGGCGAGATATTGTACTTAGCAAGTGGATTGACCCGAAGAGGTACGTAGAACTTTCCTATCTTTTGAGCATGACTAGTTGTACGTATATAGTACGGTAGACGTACAAGACCTTGATATCCTTTACTAGTTTTATGAATAGCCAAGTCGGGTGAGTTAGGAGATTAACTCACTTCTTTGAAAGTATTAAGGATGTCTTAAGCTTTATTAAAGTTAAGGGACTTGAAGAGTTTTAAAGTATGTGATACTTGTTTCGTTTTAAACGTATAAGTCCCTTGGATAGGAAATTGTATTTGACTAAGGTATAAAGTGAATATAACGACTTTATGGGAAGTTGGTTATATTAGCTTTATGGAAAGATAAATGACTTGATTTCATGAAAGGCAATTTGATTTTAAGGCATCAATTGCCTAAGGTTTTATAAGAAAAAGAGTCACTTGATTTAGAAACCTAACTTTGTTTCTAAAGGTATTGTGACTTGTCTTGAAAAGTAATTTTGACTTGATACTACGGTTAATAGTATCTTGGAAGTTTTATACGAAAAATAGTCATTTTTAAAAGAGTGGAAATATGTAGTACTTGGGTTAAATTCCCGGATTTTTATAAAAGACATGCTAGTGCCTTAAGTAAACTAAAATGAGAGTGTATATGAATAAGACTAATAAGAAGTTAGGTGGATTTCTTAACTTGCTTATTTATTGTATAATAAGCCGGTAGTGCTTATGTTATGTATGATAAGCCGGTAGGGCTTATGTTATGTATGATGGACGGTTGAGATAGGGTAAGAGTATAAATGAGGGGTAAATCCCCAAGACGTTATACCACCTTCTCCAGGGTAAGAGTATAAATGAGGGGTAAATCCCCAAGATCGTTATACCACCTGCTTCAGGGTAAGAGTATAAATGAGGGGTAAGTCCCCAAGATCGTTATACCACTTGTTTCCGTGGATTTGCTACCCATGATGCGAGGAATACCTCATGCGAGTCCTTATGGGCTTATGCGGGTGAAATAGTCCCATGCGGGCGGGTACAGACTATGCGAGGAATACCTCATGCGGGTCCACACGACCTATGCGGGTGAAATAGTCTCAGGAGTAGGATTGCTTAATGATACTGCGGGCGGATGGTCCTGCTTTGATCGTGAGCTTCCTATTTTTATGTTGTACGTATACTCTTAGTTACTCTCATTGTTAGTAAGGCACTGTGTACTGTAATTTTATTATCATACATGTCTCCGGCTTTGTTTTAAACTTATGATGTAATTACAGTATTTTTCCAGTTTTACATACTTAGTACATATTGTGTACTGACCCCCTTCCTCGGGGGCTGTGTTCATGCCGCAGGTAGGGGTAAGCAGGTGGTGGATCCTCATTCTTAGTATCACTTATCAGCCCCCCGTAACCGGGTACAAGAACTTCTCGTAATATCATAATCGTGTTGTCTTGACCACAACAACCATACTTTCTTCGTTCGGATCTCGCCCGTACAATTCCCTTAAGCATACCACGTAGCTTAAGTTACTATCATAGTCTTCCACTTAGTCTCTTAATAATAACTTCTTAAGGGTCCATTACCTTTTCCGATAACTCATCATTTCCTAATTATCTCAAATTAGCACGTAAAACCTTGATGAGAATTCATTTAATTGTTTCATACCTTCCCGGTATTTATTTAGTCCCTTCCAAATCCTGGTAATCTAAATCATTCTAGGCAACACGCGTCTGACCCTCATACATAAATTCGCATAGTTGTATGTCACAATACCAACTACAACCATTACCAACCCGATACGCAATCCACGTAATCCTTCCCGGTCATCACGCTTTCTCGTATGCAAACAATCATAACTTGTTAGGAGAGACGACTCCTAACCATACAAATTTCATCGCACGATCTTAGAGTGAGAAGAATGGAAACCAATCCTAAATGTCCTGCAAACCTCCGATTATAGATGTGGTGCACAACACACCGATAATCAAGACTCTACTTAGACACGGTCGCAGACACTTTCCGAGGACTAATCGCTCGATACCACTTTTGTCACGACCCGACTGGCTCGCGATCGTGCCCTACCAGGCACCCCGCTGTATACATCGAGAATAGCAATGAACATACACAACATACGTAAAAACTTAGACAAGAACCAACAACAAAGAAGCCGATAAGGCCACCTTCCGTAAAATATACTCAATCCGTAAATAGAACAATACATTTTCTTTTCTTTACATGCCCAATCCACAATGTGACTACGCACTTAAGAATAACAACTCAAGTGATCGGCCCCGCCATACCCCTGAATGTACAACAACCGACAATACCAGGATAAGCCTCCGAAATGAAGGAGCTTCTCAACAGCTGAACAGTGATCCTAAGAGCGAGGATCAAGAACTGCATTTACTCGCGGATGAACGCAACCCAAGGAGGTCAAGATAACATGTACCAAATATGTGAAATCAGCATCAGAATGAAATCATAAGTCTAAAATAAAACCGAGACATGTATGATTACTCAATTAACGATAATCGTGCCTTACTAACAATGAGAGTAAATAGGTGAATACTTACAATATCTAAAGTAGGAGGCTCACGATCAAAGCAGGACCACCCGCCCGCAGTATCATTAAGCAATCCTATTCCTGGGACTATTTCACCCGCATAGATCGCGTGGACCCGCATGAGGTATTCCTCGCATAAGCTGTACCCGCCCGCATGGGACTATTTCACCCGCATAAGCCCAAGGACTCGCATGAGGTATTCCTCGCATCATGGGTAGCAAATCCACTAAACAGTGGTATACCGTCTTGGGGGTTTACCCCTCATTTATACTCTTACCCTGAAGCAGGTGGTATAACGTCTTGGGGGTTTACCCCTCATTTATACTCTTACCCTAGCTCAACCGGCCATCATACATAACATAAGCCCTACCGGCTTATCATACAATAAATAAGCAAGTTAAGAAATCCCCCTAACTTCTTATTAGCCTTATTCATATACATTCTCATTTTAGTTTACTTAAGGCACTAACATGTCATTATAAAATCCGGGAATTTAACCCAAAGTACTACGTACTTCTATTCTTTTAAAAATGACTTTTTTTCATATATAACTTCCAAGATACTAATAACCGTAGTATCAAGTCATAACTACTTTTCAAGACAAGTCACGATACCTTTTAGAAATACATTTAGGCTTCTAAATCAAGTGACTTCTTTCTTTTAAAACCTTAGGCAATTGATGCCTTAAATCAAATTGCCTTTCAATAAATCAAGCCATTTATCTTTCCATAAAGCCAATATAACCAACTCCCATAAAGTCGTTATATTCACTTTATGCATTAGTCAAGTACAATTTCCTATCCAAGGGACTTATACGTTTAAAACGAAACAAGTATCGCATACTTTAAAACTCTTCAAGTCCCTTAACATACTTAAATTACTTAGAGTAAACCACTCTTTAAACTTTCCATAAAAACACGTATCAAAATACTTTCAACATACTTAAAGTCTCTTAACTTTGAAAACCAAGATATCCTTAACATTTAAACAAGTGAGTTAATTCCCTAACTCAATCAACTTGGACATTCCTAAAATAAGCCAAGGATGTCAAAGTGACTAGATTGTCAAAATCTTGTACGTCTACCGTACTATATACGTGAAACTAGTCATGCTCAAAAGATAGGAAAAGTTCCACATACCTCTTCGGGTCAAACCACTTGTCAAGTACAAATTCCCGCCCGTAGTATGTCAACCTATAATATTCATAATACGTCCATTAAGGCCTTACTTCAAACGTATAATATTATAAGTGTTAAGTCTCTAAATTCTACGGAAAATCGGACAGCACCTCCTTTGTTTTTACTAACTTTTCCACCTTTTCCAAGGTCGAAATACAATAACCAAACAGCCCCAATTGGCTCATAACAATATAGAAGGTAATCCAACGCAAATGAATAACCAAACAGCCCCAATTGACTCACAATAATACAGAAGGTAATCCAATGCAAATGAATAACCAAACAGCCCCTATTGGCTCACAATAATACAGAAGGTAATCCAATGCAAATGAATAACCAAATAGCCCCAATTGGCTCACAATAAAATAGAAGGTAATCCAATGCAAATGAATAACCAAACAAATTTCAATTGGCTCACAATAATATAACAATACCAATTCTTATTCAATTTCCATTTCAATCCAAATTGGTAGCATAATAAGATATCAAGCCGCAATTGATTCTAGCTACTACATTCTCCAAGTAGGTAACATGCGACAAATCAATTTATCGATCAAATTGGATTTCAATTTCAAATGGCTAAATATGACATTTTCGGATTTTTAGCTTCCAATTCCATAACACTTAACAAACTTCATAACACATATCACATGACCACTTATAACTTATCATAACATGAAATCTTCAATTACAAAAGTAAAACGAAGATTATACCTCAATTAGCCCAAATATGCTCCAAGAGTACAAGTCGATCCCTAGCACCTTTAGCTCCTCCTTCCGACATTCCAATCCACCCCAAGCCACCCTTAGAAGCTTATGAAAAACTCATCTTCAAGTTTCAACTTCAAAGTTGAATAACCCTTTAGGTTTTCGCCTTGCGACTAACACGAAAACACCATTTTTCCGGGATCTTTCTATTGAGAAACACTTATATACCCTTAGGTACCTTGGTTTAAAGTGGGGGAATTATTGGACAAAAATTGGAAATTTTTCCTTCTTGAAAAACCTCTTAGCCGTGAGCTCCCCTAAAGAGCAAGAACAAGTTCTTGAAAAATAATTCTAAGTGTGGAGAATGACAAGGTCTTGCACCTACTAGTTTACATATATAACACAAGGAAGGGTATAGATTAGAACACTTGGGTGGTTTGGATGAGATTCACTAAATATCAAGCTTATGTGGGGTCATTTACTTGGTCAAAGTTGTCAAGCTCTAAGCTTTGCAAGACTTCATCATAAATTATGGTCAATTGACCATTCCACCCTTGCACATTTCGTCCATGTCCATAAAGGGGGGTGACACGTGTCGCCCTCCCGTTCGTCGCAATATTTCGTTTTCCGACAATTCCATAATTCCGATAAATTTTTTACTCGTCTCAAACCTTAACATTTGAGTTCTTACGTACGTTCTTAGAAACATATCCTGAAATATTTCCGGGGTGTAACACTCACGCCCTCAAAGTCATCCCTCATGCCCGTGGAACTCCTTCCTCACTGCCGGCAGTCTAGGTATAAATCGTATGATACATATAACGTGTCTCGGCCCATCTCATGGACTCGGTGTAGGATCGTAAGGAATACATGTCTCGGCCCATCTCATGGGACTCGATAGGAATCGTATGGAATACATGTCTCGGCCCATCTCATGGGTTCGATAGGAATCGTGTGGAATACATGTCTCGGCCCATCTCATGGGACTCGATAGGAATCGTATGGAATACATGTCTCGGCCCATCTCATGGGACTCGATAGGAATCGTGTGGAATACATGTCTCAACCCATCTCATGGGACTCGATAGGAATCGTATGGAATACATGTCTCGGCCCATCTCATAGGACTCGATAGGAATCGTGTGGAATACATTCCCGGTTCATCCCATGAACTCGGTATCGTGTGAAATACATTCCCGGTTCATCCCATGAACGCGGTATAGAATCGACCATAACATTTAAACGCTCTTTTAAGACAGATTAAGATAATACCATGCTTTCCTTTTAAATCAACTAAGGCAATATTATGCCCTCCTTTTTAAACCAAAACACTTTCCTTTTAAAAGTCAAGTAACAACATTCTTTTCCAAAATTTCAAGTTGCCTAATTTCAAATACTCAAGTCTTTTAGTTTCGAAAGATTTTATAGTTCATAGTCTTAATCAAATAACGTAATCCTTTTTAAAACAATTGAATAACGTATTCCTTATGTGTGAGTAGGTTATTATTGTTTATAACAATCTTATTAAAGCAGCCATGATCTAGGAAATGTAATACAATTTTGTCTTATCTTAGCTTCTATGCAGATGGAAGTTTCTACCGGTTTTAATATAATTTAATTATTGTCAATATATTTTCCTTTATTAACGCTGCAGTGGTTCGTTCGATACTTATTCTCGTTTCCGAGATCAGTAAAACATTATTCTTTAAAAACCAAGTACTAATTACTCACGAATGAGGTTTCACACTTTTTAAAAAAATTCATATCAATTCAATTAAGTCAAGTCTCTTATCTTTTAAGATCAATAAACCATTCATTTTATCTCTCTTAAGTCGTTATACCTAACTTCCCATAAAGCTAGTATAACTCTTAAGCTTTCAAAACCAAGTATTACTCTTCTTTCAAAAACGATTCTTAATTCCTTTGAAATTCTTCAAGATTCTTATTATTTAAAACTCAAGTCAAAAGACATCGAAGTAAAACCACGTTCAGTTAACACACGTACGTCTACCGTACTATATATATTCTTTTAAATTATCATGCTCAAGAGGATAGGAAGAATCACATACTGTCACTCCCCGAACCACGGGACCGTGACTGGTGCCCTACCTGGGCACCCTTCTACCTTAACAACTAAGTAACTGCGGAATTTAAATAACACCTTTTTTTTTAAAACCAACATACGTACAAGGGCAAAGCCGACAAGGATGCCATATAATATACATGAAAAGACACTACACCGTACATGAGTCCAATCCCACATATGAATACAGACCTCTAAGAGTTATACTGAACTATGACGGGACAAGGCCCCGCCGTACCCATAACCGCATAAAAGCACATCAAGGAACTATACCAAAAAGATAAACTCCTGAATAGGGGGAGCTATCCAAAAACTCTGAGCAGGGTCCTACACCTACCGATCACCAAACAACGTACCTAAACCTGCGGCATGAACGCAACCCCGGGCGAGGTCGACGAAGAATGTACCAAGTATGTGAAATGAAATCAGAATGAAATCATAACAGTCTAAGCAAAACAGGAGACATGTATGATAGCCAACCTACAGTACAAAACACACAAGCAGTCATAACAAGTCAGGGACGCATGCCCTCAAGTCATTTCTAATATATAACCATGGGTCTCACGCCCACAATATGAATCATGCCCGTGGAATCCTTCCTCACTGCCGGCAGTCCATGATATAGTATAACGCCAATAGGCATACCTGAACACCAAGTCCCACCTGTGTCCTAAAAACTGTACGGGCCAAGTAGGAAGACAAGCAGGTGGTAAAGTAGGGGGTATAATGTCTTGGGGGTTTACCCCTCATTTATACTCTTACCCTATCTCTGGCAACCATCAAACAAAACAAGCAGGGGGTATAATGTCTTGTGGGTTTACCCCTCATTTATACTCTTACCCTGGAGAAGGTGGTATAGCTTCTTGGGGGTTTACCCCGCACTTATACTCTTACCCTATCTCGACCGACCATCAAACAAAACAAGCAGGGGGTATAATGTCTTGGGGGTTTACCCCTCATTTATACTCTTACCCTGGAGAAGGTGGTATAGCGTCTTGGGGGTTTACCCCTCACTTATACTTTTATCCTATCTCGACCGGCCGTCAAACAACACATAAGCACTACCAGGTCTTTTATAAAAATCCGGGAATTTAACCCAAGTACTACAAATAACGGAAGCATACCCGTGGAATCCCACATCACCGCAGACGTCAAGTAACTTACAACAAGACAGTGACCTCCAACCGAGAGTCGCGTAACGCAATAAAACATAATACTTGCACTCAAAGGCTATCACCAAAGACACATAGAAATTCTCAATTAATCAAGCCAAAGTACTTATCAAGGCATACATGGAATAATTCTCAATTAACAAGCCAAAGTACTTATCAAGGCACAAATAGAATAATTCTCATTTAACAAGCCAAAGTACTTATCAAGGCACCAATAGAATAATTCTCATTTAACAAGCCAAAGTACTTATCAAGGCACAAATAGAATAATTCTCATTTAACAAGCCAAAGTACTTATCAAGGCACAAATAGCATAATTCTCATTTAACAAGACAAAGTACTTATCAAGGCACAAATAGAATAATTCTCATTTAACAAGCCAAAGTACTACGTACGTACATTCTTTTCAAAAGACTCCTTTTTATGTAAAATCCCAAGATACTAACACCCGTAGTATCAAGGTGTGTCTATTTTTCAAAGTAAGTTACTACACTTTTAGAAAACTCATTTCAAAGCTTGAAATCAAGTAACTTCAAAATTTCATAATCTAGGCAACTTATGCCCAATAATCAAAATAGACGACTTTCTTAACCTTCCATAAAGCCGTTATAACCAACTTCCCATAAAGCCGTTATAACCCTTTATGGTTTTAGACATATTCATTCCTTTTTATAACCAAGAGACTTATACTAATTAAAACAAAGTATCACAAACTTTCAAATCAAGTTTCTTAACTTTCAAAATACTTCAAGTCTCTAAATCTTTAGAAAACAAGTTTCTTCTACTTTTAAACCTCAAGTAACTCACACCTTTAAAACAAGTTACTTCTCTTAAATCATGTCATTTCTCCTCTCTTAAAACAATTAAGTAAATCACTCCTTTAACTCCCCTAAATTCATTACAACAACCCTTAGGTTTTGGAACTAAGGCACTAGCCAAAAGGTTTGGAACCCACTTCCTTTTCAAGACTCTATGTACTTTAAGTAAAATACTTTCACTTTTAAGAATCCAACTTCACTAAGGCAATGGATTATACAACTTCCAAATTAAACATCAAAGTACAATCAAGGAAGTACATAGAACAAATTCTATTTTAAGCAATCCAAATACAACCAAGGAATGGATCATTTAAGGAGTAGGAAATACTTTCTTTATCTTAAGGAATCATGCTAGAAGAGGAGATAGCTCACATACCTTTCGCTAATATCCACAAGCTAAGCCGAATACGTCAGACGAGAAGTGTCAACCTATAATGGTCACAACAAGACTATCAACTTCTAGTCTCTAACGTAGAATAATACTAAGTATTTGGTCTCTAATTCTACGGAAAATCGGGCAGCACTTCCTTTGTTTCTACTCACTTTGCCACCTTTTTCAAGGCCGAATACAATAACCAACACGCCACATTTAAGGCTCAAAACAACAATCAAACAAAGGGGATTACACGCCTTACAATACGTGTAAAATTCCGCCCCACAATTCGTACCAAGTAGTTAATACTTCACTAGCCATTCTCGGCCAACAATAACACAACACAAGTCTTTTCCAACCCTTTTTCAAAGTCCAAGTTCTAAGGTCTAACATGTTATATAGTTATAAACAAATTCAACAACTACAATTTCCTTCTTTATATAACATGCGACGACTTAAACGAATAATCAATTTGAATTGTAATCTTAAGGCTAAACAATTCTTCCTTTCGTATCAATTTCCAAGTCTTGTTTCCTTTCGTACATTCTCTTTTACATGTCCTGGACTTACGGGGTGTAACATTCTTCCCCCCTTAGAAACATTCGTCCCCGAATGTTCTTAGTCGGTTGCCAAGATCTACAAACTCCGGCATAATCTCTATATTATGCCTAACAGTCAAAACTGCACAAGACCAATGATGCCACACATGACCACCTCATAACACACGTGAACATAATAATGGAACTTCCGTCCATGGTCCCTTCTCACAAAACTCGAAGGTTACAGTCTTCCCAAACACGGGATCCTTAGAGGTTCCTTTCTTTCCTTACTTGTCATACTTTCTCGTACTTTCAAACTCATCTAGTACACGTACAAAATATCAAATTCTGTTTCGCTCCCAACTTGGAGTTACTAACCAACTTGGCCATATTGTTACTTACATTCCGCTAAGGTTCTTCTCGACCCTTACGACCTTGTTCCGGTGGAACACATCCACGAACTCGTACAACGATTAACTAGACTTGGGCCTTGCACCCTCGGGACCCTACCACATAACGGGACCATTTCTAACTGACATCACCCCATTCCATACTACCGGTTGACCCGAAATGAGTCCATAACCCGACTCATCGTCACACTTAACTTCTCATTCTTAGTCTGAAATAAATCTTTCTCTTATCTCAAGGTACTCCTCACCCTATCCCCCTATTCACTAGAGGTTCGTCACATAAGCCAAAGTATTTCTACTGTACAATCTTCCCTATTGGTCTTACACTGTTATGGGTAATTACTACTTGTGAACTCTACACAACTATAGTCTCAGTTCACTTACCATTCTTGTCAACATTCTTAACTTCTCACTTTACTAATCAAAGTATCCCTACCTCTGGGGTACTATCACTTTACAACTCTAGCAATAAAGGGAAAACATATACGCTAGGGTAAAATCTGAATCTATCAACGCACGTATGATTCAAAAGAATCGAAATATACATGTAACCCCGTGCGATGTCGCCTCCTGTTCCTGCCCAGTAGTCACGTCATCTATGCGTTCAAGGACCTCCGTAACTATAAACTCCACCGACTCTACCATGATCGATCGACATCCAACACCTGTCCGGGGACGACAACCGCTGGAGGAAAGGGACCCACCTCCCGGCCGCATAGGCTGAGCCACCTCACCGGTGCCTCTTCTAAAAGGACATACCCTCAGTATATGGCCCGGACGGCCACAATAAAAACAAAGACTGCGCCATAACGACATTTCCCCAAATGACGCTTACCACATCTGATACACTGAGGAATAGGTGGCCTCGACCGAGAAAATCCTCTGCTCCTCTGAGAACCTCGACCTCTAGAGCTTGGACCGGATCCTAAATACCTTGTGGGGTCCAATATCCCACCTGTGAACTGCGGGGGTATGTACTGGGTAGGCTGGGACGAATATCTCACTCACGCCGAGGCACTCGTCCAAAAACTCACCGATAACCAACCGGTCTAGCCTCTTACGCAGATTTCCGCTGCCTCTACCCCCGTACACTGATCAGATCGCCGAATAACTTCCTCGCCAAGAAATCAGAGTAACCGCTATCTTGGTCAATAACATAATGGCTTCCTTCATGACCCTAAAGTCTTCTCTTAACAGAGAAACTGGAGGCTCTGGTGCTGGGGCCTCAAAATCTGGCGCAGAAGAACTCGCCGATCATGAACAACATCCAGATAACACGGGCATAAGCCCTATCAACTCTCTCGAGTCCGACTAGTAGCTCGCTACTCCTTTGCCCATCTGGGAGGTCATGCCCTCCTCGAGGCATAATCAGAACACAACAATACATCAAGAGGAATTTTCTTACTAACACAGCCCTATGGCACGATCTTAGAGTGAGAAGAATAGAAACCAACTCCTAAATGTCCTGTAGCCTCCTGTTTATGGGTGTGGCGCGCAACACACCGATAATCAAGACTCTACTAGACACGGTCAATAGATATTCCGAGGACCGATCGCTCGATACCACTGTCACGCCCGAACCCCGATCGGATCGTGCCCTACCTGGGCACCCTTCTACCTTAACAACTAAGTAACTGCGGAATTTAAATAACACCTCTTTTTTTTTTTAAAACCAACATACGTACAAGGGCAAATCCGACAAGGCTGTCATATAATATAGATGAAAAGACACTACACTGTATGTTATACCCCGTATTTTCCAGGGTATGTACGTGAGGGCATACGTATAAAAGTTTAAGCCTTAAGTAGGCAAGGGTCGAAATTTTGTGCACAACCCCCGAAAAGAATCGTTTTCCGACGAAACGTTTTCCAAACTTTGCGAAGGGAAAATTACGGCTATGTCATTTATTATTTTTGCGGATTTTTCCGAGAGATGAAATATTTTGGACCAACGAGAGGGCGACACTTGGCCCTCAAGTGGACGGCAAAGCTAAAGGGGTCTTGGAACGTTTTTTTGTGCTAGGACATTGGTCAAGGGGTTGGTAGGATATTTGTAGATATTTTGTGTAGTTGATGAGCAAGTGGGACCCACAAACACTTGTCCAAATCTTAACCCTACACTTGCCCACCACTTGTCTTGATCTTGGCCATTGGTTGGCCTATAAATACCCCCCTTTGTTGAAGACTTCTTCATCCACAAAATAGTTTCTAAGTCTTGAAATCCCTCTCTCCCCCTTTGTAAGGTTTTCGTCCAAAGCCTCCTCCCTTGTGAGCCTCGGCCAGTAGCCCCCTCTTGAGTGTTGTCTCGTAAATACACCCCCCCTCCTTGGTAGAAAATACTCTCCAAGTATAGTTACTATTCCAAAATACCTTGGCCCAAATACCTTGTAGTATTTCAAGGTTACACCTATACTAAAAGCCCAGAAATACTACTATACATCCCTTCAGTCACAAAACGAAACCCTAAGGAAAATCTTCACAGTTGGTTGAAGTATTAAGAATAAGTTGCATAGAACTTCTAAGGGTTGTTTGGAGCGGGTTGGAGCACCCGGAGTAGGAGCTAAACGTTGCTCAGGATCGACATTAAATCTTGGATAATTTTGGGCTTATCGAGGTAAATACTTTTGTCCTTATATTGTAATTGGAAATTACATACTGTGGTAGTATATAAATGAATATAAGATTCATAGAAGAGAATTGAACTGTAATAGAAGGATATTACAGATAAGACTCGAACTGAAATCACATCAGAAGAATATTAAAATAGAAGATTGAATCAGATTTACATAGATCAGTATTTGATGAGACTTGTGAAGTTTGACGGGTAGGGAAGTGCTGCCCAATTTTTCGTAGAATCTTGTATCTAGATTTATTCTACCGAGTAGTCTAGACATTGATAGACTTGTATAACCGTTATAGGATGAAGTACTGCGAGTAGCGTATTCTACTCGAAGGGTGGAAAAGGATAGCAGGATTACAGTACTTTGGAGCTATTTGCTAATAGTAGATAAATCGTTGCGAGGTATGTGATTCTTCCTATCCTCTTGAGCATGATATTTTAAAAGAATATATATAGTACGGTAGACTTACGTGTGTTAACTGAATGTGGTTTTACTCTGATGTCTTTTGACTTGAGTCTAAATAATAAGAATCTTGAAGTATTTCAAAAGAATTAAGAACCGTTTTTGAAAGAAGAGTAATACTTGGTTTTAAAACCTTAAGAGTTATACTAGCTTTATGGGAAGTTAGGTATAACGACTTAAGAGAGATAAAAAGAATGGTTTATTGATTTTAGAATTTAAGAGACTTGATCTTAAAAGATAAGAGACTTGACTTAATTGAATTAATATGAATTTTGTTAAAAAGTGTGAAACCTCATTCGTGAGTAATGAGTACTTGGTTTTTAAAAGGAATAATGTCTTACTGATTTCGGAAATCAGAATAAGTATCGAACAAACCACAGCAGCGCTAATAAAGGGAAATGTTTTGACTAATTAAGTATTATTAAAACCAGTAGAAACCTCCATCAGCATAGAAGCTAAGATGAGACAAAATGATATTACATTTCCTAGATCATGGCTGCTTTAATAAGATTGTTATGAACAAGAATAACCTACTCACACATAAGGCATATGTTTCTCAATGGTTTTGAAAGAGAATTATATTATTAAGTGATTAAGACTATGAACTACGAAACCTTTCGAAAATGAGAAACTTGAGCATTTGAAATTAGGCAAACTTGAACGTTTGGAAAATAATGTTGTTACTTGATTTTACAAAAGGAAGTGTTTTGGTTTACTTAAAAAGATAGTCACTCTATTTTTATACTACGGGTATTGTGTGACTTTTGTGAAAGAAGCGGATTTTTTAAAGAGTTAATGTATAAAGTACTTTGGGGATAAAAACCCGAATTTGTTAAAATAAAGTAGAAAGTACCTTGTGTGAATAACTTGATTGTGTTGGTTTGTGATAGCCTTGTAATACTTTCTTGTTGATTTGATAAAGTAAACAGGTTAGGATGCTACGTGTGTTAGTATCTTGTGATGTTTGTGTAAAGGGTTTCCTTGTTGCTTATGTTGTTTAACGATAAGTCGTTATGTTAGTATTATATCACTCACCTCTTGACATGATACCGGGGTTGCTGCCTCCGTCGCGGTAGACTCAAAGATGCGAGACCATGATTCGAGAATACCTCACGCGGTCCAGGACCTATGCGAGCTACGAGTGTTATACCGTATTTCCAGTATGTACGTAAGGACGACGTAGAAAATTTGAACTTGAGAAAGTAGGCTTGGCCGATTTAATTTTGTGCACAACACCTGTTAGAGTCGTTTTTCTAAACGCTTTTCACAACTTTCTAGGGGAATTTCCGCTATGCCATATTTTATTTTTGCGGATTTTTCCGAGAGACGAACATTTTGGACCAACAAGAGGCGACACTTGTCACCCTCTCATCGAACACCTTGGGCGGTCAAGCTTGGCGAAAGTTGGTCATTTTGTCATGGAGTTGGTAGGATATTTGTGTGTTAGTTGGTTAAGGGACACTTGGGTGAATCTTGGCCTTACACTTGTAGCACTTGGCTCAATCTTGGCCATTGGTTGGCCTTCACTTGGCCTATAAATACCCATCCCTTTGAAGACTTATTCATCCATTCCTAAATGTTCCTAAGTGTTAAAATCCCTCCTCTCCTCTTGTTGACTCTCGCCCAAGAGCCCTCTCCCCTTTGAAAGGTCCCTCGCCGAGAGCCCTCCCCTCCTTGTAGTGTGGCCGGGTACCCCTAGCCTAGTTGTCTCGTATAATACACCCCTCTTGGTAGAAATACTCTCAAAAGTATTGTTATAATGCCCAAATTACCTTAGCCATATACCTTGTAGTATTCTAAGGTTATACTTATACTGAAAGCCCGCTTATACTATTATACTTCCCGTCAATACCAAATCGAAACCCTAAGGAAAATCTCCATGGTTTGTTGGAGTAGTATGTAGAAGTTGGTTAGAACTTCTAAGGGTAGTTTGGAGCCGGTTGGAGCGCACGGAGTCGAGCTAAACGATTGCCCAGATCGACTTTATACTTGGATAATTATGGGCTTATCGAGGTAAATATCTTGTCCCCCTATTGTAATTGGAAATTACATGTTGTTAGATTATATAGTTGAAGTATACTATATATAGAACTGAACGTAGTTATCGGCAATGTCTTTTGACTTAAGCCTGAATAATACTTACGCAATGTCTTGCGACTTAAGCCCAATTTAAAGAAGAATACCGAATCAGAATTACATAGGTCAGACAGAGACTTGTGTAGTAGTACCGTGGATTAGAATTGTACCCGTTAGGGTTAGACGATAACCCCCGGTTGGCTTAGCCGGCCTCGATAGAGGAGATTTTACGCTGTCATGAGGCGCGAATTTTCGTAGAATGTTCTACGGCGGACCTAAATATTAATAAGCGCTGTGGCCTTATAGGTTGAGTACTACGCATGGCGCGATCTACTTGGCTTAAAGGAGTTGCCGGTTGGAAGTACTTGAGCGTTTGCTATTAGTCGATACTGCCGCGAGGTATGTGAACCTCTTCCTATCTCTTCCAAAGATGATATGTGTGAACTATGTAGTACTTCAGACGATACGTGCTAAATGTATTTGATTGGTTTAAAACATAAAGTGTTATAACGGCTTTATGGGAAGTTGGTTATAATGACTTTATGTTGGTAAGAAAATACTTGTGGTTTTTAAAGCGGTAACCGATTTGAACTATAATCGCTTGTTATGTGTTAATAAAAGAACTTGAAGTATTTCAAAAGGTTTTTGATTCATTTTGAAAGAAGAGGTAATACTTGATTTGTTTTGAAAACTTAAGAGTTATACTAGCTTTATGGAAAGTTAGGTATAACGCCTTAAGAATGTTTTACCGATTTTGGAAATCGAATGTGTATCGACAAACCACCTGGCGTTAATAAAAGGAAATGTTTTGACAGATTAAGTATTATTAAAACCAGAGAAACTTCCATCCGCATGAAGCTAAGATGAGACAAAATGATATTTCCTAGATCATGGTCATTGTAATAAGATTGTTGTAAACAAGAATATCCTACTCACATATAAGACTTATGTTTCTCGATAGTTTAAAAGAGAATTATATTCTTAAATGAATAAGACTATGAACTTAAACCTTTCTAAATAAGAAACATGAACATTTGAAATTAGGCAAACTTGGACGCTTGGAAAATAATGTTGTTACTTGAGTTTTACAAAGAGAAGTGTTTTGATTTACTTCAAAAGATAATCACTCTATTTTCATATACTACGGGTATTGTGTGACTTTGTGAAAGTAACGTATCTTTAAAGAGTTAATGTATGAAGTACTTTGGGGATAAAACCCCAACTTGTTAGCATATAGTAGAAAGTATCTTGTGTGTATAACTTGATTGTGTTGGTTTGTGATAGCCTTGTAATACTTTCTTGTTGATTTGATAAGTAAACATGCTAGGATGCTACGTGTGTTAGTATCTTGTGATGTTTGTGTAAAGGGGTTTTTCCTTTGTTGTGCTTATGTTGTTTAACGATAAGTCGTTATAATAGTATTATACATCACTCATCTCGAGATGATTCCGGTTGCGCTCCGACGCGGGTAGACTCAGCGGGTCGATGGACCTATGATTCGAGACTACCTACGCGGGTCCGAGGCCTATGCGGAATCGCGGAGTTCCGTGTTAGACGCGCCTTGTGGTCACGCGGTCCTTGTGGGCTGCGCGACGGCGAGTCCAGACGCCGCCGGAGTAGCTACCGATGCGGGTTATACCTCACGCGGCCGATCTGATTGGCCTATGCGCGAGTCGCGGAAAGTTCCGTGGCTAGACGCGCACATTAGATATCATGCAAGTGGTCGCTTTGATCATGTGACGGCCAGACAGATCTTATGATACGCTTCACGACCTTGTTGGTACCGCTGGTGTTAGTAGCCGGCTATGCCTTCGCATTTACCCCGCAGACGTGTTATTATGGCACGTGGGACTGGTGTTCATGTGTGTTCCTTGGTGCTTTTATATCATAAATCCGGCAGCCGGCGGAAGGTATTCCACGCATGATTGATGTTGTGGGCGTGAGACCCATTGTTATATTTGAGTGATGACTTGAGGCGCGAGTCCCCGACTTGACACGATCGCTATTATCGTGAATCGTAGTTTGGTTATCATACATGTCTCCCGCTTTATAGACTATTATGATTTCATTTACGATTTTTAGTTTCACATACTGCACTGGCCAGATCGACCTCCTTCGGGGCCGCTCACGCCGCAGTAAAGGTACACCGCCATCGATCCTCGCCTAGTGGTCACAGTCATTTGGTAAAGCTCCGCTGCTCGAGGCTTATCGCCGTATAGTTCCTCGTTGTTGTAGGTGTTTACATTCAGGGGTATGCCGGGCCCCGTCCCGCCATTGTTGTCGATAATTTCTGAGGTCCGTAGTAATCGCTGCAAGTGTGGTTTGTAAAAAGGATTAAACTGTTCATGTTGAAAAAGTTGTTGTTATATATATGCCGAAAGGCAAGTTTTTCTCAGATTATTGTTTCATATTTCATAATATGTCTTGTATCGTTTTATGTTCCGCTGATTACTCTGATGTTGTATCACTAAGGTGCCCGGGGTAAGGCACCACCACGCCCGAATCGGTCGTGACAAAAGTGGTATCGTGAGCGCTTAATCTCTGAAAGTGTCTACTGATCGTATCCAGAGAGTCTTGATTATCGTGTGTTGTGCACCACACCAATAATCGTGAGGCTATAGGTATTTAGGATTGGTTTCTATTCTTCTCACTCGAGATCGTGCCTTAGAGTCGTGTTGTAAGTCGACCCTCCGACGAAATTATTTCCTTATCGCTATGCCTCCGCGTAGGCAACCCGCCCAGAGGCGAAGCGCAGGAGCTGCGAGTTGAGTTCAGAGGTGGCGAGGCACAGCCCAATCATTACCTAGGGTAGTGCTTCATTCGGGAGTTCTGCGACGCCACTAGCCCCGCAGAGTTTTAGCACGGCGCGCTAGTTCCTATCGCGCCATGATATTTGAACCTTCGCCCACGACCGAACAGAGAATATGGATTGCAAAGAGACAACCTCACATTAACTATGGATTTGACTACCAGAGAGTATACCGATGTATCGCGAGTCTGATGACTATCAACGAAGGTTGTGCAAAGAGTAGTTCTTCATTGGGCTCGAGCATGGCCTCGTGGTCGCTTATGCGCAGCAGCCGAGAAACGAGCAATCGACGGGTTAACCAAGCGACGCAGGCGAGGCCGTGAGCAGAAGCGTCCTTTGGTAACTTTCGAGGCGAGTCGCCTCACCAAAGAGATTAGGTTATGCGATCCACCGCAGCGAAAGGTCCTCCACAGGTTCGTGACGTTCGTATGCAGGAGTTGGTCGAGCTCCAGAGCTTCCGGCTCACACACGGGCGTTCCACCATCCGATTCGCTTTTTCTCGGTGTTCACAGCGCGAGTCATCTCGGGAATGTCGCTTTTAGTTGGTACTTGTTGTACCTATGACCGCCGTGGTCCGATGTCGAGAGTGTCCCGCAGAGGACTCACCTTCGTAATCGGTGGGTAGTTTGTCATCTTCCTTAGCTGCGCTACTAAGGGCAGGTTTGATTAGAACGACTAAGGAGCAAGCAGAGATATAGATATATCTTTAACCCTTTAGTGTTTTGTTTACGTGATAAGTGAGTATACCTTAAGTGCTATGTTCGATAGCAGTGTTAGTTGTGATTAGAAATCACGCGGTTAACCGAGTAAGATTTTGGGGATAGAGAAGGTGTGAGCCTTAGAGTTGTATACGTAGAGACCTTAGAGGTAAGGCCATCTCGAGTAAAAGAGGTATTGTTTATGTTTGACCCTTATAGGAGTGCATAGTGCACGTGAGTTATGCTTGTGGGATTAGTCCTGAGTAGTGTGGAATGAAAGAGGTAGTTGAGCTAAGAAGACCGCTAGGTTTTCGTAACGTGATTAGCGAGATTGTTCCGTTCGGGAGCTAGTATGGTGCGCTGTCGCCGTCCGAGGCCACGCTGCGGGTCAACCCGCGCATGTTTGGCGTGGTGGGGTCAGGCGTGGTCCCGCCGGATAGGGTCACGAGGGTGTTAGGCCCGAGTTTAGTTAACCAAACAGACGAAGTTCGTGGATACGCTCGACCGGTGGTCGGGTCGACGGGGCAGCCCATCGTGTTCTTCAGACGGACCATTTTCTACAGAGGTTATGCGAGATGTTATATCGTAAAGGTTGTAAGGTCGCACGAGGTGCCTACCTTCACCTTATGTCGTGCAAGAAGCCCGTGTTGTGGCTATTTTCGCTTTTTCCGAAGTTTTACCAAGCAGGTTAAGAACTCAGCAGTCTCGACCGCATTCGCCTCTGCCGCGTGTGTATTTCAGGTAGTTGTGAAGATTGTTGTCTCCGTGGAGGAGTGTTTAAGCTACCATTTCGGTGTTCGGATGTCGCCTTATTAAGCCTTGTAGGGGCGGATGTGTAAGTCAGTTTGGCCGAGTGGTTCGATGTTGGCGCGTTCGCATACTGGTTCAGCTTGTTCCAGCAGACCGTGGTTAGTGAAGCTTGTCTAGAAGGAGTTCCGCAGCTCAGAGGAAATCGTATGATAATCGGCGACGACGCTTAGAGTTCGTGTTGACTGGTCGGTCTTCGAAAGTACCACCCGGATTAGGTGTGACGAGCTTTGGAAAACAGAGGAAACTTAGCCCGAGTTGTTTTGGGCCTTTTAAGTTCATGTGAAGAATAGGCCGTTGCCTATATGTTAGCTTTGGCCGTCCGACTTAGGAGGCGACGTCCGGCCTTCGTATTGTTATGTTCGGAAAGTATCGGAGATCCATCCGCAGTGTTCCCGCTAATGATGACCACGTTAGAGATAGTAACCCCAGTCTGGAAACCAAGCCGACGTAACGTGGTAAGAGTTCGAGTGTACGACCTCGGGGATCACATGTAGTCCGGCATACCAATTGTTGGTCGCGAGTGACACTAGAACCTCGCGCAAAGTGACAAAAGTGGTATCGGAAGAAGCGAGCATGTATGGCGAGCATAGACGTGATCATTTCTTTTGTAAGGAGGCGCGGCGAAGTATATTTTAGACCCCGGAGAGAGGTGTTTGTGGTCATGATATAGGTGATTCCTCGTGGACTTGGATGTAAGTATTTTCGCAGCTTGTTTCGTGGCCATCAGGCGTGATTGTTTCGTAAGTATGGTAGTGAAGACTATATCGCGCACGCTTGTTTTGAGATTTAGAAGGAACATTCGACGAATGTTTCTAAGGAGGAGAATGTTATACCCGTATTTCCAGTATGTACGTGGGGCGTGCGTAGAAAATTTGAACTTGAGAAAGTAGGTCGCCGATTTAATTTTGTGCACAACACCTTGTTAGAGTCGCTTTTCGCCAAACGCTTTCACAGCTTTCGTAGGGGAATTTCCGGCTATGCCATATTTTATTTTTGCGGATTTTTCCGAGAGACGAACATTTTGGACCAACAAGAGGGCGACACTTGTCACCCTCTCATTGGAACACCTTGGGCGGTCAAGCTTGGCCGAAAGTTGGTCATTTTTGTCATGGAGTTGGTAGGATATTTGTGTGTTAGTTGGTTAAGGGACACTGGGTGAATCTCGCCTTACACTTGTGTAGCACTTGGCTCAATCTTGGCCATTGGTGGCTTTCACTTGGCCTATAAATACCCATCCCTTTGAAGACTTATTCATCCATTCCTAAATGTTCCTAAGTGTTAAAATCCCTCCTCTCCCCTCTTGTTGACTCGCCCAAGAGCCCCTCTCCCCTTTGAAAGGTCCTCGCCGAGAGCCCTCTCCCCTCCTTGTAGAAGGCCGGGTACCCCAGCCTAGTTGTCTCGTATAATACACCCCCTCTGGTAGAAATACTCAAAAGTATTGTTATAATGCCCAAATTACCTTAGCCATATACCTTGTAGTATTCTAAGGTTATACTTATACGAAAAGCCCGCTTATACTATTATACTTCCCGTCACCACCAAATCGAAACCCTAAGGAAAATCTCCATGGTTTGTTGGAGTAGTATGTAGAAGTTGGTTAGAACTTCTAAGGGTAGTTTGGAGCGGGTTGAGCGCACGGAGTCGAGCTAAACGATTGCCCAGATCGACTTTATACTTGGATAATTATGGGCTTATCGAGGTAAATATCTTGTCCCTATTGTAATTGGAAATTACATGTTGTTAGATTATATAGTTGAAGTATACTATATATAGAATCAACGTAGTTATCGGCAATGTCTTTTGACTTAAGCCCGAATAATACTTACGGCAATGTCTTGCGACTTAAGCCCAATTTAAAGAAGAATACCGAATCAGAATTACATAGGTCAGACATTACAAGAGACTGTGTAGTAGTACCGTGAGTAGAATTGTACCCGTTAGGGTTAGACGATAACCCCGGTTGGCTTGGTAGCCTACCGATAGAGAGAGATTTTACGCTGTCATGGGGAGAGGTTGCCGAATTTTCGTAGAATGTTCTACGGCGGACCTAAATATTAATAAGCGCGTGGCCTTATAGGTCGAGTACTACGTGTGGCGCGATCTACTGGCTTAAAGGAGTTGCCGACGTTGGAAGTACTTGGAGCGTTTTGCTATTAGTCGATACTGCCGCGAGGTATGTGAACCTCTTCCTATCTCTTCCAAAGATGATACGTGAACTATGTAGTACGGTAGACGCATACGTGCTAAATGTATTTGATTGTTTAAAACATAAAGTGTTATAACGCTTTATGGGAAGTTGGTTATAACGACTTTATGTTGGTAAGAAAATACTTGTGGTTTTTAAAGCGGTAATCGATTTGAACTATAACCGCTTGTTATGTGTTAATAAAAGAACTTGAAGTATTTCAAAAGGTTTTTGATTCATTTTGAAAGAAGAGGTAATACTTGATTTGTTTTGAAAACTTAAGAGTTATACTAGCTTTATGGAAAGTTAGGTATAACGTCTTAAGAATGTTTTCTTGATTTTGGAAATCGAATGTGTATCGACAAACCACCGCAGCGTTAATAAAAGGAAATGTTTTGACATTAAGTATTATTAAAACCAAGAGAAACTTCCATCCGCATGAAGCTAAGATGAGACAAAATGATATTTCCTAGATCATGGTCACAGTAATAAGATTGTTGTAAACAAGAATATCCTAATCACATATAAGAATTATGTTTCTAAGATAGATTAAAAGATAATTATATTCTTAAATTAATAATACTATGAAATACTAAACCATAATAAATAAGAAAAATGAACATATGAAATTAGGCAAACTTGGACGTTTGGAAAATATTGTTGTTACTTGAGTTTTACAAAGAGAAGTGTTTTGATTTACTTCAAAAGATAATCACTCTATTTTCATATACTACGTGTATTGTGTGACTTTTGTGAATTTAACGTATCTTTTAAAGTGTTAATGTATGAATTACTTTGGGATAAAACCCTAACTTGTTAGCATATAGTAGAAAGTATCTTGTGTGTATAACTTGATTGTGTTGGTTTGTGATAGCCTTGTAATACTTTCTTGTTGATTTGATAAGTAAACATGCTAGGATGCTACGTGTGTTAGTATCTTGTGATGTTTGTGTAAAGGGGTTTTTCCTTTGTTGTGCTTATGTTGTTTAACGATAAGCTGTTATAATAGTATTATACATCACTCATCTCGAGATGATTCCGGTTAAGTCGCCTCCGACGCGGTAGACTCAGCGGTCGATGGACCTATGATTCGAGACTACCTCTACGCGGTCCAGGGCCTGCGCGAATCGCGGAGTTCCGTGTTAGACGCGCCTTGTGGTCACGCGGTCTCGCGCTACGCGGACGGCGAGTCCAGACGCCGGGAGTAGCTACCTCGATGCGGGTTATACCTCATGCGGCCGATCTGATTGGCCTATGCGGAGCTGCGGAAAGTTCCAGGGCTAGACGCGCACATTAGATACTGCGGGCAAGTGGCCAGCTTTGATCATGTGACGGTCTAGACAGATCTTATGATACAGTTCATGACCTTGTTGGTACTGTGGGTGTTAGTAGTCGGCTATGCCTTCGCATTTCACCAGACGCAGTTATTATGGCACGTGGGACCCGTGTTCATGTGTGTTCCTTGGTGCTTTATATCATAAATCGCCGGCAGCTGGCAAGGTATTCCACGCATGATTGATGTTGTGGGCGTGAGTCCCATTGTTATATTTGAGTGATGATTGAGGGCGTGAGTCCCTGACTTGACATGACTGCTTATTATTGTGAACTGTAGTTTGGTTATCATACATGTCTCCTGCTTTATAGACTATTATGATTTCATTTACAGTATTTTTAGTTTCACATACTCGGTACCTGTTGTACTGACCTCCTTCGGGGGGCTGCGTTCATGCCGCAGGTAAAGGTACACCAGTCATTGATCCTCGCTCTTAGGGTCACGTCAGCTTGGTAAAGCTCCGCTGCTCGAGGCTTATCGATGGTATAGTTCCTCGTTGTAGGTGTTTACATTCGTGGTATGGCGGCCCCGTCCGCCATTGTTGTCGTATAATTTCTTAGAAGTCCAGAGTAATCTTGCAAGGCGTGGTTTGTAAAAGGATTAAACTGCTCATGTTGAAAAAGTTGTTGTTATATATATGCCGAAAGGCAAGTTTTTCTCAGTTATTGTTTCATATTTCATAATATGTCTTGTATCGTTTATGTTCACTGACACTGATGTTGTATCACTAAGGTGCCCGGTAAGGCACTACCACGCCCGAATCGGGTCGTGACAGAGTTCCGTGTTAGTGTGCGGGTTATACCTCATGCGTATATGTGGTCATGCGGATCGCGAGTCCAGACGTTGTCGGGAGTAGCTACCCTCGGCGGGAATACCTCATGCGGGCCTATGTGAGTGGCCTATGCGCGAGTCGGGAAGTTCCGAGATTAGACGCGCATTTGATATCGCGCGAGTGGCGGCCGATCATGGCGATCTAGACAGCACTCGTGATACGCTTTATGACCTTGTTGGTACCGTGGGTTTTAGTAGTCGGCTATGCCTTCGCACTTACCCGCACGGTTTGATTATGACACGCGGGACCCGATGTTCATGTGTATTTCTTGGTGCTTTTATATCAAAGATCCGGCAGTGAGAAGGTATTCCACGCATGATTGATGTTGTGGGCGTGAGACCCATAGTTATATTTGAGTGATGACTTTGAGGCGTGAGTCCACGACTTGACATATCGCTTATTTATCAGAATCGTAGTTTGGTTATCATATGTGTCTCCCGCTTTATATAGACTACTATGATTTCATTTACGTGATTTTCGCCACATACTTGGTACTGTTAGATCGACTCTCGGGGCCGCTCATGCCAGTGCAGAGGTACACCAGCTTGTTGATCCTCGCCATGTGGTCCCGGGCCAGCTTGGGAAGCTCCGTTTCTCCGAGGCTTATCAGTGGTACAACTCGTTGTAGGGACTTGCATGAAGGGGTATGGCGGGGCCCTGTCCCGCCCGTGTTGTCATATCATTCTTGAGGTCCAGAGTAATCTGCAAGTGTGGTTTGTAATAGGGATGTAATCGCTCAAGTTTATATATATATATAGGCAGAAAGGCAACTTTTCTCAGATAAACTGTTTTTATTTCATGTCTTGTTTTATATTCCGCTGATTACTCTGATGTATGTCTACTTGGGTGCCCGGGGTAAGGCACCAGTCATGGGCCCGGGTTTGGGTCGTGACAAAAGTGTTATCGAGCGATTAATCTCTGGAAAGTGTCTACGCATCGTATCTAGTAGTCTCGATTATCGCGTTGTGCACCACACCAATAATCGTGAGGCTATAGGATATTTAGGATTGGTTTCATTCTTCTCACTCGAGATCGTGCTTAGAGCCGTGTTATAAGTTGGACCCATCTAACGTATTTCTTTCCGCACGCTATGCCTCCGCGCAAGGCAACCCGCCCGGGCGGCAAGGCAAATGGCGGAGTCGCGAGTAGAGCACGCAGGTTACGAGGCACACGCCCAATCATCACCTAGGGTGGTGCTTCATTCGGGAGTTCTCGCGACGACGCCACCCAAGCAGAGTTTAGCCAATGCGGCAGCCTCCTACCGCGCCATGATATCTGGACCTTCGCCCACAACCAAGAGAAAGTATGGGTTGCAAAGAGACGCCTTGTTACTAGCTAGGATTTAGAAACCAGAGAGCATATTATGTATCGATTTATCACGGTCTTGATGACTATCCGAGAGAGGTTGTGTAAGAGTAGCTCTTCACGAGCATGAGCATGGCTCGCGACGGCTTTTACGCAGCAGCCGAGACGAGAGATCGGCAGATTAATCAAGGACGAAGAGGCCCGACGGCAGGATCCTTTGGTAACTTTCAGGCGAACCGCCTCAAAGAAGAGATTAGATATGCACCTCCACCGCGGCAGAGTGGTCCTCCACAGGTTCGTGACGTTGAGTATGCCGAGTTGGTCGAGCTCCGTGGCTTCCGTTCACGATACACGTAGGTTCTAGCCACCGAGTTCGCTTTTTCTCGTTCACACACAAGGTGCGCCATCCCGGAATGTCGTCTTATTGATGTTGCTTGTTTTACTGCGCGCCGTGGCCATGTGTCGAAAAGATGTCCTAGTAGGAGGGATGCAAGTAGGAGGACTCACTACTGCATCGCCATGATTCAGTGGCTCTGAGAGGAAGGGTTGTTAGCCAGAGAGGCCACCCCACCCTGTGGTCGTTGTGGTAGATGTCATTGCGAGTGTCGACTTCTTCGATAGCTTGTTTTGCTATGCCCGGGCAGATTGATTGAAACGACAGAGGAGTGAAACAAAGAGATCTGTATATCCTTAACCCTCTGTGAGATCAGATGTGATAATATAAGTGTATCTTAAGTGCTATGTTCAGATAGCATTGTGTTAATTGTGATTAGAAATCATGGTTAGTTAAAAGGGTAAGATTGGGGATAGGGAAAGTGTGAGCCTTAGAGTTTTATACGTAGAGACCTTAGAGGTAAGGCCATCTCGAGTAAAAGATGTATTTTTATGTTTGACCCTTATCGGAGTTCATAGTACACGTGAGATATGTTTGTGTGATAAGTCCCTGAGTGGTATGAAATGAAAGAGGGTAGTTGAGCTAAGAATACCACTAGGTTTTCGTGACTCGATGAGGAGATTGTTCCGGATCGGGGAACAAGAGTTTTGCGCGATAATGGGCGGGTCATGGACCGATCATGGTCAAACCGCGCCCGCATTGTGATGGGTTCAGTTCGAGGTGGTCCCGCCAGCGCGGGTCACGGGGTGTTAGGCCCAAGTTTAGTTAACCATCGCACGAGTTCGTGGATGCGTTTCGACCGATGCTCGGGCCGATGAGGTCACCATCTTGTCTTTTAGTCAAGACCGCTTACTCGCGCAGGTTATGCGAGATGTTATATCAGGAAGGTTGTAAGGCTGCACGAGGTGCCTACTTTCACCTTATGGCAGGCAGTGGAGCCCAGGTTACGGCTATTTCTTTTTCTAGAAGTTTTACCCGGAAGGGTTAGGAACTCAGGTGAGTCTCAGTATCGCATTCACCCTCGGGCCGGTGTTTTTGATTTCAGAGGTAGCTGTAAGGATTATTCGCCTTTTGGTTGAGTGTGTATTATAATAAGCTACCATATCAGTATTCGGATATCGCCTTATGACGCCTTGTAGGGGTGGAAGTGTAAGTTGTCGGTCGATTGGTTCGATGTTGGCAAGGTTCAGATAGTTTGTTCATACTTGTTTCGGCAGGATGTGGATAGGGTGAAGCTTATCCAGAAGAGGTTATTGGCATCTCAGAGTCAACAGAAGTCGTGTGGATAATCGGCGACGACGCTTGGAGTTCAGGTTGACGGTGGGTCTTCTTGAAGGTACCACCCCAGAAAAGGGTGTGACGAGTTTTGGAAAACAGAGGAAACTTAGCCCGAGTTACTTTGGGCCTTTTTAGATCATGTGAAGAATAGGCCAGGTTTCCTATATGTTAGCATTTGCCGTCCGACTTAGGAGGCAGTATGTCCGGTCTTTCATATTGTTATGTTCGGAAAAGTATCGCAGATCCATCCAGAGTATTCCCAGTTAATGATGATCAAGTTGGAGGTAGTAACCCAGAGATTTTGGAAACAGAAGCAGTAACAGAAGTGTGGTAAGTTATGAGAAAGAGTTCAAATGTACGAGAAGGGTACGACGAGTAAGGGAAGAAGCGAGCATGAGTTACGAGCATAGATGTGATCATTTCTTTTGTAAAGTGAAGGTGCGAAGGGAGTATATTTTAGACCTCGAGTGAGAGCTTTTGTAGTGATGGAGGTGATTCCTCGTGGACTTGGATGTAAGTATTTGCGCGTGTTGTATTGTGGCCAGGTGTGGCATGATTGTTTTCGTAAGTATAGCAGTGAAGACTATACTGGCGCATGTTTGTTTTGAGACTTAGAAGGAACATTCGGGACGAATGTTTCTAAGGAGGGGAGAATGTTATACCCCGTATTTTCCAGGGTATGTACGTGAGGGCATACGTATAAAAGTTTAAGCCATAAGTAAGCAAGGGTCGAAATTTTATGCACAACCCCCCGAAAAGAATCGTTTTCCGACGAAACGTTTTCCAAACTTTGCGAAGGGAAAATTACGGCTATGTCATTTATTATTTTTGCGGATTTTTCCGAGAGATGAAATATTTTGGACCAACGAGAGGGCGACACTTGGCCCTCAAGTGGACGGCAAAGCTAAAGGGGTCTTGGCACGTTTTTTGTGCTAGGACTTTGGTCAAGGGGTTGGTAGGATATTTGTAGATATTTTGTGTAGTTGATGAGCAAGTGGGACCCACAAACACTTGTCCAAATCTTGACCCTACACTTGCCCACCACTTGTCTTGATCTTGGCCATTGGTTGGCCTATAAATACCCCCCTTTGTTGAAGACTTCTTCATCCACAAAATAGTTTCTAAGTCTTGAAATCCCCCTCTCCCCCTTTGTAAGGTTTTCGTCCAAAGCCTCCTCCCCTCATGAGCCTCTACGAGAGTACCCCCTCTGAGTGTTGTCTCAGAATACACCCCCTTGGTAGAAAATACTCTCCAAGTATAGTTACTATTCCAAAATACCTTGCCCAAATACCTTGTAGTATTCCAAGGTTACACCTATACTAAAAGCCCAAATACTACTATACTTCCCTTCACCACAAAATGAAACCCTAAGGAAAATCTTCACAGCTTGGTTGAAGTATTAAGAAGAAGTTGCGTAGAACTTCTAAGGGTTGTTTGGAGCGGTGGAGCACCGAGTAAGAGCTAAACGTTGCTCGTGATCGACATTAAATCTTGGATAATTTTGGGCTTATCGAGGTAAATACTCGTTGTCCTTATATTGTAATTGGAAATTACATATCATGTAGTATAGAAATGAATATAAGATTCATAGAAGAGAATTGAACTGTAATAGAAGGATATTACAGATAAGACTCGAACCGAAATCACATCGTAAGAATATTAAAATAGAAGATTGAATCAGATTTACATAGGATCGTATTTACTGAGACTTGTGAAGTTTGACGCAGGAAGTTCGCCCAATTTTCCGTAGAATCTTGTATCTAGATTTATTCTACCGAGTAGTCTAGACATTGATAGACTTGTATAACCGTTATAGGATGAAGGCATCGCGAGTAGCGTATTCTACTCGAAGGGTGGAAAAGGATAGCAGGATTACAAGATTTTGGAGCTATTTGCTAATAGTAGATAAATCGTCATGAGGTATGTGATTCTTCCTATCCTCTTGAGCATGATATTTTAAAAGAATATATATAGTACGGTAGACGACGCACGTGTGTTAATCGAACGTGGTTTTACTCGATGTCTTTTGACTTGAGTCTAAATAATAAGAATCTTGAAGTATTTCAAAAGAATTAAGAACCGCTTTGAAAGAAGAGTAATACTTGGTTTTAAAAGCTTAAGAGTTATACTAGCTTTATGGGAAGTTAGGTATAACTCATTAAAAGATATAAAAAGAATTGTTTATTTATTTTAGAATTTAATAGACTTGATCTTAAAATATAAGAGACTTGACTTAATTGAATTAATATGAATTTTGTTAAAAATATTGAAACCTCATTCATGAGTAATGAGTACTTGGTTTTTAAAAGGAATAATGTCTTCTTGATTTCGAAATCGAATAAGTATCGAACAAACCACAGAATGATAATAAAGGGAAATGTTTTGACTAATTAAGTATTATTAAAACCAAGAGAAACCTCCATCCGCATAAGCTAAGATGAGACAAAATGATATTACATTTCCTAGATCATGGTCGCTTTAATAAGATTGTTATGAACAAGAATAACCTACTCACACATAAGGCATATGTTTCTCAATGGTTTTGAAAGAGAATTATATTATTAAGTGATTAAGACTATGAACTACTAAACCTTTCAAAATGAGAAACTTGAGCATTTGAAATTAGGCAAACTTGAACGTTTGGAAAATAATGTTGTTACTTGATTTTACAAAAGGAAGTGTTTTGGTTTACTTAAAAGATAGTCACTCTATTTTTATACTACGTATTGTGTGACTTTTGTGAAAGAAGGATTTTTTAAAGAGTTAATGTATAAAGTACTTTGGGGATAAAAACCCGAATTTGTTAAAATAAAGTAGAAAGTACCTTGTGTGAATAACTTGATTGTGTTGGTTTGTGATAGCCTTGTAATACTTTCTTGTTGATTTGATAAAGTAAACAGTTAGGATGCTACGTGTGTTAGTATCTTGTGATGTTTGTGTAAAGGGGTTTCTTGTTGTGCTTATGTTGTTTAACGATAAGTCGTTATGTTAGTATTATATCACTCACCTCTTGACATGATACCGGGTTGTCGCCTCCGACGCGGTTGACTCAGCGTGCAGGACCATGATTCGAGAATACCTCATGCGGATCCAGGGACCTATGCGAGCTACGAGTTCCGTGTTAGTGTGCGGGTTATACCTCACGCGGTCTATGTGGCCATGCGATCGCGAGTCCGTGACGCTGCCGGAGTAGCTACCTCAACGCGGGAATACCTCACGCGCCTATGTGAGTGGCCTATGCGAGTCGCGGAAGTTCCAGGATTAGACGCGCACATTTGATATCAGGCGAGTGGCCGGCCGATCATGTGGCGGTCTAGACGCACTCGTGATATCGCTTATGACCTTGTTGGTACTGGGTTTTAGTAGTCGGCCATGCCTTCGCATTTACCCCGTACGGTTTGATTATGACACAGGTGGGACCTGGTGTTCATGTGTATTCCTTGGTGCTTTTATATCAAAGATCACGGCAGCGGCGGAAGGTATTCCACGCATGATTGATGTTGTGGGCGAGACCCATAGTTATATTCGAGTGATGACTTTGAGGCGCGAGTCCTCGACTTGACATGATCGCTATTTATTGTGAATCGTAGTTTGTTATCATATGTGTCTCCGCTTTATATAGACTACTATGATTTCATTTACTGATTTTCGGGCCACATACTTGGTACTGTTATCTTGACCTCCTTCGGGCCGTTCATGCCGCAGTAGAGGTATACGATTGTTGATCCTCGCCATGTGGTCCCAGCGTTTGGGAAGCTCCGTTTCTCCGGAGGCTTATCAGTGGTACAATCCCCTGTCGTTGTAGGTACTTGCATTCAGGGGTATGGTGGGGCCCTGTCCCGCCATTGTTGTCATATCATTCTTAGAGGTCTGTAGTATCTTGTAAGTGTGGTTTGTAATAGGGATGTAATCGCTCAAGTTTATATATATATATATAGGCCGAAAGGCAACTTTTCTCGATAAACTGCTTTTATTTCATGTCTTGTTTTATATTCCGATTACTCGATGTATGTCTACTGGGTGCCCGGTAAGGCACGATCCACGGCCCGGTTCGGTCGTGACAACATGAGTCCAATCCCACATATGAATACGCACTTAAGAGTTATATCAACTATGACGGACAAGGCCCCGCCGCACTCCATAACCGCATAAAAGCCTCAGATCAAGTAACTATACCAAAAGATAAACTCCCGAGCAGGAAGCTATCCAAAACTCGAGCAGGTCCTACACTGCCGATCACCAAACAACAGACCTAAACTCGCGGCATGAACGCAACCCCGAAGGAGGTCAATACGGGAATGTACCAAGTATGTGAAACAAGTAGCATCAGAATGAAATCATAACACTAAGCAAAACAGAGACATATATGATGGCCAACCTACAAAGACACAACACATAAGCGATATAACAAGTCAGGGACGCATGCCCTCAAGTCATTTCTAAAATATAACCATGTGTCTCACGCCCACAATATCAATCATGCCCGTGGAATCCTTCCTCACTGCCGGCAGTCCATGATATAGTATAACGCCAATAGGAATACCTGAACACCAAGTCCCACCTGTGTCCTAAAAACTGTACGGGCCAAGTAGGAAGACGAGCATGTGGTAAAGCAGGGGGTATAATGTCTTGGGGGTTTACCCCTCATTTATACTCTTACCCTATCTCTGGCAACCATCAAACAAAACAAGCAGGGGGTATAATGTCTTGGGGGTTTACCCCTCATTTATACTCTTACCCTGGAGAAGGTGGTATAGCTTCTTGGGGGTTTACCCCTCACTTATACTCTTACCCTATCTCGACCGACCATCAAACAAAACAAGCAGTGGTATAATGTCTGGGGTTTACCCTCATTTATACTCTTACTCGAGAATGTGGTATAGCGCTGGGGTTTACCTCACTTATACTCTTACCCTATCTCGACCGGCCACAAACAACACATAAGCACTAATGTGTCTTTTATAAAAATCCGAATTTAACCCAAGTACTACAAATAACTAAGCATACCCGTGGAATCTCACATCACCGCTTCAGACGCCCAAGTAACTTACAACAAGACACCCTCCAACCGAGAGTCGCGGAACGCAATAAAACATAATACTTGCACTCAAAGGCTATCACCAGCACACATAGGCAATTCTCAATTAATCAAGCCAAAGTACTTATCAAGGCATACATGGAATAATTCTCAATTAACAAGCCAAAGTACTTATCAAGGCACAAATAGAATAATTCTCATTTAACAAGCCAAAGTACTTATCAAGGCACCAATAGAATAATTCTCATTTAACAAGCCAAAGTACTTATCAAGGCACAAATAGAATAATTCTCATTTAACAAGCCAAAGTACTTATCAAGGCACAAATAGCATAATTCTCATTTAACAAGCCAAAGTACTTATCAAGGCACAAATAGAATAATTCTCATTTAACAAGCCAAAGTACTACGTACGTACATTCTTTTCAAAAGACTCCTTTTTATGTAAAATCCCAAGATACTAACACCCGTAGTATCAAGGTGTGTCTATTTTTCAAAGTAAGTTACTACACTTTTAGAAAACTCATTTCAAAGTTTGTAATCAAGTAACTTCAAATTTTCATAATCTAGGCAACTTATGCCCAATAATCAAAATAGACGACTTTCTTAACCTTCCATAAAGCCGTTATAACCAACTTCCCATAAAGCCGTTATAACCCTTTATGGTTTTAGACATATTCATTCCTTTTTATAACCAAGAGACTTATACTAATTAAAACAAAGTATCACAAACTTTCAAATCAAGTTTCTTAACTTTCAAAATACTTCAAGTCTCTAAATCTTTAGAAAACAAGTTTCTTCTACTTTTAAACCTCAAGTAACTCACACCTTTAAAACAAGTTATTTCTCTTAAATCATGTCATTTCTCCTCTCTTAAAACAATTAAGTAAATCACTCCTTTAACTCCCCTAAAGTCATTACAACAACCCTTAGGTTTTGGAACTAAGGCACTAGCCAAAAGGTTTGGAACCCACTTCCTTTTCAAGACTCTATGTACTTTAAGTAAAATACTTTCACTTTTAAGAATCCAACTTCACTAAGGCAATGGATTATACAACTTCCAAATTAAACATCAAAGTACAATCAAGGAAGTACATAGAACAAATTCTATTTTAAGCAATCCAAATACAGCCAAGGAATGGATCATTTAAGGAGTAGGAAATACTTTCTTTATCTTAAGGAATCATGCTAGAAGAGGAGATAGCTCACATACCTTTTCGGCTAATATCCACAAGCTAAGCCGAATACGCCGTACGTAGAAGTGTCAACCTATAATGGTCACAACAAGACTATCAACTTCTAGTCTCTAACGTAGAATAATACTAAGTATTTGGTCTCTAATTCTACGGAAAATCGGGCAGCACTTCCTTTGTTTCTACTCACTTTGCCACCTTTTTCAAGGACGAATACAATAACCAACACGCCACATTTAAGGCTCAAAACAACAACCAAACAAAGGAGATTACACGTCTTACAATACGTGTAAAATTCCGCCCCACAATTCGTACCAAGTAGTTAATACTTCACTAGCCATTCTCGGCCAACAATAACACAACACAAGTCTTTTCCAACCCTTTTTCAAAGTCCAAGTTCTAAGGTCTAACATGTTATATAGTTATAAACAACTTCAACAACTACAATTTCCTTCTTTATACAACATGCGACGACTTAAACGAATAATCAATTTGAATTGTAATCTTAAGGCTAAACATGCTAGTTTTCGGATTAGGGTTCCAATAGCCAATATAATTATCAAACTTCATACTAAACATCTCATGCTTGCTAATTTCCATAGCTACAACAATAAGTAAGTCTTAACTACTAAAACGACAAAATTTATACCTTTCCAAGCCCTTAAAATTTCCAAGATTCAAAGTCGCGCCTTAGCAATTCTTAGTTCCTTTCCTTAGGTTCCAATCCGCTCCAAGCACTCCTTAGAGGCCTATGAAGAACCCATCTTCAAGTTCCAACTTCAAAGTTGAAGAACTCCTTTAGTTTACGCCATGACTAATACGAAAAAGCCATTTTTCCAAATCTTTCTATTGAGATATCCTTATAATACCCTTAGGGACATTGGGTTTAAGTCTTGTGGCTAATGGATCAAAATCACAAAATTTTCTTGTGTGAGCAAGACCAAACCCAGAGCCTCTTCTCGCACAAAGTGTTCTAATTTTTCTAAGTGTAAATGAGCTAGTCTTGCACTAGTAGTAAGCTTATAAAACACAATGGAGGGCTTGGATTATCACAAATGTGAGGCTAGGATGAATTTCACTTGGATTAAGCCTATGTGGACAAGTTGACAAGTCAACAATGTCATGCTTGCAAGACTTATCTTCCAAGATGGTGAATGACCATTTTACCCTCCCTCTAATTCGACCAAGACCATAAGTGGGGGTGCCACGTGTCGCCCTCTCATTCGTCCATAAAATTCTGTAACCCTCGTGGGCCCCAAAAAAATGTAAAATTCCTCGGGTGGGCCCCACGTGACCAAATCCGCAAAAATAAATTTCCATAATGTTAACAAGTTCCATATTCCTCAAATAATGCATTTTGAGAATCCAATTCTCAACAAAGAACATTTTTCCTTACCGACGTTCAGAAGATTTTCCGTCGGAAAAACAATTCTTCCTTTCGTATCAATTTCCAAGTCTTGTTTCCTTTCGTACATTCTCTTTTACATGTCCTGGACTTACGGGGTGTAACACATACCTCGCGACGATTATCGACAATTAGCAAATAGCTCCAAAGTACTGTAATCCTGCTAGCCTTTTCCACCCTTCGAGTAGAATATGCTACTCGCAATACTTCAACCTATAACGGTCATATAAGTCTATCAACGTCTAGACTACTCTGTAGAATAATTCTAGATACAAGATTCCTTATTCTCACTAAAATTGGGCCCAAGACTTCCTACCAAATTACACAAGTTCATCAGAATACAAATTCTATGTAAGTACAGTTCAATTCTCTTCTTATATACCTTCCTTGTATATAACTTATACTCAATTATACACTTCTACAATATGTAATCTCCAATTACAATAGAAGGAAAAGATTATTTACCTCGATAAGCCCAAAATTATCCAAGTTTAAATATCGATCCTGAGCAAGGTTTAGCTCCTATTCTGTACCCTCCAATACGCTCCAAGAAACCCTTAGAAGTTCTACACAACTTCTACTTAATACTTCAACCAACTATGAAGATTTTCCCTAGGGTTTCGTTTAGTGACTAAAGGAAGTATAGTAGTATTTTTCGGGCTTTTAGTATAGAGGTAACTTTGGGAATACTACAAGGTATTTGGGCTAAGGTATTTTGGAATAACAACAATACTTGGAGAATACTTTTCAACCAAGGGGTATTTCACGAGAACAACTAGGGGGTTGTTTCTGCCAAGGCTTCACAAAGGGAAGGGTGGTTTGGACGAGAGCTTCAAGAGGGGAGAGGATTTCAAGACTTGGAAAATGTTTAAGGGATGAAGATTTAGTCTTGCACTTGAGGGTATTTATAGGAAAACCAATGGCCAAGATTAAGGCAAGTGGAGGGCAAGTGGAGGGTGTAGATTTGCACAAGTGTACCTTATCCATCTACCACACAAATATCACAAAATATCCTACCTAACCTTGACCAATGTTTTAGGCCAAAAAAATGACAAAAATGTGCCATTCAATTCGTCCATCAATACGCCCACTTGAGGGTGACACTTGTCGCCCTCTCGTTGGTCCAAAATATTTCATCTCTCGGAAAAATCCGTAAAAATTTTAAATGTCGCAACCGTAATTTTCCCTTCGCAAGGTCCGGAAAACTTTTCGTCCGAAAACAATTCTTTTCGCTAGTTGTGCACAATTTCGTCCCTTATGCCTACTTAGGCTTGAACTTTTGTACGTACGTCCTCACGTACATACTCTGGAAATACGGGGTATAACATTCTCCCCTCCTTAGAAACATTCGTCCCAAATGTTCCTTCTCAAGACGGATAACGATAAAGTTCCTCTTAACTTAAACAAGTTGCCAATGCCACACATGGCCACAAAATAACATACGCGCAAATACTGAAATCCAAGTCCACGAGGAATCACCTCTATCATCGCAAAAGTTCCCACTCAAGGGCTAAAAGATACTCCCTTCGCACCTTTTCTTCACAAAATAAATGATCACTTCTATTCTCTTAACACATGTTCACTTCTTCCCTTACTCGTGCACTTTCTTCTCATACCCAAACTCCTCCTACTATAATGCATTATATTGTCGCCATTGCCTCAATTTCCCAAAATCTCAAGGTTACTATCTCCAACTTGGTCATCATTAACTGGGAACACTCTGGATGGATCCCCGATACTTTTCTGATCATATCCACATCCTGCTGGATCAAGTACGGACCAACTATCTGAACCTTGCCAATATCGAACCAATCGACCGGCAACCTACACTTCCGCCCATACAAGGCTTCATAATGATACTCACTCAACAAGTGTCACGACCCGATCCCGGATCCGTGACCGGTGCCTTGACCCGGGAACCCTTGTGACACAACATCAGAGAAAACCAGCGGAATATAAACTCAAAATAAAACAACCATAATGGTATAAATAGTCTAGCCCAAAATGGCTACCCCAAAAGTACATAAAACCGAACAGCTATATCCTTTGACAACCCAAGTTATGACAAGACTACAGGCCTCTAAGAATACGTAACACTATGACGGGACAGGGCCCCGTCATGCCCCTGAATGTACAAAATATCACAACACCGGGGAGAACCATACCAAAAGTCGAGCTTCCGAAGAAATGAAGCTCCTGACACCTGAGTAAGAGATCCTAGGAATGAGGATCTACCACCTGCTTCCTTACTCGCAGATGAACGCAACCCCGGCGGCGGGGTCGACACAACGTACCAAGTATGTAAAACTGGAAAATACTGTAGTAATATCACAAGTCAAAGATAAGCTGGAGTCATAGATAAAAATCAATTTCCTTGCACTGTGCCTTAATAACAATGAGAGTAACAAGTATAAAACTTATAGCATAAAAATAGGAGGCTCACGATCAAAACAGGGTACCTCGCCCGTAGTATCGCGTTAGCCCTACTCCTGGGACTATTTCACCCGCATGGGTCCTGTGGACCCGCATGAGGTCATCCGCCTCGTCATGGGACTATTTAACCCGCATGGATCCTGTGGATCCGCATGAGTACCATCGTCGTACTCGCATGGGACTATTTCACCCGCATGGATCCTGTGGTCCGGATCCGCATGAGTGCAAGCGCCGCACTCGCATCATGGGTAGCAAATCCATGGCATAGATAATAACCCGGGGTTTACCCCGTAATAATACAAATATATAACGTAGCTCATCCGGCTATCATACATAACATAAGCACTACCGGCCTATCATATCATACATAAGCACTACCGGCCTATCATATCACAACATAAGCACTACCGGCCTATCATATCATACACAAGCACTACCGGCTTATCATAACATAAGCAAGTTAAGAAATCCCCTAACTTCTTATTAACAGTATTAATATATCCTCTCATTTTAGTATCCTAAGGCACTAACATGTCTTTTAATAGAAAATCCGGGAATTCAACCCAAGTACCATGTACTTCTAACTTTTTAAGAAAAACTCTTTTTATACAAAGATTCCAAGATACTAATCACCATAGTATCAAGTTACAATTTCTTTTCAAAACAAGTCACATTTCCTTTTAGAAATATAATAGGCTTCTAAATCAAGTGACTTCATTTCCTTTAAAACCTTAGGCAACCAATGCCTAAAAATCAATCCACCTTCCATAGTTTCAAATCCTTTACCCGTACTTGTTTTAGTTAGAGTAAACCATTCTTTGTGAGCCTTTCCAAAAACTAATATAACCAACTTCCCATAAAGTCATTATATTTGTTATACCCCGTAGTTGCAGGGTATGTATGTGAGGACGTACGTGCGAGAGTACGACAGAAATTTTGAAAAGAAAGAAAGATGTGAGTTTTCGACGGAAAAGTTTCCGGTTATTTGTGAAGAAAAAGGTTCGTTAATGGGAATTGGATTCCCAGATTTGGTATTTGGACTTCATAGATTATATTAGAATTTTGATATTTTATTTTCGGAAATGGTCACGTGGGGCCCACGGGAGAAATTTACGGTTTTGTGGGGCCCGCTTTGTTTTTGAGATTTCCGGTATTTTGGATATTTTCGGAAGACGAAATATTCTGCGAATCGGAGGCGACACGTGTCACCCCATGTGGCACTCGCCGATTTTACCTTTGTGCACAACACCCAGAGTCGTTTTCGACTAAACGTTTTCAGTAACTTGCGGCGGAAAATTCGGCTATGTCGTTTTGTATTTTTGCGGATTTTTCCGAGAGACGAAACCTTTTGGATTAACGGAGGGTGACACTTGTCACCCTCATCAGCGATTTGGAGGACTGGCCGAGGTGGGTTGGCCTCGCCGATTGGCCCTCAAGTACGCCTTGCTTTGTGGCTTGTTTTGTGGAGTAGGTTTAGGTGCACTTGGCTTAATCTTGCCCTTACACTTGCTATACACTTGAAGGATCTTGCCCTCGTTGGCCTTTGGTTTTGCTATAAATACCCCCAAGTGTGAAGACTTCATCCATTCCAAAACTTCCAAGTCTTGAAACCCTCTCCTCCTTTGTGAGCTCTTAGCCGAGAGCCTTCCTCCCCTTTTTTGTGGCCTTTGGCCGGTGGGTTCCTCCCCTTTGTGGTGCTAGCAGTGGGTACCCCTAGCCTAGTTGTTTTCAGATTATACCCTCCTCGTGGTATTGAAATACTTCTCCTAGTATTGTTATAATGCCCAAAATACCTTAGCCTTGTACCTTGTAGTATTCCAAAGATACCTCTTTACGTAGAGTCCGGAAATACTACCTTTTGTCCTTTTTAGTCTCAAACCGAAACCCTAAGGAAAACTTCATAGTTGGTTGAAGTATTTGAGTAGAAGTTGGTTAGAACTTCTAAGGGTTGTTTGGAGCGCACGGAGTAGGAGCTAAACCTTGCTCAGGATCGACATTATAACTTGGATAATTTTGGGCTTATCGAGGTAATTATCTTGTCCTCTATTGTAATTGGAAATTACATGTTTGTTAGAATATATAGTCAAGTATACTATATATGGAACTACTTGGTATTCGATAAATGTCTTTTGACTTAAGCTGAAGAATAAAGAATGTAATCGAATCAGATTTACATAAGATCAGATTGCAAGAGACTTGTGTAGTATTGCCGAGTAGAATTGTACACGTCCGTTAGACGTGTAAACCCCCGTTGGCTTGGTAGCCTACTGATAGAGAGAGGAGATTTACGCTGCCATGTGTGAGGTGTCTTTAATTTTTCTCAGAAAGATAGAAACTTGTGTTTTGGGGTTAATAGACGTTTGTGACCTTTATAGGTGAAAGTACTAAGAGTAGCGTATTCTACTCGAGGAGTGGAAAGGGCTAGCAAGGTTGTAGTACTTGGAGCATTTTGCTTATTGTCGATAAATCGTCGCGAGGTATGTGAACCTCTTCCTATCTTTTCTAGCATGATTGTTGTGAACTATGTAGTACGGAGACGCATACGTGCTAAGTGATTTGGTTGGTTTAAAACATAGGGTGTTATAATAGCTTTATGGGAAGTTAGTTATAACGACCTTAGGTAGTGAAAATGGTTTACTGATGTTGGAAGTTAAGAGACTTGATCTTATAAGATAAGAGACTTAACTTATTTGTTTTAATGTGGATGTTTGTGCGAAACCTCATTCGTGAGTAATGAGTACTTGGTTTTTAAAGGGATAATGTTTTACTGATTTCGGGAATCAGAATGTGTATCGACAGACCATTGCAGCGTTAATAAAGGAAAATGTATTGAATAATGATGTATCGTATTAAAACCAGTAGAAACCTCCATCTGCATAGAAACTAAGATGAGACAAAATGATATTACATTTTCTAGATCATGGCTGCTGTAATAAGAATGTTGTAAACAAGAATAACCTACTCTCACGTAAGACATATATTACTCAATTGTTCTAAAAAGGAATCAAGTGATTAAGTTTGGGAACTATGAAACCATTTGAAAATGGTAAGCTTGAGTAATGAAACTAGGCAAACCGGAACTTAGGAAAAGAATGTTGTTACTTGATTTTGAAAAGGAATGTGGGTTGGTCATCCTAATACTACGGTATCGGGTGACTTTTATAAAAGTAATGGATCTCTTTAAAAGAATTTAACGATGTAGTACTTTGGGGTTAAAACCCGACTTTGGCATAAAATGAAAGTACTTTGAGTTGTGTGAAACTTGCCTATGCTTGTTGTTGTGAAACTTGCCTACGCTTGTTGTTGTGAAACTTGCCTATGCTTGTGATGATAGCCTTTGTTGTGCAGTGTGGTATTTCGTATTCCGCGTCTCTCGATGTAGGCCTACGACTTGTTGAGAACTTACTTGGACGTCTTGGCGGTGATGGAGAATTCCACGGGTATGTCATATACCCGTAGTTCCGTGGTATGTATGCGAGACGCACGCATTTGAGAATACGGCTGAAAGATTGGAAAGGAAGAAAGAGGCGATTTTTCCACTAAAAGTTTCCGCTTTTGTGAAGGAAAAAGGTTCGTTAATGGGAATGGATTCCCAGATTTGGTATTCGGACTTCCCGAATATTAGAGAATTATGGAATTTTATTTTCTGAATGGTCACGTGGGCCCACTGAGAAATTTACTGCTTTTGTGGGCCCACTTTGTTTTCGAGATTTTGGCCATTGTGGATATTTTAAGATGTTTTATTTTGGGCCAATAGGAGGGTGACACGTGTCACCCCGCCTAGTGGCTCGCCGAATGGCATTTGTGCACAACACCCTGCAGAGTCGTTTTTCGGCGAAACGCTTTACATAACTTCATGCGGAAAATTCCGCTATGTCTTTTCTTATTTTTATGGATTTTTCCGAGAGACTAACATTTTGGACCAACGAGAGGCGCACTTGGCACCCTCTCATCAGCGGGCAAGTGGCGCATACGGGACGAATCGGGAGGTCAGTGGTAGATATTTTGGTAGATATTTGAGGGTTTTGGGGAGTAGGGACTAGGGGCACTTGGGCATATCTTGCCCTACACTTGTGTAGCACTTGGCTCAATCTTGGCCATTGGTTGGCCTTGGCTTGTGCTATAAATACCCTCTCCCTTTGATGAATTCTTCATCCTTTCCTAAATGTTTCTAAGTGTTAAATCTTCTCCTCCCTTAGTGTTGAGTTCGCCAAGAGGCCTCCCCTCCTAGAGGCCTGGCCAGTGGGTACACCCCCTCCTAGTAGTGTGGCCGTACCCCCAGCCAAGTTGCTTTCGTATAATACCCCCTTCAGGTGTAGAAATACTCTCAAAGTATTGTTATAATGCCCAAATTACCTTAGCCGTATACCTTGTAGAATTCAAAGGTTATACCTATACGAAAAGCCCGAAATACTATTATACTTCCCACAATCACAAAACCGAAACCCTAGGAAAATCTCCATAGTCCGGAGTATTGTGTAGATGTTGGTTAGAACTTCTGGCGGTGGTTTAGAGCGGTCGAGCGCCGAGTCGAGCTAAACGATTGCCCAGATCGACTTTGTACTTGGATAATTATGGGCTTATCGAGGTAAATATCTTGTCCTCTATTGTAATTGGAAATTACATGTTGTTAGAATATATAGTTAAAGTATACTATATATAGAATCAATACATGGTTAGTTGGCAATGTCTTTTGACTTAAGCCCAAGAATCGAATCGAATCAGACATGAGACTTGTGTAGTAGTCTTGTGAGTAGAATTGTACCGTTCGGGTTAGATGTATAACCCCTCGTTGGCTTGGTAGCCGCCCCGTGAGAGAGGAGATTTACGCCATGTGAGGTGCCGAATTTTCTCGTAGAATGTTCTACGATAAGATCTTAATGTTAATAAGCGCCTTGTGGCCTTATAGGTCAAGTACTACGTGTGGCGCTCTACTTGGCTTTAGGAGTAGCCGACGGTTGGGAGTACTTGAGCGTTTTGCTATTAGTCGATACTGCCGCGAGGTATGTGAACCTCTTCCTATCTCTTCTAGCATGATATGTGTGAACTATGTAGTACTGAGACGACGCATGTACTAAATGTATTTGATTGGTGTAAAACATAAAGTGTTATAACGGCTTTATGGGAAGTTGGTTATAACGGCTTTATGTTGGTAAGAAAATACATGTGATTTTTAAAAGGTAACTGATTTGAACTATAACTGGCTTGTTATGTGTTAATAAAGAACTTGAAGTATTTCAAAAGAGTTTTGAATCATTTTAAGAGAAGAAGTAATACTTGATTTGTTTTGAAAACTTAAGAGTTATACTAGCTTTATGGAAAGTTAGGTATAACGTCTTAAGAATGTTTTACTGATTTTGGAAATCAGAATGTGTATCGACAAACCACTGCAGCGTTAATAAAAGGAAATGTTTTGACAGATTAAGTATTATTAAAACCAGTAGAAACTTCCATCCGCATGTAAGCTAAGATGAGACAAAATGATATTTCCTAGATCATGGTCTGTAATAAGATTGTTGTAAACAAGAATATCCTACTCACATATAAGACTTATGTTTCTCGATAGTTTAAAAGAGAATTATATTCTTAAATGAATAAGACTATGAACTACTTAAACCTTTCTAAATAAGAAACATGAACATTTGAAATTAGGCAAACTTGGACGTTTGGAAAATAATGTTGTTACTTGAGTTTTACAAAGAGAAGTGTTTTGATTTACTTCAAAAGATAATCACTATATTTTCATATATACTACGTATTGTGTGACTTTTGTGAAAGTAACGTATCTTTTAAAGAGTTAATGTATGAAGTACTTTGGGGATAAAACCCGAACTTGTTAGCATATAGTAGAAAGTACCGCGTGTGTATAACTTGATTGTGTTGGTTTGTGATAGCCTTGTAATACCTTCTTGTTGATTTGATAAGTAAACATGCTAGGATGCTACGTGTGTTAGTATCTTGTGATGTTTGTGTAAAGGGGTTTTTCCCTTGTTGTGCTTATGTTGTTTAACGATAAGTCGTTATGATAGTATTATACATCACTCATCTCGAGATGATTCCGGTTAAGCCCTCCGACGCGGTAGACTCAGCGGTCGATGGACCTATGATTCGAGACTACCTCACGCGGTCCAGGGGGCCTATGCGCGAATCGCGGAAGTTCCGTGTTAGATGCGCCTGTGGTCACGCGTCCTGTGGCTACGCGGACGGGCGAGTCCGTGACGCCGCCGGGAGTAGCTACCTCGATGCGGGTTATACCTCACGCGGCCGATCTGATTGCCTAGCGAGTCGCGGAAAGTTCCAGGCTAGACGCGCACATTAGATATCATGCGGGCAAGTGGTCGCTTTGATCATGTGACGGCCAGACAGATCTTATGATACGCTTCATGACCTTGTTGGTACCGTGGCGTTAGTAGTCGGCTATGCCTTCGCATTTCACTCAGACGTGTTATTATGGCACAGTGGGACCTCGTGTTCATGTGTTCCTCGTGTCGTTATATCATAACCGCCAGCTGGCGGGAAGGTATTCCACGCATGATTGATGTTGTGGGCGTGAGACCCATTGTTATATTTGAGTGATGACTGAGGCGAGTCCTCGACTTGACATGATCGCTATTATTGTGAATCAGAGTTTGTTATCATACATGTCTCCGCTTTATAGACTATTATGATTTCATTTACGATTTTTAGTTTCACATACTGCACTTGCATCGACCTCCTTCTGGGCCGCGTTTATGCCGCAGTAAAGGTACACCACATCGATCCTCGCCTTAGGGTCACGTCACACATGGAAAGCTCCGCTTCTCCGAGGCTTATCAGTATAGTCCTCGTTGTAGGTGTTTACATTCGTGGTATGGCGGGGCCCCGTCCCGCCATTGTTGTCGATCATTTCTGAGGTCCGTAGTAATCGCTGCAAGCGTGGTTTGTAAAAAGGATTAAAACTGCTCATGTTGGAAAAAGTTGTTATTTATATATATGCCAAAGGCAAGTTTTTCTCGATTATTGTTTCATATTTCATAATATGTCTTGTATTGTTTTATGTTCCACGATTACTGATGTTGTATCACTAGGGTGCCCGGTAAGGCACGACCACGCACGGAATCGGTCGTGACAAAAGTGGTATCGTGAGCGCTTAATCCTCTGAAAGTGTCTACGCATCGTATCCAAGAGAGTCTTGATTATCGCGTGCACCACGCCAATAATCGTGAGGCTATAGGATATTTAGGATTGGTTTCTATTCTTCTCACTCGAGGTCGCGGCCTTAGAGTCAGGTTTTAAGTCGACCTCTAAACGTATTTCTTTCCCTCACCGCTATGCCCGCGTAGGGCAACCCGCCCGTGAGGCAAGGCAGCGAGGAGCCGCGAGTAGAATACGAGGGTCGCGAGGCACAGCCCAATCATTACCTAGGTAGTGCTTCATTCGGGATTTCGCGACGTTACTAGCCCTCCGAGTTTAGCACGGCGACGAGCCTCATCGCGCCATGATATTTGAACCTTCGCCCACGGCCGAACAGAGAATGTAGATTGCAAAGAGGCGACCTGTTATTAGCCATGGATTGGCTACCAGAGATTATATCGTGACACCCGAAAATCGGCCCGCCATCGTGCCTTACCCCGCACCCTAGTGATACAACATCGAGAAAACCAATGGAAAATAAAACATGAATCATGAAACAAGAGATATAATAAATAAACAAAGCAACCAAAACAGCTTGCCTTCAAGATATACATAAAACCCGAACAGCTTTAAACCTTTTACAACCCCGCCACAACAAGCAAGCATGCACTCTAAGATTTACAACAACTATGACGGACAGTTCCCGCCATACCTCGAATGTATAAGCATCTACGCACTGTGGTAACATACCAAAAGATAAGCCTCCAAGGAACGGAACTTTCCAATACGCCAAAGGTGATCCTAAAAGCTGGATCGATACCGATGTACCTTTTACTGCAGATTTAACGCAAACTCGGCGAGGTCAAGATAACAGTACTAAGTATGTGAAATCAGAATATCAGAAATGAAATCATAATAGTCTATATAAAGCAGAGACATGTATGATGACCAAACTACGAGATATAACATATAACCGCTATATCAAGACAGTGGACTCACGCCTCCAAATTATCACTGCGTCGTGGAATTTCTTCCTCATCACGGCAGCTTTATGATATAACAATACCAAGGATTATACATGAACACCATATCCCACTGTGTTATAAAAACCGCAGACAAGTATAACTACCAGATCCGACCGCACCAATAATACAATGCAACCAAAACACGGCCGATACGGGCAAGCGCGAGCCGACTCATCGGATACCAAGGCGGTCACGCACCGACCGGGCAAGTACGAGGCTGACCACGAGGACCAAGGTCAGATCACGAAACTTCACACTATAATCGAACGGCAAGTGCGAGGGTCGACTACCGATACCAAGGCCGAATCACCACGAGACGGCAAGTACGCAGAGCCGACCACCGATACCCAGCCGAACAAGAAGAAACCTCAACTACCAACCGCCCTCTATCGAGACGCAGAATACGTAAACACCACACTTGCACAACAAAGGCTATCATCACAAGCATAGGCAAGTTTCACAACAACAAGCATAGGAATGTTTCACCACAACAAGCATAAGCAAGTTTCACATCACTCAAAGTACCTTCATTTTATGCCAAAGTCCGGGTTTCAACCCTAAAGTACTACGTCCGTTAAATTCTTTAAAAGAGATCCATTACTTATCAAAGTCACCCGATACCCGTAGTATTAGAATGACCAACCCACATTCCTTTTCAAAATCAAGTAACAACATTCTTTTCCTAAGTTCCAGTTTGCCTAGTTTCAATTACTCAAGCTTCTCATTTTCAAATGGTTTCATAGTTCATAAACTTAATCACTTGATTCCTTGTTAGAACAATTGAGTAATATAAGTCTCACGTGAGAGTAGGTTATTCTTGTTTACAACATTCTTATTACAGCAGCCATGATCTAGAAAATGTAATATCATTTTGTCTCATCTTAGTTTCTATGCAGATGGAGGTTTCTACTGGTTTTAATACAATTCATCATTATTCAATACATTTTCCTTTATTAACGCTGCAGTGGTCTGTCGATACACATTCTGATTTCCAAATCAAGAAACATTATCCTTTAAATAAAACCAAGTACTCATTACTCACGAATGAGGTTTCACACAAACATCCACATTAAAACAAATAAGTTAAGTCTCTTATCTTATAAGATCAAGTCTCTTAACTTCTAACATCAGTAAACTATTTTCTTTACCTTTCTTAAGACATTATACCTAACTCCCCATCAAGCTAGTATAACTCTTTTTAAAACCTTTAAAACCAAGTGTTACTCTCCCTTCAAAACGATTTAGAAATCTTTTGAAATACATCAAGTTCTTTATTATAACTATCCAGTTATAATTCAAATCAGTTACCTTTTAAAACCACAAAGTATTTTCTTACCTACATAAAGCTGTTATAACCAACTTCCCATAAAGACGTTATAACACTTTATGTTTTAAGAACAATCAAACACGCTTAACACATGTACGCTCACCGCACTACATAGTTCACACATATCATGCTAGAAGAGATAGGAAGAGGTTCACATACCTCGCGACGATTTAACGACAATAAGCAAAATGCTCCAAGTACTACAACCTTGCTAGCCCTTTCCACTCCTCGAGTAGAATACGCTACTCTTAGTACTTTCACCTATAAAGGCCACAAACGTCTATTAAATCTTAAACACACGCTCCCATCTTTCTACGTAAAATTGCAAAGACTCTCCCCGCAACAAACAGAAATCTCCTCCTCTATCGAGGTCGGCTACCAAGCCAACCAGGGGTTAACACGCCTAACCTGACGCTGCATATTCTACTACACAAGAATGCTACATAAGTCTATCAGAATACAACCCTAGGTAATTACGCTCGCTTTCTCTTTATTATCCTTCTATGTGACATCGCTCAATTCTTCATTCTTCGTGCTTAAGTCAAAAGACATTGCCATAATACTAAGTTCAGTTCTATATATAGTATATAACACTATATATTCAACACTTATGTAATTTCCAATTACAATAGGGACAAGATATTTACCTCGATAAGCCCAAAATTATCCGAGTTTAAAGTCGCCCGAGCAAGGTTTAGCTCCTCCTCCGAGTGCTCCAATCCGCACTAAACAACCCTTAGAAGTTCTACGCAACTTCTACTCCATACTTCAACAACGGGTGAAGATTTTCCTTAGGTTTCGTGTAGAGGCTAAGGAAAGTATAATCGTATTTTCCGGTTTTTCAGACAAAGTGGTACTTTGAAAGTACTACAAGGTATTTGGGCTAAAGTATTTTGGACATAATAACAATACTTAGGAGAGTATTTCTATACCACAACAAAGGGTATTATACGAAAACAACTAGGCTAGTGGGTACTTACGCCAAGGCACCACCATGGGGAGCTCTCAAAGGGGAAAGGGTGTGGTGGACGAATTTCACAAGGGAGGGAGGAAGAGAACTTCAAGACTTAGGCAATTTGTGGATGAAGAAAGTCTTCACAAAGGGAGTTATTTATAGGCCAAAGGCCAACCAATGGCCAAGATCCATCCATGTGTTAGGCAAGTGTAAGGCCAAGATCAAGCCAAGTGCACCCACAAAACACTCCACAAAACACTCCACAAAACAAGCCACAAAACAAGGCACAAAAGGAGGGACCAATCGGCCAAGGCCAAGCCTCCTTTGTTGCCCAACGAGTGACAAGTGTCACCTCCGTTGGTCCAAAAATGTTCCGCCGCCTAAAAATCCGCAAAAATACTAAATGACATAGCCGGAATTTTCCCAACGTAGTCGTGGAAACGCTTCGTCGAAAACGACTTATTCGCACTTGTGCCCAAATTTCAACCAAAGCCAATTCTAAGGCAAAAAAAAAAATTTAATACGCACGCCTCACGCATATACTGAAATACGGTATAACATTCATCCCCTTAGAAACATTCGTCCGAATGTTCCTTCAAGGTCTCAAACAACAAAGCGCCGTGATAGTCTTCACCGCTATACGCATTTAAAACAATCATGCCACACCGCCACAAAACATACGCTCATTTTTCCCTTTCTCGTAGTACTCGCCACGAACACTCGAACTCGCTTCTAGTATCCGCACCACACTTCCAACGCTCGCTTTCCAACCCTTGGAGTCACTACCTCCAAACTTGGTCATCTCACTAACCTCGATTTCCCCTAAGGCCATTCCCGGCCTTCACGAACTGATTCTGATCGAACGCATCCACGAACTCATACGATGGTCATCTAAACTTGGGCCTAGCACCCTCGTGACCCTACCACCTGGCGGGACCACCCAGAACTGACCCCACCCCAAACCGGGTTACGGGTTGACCCGCAAATGGTCCTCAACCCGACCCCCAATCGCGCCAACTCTTGTTCCCCGATCCGGAACAATCTTACTATTTCACTTCATGAAAGCTACCACTTCCATCTCACACTACCCAGGGACTTACCCTTTTCACTAACCAGGTTTCTAAATCACATTTTTGCACAAAGCTATCCAAACATAACATTAAACACATCAACGACATCAATACAACAAAACTCTAGAGGGTTAAGGATATACCTGAAACTAGGCGGTTCAAGGACCGCTAAAACTGGGAACTCCCACCGCGACCTCTACCGGGGCCTTCCGGCACGAGCATCCCGCTCGCTACGGAAGGTGAAGAACCCGAATCGCTCTAGTAGTCCATGCTATCCTACCGATCTACCCGGCCTGGACAGCTTCTGCCGATGGCCCCGCTGGGCCGCAAAAATAACAATCTCCCGAGTTAGTACGACACTCTCCCTTATGAAGCTTTCCACAACGCCACACCGAGACAAGTGGCAACTCATCCGGCGAGCACTCGCTTCCCCGAAAATCTGAAACACAGAGCCCCGACCGCCTCGAATATCCCGAAGGTCCCGAAGTCGGGAGGACCACTGCATCGACGAGGTACATAACTAGTTCGGCCGAGGCGGTCCGCCTCGAAAGTCACCAAAGGACCTGCTGTTCGCCCTCTTCTCGCCGACTTGGTCATTCCGCCGATTTATCCGCTCACATCCAAGTGTATACGCTGCACGCGGCAATGTCCATGCTCCCAAGAGCTACGCCCAACAACCTCTCGCAAGGCAATCATCGAGCCTCAGAACATATCGGTGCACTCGATCCTCCATACTAGCTACTAACGCGGACGCACGCCAATGAGTCGAACTCCACATTGTACTCCGAACCGCACGCCCGCTCGCCAGAACACCAAAAATCGTTTACCCGAGCCCTCCTCATCCGGGAGGCAAGAAATGTGGAAGAAAGGCCTCTCGAGAACTCGCTCCATACCGCTGAAGTGCATGCTCTCCTGGACAGCCTCCAAGAATCAAACGATCATGCGGTATCACGCAGCTGATGTGAACCTGTGGCCACCGACTCGATCTCCGATGCCTTGATCACTCATGATCCACAGAATCGCTTGGATGAACTCCTGCGGATCATCCTCGTGCCTCGACCCATAAAACTCGCGGCCTACAACTCGTAAAATCCCGTAGCCTCGAACTATCTCGATCTAGGGTGAACCATCAGCATCGAATCGCTGGCCCAGCCTATCCTCAAGTCTGCCACAACCCCGCCATTAATCGCCCACTCTTGTAACTCATCTCCTCTCGCCTGCATCACGGATCGAGGCTCAGTCTTGTGGTCTCGCCACGTTTACTGGGCAGATCCTTCACGCCTTGCCCTTCGGGCCGGGTTGCCTTCGCAGAGGCATAATCGTAAAAACGAAACACGCCGGAGGGTCCAATCTTATCACACGCCTCTAAGGCACGATCTCGTAATGAGAAGAATGGAAACCAATCCTAAATGTCCTATAGCCTCCTCGATTATAGATGTGGTGCACAACACACCGATAATCCGCACTCTACTAGACACGGTGCAGAGACACTTTCCGAGGATTAATCGCTCGATACCACTTTGTGACACCCCGAATCGGGCACATCGTGCCTTACCCCGCACCCTAGTGATACAACATCGAGAAAACCAGCGGAAAATAAAACATGAATCATGAAACAAGAGATATAATAAATAAACAAAGCAACCAAAACAGCTTGCCTTCAAGATATACATAAAACCCGAAGCTTTAAACCTTTTACAACCCCGCCACAATAAAGGCATGCACTTAAGATTTACAACAACTATGACGGACAGTGGCCCCGCCATACCCCGAATGTATAAGCATCTACAGCACTGTGGTAACATACCAAAAGATAAGCCTCCAAGGAACGGAGCTTTCCAATACGAAAGGTGATCCTAAAGCGGATCGACACCGATGTACCTTTTACTCGGCAGATCAACGCACTTCAAGGAGGTCAAGATAACAGTACCAAGTATGTGAAATCAGAATATCAGAAATGAAATCATAATAGTCTATATAAAGCAGAGACATGTATGATGACCAAACTACGATATAACATATAACCGATATCAAGACAGTGGACTCACGCCTCCAAATTATCACTGCGTGCGTGGAATTTCTTCCTCATCACTGCGATTTATGATATAACAATACCAAGGATTATACATGAACATCATGTCCCACCTGTGTTATAAAACCGTGCAGACAAGTATAACTACCAGATCCGACCGTACTAATAATACAATGCAACCAAAACACGGCCGATACGGCAAGCGAGAGCCGACTATCGGATACCAAGGCCGGCCACGCACTGACCGGGCAAGTACGAGGTGACCACCAGTGACCAAGGTCAGATCACGAAACTTCGTCACTATAATCGAACGGCAAGTGCGAGGGTGACTACCGATACCAAGGCCGAATCACCACGAGAGGCAAGTACGAGAGCCGACCACCGATACCCAGCCGAACAAGAAGAAACCTCAACTACCAACCGCCTCTATCGAGACGCCAGAATACGAAACACCACACTTGCACAACAAAGACTATCATCACAAGCATAGGCAAGTTTCACAACAACAAGCATAGGAATGTTTCACCACAACAAGCATAGGCAAGTTTCACATCACTCAAAGTACCTTCATTTTATGCCAAAGTCCGGTTTCAACCCTAAAGTACTACGTCCGTTAAATTCTTTAAAAGAGATCCATTACTTATCAAAGTCACCCGATACCGTAGTATTAGAATGACCAACCCACATTCCTTTTCAAAATCAAGTAACAACATTCTTTTCCTAAGTTCCAGCTTGCCTAGTTTCAATTACTCAAGCTTCTCATTTTCAAATGGTTTCATAGTTCATAAACTTAATCACTGATTCCTTGTTAGAACAATTGAGTAATATAAGTCTCACGTGAGTAGGTTATTCTTGTTTACAACATTCTTATTACAAAGAACCATGATCTAGAAAATGTAATACCATTTTGTCTCATCTTAGTTTCTATGCAGATGGAGGTTTCTACTGGTTTTAATACAATTCATCATTATTCAATACATTTTCCTTTATTAACGCCGCAGTTGGTCCTGTCGATACACATTCTCGATTTCCAAATCAAGAAACATTATCCTTTAAATAAAACCAAGTACTCATTACTCACGAATGAGGTTTCACACAAACATCCACATTAAAACAAATAAGTTAAGTCTCTTATCTTATAAGATCAAGTCTCTTAACTTCTAACATCAAGAAACTATTTTCTTTACCTTTCTTAAGACATTATACCTAACTCCCATCAAGCTAGTATAACTCTTTTTAAAACCTTTAAAACCAAGTGTTACTCTCCTTCAAAACGATTTAGAAATCTTTTGAAATACATCAAGTTCTTTATTATAACTAGCCGCTTATAATTCACATCGCTACCTTTAAAACCACAAAGTATTTTCTTACCTACATAAAGTCGTTATAACCAACTTCCCATAAAGCCGTTATAACACTTTATGTTTTAAGAACAATCAAACACGCTAACACATGTACGCTCACCGCATTACATAGTTCACACATATCATGCTAGAAGAGATAGGAAGAGGTTCACATACCTCGCGACGATTTAACGACAATAAGCAAAATGCTCCAAGTACTACAACCTTGCTAGCCCTTTCCACTCCTCGAGTAGAATACGCTACTCTTAGTACTTTCACCTATAAAGGCCACAAACGTCTATTAAATCTTAAACACACGGTCCCATCTTTCTACGTAAAATTCAAGACTCTCCCGCAACAACAGAAATCTCCTCCTCTATCGAGGCGCTACCAAGCCAACCAGTGGGTTAACACGCCTAACCGACGCTGCACAATTCTACTACACAGTAATGTGCAACATAAGGCTACTGTAATACAACCCTAGGTAATTACAGTTCAGTTCTTCTCTTTATTATCCTTCTATGTGATTACTGTTCAAATCTTCATTCTTCAGGCTTAAGTCAAAAGACATTGCCATAATACTAAGTTCGATTCTATATATAGTATATAACACTATATATTCAACACTTATGTAATTTCCAATTACAATAGGGGACAAGATATTTACCTCGATAAGCCCAAAATTATCCGAGTTTAAAGTCGCTCCCGAGCAAGGTTTAGCTCCTCCTCCGAAAGTGCTCCAATCCGCACTAAACAACCCTAAGTTCTACGCAACTTCTACTCCATACTTCAACAACGGTGAAGATTTTCCTTAGGGTTTCGTGTAGAGGCTAAGGAAAGTATAATCGTATTTTCCGGTTTTTCGTACAAAGTGGTACTTTGGAAAGTACTACAAGGTATTTGGGCTAAAGTATTTTGGACATAATAACAATACTTAGAGAGTATTTCTATACCACAACAAAGGGTATTATACGAAACAACTAGGCTAGTGGGTACCCACTGCCAAGGCACCACCAAGGGGGAGCTCTCGCAAAGGGGAAAGGGGTGTGGTGGACTAATTTCACAAGGGAGGAGGAAGAGAACTTCAAGACTTAGGCAATTTGTGGATGAAGAAAGTCTTCACAAAGGGGAGCTATTTATAGGCCAAGCAAAGGCCAACCAATGGCCAAGATCCATCCATGTGTTAGGCAAGTGTAAGGCCAAGATCAAGCCAAGTGCACCCACAAAACACTCCACAAAACACTCCACAAAACAAGCCACAAAACAAGGCACAAAAGGAGGGACCAATCGGCCAAGGCCAAGCCTCCTCTTTGCCGTCCAATGAGGGTGACAAGTGTCACCCTCCCGTTGGTCCAAAAATGTTCCGTCGCTCGGAAAAATCCGCAAAAATACTAAATGACATAGCCGGAATTTTCCCAACGTAAGCTGTGGAAACTTTTCGTCAGAAAACGACTCTATTCGGCACTTGTGCCCAAATTTCGAACCAAAGCCAATTCTTAAGGCAAAAAAAAAATTAATACGTACGCCCTCACGTACATACTCTGGAAATACGGGGTATAACATATACCGATGTACCACGAGTCTTGATGACTACCTAAGAAAGGGTTGTGCAAGAGTAATTCTTCAGTTGGGCTTGAGCATGGCCTGTGTACGGGCTTATGCGCAGCAGGCCGAGAAACGTAGAGATTGACGGGTTAACCAAGCGATGAGGAAGAGGCCAGAGCAGAAGGTCCTTCAGAACTTTCAAGGTGAGTATACCTTAAGTGCTATGTTCTGATAGCAGTGTGTTAGTTGTGATTAGAAATCATGGTGGGTTAACCGAGTAAGATTTTGGAGGATAGAGAAAGTGTGAGCCTTAGAGCTTTATACGCAAAGACCTTAGAGGTAAGGCCATCTCGGGTAGAGACGTATGTTTATGTTTGACCCTTATAGGAGTGCATAGTGCACGTGAGCTGTGTTTGGGGATAGGTCCCAAGTAGTGAAATGAAGAGGGTAGTTGAGCTAAGAAGACCGCTAGGTTTTCGTAACGTGATTAGTGAGATTGTTCCGATCGGGAGCTAGTATTGTGCATGGCGCGCGGTCGGGTTGAGGCCACGCCATGGGTCAACCCGCGGCATGTATGGCGGTGGAGTTCTGGTTGTGGTGGTCCCGCCTGGTGGTCGGGTCACGAGGGTGTTAGGCCCAAGTTTAGTTAACCAGCGTACGAATTCGTGGATGCGTTCGACCAGTGGTCGGGCCGATGGGGGCAGCCCATCGTGTTCTTCGGGACCGCTCACTTGGCGATGTTGATTTATCGTAAAGGTTGTAAGGCTGCGACGGTGCCTACCTTCACCTTATGACGCATGATGGAGCCTGTGTTACGGCTGTTTTTGTTTCGGAAGTTTTACCAAGCATGTGTTAAGAACTCGGTGAGTCTCGACCGCATTCGCCGCCAGCGCGTGGATTTCGCGGTAGTTGTGAGGATTGTTGTCTCTGTGGAGGAGCGTTTGAGCTACCATTTCGGTGTTCGGATGTCGCCATGAAGACTTGCAGGGCGTGTAAGTTGCTTGGCCGATTGGTTCGATGTTGGCGTGGTTCAGATAGTTGGTTCGCCTTGTTCCGGCAGATCGTGGATAGTGAGCTTGTCTAGAAGAAGTTACGGCACTCGAGGAATCGTGCGGATAATCGCGATGGCGCTTAGAGTTCGTGCCGACGGTCGGTCTTCTTGAAAGTACCACCCCGGACGGGGTGTGACGAGTTTTGGAAACAGAAGGAACTTAGCCCGAGTTACGTTGGGCCTTTGTGAGTTCATGTGAAGAATAGGCCAGATTGCCTATATGTTAGCATTTGCCGTCCGACTTAGGAGGAAGGACGTCCGGTCTTTCGTATTATGTTCGAAAGTATCGAAGATCCATCCGAATGTTCCCGCTAATGATGACCTCGTTAGAGATAGTAACCCCGAAGTTTTGGATACTACAAAGAAGATCGTAAATATGGTAAGAATTGAGTGCACGACAACTTCTGATCGACGTAGTCTTGGCACCATTTGTTGGGTCGTTGGAGCAAGGCTCGCGACAAAGTGACAAAAGTAGTATTATTTGTGGTGATGTTAGAGGTGTTTCCTCGTGGACTTGGATGTAGGTATTTTGCGTGGGTATTTCGTACCACCGTGGCGGGATTGTTTCGTAAGTATAGTGAAGACTATATCGCACGCGTTCGCTTTGAGACTTAGAAGGAACATTCGGACGAATGTTTCTAAGGGGAAGAATGTTATACCCCGTAGTTCCGTGGTATGTATGCGAGGGCGACGCGAGAATACGCATGAAAGATCGGAAAGGAAGAAAGAGGCGATTTTTCCACGGAAAAGTTTCCGGTTTTGTGAAGGAAAAAGGTTCGTTAATGGGAATTGGATTCCCAGATTTGGTATTCGGACTTCCCGAATATTAGAGAATTATGGAATTTTATTTTCTGAAATGGTCACGTGGGCCCACGGAGAAATTTACGCTTTTGTGGGGCCCACTTTGTTTTCGAGATTTTGGCCATTGTGGATATTTTCTAAGATGTTTTATTTTGGGCCAATAGGAGGTGACACGTGTCACCCCGCCAGTGGCTCGCCGAATGGCATTTGTGCACAACACCCTGCTAGAGTCGTTTTTGACGAAACGCTTTACATAACTTGCGGCGGAAAATTCCGGCTATATCTTTTCTTATTTTTGCGGATTTTTCCGAGAGATCTAACATTTTGACCAACGAGAGGGCGCACTTGGCACCCTCTCATCAGTGGGCAAGCGGCGCATACGGGACGAATCGTGAGGTCAGTGGTAGATATTTTGGTAGATATTTGTGAGGGTTTTGGGGAGTAGGGACTAGGGGCACTGGGCATATCTTGCCCTACACTTGTGTAGCACTTGGCTCAATCTTGGCCATTGGTTGGCCTTGGCTTGGCTATAAATACCCTCTCCCTTTGATGAATTCTTCATCCTTTCCTAAATGTTTCTAAGTGTTAAATCTTCTCCTCCCTTAGTGTTGAGTTCGCCAAGAGGCCTCCCTCTCCTAGAGGCCTTGGCCGAGGTACACCCCTCCTAGTAGTGTGCCGTGGGTACCCCAGCCAAGTTGCTTTCAGATAATACCCCCTTGTGGTGTAGAAATACTCTCAAAGTATTGTTATAATGCCCAAATTACCTTAGCCGTATACCTTGTAGTATTCTAAGGTTATACCTATACTAAAAGCCCTAAATACTATTATACTTCCCACTACCACAAAACCGAAACCCTAGGAAAATCTCCATAGTCCGTTGAGTATTGTGTAGATGTTGGTTAGAACTTCTAAGGGTGGTTTAGAGCGGGTTGAGCGCCGGAGTCGAGCTAAACGATTGCCCGGATCGACTTTGTACTTGGATAATTATGGGCTTATCGAGGTAAATATCTTGTCCTCTATTGTAATTGGAAATTACATGTTGTTAGAATATATAGTTAAAGTATACTATATATAGAATCAACGTGGTTAGTTGGCAATGTCTTTTGACTTAAGCTCAAGAATCGAATTACAATGAGACTTGTAGTAATCTTGTGGAGTAGAATTGTACCCGTTCGGGTTAGATGTATAACCCCGTTGGCTTGGTAGCCGCCCAGTGAGAGGAGATTTACGCCATTGCGGGGAGGTGTCGCGAATTTTACGTAGAATGTTCTACGATAAGATCTTAATGTTAATAAGCGTCTTGTGGCCTTATAGGTTGAAGTACTACGTGTGGCGTTCTACTTGGCTTTAGGAGTAGCCGATTGGGAGTACTGAGCGTTTTGCTATTAGTCGATACTGTCGCGAGGTATGTGAACCTCTTCCTATCTCTTCTAGCATGATATGTGTGAACTATGTAGTACGGTGACGCATACGCATTGTACTAAATGTATTTGATTGGTGTAAACATAAAAGTGTTATAACGACTTTATGGGAAGTTGGTTATAACGGCTTTATGTTGGTAAGAAAATACATGTGATTTTTAAAAGGTAATCGATTTGAACTATAATCTTGTTATGTGTTAATAAAGAACTTGAAGTATTTCAAAAGAGTTTTGAATCATTTTAAGAGTAGAAGTAATACTTGATTTGTTTTGAAAACTTAAGAGTTATACTAGCTTTATGGAAAGTTAGGTATAACGTCTTAAGAATGTTTTACTGATTTTGGAAATCAGAATGTGTATCGACAAACCACTGCAGCGTTAATAAAAGGAAATGTTTTGTGATTAAGTATTATTAAAACCAGAGAAACTTCCATCCGCATGTAAGCTAAGATGAGACAAAATGATATTTCCTAGATCATGGCTGTTGTAATAAGATTGTTGTAAACAAGAATATCCTACTCACATATAAGACTTATGTTTCTCAGATAGTTTAAAAGAGAATTATATTCTTAAATGAATAAGACTATGAACTACGAAACCTTTCTAAATAAGAAACATGAACATTTGAAATTAGGCAAACTTGGGCGTTTGGAAAATAATGTCATACTTGAGTTTTACAAAGAGAAGTGTTTTGATTTACTTCAAAAGATAATCACTATATTTTCATATACTACGTATTGTGTGACTTTTGTGAAAGTAACGTATCTTTTAAAGAGTTAATGTATGAAGTACTTTGGGGATAAAACCCAACTTGTTAGCATATAGTAGAAAGTACCTTGTGTGTATAACTTGATTGTGTTGGTTTGTGATAGCCTTGTAATACCTTCTTGTTGATTTGATAAGTAAACATGCTAGGATGCTACGTGTGTTAGTATCTTGTGATGTTTGTGTAAAGGGGTTTTTCCTTTGTTGTGCTTATGTTGTTTAACGATAAGCTGTTATGATAGTATTATACATCACTCATCTCTTGAGATGATTCCGGGGGTTAAGCTGCCCTCCGATGCGGGTTAGACTCAGTGGTGTCTATGGACCTATGATTCGAGACTACCTCATGCGGTCCAGGGGCCTATGCGAATCGGAAGTTCCGTGTTAGACGCGCCCTTGTGGTCATGCGGTCCTTGTGGCTATGCGACGGCGAGTCCAGACGCCGGGGAGTAGCTACCGATGCGGGTTATACCTCATGCGGGCGATCCGATTGGCCTAGGCGAGCCGCGAAAGTTCCAGGGCTAGACGCGCACATTAGATACTGCGGGCAAGTGGTCAGCTTTGATCATGTGACGGTCTAGACAGATCTTATGATACAGTTCATGACCTTGTTGGTACTGTGGGTGTTAGTAGTCGGCTATGCCTTCGTACTTACCCTGTACGTGTTATTATGGCACAGGTGGGACCTGGTGTTCATGTGTGTTCTTGTGTCGTTATATCATAAAGCTGCCGGCGGAGGAAGGTATTCCACGCATGATTGATGTTGTGGGCGTGAGACCCATTGTTATATTTGAGTGATGACTTGAGGCGTGAGTCCCCGACTTGATACGATCGCTATTATTGTGAACTGTAGTTTGGTTATCATACATGTCTCCTGCTTTATAGACTATTATGATTTCATTTACAGTATTTTTAGTTTCACATACTTGCACTGTTAGATCGACCTCCTTCGGGGCCGCGTTGCACGCCAGTAAAGGTACACCGCCATTGATCCTCGCTCTTAGGGTCACAACAGCGTGGAAAGCTCCATTTCTCGAGGCTTATCGATGGTATAGTCCCTGTTGTTGTAGGTGTTTACATTCGTGGTATGGCGGGGCCCTGTCCCGCCATTGTTGTCGTATCATTTCTTAGAGGTCTGTAGTACCGTTGTGGGCAGGGTTTGTAAAAGGATTAAAACTGTTCATGTTGGAAAAAGTTGTTATTTATATATATGCCGAAAGGCAAGTTTTCTCGTTATTGTTTCATATTTCATAATATGTCTTGTATTGTTTATGTTCCACTGATTACTCGATGTTGTATCACTAGGGTGCCGGTAAGGCACGATCACGCACGGAATCGGGTCGTGAGCTTCCATTTTGATTATCAGATTGTTGTTGATCTCATGGACATGTCTACACCGATGCAGATTCGGGGCATGCGCCACGGGTTGATTACCGATATATTGTTATTGTGGTTACATGGACATGTCTACACCGAGGTAGAATTCCGGCATGCGTCATGCGGCAGGTTGATCACCCAAGATATTATTGTTGATGTCACATGGACGCGTTCACACCGTGGTAGAATTCCGGCATGTGGCCGTAGGGCATTGGTATTATTGTTGCATCATGGACATGTCTACACCGATGCAGAATTCGGCACGCGCCATGATGCGAACATGATTGATGTTGTGGGCGTGAGACCCATAGTTATATTTGAGTGATGACTTGAGGCGTGAGTCCCCGATCGACACATCGCTTTTATGTTGTGAATCGTAGTTTGGTTATCATACATGTCTCCCGCTTTTATAGACTAGTATGATTTCATTCTGATTTTTACGATTTCACATACTTGGTACTGTTATCGACCTCCTGGCCGAAGTGCGTATAAAGAGGCGAGCCTCTACCACGGAATGCACCAACCGTGGCTCTCCGTATGGCACATCCTGAGAAGGGCCGTAGGGCATGCCTCAGGGATCGCAAGCAGCCCGGTACCATTTGTTGGGTCGTCGGAGCAAGGCTCGCGACAATGGCGGGGCCCTGTCCCGTCATAGTTGTTGTAAATCTTAGAGGTCTGTAGTACTGTTGTGGGCAGGGTTTGTAAAAAAGGATTAAACTGTTCGTTTTGAAAGAGTTGTAATTATATATGTTATTGGAAGGTAACCGTTGGGTTGGCCTGTTTTATGATCATATATCTTGTTTCTTGTTTAAAGTTTTATTTTCCGCTGGTTTTCTCTGATGTTGTGTCACTAGGGTGCCCGGGATAAGGCACCAGTAACGGGCCCCGGGACGGGTCGTTACAAAAGTGGTATCAGAGCAGTTAATCCTCGGAAAGTGTCTACAGACCGTGTCTAGTAGAGTCTTGATTATCGATGTGTTGTGCACCACATCTATAATCAGGAGGCTGCAGGACATTTAGGATTGGTTTCCATTCTTCTCATTCCGAGATCGTGCCTTAGAGTTGTGTTGTAAGTTGGACCCCTCGGCGTGTCTCGTTTTACCGCTTATGCCTCCGCGCAAGGCAACCAGAGCCACGGGGCAAGACACCGAGGGAACCGCTAGTGAGATACAAAGGAGTACGAGGCGCGAGCCCGCAAGCACGAGGTTGTGCTTCGACGGCGGGTTTTGTACGCCGCCAGCCCAAAGAGGTTAGGAGCGGCAAAGAATGGCTGCTGAGACCGCAGTACCTGAGCCTCCAGTCCCACAGCCTGGAGCAGATGAGATGGGGTACAAGGAGATGGCCCAGTTGCTGGCCAGGGTCGTGGCCAGATATGAGGATAGGCTGGACGCAGCAGTTCCAGTAGCACCCGTAGTTCACCCCCGAGCAGATAGTTTGAGGCTACGGGACTTTCTGAGTTGTAGCCCGCCAGAGTTTTATGGGTCGGGGCCTGAGGATGATCCGCAGGAGTTCATCCGACAGCCTGACAGATCACGCGGTGATCAAGGCTTCGAGACCGAGTCTGTGACCTTTGTTCGCATCGGCCGCGTGATACCGCGATCGATTGGTTTGATTCATTGAGCTTTCCCGGGAGAGCATGCACCTCCAGCAGATGGGATGAGTTTTCGGGCTTTCTCACGCACTTGCCTCCGCAGAGGAGGGCACGGGCCGGCAGATTTTGATGCTTAGACAGAGCGGGCGACGTTCGGGAGTACAATGTGAGTTCGACTCATTGGCGACGCCCCGGCGTTGGTAGCTAGTATGGAGGATCGAGTGCACCGATATGTTACTGGCTCGATGATTACATGTCGAGGCATGTTCGGAGTAGCTCTTCACCGCATGGACATTGCCCGCACGCAGCTCATGCACCGGGATGTGAGGCACGGAGAGGTCGACGGAATGACCAAGATCAGCGAAGAGGCCGTAACAACAGGTCCTTTGGTGACTTTCGAGGCGGACCGCCTCGAGATACTAGTTTTGTACCTCCGCCGGCAGAGTGGTCCTCCACAACCTTCCGAGTATTCGGCGTGTCGTGGCTCCGGGTTCAGTTTCGAGGAAGTAAGGGTGTTGGCGGATGGTCACCCCTACCTCGGTGTGGTCGATGTGGTAGACCGCATTTCGGGGAGTGTCGTGGTGCCAGGGGAGCTTGTTATTTTTGCGGCCAGCAGGGCCATTTTGCGAGGAACTGTCCGACCAAGGGTAGCACGGATGTTACAACTCAGCCTACCGGATCAGTGGCTGGTTCATCGCCTTCTACAGCATACGCGCAGGCAGGCCTATGATTAGAGTGGAGCAGTAGCTTCAGGTATATCCTTAACCCTCTAGAGTTTTGGTATGCTTGTTATGATGGTCTCATTATTGTGTGCTATGTACGAATAAGCGTTGTGTTAATTGTGAGTTAGAAAACATGCTTAGTTGGGAGGTTACGTATGGGGGCATGGTAAGTGTGAACCTTAGACTATGTCACGACTGAGACCTTAGGGGTAAGGTCGTCTTGAGTTAAAGATTTATTTTATGTTTGAGACTTATGCGGAGAAAGAGAAAGATTTGTCCTAATTTGAATTCCTCTGCTATGTTCTCAAAAACCGTTCCTTTTTTCCTTTCATTTTTATCAGAGTAGTGGTATACGTGGGATTTATTTGTGTGATAAGTCCGTGGGTAGTGTGAGATGGAAGTGGTAGCTTTCATGATGTGAGTTAGTAAGATTGTTCCGGATCGGGGAACAAGAGTTTGGCGCGGTTGGGGGTCGGGTTGAGGACCATTTGCGGTCAACCCAGAACCCGGTTTGGGGTGGGGTCAGTTAGGTGGTCCCGCCAGGTGGTAGGGTCAAGAGGATGCTAGGCCCAAGTTTGTGTGACCATCGTATGAGTTCGTGGACGCTCGACCGAGCGGTTCGTAAAAGCCGGGAATGGCCTTAAGGAAGTTTGAGGTTAGTAAGATGACCAAGTTTGGAGGTAGTAACTCCAAAGGTTGGAAACAGAAACATTGACGGAAGTGTGGTACGGATACTAGAAAGAGTTCGAGTGTTCGAGAAGGGTACAACGAGTTAGGGGAGAAGAGAACGTGTGTTAGTTCGTGGCCAAGCTGTGGCGTCGGCAACTTGTTAGAGGAACTTCATCGATATCCGTCTTGAGAAGGAACATTCGGGACGAATGTTTCTAAGGAGGGGAGAATGTTATACCCCGTAGTTGCAGGGTATGTATGTGAGGACGTACGCGTAGAGTACGCGTAAATTTTGAAAAGAAAGAAAGATGTGAGTTTTCACTAAAAGTTTCCGGTTATTTGTGAAGAAAAAGGTTCGTTAATGGGAATTGGATTCCCAGATTTGGTATTTGGACTTCATAGATTATATTAGAATTTTGAGATTTTATTTTCGGAAATGGTCACGTGGGGCCCACGGGAGAAATTTACGGTTTTGTGGGGCCCGCTTTGTTTTTGAGATTTCCGGTATTTTGGATATTTTCGGAAGACGAAATATTCTGGGCGAATCGGGGGGCGACACGTGTCACCCCCATGTGGCACTCTTGGCCGATTTTACCTTTGTGCACAACACCCGGTTAGAGTCGTTTTTCGACGAAACGTTTTGCGTAACTTGCGAAGGGAAAATTCCGGCTATGTCGTTTTGTATTTTTGCGGATTTTTCCGAGAGACGAAACCTTTTGGACCAACGGGAGGGTGACACTTGTCACCCTCATTGCGATTTGGAGGGACGGTCGAGGTGGTTGGCCTCGCCGATTGGCCTCAAGTATGCCTTGCTTTGCGGCTTGTTTTGTGGAGTAGGGTTTAGGGTGCACTTGGCTTAATCTTGCCCTTACACTTGCTATACACTTGGAAGGATCTTGGCCCTTGGTTGGCCTTTGGTTTTGCTATAAATACCCCCCTAAGTGTGAAGACTTCATCCATTCCAAAAACTTCCAAGTCTTGAAACCCTCTCCTCCCCCTTTGTGAGCTCTTAGCCGAGAGCCTTCCTCCCCTTTTCGTGTGGCCTTTGGCCGAGGGTTCCTCCCCTTTGTGGTGCTAGCCGGGTACCCCTAGCCTAGTTGTTTTCAGATATACCCTCCTCGTGGTATTGAAATACTTCTCCTAGTATTGTTATAATGCCCAAAATACCTTAGCCTTGTACCTTGTAGTATTCCAAAGATACCTCTTACGTAGAGTCCTAAATACTACCTTTTGTCCTTTTAGTCTCAAACCGAAACCCTAAGGAAAACTTCATAGTTGGTCAAGTATTTGAGTAGAAGTTGGTTAGAACTTCTAAGGGTTGTTGGAGCGCACGAGTAGAGCTAAACCTTGCTCAGATCGACATTATAACTTGGATAATTTTGGGCTTATCGAGGTAATTATCTTGTCCTCTATTGTAATTGGAAATTACATGTTTGTTAGAATATATAGTCAAGTATACTATATATGGAACTACTTGGTATTCGCAATGTCTTTTGACTTAAGCTCAAGAATAAAGAATGTAATCAACTGTGTTTACATAAGATCGTATTGCAATGAGACTTGTAGTATTAATGAGTAGAAGTGTACACGTCCGGTTAGGCGTAACCCCCGTTGGCTTGGTAGCCGCCTCGATAGAGGAGGAGATTTACGCTGCCATGTGTGAGGTTCTGCCGAATTTTATGTAGAAAGATAGAAACTTGTGTTTTGGGGTTAATAGACGTTTGTGACCTTTATAGGTGAAAGTACTAAGAGTAGCGTATTCTACTCGAGGAGTGGAAAGGGCTAGCAAGGTTGTAGTACTTGGAGCATTTTGCTTATTGTCGATAAATCGTCGCGAGGTATGTGAACCTCTTCCTATCTTTTCTAGCATGATTGTTGTGAACTATGTAGTACGGTAGACGCATACGTGCTAAGTGATTTGGTTGGTTTAAAACATAGGGTGTTATAATAGCTTTACGGAAGTTAGTTATAACGACCTTAGGTAGGTGAAAATGGTTTACTGATGTTGGAAGTTAAGAGACTTGATCTTATAAGATAAGAGACTTAACTTATTTGTTTTAATGTGGATGTTTGTGCGAAACCTCATTCATGAGTAATGAGTACTTGGTTTTAAAGGGATAATGTTTTTGATTTCGAATCGTAACGTATCGACAGCACCATTGCAGCGTTAATAAAGGAAAATGTATTGAATAATGATGTATCGTATTAAAACCAAGAGAAACCTCCATCTGCATAGAAACTAAGATGAGACAAAATGATATTACATTTTCTAGATCATGGTCACGTAATAAGAATGTTGTAAACAAGAATAACCTACTCACGTAAGACATATATTACTCAATTGTTCTAAAAAGGAATCAGTGATTAAGTTTGGGAACTATGAAACCATTTGAAAATGAGAAGCTTGAGTAATCAAACTAGGCAAACCGGAACTTAGGAAAAGAATGTTGTTACTTGATTTTGAAAAGGAATGTGGGTTGGTCATCCTAATACTACGGGTATCGGGTGACTTTGATAAAAGTAATGGATCTCTTTAAAAGAATTTAACGTACGTAGTACTTTAGGGTTAAAACCCGGACTTTGGCATAAAATGAAAGTACTTTGAGTTGTGTGAAACTTGCCTATGCTTGTTGTTGTGAAACTTTCCTACGCTTGTTGTTGTGAAACTTGCCTATGCTTGTGATGATAGCCTTTGTTGTGCAAGTGTGGTATTTCTGTGTTACCGCGTCTCTCGATAGAGGGCCGGTCGACTTGTTGAGAACTTACTTGGACGCGTCTTTGGCGTGATGGAGAATTCCACGTATGTTTCCATTTTGATTATCAGATTGTTGATGTCACATGGACATGTCTACACCGACGCAGAGCATGTGGCCATACGCGGGTTGATTACCCGATATATTGTTATTGTGGTTACATGGACATGTCTACACCGAGGTAGAATTCGGGCATGTGGCCACGCGGCGGGTTGATCACCCAAGATATTATTGTTGATGTCATACGGACGCGTCTACACCGAGGTAGAATTCCGGCATGTGGCCACGGGCATTGGTATTATTGTTGCATCATGGACATGTCTACACCGATGCAGAATCCGGGCATGCGCGCGATGCGAACATGATTGATGTTGGGCGTGAGACCCATAGTTATATTTGAGTGATGACTGAGGCGTGAGTCCCCGATCGACATGATCGCTTTTATGTTGTGAATCGTAGTTTGGTTATCATACATGTCTCCCGCTTTTATAGACTAGTATGATTTCATTACGCATTTTTACGCTTTCACATACTTGGTACTGTTATCTCGACCTCCTTCGGGCCGCGTTCATGCCGCAGTAGAGGTACATCGGCCGTGGATCCTCGCTCTTAGGATCTCGCCAGCTTGGGAAGCTCCGTTTCTCCGGAGGCTTATCTTTTGGTATGTGTTCCCTGAGTTGTAGGTTCTTATACATTCAGGGGTATGGCGGGGCCCTGTCCCGTCATAGTTGTTGTAAATCTTAGAGGTCTGTAGTAATCGCCAAGTGTGGTTTGTAAAAAGGATTAAACTGTTCGTTTTGAAAGAGTTGTAATTATATATGTTATTGGAAGGTAACCGTTGGGTTGGCCTGTTTTATGATCATATATCTTGTTTCTTGTTTAAAGTTTTATTTTCCGCTGGTTTTCTCTGATGTTGTGTCACTAGGGTGCCCGGGATAAGGCACCAGTAACGGGCCCCGGGACGGGTCGTTACAATATTAGCGTTATACCTTTGTCAAATACATTTTCCTTAAATCCAAAGGACTTATACTTTTGAAATGAAACAAGCATCATATACTTTAAAACAAGTGTAGATTATCAAATCTTGTACGTATACCGTACTACATAGATACAACTACTCATGCTCAAGAGATAGGAAAGCTCTACATACCTCCTTGGTCAATCCACTTGCTAAGTCCAACTACCGCAAGTAATATGTCAACCTATAATAACCATAGTGTGTTTATTAACCTCTAATTTCAATGTAGAAATTCCAAATTCAAGTTATCAATTCCTAAGGAAAATTGGGCAGCATTTCCTTTGTTTCTACTCACTTTGCCACCTTTTCAAAGGCCGATTTTTCAACATTCAAACGCCTTATTAAGGCCCAACAACCAAACCAACACAAAGTGTATTACACACCTAATCTTGGGTGTGTAAAATTCTGCCCCATAAGTTATAATAGTACACTTAACAATTCTAAGGTGGTTTTTAGGCTACAACATGCTCATAATATTTCTTTAGCCAAATCATTCATATTCAACCCATATTTCTAGCATGCAATGACTCTAAGAGCATTATTTACCGCCATAAGTATCTTCTTCATAACATGCAACTCTATAAACTAATAATAGAGGAAGAATCATTACCTTAGAGCTTTTAGCCAAATTTTATCCAACAATTTGCTAGCCTTTCTACCAAGAATACCACCACCACCACCTTCACAAGTTAGCCACAAACTTCCTTCTTGTCTTTTAATTTTTCAGATTTTTCTTAAGGCTAGAATCCTCTTGGATTTTTAGAGAAGGAGGAGCTTGAAATATTTTGAGAGAAGGGAGCGGTTTTTCAAAGAGAGATATGAAAAATGCCCAAGTATTTAAGACTTTGTAAATATATTGCATGTAAAAATCAGATGGGGGGGGGGGGACACTTGTCCCCCACTCAGGCCCTTTCAAAGTAAAAATCTGACTTTTCCTAAGTTTTTCGCTGATTTCGCCTCTACGCGCTGCGTGCTCGGCGCCATACGCCGCAATCCTGCGAATCCTCGGATCTTCCGGCGCTGCGGCCCTGCTTCCCGGCGCATTGAAACTCAGCGACCTCGGGTTTTCCGCCGCCTCGACCACAGCGCCGTTCTGGCTCAGCGCCGCGGCGCTGAGACCCCTGACCGAGGTCCCGGCCCTAACCACGGGGTATAACATTCTCCCCCCCTTAGAAACATTCGTCCCGAATGTTCCCTCTAGGCTTACTCAAATTACAATATCGGCATAGACTCAAATAAAGACGCTTCACACGGCCACAACAAAACTCAAGCATAAATACTAAATTTAAAGACCAACAATTTTAGAACGTGGGTTACCTGGAGGTATAGGGAATAAGTGAGGATATTTCTTCTTCATGTCATCCTCCGCTTCCCACGTCATTTCCTCCCTGTTCACATTCCGCCATAGGACCTTGACGGAAGCCACGTCTTTCGTCCGAAGTCGTCTAACCTGACGATCGAGTATCGCTATGGGACTCTCCTCATACGATAACTCCTCTGTCACTAGGACATTCTGAACCGGGTGCACTCTAGATGGATCTCCAATACATTTCCGCAACATGGACACATGGAAAACTGGATGTACCGCCTCCAGATCGGACGGCAGATCCAACTCATAAGCAACCTTGCCTACCCTCCGGACAATCTGGTAAGGCCCAATGTACCTTGGGCTAAGCTTCCCCTTCTTTCCAAATCTCATCACGCCCTTCATGGGCGATACCTTTAGAAAAACCCAATCACCTAACTCAAATTCCAAGTGTCGACGCCGATGATCTGCATACGACTTCTGCCGACTCTGAGCTGCCAACAACCGCTCCTGGATAAGCTTCACCTTATCCACTGCCTGCTGAACTAAGTCTGGCCCGACCAACTGAACTTCTCCCACCTCGAACCAGCCTATAGGTGACCTGCACTTCCTCCCGTATAAGGCCTCATAAGGCGCCATCTGAATCCCGGAATGGTAGCTGTTGTTGTAAGCAAACTCCACAAGAGGCAAATGATCCTCCCAGCTACCCCTGAAATCAATAACACAAGCCCGCAGCATATCCTCAAGTGTCTGGATAGTGCGCTCGGCCTGTCCGTCGGTCTGAGGATGAAATGTCGTACTGAGACTCACCCGTGTCCCTAATCCCTTCTGAAAGGACCTCCAGAAGTTAGCCGAGAACTGGGCTCCTCTATCTGATATAATCGACACCGGGACTCCGTGCAGTCTCACAATCTCTCTAATATATAATCTGGCATAGTCCTCAGCTGAGAACGTCGTTCTGACCGGAAGAAAATGGGCTGATTTCGTCAGCCTGTCGACAATCACCCAAATGGAATCATGCTTCCTCTGAGTGGTAGGTAGTCCTGTAATAAAATCCATATTTATCACCTCCCACTTCCAAGTCGGAATATCGATATCTCGCAATGCCCACCGGCTTACGTGCTCAATCTTAACCTGCTGACAATTCGGGTACTGTGCCACGAACTCCGTAACGTCCCTCTTTAGGCCATCCCACCAATACACGCATATGAGGTCACGATACATTTTAGTCGATCCCGGATGAATAGAATAACGAATCGTGCCTCCTCGACCGCCGACGGGTCCTCGCTACATCGGGAACACACAACCGCCTCGAATCTTAGCACCCCATCAGCGCTACCTCAAATGCATCCTCTCTTTCTGAACAGCGGCATCTCTCAGATGCACTAAAATCGGATCCTCATACTGTCGCCTCTTCACCTCCTCGACGATGGAAGACTCGGCAACCTCTCGAACCCGAATTCCGTCACCAACAGAATCAACCAAACGAACCCCAAGGCTCGCTAGCTGATGTAACTCTCGGACCATATCCCTTTTCTCTGGCTGAACAACAGATAGACTACCCATCGATCTGCGACTAAGGGCATCTGCAACTACATCGCCTTCCCGGGTGGTACGAATATCAACATCGTAATCCTTGGTAGCTCCAACCACCGCCTCGCCGCAAGTTCGGTTCCTCTGGTCAAGATGTATTGGAGACTCTTGTGGTCTGTGTAAATGTCCACGTGAACTCCATATAAATAATGCCTCCAGATCTTCAAGGCATGAATCACAACTGCCAACCTGTGTCATGTGGGATAGTTCTTCTCATGTTTCCTAAGTCGCGAGATGCATAACTATAACCTTGCCGCATCAAAGACGCACTCCAAGCCCGACACTGACAAGTCACAATAAAACCACATATCCATCTAAACCTCCGAATAGTAAGAATCGGGCCGCCAACCTCTCCTTTAGAAATTGGAAAATTTCCTCACAAGTATCCGTCCACCGGAACATAGCTGCCTTCTGAGTCAGCTTAGTCAAAGGTGCTGAAATAGAAGCAAACTTTTCCACAAACCTCCGATAATAGCCTGCAAGACCCAAAAAGCTGCGCACCTCCGTCGGTGTAGTGGGTCTGGGCCAAGTATTGACTGCCTCAATCTTAGTTGTATCAACCCGAATACCATCGGCCCCGATAACATGCCCCAAGAAAGCCACCGGCTAACTAACTCGTGATTTCGAACTTGGCATACAATCGCGGCCTCGGAGGACTCCCAATAACGCCTCAAATGATTTGTATGCTCGCCTGCGCGAATACACCAAGATATCATCAATAAATCGCACGACTGCCTCGGCCCGTGGATCGTGCTCACCGGCACCAAGTAGTCATACATCGTAGTAATCAGGAAATATAAAGCAAGACATGAAACAGCTTTATAAAATAAGACATACGCTTTATGTGAGAAAACATCGCTTTTCGTATATATATAATCATGGTTTAGCGCTACATCCGACATCGCATAACATGACTACTGCACTTAAGGAAATATACAACTATGGCGGACAGGTTCCGCCATACTCGATCAGATAAAACTATCTACAACAGTGAGATCATACCAAAAGTAGAGCCTCCTAAGAGATGGAGCTCCGACACCAACGTAGAGATCCTAAGGATGCGGATCTAGCACTGCCGCCTTACTGCGGCATGAACGCAGCCCAAGGAGGTCAAGATACAGTACTAAGTATGTGAAATCAGAAAGTACTTAAATGAAATCATAACACTTTTTAAAACCAGTTTACAAATATGTATGAAGAAATCAAGAAACCGCATATAGTGCCACATCACAAACAAGAGCAACAATAGGTAAATCAGAATAGGTCTTTTCTAGGTTGCGAATGATTCAAGCAGGCCACTCGCCAGATATCATTCTCGCAAGCCTAATCTCGACTCGAGTCCGCATAGCCACTCACATGGGCCCGCATGAGGTATAACCCCGCATCGAGGGTAGCTACTCCTCGGCATCGCCCCGACTCGTCCGCATGGCCACATGTAATGCAGGCATAACCCCGCATACTAACTCGAACTCTCGTAGCTCCGCATAGGCCCCTGGACCCGCATGAGGTATTCTCGAATCATGGTCCTGCATCACCGAGTCTACCCCGTGACGGAGGGCATTAACCCCAGATCATCTCAAGAGGTGAGTGATAGTATACTAACATAACAACTTATCTTTAAACAACATAAGCACAACAAGGATACTCACCTATACAAACGTTACAAGATACTAACACACATAGCATCATATCATGTCTACTTATCAAACCATCTTATTATTCTTTTCACAATATAAGTCCGTTATAAACACATAGGCAAACTTGTTTCTTTTTTCAATCTTAAGTGGTTATACTTACTTCCCATAAAGCTAGTATAACTCTTAAGCTTCGCTTTAAAACCAATTAGTTCTCTTCATTAATATGATTCAAAGAGTCTTTTGAAATGTTTTCGCTTCTTTATTATTCAAAGCTTAAGTGAGGCATCGTAAGTATTATTCAGCTTAAGCCGTGAGGCATTGCCGTAAGTATTATTCAGCTTAAGTCAAAGACATTGCCATAGTTATTATTCAGTTAAAACATGTACGCTCACCGTACTATATATATTGTAAAATATCATGCTTTAGGAAGAATCACATACCTTCTCAAATAAAACCACCGCCAAGTCAATATGTCGCAAGCAGAGTCACCATAATAGTCACAGATATCTATCAAAGACTACTCAAGGTCATTCTAAACAGAGGTTCACAATTCTATGGAAAGTTGGGCAGACTTCCTACCCATGAGCTATATAAGTTCACTGTGAAACAAATTCCATGTAAGTACAGCTTTGATTATTCATCTTTCAAACCCTTCTACTGTGGTAACAGCTCAATTCTATTCGTGATATTCTTCTAAGTGATTAATACTTATTCTTATACTTCTACAAGATGCATTCTCTAATACAAAAGGGGTTAGGATTATTACCCGGTAAGCCCAATAATATCCTAGAAAAGTCGCACTGAGCAAGGTTTTGCTCCTAAGTTGTATGCTCCAAGAACCTTAGAAGTTCTTCACAACTTCTACTAAGTACTAAGGTATTTGGGCTAGGTATTTTGGGCATTATAACGATACAAGAAGGTAACTTTTCTACCAAGGGAGGGGGTAGATTTTTGGCTAAAGGGGGCCTCACCAAACTACTAGGCTAGAGGGGTATTCGCCAGGGCCTTCACAAGGGGGAGGGGAGGTGTTTTGGACGAAAAGACTACAAAGGGAGAGGAGAGGATTTTTCAAGACTTGAAGATTTGTGGATGAAGAACTCTTCATCTCTAAGGGGTATTTATAGGTCAAGAAGTGGCCAACCAATGGCCAAGATTAAGACAAGTGCAAGGCAAGTGGGTGAGGATTAACTAAACACAAATATCCTACCAACCCTTGACTTGTGCACAAGGCACAAAAACGCGTGCCAGGTTTCTTCAATTCGTCCAAATGGACGATTCAAGTCCACCAATGGGAGGGTGCCATGTTGCCCTCCCGTTGGTCCAAAATGTTTCGTCTCTCTAAAAATCCGCAAAAATAAGAAATGGCATAGCCGAATTTACTCTACGAAGTCGTGGAAACGCTTTCGAAAACGATTCTTTTAGTGAGTTGTGTACAAATAAAAACGCCCAAGGCTTATCTTTAAGGCTAGATTTTCGTGACGTATTCCCTTACGCATATACTGAAATACGGTATAACATTCTCCCTCTTAGAAACATTCGTCCCGAATGTTCCTTCCCAAGACAGTTATCGAAGAAGCTTAAACAGTTGTAAATGCCACACACGACCACAGAGCAACACTTAGGCAGAAACGATAACGAAAATTTACAAGTAGGAAAGTGAATTTACCTGGAGGTGTGGGGAATAGGTGAGGATACTTCCGTCTCATGTCCTCCTCGGCTTCCCACGTCATCTCCTCCCGAGCTCGTTCGCCACAAGACTTTGACTAAGACACGCCTGGTCCGCAGACGCCTAACTCGACGATCGACTATCGCCATGGAATCTCTCATACGATAACCCCTGGCCACCGACATCGTCAATCGGGTGTACCTAGATGGATCCCCGATACATCTCCTCAAGATAGATACGTGAAAACCGGATGCACCGCCTCCGGACGGACGGCAGATCCAACTCATAGGCAACCTTGCCTACCTCGCGACAATCTAAACGCCCAACGTACTGGCCGAAGTTTCTTCTTCCCGAATCTCATCACACCCTTCATGGGTGACACCTTTAGGAAAACCCAATCATGAACCTCGAACTCAAGATGCCGACGACGATGATCTCGTGATACGACTTCGCCGACTCGAGTCACAATAGCCGCCTTGATAAGCTTCACCTTATCCATCGTCATTGTACCAAATCTGGTCCTACTAGCCGCACTCGCCCACATCGAACCAACCTATAGGCGATCTGCACTTCCTCCCATACAAGGCCTCATAAGGCGCCATCCGAATACCGAGTGGTAGCTATTATTATATGCGAACTCAACTAGAGGCAAATGATCCTCCCAACTACCATCAAGTCAATAACACAAAGCTCGCATATCCTCGCAGTCCGGATAGTGCGCTCGCCTCGTCCGTCTGTCGTGGATGAAATGCAGACTGAGCTCACTCGCCCCTAAACCCCTCGGAAGGATCTCCTGTTAGCCGTGAACCGGGCCTCATGCGATATGATCGAAGTAGGGACTCCATGCACCGACGATCTCTGATGTAAAGTCCGCATAATCCTCACCGAAAAAGTCGTCCGACGGAAGAAAGTGGGCTGATTTCACACCGCCGACGATAACCCATATAGAATCATGTCTCCTCCGAGCGAGGTAATCCCGTGATGAAATCCATGTTGATTACCTCCCACTTCCGTGTCGGGATCTCAATCGTCTGCAATAAACCACCAGCCTCCGTGCTCTACCTTCACCGCCGACAACACGCATCGAGCTACGAACTCGCAACGCCCTCTTCAAGCCATCCCACCAATACACGATCTAAGGTCGTGGTACATCTTGGTCGACCGGATGGATAGAGTAACGCTGCGCCGGTGCTTCCCAAGAACTCGGCCAAGTCCTCAAACATCCGAACACACACCGCCAAACCTTAGCACCCCATCGTGCTACTCAAAGGACCCTTGCCTCACGAAGAGTCAGACACGATATCGAATCGTAGCCGATCCTCGAATCGTTGCCTCTTCACCTCCTCGACGATGGAAGACTCGCAACCTCACGAACTCTAACCCCATCGCTATCGTAATCAATCAAACGGACACCAAGGCTCGCTAATCGATGCAAATCACGAACCATGTCCTCCTTTCTAGCTGCACATCCGATAGGCTCCCATCGACCTACGACTAAGAGCATCCGCCACAACATTGGCCTTCCCGTGGTACAGATATCAACATCGTAATCCTTAAGCAACTCTAACCACCGCCTCGTGAAGTTCACTCCTCTGCAAGATATACCGAGGCTCTTGTGTTCGTATAAATATCCACGTGAACCCCATACAAATAGTGCCTCCGGATCTTCAAAGCGTGAATCACTACGCCAACTCCAAATCACGCGGGTAGTTCCTCTCGTGTTTCTTCACTGCCGGATGCATATGCTATAACCCCGCCATGCCGCATCAAGACACATCCCAACCCGATGCCCGACGATCACAATACACGACATAACCATCCGACCTCCGGAAGAGTAAGAACGGGCGTCGCCGCCTCTTTCAAAGAATCGAAACCCCGCCACAAGCATCACCATCAAACTTGGCTGCTTTCCGAGTCACCCTAGTCAATGGTGCGTAGATAGAAGCAAACTTCTACGAACCGATAATATCCTCGCAAGGCCCGTAAAATCGCGAACCTCTGTCGGAGTAGTAGGTTCAGGCCAAGTCCTCGATCGCCGATTCGTCAGACAACTCGAATGCCATCACCCCACAATATGCCCAAGAAACGCCATCAAGTCAACCAAAACTCACATTTGGAAAACTTGGTGTACAATCGCTGCCTCGAGAATCGCAAGACAGCCTCAAATGCCCGCATGCTCCTCGCTCCGAGCGAATAAACCAAGATATCATCAATGAACACTATCACAAACGTGTCCAAAATGGTTTGAACACTTGTTCATCAAATCCATGAATACCACGAGTATGGTCAACCCAAAAGACATACGACTCGAACTCATAATGCCTGCATCGGTCCGAATGCGATCTAGGGACATCCACCTCTCGACACGAACTCGATGATAGCCCGAACGCAGATCAATCTTGGAGAAACATCTCGCGCTCGCAACCGTCGAACAAATCATCAATCTCGGGAAGGGGTATTCGTTTAATGGTCACCTTGTTCACCGCTCGTAATCAACACACATGCGCAGCTGCCCCGCCCTTCTTCTTCACGAACAATACCGGCTTCTGTGGAAACATCGCCTAATGAAGCCCTTCTCCAAAGAAATCCTCACCGTCCTTCACTCTCTCAACTCGGCAGCCATTCTCAGATGGCGGAATGGAAATAGCCGAGTATCCGCAATATGTCAATACAAAACTCAATCTCCTCTCGTGAGGGATACCCGAGGTCATCCGGGAACACGTCCGGGAACTCATTGACTACGGAATCGATCAAAATCTGGTACCGCAATTTCGTGATCAAACACTCGAACTAGATGGTAGATATACCCTTCGCACCATCTTCCTAGCCTTGAGGTAGGAAATAAACCTACCCTCGCGATACCGTGCTCTCCCACTCAACAACCGGCCTCGTGAAACTGGAACCGCACTACTTTCTCTCTCAGCCTACATTGGCATAGCAGAAGCTAGCCAATCCATCCCCATAATCACGCCGGTCAATCATCTCCAACTCTATCAAGTCGGCCAGTGGTCCGGACGATCAGAATGGTCACAGACAAGCCCTATATACCCGCCGAGCTACCACCGAATCACCCATCGCGTAGCTACCTCGAAGTGGTCTATGGACTCGTGCTCTATCCCTATCCTACTAGCAACAAGGGGAGATATATAGGACAGTAGAACCCGGATCTATCAAGGCATAAACATCAAACCCGGAACCGATAAGGTACCGTGGACGACATCGCGAGGCCTCCGATCCCGCTTACCGACAAAGCATAGATGCGGTTCGAGGGTCGCTAGAATCGGGACCCGAGCCACGACTTCTCGCCACTGGCCGACCCATGAGCACCCGCCCGGCGAGTAATCAGAGGAGATGATGAAGCGGCAATGTAACTCGGCCGAGCCCTACCACCGCCACGCTTCGGCCGATCCCGCAAAGTGACCACCGCCGCCACAATCGTAATAAGCTCCAAAAGTAGTACCACACTTCCCGTAATGGGATCCACCGCGACGGCCACACCGGGGTGGTCCCGATCGCCGCACTCGCTACTCGACGCTCAAGCCCCTGGCCCGATGGCCCGCCAAAACTCGGGCCAGGCCGACGGTGCAGAGTGCTCGAGCCGGCCGTGGTGCGACCCAGATCGCCGCCGAGGCCGCCACCACGATAACCACCGTAAGACCCTCCCGCCCCGCCTTCTTCTCGCCGCCCACTCGCCGACCGCGCCTCGCACCCAAGGGCGTGAGCTCGCACGCGGTAATGTCCATACCCTACCGGAGAGAAACCCCGCATGACTCGGCCATATAGTCGCTTCAGCCCTGACATAGCGGCACCCTATCCTCCATATTCGCTACCAATGCCGGGACATATCGAGCCAATGAATCAAACTCGACATTGTACTCCCCGACAAGGCCCTCTCTCGCCAGCAGAAAAATCTATCACCCGCGCCTCCTCATCCGCGAGGCAAGAAGTGAGTGAGAAAGCCTCGAGAACTCATCCCAAGTAGCCGGGACGCTGCGGCTCTCCCGGATAACTCCCATGAATCAAACCAATCGATCGCGGTATCACGCAATTTATGTGAACCAAAGATCACTGACTCGGTCTCCGACGCCCGATCACTCTCAAAATCCTTCAAGCCGACGGATGAACTCCTCGGATCATCCTCCGCCGACCCATAAAACTCCGCGGCTACAACTCAAGAAGTCTCGTAGCCTCAAACTCTCTCGCCGGGTGAACAACGGTACGGCCGAGCTGAGCTGAACTGAACCGCCAGATCCCTCTCTCTCGACGGCCACAACTTTAGCCAAAAGTCGGCCATCTCCTTGTACCCTAACTCTCCGCCTGTGCCGCGGGACAGTGAGGCGGTACTGTGGTCTCTGGCTGGCGGCGTCATAGAACTCGCCGCCTCGTATAGACCGGGCTCGAGCCCTCGTGACTGGGTGTCTCGCTAGCGCCTCCTACGCTTTGCCCTTCTCGCCCGGTTGCCTTACGTGGAGGCATAATCACATACAGAAAGGAATACGTTAGAGGGTCCAACCTATAACATGCCTCTAAAGCACGATCTCGTAATGAGAAGAATAGAAACCAATCCTAAATATCCTATAGCCTCGACATTATGGTGGTGCACAACACACCGATAATCAAGACTCTACTAGATACGGTTCAGACACTTTCCGAGGATTAATCGCTTCGATACTACTTTTGTCACGACTGCCCGGCCCGTGGATCGTGCCTCACCGGCACCCAAGTAGTCATACATCGAGTAATCACGGAAATATAAAGCAAGACATGACACGCTTTATAAAATAAGACATACGCTTATGAGAAAACATCGCTTTCTAAGATATATATATAATCATGGTTTAGCGCTACATCCGACAATCGCATAACATGACTACGCACTTAAGGAAATATACAACTATGGCGACAGTGGCCCGCCATACCCCGATCAGACAAAACTATCTACAACAGGAGATCATACCAAAAGTAGAGCCTCCCAAGAGATGGAGCTCCCGACACCAACGTAGATCCTAAGGACGCGGATCTAGCACTGCCGCCTCTTACCGCGCATGAACGCAGCCTCAAGGAGGTCAAGACAACAGCACTAAGTATGTGAAATCAGAAAGTACTTAAATGAAATCATAACCCCTTTTAAAACCAGTTTACAAATATGTATGAAGAAATCAAGGAAACCGCACATAGTGCCACATCACAAACAAGAGCAACAATAGGTAAACTGTAATAGGTCTTTTCTAGGTTGCGAATGATTCGAAGCAGGGCCACTCGCCCGTATTATCATTCTGCAAGCCTAATCCTGGACTCCCGGAGTCCGCATAGGCCACTCACATGGGCCCGCATGAGGTATAACCCCGCATCGAGGTAGCTACTCGGCATCGCCCCGACTCACCGTCCGCACGCCACATAGACCGCATGAGGCATAACCCCGCATACTAACTCGGAACTCTCAGAGCTCCGCATAGGCCCCCGACCCGCATGAGGTATTCTCGAATCATGGTCCTGCATCACCTAAGTCTACCCCGCATCGGAGGGCAGCTTAACCCCCGGTATCATCTCAAGAGGTGAGTGATAGTATACTAACATAACAACTTATCTTTAAACAACATAAGCACAACAAGGATACTCACCTATACAAACGTTACAAGATACTAACACACATAGCATCATATCATGTCTACTTATCAAACCATCTTATTATTCTTTTCACAATATAAGTCTGTTATAAACACATAGGCAAACTTGTTTCTTTTATCAATCTTAAGTGGTTATACTTACTTCCCATAAAGCTAGTATAACTCTTAAGCTTCATTTTAAAACCAATTAGTTCTCTTCATAATATGATTCAAAGAGTCTTTTGAAATGTTTTCGCTTCTTTATTATTCAAAGCTTGAGGCATCACCGTAAGTATTATTCAAAGCTTAAGCCAGGCATTGCCGTAAGTATTATTCAGCTTAAGTCAAAGACATTGCCATAGTTATTATTCAGCTTAACACATGTACGCCTACCGCACTATATATATTGTAAAATATCATGCTTTAGGAAGAATCACATACCTTCTCAAATAAAACCACCGCCAAGTCAATATGTCGCGCAGAGAGTCACCATAATAGTCACAGATATCTATCAAAGACTACTCAAGGTCATTCTAAACAGAGGGTTCACAATTCTATGGAAAGTTGCAAGACTTCCCTACCATGAGCTATATAAGTCTCATCAGAAATGATCATGTAAGTACAGTTTGATTATTCATCTTTCAAACCCTTCTACTGTGGTAATACTCAATTCTATTCTATGATATTCTTCTAAGTGATTAATACTTATTCTTATACTTCTACAAGATGCATTCTCTAATACAAAAGGGGTTAGGATTATTACCTCGAAGCCCAATAATATCCTAGAAAAGTCATACTGAGCAAGGTTTTGCTCCTAAGTTGTATGCTCCAGAACCTTAGAAGTTCTTCACAACTTCTACTAAGTACTAAGGTATTTGGGCTAGGTATTTTGGGAATTATAACGATACAAGAAGGTAACTTTTCTACCAAGGAGGGGGTAGATTTTTGGCTAGGCTAGGGGCCTCGCCAAACTACTAGGCTAGAGGGGTATTCGCCAGGGCCTTCACAAGGGGAGGGGGGGGGTGTTTTGGACGAAAAGACTACAAAGGGAGAGGAGAGGATTTTTCAAGACTTGGAAGATTTGTGGATGAAGAACTCTTCATCTCTAAGGGGGTATTTATAGGTCAAGAAGTGGCCAACCAATGGCCAAGATTAAGACAAGTGCAAGGCAAGTGTAGGGTGAGGATTAACTAAACACAAATATCCTACCAACCCTTGACTTGTGCACAAGGCACAAAAAACGTGCCAAGGGTTCTTCAATTCGTCCAAATGGACGATTCAAGTCCACCAATGGGAGGGTGCCAAGTGTTGCCCTCCCGTTGGTCCAAAATGTTTCGTCTCTCGAAAAAATCCGCAAAAATAAGAAATGGCATAGCCGGAATTTACTCTACGAAAGCGATTCTTTTAGTGAGTTGTGTACAAATAAAAACGTCCAAGGCTTATCTTTAAGGCTAGACATTCGTGCATTTCCCACGCATATACTGGAAATACGGTATAACATAAACACTATAACGAACATATCCAAGAATGGCTCAACACCCTATTCATCAAATCCATGAATACCGCCAAGGGCGTTGGTCAACCCGGAAAGACATCACCGAACTCATAGTGCCCATACCGGTCCTGAATGCGATCTTTGGGATGTCTATCTCTAACTCGCACTGATGATAGCTGCATCGCAGTCTATCTTGAAAACACTTTGCACCCCGCAATCGTCAAACAAATCACAATCCCGGGAGGGGATACATGTTCTTGATAGTAACCTTGTTCAGCTGCCTGTAATCAATACACATACGCAGCGTCCCATACTTCTTCTTTACAAATAACATTGGCGCCCCCCAAGGAGAAACACTTGGCCTAATAAAGCCTTTCTCCAGCAAATCTTTCAGCTGATCCTTCAATTCCTTCAACTCGGCCTGCCATCCTCAGATGGCTAATAGATATCGGCCGAGTGTCCGTGCCAAATCGATGCAAACTCAATCTCCTCTCGTGAGGGATACCCAAGCTCGCCCGGGAATACGCCCGAAACTCTCTAACAACCGGAATCGACTAAAGGTCCCAGATCTCACCGTGATCGAATACCCGAACCAAATGGTAGATATACCCTTCCGCACCATCTTCCTAGCCTCGAGGTAAGAAATAAACCTACCCTGGCGATGCAAGATTCCCTTCCACTCGATAACCGCTCACCAGAAACCGAACCGAACTAACCTCTCTCTCAGGTCCACATTGGCGTAGCAAGACGCTAGCCAATCCATACCCATAATCACATCGAAGTCTGTCATGTCCAACTCTATCAAGTCATCTAGAGTCTGACGAACATCTATAGTCACTGGGCAAGCCTTATAAACCCGCCACTACCACCGGCACCTACCGCGTAGCCACCTCAAAGGATTCTATGGACTGCTCTATCCCTATTCTACCAAAGAATATGAGGAGATATATAGTACAAGGTAGAACCTCGATCTATCAAAGCATAAACGTCACAAAGAAGAGACCAACAATGTACCGGTGGACGACATCGGTGACGCCTCTTCCTCGGGCGGCCGGACATAGCATAAATGCGTTCTCGAGGACCGCTGAATCGAACCCCGCCACGACCGCCATGCCTGTTGGCCCGTGAACACCCCGCCTCCCGCGCCAACCATCAAGATGAAGACCCAAGAATCGAACTCGCTTACCGAGCCATGGCACTCCCGCCGCCTCTGGACGGACAATCTCTCTTCAAATGGCCCCGCCGCCACAAGAGTAATAAGCTCACGGAGGAATACGACACTTCATAATGGCAATCACCACATCGACCACACCGAGACATAGGGGGCCTCATCTGACTGGAACTCGTCCTCTCAAAACCCGGCCCCGAACACCGCCCCGCTCTGAATACTCAGACGCCCCAAGATGGTGGAGGAGCGCCGACCTGTGGTGAAAATTTGGTCTGCCGGGTTGTCTACCCTAAAACTACCAGAGGACCTCGCTATCCGGCCTCTTCTGCGACACTGCCGATCCGCTTACCGCGTTTACACCTGTGCATGTGCTCGCACGCGGCAATGTCCATGCCCTAGAAGAGCCACCCCTGCAACTCTCGGCCAAGTGATCATCGAGTCTGTGACATAGCGGTGCACCGTCATCCATGTTCGCTACCAAAGCGGCACATACCTAGCCAATGAATCAAACTCCATGTTGTATTCGACCGTCCGCCCATTCTCGCTCCGTCAAAACCTATCGGCCCGAGCCCTCTCATCCGCGGAGGCAAGAAATGGCCAGAACGCCTCGAGAACTCGTCCCAACACCGGAAGCGCATGCTCCCGACGCTCCTATGAATCATACTACCAATCGCGGTCCCGCACCGACGCGAACCTAGTACCACCGACTCGCCTCCAAGCCCCGATCACCTCATGATCCACAGAATCGGATGAACTCCGAGATCATCCTCGCCTCACCCATAAAACTCGCGGGTCGCAACTCAAAAGTCCTCGCCTCGTTAGCAGCCTGCACAACTACGGTACAACCGAATCGCCGTCTCACTTATCCTCATGTTCGCCACAATCACGCTAGTAATCGCCATCTCCTTGTAGCCCATATCCTCTCGCCCCGGGCTGGATCGAGGCTCGTACCGCGTCTCGTGAGGCCGCCGCCGCTCGCACTTACTAGGGTTGGCGACGTGGTAGAACTCGCCGTCCAAACACTCATCCGTAAGGATCGCTCGTGCCTCAGTAACCCTCGTTGCCCTACTAGTAGTTCCTCCATCGCTTGCCCTTCGCCGCGGCCGCCATGCGTGGAGGCATAATCGATACACACAAAGTTTACGCGAGGAAATTCAACCTATAACACGGCTCTAGTGCACGATCTAGAGTGAAAGAAATGGAAACCAATCCTAAATACCTGTAGCCTCCACGATTATAGATGTGGTGCACAACACACCGATAATCAAGACTCTACTAGATACGGCTCAGACCCTTCCGAGGATTAATCGCTCGATACCACTTTTGTCACGACCCGATCCGGATTCGTGACCTGCCTTGACCTGCACCCTCAGGACACAACATCATAGAAAACCAAATAATATAAACTCAAAATAAAACAACCATAATGGTATAAATAGTCTAGCCCAAAATGGCTACCCAAAAGTACATAAAACCAACAATATATCCTTTGACAACCCAAGTTATGACAAGACTACAGTGCCTCTAAGAATACGTAACACTATGACGACAGGCCCCGCCATGCCCCCGAATGTACAAAATATCACAACACCGGAGAACCATACCAAAAGTCGAGCCCAAGAAACGAGCTCGACACTGAGTAAGAGATCCTAGGAATGAGGATCTACCACCGCTTCCCTTACCTGCAGATGACGCATTTCGGCGGCGGGGTCGACACAACGTACTCAAGCACGTAAACCGAAAATATCAGAGTAATATCACAAGTCAAAGATAAGCCGAGTCATAGATAAAAATCAATTTCTCAGACCGCGGCCTTACTAACAATGAGAGTAACAAGTATAAAACTTATAGCATAAAAATAGGAGGCTCACGATCAAAACAGGTACCTCGCCTGTAGTATCGCGCGATCCTACTCCCGACTATTTCACCCGCATGGGTCCTGTGGACCCGCATGAGGTCATCCGCCTCGTCATGGGACTATTTCACCCGCATGGATCCTGTGGATCCGCATGAGTATCATCGCCGTACTCGCATGGGACTATTTCACCCGCATGGATCCTGTGGTCCGGATCCACATGAGTGCAAGCGCCGCACTCGCATCATGGGTAGCAAATCCATGACATAGATAATAACCTAGGGTTTACCCCGTAATAATACAAATATATAACGTAGTTCATCCGGCTATCATACATAACATAAGCACTACCGGCCTATCATATCATAAATAAGCACTACCGGCCTATCATATCACAACATAAGCACTACCAGCCTATCATATCATACACAAGCACTACCGGCTTATCATAACATAAGCAAGTTAAGAAATCCCCTAACTTCTTATTAACAGTATTAATATATCCTCTCATTTTAGTATCCTAAGGCACTAACATGTCTTTTAATAGAAAATCCGGGAATTCAACCCAAGTACCATGTACTTCTAACTTTTTAAGAAAAACTCTTTTTATACAAAGATTCCAAGATACTAATCACCATAGTATCAAGTTACAATTTCTTTTCAAAACAAGTCACATTTCCTTTTAGAAATATAATAGGCTTCTAAATCAAGTGACTTCATTTCCTTTAAAACCTTAGGCAACCAATGCCTAAAAATCAATCCACCTTCCATAGTTTCAAATCCTTTACCCGTACTTGTTTTAGTTAGAGTAAACCATTCTTTGTGAGCCTTTCCAAAAACTAATATAACCAACTTCCCATAAAGTCATTATATTAGCGTTATACCTTTGTCAAATACATTTTCCTTAAATCCAAAGGACTTATACTTTTGAAATGAAACAAGCATCATATACTTTAAAACAAGTGTAGATTATCAAATCTTGTACGTATACCGTACTACATAGATACAACTACTCATGCTCAAGAGATAGGAAAACTCTACATACCTCCTTGGTCAATCCACTTGCTAAGTCCAACTACCGCAAGTAATATGTCAACCTATAATAACCATAGTGTGTTTATTAACCTCTAATTTCAATGTAGAAATTCCAAATTCAAGTTATCAATTCCTAAGGAAAATTGGGCAGCATTTCCTTTGTTTCTACTCACTTTGCCACCTTTTCAAAGGCCGATTTTTCAACATTCAAACGCCTTATTAAGGCCCAACAACCAAACCAACACAAAGTGTATTACACACCTAATCTTGGGTGTGTAAAATTCTGCCCCATAAGTTATAATAGTACACTTAACAATTCTAAGGTGGTTTTTAGGCTACAACATGCTCATAATATTTCTTTAGCCAAATCCTTCATATTCAACCCATATTTCTAGCATGCAATGACTCTAAGAGCATTATTTACCGCCATAAGTATCTTCTTCATAACATGCAACTCTATAAACTAATAATAGAGGAAGAATCATTACCTTAGAGCTTTTAGCCAAATTTTATCCAACAATTTGCTAGCCTTTCTACCAAGAATACCACCACCACCACCTTCACAAGTTAGCCACAAACTTCCTTCTTGTCTTTTAATTTTTCAGATTTTTCTTAAGGCTAGAATCCTCTTGGATTTTTAGAGAGAAGGAGGAGCTTGAAATATTTAGAGAGAAGGGAGAGGTTTTTCAAAGAGAGAGATGACAAATGACCAAGTCTTTAAGACTTTGTCAATATATTGCATGTAAAAATCAGATGGGGACACTGTCCCCACTCGTGCCCTTTCAAAGTAAAAATCACTTTTCCTAAGTTTTTCCGCCGATTTCGCCTCGGCGCGCCCTTCTTCCGGTGTCGGCGCCGCAACTCTCGCGAATCTCGGATCTTCCGCGCCGTGCCTCGCTTCCTGGCCATACTGAAACTCACGACTCGTTTTCCGGCGGCCCTACAATTACTCTTGGCGCCGCGGCCGCCTCAGCGCCAAGGCCGAGACTCGACCGAGGTCCGGCCTAACCACTGGTATAACAACAAGAGGCACATAATCCTCGCATACTACCCGGAAATCAAAACACCGCCCGGTGAATGCACATCGAGACTCACCTGAGTTCCTAACCCCCGCCTGGTAAAACCTCCAGAAAAATAAATAGCCGTAAACTGGGCTCCACTGCCCGTCATAAAGTAATGGTAGGAACCCCATGCAGCCTTACAACCTTCCCGATATACAACATCTCGCATAACCCTCCGCCGAGTAAACAGTCCTGACTGAAAGACAAGATGGGCTGACCTCATCGGCCCGACTACTGGTCGAACGCATCCACGAACTCGTACAACGGTCATCTAAACTTGGGCCTAGCGCCCTCATGATCCTACAACCTGGCGGGACTACCACGAACTGACCCCACCACATTACAGGTCGTGGGTTGACCCGTGATCGGTCCTCAACCCGACCCGCTATCGCGCCAAACTCTTGTTCCCCCGATCCGGAACAATCTTACTAATCAAGTCACGAAAACCTAGTGGTCTCTTCAGCTCAACTACCCTCTTTCATTTCATACAACTCAGGGACTTATCACACAAATATATCCCACGTATACTATGCACCCCGATAAAGGTCAAACATAAAAATAAATCTTTTACTCAAGATGGCCTCGCATCTAAGGTCTCTACGTATAATATTCTAAGGCTCACAATTTACCTGTCCCCCAATCTTACCCTTCTTACTAACCATGTTTTCTAAACAAAATTTTTATCATAATGTTATCTGAACATAATACTTAGCACTTCATCATATCATCAACGCATACTAGTCTTTAGAGGGGTAAGAATATACCTGTAACATCTGCTTCATTTTCCCTTTGTCGCTTTAACCCTAATCCTGCTGGCCAAGCGCATAGCTATGGCGATGAACTCGCCATCGACCGGTAGGTGCGTCATTCTACCGTATCCCTCCTTCTAGGATAGTCCGCACATGGCTCGACGGCCGCGGTGAAATAAGCACCGCAGTGAAGACGACACTCCCCGGGATGACGCTTGCCGCATCGCGCACACTGAGGGAAACATGAACCCGGCTGGCTAGAACCCATGTATACCTGTGAACCAGAGCTCGAGCTCGACTAGCCCCGAATACCCCGAACGCCCTAAAGATCGCGAGGACCACTGCATCGGGCGGAGGTACATAACTAACTGCCATCGAGGCGGTTCGCCTTGAAAGTTACCAAAGGACCTCGCTACGCCTCTTCACGATCTCGGTTATTCCGTCGACCTCTCCGCTCCTCACATCCAAGTGCATAAGCCTTCAAGCGGGCAATGTCCATGCCCGGCTGAAGAGCTACACCCGAACAAGCCTCTGCCAAGTATTCATCGAGTCCGGTGACGTAGCGGTGTACTCTGTCCTCCATATCAGCTACTAACGCGGGGACATACCGAGCCAATGAGTCGAAGTCCACGTTGTACTCCCGAACCGTACGCCTCTGCCTCAAGATCGTAAATCGGCCCGTGCCCTCCTCATCTGCGGAGGCAAGAAGTGGCTGAGAAATGCCTCCGAGAACTCGTCCCAAATAGCTGGAGGCGCATGCTCCCCCCGGGACAGCTCCCACGAATCAAACCAGTCGATTGCAGTATCACGCAACCGATGCGAACCTAAGACCACTGACTCGGTCTCCGAAGCCTTGATCACTCTCATGATCCCAGAATCGCTTGATGAACTCGTGGATCATCCTCGAGCCTCGATCCATAAAATACGGCGGGTCGCAACTCGAAAGTCCCGCAGCCTCAAACTATCCGCCTCGTGAACTACGGTACTACTGCACGAATCGCCAGATCCAAATTATCCTCGTGCCTTGCCACTATCCCGCCAATAATGGGCCATCTCTTTGTACCCCAACTCCTCCGCTTCCAGCCGTGGACCTGGAGGCTCAGTGTATCAGGTCTCGGCACCGCTGCGGATCTAAACTCTGGGCCGGGCGGCGTCGCAAAACTCGCCGTCTCAAGCACTATCTCGGTAATGACAGACTGCGCCTCGTACTCTATGTATCCTACTAGCGCTTTCCTCGCTTTGCCTATCTGGGCGGGTTGCTTGCGGAGGCATAATCGTAAAAACGAAATACGCCGAGGGTCCAAATTATAACACAGCTCTAAGGCACGATCTCAAAATGAGAAGAATGGAAACCAACCCTAAATGTCCTGCAGCCTCCAGATTATAGATGTGGTGCACAACACATCGATAATCAAGACTCTACTAGACACGGTGCAGACACTTTCCATGGATTAATCGCTCGATACCACTTTTGTCACGACCGAACCCCGTGGATCGTGCCTACCCGCACCCAAGTAGACATACATCGAGTAACCGCGGAATATAAAACAAGACATGAAACAATATAGAATGAGAACAGTTTATCGAAAAGATCGCTTTTCGCGTGTATATATACATGTTTGAACAGTTACATCCCTTTTACAAACTCGCCACAACAAGATTACATGACCTCTAAGAATGTTATAACAACTATGACGGGACAGGGCCCCGCCATACCCCTGAATGTACAAGAACCTACAACTCAGGGAAATATACCAAAAGATAAGCCTCCGGAGAAACGGAGCTTCCCAATACGTTGAACTGTGATCCTAAGAGCGAGGATCGACAACCGGTGTACCTCTACCTGCGGCATGAACGTAGTCCCCCGAAGGAGGTCAGTACAACAGGTACCAGGTATGTGAAACTGAAAATACTGTAAATGAAATCATAACAGTCTGAAATAAAACAAGAGACATGTATGATAACAAAACTACAGTTCACAACATAAAAGCAGTCATGTCAAGTCAGGGACTCACGCCCTCAAAGTCATCCCTCATGCCCGTGGAACTCCTTCCTCACTGCCGGCAGTCTAGGTATAAATCGTATGATACGTATAATGTGTCTCGGCCCATCTCATGGACTCGGTGTTGGATCGTATAGAATACATGTCTCGGCCCATCTCATGGGACTCAATAGGAATCGTGTGGAATACATGTCTCGGCCCATCTCATGGGACTCGATAGGAATCGTATGGAATACATGTCTCGGCCCATCTCATGGGACTCGATAGGAATCGTGTGGAATACATGTCTCGGCCCATCTCATGGGACTCGATAGGAATCGTATGGAATACATGTCTCGGCCCATCTCATGGGACTCGATAGGAATCGTGTGGAATACATTCCCGGTTCATCCCATGAACTCGGTATCGTGTGAAATACATTCCCGGTTCATCTCATGAACACGGTATAGAATCGACCATAACATTTAAACGCTCTTTTAAGACAGATTAAGATAATACCATGCTTTCCTTTTAAATCAACTAAGGCAATATTATGCCCTCCTTTTTAAACCAAAACACTTTCCTTTTAAAAGTCAAGTAACAACATTCTTTTCCAAAAGTTCAAGTTGCCTAATTTCAAATACTCAAGTCTTTTAGTTTCGAAAGATTTCATAGTTCATAGTCTTAATCAAATAACGTAATCCTTTTTAAAACAATTGAATAACGTATGCCTTATGTGTGAGTAGTTTATTCTTGTTTATAACAATCTTATTAAAGCAGCCATGATCTAGGAAATGTAATACAATTTTGTCTTATCTTAGCTTTCATGCAGATGGAGGTTTCTACTGGTTTTAATATAATTTAATTATTGTCAATACATTTTCCTTTATTAACGCTGCAGTGGTTCGTTCGATACTTATTCTCGCTTAGAGATCAAGAAACATTATTCTTTAAAAACCAAGTACTCATTACTCACGAATGAGGTTTCACACTTTTTAACAAAATTCATATCAATTCAATTAAGTCAAGTCTCTTATCTTTTAAGATCAATAAACCATTCATTTTATCTCTCTTAAGTCGTTATACCTAACTTCCCATAAAGCTAGTATAACTCTTAAGCTTTCAAAACCAAGTATTACTCTTCTTTCAAAAACGATTCTTAATTCCTTTGAAATACTTCAAGATTCTTATTATTTAAAACTCAAGTCAAAAGACATCGAAGTAAAACCACGTTCAGTTAACACACATACGTCTACCATACTATATATATTCTTTTAAATTATCATGCTCAAGAGGATAGGAAGAATCACATACCTCGCGACGATTATCGACAATTAGCAAATAGCTCCAAAGTACTGTAATCCTGCTAGCCTTTTCCACCCTTCGAGTAGAATATACTACTCGCAGTACTTCAACCTATAACGGTCATATAAGTCTATCAACGTCTAGACTACTCAGTAGAATAATTCTAGATACAAGATTCCTTATTCTACGGAAAATTGGGCAGCACTTCCCTGCCCACAAATTACACAAGTCTCATCTGAATACATGTAAGTACAGTTCAATTCTCTTCTTATATACCTTCCTTGTATATAACTTATACTCAATTCTACACTTCTACAATATGTAATCTCCAATTACAATAGAAGGACAAGATTATTTACCTCGATATGCCCAAAATTATCCAAGTTTAAATGTCGATCCTGAGCAAGGTTTAGCTCCTATTCTTTACGCTCCAAGAAACCCTTAGAAGTTCTACACAACTTCTACTTAATACTTCAACCAACTATGAAGATTTTCCCTAGGGTTTCATTTAGTGACTAAAGGAAGTATAGTAGTATTTTCCGGGCTTTTAGTATAGAGGTAACTTTGAGAATACTACAAGGTATTTGGGCTAAGGTATTTTGGAATAACAACAATACTTGGAGAATACTTTTCAACCAAGGGGGGTATTTCACGAGAACAACTAGGCGGGGGGGTATTTCACGAGAACAACTAGGCGGGGGTTTGTTTCGCCAAGGCTTCACAAAGGGGAGGTGGTTTGGGACGAGCTTCAAGAGGAGAGGATTTCAAGACCTGGAAAATGTTTAAGGGATGAAGATTTAGTCTTGCACTTGAGGGGTATTTATAGGAAAACCAATGGCCAAGATTAAGGCAAGTGGAGGGCAAGTGGAGGGTGTAGATTTGCACAAGTGTACCTTATCCATCTACCACACAAATATCACAAAATATCCTACCTAACCTTGACCAATGTTTTAGGCCAAAAATGACAAAACGTGCCATGCATTTCGTCCATCAATCCGCCCACTTGAGGGTGACACTTGTCGCCCTCTCGTTGGTCCAAAATATTTCATCTCTCGGAAAAATCCGTAAAAATTATAAATGTCGCAACCATAATTTTCCCTTCGCAAGGTCCGGAAAACTTTTCGTCGGAAAACAATTCTTTTCGCTAGTTGTGCACAATTTCGTCCCTTATGCCTACTTAAGGCTTGAACTTTTGTACGTACGTCCTCACGTACATACTCTAGAAATACGGGGTATAACAGATAGATCCAGGTTCTACCTTGTCCTATGTGTCCCCTCTTATTGCGGGTAGAATCGGGATAGAGCCGGTGTCGATAGAGCCTTTTGAGGTAGCTACGCCAGTGGGAGATTCGGTGTTAGCTGAGCGGGTGTATAGAGGTTGTCCGGTATTTATTTATAGTCGTCAGACCCTTGCAGACTTGATAGAGTTGGAGATGACAGATTTTGATGTCAATATGGGTATGGACTGGTTGGCTTCTTGTTATGCCAACGTTGACTGTAGAGACAGGTTGGTTCGGTTCCAATTTCCTGGCGAACCGGTTATCGAGTGGAAGGGCAACACAGCGTCGCCGAGGGGTAGGTTTATTTCTTACCTCAAGGCTAGGAAGATGGTGCAGAAAGGGTACATCTATCATCCGTTCGTATTTGATACGTAGGCCGAGGTGCGCTTCTTGATCGATGCCGATGAGTTAGAGTTTCGGATATGTTCCCATTTATCTTCCGTATCCTCCCGAGAGAGATTGAATTTTGTATTGACACATTGCGCACACTCCTTATTTCCATTCCGCCATACAGACGGCACCCGCCGAGTTGAGGAATCAAGGACCAAAGATTTGGAAAAGGCTTTATCGCCTAGTATTTCTCCCTGGGAGCGCCGCTTTGTTTGTGAAGAAGAAGGATGGACGCCAGCATATGTGTTGATTACAGGTGAATAAGGTAACCATCAAGAATAGGTACCCCTCCCGTGATTGATGATTTGTTTGACCAACAGGTGCGAGGTGTTTTCCAAGATAGACTGCGGTCCGGTTATCATCAAGTACGAGTTCGAGAGGCGATATCCCAAAGATCATTCAGACCCGATGGGCACTATGAGTTCAGGTTATGTCTTTCGGTTTGACCAACGCCCAGGGTATTTATGGATTTGATGAACCGGTGTTCAAGCCATTTTTGGATACATTTGTGATAGTATTCATTGATGACATCTGGTTTATTCGCGGACAGAAAGGAGCATGCAGTCACTGAGGCGGTATTGGGATCCTCCGAGCCGCAGCTATTCGCCAAGTTCTCCAAGTGAGTTTTGGTCGCCTCGCGGCATTCCCGGGCACATTATCAATGATGGTGTTCGGTGGATACGACAAAGATTGAGGATCAGTCTTGGCGAGACCTACTACTCCGACCGAGTGCGCTTTTTCTTGGCGTGTTATTATCGTAGGTTTGTGGAAGCGCTTTGCCGATTTCAAGACCGCTGACTAGGTTGACTCGTATGCGCCCAAGTTCCAGGCGACGAGGCTTGCGAAGGGTTTCCGATTCTTTGAAGGAAAGGTTGACTACTCGCCTTACTCTTCCCGGGGTTAGGCACGTGATCTATTGTGATTCCTCGGGTATCGGGCTAGGGTGTGTATTGATGCAGCACCGCAATGTTAAAGCCTATGCTTCCCGGCATTTACGTAAGCATGAGATGAATTACCCTACCCATGACTTAAAGTTGGCCGCAGTTATTCATGCCTTGAAGATTTGGAGACATTATTTGTATGGGGTTCATGTGGATATTTATACGCACTACAAGAGCCTCCAGATATCTTCAAGCAGGAGCGAACTGCGAAGACGCGGGTTAGAGTTTCAAAGATTATGATGTTGATATTCTATACCATCCGGAAAGCCAACGAGTTGCCGATGCCTTGAGTCGTAGATCGGGGAGTCCGCCGAGGTACAACTGCAGAGACGTGACATGGTCCGCCGATCCACCAAATTAGCGGCGTTGGGGTTCGATTGATCGACACGACGATAGGGGTGCGGGTTCGTGAGGTTACCGAGTCTTCCATCGTTGATGAGGTGAAGAGGCGATTTGAGGACCCAGTGGTGCGGTATCGAGACGGCTCTTCTGGAGAGAAGAGTCTATTCTAGGTAGCGCTGGGTGCTAAGATTTGGGTCATTGTGTGTTCCCGATATGACAGACTTCGGCAGATTCGGGAGGCACACTGCTCGTTATTCTATTCATCCGGTCAACCAAGACGTAATGTACGACCTCGAGATGTTTGTATTGGTGGGATGGCTCGAAGGACGGGCGTGGCGAGTTTTGTCACGATGTCCTAATTGCCGCCAGGTCAGTCGAACACGGAGGCCCAATGGATAATTGTGCTATTGAGATTCGACTTGAAGTGGAGGTGATCAACATGGACTTTGTTACAGGTTACCTCGTACTTTCGGAGGAATCACGACTCCATTTGGGTTATTGTTGACAGTCGACAAATCACCAATTTCCTTCCGATGACGACGCTTACCGAGGACTATGCCGATTGTACATCGAGAGATTGTGAGGTCGGCGGTACCGTGTCGATTATATCGATAGAGGGGCCCGGGCTTACGCTAACTTCGGAGGTCTTTCCGGGATTAGGACACAGTGAGTCTCAAGATCGCATTTCATCCTCAGATCGACGCAGCAGAGTAGCGTACTATCCGTACTTGAGGATATCTTTGCGAGCTGCGTGATTGATTTCGTGGGTAGCCGAGGATCATTTGCCTCTTGTGGAGTTTGCTTATAACAACAACTAACATTCCAAGATACGTACGGGCGCCATACGAGGCTTTATACGGGCGAAATGTAGATCGCCGATTGGTTGGTTCGACGCGGGCGAGGTGCGCTTAGTTGGCCCGCACTTGGTTCGAGTCGTGGATAAGGTGAAGCTTATCCAGAGAGATGATAGCGCCGTGGCGAAGTCATACGCGGATAATCGGCGTCAGATTTGGAGTTTGCAGACGATTGGTCTTCAAGGTGCCACCCATGAAGGCGTGTGATGAGATTCGGAAAGAAGGAAACTCAAGGTACATCGGGCCCTACCAGATCGTCCGTCGAGTAGGCAAGGTTGCCTATGAGTTGGATCCGCCATCGAGTTAGGCGGTACATCCGGTCTTCCATGTTTCTATGTTGCGGAAGTGTATCGAGATCCAAATGAGTTTTCCCGCTAGTGAGGTCCAGTGATGAGGATTATCGATGAGGAGAGTCCCATAGCGATACTGATCGCCAAAGTCGATCATGACCAAGGATGTGGCTTCCGTCAAAGTCTTGTGGAGGAATGATAATCGGGAGGAGATGACTTGGGAAGCGGAGGAGGACATGTTGAGGAAGTATCTTCACTTATTCCCTACACCTTCATGTAATTCGTTTTCCCTTAATTGTCAAGTTTTAATTGAAGCATTTGTTTTGTTTAAATGCTATTATGTGGACATGTGTGGCATTATTGGTATGTCGGGGTTGTGAAAGGAAACTATGTCGCTAATTATAAGTTTGACTCCGAAAGAACATTCGGGGACGAATGTTTCTAAGGGGGGAAGAATGTTACACCCCGTATTTACAGGACATGTTTTAAGAACGTACGTGAGAATTCCTAATGTTAAGATTAGAGACTTGTAAAAATTTATCGGAATTATGGAATTGTCGGAAAATGAAATATTGTGACGAATGGGAGGGCGACACGTGTCACCCCCCCTTATGGTGCCTTGGACGAAATTAGGCAAGGACTAAATGGTCATTTGACCTTTGTGGGATGACTAAGTCTTGCAACTTGAAGAGCTTGACAATGTTGACTTGGTCAATGGGACCACTAGTCTTGATATTTAATAAGACCTCATCCAAGCCACCCATTTGTACACATCTTGACCCTCCATTGTGCTATATAGTAGTACTAGTAGCAAGACTATGTTTTACACTTAGAAAAATTTTCAAGAATTTCAAGAACACATTTGAGGGGCTCTCGGGTTTGGCTAAGCCCCAACACAAAAAAATTTGTTTGTTGTCCATTTAGCTCCACACTTTAAACCTGTTATACCCCGTATTTCCGGAGTATGTACGTAAGGGCGTACGTACGAAAGTTTGGCCTTAAAAGTTTAAGCCTTGGACGTTTTTATTTGTGCACAACTCACTAAAAGAATCGTTTTCCGACGAAACGTTTCCACAGCTTTCGTAGGGAAAATTCCGGCTATGTCATTTAGTATTTTTGCGGATTTTTCCGAGAGACGAAATATTTTGGACCAACGGGAGGGCGACACTTGGCACCCTCCAATTGGTGGACTTGAAATCGTCCATTGGACGAATTGGACATAGAGTTGCACGTTTTTTGTGCCTTTGCACAAGTCAAGGAGTTGGTAGGATATTTTGTGTGCAAGTTGGCTAGGTACACTTGCCCTAATTGGCCTTACACTTGCCTAGCACTTGGCTAAATCTTGGCCTGGTTGGCCATCCGACCTATAAATACCTCTTGTGATGAAGAGTTCTTCATCCACAAAAGCTTTCCAAGTCTAAAAATCCTCCTCTCCTTAAAGCCATTTCGCCCAAACACCTTTCCCCTTGAGTAAAGTTGGCGAGGCCCCTAGCCTAGCCGAAATCTACCCTCCCTTGGTAGAAAAGTTGCCTCTAGTATTGTTATAATGCCCAAAATACCCTAGCCCAAATCCCTTAGTACTTAGTAGAAGTTGTGAAGAACTTCTAAGGTTTCCTTGGAGCTATCGAGCGCATAAACTTAGGAGCTAAGCCTTGCTCCGGATCGACTTTTATCTAGGATATTATTGGGCTTACCGAGGTAAATAATCCTAACCTCTTTTGAATTAGAAAATACATACGTAGTAGTATAAGAATAAGTATTAAATACTTAGAAGAATATTACGTAATAGAATTGAATCATATCACAGTAGAAGGGTTTAAAAGAAGAATAATCAAACTCAGATTTATTTTAGACTGCTTCACGAGACTTGAGTAGCTCACCGTAGTGTTAAGCCCAATTTTCCGTAGGATAGAGAACCCTCTAGAATCGCTTTGAGTAGTCTAGGCGTTGATAGGCGTGTCTGACTATTATAGGCTGATTCTCTGCGCGCGACATATTCAACTTGGCAGGTGGTTTTTGCTGAGAAGGTATGTGATTCTTCCTAAAGCATGATATTTTACAATATATATGTAGTACGGTAGACGTATATGTGTTAACTGAATAATAACTACGGCAATGTCTTTGACTTAAGCACGAATAATACTTACGGCAATGCCTCACGCTTAAGCCGAATAATAAAGATCAAAGCATTTCAAAGAATCTGAATCAATTTAACGTAAGAGAACTAATTGGTTTTAAAGCGAAGCTTAAGAGTTATACTAGCCTTATGGGACGTTAAGTATAACCACTTAAGAATGATAAAAGAAAGATTGCCTATGTGTTTATAATGCACTTATATTGAATTGTGAAAAGAATATTAAGATGGTTTGATAAGTAGACTTGATATGATGCTATGTGTGTTAGTGTCTTGTAACTTTTGTATAAGAGAGTATTCTTGTTGTGCTTATGTTGTTTAACGATATAAGGTCATATGTTAGTGTAATATCACTCACCTCTTGAAATATTACGGGGTTAAGGCGCCTCCGATGCGGGGTAGACTCGGTGATGCAGGACCATGATTCGAGAATACCTCACGGGTCCAGGGACCTATGCGAGCTACGGAGTTCCGTGTTAGTGATGCGGGTTATACCTCATGCGGTCTATGTGGCTACGCGACTACGAGTCCAGGCGATGCGAGGAGTAGCTACCGACGCGGGTTATGTACCTATGCGGGCCTATGTGAGTGGCCTATGCGGACTACGGAGTCCGAGATTAGGCTTGCATGGTGATACTACGCAATTGGCCTGCTCGATCATTCGCACTAGAAAAGACCATTCAGTTTACCTATTGTTGCTCTTGTTTGTGATGTGGCACTATGCGCGTTCTGGTTGTTTCATACATATTTGTAAACCGGTTTTAAAAATGATATGTTTTCATTTAAGTACTTTACGATTTCGCATACTTAGTACATTGTCTCGACCTCCTTGGCCGCGTTCATGCCGCAGTAAGGCAGCAGTGCTAGATCCGCATCCTTAGGATCTTTGCGTTGGTGTCAGGAGCTCCATCTTCTCCGGAGGCTCTACTGTTGGGTATGCTCTCCCTGTTGTAATTAGTTTTGTTTAGTCAAGGTATGGCGGGGCCCTGTCCCGCCATAGTTGTTTACTTCCTTAGAGGTCTATAGTCCTGTTGTACAGTTGGGATGTAACTGCAAAAACTTGGGTTATATATATATGCCGAAAGGCAAGCTTTTCATCGATAAATTGTGTCTCATTTTACAATCGTTTCATGTCTTGTTTTATATTTCCGCCGATTTTCTCGATGTATGACCGCTGGTGCACAGGTAAGACACTCCACGCCCGAACGGGTCGTGACAAAAGTGGTATCGAGCGCTTAATCCTCGAAAGTGTCTACGCACCGTATCTAGTAGTCTTGATTATCGGTGTGTTGTGCACCACACCAATAATCGTGAGGCTATAGGATATTTAGGATTGGTTTCATTCTTCACTCGAGATCGTGCTTTAGAGTCGTGTTAAAGTTGGACCTCTAACGTATTCCTTTTCATCAGACGCTTATGCCTCCACGTGCAACCCGGGCCCAGAAGGGCAAGGCAACCGAGGGAGCGGCTAGTGGGACACCTAGAGTCACGAGGGCTCGGGCCCAGTCTATACCTCAGACGGCGAGTTCTATGACGCCGCCGGCCCCAGCAGAGACCACATTACCCACACCTCCGCCCCACACCGGGCGAGGAGTTAGGGTACAAGGAGATGGCCCAATATTGCCGATCGTGGCGAACAGGACAGCCGGATGCAAGAAGCTCCAGCCCCACCGTCGCCGTGGTTCACCCAAGGCGAGAGTTTGAGGCTACGAGACTTCGAGTTGTAGCCGCAAGAGTTTTACGGTCGAGGCCGAGGATGATCCGCAAGAGTTCATCCGCCGCCCAGAGGATTTTGAGTGTGATCGTGGCGCCGGAGACCGAGTCCGTGATCTTTGGTTCACATAGTCGCGTGATACCGCAATCGATTGGTTTGATTCACGGAGTTATCCCGGGAGAGCACGCGTCCCGCCTACTGGGATGAGTTCTCAGGCTTTCTCACTCACTTCTTGCCTCCACAGATGAGGAGGCGCAGGTGATAGATTTTTACCTTGGAGGCAGAGGGACGACCGCCGTGGAGTACAATGTCGAAGTTTGATTCATCGCTCGATATGTCCCAGCGTTAGTAGCAGATATGGAGGATAGGGTGCACCGCTACGCCACGGCTAGATGATTATATGGCCGAGTCATGCGGGTGTTTCTCTTCACGGGGTATGGACATTACCCGTGACGCAGCTCATGCTCTTGGATGCGGCGAGCGTAGACCGACGGGTTGACAGCAGCAGGAAGACCAGACGGCAGGTCTTTGGTGGCTATCGTGGCGGCCTCGCAGCGGCCTAGATTTGCACCACAACCAGCTCGAGCACTCGCACCGCCTCGTGACAACCGGATATTCGAGGCGCACAGGCCCCAGGACTTCGACGCCCAGAGCGTGAGGTATCGCCGATCGAGACCACCCCTCGGTGGCCGATGCGAGATCCCACTTCGAGTTGTGGTGCCGCTACGGAGCTTGTTTCAGCCAGGCCAGCAGGTCACTATGCGCGAACGTCCACCGGCAAGGCAGATAGTAGGGTCACCACGTGTTCTTTCACGGTCTTCTTCATCCCCGACAAATACTCGCCGAGGGCAAGGTACTCATGGACCAAAGCAGGTCGCGGCAGAGGTCGTGGCGCGGTCCCAGCTTCTAGCGGTCCTCGAACCGCATTTATGCCTTGTCCACGGCAGATCGTGAGGCCTCACCGATGTCGCCATGTACCTTATCGGTTAGGTTTGATGTTTATGCCTTGATAGATCCGGTTCTACTGGTCCTATATATCTCCCTTGTTGCTAGTAGGATGTAGAGCACGAGTCCATAGACCTTTCGAGGTAGCTACGCCGATGGGTGATTCGGTGGTAGCTCGGCGTATATGAGCTTGTCTGTGACCATTTACGCGTCGGACCAGCCGACTTGATAGTGGAGATGATTGACTTCGACGTGATCATGGGGATGGATTGGCTAGCTTCTTGCTACGCCAATGTAGACCGCAGAGAGAGTAGTACGGTTCCAGTTTCTCGAGCGAGTTGTTGAGTGGGAGGAGCACGGTATCGGCGGGTAGGTTTATTTCCTACCTCAAGGCTAGAAAGATGGTGCGTAGGGTATATCTACCATCTCGTTCGTGTTTGATACTGGGCGCGTACCAGATTTTCCGTCGGGCCCAGGTCGAGAGTTCCCAGACGTGTTTCCACGACCTCGTATCCTCCGCAGGAGATTGAGTTTTGTCACGACCAACCCGGCCCGTGATCGTGCCTTACCCCGGCACCCTAGTGATACAACATCGAGAAAATCAGCGAAATAAAAACATGAATATGAATTAAGAGACAAGATAAATAAACAGCCAACCAAAACGATTGCCTTCATCATATATACATAAATACCCAACAGCTTATCCTTTTACAAACCCCGCCCACAACAAAGCATGCACTCTAAGATTTATACAACAACTATGACGGACAGGCCTCGCCATACCCCGATCGCAAGAACCTGCACATCGTGGTAACATACCAAAGATAAGCCTCCAAGGAACGAGCTTCCCAATACTGTGAAAGGTGATCCTAAAAGCGGGGATCGACAATGATGTACTTCTACTGCAGATGAACGCACTTCCGGGCGAGGTCAAGACAACAGTACCAAGTATGTGAAACTATAAAATATCAAATGAAATCATACTAGCCTATAAAAGGAGATAGGTATGATAACCAAACTACAAGACACACATAACGATTATATCAATTCGTGGTCTCACGCCCACAACATCAATCCCGCCGTGAGTACCTTCCTCACCGCCAGCCTATGATATGATAACAACAAGACAACAATCCAAATGGGAGCATACCCGCGCTACGCGATCGTGTCGATGTCCAAAGGGAACAAATAAGACAACATTCCAAATGGAAGATACCCGCGCGCTACGATCGTCGGATGTCCAAAGGGAAACAATAAGACAAAGATTCCAAATGGAAGCATACCCGCGCGCCACGATCGTGTCGTGATGTCCAAAGGGAAACAATAAGACAAAGATTCCAAATGGAAGCATACCCGCGCCACGATCGCGGTCGCGATGTCCAAAGGGAAACAATAAGACAACAAGGCGGTAATCAAAGTGGAAGCATACCCGCGCCACGATCGTGTCGTGATGTCCAAAGCGATTAACAAAAGTAACACTATCAACAGAACGCACTGCGGAATTTATCCACCACCGGCCACGCCCAAGTAAGTTCTCAACAAGTCAACCGACCTCCATCGAGACGCCAGAGTATAGAAACACAATTCTTGCACAACAAAGGTTATCACAACAAGCATAGGCAAGTTTCACAACAACAAGCATAGGCAAGTTTCACAACAACAAGCATAGGCAAGTTTATACACAACTCAAGTACTTTCATTTTTATGCCCAAGTTCGGTTTTACCCTAAAGTACTACGTGACGTTAAATTCCTTTTAAAGAGATTTATTCCTTTTATAAAAGTCACCCGATACCGTAGTATAAAAATAGAGTGACTTATATCTTTTAAATAAACTAAAACAACTTCCATACTATCCTTTTAAACCAAATTAAGGCAACACCATGCCTTCTTTTTAGACCAAAACACTTCTCTTTTTAAAGTCAAGTTACCACCTTAAAACCAGTGATAAAACCTTCTTTGTTTTCATAACGTCGTTATAACCAACTTCCCATAAGGTCGTTATAACACGTTATGTTTTAAACCATTTTAAGACAACACAATGCCTTTCTTTACCCTAAAGTTCCAGTTTGCCTAATTTCAATTACGCAAGTCTCTTTTTAGAAAAGTTTCATAGTTCAATGTCTTAATCTCTTTTAAAACAATTGAGTAACATATGCCCTAGGCAAGTAGGTTATTCTTGTTCATAATCAATCTTATTAAGCAGCCATGATCTAGAAAATGTAATATCATTTTGTCTCATCTTAGCTTCTGCATGGAGGTTTCTACCGGTTTTAATAATACTTCGTTAGTCATTACATTTTCCTTTATTAGCGCTGCAGTGGTTTGTTCGATACTTATTCTGATTTCCGAATCAGTAAAACATTATTCCTTTTAAAATCAACTACTCATTACTCACGAATGAGGTTTCACACTAACATCCATATCAAGTCAAGTCTCTTAAGAAGTTATACCTAACTTCCCATAAAGCTAGTATAAATCTTATGTTTTCAAAACCAAGTATTACTCTTCTTTCAAAACGGTTTCTTAATGAAATACTTCAAATGCTTTATTATCACACATCAAGTCGCTTATAAGTCAAATCGCTTACCTTTTAACAATCACAAAGCATTTTCTTATCTACATAAAGTCGTTATAATCAACCTCCCATAAAGTCGTTATAACACTTTATGTCTCAAACCAATCAAATACATTTAGCACACGTACGCTCACCGTACTACATAGTTACACACATATCATGATAGAAAAGAAAGGAAGAGGTTCACAAAACTCGCGACGATTATCGACTAATAGCAAAACGCCCAAGTACCTCAAACCGCTCGGCTACTCCTTAAGCCAAGTAGACCACGCCACACGTAGTATTTCAACCTATAGAGGCCACAAGGCGCCTATTAACATCTTAGATCTCAATGTAGAATATTCTACGTAAAATTGGCAAGACTCTCCCCGCAACAGCGTAAATCTCCTCTCTATCGAGGCCGCTACCAAGCCAACCAGTGGGTTAACACGCCTAACCGGACGTGTACAATTCTACTACACCGTAATGCTACACAAGTCATCAGAATACACCCTATGTAATTACATTCGCTTCTTCTTTAAATTCAGCTTAAGTCGCAAGACATCACCGTAAGTATTATTCAGCTTAAGTCAAAAGACATTGCCGCACAACTATGTTCAGTTCTATATATAGTATACTTAACTATATACTCCTACAACATGTAATTTTCAATTACAATGTAAGGTTAGGAATGTTTACCTCGATAAGCCCAAAATTATCCGAGTTTATATGTCGATCCCGAGCAAGGTTTAGCTCCTACTCACAGGCGCTCCGACTTCTCCAACCAACCCTTAGAAGTTCTAACCAACTTCTACTTATAACTTCAACTACGGGTGAAGATTTTTCCAAAGGGTTTCGTTTAGTGGCTAAAGGAAAGTATACTAGTATTTATGGGCTTTTCAGATAGATGTAACTCGGGAATACTACAAGGTATTTAGGCCAAGGTATTTCGCCATTATAACAATACTAGGATAGTATTTCTATACCACAACAAGGGGTATTATACTAAAACAACTAGGATAGGGGGGGTAGGCTCTCGGCCACAAGGCCAAACAAAGGTGGAGGGGACTTGGCCGAATTCTACACTTAAGGGGAGGGATTTTGAGACTTGGAGAATGATTTTTGGATGAAGAAGTTCATCAACTAAGGGGTATTTATAGGTCAAGCAATGGCCAACCAATGGCAAAGATGAAGACAAGTGTTAGGCAAGTGTAGGGCTAGGATTTGGACAAGTGTTTGTGGGCCCCACTTTCTCATCTACCACACAAAATATCTAGCCAAACATTGACCAAATGTTTAAGGCAAGAAACATGAAAAAACGTGCCAAAGGGAGCTCAACCAAATCATTCCACTGGGTGACAAGTGTCACCCTCCCGTTGGTCCAAAATATTTCGCCTCTCTAAAAATCCGCAAAATTATAAATGACATAGCCGGAATTTTCCTACGAAAGTCATGGAAACGCTTCGTCAAAACGACTCTTTTGGCACTTGTGTACAAATTTCGAAACTATGCTTACTTTAAGGCTCAAATTAATATACGATGCCCTCACGCATACATACTCGTGAAATACGGTATAACATTCTCCTCCTTAGAAACATTCGTCCCAAATGTTCCTTCTAAGCCTCAAACAAACACGCGCCAAGATAGTCTTCACTACTATACTTACGAGAACAATCTCGCCTCACCGCCACGAAACACCCGCAAATACTTACATCCAAGTCCACGAGGAAACACCTCTAACATCACAAACTTTTGTCACTTTGCCGCGAGGTTCTAGTGTCACCCTACGACCCAACAAATGGTACCGGACTGCATGCGATCCCTGAGGTCTAAAATATACATCATTCGCACCTTCTCCCTTCACAAGAAATGATCATATCTATGCTCGCAATACATGCTCACCTCTACCCTTACTCGTCGTACTCTTCTCGAACACTTGAACTCTTCTAGTATACGTACCACACTTCAGTCCTCGCTTCAGTTCTCCAAACCTTGGAGTCACCACCTCCAACTTGGTTATCTTACTAGCCTCAATCTTCCTTAAGGCCATTCCCTACCTTCACGATCCGCTTATGGTCGAACATATCCACGAACTCATACGATGGTCATCTAAACCTGGGCCTAACACCCTCGTGACCCTACCACCTGGCGGGACCACCCAGAGCTGACCCTACCTCGAAACAGGCCGCGGGTTGGCCCTCATCATGGCCCCAACCCGACCCACTTAACGCATCACGCTCTTGTTCCCCGATCCGGAACAATCTTACCTCTACAGGTCATGAAAGCTACCACTTCCATTGCACACTACCCAGGGACTTTATCACACAAAACGTTCTAGGCATAAAATGCGCTCCGACAAGGATCACTTGCAAAATCTGGTACTCAAGACGACCTTACATCTAAGGTCTCAACTGTAATATTCTAAGGTTCATCATTTTCTCACCCCCAAGCTTACCCTTCTCACTAACCAGGTTCTACATCACGATTTAGCACAAAGCTATCTCAACATAACACTTAACACATTATCATAACATCAATACATACAAGTCTCTAGGTTAAGGATATACCCGAAAATAGGTGGTTCAAAGGACCGTTAAAATCGAACTTCCACCGCGACTTACCGGGCTCACGGTGTATGAACATCCCGCCTAGTCGTAAGGTGAAGAACCCGCAATCGATCTCGTATCAGGCTATCCTACCAGCTACTGCCGGTCGGACAGTTTCTCCCAAAATGGCCTGGCCGCATGTAAAACAAACTCCTGACTAGCACGACACTCCCCACGCGAGTCTACCACAATGTCACAACGAGGTAGGGTGGCTTCACCGTTAAAACCCCGCCTCCCGAAAATCCAACCTCGAGCCCCGACCGCTCAAAACTTTGACGCTCAAGATTGTAGGACCACTCAGATCGGGCGAGGCGCATAACGAGTCTGCTGGCCGAGGCGGCCTCGAAAATCACCAAAGGACTCGCAGCTTCGCCTCTTCGCCGACTTTGGTCATTCTGCCGATTTCTCCGCCTCACCTCCAAGTGCATAAGCTCGCATGCGGCAATGTCCATGCCCACAAGAGCTACACCTAACAACTCTGCTAGGTAATCATCGAGCCTCAGAACATATCGGTGGACTCGATCCTCCATACTAGCTACTAATGCGGGACGTCTGGCCAATGAGTCGAACTCACATTGTACTCCCGCATCAGACGCCGTCTCGCAACACCAAAAATCTGTACCGAGCCTCCTCATCCGTGGCGGCAAGCAGTGCAAGAAATGCCTTTGAGAACTCGTCCCCACAAAGCCAAGTGCATTCTCTCCCGACAGCTCCCACGAATCAAACCAATCGATCGCGTATCACGCACCGATGCAAACCTAGACCACCGACTCGGTCTCCGATGCCTTGATCACTCTCACGATCCGTCAGAATCGCTGGATGAACTCGCGGATCATCCTCGTGCCTCGACCCATAAAACTCGCGGTTACACTCGTAAAAATCCCGTAGTCTCAAACCGTCATCGCTCGATGTTGAATTACGGTGCTACTGGATCGAACCGCCGCGTCCAGCTTATCTCAAGTCTGCCACAACTCGCCATTAATCGCCATCTCGCGTAACCATCTCTCTCGCCTACTGTAGGATCGAGGCTCAGTATCGTGGTCTCAAGAGATCGCCGCGCTTACTCGTATCTCCTCTCGCCGCTTGCCTTCGGGCCCGGTTGCCTTGCGCGAGGCATAATCGTAAAACGAGATACGCCGAGGGTTCAACTTACAACACACTCTAAGGCCCGATATCGTAATGAGAAGAATGGAAACTAATCCTAAATGTCTCGGCACCTCCGATTATAGATGGTGCACAACACATCGATAATCAAGACTCTACTAGACACGGTGCAGACACTTTCCGAGGACTAATCGCTCGATACCACTTTTGTCACGACCAACCGGCCCGTGGATCGTGCCTACCCCGGGCACCCTAGTGATACAACATCGAGAAAATCACGGAAATAAAAACATGAATATGAATTAAGAGACAAGATAAATAAACAGCCAACCAAAACAAATGTCTTCATCATATATACATAAATACCCAACAGCTTATCCTTTTACAAACCCCGCCACAACAAAGGTTACATGCACTTAAGATTTCTACAACTATGACGACAGTGGCCTCGCCATACTCGATGCAAGAACCTACAGACATCGTGGTAACATACCAAAGATAAGCCTCCAAGGAACGGAGCTTCCCAATACGCCAAAGGTGATCCTAAAATGGATCGACAAATGATGTACTTCTACCGCAGATGAACGCAGCCCCGGGAGGTCAAGACAACAGTACCAAGTATGTGAAACTATAAAATATCAGAAATGAAATCATACTAGCCTATAAAAGCAGGAGATGTATGATAACCAAACTACAGATACACACATAATGATTATATCAATTCGTGGTCTCACGCCACAACATCAATCCCGCCCGCGAGTACCTTCCTCATCCGGCAGTCTATGATATGATAACAACAAGACAAAGAATCCAAATGGGAGCATACCCGCGCTACGCATCGTGTCGAGATGTCCAAAGGGAACAAATAAGACAACATTCCAAATGGAAGCATACCCGCAGCGCTACGATCGTGTCGGTATGTCCAAAGTGGAAACAATAAGACATCATTCCAAATGGAAGCATACCCGTGCGCTACGATCGTGTCGCGATGTCCAAAGGGAAACAATAAGACAAAGATTCCAAATGGAAGCATACCCGCGCTTACGATCGCGTCGTGATGTCCAAAGGGAAACAATAAGACAACAAGGCGGTAATCAAAGTGGAAGCATACCCGCGCGCTACGATCGTGTCGTGATGTCCAAAGCGATTAACAAAGTAACACTATCAACAGAACGCACTGCGGAATTTATCCACATCACGGCCACGTCCAAGTAAGTTCTCAACAAGTCAACCGACCTCCATCGAGACGCGGTAGTATAGAAACACAATTCTTGCACAACAAAGGTTATCACAACAAGATAGGCAAGTTTCATGTCACGACCAACCCGGGCGTGATCGTGCCTTACCCGCACCCTAGTGATACAACATCGAGAAGATCGGAAATAAAAACACATGAACATGAATTAAGAGACAAAATAAATAAACAAAGCAACCAAAAGCTTGCCTTCATCATATATACATAAATACCCGAACAATTATCCTTTTTACAAACCCCGCCACAACAAAGGTTACTGCACTTAAGATTTACACAACAACTATGACGGACGGCCCCGCCATACCCCGAATGTACACGGACCTCTGCACTGTGGTAACATACCAAAGATAAGCCTCCGGAAGGACAGAGCTTCCCAACACGCTAAAGGTGATCCTAAAAGCGAGGATCGGCAAACGATGTACCTCTACCGCGCAGATGAACGCACTTCAAGGAGGTCAAGACAACATGTACCAAGTATGTGAAATCAGTAAAATCAGAATCGAAATCATAATAGTCTATAAAAGCGGAGACGGTATGATAACCAAACTACGACATACACATAATGATTATATCAATTCGTGGTCTCACGCCGCAACATCAATCCCGCCATGAGTACCTTCCTCACCGCGATGCATGATATGATAACAACAAGATAGAAATCCAAATGGGAGCATACCCGCAGCGCTACGCATCGTGTCGGTATGTCCAAAGGGAACAAATAAGACAACATTCCAATGGAAGCATACCCGCGCTACGATCGTGTCAAGAGTCCAAAGGGAAACAATAAGACAAAGATTCCAAATGGAAGCATACCCGCGCTACGCGTCGTGTCAAGATGTCCAAAGGGAAACAATAAGACAACAAGCGGTAATCAAAGTGGAAGCATACCCGCGCGCTACGATCGCGGTCGATGTCCAAAGTGATTAACAAAAGTAACACTATCAGCGAACGCATTGCGGAATTTCTCCGCCACCGCCAAGACGCCCAAGTAAGTTCTCAACAAGTCAACCGACCTCCATCGAGACGCCAGAGTATAGAAACACAATCTTTGCACAACAAAGGCTATCACAACAAGCATAGGCAAGTTTCACAACAACAAGCATAGGCAAGTTTCACATCAACGAGCATAGGCAAGTTTCACAACAACAAGCATAGGCAAGTTTCACAACAACAAGCATAGGCAAGTTTACACAACTCAAAGTACTTTCATTTTATGCCAAAGTCCGGGTTTTAACCCTAAAGTACTACGTACGTTAAATTCCTTTTAAAGAGATCTAATCCTTTTATAAAAGTCACCCGATACCCGTAGTATAAAAATAGAGTGACTTATATCCTTTAAGTAAACCAAAACAACTTCCATACTTTCCTTTTTAAAACCAAATTAAGGCAACACCATGCCTTATTTTTTTTTTTGACCAAAACTCTTTTCTTTTTAAAGTCAAGTTACCACATTAAAACCAATGATAAAACCTTTCTTTTGTTTTCATAAGGTCGTTATAACCCACTTCCCATAAAGTTGTTATACACCTTATGTTTTAAATCATTTTAAGACAACACAATGCCTTTATTTTTCCTAAAGTTCCAGTTTGCCTAATTTCAAATACACCAGTCTTTTTTTTTGAAAAGTTCATAGTTCAATGTCTTAATCTCTTTTAAAACAATTGAGTAACATATGCCTTAGGCGAGTAGGTTATTCTTGTTCATAATCAATCTTATTAGCAGCCATGATCTAGAAATGTAATATCATTTTGTCTCATCTTAGCTTCTATGCAGATGGAGGTTTCTACTGGTTTTAATAATACTTAATTATTCAATACATTTCTCTTTATTAACGCTGCAGTGGCTTGTCGATACACATTCTGATTTCCGAAATCAGTAAAACATTATTCCTTCCAAAAACCAAGTACTCATTACTCACGAATGAGGTTTCACACAAACATTCCTATTAAGTCAAGTTTCTTATCTTTTAAGAATAAGTCTCTTAACTTCTAAACCATTAAACCATTCTTTTTATCTCTCTTAAGGCGTTACACCTAACTTCTCATAAACTGTATAACTTTTATGTTTTCAAACCAAGTATACACTTCTTTCAAAAAGGTTTATTAATCTTTTAGAATACTTCAAGGTTCTTTGCATCAAGTCGGTTATAAGTCAAATCAGTTATCTTTTAAAAACCACAAAGCATTTCTCATTTACATAGAGTTGTTATAACCAACTTCCCATAAAGTCGTTATAACACTTTATGTTTAAAGACCACCAAATACATTTAACACACGACGCTCACCGTACTACATAGTTATGCACATATCATGCTAGAACAGATAGGAAGAGGTTCACATACCTCGCGACGATTATCGACTAATAGCAAAACGCTCCAAGTACCTCAAACCGTCCGCTACACTCTCAGTCAAGCAGATCACTCCACACGTAGTACTACAACCTATAGAGGCCACAAAACGCCTATTAATATCTTTAGATCTCAATGTAGAATATTCTACGTAAAATTCCAAAGACTTCCCCGCAACAACAGCGTAAATCTCCTCCTCTATCGAGGCCGCTACCAAGCCAACCAGGGGTTTGCACGTCTATCCGACGTGTACAATTCTACTCACAGAATGCTACACAAATCTATCAGAATACACTATGTAATTACATTCGATTCTTCTTTAAATTCAGCTTAAGGCGCAAGACATTGCCGTAAGTATTATTCAGGCTTAAGTCAAAAGACATTGCCGCACAACTATAATGTTCAGTTCTATATATAGTATACTTCAACTATATATTCCTACAATATGTAATTTCCAATTACAATAGAAGGTCAAGAGTGTTTACCTCGATAAGCCCAAAATTATCCGAGTTTATATGTCGATCCCGAGCAAGGTTTAGCTCTACTCGTGCGCTCCAACCCGCTCCAAACAACCCTAGAAGTTCTAACCAACTTCTACTCAAATACTTCAACTATCAATGAAGATTTCCTGGTTTCGTTTAGTGGCTAAAGGAAGTATAATAGTATTTTCTGGCTTTTGTGTAAGTGTAACCTGGGAAAACTACAAGGTATTTGGGCCAAGGTATTTGGACATTACAACAATACTAGGAGAGTATTTCTATACCACAACAAGGGTATTATACGAAAACAACTAGGCTAGGGGTACCTACTAACCACTACAAAGGGGGAAGCTCTACCAAAGGGCCTCAAAGGGGAGGGGAGTGTGGTGGACGAGAGAACAAGAGGAGGGAGTATTTTGAGACTTAGATAGATTGCTCAAGTTTTGGATGAAGAAAGTCTTCAACTTATGGTATTTATAGGTCAAGTGAAGGCCAACCAATGGCCAAGATGAAGACAAGTGCATAGCAAGTGTAAGGCCAAGATTTAGCCATGTGCTACCTTATCCATCTACACAAAATATCCTACCTAACCCTTGACCAAAATTTCAACACCAAAAACGCGTGCAAAGGCTAGCTTTGCCGTCCACTGCTTCCAATGGGAGGTGACACTTGTCCCTCCCGTTGGTCCAAAATGTTTCGTCTCTAAAAATCCGCAAAAATTATTAATGACATAGCCGGAATTTTCCCACGTAAGTCGTGGAAACGTTTCGTCGAAAAACGACTCCTTTAGGTAGTTATGCACAAATTCGAACCTATGCCTACTTTAAGGCTCAAATTGTATACGTACGCCCTCACGTACATACTCTGGAAATACGGGGTATAACATTTCACAACAACAAGCATAGGCAAGTTTCACAACAACAAGCATAGGCAAGTTTATACACAACTCGAAGTACTTTCATTTTTATGCCCAAGTTCGGGTTTTACCCCTAAAGTACTACGTACGTTAAATTCCTTTTAAAGAGATTTATTCCTTTTATAAAAGTCACCCGATACCCGTAGTATAAAAAATAGAGTGACTTATATCTTTTAAATAAACTAAAACAACTTCCATACTCTCCTTTTTAAAACCAAATTAAGGCAACACCATGCCTTCTTTTTAGACCAAAACACTTCTCTTTTTTAAAGTCAAGTTACCACCTTAAAACCAGTGATAAAACCTTCTTTTGTTTTCATAACGTCGTTATAACCAACTTCCCATAAGGCTGTTATAACACGTTATGTTTTAAACCATTTTAAGACAACACAATGCCTTTCTTTACCCTAAAGTTCCGGTTGCCTAATTTCAATTACGCAAGTCTCTTTTAGAAAAGTTTCATAGTTCAATGTCTTAATCTCTTTTAAAACAATTGAGTAACATATGCCCTAGGCGAGTAGGTTATTCTTGATCATAATCAATCTTATTAAGCAGCCATGATCTAGAAAATGTAATATCATTTTGTCTCATCTTAGCTTCTGCGGATGGAGGTTTCTACTGGTTTTAATAATACTGTTAGTCATTACATTTTCCTTTATTAGCGCTGCGATGGTTTGTTCGATACTTATTCGATTTCAATCAAGAAACATTATTCCTTTTAAAATCAAGTACTCATTACTCACGAATGAGGTTTCACACTAACATCCATATCAAGTCAAGTCTCTTAAGACGTTATATCTAACTTCCCATAAAGCTAGTATAACTCTTATGTTTTCAAAACCAAGTATTACTCTTCTTTCAAAACGGTTTCTTAATGAAATACTTCAAATGCTTTATTATCACACATCAAGTCGCTTATAAGTCAAATCGCTTACCTTTTAACAATCACAAAGCATTTTCTTATCTACATAAAGTCATTATAACCAACCTCCCATAAAGCCGTTATAACACTTTATGTCTCAAACCAATCAAATACATTTAGCACACGTACGCTCACCGTACTACATAGTTACACACATATCATGCTAGAAAAGATAGGAAGAGGTTCACATACCGCGACGATTATCGACTAATAGCAAAACGCTCAAGTACCTCAAACCGCGGCTACTCCTTAAGCCAAGTAGACCACGCCACACGTAGTATTTCAACCTATAGAGGCCACAAGGCGCCTATTAACATCTTAGATCTCAATGTAGAATATTCTACGTAAAATTCGCAAAGACTCTCCCGCAACAGCGTAAATCTCCTCCTCTATCGAGGCCGGCTACCAAGCCAACCGGGGGGGGGTTAACACGTCTAACCGGACGTGTACAATTCTACTACACCGTAATGCTACACAAGTCTACTGTAATACAGTCCTATGTAATTACAGTTCAGTTCTCTTCTTTAAATTCAGGCTTAAGTCGCAAGACATTGCCGTAAGTATTATTCAGGCTTAAGTCAAAAGACATTGCCGCACAACTATGTTCAGTTCTATATATAGTATACTTAACTATATACTCCTACAACATGTAATTTCCAATTACAACAGAAGGTTAGGAATGTTTACCTCGATAAGCCCAAAATTATCCGAGTTTATATGTCGATCCTGAGCAAGGTTTAGCTCCTACTCTGTGCGCTCCGACCCGCTCCAACCAACCCTTAGAAGTTCTAACCAACTTCTACTTATAACTTCAACTACGGGTGAAGATTTTTCCAAAGGGTTTCGTTTAGTGGCTAAAGGAAAGTATACTAGTATTTATGGGCTTTTCGTATAGAGGTAACCTGGTGACTACTAAAATGTAGTTAGGCCAAGGTATTTGGGCATTATAACAATACTAGGAGAGTATTTCTATACCACAACAAGGGTATTATACGAAACAACTAGGCTAGTGGGTAGGCTCTCGCCACAAGGCCCAACAAAGGAGAGGACTTGGCCGAATGCTACACTTAAGGGGAGGATTTTGAGACTTGGAGAATGATTTTTGGATGAAGAAGTTCATCAACTAAGGGGGGTATTTATAGGTCAAGCAATGGCCAACCAATGGCCAAGATGAAGACAAGTGTTAGGCAAGTGTAGGGCTAGGATTTGGACAAGTGTTTGTGGGCCCCACTTTCTCATCTACCACACAAAATATCTAGCCAAACATTGACCAAATGTTTAAGGCAAGAAACATGAAAAAAAACGTGCCAAAGGGAGCTCAACCAAACCGTCCACTTGGGTGACAAGTGTCACCCTCCCGTTGGTCCAAAATATTTCGTCTCTCAGAAAAATCCGCAAAAATTATAAATGACATAGCCGGAATTTTCCCTACGAAAGCTGTGGAAACGTTTCGTCGAAAAACAACTCTTTTTGGCACTTGTGTACAAATTTCGAAACTATGCTTACTTTAAGGCTCAAATTAATATACGTATGCCCTCACGTACATACTCAGGAAATATGGGGTATAACAGTTTTGTTTAGACATATTGCCAAACACTCGGCCTATTTCCATTCCGCCATACAGAATGGCACCTGCCGAGTTGAGAGAGTTGAAGGATCAGCTTAGGGATTTGCTGGAGAAGGGCTTCATCAGGCCTAGTGTTTCTCCCTGGGGAGCGCCGGTATTGTTCGTGAAGAAGAAGGGCGACGCCGCGCATGTGTGTTGATTACATGCGGTGAACAAGGTGACCATTAAGAACAAATACCCCTTCCGTGATTGATGAGTTGTTCGACCAGTTGCAAGGCGCGAGATGTTTCTCCAAGATTGATCTGCGATCGGGCTATCATCAGGTGCGAGTCAGAGAGGTGGATGTCCCTAGGACTGCATTCCGGACCCGGTACGGGCATTATGAGTTCAGGGTCATGTCTTTCGGATTGACCAATGCTCCGGTATTCATGGATTTGATGAACCGAGTGTTCAAACCATTTTGGACACGCTTGTGATAGTGTTCATCGATGATATCTTGGTTTATTCTCGCCAGAGCGGAGCACGCGAGCATTTGGCGATCTTGGCCGATTCTCCGACCAAGTATGCACGCCAAGTTTTCCAAATGTGAGTTTTGGTTAACTTCGTGGCTTTTATTGGGCATATTGTCGGGCTGATGGTATTCGTAGATACGCCAAGATCGAGGCATCGATGGTTGGCCTAGACCTACTACTCCGGCGCAGGTTCGCAGATTTTCGGGCTTTGAGTTATTATCGGCGTTCAGAGAGGTTTGCTTCTATCTCTCGCACCATTGACTAGGCCGACTCGTAAGGCGCCAAGTTTGATGGTGATGCTTGTGAGTAGAGTTTCGATTCTTGAAAGAGATCGACGACGCCCCGTTCTTACTCTTCCAGAGGGTCCAGACGGTTATGTTGTGTATTGTGATGCGTCGGGCATCGGGTTGGGATGTGTGTTGATGCAGCAGGGCAAGGTTATAGCGTATGCATCCCGACAGCTGAAGAAACACGAGAGGAACTACCCCACCCATGATTTGGAGTCGCGGTGATTCACGCTTTGAAGATCCGAGACACTATTTGTATGGGGTTCACGTGGATATTTATACAGACCACAAGAGCCTCCAGTATATCTTCAGCCAGAGGGAGCTGAACTTACGACAGAGACGGTGGTTAGAGTTGCTTAAGGATTACGATGTTGATATCCTGTACCACCCGGGGAAAGCCAATGTTGTGGCAGATGCTCTTAGTCGTAGGTCGATGGGGAGCCTATCGGATGCGCAGAGAGGAGGACATGGTTCGTGATTTGCATCGATTAGCGAGCCTGGTGTCCGTTTGATTGATTACGATAGCGGTGGGGTTCGAGTTCGTGAGGTTGCCGAGTCTTCCATCGTCGAGAGGTGAAGAGGCAATTCGAGGATCGATTTTGACATTTTATCGTGATACGACTCTTCGTGAGGCAAGGGTCCTGAGGTAGCACGATGGGGTGCTAAGGTTTGAGGCGAGTTGTGTGTTCCAAATGTTTCGTGACTTGCAGCAGGTTCTTGGGGAAGCACACAGCGCGCGTTACTCTATCCATCCAGGGTCGACCAAGATGTACCACGACCTTAGATCTATGTATTGGTGGGATGGCTTGAAGAGGGACGTTGTAGAGTTCGTAGCTCAGTGCCCATGTTGTCAGCAGGTGAAGGTAGAGCACCAGAGGCCTGGTGGTTTGTTGCAGGCGATAGAGATCCCGACCTGGAAGTGGGAGGTAATCAACATGGACTTCATCACAGGATTACCTCGCACTCAGAGGAGACATGATTCTATATGGGTTATCGTCGACAGGCTGACGAAATCAGCCCACTTTCTTCCCGTCAGGACGACTTTTTCGGCTGAGGATTATGCCAGACTTTACATCCGAGAGATCATCGACCGCATGAGTCCCTATTTCGATCATATCGCATGCAGGAGCCAGTTCGGCTAACTTACGAGGTCTTTCCGAGAGGTTTAGGACGCAGTGAGCCCGAGTAATCGCATTCCATCCACGCAGACGACAGGCGAGCGCACTATCCGCACTCGAGGATATGCTGCGAGCCCGTGTTATCGACCGTGGGTAGCCGAGGATCATTTGCCTCTAGTTGAGTTCGCGTACAATAGCTACCACTCCGGATTCGGATGGCGCCTTATGAGGTCTTGTATGGGAGGAAGTGCAGATCGCCTATAGGTTGGTTCGATGTGGGCGAGTGCGGCTAGTGGGACCAGATTTGGTGCAGCGATGGATAAGGTGAAGCTTATCCGAGGCGGCTATTGATACTCGAGTCGGCAAGTCGATGCAGATCATCATCGTCGGCATCTTGAGTTCGAGGTTCATGATTGGGTTTTTAAAGGTGTCACCCATGAAGCGGTGTGATGAGATTCGGGAAGAAGAAACTCACCAAGGTATATTGGGCGCTTCAGATTGTCTGGGGTAGGCAAGGTTGCCTACAAGTTGGATCTGCCGTCCGATCCGGAGGCGTGCATCCGGTGTTTCACGTATCTATCTTTGAGAGATGTATCGGGGATCCATCTGGGTGCACCCGATTGACGATGTCCGTGTGACCGGGTTATCGTATGAGGAGGTTCCCATAGCGATAATCGATCGCCGTTAGCGTCTGCGACCAAGGACGTGGCTTCCACAAAGTCTTGTGGCGGAACGAGCTCGTGAGATGACATGGGAAGCCGAGGAAGACATGAGGCAGAAGTATCCTCACCTATTCCCCACACCTCCAGGTAATTTACTTTCCTACATGTAAATCTTCATTATCGTTTATGCCTAAGTGTTGTTCTGTGGCCGTGTGTGGCATTTGCAACTGTTTAAGTTATGAAGAATCTTATCGTTAATCGCTTGGGAAGGAACATTCGACGAATGTTTCTAAGGGAGAATGTTATACCCGTATTTCGAGTATGTGCGTAATGGCGTCACGAAAGTTTGGCCTTAAAAGTTTAAGCCTTGGACGTTTTTATTTGTGCACAACTCACTAAAAGAATCGTTTTCCGACGAAACGTTTCCACAGCTTTCGTAGGGAAAATTCCGACTATGTCATTTAGTATTTTTGCGGATTTTTCCGAGAGACGAAACATTTTGGACCAACGGGAGGGCGACACTTGGCACCCTCCAATTGGTGGACTTGAAATCGTCCATTGGACGAATTGGACATAGAGTTGCACGTTTTTCTGCCTTTGCACAAGTCAAGGAGTTGGTAGGATATTTTGTGTGCAAGTTGGCTAGGTACACTTGCCCTAATCTTGGCCTTACACTTGCCTAACACTTGGCTAAATCTTGGCCCTTGGTTGGCCATCCCTTGACCTATAAATACCCCTCTTGTGATGAAGAGTTCTTCATCCACAAAAGCTTTCCAAGTCTAAAAATCCTCCCCTCTCCCTTAAAGCCATTTCGTCCAAACACCTTTCCTCCCCTCGAGTAAAGTTTGGCGAGGGCCCTCCTAGCCTAGCCGAAATCTACCCCCCTCCCTTGGTAGAAAAATTGCCTTCTAGTATTGTTATAATGCCCAAAATACCCTAGCCCAAATCCCTTAGTACTTAGTAGAAGTTGTGAAGAACTTCTAAGGTTTCTCGAGCTATCTGAGCGTCTGACTTAGGAGCTAAGCCTTGCTCGGATCGACTTTTATCTAGGATATTATTGGGCTTACCGAGGTAAATAATCCTAACCCTCTTTTGAATTAGAAAATACATCTGTAGTAGTATAAGAATAAGTATTAAATACTTAGAAGAATATTACGAATAGAATTGAACTGTTATCACAGTAGAAGGGTTTAAAGAAGAATAATCAAAGCGATTTACTTAGGACTGTTTTCACATGAGACTTGAGTAGCTCACCGTAGGGAAGTGCTGCCCAATTTTCCGTAGGATAGAGAACCCTCTGCTAGAATCATTTTGAGTAGTCTAGGCGTTGATAGGCGTGTCGACTATTATAGGTCGATTCTGCGCGACATATTCAACTTGGCGGTGGTTTTCACGAGAAGGTATGTGATTCTTCCTAAAGCATGATATTTTACAATATATATGTAGTACGGTAGACGTACATGTGTTAACTGAATAATAACTACGGCAATGTCTTTGACTTAAGCCTGAATAATACTTACGGCAATGCCTCACGGCTTAAGCCTGAATAATAAAGATCTGAAAGCATTTCAAAAGAATACTGAATCATTTTTAACAGAAGAGAACTAATTGGTTTTTAAAACAGAAGCTTAAGAGTTATACTAGCCTTATGGGAAGTTAAGTATAACCACTTAAGAATGATAAAAGAAACAGTTTGCCTATGTGTTTATAACAGACTTATATTGAATTGTGAAAAGAATATTAAGATGGTTTGATAAGTAGACTTGATATGATGCTATGTGTGTTAGTGTCTTGTAACGTTTGTATAAGAGAGTATTCTTGTTGTGCTTATGTTGTTTAACGATAAGCTGTTATGTTAGTGTAATATCACTCACCTCTTGACATATTACCGGTTAGGCGCCTCCGACGCGGGTAGACTCAGTGATGCAGGACCATGATTCGAGAATACCTCATGCGGGTCCGAGGACCTACGCGAGCTACGGAGTTCCGTGTTAGTGATGCGGGTTATACCTCACGCGGTCTATATGGCCATGCGGACTACGAGTCGGGGCGATGCCGAGGAGTAGCTACCTCGATGCGGGGTTATGTACCTATGCGGGCCTATGTGAGTGGCCTATGCGACTACGGAGTCCGAGATTAGGCTTGCATGGTGATACTACGGGCAATTGGCCCTGCTTCGATCATTCGCAGCCTAGAAAAGACCTGTTACAGTTTACCTATTGTTGCTCTTGTTTGTGATGTGGCACTATGTGCGGTTTCCTTGGTTGTTTCATACATATTTGTAAACTGGTTTTAAAAATGATATGTTTTCATTTAAGTACTTTACAGTTTCGCATACTTAGTACCTGTTGTACTGACCTCCTTCGGGGGGCTGCGTTCATGCCGCAGGTAAGGGCAAGCAGGTGCTAGATCCGCATCCTTAGGATCTTTTGCGTTGGTGTCAGGAGCTCCATCTTCTCCGGAGGCTCTACTGTTGGGTATGCTCTCCCTGTTGTAATTAGTTTTGTTCAGTCAGGGTATGGCGGGGCCCTGTCCCGCCATAGTTGTTTACTTCCTTAGAGGTCTGTAGTCCTGTTGTACAGTTGGGATGTAACTGCAAAAACTTGGGTTATATATATATGCCGAAAGGCAAGCTTTTCATCAGATAAATTGTGTCTCATTTTACAACTGTTTCATGTCTTGTTTTATATTTCCGCTGATTTTCTCTGATGTATGACTGCTTGGGTGCCCGGGTAAGGCACCAGTCACGGGCCCCGGAACGGGTCGTGACAAAACAAATGTTCATGAGTGTATTGTAAGTGTATCTCAATAGAAAAATCCCGGAAAAAGATAGTTTTCGTATTAGTCGCAAGGTGAAAACCTAGTTGCTTTTCTAGGTTTTGTTTGGAAGATTGAAGGAAATTTGTTGGTGTTGTTCTAAGGGTCTCAAGTGGCGGATTGAAGTGTCTTGAAGAGGCTCTAAGTTGCTAAGGAGCGACTTCGGATTTGGAGTTGGATTAAGATTCGTTGAGGTAATAATCTTGTCTCTTAAAAGTGTTACAAGATTATATATATTGTTGTTGGCTTTACATGTTTGCTAGCATGAAGTATATGTGTTGAAGTTTATAAGTATTATGGATAGATTGTAGCCTTAAAATCCGAAATGTCATTTAAGCCATGTGAAGTTGGATTACAAATTGGTCGTTTATTAGAATCGTCGCATGTTACTTACTTGAAGATTATAGTAGTATAATCGATTGCGACTTGATATCATGTTATGCTAACAACTTGGATCGAAATGGAAATTGGATAAGAATTGGTGTTATTGTACTCAATGTGGCCGAATTGGACTAGTAGTTTGTATTAGTTTGATATCTTTTGTGGGCGGAATTTTACACGTCTAGTAGGCGTGTAATCCCCTATTGTTAATTGCATTGATTGGGCCTTAAATGTGGCGTGTTTGGTTATTGAATTCGGCCTTGAAAAAGGTGGCAAAGTATGTAGAAACAAAGGAGGTGTTGTCCGATTTTCCGTAGAATTTAGTGACTTTACACTTATAATATTCTACGTTTGAAGTGAGACGTTAATAGACGTATTGTGGACATTATAGGTTGACATACTACGGGCGGGATATTGTACTTAGCAAGTGGATTGACCCGAAGAGGTACGTAGAACTTTATCTTTTGAGCATGACTAGTTGTACGTATATAGTACGGTAGACGTACAAGACCTTGATATCCTTTACTAGTTTTATGAATAGCCAAGTCGGGTGAGTTAGGAGATTAACTCACTTCTTTGAAAGTATTAAGGATGTCTTAAGGTTTATTAAAGTTAAGGGACTTGAAGAGTTTTAAAGTATGTGATACTTGTTTCGTTTTAAACGTATAAGTCCCTTGGATAGGAAATTGTATTTGACTAAGGTATAAAGTGAATATAACGACTTTACGGGAAGTTGGTTATATTAGTGTCACGACCCGACCTCGGGCCCGCGACTGGTGCCTTACCCCGGGCACCCTAGTGATACAACATCAGAGAAAATCAGCGAAAAATAAAAACTCATAAACGACAAACAGTGAAATAAGAAGACAGGATAACCAAAACGGTTACCTTTCTGTATATATATAAAAAAAAAAAACTTGAACAGTTAGATCCCTTTTACAAACCCTGCCACAACAAGATTACATGCACTTAAGAGTGTTATAACAACAACGACGGGACAGGGCCCCGTCATACCCCTGAATGTAAGTACCTACAACGACAGGGGACTATAACAAAGATAAGCCTCCGGAGAAACGGAGCTTCCCAAAACGCTGAACTGTGATCCTATGAGCGAGGATCAACAAGCGTGTACCTACCACGGCATGAACGCAGCCGGCGAGGTCGATAACAGTACCAAGTATGTGAAATCAAAATATCGTAAATGAAGTCATAATAGTCTATATAAAATGTAAGACATATATAATAACCAATTTACGATACACATATGTAGCGATATGTCAAGTCAGGGACTCACGCCCTTAAAGTAATCACTCAAATATAACCATGGGTCTCATTCCCACAATATCAATCATGCCCGTGGAATTCCTTCCTCACTGCCGGCAGTCTTTGATATAAAAGCACCAAGGAATACACATGAACACCAGGTCCCACCTGTGTCATAATAAAACCGTACGGGGTAAGTACGAAGGCATAGCCGACTACTAAAACCCACCGTACCAACAATGCTATAAGACTGTATCACGAGGTCTTTCTAGACCGCGCCACATGATCGAAGCTGGCCACTCGCCCTCAGTATCAATGTGTGCGTCTAATCCTGGAACTTACCGCAGCTCCGCATAGGCCACACATAGGCCCGCATGAGGTATTCTCGCATCGGGGGTAGCTAACCCGCGGCATCCTCCTGGACCCCCGAAGTCCGCATAGTCCTATGGACCGCATAAGGTATAATACCTCGCATCGACGTAACATACCCGGAGTGATCATCCTGTCCTGGAACTCCCGCAGCTCTGCATGGGTCACACAGACCCGCATGAGGTATTCCTCGCATCGAGGGTGGCAAGTCCTCGGCATAATAACAAGTCAGGGGGGTAAGTGGTATAATATCAGCATAACTGCTTATCGTTAAACAACATAAGCACAACAAGAAAACCCGTTACACAAACGTCACAAGACACTAACACACGTAGCATCATAACAAGTTTACTTATCAAACCAACAAGAAAGTATTACAAGGCTATCACAAGCCAACATTGTCAAGTTACTCACACAAAAGTCACACGATACCCGTAGTATTAAAATAGAGTAACTATCTTTTAAGTAAACCAAAACAATTTCCATACCTTCTTTTTAAATCAATCTTAAGACAAAAGCATGCCTTCCTTTTAAACAAAGACACTTTTTCCTTTTTAAAGTCAAGTAGAAATATACATTTTAAACCAAGTGTCTTACTCTTTTAAAAACAAGTAACGTATACCTTTAAATCAAGTTACTTCTCCTTTCCCAAAATCAAGTTGTTTATAAGTCAAGTCTCTTTACTTTCAAAAATCAGGCTCTTAATCTTTCAATCATACCTTTTAAGGAAACCAACTTCCAACCTTTAAAATGTCAAGTTATCATTTTAAATCCAATGATAAAACCATTCTTTTGTTTTCATAAAGTCGTTATAAATAACTTCCCATAAAGCTATTATAACACTTTATGTTTTAAAACAACCAAGGACAACTATTCTTATTTTCGAAATCAAGATAACTTTATTCTTTAAAAGACCACACACCCATTACTCATGAGTGAGGTTTTACAACTTTTAACATAATTCAAGTCCTTAATATTTCATAACAAGTCACTTAACTTTGGAATCAAGTCAAGGACACAAAAGGAAAATCAAATTCCTTTAAACACATGTGCGTCTACCGCACTAAATATATTTCACAAATATCATGCTAGAAAGGATAGGAAGAGGTTCACATACCTCACGACGATTATCGACAATTAGCAAAACGCTCCAAAGTACTCTAACCTTGCTCGCCTTTCCATCCATCAAGTAGAATATGCTACTCGTAGCACTTCAACCTATAATGGTCATAAAACGCTTATCAACTTCTAGATCCCTTCGTGGAATATTTCTAAGAACAAGGCTCCATATTCTACGAAAAATTCGGCAGCACCTCCCCCCCCCCCCGCAACCTCATAAATCTCCTCCTCTAACGAGGCCTGCTACCAAGCCAACAATTCCAGGGGGGGTTACACGTCTAACCGGACGTATACAATTCTACTCCACAATAATACTACAAGTCTACTGTAAATACAGTCCAATGTAAATACAGTTCAATTCTTATCCATAATCATTCTACATATAGTATACTCAACTATACATTACTGCAACATGTAATATCCAATTACAATAGGGGGACAAAGATCATTACCTCGATAAGCCCAAAATTATCCAAGATTATAAGTCGATCCTGAGCAACGTTTAGCTCCAATTCCTTACGCTCCAACCCGCTCCAAGCAACCCTTAGAAGTTTCTAAACAACTTCTCTTAACATTTCAACTCCAAAAAAGTGAAGAACACTAGGCTTGTTCTTGCCATGCTCTCGGCCAAGGGGGTACTTTAGGGGCTAGGGTGTGAAATATTTTCTAACCTTTGGTTAATAATCTTCCTAATACACTAAGAAAGAACACTTTAAGAGTCTAAGAATTTTTGGACAACTTTTGGCCAAGGGGAAGGCTAAAAAAAATGAGAACAACAACAAGGAGAGGGGAGGGAGAATTCGCTTGAAAAACTCAAGTGTGGGATGAAGTCTTGCAAGCTAAAAGGGTGGGTATTTATAGAGAAACCAAGGGCTATGATTAATGCAAGTGTAAGGTGAGGATGGGGTACATGTGTGTGGGTAGTTGGCCAACCATTTGGCCACCACAAAAATGGGACAAGTGGCTTGCCACTTGTCCCCCAATAAAACGTCCAAGGCTAGGTGTCCATCCCCAACTCCTCTCGCCTGTGTGGACCGAGGCTCGTGTATTGTGGTCTCGGCGGCTGCTGCGCTCTAAACTCTCTGGGTCAAGGGCGTCGCAAAACTCGTCGTCAAGCACTATCTCGAGTAATGGCCGGCTCGCGCTCGTACTCTCAGTATCCTACTAGCAGCCTCTCTACTGTCTTTCCCATTCTGCCGGGCCGCTTGCGCGGAGGCATAACTGGTAAAAACGAAATACGTCAGAGGGGTCCAAATTATAACACAGCTCTAAGGCACGATCTCAAAATGAGAAGAATGGAAACCAACCCTAAATGTCCTGCAGCCTCCTGATTATAGATGTGGTGCACAACACATCGATAATCAAGACTCTACTAGACACGGTATGTAGACACTTTCCGAGGATTAACTGCTCTGATACCACTTTTGTCACGACCCGAACCCGGGCCTGTGACTGGTGCCTTACCCGGGCACCCAAGTAGACATACATCAGAGTAACCAGCGGAATATAAAACAAGACATGAAACAATATAGAATGAGAACAGTTTATCCAAGAAAAGATCGCCTTTCGGCATGTATATATACATGTTTGAACAGTTACATCCCTTTTACAAACCTGCCCACAACGATTTCTGGACTCTAAGAATGTTATAACAACTATGACGGGACAGGGCCCCGCCATACCCCTGAATGTACAAGAACCTACAACTCAGGGAAACATACCAAAAGATAAGCCTCCGGAGAAACGGAGCTTCCCAATACGCTGAACTGTGATCCTAAGAGCGAGGATCGACAACCGGTGTACCTCTACATGCGGCATGAACGCAGCCCCCCGAAGTAGGTTAGTACAACAGGTACCAAGTATGTAAAACTGTAAATACTGAAAATGAAATCATAATAGTCTATATAAAAAATAGAAGACATATATGATAACAAAACTACAGTTCATAACATAAAAGCAGTCATGTCAAGTCAGGGACTCACGCCCTCAAAGTCATCCCTCATGCCCGTGGAACTCCTTCCTCACTGCCGGCAGTCTAGGTATAAATCGTGTGATACGTATAACATGTCTCGGCCCATCTCATGGACTCGGTGTCGGATCGTATGGAATACATTCCCGGTCCATCTCATGGACTCGGTATCGTGTGAAATACATTCCCGGTTCATCCCATGAACTCGGTGTCGTGTGAAATACATTCCCGGTTCATCCCATGAACTCGGTGTCGTGTGAAATACATTCCCGGTTCATCCCATGAGCTCGGTGTCGTGAAATACATTCGGTTCATCCCATGAACTCGGTGTCGTGTGAAATACATTCCCGGTTCATCCCATGAACTCGGTGTCGTGTGAAATACATTCCCGGTTCATCCCATGAACTCGGTGTCGTGTGAAATACATTCCCGGTTCATCCCATGAACTCGGTGTCGTGTGGAATACATTCCCGGTTCATCCCATGAACTCGGTGTCGTGTGAAATACATTCCCGGTTCATCCCATGAACTCGGTGTCGTGTGAAATACATTCCCGGTTCATCCCATGAACTCGGTGTCGTGTGAAATACATTCCCGGTTCATCCCATGAACTCGGTGTCGTGTGAAATACATTCCCGGTTCATCCCATGAACTCGGTGTCGTGTGAAATACATTCCCGGTTCATCCCATGAACTCGGTGTCGTGTGAAATACATTCCCGGTTCATCCCATGAACTCGGTGTAGAATCGGCCATAACATTTAAACGCTCCTTTTAAATCAATTAAGGAAATATTATGCCCTCCTTTTTAAACCAAAACACTTTCCTTTTTAAAGTCAAGTAACAACATTCTTTTCAAAAGTTTAAGTTGCATAATTTCAAATACTCCAGTTTCTTATTTTCAAAAGATTCATAGATCATAGTCTTATTCACTTAATAACATAATTCTCTTTTAGAACAATTAGAGTAACATATGTCTTATGTGTGAGTAGGTTATTCTTGTTTATAACAATCTTATTAAAGCAGCCATGATCTAGGAAATGTAATACAATTAGGTCTTATCTTAGCTTCTATGCAGATGGAGGTTTCTACTGGTTTTAATATAATTACTTATTTGTCAATACATTTTCCTTTATTAACGCTGCAGTGGTTCGTTCGATACTTATTCTCATTTCCGAAATCAGTAAAACATTATTCTTTAAAAACCAAGTACTCATTACTTACGAATGAGGTTTCACACTTTTTAACAAAATTCATATCAATTCAATTAAGTAAACCGTTCCTTTTATCTCTCTTAAGTCGTTATACCTAACTTCCCATAAAGCTAGTATAACTCTTAAGCTTTCAAAACCAAGTATTACTCTTCTTTCAAAAACGATTCTTAATTCTTTTGAAATACTTCAAGATTCTTATTATTTAAAACACAAGTCAAAAGACATCGAAGTAAAACCACGTTCAGTTAACACACGTACGTCTACCGTACTATATATATTCTTTTAAAATATCATGCTCAAGAGGATATGAAGAATCACATACCTCGCGACGATTATCGACAATTTAGCAAAACGCTCCAAAGTATTCTAACCTTGCTCGCCTTTTCCACCCTTTCAGTAGACCACGCTACTCGAAGAACTTTAACCTATAACGGTCATATAAGTCTATCAACGTCTAGACTACTCTGTAGAATATTCTAAGCAGGAGGTTCATATTTCTACTGAAAATTGGGCAGCTCCTCCCTTCCCGTCAAACTACTCAAGTCTCATCAGAAATACAAATCCTATGTAAGTACAGTTCAATTCTCTTCTTTTATACCATCCTTCTATATCTTATACTTAATCCCAAATTACTACGATATGTAATCTCCAATTACAATAGAAGGACAAGATATTTACCTCGATAAGCCCAAAATTATCCAAGTTTAAATGTCGATCCTGAGCAAGGTTTAGCTCCTATTCTGTACGCTCCAATACGCTCCAAGAAACCCTTAGAAGTTCTACACAACTTCTACTTAATACTTCAACCAACTATGAAGATTTCCCCAGGGTTTCGTTTAGTGACTAATGGAAGTATAGTAGTATTTTTCCGGGCTTTTAGTATAGAGGTGACTTTGGAATACTACAAGGTATTTGGGCCAAGGTATTTTGGAATAGTGATAATACTTGGAGAATACTTTTCAACCAAGGGGGGGGGGGTATTTCGACAAGATCAACTAGGAATGGGGGGTTTCGGCCGAGGGCCTCACAAAGGGGGAGGGGGAGCTTGGACGAGAGCTTTCAAGAGGGGGAGAGGGACTTTGAGACTTGGAAAATGTTTAAGGGATGAAGAATAAGTCTTGAACTTAAGGGGTATTTATAGGACATTTAATGGCCAAGATCAAAGCAAGTGGAGGGTGAATATTTGGACAAGTGTTGTGTGGGTCCCACCTTATCTATCTACCCACAAAATATCTAGCAAACATTGACCAAATGTTTTAGGCCACAAAAATGAAAAAAACATGCCCACAAGTTCGGCCACTTGACCGCCCACTTGAGGGTGACACTTGTCGCCCTCTCGTTGGTCCAAAATATTTCATCTCTCGGAAAAATCCGTAAAAATTATAAATGTCGCAACCGTAATTTTCCCTTCGCAAGGTCCGGAAAACTTTTCGTCGGAAAACAATTCTTTTCGCTAGTTGTGCACAATTTCGTCCCTTATGCCTACTTAAGGCTTGAACTTTTGTACGTACGTCCTCACGTACATACTCAGGAAATACGGGGTATAACATTCTCCCTCCTTAGAAACATTCGTCCCGAATGTTCCTTCTCAAGACGGATAACGATAAAGTTCCTCTTAACTTAAACAAGTTGCCAATGCCACACATGGCCACAAAATAACATACGCGCAAATACTGAAATCAAAGTCCACGAGGAATCACCTCTATCATCGCAAAAGCTCCCACTCAAGGGCTAAAAGATACTCCCTTCGCACCTTTTCTTCACAAAAGAAATGATCACTTATATTCTCTTAACACATGTTCACTTCTTCCCTTACTCGTCGTACCCTTCTCATACCCAAACTCCTCCTACTATACGTACCATATTGCTGTCATTGCCTCAGTTTCCAAAATCTCATGGTTACTATCTCCAACTTGGTCATCATTAACTGGGAACACTCTGGATGGATCCCCGATACTTTTCTGAACATATCCACATCCCGCTGGATCAAGTACGGACCAACTATCTGAACCTTGCCAATATCGAACCAATCGACCGGCAACCTACACTTTCGCCCATACAAGGCTTCATAAGGCGATATCCGAATACTGAAATGGTAGCTATAATGATACTCACTCAACAAGAGGCACATAATCCTCCCTGCTACCCCGAAAATCAAAACACCGGCCCGAGGGTGAATGTAATACTGAGACTCACCTGAGTTCCTAACCCCCGCCTGGTAAAACCTCCACTAAAAGAAATAGCCGTAAACTGGGCTCCACTGCCCGTCATAAAGTAAAAGTAGGAACCCCGTGCAGCCTTACAACCTTCCTAATATACAACATCTCGCATAACCCTCCGCCGAGTAAACAGTCCTGACTGAAAGACAAGATGGGCTGACCTCATCGGCCCGACTACTGGTCGAACGCATCCACGAACTCGTACAACGGTCATCTAAAGTTGGGCCTAGCGCCCTCATGATCCTACCACCTGGCGGGACCACCACCAACTGACCCCACCACATTACAGGCCGCGGGTTGACCCGCGATCGGTCCTCAACCCGACCCGCTATCGCGACAAACTCTTGTTCCCCCGATCCGGAACAATCTCACTAATCAAGTCACGAAAACCTAGTGGTCTCCTCAGCTCAACTACCCTCTTTCATTTCATACCACTCAGGGACTTATCACACAAATATATCCCACGTATACTATGCACCCCGATAAAGGTCAAACATAAAAATAAATCTTTTACTCAAGATGGCCTCGCATCTAAGGTCTCTACGTATAATATTCTAAGGCTCACAATTTACCTGTCCCCCAATCTTACCCTTCTAACTAACCATGTTTTCTAAACACAATTTTAACATAATGCTATCTGAACATAATACTTAGCACTTCATCATAACATCAACGCATACTAGTCTCTAGAGGGGTAAGAATATACCTGTATCATCTGCTTCATTTTTCCTTAGTCGCTTTAATCCTAATCCTGCCCTGCCGGGCGCATAGCTATGAAAGCGATGAACTCGCCATCGACCCTTGAGGTCGCGTCATTCTGCCTGCACTCTCCTATGAGCAGCACGCCTCGTCACATGGCCCTCGACGGCCGCAGTAAAACAAGCACCGCAAAAGACGACATTCCCGGATGATGTCCGCCACATCGCGCACACCGGAGGGACATGAATCCTGCCGCTAGAACCCATGTATATCTCAGAAACGAAGCCCTCGAGCTCGACCAGCCTCGAATACCGAACGCCCGAAGATCGCGGAGGACCACTGCCCCTGGCGGAGGTACATAACTAGCTCGGCCGAGGCGGTCCGCCTCGAAAGTTACCAAAGGACCTGCCTGGCCTCTTCTCGCCGATCTCGGTCATTCCGTCGACCTCTCCGCCTCACACCTAAGTGCATAAGCTGCATGCGGCAATGTCCATGCGGTGAAGAGCTACACCCGAACAAGCCTCTGCCAAGTAGTCATCGAGTCCGGTGACGTAGCGGTGTACTCGGTCCTCCATATCAGCTACTAACGCGGGACATACCGATCCAATGAGTCGAACTCCACGTTGTACTCCCGAACCGTACGCCCGATGCGCCTCAACGCTAAAAATCTGGCCCGAGCCCTTCTCATCTGTGGAGGCAAGAAATGTGCAATAAATGCCCCTGTGAACTCGTCCCATACTGCTGGAAGTGCATACTCTCCCCGGGATAGCTCGCGAATCAAACGATCGATCGCGGATCACGCGGCCGATGCGAACCTAAGACCACCGACTCGGTCTCAGGCCTAGATCACTCTCATGATCCGTCAGAATCGCTCGGATGAACTCCTGCGGATCATCCTCAGGCCTCGACCCGTAGAACTCTGGCGGGCTACAACTCAGAAAGTCCCGTAGCCTCAAACTATCTGATCTCGGGTGAACCATGGGTACTACTGGAACTGCTGCGTCCAGCCTATCCTCATGTCTGGCCACGATCCTGGCCAGTAACTGGGCCATCTCTTTGTACCCCAACTCTCGCTCCGTGTGGGACCGAGGCTCAGTGCTTGTGGTCTCAGCAGCCCACCGCTGCGCTCTAAACTCTTGAATTTGGCGGCGTCGCAAAACTCGTCGTATGAAGCACTATCTCAGGTAATGACCGGGCTTGCGCCGTACTCCTCAGATCCTACTAGCGACTCCTACTGTCTTGCCAATCTGGGCCCGGGTTGCCTTGCGCGGAGGCATAACTGGTAAAAACAAAATACGTCAGAGGGGTCCAACTTATAACACAGCTCTAAGGCATGATCTCAAAATGAGAAGAATGGAAACCAACCCTAAATGTCCTGCAGCCTCCTGATTATAGATGTGGTGTACAACACATCGATAATCAAGACTCTACGAGACACGATGCCTAGACACTTTCGCGGATTAATCGCTCGATACCACTTTTGTCACGACGAACCGGGCGTGGATCGTGCCTTACCCGCACCCAAGTAGACATACATCGAGTAACCGGAATATAAAACAAGACATGAAACAATATAGAATGAGAACAGTTTATCCAAGAAAAGATCGCTTTCGGCATGTATATATACATGTTTGAGCGATTACATCCCTTTTTCAAACCTACCCACAACGATTCTGCACTTCTAAGAATGTTATAACAACTATGACGACAGTGGCCGCCATACCCTGAATGTACAAGAACCTACAACTCGTGGAAATATACCAAAAGATAAGCCTCCGAGAAACGGAGCTTCCTAATACGTCAATCGTGATCCTAAGAGCGAGGATCGACAACCGGTGTACCTCTACCGCGCGTGAACGCAGCCCAAGGAGGTTAGTACAACAGTACGGTATGTGAAATCAGAATATCGAAAATGAAATCATAATAGTCTATATAAAAACAGAAGACATATATGATAACAAAACTACGCTCATAACATAAAAGCGCCATGTCAAGTCGTGACTCACGCCTCAAAGTCATCCTTCACGCCGTGGAACTCATTCTCACCGCCGTGATCTAGGTATAAATCGTGTGATACGTATAACATGTCTCGGCCCATCTCATGGACTCGGTGTCGGATCGTATGGAATACATTCCCGGTCCATCTCATGGACTCGGTATCGTGTGAAATACATTCCCGGTTCATCCCATGAACTCGGTGTCATGTGGAATATGCTACTCGTAGCACTTCAACCTATAATGGTCATAAAACGCTTATCAACTTCTAGATCCCTTCGTGGAATATTTCTAAGAACAAGGCTCCATATTCTACGGAAAATTCGCGAAGACCTCCCCGCAACCTCATAAATCTCCTCCTCTAACGAGGCCTGCTACCAAGCCAACAATTCCAGGGGGGTTACACGTCTAACCGGACGTATACAATTCTACTCCACAATAATACTACAAGTCATCAGAATACGATTACAATGTAAATACTGATTCAAGTCTTATCCATAATCATTCTACATATAGTATACTCAACTATACATTACTGCAACATGTAATATCCAATTACAATAGGGGGACAAAGATCATTACCTCGATAAGCCCAAAATTATCCAAGATTATAAGTCGATCCTGAGCAATGTTTAGCTTCAATTCCTTACGCTCCAAGCAACCCTTAGAAGTTTCTAAACAACTTCTCTTAACATTTCAACTCCAAAAAAGTGAAGAACACTAGGCTTGTTCTTGCCATGCTCTCGGCCAAGGGGGTACTTTAGGGGCTAGGGTGTGAAATCTTTTCTAACCTTTGGTTAATAATCTTCCTAATACACTAAGGAAGAACACTTTAAGAGTCTAAGAATTTTTGGACAACTTTTGGCCAAGGGGAAGGCTAAAAAAACGAGAACAACAACAAGGAGAGGGGAGGGAGAATTGCCTTGAAAAACTCAAGTGTGGGATGAAGTCTTGCAAGCTAAAAGGGTGGGTATTTATAGAGAAACCAAGGGCTATGATTAATGCAAGTGTAAGGTGAGGATGGGGTACATGTGTGTGGGTAGTTGGCCAACCATTTGGCCACCACAAAAATGGGACAAGTGGCTTGCCACTTGTCCCCCAATAAAACGTCCAAGGCTAGGTGTCCATCTCCAATTCGGCCACATGGGGGTGACACGTGTCGCCCCCCCTACTCGTCCAAAATATTTCATCTTCCGAAAATATCCGCAATGCCAAAACTCCAAAAATAAAGTGGGCCCCACAAACCGTAAATTCCTCCCGTGGGCCCCACGTGACCAATTTCGGAAATAAATTTCCATAATTCTCAAATATTCCAAAAAGTCCGAATACCAAATCTGGGAATCCAATTCCCTTTAACGAACATTTTTCCTTCACAAAATCCGGAAACTTTTCCGTCGAAAAATCACATCTTTTCTTCCTTTCCAATTTAATGTCGTATTCTCGTACGCACGTCCTCACATACATACCCTGGAACTACGGGGTGTAACAATTAGCTTTATGGAAAGATAAATGACTTGATTTCATGAAAGGCAATTTGATTTTAAGGCATCAATTGCCTAAGGTTTTATAAGAAAAAGAGTCACTTGATTTAGAAACCTAACTTTATTTCTAAAGATATTGTGACTTGTCTTGAAAAGTAATTTTGACTTGATACTACAGTTAATAGTATCTTGGAAGTTTTATACGAAAAAGAGTCATTTTTAAAAGAGTGGAAGTATGTAGTACTTGTGTTAAATTCCCGGATTTTTATAAAAGACATGCTAGTGCCTTAACTAAACTAAAATGAGAGTGTATATGAATAAGACTAATAAGAAGTTAGGTGGATTTCTTAACTTGCTTATTTATTGTATAATAAGCCGGCAGTGCTTATGTTATGTATGATAAGCCGGTAGGGCTTATGTTATGTATGATAGCCGGTTGAGATAGGGTAAGAGTATAAATGAGGGGTAAATCCCCAATACGTTATACCACCTTCTCCAGGGTAAGAGTATAAATGAGGGGTAAATCCCCAAGATCGTTATACCACCCGCCTGTGGTAAGAGTATAAATGAGGGGTAAATCCCCAAGATCGTTATACCACCTGTTTCCGTGGATTTGCTACCCATGATGCGAGGAATACCTCATGCGAGTCCTTATGGGCTTATGCGGGTGAAATAGTCCCATGCGGGCGGGTACAACCTATGCGAGGAATACCTCATGCGGGTCCACACGACCTATGCGGGTGAAATAGTCCCAGGAGTAGGATTGCTTAATGATACTGCGGGCGGATGGTCCTGCTTTGATCGTGAGCTTCCTATTTTTTATGTTGTACGTATACTCTTAGTTACTCTCATTGTTAGTAAGGCACTGTGTACTGTAATTTTATTATCATACATGTCTCCGGCTTTGTTTTAAACTTATGATGTAATTACAATATTTTTCCAGTTTTACATACTTAGTACATATTATGTACTGACCCGCTTCCTCGGGGGCTGCGTTCATGCCGCAGGTAGGGGTAAGCAGGTGGTGGATCCTCATTCTTAGGATCACTTATCAGACGTCAGAAGCTCCATTTCTCCGGAGGCTTGTCTTTTTGGTACAATCTTTCCCTGATGTTGTAGATTTATGTACATTCGTGGTATGGCGGGCCCCCGCCATCGTTGTTATTCCTAGAGTGCAGTAGTCACATGTTGTGGTTTGGGTCAGAAGAACCGAGTTGTACAATTTGCTTTTGATTATGCATATTTTATGGAAGCGCCTTATCGCCAGCTTTGTGAATGTTATTGTCTAAATATGTTGTATGTTGTGTATGTTCCGCTGCTATTCTCTGATGTATACCAACGGGTGCCTGTGTAGGGCACCGCCGCGCCCGGGTCGTGATGACAGTGTCACTCAGAGGTGACGTTACAAGAGGGGATTAAATCATAAAGAACTCTATAGGTTGTTGTTTTGACTTTTGCCACAACCTCATCTGTTGTTGAGTTAGTGTCCGCAAATAGCAATTCATTTCTTATTCTCCAAATCTCATATACCACTATGCAAAAGGCAAGTAGGATGGCTTTGGATCGAATGTTAGTCCCTCGATGCTCTTTCTTGATCCACTTGAGTGTGCTTTCAATTGTTGTCATTTCTCTTCTAATTCTCAACCATTCTTTTATGTGCTTCCAAATCTTGTGAGTGAAGGGACAAGAAAAGAAGAGATGAGCCCTTGTCTCATCGCACGCTTGCGTAACCCGCAAGTCTTGTCTTTCAAGTTTAGAAAGGAGAGTGTCTTTGGTAGCAAGACACTTCCTACAAGTGAGCCAAACCGTGAATGAGAATTTAGGAGGAATGTAACCTTTCCAAATTTGAGACATCCAAAGCTTATGTTCCCGCGGGGAGCGCAAGACTTCGTACACAAGACCCGAATCAAATCTCCCATTGGTGCATCACTTCTCCAAGCCGGCAATTGTGTTTTCTTGATTCCCAAAGATGCTTATGAAAGTGTCACGAATGCAACAAAGCTTCTTGAATAAAGGGGAATCCCTAGTATGGACCTCATAATCCCAAATGGATTGGTCTCTCAAGTAATAGCTATTAATTTATTGAACCCATAGTGAATCCGTCATAGTGTGACCCAAGCCTCCTTCAGATTGACGCACACAAATTTCATCAAAAGCGACTCTTGGTGGCTTGCCACCCCATAAGAACTGGATGCAAGCAGAGTGAACCTTTTTGAGAACTGAAGAGCTAATACGATGAGCCCGAAACCAAAAGCTCTCGACACCCTGAATAACCGATCTGATTAGTTCTAACTTTCCCGCATAGGAGAGTGAGTGGTGTCACCATTTCTGAATGTAACCCGAGATTGCACTAGTTAAAGGGGCAAACTGATCCACCGAGACAGAAATTGGGGACAAAGGGACCCCTAAGTACCGCACGGGAAAGACTCCTAAAGAGAAGCCAACTCTTGACAAGATCAAGTCGCGGATTGAACCTTGCACTCCCGCAATGTAGATGGAAGATTTTGATGGGTTAAGTGTAAGGCCAGAAGCCGCCTCCAAATCATCAAGACAATCCATAAGAACACCAACCGAAGATAAATCCCCTTTGGAAAAAAACATAAGATCATCCGCAAAGGCAAAATGAGAGATGCCTAGTCTCTTGCACTTTGGGTGATAAGAAAAGGCTTTGTCCGAAGTTTTTAGCTTGAGCAATCTTGAAAGGTATTCAATGCATAGGATAAAGAGCATAGGAGACATAGTATCACCTTGCCTCAAGCCGCGTTTTCCCGCAAAATATCCGTGCAACTCTCCATTGATTGAAAGAGAGAAAAAGGTTGAACTTACACATTCCATAATCCATCTAACAAATCTGTCCGGAAACTTGAGACCTCTTAGCACTGATTCGAGGAAATTCCAGGAGACCGTGTCAAATGCTTTCCGAAGATCCACCATAAGCATACACCTTGGCGAGACTCTAGTTCTATTATAACCTCTCACAAGTTCTTGGGCAATGAAGACATTATCCACCATGTTCCTTTCTTTCACAAAAGCTCCTTGACATTTATCAACAAGTGTAGGAAGAAACATTGCCATCCGGTTAGCTAGGATCTTTGTTATGATCTTGTAGACCACATTGGTCAATCCAATAGGTCTAAAGTCACTCACTTGGGGTCCCGATCAGTTTTGGGTAGAAGGGTGAGAATTGTATGGTTCACTTGCTTCAAAAGCACACCGGAAGAGAAGAATTATTGTATACTCCTTACTACATCATGTCCCACATCCCTCCATCTTTTCTTGAAGAAGGCGGCTGAAAAACTATCCGGGCCAGGTGCTTTGTCATTGCCAATATCGGAGAGAGCATCCCAAACCTCCTTTGGGGAGACAGGATGTAAAAGGAATAAGCCATCCTCCTCCCCTAGCTTCGGACCACAATCAAGTACCGCGAGATCAATGTTTGTTGCGGGTCGAGATGAGCCAAGAAGTCCTTTATAAAAGTCAACAAGCATGCCTATTACTTCCCCGGGAGATGTTGTGGTATTACCGTTGTCCTTTACAAGATAAGTAATAGAGTTCTTAACATTGCTCCTCTTGATCAAGCTATGGAAGTATTTGGAGCACCTATCACTTCCAATCAAATGTTTTTGTCTCGCCTTTTGTCTTATGAAGTGTCTCTCGGATTCAAGGAGGTGGTTGACTTTAGCTCTTAAGGACTTGACCTTGGTTTTTAAATCTTCATCAAAGGGATACTCCATATGCGCATTTATAGCCTCCTTAAATTCCATGTTTGTCGCATTTGCTTTTTGTGCAATACTCCCGAATTCACTAGAGTTCAAATCACGCAATGGCTTCTTTAAAGACTTCAATTTTGTTACCAATGTGAATTGGGCAGATCCAAAAACACGTTGTCTCCAGTATGAAGTTAGGATGTTCTCAAAGGCGGGGTGTGAGAGCCACATGTTCATAAATTTGAAAGGTATTTTTCCATTACTAGAAGATGCAATTACCGAAGCAATCACGGGGCAATGGTCCGAGACTGGTTCCATATGCAAAAAGTTGGCTGAGCACTCTAGGTTCAAGTCACTCCAATGTTGATTCATTAACACTCTATCTAGCTTGGACCATATTGAGCCATTCGTCCAAGTGTAGAAGGAACCCGTAGAAGGAGTGTCATCAAGTCAGTGAGCTATTCTGAATTCTCCAAGGTCCCTAAGTGCATAAGGCGTGAGAGGAGGACCACCGGCCTTATCTTGAGGGTAGCAATAAGTATTAAAATCTCCAATGATCATCCAAGGCATGACAATGCTAGTGCCAGGTGGGTAAGATGATGCCAAAGTTTCCTTCTTTCCGGAATGCTATAGACCGGATACACAAACGTAGCAAGAAAGGACACTTGAGATATGTTACAACGTGCTTGGACATGGATATGTTGAGAGTCCATTCCAAGCACATCACAACTAACTCTGGAGGGGTCCCATAGTAGTAGCATTCTTCCGCCATCAATGAAATCTATGTTGGAGCAAAATTTCCAAGCAAGGAATCTTTGAGAAGTAAAAGAGTCCAGCCGTGTTCGAGTGAATTTAATTTCTATTAGGCAAACCAATGCCACATCATGTTGTTTTGCAAGCCTACACACAAGAGTTTGTGTGGCTTCCCTATCCCTTTGTCCGCAAAGACCTCGGACATTCCAACAAAGAATTTTCATTAGGAAACAATAGAGGTTTTAGTAGCACCTCCGCTGTCACGACCCGAACCCGGGCCCGTGACTGGTGCCTTACCTGGGGCACCCTAGTGATACAACATCAGAGAAAACCAGCGGAAATAAAAACTTAAACATGCAAATAGACATGAATCAAGATGAAAGAAAACAGGCCAACCAAAACGGTTGCCTTTCAACATATATATATATAAACATTTGAACAAGCATAATCCTTACAACCCCGCCACAACAAAGCATGCACTCTAAGATTTTTTTTCAACAACTATGACGGACAGGGGCCCCGCCATACCCTGAACGCATAAGAACCTACTGCACTGTGGTAACATACCAAAGATAAGCCTCCAAAGAACTGAGCTTCCCAATACGTAAATGAGATCCTAAACGCGGGGATCGACAGCCGATGTACTCCTACATGCGGCATGAACGCAGCCCCCCGAAGGAGGTCAGTACAACAGGTACAAAGAATGTGAAATCAGAAATATCAGAAATGAAATCATAGCAGTCTATAAAAAGCAGGAGACATGTATGATAACCAAACTACAGTACACACATATAACAGTTATATCAAGTCAGGGTCTCACGCCCTCCACATCAATCATGCCCGTGGAATACCTTCCTCACTGCCGGCAGTTTATGATATGATAACACCAAGAAGTACACTGCACACCAAGTCCTACACGATGCTAACCGTACTAACAATCCAAAATGGAACCATACCCGTGCGCTACGCATCGTGTCGTGATGCCCAAAAGGGAACAACAAGACAACAATCAAAATGGAAGCATACCCGCGGCGCTTACGATCGCGGTCGAGATGTCCAAAAGGGAAACACTAAGACAACATTCAAAATGGAAGCATACCCGTGCGCTACGCATCGTGTCAGTATGTCCAAAAGGAAACAACAAGGCGGCAATCAAAATGGAAGCATACCCGTGCGCTACGCATCGTGTCAGTATGTCCAAAGCGATTAGCAAAATAACACTATCAAGAGGAACGTACCCGTGGAATTTCTCCGTCACTGTCGGCACGTCCCAATAAGTTCTCAACAAGTCAACCGGCCCTCCATCGAGAGACGCGGTAGTATAGAAACACAATTCTTGCACAACAAAGGCTATCACAACAAACATAGGCAAGTTTCACAACAACAAGCATAGGCAAGTTATACATAACTCAAGGTACTTTCATTTTATGTTAAAGTCCGGGTTTTTACCCTAAAGTACTACGTACGTTAAATTCCTTTTAAAGAGATCCATTCCTTTTATAAAAGTCACCCGATACCCGTAGTATACAAATAGAGTGACTTACATCTTTCAAGTAAAGCAAAACAACTTCCATACTTTCCTTTTTAAAACCAAATCAAGGCAATACCATGCTTTCTTTTTGGACCAAAACACTTCTCTTTTTAAAGTCAAGTTACCACATTAAAACCAATGATAAAACTCTTTTTCATAAAGTCGTTATAACTCACTTCCCATAAAGCTGTTATAACACTTTATGTTTTAAACCAATTTAAGACCAAACAACGCCTTTCTTTTCCCTAAAGTTCCAGTTGCCTAATTTCAATTACTCAAGTCTCTTTTTAGAAAAGTTTCATAGTTCAATGTCTTAATCTCTTTTAAAACAATTGAGTAACATAGGCCATATGTGTGAGCAGTTTATTCTTGTTTATAACCATTTATTAAAGCAGCCATGATCTAGAAAATGTAATATCATTTTGTCTTATCTTAGCTTCTATGCAGATGGAGGTTTCTACTGGTTTTAATAATACTTCATTATTCATTACATTTTCCCTTTATTAACGCTGCAGTGGTTTGTCGATACTCATTCTGATTTCCGAAATCAGTAAAACGTTATTCCTTTTAAAAACCAAGTAATCATTACTCACGAATGAGGCTTCACACAAAATTCATATTAATTCAATTAAGTTAAGTCTCTTATCTTTTAAGATCAAGTCTCTTAACTTCTAAAATCAGTAAACCATTCTTTTTATCTCTCTTAAGACGTTATATCTAACTTCCCATAAAGCTAGTATAACTCTTATGTTTTCAAAACCAAGTATTACTTTTCTTTCAAAAAGGTTTCTTAATTCTTTTGAAATACTTCAAGATTCTTTATTATTCAGGCTTAAGTCAAAAGACATTGCCATAACACTACATTCAGTTAACACACGTACGTCTACCGTACTATATATATATATGTTCCTTTAAAATATTTCAAGGTTCTTATTATTCAGGCTTAAGTCAAAAGACATTGCCGTACAATTATATTCAGTTAGCACACGTACGTCTACCGTACTATATATATATATTATTCAGGCTTAAGTCAAAAGACATTTCCACACGTACGTCTACCGTACTATATATATATACTAAAATACTTCATGCTCAAGAGTATAAGAAGAATCACATACCTCGCGACGATTATCGACTATAAGCAAAACGCTCCACGGCTATAACCCGGCTAGCCTTGACCACCTTCTAAGTAGCACATGCTACTTGCAAACATTCAACCAATAAAGGTTATCAGTCTACTGTAATACAGTCCTATGTAAGTACAGTTTAATCTTCTACTATATTATTCTTCTGATGTGATTTCAGTTCAAGTCTATTCTGTAATATCCTTCTATTACAGTTCAATTCTCTTCTATGAATCTTATATTCATTTCTACTATGACAGTATGTAATTTCCAATTACAATAGAAGGACAGTAGTATTTACCTCGATGAGCCCAAAATTATCCAAGTATAAAGTCGCTCCTGAGCAACGTTAAGCTCCTACTCCGAGTGCTCCAATCCGCTCCAATCAATCCTTAGAAGTTCTACGCAACTTCTACTTAACACTTCAACCGACTATGAAGGTTTTTCTTAGGGTTTCGTTTAGTGGCTAAAGAAAGTATAATAGTATTTTCTGGGCTTTTGTATAAGTGTAACCTTGGGAATACTACAAGGTATTTGGGCCAAGGTATTTGGGCATTATAACAATACTAGGAGAGTATTTCTATACCACAACAAGGGGTAGTATTTCGACTAGCACAACTAGGCTAGGGGGATGGGGGTTCGGCCGAGGGCCTACAAGAGGGGGGGAGAGGGGTGGTGTTTGGACGAGACAAGCAAGAGGGAGAGGGAGTATTTGAGACTTGGAAAAGATTTTAGGATGAAGAAGTTCATCACTTAGGGGGGTATTTATAGGTCAAGAAATGGCCAACCAATGGCCAAGATTCATCCAAGTGTAAGGCAGGTGTAGGGCTAGATTTAAGCCAAGTGCACCTTATCCATCTACCACAACAACTTGCACAAATATCCTACCAACTCCCTTGACCCCTTTTTTGTCCACCATTGCCGCCCAACCTCATCCAATGTGAGGGTGACACATGTCAACCTCCCGTTGGTCCAAAATGTTTCGTCTCTCGGAAAAATCCGAAAAAATTATAAATGACATAGCCGGAATTTACCCTTCGCAAGTTTAGTAAAACGTTTCGTCGAAAAACGATTCTTTTCGGCACTTGTGCCCAAATTTCGAACTTGCCAAATCTTTAAGGCTCAAATTTTATACGTACGCCCTCACGTAAATACTCTGGAAATACGGGGTATAACATTCTCCCCTCCTTAGAAACATTCGTCCCGAATGTTCCTTCTCAAGACGGATAACGATGAAGTTCTTCTAACAAGTTGCCAACGCCACGCCTGGCCACGAAATAACACACGTTCTCTTCCTTCCTTACTCGGCGTGCCCTTCTCGAACACTTGAACTCTTCTAGTATACGTACCACACTTCAGTCATCGCTTTAGTTCCCAAAACTTTGGAGTCACCACCTCCAAACTTGGTCATCTTACTAGCCGCAATCTCCCTTAAGACCATTCCCGGCCTTCACGACCGCTCGTCGAACACATCCACGAACTCATACGATGGTCATCTAAACTGGGCTTAGCACCCTCGTGACCTACCACTGGCGGGACCACCAAGAGCTGACCCCACTCGACCAGCCGCGGGTTGGCCTCAACACGCCCCAACCCGACCCACTTAACGCATCACGCTCTTGTTCCCGATCCGAACAATCTTTTATACAGGTCATGAAAGCTACCACTTCCATTTAACACTACCCAAGGAAATTTTTCCCACAATTACTCCACGTATACCTATACGTTCTGACAAGGATCACTCGCAAAAACTTGTACTCAAGACGGCCTTACATCTAAGGTCTCAACTGTAATATTCTAAGGTTCATCATTTTCTCACCCCCAGGCTTACCCTTTTTCACTAACCAGGTTTCTAAATCACATTTTAGCACAAAGCTATCCGACATAACACTAAACACATCATCATAACATCAATACATACCAAACTCTAGAGGGTTAAGGATATACCTGAAAATAGGCGGTTCAAAGGATCTAAAATCGGGAACTTCCACCGCGACCTCTACCGTGGGCCCGCCGTGTATGAACATCTGCTCAAGCTATGGAAGGTGAAGAACCCGCAACCGATCCCGTAGTGTGCTATCCTACCGCCACACCGTCGGACAGTTTCTCCCAAAATGGCCTCGCTGCCGCATAAAACAAACTCCGACTAGCACGACACTCCCATCGCGAGTCTACCACGGTCACAACGAGGTAGGTGGCTTCACCGCTAACACCGCTTCTCCCGAAAATCTGAACCTTGGAGCCCCGACTGCTCCCGAATACTGGATGCCTTGAAGATTGCGAGGACCACTCAGACCGCGAGGCGCATAACTAGTTCGCCACGAGGCGGTCCGCCTCGAAAGTCACCAAAGGACCTGCTGCTCGCCCTCTTCTCGCTACCTTGGTTATTCCGCCGATTTCTCCGCCTCACCTCCAAGTGCATAAGCTGCATGCGGCAATGTCCATGCCCGGTGAAAAGCTACACCAACAACTCTCGCTAGGTAATCATCGAGCCTCGTAACATATCGGTGCACTCGATCCTCCATACTAGCTACCAACGCGGGACGCATCGCCAATGAGTCGAACTCACATTGTACTCCCGAACCGTCACGCTTCGCCGCAACACCAAAAATTGTTTACCGAGCCCTCCTCATCTGCGAGGCGAAGTGTGCAAGAAATGCCTTTGAGAACTCGTCCCATATACCGGAAGTGCATTCTCTCCCGACAGCTCCCACGAATCAAACGATCATCGCAGATCACGCACCGATGCGAACCTAGGACCACCGACTCGGTCTCCGATGCTTGATCACTCTCATGATCCGTCAGAATCGCCGGATGAACTCCTGCGGATCATCCTCGTGCCTCGACCCATAAAACTCGGGCGGTTACATCTCGTAAAAATCCCGTAGCCTCAAACTGCTCGCCGGGGTGAACTACGGTGCTACTGGACTGAATCGCCTGCGTCAAATTTATCCTCATATTCGCCACGACTCGCCGAATCGCCATCTCTTGTACCCCATCTCATCTACTCTAGGCCGTGGACCGAGGCTCGTGTATCAGAGTCTCAGCAGCCACCGCCGCGCTCTAAACTTCGCTGGCCGGGCGTGTCGCAAAACTCGCCGTCAAGTACTATCTCGTGTCGACCGCTCGCGCTCGCATTCTCTCTCAGATCCACTAGCGCCTCCTCGCTTTGCCTGCTCTGGGCTCGTTGTCTTACGCGGAGGCATAACTGGTAAAGGAAAGGAATACGTCAGAGGGGTTCGACTTATCACACAGCTCTAAGGCACGATCTCAGAATGAGAAGAATGGAAACCAATCCTAAATGTCCTATAGCCTCCTGATTATAGATGTGGTGCACAACACACCGATAATCAAGACTTACTAGACACGGTTCAGACACTTTCCGAGGATTAATCGCTCGATACCACTTTTGTCACGACCAACTGCCCGTGGATCGTGCCTTACCCCGGGCACCCTAGTGATACAACATCAGAGAAAACCAGCGGAAATAAAAACTTAAACATGCAAATAGACATGAATCAAGATGAAAGAAAACAGGCCAACCAAAACGGTTGCCTTTCAACATATATATATATAAACATTTGAACAAGCATAATCCTTACAACCCGCCACAACAAAGCTCTGCACCTCTAAGATTTTTTTCAACAACTATGACGGGACAGGGCCCCGCCATACCCTGAACGCATAAAACCTACTGCATCGTGGTAACATACCAAAGATAAGCCTCCAAGGAACGGCTTCCCAATACGCTGAAATGAGATCCTAAACGCGGATCGACAATGATGTACCTCTACCGCGGCATGAACGCAGCCCCGAAGAGGTCGATAACAGTACCAAGTATGTGAAATCAGAAATATCAGAATGAAATCATAGCAATATAAAAGCGGAGACATGTATGATAACCAAACTACAGTACACACATATAACAGTTATATCAAGTCAGGGTCTCATGCCCTTCACATCAATCATGCCCGTGGAATACCTTTCCTCACCGCTTAGCCATGATATGATAACACCAAGAAGTACACCTGCACACCAAGTCCTACCTGATGCCAAAGCCGTACTAACAATCCAAAATGGAAGCATACCCGTGCGCTACGCATCGTGTCAGTATGCCCAAAAGGGAACAACAAGACATCAATCAAAATGGAAGCATACCCGTGCGCTACGCATCGTGTCAGTATGTCCAAAATGGAAACACTAAGACAACATTCCAAATGGAAGCATACTCGTGCGCTACGCATCGTGTCAGTATGTCCAAAAGGAAACTACAAGGCGGCAATCAAAATGGAAGCATACCCGTGCGCTACGCATCGTGTCAGTATGTCCAAAGCGATTAGCAAAATAACACAATCAAGAGGAGCGTACCCGTGGAATTTCTCCACACGCCAAGACGCCCCAATAAGTTCTCAACAAGTCAACCGGCCCTCCATCGAGAGACGCGGTAGTATAGAAACACAATTCTTGCACAACAAAGGCTATCACAACAAGCATAGGCAAGTTTCACAACAACAAGCATAGGCAAGTTATACATAACTCAAGGTACTTTCATTTTATGTTAAAGTCCGGGTTTTAACCCTAAAGTACTACGTACGTTAAATTCCTTTTAAAGAGATCCATTCCTTTTATAAAAGTCACTCGATACCCGTAGTATACAAATAGAGTGACTTACATCTTTCAAGTAAAGCAAAACAACTTCCATACTTTCCTTTTTAAAACCAAATCAAGGCAATACCATGCCTTCTTTTTGGACCAAAACACTTCTCTTTTTAAAGTCAAGTTACCACATAAAAACCAATGATAAAACTCTTTTTCATAAAGTCGTTATAACTCACTTCCCATAAAGTCATATAACACTTTATGTTTTAAACCAATTTAAGACCAAACAACGCCTTTCTTTTCCCTAAAGTTCCAGTTGCCTAATTTCAATTACTCAAGTCTCTTTTTAGAAAAGTTTCATAGTTCAATATCTTAATCTCTTTTAAAACAATTGAGTAACATAGGCCATATGTGTGAGCGCTTATTCTTGTTTATAACCATTTATTAAAGCAGCCATGATCTAGAAAATGTAATATCATTTTGTCTTATTTTAGCTTCTATGCAGATGGAGGTTTCTACTGGTTTTAATAATACTTCATTATTCATTACATTTTCCCTTTATTAACGCTGCAGTGGTTTGTCGATACTCATTCTGATTTCCGAAATCAGTAAAACGTTATTCCTTTTAAAAACCAAGTACTCATTACTCACGAATGAGGCTTCACACAAAATTCATATTAATTCAATTAAGTTAAGTCTCTTATCTTTTAAGATCAAGTCTCTTAACTTCTAAAATCAGTAAACCATTCTTTTTATCTCTCTTAAGACGTTATACCTAACTTCCCATAAAGCTAGTATAACTCTTATGTTTTCAAACCCAAGTATTACTTTTCTTTCAAAAAGGTTTCTTAATTCTTTTGAAATACTTCAAGATTCTTTATTATTCAGGCTTAAGTCAAAAGACATTGCCATAACACTATATTCAGTTAACACACGTACGTCTACCGTACTATATATATATGTTCCTTTAAAATATTTCAAGGTTCTTATTATTCAGGCTTAAGTCAAAAGACATTGCCGTACAATTATATTCAGTTAGCACACGTAAGTCTACCGTACTATATATATATATTATTCAGGCTTAAGTCAAAAGACATTGCCACACGTACGTCTACCGTACTATATATATATACTAAAATACTTCATGCTCAAGAGTATAGGAAGAATCACATACCTCGCGACGATTATCGACTATAAGAAAAACGCTCCACGACTATAACCCGGCTAGCCTTGACCACCTTCTAAGTAGCACATGCTACTTGCAAACATTCAACCAATAAAGGTTATCGACCATCAGAATACACCTATGTAAGTACGCTTTAATCTTCTACTATATTATTCTTCCGATGTGATTTCATTCAAGTCTATTCAGAATATCCTTCTATTACGCTCAATTCTCTTCTATGAATCTTATATTCATTTCTACTGACGATGATGTAATTTCCAATTACAATAGAAGGACAGTAGTATTTACCTCGATGAGCCCAAAATTATCCAAGTATAAAGTCGCTCCTGAGCAACGTTAAGCTCCTACTCCGAGTGCTCCAATCTGCTCCAATCAACCCTTAGAAGTTCTACGCAACTTCTACTTAACACATCAACCGACTATGAAGGTTTTTCTTAGGGTTTAGTGGCTAAAGAAAGTATAATAGTATTTTCTGGGCTTTTGTATAAGTGTAACCTTGGGAATACTACAAGGTATTTGGGCCAAGGTATTTGGGCATTATAACAATACTAGGAGAGTATTTCTATACCACAACAAGGGGTATTATTTCGACTAGCACAACTAGGCTAGGGGGGGGGTTCGGCCGAGGGCCTACAAGAGGGGGGGAGAGGGGTGGTGTTTGGACGAGACAAGCAAGAGGAGAGGAGTATTTGAGACTTGGTGGATCCTCATTCTTAGGATCACTTATCGCACGTCAGAAGCTCCATTTCTCCGGAGGCGTGGCTTTTGGTACAGTCTTTCCCTGATGTTGTAGATTTATGTACATTCAGGGGTATGGCGGGGCCCTGTCCCGCCACTGTTGTTATTCCTAGAGGTCTGTAGTCACATGTTGTGGTTTGGGCTGTAAGAACCGAGTTGTACAGTTTTGCTTTTGATTATGCATATTTTATGGAAGGCGGCCTTATCGGCTAGCCTGTGATGTTATTGTCTAAATATGTTGTATGTTGTGTATGTTCCGCTGCTATTCTCTGATGTATACCTGAACGGGGTGCCCAGGTAGGGCACCAGTCGCGGCCCCGGGGTCGGGTCGTGACAGGCGGTCACTCAGAGGTGACGTTACAAGAGGGGATTAAATCATAAAGAACTCTATAGGTTGTTGTTTTGACTTTTGCCACAACCTCATCTGTTGTTGAGTTAGTGTCCGCAAATAGCAATTCATTTCTTATTCTCCAAATCTCATATACCACTATGCAAAAGGCAAGTAGGATGGCTTTGGATCGAATGTTAGTCCCTCGATGCTCTTTCTTGATCCACTTGAGTGTGCTTTCAATTGTTGTCATTTCTCTTCTAATTCTCAACCATTCTTTTATGTGCTTCCAAATCTTGTGAGTGAAGGGACAAGAAAAGAAGAGATGAGCCCTTGTCTCATCGCACGCCAGTAACCCGCAAGTCTTGTCTTTCAAGTTTAGAAAGGAGAGAGTGTCTTTGGTAGCAAGACACTTCCTACAAGTGAGCCAAACCGTGAATGAGAATTTAGGAGGAATGTAACCTTTCCAAATTTGAGACATCCAAAGCTTATGTTCCCGCGGGGAGCGCAAGACTTCGTACACAAGACCCGAATCAAATCTCCCATTGGTGCATCACTTCCAAGCCGGCAATTGTGTTTTCTTGATTCCCAAAGATGCTTATGAAAGTGTCACGAATGCAACAAAGCTTCTTGAATAAAGGGGAATCCCTAGTATGGACCTCATAATCCCAAATGTATTGGTCTCTCAAGTAATAGCTATTAATTTATCAACCCATAGTGAATCCGTCATAGTGACCCAAGCCTCCTTCAGATTGACGCACACAAATTTCATCAAAAGCGACTCTTGGTGGCTTGCCACCCCATAAGAACTGGATGCAAGCAGAGTGAACCTTTTTGAGAACTGAAGAGCTAATACGAAGAGCCCGAAACCAAAAGCTCTCGACACCCTGAATAACCGATCTGATTAGTTCTAACTTTCCCGCATAGGAGAGTGAGTGGTGTCACCATTTCTGAATGTAACCCGAGATTGCACTAGTTAAAGGGGCAAACTGATCCACCGAGACAGAATTGGGGACAAAGGGACCCCTAAGTACCGCACGGGAAAGACTCCTAAAGAGAAGCCAACTCTTGACAAGATCAAGTCGCGGATTGAACCTTGCACTCCCGCAATGTAGATGGAAGATTTTGATGGGTTAAGTGTAAGGCCAGAAGCCGCCTCCAAATCATCAAGACAATCCATAAGAACACCAACCGAAGATAAATCCCCTTTGGAAAAAAACATAAGATCATCCGCAAAGGCAAAATGAGAGATGTCTAGTCTCTTGCACTTTGGGTGATAAGAAAAGGCTTTGTCCGAAGTTTTTAGCTTGAGCAATCTTGAAAGGTATTCAATGCATAGGATAAAGAGCATAGGAGACATAGTATCACCTTGCCTCAAGCCGCGTTTTCCCGCAAAATATCCGTGCAACTCTCCATTGATTGAAAGAGAGAAAAAGGTTGAACTTACACATTCCATAATCCATCTAACAAATCTGTCCGGAAACTTGAGACCTCTTAGCACTGATTCGAGGAAATTCCAGGAGACCGTGTCAAATGCTTTCCGAAGATCCACCATAAGCATACACCTTGGCGAGACTCTAGTTCTATTATAACCTCTCACAAGTTCTTGGGCAATGAAGACATTATCCACCATGTTCCTTTCTTTCACAAAAGCTCCTTGACATTTATCAACAAGTGTAGGAAGAAACATTGCCATCCGGTTAGCTAGGATCTTTGTTATGATCTTGTAGACCACATTGGTCAATCCAATAGGTCTAAAGTCACTCACTTGGGGTCCCGATCAGTTTTGGGTAGAAGGGTGAGAATTGTATGGTTCACTTGCTTCAAAAGCACACCGGAAGAGAAGAATTATTGTATACTCCTTACTACATCATGTCCCACATCCCTCCATCTTTTCTTGAAGAAGGCGGCTGAAAAACTATCCGGGTCAGGTGCTTTGTCATTGCCAATATCGGAGAGAGCATCCCAAACCTCCTTTGGGGAGACAGGATGTAAAAGGAATAAGCCATCCTCCTCCCCTAGCTTCGGACCACAATCAAGTACCGCGAGATCAATGTTTGTTGCGGGTCGAGATGAGCCAAGAAGTCCTTTATAAAAGTCAACAAGCATGCCTATTACTTCCCCGGGAGATGTTGTGGTATTACCGTTGTCCTTTACAAGATAAGTAATAGAGTTCTTAACATTGCTCCTCTTGATCAAGCTATGGAAGTATTTGGAGCACCTATCACTTCCAATCAAATGTTTTTGTCTCGCCTGTTGTCTTATGAAGTGTCTCTCGGATTCAAGGAGGTGGTTGACTTTAGCTCTAAGGACTTGACCTTGGTTTTTAAATCTTCATCAAAGGGATACTCCATATGCGCATTTATAGCCTCCTTAAATTCCATGTTTGTCGCATTTGCTTTTTGTGCAATACTCCCGAATTCACTAGAGTTCAAATCACGCAATGGCTTCTTTAAAGACTTCAATTTTGTTACCAATGTGAATTGGGCAGATCCAAAAACACGTTGTCTCCAGTATGAAGTTAGGATGTTCTCAAAGGCGGGGTGTGAGAGCCACATGTTCATAAATTTGAAAGGTATTTTTCCATTACTAGAAGATGCAATTACCGAAGCAATCACGGGGCAATGGTCCGAGACTGGTTCCATATGCAAAAAGTTGGCTGAGCACTCTAGGTTCAAGTCACTCCAATGTTGATTCATTAACACTCTATCTAGCTTGGACCATATTGAGCCATTCGTCCAAGTGTAGAAGGAACCCGTAGGCGAGTGTCATCAAGTCAGTGAGCTATTCTGAATTCTCCAAGGTCCCTAAGTGCATAAGGCGTGAGAGGAGGACCACCGGCCTTATCTTGAGGGTAGCAATAAGTATTAAAATCTCCAATGATCATCCAAGGCATGACAATGCTAGTGCCAGGTGGGTAAGATGATGCCAAAGTTTCCTTCTTCCTAATGCTATAGACCTGATACACAAACGTAGCAAGAAAGGACACTTGAGATATGTTACAACGTGCTTGGACATGGATATGTTGAGAGTCCATTCCAAGCACATCACAACTAACTCTGGAGGGGTCCCATAGTAGTAGCATTCTTCCGCCATCAATGAAATCTATGTTGGAGCAAAATTTCCAAGCAAGGAATCTTTGAGAAGTAAAAGAGTCCAGCCGTGTTCGAGTGAATTTAATTTCTATTAGGCAAACCAATGCCACATCATGTTGTTTTGCAAGCCTACACACAAGAGTTTGTGTGGCTTCCCTATCCCTTTGTCCGCAAAGACCTCGGACATTCCAACAAAGAATTTTCATTAGGAAACAATAGAGGTTTTAGTAGCACCTCACATCACGACCGAACCTGCCCGTGGATCGTGCCTTACCTGGGGCACCCTAGTGATACAACATCAGAGAAAACCAGCGGAAATAAAAACTTAAACATGCAAATAGACATGAATCAAGATGAAAGAAAACAGGCCAACCAAAACGGTTGCCTTTCAACATATATATATATAAACATTTGAACAGTTACAATCCTTACAACCCTGCCCACAACAAAGGCATGCACTCTAAGATTTTTTTTTCAACAACTATGACGGGACAGGGCCCCGCCATACCCCTGAACGTACAAGAACCTACAGACTCAGGGTAACATACCAAAGATAAGCCTCCGAAAGAACGGAGCTTCCCAATACGCTGAAATGAGATCCTAAACGCGGGGATCGACAGCCGATGTACCTCTACCTGCGGCATGAACGCAGCCCCCCGAAGGAGGTCGATAACAGTACTAAGTATGTGAATCAGAAATATCAGAAATGAAATCATAGCAGTCTATAAAAAGCAGGAGACATGTATGATAACCAAACTACAGTACACACATATAACATTTATATCAAGTCAGGGTCTCACGCCCTCCACATCAATCATGCCTGTGGAATACCTTCCTCACTGCCGGCAGTCTATGATATGATAACACCAAGAAGTACACCTGCACACCAAGTCCTACCTGATGCTAAATCCGTACTAACAATCCAAAATGGAAGCATACCCGTGCGCTACGCATCGTGTCAGTATGCCCAAAAGGGAACAACAAGACAACAATCAAAATGGAAGCATACCCGTGCGCTACGCATCGTGTCAGTATGTCCAAAAGGGAAACACTAAGACAACATTCAAAATGGAAGCATACCCGTGCGCTACGCATCGTGTCAGTATGTCCAAAAGGAAACAACAAGGCGGCAATCAAAATGGAAGCATACCCGTGCGCTACGCATCGTGTCAGTATGTCCAAAGCGATTAGCAAAATAACACTATCAAGAGGAACGTACCCGTGGAATTTCTCCGTCACTGTCGGCACGTCCCAATAAGTTCTCAACAAGTCAACCGGCCCTCCATCGAGAGACGCGGTAGTATAGAAACACAATTCTTGCACAACAAAGGCTATCACAACAAGCATAGGCAAGTTTCACAACAACAAGCATAGGCAAGTTATACATAACTCAAGGTACTTTCATTTTATGTTAAAGTCCGGGTTTTAACCCTAAAGTACTACGTACGTTAAATTCCTTTTAAAGAGATCCATTCCTTTTATAAAAGTCACCCGATACCCGTAGTATACAAATAGAGTGACTTACATCTTTCAAGTAAAGCAAAACAACTTCCATACTTTCCTTTTTAAAACCAAATCAAGGCAATACCATGCTTTCTTTTTGGACCAAAACACTTCTCTTTTTAAAGTCAAGTTACCACATTAAAACCAATGATAAAACTCTTTTTCATAAAGTCGTTATAACTCACTTCCCATAAAGCTGTTATAACACTTTATGTTTTAAACCAATTTAAGACCAAACAACGCCTTTCTTTTCCCTAAAGTTCCAGTTGCCTAATTTCAATTACTCAAGTCTCTTTTTAGAAAAGTTTCATAGTTCAATGTCTTAATCTCTTTTAAAACAATTGAGTAACATAGGCCATATGTGTGAGCAGTTTATTCTTGTTTATAACCATTTATTAAAGCAGCCATGATCTAGAAAATGTAATATCATTTTGTCTTATCTTAGCTTCTATGCAGATGGAGGTTTCTACTGGTTTTAATAATACTTCATTATTCATTACATTTTCCCTTTATTAACGCTGCAGTGGTTTGTCGATACTCATTCTGATTTCCGAAATCAGTAAAACGTTATTCCTTTTAAAAACCAAGTACTCATTACTCACGAATGAGGCTTCACACAAAATTCATATTAATTCAATTAAGTTAAGTCTCTTATCTTTTAAGATCAAGTCTCTTAACTTCTAAAATCAGTAAACCATTCTTTTTATCTCTCTTAAGACGTTATATCTAACTTCCCATAAAGCTAGTATAACTCTTATGTTTTCAAAACCAAGTATTACTTTTCTTTCAAAAGGTTTCTTAATTCTTTTGAAATACTTCAAGATTCTTTATTATTCAGCTTAAGTCAAAAGACATTGCCATAACACTACATTCGCTTAACACACGACGCCTACCGTACTATATATATATATGTTCCTTTAAAATATTTCAAGGTTCTTATTATTCGTGCTTAAGTCAAAAGACATTGTCGCATAATTATATTCAATTAGCACACGACGCCTACCGTACTATATATATATATTATTCAGCTTAAGTCAAAAGACATTTCCACACGCACGCTACCGTACTATATATATATACTAAAATACTTCATGCTCAAGAGTATAAGAAGAATCACATACCTCGCGACGATTATCGACTATAAGCAAAACGCCCACGGCTATAACCCAGCTAGCCTTGACCACCTTCTAAGTAGCACATGCTACTTGCAAACATTCAACCAATAAAGGTTATCAGTCTACTGTAATACAGTCCTATGTAAGTACAGTTTAATCTTCTACTATATTATTCTTCTGATGTGATTTCAGTTCAAGTCTATTCAGAATATCCTTCTATTACGCTTCAATTCTCTTCTATGAATCTTATATTCATTTCTACTATGACAGTATGTAATTTCCAATTACAATAGAAGGACAGTAGTATTTACCTCGATGAGCCCAAAATTATCCAAGTATAAAGTCGCTCCTGAGCAACGTTAAGCTCCTACTCCGAGTGCTCCAATCCGCTCCAATCAATCCTTAGAAGTTCTACGCAACTTCTACTTAACACTTCAACCGACTATGAAGGTTTTTCTTAGGGTTTCGTTTAGTGGCTAAAGAAAGTATAATAGTATTTTCTGGGCTTTTGTATAAGTGTAACCTTGGGAATACTACAAGGTATTTGGGCCAAGGTATTTGGGCATTATAACAATACTAGGAGAGTATTTCTATACCACAACAAGGGGTAGTATTTCGACTAGCACAACTAGGCTAGGGGGATGGGGGTTCGGCCGAGGGCCTACAAGAGGGGGGGAGAGGGGTGGTGTTTGGACGAGACAAGCAAGAGGGAGAGGGAGTATTTGAGACTTGGAAAGATTTTAGGATGAAGAAGTTCATCACTTGTGGGGTATTTATAGGTCAAGAAATGGCCAACCAATGGCCAAGATTCATCCAAGTGTAAGGCGTGTGTAGGGCTAGATTTAAGCCAAGTGCACCTTATCCATCTACCACAACAACTTGCACAAATATCCTACCAACTCCTTGACCCCTTTTTGTCCACCATTGCCGCCAACCTCATCCAATGAGGGTGACACATGTCAACCTCCCGTTGGTCCAAAATGTTTCGCCTCTGAAAAATCCAAAAATTATAAATGACATAGCCGAATTTACCCTTCGCAAGTTTAGTAAAACGCTTTAAAAACGATTCTTTCGCACTTGTGCCCAAATTTCGAACTTGCCAAATCTTTAAGGCTCAAATTTTATACGTACGCCCTCACGTAAATACTCTGGAAATACGGGGTATAACATTCTCCCCTCCTTAGAAACATTCGTCCCGAATGTTCCTTCTCAAGACGGATAACGATGAAGTTCTTCTAACAAGTTGCCAACGCCACGCCTGGCCACGAAATAACACACGTTCTCTTCCTTCCTTACTCGTCGTGCCCTTCTCGAACACTTGTACTCTTCTAGTATACGCATCACACTTCGCCATCGCTCAGCTTCCCAAAACTTGAGTCACCACCTCCAAACTTGGTCATCTTACTAGCCGCAATCTCCTTAAGACCATTCCCGCCTTCACGACCGCTTCGGTCGAACACATCCACGAACTCATACGATGGTCATCTAAACTGGGCCTAGCACCCTCGTGACCTACCACCGGCGGGACCACCAAGAGCTGACCCCACCTCGACCAGCCGCGGTTGGCCCTCAACATGGCCCCAACCCGACCCACTTAACGCATCACGCTCTTGTTCCCCGATCCGGAACAATCTTACCTATACAGGTCATGAAAGCTACCACTTCCATTTAACACTACCCAAGGAAATTTTTCCCACAATTACTCCACGTATACCTATACGTTCTGACAAGGATCACTCGCAAAAACTTGTACTCAAGACGGCCTTACATCTAAGGTCTCAACCGTAATATTCTAAGGTTCATCATTTTCTCACAACCAGGCTTAACCTTTTTCACTTTCCAGGTTTCTAAATCACATTTTAGCACAAATGTATCCGACATAACACTAAACACATCTTCATAACATCAATTCATACCATTCTCTGTAGGTTAAGGATATACCGAAAATAGGCGGTTCAAAGGATCGCTAAAATCGGGAACTTCCACCGCGACCTCTACCGTGGCTCCGCCGTGTATGAACATCCCGCTCAAGCTATGGAAGGTGAAGAACCCGCAATCGATCCCGTAGTCCTGTGCTATCCTACCGCGCCACTCTCCTCGGACAGTTTCTCCCAAAATGGCCTCACTGCCGCATGTAAAACAAACTCCGGACTAGCACGACACTCCCATCGCGAGTCTACCACAGCCGTCACAACGAGGTAGGTGGCTTCACCGCTAACACCCCGCTTCTCCCGAAATCTGAACCTCGAGCCCCGACCGCCTCAATACTCGATGCCTTGAAGATTGTGGAGGACCACTCAGATCGGTGGAGGCGCATAACTAGTTCACCGAGGCGGTCCGCTCGAAAGTCACCAAAGGACCCCATTGCTCGCCTCTTCTCGCTACTCGTTATTCCGCCGATTTCTCCGCCTCACCTCCAAGTGCATAAGCTCGCATGCGGCAATGTCCATGCCCGGCTAAAAGCTACACCAACAACTCGCTAGGTAATCATCGAGCCCTCAGAACATATCGGTGCACTCGATCCTCCATACTAGCTACCAACGCGGACGCATCGCCAATGAGTCGAACTCACATTGTACTTCCGAATCAGACGCCTGCTCGCCGCAACACCAAAAATTGCTTACCGAGCCCTCTCTCATCCGCGAGGCAAGAAGTGTGCAAGAAATGCCTTTGAGAACTCGTCCCATATAGCCGAAGTGCATTCTCTCCCGGGACAGCTCCCACGATCAAACTACCGATCGGCAGATCACGCAAACGATGCGAACTCAGACCACCGACTCGGTCTCCGATGCCTTGATCACTCTCATGATCCGTCAGAATCGCCGGATGAACTCCTCGCGGATCATCCTCGTGCCTCGACCCATAAAACTCGCGGGTTACATCTCGTAAAATCCCGTAGCCTCAAACCGTCGCCGGGGTGAACTACGGTGCTACTGGACTGAATCGCCAGATCCAAATATCTCATATCGGCCACGACTCGCCGCAAGAATCGCCATCTCCTTGTACCCCATCTCATCTACTCTAGGCCGCGACCGAGGCTCAGTATCAGAGTCTCGCAGCCACCGCCGCGCTCTAAACTTCTGGCCGGGCGGTGTCGCAAAACTCGCCGTCAAGTACTATCTCGTGTCATCGACGCTCGCGCTCGCATTCTCTCAGATCCCACTAGCGCCTCCTCGCCGCTTGCCGTCGGGCTCAGGTTTTACGCGAGGCATAATCGTAAAGGAAAGGAATACGCGGAGGGTTCGACTTATCACACGTTCTAAGGCACGATCTCGTAATGAGAAGAATGGAAACCAATCCTAAATGTCCTATAGCCTCGATTATAGATGTGGTGCACAACACACCGATAATCAAGACTCTACTAGACACGGTCTGTAGACACTTTCCGAGGATTAACTGCTCTGATACCACTTTTGTCACGACCCGAACCCGGGCCCGTGACTGGTGCCTTACCCGGGGCACCCTAGTGATACAACATCAGAGAAAACCAGCGGAAATAAAAACTTAAACATGCAAATAGACATGAATCAAGATGAAAGAAAACAGGCCAACCAAAACGGTTGCCTTTCAACATATATATATATAAACATTTGAACAAGCATAATCCTTACAACCCGCCACAACAAAGCATGCACTCTAAGATTTTTTTTTCAACAACTATGACGGGACAGGGCCCCGCCATACCCCTGAACGTACAAAAACCTACAGACTCAGGGTAACATACCAAAGATAAGCCTCCGAAGGAACGAAGCTTCCCAATACGCTGAAATGAGATCCTAAACGCGGGGATCGACAAATGATGTACTTACTGCGGCAGATGAACGCAGCCTCCGGGCGAGGTCGATAACAGTACCAAGTATGTGAAATCAGAAATATCAGAAATGAAATCATAGCAGTCTATATAAAGCAGGAGACATGTATGATAACCAAACTACAGTACACACATATAACAGTTATATCAAGTCAGGGTCTCACGCCCTCCACATCAATCATGCCCGTGGAATACCTTCCTCACTGCCGGCAGTCTATGATATGATAACACCAAGAAGTACACCTGCACACCAAGTCCTACCTGATGCCAAAGCCGTACTAACAATCCAAAATGGAAGCATACCTGCGCGCTTACGATCGTGTCGTGATGCCCAAAAGGGAACAACAAGACATCAATCAAAATGGAAGCATACCCGCGGCGCTTACGCGATCGTGTCGAGATGTCCAAAATGGAAACACTAAGACAACATTCCAAATGGAAGCATACCCGTGCGCTACGCATCGTGTCAGTATGTCCAAAAGGAAACTACAAGGCGGCAATCAAAATGGAAGCATACCCGCGCGCACGATCGTCGTCGATGTCCAAAGCGATTAGCAAAATAACACTATCAAGAGGAGCGTACCCGTGGAATTTCTCCGTCACTGCCGGCACGTCCCAATAAGTTCTCAACAAGTCAACCAGCCCTCCATCGAGAGACGCGGTAGTATAGAAACACAATTCTTGCACAACAAAGGCTATCACAACAAGCATAGGCAAGTTTCACAACAACAAGCATAGGCAAGTTATACATAACTCAAGGTACTTTCATTTTATGTTAAAGTCCGGGTTTTAACCCTAAAGTACTACGTACGTTAAATTCCTTTTAAAGAGATCCATTCCTTTTATAAAAGTCACTCGATACCCGTAGTATACAACAGAGTGACTTACATCTTTCAAGTAAAGCAAAACAACTTCCATACTTTCCTTTTTAAACCAAATCAAGGCAATACCATGCCTTCTTTTGGACCAAAACACTTCTCTTTTAAAGTCAAGTTACCACATTAAAACCAATGATAAAACTCTTTTCATAAAGTCGTTATAACTCACTTCCCATAAAGTCGTTATAACACTTTATGTTTTAAACCAATTTAAGACCAAACAACGCCTTTCTTTTCCTAAAGTTCCAGCTTGCCTAATTTCAATTACTCAAGTCTCTTTTAGAAAAGTTTCATAGTTCAATATCTTAATCTCTTTTAAAACAATTGAGTAACATAGGCCATATGTGTGAGCAGTTTATTCTTGTTTATAACCATTTATTAAAGCAGCCATGATCTAGAAAATGTAATATCATTTTGTCTTATTTTAGCTTCTATGCAGATGGAGGTTTCTCTGGTTTTAATAATACTTCATTATTCATTACATTTTCCTTTATTAACGCCGCGGTGGTTTGTCGATACTCATTCGATTTCCAAATCAAGAAACGTTATTCCTTTTAAAACCAAGTACTCATTACTCACGAATGAGGCTTCACACAAAATTCATATTAATTCAATTAAGTTAAGTCTCTTATCTTTTAAGATCAAGTCTCTTAACTTCTAAAATCAGTAAACCATTCTTTTTATCTCTCTTAAGACGTTATACCTAACTTCCCATAAAGCTAGTATAACTCTTATGTTTTCAAACCCAAGTATTACTTTTCTTTCAAAAAGGTTTCTTAATTCTTTTGAAATACTTCAAGATTCTTTATTATTCAGGCTTAAGTCAAAAGACATTGCCATAACACTATATTCAGTTAACACACGTACGTCTACCGTACTATATATATATGTTCCTTTAAAATATGTCAAGGTTCTTATTATTCGTGCTTAAGTCAAAAGACATTGCATAATTATATTCGCTAGCACACGTAAGTCTACCGTACTATATATATATATTATTCAGGCTTAAGTCAAAAGACATTGCCACACGTACGTCTACCGTACTATATATATATACTAAAATACTTCATGCTCAAGAGTATAGGAAGAATCACATACCTCGCGACGATTATCGACTATAAGAAAAACGCTCCACGACTATAACCCGGCTAGCCTTGACCACCTTCTAAGTAGCACATGCTACTTGCAAACATTCAACCAATAAAGGTTATCAGTCTACTGTAATACAGTCCTATGTAAGTACAGTTTAATCTTCTACTATATTATTCTTCTGATGTGATTTCAGTTCAAGTCTATTCTGTAATATCCTTCTATTACAGTTCAATTCTCTTCTATGAATCTTATATTCATTTCTACTACGACAGTATGTAATTTCCAATTACAATAGAAGGACAGTAGTATTTACCTCGATGAGCCCAAAATTATCCAAGTATAAAGTCGCTCCTGAGCAACGTTAAGCTCCTACTCCGAGTGCTCCAATCCGCTCCAATCAACCCTTAGAAGTTCTACGCAACTTCTACTTAACACATCAACCGACTATGAAGGTTTTTCTTAGGGTTTCGTTTAGTGGCTAAAGAAAGTATAATAGTATTTTCTGGGCTTTTGTATAAGTGTAACCTTGGGAATACTACAAGGTATTTGGGCCAAGGTATTTGGGCATTATAACAATACTAGGAGAGTATTTCTATACCACAACAAGGGGTAGTATTTCGACTAGCACAACTAGGCTAGGGGGGGGGGTTCGGCCGAGGGCCTACAAGAGGGGGGGAGAGGGGTGGTGTTTGGACGAGACAAGCAAGAGGGAGAGGGAGTATTTGAGACTTGGTGGATCCTCATTCTTAGGATCACTTATCAGACGTCAGAAGCTCCATTTCTCCGGAGGCTTGTCTTTTTGGTACAGTTTTTCCCTGATGTTGTAGATTTATGTACATTCAGGGGTATGGCGGGGCCCTGTCCCGCCACTGTTGTTATTCCTAGAGGTCTGTAGTCACATGTTGTGGTTTGGGGCTGTAAGAACCGAGTTGTACAGTTTTGCTTTTGATTATGCATATTTTATGGAAGGCGGCCTTATCGGCTAGCCTGTGATGTTATTGTCTAAACATGTTGTATGTTGTGTATGTTCCGCTGCTATTCTCTGATGTATACCTGAACGGGATGCCCATGCAGGGCACCGCCGCGCCGGTCGGGTCGTGACAAGGTCACCGTCAGGTGACGTTACAAGAGGGGATTAAATCATAAAGAACTCTATAGGTTGTTGTTTTGACTTTTGCCACAACCTCATCTGTTGTTGAGTTAGTGTCCGCAAATAGCAATTCATTTCTTATTCTCCAAATCTCATATACCACTATGCAAAAGGCAAGTAGGATGGCTTTGGATCGAATGTTAGTCCCTCGATGCTCTTTCTTGATCCACTTGAGTGTGCTTTCAATTGTTGTCATTTCTCTTCTAATTCTCAACCATTCTTTTATGTGCTTCCAAATCTTGTGAGTGAAGGGACAAGAAAAGAAGAGATGAGCCCTTGTCTCATTGGCACGCTTGCAGAACCCGCAAGTCTTGTCTTTCAAGTTTAGAAAGGAGAGAGTGTCTTTGGTAGCAAGACACTTCCTACAAGTGAGCCAAACCGTGAATGAGAATTTAGGAGGAATGTAACCTTTCCAAATTTGAGACATCCAAAGCTTATGTTCCCGCGGGGAGCGCAAGACTTCGTACACAAGACCCGAATCAAATCTCCCATTGGTGCATCACTTCTCCAAGCCGGCAATTGTGTTTTCTTGATTCCCAAAGATGCTTATGAAAGTGTCACGAATGCAACAAAGCTTCTTGAATAAAGGGGAATCCCTAGTATGGACCTCATAATCCCAAATGGATTGGTCTCTCAAGTAATAGCTATTAATTTATTGAACCCATAGTGAATCCGTCATAGTGTGACCCAAGCCTCCTTCAGATTGACGCACACAAATTTCATCAAAAGCGACTCTTGGTGGCTTGCCACCCCATAAGAACTGGATGCAAGCAGAGCGAACCTTTTTGAGAACTGAAGAGCTAATACGAAGAGCCCGAAACCAAAAGCTCTCGACACCCTGAATAACCGATCTGATTAGTTCTAACTTTCCCGCATAGGAGAGTGAGTGGTGTCACCATTTCTGAATGTAACCCGAGATTGCACTAGTTAAAGGGGCAAACTGATCCACCGAGACAGAAATTGGGGACAAAGGGACCCCTAAGTACCGCACGGGAAAGACTCCTAAAGAGAAGCCAACTCTTGACAAGATCAAGTCGCGGATTGAACCTTGCACTCCCGCAATGTAGATGGAAGATTTTGATGGGTTAAGTGTAAGGCCGAGCCGCTCCAAATCATCAAGACAATCCATAAGAACACCAACCGAAGATAAATCCCCTTTGGAAAAAAACATAAGATCATCCGCAAAGGCAAAATGAGAGATGCCTAGTCTCTTGCACTTTGGGTGATAAGAAAAGGCTTTGTCCGAAGTTTTTAGCTTGAGCAATCTTGAAAGGTATTCAATGCATAGGATAAAGAGCATAGGAGACATAGTATCACCTTGCCTCAAGCCGCGTTTTCCCGCAAAATATCCGTGCAACTCTCCATTGATTGAAAGAGAGAAAAGGTTGAACTTACACATTCCATAATCCATCTAACAAATCTGTCCGGAAACTTGAGACCTCTTAGCACTGATTCGAGGAAATTCCAGGAGACCGTGTCAAATGCTTTCCGAAGATCCACCATAAGCATACACCTTGGCGAGACTCTAGTTCTATTATAACCTCTCACAAGTTCTTGGGCAATGAAGACATTATCCACCATGTTCCTTTCTTTCACAAAAGCTCATTGACATTTATCAACAAGTGTAGGAAGAAACATTGCCATCCGGTTAGCTAGGATCTTTGTTATGATCTTGTAGACCACATTGGTCAATCCAATAGGTCTAAAGTCACTCACTTGGGGTCCCGATCAGTTTTGGGTAGAAGGGTGAGAATTGTATGGTTCACTTGCTTCAAAAGCACACCGGAAGAGAAGAATTATTGTATACTCCTTACTACATCATGTCCCACATCCCTCCATCTTTTCTTGAAGAAGGCGGCTGAAAAACTATCCGGGCCAGGTGCTTTGTCATTGCCAATATCGGAGAGAGCATCCCAAACCTCCTTTGGGGAGACAGGATGTAAAAGGAATAAGCCATCCTCCTCCCCTAGCTTCGGACCACAATCAAGTACCGCGAGATCAATGTTTGTTGCGGGTCGAGATGAGCCAAGAAGTCCTTTATAAAAGTCAACAAGCATGCCTATTACTTCCCCGGGAGATGTTGTGGTATTACCGTTGTCCTTTACAAGATAAGTAATAGAGTTCTTAACATTGCTCCTCTTGATCAAGCTATGGAAGTATTTGGAGCACCTATCACTTCCAATCAAATGTTTTTGTCTCGCCTTTTGTCTTATGAAGTGTCTCTGATTCAAGGAGGTGGTTGACTTTAGCTCTTAAGGACTTGACCTTGGTTTTAAATCTTCATCAAAGGGATACTCCATATCGCATTTATAGCCTCCTTAAATTCCATGTTTGTCGATTTGCTTTTTGTGCAATACTCAATTCACTAGAGTTCAAATCACGCAATGGCTTTAAAGACTTCAATTTTGTTACCAATGTGAATTGGGCAGATCCAAAAACACGTTGTCTCCAGTATGAAGTTAGGATGTTCTCAAAGGCGGGGTGTGAGAGCCACATGTTCATAAATTTGAAAGGTATTTTTCCATTACTAGAAGATGCAATTACCGAAGCAATCACGGGGCAATGGTCCGAGACTGGTTCCATATGCAAAAAGTTGGCTGAGCACTCTAGGTTCAAGTCACTCCAATGTTGATTCATTAACACTCTATCTAGCTTGGACCATATTGAGCCATTCGTCCAAGTGTAGAAGGAACCCGTAGAAGGAGTGTCATCAAGTCAGTGAGCTATTCTGAATTCTCCAAGGTCCCTAAGTGCATAAGGCGTGAGAGGAGGACCACCGGCCTTATCTTGAGGGTAGCAATAAGTATTAAAATCTCCAATGATCATCCAAGGCATGACAATGCTAGTGCCAGGTGGGTAAGATGATGCCAAAGTTTCCTTCTTTCCGGAATGCTATAGACCGGATACACAAACGTAGCAAGAAAGGACACTTGAGATATGTTACAACGTGCTTGGACATGGATATGTTGAGAGTCCATTCCAAGCACATCACAACTAACTCTGGAGGGGTCCCATAGTAGTAGCATTCTTCCGCCATCAATGAAATCTATGTTGGAGCAAAATTTCCAAGCAAGGAATCTTTGAGAAGTAAAAGAGTCCAGCCGTGTTCGAGTGAATTTAATTTCTATTAGGCAAACCAATGCCACATCATGTTGTTTTGCAAGCCTACACACAAGAGTTTGTGGCTTCCCTATCCCTTTGTCCGCAAAGACCTCGGACATTCCAACAAAGAATTTTCATTAGGAAACAATAGAGGTTTTAGTAGCACCTCATTGTCACGACCGAACCGGCCCGTGGATCGTGCCTTACCAGGGCACCCTGGTGATACAACATCGAGAAAACCAGGAAATAAAAACTTAAACATGCAAATAGACATGAATCAAGATGAAAGAAAACAGGCCAACCAAAGCGGTTGCCTTTCAACATATATATATATAAACATTTGAGCGATTCTAATCCTTACAACCCCGCCACAAATAAAGCACGGACCTCTAAGATTTTTTTTTCAACAACTATGACGGGACAGGGCCCCGCCATACCCCTGAACGTACAAGAACCTACAGACTCAGGGTAACATACCAAAGATAAGCCTCCGAAAGAACGGAGCTTCCCAATACGCTGAAATGAGATCCTAAACGCGGATCGGCGGTAGATGTACCTCTACTGCGGCATGAACGCACTTCGGGCGAGGTCGATAACAGTACCAAGTATGTGAAATCAGAAATATCATAAATGAAATCATAGCAGTCTATAAAAAGCAGGAGACATGTATGATAACCAAACTACAGTACACACATATAACATTTATATCAAGTCAGGGTCTCACGCCCTCCACATCAATCATGCCTGTGGAATACCTTCCTCATCGCGGCGATCATGATATGATAACACCGAAGTACACCTGCACACCAAGTCCTACCTGATGCTAAATCCGTACTAACAATCCAAAATGGAAGCATACCCGTGCGCTACGCATCGTGTCAGTATGCCCAAAAGGGAACAACAAGACAACAATCAAAATGGAAGCATACCCGTGCGCTACGCATCGTGTCAGTATGTCCAAAAGGGAAACACTAAGACAACATTCAAAATGGAAGCATACCCGTGCGCTACGCATCGTGTCAGTATGTCCAAAAGGAAACAACAAGGCGGCAATCAAAATGGAAGCATACCCGTGCGCTACGCATCATGTCAGTATGTCCAAAGCGATTAGCAAAATAACACTATCAAGAGGAACGTACCCGTGGAATTTCTCCGTCACTGTCGGCACGTCCCAATAAGTTCTCAACAAGTCAACCGGCCCTCCATCGAGAGACGCGGTAGTATAGAAACACAATTCTTGCACAACAAAGGCTATCACAACAAGCATAGGCAAGTTTCACAACAACAAGCATAGGCAAGTTATACATAACTCAAGGTACTTTCATTTTATGTTAAAGTCCGGGTTTTTACCCTAAAGTACTACGTACGTTAAATTCCTTTTAAAGAGATCCATTGCTTTTATAATAGTCACCCTAGATTCTTATTATTCAAATATAGCGACTTACTTCTTTCAAGTTTAGCTAAACAAATTCCATTCTTTCCTTTTTAAAACCTAAGCACGGCAATACCATGCTTTCTTTTTGGACCAAAACACTTCTCTTTTTAAAGTCAAGTTACCACATTAAAACCAATGATAAAACTCTTTTCATAAAGTCGTTATAACTCACTTCCCATAAAGTCATTATAACACTTTATGTTTTAAACCAATTTAAGACCAAACAACGCCTTTCTTTTCCCTAAAGTTCCAGTTGCCTAATTTCAATTACTCAAGTCTCTTTTTAGAAAAGTTTCATAGTTCAATGTCTTAATCTCTTTTAAAACAATTGAGTAACATAGGCCATATGTGTGAGCAGTTTATTCTTGTTTATAACCATTTATTAAAGCAGCCATGATCTAGAAAATGTAATATCATTTTGTCTTATCTTAGCTTCTATGCAGATGGAGGTTTCTACTGGTTTTAATAATACTTCATTATTCATTACATTTTCCCTTTATTTACGCTGCAGTGGTTTGTCGATACTCATTCTGATTTCCGAAATCAGTAAAACGTTATTCCTTTTAAAAACCAAGTACTCATTACTCACGAATGAGGCTTCACACAAAATTCATATTAATTCAATTAAGTTAAGTCTCTTATCTTTTAAGATCAAGTCTCTTAACTTCTAAAATCAGTAAACCATTCTTTTTATCTCTCTTAAGACGTTATATCTAACTTCCCATAAAGCTAGTATAACTCTTATGTTTTCAAAACCAAGTATTACTTTTCTTTCAAAAAGGTTTCTTAATTCTTTTGAAATACTTCAAGATTCTTTATTATTCAGGCTTAAGTCAAAAGACATTGCCATAACACTACATTCAGTTAACACACGTACGTCTACCGTACTATATATATATATGTTCCTTTAAAATATTTCAAGGTTCTTATTATTCAGGCTTAAGTCAAAAGACATTGTCGTACAATTATATTCAGTTAGCACACGTACGTCTACCGTACTATATATATATATTATTCAGGCTTAAGTCAAAAGACATTTCCACACGTACGTCTACCGTACTATATATATATACTAAAATACTTCATGCTCAAGAGTATAAGAAGAATCACATACCTCGCGACGATTATCGACTATAAGCAAAACGCTCCACGGCTATAACCCGGCTAGCCTTGACCACCTTCTAAGTAGCACATGCTACTTGCAAACATTCAACCAATAAAGGTTATCGATCTCTTAATACATCCTATGTAAATCTGATTTAATCTTCTACTATATTATTCTTACGATGTGATTTGATTCAAGTCTATTACGTAATATCCTTACATTACGATTCAATTCTCTTATGAATCTTATATTCATTTCTACTATGATATGTAATTTCCAATTACAATAGAAGAATGATAGTATTTACCTCGATGAGCCCAAAATTATCCAAGTATAAAGTCGCTCACGAGCAACGTTAAGCTCCTACTCCGAGTGCTCCAATCCGCTCCAATCAATCCTTAGAAGTTCTACGCAACTTCTACTTAACACTTCAACCGACTATGAAGGTTTTTCTTAGGGTTTCGTTTAGTGGCTAAAGAAAGTATAATAGTATTTTCTGGGCTTTTGTATAAGTGTAACCTTGGGAATACTACAAGGTATTTGGGCCAAGGTATTTGGGCATTATAACAATACTAGGAGTATTTCTATACCACAACAAGGGTAGTATTTCGACTAGCACAACTAGGCTGGGGATGGGGTTGGTAGAGGGCTCTGAGAGGGGAGAGGGTGGTGTTTGGGCCAGAGACAAGCAAGAGGGAGAGGAGTATTTGAGACTTGGAAAGATTTTAGGATGAAGAAGTTCATCACTTAGGGGTATTTATAGGTCAAGAAATGGCCAACCAATGGCCAAGATTCATCCAAGTGTAAAGGCGGTGTAGGGCTAGATTTAAGCCAAGTGCACCTTATCCATCTACCACAACAACTTGCACAAATATCCTACCAACTCCCGACCCCTTTTTTGTCCACCATTGCCGCCCAACCTCATCCAATGTGAGGGTGACACATGTCAACCTCCCGTTGGTCCAAAATGTTTCGTCTCTCGGAAAAATCCGAAAAAATTATAAATGACATAGCCGGAATTTACCCCTTCGAAGTTTAGTAAAGCGTTTAGTCGAAAACGATTCTTTTCGCACTTGTGCCCAAATTTCGAACTTGCCAAATCTTTAAGGCTCAAATTTTATCGTCGCCCTCACGTAAATACTGCGGAAATACGGGGTATAACATTCTCCTCTTAGAAACATTCGTCCGAATGTTCCTTCTCAAGACGGATAACGATGAAGTTCTTCTAACAAGTTGCCAACGCCACGCTGCCACGAAATAACACACGTTCTCTTCCTTCCTTACTCGTGCCGCTTCTCGAACACTTGAACTCTTCTAGTATCGTACCACACTTGATCATCGCTTTAGTTCCCAAAACTTTGGAGTCACCACCTCCAAACTTGGTCATCTTACTAGCGCAATCTCCTTAAGACCATTCCGGCCTTCACGATGCTACGGTCGAACACATCCACGAACTCATACGATGGTCATCTAAACTTGGGCCTAGCACCCTCGTGACCCTACCACTGGCGGGACCACCAGAGCTGACCCACCGAACCAGGCGCGGGTTGGCCTCAACATAGCCCCAACCGACCCACTTAACGCATCACGCTCTTGTTCCCGATCCGAACAATCTTACCTATCTGGTCATAAGCTACCACTTCCATTTAACACTACCCGAAATTTTTCCCACAATTACTCCACGTATACCTATACGTTCGACAAGGATCACTCGCAAAAACTTGTACTCAAGACGGCGCACATCTAAGGTCTCAATCGTAATATTCTAAGGTTCATCATTTTCTACTTTGAGCTTACCCTTTTTCACTAACGGTTTCTAAATCACATTTTAGCACAAAGCTATCCGACATAACACTAAACACATCATCATAACATCAATACATACCAAACTCTGAGGTTAAGGATATACGAAAATAGGCGGTTCAAGGATTTAAATCGGGAACTTCCACCGCGACCTCTCTGTGGCATGCGTGTATGAACATCTGCTGGCTATGGAAGGTGAAGAACCATGGCCCGATCCGTAGTCTGTGCTATCCTACCAGCGCTACCCCTGGTGGACAGTTTCTCCCAAAATGGCCTGCGTGCATGTAAAACAAACTCCCGGACTAGCACGACACTCCATGTGGAGTCTACCACGGTCCAACGAGGTAGGGGTGGCCGGTGGCTAACACCACTGCTCTCCGAAATCTGAACCCTTGGAGCCCTGACCTGCTCCTGAATACTCTGGATGCCTTGAAGATTGTGGAGGACCACTCTGTACTGGTGGAGGCGCATAACTAGTCTGTTGCTGAGGCGGTCCGCCTCGAAAGTCACCAAAGGACCCTGCTGTTCTGGCCCTCTTCTGCTGACCTTGGTTATTCCGTCGATTTATCCGCCTCACCTCCAGTGCATAAGCTGCATGCGGGCAATGTCCATGCCCGGTAAGCTACACCGAACAACTCTGCTAGGTAATCATCGAGCCACAGAATGTAACATCGTGCACTCGATCCTCCATACTAGCTACCAACGCGGGCGTCTGGGCCAATGAGTCGAACTCCACATTGTACTCCCGAACCATGCGCGGATTACGCAACACCAAAAATCTGTCGGCCCGAGCCCTCCTCATCTGTGGAGGCAAGAAGTGTGCAAGAAATGCCTTTGAGAACTCGTCCCATATAGCTGGAAGTGCATTCTCTCCCCGGGACAGCTCCCACGAATCAAACCAGTCGACTGCGGTATCACGCAGCCGATGCGAACCTAGGACCACTGACTCGGTCTCCGATGCCTTGATCACTCTCATGATCCGCTGTAACTGCCGGATGAACTCCTGCGGATCATCCTCAGGCCTCGACCCATAAAACTCTGGCGGGTTACATCTCAGAAAATCCCGTAGCCTCAAACTGTCTGCTCGGGGGTGAACTACGGGTGCTACTGGGACTGGAACTGCTGCATCCAGCCTATCCTCATATCTGGCCACGACCCTGGCCAGTAACTGGGCCATCTCCTTGTACCCCATCTCATCTGCTCCAGGCTGTGGGACTGGAGGCTCAGGTACTGTAGTCTCGGCTGACCATGCTGCGCTCTAAGCTTCTTTGGTCTTTGGCGGTGTCGCAAAACTCGCCGTCTGAAGTACTATCTCAGGTACTGACCGGGCCTGCGCCCTCGTACTCCTCTGTATCCCACTAGCAGCTCCCTCGGCTGCCTTGCCCGTCTGGGCCTGGGTTGCCTTACGCGGAGGCATAACTGGTAAAGGAAAGGAATACGTCAGAGGGGTTCAACTTATCACTGCGACTAAGGCACGATCTCGGAATGAGAAGAATGGAAACCAATCCTAAATGTCCTATAGCCTCACGATTATAGATGTGGTGCACAACACAGATAATCAAGACTACTGAACGCAGTCTGTAGACACTTTCAGGATTAATCGCTCTGATACCACTTTTGTCACGACCGAACCGGGCGTGGTGTGCCTACCCGGCACCCTGGTGATACAACATCGAGAAAACCGGTGGAAATAAAAACTTAAACATGCAAATAGACATGAATCAAGATGAAAGAAAACAGGCCAACCAAAACGGTTGCCTTTCAACATATATATATATAAACATTTGAACAGTTACAATCCTTACAACTCGCCACATTACTCTGGACCTCTAAGATTTTTTTTTCAACAACTATGACGGGACAGGGCCCCGCCATACCCCTGAACGTACAAAAACCTACAGACTCAGGGTAACATACCAAAGATAAGCCTCCGAAGGAACGAAGCTTCCCAATACGCTGAAATGAGATCCTAAACGCGGGGATCGGCGGTAGATGTACCTCTACTGCGGCATGAACGCAGCCCCGAAGGAGTCGATCTGACAGGTACCAAGTATGTGAAACTGTAAAATACTGTAAATGAAATCATAGCAGTCTATAAAAAGCAGGAGACATGTATGATAACCAAACTACAGTACACACATATAATAGTTATATCAAGTCAGGGTCTCACGCCCTCCACATCAATCATGCCCGTGGAATACCTTCCGCCATTGCGATCATGATATGATAACACCAAGAAGTACACCTGCACACCAAGTCCTACCTGATGCCAAAGCCGTACTAACAATCCAAAATGGAAGCATACCCGTGCGCTACGCATCGTGTCAGTATGCCCAAAAGGGAACAACAAGACATCAATCAAAATGGAAGCATACCCGTGCGCTACGCATCGTGTCAGTATGTCCAAAATGGAAACACTAAGACAACATTCCAAATGGAAGCATACCCGTGCGCTACGCATCGTGTCAGTATGTCCAAAAGGAAACTACAAGGCGGCAATCAAAATGGAAGCATACCCGTGCGCTACGCATCGTGTCAGTATGTCCAAAGCGATTAGCAAAATAACACTATCAAGAGGAGCGTACCCGTGGAATTTCTCCGTCACTGCCGGCACGTCCCAATAAGTTCTCAACAAGTCAACCGGCCCTCCATCGAGAGACGCGGTAGTATAGAAACACAATTCTTGCACAACAAAGGCTATCACAACAAGCATAGGCAAGTTTCACAACAACAAGCATAGGCAAGTTATACATAACTCAAGGTACTTTCATTTTATGTTAAAGTCCGGGTTTTAACCCTAAAGTACTACGTACGTTAAATTCCTTTTAAAGAGATCCATTCCTTTTATAAAAGTCACTCGATACCCGTAGTATACAAATAGAGTGACTTACATCTTTCAAGTAAAGCAAAACAACTTCCATACTTTCCTTTTTAAAACCAAATCAAGGCAATACCATGCCTTCTTTTTGGACCAAAACACTTCTCTTTTTAAAGTCAAGTTACCACATTAAAACCAATGATAAAACTCTTTTTCATAAAGTCGTTATAACTCACTTCCCATAAAGCTGTTATAACACTTTATGTTTTAAACCAATTTAAGACCAAACAACGCCTTTCTTTTCCCTAAAGTTCCAGTTGCCTAATTTCAATTACTCAAGTCTCTTTTTAGAAAAGTTTCATAGTTCAATATCTTAATCTCTTTTAAAACAATTGAGTAACATAGGCCATATGTGTGAGCAGTTTATTCTTGTTTATAACCATTTATTAAAGCAGCCATGATCTAGAAAATGTAATATCATTTTGTCTTATTTTAGCTTCTATGCAGATGGAGGTTTCTACTGGTTTTAATAATACTTCATTATTCATTACATTTTCCCTTTATTAACGCTGCAGTGGTTTGTCGATACTCATTCTGATTTCCGAAATCAGTAAAACGTTATTCCTTTTAAAAACCAAGTACTCATTACTCACGAATGAGGCTTCACACAAAATTCATATTAATTCAATTAAGTTAAGTCTCTTATCTTTTAAGATCAAGTCTCTTAACTTCTAAAATCAGTAAACCATTCTTTTTATCTCTCTTAAGACGTTATACCTAACTTCCCATAAAGCTAGTATAACTCTTATGTTTTCAAACCCAAGTATTACTTTTCTTTCAAAAAGGTTTCTTAATTCTTTTGAAATACTTCAAGATTCTTTATTATTCAGGCTTAAGTCAAAAGACATTGCCATAACACTATATTCAGTTAACACACGTACGTCTACCGTACTATATATATATGTTCCTTTAAAATATTTCAAGGTTCTTATTATTCAGGCTTAAGTCAAAAGACATTGCCGTACAATTATATTCAGTTAGCACACGTAAGTCTACCGTACTATATATATATATTATTCAGGCTTAAGTCAAAAGACATTGCCACACGTACGTCTACCGTACTATATATATATACTAAAATACTTCATGCTCAAGAGTATAGGAAGAATCACATACCTCGCGACGATTATCGACTATAAGAAAAACGCTCCACGACTATAACCCGGCTAGCCTTGACCACCTTCTAAGTAGCACATGCTACTTGCAAACATTCAACCAATAAAGGTTATCGATCTCATGTCTGATCCTATGTAAGTCTGATTTAATCTTCTACTATATTATTCTTCTGATGTGATTTCAGTTCAAGTCTATTCTGTAATATCCTTCTATTACAGTTCAATTCTCTTCTATGAATCTTATATTCATTTCTACTACGACAGTATGTAATTTCCAATTACAATAGAAGGACAGTAGTATTTACCTCGATGAGCCCAAAATTATCCAAGTATAAAGTCGCTCCTGAGCAACGTTAAGCTCCTACTCCGAGTGCTCCAATCCGCTCCAATCAACCCTTAGAAGTTCTACGCAACTTCTACTTAACACATCAACCGACTATGAAGGTTTTTCTTAGGGTTTCGTTTAGTGGCTAAAGAAAGTATAATAGTATTTTCTGGGCTTTTGTATAAGTGTAACCTTGGGAATACTACAAGGTATTTGGGCCAAGGTATTTGGGCATTATAACAATACTAGGAGAGTATTTCTATACCACAACAAGGGTTATTATTTCGACTAGCACAACTAGGCTAGGGGGGTTCGAGGGCTCTGAGAGGGGAGAGGGGTGGTGTTTGGGCCAGAGACAAGCAAGAGGAGAGGAGTATTTGAGACTTGGAAAAGATTTTAGGATGAAGAAGTTCATCACTTAGGGGGGGTATTTATAGGTCAAGAAATGGCCAACCAATGGCCAAGATTCATCCAAGTGTAAGGCAAGTGTAGGGCTAGATTTAAGCCAAGTACACCTTATCCATCTACCACAACAACTTGCACAAATATCCTACCAACTCCCTTGACCCCCTTTTCGTCCACCATTGCCGCCCAACCTCATCCAATGTGAGGGTGACACATGTCACCCTCCCGTTGGTCCAAAATGTTTCGTCTCTCGGAAAAATCCGCAAAAATTATAAATGACATAGCCGGAATTTACCCTTCGCAAGTTTAGTAAAACGTTTCGTCGAAAAACGATTCTTTTCGGCACTTGTGACCAAATTTCGAACTTGCCAAATCTTTAAGGCTCAAATTTTATACGTACGCCCTCACGTACATACTCTGGAAATACGGGGTATAACATCCGCGCTTCGCATTCTTCCCCAAACTGATATTCTTTCTTGAAATAACTTCTTTATATCCCTCTTCCTTGTTGTTAGAAGTCAAGGCAGGGGTTCCAACTAGGCTATGTTCTCTGCGCTCAAAGTTTATGCAACGTGTTGCGTGGATAAACTCGTCTGTAGTACTCTTACAAGTTCCCACATCTAGAAGAGTTTGCGGGTCAGATGGTGTGCTCTTTTCAGCATGCGTTGTCTCATTTCTCAGCCTCTCATGATGCACAAGACCAATATAGGGGTGATGGTTTGAGGACCCCTCTAGTGATACCCGTAAGCACGAAGATTCAGGATGACCCGCAACCGGAGGGATTCCAAAGTTCAGAGCTTCTCCCACACTTCCGGGAATATGCGACAGTGATTGCTCACTATTCTCAATGTCCATCAAGTTATCACTACCCACGGGATGTTGGGGAGGTGGTGGATCAGTTCTAGAAGGAACGGTTTGACCCGTAACCGTAGCAGTACCCGAGCTAGTAGAAACACCTCCATTGCTAGGTGGTACCAATGGGTTGTCGGTTTTCCGTGCTTCTTGAGTGTTGGTGTCTTGCATCAGTTTCCTACACTTCAAATGGTTGTGGCCAAAAGAGGCGCAATGATAGCAAAAATCTGGGTAGTTCTCATATTTCACCTTTTGGATGTATCTTCGATTGTCGGGAAGTTTAACACCAAACTCTGTGACCGGCTCTTTACTAACATCAACTTCCACCAAGACTCTTGCATATTTCATCTTAGACCTCTCCTTAGTAAATTGATCCGTGTATAGAGGTTTCCCCACACACGAAGCAATCTTACTAAGGCATGTTGCACTCCAAACCGAGAGGGGGATGTCGTGTAAAGTGACCCATATCGGGATATCCATGAATAAGTCATCCGTTAATAATACTCATTTATCAATGGGTTTTAACATCATAGTTTTTCCAAAGACCATATATGGGCCTCCATGGAGCACATTCGTGCGTTCCTCTTCCGTCATGATTTTGAAGATTGTACATCCTTTGCCATATGGGATGATACGACACTTCACTCCCCACCCCTTAACAATAGAATTCAATGTCTCTCTTTCCGGGAAAGGACCCGTGAAACAGCCTATAAGACAATATCCCCAGGTTTCAATGAAGGGAACTTCATCCGTAGTTTCTAGTTCTACATCTTCTCCTTGTTGTTCAATGAATTGAAGTTTCATTCCTTTTGCTTCAAGTCTGGAACCCGCAAAGACTCCAGCATGGGTCTTCTTTTGCGGATTGTGTTACACCCCGTATTTCCAGGACATGTTTATAAGAACGTACGTAAGAACTCAAAAATGTTAAGATTCGAAACTAGTAAAAATTTATCGGAATTATGGAATTATCGGAAAACGAAATATTATGACGAATGGGAGGGAAACACATGTCACCCCCCTTAAGTTGGTCTTGGACGATTTTAGCATGGATAAAATGGTCTTTTGACCATTAATTAGATGACCAAGTCTTGCTAAGTCTTAGAGCTTGACATTGTTGACTAAGTCCAAGGGCCACGTGGGCTTGATCCTAGTGAAATGTATCTAAGCCACACATTTGTGCTAATATTGACCCTTCATAGTGTTATATATGTGTGCTAGTAGCAAGACAAGGCTTTACACTTAGAAAAAATTTCAAGAAAAACTTGAAGAACAAGAGGGTGCTCTCGGGTTCTAGGTTTTAAAAAGAGAAAAACATTCGTTTGTTGTTCAATAAGCTCCACACTTTAAACCAAGGTTCATAAGGGTATTGTAAGGGTATCTCAATAGAAAGATCCCGGAAAAATGGCATTTTCGTATTAGTCGCAAGGTGAAAACCTAGTCACTTTCCTAGGTTTGGATTGGAAACTTAAGGGAAGTTGTTTGTGATCTTCCAAGGGCTTCAAGTGGTGGATTATAGTGTCGAGAAGAGGCTCTAAGTTTCTAGGGAGAGACTTTGGATCTTGAAGTGGATTAAGGCTCGCTAAGGTAGCAATCTTGTTCTCTTAAGTATTACAAGATTACATATTATTGTAGCCTTACATTTTAACTAGCATGAAGTATATGTATTGAATATTGATAAGTGATATGGATTGTGGAAGCCTAATATCCGAAATGACATTCTTGCCATTTAAAATTGAAATACAATTTGGTCGATAATTAGAATTGTCGCATGTTATCTACTTAAAGGTTATAGTTGTTGTAATCGATTGCGGCTTTATAACATGTTATACTAAACACCTTGAATTGAAAAGGAATTGGGAAGGTAGATATGTTGTTACACCTTTGGCCGAATGACATTGTATTGTGGACTAGTTTGGTACCAATTGTGGGGCGGAATTTTACACGTCCTATTAGGCGTGTAATCCCCTATTATTAACTGCATTGTTGAGCCTTAAATGTGGCGTGTTTGGTTATTGAATTCGGGCCTTGAAAAAGGTGGAAAAGTATGTAGAAACAAAGGAAGTGCTGTCCGATTTTCCGTAGAATTTAGTGACTTGGCACTTAGAATATTCTACGTTTGAAGTAAGAAGTTAATAGACGTATTATGACCATTATAGGTTGAATTACTACGAGTAGCGTATTCTACATGAAGGGTGGAAAAGCTAGCAATGTTATAGTACTTTGGAGCATTTTGCTACTTGTCGATAATCGTCGCGAGGTATGTGAACCTCTTCCTTCCTTTGGCATGATTCTATGTATGGAATATACATGTGGTATTATTTCATGTTCCCTTCTACTCTTAGAAGTTAAGAGGTATGTATGTGATTTACTCTATGTAAAAGTTATGTCTAAGTTATCCTAAGTTTTTACCAAGTCTTATGGGGATGTTGGTAAGAGTCGTTAAGGGGTATTTGGAGCCAAATTGACTTGGCTAATTTACGGCATGAATGAGAATAAGTATCGAACAAGCCATTGCAGCGTTAATAAAGGAAAATGTAATGACAATTGATTACATTAAAATGAGTAGAAATTCTCCATCTGCATAGAAGCTAAGATAAGACAAAATTGTATTACATTTTCTAGATCATGGCTGCTTTAATAAGATCGTTATAAATAAGTATAACCTACTCACACACATAAGGCATATGTTGCTTAACTTAAAGAATTTACGTTATGAAGTGTTAAGACTATGAACTATGAATTCTTAAAAGTTTAAGAGACTTTATTTTTCAAGTTATAGGACTTGATTCTTAAAGGAAGAAATGAATTGATTTAAAAGTATAGAATACTTGATTTGGAAAGTATTGATTATTTGACATTCTAAAAGGTAAGAAGACTTGATTTCTAAAGTAAGAAACTTGTTTTCTAAAAGATAAGAGACTTGCAGTATTTTGTAAGTATGCGATACTTGGTTTTCGAAAGTATAAGTCTCTTGGTTATAAAAAGAATGTATTTGCCTAAAGTATAAAGTTAGTATAACGACTTTATGGGAAGTTGGTTATAATAGCTTTATGGAAAGCTATAAGAGTGGTTTACTCTAAGTAATGTAAGTAATGATAAATGACTTGAAATAATGAAAGGCAAATTGATTAAGGCATCAATTTCTTAAGGTTTCAAAAAAGAAGAAGTCACTTGATTTAGAAGCCTATAAATGTATTTCTAAAAGGTATTGTGACTTATCTTGAAAAGTAGATATGACTTGATACTACAGTTATTAGTATCTTGGAAGTTTATATGAACAAGAGTTAAGTTTTTTAAGGAAAAGAAGTACGTAGTACTTTGGGTTAAATTCCCGGATTTTTTATGTGAAATGAAAAGTGCCTTGAGTATATAAAATGAAAGTCTAAAGATTTTATGAACTTGCCTATGCTTGCTTGTGATAGCCTTAAGTGCAAGTATTATATGTTTACGCTGCCGTGACTCTCAGTTGGAGGGCCGGTTGTCTTGTTATGAATCTACTTGGACGTACCGACAGTGACGGAGGCTTCCACGGGTATGCTTCCATTGTAATTGATCCTTGGACATGCTTATACGATGAGGGATTCCGGGGCATGCGACCATGTTATGTACTATTACTCCATGGACTAGCTCCCCATGAATACATGTACCCGAGATGAGGGATTCCACGGGTATGTTATATACGATTATTACCCCATGGATTAGCTCTCCATGAAGTCATGTACCCGAGATGAGGGATTCCACGGGCATGAGATATATATATATATATATGTATTGTATATGTGTACGCCGACAGTGAGGTAGGATGTCACGGGCGCGTCACACGGTTATATGTTACTCTTATGACTGTCGGAAGTGATGGGGGATTCCACGGGCAGGGAGTATAGATATATATATGTATTATAGGTGTGTACGCCGACAGTAAGGTAGGATGTCACGGGCGCGTCACACGGTTATATGTTACACTTACGACTGTCGGCAGTGATGGGGGATTCCTTTGGCAGAGAGTATAGATATATATATGTATTGTAGGTGTGTACGCCGACAGTGAGGTAGGATGCCACGGGCGCGTCACATGGTTATATTATTCACTTATAGCTGCCGGCAGTGACGGGGGATTCCACGGGCACGCTTTGATATTTTTGGGCTTGAGACCCGTACTGGACTATGTGATGATATTTGAGGGCTTGTGTCGGTAGCCCTGTGTGACTATTGTTCATGTGTTGAAATAGTCTTTAAACGGTAAAACTGACTTTCATTACTTCCACTTTGGCAAGGCACAGTGTACTGTCATTTTGGTTATCATACATGTCTTGACTTTATATGAAATTATGATTTCATTCTGATATTTTGATTTCACATACTTGGTACATATTTCGTACTGACCTCCTTCGGGGGGCTGCGTTCATGTCGCAGGTTGAGGTACGTAGCTTGCTGATCCACACTCTTAGGATCACCGTTCAGTTCTTGGAAAGCTCCATTTCTCCGGAGGCTTTGTCTTTTGGTACGGTTCCCTGAGATGGTAGATTTTTGTACATTCAGGGGTATGGCGGGGCCCTGTCCCGTCACAGTTGTTATGTCAGAAATTCTTAGAGGTTTGTAGTCATATCTTGTGGGTCTCTTTGTAAACAAAAAAATGAGGTAACTGCTTTTGGTTTTACATATTTATTTGTATCCAGGAAGGTAGCCTTATCGGCTAACCTATTATTTATTTTCTTGTTAAGTTATGTATGTATGTTCCGCTACTATTCTCTGATGTATACCTGTAAGGGTGCCCAGGTAGGGCACAAGTCGCGGGCCCGGGGTCGGGGTCATGACAGATTGGAACCGTTGCGTTGAAAAGGGGGTACTTCTCCCTTTGATGCCTCACCGGGTGGATGCGCATGATGAGTTCTAGATTTGTCAGTGGGCATGTTGTCTGCTGTCCTTTCTGGTAGTGTAGACTGAGGGATAGAGTTAGAGGGGGTAGAGCTTGGACCCGCATTTGGAGATAGTATGTGTGTGCCATTTGGAAGAGTTGGGAAAATATCGGGCATTTCGGGTGGGAGTGAAGATTTAGAGGGGGTGGGGGTGTTCCATCATGAATTCTGGGAAGTATTGAAGAAGTAGAGGAAGAGAGAGGTGGAAAGTTATTAGTGTTTCCAATGTCCAAGGAAGAAGTAAATGAAAATGGGCTATTGGGATTATTTTGTTGAAGTCCGTTTAGTAAGCTGGTTAGAGTGGGGAAGGATTGATTAGTGACTCTAAATGAATTCAAAGAATGCTGACTTTTAGAGTGATGTGACTCTTTGGTTCCCGCGGATGAATGTTGCCCATTTAAGGTAATAGGCTCTTTGGCTCCCGCGCTAATTAAGATAGGAGAGTTACAAGGCTCCTTGGGAGTAGATGACCCTTCAGTTTCCTCAACTTGCATTGTACCACGAGTACAAGTAATAATCATAGACCCATGGACTCCCTCTTGACCCGCCTTGTCTATTTGACCCGCCGCCTGACCCGGTTTTGACCCGAGAATGCCTTAATGCATTGTTTTGTCGATTGTAGTTCCAGTCCCATAATTTCTTACTTTTTCGGCTTGCCTGAGCAATTTACCTCTAAGTGATGAGATTATTTTGCTCCCGTGATTGCCATTATCTTCCATTGTAGTTCCGAAGTTCATTAATTGCCCCGCGTTAGTATCGCCATTTCTAGGAGAGAATGGAATGTCTATAGTTGTCCGAACTTCTAAAGTATTGCCGGAAGCTTTGGACGGAGCATTTTCATTAAGCTTGTGGACAGTGTTAGGAGTTTCCATCGTAGTCTCTTTACCTTCAAACATACTTCTGTCCGAGCTATTAACATCTATACTTTTTCCCCAATCATGTATCTTTTGTAGCGTAATATCATCAACCACATATTCAAGTGGAATACGCATATCAGGCGTGACATGTACTAATACCATGGGATCTGAAATTGCCGGAATTAAGTTTTCTTTAACAATGGTTGGACTTCCACCATTCTTTTTCTTTTTCTTGGATCTAGACTTCGAAGAGCCTCCGGAACCACCGGAATCATTGCTAGAGCGAGTGAAACACTTTGTATTTCTCATGTCATTCACTCTAAGCTTCGATTATTGAAGAATCAATTATGTGTTTAGAAGGAGAGGGAAGAACCGAAAGGAGCAACCAAGGAAAACGTTGAGAGCATTTTCACTTAGTGAGAGAAACTTCTCTCTAACTCCTCTTAAATTTCCGTGGGTGCCAAGGTTGACTATAGATAGATGTTGGTTCGATTCTAGTTTCCCGGTGAGCCGGTTATCGATAGGGAAGGAAAGGAAGTGTTAGTAATATGTAAGTTATTCCTTCATTCTTTGACATGAAATTGTGGAGTCTATGTGACTTATTTTATTGAAATGATTGATTTGAATTCGAACGTTAAGAGACGGAGATAAGAACGTACAATTATTGAATGATTTTATGCTAAGTGTCGTTGGAGGTACTTGGAATTGGTTTAGTGTGGCGGCCAGGGCCACGACATTCCGAATAATTTCAGGAAAATGCGCAAGGCAAGAATAAGATAAGTATGAGTGCTGCCTGTGGAAAACAGAAGACATCGCTGGTAGGTTTTGCAAATCTATACGACTATAAGGTGGCGCTTGATGATCAAGATTATGAAAGTGTCACGACCCGAACCGGGCGTGGTCGTGCCTACCGGGCACCATACGCCTTAACAACTAAGTAAAACTGCGGAATTTAAATAACACTTTCTTTTTTTTTAAAACCAGCATACGTGCAACGGCAAAGCCGACAAGGCTGCCATAATATATATAAACAAAAGACACCACACTGTACATGAGTCCAATCCCACATATGAATACAGACCTCTAAGAGTTACTGAACTATGACGGGACAAGGCCCCGCCAGTACATAATCGTACAAAAGCACATCTTGAAAGACTTATACCAAAAGATAAACTCCGACGAGGAGCTATCCAAAACTACGAGCGGTCCTACACTGCCGATCATCAAATCTGCGTGCTGAACTGCGGCATGAACGCGGCCCGAAGGAGGTCGGTCTGAAGAATGTACCAAGTATGTGAAGCGATGAAATCGTAATGAAATCATAGCGATCTAAGCAAAGCAGAGACATGTATGATAGCCAACCTACAGTACACAACACATAAGCAGTCATAACAAGTCAGGGACGCATGCCCTCAAGTCATTTCTAAAATATAACCATGGGTATCACGCCTATAATATCAATCATGCCCGTGGAATCCTTCCTCACTGCCGGCAGTCCATGATATAGTATAACACCAATAGGCATACATGAACACCAAGTCCTACCTGTGTCCTAAAAGCATGCAGACGGCCAAGGGAAAAAGCAGCGGTGGTAAGCGGGGTATAATGTCTTGGGGGTTTACCCCTCACTTATACTCTTACCCTGGAGAAGGTGGTATAGCATCTTGGGGGTTTTCCCCTCACTTATACTCTTACCCTATCTCAACCGACCATCAAACAAAACAAGCAGGGGGTATAATGTCTTGGGGGTTTACCCCTCACTTATACTCTTACCCTGGAGAATGTGGTATAGCATCTTGGGGGTTTTCCCCTCACTTATACTCTTACCCTATCTAAACCGGCCGTCAAACAAAACAGAAGCACTACCATGTCTTCTATAAAAATCCGGGAATTTAACCCAAGTACTACAAATAACGGAAGCATACCCGTGGAATCCCACATCACTGTCGGTACGTCCAAGTACTTACAACAAGACTGACGGCCCTCCAACCGAGAGTCGCGGCAACGTAATAAAACATAATACTTGCACTCAACGGCTATCACCAGCACACATAGGCAATTCTCAACTAATCAGGACAAAGTACTTATCAAGGCACACATGGAATAATTCTCAATTAACCAAGCCAATGTACTTATCGAGGCACACATAGAATAATTCTCATTTAACAAGCCAAAGTACTTATCAGGGCACAAATAGAATAATTCTCATTTAACAAGCCAAAGTACTTATCAGGGCACAAATAGAATAATTCTCATTTAACAAGCCAAAGTACTTATCACGGCACATTTAGACTAATTCTCAATTAATCAAGCCAAAGTACTTATCAAGGCACTGTTAGACAAATTCTCAATTTATCAAGCCAAAGTACTAATCAAGGCACACTTAGACAAATTCTCAATTTATCAAGCCAAAGTACTAATCAAGGCATCACATAGAATTATTCTCAATTAAACAGGCCAAAGTACTACGTACGTACATTCTTTTCAAAAGACTCATTTTTATGTAAAACCCCAAGATACTAACACCCGTAGTATCAAGGCATGTCTATTTTTCAAAGTAAGTTACTACACGTTTAGAAAACTCATTTCAAGGCTTGAAATCAAGTAACTTAAAATTTTCACAATCTAGGCAACTTATGCCCTTTAATCGAAATAGACAACTATCTAAATCTTCCATAAAGCCGTTATAACCAACTTCCCATAAAGCCGTTATAACCCTTTATGGTTTTTAGACAATTTCATTCTTTTTATAACTAAGAGACTTATACTTAAAACCAAGTATCACAACCTTTCAAATCGAGTCTCTTAACTTTCAAAATACTTCGAGTCTCTTAATATATAGAAAACAAGTTTCTTCTACTTTTAAACCTCAAGTAACTCACACCTTTAAAACAAGTTACTTCTCTTAAATCATGTCATTTCTCCTCTTTTAAAACAAGTAAGTAAATCACTCCTTTGACTCCCCCTAAAGTCATTATAATGACCTTTAGGTTTTTGGAACTAAGGCACTAGCCGAAAGATTTGGAAACCACTTCCTTTTCAAGACTCTATGTACTTTAAGTAAAATACTTTCACCTTTAAGAATCCAACTTCACTAAGGCAATGGATTATACAACTTACAATTTAAACATCAAAGTACAATCAAGGAAGTACATAGAACAATTTCTATTTTAGGCAATCCAAATACAACCAATTAATGGATCATTTAACGAGTAGGACATACTTTCTTTATCTTAAGGAATCATGCTAGAAGAGGAGATAGTTCACATACCTTTTCGGCTAAATCCACAAGCTAAGCCGAATACGCCGTACGTAGAAGTGTCAACCTATAATGGTCACAACAAGACTATCAACTTCTAGCCTCTAACGTAGAATAATACTAATTATACGGTCTCTAATTCTACGGAAAATCGGGCAGCACTTCCTTTGTTTCTACTCACTTTGCCACCTTTTTCAAGGCCGAATACAATAACCAACACGCCACATTTAAGGCTCAAAACAACAACCAAACAAAGGGGATTACACGCCTTACAATACGTGTAAAATTCCGCCCCACAATTCATACCAAGTAGTTTAATACTCACTAGCCATTCTCGGCCAACATAAATAATAACACTAAGTCCTTTCCAATCCTTTTCCAATTCCAAGTTCTAAGGTTTAACATGTTATATAGTTATAAACCACTTCAACAACTACAATTTCCTTCTTTATACAACATGCGACGACTTAAACGAATAATCAACTTGAATTGTAGTCTTAAGGCTAACATGATAGTTTTCGGATTAGGGTTCCAATAGCCAATATAATTATCAAAATTCATACAATATAACTCATGCTTGCTAATATCCATAGCTACAATCCATAAGTAAACTTAATTGCTAAAACGACAAAATTTATACATTTCCAAGCCCTTAAAATTTCCAAGATTCAAAGTCGCGCCTTAGCAATTCTTAGCTCTTTTCCTTAGGTTCCAATCCGCTCCAAGCACTCCTTAGAGGCCTATGAAGAACCCACCTTCAAGTTCCAACTTCAAAGTTGAAGAACTCCTTTTGTTTCCGCCTTGCGACTAATACGAAAACTCCGTTTTTCCGAAATCTTTCTATTGAGATAACCTTATAATACCCTTAGGGACATTGGGTTTATGTCTTGTGGCTAATGGATCAAAACTACAAATTTTCATGTGGAAATGGTAGTGAACCCGAGAGCTATGCTACAAGAACAATAATGTGTGATATTTTTCTAAGTCTTCAAGACCTTGTCTTGCTACTAGTATGTATTTATAACACATTGGAAGGCTTAGATTATAACAAATGGGTGGCTAAGATGAAAATCACAAGGATTAAGCACAAGTGGACAAGTTGACTTTGGTCAAATATATCAAGCTTGAAGACTTATCTTCCAAGATGGTCAATGACCATATTACCCCTCCTCTAATTCGACCAAGACCTTAAGTGGGGGTGCCACGTGTCGCCCTCTCATTCGTCCATAAAATTCCGTAACCCTCGTGGGCCCCACGTGACCAAATCCGTAAAAATAAATTTCCATAATGCTAATAGGTTCCATACTCTTCAAATAATATATTTTGAGAATCCAATTCTCAACAACTAACATTTTTCCTTTCCGACGTTCGGAACATTTTCCGTCGGAAAAACAATTCTTCCTTTCGTATCAATTTCCAAGTCTTGTTTCATTTCGTACATTCTCTTTTACATGTCCTGGACTTACGGGGTGTAACAGAAAGGGAGATAAGCTCTCTCCCCCACGTAAAAGGACAGTTTTACGTACTATGGGGTTATGTGTACCCAGGTTTTTAGGCGATGGTTGTGAGGCAGGTAAGATCTTCAGCGTCGTCATGCCATAGGTTACTGGTTTAGATAACCGTGGGAAAAGTATTGTGTTGAGGCAATTGAGGATTATGCGAGATTGTGTATCAGGAAGATTATGAGACTGCACAGTTCTTACATTTCTTTATGACAGACAGATGAGCCCAGTTTGCGGCTAGCTTCTGGAGGTTTTTCCAGAGGGATTGGGGACACATGTGAGTCTCGGTGTTACATTTCACCCTCAGACCGACGGACAGGCAGGGCATATTATCCAGACACTTGAGGATAGGTTGCGGGCCTGTGTTATTGATTTCAGGGGTAGTTGGGAGGATCATTTGCCTCTCGTTGAGTTGCGTATAATACTCGTTACCATTTAAGTATTCAGATGGCCTTGTATGAGGCTTTGTATTAAAGAAAGTGTAGATCACCGGTTGGTTGGTTCAACGTAGGCGAGGTTCAGATAATTAGCCCAGACTTGATTCAGCGGGCTGTGGATAAGGTGAAGCTTATCCAGGAAAGATTTTTAGTAAGCTCAGAGTCAGCAGAAGCTTTATGCAGATAACCGACGTCGACACATGGAGTTCAGGTTGACGTTTTAGTATAAGTATTGTTATGTGGCCATGGGTGGCATATTTTTTGTTACACCCTGTAAGTCCAGGACATGTATAAGAGAATAGACGCGAGAACACAAGACTTGAAAATCGGTACGAAAGGAAGAATTGTTTTTCCGACGGAAAATCTTCCGAACGTCGGAAAGGAAAAATGTTCGTTGATGAGAATTGGATTCTCAAAATGCATTATTTGAAGAATATGGAACTTATTAACATTATGAAAATTTATTTTTACGGATTTGGTCAAGTGGGGCCCACCCGAGGAATTTTACGTTTTGCGGGGCCCACGAGGGTTACAAAATTTTATGGACGAATGAGAGGGCGACATGTGGCACCCCCTCATATGGTCTTGGACGAAATATTGCAAGGGTAAAATGGTCATTGACCTTGGTAGATGAACAAGTCTTCAAAGCTTGAGATTTTTTACTTGTCAACTTGTCCACTTGGCTTTACATTAATGATCTTCATCCTAGCCACAAATATGTGATTATATTGACCCTCCATTGTGTTATATATACACTACACTAGTGCAAGACTTGTCTTCAACACTTAGAAAAATTAGAGAAACTTTTGTGCCAAGAAAAGTGCTCTCGGGTTTGAGGTCTATTCCACACAATTTTTTTGTAGTTTTGGTTCATTATTCACAAGACTTAAGTCATTTTCACAAGTTTGGATTGGAAATTGAAGAGAAGTTGGTTGTGAACTTCTAGAGGCTTCAAATAGCGGATTGGAGCGTAAAGGAAAGGAGCTAAGAATTGCTAAGGAGCGACTTTGAATCTTGGAAATTTTAAGGGCTTGTAAAGGTATAAATCTTGTCGTTTTAGCAATTAAAGTTTACTTATCATTGTAGTTACGGATATTAGCAAGCATGAGGTATTTAGTATGAAGTTTGATAAGTGTATTGGCTATTGGAACCCTAATCCGAAAACTAGCATGTTTAGCCTTAAGATTACAATTCAAGTTGATTATTAGTTTAAGTTGTCACATGTTATATAAAGAAGGAATATTAGTTGTTAAGTTGCCTATGACTATATAACATGTTAGACCTAAGAACTTGGATTGAAAAAGAATTGGAAAGGACTTAGTGTTGTTGTATATGTTGGCCGACAATGGCTTGGTTATTAAACTACTTGGTATGAATTGTGGGGCGGAATTTTACACGTATTGTAAGGCGTGTAATCCCCTTTGATTGGTTGGTATGTTGAGCCTTAAATGTGGCATGTTTGGTTATTGAATTCGGCCTTGAAAAAGGTGGCAAAGTATGTAGAAACAAAGGAAGTGTTGCCCAATTTTCCGTAGAATAAGAGACCGTATACTTAGTATTATTCTACGTTAGAAACTAGAAATTGATAGTCATGTTGTGACCATTATAGGTTGAAAATTCTACGTGCGGAGTATTCGACTTAGCTTGTGGATTAAGCCGAAAAGGTATGTGAACCATCTCCTCTTCTTCTAGCATGATTCCTTAAGATAAAGAAAGTAAGTCCTACTCCTTAAATGATCCATTCATTGGTTGTACTTGGATTGCCTAATGTAGAATTTGTTCTATATACTTCCTTGATTGTACTTTGGATGATTAAATTGTAAGTTGTTATAATCCATTTCCTTAATGAAGTTTGGATTCTCAAAAGTGAAAGTATTTTACTTAAAGTACATAGTCTTGAAAAGGAAGTGGTTTCCAAATTAATTGGCTAGTGCCTTAGTTCCAAAACCAAAAAGTCGTTATAATGACATTAGGGGAGTCAAAGGAGTGATTTACTTAATTGTTTTAAAAGAGGAGAAATGACATGATTTAAGAGAAGTAACTTGTTTTAAAGGTGTGAGTTACTTGAGGTTTAAAAGTAGAAGAAACTTGATTTCTAAAGATTAAGAGACTTGAAGTATTTTGAAAATTAAGAAACTTGATTTGTAAGTATGTGATACTTGGTTTTAAAAGTATAAGTCTCTTGGTTATAAAAGGAATGAATATGTCTAAAACCATAAAGGGTTATAACGGCTTTATGGGAAGTTGGTTATAACGGCTTTATGGAAGGTTAAGAAAGTTGTCTATTTTGATTAATGGACATAAATTGCCTAGATTGTGAAAATTTGAAGTTACTTGGTTTCAAGCTTTGAAATGAGGTTCCTAAAAGTGTAGTAACTTACTTTGAAAAATAGACATGCCTTGATACTACGGGTGTTAGTATCTTGGGGTTTTACATAAAAATGAGTCTTTTGAAAAGAATGTACGTACGTAGTACTTTGGCTTGTTTAAATGAGAATTTTTCCATTTGTGCCTTGATAGTACTTTGGCTTGTTTAAATGAGGATTATTATATGCGTGCCTGGATAGTACTTTGGCTTGTTTAAATGAGGACTATTCTATGTGTGCCTTGATAAGTACTTGGGCTTGCTTAAATAAGGATTCTTTTGGTTTATGTAACAAGAAGGCATGGTATTGTATTGGTTTGTGTAAAGGCATGGTATTGTCTTGGTTTGTGTAAAGGCATGGTATCGTCTTGGTTTGTGTAAAAAGTAAAGGCATGGTATTGTCTTGGTTTATGACAAATAATTGTCTTGATTTGTGTAAAGGCATGGTTTTGTCTTGGTTTGCTTGCATATGGGTTGCTCATATAGACATTCGTGCAAGTGTCATATCTCCACATCTCCGCGTCCCTCCATAAAGGGCCGACAACTTGTTTCAAGGATACCATGGGTTAGCTCCCGTGGGGTGAGTGTACACTCACGGTGGGTCGGTATTTGACTCGGGCGGGTTAAATTCCCGGATATATATAAGTCATGGATTAGCTATCCGTGATGCGAGTATCGTGTACCGATGACTCATTGCGGGTCCTCATGACCTAAGCTGGTGAAATAGTCCTATGATAGGTTGCATTATAACACAGAGGGTGGTTGACCCTGGCACTGGCACGACCTTCATGTTTTGAAACGGTAGTGATTTCATTAATGAAATGGTGCAGTGTGTGTATGATTTAAAGTGGAACAGTAATTCTCATTGTTAAAAACATAACTTAAAAGATAAAAAGGATTGCATTACTCTCATGATTGCAAGGTTCAGTGTGCTTACTGATGTTGTATTATATCATGGATCATTGGCGATGAGGAAGGATTCCACGGGCATGAGTGATATTTTGGGCGTGAGACCCATGGTTATATTTGAGTAATGACTTTGAGGGCATGTGTCTCTGACTTGATATGACTGCTTATGTATTGTGTACTGTAGTTTGGCTATCATACATGTCTCCTGTTTTGTTAGACTGTTATGATTTCATTACAGTATTTACTGTTTCACATACTTGGTATATTCTTCGTATTGACCTCGCCGGAGTGCGTTACATCTGCGAGTTTAGGTACGCAGTTTGGTGATCTGCAGGTGTAGGACCCTGCTCAGAGTTTTTGGATAGCTCCATCTGTTCAGGAGTTTATATTTTTGGTATAGATCCTTCAGTACAGGCTTTTGTATAGTTATGGGTACGGCGGGGCCTTGTCCCGTCATAGTTCAGTAAAACTCTTAGAGGTCTGTATTCATAAGTAGGATTGGACTCATGTACAGTGTAGTGTCTTTTGATTATGTATATTATATGATAGCCTTGTCGGCTTTGCCCTTGCACGTATGTTGGTTTTTTTTAAAAAAATGAGGTGTTATTTAAATTCCACAGTTTAATTGTGTCAGTCAGTGCAGGTGCCCGGGTAGGCACGATCCGCCAGCTTTGGGTTCGGGCGTGACATAGTGGTATCAGAGCAGTCATTCCTCGGAATGTCTATAGACCGTGTCTAGTAGAATCTTGATTATCGGTGTGTTGCGCGCCACACCCATAAACAGGAGGCTACATGACATTTAGGAGTTGGTTTCTATTCTTCTCCCTCTGAGATCGTGCCATAGAGCTGTGTTATTAAGATAATTCCTCTCTGACGTATTTTTATGTTACAGCTATGCCTCCAAGGGGGGCAACAGTCGCCCAGAATGGCAAAGAGGTAGCAGGAGCTACCAGTCAGACTCAGAGAGTTGATAGGGCTCGTGCCCAGGGTATACCGGATGTTGTGCCGCAGTCAGTGAGTTCTTCCGCGCCATGTTTTGAGGCCCCAGCACCAGAGCCTCCAGTTTCTCAGTTAGGGAAAGACTATAGGGTCATGAGGGAAGAAGTTATGTTATTGACCAATATAGAGGTGCTACAGTTTCATCAACATGAGGTTATTCGGCCAGTACAGGCAGGTGTACAGAGGGTAGAGGGCCAACGCGGAGATCAGCGTAAGAGGGCTAGACCGGTTCGTTATCCCGGTGAGTGTTTGGACGTGCAGCCTCAGCAGCGAGTGAGATATTCGTCCCAGCCTACCCAGTACATACCCCCGCAGCTTACAGGTGGGAGATTTGAGCCCACCAGGTATTTAGGAGCCGGTCCAAGCTCCAGGGGTCGACGTTCTCAGAGGAGCAGAGGAATCTTTCAGTCGAGGCCACTTATTCCTCAGTGTTTCTGTTGTAGTAAGCGTCATTTGGGAAAATGTCGTTATGGCACAGGTGTTTATTTTTATTGTGGTCGTCCGGGCCATATACTGAGGGTATGTCCATTTAGAAGGAGCACCGGTGAGGTGGCTCAGCCTATGATGCCGATGGTTTATTCCCTTTCCTCCACGGTGTCGTCCCCAGACGGTGTTGGATGTCGACCACCGTGGTAGAGGTCGTGGTGGAGTTTATAATTCGCGGTCCTTGAACCGCATAGATGGCGTGACTACTGGCAGATCGAGGCGACATCGCATGGGGTTACAGGTATATCTCGATTCTTTTGAATCATACGTACATTGATAGATTCAGATTTCGCCCTAGCATATATGTTTTCCCTTTGTTGCTAGCAGTTGTAAGTGATAGTACCCCCAGAGGTAGGAATACTTTGATTAGTAAAGTGAAAAGTTAAGAATGTTGACAAGAATGGTAAGTGAACTGAGACTATAGTTGTGTAGAGTTCACGAGTTGTAATTGCCCATGCAATTATGTAAAGACCAATAGGGAAGGATGTACGGTAGAAATACTTCGACCTATGTGACGAACCTCTAGTGAATAGGGGATAGGGTAAGAAGTACCTTGAGATAAGAGAAAAATTTATTCCAGACTAATAATGAGAAGCTAAGTATGATGATGGGTCGGGTTATGGACTAATTTCGGGTCAACCGGTAGTATGGAATGGGATGATGTCAGTTGGTAATGGTCCCTCTATGTGATAAGGTCACGAGGATGCAAGGCCCAAGTCTAGTTGATCTTTGTACGAGTTGGTGGACACGTTCCACCGAAATCAGGTCGTAAGGGTCGAGAAGAGCCTTAACGGAAATTCAAGTAGCATAATGGCCAAGTTGGGATAGTAACTCCAAGGATTGGAGAACAGAAACAATATTTGAGATTTTGTACGTGTACTAAATAAGTTTGGAAGTACGAGAAAGTATGACAAGTAAGAAAAGGAAAGAACAAGGGTTAAGAGAACTATAGTGATTATAGTTATAAGTAATGAAGGTGCGTAGAGAAAATTCCCTTTACGCCATGAGTGGAGGTTAAGTGTAATGATACACACGCCTTAGGTTCAGTAACACTGTCCATAGGTGCTCATGTTTGAGATGCTACTCGTATTAGAGTTTACACCAGTTGGTAAACTAAGCTAGGCAGGTTATAGATTCATGTCCCAACTAGTTTGGTGACTAAGTGATACAGAGAAGGGAAGTAACATGGGGGAAACACATCAGTTAGCTGAGTAGAAGTCGGACTGAAGGATTCAGGTAGTGTCAGTCCCATGACCTAGATTACGACCGGGCCATCCTTTTATGCGGGGAAAAAGAAAGTAACATCTAAAGATCTTGTTTTTGTTAAGACAGTAACCTTCGAGTTTTGTGAGAAGGGAACATAGATGGAATGTCCATTGATATGTTTACGTATGTTATGTGGTGGCCATGTGTGGCACCGTTGGTCTTGTGGAGTATTGATTGATAGGCATAGTATAGAGACTGTGCCGGAGTTTGTATAGCTTGACAACCGACTAAGAACATTCGGGGACGAATGTTTCTAAGGGGGGAAGAATGTTACACCCCGTAAGTCCAGGACATGTATAAGAGAATAGACGCGAGAACACGAGACTTGAAAATTTGTACGAAAGGAAGAATTGTTTTTCCGACGGAAAATCTTCCGAACGTCGGAAAGGAAAAATGTTTGTTGATGAGAATTGGATTCTCAAAATGCATTATTTGAAGAATATGGAACTTATTAACATTATGGAAATTTATTTTTACGGATTTGGTCACGTGGAGCCCACCCGAGGAATTTTACGTTTTGCGGGGCCCACGAGGGTTACGGAATTTTATGGATGAAAGAGAGAGAGACACGTGGCACCCCCTCATATGGTCTTGGACGAAATATTTCAATGGTAAAATGGTCATTGACCATGGTAGATGAACAAGTCTTCAAAGCTTGAGATTGTTGACTTGTCAACTCATTCACAGCTTTACATTAATGATCTTCATCCTAGCCACACATATGTGATTATCTTGACCCTCCATTGTGTTATATATACACTACACTAGTGCAAGACTTGTCTTCAACACTTAGAAAAATTAGAGAAACTTTTGTGCCAAGAAAGTGCTCTTGGGTTTGAGGTCTATTCCACACAAAAAATTTGTAGTTTTGGTTCATTATTCACAATACTTAAACCCAAGGTCCCTAAGGGTATTGTAAGGATATCTCAATAGAAAGATTTCAGAAAAACGACGTTTTCACGTTAGTCGCAAGGCGAAAACCTAAGTCATTTTCACAAGTTTGGATTGGAAATTGAAGAGAAGTTGTTTGTGAACTTCTAGAGGCTTCAAATAGCGGATTGGAGCGTAAAGGAAATGAGCTAAGAATTGCTAAGGAGCGACTTTGAATCTTGGAAATTTTAAGGGCTTGTAAAGGTATAAATCTTGTCGTTTTAGCAATTAAAGTTTACTTATCATTGTAGTTATGGATATTAGCAAGCATGAGGTATTTAGTATGAAGTTTGATAAGTGTATTGGCTATTGGAACCCTAATCCGAAAACTAGCATGTTTAGCCTTAAGATTACAATTCAAGTTGATTATTAGTTTAAGTTGTCACATGTTATATAAAGAAGGAATATTAGTTGTTAAGTTGCCTATGACTATATAACATGTTAGACCTAAGAACTTGGATTGAAAAAGAATTGGAAAGGACTTAGTGTTGTTGTATATGTTGGCCGAGAATGGCTTGGTTATTAAACTATTTGGTATGAATTATGGGGCGGAATTTTACACATATTGTAAGGCGTGTAATCCCCTTTGATTGGTTGGTATGTTGAGCCTTAAATGTGGCATGTTTGGTTATTGAATTCGGCCTTGAAAAAGGTGGCAAAGTATGTAGAAACAAAGGAAGTGCTGCCCGATTTTCCGTAGAATAAGAGACCGTATACTTAGTATTATTCTACGTTAGTAACTAGAAATTGATAGTCATGTTGTGACCATTATAGGTTGACAATTCTACGTGCGGCGTATTCGACTTAGCTTGTGGATTAAGCCGAAAAGGTATGTGAACCATCTCCTCTTCTTCTAGCATGATTCCTTAAGATAAAGAAAGTAAGTCCTACTCCTTAAATGATTCATTCCTTGGTTGTACTTGGATTGCCTAATGTAGAATTTGTTCTACATACTTCCTTGATTGTACTTTGGATGATTAAATTGTAAGTTGTTATAATCCATTTCCTTAATGAAGTTTGGATTCTCAAAAGTGAAAGTATTTTACTTAAAGTACATAGTCTTGAAAAGGAAGTGGTTTCCAAATATTTTGGCTAGTGCCTTAGTGTTACGCCCCGTAATTCAAGGACATATTTAAGAGAATGTAAGTAAGGAACACAAGACTTGAAAAGGGTACGAAAGGAAGAATTGTTTTTCCGACGGAAAATCTTCCGAATGTCGGAAAGGAAAAATGTTCGTTGTGAAGAATTGGATTCTCAAAATGCATTAATTGAGGATTATGGAATGTATTATCATTATGGAAATTTATTTTTACGGATTTGGTCACGTGGGGCCCACCCGAGATATTTTACGTTTTGTGGGGCCCACGAGGGTTACGAAAATTTATGGACGAATGGGAGGGTGACACGTGTCACCCCCCTCACATGGGCTTGTTTGAATTATGCCAAGGGCAAAATGGTCATTTGACCAATGTATAGATGACCAAGTGTTGCTAATTAGAGAGCTTGAGATAATTGACTAATCAAAGAGCCACTTGGCTTGATCTCTTCCATCCAAACCTAACAAGTGTTATGATGTAGACCCTTCATTGTAGTATATATCCTATACTAGTGCAAGATGACTTTCATACTTAGAAAAAATTTCAAGAACTTGTCTTGTTGAAGAACAAGCTCTCGGCTTTGAGCTTTTTAGGAAGACAAAAAATTTCAATTGTTGTCCATTATTCACAAGACTTTAACCCAAGGTCCCTAAGGGTATTTTAAGGTTATCTCAATAGAAATATCCCGGAAAAACCGCATTTTTACGTTAGTCGCAAGGCGGAAACCTAAGATGTTCTTCAACTTTGAAGATGGAACTTGAAGAGGAGTTCTTCATGAGCTTCTAAGGAGTGCTTGGAGCGGATTGGAACATAAGAAAAGGAGCTAAGGATTGCTAAGGAGCGACTTTGAATCTTGGAAATTTTAAGGGCTTGTAAAGGTTGAAGTACTAAGTATAACGTATTCTACTTGAAGGATGGAATAACTATCAAGGTTGAAGTACTTTGGAGCATTTTGCTATTTGTCGATAATCATCGCGAGGTATGTGAACCTCTTCCTTCCTTTGACATGATTCTATGTATGGAATATACATGTGGTATTAGTTCATGATTCCTTCTACTCTTAGAAGTTAAGAAGTATGTATGTTGATTTACTATATGTAAAGGTTATGTCTGAGTTATCCTATGTTTTTACCAAGTCTTATGGGGGATGTTGGTAAGAGTCGTTAGGAGGTATTTGGAGCCAAGTTGACTTGGCTAAGTTACGGCACAAATGAGAATAAGTATCGAACAAGCCACTGCAGCGTTAATAAAGGAAAATGTAATGGCAATCAATTAAGTTAAAATGAGTAGAATTCTCCATCTGCATAGAAGCTAAGATAAGACAAAATTGTATTATATTTTCTAGATCATGGCTACTTGATTAAAATCGTTATAAATAAGTATAACCTATTCACACATATAAGGCATATGTTGCTTAAATTAAAGAGTTTACGTTATGAAGTGTTAAGACTATGAACTACGAAACTTGATTCTAAAAGATAAGAGACTTGAAGTATTTTGAAAGTATAAGTCTCTTGGTTATAAAAAGAATGTATTTGCCTAAAGTATAAAGTTAGTATAACGACTTTATGGGAAGTGGGTTATAATAGCTTTATGGAAAGTTAAGAGTGGTTTACTCTAAGTAATGATAAATGTTTTGAAAAAAAGAAAGGCAAATGGATTTAAAAGCATCAATTGCTTAAGTTTTAAGGAAAGAAGTCACTTGATTTAGAAGCCGAAAAATGTATTTCTAAAAGTGTAGTGACTTAAGTAAGGGATGTTGTCATCGACATCGATCGAAAAAGAGTGGTTCATTAGGTGCGTGCTATGGGCCGGGGCCAAATGCACCGCACAATGTAAATGCCTTGATACTACGGTGTTAGTATCTTGGGGTTTTATATGAAAATGAGTCTTTTGAAAAGAATGTAAGCACGTAGTACTTTGGGTTAAATTCCCGGATTTTTATGTGTGAAACGAAAGTGCCATGAGTTTATAAAAATGGAAGTCTAAAGGTTTAATGAACTTGCCTATGCTTGCTTGTGATAGCTTTGAGTTCAAGTATTATATGTTTACGTTGTCGTGACTCTCAGTTGGAGGGTCGGCTGTCTTGTTGTAAGTTTACTTGGACGTGCAAGCGGTGATGTGGGATTCTACGTATGCTTCCATTATGATTGATCCTTGGACACGCTTATCGATGTGGGATTCCGGCATGTGACCGGAGGCGGGTTAGATTCGGTTGTTTTATTACCCATGGCCACGCTTATACGATGAGGATTAGGGCATGCGACCGTGCTATGTATGACTATTACTCCATGGGTAGCTCCCATGAAGACATGTACCACGATGAGGATTAGGGGCATGTTATATTATTACTCCATGGGCTAGCTCCCCATGAAGACATGCACCTACGATGAGGGATGTCGAGGGCACGTTATGGCCATGCTTATACGATGAGGATTCCGGCATGCGGCGCGTTATATATATATATATATATATATATATATATATATATATATATATATATATATGTTGTATATATATCGCAAACGGTGAGGTAGGATGCCACGGGCGCGTCACATGGTTATATGTTACGCCTACGGCTATCGGCAGTGATGTGGGATTCCACGGGCAGGAGATACATATATGTATTGTGTATGTGTACGCAGACAGTGAGGTGGGATGCCACGGGCGCGTCACATGGTTATATTTTACACTTATAGCTGTCGGCAGTGATGGGGGATTCCACGGGCACGCTTTGATATTTGTGTGACTTGATCGCGTCCCAGATTGGGCCGGGTAGTATATGCGCCCCTCCATAAAGGGCCGGATTATGTTATGAAAGATAAGTAAGTTATATGGTAATGAACTTAATGATTTCTCCTAAGTATGTACGTAAGATATGGCTATAACTCTTAATGGAATGGAAAAGATAATGATGTGCAATTAAGTTCATAAGTGGTAATGACACGGCAGGATCTGGTATGTACTTTTTATACTTGCCCCTGTCATTCTTTTGTACAGTTATGATCTGTTTACTGTACTTTATTTCTGTTCCATATTCGATTTTGTTATCGACCCCGCCGGGGCTGCGTTCATGTCCGCAAGTTTAGGTACACAGTTGTGGATCCGCGAGCTTAGGATCCTGGTTCAGCATTTTGAGATGGCTCCAATGTTCCGGAGTTGTCATGGCTATGTATATTCAGGGGTACGGCGGGGCCTTGTCCCGTCATAGTATTTGTTCAAATCTTAGAGGTCTGTATTCATCTGTGGGCTGGACTGGCTAGAGTTGTTTTTACATTGTTAAACACTCTAGAACCCTTTCGGGTAATTTTTATGTTATGGCAGCCTTATCGGCTTGGCCTTGGTTTTAAAAAAAAGAGTGTTATTTATCTTCCGCAGTTTATTATATTGTATGATTAGAAGGGTGCCCAGGTAGGGCACCAGTCGCGGCCCGGGGTCGGGTCGTGACAAAAGTGGTATCAGAGCAGTTAGTCATCGGAAGGTGTCTACAGACCGTGTCTAGTAGAGTCTTGATTATAAGTGTGTTGTGCACCACATCTAGAATCAGGAGGCTGCAGGACATTTAGGATTGGTTTCCATTCTTCTCACTCTGAGATCGTGCGATAGAGGCTGCATGACATTTAGGATTGGTTTCCACTCTTCTCACTCTGAGATCGTGCGATAGAGCTGTGTCGTTAGGGTCGTCTCTCCCTAACGAGTTATGTTGATTGCAGCTACGAGAAAGGCAGCAGTGACCCAGGAAGGACTATGTGGATTGCGTATCCAGGTTGGTAATGATTATAGTATTGTCACGCCCAGAACCCCGGGCCCGTGACTGGTGCCCTACCTGGGCACCCTTGTACCTAACAACACGAGTAAACTGCGGAAATTAAATAACACCTCATTTTTTTTTTCAAACCAACGTACGTGCAAGGGCAAAGCCGACAAGGCTGCCATATAATATACATAAAAAAAAGAAACTACACTGTACATGAGTCCAATCCCACATATGAATACATACCTCTAAGAGTTTTACTGAAAAATGACGGGACAAGGCCCCGCCGTACTCATGACCGTACAAAATCCTGTACTGAAGGAACTATACCAAAAAGATAAACTCCTGAACAGATGGAGCTATCCAAAAACTACGGCAGGTCCTACACTGCAGATCTCAAGCTGCGTGCCTAAACTGCGGCGTGACGCGACCTCCAAGGAGGTCGATGCGAAAGAATGTACCAAGTATGTGAAGCGATGAAATCAGTAATGAAATCATAACAGTCTAAACAAAACATGAGACATGTATGATAGCCAATCCTACAGTACACAATACATAAGCAGTCATATCAAGTCAGGGAAGCATGCCCTCAAAGTCATTACTAAAATATAACCATGGGTCTCACGCCCATAATATCAATCATGCCCGTGGAATCCTTTCTCACTGCCGGCAGTCCATGATATAATATAACACCAATAGGCATACCTGAACACCAAGTCATAATAACAATATCCCTCGTGGTCGCATCGGAATCCCACATCGTATAAGCATGACCATGGGGTAATACAAACAACCGAATCTAACGCCTCGCAGTCACATGCCGGAATCCCATCGTATAAGCATGTCCAAGAGTATCCTCGTGGTCGCATGCCGAATCCCACATCGTATAAGCATGACCGTGGGGTAATACAAACAACCGAATCTAACCCGCCTCCTGGTCACATGCCCCGGAATCCCACATCGTATAAGCATGTCCAAGGAGTATCCCTCGTGGTCGCATGCCCCGGAATCCCACATCGTATAAGCATGTCCAAGGAGTATCCCTCGTGGTCGCATGCCCCAGAATCCCACATCGTATAAGCATGACCATGGGGTAATACAAACAAATCCGGGAATCTAACCCGCCTCCTGGTCACATGCCCCGGAATCCCACATCGTATAAGCATGTCCAAGGAGTATCCCTCGTGGTCGCATGCCCCGGAATCCCACATCGTATAAGCATGACCATGGAGTAATACAAATAATGGAAGCATGCCGTGGAATCCCACATCACCGTCGATGCGTCGAGTAAACTTACAACAAGACGGTAGCCACCCAACCGAAAGTCGCGGCAGCGTACAAATATAATACTTGCACTCAAAGGCTATCACCAGCACACATAGGCAAGTTCATAAAATCTTTAGACTTTCATTTTATAAACTCAAGGCACTTATAGAATACTCCTCAATTAAACAAGCCAAAGTACTTATCAAGGCACACATAGAATAATTCTCAATTAAATAAGCCAAAGTACTTATCAAGGCACACATAGAATAATTCTCAATTAAACAAGCCAAAGTACTACGTACGTACATTCTTTTCAAAATACTCTTTTCTATGTAAAACCCCAAGATACTAACACCCGTAGTATCAAGGTGTGTCTATTTTATTCAGTAAGTTACTACACTTTTAGAAAACTCATTTTAAAGCTTGAAATCAAGTAACTTCAATTTTTCACAATCTAGGCAACTTATGCCCATTAATCAAAATAGACAACTTTCTTAACCTTCCATAAAGCCGTTATAACCAACTTCCCATAAAGCCGTTATAACCCTTTATGGTTTTAGACATATCCATTCCTTTTTATAACCAAGAGACTTATACTTTTAAAACCAAGTATCACATACTTACAAATCAAGTTCTTAACTTTCAAAATACTTCAAGTCTCTTAATATTTAGAAAACAAGTTTCTTCTCTTAAATCATGTCATTTCTCCTCTTTTAAAACAATTAAGTAAATCACTCCTTTGACTCCCCTAAAGTCATTATAACAACTCTTAGGTTTTGGAACTAAGGCACTAGCCAAAAGATTTGGAAACCCCTTCCTTTTCAAGACTCTATGTACTTTAAGAAAAATACTTTCACTTTTAATAATCCAAACTTCACTAAGGAAATGGATTATACAACTTACAATTTAAACATCAAAGTACAATCAAGGAAGTACATAGAACAAATTCTACTTTAGGCAATCCAAATACAACCAAGGAATGGATCATTTAAGGAGTAGCACATACTTTCTTTATCTTAAGGAATCATGCTAGAAGAGGAGATAGTTCACATACCTTTTCGGCTAAATCCACAAGCTAAGCCGAATACGCCGCACGTAGAAGTGTCAACCTATAATGGTCACAACATGACTATCAACTTCTAGTCTCTAACGTAGAATAATACTAAGTATACGGTCTCTAATTCTACGGAAAATCGGGCATCACTTCCTTTGTTTCTAGTTACTTTGACACCTTTTTCAAGGCCGAATACAATAACCAAACATGCCACATTTAAGGCTCAACATACCAACCAATCAAAGGGGATTACACGCCTTACAATATGTGTAAAATTCCGCCCCACAATTCATACCAAGTAGTTTAATACCCACAAGCCATTCTCGGCCAACAATAACTCAACATAAGTCCTTTCCAATTCTTTTTCAATTCTAAGTTCTAAGGTCTAACATGTTATATAGCCATAAACAACTTCAACAACTACAATTTCCTTCTTTATACAACATGCGACGACTTAAACTAATAATCAACTTGAATTGTAATCTTAAGGCTAAACATGCTAGTTTTCGGATTAGGGTTCCAATAGCCAATACATTTATCAAACTTCATAATATACCTCATGCTTGCTAATATCCATAGCTACAACAATAAGTAAATCTTAATTACTAAAACGACAAGATTTATACCTTTATAAGCCCTTAAAATTTCCAAGATTCAAAGTCGCGCCTTAGCAATTCTTAGCTCCTTTCCTTATGTTCCAATCCGCTCCAAGAACTCCTTAGAAGCCTATGAAGAACCCATCTTCAAGTTCCAACTTCAAAGTTGAAGAACTCCTTAAGTTTCTGCCTTGCGACTAATACGAAAATGCCACTTTTCCGGGATCTTTCTATTGAGATAACCTTATAATACTCTTAGGAACCTTGGGTTTAAGTCTTGTGAATAATGGATCAAAACTACAAATTTTTCTAGTGGGAATTGAGACAAAGCCGAGAGCCTCTTGATGAAGAACAAAATGTGTGAAATAATTCTAAGTGTTGGAAGACCTTGTCTTGCACTAGTGTGTATATAACACAATGGAGGGCTTAGATAATAACACTTGTTAGGTTTTAGATGAAGGAGATCAAGCCAAATGGCTCTTGACTTGGTCAACAATGTCAAGCTCTTAATTAGCAAGACTTTGTCATCTACACATTGGTCAAATGACCATTTTACCCTTGCAAAAATCGTCCAAGGCCAAGTGGGGGGAGGTTCCACGTGTCGCCCTCTCATTCGTCCATAACATTCCGTAACCCTCATGGGCCCCACAAAATTGTAAAATTCCTCGGGTGGGCCCCACACGACCAAATCCGTAAAAATAAATTTCCATAATGTTAATAAGTTTCATACTCTTCAAATAATGCATTTTGAGAATCCAATTCTCAACAACGAACATTTTTCCTTTCCGACGTTCGGAAGATTTTTCCGTCGAAAAAACAATTCTTCCTTTCGTACTAATTTCCAAGTCTTGATTCCTTACGTACTTTCTCTTTTACATGTCCTGGACTTACGGGGTGTAACATTCTCCCCCCCTTAGAAACATTCGTCCCCGAATGTTCTTAGTCGGTTGCCAAGCTATACAAACTCCGGCATAGTCTCTATACTCTGCCTATCAATCAATACTCCACAAGACCAACGATGTCACACATGGCCACCACATAACATACGTAAACAAATCAATGGACCTTCCGTCCGTGGTCCCTTCTCACAATACTCGAAGGTTACAATCTTCTCAAATACGGGATCCCTAGAGGTTCCTTACTTGTCATACTTTCTCGTACTTTCAAACTTATTTAGTACACGTACAAAATCAACTAGACTTGGGCCTTGCATCCTCATGACCCTATCACATAGCGGGACCATATCCAACTGACATCACCCGATTCCATACTACCGGTTTACCCGAAATGAGTCCATAACCCGACCCATCGTCACACTTAACTTCTCATTCTTAGTCTGAAATAAATCTTTCTCTTATCTCAAGGTACTTCTCACCCTATCCCCCTATTCACTAGAGGTTCGTCACATAAGCCAAAGTATTTCTACTGTACAATCTTCCGTATTGGTCTTTACACTGTTACGGGATAATCACAACTTGTGAACTCTACACAATTATAGTCTCAGTTCACTTACCATTCTTGTCAACATTCTTAACTTTTCACTTTACTAATCAAAGTATTCCTACCTCTGGGGGTACTATCACTTACAACTGCTAGCAACAAAGGGAAAACATATACGCTAGGGCAAAATCTGAATCTAACAATGCACGTATGTTTCGAAAGAATCGACATATACACCAGAACCCACGCGATGTCGCCTCACGATCTGTCCGATGATCACGTCATCTATGCGGTTCGAAGGACCCGAACTATAAACTCCACGGACCTCTACCACGCGGTGGTGACATCGAACACCACGCCAGGGGATGCATTTGTGGAGGAAAGGGAACCAACCATCAGCCTCATAGGCTAAGCCACCTCACCGGTGCTCTTTCTAAAAGGACATACTCTCAGTATATGGCCCGAACGGCCACAATAAAAACAAACACATGTGCCATAATGGCATTTCCCCGAATGACGTTTACCACATCTGATACACTGAGGAATAGGTGGCCTCGACCGAGAAAGTCCTCTGCTCCTCTGTGAACCTCGACCCCTGGAGCTTGGACCGGCTCCTAAATACCTTGTGGGGTCCAATCTCCCACCTGCGAGCTACGGGGGTATGTACTGGGTAGGCTGGGACGAATATCTCACTCGCTGCTGAGGCTGCTCGTCCAAAAACTCATCGGGATAACCAACCGGTCTAGCCCTCTTACGCTGATCTCCGCGTTGGCTCTCTACCCTCTGTACACCTGTCTGTACTGGCCAAATAACCTCTTGCTGATGAAACTGTAGCACCACTATCTTGGTCAATAACATAACTGCTTCCTCGCGACCACATAGTCTTCTCTGGCGAAGCTGGAGACTGCAGTCTTTGGGGTCTCAAAACCCGTGAGAAGAACTTCGCCATGCGGCATAACATCCGGTATGCCCTGGGCATAAGCCCTATCAACTCTCTGAGTCTGACTAGTAGCTCCTGCTACTCATTTGCCCTTCTGGGCGGCTGTTGCCCTCCTTGGAGGCATAACTGTACACAAAAAATACGTCAGAGAGGAATTATCTTACTAACACAGCTCTATGGCACGATCTCAGAGTGAGAAGAATAGAAACCAACTCCTAAATGTCCTGTAGCCTCCTGTTTATGGGTGTGGCGCGCAACACACCGATAATCAAGACTCTACTAGACACGGTATGTAGACATTCCGAGGACTGACTGCTCTGATACCACTCTGTCACGCCCCGAACCCCGGGCCCGTGACTGGTGCCGTACACAGGCACCGCCTACTAACACGAGTAAACTGCGGAAATTAAATAACACCTCATTTTTTTTTTCAAACCAACGTACGTGCAAGGGCAAAGCCGACAAGGCTGCCATATAATATACATAAACAAAAGACACTACATTGTACATGAGTCCAATCAGCGTGAATACGGACCTCTAAGAGTTTCTTGAAAAATGACGGACAAGGCCGCGTACCCGTGGCAGTACAAAGCACATGTCTTGAAGGAACTATACCAAAAGATAAACTCACGAGCAGAGGAGTTATCCAAAACTACGGCGGTCCTATACTGCGGATCACCAAAGCTGCATTACCTAAACTGCGGCGTAACGCGGCCGAAGGAGGTCGATGCGAAGAATGTACCAAGTTTATGAAACGATGAAATCGTAATGAAATCATAACAGTCTAAAGAAAACAGGAGACATGTATGATAGCCAATCCTACAGTACACAATACATAAGCAGTCATATCAAGTCAGGGACGCATGCCCTCAAAGTCATTACTAAAATATAACTTTGGGTCTCACGCCCATAATATCAATCATGCATGTGGAATCCTTTCTCACTGCCGGCAGTCCATGATATAATATAACCCCAATAGGCATACCTGAACACCAAGTCATAATAACAATATCCCTCGTGGTCGCATGCCCCGGAATCCCACATCGTATAAGCATGACCATGGGGTAATACAAACAAATCCGGGAATATAACCCGCCTCCTGGTCACATGCCCCGGAATCCCACATCGTATAAGCATGTCCAAGGAGTATCCCTCGTGGTCGCATGCCCCGGAATCCTACATCGTATAAGCATGACCATGGGGTAATACAAACAAATTCGGGAATCTAACACCCCAAGATACTAACACCCGTAGTATCAAGGTGTGTCTATTTTTCAAAGTAAGTTACTACACTTTTAGAAAACTCATTTCAAAGCTTGAAATCAAGTAACTTCAATTTTTCACAATCTAGGCAACTTATGCCCATTAATCAAAATAGACAACTTTCTTAACCTTCCATAAAGCCGTTATAACCAACTTCTCATAAAGCCGTTATAACCCTTTATGGTTTTAGACATATCCATTCCTTTTTATAACCAAGAGACTTATACTTTTAAAACCAAGTATAACATACTTACAAATCAAGTTCTTAACTTTCAAAATACTTCAAGTCTCTTAATATTTAGAAAACAAGTTTCTTCTCTTAAATCATGTCATTTCTCCTCTTTTAAAACAATTAAGTAAATCACTCCTTTGACTCCCCTAAAGTCATTATAACAACCCTTAGGTTTTGGAACTAAGGCACTAGCCAAAAGATTTGGAAACCCCTTCCTTTTCAAGACTCTATGTACTTTAAGAAAAATACTTTCACTTTTAAGAATCCAAACTTCACTAAGGAAATGGATTATACAACTTACAATTTAAACATCAAAGTACAATCAAGGAAGTACATAGAACAAATTCTATTTTAGGCAATCCAAATACAACCAAGGAATGGATCATTTAAAGAGTAGGACATACTTTCTTTATCTTAAGGAATCATGCTAGAAGAGGAGATAGTTCACATACTTTTTCGGCTAAATCCACAAGCTAAGCCGAATACGCCGCACGTAGAAGTGTCAACCTATAATGGTCACAACATGACTATCAACTTCTAGTCTCTAACGTATAATAATACTAAGTATACGGTCTCTAATTCTACGAAAAATCGGGCAGCACTTCCTTTGTTTCTACTTACTTTGCCACCTTTTTCAAGGCCGAATACAATAACCAAACATGCCACATTTAAGGCTCAACATACCAACCAATCAAAGGGGATTACACGCCTTACAATATGTGTAAAATTCCGCCCCACAATTCATACCAAGTAGTTTAATACCCACAAGCCATTCTCGGCCAACAATAACTCAACACAAGTCCTTTCCAATTCTTTTTCAATTCCAAGTTCTAAGGTCTAACATGTTATATAGCCATAAACAACTTCAACAACTACAATTTCCTTCTTTATACAACATGCGATGACTTAAACTAATAATCAACTTGAATTGTAATCTTAAGGCTAAACATGCTAGTTTTCGGATTAGGGTTCCAATAGCCAATACACTTATCAAACTTCATAATATACCTCATGCTTGCTAATATCCATAGCTACAACAATAAGTAAATCTTATTTACTAAAACGACAAGATTTATACCTTTATAAGCCCTTAAAATTTCCAAGATTCAAAGTCGCGCCTTAGCAATTCTTAGCTCTTTTCCTTATGTTCCAATCCGCTCCAAGCACTCCTTATAATCCTATGAAGAACCCATCTTCAAGTTCCAACTTCAAAGTTGAAGAACTCCTTAAGTTTTCGCCTTGCGACTAATACGAAAACGCCACTTTTTTGGGATCTTTCTATTGAGATAACCTTATAATACTCTTAGGAACCTTGGGTTTAAGTCTTGTGAATAATGGATCAAAACTACAAATTTTTCTAGTGGGAATTGAGACAAAGCCGAGAGCCTCTTGATGAAGAACAAAATGTGTGAAATAATTCTAAGTGTTGGAAGACCTTGTCTTGCACTAGTGTGTATATATAACACAATGAAGGGCTTAGATAATAACACTTGTTAGGTTTTGGATGAAGGAGATCAAGCCAAATGGCTCTTGACTTGGTCAACAATGTCAAGCTCTTAATTAGCAAGACTTTGTCATCTACACATTGGTCAAATGACCATTTTACCCTTGCAAAAATCGTCCAAGGCCAAGTGGGGGGAGGTGCCACGTGTCGCCCTCTCATTCGTCCATAATATTCCGTAACCCTCGTGGGCCCCACAAAAATGTAAAATTCCTCGGGTGGGCCCCACATGACCAAATCCGTTAAAATAAATTTCCATAATGTTAATAAGTTCCATACTCTTCAAATAATGCATTTTGAGAATCCAATTCTCAACAACGAACATTTTTCCTTTCCAACGTTCGGAAGATTTTTCCGTCGGAAAAACAATTCTTCCTTTCGTACTAATTTCCAAGTCTTGATTCCTTACGTACTTTCTCTTTTACATGTCCTGGACTTACGGGGTGTAACAAGTATAGTTGGTATTGTGACATACATTTATACGGAGTCATGTATGAGGGTCAGACGCGTGTTCCCTAGAATGATTTTAGATTACCAAGAGTTGGTAAAGACTAACTAGATACCGGGAAGGTATGGAACAGTTAATGAATTCTCGCCAAGGTCTTGTGTTTTATTTTTGAGATAATTGGGAAAGGATGAGCTGTCTGATAGGGCAGTGAACCCTTAAGAAGACATGTTAAGAAACTTAATGGAATACCATGTTAATATATTAAGCTACGTGGTAGGCTTAAGAGAATTGTACGGATGAGGTCCGTATAGAGTAAGTAGTGGTTGTTGTGATCGAGACAACATGGTTATGGTATTATGAGAAGTTTTTGTACACATTTACGGGGGGCTGATAAGGTAGGCTTGGAGCATGGAAATTGCGAGCCTAAGAATGTTGATGACCGCTGAGACCTTAGATGTACAAGGTCTTCTCGGGTAGAAAGATTTATTATAGACCAAGAATAAGAGTTAAGTGCGACGACGGGTCGGGGTGAGGACCTGTTACGGGTCGCCCCATAGCCTGGAATAGAGTGGGATCAGTTGTGTTACACCCCGTAAATTCAAGAGGATAAGTTAAGAATGTATGAAAGGAAATAAGATTTGAATTTGGGAAGTTGGGTTGGCAAAATGTTGTAGGCAGACGTTCAGTCAACTCTGGAGCGGTATATCCCCTAATTCTTTAGGAGTTTTGAGGTGTTTTAAAAGACTAGTGTGAAGTTCGTTGAGTCTAGTTTCCAATGCAACAAACCACTCGTCGATTGGACATCGGGGTAGGGAGTTACTGGTATTAGAAGTTACGTGGTGGCGGATGACAGATTTCCCAGCGTCGCAGTGCGCCTTGCCGATATTTCTGAAAATCCTCTGAGGTTGCAGCGCCGCGGCGCCAAGGCGGGATTTTTACGCGGAAAGGGGCGAAAAACAGGGGATATTTTGATAGAAGGCCTATGGGAGGGTGACAAGTGTCCCTCCCATCTTTTTGACCAAGGAGGGTCTTATTTTAGGACCAAGTCTTCAAGACTTGGCCATTTGCAAGGGTTTCCTTAAGAAAAATTCCTCTCCTCTCTCTCAAATTGATGAACCCCGGTGAGATTTTTGGAAAGGCTTCAAGAAGGAAAAGTGTTGGCAAGCTTGTAGAGGGTTCGTGTGGGTAATTTTAAAGTGAAGAAGATTTCGGAAAGAGGGCTTCTTGAGGTAAAAATCTTCACCTTCTTGTGTAAATGAAGATTTCAAGTTATAGTATTTAAGAAATGAGCATGTGGTTGTTATATTAAAGTTTGAAAAGATTTGGATCTTGTCGTCTTATTGAAAACCGAAAATGGGCATGTGAACCACTCATGTTGTAATCAATTCGGTTGTTAGCTAAAAATCGTTGCATGTTATAAATAGGAGGGTATATAATTGGTTATGATTTATATAACATGTTGGAATAACGAGTTGGATTCAGAAGAAATTGATAATTGTTGTGATATTGTAGCCGAATGTGGCTTGGAATTATTGGATTGTTTTGTATTATTGTGGGGAAGAATTTTACGCATCCTGTAAAGGCGTGTAATCCCCTTTTTGGTTAGCTGAATTGTTGTGCCTTAAATGCGACGTTTGGTTATTGAATTCAGACCTTGAAAAAGGTGGAAAAGTGCGTAGAAACAAAGGAAGTGTTGTCCAATTTTTCCCGTAGAACAAGGGACTTTACATTAGAATATTCTACGTTGAAGCTAGAAGCTAATAGACGTATTATGGTCATTATAGGTTGACATCTACGGACGGCATATTGGACTTGGCAAGTGGATTAAACATAAGAGGTATGTGGAAACTTTCTTATCCCTTGAGCATGAGTAGTTATAAGCGTAGTGCGGTGAGCGTCGTGATTTAAATAAGGTAAAGTCATTTTGATATACTTGACTTGTTTTAAAGATGCCTAGTCGGTTGAGTTAGAGGACTAACTCACTTGTCCTTGAGGAAAGGTTATAAGAATGGGTTATTCTAATGGGGTAGACAAGGACTTCTTGATGTGAAAAAGTATGGAACTATTATAAAGATAAGAACTTGTTTTCTAAGTTAAGAATTTTGTATTCTATGTAAAGAGACTTGAAGCATTTTGAAAGTTGTGTAACTTGATTTGAAGTACAAGTCTCTTGATCCTAAAAAGAACGAAGTTGTCTAAGACATAAGGAGTTATAACGGCCTTATGGGAAGTTAGTTATGACGGCCTTATGAAAGGATAAGATTGTCTTAGTTTCTAAAGCATAAAGTTAGTATAACGGCTTTATGGGAAGTTGGTTATAATAACTTTATGGAAGGTTAAAGAAATGGTTTTTCTCGAATAAGTAAACCTAGATGAAAGAATTGAAACTAAGAAGGGCAATTTGATTTAAAGGCATCAATTGCTTAAAGTTTAAAAGGAGGGTCACTTGATTTAGAAGCCCGAAGCATATTTCTAAAAGTATAGTGACTTGTTGAAATGTAGATAAGCCTTGATACTACGGGTGTTAGTATCTTGGGGTCTTATGTGGAAAAAGGATCTTTGGAAAGAATAGAAATACATAGTACTTTGGGTTGAATTTCCCCGGACTTGTTAAGTGATATGAAAAGTGCCTTAAGGTCATAAAATGAGATCCATTTTGTATGTTAATGAAAGTCTAAAGAAGTTATGAATTTACTTGGACGTACCGACAGTGATGTGGGATTCCACGGGTATGCTTCCATTGTCTTATTGTGAACTTACTTGGACGTACCGACAGTGATGTGGGATTCCACGGGTATGCTTCCATTGTCCTAGTATGAGCTTACCTGGACGTACCGGCAGTGATGTGGGATTCCACGGGTATGCTTCCATTGTCCTAGTATGAGCTTACCTGGACGTACCGGCAGTGATGTGGGATTCCACGGGTATGCCTCCAGTGTGGTTGATCCTTGGACATGCTTACGATGAGGAATTCCGAGGCATGCGCCTTGGACATGCTTACGATGAGGGATTCCGAGGCATGCGACCAGGATGCGGGTTAAATTCCTTGATACGATTACTACTCCATGGATTAGCTCTCCATGAAGACATGTACCCGAGATGAGGGATTCCACGGGCATGTATATATGATTATTACGCCATGGATTAGCTCCCCATGAAGTCATGTACCCGAGATGAGGGATTCCACGGGCATGAGATATATATAGGTATATCTGTGTGTATATGTGTACGCCGACAGTGAGGTAGGATGCCACGGGCGCGTCACATGGTTGTATTTTACTCTTACGGCTGTCGGCAGTGACGGGGGATTCCACGGGCAGAGGATATAGGTTTATATGTGTTGTATGTGTATGTAGCGGTGAGGTAGGATGCAGGCGTGTCACATGGTTAGATTTTACACTAGCGGTCGGCGGTGATGGGAATCACCAGCGCGCTTTGATATTTGAGGGTTGGTGTTCATAGCCCTGGTGTGACTATCGTTCATATGTTGAAACAGGCGGTACAAGGTAAAATTGACTTTCATTACTTCCACTTGATGAGCACGATGTCTTTATTAATTGGGTTATCATATATGTCTTGATTGTATTTTTACTATTATGATTTAAATTACTGATACTTGATTTTGCATACTTGGTACATATTTTGTCTCGACCTCCTTGAGTGCGTTCATCTGCAGTTGAGGTACATAGCTTGTTGATCCGCACTCCTAGGATCACGGTTCAGTTCTCGGAAAGCTCCATTTCTCCGGAGGCTTTGTCTTTGGTATGGTTCCCTAAAGTTGTTGACTTTTGTACATTCAGGGGTATGGCGGGGCCCTGTCCCGTCACAGTTGTTATGTAAACTCTTAAAGGTCTGTAGTCATATTTTGTGGGTCACTTTATAAAAAAAAAAATTGAGGTAGCTGCTTTTGGATTTGTTTATATCCAGGGAGGTAGCCTTATCGGCTAACCTAATATTTATTTCATTATTAAGTTTGAGTATGTTCCGCTGTTTATCTCTGATGTATACAGTAGGGTGCCTGGGTAGGGCACGATCGCGGGCGGGGTGTCGTGACAAAAGTGGTATCAGAGCAGTTAGTCCTCGGAAAGTGTCTACAGACCGTGTCTAGTAGAGTCTTGATTATTGATGTGTTGTGCACCACATCTATAATCAGGAGGCTGCAGGACATTTATGATTTGTTTCCATTCTTCTCTCTCTGAGATCGTGCAGTAGATTTGTCCTACTAGGCTGAATCCTCTCTGACCTATTCTTATGTATCAGTTATGCCTCCACGGAAGGCGACTGTCACGACCCAACCTCGGACCCGCGACTGGTGCCTTACCCCGGGCACCCTAGTGATACAACATCAGAGAAAATAAGCGGAAATAAAAACTTAAACATGAAACAAGATAAAATAAGAAACAGACTAACCAAAACGGTTACCTTTCTGCATATATATACCTGAACAGTTATATCCTTTACAAACCACACTTGGCGATGCTACGGACCTCTAGAATTTAACCACAACTATGACGGGACGGGGCCGCCATACCACGAATGTATAAGTACCTCTGATGACGGACTATACCAAAGATAAGCCTCGAGAAACGGAGCTTCCCAAGCTGAACCGTGATCCTATTAGCGAGGATCAACAACGATGTACCTCACTGCGGCATGAGCGGCCCGAAGGTCGATCTGAAGTACCAAGTATGTGAAACTGTAAAATACTGTAAGTGAAATCATTATAGTCTATATAAAGCATGAGACATGTATGATAACCAAACTACAGTCCACAATATATAAACAGCCATGTCAAGTCAGGGACTCACGCCCTCAAAGTCATCACTCAAATATAACAAGGGGTCTCACGCCCAACATCAATCATGCACGTGGAATTCCTTCCTCACCGCGATCTATGATATAACAACACCAAGGAGTACACATGAACACGAGTCCCACGTGTCATAAAAACCGTCTGAGGCAAATGCGAAGGCATAGCTACGGATCAAAGCGTCATCAATCGGCCAGGGCAAGTCGAAGCCAACTACGGATAAAAAGTCGTACCAACAATACTATATAACTATACCACGAAGGCGACACGGGGCAAGTCGAAGCCAACTACGGATACCAAAGCGCGTCACGCGTAGGCGACGGGGCAAATCTGGGTTAACTACCGGATAGCAGTAGTGATCACGAGACCGCCACAACTGAGCAGGGCAAGTCACGAAGGCTAACTACGGATACCAAAGCCGAATCAGCCACGGCCGGGCAAGTCACGAGCCAACCACGGATACAAGGCCAATCGGTAAAACCCCATGGAGGTTGGTCCATGGAATGACACTATCGAGAACTGATCGGGGCAAGTAAAGCCAATGCTAGAACCAACTGCATCGGCAACGGCCAAGGCAATCACGAGGATAGCTACCAAATACCAAGGCCGAATCAGTAAACCTCATGGAGAGCTAGTCCATGGAACAAAAATCCTAATGGAACCATACCCGTAGGCCACCTAACGTGTCATTAGGTCCAAGGATATAACAAGAATACACTCCTAGTGGAAGCATACCCGTGGGCCACCCATCGTGTCAGTATGTCCATCAATCAAGAATAACATGACCGGCCCCCCATCGAGAGACGCGGTAACATAAGGATACAACACTTGCACAACAAGGCTATCACACGCAAACATAGGGAAGTTACACACAACTCAAGGTACTTTCATTTTATGTCAAAGTCCGGATTTTAACCCCAAAGTACTACATACTTTAATTCTTTTAAAAGACCCATTTCTTTCCCAAACGTCACCTAGTACTAACACTCTGTTACACCCTGTAAGTTCAGGACATGTATAAGTGAATGTACGTAAGGAAACAAGACTTGGAAATTAGTACGAAAGGAGGAATTGTTTTTCCGACGGAAAATCTTCCGAACGCCGGAAAGGAAAAATGTTCGTTGTTGAGAAATGGGATTCTCAAAATGCATTTTTGAAGAATATGGAACTTATTAATATTATGGAAATTTTTTTCTGGTTGGTCACGTGGGGCCCACCCGAAATTTTACATTTTGTGGGGCCCACGAGGTTCTGAATTTTATGGACGAATGAGAGGCGACACGTGGCACTCCTTCCACATGGCTTGGTCGAAATTGTGTAAGGGCAAAATGGTCATTGACCATGGTAGAAGATAAGTCTTCAAAGCTTGATATTGTTGTGAGTCAACTTGTACACCTAGGCTTGATCCAAGTGAAACTCATCCTAACCTCACAATTGTGGATATCTAAACCCTCCATTGTGTTTTATAAGGTTACTACTAGTGCAAGACTAGCTCATTTACACTTAGAAAAATTAGAACACATTTGTGCCATGAAATAGAGCTCTCGGCTTTAGGGATTTTGCAACAAGAAAATTTTGTAATTTTGTTCCTTTGTCCACAAGACTTTAAACCAAGGTTCCTAAGAGTGTTGTAAGGTTATCTAAATAGAAAGATTTCGGAAAAATGGCTTTTTCGTATTAGTCGCAAGGCGGAAACTAAAGGAGTTCTTCAACTTTGAAGTTGGAACTTGAAGATGGGTTCTTCATAGGCCTCTAGGAGTGCTTGGAGCGGATTGGAACTTAAGGAAATGAGCTAAGAATTGTTAAGGTGCGACTTTGATTCTTGGAAATTTTAAGGGCTTGGAAAGGTATAATCTTGTCGTTTTAGCAATTAAGTTTACTTATTGATTGTAGCTATGGGTATTAGCAAGCATGAGTTATATATTATGTAGTTTGATAATTATATTGGCTATTGGAACCCTAATCCGAAAACTAGCATGTTTAGCCTTAAGATTACAATTCAAGTCGATTATTAGTTTAAGCGTCGCATGTTGTGTAAGAAGGAAATTGTAGTTGTTGAAGTGGTGTATAACTATATAACATGTTAGACCTTAGAACTTGGATTTGGAAAAGAATTGGAAAAGACTTTGAATTATGGTTGTAAGTTGGCCGAGAATGGCTAGTGAACATTAACTACTTCGTATTAATTGTGGGGTGGAATTTGTTATACCCCGTATTTCCAGAGTATGTACGTGAGCGCGTACGTATTATAATTTGAGCCTTAAAGTTGGCTAGTTTCGAAATTTGTACACAACACCCGATTAGAGTCATTTTTCGTTAAACGTTTCCCACGACTTTCGTAGGAAAATTCCGGCTATGTCATTTATAATTTTTGCGGATTTTTCCGAGAGACGAAACATTTTGGACCAACGAGAGGGCGACACTTGTCACCCTCTAATTGGAAGGAGTGGACGGACGAAAGTGGGAAGGTTGGCACGTTTTTTGTGCATTATTTTTGGTCAAGGAGTTGGTAGGATATTTTGGGTAGATGGATAAGGTTGCACATGGCTTAATCTTGACCTTACACTTGCCTAACACTTGGATGGATCTTGGCCATTGGTTGGCCTTCACTTGACCTATAAATACCCCTCTAGTTGAAGACTTTCTTCATCCAAAAACTTGAGCAATCTAACTAAGTCTCAAAATACTCCCTCTCCCTTGAGCTTTCGTCCACCACACCCCCCTCCCCCTTTGAGAGCCCTTGGCCGAGAGCCACCTCCCTCCCCTTTGAGGTGTTTTGCCGTGGGGTACCCCCCCTAGCCTAGTTGTCTCGTATAAATACCCCCTTTTGTGGTATAGAAATACTCTCCAAGTATTGTTATAATGCCCAAATACCTTGGCCCAAATACCTTGTAGTATTCCCAAGGTTACACTTTTACAAAAGCCCAGAAAATACTATTATACTTCCCTCAGTCACAAAAACGAAACCCTAAGTAAATCTTCACCCGTAGTTGAAGTCATAAGTAGAAGTTGGTTAGAACTTCTAAGGGTTGGTTGGAGCAGTTGGGCGCCGGAGTAGGAGCTAAACGTTGTTCAGATCGACATATAAACTCGGATAATTTTGGGCTTATCGAGGTAAACATTCTTGACCTTACATTTGTAAGTGGAAAGTACATGTTGTAGGAGTATATAGTTAAGGAGACTATATATAGACCTGAACATAGTTGTGAGGCAATGTCTTTTGAATTAAGCCTGAATAATACTTACGTCAATGTCTTGCGACTTAAGCATGAATTTAAAGAAGAGAAGCGAATCATAATTACATAGGTGTATTACGATGGACTTGTGTAACATTCTTGTGTAGTAGAATTGTACGTCAGGTTAGGCGTGTTAACCCCTGGTTGGCTTGGTAGCCGGTCTCGATAGAGGAGGAGATTTCTGTTGTTGCGGGAGTCTTCTTAATTTTTACGTAGAATATTCTACGTCGGGATCTAAAGATATTAATAGGCGCTTTGTGGCCTCTATAGGTTGTAGTACTACGTGTGGAGTGATCTGCTTGGTGAGTGTGTAGCCAGCGGTTTGAGGTACTTGGAGCGTTTTGCTATTAGTCGATAATCGTCGCGAGGTATGTGAACCTCTTCCTATTTGTTCTAGCATGATATGTGTATAACTATGTAGTACGGTGAGCGTACATATGTTTAATGTATTTGATTGGTTTGAAACATAAAGTGTTATAACGGCTTTATGGGAAGTTGGTTATAACGACTTTATATAGGTAAGAAAGTACTTGTGGTTTTTAAGAGTGGCGATTTGAACTATAAGCGGTGGCTATGTGATAATAAAGAACTTGAAGTATTTCAAAAGATTTTTGAATCATTTTGAGAGAAGAAGTAATACTTGGTTTTGGAAACTTAAGAGTTATACTAGCTTTATGGGAAGTTAGGTATAACGGCTTAAAAATGTTTCTTGATTTGGAAATCGAATGTGTATCGACAAACCAACTGCGGCGTTAATAAGAAATGTTTTGGACAGATTTAGTATTATTAAAACCAGTAGAAACTTCCATCTGCATAGAAGCTAAGATGAGACAAAATGACATTTCTAGATCATGGTGCTTAATAAGATTGATTATAAACAAGAATAACCTACTCACTTATAAGACATAGGTTTCTCAAAAGCGTTTAAAGGAGAATTATGTTTTAAAGGATTTAAAACTATGAACTACGAAACCTTTTTCTAAAATGAGAAACTTGAGCATTGAAATTAGGCAAACTTGAGCGTTTGGAAAATAAGGTTGTTACTTGATTTTACAAAGGAAAGCATTTTGGTTTACTTAACAATGTTAGTCACTCAAATTTTATACTACGTATCGGGTGACCTTTGTAAAAGAAATGGATCTTAAAGGGAATTTGTGGACGTAGTACTTTAAGGTTAAAATCGGACTTTGACATAAAATGAAAGTACCTTGAGTCGTGTGTAACTTGCTTATGCTTGTTGTTATGAAACTTGACCATGTTACGTGTGATAGCCTTGTTGTGCAAGTCTTGTGTTCTACTCGACTACGGGTCATCCGAATGTATTTCACTTGATTCTGGGTCATCAGAATATATTTCACTTGATTCACGTCTCATCAGGAATGTATTTCACTTGATTCTGGGTCATCCGAATGTATTTAACTTGATTCTGGGTCATCAGGGAATGTATTTCACTTGATTACCGGTTCATCCGAATGTATATCAACGACTCTGGGTTCATCCGAATGTATTTCATCGACTCTGGTTCATCCAGAATGTATTCCACGTTTCTATATTGGGTCCATAAGATGGGCGAGACCGTTATACGTATCACATGATTTGTACCTAGGCCGCGGTGAGGAAGAAGTTCCACGGGCGTGAGGATGACTTTGAGGCGTGAGTCCACGACTTGACATGGCCCTTATGTTGTGAATCGTAGTTTGGTTATCATACATGTCTCCTGCTTTATATAGACTATTATGATTTCATTTCTGATATTTCTGATTTCACATACTTGGTACTGTTATCTTGACCTCCTTGAAGTGCGTTCATCTGCAGTAAAAGGTACATCGGTGTCGATCCCGCTTTAGGATCACCTTTCGTCTTGGAAGCTCCGTTCCTTGAGGCTTATCTTTTGGTATGTTACCACAGTGCAGATTCTTATACATTGAGGTATGGCGGAGCCCTGTCCGTCATAGCCATTGTAAAAAATCTTAGAGGTGCATGCTTTATTGTGGCGATGTTTGTAAAAGGATAAGCTTCGGGTATTTATGTATATATGATGAAGGCAACTGTTTTGGTTGGCCTGTTTATTTATCTTTTCTCTTAATTCATGTTCATGTTTTTTATTTCCGCTGATTTTCTCTGATGTTGTATCACTAGGGTGCCCGGGGTAAGGCACCAGTCACGGGCCCGGGTTCGGGGTATTCGGGAGCTGGTCAGAGCTCCAGGGCTTCTGGTTCACAGGTTTACGTGAGTGCTAGCCAACAGGATTCATGTCCCCCTCAGTGTGCACGATGTGGCAAACATCATCCCGGGAAATGTCGTCTTTTTACTGGTGCTTGCTTCACCTGCGGCCGTCAGGGCCATGTGACGAGAGACTGTGCTTATAGGAGAATGCGGCGGCAGCGCGCGACTCTGCGGATCGATGGCGGGTTCATCGCCTTACGATTATGCGCCTGCGAGGACTTATGATTAGAGTGGAGCGGTAGCTTCAGGTATATCCTTAACCATCTAGAGGCTTGTATGTTTTGATGTTATGTTAATGTGTTAAGTGTTATGTTCGGATAGCTTTGTTCTAAAATGTGATTTAGGAACCCGTTGAGGAAAAGGGTAAGCACAGGGGTGAAAATGATGAACCTTAGAATATTACGATTGAGACCTTAGATGTAAGTAAATGCTTGAGTACAAGATTTTGCGAGTGATCCTTGTCGTGCATTTATGCCTAGAATATATTGTGTGATAAGTCTGCAGGTTGGGTAAATGAAAGTGGTATCGAGGCGATTAGTCCTCGGAAAGTGTCTGAGCAGTGTCTAGTAGAGTCTTGATTATCGGTGTGTTGTGCACATCTATAATCGGAGGCTGCGGGACATTTAGGATTAGTTTCTATTCTTCTCATTCGAGATCGTGCCTTAGAAAGTGTGATAAATTGGACCCCTCGACGTATTCCTTTCATTTACGATTATGCCTCGCGTAAAACAGCGAGCCCGAATGAGAAAAGCGATCGAGGAGCTGTAGTGAGATCTGAGAGAAATGCGAGCGCGAGCCGTCGATCGAGCAGTACTTGCCGACGGCGGGTTTCGCGCGCCGCCAAAGACCAGCGAGTTTAGAGCGCGGCGGTGGCTGCTGAGACTCTGATACACGAGCCTCGGTCCACGCTTGGAGCGATGAGATAAGTACAGAGATGGCGATTCTTGGCGGTCGTGGCGAATATGAGATAAGTGAATCACGGATTCCGGCCCAGCGGCACCGTAGTTCACCCGGCGAGCGATTTGAGGCTACGGGACTTCCGAGTTGTAGCCCTCCGGTGTTCTATGGATCGAGAGCGAGGCGACCCTCGGGAGTTTATCCGAAGCACTTCTGGATCGTAAAGTGATCGAGCCTCGAGCGCAGTCGGTGGTATTGGGTTCGCATCACCGCGTGATCTGCGATTGGTAGTTTGATTCGTGGAGCTGTCGGGAAGAGCATGCACTTCCAGCAGTTTGGGGCGAGTTCTCGAGGGCATTTCTTGCACATTTCTTGCCTCGCGGATGAGAGAGGCTCGGTAAACATTTTTGACATTGAGGCGGGGCCAGGCGGACGGTTAGAGAGTACAATGTGGAGTTCGACTCATTAGCTCGGTATGTTCCATTGTAGCGGATATGGAGGACAGTACACCGCTACGTCACCTGGGCGATTACTTGGCGAGGCTTGTGCGGGTGTAGCTCTTGTGGGCATGGACATTGCCGCGTACTGGCTCATGCACTAGGATGTGAGGCACGGAGAGGTCGACGGAATGGCCAGAGATCAGCGAAGAGGGCGAGCAGCGAGGTCCTTTGGTAACTTTCGAGGCGGACCGCCTCGTGGCCGATCTAGTTATGTACCTCGCGATCTGAGTGGTCCTCGCGATCTTGGTCGTTCGGTCGTGTGAATTTTACGTATTGTAAGGCGTGTAATCCCCTAGTTTGGTTGTTGTTTTGAGCCTTAAATGTGGCGTGTTGGTTATTGTATTCGACCTTGAAAAAGGTGGCAAAGTGAGTAGAAACAAAGGAAGTGCTGCCCGATTTTCCGTAGAATTAGAGACCGTATACTTAGTGTTATTCTATGTTAGAGACTAGAAGTTGATAGTCTTATTGTGACCATTATAGGTTGACACTTCTACGTACGGCGTATTCGTCTTAGCTTGTGGATTTTAGCCGAAAGGGTATGTGAACTATCTCCACTTCTAGCATGATTCCTAAAGATAAAGAAAGTACGTTCTACTCCTTAAATGATCCATTCCTTGGTTGTACTTGGATTGCCTAATATAGAATTTGTTCTATGTACTCCCTTGATTGTACTTTGATGTTTAAATTGTAAGTTGTATAATCCATTTCCTTAGTGAAGTTTGGATTCTTAAAAGTGAAAATATTTTACTTAAAGTACATAGAGTCTTGAAAAGGAAGTGGTTTCCAAATCTTTTGGCTAGTGCCTTAATTCCAAAACCTAAAGGTCATTATAATGACTTTAGGAGAGTCAAAGGAGTGATTTACTTACTTGTTTTAAAAAGAGGAGAAGTGACATGATTTAATAGAAGTAACTTGTTTTAGAGGTGTGAGTTACTTGAGGTTTAAAAGTGGAAGAAACTTGTTTTCTATATATTAAGAGACTCGAAGTATTTTGAAAGTTAAGAGACTCGATTTGAAAGTTAGTGATACTTGGTTTTAAGTATAAGTCTCTTAGTTATAAAAAGAAAGAAATTGTCTAAAAACCATAAAGGGTTATAACGGCTTTATGGGAAGTTGGTTATAACGGCTTTATGGAAGGTTTCGAAGGTTGTCTAATTTGATTAATGGGCATAAGTTGCCTAGATTGTGAAAATTTGAAGTTACTTGGTTTCAAGCTTTGAAATGAGTTTCTAAAAGTATAGTAACTTACGTTGAAAAAAATAGACGCATCTTGATACTTCGGGTGTTAGTATCTTGGGGTATTACACACAAAGGAGTCTCTTGAAAAGAATGTACGTACGTAGTACTTTGGCTTGATAAATTGAGAATTTGTCTAAGTGTGCCTTAATTAGTACTTTGGCTTGATAAATTGAGAATTTGTCTAAGTGTGCCTTAATTAGTACTTTGGCTTGTTAATTGAGAATTATTCCATGTGTGCCTTGATAAGTACTTTGGCTTGTGACATTGAATTTGCCTATGCTTGTGGTGATAGCCTTGTTGTGCAAGTGTTGTATCCTTATGTTACCGCGTCTCTCGATGGAGGGCCGGTCATGTTATTCTTGATTGATGGACATACTGACACGATGGGTGGCCCACGGGTATGTTTCCATTAGGAGTGTTATTTTGTTAATCGCTTTGGACATACTGACACGATGGGTGGCCCACGGGTATGTTTCCATTAGGAGTGTTGTTTTGTTAATAGCTTTGGACATACTGACACGATGGGTGGCCCACGAGTATGCTTCCATTTTGATTGTTGTCTTGTTGTTTCCTTTTGGACCTACTGACACGATGGGTGGCCCACGGGTATGGTTCCATTAGGATTGTTGTTCCATGGACTAGCTCTCCATGAGGTTTACTGATTCGGCCTTGGTATCTGGTGGTTGGCTTTCGTACTTGCCCCGTCTCGTGGCTGATTCGGCCTTGGTACCTGGTAGTTAGCCTTCGCACTTGCCCCGTTCAGTGTAGTGGCGAAGTCTCGTGATACGGCCTTGGTATCTGGTAGTTAGCCCTCGTACTTGCCCCGGTCAGCTACGTGACACGGCTTTGGTATCTGGTAGTTGGCTTTCGTACTTGCCCCGTATCAGCTTCGTGGTTTGGTTGTATAGTGTGGTTTGTACGGCCTTGGTGTTATTATATCATAGACTGCCGGCAGTGAGGAAGGTATTCCACGGGCATGATTGATGTTGTTGTGGGCGTGAGACCCATAGTTATATTTGAGTAATGACTTTGAGGGCATGTCACGACCGTTCGGGGCGTGGTCGTGCCTTACCCGCACCAGTAGTCATACATCGAGTAATCGAAATATAAAAACACAAGACATGAAACAATTGTAAATGAGACACAGTTTATCTGAAAAAGGGTCGCCTTTCGGCATATATATATAACCAAAATCTGGCAGTTACATCCCAACTGTACAATAGGACTACAGACCTCTAAGGAAGTAAACAACTATGGCGGGACAGGGCCCCGCCATACCCTGAATGTACAAAACTATCTACATCAACAGGGAGATCATACCCAAAAGTCGAGCCTCCGGAGAAGATGGAGCTCACGACACCAAAGAAAAGATCCTAAGGCGAGGATCCGCTACCGCTTCCTTTACTGCGGCATGAACGCGGCCCGAAGAGTCGATGAAAGCAGTACCAAGTATGTGAAAGCGTAAAGTACTTAAATGAAATCATATCATTTTAAAACCGGTTTACAAATATATGCGAAACAAACAAGGTAACCGCACGTAGTGCCATATCACAAACAAGAGCAATAAGAGGTAAACTGTAACAGGTCTCTTTCTAGGCTGCGAATGATCGAAGCAAGGCCAATCGCCCATAGTATCATTAAGCATGCCTAATTCTGGACTCCGCGATCGCGCGAGGCCTCACGTAGGCGCGTGAGGTATTCCCGCGTCGAGGGTGCTACTCGGCATCTTCTGGACTCGTAGTCGCGTGGCCACATAGACCGCGTGGCCACAAGGACCGCACACTAACATGGAACTCGTAGCTCGCATAGGCCCCGGGACCGCGTGAGGTATTCTCGAATCATAGTCACACTGTTGCACGAGCTATACCCGCGTCGGAGGCGACAACCCCGGTATCATGTCAAGAGGTGAGTGATATAATACTAACATAACAGCTTATCACTAAACAATATAAGCACAATAAGAATAACCTCTTTACACAAACGTTTACAAGATACAACACACATAGCATCACAATATATCTACTCAACAAACCATCTTATTATACTTCCCAGAATCAATACACGTCTTTCATAAACACATAAGTAAACTGTTCCTTTCATCTTTCTTAAGTCGTTATACCTAACTTCCCATAAAGCTAGTATAACTCATAAGCTTTTTGTTTTAAAAACAATTATTCTTCTTCTTTCAACAATGATTTTTAATTCTTTTGAAAGACTTCAAGATTCTTATTATTCAGGCTTAAGTCAAAAGACATTGCCGTAAAACTACGTCCAGTTAACACACGTACGTCTACCGTACTATATATATATTTTAAAATATCATGCTCAAGAGTATAGGGAGAATCACATACCTCCTCGGCGAAATCCACCTGCCAAGTCGAGTATGTGTGCGCAGAGAATCAACCTATAATAGTCGAATGCGTCTATCAATGTCTAGACTACTCTGTAGACTATTCTAAGCAGAGGGTTCTTTATTCTACGGAAATTTGGGTAGCACTTCCCTACCCGTCAAGCTACACAAGTCTACTGTAAATACAAATTCTATGTAAATCTGATTCAATTCTTCTTTATTATACTTGATGTGATTTGATTCAATACTCTTCTGTATTATCCTTCAGTGTAATTACAGTTCAATTCTCTTCTTTAATATCCTTCTATGTGTTTTATACTTATTTCTATACTTCTACGGTATGTATTCTCCAATTACAATAGAAGGATAAGATTATTTACCTCGATAAGCCCTATATTATCCAAGTTAAATGTCGATCCTGAGCAAGGTTTAGTTCCTAATTTGTACGCTCCGATAGCTCCAAGAAACCCTTAGAAGTTTCTAAAAACTTCTACTTAAATACTATAAGGGATTTGGGGCTAGGGTATTTAGGAGTAGTAACTATACTTGGAAGACAACGTTTCTACCAAGGGAGGGGGGTAGGTTTCGGCTAGGACTCAAGGAAGGGGGGAGAAGAGCTTGGACGAAAAGCTATAAGAGAGGGGAGGGATTTTTCAAGACTTGGAGAATTGATTTGTGGATGAAGAAAACCTTCAAGTTAGGGGGGTATTTATAGGCCAACCAATGGCCAAGATGAAGCCAAGTGGTAGGCAAGTGTAAGGTGGAGATTTAGGCAAGTGTCCTTATTCATCTACTACACAAATATCCTACCAACTCCTTGACAAAAAACTAAGCCACAAAATCGTCCAACCCTTGCCCAAGTTGCCGTCCATATGAGGGTGACAAGTGTCACCCTCCCGTTGGTCCAAAATATTTCGTCTCTCGGAAAAATCCGCAAAAATTATAAATGACATAGCCTTAATTTACCCTACGCAGGTTTTGAAAAACGTTTCGTCGGAAAACCATTCGTTTCGTGGGTTGTGCACAAATTTCGCCCAAAGTGCCTATCTTAAGGCTAAACTTTTGTACGTATGCCCTCACGTACATACTCTGGAAATACGGGGTATAACATTCTCCCCTCCTTAGAAACATTCGTCCCGAATGTTCCTTCCCAAGATAGATAATGATAAAGTTCCTCATAACTTAAACAGTTTGCAAATGCCACATCTGACCTGAAACAACACTTAGGCATATATGACAATGAAAATTTATAAGTAGGAAAGTGAGTTACGGAGGTGTGGGAATAGGTGAGGATACTTACGCCTCATGTCCTCCTCGGCTTCCCATGTCATCTCCTCCTGAGCTCGTTCGCCACAAGACTTTGTGGAAGCCACGTCCTTGGTCATGAGCGCCTAACCTGACGATCGATTATCGCTATGGGAATCTCCTCATACGATAACCCCTCGGTCACCTGGACATCGTCAATCAGATGCACTCTAGATGGATCCCCGATACATCTCCTCAGCATAGAAACATGAAACACCGGATCGCGCCTCCGGATCGGACGGCGAGATCAACTCATAGGCAACCTTGCTACCTGCGGACAATCGATACGGCCCAATGTACCTTGGGTGAGTTTCCCCTTTCTTCCGAATCTCATCACACCGCCATGGGTGACACCTTCAGAAAACCCAATCATCAACCTCGAACTCCGGATGCCGACGGCGATGATCTGCGTATGACTTCATCGACTCGGTATGCCGATAACGCTCACTGGATAAGCTTCACGTTATCCAGCACTGCTTGTGCAGTGCGGTCCCACTAACTGCACCTCACCTACATCAAACCAGCCTATCGGCGATCTGCACTTCCTCTCATACAAGGCCTCATAAGGCGCCATCTGAATACTGGAGTGGTAGCTATTATTATACGCAAACTCAACTAGAGGCAAATGATCCTCCCAGCTACCCACAGATTCAATAACAGGCTCGCGACATATCCTCGAAGTGCGGATAGTGCGCTCGGCTGTCCGTCTGCGTGGATGGAATGCGTGCTCATGCTCACTGCGTCCTAAACCATACGGAAAGACCTCGAAGTTAGCGTAAGCCCGGGCTCGCCGGTCAGATATGATTGAAATAGGGACTCCATGCAGTCTGATGATCTCTCGGATGTAAAGTATGGCATAATCCTCAGCCAAAAAAGTCGTCCTGGCGGGAAGAAAGTGGGCTGATTTAAATCGACTGTCGGCGATAACCGGATAGAATCATGCTTCCTCCGAGTGCGAGGTAATCACGTGATAAAGTCCATGTTGATCACCTCCCACTTCCGGTCGGGATCTCTATCGTGCGCAACAAACCACCAGGCCTCGGTGCTCTACCTTCACTGCGGACAACACGGCACCGAGCCACAAACTCGCAACGTCCTCTTCAAGCCATCCCACCAATACGAGATCGAGGTCGTGGTACATCTTGGTCTACCGGATGGATAGAGTAACGTCTTGCTGTGTGCTTCCACAGAATCTGTGCCGAAGTCTGCAATATCCGAACACACAACCTACCCTCGAACCTTAGCACCCATCGGTGCTACCTCAAAGGACCGCTTCCACGAAGAAGCGTATCGCGATGCAGCGTCAAGCGGATCTCAATGTTGCCTCTTCACCTCGCCGGCGATGGAAGACTCGGCAACCTCTCGAACTCGAACCCCACCGCCGTAATCAATCAATCGGACTCGAGGCTCGCTAACTAATGCAAATCACGAACCATGCCCCTCTGCTGCACATCGATAGGCTACCCGTGACCTACGACTAGGCATACGCCTGACATTGGCCTTTCGGGTGGTACAAGATATCAACATCGTAATCCTTGAGTAACTCTAACCACCGTCTGCGCCGTAAGTTCGGCTCCTCTGGTGAAGATATCTTTGGAGGCTCTTGTGAGTGCGTATAAATATCCACATGAACCCATACAAATAGTGCCTCCGGATCTTGGCGTGAATCACGCCGCGACTCGAATCATGGGTGGGGTAGTTCCTCTGCTTCTTAAGCTGTCGGAATCGTGCGCTATAACCTTGCCTGCTGCGTCAACACACATCCCAACCCGATGCCTGGCGCGTCACAATACCACATAGCCGTGCGGACCTGCGGAAGAGTAGAAGCGAGGCGGTCGTCGATCTCTCGCCGATGGCGGAAACCACGCTCACACGCGTCAGTCGGCGAAACTTAGCCGCTTACGAGTCGGCTAGTCAATGGTGCGAGAGATAGAAGCAAACTTCTACGAACGCCCGATAATACCTGCAAGGCCCGTAAAGCTGCGAACCTCTGCCGGAGTAGTAGGTCTAGGCAACTCCTAATCGCTCGATCTTGGCGTATCCACACGAATACCATCGGCCCCGACTATATGCCCAAGAAAAGCCACGAAGTCAACGGAACTCACATTTGAAAACTTGGCGTATAGCTGCTGGTCTGGAGAACTCTCGGCCGATCGCCAAATGCTCGCATGCTCGCGCTCTGGCGAGAATAAACCAAGATATCATCAATGAACACTATCACAAACGTGTCCAAAATGGCTTGAACACTCGGTTCATCAAATCCATGAATCTGGCGGAGCATTAGTCAACCCGAAAGACATGACCACGAACTCATAATGCGTCAGGGTCCGAATGCGATCCTAGGGACATCGCCTCTCGACTCGTGCACTGATGATAGCCCGATCGCGGTCAATCTTGGAGAAACATCTCGCACCCTGCGGTGGTCGAACAAATCATCAATCACTGGGAAGGGTATCATTCTTAATAGTCACCTTGTTGTTTGCTGTAATCAACACACATGCGCGGCGTCCATCCTTCTTCTTCACGAACAATCTGGCGCTCCCGGGAGAAACACTAGGCTGATGAAGCCGCTTCTCCGGAAATCTCTCGGTGGTCCTTCAACTCTCTCAACTCGGCGGTGTCATTACGTATGGCGAGAATGGAAATAGCCGAGTGTCCGCGGCATCGATACAAAACTCTATCTCCTCTCGGGAGGATACCCGGAGGTCGTGCGGAAACACGTCGGGAACTCTCGACTCTGGGCCCGGTGAAAATCGCGCTGCGACCTCGATATCAAACACACGAGCGAGTTGGTAGATGTACCCGCTTCGCACCATCTTCCTAGCCTTGAGGTAGGAAATAAACCTACCCGCCGGCGTCTGGTGTTCCTCCCAAAGCGGAACCGTACCACTCTCTCCCTGCGGTCTACATTGGCGTAGCAAGCTAACCAATCCATGCCCGTGATCACATCGAAATCGGTCATGTCCAACTCTATCAAGTCGGCTAGGTCGGCGATCGCGTAAGGTCCTTTGGACAAGCCCTATATACCGCCGAGCTACCACCGAATCACCCCATTGGCGTAGCTACCTCGAAAGGGTCTATGGACTCGTGCTCAATCCCTATCCTACTAGCAACAAGGGGAGATATATGGGACGAGTAGAACCGGATCTATCAAGGCATACACGTCCTGACAACACGATAAAGTACCAGTGACGACATCGGTGAGCCTCACGGTCTGCCCGTGGACAAGGCATATATGCGATTCGAGGACCGCTAGAAGCTGAGACCGCGCCACGACCTCTGCGCGACTGCTGGTCACGAGAACCACCCTCGGGGCGAGTAAGCTAGGAGATGAATAAGACCCGTGAAAGACCTGTGGCGACTCACCTCTGCCTTTGCCGCCTGGACAGGCTCTCGCAAAGTGACCTGCTGGCGCAATCGTAACAAACTCTCGGGCGGTACCACAATTCCGTAATGGGATCTACCGCATCGGCCACCTGGGTGGTCCGTCGGTTATCACCTCTGCTACCTGGGCGTCCAGAAGTCACGGGGCCCAGTCTGTCCTCGAAGGCGGTGCGGGAGTACTCTGAGTGGGCCGTGGTGCAAATCTAGGCTGCTGTTGGGCCGTCCACCGAGCTACCAAAAGACCTGCCGTCACGGCCTTCTGCTGCTGTCAACCCGTCGACCTCTGCCTCGCCGCGTCAGTGCATGAGCTGCATACGGGTAATGTCCGTACAGTGAAGAGCCACACCCGCACAAGACTCGGCCATATAATCATCTAGCCCGATGGCGTATCGGTGCACTCGGTCCTCCATATCTGCTACTAAGCGAGGACATATTGAGCGATGAATCGAACTCGGCGTTGTACTCACTGGCGTGCGCCTCTTTGTCTCAAGAACAAAAATCGCCGGCGTGCCCTCGCCAAATGCGGAGGCAAGAAGTGCGTGAGAAAAGCCTCGAAAACTTCGTCCCATACTGCTGAGGCGCATGCTCTCCCGGGAAAGCTCACGAAGTCAAACCGATCATTGCGGTATCACGCGGCCGTCGCGAACCGAGATCACGCGGTCGGTCTCTGAAGCTGGATCGCGCGTGATCCTCAGAATGGCGATGGATGAACTCCTGCGGATCATCCTCGTGCCTCGACGTAGAACTCGCGGGCTACAACTCGAGAAAATCCGTAGCCTCAGCTATGCGATCTCGGGTGAACCACGACGCTTCTTTGGGCCAGGCTGCTGCATCGGCCTATCCTCGTATGCGCCACAATCACGGCCAATAGTGGGCCATCTCGCGTACTAACTCCTCTGTCACGACCGATCCGGGCGTGGTCGTGCCTACCGAGCAACCTAGTGATACAACATCGAGAGAAAAACCGGAAATAAAAACTCATGAAAGAAAGCAATGAAATAAGAAAGCAGGCTAACTGACGGTTACCTTTTTGTACATAAATGAAAACTTGAGCGATTACATCCTTACAAACTGTCCACAGCGATTACTGACTTAAGAATTTTGAAACCATAATGACGGGACGGGGCCGCCATGCCCCTGAATATACAAAAGTCTACCACTTCAGGAACCGTACCACGTGACAAGCTTAGGAGATATGGAGCTTTCAGGAACCGAACAACGATCCTAGAGTGTGGATCGACAGCTATGTACCTCAACTCTGCGGCATAAACGCGGCCCGAAGGAGGTCGATTACAACAGTACCAAGTATGTGGCCGAAAAATCAGTAAATGAAATCATAATAGTCTATATAAAGCAGGAGACATGTATGATAACCAAACTATAGTACACAACATATAAGCAGTCATGTCAAGTTAGTGACTCATGCCCGTGAAATCATCACTCAAATAGAACACAGGAATTTAACGCCTGATGGCCGCGTGCCGGCATCTCACCTCGGTATAAGCATGGCCTGGGAACCGTCTGGTGGGCCCATACCCGTGGACCATCCAACGTGTCGGTATGCCCAAAGGAGATAACAAGATAACAATCCCTGTGGAAGCATACCCGTGGGCCACCCAACGTGTCGGTATGTCCAATCAACTAACAAGATAACACTCACTATGGAAGCATACCCGTGGGCTACCCAACGTGTCAGTATGTCCAAACAAATACAAGATAATACTAACTGTGGACGAATACTCGTGGGCCACCCAACGTGTCAGTATGTCCAAACAAATAACAAGATAACACTCCTAATGGAAGCATAACCGTGGGCTACCCAACGTGTCAGTATGTCCAAGAGGATCGATATAGTGGAAGCATACCCGTGGGCTACCCAACGTGTCAGTATGTCCAGACAAATAACAAGATAACACTCCTAATGGAAGCATACCCGTGGGCTACCCAACGTGTCAGTATGTCCAAGAGGATCGATATAGTGAAAGCATACCCGTGGGCTACCCAACGTGTCAGTATGTCCATCAATCAACCAGATAGCCGGCCCTCCATCGAGAGGCTCGGTAGCACACAATCAAACACTTGCACAACAAGGCTATCACAACAAGCATAGGCAAGTTACACACAACTCAAGGTACTTTAAACACTTCTTAACACAACGTCAAGTATACCAGTAAAACCCAAGTATCTAACCCCTTTAAGATCAAGGTACTCCTACCTTTTATAACCAAGCCACTTATGTTTTTCCATCACAAATAGTTCAATATTTGAAAACAAGTTACTTCTCTATTTCCAAAAAATCAAGTTACCATTCTAAATCCAATAATGAATCCATTTCTTTATTTTCCATAAAGTCGTTATAACTAACTTCCCATAAAGCTATTATAACACTTTATGTTTTAGAACAATACAAGACAAAACAATGCCTTTCTTTTAAAACAAAACACTTCCAATTCTTAAGTCTCTTTTCTTTTAGAAATCGAGTTCCTTACCTTGGGATTTTTAAGAAGATCAAAACTTGATTACAATAATTCTTATTAGAGCAGCCATGATCTAGGAAATGTAATACAATTTTGTCTTATCTTAGCTTCTATGCAGATGGAGGTTTCTACTGGTTTTAATATGATTAATTGTCATTACTTCTTTCCTTTATCGACGCTGCATTGGCTTGTTCGATCCTTATTCCCATTTCCGAAATTTATGTAACATTATTCTTTTAACAACCAAGTACTCATTTCTCACGAATGAGGTTTCACACTTTTCAACACCACTTAGGTCGATTATACGTCGAGCCTCTTAACTTTTGAAATCAACAAACCATCCTTTTACCTACATAAAGTGGTTATAACAAACTTCTCATAAAGCCGTTATAACACTTTATGTTTTTAAACCAACCAATTACAACTATAAGCCCTTATGAGACCAAGAGGGCTTATTCTTTAACCACCGAGTACTTATTACTAACGAATAAGATTTTCCTACTCTTTCAACAATCAAGACCTTTACACTTCATATCAAGTCAAGGCCTGACAAGGAAATCAAATTTCTTTAACACACGTCATCTCTGCACTATATATTTCACAAATAATCATCTTTGAAGAGGATAGGAAGAATCACATACCTCGCGACGATTGTCGACAATAAGCAAAATGCTCCACAAGACTATCTCCCAAGTAGGATATGCTACTCGTAGTACTTCAATCCTATAAAGGGTCATAAAGCGCCTATCAATCTCTAGCTTGAGCGTAGAATAACTAAGTGCAAGGTCCCTACATTCTACGGAAAATTTGGACAGAACTTCCTTTGTTTCTACTTACTATGCCACATTTTTCAAGGCCGAAATTCAATAACCAACGCCACATTTAAGGCTCAATTAATTCAGCAAATACAAGGGGATTACACGCCTACTAATACGTGTAAAATTCCGCCCCACAACAACACAAAATAAACCAATAATCTCCATGCCATTCTTGGCCAACAATATAACCAATACTAACCCTTTCAACTCTTTTCCAATTCAAGTTCTTAGGTCTAACATGATATCTAGCCTTAGACATCTTCAACAATTACAATTTCCCCCTTTACAACATGTGACGACCAAATTAGAAATCCAATTGAAGTTACAATCTTAAGGCTAACATGCCCATTTCGGTTTCAACAAGACAACAAGATCCAAATCTATTCAAATATAACAGCCTCAGGCTCAATTCTAAACTACTAAAATATAACACCCTCATGCTCATTTCTAAACTACTAAAATATAATAGCCTCAGGCTCATTTCTAAACTACTATAACAAGTATAACTCATATCCAAGAGCAGTGGAAACTTTTACCTTTGGAGAAACCCACAAAAGCCCCTTTCTTCCACTTTTTTTCCGTCAAACTCGTCCACCAGCGCTTCCCACAAGATTACCCACACTTTTCCTTCTTGCCGCCGCTCCAACAATTTCTCCTAAGCTAGGTTTTCTTCAAAAATCTAGAGAGAAGAGGGAGAGGATTTTCTTGGGAGGGTTTGAGAAGAAATGGCCAAGTCTTCCAAGACTTGGCCCTAAAATAGGCCCCTTTCCCGGTCAAAAGGATGGGAGGGACACTTGTCACCCTCCCATAGGCTTTTAACAAAAATATCCCCTAATTTTCGTCTGTTCCCGCAGAAAAATCCCGCCGCGGCGCTTTCACTTCCGAAAAGTTCCAGCATTCCGGCGCGCGACGCATTCGGCTGTAACCCCGCGAACTCGGTACAACGAGCCGCGCTGCGCATTCCGGCGCCGCGGCGCTGTACCCCTGAACCGAAAACTGCTGCTAGCCTGACTACGCACCTAACTTGTAACTTCCATAACTTTTGACTCCGATGTCCTATCGACGAACGGTTTGTTGCGTTGAGATCTAGATTTAACGGACTACTAACTAGGCTTTTTAAACACCTCGAAATTCTTAACAACTGGGGTACAACACTCCAAGGTAGACTCCAAATCCATCCAACACATGTTTGTCCACTTATCTTTCCACTTTCAAATCTTATATTCTTTGGTATGTTCTTATCTTAACTTCTTGAATTTATGGGGTGTAACATTCTCCCCCCCTTAGAAACATTCGTCCCGAATGTTCCTTCTAAGTCTCCAAAACGCAGACGCCGGTATAGTCTTTACCACTGCACTTACAAAAGAATCAGTTATGCTACTCATGGACTTATCACCCGAATAAACTCCCCGTACTATGTACTCCGACAAGGATCACTGCAACATCTTTTACTCTAGCCGGCCTTACCTCTAAGGTCTCGATTGTTATAAATTCTAAAGTTCAAAATTTTTCTCATCCCCAGACTTACCCTTTTCACTAACCAGGATTCCAAATCACATTCTAACACAAAATTATCCAAACATAACACTTAGCACATCACATATCATCAATGCATACTAGTCTCTAGAGGGTTAAGAATATACCTGTAACTATTTCTTCACTTCCCTTTTTTGTCGTTCTACTCATGTTCCTTCCTGCATGCAGCGCACAAAGGGAGGTGAATCGACCCGATCCGAAAGTCGAGTCTCTACATCCTCGCTACCTCGATTGGATAATTTCTGCAAATGGCCTGTGTCGCATGCAAAACAAACTCCCATTCCAGCACGACACTCCCCATCATGGAGCCTGCCACAACGGCCACAACGAGGTAGGGGTGGTCCCATCTGACTAACGTCCCTGCTCCCCCAAAAACCTGAAACCTTGGAGCCCTGACCTGCTCCGGAATCTCCCGAACGTCCTGAAGACTGTGGTGGAGCACTCCGTACTGGCGGAGGCGCATAACTAGTCTGCTGCTGAGGCTGTCTGCCTCTAAGGTCACCAAAGGACCCTGCTGCCCTGGCCCTCTTCTGCTGATCTTGGTTAATCTGTCGACCTCTACGCTCACCGATGCAGGCGCATAGGCCTGGATGCGGGCAATGTCCATGCCCGGCTGAAGAGCTACTGCTGTGCATCCCTCCGCTAAATAATCATCGAGCCCGGTGACATAACGGTGCACTCTATCCTCCATATCGGCCACCAGAGCGGGGACATACCGAGCCAATGAGTCAAACTCTACATTGTACTCCCGAACTGTGCGCCCTCTTTGTCTCAGCGTCAAAAATCTGTCGGCCCGTGTCCTCCTCATCTGTGGAGGCAAGAAATGGCCAAGGAAAGCCTCTGAGAACTCGCCCCAACCAGCTGGAGGTGCATGCTCCCCCCGGGACAGCTCCCACGAATCAAACCAGTCGACTGCAGTATCACGCAGCCGATGCGAACCTAAGACCACTGACTCGGTCTCCGAAGCCTTGATCACTCTCATGATCCGCTGTAACTGTCGGATGAACTCCTGCGGATCATCCTCAGGCCTCGACCCGTAGAACTCAGGTGGGCTGCAACTCAAAAAATCCCGTAATCTCAAACTATCTGACCTCGGGTGAACCATGGGTACTACTGGGACTGGAACTGCTGCATCCATCCTATCCTCATGTCTGGCCACAATCCTGGCTAGCAACTGGGCCATCTCCTTGTAACCCATCTCCTCTGCCCCAGGCTGTGGGACTGGAGGCTCAGGTGCCGTGGTCTCGATGAGACCATTCTTTGCTCTACTCGCAGCTCCCTCTGCTGCCTTGCCCTTCTGGGCTCTGGTTGCCTTGCGTGGAGGCATCACTGGTATACAAAGAGTACGTCAGAGGGAGTCCAACTTATAACACAGCTCTAAGGCACGATCTGTTATACCCCGTATTTCCAGAGTATGTACGTGAGGACGTACGTAGAAAATTTAAGCCTTAAGGATTGGCAAGAATCGAAATTTGTACACAAGTGCCGAAAAGAATCGTTTTTCGACGAAACGTTTTACTAAACTTGCGAAGGGAAAAATACGGCTATGTCATTTTTATTTTTTTGCGGATTTTTCCGAGAGACGAAACATTTTAGACCAACGGGAGGGTGACATGTGTCACCCTCACATTGGAAGCATTGGGGCGGCAAAGTGGACGATTTGGAGCTTGTGGTTAGGTAGGATATTTTGTGCAAGTTGGTGTGGTAGGTGGATAAGGTGCACTTGGCTTAATCCTAGCCCTACACTTGCATGGCACTTGGCTTGATCTTGGCCATTGGTTGGCCATTGCTTGACCTATAAATACCCCTCTAAGTTGATGAACTTCTTCATCCTAAAATCATTTTTCCAAGTCTTAAAATCCCTTCCCCTTGGTAAGTTGAGTTCTTCCAAAGCCCTCCCCCCACCCCCCTTGAGAAGCTTTGGCCGAGAGGGCCCCCTCCCCCCCCCTAGCCTAGTTGTTTTTGTATAATACCCCCCTTTGTGGTATAGAAATACTCTCCAAGTATTGTTATAATGCCCAAATACTTTAGCCCAAATACCTAGTAGTACTTTCCAATGTTACCTCTATACGTAGAGCCCGGAAATACTATTATACTTTCCTTTAGCCACTAAACGAAACCCTAAGGAAAACCTTCATAGTCGGTTGAAGTGTTAAGTAGAAGTTGCGTAGAACTTCTAAGGGTTGTTTGGAGCGGGTTGGAGCGCACGGAGTAGGAGCTTAACGTTGCTCAGGAGCGACATTAAACTTGGATAATTTTGGGCTCATCGAGGTAAATACTATTGTTCTTCTATTGTAATTGGGAATTACATAATGTAGTTGTATAGAAGTGAATATAAGTTGCATAGAAGTGAATTGAACTGTAATAGAAGGATATTACAGAAAAGACTTGAACTGAAATCACATCAGAAGAATATTTAAGTAGAAGATTAAACTGTACTTACATAGGACTGTATTTACAGTAGACTGATAACCTTTATTGGTTGAATGTTCTGCGAGTAGCATGTGCTACTTGGAAGGTGGTCAAGGCTAGTAGGGTTATAAGCGAGTGGGCGTTTTGCTTATAGTCGATAATCGTCGCGAGGTATGTGATTCTTCCTATACTCTTGAGCATGAGATATTTTAAAAGGAATATATATATAGTACGGTAGACGTACGTGTGGCAATGTCTTTTGACTTAAGCCTGAATAATATGAATATATAATATGGTAGACGTACGTGTGCTAACTGAATATAGTTGTACGACAATGTCTTTTGACTTAAGCCTGAATAATAAGAACCTTGAAATATTTTAAAAGGAATATATATATAGTACGGTAGACGTACGCGTGTAAACGGAATGTAGTGTTACGGCAATGTCTTTTGACTTAAGCCTGAATAATAAAGAATCTTGAAGTATTTCAAAAGATTAAGAAACCTTTTTGAAAGAAGAGTAATACTTGGTTTTGAAAACATAAGAGTTATACTAGCTTTATGGGAAGTTAGGTATAACGTCTTAAGAGAGATAAAGAGAATGGTTTACTGATTTTTAGAAGATAAGAGACTTGACTTGAATGAATTAATATGAATTTTGTGTGAAACCTCATTCATGAGTAATGAGTACTTGGTTTTTAAAAGAAGAAATGTTTTACTGATTTCGGAAATCAGAATGAGTATCGACAAACCACTGCAGCGTTAATAAAGGAAAATGTATTGAAAAATGAAGTATTATTAAAAACTGGTAGAAACCTCCATCTGCATAGAAACTAAGATGAGACAAAATGATATTACATTTCTCAGATCATGGCTGCTTAATAAGATGGTTATAAACAAGAATAAAAACTGCTCATACATATGGCATATGTTACTCAATTGTTTTAAAAGTGATTAAGACATTGAACTATGAAACTTTTCTGAAATAAAGAGACTTGAGTAATTGAAATTAGGCAAACTGGAACTTTAGGGAAAAGAAAGGCATTGTTTTGTCTTAAACTTGTTTAAAACATAAAGTGTTATAACAGCTTTATGGGAAGTTAGTTATAACGACTTTATGAGAACAAAAGAAGGATTTTATCATTGGTTTTAATATGGTAACTTGACTTTAAAAAGAGAAGTGTTTTGGTCCAAAAGGAAGGCATGGTATTGCCTTAATTTGGTTTTAAAAAGGAAAGTATAAAAGTTGTTTTGGTTTACTTAAAAAGATGTAAGTCACTCTATTTTATACTAAGGGTATCGGGTGACTTTTATAAAAGGAATGGATCTCTTTAAAAAGGAATTTAACGTACGTAGTACTTTAGGGTTAAAACCCGGACTTTGATATAAAATGGAAGTACCTTGAGTTGTGTATAACTTGCCTATACTTGTTGTTGTATAACTTGCCTATGCTTGTTGTTGTGTAACTCGCTTATGCTTGTTGTGATAGCCTTTGTTGTGCAAAAATTGTGTTTCTATACTACCGCGTCTCTCGATGGAGGGACGGTTGACTTGTTGAGAGCTTACTTGGACGTCTGCGCGGTGACGGAAGATTCCGCAGGTATGCTTCCATTATTATTGTTACATGGGCATGTACGCCGTCACGAAATTCCGGGGGCATGTGGCCATGCGGCAGGGTTGATTACCCGATATATGGTTATTATTGTTACATGGGCATGTCTGCACCGATGCAGAATTCCGGGGGCATGTGGCCATGCGGCAGGGTTGACCACCCAGTATATTGTTGTTGATGTTACATGGACATGTCTGCACCGATGCAGAATTCCGGGGGCATGTGGCCATGCGGCATTGTTCTTATTGTTGCATCATGGACATGTCTGCACCGATGCAGAATTCCGGGGGCATGCGGCCATGATGCGAACATGATTGATGTTGTGGGCGTGAGACCCATATTTATATTTGAGTAATGACTTGCAGGGCGTGAGTCCCTGACTTGATATAACTGTTATATGTGTGTACTGTAGTTTGGTTATCATACATGTCTCCTGCTTTATATAGACTATTATGATTTCATTTACAGTATTCTGATTTCACATACTTAGTACTGTTGTCTTGACCTCCTTGGGCTGCGTTCATCTGCGCAGGTAGAGGTACATTGGTTGTCGATCCCCGCGTTTAGGATCACTTTTCAGCGTATTGGGAAGCTCCGTTCCTCCGGAGGCTTATTCTTCGGTATGTGTTCCCTGAGTTGTAGGTTCTTGTACATTCAGGGGTATGGCGGGGCCCTGTCCCGTCATGGTTGTTGTAAATCTTAGAAGTGCATGTAATCTTTGTTGTGGGCGGGGTTGTAAAAGGATTAAAGCTCGGGTTTTATGTATTTATTTACTGACAAGCATATTTTGGTTGCTTTGTTTATATATAATATCTCTTGCTTCATGTCTTGTTATTATGTTCCGCTGATTTTCTCTGATGTATGACTACTTGGGTGCCCGGGTAAGGCACTAGTCACGGGCCCAGGTTCGGGTCGTGACACGATCTTAGAATGAGAAGAATGGAAACCAATCCTAAATATCCTGTAGCCTCCTGATTATATATGTGGTGCACAACACACCGATAATCAAGACTCTACTAGATACGGTCTGTAGACACTTTCCGAGGATTAACTGCTCTGATACCACTTTTGTCACGACCGATCCGGGCGTGGTCGTGCCTTACCGGGCACCTAGTGATACAACATCGAGAGAAAAACGGCGGAAATAAAAACTCATGAAATAAAGTAGTGAAATAATAAAGCAAGCTAACTGACGGTTACCTTTTTGTACATAAATGAAAACTTGAGCGATTACATCCTCACAAACTGTCACAACGATTACTCTGACTTCTAAGAATTTTGAAACCATAATGGCGGACGGGGCCCGCCATGCCTGAATATACAAAAGTCTACCACTTGAGGAAGTACCACGGGACAAGCTTAGGAGATATGGAGCTTTCAGAACCGAACAACGATCTAAGGTGTGGATCAACAAGCTATGTACCTCAACCTGCGGCATAAGCGCGGCCCGAAGGAGGTCGATTACAACAGTAAGTATGTGGCGAAAAATCAGTAAATGAAATCATAATAGTCTATATAAAGCGGGAGACATGTATGATAACCAAACTATAGTACACAACATATAGCGGTCATGTCAAGTTAGGGACTCATGCGTGAAATCATCACTCAAATAGAACACGAATTTAACGCCTGATGGCGCGCATGCCCCGATCTCACCTCGGTATAAGCATGGCCAGGCGTCTAGTGGGCCCATACCGTGGACCATCCAGCGTGTCGGTATGCCCAAAGGAGATAACAAGATAACAATCCTATGGAAGCATACGTGGGCCACAACGTGTCGGTATGTCCAATCAACGAACACGATAAAACTCACTATGGACGCATACCCGTGGGCTCCCCACCGGGTCCGTATGTCCAAACAAATACAAGATAATACTAACTGTGGACGAATACTCGTGGGCCGCAACGTGTCGGTATGTCCAAACAAATAACAAGATAACACTCACAATGGAAGCATACCCGGCTACCCAACGTGTCGGTATGTCGAGAGGATCGATATAGTGGAAGCATACCCGTGGGCTACCCAACGTGTCAGTATGTCCAGACAAATAACAAGATAACACTCCTAATGGAAGCATACCCGTTGGCTACCCAACGTGTCAGTATGTCCAAGAGGATCGATATAGTGGAAGCATACCCGTGGGCTACCCAACGTGTCAGTATGTCCAGACAAATAACAAGATAACACTCCTAATGGAAGCATACCCGTGGGCTACCCAACGTGTCAGTATGTCCAAGAGGATCGATATAGTGGAAGCATACCCGTGGGTTACCCAACGTGTCAGTATGTCCATCAATCAACCAGATAGTCGGCCCTCCATCGAGAGGCTCGGTAGCACACAATCAAACACTTGCACAACAAGGCTATCACAACAAGCATAGGCAAGTTACACACAACTCAAGGTACTTTAAACACTTCTTAACACAACGTCAAGTATACCAGTAAAACCCAAGTATCTAACCCCTTTAAGATCAAGGTACTCCTACCTTTTATAACCAAGCCACTTATGTTTTTCCATCACAAAGAGTTCAATATTTGAAAACAAGTTACTTCTCTATTTCCAAAAAATCAAGTTACCATTCTAAATCCAATAATGAATCCATTTCTTTATTTTCCATAAAGTCGTTATAACTAACTTTCCATAAAGCTATTATAACACTTTATGTTTTAAAACAATACAAGACAAAACCATGCCTTTCTTTTAAAACAAAACACTTCCAATTCTTAAGTCTCTTTTCTTTTAGAAATCGAGTTCCTTACCTTGGGATTTTTAAGAAGATCAAACCTTGATTACAATAATTCTTATTAGAGCAGTCATGATCTAGGAAATGTAATACAATTTTGTCTTATCTTAGCTTCTATGCAGATGGAGGTTTCTACTGGTTTTAATATGATTAATTGTCATTACTTCTTTCCTTTATCGACGCTGCATTGGCTTGTTCGATCCTTATTCCCATTTCCGAAATTTATGTAACATTATTCTTTTAACAACCAAGTACTTATTTCTCACGAATGAGGTTTCACACTTTTCAACACCACTTAGGTCGATTATACGTCGAGCCTCTTATCTTTTGAAATCAACAAACCATCTTTTTACCTACATAAAGTGGTTATAACAAACTTCCCATAAAGCTGTTATAACACTTTATGTTTTTAAACCAACCAATTACAACTATAAGCCCTTATGAGACCAAGAGGGCTTATTCTTTAACCACCGAGTACTTATTACTAACGAATAAGATTATCCTACTCTTTCAACAATCAAGACCTTTACACTTCATATCAAGTCAAGGCACAACAAGGGAAATCAAATTTCTTTAACACACGTGCATCTACTGCACTATATATTTCACAAATAATCATGCTGAAGAGGATAGGAAGAATCACATACCTCGCGACGATTGTCGACAATAAGCAAAATGCTCCACGACTATCTCCTTAAGTAGGATATGCTACTCGTAGTACTTCAATCCTATAAAGTCATAAAACGTCTATCAATCTCTAGCTTCGAACGTAGAATAACTAAGTGCAAGGTCCCTACATTCTACGGAAAATTTGGACAGAACTTCCTTTGTTTCTACTTACTATGCCACATTTTTCAAGGCCGAAATTCCATAACCAACGCCACATTTAAGGCTCAATTAATTCAACAAATACAAGGGGATTACACACCTACTAATACGTGTAAAATTCCGCCCCACAACAACACAAAATAAACCAATAATCTCCATGCCATTCTTGGCCAACAATATAACCAATACTAACCCCTTTCAACTCTTTTCCAATTCAAGTTCTTAGGTCTAACATGATATCTAGCCTTAGACATCTTCAACAATTACAATTTCCCCCTTTACAACATGTGACGACCAAATTAGAAATCCAATTGAAGTTACAATCTTAAGGCTAACATGCCCATTTCGGTTTCAACAAGACAACAAGATCCAAATCTATTCAAATATAACAGCCTCAGGCTCAATTCTAAACTACTAAAATATAACAGCCTCAGGCTCATTTCTAAACTACTAAAATATAACAGCCTCAGGCTCATTTCTAAACTACTAAAATATAACAGCCTCAGGCTCATTTCTAAACTACTATAACAAGTATAACTCATATCCAAGAGAAGGGGAAACTTTTACCTTTGGAGAAACCCACAAAAGCCCCTTTCTTCCACTTTTTTTCCGTCAAACTCGTCCACCAGCGCTTCCCACAAGATTACCCACACTTTTCCTTTTTGCCGCCGCTCCAACAATTTCTCCTAAGCTAGGTTTTCTTCAAAAATCTAGAGAGAAGAGGGAGAGGATTTTCTTGGGAGGGTTTGAGAAGAAATGGCCAAGTCTTCCAAGACTTGGCCCTAAAATAGGCCCCTTTCCCGGTCAAAAGGATGGGAGGCACACTTGTCACCCTCCCATAGGCTTTTAACATAAATATCCCCTGATTTTTAAATGCTGTTCGCAGAAAAATCCCGCGCAGGCGCCTTGGCGCTGTAACCAGCGGACTCGGTACTGCGCCGTATGACCCTGCGTCCGGCGCCCGCTGTACCCTGACCAAAGCTGCTGCTTGCTGTTGCGCACCTAACTTGTAACTTCCATAACTTTTGACTCCGATGTCCTATCGACGAACGGTTTGTTGCGTTGGGATCTAGATTTAACGGACTACTCACTAGGCTTTTTAAACACCTCGAAATTCTTAACAACTGGGGTACAACACTCCAAGGTAGACTCCAAATCCATCCAACACATGTTTGTCCACTTATCTTTCCACTTTCAAATCTTATATTCCTTGGTATGTTCTTATCTTAACTTCTTGAATTTACGGGGTGTAACACCTCCGCCCCAGGCTGTGGGACAGGAGGTGCGACGTACCTTCAACTCGAAAGGCTAAGCCAATAAGAGAGAGTTGTCTCCTTCCGTGTGAAAGAATTGGATCTTTTCTTTTAAAGAACAATCCTTTTCCTGTACTGTGGTCTCTGCTGGGGCCGGCGGCGTCATGGAACTCGCCGTCTCGGGTATAGACTGGGCCTGAGCCCTCGTGACTCTCGGTGTCCTACTAGCAGCTCCTCGGTGCCTTGCCCATACGGGCGGGTTGCCTTACGTGGAGGCATAAGCTATTACGAGAAAGGAATACGTTAGAGGTCGACTTATAACAAAGCTCTAAGGCACGATCTCGAGTGAGAAGAATGGAAACCAATCCTAAATATCCTATAGCCTCACGATTATTGGTGTGGTGCACAACACACCGATAATCAAGACTTCTACTAGATACGATGCGCAGACACTTTCAGAGGATTAACTACTCGATACCACTTTTGTCACGACCCGTTAGGGGCGTGGTAGTGCCTACACAGGCACCCAAGTAGTCATACATCAGTGTCGTGGAATATAAAAACACAAGACATGAAACAATTGTAAATGAGACACGATTTATCCGAAAAAAGGTCGCCTTTCGGCATATATATATATAACCAAAATCGCGATTCATCCCAGTATGCAATAGGACTACTGCACCTCTGAAGTAAACAACTATGGCGGGACGGGGCCCGCCATACCTGAATGTACAAAACTATCTACATCAACAGAGAGATCATACCCAAAGTCGAGCCTCGGAGAAGATGGAGCTCACGACACCAAAGAAAGATCCTAGGCGAGGATCCGCTACACCTTCCTTTACATGCGGCATGAGCGCGGACCGAAGGAGTCGATCTGACAAGTACCAAGTATGTGAAGCGTAAAAGTACTTAAATGAAATCATATCATTTTAAAACCGGTTTACAAATATATGAAACAAACAAGGTAATCGCATATAGTGCCACATCATAAATAAGAGCAATAAGAGGTAAGCCCATAGCAGTCTCTTTCTAGGTGCGAATGATCGAAGCAAAGCCAATCGCCCATAGTATCATTAAGCATGCCTAATCACGGACTCCGTAGTCGCATGGGCCACTCACGTAGGCGCGTGAGGTATTCCCGCGTCGAGGGTAGCTACTCCTCGGCGTCGTCTGGACTCGTAGTCGCGTGGCCGTAGACGCGTAGCCACAAGGACCGCGCTAACACGGAACTCGTAGCTCGCATAGGCCGGGACCGCGTGAGGTATTCTCGAATCATAGTCACCGCATTGCTGAGCTATACCCGCGTGGAGGCGACAACCACGGTATCATGTCAAGAGGTGAGTGATATAATACTAACATAACGAACATCGCTAAACAACATAAGCACAATAAGAATAACCTCTTTACACAAACGTTTACAAGATACAACACACATAGCATCACAATATATCTACTCAACAAACCATCTTATTATACTTCCCAGAATCAATACACGTCTTTCATAAACACATAAGTAAATTGTTCCTTTCATCTTTCTTAAGTCGTTATACCTAACTTCCCATAAAGCTAGTATAACTCTTAAGCTTTTTGTTTTAAAAACAATTATTCTTCTTCTTTCAACAATGATTTATAATTCTTTTGAAAGACTTCAAGATTCTTATTATTCAGGCTTAAGTCAAAAGACATTGCCGTAAAACTACGTCCAGTTAACACACGTACGTCTACCGTACTATATATATATTTTAAAATATCATGCTCAAGAGTATAGGGAGAATCACATACCTCCTCGGCGAAATCCACCTGCCAAGTCGAGTATGTCGCACGCAGAGAATCAACCTATAATAATAGTCGAATGCCTATCAATGTCTAGACTACTCTGTAGACTATTCTAAGCAGAGGGTTCTTTATTCTACGGAAATTTGGGCAGCACTTCCCTACCCATCAAGCTACACAAGTCTACTGTAAATACAATCCTATGTAAGTACAGTTCAATTCTTCTTTATTATACTTCTGATGTGATTTGATTCAATACTCTTACGTATTATCCTTGATTGTAATTCAGATTCAATTCTCTTCTTTAATATCCTTACATGTGTTGTATACTTCTTTCTATACTTCTACGGGATGTCTTCTCCAATTACCATAGAAGGAGTAGATTATTTACCTCGATAAGCCCAATATTATCCAAGTTAAATGTCGATCCTGAGCAAGGTTTAGATCCTAATTTGTACGCTCCGATAGCTCCAAGAAACCCTTAGAAGTTTCTAACAACTTCTACTTAAATACTATAAGGGATTTGGGGCTAGGGTATTTAGGAGTAGTAACTATACTTGGAAGACAACTTTTCTACCAAGGGAGGGGGGTAGGTTTCGGCTAGGACTCAAGGAAGGGGGGAGAAGAGCTTGGACGAAAAGCTATAAGAGAGGGGAGGGATTTTTCAAGACTTGGAGAATTGATTTGTGGATGAAGAAAACCTTCAAGTTAGGGGGTATTTATAGGCCAACCAATGGCCAAGATGAAGCCAAGTGGTAGGCAAGTGTAAGGTGGAGATTTAGGCAATTGTCCTTATCCATCTACTACACAAATATCCTACCAACTCCTTGACAAAAAACTAAGCCACAAAATCGTCCAACCCTTGCCCAAGTTGTCGTCCATATGAGGGTGACAAGTGTCACCCTCCCGTTGGTCCAAAATATTTCGTCTCTCAGAAAAATCCGCAAAAATTATAAATGACATAGCCTTAATTTACCCTACGCAAGTTTTGAAAAACGTTTCGTCGGAAAACCATTCGTTTTGTGGGTTGTGCACAAATTTCGCCCAAAGTGCCTATCTTAAGGCTAAACTTTTGTCGTGCGCCCTCGTACATACTCTGGAAATACGGTATAACGACGTCGTCCACGACTTGATATGATTGCTTATGTATTGTGTCGTAGGTTGGCTATCATACATGTCTCTGTTTTGTTTAGCGTTATGATTTCATTCTGATGCATCTTTCACATACTTGGTACATTCTTCGTAATGACCTCCTTGGGGCTGCGTTCACGCGAGTAGGGCACGATCACGGGCGGGGTTCGGGGCATGCGGTGGCGTAGCGGTGCACTCATCCTCCATATCTGTCCTAGCGCGAGGACATATCGAGCGATGAGTCGAACTCCACGTTGTACTCCCGAACCGTCGCCTCTCTGTCTCAAAGGCGTAATCTGTCGGCGTGCTCTCGCCATCTGCGGAGGCAAGAAATGGTGAGAAATGCCTCGAGAACTCGTCCCAAACAGGTGGAGGCGCATGCTCCTCCGGGACAGCTCACGAATCAAACCCGATCATTGCGGTATCCACGCGGCCGATGCGAACCTAAGACCATCGACTCGGTCTCGAAGCCTTGATCACTCTCATGATCCAGAATGGCGTCGGATGAACTCCTGCGGATCATCCTCGTGCCTCGACCGTAGAATTCGGTGGCTGCGGCTCAAAAGTCTCGTAGTCTCAAACTATCCGATGCGGGGTGAACTACGGGTGCTCTGGAACCTCAGACTCTACTTTGTCCTCGTGTCTAGCCACAATCCTAGCTAATCGGGCCATCTCCTTGTAACCCATATCCTCTGTTCTGGCCATGGGGTGGAGGCTCGAGTCTTGTGGGCTCGGTGAGACCATTCTTTCTACTCGCGACTCCTCTGCTTTGCCTTGCCCTTCGGGCTCTGGTTGCCTGCGTGGAGGCATAGCTGGTACAAAGAGATACGTCGGAGAGTCCAACTTATAACACAACTCTAAGGCACGATCTCGAGTTAGAAGAATGAAACCAATCCTAAATATCCTGTAGCCTCACGATTATAGATGTGGTGCACAAAACAGATAATCAAGACTCTACTAGACACGCGATGCAGGCACTTTCCGAGACTAAGCGCTCGATACCACTTTTGTCACGACCCGACCTCGGGCATGGCGGTGCCTTACCGGGCACCCTAGTGATACAACATCGAGAAAATCAGCGAAATAAAAACTTAAACATGAAACAAGATAAAATAAGAAGCAGGCTAACCAAAGCGGTTACTTTTACGCATATATATACCGAGCAGTTATATCCTTTACAAACCCCGCCACACTTGTGATCTACAGGACCTCTAAGAATTTAACCACAACTATGACGGGCGGGGCCCGCCATACCACGAATGTATAAGTACCTACAATGACAGGGACTATACGAATAAGCCTCGGAGAAATGGAGCTTCCCAAACGCTGACGTGATCCTATGGCGAGGATCAACAACCGGTGTACCTCTACTGCGGCATGAACGCAGCCCGAAGGTCGATACAACAGTACCAAGTATGTGAAAGCGTAAAAATCGTAAATGAAATCATAATAGTCTATATAAAGCAGGAGACATGTATGATAACCAAACTACAGTCCACAATATATAAACAGCCATGTCAAGTCAGGGACTCACGCCCTCAAAGTCATCACTCAAATATAACAAGGGGTCTCACGCCCACAACATCAATCATGCCCGTGGAATTCCTTCCTCACTGTCGGCAGTCTATGATATAACAACACCAAGGAGTACACATGAACACCAGGTCCCACCTGTGTCATAAAAACCGTACGGGGCAAGTACGAAGGCATAGCTACGGATCAAAGCCGCGTCAATCGGCGGGGCAAGTACGAAAGCCAACTACCAGATACCAAAGCCGTACCAACAATACTATATAACTATACCACGAAGCTGACATGGGGCAAGTACGAAAGCCAACTACCAGATACCAAAGTCGCGTCATGTAGTTGACGGGGGCAAGTACGAGGGCTAACTACCAGATAGCAAGGCTGTGATCACGAGACTTCGCCACAAAACTGAACGGGGCAAGTGCGAAGGCTAACTACCAGATACCAAAGCCGAATCAGCCACGACCGGGGCAAGTACGAGAGCCAACCACCAGATACCAAGGCCGAATCAGTAAAACCCCATGGAGGGCTGGTCCATGGAATGACACTATCAAGAACTGATCGGGGCAAGTACGAAAGCCAACTACCAGAACCAACCTGCATCAGCAACGACCGGGGCAAGTACGAGGGCTAGCTACCAGATACCAAGGTCGAATCAGTAAACCTCATGAAGAGCTAGTGCATGGAACAAAAATCCTAATGGAACCATACCCGTGGGCCACCCAACGTGTCAGTAGGTCCAAGGATATAACAAGACAACACTCCTAGTGGAAGCATACCCGTGGGCCACCCATCGTGTCAGTATGTCCATCAATCAAGAATAACATGATCGGCCCCCCATCGAGAGACGCGGTAACATAAGGATACAACACTTGCACAACAAGGCTATCACACGCAAACATAGGCAAGTTACACACAACTCAAGGTACTTTTATTTTATGTCAAAGTCTGGGTTTTAACCCCAAAGTACTACATACTTTAATTCTTTTAAAAGACTCATTTCTTTCCCAAACGTCACCTGGTACAAACACTCGTAGTATCCAAAAATAGAGTAACTATTGTTTTAAGTAAACCAAAATAATTCCATACCTTCTTTTAGATAAACCAAGACAATACTATGCCTTCTTTTTAAAACCAATTTAAGACAAAACCATGCCTTCTTTTTAAACCATTTTAAGACAAAACCATGCCTTTCTTTTAAACCAAAAACTCTTCAATTCCTCAAGTCCCTTTTCTTTTAGAAATCAAGTTCCTTACTTTGGAATTTAAGAAAATTAATTCTTGTATGTAATGATTATTATTAAAGTAGCCATGATCTATAAAATGTAATAATTTTGTCTTATCTTAGCTTCTATGCAGATGGAGGTTTCTACTTGTTTTAATATAATATATTGTCATTACATTTCCCTTTATTAACGCTGCAATGGCTTGTTCGATACTTATTCTCATTTCCGAAATCAATATACCTTATTCCTTTTAAAACCCAATTACCCATTTCTCATAAAAGTGGTTTCACAACTTTTTAACACCAACCAAGTCCTTAATATTTCACATCAAGTCATTTATAAGTCAAGTCTCTTATCTTTTAAAAACCACAAACCATTTCTTTACCTACGTAAAGTTGTTATAACAAACTTCCCATAAAGCCGTTATAACACTTTATGTTTTAAACCAACCAAATTCATTTAGCACATGTACGTCTACCGTACTACATAGTTTACAACAATCATTCTAGAAAAGATAGGAAGAGGTTCACATACCTCGCGACGATTATCGACAATTAGCAAAACGCTCCAAAGTACTATACTCTTGCTAGCCTTTTCCACCCTTCAAGTAGAATACGCTACTCGTAGTACTCCAACCTATAATGGTCATAAAAGGTTTATTAACCTCTAGCTCTCTTCGTAAAATATTCTAAGTACAAGGTCACTAAATTCTACGGAAAATCGGGCAGCACTTCCTTTGTTTCTACATACTTTGCCACCTTTTTCAAGGCCGAATTCAATAACCAAACATGCCACATTTAAGGCTCAACATACCAACCAATCAAAAGGGGATTACACGCCTACAAGACGTGTAAAATTCCGCCCCACAATTACCACCAACTAGTCCACAATATAATCCAATATACAATGTTATTCTCGGCTAACAACAACACTACTTCTCTTTCAATTTCTATTTCAATACAAGTTGTTGTTCCAACATGCTATATAGTCATAAACAATTTCAACAACTATAATTCCCTCTTTATATAACATGTGACAACTAAACTAGTAACCAAATTGAATTACAATCTTAAGGGCTAACATACTAGTTTTCGGGTTAGGGTTCCAATATCCATAACACTAATCAACTTCATAATATAAACTCCTCATGCTTGCTAATATCCAAAGCTACAACAAGTAGTAATCTTAATTACTAAAACGACAAGAATTATACCTTTACAAGCCCTTAATCTTTCCAAGATTCAAAGTCGCTCCTTAGCAATTCTTAGCTCCTTTCCTTTGGTTCCAATCCGCTCCAAGCACTCCTTAGAAGCCTATGAAGAACTCATCTTCAAGTACCAACTTCAAAGTTGAAGAACTCCTTAAGTTTCCGCCTTGCGACTAATACGAAAATGCCACTTTTCCGGGATCTTTCTATTGAGATAACCTTACAACACTCTTAGGAACCTTGGGTTTAAGTCTTGTGAATAATGGAACAAAACTACAATTTTTTTGTGTGGAAAAATAACTCAACCCGTGAGCTTCCCAATTGAAGAACAAAAATATGAAATAATTCTAAGTGTTGGAAGACAAGTCTTGCACTATTTGGGTATATATAAAACAATGGAGGGTCAAGATCTCAACATATGTGTGGCTAGGATGCATTTCCATAAAGTAAAGCCAAGTGGACAAGTTAACTTGGTAAATATACTCAAGCTTGAAGACTTTCATCCACAATGGTCAAATGACCATCCTATCCTTGCATAAAAACGTCCAATACCAATGTAGGGGGTGACACGTGTCGCCCTCCCATTCGTCCATAAACTTCCGTAACCCTCGTGGGCCCCACAAAACGTAAAATTCCTCGGGTGGGCCCCACATGACCAAATCCATAAAATATAAATTCCATAATTCTTATAAGTTCTTAAAGTCTTAAATACCAAAGTTGAGAATCCAATTCTCAATAATAAACCTCGTTCCTTCACGAAGTTCGGAAACTTTTCCGTCGAAAAATCACATCTTTCTTTTATTCCAATATTTGTGTCGTATTCTCGTACGTACGTCCTCACATACATACCCTGGAACTACGGTGTGTAACAGCAACCAGGGCCCAGAAGGGCAAGGCAGCAGCAAGATTTGTTAGTGTTACACAGAGGATTTCTAGAAATCAGACCTAGTCTATGCCTGAGGTTATGGGGGGATCGGCGAGTTCAACCACGCCGGCAGTATTAGAGGAGCCGATAGCGGCAGTTGCACCAGAGGTTCCGGTACCTGAGCCTCCAGTCCCACAGCCAGGGGCTGAGTATAGAGATTATGGAGAGCATATCCGGTTATTGACTAGCATCGTGGCAGGGCAGCGCCGACAGGAGCCGATAGCTAACCCTAGAGCCGATAGTTTGAGGATTCGGGACTTTATGAGTTGTAATCCACCCGAGTTCTATGGTTCGAGGTGCGAGAGGACCTCGGGGAGTTCATTCGGCGGTCTGACGGACTATGCAGGTGCTTAGGGCCTCGGAGACGGAGTCCGTTGTATTAGCGTCATACCGGTTACGCGATATTGCGTTGAACTGGTTTGAGTCGTGGGTGTTGTCTAGAGGTGTGGGTGCTCCTCCAGCTGTTTGGGATGAGTTCACGGAAGCCTTCCTCGGTCACTTTTTGCCTCCTGAGACGAGGAGAGCCCGCCTGGATAGGTTCTTGGCATTAAGACAGAATGGGAGAACCATCAGAGAGTACAACCTGGAATTTGACTCATTGGCCAGGTATGCACCCACTATTGTGGCGGATATGGCGGACAGAGTTCACCGCTATGTGATGGGGCTAGACCGTTATATGGTTACTGCATGTCTGGGAGTGGCCCTTCAGCCAGGTATGGATATTGCCCGGATGCAGGCTTATGCACAGGGGATTGAGGATAGGGAGAAAGAGGGCCAGCCAGATTCAGTCCAGCACAAGAGGGCCAGGACGGCAGGGTTTCAGGATAGCTTTCAGGGTGGACAGCCTCAGCAGCATGCTGGGTCTACATTTCAACCGACGCAGAGTGCTCCTTCCCGGTCTTCTGGCGGGTGGTTTGACCGCCGGGGATATTCGGGAGCGGGTCAGGGCTCCGGGGCTGCTGGTTCGCAGGTGTCCGGGAATAGTAGCCAGGGGAGGCCACCTTTGCCTCGGTGTGAATTGTGGGGCAGAATTTTACACGTATTGTAAGGCGTGTAATCCCCTTTGATTGGTTGGTATGTTGAGCCTTAAATGTGGCATGTTTGGTTATTGTATTCGGCCTTGAAAAAGGTGGCAAAGTATGTAGAAACAAAGGAAGTGCTGCCCGATTTTCCGTAGGATTTAGTGACTTTACACTTAGAATATTCTACGATTGAAGCTAGAGGTTAATGGACGTGTTATGACTATTATAGGTTGAAGTACTACGAGTAGTGTATTCTACTTGAAGGGTGGAAAGGCTAGCAAGGTTATAGTACTTTGGAGCATTTTGCAACTTGTCGCTAGTCGTCGCGAGGTATGTGAACCTCTTCTTTCTTTGGCATGATCCTACGTATGAAATATCCATGTGATAGTATTCCATGATTCCTTCTACTCTTAGAAGTTAAGAAGTATTCACATTGTTGACTCAAAGTTAAAAGTATGTTATATTGTCCTAAGTCCTTACCAAGTCTTATGGGAGATGTTGGTAAGAATGGTTAGGAAATTATGAGATTTGATTTAAAGCTATGTGTCATGATTTATTTAAAGTAAGTAAGTGGATTTTATGTTCGAAAATAAGTTGAATTTATATGTGAAAAGGGGATTGATTTTAAAAGTGGAAGTTATATGATTTTAAGAGAATAAGTTATTTGGTTTTGGAAGTGTATGGAACTTTATATTTTTTTATAAGTATAAACGACATGATTTTAAAGAGGGTATGCTACGGGTGTTAATATTATAAGCCTTGATTTTATGAGTGGAAATGACTAAACTTTAAAAAGTATGGCTTCTTAATTTATATCAAAAGTTAAGAAGATGGTTTCCAAAAGAGTATGTGACTTGAGCTTTAAAAAGAAAGAAGTTTTATGATTCTTTTTAAGTATGTATGTACGTAGTATTTTTTTGGGTCTAGTTTTCCTAATGTTGTAAGAATAAAAGTGTCTTAAGTTCTCTAAAATGAATGGTTATTATAATAGCTTTATGGGAAGTTGTTATGACGACTTAAGAAGAAGTGAAAAGATGGTTTAAAAATGTTGTAAGGAAAAATCACACCGAGCCTACATATAGGCCGGATTACGTTATGAAATACACCGAGCCTACACATAGGCCGGATTACGCCATATTACCCCGAGCCTACACATAGGCCGGGTTACGTCATCTTACACCGAGCTCCACAGGCGGGCCGGATTACGCCATGTTAATTCTTATTGAAAGAAGGAAAAGAACGGTTAATATACGATTGATTTCAGGAGTTAAAATGGCCTTCTTTTATACAGTTATGATTTGGTTGTTGCACCTTATTTCTGTTCCATACTAAATTTTTGTTATCGACCCCCGAAGTGCGTTCATGCCCGCAGGTGTTAGGTACACAGGTTGGTGATCCTTGCTCTTAGGATCTCTGTTCAGTTTTTGGGAAGGAGCTACATTCACTACGGAGGCTTATCTTTTTGGTACGGTTTCCCTGATGTTGTAGATTTATGTACATTCAGGGGTATGGCGAGGCCCTGTCCCGCCACAATTGTAATTCTTAGAGGTCTGTAGTCACATGTTGTGGGTCGGTTTGTAAAAAAAAAAAACGGATATAACTGCTGTTGTTTATGTATATGTATATGTGTCCAGGGAGGTAGCCTTATCGGCTAACCTGTTGTTTAAATTCTCGTTGTTTTATTTTATAAGTTTCATGTATGTTCCGCTGATTATCTCTGATGTTTACCTGTAAGGGTGCCCAGGTAGGGCACCAGTCGCGGGCCCGGAGTCGGGTCGTGACAAAAGTGTATCAGAGCAGTTAGTCCTCGGAAAGTGTCTACAGACCGTGTCTAATAGAGTCTTGATTATCGATGTGTTGTGCACCACATCTATAATCAGGAGGCTGCAGGACATTTAGGATTGGTTTCCATTCTTCTCACTCTGAGATCGTGCAATAGAGCTGTATTAATAGGTTGATCCGTCTCTGACGTATTCTTATGTATATGAATCAGCTATGCCTCCACGGAAGTCGACCAGGGCCCAGAAGGGCAAGGCAGCAGCAGGCGCGGTGGTGCGAGAGGGTTACTAGGACTCGAACCAGGACTATATGCGATGTTGTAGTCGGTGGCGAGTTCGATTCTGGCGATTAGAAGCGAAGAGCGGCCGCGGCTCAGGTGTTCAATACACGAGCCTCGGTCCCCGGCCGGGCGGAGTATAGAGATTATGGAGAGCAGATCAGGTTGTTGAATGGCATAGTGGTAGTGCAGGCGAAGCGAGCGGTAGCTAACCCTGGCCGACAGTTTGAGATTCGGGATTTTAGGTTGTAGTCCACCCGAGTTCTATGGTTCGAGATCGAGGAGGATCCTCGGGAGTTTGTCGGCGAATCTGACGGACTATGCGAGTGCTTTTAGGGTCTCGGAGACCGAGTCGGTGGTGCTAGCTTCTTACCGGTTCTGCGATATTGCGTTGGCTGGTTTGAGTCATGGGAAGCTGTCTAGTGGTGTGGGTGCTCCTCCGGTGTTTGGGATGAGTTCACGAGGCCTTTCTTGATCACTTTTTGCCTCACGAGATGAGGAGAGCCCGTGTTGATAGGTTCTTGTCATTGAGGCGGAATGGGAGTACCATCGAAGTACAACACAGAGTTTGACTCGTTGGCGGTATGCACACACTATTGTGGTGACATGGTGATAGAGTTCATCGCTATGTTATGGGGCTAGACCGTTATATGATCCTTTGCTTGCACAGGAGTGGCCGCTTCATCAGGTATGGATATTGCCGGAGATGCGAGAAATATGCACATGGGATTGAGGGCGAGGAGAGAGGACCGACCAGACCAAGGCCCAAGAGGCGGGGCGCGGGGTTGAGGTGATTTTCGAGGCGGAGAGCCTCGTGGCGAGCTAGGTCTACATTTCACCAAGACAGTGCTCCTTCCCGATTTTACGGCGGGAGGTTGGATCAGTGGGTAATTCGAGGCGGTCGAGCTCGGATCTTGGATCGTATGCGCGCATGGGTTCTGGCGATCGGGGCCACTCTTCCTCGGTGTCCACGGTGTGGTCGGCATCACCATGGGAATGTCGTCGTGCTCTTGGTGCTGTTTACTGTGGCCGTCGGGGCCATATATTGAGGATTGTCCTAGTAGGAGAGTTACGAGGAGGATAGCCTGATCTACCAGATCAGTTGCGGGTTCTTCGCCTTCAGTAGCTAGGCAGGATGTTCATACACCGGCAGACCGTGGCAGAGGTCGTGGTGGAAGTTCCTAGTTTTAGCGGTCCTTTGAACCGCCTATATGATTTCAGGTATATCTTCGACCCTTTAGAGATTTGTATGCATGATAAGGTTGTTGTATGTTTAAGTATCAAGAACGGATAATATTGTGATTATGTATGTATGCTAGAAGTAAGTTGGAAGTACGAAAAGATAACCCTTTTAGGCCATGAATGTGAGTAGATAGTGATGGTGCACACTTTGGATTTGTTTCCTCATTTGGGTTGTGATGAATGAATATGCAAGTGCGGTGTATTAGGGCCATATGTGGCATAATTAGGTTTTACTAAGTGCAGTTTTATGAGACTATGCCAAGAAATGATAGATTGAGCTCCGAAAGAACATTCGGGGACGAATGTTTCTAAGGGTGGAAAAATGTTACACCCCGTAGTTCCAGGGTATGTATATGAAGATGTACGTACGAGAATACGACATTAAAATTTAAAAGGAAGAAAGATGTGATTTTTACGACGGAAAAGTTTCCGAACTTCGTGAAGGAAAAAGGTTTATTATTGAGAATTGGATTCTCAACTTTGGTATTTAAGACTTTAAGAACTTATAAGAATTATGGAATCTATTTTTACGGATTTGGTCATGTGGGGCCCACCCGAGGAATTTTACGTTTTGTGGGGCCCACGAGGGTTACAAAATTTTATGGACGAATGGGAGGGCGACACGTGGCACCTCCCCCACTTGGTGTTGGACGAAAATTGCAAGGGTTGGATGGTCATTTGACCATTGTGGATGATAAGTCTTCAAGCTTGATATTATTGACCAAGTCAACTTGTCCACTTGGCTATTATCCATGTGTTTTTCATCCTAGCCACACATTTGTTATAATCTTGACCCTCCATTGTTTTATATATACACACTAGTGCAAGACAAGCTCTTCCAACACTTAGAATTATTTTCACACTTTCTTGTTCTTCATTGAGGCTCACGGGTTTGGCCATTTGTGCACAATTTTTTTTTAGTTTGTTGTCCAATATTCACAAGACTTTAACCCAAGGTTCCTAAGAGTAATGTAAGGTTATCTCAATAGAAAGATCCCGGAAAAGTGGCATTTTCGTATTAGTCGCAAGGCGGAAACTTAAGGAGTTCTTCAACTTTGAAGTTGGAACTTGAAGATGAGTTCTTCATAGGCTTCTACGGAGTGCTTGGAGCGGATTGGAACATAAGGAAAGGAGCTAAGAATTGCTAAGGAGCGACTTTGAAACTTGGAAATATTAAGGGCTTGTAAAGGTATAATTCTTGTCGTTTTAGTAATTAAGATTTCTTATTGTTGTAGCTTTGGATATTAGCAAGCATGAGGTGTTTATATTATGAAGTTGATAAGTGTTATGGATATTGGAACCCCAACCCGAAAACTAGTATGTTAGCCCTTAAGATTTTAATTCAAGTTGGTTACTAGTTTAGTCGTCACATGTTATATAAAGAAGGAATTGTAGTTGTTGAAGTTGTTTATAACTATACAACATGTTAGACCTAAGAACTTGGATTGAAAAAGAATTGGAAAAGACTTAGGATTGGTTATAAGTTGGCCGAGAATGGCTTGGATATTAAACTTACTTGGTATGAATTGTGGGGCGGAATTTTACACGTATTGTAAGGAGTGTAATCCCCTTTGATCGGTTGGTATGTTGAGCCTTAAATGTGGCATGTTTGGTTATTGTATTCGGCCTTGAAAAAGGTGGCAAAGTATGTAGAAACAAAGGAAGTGCTGCCCGATTTTCCATAGGATTTAGTGACTTTACACTTAGAATATTCTACAATTGAAGCTAGAGGTTAATGGACGTGTTATGAATATTATAGGTTGAAGTACTACGAGTAGTGTATTCTACTTGAAGGGTGGAAAGGCTAGCAAGGTTATAGTACTTTGGAGCATTTTGCAACTTGTCGCTAGTCGTCGCGAGGTATGTGAACCTCTTCTTTCTTTGGCATGATCCTACGTATGAAATATCCATGTGATAGTATTCCATGATTCCTTCTACTCTTAGAAGTTAAGAAGTATTCACATTGTTGACTCTAAGTTAAAAGTATGTTAAATTGTCCTAAGTCCTTACCAAGTCTTATGTGAGATGTTGGTAAGAATGGTTAGGAAATTATGAGATTTGATTTAAAGCTATGTGTCATGATTTATTTAAAGTAAGTAAGTGGATTTTATGTTCGAAAATAAGTTGAATTTATATGTGAAAAGGGGATTGATTTTAAAAGTGGAAGTTATATGATTTTAAGAGAATAAGTTATTTGGTTTTGGAAGTGTATGGAACTTTATATTTTTTTATAAGTATAAGCGACATGATTTTAAAGAGGGTATGCTACGAGGTGTTAATATTATAAGCCTTGATTTTATGAGTGGAAATGACTAAACTTTAAAAAGTATGGCTTCTTAATTTATATCAAAAGTTAAGAAGATGGTTTCCAAAAGAGTATGTGACTTGAGATTTAAAAAGAAAGGAGTTTTATGATTCTTTTTAAGTATGTATGTATGTAGTATTTTTTTGGGTCTAGTTTTCCTAATGTTGTAAGAATAAAAGTGTCTTAAGTTCTCTAAAATGAATGGTTGTTATAATAGCTTTATCGGAAGTTGTTATGACGACTTAAGAAGAAGTGAAAAGATGGTTTAAAAATGTTGTAAGGAAAAATCACACCGAGCCTACAAATAGGCCGAATTACGTTATGAAATACACCGAGCCTACAAATAGGCCGGATTACGTTATGAAATACACCGAGCCTACAAATAGGCCGGATTACGTTATGAGATACACCGAGCCTACACATAGGCCGGATTACGCTATATTACCCCGAGCCTACACATAGGCCGGGTTACGTCATCTTACACCGAGCTCCACAGGCGGGCCGGATTATGCTACATGATTCCACAGTACACCGAGCTCCACAGGCGGTCCGGATTATGCTACATGATTCCACTGTACACCGAGCTCCAGAGGCGGGCCGGATTATGTCACATGATTTATCAGTACACCGTGTCCCGTAAATGGGCCGGATTACGTTATCACGTATGAATAATCAAAGTTAGCTTCCAAATAAGAAGTCCCTCCATAAAGGGCCGGATTATGTTATGTAAGATATGTAAGTTATGTGGAAAAACTTGATTAAATTCTTAAGTATGAATGTAAGAATATGATGTTAATTCTTATTGAAAGAAGGAAAGGAACGGTTAATATACGATTGATTTCAAGAGTTAAAATGGCATTCTTTTATACAGTTATGATTTGGTTGTTGCACCTTATTTACATTCCATACTCGAAATTTTGTTATGCGACCCCGCCGGAGTGCGTTCATGCCCGCAGGTGTTAGGTACACAGGTTGGTGATCCTTGCTCTTAGGATCTCTGTTCAGTTTTTGGGAAGGAGCTCCATTCACTCCAGAGGCTTATCTTTTTGGTACGGTTTCCCTGATGTTGTAGATTTATGTACATTCAGGGGTATGGCGAACTGTCCGCCACGATTGTAATTCTTAGAAGTGCAGTAGTCACATGTTGTGGGTCGGTTTGTAAAAAAAAAGGGATATAACTGCTGTTGTTTATGTATATGTATATGTGTCCAGGGAGGTAGCCTTATCGGCTAACCTGTTGTTTATATTCTCGTTGTTTTATTTTACAAGTTTCATGTATGTTCCGCTGATTATCTCTGATGTTTACCTGTAAGGGTTCCCAGGTAGGGCACCAGTCGCGGGCCCGGGGTCGGGTCGTGATAAAAGTGGTATCAGAGCAGTTAGTCCTCGGAAAGTGTCTACAGACCGTGTCTAATAGAGTCTTGATTATCGATGTGTTGTGCACCACATCTATAATCAGGAGGCTGCAGGACATTTAGGATTGGTTTCCATTCTTCTCACTCTGAGATCGTGCAATAGAGCTGTATTAATAGGTTGATCCGTCTCTGACGTATTCTTATGTATATGAATCAGCTATGCCTCCACGGAAGTCGACCAGGGCCCAGAAGGGCAAGCGGCGAGAGGCGCGGTGGTGCAGAGAGGTTACTAGGACTCGGACCCGGACTATGCACGAGGTTGTGGTCGGTGGCGGCGAGTTCGATTCTGGCCGGCGGTATTAGAAGGCGAGCGAAGCGGCTCGGGTGTTCGATACACGAGCCTCAGGTCCCGGCCGGCGGAGTATAGAGATTATGGAGAGCGGTCGGGTTGTTGACTAGCATAGTGGTAGGGCGGCGTGAAGCGAGTAGCTAACCTAGAGCCGACAATTTGAGGATTCGGGATTTTTTGGGTTGTAGTCCACCCGAGTTCTATGGTTCGAGATCTGAGGAGGATCCTCAGGAGTTTATTCGGCATATACAACGGACTATGCAGGTGCTTAGGGTCTCGGAGACCGAGTCAGTGGTGCTAGCTTCTTACCGGTTACACGATATTGCGTTGAACTGGTTTGAGTCATGGGAACTGTCTAGGGGTGTGGGTGCTCCTCCAGCTGTTTGGGATGAGTTCACAGAGGCCTTTCTTGATCACTTTTTGCCTCCTGAGATGAGGAGAGCCTGTGTTGATAGGTTCTTGACATTGAGGCAGAATGGGAGGACCATCGAAGTCTGACACAGGTTTGACTCGTTGGCCAGGTATGCACACACTATTGTGGCTGACATGGCTGATAGAGTTTATCGCTATGTTATGGGGCTAGACCGTTATATGATCACTGCTTGCCTGGGAGTGGCCCTTCAGCCAGGTATGAATATTGCCAGGATGCAGACATACGCCTGAGGATTGAGGGCGAGGAGAGAGAGGACCGACCAGACCAAGGCCAACCTAAGAGGGCACAGGCGGCGAGGGTTGAGGTGATTTTGAGGCGGAGAGCCTCGGCCGAGCTAGGTCTACATTTCAGCCCGGCCTGAGTGCTCCTTCCCGATTTTACGGCGGGAGGTTGGATCAGGGTAGTCGAGGCGGTCGAGCTCCAGAGCTTCGGATTCGTATACGCACATGGGTTCTAGGCAGTCGGGGCCACTCTTCCCTCAGTGTCCACAGTGTGGTCGGCATCACCATGGGGAATGTCGTCGTGCTACTGGTGCCTGTTTTACCTGTGGCCGTCAGGGCCTTATGTTGAGGGATTGTCCTAGTAGGAGAGTTACAGGAGGGATAGCACAGTCTACCGGATCAGTTGCGGGTTCTTCGCCTTCAGTAGCTAGGCAGGATGTTCATACACCGGCAGGCCGTGGCAGAGGTCGTGGTGTAAGTTCCTAGTTTTAGCGGTCCTTTGAACCGCCTATATGATTTCAGGTATATCTTCGACCCTTTAGAGATTTGTATGCATGATAAGGTTGTTGTATGTTTAAGTATCAAGAACGGATAATATTGTGATTATGTATGTATGCTAGAAGTAAGTTGGAAGTACGAAAAGATAACCCTTTTAGGCCATGAATGTGAGTAGATAGTGATGGTGCACACTTTGGATTTGTTTCCTCATTTGGGTTGTGATGAATGAATATGCAAGTGCGGTGTATTAGGGTCATATGTGGCATAATTAGGTTTTACTAAGTGCAGTTTTATGAGACTATGCCAAGAAATGATAGATTGAGCTCCGAAAGAACATTCGGGGACGAATGTTTCTAAGGGTGGAAGAATGTTACACCCCGTAGTTCCAGGGTATGTATATGAGGACGTACGTACGAGAATACGACATTAAAATTTAAAAGGAAGAAAGATTTGATTTTTACGACGGAAAAGTTTCCGAACTTCGTGAAGGAAAAAGGTTTATTATTGAGAATTGGATTCTCAACTTTGGTATTTAAGACTTTAAGAAATTATAAGAATTATGGAATCTATTTTTACGGATTTGGTCATGTGGGGCCCACCCGAGGAATTTTACGTTTTGTGGGGCCCACGAGGGTTACGGAATTTTATAGACGAATGTGAGGGTGACACGTGGCACCTCCCCCACTTGGTGTTGGACGAAAATTGCAAGGGTTGGATGGTCATTTGACCATTGTGGATGATAAGTCTTCAAGCTTGATATTATTGACCAAGTCAACTTGTCCACTTGGCTATTATCCATGTGTTCTTCATCCTAGCCACACATTTGTTATAATCTTGACCCTCCATTGTTTTATATATACACACTAGTGCAAGACAAGCTCTTCCAACACTTAGAATTATTTTCACACTTTCTTGTTCTTCATTGAGGCTCACGGGTTTGGCCATTTGTGCACAAATTTTTTTTTAGTTTGTTGTCCAATATTCACAAGACTTTAACCCAAGGTTCCTAAGTGTATTGTAAGGTTATCTCAATAGAAAGATCCCGGAAAAGTGGCATTTTCGTATTAGTCGCAAGGCGGAAACTTAAGGAGTTCTTCAACTTTGAAGTTGGAACTTGAAGATGAGTTCTTCATAGGCTTCTAAGGAGTGCTTGGAGCGGATTGGAACATAAGGAAAGGAGCTAAGAATTACTAAGGAGCGACTTTGAAACTTGGAAATATTAAGGGCTTGTAAAGGTATAATTCTTGTCGTTTTAGTAATTAAGATTTCTTATTGTTGTAGCTTTGGATATTAGCAAGCATGAGGTGTTTATATTATGAAGTTGATAAGTGTTATGGATATCGGAACCCTAACCCGAAAACTAGTATGTTAGCCCTTAAGATTTTAATTCAAGTTGGTTACTAGTTTAGTCGTCACATGTTATATAAAGAAGGAATTGTAGTTGTTGAAGTTGTTTATAACTATACAACATGTTAGACCTACGAACTTGGATATTAAACTTACTTGGTATGAATTGTGGGGCGGAATTTTACACGTATTGTAAGGCGTGTAATCCCCTTTGATTGGTTGGTATGTTGAGCCTTAAATGTGGCATGTTTGGTTATAGTATTCGGCCTTGAAAAGGGTGGCAAAGTATGTAGAAACAAAGGAAGTGCTGCCCGATTTTCCGTAGGATTTAGTGAATTTACACTTAGAATATTCTACGATTGAAGCTAGAGGTTAATGGACGTGTTATGACTATTATAGGTTGAAGTACTACGAGTTGTGTATTCTACTTGAAGGGTGGAAAGGCTAGCAAGGTTATAGTACTTTGGAGCATTTTGCAACTTGTCGCTAGTCGTCGCGAGGTATGTGAACCTCTTCTTTCTTTGGCATGATCCTACGTATGAAATATCCATGTGATAGTATTCCATGATTCCTTCTACTCTTAGAAGTTAAGAAGTATTCACATTGTTGACTCTAAGTTAAAAGTATGTTAAATTGTCCTAAGTCCTTACCAAGTCTTATGGGAGATGTTGGTAAGAATGGTTAGGAAATTATGAGATTTGATTTAAAGCTATGTGTCATGATTTATTTAAAGTAAGTAAGTGGATTTTATGTTCGAAAATAAGTTAAATTAATATGTGAAAAGGGGATTGATTTTAAAAGTGGAAGTTATATGATTTTAAGAGAATAAGTTGTTTGGTTTTGGAAGTGTATGGAACTTTATATTTTTTTTATAAGTATAAGCGACATGATTTTAAAGAGGGTATGCTACGGGTGTTAATATTATAAGCCTTGATTTTATGAGTGGAAATGACTAAACTTTAAAAAGTATGGCTTCTTAATTTATATCAAAAGTTAAGAAGATGGTTTTCAAAAGAGTATGTGACTTGAGCTTTAAAAAGAAAGGAGTTTTATGATTCTTTTTAAGTATGTATGTACGTAGTATTTTTTTGGGTCTAGTTTTCCTAATGTTGTAAGAATAAAAGTGTCTTAAGTTCTCTAAAATGAATGGTTGTTATAATAGCTTTATGGGAAGTTGTTATGAAGACTTAAGAAGAAGTGAAGAGATGGTTTAAAAATGTTGTAAGGAAAAATCACACCGAGCCTACATATAGGCCGGATTACGTTATGAAATACACCGAGCCTACACATAGGCCGGATTACGCCATATTACCCCGAGCCTACACATGGCGGGTTACGTCATCTTACAGAGCTCCACAGCGGGCGGATTATGCTACATGATTCCACAAGACCGAGCTCCACGGCGGGCGGATTATGCTACATGATTCCCACGGTGCAAGGCTCGCGGCGGGCCGGATTATGCTACATGATTCCACAATACACCGAGCTCCACAGGCGGGCCGGATTATGTCACATGATTTATCAGTACACCGTGTCCCGCAAATGGGCCGGATTATGTTATCACGTATGAATAATCAAAGTTAGCTTCCAAATAAGAAGTCCCTCCATAAAGGGCCGGATTATGTTATGTAAGATATGTAAGTTATGTGGAAAAACTTGATTAAATTCTTAAGTATGTATGTAAGAATATGATGTTAATTCTTATTGAAAGAAGGAAAGGAACGGTTAATATACGATTGATTTCAAGAGTTAAAATGGCATTCTTTTATCTGATTATGATTTGGTTGTTGCACCTTATTTACATTCCATACTAAATTTTTGTTATCGGCCCTTGAAGCTGCGTTAAATGCCGCAGTGTTAGGTACACGGTTGGTGATCCTTGCTCTTAGGATCTCTGTTCGATTTTGGGAAGGAGCTCCATTCACTCCGAGGCTTATCTTTTGATACGGTTTCCACGATGTTGTAGATTTATGTACATTCGGGGTATGGCGAGCCCTATCCATACGATTGTAATTCTTAAGTGCGTAGTCACATGTTGTGGGTCGGTTTGTAAAAAAAAAAAAAGGGATATAACTGCTGTTGTTTATGTATATGTATATGTGTCCAGGGAGGTAGCCTTAAAGGCTAACCTGTTGTTTAAATTCTCGTTGTTTTATTTTACAAGTTTCATGTATGTTCCGCTGATTATCTCTGATGTTTACCTGTAAAGTGCGAGTAAGGAACGATCGCGGGCGGTCGGTCGTTCTGAGATGTTCATGCCGGTGTATGCGCAGAGTCGTGTGTAGCGATTCGATTTTAGCGGTCCTTTTACCCGCCTATGCGATTTCAGGTATATTTTTGATCCTTTAGAGACTTGTATGCATGATAAAGTTGTTGTATGTTTAAGTGTCATGAACGTATTATATTGAGACTATGTATGTATGCTAGAAGTAGGTGGGAAGTACGATAATAGAAGCATTTTAGGCCTTGAATGGGAGTAAATAGCGTTGGTGCACCCTTGGGATCTGTTTTCTTGGTTGACAATGATGGGTGGGTATGCGAGTGCGACATCTTAGGGTCATAAGTGGCATAATAAAGTTCCATTAATTGTAAGTACGAGGAGTATTAGATTGATACCAAAAGAACATTCGGGGACGAATGTTTCTAAGGGTGGAAGAATGTTACACCCCGTAAATTCAAGAGGATAAGTTAAGAACGTACGAAAGGAAATAAAATTTGAATTTGGGAATTTGGGTTGGCAAAATGTTGTAGGCAGACGTTCAGTCAACTCTGGAGCAGTATATCCCCTAATTCTTTAGGAGTTTTGAGGTATTTTAAAAGACTAGTATGAAGTTCGTTGAGTCTAGTTTCCAACGCAACAAACCACTCGTCGATTGGACATCGGGGTAGGGAGTTACGGGCGCTAGAAGTTACGTGGGTGGCGCAGGGACAATTTCCCAGCCCGGCGTGCGGCCGGCGCCGTCAGCGAGGGCGCGGCAGATATTTCTGAAAATCCTCTGAGGTTGCAGCGCGCGGCCCGCAGGCTGCGCGGCGCCGGCGGGATTTTTCTGCGGAAGGGGCGAAAAAGCAGGATATTTTGATAGAAGGCCTATGGGAGGGTGACAAGTGTCCCTCCCATCTTTTTGACCAAGGGAGGGTCTTATTTTAGGACCAAGTCTTCAAGACTTGGCCATTTGCAAGGGTTTCCTTAAGAAAAATTCCTCTCCTCTCTCTTAAATTGATGAACCCCGGTGAGATTTTTGGAAAGGCTTCAAGAAGGAAAAGTGTTGGCAAGCTTTTAGAGGGTTCGTGTGGGTAATTTTAAAGTGAAGAAGATTTCGGAAAGAGGGCTTCTTGAGGTAAAAATCTTCACCTTCTTGTGTAAATGAAGATTTCAAGTTATAGTATTTAAGAAATGAGCATGTGGTTGTTATATTAAAGTTTGAAAAGATTTGGATCTTGTCGTCTTATTGAAAACCGAAAATGGGCATGTGAACCACTCATGTTGTAATCAATTCGGTTGTTAGCTAAAAATCGTTGCATGTTATAAATAGGAGGGTATATAATTGGTTATGATTTATATAACATGTTGGAATAACGAGTTGGATTCAGAAGAAATTGATAATTGTTGTGATATTGTAGCCGAATGTGGCTTGGAATTATTGGATTGTTTTGTATTATTGTGGGGCAGAATTTTACGTGTCCTGTAAAGGCGTGTAATCCCCTTTTTGGTTAGCTGAATTGTTGTGCCTTAAATGCGGCGTTTGGTTATTGAATTCGGACCTTGAAAAAGATGGAAAAGTGCGTAAAAACAAAGGAAGTGTTGTCCAATTTTTCCCGTAGAACAAGGGACTTTACATTAGAATATTCTACGTTGAAGCTAGAAGCTAATAGACGTATTATGGTCATTATAGGTTGACATCTACGGACGACATATTGGACTTGGCAAGTGGATTAAACATAAGAGGTATGTGGAAACTTTCTTATCCCTTGAGCATGAGTAGTTATAATTGTATGGTACGGTAGACGTACGTGATTTAAATAAGGTAAAGTCATTTTGATATACTTAACTTGTTTTAAAGATGCCTAGTCAGTTGAGTTAGAGGACTAACTCACTTGTCCTTGAGGAAAGGTTATAAGAATGGGTTATTCTAATGGGGTAGCAAGGACTTCTTGATGTGAAAAAGTATGGAACTATTATAAACATAAGAACTTGTTTTCTAAGTTAAGAATTTTGTCTTCTAAGTAAAGAGACTTGAAGCATTTTGAAAGTTGTGTAACTTGATTTGAAGTACAAGTCTCTTGATCCTAAAAAGAACGAAGTTGTCTAAGACATAAGGAGTTATAACGGTCTTATGGGAAGTTAGTTATGACGGCCTTATGAAAGGATAAGATTGTCTTAGTTTCTAAAGCATAAAGTTAGTATAATGGCTTTATGGGAAGTTGGTTATAATAACTTTATGGAAGGTTAAAGAAATGGTTTTGCTCGAATAAGTAAACCTAGATGAAAGAATTGAAACTAAGAAGGGCAATTTGATTTAAAGACATCAATTGCTTAAAGTTTAAAAGGAGGGTCACTTGATTTAGAAGCCCGAAGCATATTTTTAAAAGTATAGTGACTTGTTGAAATGTAGATAAGCCTTGATACTACGGGTGTTAGTATCTTGGGGTCTTATGTGGAAAAGGGATCTTTGGAAAAAATAGAAATACATAGTACTTTGGGTTGAATTTCCCCGGACTTGTTAAGTGATATGAAAAGTGCCTTAAGGTCATAAAATGAGATCCATTTTGTATGTTAATGAAAGTCTAAAGAAGTTATGAATTTACTTGGACGTACCGACAGTGATGTGTGATTCCACGGGTATGCTTCCATTGTCTTATTGTGAACTTACTTGGACGTACCGACAGTGATGTGGGATTCCACGGGTATGCTTCCATTGTCCTAGTATGAGCTTACCTGGACGTACCGGCAGTGATGTGAGATTCCACGGGTATGCCTCCAGTTTGGTTGATCCTTGGACATGCTTACGATGAGGGATTCCGAGGCATGCGCCTTGGACATGCTTACGATGAGGGATTCCGAGGCATGCGACCAGGATGCGGGTTAAATTCCCGGATACGATTACTACTCCATGGATTAGCTCTCCATGAAGACATGTACCCGAGATGAGGGATTCCACGGGCTTGTATATATGATTATCACGCCATGGATTAGCTCCCCATGAAGTCATGTACCCGAGATGGGGGATTCCACGGGCATGAGATATATATAGGTATATATGTGTGTATGTGTGTACGCCGACAGTGAGGTAGGATTCCACGGGCGCGTCACATGGTTGTATTTTACTCTTACGGCTGTCGGCAGTGACGGGGGATTCCACGGGCAGAGGATATAGGTTTATATGTGTTGTATGTGTGTACGCCGACAGTGAGGTAGGATGCCACGGGCGCGTCACATGGTTAGATTTTACACCTAGCGGTCGACAGTGATGGGGAATCCCACGGGCGCGCTTTGATATTTGAGGGTTGGTGTTCATAGCCCTGGTGTGACTATCGTTCATATGTTGAAACAGGCGGTACAAGGTAAAATTGACTTTCATTACTTCCACTTGATGAGCCTGATATCTTATTAATTGGGTTATCATATATGTCTTCAGCTGTATTTTTTACTATTATGATTTAAATTACAGTACTTCAGTTTTGCATACTTGGTACATATTTTGTACTGACCTCCTTCGGGGGGCTGCGTTCATGCCGCAGGTTGAGGTACATAGCTTGTTGATCCGCACTCCTAGGATCACGGTTCAGTTCTCGGAAAGCTCTATTTATCCGGAGGCTTTGTCTTTGGTATGGTTCCCTGAAGTTGTTGACTTTTGTACATTCAGGGGTATGGCGGGGCCCTGTCCCATCACAGTTGTTATGTAAACTCTTAAAGGTCTGTAGTCATATTTTGTGGGTAACTTTATAATATAAAAAAAATTGAGGTAGCTGCTTTTGGATTTGTTTATATCCAGGGAGGTAGCCTTATCGGCTAACCTAATATTTATTTCATTATTAAGTTTGAGTATGTTCCGCTGTTTATCTCTGATGTATACCTGTAAGGGTGCCCAGGTAGGGCACCAGTCGCGGGCCCGGGGTCGGGTCGTGACAAGTTGATAGTAGTTCCGCTACGTGACAGGGTCACGAGGGTGCAAGGCCCAAGTCTAGTGTTATACCCCGTATTTCCAGAGTATGTACGTGAGGGCGTACGTACAATAATTTGAGCCTTAAGTTAGGCAAGTTTCGAAATTTGCACACAACACCCGATAGGAGTCGTTTTTCGACGAAACGTTTCCACAACTTTCGTAGGGAAAATTCCGGCTATGGCATTTTTAATTTTTGCGGATTTTTCCGAGAGACCAAACATTTTGGACCAACGGGAGGGTGACATGTGTCACCCTCACATTGGGAGCAAGTGGACGGCAAGGGCAAGTCAAGGGCACGTTTTTTGTGCCTTTGGTTAGGTAGGATATTTGTGCAAGTTGGTGTGGTAGATGGATAAGGTCCACATGGTTGAAATCTAGCCCTACACTTGCACCACACTTGTCTTCATCTTGGCCATTGGTTGGCCTTTACTTGACCTATAAATACCCCTCTAAGTTGAAGACTTTCTTCATCCAAAAACTTGAGCAATCTTTCTAAGTCTCAAATACTCCCTCCCTCTTGTTTGATCTCGTCCAAAAGCCCCCCCTCCCCCTTTGAGAAGGCCCTTTGGCCGAGAGTTTCCTCCCTTTATAGTGGTTAGCAGTGGTACCCCTAGCCTAGTTGTTTTCGTATAATACCCCCTTTTGTGGTATAGAAATACTCTCCTAGTATTGTTATAATGCCCAAATACCTTGGCCCAAATACCTTGTAGTATTCCCAAGGTTACACTTTTACAAAAGCCAGAAAATACTATTATACTTCCTCGACCACAAAACAAAACCCTAAGTAAATCTTCACCCGTAGTTGAAGTTATAAGTAGAAGTTGGTTAGAACTTCTAAGGGTTGGTTGGAGCGGAGTCGGAGCCTGAGTAGGAGCTAAACCTTGCTCGGGATCGACATATAAACTCGGATAATTTTGGGCTTATCGAGGTAAACATTCTTAACCTTCATACGTGGTAATTGGAAATTACATGTTGTAGGAGTATATAGTTAAGTATACTATATATAGAATTGAACATAGTTGTGCGGCAATGTCTTTTGACTTAAGCCTGAATAATACTTACGGCAATGTCTTTTGACTTAAGCCTGAATTTAAAGAAGAGAACTGAACTGTAATTACATAGGTGTATCAGACATGAAGACTTGTGTAGTATTCGTGAGTAGAATTGTACACGTCAGGTTAGGCGTGCAAACCCCATGGTTGGCTTGGTAGCTGGCCTCAATAGAGGAGGAGATTTCTGTTGTTGCGGGGAGGTCTTGAATTTTACGTAGAATATTCTACATTGAGATCTAGGATGTTAATAGGCGCCTTGTGGCCTCTATAGGTTGAAGTACTGCGTATGGCGTGATCTACTTGGCTTAAGGAGTAGCCGACGGTTTGAGGTACTTGGATCACTTTGCTATTAGTCGATAATCGTCGCGAGGTATGTGAACCTCTTCCTATCTGTTCTAGCATGATATCTGTATAACTATGTAGTACGGTAGACGTACATATGTTTAATGTATTTGATTGGTTTGAAACATAAAGTGTTATAACGGCTTTATGGGAAGTTGGTTATAACAGCTTTATGTAGGTAATAAAATGCTTTGTGGTTTCAAAGGGTAACTGATTTGACTTATAACGGATTTGATGTGTAGTAATAAAGAACTTGAAGTGTTTCAAAAAAACCTTTTTGAAAGAAAAGTAATACTTGGCTTTGAAAACATAAGAGTTGTACTAGCTTTATGGGAAGTTAGGTATAACGTCTTAAGAGTGATAAAAAAAGAATGGTTTACTGATTTTTTTTAAAACATAAGAGACTTGACTTAATGGTATTGATATGAATTTTGTTAAAGGTGTGAAACCTCATTCGTGAGTAATGAGTACCGGGTTTTAAAAGGAATAATGTTTTACTGATTTTGGAAATCAGAATGAGTATCGACAAACCATCGGCGTTAATAAAGGAAAATGTATTGAATAATGAAGTATGGTATTAAAACCAGTAGAAACCTCCATCTGCATAGAAGCTAAGATAAGACAAAATGATATTACATTTCCTAGATCATGGCTGCTTAATAAGATTGATTATAAACAAGAATAACCTACTCACATATAAGACATATGTTTCTCAAAACGTTTAAAGGAGAATTATGTTTTAAAGGATTTAAAACTATGAACTACGAAACCTTTTCTAAAATGAGAAACTTGAGCATTTGAAATTAGGCAAACTTGAACGTTTGGAAAATAAGGTTGTTACTTGATTTTACAAAGGAAAGCATTTTGGTTTACTTAACAATGTTAGTCACTCTATTTTTATACTACGTATCGGGTGACCTTCGTAAAGAAATGGATCTTTAAAAGGAATTTAATGTCGTAGTACTTTAGGGTTAAAACCGGACTTTGGCATAAAATGAAAGTACTTTGAGTTGTGTATAACTTGCCTATGCTTGTTGTTGTGAAGCTTGCTATGCTTGTTGTTGTGAAGCTTGCCTATGCTTGTTGTTGTGAAGCTTACTATGCTTGTTGTTGTAAGCGTCTATGCTTGTTGTGATAGCCTTTGTTGTACTTTACCGCGTCTCGATGGAGTAGGTTGATTTGTTATGAGCGATTATACACCGAGTCCCACGAGATGGCGGTCACGTATTTCATCCGATTTTACACCGAGTCCCACGAGATGGGCGGTCACGTATTTCACCGATTTTACACCGAGTCACGAGATGGCGAGACACGATTTCATCCGGTTATCATACATGTCTCCTGCTTTATATAGACTATTATGATTTTATTCTGATCTTTTCTGATTTCACATACTTGGTACTGTTATCGACCTCTCCTTCGGTGCGTTCATCTGCGCGAGTTGAGGTACAACTGTGGTGTATGCTCGCTCATAGGATCACAGATCAGCGTGTCGAAGCCCCATTTCTTGGAGGCTTATCTTTTGGTATGTTACCACAGTGCAGAGATTCTTATACATTCGTGGTATGGCGGGCCTGTCCGTCATAGTATTGTAAAAATCTTAGAGTGCATGCTTGTTGTGGCGGGGTTTGTAAAAAGGATAAAATTTAGCGTATTTATGTATATATTATGAAGGCAACTGTTTTGGTTGGCCTGTTTATTTATCTTGTCTCTTAATTCATGTTCATGTTTTTATTTCCGCTGATTTTTCTCTGATGTTGTATCACTAGGGTGCAGGTAAGGCACGATCACGCCCGGTTGGTCGTGACAAAAGTGGTATCGAGCGATTAATCCTCGGAAAGTGTCTACGCACCGTGTCTAGTAAGTCTTGATTATCGGTGTGTTGTGCACCACATCTATAATCGTGAGGCTATAGGACATTTAGGATTGGTTTCCATTCTTCTCATTACGAGATCGTGCGTAGAGTGTGTGATAAGTTGGACCCTCCGACGTATTCCTTTCCTTTACCGATTATGCCTCGCGTAGGCAAACCCAGCCCGGATGGGCAAGGCGATCGAAGGCTATTAGTGAGATACGAGTACGAGGCGCGAGCGTCGATGCAGACTGATGCTTCCGACGGCGAGTTTCGCGACGCCGCCAGCACCAGCAGAGTTTAGAGCCGCAGCAGTGGCTGCTGAGACTACAGTACCTGAGCCTCCAGTCCCACAGCCTGGAGCGGATGAGATGGGGTACAAGGAGATGGCCCAGTTACTGCCGCGGTCGTGGCGATATGAGGATAGGCTAGATCACGGCAGCCGGCCCGAGAGCACCCGTAGTTCACCCCGAGCGGTTTGAGGCTACGTGACTTTACGAGTTGTAGCCCGCCGATGTTCTATGGATCGAGAGCGAGATGACCTCGGGAGTTTATCCGACGACTACATCGGATCGTGAGTGATCGAGTCTCGAGGCGAGTCGGTGGTATTGGGTTCGCATCACCGCGTGATCACAGCGATTGGTAGTTTGCTTCGTGGGAGTTGTCCCGGGACGAGCATGCACGTCCAGCCGTCAGGGACGAGTTCTCAACGGCTGGTCTGGCACATTTCTTGCCCCATGGATGAGAGGGCTCGCCGGCAATTTTTGACGTTGAGGCGGGGCGGGCGGGCGGTTAGAGAGTACAATGTGAGTTCGACTCATTAGCTCGGTATGTGCCCGTGGTAGGCGATATGGAGGGCGAGTACACCGCTACGTCACGGGCTGGATGATTACTTAGCGAAGGCTTATGCGGGTGTAGCTCTTCACCGGCATGGACATTGCCGCGTGCAAGCTCATGCACTAGGATGTGAGGCACGGAGGTCGACGGAATGGCCGAGATCGGCGAGAAGAGGCGAGCAGCAGGTCCTTTGGTAACTTTCGAGGCGGACCGCCTCGGCCAGATCTAGTTATGTACCTCCACGATGCAGTGGTCCCCACGATCGTCGGGGCGTTGGGGTATTCGAGCTGGTGAGCTCGGGCTTCTGGTTCACAGATATACATGGGTTCTAGCCAGTCGGGTTCAGGTTTTCCTCAGTGTGCACGATGTGGCAGACGTCATCCCGGGGAATGTCGTCTTTTTACTGGTGCTTGTTTTTCCTGCGGCCGTCAGGGCCATGTGACGAGAAACTGTCCTAGTAGGAAGGATGCAAACAGAATGACTCAGCCTACCGGGTCAGTGGCAGGTTCATCGCCTTCTACAGCTATGCGCCCTGCAGGGCAGGCTTATGATTAGAGTGGAGCGGTAGATTCAGGTATATCCTTAACCCTCTAGAGATTTGTATGCATGATATAATGACCTTCTTATTGTGTGCTACGTTCGGATAGCGTTATGTTGGTTATGAGTTAGAAAGCATGGTTAGTTGAAAGGTTATGTATGGGGGCATGGAAAGTGTGAACCTTAGAATATTTCGTGTTGAGACCTTAGAGGTAAGGTCATCTTGAATAAAAGATTTTACGGTTAGTCTTTGTTGAAATACTTGGTTTGCGTATAAATGTGTTCTGGGATAATTCCTTGGGTAGTGTAAAATGGAAGTGGTAGCTTTCATGACTTGTATAGGTAAGATCGTTCCGGATCGGGAAACAAGAGCGTGATGCATTAAGTGGGTCGGGTTGGGGCCATGTTGCGGGCCAACCCGCAGCCTGTTTCGAGGTGGGGTCAGCTCTGGGTGGTCCCGCCAGGTGGTAGGGTCACGAGGGTGCTATGCCCAAGTTTAGATGACCATCGTATGAGTTCGTGGATATGTTCGACCAGAAGCGGATCGTGAAGGCCGGGAATGGCCTTAAGGAAGATCGAGGCTAGTAAGATGACCAAGTTTGGAGGTAGTGACTCCAAAGTGTTGGAAACTGAAGTATGGTACGTATACTAGAAGAATTCAAGTGTTAGAAAGTGACGAGTAAGGGTAGAGGCGAGCATGTATTGCGAGCATAAATATGATCATTTCTTGTGAAGAGAGAAGGTGCGAAGGATGTATATTTTAGACCTCAGGGATCGCATGCAGTCCGGTACCATTTGTTGGGCCGCCAGTGTGACACCAGAACCTCGCGGCAAAGTGACAAAAGATTGTGATGTTAGAGGTGTTTCCTCGTGGACTTGGATTTGGGTTTTCGCGCGCATGTTATTTTTGTGGCCAGGTGTGGCATGTTTGGTTTCGTAAGTATAGTAGTGAAGGCTACCGGCACGTGTTTGTTTTGAGACTGAGAAGGAACATTCGGGACGAATGTTTCTAAGGGGGGAAGAATGTTATACCCCGTATTTCCAGAGTATGTACGTGAGGGCGTACGTATAATAATTTGAGCCTTAAGTTAGGCAAGTTTCGAAATTTGCACACAACACCCGATAGGAGTCGTTTTTCGACGAAACGTTTCCACAGCTTTCGTAGGGAAAATTCCGGCTATGGCATTTTTAATTTTTGCGGTTTTTCCGAGAGACCAAACATTTTGGACCAACGGGAGGGTGACATGTGTCACCCTCACATTGGGAGCAAGTGGACGGCAAGGGCAAGTCAAGGGCACGTTTTTTGTGCCTTTGGTTAGGTAGGATATTTGTGCAAGTTGGTGTGGTAGATGGATAAGGTCCACATGGTTGAAATCTAGCCCTACACTTGCACCACACTTGTCTTCATCTTGGCCATTGGTTGGCCTTTACTTGACCTATAAATACCCCTCTAAGTTGAAGACTTTCTTCATCCAAAAACTTGAGCAATCTTTCTAAGTCTCAAATACTCCCACCTGCTTGTTTGAGCTCGCCCAAAGCCCCCTCCCCTTTGAGAAGGCCCTTTGGCCGAGAGTTTCCCCCTCCCCTTTGTAGTGGTTAGCCGTGGGGTACCCCCCCCTAGCCTAGTTGTTTTCGTATAATACCCCCCTTTTTGTGGTATAGAAATACTCTCCTAGTATTGTTATATTGCCCAAATACCTTGTAGTATTCCCAAGGTTACACTTTTACAAAAGCCCAGAAAATACTATTATACTTCCCTCAGTCACAAAAACAAAACCCTAAGTAAATCTTCACCCGTAGTTGAAGTTATAAGTAGAAGTTGGTTAGAACTTCTAAGGGTTGGTTGGAGCGGGTCGGAGCGCATGGAGTAGGAGCTAAACCTTGCTCAGGATCGACATATAAACTCGGATAATTTTGGGCTTATCGAGGTAAACATTCTTAACCTTCTGTGGTAATTGGAAATTACATGTTGTAGGAGTATATAGTTAAGTATACTATATATAGAATTGAACATAGTTGTGCGGCAATGTCTTTTGACTTAAGCCTGAATAATACTTACGGCAATGTCTTTTGACTTAAGCCTGAATTTAAAGAAGAGAACTGAACTGTAATTACATAGGACTGTATTACAGTAGACTTGTGTAGTATTACTGTGAGTAGAATTGTACACGTCCGGTTAGACGTGCAAAGCCCGGTTGGCTTGGTAGCGGCCTCGATAGAGAGGAGATTTACGCTGTCATGGGGAAGGTCTTCGAATTTTACGTAGAATATTCTACATTGAGATCTAGGATGTTAATAGGCGCCTTGTGGCCTCTATAGGTTGAAATCTGCGTATGGCGTGATCTACTTGGCTTAAGGAGTGGCAGCGGTTTGAGGTACTTGGATCACTTTGCTATTAGTCGATAATCGTCGCGAGGTATGTGAACCTCTTCCTATCTGTTCTAGCATGATATGTGTATAACTATGTAGTACGGTGAGCGTCACGTGTGTTTAATGTATTTGATTGGTTTGAAACATAAAGTGTTATAACGGCTTTATGGGAAGTTGGTTATAACAGCTTTATGTAGGTAAGAAAATGCTTTGTGGTTTCAAAGGGTAACTGATTTGACTTATAACGGATTTGATGTGTAGTAATAAAGAACTTGAAGTGTTTCAAAAAAACCTTTTTGAAAGAAAAGTAATACTTGGCTTTGAAAACATAAGAGTTGTACTAGCTTTATGGGAAGTTAGGTATAACGTCTTAAGAGTGATAAAAAGAATGGTTTACTGATTTTTTTAAAAGATAAGAGACTTGACTTAATGGTATTGATATGAATTTTGTTAAAGGTGTGAAACCTCATTCGTGAGTAATGAGTACTGGGTTTTAAAAGGAATAATGTTTTATTGATTTTGGAAATCAGAATGAGTATCGACAAACCACTGCAGCGTTAATAAAGGAAAATGTATTGAATAATGAAGTATGGTATTAAAACCAGTAGAAACCTCCATCTGCATAGAAGCTAAGATAAGACAAAATGATATTACATTTCCTAGATCATGGCTGCTTAATAAGATTGATTATAAACAAGAATAACCTACTCACATATAAGACATATGTTTCTCAAAACGTTTAAAGGAGAATTATGTTTTAAAGGATTTAAAACTATGAACTACGAAACCTTTTCTAAAATGAGAAACTTGAGCATTTGAAATTAGGCAAACTTGAACGTTTGGAAAATAAGGTTGTTACTTGATTTTACAAAGGAAAGCATTTTGGTTTACTTAACAATGTTAGTCACTCTATTTTTATACTACGGGTATCGGGTGACCTTCGTAAAAGAAATGGATCTTTAAAAGGAATTTAACGTACGTAGTACTTTAGGGTTAAAACCCAGACTTTGGCATAAAATGAAAGTACTTTGAGTTGTGTATAACTTGCCTATGCTTGTTGTTGTGAAGCTTGCCTATGCTTGTTGTTGTGAAGCTTGCCTATGCTTGTTGTTGTGAAGCTTGCCTATGCTTGTTGTTGTGAAACTGTCTATGCTTGTTGTGATAGCCTTTGTTGTATTGCACCCGCATCTCTCGATGGAGGCGGTTGATTTGTTATGAGCGATTATACACCGAGTCCCACGAGATGGCGGTCGTCACGATTTCATCCGATTTTACACCGAGTCCCAAGAGATGGGCGGTCACGTATTTCACACGATTTTACAGAGTCCCACGATGGCGAGGACACGTATTTCATCCGGTTATCATACATGTCTCCCGCTTTATATAGACTATTATGATTTCATTTACGATCTTTTCTGATTTCACATACTTGGTACTGTTATGCGACCTCGCCGAGTGCGTTCATCGCCGCAGTTGAGGTACATCGGTGGTGGATCCTCGCTCATGGATCACGATTCGTGTCGGAAGCCCCATTTCTTCGAGGCTTATCTTTTGGTATGTTACCACAGTGCAGATTCTTATACATTCGGGGTATGGCGGGGCCTGTCCGTCATAAATTGTAAAAATCTTAGAGGTGCAGCCTGTAAGTGGCGGCGTGGTTTGTAAAAAGGATAAGCTGTCGTATTTATGTATATATTATGAAGGCAACTGTTTTGGTTGGCCTGTTTATTTATCTTGTCTCTTAATTCATGTTCATGTTTTTTATTTCCGCTGATTTTTCTCTGATGTTGTATCACTAGGGTGCCCGGGGTAAGGCACCAGTCACGGGCCCGGGTTCGGGTCGTGACATCTAGTTAATTGTTCTACGGGTTCGTGGACGCGTTCCACCGGAACCAGGTCGTGAAAGACGGAAATGGCCTTATATTGTTTTATAGAGTGACTCCAAAGATTAGAGGCCAGAATCGGTATGGGGGTTATGTATGTATGCTAGTATGAGTTGGAAGTACGGAAAGGGTACGACCAGTAAGAAAGTTAGTAACCAAGTGTAAATGGATAGAGCATGAATCCATAAGAATCTTTCGTGGTAACTACACCCGTGAGTGTTTTGGGGTGGTAGCTGAGCGGGTATATGAGAATTGCCCGGTGATTATACAGTCGTCAGACCCTAGTAGACCTAGTAGAGATGATTACGACAGACTTTGAGGTCATTATGAGTATGGACTAGTTGGCTTTGTGAGTGCCAAGGTTGACATCTTAGTATAAGTATTGTTATGTGGCCATGGGTGGCATATGTAGTGTTACACCCCGTATTTACAGGACATGTTTTAAGAACATACGTAAGAACTCTAAAGTGTCAAGATTTGAGACTTGTAAAATTTAGCGGAATTATGAAATTGTCGGAAAAATGTATTATTGTGACGAATGGGAGGGCGACACGTGTCACCCCCCTTATAGTGAGCTTGGACGAAATGCCATGGACTAAAGGGTCATTTGACCTTTGGTGGGATGACAAAGTCTTGCAACTTGTTAGCATGAGAATTTAGACTAAGTCAAGGGTCCATTAGTCTTGGTTTTTATTAAGACTTCATCCACACCACCCATTTGTTTGTATCTTGACCTTCCATGTCCCTATTTAATACTAGTAGTAGTATGACAAGTTCCATACTTAGCCAAATTACAAAAATTGGAAGAACATCCCATAGGTGCTCTCGGCTTTAGCAACAAGAAGAAAGAAAAAAATTTCGTTTCTTGTCCATTTGATTCCACACTTTAAACCTAGGTTCTTGAGGGTAGTGTAAGCATTTCTCAATAGAAAAATCTTGGAAAAATATTGTTTGCGGGTTAGTCGCAAACAAAAACCTAAAGGGTCTTTCTAGGTTTTACTTGGAGTTTGAAGGATAATTGTTGGTATTGTTCTAAGGGTCCCAACAAGCGGATTGAGGTGTCTTAAAGAGGCTCTAGGTTGCTAAAGAGCAACTTCGGTTTTGAAGATTGGATTAAAAAGCGTTGAGGTATAATCTTGTTCTTTGAAAGTATTACAAAATTATTTATTTATGAAGTATATGTTGAAGTTTATAAGGATTATAGATCGATTGTAGTCTTTGAAATTCGAAATGAAATGTAGGCCATGTTAAGTTGGATTACAATTTGATCGTTGTTAGAATCGTCGCATGTTATTGACTTGAAGCTTATGGTAGTACTAACCAAATGCGACTTGATATCTTATTATGCTACCAATTTGGATTGAAATGGAAATTGGATAAGAATTAGTTTGGTTGAACTCAAGGTGGCCGATTTTGGACTTGTAGTTTGTAGTAGTTGGTTAGTCATTTGTATTGGACTATCTTCTATTTAATTGTGAGCCAATTGGGGCTGTTTGGTTATTATGTCGACCTTGAAAAATGTGGCAAAGTGAGTAGAAACAAAGGAGGTGCTGTCCGATTTTCCATAGAATTTGGCGACTTAGCACTTAGAATATTCTACGTTTGAAGTAAGAGGTTAATGGACGTATTATGGCCATGATAGGTTGAAGAACTAAGTATAGCGTATCCTACTGGAAGATTGTGATAGCTCAAGGTTGAAGTACTTTGGAGCATCTTGCTACTTGTCGACAATCGTCGCGAGGTATGTGAACCTCTTCCTTCTTTTGACATGATTCTATGTATGGAATATATGTGTAGTACTATTTCATGATTCCTTCTACTCTTAGAAGTTAAGAGGTATGTATGTTGATTTACTCTACGTAAAGGTTATGTCTAAGTTATCCTAAGTTCTTACCAAGTCTTATGGGGGATGTTGGTAAGAGTCGTTAGGGGGTATTTGGAGCCAAGTTGACTTGGCTAATTTACGGCACAAATGAGAATAAGTATCGAACAAGCCATTGCAGCGTTAATAAAGGAAAATGTAATGACATTAATTATGTTAAAACAAGTAGAATTCTCCATCTACATAGAAGCTAAGATAAGACAAAATTGTATTACATTTTCTAGATCATGGCTACTTGATTAAGATAGTTATAAATAAGTATAACTTATTCACACCGCACCAAGTATATGTTACTTAATTTATAAGGATTTACGTATGAAGTTTTAAGACTATGGACCTCAAAGTGTTAAAAGGTTAAGAAACTTGTGTTCCTAAAAGTTAAGAGACTTGAAGTATTTTGAAAGCTATGCGATTTGAATTGAAAGTATAAGTTTCTTGGTTATCAAATGAATGTATTTGTCTAAGAAATAAAGAGTTATAACGGCTTTATGGGAAGTTGGTTATAACAACTTTATGGAAGATTTAAAAGAATGGTTTTCTTCAGTAAAGTAAGCAAAGAAATTATTCGAAATAAAGAAGGGCAAATTGTTTTAAAGGTACCAATTGCTTTAGGTTTCAAAGAAAGAAGTCACTAGATTTAGAAGCCTATAAATGTATTTCTAAAAAAAGTATTGTGACTTGTCGTGAAAAGTAGATATGACTTGATACTACGGTTATTAGTATCTTGGAAGTTTTATTTGAAAGAGAATCATTTTAAAGGAGTAGAGTCACGTAGTACGTTGGGTTAAATTCCCGGATTTTATAATGACATGTTAGTGCCTTAAGTAAACAAAAATGAGAGTGTGTATGAACAAGCTAATAAGAAGTTAGGGGATTTCTTAACTTGCTTATGTTATGTATGATAAGTCGGTAGTACTTATGTTATGTATGATAAGCCGGTAGGGCTTATGTTGTGTATGATGGCCGGTTGAGTTAGGGTAAGAGTATAAATGAGGGGCAAGCCCCAAGACGTTATACCACCTTCTCCAGGGTAAGAGTATAAGTGAGGGGTAAATCCCCAAGACGCTGTACCACCTGCTTTATGTGTTATTTGACGACCGGTCGAGATAGGGTAAGCGTATAAATGAGGGGCAAGCCCCAAGACGTTATACCACCTTCTCCGTGGTAAGAGTATAAATGAGGGCAAGCCCCAAGGCGTTATACCCCGCTTACCCCCTTATCCAGGGTAAGAGTATAAAAGAGGGGCAAGCCCCCAGACGTTATACCACCTGTTTTGATTGATATTATGGGCGTGAGACCCATGGTTATGTTTTACACTTTTAGTATCGGCGGTGATGGGGATTCCACGCATGCTTTGATATTGGTGTGACTTGATCGCGTCGATTTGGTAGGGTAGTATATGTTCCTCCGTAGTGGGCCGGACTATGTTATGAAAGATAAGTAAGTTAGATAGAAATGAACTTAATGACTTCTCCTAAGTAAGTACGTAAGATATGACTATAACTCTTAATGGAATGGAAAAAGATATTGATGTAAGTTATGTGGAAAAACTTGATTGAATTCTTAAGTATGTATGTAAGAATATGATGTTAATTCCTATTGAAAGAAGGAAAAGAATGATTAATGTACGATTAAGTTCATAAGTGGTAATGACACGGCAGGATCTGGTATGTATTTTTATACTTGTCCTTGTCATTCTTTGTCTTGTTATGATCTGCATCAGACGTTATTTCTGTTCCATATTCGTACTGTTGTAATCGACTTCGGGGGGCTGCGTTCATGTCCGCAGGTTTAGGTACACAGTTATGGATCCGCGAGCTTAGGATCCTGGTTCAGCATTTTGAGATGGCTCCAATGTTCCGGAGTTGTCGTGGCTATGTATATTCAGGGGTACGGCGGGGCCTTGTCCCGCCACAGTTGTTCAGTTGTTATTCCTAGAGGTCTGTATTCACATTTTGTGGGTCAGTTTGTAAAAGAAATGAGGCAACTGCTTCGGTTGTATTTATATATGTTCAGGAAGGTAGCCCTATCGGCTAACCTGTTGTTTTACTTCCGATGTTTTATTAATAAGTTTCATGTATGTTCCGCTGATTTTCTCTGATGTTTACCGGTAAGGGTGCCCAGGTAGGGCACCAGTCGCGGTCCCGGGGTCGGGTCGTGACAAAAGTGGTATCAGAGCAGTTAGTCCTCGGAAAGTGTCTACAGACCGTGTCTAGTAGAGTCTTGATTATCGGTGTGTTGTGCACCACATCTATAATCAGGAGGCTGCAGGACATTTAGGATTGGTTTCCATTCTTCTCACTCTGAGATCGTGCCATGAATTGTGTTGTTAAGTCGTCTCTCCATAACGAGTTATGTTGATTGCATTACGAGAAAGCGTGATGACCGGGAATGACTATGTGGATTGCGTATCCGGGTTGGTATTGATTATAGTATAGTTGGTATTGTGACATACATCTATACGGAGTTATGTATGAAATGGGTCGACGTGTTGCCTAGAATGATTTTAGATTACCAGGATCGGTAAAGACTAACTAGATCACAGGAAGGTATGGAATAGTTAATGAAATTTCGCCAAGGTCTTGTGGTTTATTTTGAGATTATTGGGAAAGGATGAGGTATGCGATAGGGTAGTGAACCCTTAGAAGCCATATTAAGGAACCTAACTGAATGTCATGTTAATAGATTAAGCTGCGTAGTATGCTTAAGAGAATTATACGGATGAGGCTGTATAGAGTAAGTAATGGTTGTTGTGATCGTGACAACATGGTTATGATTTTATGAGAAGTTTTATACCCGTTATTGGGATTGGTAAGGTAGGCTTGGAGCATGGAAATTGCGAACCTAAGAATATTGATAAGCTGAGACCTTAGATGTATAAGGCTTTCTCGCAATAAGATTTTAAGTCGGACGAGGATAAGAGTTAAGTGCGACGCCAGTAGGGTCGAGGACACATTACGGTCTCCCATATCACAGAGTGGAGTGGGATCAGTTGGTAGTAGTTCCGCCACGTGGCGGTCACGAGGGCGCTAGGCCCAAGTCTAGTTAATTATTTTACGGGTTCGTGGACGCGTTCCACCGGAACCAGGTCATGAAAGCCGGAAATGAACTTATATTGTTTTATAGAGTTACTCCAAAGATTTGAGGCCAGAATCGGTATGGAAGTTATGTATGTATGCTAGTATGAGTTGGAAGTATGAAAAGATAATCTCTTTTGGGCTTAAGATGGACGAGTATGCGTATACAAGGTATTAGGGCCATGTGTGGCATTGTTGGTATGACGGGGTTGTGAAAGGAAACTATGTCGCAAATTTTAAAGATTGACTCCGAAAGAACATTCGGGGACGAATGTTTCTAAGGGGGGAAGAATGTTACACCCCGTATTTACAGGACATGTTTTAAGAACATACGTAAGAACTCTAAAGTGTCAAGATTTGAGACTTGTAAAATTTAGCGGAATTATGAAATTGTCGGAAAAATGTATTATTGTGACGAATGGGAGGGCGACACGTGTCACCCCCCTTATAGTGAGCTTGGACGAAATGCCATGGACTAAAGGGTCATTTGACCTTTGGTGGGATGACAAAGTCTTGCAACTTGTTAGCATGAGAATTTTGACTAAGTCAAGGGTCCATTAGTCTTGGTTTTTATTAATACTTCATCCACACCACCCATTTGTTTGTATCTTGACCTTCCATGTCCCTATTTAATACTAGTAGTAGTATGACAAGTTCCATACTTAGCCAAATTACAAAAATTGGAAGAACATCCCATAGGTGCTCTCGGCTTTAGCAACAAGAAGAAAAAAAAAATTTCGTTTCTTGTCCATTTGATTCCACACTTTAAACCTAGGTTCTTGAGGGTAGTGTAAGCATTTCTCAATAGAAAAATCTTGGAAAAAGATTGTTTGCGGGTTAGTCGCAAACAAAAACCTAAAGGGTCTTTCTAGGTTTTACTTGGAGTTTGAAGGATAATTGTTGGTATTGTTCTAAGGGTCCCAAATGGATTGAGGTGTCTTAAAGAGGCTCTAGGTTGCTAAAGAGCAACTTCGGTTTTGAAGATTGGATTAAAAAGCGTTGAGGTATAATCTTGTTCTTTGAAAGTATTACAAAATTATTTATTTATGAAGTATATGTTGAAGTTTATAAGGATTATAGATCGATTGTAGTCTTTGAAATTCGAAATGAAATGTAGGCCATGTTAAGTTGGATTACAATTTGATCGTTGTTAGAATCGTCGCATGTTATTGACTTGAAGCTTATGGTAGTACTAACCAAATGCGACTTGATATCTTATTATGCTACCAATTTGGATTGAAATGGAAATTGGATAAGAATTAGTTTGGTTGAACTCAAGGTGGCCGATTTTGGACTTGTAGTTTGTAGTAGTTGGTTAGTCATTTGTATTGGACTATCTTCTATTTAATTGTGAGCCAATTGGGGCTGTTTGGTTATTGTAATCGACCTTGAAAAATGTGGCAAAGTGAGTAGAAACAAAGGAGGTGCTGTCCGATTTTCCATAGAATTTGGCGACTTAGCACTTAGAATATTCTACGTTTGAAGTAAGAGGTTAATGGACGTATTATGGCCATGATAGGTTGAAGAACTAAGTATAGCGTATCCTACTGGAAGATTGTGATAGCTCAAGGTTGAAGTACTTTGGAGCATCTTGCTACTTGTCGACAATCGTCGCGAGGTATGTGAACCTCTTCCTTCTTTTGACATGATTCTATGTATGGAATATACGTGTAGTACTATTTCATGATTCCTTCTACTCTTAGAAGTTAAGAGGTATGTATGTTGATTTACTCTACGTAAAGGTTATGTCTAAGTTATCCTAAGTTCTTACCAAGTCTTATGGCGGATGTTGGTAAGAGTCGTTAGGGGGTATTTGGAGCCAAGTTGACTTGGCTAATTTACGGCACAAATGAGAATAAGTATCGAACAAGCCATCAGCGTTAATAAAGGAAAATGTAATGACATTAATTATGTTAAAACAAGTAGAATTCTCCATCTGCATAGAAGCTAAGATAAGACAAAATTGTATTACATTTTCTAGATCATGGCTACTTGATTAAGATAGTTATAAATAAGTATAACTTATTCACACCGCACCAAGTATATGTTACTTAATTTATAAGGATTTACGTATGAAGTTTTAAGACTATGGACCTCAAAGTGTTAAAAGGTTAAGAAACTTGTGTTCCTAAAAGTTAAGAGACTTGAAGTATTTTGAAAGCTATGAGATTTGAATTGAAAGTATAAGTTTCTTGGTTATCAAATGAATGTATTTGTCTAAGAAATAAAGAGTTATAACGGCTTTATGGGAAGTTGGTTATAACAACTTTATGGAAGATTTAAAAGAATGGTTTTCTTCAGTAAAGTAAGCAAAGAAATGATTCGAAATAAAGAAGGGCAAATTGTTTTAAAGGTACCAATTGCTTTAGGTTTCAAAGAAAGAAGTCACTAGATTTAGAAGCCTATAAATGTATTTCTAAAAAAAGTATTGTGACTTGTCGTGAAAAGTAGATATGACTTGATACTACGGTTATTAGTATCTTGGAAGTTTTATTTGAAAGAGAATCATTTTAAAGGAGTAGAGGCACGTAGTACGTTGGGTTAAATTCCCGGATTTTATAATGACATGTTAGTGCCTTAAGTAAACAAAAATGAGAGTGTGTATGAACAAGCTAATAAGAAGTTAGGGATTTCTTAACTTGCTTATGTTATGTATGATAAGTCGGTAGTACTTATGTTATGTATGATAAGCGGTAGGGCTTATGTTGTGTATGATGGCCGTTGAGTTAGGGTAAGAGTATAAATGAGGGGCAAGCCCCAAGACGTTATACCACCTTCTCCAGGGTAAGAGTATAAGTGAGGGGTAAATCCCCAAGACGCTGTACCACCTGCTTTATGTGTTATTTGACGACCGGTCGAGATAGGGTAAGCGTATAAATGAGGGGCAAGCCCCAAGACGTTATACCACCTTCTCCAGGGTAAGAGTATAAATGAGGGGCAAGCCCAAAGACGTTATACCCCGCTTACCACCTTCTCCGTGGTAAGAGTATAAATGGCGGCAAGCCCCGCACGTTATACCACCTGTTTTGATTGATATTATGGGCGTGAGACCCATGGTTATGTTTTACACTTTTAGGCCGCGATGGGGGATTCCACGCATGCTTTGATATTGGTGTGACTTGATCGCGTCCATTTGGTAGGGTAGTATATGTGTCCTCCGTAGTGGGCAAGACTATGTTATGAAAGATAAGTAAGTTAGATAGAAATGAACTTAATGACTTCTCCTAAGTAAGTACGTAAGATATGACTATAACTCTTAATGGAATGGAAAAAGATATTGATGTAAGTTATGTGGAAAAACTTGATTGAATTCTTAAGTATGTATGTAAGAATATGATGTTAATTCCTATTGAAAGAAGGAAAAGAATGATTAATGTACGATTAAGTTCATAAGTGGTAATGACACGCAGAATCTGTATGTATTTTTATACTTGTCCTTGTCATTCTTTTGTACGCTTATGATCTGCTTATCGACGTTATTTCGCTCCATATTCTGTACTGTTATCGACTTTTCGGGGCCAGTGCGTTAAATGTCCCGCAGTTTAGGTATTACGCTATGGATCCGCGAGCTTAGGATCTGGTTCAAAGATTTTGAGATGGCTCAATGTTCCGAGTTGTCGTGGCTATGTATATTCGAAGTACGGCGGGCCTTGTCCCGCCACGATTGTTCAGTTGTTATTCCTAGAGGTCTGTATTCACATTTTGTGGGTCAGTTTGTAAAAGAAATGAGGCAACTGCTTCGGTTGTATTTATATATGTTCAGGAAGGTAGCCCTATCGGCTAACCTGTTGTTTTACTTCCGATGTTTTATTAATAAGTTTCATGTATGCTCCGCTGATTTTCTCTGATGTTTACGGTAGGGTGCCTGTGTAGGCACGATGGCGGCCTCGGGTCGTGACATGTAGTATGAAGGGTGCAGTAAAAGGAGACTATGTCGCTATCTAATTAGATTGGACTCCGAAAGAACATTCGGGGACGAATGTTTCTAAGGGGGGAAGAATGTTACGCCCCGTAATTCAAGGACATGTTTAAGAGAATGTAAGTAAGGAACACAAGACTTGAAAAGGGTACGAAAGGAAGAATTGTTTTTCCGACGGAAAATCTTCCGAACGTTGGAAAGGAAAAATGTTCGTTGTGAAGAATTGGATTCTCAAAATGCATTAATTGAGGATTATGGAATGTATTATCATTATGGAAATTTATTTTAACAGATTTGGTCACGTGGGGCCCACCCGAGAAATTTTACATTTTGTGGGGCCCACGAGGGTTACGAAAATTTATGGACGAATAGGAGGGAGACACGTGTCACCCCCCCCCCCCCCACATGGGCTTGTTCGAATTATGCCAAGGGCAAAATGGTCATTTGACCAATGTATAGATGACCAAGTGTTGCTAATTAGAGAGCTTGAGATAATTGACTAGTCAAAGAGCCACTTGGCTTGATCTCTTCCATCCAAACCTAACAAGTGTTATGATCTAGACCCTTCATTGTAGTATATATCCTATACTAGTGCAAGATGACTTTCATACTTAGAAAATTTTTCAAGAACTTGTCTTGTTGAAGAACAAGCTCTCGGCTTTGAGCTTTTTAGGAAGACAAAAATTTTCAATTGTTTTCCATTATTCACAAGACTTTAACCCAAGGTCCCTAAGGGTATTGTAAGGTTATCTCAATAGAAAGATCCCGGAAAAACCGCATTTTTACGTTAGTCTCAAGGCGGAAACCTAAGATGTTCTTCAACTTTGAAGATGGAACTTGAAGAGGAGTTCTTCATGAGCTTCTAAGGAGTGCTTGGAGCGGATTGGAACATAAGAAAATGAGCTAAGGATTGCTAAGGAGCGACTTTGAATCTTGGAAATTTTAAGGGCTTGTAAAGGTTGAAGTACTAAGTATAACGTATTCTACTTGAAGGATGGAATAGCTATCAAGGTTGAAGTATTTTGGAGCATTTTGCTATTTGTCGATAATCGTCACGAGGTATGTGAACCTCTTCCTTCCTTTGACATGATTCTATGTATGGAATATACATGTGGTATTAGTTCATGATTCCTTCTACTCTTAGAAGTTAAGAAGTATGTATGTTGATTTACTATATGTAAAGGTTATGTCTGAGTTATCCTAAGTTCTTACCATGTCTTATGGGGGATGTTGGTAAGAGTCGTTAGGAGGTATTTGGAGCCAAGTTGACTTGGCTAAGTTACGGCACAAATGAGAATAAGTATCGAACAAGCCACTGCAGCGTTAATAAAGGAAAATGTAATGGCAATCAATTAAGTTAAAATGAGTAGAATTCTCCATCTGCATAGAAGCTAAGATAAGTCAAAATTGTATTACATTTTCTAGATCATGGCTACTTGATTACAATCGTTATAAATAAGTATAACCTATTCACACATATAAGGAATATGTTGCTTAAATTAAAGAGTTTATGTTATGAAGTGTTAAGACTATGAACTACGAAACTTGATTCTAAAAGATAAGAGACTTGAAGTATTTTGAAAGTATAAGTCTCTTGGTTATAAAAAGAATGTATTTGCCTAAAGTATAAAGTTAGTATAACGACTTTATGGGAAGTGGGTTATAATAGCTTTATGGAAAGTTATAGTGGTTTACTCTAAGTAATGATAAATGTTTTGAAATAAAGAAAGGCAAATGGATTTAAAAGCATCAATTGCTTAAGTTTTAAGGAAAGAAGTCACTTGATTTAGAAGCCGAAAAATGTATTTCTAAAAGTGTAGTGACTTAAGTAAAATGTAAACAAGCCTTGATACTACGGGTGTTAGTATCTTGGGGTTTTATATGAAAATCAGTCTTTTGAAAAGAATGTAAGCACGTAGTACTTTGGGTTAAATTCCCGGATTTTTATGTGTGAAACGAAAGTGCCATGAGTTTATAAAAATGGAAGTCTAAAGGTTTAATGAACTTGCCTATGTTTGCTAGTGATAGCTTTGAGTGCAAGTATTATATGTTTACGTTGTCGTGACTCTCAGTTGGAGGGCCGACTGTCTTGTTGTAAGTTTACTTGGACGCAGCGGTGATGTGGGATTCCACGGGTATGCTTCCATTATGATTGATCCTTGGACATGCTTATACGATGTGGGATTCCGGGGCATGTGACCAGGAGGCGGGTTAGATTCTCGGATTTGTTTTATTACCCATGGCCATGCTTATACGATGAGGGATTCCGGGGCATCCGACCATGCTATGTACGACTATTACTCCATGGACTAGCTCCCCATGAAGACATGTACCCACGATGAGGGATTCCGGGGGCATGTTATATTATTACTCCATGGGCTAGCTCCCCATGAAAACCTGCACCTACGATGAGGGATGCCGAGGGCACGTTATGGCCATGCTTATACGATGAGGGATTCCGGGGCATGCGGCCGCGTTATATATATATGTTGTATATGTGTACGCCCACAGTGAGGTAGGATGCCACGGGCGCGTCACATGGTTATATGTTACGCCTACGGCTGTCGGCAGTGATGTGGGATTCCACGGGTAGGAGATATATATATGTATTGTGTATGTTTATGCCGACAGTGAGGTGGGATTCCATGGGAGCGTCACATGGTTATATTTTACACTTATAGTTGTCGGCAGTGATGGGGGATTCCACGGGCACGCTTTGATATTTGTGTGACTTGATCACGTCCCAGATTGGGCCGGGTAGTATATGTGCCCCTCCATAAAGGGCCGGATTATGTTATGAAAGATAAGTAAGTTATATGGTAATGAACTTAATGATTTCTCCTAAGTATGTACGTAAGATATGGCTATAACTCTTAATGGAATGGAAAAGAAAATGATGTGCAATTAAGTTCATAAGTGGTAATGACACGGCAGGATCTGGTATGTACTTTTTTATACTTGCCCCTGTCATTCTTTTGTACAGTTATGATCTGTTTACTGTACTTTATTTCTGTTCCATATTCGATTTTTGTTATCGACTTCTTCGGCTGCGTCATGTCTGCGCAGTTTAGGTACGATTGTGGATCCGCGAGCTTAGGATCCTGGTTCAGCATTTTGAGATGGCTCCAATGTTCCGGAGTTGTCATGGCTATGTATATTTAGGGGTACGCCGGGGCCTTGTCCCGTCATAGTATTTGTTCAAATCTTAGAGGTCTGTATTCATATGTGGGCTGGACTGGCTAGAGTTGTTTTTACATTGTTAAACAGTGTAGACCCCTCTCGGGTAATTTTTATGTTATGGCAGCCTTATCGGCTTGGCCTTGGTTTTTAAAAAAAGAGTGTTATTTATCTTCCGCAGTTTATTATATTGTATGATTAGAAGGGTGCCCATGTAGGGCACCAGTCGCGGCCCGTGGTCGGGTCGTGACACTTAGTTCCAAAACCAAAAGGTCGTTATAATGACTTTACGGGAGTCAAAGGAGTGATTTACTTAATTGTTTTAAAAGAGGAGAAATGACATGATTTAAGAGAAGTAACTTGTTTTAAAAGTGTGAGTTACTTGAGGTTTAAAAGTAGAAGAAACTTGATTTCTAAAGATTAAGAGACTTGAAGTATTTTGAAAGTTAAGAAACTTGATTTGTAAGTATGTGATACTTGGTTTTAAAAGTATAAGTCTCTTGGTTATAAAAGGAATGAATATGTCTAAAACCATAAAGGGTTATAACGACTTTATGGGAAGTTGGTTATAACGACTTTATGGAAGGTTAAAAAAGTTGTCTATTTTGATTAATGGGCATAAATTGCCTAGATTGTGAAAATTTGATGTTACTTGGTTTCAAGCTTTGAAATAAGGTTTCTAAAAGTGTAGTAACTTACTTTGAAAAATAGACATGCTTTGATACTACGGGTGTTAGTATCTTGGGGTTTTACATAAAAATGAGTCTTTTGAAAAGAATGTACGTACGTAGTACTTTGGCTTGTTTAAATGAGAATTTTTCCATTTGTGCCTTGATAGTACTTTGGCTTGTTTAAATGAGGATTATTCTATGTGTGCCTTGATAGTACTTTGGCTTGTTCAAATGAGAATTATTATATGTGTGCCTTGATAAGTACTTGGGCTTGCTTAAATAAGGATTCTTTTGGTTTATGTAACAAGAAAGCATGGTATTGTCTTGGTTTGTGTAAAGGCATGGTATTGTCTTGGTTTGTGTAAAGGCATGGTATCGTCTTGGTTTGTGTAAAAAGTAAAGGCATGGTATTGTCTTGGTTTATGACAAAAAGAAAGGCATGGTAATTGTCTTGATTTGTGTAAAGGCATGGTTTTGTCTTGGTTTGCTTGCATATGGGTTGCTCATATAGACATTCGTGCAAGTGTCATATCTCCACATCTCCGCGTCCCTCCATAAAGGGCCGGCAACTTGTTTCAAGGATACCATGGGTTAGCTCCCCATGGGGGTGAGTGGTACACACTCACGGCGGGTCGGTATTTGACTCGGGCGGGTTAAATTCTCGGATATATATAAGCCATGGATTAGCTATCCGTGATGCGAGTATCGTGTTCCAGTGACTCATTGCGGGTCCTCATGACCTAAGCTGGTGAAATAGTCCCTTGCGGGGGAAATAGTCCTATGATAGGTTGCATTATAACACAGATGGTGGTTGACCCTGGCACTGGCACGACCTTCGTGTTTTGAAACGGTAGTGATTTCATTAATGAAAGGGTGCAGTGTGTGTATGATTTAAAGTGGAACAATAATTCTCATTGTTAAAGACATAACTTAAAATATAAAAAGGATTGCATTACTCTGCGATTGCAAGGTTCAGGTGCTTACGATGTTGTATTATATCATGGATTGCGTGATGAGGAAGGATTCCACGCATAAGTGATATTTTAGGCGTGAGACCCATGGTTATGTTTGAGTAATGACTTTGAGGCATGCGTCCACGACTTGATATGATCGCTTATGTATTGTGTAATCGTAGGTTGGCTATCATACATGTCTCTGCTTTGTTAGATCGTTATGATTTCATTACGATTTATCGTTTCACATACTTGTTACATTCTTCAGATCGACCTCGCTTGGGGCTGCGTTCATGCCGCAGGTTTAGGTACGCAGTTTGGTGATCTGCAGGTGTAGGACCATGCTCAGAGTTTTTGGATAGCTCCATCTATTCAGGAGTTTATCTTTTTGGTATAGATCCTTCAGTACAGTCTTTTGTATAGTTATGGGTACGGCGGGGTCTTGTCCCGTCATAGTTCAGTAAAACTCTTAGAGGTCTTTATTCATAAGTGGTATTGGACTCATGTACAATGTAGTGTCTTTTGATTATGTATATTATATGGCAGCCTTGTCGGCTTTGCCCTTGCACGTATGTTGGTTTTTAAAAAAAAATGAGGTGTTATTTAAATTCCGCAGTTTAATTGTGTCAGTCAGGTAGAAGGGTGCCCAGGTAGGGCACCAGTCACGGGCCCGGGGTTCGGGGCGTGATAGAGTGGTATCAGAGCAGTCAGTCCTCGGAATGTCTACAGACCGTGTCTAGTAGAGTCTTGATTATCGGTGTGTTGCGCGCCACACCCATAAACAGGAGGCTACAGGACATTTAGGAGTTGGTTTCTATTCTTCTCCCTCTGAGATCGTGCCATAGAGCTGTGTTATTAAAATAATTCCTCTCTGACGTATTTTTATGTTACAGTTATGCCTCCAAGGGGGGCAACAGTCGCCCAGAAGGGCAAAGGGGTAGTAGGTGTTATACCCCGTATTTCCAGAGTATGTACGTGAGGGCGTACGTATAATAATTTGAGCCTTAAGTTAGGCAAGTTTCGAAATTTGCACACAACACCCGATAGGAGTCGTTTTTCGACGAAACGTTTCCACAGCTTTCGTAGGGAAAATTCCGGCTATGGCATTTTTAATTTTTGCGGATTTTTCCGAGAGACGAAACATTTTGGACCAACGGGAGGGTGACATGTGTCACCCTCACATTGGGAGCAAGTGGACGGCAAGGGCAAGTCAAGGGCACGTTTTTTGTGCCTTTGGTTAGGTAGGATATTTGTGCAAGTTGGTGTGGTAGATGGATAAGGTCCACATGGTTGAAATCTAGCCCTACACTTGCACCACACTTGTCTTCATCTTGGCCATTGGTTGGCCTTTACTTGACCTATAAATACCCCTCTAAGTTGAAGACTTTCTTCATCCAAAAACTTGAGCAATCTTTCTAAGTCTCAAATACTCCCTCCCTTTTGTTTGATCTCGTCCAAAAGCCCCCCTCCCCCTTTGAGAAGGCCCTTTGGCCGAGAGTTTCCCCCTCCCCCTTTGTAGTGGTTAGCCGGGGTACCCCTAGCCTAGTTGTTTTCGTATAATACCCCTTTGTGGTATAGAAATACTCTCCTAGTATTGTTATAATGCCCAAATACCTCGCCCAAATACCTTGTAGTATTCCCAAGGTTACACTTTTACAAAAGCCCGTAAAATACTATTATACTTCCTCACTACAAAAACAAAACCCTAAGTAAATCTTCACCCGTAGTTGAAGTTATAAGTAGAAGTTGGTTAGAACTTCTAAGGGTTGGTCGAGGCGGCCTGAGCGCACTGAGTAGAGCTAAACCTGCATGGATCGACATATAAACTCGGATAATTTTGGGCTTATCGAGGTAAACATTGTTAACGTTCTGTGGTAATTGGAAATTACATGTTGTAGGAGTATATAGTTAAGTATACTCTATATAGAATTGAACCGAGTTGGGCGGCAATGTCTTTTGACTTAAGCCTGAATAATACTTACGCAATGTCTTTTGACTTAAGCCCAATTTAAAGAAGAGAATCGAACTGTAATTACATAGACCGTATTCTGATGAGACTTGTGTAGTATTGTGTAGTAGAATTGTACACGTCCGTTAGGCGTGCAAACCCCCGGTTGGCTTGTAGCAGGCCTCGATAGAGGAGGAGATTTACGCTGTTGGGGTGTGCCAATTTTACGTAGAATATTCTACATTGAGATCTAGGATGTTAATAGGCGCCTTGTGGCCTCTATAGGTTGAAGTACTGCGTATGGCGTGATCTACTTGGCTTAAGGAGTAGCCGACGGTTTGAGGTACTTGGATCACTTTGCTATTAGTCGATAATCGTCGCGAGGTATGTGAACCTCTTCCTATCTGTTCTAGCATGATATGTGTATAACTATGTAGTACGCAGACGCATACGTGTTTAATTTATTTGGTTGGTTTGAAACATAAAGTGTTATAACGCTTTATGGGAAGTTGGTTATAACAGCTTTATGTAGGTAAGAAAATGCTTTGTGGTTTCAAAGGGTAACTGATTTGACTTATAACGGATTTGATGTGTAGTAATAAAGAACTTGAAGTGTTTCAAAAAAAAACCTTTTTGAAAGAAAAGTAATACTTGGCTTTGAAAACATAAGAGTTGTACTAGCTTTATGGGAAGTTAGGTATAACGTCTTAAGAGTGATAAAAAGAATGGTTTACTGATTTTTTTTAAAGATAAGAGACTTGACTTAATGGTATTGATATGAATTTTGTTAAAGGTGTGAAACCTCATTCGTGAGTAATGAAAAAGGGTTTTAAAAGGAATAATGTTTCTTGATTTTGGAAATCGAATGAGTATCGACAAACCACCGCGTTAATAAAGGAAAATGTATTGAATAATGAAGTATGGTATTAAAACCAAGTAGAAACCTCCATCTGCATAGAAGCTAAGATAAGACAAAATGATATTACATTTCCTAGATCATGGCTGCTTAATAAGATTGATTATAAACAAGAATAACCTACTCACATATAAGACATATGTTTCTCAAAACGTTTAAAGGAGAATTATGTTTTAAAGGATTTAAAACTATGAACTACGAAACCTTTTCTAAAATGAGAAACTTGAGCATTTGAAATTAGGCAAACTTGAACGTTTGGAAAATAAGGTTGTTACTTGATTTTACAAAGGAAAGCATTTTGGTTTACTTAACAATGTTAGTCACTCTATTTTTATACTACGGGTATCGGGTGACCTTCGTAAAAGAAATGGATCTTTAAAAGGAATTTAACGTACGTAGTACTTTAGGGTTAAAACCCAGACTTTGGCATAAAATGAAAGTACTTTGAGTTGTGTATAACTTGTCTATGCTTGTTGTTGTGAAGCTTGCCTATGCTTGTTGTTGTGAAGCTTGCCTATGCTTGTTGTTGTGAAGCTTGCCTATGCTTGTTGTTGTGAAACTGTCTATGCTTGTTGTGATAGCCTTTGTTGTATTGCACTTCGCATCTCTGGAGGCGGTTGATTTGTTATGAACGATTATACACCGAGTCCCACGAGATGGGCAGGGTCACGTATTTCATCTGATTTTACACCGAGTCCCACGAGATGGGCAGGGTCACGTATTTCATCTGATTTTACACCGAGTCCCACGAGATGGGCAGGGACACGTATTTCATCTGGTTATCATACATGTCTCGCTTTATATAGACTATTATGATTTCATTTACGCCTTTTCACATACTGTACTGTTATGCGACCTCTCTTGGCTGCGTTCACGCCGCAGTTGAGGTACATCGGTGGTGGATCTCGCTCATGGGATCACAGTTCACGGTCGAAAGCCCCATTTCTTCTGAGGCTTATCTTTGGTATGTTACTCGAGTCTGCAGATTCTTATACATTCGTGGTATGGCGGTCTGCCCCGTCATAGTTGTAAAAATCTTAAGGTCAGAGCATCACAAGGCGGGGTTTGTAAAAAGGATAATCGTCGGTATTTATGTATATATGATGAAGGCAATCGCTGTTTTGGGCTTTGTTTATTTATCTTGTCTCTTAATTCATGTTCATGTTTTTTATTTCCGCTGATTTTTCTCTGATGTTGTATCACTAGGGTGTCCGGGGTAAGGCACCAGTCACGTGCCCGGGTTCGGGTCGTGACAGTAGGAACTACCAGTCAGACTCAGAGAGTTAATAGGGCTCGTGCCCAGGGTATACCGGATGTTGTGCCGCAATCAGCGAGTTCTTCCGCGCCATGTTTTGAGGCCCAGTAACGCCCAACCCGGCCCGCATCGTGCCTTACCCCGCACCCTAGTGATACAACATCGAGAAAACCGGAAAATAAAACACGAGTCATGAAACAAGAGATATAATAAATAAACAGCAACCAAAACAATTGCCTTCGATATACATAAAAACCCAAGCTTATCCTTTACAAACCCCGCCACAACAAGCATGCATGCACTTAAGATTTACAACAACTATGACGGACAGGCCTCGCCATACCCTCGAATGTACAAGAACCTACAACTCAGGAAACATACCAAAGATAAGCCTCAAGGAACGAGCTTTCCAACACGCTGAAATGAGATCCTAAGAGCGGGATCCACGATCGATGCACTTACTGCAGATGAACGCACTTCCGGCGAGGTCAAGACAACAGTACCAAGTATGTGAAATCAGAAAATATCAGAAATGAAATCATACTAGTCTATAAAAGCCGAGACATGTATGATAACCAAACTTACGCTCACAACATAAAAACAAATATGTCAAGTCGTGACTCACGCCTCAAAGTCACCACTCAAATATAACTATGGGTCTCACGCCCACAACATCCATCATGTTCGCATCATGGCCGCATGCCCCGGAATCTCAGACGGTGTAGACATGTCCATGATGCAACAATAATAACAAGGCCGCACGCCACATGCCCCGGAATCTTTTGACGGTGTACATGCCCATGTAACCTCAATAACAATATCTGGTGGTCAACCCCGCCGCGTAGCCACATGTCCCCGAATCTCGACGGTAGACACGCCCATGTTGCGGTAATAACCATATATCGGTAATCAACCCGCCGCACGGCCGCGTGCGCCGGAATCAGACGGTGTAGACATGTCCATGTGATATCAACAACAAGACGAGAATCAAAATGGAAACATACCCGTGGAATTCTCCATCACCGCCAAAGACGCCCCGCAGTTCTCAACAAGTCAACCGCCTCTATCGAGACGCGGTAATACGTAAATACCACACTTGTACAACAAAGGCTATCATCACAAGCATAGGCAAGTTTCACAACAACAAGCATAGGCAAGTTTCACAACAACAAGCATAGGCAAGTTTCACAACAACTCAAAGTACTTCCATTTATACCAAAGTCCGGGTTTTTAACCCCAAAGTACTACATACGTTAAGTTCTTTTAAAAGAGATCCATTACTTCTATAAAAGTCACCCGATACCCGTAGTATTAGAATGACCAACCCACATTCCTTTTCAAAATCAAGTAACAACATTCTTTTCCTAAGTTCCAGTTTGCCTAGTTTCAATTACTCAAGCTTCTCATTTTCAAATGGTTTCATAGTTCATAAACTTAATCACTTGATTTCTTTTTAGAACAATTGAGTAATATATGTCTCACGTGAGAGTAGGTTATTCTTGTTTACAACATTCTTATTACAAAGACCATGATCTAGAAAAATGTATATCATTTTGTCTCATCTTAGTTTCTATGCAGATGGAGGTTTCTACGGTTTTAATACAATTCATCATTTTTCAATACATTTTCCTTTATTAACGCCGCAGTGTCCTGTCGATACACATTCGATTTCCAAATCAAGAAACATTATCCCTTTAAATAAAACCAAGTACTCATTACTCACGAATGAGGTTTCACACAAACATTCACATTAAAACAAATAAGTTAAGTCTCTTATCTTATAAGATCAAGTCTCTTAACTTCTAACATCAAGAAACCATTTTCTTTACCTCTTAAGACATTATACCTAACTCCCATAAAGCTAGTATAACTCTTTTTAAAACCTTTTAAAACCAAGTGTTACTCTCCTTCCAAAACGATTTATAAATCTTTTGAAATACATCAAGTTCTTTATTATAACTAGCCGCTTATAATTCACATCGATTACCTTTAAAACCACAAAGTATTTTCTTACCTACATAAAGTCATATAACCAACTTCCCATAAAGCCGTTATAACACTTTATGTTTTAAGAACAATCAAACACAGTTAACACATGTACGTCTACCGTACTTACATAGTTCACACATATCATGCTAGAAGAGATAGGAAGAGGTTCACATACCTCGCGACGATTATCGACAATAAGCAAAAAGCTCCAAGTACTACAACCTTGCTAGCCCTTTCCACTCCTCGAGTAGAATACGCTACTCTTAGTACTTTCACCTATAAAGGTCACAAACGTCTATTAACCCCAAAACACAAGTTTCTATCTTTCTACAGAAAATTCGAAGACTCTCCCCGCAACAACAGCGTAAATCTCCTCCTCTATCGAGGCCGGCTACCAAGCCAACCAGGGGGGGGGTTCACACGTCTAACCGGACGTGTACCATCCTACTCAGTAATACTACACAAGTCTACTGCAATACAGTCCTATGTAAATACAGTTCAGTTCAGTTCTTTATTCTTCAGGCTTAAGTCAAAAGACATTGCCACAATACTAAGTTCAGTTCTATATATAGTATACTTCAACTATATATTCTAACATGTAATTTCCAATTACAATAGAAGGACAGTAGTGTTTACCTCGATAAGCCCAAAATTATCCAAGTATAAAGTCGATCCTGAGCAACGCTTAGCTCCTACTCCGAGCGCTCCAAACAACCCTTAGAAGTTCTAACCAACTTCTACTTACAACTTCAACAACGGGTGAAGATTTCCTTAGGGTTTCGTTTTTGTGGCTAAAGGAAGTATAATCGTATTTTCTGGGCTTTTGTATAAGTGTAACCTTGGGAATACTACAAGGTATTTGGGCCAAGGTATTTGGACATTATAACAATAATAGGAGAGTATTTCTATACCACAACAAGGGGTATTATACGAAAACAACTCGGCTAGGGGGGGGGTACCCCACGGCCAAGGCACCACAAAGGGGGGAGGGGTGGCCTCTCGGCCAAAGCCAACTTTTAAGGGGGAGAGGGGCTCTTGGACGAGAGTCAACAAGAGGGAGGGGAGGGGTTTCCAAGACTTGGAAGATTTTTGGATGAATGAAGTCTTCAAAGAGAGGGGGGTATTTATAGCAAAACCAAAAGCCAACCAATGGCCAAGATCCTTCCAAGTGTATAGCAAGTGTAAGGCCAAGATCAAGCCAAGTGCACCCTAACCCCTACTCCACAAAACATGGCACAAAACAAGCCACAAAACAAGGCACAAAACCATGAACCAATCGGCCAAGGCCAAGCCTCTTCTTTGCCGTCAACGAGGTGACAAGTGTCACCTCCCGTTGGTCCAAAATGTTCCGCCGCTCGGAAAAATCCGAAAAAATAATAAATGACATAGCAGTATTTTTCCAACGTAGTCGTGGAAACGCTTTTAAAACGACTCTATTCGCACTTGTGCCCAAATTTCAACCAAAGCCAATTCTAAGGCAAAAAAAATTAATACGCACGCCTCACGCATATACTGAAATACGGTATAACATTCTTCCTTAGAAACATTCGTCCGAATGTTCCTTCAAGGTCTCAAAACAAACAGCGCCAAGATAGTCTTCACCGCTATACGTTTAAAACAATCATGCCACACCACAAAACACACGCTCACTTCTCCCCTTACTCAGAGTACTCGTCACGAACACTCGAACTCGTTCTAGTGTCCGTAACACACTTCACAACGCTCGTTTCCAACCTCGAGTCACTACCTCCAAACTTGGTCATCTCACTAACCTCAATTTCCCTAAGGCCATTCCCGCCTTCACGAACCGATTCTCGATCGAACGTATCCACGAACTCATACGATGGTCATCTAAACTTGGGCCTAGCACTCGTGACCGCCACCGGCGGGACCACCTGAGCTGACCCTTCCTCAAAACGGACGCGGGTTGGCCCGCAACAAGGCCCCAACCCGACCCACAGTAGCCCCAACTCTCTAGTTTCTTGATCCAACAATCTTACCTCTACAGTCGCGAAAGCTACCACTTCCATTTCACACTACCCGGACTTACCCTTTTCACTAACTGTGTTTCTAAATCACATTTTAGCACAAAGCTATCCAAACATATCATTAAACACATCAACAACATCAATACACACAAAACTCTGAGGTTAAGGATATACTCAAACTAGGCGGTTCAAGGACCGCTAAACTCGAACTTCCACCGCGACCTCTACCGTGGCCCGCAATCGCTCTAGTAGTCCGTGCTATCCTACCGCATACTCGGCCTGGACAGCCTCGTCATATGGCCCTGTTGGCCGCAAGAATAACAAGCTCCTCGTACTACGACACTCTCCAAATGCGTCTACACATCGACCACACCGAGGTAGGGGTGATCGATCCGCCAACACCCTACTCCCCGAACATCTGAAACCCAGGAGCCTGCACCGCTTCCCGAAAATCCTGCGGTCCCGGCGTCGCGAGGACCACTCTGCAATGGCGGAGGTACATAACTAGTCTGCCGAGGCGGTCCGCCTCGAAAGTCGCCAAAATATCCGGCCGTCTTCGCCTTCTTCTCGCCGAAAGCCGTCCACCTGCCGATCTGCGCGCCTCGCACCCAAGTGCATGAGCCGAATGCGGCAATGTCCATGCCCTGAAGAGAAACACCCAACAACTCTGCTAGGTAATCATCGAGCCTCGTAACATATCGGTGCACTCGATCCTCCATACTAGCTACTAATGCGGAACATACCGCCAATGAGTCGAACTCACATTGTACTCCCGAATCAGACGCCTGCTCGCCTCAACATCAAAAACTGGCCCGAGCCCTCCTCATTTGTGGAGGCAAGAAATGTGCCGAAGGCCCCAAAACTCGCCCCAAACGGCCGAAGTGCATGCTCTCCCGAAAGCTCCCACGAGTCAAACCAATCGATCGCGGTATCACGCAGCCGATGCGAACAAATGTCACGGACTCGTCTCAAGCCTTGATCACCCGCATGATCCTCTAACCGACGGATGAACTCGCGGATCATCCTCCGCCGACCAGTAAAACTCAAAGTGCTACAACTAAGGAAATCCCGTAGCCTCAAACCGCTCGCCTCGTGTACTACAAAGCCGCTGAATCGAACTGCTGGCCCACCTATCTCATATTCGCCATGACCACGCCAAGAATCGGGCCATCTCCTTGTAACCCATCTCCTCTCGCCCGCATCGCGGACTGAGGCTCAGTATCGCGTCTCGGCAGCCATTGCCGCGCCTAACCTCTGGGCGGCGTCACAAAACCCGCCGTCAAGCACAACCTCGTGCATGCGGGCTGCGCTCGCCAGATTCTCTCTTGTCACGACCTGCTCGGCGTGGATCGTGCCTTACCCGCACCCAAGTAGTCATACATCGAGAAAAACCGGAATATAAAACAACCAAGATATGAAACAAGATAAATAAGACACGGTTCTGAAAAAAGTTGCCTTTCGGCATAATGTATATAAATAACCCAAAATGAACAATTACATCCCAACCTTACAACAGTCTCATGCACTCTAAGAGTTTAAAACAACAATGGCGGACGGGGCCCGCCATACCCCAATACGAATATCTACAACGGGGACCATACCAAAATGCTAAGCTTCCGAGAAACTGAGCTTTCCCAACGCTGCGGTGATCCTAAGAACGGATCAAGAGGAGTACTTTTACTGCGCGATGAACGCAACCCCCCGAAGGAGGTCAGTACAACAGGTACCAAGTATGTGAAACTGAAAATACTGTAAATGAAATCATAGTAGTCTATATAAGGCAGGAGACATGTATGATAAGCCAAAACTATAGTTCACAATAAATAAGCAGTCATGTCAAGTCAGGGACTCATGCCCTCAAAGTTATCACAATAGAACCGTACGGTAAGTGCGGCGCGTGGCCGACTACTAAAACCCACAGCACCAACAAGGTCATAAATCAGATTATGAGATCTGTCTGCATCATCACATGATCAAAGCCGCCACTACCGCAGATCTAATGCGCGCATCTAGTCCCGAACTTCCCGCACTCGCATAGGCCAAACAGATAGGCCCGCATGAGGTATAACCCCCGCATCGAGGGTAGCTACTCCGGCGCCCTAGACTCGTCGTCCGCATGGCTACAAGAACCGCATGACCACAAGGCGGCCGATACTAACCTCGAACTCCCGCAGCCCGCATAGGCCATCTGCACCGCATAAGGTATTCTCGAATCATAGGTCCATCGACCGCCGAGTCTACCCCCGACGGAGGGCGCTTAACCCCCTGAGTTATGAATGATATAATATCAACATAACCGATTATTGCTAAACAACATAAGCACAACAAGGAAAAACCCCTTTACACAAATATCACAAGATACTAACTCACGTAGCATCCTAACATGTTTACTTATCCAATAACAAGAAAGTATTACAAGACTATCACAAATCAATACAATCAAGTTATTCACACAAGGTACTTTCTACATTATGTTAACAAGTTCGGGTTGTTAGCCCCAAAGTACTTCATGTATTACTCTTTTTAAAAGATCCGTTTCTTTTACAAAAGTCACACAATAACCGTAGTATAAAAAATAGAGTAATTATCTTTGAAGTACATTAAAACACTTCTCCTTGTAAAATCAAGTAACAACATTCTTTTCCTAACGTTCAAGTTTGCCTAATTCCAATTAGTCAAGTTTCTCATTTTCGAAAGGGTTTGTAGTTCATAGTTTTAATCCTTTAAAACAATTTGAGAAACATATACCCTAAGTGTGAGTAGGTTATTATTATTCGTAACAATCTTATTACAGCAGCCATGATCTAGTAAATGTAATATCCTTTTGTCTCATCTTAGCTCCTATGCAGATGGAAGTTTCTACTAGTTTTAATAATACCTTATTAGTCAAAATAATTCTCTTTATTAGTACTTTGTGGTTTGTTCGACATTTATTCTGATTGGTAAAACATCATTCCTTTTGAAAACCAAAAATACTATTTACTCACTAATGAGGTTTCACACTTTTTAACAAAATTCATATTAGTATAATAAGTCAAGTCTCTTATTTCCTTAAATCAATAAATCGTTCTTTTTATCACTCTTAAGCCGTTATACCTAACCTCCCATAAAGCTAGTATAACTCTTAAGCTTTTAAAACCAAGTGTTACTCTTCTGAAAAAAATGATTCAGTATTCCTTTGAAATGTTTTCAGTTCTTTATTCAAAGTAAGCCGTGAGGCATTGCCGCAAGTGTTATTCAGGCTTAAGCCGTGAGGCATTGCCGTAAGTATTATTCAGGCTTAAGTCAAAGACATTGCCGTAGTTATTATTCAGTTAACACATGTACGTCTACCGTACTATATATATTGTAAAATATCATGCTTTAGGAAGAATCACATACCTTCTCGGCGAAAACCTCCTGCCAAGTTGAATATGTCGCGCGCAGAGTATCGACCTATAACAGTCAAATACGTCTATCAACGTCCAGACTGTACTGTACAAAGTTCTAAGCAGAGGGTTCGTTATTCTATGGTCATTTGGGCAGCACTTCCCTACCCGGTGAGCTACTCAAGTCTACTGTGAAAACAGTCCTATGTAAGTACAGTTCTATTATTCATCTTTTAAACCCTTCACTGTGATAACATTCAATTCTATTCTCGCAATATCCTTCTAAGTATTTAATACTTATTCCTATACTTCTACAGTATATATATTCTAATTACAAAAGGAGGATAAGGTTATTTACCTCGGTAAGCCCAATAATATCCTAGATAAAAGTCGCGCCTGAGCAAGGTTTAGCTCCTAAGTTGTGCGCTCCGGTAGCTCCAATAAACCTTAGAAGTTCTTCACAACTTCTACTAAGGACTAAGGGATTTGGGCTAGGGTATTTTGGGCATTATAACAATACTAGAAGGCAACTTTTCTACCAAGGAGGGGGTAGTGTTTCGCTAGGCTAGCTTTAGGGGTTGCTCTCGCCAGGCTTCTCAAAAGGGAGGGGTGTGTTTGGACGAAACAACAAGAGGAGAGAGGGGATTTGAGACTTAGATAGATAGATTGCTCAATTTAGGATGAAATAACTCTTCAACAAGGGGGGTATTTATAGGTCAAGACATGGCCAACCAATGGCCAAGATTATGCCAAGTGCAAGGCAAGTGTAGGGTGAGGATTTAGGCAAGTGTCCTTGGCCAACTTGCACACAAAATATCCTACCAACTACTTGACAAAAATTGTCATCCAATTGGCCTCAATGCCGTAACATCCATCAATGAGTGGGTGAAATGTGTCGCCCTCTCTTTGGTCCAAAATTTTTCGTCTCTCGTAAAAATTCGAAAAAATTAGAAATGACATAGCCGTAATTTATCCTACGCGATTTGTGTAAAACGTTTCGTCGAAAAACGACTCTAAACGGGTGTTGTGTACAAAGTGGAATTCGTCCAAGCCAACTAGGGGGGGGTGACACGTGTCGCCTCCTACTCGCCCAAAATATTTCATCTTCCAAAATATCCACAATGGCCAAAATCTCAAAACAAAGTGGCCCCACAAAATCAGAATTTTCTCCCGTGGCCCCACGTGACCATTTCCAAAATAAAACTCCATAATTCTCTAAAATTCCAAGAAGTCCGAATACCAAACTGGGAATCCAATTCCATAAACGAATCTTTTTCCTTCACAAAACCGGAAACTTTTCCGTGGAAAAATCACCTCTTTCTTCCATTCCAATTCGATGTCGTATTCTCGCACGCACGCCCTCGCATACATACCACGAAACTACGGGTATAACATTCTCTCTCTTAGAAACATTCGTCCCGAATGTTCCTTCTAGGTATCAAAACAAGCAGCGCCAAGATAGTCCTTATCGCTATACTTACTTTAAACAACCATGCCACACTGGTCACAACACAACAAGCGCACATACTTATCTCCAAGTCCACGAGGAATCACCTCTATCACAAAAACTCCTACTCGAGATCTAAAAGATACTCCCTTCGCCCTACTCTTTACAAACGAATGATCACACCTATGCTCGTAATACATGCTCGATTTCCTTTACTCATCGTGATACCACTTTTGTCACTTTGTCGCGAGCCTTGCCCCGACGACCCAACAAATGGTACCGGCCGCCATGATCCACGAGGATGTCGTACACTTCTTGTACGCTCGAACTCTTACCACCTTTCATTCGCTTAGTTTCCAAATCTCGGGTTACTATCTCTAACGTGGTCATCATTAATCGGGAACACTGGTGGATTTCGATACTTTCCCGAACATAACAATACGAAGATCGGACGTCTTGCCTTCCTAAGTCGGACGGCAATGCTAACATATAGGCAACCTGGCCTAATCTTCACATGAACTCAAAAGGCCTAAAGTAACACGCTAAGTTTCCTCTGTTTTCCAAAACTCGTCACACCCTATCCACAGTCTGCTGGAACAAACCTGAACCAACTATCTGAACCTTGCCAACATCGAATCAATCGATCGGCAACTTATACTTCCGCCCCTACAAGGCTTCCTAAGGCGACATCCGAATACTGAAAATGGTAGCTTAAACATTCCCTTTACAGGAGACGACAATCCCCACAACTACTCCCAAATCCAAACATCGCCCGAGGCGAATGCGATTCTGAGACTTACCTGAGTTCTTAACCCTGCCTGGTAAAACTTCCAAAAAAAGGAAACAGCCGTACCCTGGGCTCCACTGTCTGTCATAAGGTGAAGGTAGGCACTCCGTGCAGCCTTACAACCTTTCTGATATAATCACCCCTACCGAGTACACGGTCTTTGCTAGAAGACAAGACGGGCTGACCTCCTCGGCCCGACTACTGGTCGAATGTATCCACGAACTCGTACGTTGGTTAACTAAACTTGGGCCTAACACCCTAGTGACCCTACCACCCGGCGGGACCACCAAAAACTGACCCCACCACCAAACAGGCCACGGGTCGACCCGCCACATGGCCTCCACCCAACCCGGCAATGCGCAAACACTAGCTCCCTGATTCGGAACAATCTCACCAATCACGTTACGAAAACCTAGCGGTCTTCTACCCTCTTTCATTCCACATTACCCAGGGATTCATCCCACAAAATATCTCACGTATACTATGCACCTCGACAAGGGTCAAACACGAAGTAATTCTTTTACCAAAGATGGCCTCGCCTCTAAGGTCTCTACGTACACATCCTAAGGCTCCCACTTTCTCTATCCCCCAATCTTTCCTGATTAACTAATCATGATTCCCAATCGCAGTTAACACAATGCTATCTGAACATAATACTTAAGATATTCGCTACATATAAATCTCTAAAGGGTTAAGGATATACCAGATCTACGCCGCACTTCCCTTAGGTCGTTTCTAATCAAACCCGCCGGGCGCATATCTGGGAAGGTGATGAACTATCCACCGATCCTGGCGGCGAGTCTCTACATCCGCACCACCCTTGGCCTGACAATTCCTCGCAAATGGCCTGCTGTCCGCAAACATAACAAGCCGACGCGAAGAACGACACTCCCACGATGACATCGACCACAACGCCACACCGAGCGTGGCCTCCTCTCAGCTAACACCCTCCTCTCCGAACCATTGCATCCACAACTGGTCTAGTAGGCTGAGTTCTCGTGCTTGTATCCTTCCTCATAGAACATTCCCTTGCCATATGGCCCTGACGGCCGCAATAAAAACAAGCACCAGTAAAAAGACGGCACTTCCCGGGATGACACCTGCCACACTGTGAACACTGAGGAAAATCAACCACATGGAGGACACTCTGCCGGCGGAGGCGCATGTCTAATCTGCTGCTGAGGCGATTCGCCTCGAGAGTTACCAAATGATCCTGCCAATCGGCCTCTTCGCTGCTTCCTGGTCACTGTCGATCTCTACCTCTCTCAGCCCGCTGCACATAATCCTGAACGCAAGCCTGGCTCGTCCCTGACTGAAGAGCTACTCCCTCACAACCCTTCTTTAGATAAGCATCAATATCCTTGGAATACCGGTACATAAAATACTCTCTGGCTGCCAAGTCCTTTGCTAGCAACAGGGCCGTCTCCTTCCAATCCATATTTTCTGCTCCCAGTCGTGGAACTGAAAGTCCAGATGTCATGACCGCAGTAGGAATCGCCACGTACAAACTCTACTGCTTGGCGACGCCTCGTAACTCCTCGCGTGAAGCATCACCTCAGTGATGATTGGGCTGTGCCCTTCTAAATCTCTCAGATTTACTCGCAGCCTCCTTCGGCCGCTTGCTTCTGGGCCCGAGGTTACTGGCGCGAGGCATCACCGTAAAGGAAAGGAATACGTTAGAGGGTCCAACTTATAACACACCTCTAAAGCACGATCGCAGAGTGAGAAGAATGGAAACCAATCCTAAATATCCTATAGCCTCCTGATTATTGGTGTGGTGCACAACACACCGATAATCAAGACTCTACTAGATACAGTCAGAGACACTTTCCGAGGATTAATCGCTCGATACCACTTTTGTCACGACTGCTCCGGTTCGTGGATCGTGCCTTACCCGCACCCAAGTAGTCATACATCGAGAAAAACCAATGAATATAAAACAACCAAGATATGAAACAAGATAAATAAGACACGGTTTGGAAAAAGTTGCCTTTTCGCATAATGTATATAAATAACCCAAAATGAAAGCGATATCCCAACCTTACAACAGTCTGCACTCTAAGAGTTTAAAACAACAATGGCGGACAGGCCGCCATACCCTGAATACGAATATCTACAACGGCAGGACCATACCAAAATGCTAAGCTTCCGAGAAACGGAGCTTTCCCAACGCCAGCGGTGATCCTAAGAACGAGGATCAGTAGGAGTACCTTTACTGCGGCATGAACGCAGCCCCGGAGGTCGATCAACAGTACCAAGTATGTGAAATCAAAATATCGTAAATGAAATCATAGTAGTCTATATAAGGCAGAGACATGTATGATAAGCCAAAACTACGATTCACAATAAATAGCGGTCATGTCAAGTCGTGGACTCATGCCTCAAAGTTATCACAATAGAACCGTGCGGGTAAATGCGAAGCGTGGCCGACTACTAAAACCCACAAGCAAACAAGGTCATAAATCAGATCATGAGATCTGTCTGCGTCACATGATCAAAGCCGCCACTCGCCCGCGATCTAATGTGCGATCTAGTCCCGAACTTCCCGCACTCGCATAGGCCAAACAGATAGGCCCGCATGAGGTATAACCCCGCATCGAGGGTAGCTACTCCCGGCGGCGCCCTAGACTCGTCGTCCGCATGGCTACAAGAACCGCATGACCACAAGGGCCGTGTACTAACTCGAACTCCCAGATTCCGCATAGGCCATCTGCACCGCATAAGGTATTCTCGAATCATAGGTCCATCGACCCGCTGAGTCTACCCCGCGTGGAGGGCGCTTAACCCCGGAGTTATGAATGATATAATATCAACATAACCGATTATTGCTAAACAACATAAGCACAACAAGGAAAACCCTTTACACAAATATCACAAGATACTAACTCACGTAGCATCCTAACATGTTTACTTATCCATCAACAAGAAAATATTACAAGACTATCACAAATCAATACAATCAAGTTATTCACACAAGGTACTTTCTACATTATGTTAACAAGTTCGGTTGTTAGCCCCAAAGTACTTCATGTATTACTCTTTTAAAAGATCCGTTTCTTTTACAAAAGTCACACAATAACCGTAGTATAAAAATAGAGTAATTATCTTTTGAAGTACATTAAAACACTTCTCCTTGTAAAATCAAGTAACAACATTCTTTCCTAACGTTCAAGTTTGCCTAATTCCAATTACTCAAGTTTCTCATTTTCAAAGGGTTTGTAGTTCATAGTTTTAATCCTTTAAAACAATTTGAGAAACATATACCCTAAGTGTGAGTAGGTTATTATTATTCAGAACAATCTTATTACAAAGACCATGATCTAGTAAATGTAATATCCTTTTGTCTCATCTTAGCTCCTATGCAGATGGAAGTTTCTACTAGTTTTAATAATACCTTATTAGTCAAAATAATTCCTTTATTAGCTAACTTGTGGTTTGTTCGACATTTATTCGATTGGTAAAACATCATTCCTTTTGAAAACCAAAAATAATATTTACTCACTAATGAGGTTTCACACTTTTAACAAAATTCATATTAGTATAATAAGTCAAGTCTCTTATTTCCTTAAATCAATAAATCGTTCTTTTTCTCACTCTTAAGCCGTTATACCTAACCTCACATAAATCTAGTATAACTCTTAAGCTTTTAAAACAAAGTGTTACTCTTCTGAAAAAATGATTCAAGATTCCTTTGAAATGTTTTCGATTCTTTATTATTCGAGCTTAAGCCGTGAGGCATTACGCAAGTGTTATTCGAGCTTAAGCCGTGAGGCATTGCCGTAAGTATTATTCAGCTTAAGTCAAAGACATTGCCGTAGTTATTATTCGCTTAACACATGTACGCCTACCGCATCATATATATTGTAAAATATCATGCTTTAGGAAGAATCACATACCTTCTCGAAAACCTCCGCCAAGTTGAATATGTCGCGCGCAGAGTATCGACCTATAATACCAATCGTCTATCAACGTCCGTATCAGATCGTACAAAGTTCTAAGCAGAGGGTTCGTTATTCTATGGTCATTTGGGCAGCACTTCCCTGCCCGTGAGCTACTCAAGTTCATCGTGAAAAAACCCTATGTAAATACGATTCTATTATTCATCTTTTAAACCCTTCATCGTGATAACATTCAATTCTATTCTGCAATATCCTTCTAAGTATTTAATACTTATTCCTATACTTCTACAAGATATATATTCTAATTACAAAAGGAGGATAAGGTTATTTACCTCGTAAGCCCAATAATATCCTAGATAAAAGTCGCGCTGAGCAAGGTTTAGCTCCTAAGTTGTGCGCTCCAGAGCTCAGAAAACCTTAGAAGTTCTTCACAACTTCTACTAAGGACTAAGGGATTTGGGCTAGGTAATTTGGGCATTATAACAATACTAGAAGGCAACTTTTCTACCAAGGGGGGTAGTGTTTCGCTAGGCTAGCTTTATGGGGGTTGCTCTCGCTAGGGCTTCTCAAAAGGGGAGGGTGTGTTTGGGCGAAACAACAAGAGGGAGAGGGGGATTTGAGACTTAGATAGATTGCTCAATTTAGGATGAAATAACTCTTCAACAAGGGGGGTATTTATAGGTCAAGACATGGCCAACCAATGGCCAAGATTATGCCAAGTGCAAGGCAAGTGTAGGGTGAGGATTTAGGCAAGTGTCCTTGGCCAACTTGCACACAAAATATCCTACCAACTACTTGACAAAAATTGCCATCCAATTGGCCTCAATGCCGTGTAACATCCATCAATGAGAGGGTGACAAGTGTCGCCCTCTCGTTGGTCCAAAATGTTTCGTCTCTCGGAAAAATTCGCAAAAATTAGAAATGATATAGCCGGAATTTATCCTACGCGAGTTGTGTAAACGTTTCGAAAAACGACTCTAAACGGGTGTTGTGTACAAAGTGGAATTCGTCCAAGCCAACTAGGGGGGGGTGACACGTGTCGCCCTCCTACTCGTCCAAAATATTTCATCTTACGAAAAATCTCCACAATGGCCAAAATCTCAAAACAAAGTGGCCCCACAAAATCAGAATTTTCTCCGTGGCCCCACGTGAACATTTCCGAAAATAAAACTCCATAATTCTCTAAAAGTCCAAGAAGTCCGAATACCAAATCTGGGAATCCAATTCCATAAACGAATCTTTTTCCTTCACAAAACCCGGAAACTTTTCCGTGGAAAAATCACCTCTTTCTTCCATTCCAATGTCGTATTCTCGCACGCACGCCCTCGCATACATACCACTCAAACTACTATAATACCTCCTAGTAAAACGAGATACGTCGGAGGGTCCAACTTACAACACGACTCTAAGGCACGATCTCGTAATGAGAAGAATGGAAACCAATCCTAAATGTCCTATAGCCTCCTGATTATAGATGTGGTGCACAACACACCGATAATCAAGACTCTACTAGACACGATGCGTAGACACTTTCCGAGGATTAATCGCTCGATACCACTTTGTAACGCCCGAACCGGGCGCATCGTGCCTTACCCTGCACCCTAGTGATACAACATCGAGAAAACCAAATGGAAAATAAAACACGAAGTCATGAAACAAGAGATATAATAAATAAACAAGGCAACCAAAACAGCTTTCAGTATATACATAAAACCCGAACAGCTTATCCTTTTACAAACCACCGCCCACAACAAAGGCATGCACTCTAAGATTTACAACAACTATGACGACAGGGCCCGCCATACCCTGAATGTACAAGAACCTACAACTCAGTGGAAACATACCAAAGATAAGCCTCAAGGAACGGAGCTTTCCAACACGCCAAATGAGATCCTAAGAGCGGGGATCCACGGACGATGTACCTCTACTGCGGCGTGAACGCAGCCGGGCGAGGTCGATAACAGTACCAAGTATGTGAAATCAGAAAATATCAGAATGAAATCATACTAGTCTATAAAGCCGGAGACATGTATGATAACCAAACTTACGCTCACAACATAAAAAAATGCGTGTCAAGTCGTGACTCACGCCTCAAAGTCACCACTCAAATATAACTATGGGTCTCACGCCCACAACATCCATCATGTTCGCATCATGGCCGCATGCCCCGAATCTCAGACGGTGTAGACATGTCCATGATGCAACAATAATAAGGCCGCATGGCCACATGCCCCGGAATCGTGACGGTGTAGACATGCCCATGTAACCTCGATAACAATATACTGGGTGGTCAACCCCGCCGCGTAGCCACATGTCCCTGGAATCTGCGACGGTAGACACGCCCATGTTGCGATAATAACCATATATCGGGTAATCAACCCGCCGCGTGGCCGCGTGCCCCTAATCAGACGGTGTAGACATGTCCATGTGATATCAACAACAAGACAAGAATCAAAATGGAAACATACCCGTGGAATTCTCCATCACCGCCAAAGACGCCCCAAGAAGTTCTCAACAAGTCAACCGCCTCTATCGAGAGACGGTATACGTAAATACCACACTTGTACAACAAAGGCTATCATCACAAGCATAGGCAAGTTTCACAACAACAAGCATAGGCAAGTTTCACAACAACAAGCATAGGCAAGTTTCACAACAACTCAAAGTACTTCCATTTATACCAAAGTCCGGGTTTTTAACCCCAAAGTACTACATACGTTAAGTTCTTTTAAAAGAGATCCATTACTTCTATAAAAGTCACCCGATACCCGTAGTATTAGAATGACCAACCCACATTCCTTTTCAAAATCAAGTAACAACATTCTTTTCCTAAGTTCCAGTTTGCCTAGTTTCAATTACTCAAGCTTCTCATTTTCAAATGGTTTCATAGTTCATAAACTTAATCACTTGATTTCTTTTTAGAACAATTGAGTAATATATGTCTCACGTGAGAGTAGGTTATTCTTGTTTACAACATTCTTATTACAGCAGCCATGATCTAGAAAAATGTATATCATTTTGTCTCATCTTAGTTTCTATGCAGATGGAGGTTTCTACTGGTTTTAATACAATTCATCATTTTTCAATACATTTTCCTTTATTAACGCCGCAGCTGGTGCTGTCGATACACATTCTCGATTTCGAAATCGATGAAACATTATCCCTTTAAATAAAACCAAGTACTCATTACTCACGAATGAGGTTTCACACAAACATTCACATTAAAACAAATAAGTTAAGTCTCTTATCTTATAAGATCAAGTCTCTTAACTTCTAACATCAGTAAACCATTTTCTTTACCTCTCTTAAGACATTATACCTAACTCCCCATAAAGCTAGTATAACTCTTTTTAAAACCTTTTAAAACCAAGTGTTACTCTCCTTCCAAAACGATTTATAAATCTTTTGAAATACATCAAGTTCTTTATTATAACTAGCCAGTTATAATTCACATCAGTTACCTTTTAAAACCACAAAGTATTTTCTTACCTACATAAAGCTGTTATAACCAACTTCCCATAAAGCCGTTATAACACTTTATGTTTTAAGAACAATCAAACACAGTTAACACATGTACGTCTACCGTACTACATAGTTCACACATATCATGCTAGAAGAGATAGGAAGAGGTTCACATACCTCGCGGCGATTATCGACAATAAGCAAAAAGCTCCAAGTACTACAACCTTGCTAGCCCTTTCCACTCCTCGAGTAGAATACGCTACTCTTAGTACTTTCACCTATAAAGGCCACAAACGTCTATTAACCCCAAAACACAAGTTCTATCTTTCTACGTAAAATTGGCAGACTCTCCCCGCAACAGCGTAAATCTCCTCCTCTATCGAGGCCGGCTACCAAGCCAACCAGGGGGGGGGGGGTTCACACGTCTAACCGGACGTGTACCATCCTACTCAGTAATACTACACAAGTCTACTGCAATACAGTCCTATGTAATTACAGTTCAGTTCAGTTCTTTATTCTTCAGGCTTAAGTCAAAAGACATTGCCACAATACTAAGTTCAGTTCTATATATAGTATACTTCAACTATATATTCTAACATGTAATTTCCAATTACAATAGAAGGACAGTAGTGTTTACCTCGATAAGCCCAAAATTATCCAAGTATAAAGTCGATCCTGAGCAACGCTTAGCTCCTACTCCGAGCGCTCCAAACAACCCTTAGAAGTTCTAACCAACTTCTACTTACAACTTCAACAACGGGTGAAGATTTCCTAGTGGTTTCGTTTTGTGGCTAAAGGAAGTATAATCGTATTTTCTGGGCTTTTGTATAAGTGTAACCTTGGGAATACTACAAGGTATTTGGGCCAAGGTATTTGGACATTATAACAATAATAGGAGAGTATTTCTATACCACAACAAGGGGTATTATACGAAAACAACTAGGCTAGGGGGGGGGTACCCCACGGCCAAGGCACCACAAAGGGAGGGTGGCCTCTACCAAAGCCAACTTTTAAGGGAGAGGGCTCTTGGGCGAGAGTCAACAAGAGGAGGAGGGTTTCAAGACTTGGAAGATTTTGGATGAATGAAGTCTTCAAAGAGAGTGGTATTTATAGAAACCAAAAGCCAACCAATGGCCAAGATCCTTCCAAGTGTATAGCAAGTGTAAGGCCAAGATCAAGCCAAGTGCACCCTAACCCCTACTCCACAAAACATGGCACAAAACAAGCCACAAAACAAGGCACAAAACCATGAACCAATCGGCCAAGGCCAAGCCTCCTCTTTGGCGTCAACGAGGTGACAAGTGTCACCCTCCCGTTGGTCCAAAAATGTTCCGTCGCTCGGAAAAATCCGCAAAAATACTAAATGACATAGCCGGAATTTTTCCAACGTAAGCTGTGGAAACGTTTCGTCAGAAAACGACTCTATTCGGCACTTGTGCCCAAATTTCGAACCAAAGCCAATTCTTAAGGCAAAAAAAAAAAAATTAATACGTACGCCCTCACGTACATACTCTGGAAATACGGGGTATAACACCAGCACCAAAGCCTCCAGTTTCTCAGTTAGGGGAAGACTATAGGGTCATGAGGGAAGAAGTTATGTTATTGACCAAGATAGAGGTGCTACAGTTTCATCAACAGGAGGTTATTCGGCCAGTACAGGCAGGTGTACAGAGGGTAGAGGGCCAACGCGAGATCACAGAAGAGGCTATACGGTTGGTTATCCCGTGAGTGTTTGGGCGAGCCCTCGGAATGAGTGAGATATTCATCCCAGCCTACCCAGTACATACCCCCGCAGCTCACAGGTGGGAGATTTGAGCCCACCAGGTATTTAGGATCCGGTCCAAGCTCCAGGGGTCGACGTTCTCAGAGGAGCAGAGGATTTTTTCAGTCGAGGCCACTTATTCCTCAGTGTTTCTGTTGTAGTAAGCGTCATTTGGGAAAATGTCGTTATGGAACAGGTGTTTGTTTTTATTGTGGCCTTCCGGGCCATATACTGAGGGTATGTCCATTTAGAAGGAGCACCGGTGAGGTGGCTCAGCCTATGATGCCGAAGGTTGATTCCCTTTCATCCACAGCTGTGCGTCCCCCAGGGCAGGGTGTTCAGATGTCAGCCAGTTGTGGTAGAGGTCAGGGTGGAGTTTATAATTATGGCGGTCCTTCGAACCGCATAGATGACGTGACTACGGGGCAGGATCAGGAGGCGACATCGTATGGGGTTACAAGTATATCTCGATTCTTTTGAATCATACGTGCATTGATAGATTCAGATTTTGCCCTAGCATATATGTTTTCCCTTTGTTGCTAGCAGTTTTAAGTGATAGTACCCCCAGAGGTAGGAATACTTTGATTAGTAAAGTGAAAAGTTAAGAATGTTGACAAGAATGGTAAGTGAACTGAGACTATAGTTGTGTAGAGTTCACGAGTTGTAATTGCCCCATAACAGTGTAAAGACCAATAGGAAAGGATGTACGGTAGAAATACTTCGACCTATGTGACGAACCTCTAGTGAATAGGGGATAGGGTAAGAAGTACCTTGAGATAAGAGAGAAATTTATTCCAGACTAAGAATGAGAAGTTAAGTATGACGATGGGTCGGGTTATGGACTCATTTCGGGTCAACCGGTAGTATGGAATGGGATGATGTCAGTTGGTAATGGTCCCGCTATATGATAGGGTCACGAGGATGCAGGGCCCAAGTCTAGTTTATCTTTGTACGAGTTGGTGGACACGTTCCACCGGAATCAGGTCGTAAGGGTCGAGAAGAGCCTTAGCGGAAATTCAAGTAGCATAATGGCCAAGTTGGGATAGTAACTCCAAGGATTGGAGAACAGAAACAATATTTGAGATTTTTTACGTGTACTAAATAAGTTTGGAAGTACGAGAAAGTATGACAAGTAAGAAAAGGAAGGAACAAGGGTTAAGAGAACTATAGTGATTATAGTTATAAGTAATGAAGGTGCGTAGAGAAAATTCCTTTTAGGCCATGAGTGGAGGTTAATTGTAATGATACAGACGCCTTAGGTTCAGTAACACTGTCCATAGGTGCTCATGTTTGAGATGCTACTCGTATTAGAGTTTACACCAGTTGGTAAACTAAGCTAGGCAGGTTATAGATTCATGTCCCAACTAGTTTGGTGACTAAGTGAGACAGAGAAGGGAAGTAACACGGGGGAAACACATCAGTTAGCTGAGTAGAAGTCCGACTGAAGGATTCAGGTAGTGTTAGTCCCATGACCTAGATTACGACCGGGCCATCCCTTTATGCGGGGAAAAAGAAAGTAACCTCTAAAGATCTTGTTTTTGTTAAGACAGTAACCTTCGAGTTTTGTGAGAAGGGAACATGGATGGAATGTCCATTGATATGTTTACGTATGTTATGTGGTGGCCATGTGTGGCATCGTTGGTCTTGTGGAGTATTGATTGATAGGCATAGTATAGAGACTGTGCCGGAGTTTGTATAGCTTGACAACCGACTAAGAACATTCGGGGACGAATGTTTCTAAGGGGGGAAGAATGTTACACCCCGTAAGTCCAGGACATGTATAAGAGAATAGACGCGAGAACACAAGACTTGAAAATTGGTACGAAAGGAAGAATTGTTTTTCCGACGGAAAATCTTCCGAACGTCGGAAAGGAAAAATGTTCGTTGATGAGAATTGGATTCCCAAAATGCATTATTTTAAGAATATGGAACTTATTGACATTATGGAAATTTATTTTTACGGATTTGGTCACGTGGGGCCCACCCGAGGAATTTTACGTTTTGCGGCGCCCACGAGGGTTACAGAATTTTATGGACGAATGAGAGGGAGACACGTGGCACCCCCTCATATGGTCTTGGACGAAATATTTCAAGGGTAAAATGGTCATTGACCATGGTAGATGAACAAGTCTTCAAAGCTTGAGATTGTTGACTTGTCAACTTGTCCACTTGGCTTTACATTAATGATCTTCATCCTAGCCACACATATGTGATTATCTTGACCCTCCATTGTGTTATATATACACTACACTAGTGCAAGACTTGTCTTCAACACTTAGAAAAATTAGAGAAACTTTTGTGCCAAGAAAAGTGCTCTCGGGTTTGAGGTCTATTCTACACAAAATTTTTGTAGTTTTGGTTCATTATTCACAAGACTTAAACCCAAGGTCCCTAAGGGTATTGTATGGATATCTCAATAGAAATATTTCGGAAAAACGACATTTTCACGTTAGTCGCAAGGCGAAAACCTAAGTCATTTTCACAAGTTTGGATTGGAAATTGAAGAGAAGTTGGTTGTGAACTTCTAGAGGCTTCAAATAGCGGATTGGAGTGTAAAGGAAAGGAGCTAAGAATTGCTAAGGAGCGACTTTGAATCTTGGAAATTTTAAGGGCTTGTAAAGGTATAAATCTTGTCGTTTTAGCAATTAAAGTTTACTTATCATTGTAGTTACGGATATTAGCAAGCATGAGGTATTTAGTATGAAGTTTGATAAGTGTATTGGCTATTGGAACCCTAATCCGAAAACTAGCATGTTTAGCCTTATGATTACAATTCAAGTTAATTATTAGTTTAAGTTGTCACGTGTTATATAAAGAAGGAATATTAGTTGTTAAGTTGCCTATGACTATATAACATGTTAGACCTAAGAACTTGGATTGAAAAAGAATTGGAAAGGACTTAGTGTTGTTGTATATGTTGGCCGAGAATGGCTTGGTTATTAAACTACTTGGTATGAATTGTGGGGCGGAATTTTACACGTATTGTAAGGCGTGTAATCCCATTTGATTGGATGGTATGTTGAGCCTTAAATGTGGCATGTTTGGTTATTGAATTCGGCCTTGAAAAAGGTGGCAAAGTATGTAGAAACAAAGGAAGTGCTGCCCGATTTTCCGTAGAATAAGAGACCGTATAGTTAGTATTATTCTACGTTAGAAACTAGAAATTGATAGTCATGTTGTGACCATTATAGGTTGACAATTCTACGTGCGGCGTATTCGACTTAGCTTGTGGATTAAGCCGAAAAGGTATGTGAACCATCTCCTCTTCTTCTAGCATGATTCCTTAAGATAAAGAAAGTAAGTCCTACTCCTTAAATGATCCATTCCTTGGATGTACTTGGATTGCCTAATGTAGAATTTGTTCTATATACTTCCTTGATTGTACTTTGGATGATTAAATTGTAAGTTGTTATAATCCATTTCCTTAATGAAGTTTGGATTCTCAAAAGTGAAAGTATTTTACTTAAAGTACATAGTCTTGAAAAGGAAGTGGTTTCCAAATCTTTTGGCTAGTGCCTTAGTTCCAAAACCAAAAGGTCGTTATAATGACTTTAGGGGAGTCAAATGAGTGATTTACTTAATTGTTTTAAAAGAGGAGAAATGACATGATTTAAGAGAAGTAACTTGTTTTAAAGGTGTGAGTTACTTGAGGTTTAAAAGTAGAAGAAATTTGATTTCTAAAGATTAAGAAACTTGAAGTATTTTGAAAGTTAAGAAACTTGATTTGTAAGTATGTGATACTTGGTTTTAAAAGTATAAGTCTCTTGGTTATAAAAGGAATGAATATGTCTAAAACCATAAAGGGTTATAACGGCTTTATGGGAAGTTGGTTATAACGGCTTTATGGAAGGTTAAGAAAGTTGTCTATTTTGATTAATGGACATAACTTGCCTAGATTGTGAAAATTTGAAGTTACTTGGTTTCAAGATTTGAAATGAGGTTTCTAAAAGTGTAGTAACTTACTTTGAAAAATAGACATGCCTTGATACTACGGGTGTTAGTATCTTGGGGTTTTACATAAAAATGAGTCTTTTGAAAAGAATGTACGTACGTAGTACTTTGGCTTGTTTAAATGAGAATTTTTCCATTTGTGCCTTGATAGTACTTTGGCTTGTTTAAATGAGGATTATTCTATGTGTGCCTTGATAGTACTTTGGCTTATTTAAATGAGAATTATTCTATGTGTGCCTTGATAAGTACTTGGGCTTGCTTAAATAAGGATTCTCTTGGTTTATGTAACAAGAAGGCATGGTATTGTCTTGGTTTATCTAAAGGCATGTTATTTTTTTGGTTTGTGTAAAGGCATGGTATCGTCTTGGTTTGTGTAAAAAGGAAAGGCATGGTATTGTCTTGGTTTATGAAAAAAAGAAAGGCATGGTAATTGTCTTGATTTGTGTAAAGGCATGGTTTTGTCTTGGTTTGCTTGCATATGGGTTGCTCATATAAACATTCATGCAAGTTTCATATCTCCACATCTCTGCGTCCCTCCATAAAGGGCCGGCAACTTGTTTCAAGGATACCATAGGTTAGCTCCCCATGGGGGTGAGTGGTACACACTCACGGCGGGTAGGTATTTGACTCGGGCGGGTTAAATTCCCGGATATATATAAGCCATGGATTAGCTATCCGTGATGCGAGTATCGTGTACCGATGACTCATTGCGGGTCCTCATGACCTAAGCGGGTGAAATAGTCTCTTGCGGGTAAAATAGTCCTATGATAGGTTGCATTATAACACAGGGGGTGGTTGACCCTGACACTGACATGACCTTCATGTTTTGAAACGGTAGTTATTTCATTAATGAAAGGGTGCAGTGTGTGTATGATTTAAAGTGGAACAGTAATTCTCATTGTTAAAGACATAACTTAAAAGATAAAAAGGATTGCATTACTCTCATGATTGCAAGGTTCAGTGTGCTTACTGATGTTATATTATATCATGGACTGCCGGCAGTGAGGAAGGATTCCATGGGCATGAGTGATATTTTGGGCGTGAGACCCATGGTTATATTTGAGTAATGACTTTGAGGGCATGCGTCCCTGACTTGATATGACTGCTTATGTATTGTGTATTGTAGGTTGACTATCATACATGTCTCCTATTTTGTTAGATCATATGATTTCATTCTGATATTCTTGTTTCACATACTTGGTACATTATTCGTACTGACCTCCTTCGGGGGGCTGCGTTCATGCCGCAGGTTTAGGTACGCAGTTTGGTGATCTGTAGGTGTAGGACTCTGCTCAGAGTTTTTGGATAGCTCCATCTGTTCAGGAGTTTATCTTTTTGGTATAGATACTTCAGTACATGCTTTTGTACAATTATGGGTACGGCGGGGCCTTGTCCCGTCATAGTTCAGTAAAATTCTTAGAGGTCTGTATTCATATGTGGGATTGGACTAATGTACAGTGTAGTGTCTTTTGATTATGTATATTATATGGCAGCCTTGTCGGCTTTGCCCTTGCACGTATGTTGGTTTTTTAAAAAAAAATGAGGTGTTATTTAAATTCCGCAGTTTACTTGTGTCAGTCAGGTAGCAGGGTGCCCAGGTAGGGCACCAGTCACGGGCCCGGGGTTCGGGGCGTGACATTTTTGTAGGAAGGGTGTTGTAAAAGGAGACTATGCCGCTATCTAAATTAGATTGGACTCCGAAAGAACATTCGGGGGCGAATGTTTCTAAGGGGGGAAGAATGTTACACCCTGTAATTCAAGGACATGTTTAAGAGAATGTATGTAAGGAATCAGGACTCTAAATTGGTACGAAAGAAAGAATTGTTTTTCCGAAGGAAAATCTTCCGAACGTCGGAAAGGAAAAATGTTTCGTTGATGAGAATCAGATTCTCAAAATGCATTATTTGAGGAATATAAAATTTATTATCATTGTGGAAATTTATTTTACGGATTTGGTCACGTAGGGCCCACCCGAGAAATTTTACGTTTTGTGGGGCCCACGAGGGTTACGAGATTTTATGGACGAATGGGAGGGCGACACATGTCACCCCCTACATAGGCTTGTTCAAAATATACCAAGGGTATAATGGTCAATGACTAAGGAAGAAGATCAAGTCTTGACAAGCTTGAGATTTTTTATTAAGTCAACTTGTCCACTTGATAGATATTAAATCTCCTTCATCCAAGCCACACAAGTGTTATGATCTAGACCCTTCATTTAATTATATATTCATCCATGTTGCAAGACAAGTTCCATACTTAGAAAAAATTTCAAGAACATTGTGCTAGCCCTTAAGGTGCTATCGGCTTTGAGCTTTAGTGAAGAAGAAAAATTTTCGTTTGTGGTTCAATAATCCCAATACTTTAAACAAAGGTTCCTAAGGGTATTGTAAGGATATCTCAATAGAAAGATCCCGGAAAAACGACGTTTTCACATTAGTCGCAAGGCGAAAACCTAAGGAGTTCTTCAACTTTGAAGTTGGAACTTGAAGAAGAATTCTTCATGAGCTTCTAAGGAGTGCTTGGAGCGGATTGGAACGTAAGAAGAGGAGCTAAAAGTTGCTAGGATCGACTTTGACGCCTGGATATTATTAGGGCTTATTGAGGTAAAATCTTCATCTTCTTAATGTGATTGAAGATTACATGTTATAGTAGTTAAGAAATGAGCATGTGGTATATAGATTGAAGTTTGAAAAGATTTGGATCATGTCGACATGTTAAAACCGAAAATGGACAAGTTAGTCATTTATGTTATAATCAATTTGGTCGATAGTTACAATCGTCACATGTTAAAGAAGAAAGGATTTATAGTTGTTGTAATTGTTATTATGTATATAACATGTTGGGATAACAACTTGGATTGAAAAAGGAATTGAAAGGAAATTGATAATTGTTGTGAAAATGGTAGCCGAATATGGCTTGGAATTATTGGACAGTTTTATATTGATTGTGGGGAAAAAATTTACACGTCCTATTAGGCGTGTAATCCCCTTTGTATTGCTGAATTATTGGCCCTTAAAAGTGGCATTTGGTTATTGATTTTCGGGCCTTGAAAAAGGTGGAAAAGTACGTAGAAACAAAGGAAGTGCTGCCCGATTTTCCGTAGAATAAGAGTCCTTATACTTAGAAATATTCTACGTTGAAAGCTAGAAGTTGATAGGCATATTATGGTTATTATAGGTTGGCATTCTACGTGCGGCAAATTCAAGTTAGCAAGTGGATTAAGCCGAAGAGGTATGTGAACTCTTCCTATCCTCTTGAGCATGAATCTTATGAAATGTATAGTACGGTAGACGTACATGTTTTAAATGAACTCGGTTTCATTTTGGTATCCTTGTATGGATTTTCGAAAGTGTAGTACCTTGTTTTCAAAGAAGTATATGTTAATTGACTTGAAAAGTATAGAATACTTGATTTGGGAAAAGCATTGATAACTTGATATTATAAGTTAAGAGATTTGATATTCTAAGTTAAGAAACTTGAAGTATTTTAAAAGCTATGTAACATGATTTGAAAGTATAAGTCTCTCGGTTATAAAAATAATAAATTTGTCTAAGACATAAATAGTTATAACGGCTTTATGGGAAGTTAGTTATGACGGCTTTATGAAAGATTAAAGATGTCTTAGTTTCTAAAGCATAAAGTTAGTATAACGGCTTTATGGGAAGTTGTTTATAACAACTTTATGGAAGTTTAAAAGAATGGTTTTCTCTAGTAATGTAAACAAAGAAATGACTTGAAATAAAGAAGGTCAATTTGGTTTAAAGGTATCAATTTCTTAAAGTTTTAAAGTAAGGGTCACTAGATTTAGAAGCCTAGAAATGTATTTCTAAAAATATAGTGACTTGTTTGAAATGTAGACATGCCTTGATACTACGGGTGTTAGTATCTTGGAGTTTTATATGAAAAGGGGTTTTTTGAAAAGAATGGAAGTACGTAGTACTTTGAGTTAAATTCCCGGATTTTTATGTGAAACGAAAGTGCCTTGAGTTTATAAAATGAAATTCATTTTTGTATGATAATGAAAGTCTAAAGATTTTATGAACTTGCCTATGCTTGCTTGTGATAGCCTTTGAGGGAAAAGTGTTATATGTTTACGCTGTCGTGACTCTCAGTTGGAGGGTCGGCTGTCTTGTTGTGAATTTACTTGGACGTACCGACAGTGATGTGGGATTCCACGGGTATGCTTCCATTGTGATTGATCCTTGGACATGCTTATACGATGTGGGATTCCGGAGCATGCGACCAGGATGCGGGTTAGATTCCCGGATTGTTTTTATTACTCCATGGACATGCTTATACGATGTGGGATTCCGGGGCATGCGACCAGGAGGCGGGTTAGATTCCTGGATTTGTTTTTATTACTCCATGGACATGCTTTTACGATGTGGGATTCCGGGGCATGCGACCAGAAGACGGGTTAGATTCCCGAATTTGTTTTTATTACTCCATGGACATGCTTACACGATGTGGGATTCTGGGGCATGCGACCATGTTGGGTATTGTTATTCCATGGAATATCCCTACATGAGGTTTAGTGACGCAGGATGGTCTGGTAGTTGGCTTTCCTACTTGCCCCGGTCAGTGGCTGACGCAGGATGGTCTGGTAGTTGGCTTTCGTACTTGCCCTCGTCAGTTCTATGGCACAGTTTGGTACGGTAGACTCTGGTAGATAGCTTTCGCACTTGCCCCGGTCATATCTCATGACGACAGGCTGGATCTGGTAGTTGGCTTTCGTACTTGCCCCGGTCAGTTGTTAACGCCGGCTAGATCTGGTAGTTGGTTTTCGTACTTGCCCCGGTCAATTTTATGATGCAGGCTGGATCTGGTGGTTCGCTTTCCTACTTGGCCCGTACAATTTTTATGACACAGGTGGGTCCCGGTGTTCATGTATACTTATTGATGTTATATTATATCATGGACTGACGGCAGTGAGGAAGGAGTTACACGGGCATGATTGATATTATGGGCGTGAGACCCATGGTTATATGTGAGTAATGACTTGAGGGCTTGCGTCCCTGAGTTGACATGACTGCTTATATATCGTGTACTGTAGTTTGGTTATCATACATGTCTCATGTTTTATATAGACTGTTATGATTTCATTACAATATTTTCAGTTTCACATACTTGGTACATGTTTCGTACTGACCTCCTTCGGAGGGATGCGTTCATGCCGCAGGTTGAGGTACATAGCTTGCTGATCCTCATTCTTAGGATCACTGTTCAGTTCTTGGAAAGCTCCTTTTCTCCGGAGGCTTTGCCGTTTGGTACAGTTCCCTGAGGTTGTAGATTTATGTACATTCAGGGGTATGGCGGGGCTCTGTCCCGTCACAGTGGTTATGTCAAAAATTCTTAGAGGTCTGTAGTCATATCTTGGGGATTGGGTTGTGTAAAGAAAAAAAAGAGGTAACTGCTTTTTGGGTTACGTGTATATTTTAGGAAGGTGGCCTCATCGGCTAGCCTGTTATTTATTTATTTTGAGATGTATGTATGTTCCGCTACTATTCTCTGATGTATACATGTAAAGGGTGCCCAGGTAGGGCACCAGTCGCGGGACCGGGGTCGGGTCGTGACAATAGTCCCTTGCGAGACGGATGACCTCATGCGGGTCCACAGGACCTATGCGGGTGAAATAATCCCAGGAATATGATTGCTTAATGATACTACGGGAGGGTGACCCTAATTTGATCATGAGTGTTACACCCTGTAATTACAGTACATGTATACGAGAATGGACGTGAGAGCACAAGACTTATAAATTTGAACGAACAAAAGATTGTTATTCTTAAGGAAAAGTTTTCCGAACCTCGGGAAGGAAAATGTTCGTTAATGAGAATTGGGTTCTAAAAATTGTTATTTGAGACGCTTAGAATTTATCGGGATTATGGAAGTTTATTTACAGAGTTGGATACGTGGGGCTCACCCGAGAAATTTTACGTTTTTGTGGGGCCCACGAGGTTTCTGATATTTTGACCAATTATGGAAATTTCGAGAAACGAAACATTATGGACGAATGGGAGGGTGACACGTGTCACCCCCCCCCCCCCCACACTTGGGCTTGGAAGAAAATGGACACAAATAGGCCAAGTCTTGAAAGCTAAAGCTTGACACAATTGACTAAGTCAATGAGCCCACTTGGCTAGATATTTAAATGAATTCATCCAAGCCACACAAATGTTTTAATCTAGACCCTCCATTGTTTTATATATTCATCCATATTTCAAGACTAGTTCTAACACTTAGAGAAAATTAGAGAATTTTGAGAAAGGAAGAGGGAGCTCTCGGCTAGGCTCTTATGGAAGAAGGAAAAAATTTCGTTTGTTGTCCATAATTCACAATACTTCAACCCAAGGTTCCTAAGGGTATTACAAGGTTATCTCAATAGAAAGATCCCGGAAAAACTACGTTTATACGTTAGTCGCAAGATGAAAACCTAAGGTGTTCTTCAACTTTGAAGTTGGAAATTGAAGAGAAGTTGGTTATGATCTTCTAAGGAGTGCTTAGAGCGGATTGGAACGTAAGAGGAGGAGCTAAAAGTTGCTAAGGACCGACTTTTACGCTTGGATATTATTAGGGCTTATTGAGGTAAAAATCTTCATCTTCTTAATGTGATTGAAGATTACATGTTTAGTAGTTGTTAAATGAGCATGTGGTATATATATTGAAGTTTGAAAAGATTTGGATCATGTCGACATGTTGAAAATTGAAAATGGGCATGTTAGCCACTAATGTTGTAATCAATTCGGTTGTTAGCTAAAATCGTTACATGTTATATATAGAAGGGTATATAGTATTATAATTGGTTATGAGTTATATAACATGTTGGAATAACGATTTGGATTTGAAAGGAATTGAAAAGGATGATATGTGAGCATGTTGTAGCCGAGAAGTTGCCTTAAACTTATTGGATTGTTTAATATGAATTGTGGGGCAGAATTTTACACGTCCGGCTAGGCGTGTAATTCCCTTTGAATTGTTGAATTGTTGAGCCTTAAATGTAGCATTTGGTTATTGATTTTCGGGCCTTAAAAAAGGTGGAAAAGTACGTAGAAACAAAGAAAGTGCTGCCCGATTTTCCGTAGAATAAAAGTCCTTTTACTTAGAAATATTCTACGTTGAAACCTAGAAGTTGATAGGCGTATTGTGGTTATTATAGGTTGGCATTCTACGTGCGGCAAATTCAAGTGAGTAAGTGGATTAAGCCGAAGAGGTATGTGGAACTTTCCCTATCTTCTTGAGCATGAGTTTTTTTTTTTTTTTTTAGGTAAATGCAAATATTATTACTAGAAACCGAAAGAAAAGTGGCTACAATCCATCATTGAGGGTTCTCAGTCCTCAACGTAATTTAAAGAAGAAACGGGGGAGTAAGGAGTTGTCACTCGAAGGTGCCATTACAAGAAGGGATAAAATCATAGAGTACTCTATAGGATGTTGTTTTAATCTTGGTAATGACCTCTTCTGCCGGTGAGTTTGTGCCATCAAAGAGCAGTGTGTTCCTTGTCCTCCAAATCTCATAGACCATAATGCAGAAGGCAATTAAGGTTGCTTTTGCTCGGATGCCTGTTCCGCGGTGGTCTTTTTTAATCCATTTGAGAGAGCTTTCAATAGTGGTCATTTCTCTCTTAATTCCCAACCAGTCTCTTATGCTTTTCCAAATCAAACGGGTGTAGGGGCATGTGAAGAAGAGGTGCTCCCTTGTTTCATTTGCTTGCTTGCAGAACCCACAAGACTTATCCTCCAAGTTGAGATAGGAAAGGGTGTCCTTTGTAGCTAACCGCTTTCTACAATTTAACCACATGGTGAACGAGAACTTTGGGGGGATGAATCCTCTCCAGATTTGTGACATCCAAGGCTTTTTTTCTTGCTTAGAGCGCAAGATCTCATATACGAGACTTGAATCAAATTTACCGTTGGTACAACACTTTGCTAATCCGGCAATTGCAACTCCTTGGCTACCAAAGATGGAAACAAGTTTGTCGCGTATCCCGCAAATCTTTCTGAATAGGGGGGAGTCTCTAGGACGTACCTCATAGTCCCAAAAAGAACCGCCTCTCAAATAAAAGCTGTTGACCCATTGGACCCAAAGTGAGTCTGCTTCTGTGTGTGTTTGCCAAATAGACCGGGAAAGCAGGGCATTGTTCCAATCCTTGATATTCATAAGGCCCAAACCTCCTTCCGATTGAGGCGAGCAAATGGTTTCCCAAGCAACTCTTGGTGGTTTCACCCCATAAGAACTGGATACAGTGCACCTTACCTTGTTGAGTACAAAGTGGCCGAATAGGAAGGGCCCTAACCAAAAACTCTCAACCCCTTGGATGACAGACCTAATAAGCTCTAGCTTGCCTGCATAGGAAAGAGTGTGGTGTCCCCATTTCTGAATGTAATTCGAAATAGCACTAGTGAAAGGAGCAAATTGTTCCACCGAGACTGAAATTGGGGACAAAGGGATCCCCAAGTACCGTACCGGAAAGCTACCAATGCCGAATCCAACCCTGGCCAAGATCAAATCACGCACTCATCATGTACTCCCGCTAAGTAGACGGAGGATTTGGATGGATTAAGGGTTAACCAGAGACATCCTCCAACTCCTCTAGACAAGCCATAAGAATCTCAACCGAAGAAATATCACCTTTGGCAAAAAGCATGAGGTCATCCGCAAAAGCAAGATGAGTAATACCCATCCTTTTACATTTTGGATAATAAGAGAAAGCTCTAGCCTCAGTCCTCATTTTTAGCATCCTCGAAAGATAATCCATACACAAGATAAAGAGCGTTGGGGACATAGGATCACCTTGTCTAAGACCGCGCTTACCCTTGAAGTAACCATGTAACTCACCGTTGATAGAAAGAGAGAAGGACGTTGAGCAAACACACTCCATGATCCACCTGACAAATCTGTCTGGAAAGTTGAGGCCTCTTAATACTGAATCAAGGAAACTCCAAGAGACCGTGTCAAAAGCTTTCCTAAGATCCACCATGAGCATACACCTAGGTGAGATTCTGGCTCTATTAAATCCTCTCACAAGCTCTTGTGCTACATAGACATTGTCCATCATATTTCTCCCTTTCACAAAAGCCCCTTGCGATTTGTCAACGATAGAAGGAAGAATCTTTGCCATTCTGTTAGCTAAAATCTTTGTAATAATCTTATAGACCACATTAGTCACCCAATAGGCCTAAAATCGTTACCTTAGGATCCCTATCGGTCTTGGGCAGCAAGGCAATGATGGTGTGATTAAGTTGTTTCAAAAGAACCCTCAAGAGAAGAACTCTCAGACGCTTTCTTACTACATCATGTCCCACATCTCTCCATCTATTCTTAAAGAAGGTGCGAATACCCATCCGGTCCAGAGCTTTATCATTTCCAATATCGAAAGAGCTTCCCAAATCTCCTTTGGGGATACGGTGCAAAAGTTGTAGATCGTCCTCTTCACTTAGCTTCGCCCAAAGTTGCACACTTCAGATCAAAGTTCGATGTGGGTCGAGATGTGCCAAGAAGATCCTTATAAAATTCCTCTAGAAGCTTTCTTACCTCCCCTGGTGATGTAGTGATAATCCCATTAGTTTTGACAAGAAAATTGATGGAGTTCTTGACATTACTTCTCTTGATCAAGCTATGGAAGTATTTGGAGCATTTATCACTTCCAATCAAGTGTTTCGTCGACTTTTGCCTAATGAAATGTCTCTCCTTCCATTAAGGTGTTGGCTTTAACTCTTGAGGACTTAACCTTTGATTTAAGCTCCTCATCAAAGGGGTCCCCCATATGTGCACTAATAGCCTCCTTAAACTCCATGTTTGCCTCCTTAGCTCTTTGATCAATACCAACTCACTTATATTCAATGCCTCTGGTTGTTTCAAGGCTTTCAATTTCGATGCTAGAACGAATTGAGCAAGACCTAGAATGTCTTGTCTCCGATGAAGTCATAATGTTGTCAAAAGCGGGTGAGAAAGCCACATATTCATGAACTTGAAAGGCCGCTTCCCAATATTATAGGATGCAATTACCGTAGCCATCACAGACAAATGGTCCGAGACAGTTCCATAGGCATGAAATTGTGCATTCTAAGGTCAAATCGCCCCAATTTTGATTCATCATTATTTATCAAGCTTGGACCAAATCGAACCATTTGTCCAAGTGTAGAAAGAACCGAAGATGGAGTGTCTTCTAGTCCATGAGCATTCCCGAAATCTCCAAGGTCCTTAAGTGCATACGGCGTTAGGAGGGCCTCCCGCCTTATCTTGAGGGTAGCGAAGTGTTGAAATCTCCCATAATCATCCAAGGTTTAGTGATGCCAATGCCCAAGTGAGTAAGGTGATGCCAAAGGATCCTCCTATCCGTGATGTTGTAAATCGGATACACGAATGTTGCAAGGAAGGACACTTGAGTAATCTTACAACTTGCCTGAACATGGATATGTTGAGAATCCCTTCCAAGCACTTCACAACAGACCTTTGAGGGATCCCACAAGAGTAGCATTCTTCCACCATCGATGAATTCCATATTTGAGCATAAATTCCAACCTTTGAATCTTTTAGAAGAGAAAGACTCAATCCTTTCCTTAGAGAGTTTTGTTTCCAAAAGACAAATCAATGCCACATCATGTCATGTTTAGTGAGACTACACACTAGTGCTTGCGTGGCTGCTCATCCCTTAGTCCGCAAAGACCGCGGACATTCCAACAAAGTATTTTCATTAGGAAACAAAGGAGGTTTTCCAAAGACTCCGCGCTTTGTCGCTTAGTCTTCCCAACGCCTCTTTGATATGAACTTCTTTGGCATAACTTCTTTCCAGCCATCATCTCTGCGGAAGCCATAGCGTGTGTATCGCCAAGCTATGCTCCCCGCGTTCAAAGGTAACACTCTTAGACGCCGCAAGGACACTCTTAACACCCGTGTTAGTACCTTCGCCCAAGGAAGGTTGCGGGTTCAAAGGAACTGCAGATCGTAATGCATAGACTTATAACGCACTTATCGCTTGTGCATTGCCTTCCCGTGAGCCGGGCCTGAGGGCAAAGCATGTGGTTTCCGCAACGTTCTGGGCCGGGATTACCCAAAACCGGCGACCGCAGAACGCGATGCATCCCGCGCACAACCGACCGTGAGGTGCTGTGTGCTCATTATCTTCAATATCCATCAAGTTGTCTGAAGCTGCGGGATGTAGGGAGGTTGGTGGATAAGGTGTGGGGGGAGTGGCACCATCCGCGCCTCTGCCGGCATTAGCACAAGTAGGAACTTCCTTATTATAAGGAGGAACCACAGAATTGCGCTTCTTAGGAGCAGCTTCCATGTTGGCATCATATCCCAGAATTTTACACTTCATATGGTTGTGTCCAAAAGCCGCACAATGAAAGCAAAAGTCCGGATAATTTTCATAGTTAACCCTTTGAGTGTACCTTCTGCCATCGGGAAGATTGACAATAAACTCACTTGTAGGCTCCTTGCTGACATTCACTTCTACAAGAACTCTAGCATAGTTCATTTTAGATCTTTCCTTAGTAAATTGATCCGTAAAGAGGTATTCCTACACGGAAGCAATCTTCGAGGCCCGTTGCACCTGGATGGAAAGGGGAATGTCCGGGAAAGTGACCCAAATAGGAATGTCCATAAACAACTCATCCGTTATGAGAACTCCTTTATTGATAGCTTTGAGCATCATAGTCTTCCCGTAGACCATATAAGGGCCACCATGAAGTACATTAGTGCGCTCTTCTTCCGTCATGAACTTGAACATCGCCCAACCTTTGCCATATGGTATGATCGGCATTTCACTCCCATCCCTTCACAATGGTGTTCAACGCCTCTTCCCTGAAGGGACCCGTGAAGCAACCAATTAAGCAATAACCCCAAGTTTCTATGAATGGGACTTCATCCTCCACCTCAATGTCTACTTCCTTACCTTGCTGTTCAATAAATTGCAATTTCATTTCTTTTTGCTTCAATCCTAGTACCCGCAAAGACTCCTGCATAAGTCTTCTTTGGAGGGGTGGGACCTTTGCCATGATTCGGGTGATTCTAGGAGTAGTGTCCATGGGTGGGGTTTGATATGGTTTTGAAGGAGCATTTGTGTGTAAATCATGGGAGGCATTTCGGAGGTAAGGGCGGAGGGGAGGTAGAATGATTTGTGCTTGGACCCGCGTTGGGAGAAAGAATACGCGTGCCATTTGGTAGGGTAGGAAAGTGTCTCGGTTTTGGTAGGTAGAGAAGGAAGGGAAGGAAGAAGAGGTGTGGTGTTGAGTAAATCAGGTAGTAGTGAGGGGGTATTGGTTGAGAGAGGGTGTTTGTTAAAGTTTATGCTCGTGCTCAAGGAAGAGCTAAAGACGAACGGTTTATTTAAGTTCTTGATGTTTGCTCCTTCAAGCACACCGCCAAAGAGGAAGGCATCATTAGTTACACTTAGTGAATTCAGAGTTGGTGTCTAACTACACGAGAGGCGTTGGATCCCGAAACATTTAATACTGCACCCGCCCCGTGTTATTAATGGCGATGTAGTTCCTAGGCTCCTCGGGAATAGAATTCGTTTGTTTCCCTCAACCGACTTTAATCCTTGTATTACGGAATAATAGAAGACCCATGAGTGCCCACCGACCCGCCTTGGTAGTCTGATCCTCATTAAGTCCCGTCCAGGAGAGAGACTCCTTGGTACCCAAAGACTTAAAGTGTGACGCCTCGGCTCCCACAATATTAATGCGAGGCACTTGTCCCACAACTGACTTAGCTCGTTGAATAACGGGGGTAATCAATGTTCCATGGGTGTCCTCTTGGCCCGCCTTGGTAATCTGATTGCCATAAAGATCCGTAATTGGAAGTGGCTCATGGTACCCGCAGATTTAATTGAGACGCTGCTTCGCATAATTAATGCGAGGCTCTTCGGGGATGGAGACTTCCTCGAGCCCAGCATCTGGCCCTAGAAACTAACATCCTTGGTGTGTATTCTGATGTATGGACACCCTCCATACCCGCCTTAGCATTAAGACCCACGCCCTGACCCGTAATGGGAGGGGTCACATCGTTTCCCGGGGCAATAATGTTAGGAGCTTTGGCTCCCGCGACTGTTTCTTTGGGAATGTGAGCAACATCAATGCTATCTACTGACTTGGAATCATGCAAAACTTGGATAGCCTCAGACCCATTGACATCCACCCGACCCATAGACTCACGACCCGCGCCCATACCCTGTTCGACCCAAGTAGGCCATCGCCTCAGGCCTCATTCACGTTGTCGACCCGAAATTATCCTTTTCCGGCATGCCCGAGCAAATTTCCGTAGTGTCAGTACTAGAGCTGCCAAGATCGCCTTGTTCTTTTCGTGGTAATCCCGGAATCAACCAGTTGACCCGTGATAGGATCGACCACCATAGTAGCACGAAGTTTTCCGCCTTCAAAAATCCTAATATCCAAGTTCTCTGTATCAATGCTTTTGCCCCATTCATGAATCTTTTGGAGCATAGCATCATCTACTACATTCTCCAGAGGGATACGTGAGTCTGGCTTAACATGTACCAACACAGAAGGGTCCGAAATTGCCGGAATGAGAACTTCTTCGTCAATAATAGGACTGCCTCCATTCTTTTTCTTTTTCCTTGTTCTAGCCTTCGTTGAACTACCTGAGCCTCCTGAATCATTGCTGGAACGTGTATAACGTTTAGATTTCTTCATATTGAGAACTGAAAACTTCAAACCATTAGGGTGTAATCGTTAAACATAGGGGGGGGGGGGGGAAGAACAACCTAAGGAGCAACTAAGGCAAAACGTTGAGAGCGTTTTCCTTAGTGAGAGAAACTTCTCTCTAACTCCTTGAAAGTATATAATGTCTGGTCGTTCTGGGAGTGAGCATGAGTTTTATAAATGTATAGTACGGTGGACGTACATGGTTAAAAATGAATTTGGCTTCATTTTAGTATCCTTGCCTTGATTCTTGAAAGTATAGTAACTTGACTTTTAAAAGGTATAGGTTACTTGATCTTAGGTATAAAGACATCTTGACGTGTAAAGTATTGATTACTTGATATTCTAAAGTTAAGAAACTTGATTTCTAAAAGTTAATAAACTTGGTTTCTAAGTTAAGAGACTTGAAGTTTTTCTGAAAGTTATGTAACTTGATTTGGAAGTATATGATACTTGGTTTTTAAAAGTATAAGTCTCTTGGTTATAAAAAGGAGAGAATTTGTCTAAAACATAAAGAGTTATAACGGCTTTATGGAAAGTTGGTTATAACAGCTTTATGAAAGGTTAAAGATGTCTTAGATTCTAAAGCATAAAGTTAGTATAACGACTTTATGTGAAGTTGGTTATAATAACTTTATGGAAGGTTAAAGGAATGGTTTTCTCAAGTAATGTAAACAAGATAATTTCCTATGCTTTCTTGTGATAGCCTTTGAGTGCAAGTATTATATTTTTACGCTGCCGTGACTCTCAATGGAGGGTCTGTCTTGTTAATAATTTACTTGGGCGTCGACAAAGCGATGAGGATTCCACTGTATGCTTCCATTGTGATTGATTCTTGGACATGCTTATACGATGAGGGATTCTGGGGCATGCGACCAGGATGCGAGTTAAATTCCCGGATGCTATTATTACTCCATGGACATGCTTATACGATAAAGGATTCCGGGGCATGCGACCATGTTATATACTATTACTCCATGGACTAGCTCTCTATGAAGATATGTACCCGAGATGAGGGATTCCACGGGCATGTTATATACGATTATTACCCCATGGATTAGCTCTCAATGAAGTCATGTACCCTGTTATACCCCGTATTTCCAGAGTATGTACGTAAGGACGTACGTAGAAAATTTGAACTTGAGAATTAGGCTTGGCCGAAATTTATTTGTTCACAACACCCGATTAGAGTCGTTTTTCGACGAAACGTTTTCACAGCTTTCGTAGGGGAATTTCCGGCTATGTCATTTTTAATTTTTGCGGATTTTTCCGAGAGACGTAACATTTTGGACCAACAAGAGGGCGCCACTTGGCACCCTCTCATTGGTGGCGGTAGAGTGGACGAAATGGTGACTATTTTGTCAAGTAGTTGGTAGGATATTTTGTGTGTAGTTGGTTAAGGTGCACTTGGCAAGATCTTGGCCCTACACTTGCCTTGCACTTGGCAAGATCTTGGCCATTGGTTGGCCTTTGCTAGACCTATAAATACCCCCCCTTTGAAGACTAATTCATCCACAAATTGCCTAAGTCTTGAAAGCTTCTTCCTCCCCCCTTAGTGTAGTGTCTTGGCCGAGAGCCCCTCTCCCCCCCCTTGGCCGAGAGTTCCCCCCCTAGTGGGGTAGGCCGAGGGGTAGCCACCCCCCCTAGCCTAGTTGTTTTCGTATAATACCCCCCCCCTCTTGGTAGAAATACTCTCAAAAGTATTGTTATAATGCCCAAATTACCTTAGCCGTATACCTTGTAGTATTCTAAGATTATACTTATACTAAAAACCCAGAAATACTATTATACTTCCCGTCAGTCACAAAACCGAAACCCTAAGGAAAAACTCCATGGTTAGTTGGAGTAATAAGTAGAAGTTGGTTAGAACTTCTAAGGGTTGTTTGGAGCGGGTCGGAGCACGGAGTAGGAGCTAAACCTTGCTCAGGATCGACATCTATACTTGGATAATTATGGGCTTATCGAGGTAATTATCTTGTCCCCCTATTGTAATTGGAAATTACATGTTGTTAGACTATATAGTTGAAGTATACTATATATATAGAACTGAACGTTGTTGTCGGCAATGTCTTTGGACTTAAGCCTGAATAATAAGAAACCTTTTCGAAAGAAGAGTCTTGAATCAGATTTACATAGGGTATCTTACATGAGACTTGTGTAGCTTTTCTGAGGAGTAGAATTGTACCCGTTCGGGTTAGATGTATAACCCCCCCTGGTTGGCTTGGTAGCCGGCCTCGATAAAGGAGGAGATTTACGCTGTTGCGGGGGGGGGGAGGTGCTGCCGAATTTTCTGTAGAATGTTCTACGAAGGGATCTAAATGTTAATAAGCGCCTTGTGGCCTTATAGGTTGAAGTACTACGTATGGCGCGATCTACTGGCTAAGGAGTAGCCGACGGTTTGAAGTACTTGGAGCGTTTTGCTATTAGTCGATACTCGTCGCGAGGTATGTGAACCTCTTCCTATCTCTTCTAGCATGATATGTGTGAACTATGTAGTACGGTAGACGTACATGTGCTAAATGTATTTGATTGGTTTAAAACATAAAGTGTTATAACGGCTTTATGGGAAGTTGGTTATAATGACTTTATGTTGGTAAAAGATACTTGTGGTTTTTAAAAGGTAAATCGTTTGAACTATAAGCGGCTTGTTATGTGTTAATAAAGAACTTGAAGTATTTCAAAAGATTTTTGAATCATTTTGAAAGAAGAAGTAATACTTGGTTTTGAAAACTTAAGAGTTATACTAGCTTTATGGGAAGTTAGGTATAACGGCTTAAGAATGTTTTCTTGATTTCTAAATCGAATGTGTATCGACAAACCACTGCGGCGTTAATAAAAGGAAATGTTTTGACAGATTAAGTATTATTAAAACCAAGAGAAACTTCCATCTGCATGTAAGCTAAGATGAGACAAAATGATATTTCCTAGATCATGGCTGTTGTAATAAGATTGTTATAAACAAGAATATCCTACTCACATATAAGACTTATGTTTCTCAGATAGTTTAAAAGAGAATTATATTCTTAAATGAATAAGACTATGAACTACGAAACCTTTCTAAAATAAGAAACGTGAACATTTGAAATTAGGCAAACTTGGACGTTTGGAAAATAATGTCGTTACTTGATTTTACAAAGGTAAGTGTTTTGGTTTACTTAAAAGGATAATCACTCTATTTTCACATAACTACGGGTATTGTGTGACTTTTGTGAAAGTAACGTATCTTTTAAAGATTTAATGTATGAAGTACTTTGGGGATAAAAACCCGAACTTGTTGACATATAGTAGAAAGTACCTTGTGTGTATAACTTGATTGTGTTGGTTTGTGATAGCCTTGTAATACTTTCTTGTTGATTGATAAGTAAACATGCTAGGATGCTATGTGTGTTAGTATCTTGTGATGTTAGTGTAAAGGGGTTTTCCTCGATCGTGCTTAAAGTTGTTTGACTATCACCGTTATGTTGGTATTGTACCACTCACCTTGACTTATTTCCGAGGTTGTCGCCTCCGTCGCGGTAGACTCGGTGATGCAGGACCATGAGTCGAGAATACCTCTTGCGGGTCCAGGGGATGCATGCTGAACTTCGTGAGTTGGTGGTTAGTGTGCGGACTTTATGGTCATGCGGTGCATGTGCCATGCGATCGCGAGTCCGCGATGCCGGAGTAGCTACCCTCGATGCGGGGTTATACCTCATGCGGGCCTATGAGGTTGGCCTATGCGAGTCGCGGAGTTCCGTGGCTAGACGCGCACATTTGATATCGCGCGAGTGACCGCTTTGATCATGTGATGGCCTAGACAGATATCATGATACGATTTATGACCTTGTTAGTCTGCTGGTGTTAGTAGTCGGCTATGCCTTCCGATTTACCCTGCATCGCTTTATTTGGACACAGTGGGACACGGTGTTCATGTGTATTCCTTGGTGCTTTTCTATCATAGATCCGGCGGTGAAAGGTATTCCACGGGCATGATTGATGTTATAGGCTTGAGACCCATAGTTATATTCGAGTGATGACTTTGAGGGCGTGAGTCCCTGACTTGACATGACTGCTTATTTATTGTGAACTGTAGTTTGGTTATCATACATGTCTCCTGCTTTATAGGCTATTATGATTTCATTTACGATTTTTAGTTTCACATACTCGGCACTGTTGCATCGACCTCCTTCGGGGCCGTTCACGCCGCAGTTGAGGTACACCGCCGTTGATCCTAGCTCGTGGTCACGCTTTGAGCGTTGGGAAGCTCCATTTCTCGGAGGCTTATCGGTGGTATAGTCCCCGCCGTCGTAAGTGTTTACATTCGTGGTTTGGCCCCGCCCCGCCATTGTTGTCGTATCATTCTTAGAGGTCCGTAGTAATCGCTAAGTGTGGTTTGTAAAAAGGATTAAACTGTTCATGTTGAAAAAGTTGCTATTTATATATATACTGAAGGTAACCGTGTTTGGTTAGCCTGTCTTCTTATTTCACTGTCTTATTACACTGGTTTCATGTATTGTCTTTATGTTCCCGATTACTCGATGTATGTCTACTGGGTGCCCGGTAGGCACGATCCACGCCCGGTTCGGGTCGTGACAAAAGTGGTATCAGAGCAGTTAATCCTCGGAAAGTGTCTACAGACCGTATCCAGTAGAGTCTTGATTATCGGTGTGTTGTGCACCACACCAATAATCAGGAGGCTATAGGATATTTAGGATTGGTTTCTATTTCTTCTCACTCTGAGATCGTGCCTTAGAGCTGTGTTGTAAGTTGGACCCTCTAACGTATTTCTTTCCCTTACCGTTATGCCTCCGCATAGGGCAACCCGGGCCCAGGAGGGCAAGGCAGCCGAGGGAGCTGCGAGTAGAGTACAGAGGGTTACGTGGGCACAGGCCCAATTATCACCTTGGGTGGTGCTTCATTCGGGGAGTTTTGCGACGTCACTAGCCCCAGCAGAGTTTGGCACGGCGGCGATTCCTCATGCGGCCATGATATTTGAACCTTCGCCCACGGCCGAGAATAGTGAATATAGATTGCAAGGAGGCGACCCTGTTACTAACTATGGATTTGACTACCAGAGAGTATACCGATGTACCGCGAGTCTTGATGACTATCAACGAGAAGGTTGTGCGAAAGTAATTCTTCAAGTTGGGCTTGAGCATGGCCCGTGTACGGGCTTATGCGCAGCAGGCCGAGAAAACGTAGAGATCGACGGGTTAACGGGCGACGAGAAGAGGGCGAGCAAGAAGGTCCTTTAGTAACTTTTGAGGCGAGTCGCTCACCGGATTAGATTATGCACATCCACCAGCAGCGAGATCCTCCACGAATTTCGGGGCGTTCGGTATGCGGAGTTAGTCGAGCTCGAGCTTCCGTTCACGCCTACACGTAGGTTCCGACCATCCGATTCGCTTTTTCTCGTTGTTCACATGTGGCCGCGTCATCCCGGGAATGTCGCTTTTAGTTGGTACGTGTTGTACTATGGCGACCGCCGTGGTCTGGTGTCGAAAGAGTGTCCTTGCGGGAGGACTTAGCCTTCAGGATCGGTGGGTAGTTCGTCATCTTCCTTAGCTATGCGCCCTACGGGGCAGGTTTGATTAGAACGACTAAGGGGAGTAAAGCAGTAGATACAGATAGATCCTTAACCCTCTAGAGATCTGTATGTGTGTTAAGGTGAGTATACCTCAAGTGCTATGTTCTTATAGCAGTGTGAGTGTTGTGATTAGAAATCATGGTAGGTTAACCGAGTAAGATTTTGTGGGATAGAGAAGGTGTGAGCCTTAAAGTTTTATACGTAGAGACCTTAGAGGTAAGGCCATCTCGAGTATAGACGTATTGTTTATGTTTGACCCTTATAGGAGTGCATAGTGCACGTGAGTTATGTTTGTGGGATTAGTCCCTGAGTAGTGTGGAATGAAAGAGGGTAGTTGAGCTAAGAAGACCGCTAGGTTTTCGTAACGTGATTAGTGAGATTGTTCCGGTTCGGGGAGCTAGTATGCGCGTTGCCTGCCGGGTTGAGGCCACGTTGCGGGTCAACCCGCGGCATGTTTGGTGGTGGGCGGTTGTGGTGGTCCCGTCTTGTGGTAGGGTCACGAGGTGTTAGGCCCAGTTTAGTTAACCAACGCGGCGACTGGAACGTTCGACCATGGTTGGGCCGAGGAGGTCAGCCGTGTTGTCTTCTAGCAAAGACCGTGTACTCGGCAGAGGGTTATGCGAGATGATATATCAGAAAAGTTGTAAGGCTGCACGGGGTGCCTACCTTCACCTTATGTCAGACAGTGGAGTCCAGGGTACGGCTGTTTTTGGTTTCTGGAAGTTTTACCAAGCAGGGTTAAGAACTCAGGTGAGTCTCGGAACGGGCCAGTGTGTGTATTTGCGGGTAGTTGTGAGATTGTTGTCTCCTGGAGGAGTGTTTAAGCTACCATTTCGGTGTTCGGATGTCGCCTTATTAAGCCTTGTAGGGCGGATGTGTAAGTTGCCATCGAGTGGTTCGATGTTGGCGCGTTCGCATAGTTCAGGCTTGTTCCAGCAGACTGTGGATAGTGAGAAGCTTGTCTAGAAGAAGTTCTGGCAGCTCAGAGGAAATCGTGCGGATGATCGGCGACGACGCTTAGAGTTCAGGTTGACGGTCGGTCTTCTTGAAAGTACCACCCCGGATTGGGTGTGACGAGCTTTGGAAGACAGAGGGAACTTAGCCCGAGTTACTTTGGGCCTTTGAGTCCATGTGAAGAATAGGCCGGGTTGCCTATATGTTAGTTTTTGCCGTCCGACTTAGGAGGCAGTATGTCCGGCCTTTCGTATTGTTATGATCGGGAAAGTATCGGAGATCCATCCAGAGTGTTCCCAGTTAATGATGACCACGTTAGAGATAGTAACCCCGAGTTTTGGAAACTGAAGCAGTATCAGAAATGTGGTAAGAGTTCGAGTGTACGACAGCCTCAGGGATCGCATGTAGTCCGGTACCATTTGTTGGGTCGCCGGAGTGACACTAGAACCTCGCGGCAAAGTGACAAAAGTGGTATCGGGAAGAAGCGAGCATGTATGGCGAGCATTGATGTGACCATTTCTTTTGTTTGGAAAAGTGTGGAAGAAGTATATTTTAGACCCCGGAGAGAGGTGTTTGTGGTGATGTTAGAGGTGATTCCTCGTGGACTTGGATGTAAGTATTTTGCGCAGTTGTTTCTGTGGCCATTGTGGCAGGATTGTTTCGTAAGTATGGTAGTGAAGACTATCCTGGCGCCGCGTTGTTTTGAGACTTAGAAGGAACATTCGGGACGAATGTTTCTAAGGAGGGGAGAATGTTATACCCCGTATTTCCTGAGTATGTACGTAAGGACGTACGTAGAAAATTTGAACTTGAGAATTAGGCTTGGCCGAAATTTATTTGTTCACAACACCCGATTAAGTCGTTTTTTCGAAAGCGTTTTCCACGACTTTCGTGGGAATTTCCGGCTATGTCATTTTTAATTTTTGCGGATTTTTCCGAGAGACGAAACATTTTGGACCAACAGAGGCGCCACTTGGCACCCTCTCATTGGTGGCGGTAGAGTGGACGAAATGGTGATTATTTTGTCAAGTAGTTGGTAGGATATTTTGTGTGTAGTTGGTTAAGGTGCACTTGGCAAGATCTTGGCCCTACACTTGCCTTGCACTTGGCAAGATCTTGGCCATTGGTTGGCCTTTGCTAGACCTATAAATACCACCCCTGAAGACTAATTCATCCACAAATTGCCTAAGTCTTGAAAGCTTCTTCCTCCCCAGTGTAGTGTCTTGGCGAGAGCCCTCTCCCCTTGGCGAGAGTTCCCCACAGTGGGGTAGTAGAGGGTAGCCACCCCTCCTTAGGGTGCTAGTGGGTACCCACAGCCTAGTTGTTTTCGTATAATACCCCCCCCCTCTTGGTAGAAATACTCTCAAAAGTATTGTTATAATGCCCAAATTATCTTAGCCGTATACCTTGTAGTATTCTAAGATTATACTTATACTAAAAACCCAGAAATACTATTATACTTCCCGTCAGTCACAAAACTGAAACCCTAAGGAAAAACTCCATGGTTAGTTGGAGTAATAAGTAGAAGTTGGTTAGAACTTCTAAGGGTTGTTTGGAGCGGGTCGGAGCACGGAGTAGGAGCTAAACCTTGCTCAGGATCGACATCTATACTTGGATAATTATGGGCTTATCGAGGTAATTATCTTGTCCCCCTATTGTAATTGGAAATTACATGTTGTTAGACTATATAGTTGAAGTATACTATATATATAGAATCGAACGTTGTTGTCGGCAATGTCTTTGGACTTAAGCTGAATAATAAGAAACCTTTTGAAAGAAAAGTCTTGTTGTATTTACATAGGGTGTATTCAGATGAGACTTGTGTAGCTTTTACGAGGTAGAATTGTACCCGTTCGGGTTAGATGTATAACCCCACAGTTGGCTTGGTAGCGGCCTCGATAAAGGAGGAGATTTCTGCTGTTGCGGAGAAGTCTGCTGCGAATTTTACGTAGAATGTTCTCTGAAGGGATCTAAATGTTAATAAGCGCCTTGTGGCCTTATAGGTTGAAGTACTACGTATGGCGCGATCTCTTGGCTAGGAGTAGCCGACGGTTTGAAGTACTTGGGCGTTTTGCTATTAGTCGATACTCGTCGCGAGGTATGTGAACCTCTTCCTATCTCTTCTAGCATGATATGTGTGAACTATGTAGTACGGTAGACGTCATGTGCTAAATGTATTTGATTGGTTTAAAACATAAAGTGTTATAACGGCTTTATGGGAGTTGGTTATAATGACTTTATGTTGGTAAGAAGATACTTGTGGTTTTAAAAGGTAAGCGGTTTGAACTATAAGCGGCTTGTTATGTGTTAATAAAGAACTTGAAGTATTTCAAAAGATTTTGAATCATGTTGAAAGAAGAAGTAATACTTGGTTTTGAAAACTTAAGAGTTATACTAGCTTTATGGGAAGTTAGGTATAACGGCTTAAGAATGTTTTACTGATTTCGGAAATCAGAATGTGTATCGACAAACCACTGCAGCGTGAATAAAAGGAAATGTTATGACAGATACAGAATTATTAAAACCAGTAGAAACTTCCATCTGCATAGAAGCTAAGATGAGACAAAATGATATTTCCTAGATCATGGCTGCTGTAATAAGATTGTTATAAACAAGAATATCCTACTCACATATAAGACTTATGTTTCTCAGATAGTTTAAAAGAGAATTATATTCTTAAATGAATAAGACTATGAACTACGAAACCTTTCTAAAATAAGAAACGTGAACATTTGAAATTAGGCAAACTTGGACGTTTGGAAAATAATGTCGTTACTTGATTTTACAAAGGTAAGTGTTTTGGTTTACTTAAAAGGATAATCACTCTATTTTCACATAACTACTTGTATTGTGTGACTTTTGTGAAAGTAACGTATCTTTTAAAGATTTAATGTATGAAGTACTTTGGGGATAAAAACCCGAACTTGTTGACATATAGTAGAAAGTACCTTGTGTGTATAACTTGATTGTGTTGGTTTGTGATAGCCTTGTAATACTTTCTTGTTGATTGATAAGTAAACATGCTAGGATGCTATGTGTGTTAGTATCTTGTGATGTTAGTGTAAAGGGGTTTTCCCCTCGACTGTGCTTAAAGTTGTTTGACTATCAGCCGTTATGTTGGTATTGTACCACTCACCTTGACTTATTTCCGGAGGTTAAGCTGCCCTCCGATGCGGGGTAGACTCAGGCGGTCTGGGACCATGATTCGAGAATACCTCATGCGGGTCCAGGGGATCCATGCGGAACTACGGAGTTCCAGGTTAGTGTGCGGCCTTTATGGTCATGCGGTCTATGTGGCCATGCGGACTGCGAGTCCAGGACGATGTCGGGGAGTAGCTACCCTCGATGCGGGGTTATACCTCATGCGGGCCTATGAGGTTGGCCTATGCGGAGCTGCGGGAAGTTCCAGGGCTAGACGCGCACATTTGATACTGCGGGCGAGTGACCAGCTTTGATCATGTGACGGTCTAGACAGATATCATGATCTGATTTATGACCTTGTTAGTCGCTTGTAGGTGTTAGTAGTCGGCTATGCCTTCGTACTTACTGTCTTTGTTTTATTTGGACACAGTGGGACACGGTGTTCATGTGTATTCCTTGGTGCTTTTCTATCATAGGCTGGCGGTGAGGAAGGTATTCCACCGCATGATTGATGTTATGGGCTTGAGACCCATAGTTATATTCAGTGATGACTTTGAGGCGTGAGTCCACGACTTGACATATTCGCTTATTTATTGTGAATCGTAGTTTGGTTATCATACATGTCTCTGCTTTATAGGCTATTATGATTTCATTTCTGATATTTTTAGTTTCACATACTCACTGTTATGCGACCTCGCCGAAGTGCGTTCATGCCGCAGGTTGAGGTACACCAGTCGTTGATCCTAGCTCTCAGGGTCACAGTTTCAGCGTTTGGGAAGCTCCATTTCTCCGGAGGCTTATCCGTACTTGGAATTGGTTTAGTGTGGTGGTTAGGGCCACGACTTTCCAAATAATTTCAGGAAAATGCGCAAAGTAAGAATAAGATAAGTACGAGTGCTGCCGCGGGAAATAGAAGACATTTTTGGTAGGTTTTGAAAATCTATACGATTATAAGGTGGCGCTTGATGATCAAGGTTGTTACACCCCGTAAGTCCAGGACATGTATAAGAGAATGTACGTAAGGAATCAAGACTTGAAAATTGGCGAAAGGAAGAATTGTTTTTCCGACAGAAAATCTTCGGGGCGTCGGAAAGGAAAAATGTTCGTTGTTGAGAATTGGATTCTCAAAATGCATTATTTAAAGAGTATGGAACCTATTAACATTATGGAAATTCATTTTTACGGATTTGGTCACGTGGGGCCCACCCGAGGAATTTTACGTTTTGTGGGGCCCACGAGGGTTACGGAATTTTATGGACGAATGGGAGGGCGACACGTGAAACCCCTCCCACATGGCTTGGTCGATTTATGCAAAGGGCAAAAGGGTCATTTGACAATTGTGTAGATGAGAAAGTCTTGCTAAGTTAGAGCTGGAGATTGTTGACCAAGGTCAACTTGTCCACTTGGGCTTGATCCATGTGATCTTCATCCTAGCCTTCCATTTGGTTTTATCCTAGCCTTTGATTTATTTATATCTACTACTACTACTACTAGTAGGAAGACTTCCACACTTAGAAAAAAATTGAAGAACATTTGTTCTTGTTCTTAGGAGCTCTCGGCCAAAGGGGCTTTTGAGAGAAGAAATTTTCCGTTTGTGGTTCATTAGCCACAAGACTTTAACCCAAGGTTCATGAGTGTATTGTAAGGATATCTCAATAGAAAAATCCGGGAAAAAGGTAGTTTTCGTATTAGTCGCAAGGCGAAAACTTAAGGGGTTCTTCAACTTTGAAGTTTGAACTTGAAGATGGGTTCTTCATAGGCTTCTAAGGAGTGCTTGGAGCGGATTGGAACTTAAGGAAAAGAGCTAAGAATTGCTAAGGCGCGACTTTGAATCTTGGAAATTTTAAGGGCTTGGAAAGGTATAAATCTTGTCGTTTTAGTAATTAAAGATTTCTTATTGTTGTAGCTTTGGATTTTAGCAAGCATGAAGTATATGTGTTGAAGTTTTATAAGTGTTATGGATTGTTGTAGCCTAAAATCCGAAATGACATATTAGCCATTTGAAGTTGGATTACAAGTTGGTCGTAGTTAGAATAGTCGCATGTTACTTACTTGAAGATTATAGTAGTTATAATCAATTGCGACTTGATATCATGATATGCTAACAACTTGGATTGAAAAGGAAATTGGATAAGAATTGGTATTGTTGTATCCTAGATTGCCGGATTTGGCCTAATAGTTTGTATTAGTTTAATGTCAATTGTGGGGCGGAATTTTACACGTATTGTAAGGCGTGTAATCCCCTTTGATTGGTTGTTGTTTTGAGCCTTAAATGTGGCGTGTTGGTTATTGTATTCGGCCTTGAAAAAGGTGGCAAAGTGAGTCGAAACAAAGGAAGTGCTGCCCGATTTTCCGTAGAATTAGAGACCGCATACTTAGTATTATTCTACGTTAGAGACTAGAAGTTGATAGTCTTGTTGTGACCATTATAGGTTGACACTTCTACGTACGGCGTATTCGGCAGCTTGTGGATTTAGTCGAAAGGTATGTGAACTATCTCTCTTCTAGCATGATTCCTTAAGATCAAGAAAGTCGCCCTACTCTTAAATGATCCATTCCTTGGTTGTATTTGGATTGCCTAAAATAGAATTTGTTCTATGTACTTCCTTGAGTATACTTTGATGTTTAAATTGTAAGTTGTATAATCCATTTCCTTAGTGAAGTTTGGATTCTTAAAAGTGAAAGTATTTTACTTAATGTACATATAGTCTTGAAAAGGAAGTGGTTTTCAAACCTTTTGGCTAGTGCCTTAGTTCCAAAACCTAAAGGTCATTATAATGACTTTAGGTGAGTCAAAGGAGTGATTTACTTAATTGTTTTAAAAGAGGAGAAATGACATGATTTAAGAGAAGTAACTTGTTTAAAAGGTGTGAGTTACTTGAGGTTTAAAAGTAGAAGAAACTTGTTTTCTAAATATTAAGAGACTTGAAGTATTTTGGAAAGTTAAGAACTTGATTTATAAGTATGTGATACTTGGTTTTAAGTATAAGTCTCTTAGTTATAAAAAGGAATGAATATGTCTAAAACCATAAAGGGTTATACGACTTTATGGGAAGTTGGTTATAACGACTTTATGGAAGGTTAAGAAAGTTGTCTATTTTGATTATTGGGCATAAGTTGCCTAGATTGTGAAAATTTGAAGTTACTTGATTTCAAGCTTTGAAATGAGTTTTCTAAAAGTGTAGTAACTTACTGTTATACCCCGTATTTCTAGAGTATGTACGTAAGGACGTACGTAGAAAAATTTGAACTTGAGAATAGGCTTGGCCGAATTATTCTTTGTGCACAACCCCCGGTTAGAGTCGTTTTTCGACGAAACGTTTCCACAGCTTTCGTAGGGAAAATTCCGGCTATGTCATTTCTAATTTTTGCGGATTTTTCCGAGAGACGAAACATTTTGGACCAACAAGAGGGCGACACTTGTCACCCTCTCATTGGATAGGTTTGGGCGGTCAAGGGTGGACGAATTGGGTGAGTTTTTGTCAAGTAGTAGGTAGGATATTTTGGTGGTAGTTGGATAAGGTGCACTTGGCATGATCTTGGCCCTACACTTGCTATACACTTGGCATGATCTTGGCCATTGGTTGGCCTTTGCTAGACCTATAAATACCCCCCTTTGGAAGACTTCTTCATCCATTCCAAATATTTCCTAAGTGTTAAAATCCTCCTCCCTCCCCTTTGTGTTGAGTTCGGAGAGCCCCTCTCCCACTCGCGGTAGTACCCACAGTGGGGGTAGGCGAGGTATACACCCCTCCTTGTGGTGCTAGTAGTGGGTACCACTGCCTAGTTGTTTTTGTATAAATACCTCCTCTTGGTAGAAATACTCTCAAAAGTATTGTTACTATACCCAAATTACCTTAGCCGTATACCTTGTAGTATTCTAAGGTTATACTTATCTGAAAAGCCAGAAATACTATTATACTTCCCTTGATCCACAAACCGAAACCACAGGAAAATCTCCATAGTTAGTCGGAGTATTAAGTAGAAGTTGGTTAGAACTTCTAAGGGTGGTTCGGAGCGGGTTGGAGCGCGGAGTTGGAGCTAAACGTTGCCGGGATCGACTTTATACTTGGATAATTTTGGGCTTATCGAGGTAAACACTTTTGACCTCTTTGTTGTAATTGGAAAATACATGTTGTTGAATATATAGTTATAGTATACTATATATAGAATGGAACATAGTTGTGCGGCAATGTCTTTTGACTTAAGCTGAATAATACTTACAGCAATGTCTTGCGACTTAAGCTGAATGTAAAGAAAGTCTTGAAGTAATTACATGGGTGTATTACTGATGAGGCTTGTGTAGCTTTTACGTGGGGTAGAATTGTGCACGTCGGGTTAGGCGTATAAACCCCCACAGTTGGCTTGGTAGCCGGCCCAGATAGAGAGGAGATTTACGCTGTTGCGGGAGAGTCTTTGCCGAATTTTCTGTAGAATGTTCTACGATTAGACCTAGATGTTAATAAGCGCCTTGTGGCCTTATAGGTTGAAGTACCATGCGTGGCGCGATCTACTTGGCTTAAGGAGTAGCCGACGGTTGGAAGTACTTGGAGCGTTTTGCTATTAGTCGATACTCGTCGCGAGGTATGTGAACCTCTTCCTATCTCTTCTAGCATGATATGTGTGTAACTATGTAGTGCAGTGAGCGTACATGTGTTAAATGTATTTGATTGGTCTAAAACATAAAGTGTTATAACGGCTTTATGGGAAGTTGGTTATAACAGCTTTATGTAGGTAAGAAAATACTTGTTGTTTTTAAAAGGGTAACTGATTTGAACTATAAATGGCTGGTTATGTGATAAGAAAGAGCTTGAAGTATTTCAAAAGATTTTTGAATCATTTTGAAAGAAGAAGTAATACTTGGTTTTTGAAAACTTAAGAGTTATACTAGCTTTATGGGAAGTTAAGTATAACGGCTTAAGAATGTTTTACTGATTTCGGAAATTAGAATGTGTATCGACAAACCACTGCAGCGTTAATAAAAGGAAATATTTTGACAGATTAAGTATTATTAAAACCAGTAGAAACTTCCATCTGCATAGAAGCTAAGATGAGACAAAATGATATTTCCTAGATCATGGCTGCTGTAATAAGATTGTTATAAACAAGAATATCCTACTCACATATAAGGCTTATGTTTTCTCAGATGGTTTAAAAGAGAATTATATTCTTAAATGAATAAGACTATGAACTACGAAACCTTTCTAAAATAAGAACCGTGAACATTTGAAATTAGGCAAACTTGGACGTTTGGAAAATAATGTTGTTACTTGATTTTACAAAGGTAAGTGTTTTGATTTACTTCAAAAGATAATCACTCTATTTTTATATACTACGGGTATTGTGTGACTTTTGTAAACGTAACGTATCTTTTAAAAGATAATGTATGAAGTACTTTGGGAATAGATACCCGATCTTGTTAATCATATATTAGAATGTACCTTGTGTGTATAACATGATTGTTTTAGTTTGTGATAGCCTTGTAATACTTTCTTGTTGATTTGATAAGTAAACATGCTAGGATGCTACGTGTGTTAGTATCTTGTGATGTTTTGTGTAAAGGGTTTTCCTCATTGTGCTTAAAGTTGTTTGACTCTCGGTAGTTATGTTGGTATTGTACCACTCACCTTGACTTGTCTCGGAGGTTAAGCGCCTCCGTCGCGGGGTAGACTTCGGCGATGCAGGACCATGATTCGAGAATCCCTCATGCGTGTCCAGGGGATCCATTCGGAAATACGGGAGTTCAAGGTTAGTTTGCGGCCCTTGTGGTCATGCGGTCTTTGTGGCCACGCGGATGCGAGTCGGGGCGATCTTAGGGAGTAGCTACCTCGATGCGAGAATACCTCACGCGGGCTATGAGGTTGGCCTATGCGAGCTACGGAGAGTTCGGGGCTAGACGCGCATTTGATCTGCGGCGAGTGACCGGCTTTGATCATGTGATGCAGAGCGGATATCATGATCTGATTTATGACCACTGTTAGTCTTGTGGGTGTTAGTAGTCGATTATGCCTTCGTACCACCTGTCTGTTTATTAGGACACAGGTGGGACCTGGTGTTCATGTGTAGTGCTTGGTGCTTTTTTTATCATAAACTGTCGGCACTGAGGAAGGTATTCCACGGGCATGATTGATTTTATGGGCGTGAGACCCATAGTTACGTTTGAGTGATGACTTTGAGGGCGTGAGTCTCTGACTTGACATGACTGCCTATTTGTTGTAAACTGTAGTTTGGTTATCATACATGTCTCCTGCTTTATAGACTATTATGATTTCATTTACAGTATTTTCAGTTTCACATACTTGGTACTGTTGCCGACCTCGCTTCGAAGCGGCGTTCATCGCAGTTGAGGTACACCGATCGTTGATCCTAGTTCTCGGGTCACGATTCAGCGTATGGGAAGCTCCGTTTCTCGGAGGCTTATCGATGGTATAGTCCTGTCGTTGTAGGTATTTACATTCGTGGTATGGCGGGCTCTGTCGCCATTGTTGTCGTATCATTCTTAAGTGCATGTAATCTTGTTGTGGCGAGTTGTAATGGGATGTAGCTGTTCGGTTTTAAAATTGATTTATATATATGCCGTAAGGAAAGTTTTCTCCGACATCGCTTACTTCATAATATTTTCATGTCTTGTTTTATGTTCGATTACTCGATGTTGTATCACTAGGGTGCGGGGTAAGGCACGATCACGGGCCGGGTTGGTCGTGACAAAAGTGGTATCGAGCGATTAATCCTCGGAAAGTGTCTGACCGTATCGATTCGAAGTCTTGATTATCGGTGTGTTGTGCGCACGCCAATAATCGTGAGGCTATAGGATATTTAGGATTGGTTTCTATTCTTCTCACTCTGAGATCGTGCCTTAGAGTGTGTTGTAAGTTGGACCTCTCACGTATTTCTTTCCTTACCGCTATGCCTCGCGTGAAAACCGGGCCCGAGGAGGCAAAGCGGCGAGGCTGCGAGTAGAGTTCGGAGGGTTACGAGGGCACATGCCCAATCATCACCGGTGGTATTTCATTCGGGAGTTATGCTCGTCACGGCCCAGCGAGTTTAGCTGCAGCGGCGATTCCTCTGCGCCATGATATTTGAACCTTCAGTTCCACGACCGGGAATAGTGAATTTAGATTGCACGGAGGCGACCCTGTTACTAGCTATGGATTTGGCTACCAGAGAGTATACCGATGTATGCGAGTCTTGATGACTATCTAAGAGAGGTTGTACAAGAGTAATTCTTGATTAGGATTGGCATGGCCCGTATGCGGGCTTATGCGCAGAGCCAAGAAACGTAGAGATCAGCGGGTTAACGAAGGGCGAGGAAGAGGCGGGGCGAGAAGGTCCTTTGGCAACTTTCGAGTCGAGTCACCTCGCGTGATTAGATTATGCATCCACCACGGTCGCGAAAGGTCCTCCACAGGTTTCAGGATGTTCGGGGTATGCAGGAGTTGGTCAGAGCTCCAGAGCTTCCGGTTCACTTCTGCGTAGGTTCGGCCGGATTGATGTTCCTCGGTATTCACAGTGTGACAGACGTCATCCCGGGGAATGTCGTCTTTTAGTTGGTACTTGTTGTACCTACAACCGTCAGGGTCTGATGTCGAAAGGATGTCCTAGTAGGAGGACTTAACCTTCAGGATCGGTGGGTAGTTCGTCATCTCCCCTAGCTATGTGCCCTACGGGGTAGGTTTGTTTAGAACGACTAAGGAGAGTGAAGCAGTAGATACAGGTATATCCTTAACCCTCTAGAGATCAGTATGTATGATAAGATGGGTATATCATAAGTGCTATGTTCTGATAGCAGTGTGTAATTAGTGATTAGAAATCATGGTTAGTAACCGGGAAAGATTGACGGATAGGGAAGTGTGAGCCTTAGAGCTTTATACGTAGAGACCTTAGAGGTAAGGCCATCTCGAGAATAGGTGTAGTGTTTTGTTTGATCCTTATCGGAGTGCATAGTGCACGTGAGCTATGTTTGGGATAGGTCCCTTAGTAGTGTGTAATGAAAGAGGGTAGTTGAGCTAAGAATACTGCTAGGTTTTCGTAACATGATTAGAGAGATTGTTAGGATCGGGAGCTGGCGTTTCGCGCGTTGCCGGTCGGGTTGAGGCCACGTTGCGGGTCAGCCCGCGGCATGTATGGTGGTGGGGTCGGTTGTGGTGGTCGCCTTGTGGTAGGGTTATGAGGTGTTAGGCCCAAGTTTAGTTAACCAGTCTGAGTTCGTGGATCGTTCGACGATGGTCGGGCGAGGAGGTCGGCCGTCTTGTCTTCAGCGAACCGTTTACTCGGCGGTGTTGATTTATCGAGAAAGGTTGTAAGGCTGCACGGGTGCCTACCTTCACCTTATGACAGTGGAGCCAGTGCGGCTGTTTTTGTTTACGGAAGTTTTACAGCGGGGTTAAGAACTCGTGAGTCTCAGAATCGCGTTCGCCCTCGGGCGGTGTGTGGATTTGAGGGTAGTTGTAGGGATTGTTGTCTCTGTGGAGGAGTGTTTAAGCTACCATTTCGGTGTTCGGATGTCGCCTTATGAAGCCTTGTAGGGGCGGATGTGTAAGTCGCGGTCGATTGGTTCGATGTTGGCAAGATTCAGATAGTTGGTTGAGCTTGTTCCGGTAATTTGTGGATAGGGTAAAGCTTGTCTAGAAGAGGTTCGAAGCTCGGAGAAATCGTGCGGATAATCGGCGACGACGCAGAGTTCGAGTTGACGGTCGGTCTTCTTGAAAGTACCACCGGGTTGGGTGTGGCGAGTTTTTGAGAACAGAGGAACTTAGCCGAGTTACTTTGGGCCGCACGAGTTCTTGTGAAGAATAGGCGGGTTGCCTATATGTTAGCATTTGCCGCTCGACTTAGGAGGCGGTATGTCCGGTCTTCGTATTGTTATGATCGGAAAGTATCGGAGATCCATCAGTGTTCCCGATTAATGATGACTACGTTAGAGATAGTAACCCGAGTTTTGGAAAGCGACGATGTCGAAATGTGGTAGAGTTCGAGTGTCTGACGACCTCGGGGATCGCATGCAGCCCGGTACCATTTGTTAGGTCGCCGGAGTGACACTAGAACCTCGCGACAAAGTGACAAAAGTGGTATCACGACGAGTAAAGGGAGAATCGAGCATGTATGGCGAGCATAGATGTGATCATTTATTTTGTAAGGAGAAGGTGCGAAGGAAGTATATTTTAGACCCCGGAGAGAGGTGTTTGTGGTAATATTAGAGGTGTTTCCTCGTGGACTTGGATGGAGGTATTTGCGCGGGTGTTTCTGTGGCCATGTGTGGCAGGATTGTTCAGGTAAGTATAGTAGTGAAGACTATCTTGGCGCACGCTTGTTTGAGACTTAGAAGGAACATTCGACGAATGTTTCTAAGGAGGAGAATGTTATACCAGTATTTCTAGAGTATGCGTGGGGCGTGCGTGAAAAATTTGAACTTGAGAATAGGCTTGGCGAATTATTCTTTGTGCCTGACCCCGGTTAGAGTCGTTTTTGTGAAACATTTCCACGACTTTCGTAGGGAAAATTCGGCTATGTCATTTCTAATTTTTGCGGATTTTTCCAGAGGCGAAACATTTTGGACCAACAAGAGGCGACACTTGTCACCTCTCATTGGATAGGTTTGGGCGGTCAAGGGTGGGCCAATTGGGTGAGTTTTGTTAAGTAGTAGGTAGGATATTTTGGTGGTAGTTGGATAAGGTGCACTTGGCATGATCTTGGCCTACACTTGCTATGCACTTGGCATGATCTTGGCCATTGGTTGGCCTTTGCTGACCTATAAATACCCCTTTGGAAGACTTCTTCATCCATTCCAAATATTTCCTAAGTGTTAAAATCCTCCTCCTCCCCTTTGTGTTGAGTTCGGTGAGAGCCCTCTCCCCACGGCGAGAGTACCCCACAGTGGGGTAGTAGAGGGTATACACCCTCCTTGTGGTGCTAGCAGTGGGGTACCCACTGCCTAGTTGTTTTTGTATAAATACCCTCCTCTTGGTAGAAATACTCTCAAAAGTATTGTTACTATACCCAAATTACCTTAGCAGTATACCTTGTAGTATTAAGGTTATACTTATACGAAAAGCCCAGAAATACTATTATACTTCCCTTCAGTCACAAAACCGAAACCCTAAGGAAAATCTCCATAGTTAGTTGGAGTATTAAGTAGAAGTTGGTTAGAACTTCTAAGGGTGGTTCGGAGGCGGGTTGGGCGCGGAGTTGGAGCTAAACGTTGCCGAGATCGACTTTATACGTGGATAATTTTGGGCTTATCGAGGTAAACACTTTTGACCTTTTGTTGTAATTGGAAATTACATGTTGTTGAATATATAGTTATAGTATACTATATATAGAATGGAACAGAGTTGTGCGGCAATGTCTTTTGACTTAAGCCTGAATAATACTTACGGCAATGTTTTGCGACTTAAGCCTGAAGGTAAAGAAGAGTACTGACATGTAATTACATAGGGTGTATTCAGATGAGCTTGTGTAGCTTTTACGTGGGGTAGAATTGTGCACGTCGGGTTAGGCGTATAACCCCGGTTGGCTTGGTAGCCGGCCCCGATAGAGGAGGAGATTTCTGTTGTTGCGGGGGAGGTCTTTGCGAATTTTCTGTAGAATGTTCTACGATTAGACCTAGATGTTAATAAGCGCCTTGTGGCCTTATAGGTTGAAGTACTATGCGTGGCGCGATCTACTTGGCTTAAGGAGTAGCCAACGATTGGAAGTACTTGGAGCGTTTTGCTATTAGTCGATACTCGTCGCGAGGTATGTGAACCTCTTCCTATCTCTTCTAGCATGATATGTGTGTAACTATGTAGTACGATAGACGTACATGTGTTAAATGTATTTGATTGGTCTAAAACATAAAGTGTTATAACGGCTTTATGGGAAGTTGGTTATAACAGCTTTATGTAGGTAAGAAAATACTTGTGGTTTTTAAAAGGGTAACTGATTTGAACTATAACTGGCTGGTTATGTGATAAGAAAGAGCTTGAAGTATTTCAAAAGATTTTTGAATCATTTTGAAAGAAGAAGTAATACTTGGTTTTTGAAAACTTAAGAGTTATACTAGCTTTATGGGAAGTTATGTATAACGGCTTAAGAATGTTTCTTGATTTGGAAATCGAATGTGTATCGACAAACCAACTGCAGCGTTAATAAAGGAAATATTTTGTGATTAAGTATTATTAAAACCAGTAGAAACTTCCATCTGCATAGAAGCTAAGATGAGACAAAATGATATTTCCTAGATCATGGCTGCTGTAATAATATTGTTATAAACAAGAATATCCTACTCACATATAAGGCTTATGTTTTCTCAGATGGTTTAAAAGAGAATTATATTCTTAAATGAATAAGACTATGAACTACGAAACCTTTCTAAAATAAGAACCGTGAACATTTGAAATTAGGCAAACTTGGACGTTTGGAAAATAATGTTGTTACTTGATTTTACAAAGGTAAGTGTTTTGATTTACTTCAAAAGATAATCACTCTATTTTCATATACTACGGGTATTGTGTGACTTTTGTAAACGTAACGTATCTTTTAAAAGATAATGTATGAAGTACTTTGGGAATAGATACCCGATCTTGTTAATCATATATTAGAATGTACCTTGTGTGTATAATATGATTGTGTTGGTTTGTGATAGCCTTGTAATACTTTCTTGTTGATTTGATAAGTAAACATGCTAGGATGCTACGTGTGTTAGTATCTTGTGATGTTTTGTGTAAAGGGGGTTTTCCCTCGACTGCGCTTAAAGTTGTTTGACTCTCGGTAGTTATGTTGGTATTGTACCACTCACCTTGACTTGTCTCGGAGGTTAAGCGCCTCCGTCGCGGGGTAGACTCGGTGATGCAGGACCGTGATTCGAGAATACCTCATGCGGGTCGGGGATCCATGCGGAACTACGGAGTTCGTGTTAGTTTGCGGCCCTTGTGGTCATGCGGTCTTTGTGGCTACGCGGATCGCGAGTCGGGGCGATCTTAGGGAGTAGCTACCCTCGATGCGAGGAATACCTCATGCGGGCTATGAGGTTGGCCTATGTGGAGCTACGGAGAGTTCGGGGCTAGACGCGCATTTGATCTGCGAGCGAGTGACGGCTTTGATCATGTAGCGATCAGACAGATATCATGATCTGATTTATGACCACTGTAATGCTTGTGGGTGTTAGTAGTCGGTTATGCCTTCGCACTTACCTGTCTGTTTTATTAGGACACAGGTGGGACACAGTGTTCATGTGTAGTGCTTGGTGCTTTTTATCATAAGCTGGCGGTGAGGAAGGTATTCTACGCATGATTGATGTTATGGCGTGAGACCCATAGTTACGTTTGAGTGATGACTTTGAGGCGTGAGTCCACGACTTGACATATCGCCTATTTGTTGTAAATCGTAGTTTGGTTATCATACATGTCTCTGCTTTATAGACTATTATGATTTCATTTCTGATATTTTGATTTCACATACTTGGTACTGTTATCGACCTCGCCCGAAGCGTTAAATCTGCGCGAGTTGAGGTACACCCGATCGTTGATCCTAGTTCTCGGGTCACGCAGTTCGCGTATGGGAAGCTCCGTTTCTCGGAGGCTTATCGGTGGTATAGTCCACTGTCGTTGTAGGTATTTACATTCGGGGTATGGCGGGGGCCATCGCCATTGTTGTCGTATCATTCTTAAGTGCATGAAATGCTGTATGGGCGAGTTGTAATGGGATGTAATCGTCGGTTTAAAATTGATTTATATATATTCCGTAAGGCAAGTTTTCTCCGACATCGTTTCTTACTTCATAATATTTTCATGTCTTGTTTTATGTTCCGCTGATTACTCTGATGTTGTATCACTAGGGTGCCCGGGGTAAGGCACCAGTCACGGGCCCGGGTTCGGGTCGTGACACTTACTTTGAAAAATAGACACACCTTGATACTACGGGTGTTAGTATCTTGGGATTTTACATAAAAAGGAGTCTTTTGAAAAGAATGTACGTACGTAGTACTTTGGCTTGTTAAATGAGAATTATTCCATTTGTGCCTTGATAAGTACTTTGGCTTGTTAAATGAGAATTATTCTATTTGTGCCTTGATAAGTACTTTGGCTTGTTAAATGAGAATTATTCTATTTGTGCCTTGATAAGTACTTTGGCTTGTTAATTGAGAATTATTCCATTTGTGCCTTGATAAGTACTTTGGCTTGTTAAATGAGAATTATTCTATTTGTGCCTTGATAAGTACTTTGGCTTGTTAAATGAGAATTATTCTATTTGTGCCTTGATAAGTACTTTGGCTTGTTAATTGGGAATTTTTCCATGTGTGCCTTGATAAGTGTTATACCCCGTATTTCCAGAGTATGTACGTGAGGACGTACGTACAAAAGTTTAAGCCTTAAGTAGGCCAAGGGACGAAATTTTGTGCACAGCTACCAAAAAGAATTGTTTTCCGATGAAACGTTTTCCAAACTTTGCGAAGGGAAAATTACGGCTGCAACATTTATTATTTTTGCGGATTTTTCCGAGAGATGAAAGATTTTTGACCAACGAGAGGGCGACACTTGTCACCCTCAAGTTGGCGGACTCATGGAAGAAACTTGGCACGTTTTTTGCCTTGTTTTTGGTCAAGGAGTTGGTAGGATATTTTGTGATATTATGTGATATTTTGTTTGGTAGATGGATAAGGTACACTTGCCCAAATCCTCACCCTCCACTTGCCCACTACTTGTCTTGATCTTGGCCATTGATTGGCCTATAAATACCCCCCCTTAGTTGAAGACTTCTTCATCCACAAATCATTTTCCAAGTCTAAAAATCCCTCCCCTCTTAGCAAGGTTCTCGTCCAAACCCTTGGTGAGGCCTTGGCCGAAACCCCACTCCTAGTGGTGCTAGCGAAACATACCCCACTCCTCGAGTTGTTCTCGTGAAATACACCCCCTTGGTAGAAAAGTATTCTCCAAGTATTGTTACTATTCCAAAATACCTTGGCCCAAATACCTTGTAGTATTCAAGGTTACACCTATACTAAAAGCCGTAAATACTATTATACTTCCCTTCAGTCACAAAAATGAAACCCTAAGGAAAATCTTCATAGTCGGTTGAAGTATTAAGAAGAAGTTGCGTAGAACTTCTAAGGGTTGTTTGGAGCGGGTTGGAGCGCCCAAAGTAGGAGCTAAACGTTGCTCAGGATCGACATTTAAACTTGGATAATTTTGGGCTTATCGAGGTAAATACTCTTGTCCTTCTATTGTAATTGGAAATTACATACTGTAGTAGTATAGAATTGAATATAAGACACATAGAAGGATATTCTGAGAAGAGAATTGAATCAAATCACTTGAAGAATATTAAAGAAGAAGATTGAACTGTACTTACATGAAATTTGTATTCTGATGAACTTGTGTAGTTTGGCGGGTAGGAAGTGCTGCCCAATTTTGATAGAATAAGGAATCAGATCTAGAATTATTCTCTGAGAGAAGTCTAGACGTTGATAGACTTATATGACCGTTATAGGTTGAAATCGCGAGTAGCGTATTCTACTCGAGGGTGGAAAAGGCTAGCAGGATTACAGTACTTTGGAGCTATTTGCTAATAGTCGATAATCGTCGCGAGGTATGTGATTCTTCCTATCCTCTTGAGCATGATATTTTAAAAGAATATGTATAGTACGGTAGACGTACGTGTGTTAACTGAACATGGTTTTACTTCGATGTCTTTTGACTGGAGTTTTAAATAATAAAGAATCTTGAAGTATTTCAAAAGAATTAAGAATCGTTTTTTAAAGAAGAGTAATACTTGGTTTTAAAGCTTAAGAGTTATACTAGCTTTATGGGAAGTTAGGTATAACGACTTAAGAGTGATAAAAGGAACGGTTTACTTAATTGTTTAATGAAAGCCTTGTATGGATTTCGGAAATGAGAATAAGTATCGAACAAACCACAGCAGCGCTAATAAAGGGAAATGTATTGACTAATAAAGTATTATTAAAACCAGTAGAAACCTCCATCTTCATAGAAGCTAAGATGAGACAAAATGATATTACATTTCCTAGATCATGGCTGTTTTAATAAGATTGATTATGAACAAGAATAACCTACTCACATATAAGGCATATGTTGCTCAAATTATTTTAAAAGAGAATTACGTTATTAAATGATTAAGACTATGAACTATGAAATCTTTCGAAAATAAGAGACGTGAATATTTGAAATTAGGCAAATTTGAACTTTGGAAAAGAATGTTGTAACTCGATTTTAAAAGGAGAAGTGTTTTGGTTTAAAAAGGAAAGTATGGAAGTTGTTTTGGTTTACTTAAAAATGTTAGTCACTCTATTTTTATAATACGGGCATCGGGTGACCTTTGTAAAAGAAATGGATCTTTTAAAAAGAATTTAACGTACGTAGTACTTTGGGGTTAAAACCTGGACTTTGGCATAAAATGAAAGTACCTTGAGTTGTGTGTAACTTGCCTATGTTTGCGTGTGATAGCCTTGTCGTGCTAGTATTGTATTTCTATACCACCGCGTCTCTCAATGGAGGGCCGGCTGATTTGTTATGATCTTACTTGGGCGTCTGCGCGTGTGGAGGATTCACCAGTGCGCTCACTGTTGATAGTGTTATTCCATGGACTAGCTCTCCATGGGTTTCTTGATTCGGCTTTGGTATCGGTGGTTGGCTTTCGTCTTGCCGCCGTCTCGTGGTGATTCGGCCTTGGTATCACGGTAGTTAGCCTTGACTTGCCCGGCTCGGTTTAGTGGCGAAGTCTCGTGATCTGACCTTGGTATCTGGTAGTTAGCCCTCGTACTTGCCCGATCGCCTCGTGACACGGTTTTGGTATCCGTAGTTGGCTTCGTACTTGCCGTGCTCGGCCGTGGCGGAGTCTCGTGATCGACCTTGGTATCCGTAGTTAGCCACCGTACTTGCCGGTCGACTCGTGACACGGCTTTGGTATCCGTAGTTGGCTTTCGTACTTGCCCGCATCGCCTTCGTGGTTTGGTTGTTTAGTATTGTTAGTCGGCTTTGGTATCGGTAGTTGGCTTTCGTACTTGCCGTCGATTGATGATGCGGGTTTGGTATCCGTAGTTAGCCCGTACTTGCCCGTGCGGTTTATGACTCAGTGGGACACAGTGTTTATGTGTACTCCTTGGTGTTATTATATCATAGGATCGACGCAGTGAGGAAGGTATTCCACGGGCATGATTGATGTTGTGGCGTGAGACCCATAGTTATATTTGAGTGATGACTTTGAGGCGTGAGTCCACGACTTGACATGGCTTATTTATTGTGGATATAGTTTGGTTATCATACATGTCTCTGCTTTATATAGACTACTATGATTTCATTCTGATATTTTTGATTTCACATACTTGGTACTGTTGTGCTTGACCTCCTTGAGCTGCGTTCATCTGCGCGAGTAAAGGTACATCGGTTGTTGATCCTCGCTCATGGATCACGATTCAGCGTATTGGGAAGATCCGTTTCTCGGAGGCTTATCTTTTCGTAT